>OY728138.1:1013884630-1018884630 GCA_963277665.1 Viscum album | reverse complement strand
ATTATCCAATAGAATTAGGACATGTGTTAGTGTGACAGTAGTATCAATTTTACCCTTAATTACCCTATTTACTTTTAGCCATGTTAAATAAAAGTAAAAAAGTTACTATTCACCAGAAATTATTTTAATCTTATTGAACCCCATTTTACTTACTGATATCAACCGTGTCTCTCTGATTTTTGAAATTCAACTCAAAGAAGCAGTAAAAATATGTTTTATACAAATTTGGAAATGCTCCTACGAGGTGGGTAAAAGACGGTACAATGTTCGATAAACTTTTATATATCTATAATCATTATAAAATGACTCCAAAGTATTACATTGAACTTATATAGGTATTATATATCTATTTTTACCTAGAATATTTTTAAATACAATAAATAATTATTTATATAAAAAGTCGGTTTTTAACAATAACTCAGTGTTCTTCACTATTCATCAAAAATTGAAAGTTTTCATAAAAATAAAAAATATTTACCATAAGATAATTTTGATATTCCAAATTAAAAAATGAAGTCTATTTTACCAAATTAAAAATATAGAAGTTTTATTTATTAATTTAAAATTAATTCCCATTTTCAAAACCAAAAAGTAGGTCTTTAAAAAAAGTAAAACCTATCAAAAGATTGACATGTGTTTATGTCAAATTTAAATGTGAAATTACTTATAATGACCAACATTGTATTAAATGATAAAAATAAAATCTAATTATACTTTAAAACCATTCCAATGTATAATTTAACAATATAAATTATTTTTCTTAGAAAAGTTGTCTTTAGTTAAAATTTAGTATTTTTCACTATTCACCGAAATATGAAAGTTATCAGAAAAACAACAAAAATTTATCGAAACTAAAATTTTAAGTTCAAATTCTAATGAAAATATTTATTTTGTCAAATTTAATATATAACAGTGTAAAATATTGGATTTAAAAATGGTTTTCCCTTAAAAGGCGGTACAATTGCATTTTTTGAAAATACTTTTTTATGGGAAAAAATGAATTTGTTCTTACATTATGTCTAAGAAACTCATTATATGGATTCTAATATTATAAGGATTTTATAAAATTCAAAATTTGGTTAAGAATATTTATAACTTCTTTTGAACGACTAGTTTGGTAAGTCGTGGTGCGCTTGAACTCGGTGTTGCGTGTAGCGCAAGCTATTTAATTATTTTAATGAGATAATGTACTGTGAAATCTTATAGGGTTATAGATAATCATCCTAATAATTTTATAAAATCTTACTCCTCTAAATTGTTTTATAGTTTTATGTATTTTTACATGTAATAGTGTCATGACATTATTGTGATGTAATGAGTAAATACAAAATATCCCTTTTTCACTTTTATAAAAGGAGACCACTTCCACAAAATATACACACCCCTTTAAAATCTTTAGATAGACCAAAAAATCTTCCTATTCCATTTTAAAATCCTTTTTAATGTTATATAATCCTTGTTTATTACAAAATACCAAGCTAAAGATCTTTAAAGTGTTACCTATGGGAGACCATCTAAAGGAATATATAATGTTCTCAACCTAGATCACTTATTTATTTGCTTATTATTCCCCCTAAAGCCCATTTGAATCAAAGAATTTATTATAAAATCATAATTATTAATATTATTAGTTTTTTTATTCTAATAGAATATAGATTTTATAAATTCTTTCCAAACCATTCAAAAAATGATGGCATTGACATGCGTACGTGCGGACTACAACCTCAATGAAAGGCATGTTCTATTTTTCATATCCTTCCAACATTTTTTATTTTTGAAAAGTTTTTAAAGTATAATAGGGATATTTATGTCACTATTAATTTTTTTATAGATAATATTAGTCATTATATAAGTGATATCATCCATAAACGTTTATAGTAAATTGAACTGCCATAAATGGAAATTTTTTATGAATCCTTTATTAATTTAATTATATTTTTGGAAAACCTAAAAAAAATTATAAATTTTTTTCTATTAAAATAAAAAAAGGAATAAATATATATAATTATATAGATTATGAATATATTCTTGAAAAAATTTACTCATTGTTAATATACCAAGGAGATTTTATAGAAATCAACTAAAACAGCTCTAGAAACCCCCATAATAAAAAAATTAAAAAATAATAATATATTATAATAAATAAAACTTATAAAATTAAATATAAATGTAAATGGTTCTTGATAAAAAAATTTATAAACGTAATTTTGTAATTTTTTATGTCAGGGGAATGTTTATAATAAATCAATACCCTAAATAATAGGTTCCACATCTCAATTTTGATTCATTGTGATATGATTGTTATTCATCACTTGTTTCCTTTTTATAGTGTATATATTATCCATAGATTTCTTTTTTAATAATTTTCATGTAATATAATGAATTTAAAAATACATCACATGTTTTACCCTATATTAATTATTAATTTGAAAGATTACTACGTTGTAAGGTTTTTTTCTATTTTAAAATGTATTTGATTTAGTTAGGATTGTTTTTCTATAACATATTTCATATAAGTTAGGAAAATTATGGAATTTTATTTAATTATATAGTAATTTATATTTATTTTTTTTGTATTTCAATTTCTACAATATAAAACCCCTTTCAAAATGTCATATTCTTTATGAATTAAAATATCTATAAGGGTTTGGTTTACTCAAGTTTAATTTCTTTGAGATAAAATGTTATTATTCATGCATCATTGTTCTATGTTTGATAAATTCATCTATTTAATTTTTTGAAGATATTTAATCTTTTATTTCGAGAAAAAATGATATTTCCAACTTTAAGATTCTCTCTAA
Source organism: Viscum album (assembly GCA_963277665.1). NCBI lineage: Eukaryota > Viridiplantae > Streptophyta > Magnoliopsida > Santalales > Viscaceae > Viscum > Viscum album. The sequence goes on along the minus strand of OY728138.1, from coordinate 1,018,881,829 downwards.
ATGAATTACTTTCTTATTAAAGTATAATATTTTTTGGAAAATATATCATATATTTTAGAGAAAATTATCCCTCAATTCTGATTTCCATTATTCCAAAATAATATTCACTTTTTTATTTTGAAATATAAAAAACATTACTCATGAAACCTTACTATTTTCCATTAATACTTTTTAATGGGAAATTTTACTATCTCTTTTTATCATATGGGTTTTCACTAATGGTATTGTAAAATTTTTAAAATGTCTTTAATCCTATCAAAATCAAGTATTGTTTCAGCCACTCTACCTTATCTTTAGAAGTAATTTATGTCTTTTCAATGATCTATAATTGACTTATATTTTTAAAATTTAAAATTTTCAATAAAAATTCACTTCAACTTTTGGAAACCTTTATGTCTTTTTCATAGAATAATTATTGAATATTATTTTTAGGATGTAATATTTTTCAATATTTTCTTACATCACCAATTTAAAATGTTTTATCATTTTAAAGGGTCCATTATAGGATTTTCTTTTAAAATAAATTCATATGAAATGTTTTGACATCGATTTTCTAATAATTAAATTTGAATGTGATTTATATCTTATTCATTTATAAAAAACGTTAAAAATGTTTTCTAAATTTTTTTATAAATTTGAAACCATTTTACATGTTATCTATAATGAATTTATTAATTTGGGATTTATTTTCCATGAATAATCCACAAACTTTTATTATGAATTACTGTTTTTGGGTGATTTAATTTTTTTATAAAATATTTATTTTTTAAGTTTAGTTTTGGAGATACCATTAATAAATTTTATGAAACCAATTTTATTTCCATGGGATGTTTATGATTTGATAATTGAATATTTACAAGTGGCACACATATGTATAGATCATTTATGGGTGGGTTCTTATATAGACCTTTCATGTGTTGGATAATATTATTTCCCTCATGAGATAAATATATAAAGAGTAAACCAGATATGGATTAGTTAAGTTCAAAATATTGAGTGTGAAGATTATATGTATTTGAAATAATCACAAGATGGAATGTAAAAAAAATTAAAATTTTCCTTACTCACAATATTTTCCACAAAAATTTTACTAATTTTCTACTTTCACAATATTGAGTTTGACCAAGATATTGATTATATACTTTCACAATTTTTATTGTGAACTCGATGTGGTTAGATATGTTCACATTGATATTATTTCCTAATATAAGGCCTATAACATAGTTATATGTTATATTTTTATTTTATTCTCAATTGGCCATGTTTATTATATCACGATTCAACACTCTTCTTCTAGGCCTTATGTTTTTTCAGTTTGAAATAAATGTTCTTCTATCATGGCTTATGGGAAAATATTAATATTCCTTGTTATTTTTAATATGATATCTCTCTCATACTCATGTTTTCTATAATCCTATGACATAAGCGTTGATGACATGTTTATATGTTTTCCTTACTATGAATTTGAGCTCCCCTATTTCTTATGTTTCTATTCCCCTGGTTATATATGTGATTAAAACCTATAAAGACTCTATAAGAGAATCTTGTGTGTTTCAATTATAGAAAAATGTTCACAAGTATTTTAAAATATGATTCTTGTATAGTTGACCCTGAAATACACTAAAATTACATTATTTGTATTGTGTGATTACTTAGGGGATATAATTTTTAACATATAAAAATGATACAAAATAAATATATTCCCATATCACTTTGTATCAAATCTAGTGTTTAAAGAAAGTGTTTTTAGCATTAGATCCTATAGTATAGGTCTAAGACGTTTTATATTTAAAGTTTCTATGGGGAGTAGGTGTCCTGGCACTTGTGATGTGTCTTATATTCATCATAAATATCGAGGTATGCAGCTTATCATTGATGGAAGTTTTCACAAAATCCAATTTATTGGATTGGATGAATTCATTAAATATTTTTTTTATTTTTAAAATGATTTAATGATGGTGTGATTTTCATTTATACAAATAATTGTTTTGGAGGGTGTATTTTTTTTGAAAACACAAAATGGTAAATTTTCTGGTAAGTTGGTGTTGTTTAGAAATTTTTGAAAAAGGTAAAGTGGTCTGATATAATGGTTAATGGTTATAAATATGTTTTGGTTTTTTATTTTAAATTTATTTTTAAAGATATGGATGAAAATATTTGTTTATTAATTGGGTTATATATTTTTTGTTATTATTGGGTTGTATTATACTTAGTTATAAGTGTTTTTTATTGTTTGATTTTTTGTTGAGTTTCAAGTAGTTGATACTGTGTTGGAGTTTTGTAGTTTTTCATTATTGAGATTATTATTAATGGGATTTTTGGTTGATAGAATGGACATGAAGGTTGAAAACTCTCACTTAATTGCAGATAACTTATCAGTAATGATAAATTAAGGTTTACTAAAACTTCCACATGTGTGTAGGAACATTTTGGTAATGATAAGGTGAGGTTTGGTGTAGTAATTTTAGAAATTAGTTGTTGATTTCCATTTTTGGATATTGATTGGGCTCTAAGAGTTCCTTCAAGTAATTTTTGATCCTTTAATTTGTGTTGTTGTGGTTTGAAATGGTGGAATTTTGTGGAGTGTTTTGGTCAGTTTTTTTTATTATATTATTGATTATAATGCCATATATTTTCTAAATCTTAATAAATGAAGTCATTTTAGGGCATGTTTTGTAAAATTCATTTTCAAATCACTGTATTTTTACATGGATAAGGTGCATGGGGATTCTTGGGGATATCTTGCTTTGTATTTTTATATCCTATAATATAGGATCTTGTTTCGCATAAAGTTGATAATTATTTCAGTGGTATATTTCTTGGATATTTGTTTTTTTGATAGAAATGAGTTGCTAAGACGATCTAATGGTGACTAGTGGAGGATGTTTCATTAGTGGCAGGGTGGTTATTATGATGAGATAAAATTTTTCTATATAGGTAGTAATATTGTTGTTTCATTTACGGTAGTATTAATATATAAAAATTATGGTTCTACTGTGTAATTTTTTATAATTATTTTTATTTATATGTGATTTGGGGTTTCATACCATTACTCATAGTGGGTTTGAGTCATATTTATATACAATTAATATAGTGGTGGTTAGGGGTATGTCCAAGGGTCATATATCATTTTGAGTTAGTTGGGGTTGGGTTTGAGTAGTCTGAATGGGTTTGGATATTATATCCATTGTAAATAATCCACCACTATCAATAAACACCTCACAATAAAATGATTTTAAAGGGAATCCAAGGATCCTCTTATGCTTGAATCACCATGAACACAATTTATAACATATTTGGATATCACACTAACTTTTTATTGAAATATATCCCATGAACATCAAGAACATATTATCCTAGAACCCATTTAGGGGTATCCTCTATAAATATTCCTTCTTCCAATCGATCTTACTATGAATTCTTATGTACTTCCCTTACTTTAACTACATGAGGTTATTTTCCACCATCTATGTATACAATTTTAAAATAAAACTTCTAAGTCAAGGACATGTAACTAATTTAATTGATTTTTTTATTATATTCATTTTGTTTTTCTTAAAAAACTCATATATTCAAATAAATCTGAATATAATGATAATGAATGTTCTTTAAAAAATATCTACCCCATAACTAGCACTCTCTCACTTAATCATGTTTGATAAACTGTTCGGGTCATTTCCTAAAATAATTGGGATCCATTTTCATCTATATGAATCTCTTTAGTATAGATCACACGATAAGTGTGGCTAATTTTGTATCCACACAAAAAAGATATGGTAATTGTGAATTAATACGCTAAATTACATCTTAAAAAAACAATACCTTTGATACCACTCATTCACAACCTAACCCCACTAGGATCTATCTTGAGTTATATTTGGGAGGAGGAGTGACTCTCACATCCCTTCTCTAATAAGTAAACAAAACTAGTAAAAAATGTTCAGCGATACATATAAAAACTAAAATGTAAATAATGTCTTATAATATGAAAACATCATAACATCAACAAAGGATAATACCAAAAAATCATAAAACTACTATGAAAGCCATAATCACTGCATTAATGTTCAGTGATTACCAAGTCATATACTATTAAGATTTAGATTCATCACTAATTTAATCCTAAAAATATGTAAAAATAATATAAGGGAGTAAATCCAAGTGTATAAATATTATTAGTAGGTTTTTCCTCCATAAAAACTTGATGTGTTTGGCTTGGAATCTATTTTTCTTGATTAATGTGTCAAGCGTCCAAATGTTTAGTCACAAAAATAAACACATGGGGAAACCTAGATGAATATTATAATTTAATACCATGGGAAATATGAATTTTGAATGCATTCTTTAAATGTTCAGGAGAATTAGTGTTAATTGAATAAAATTTTGACTAAAACCTCAGGATGTCAGATCTTTGTATGAAATAAAGACAATTTGAGTTCACCAAAAATCTAGTGAGAGAAATTATATGAATCAGTTTAGTGGATAGATAATAGTGTAGTTTAAGTCTCAAAATACCTAGGAGGATCTTGTACATGAGGTCCAGTCATGGATTAAGTGGAATTTAATGAGGTGGATAGAAGGGGAATCTTCTGGTAGTTGAATAGAAATTATAAGTTGGTGAAGGAATTGAAAAGCATCAGCAATTGCATGAATTTAATAATTCCTGCATGAAGAATATTACAATTTTAATGTTAAAAAGTAAATATTCATCAAAGGTATCCATGGGGATCATAAGGTTGATGTCCACTATTCAATAGGAGTTGGTATTCAATGTGATTAATATTATAGGGAATGGAAGGTGGTACTATCCGATGATTGGTTTTCATTATCAGTGGGATGAAAATATTTAATGGATGATCGATTGGGACTACTATAAATAGTGAGGCTAGAACACTTTATAAAAGTGTAGTAAATTACCCCATGGTATTGATCATGAGGTGACTAGGTGAGGTAGAGGTGTCTCCATAATAAATTCACCTAGGTGAATATAGGTTCTAGAGGCCAAAGCTCTGATAGTGTAGGTCAAAAAAATGGATAGGAGGAGACCAAAAAAAGGTTAGGGGAAGATGAAACTACTCAAAAATGTAATCTTTGAGTTTTCTCCCATGGATTTAGTCAAAACTATATAATCATTTGGTGTATTATGTTTATTATTTTTATTGAATGTGTCTGTTAATCAAGTGATTATTTTCCAATATAATATTTAGAAGGAAGATAAATAGGTGATAAAAACTGTGTTTTGGAGGAAAAATTGATGCGATGGATAAGGTTCTTAGTCTTACCAATTCATATATTTGAATTCATGTGAGATATTAAATTGTAATGATGATCTTATATTAGTTTATTTTCCACTATACTAGATTTATATAAGGATGAACATCCAATGAAAAACCGATCACCCCTATCCCCAAAAAGTGGTATTAATGCTTGGTTAGAGGGTATCTAGTGGAGCTGTTTATCAAGGACTTTTAAGGATGTTAACAGAAGACAATGATGGTACCTAAGAAATTTTGTAATGTCGAAATAAATATTTACAGACAAGTTTCTTGGTGTGTGTTAAATTATTAGGGATAATTGATGATTTATGTAAGACTATAGGGTTTCTTATGGTCAGGTAATCTATCTAGATACAAGTAAAATATCATCATAAGATAGAGGAGGTTTTATATGTGTTACAAGGATATTGAAATTCTAATTAATAAAGAGGTTTCATGAAACATGCTAAATTAATTTGGTTGAAATTATAGAGATTCTTTAAGGATATTAAAATTATAATGTAAGTTAGGGATCCCTCACATCATATGAATTCAGTGGGAGGTCATGTTTCCGGCGGAAAGCGTTGCATTGTTTGGGAATAATATAATTATCTAATGGTAGATGCTATATATCTTGGAGTAAACTAGTGTTTCTTCTCATTTAGGGATTGTAATTCTGTAGGATAGAGAATTCATTGATAGAAGAACATCAAAATGGAATACCATGATTGCAAGAACCTATATTATTTTATCAGTTGTAATTAGATAAATGATAAATATTATCTTAAGTAGTTTTTAAGAGTAAGATATTAGTTGATTCAAGGAAAAATAGTTGTTACTGAGAGGTGTATTAATATTAAAAAATAATTCCTAAGGTTCTAGAAACTATTATCTTGGAGGGTGGATTCATAAATTATTATTAATTATTTTCTCGAGCCCATCACAAGACAAGTAAAATGACTATGAGGTTTCATCACTAGATATTTGAGAATTTAGAGAATGTGTTTATTCTAAGTGCGTCATTATAATTGGAAAAGTGGTGGTTTTTTCTTCAAAATTATTGTTTTCAAATATGTTGTAATACAATCCCAGTAGATCAGAATATGTTCTGCTAGAAATCAATAGTAATTATGGAATGGTGCGAGAATATAAAATTAGATTGTTTCATGGTGATAAAATATATGTACAAGTTTCCAAAAGTATTAAAACATATTTTGAAGATGTTTTTTGATGATTTGGACTTGATTAAAGAATTATGGGATCTAAGGCTTGGTTTTCACATGTCCATGTGTGAGTGAAATAAAGAATGATGTGAATTTTGAGTCTTGTGATGTATTTCTAGTAATAAATGAATGAAAGTGAAATATTTGGTGGTAGAACCTAGTGTTCTAGATCTTGAAGGAGGTTTTACTCTATAGAAATATTTTTTACTTAAAATTACACTCATCAAAAAATTAGGATGACCCATGATACATGTGTGTTAGATATAGATCAAAAATAAAAGAAATGAGGTTCATATTTAGATTTCAATAATTATATTGGCTAAGTTAAGCTACATAAAATAAGAATGACCTAAAACGCTACAAAAATAAAGTTACAAAGTAGATATTTATTTTATAGATATATGGTTTTGTCCAAAAATAATTCTTGAATCGAAAGTCTGCATGATGGTGAATTCAACATATAGGTTCTGAAAATAGTGGTACAACATTTTTGGTTTCAACTGGAACAAGTGGTAGAGTGTTTTGTTTCTATTTGAATTAGGATATTTTAAAGGATAATACATATGCACATACTTAGGATAGCTTTTCTCTCTTACACAAATCTTATAAAGGTTTCACCTTTGGATACACTAAGACCCAATAAAGGACAAGTATAATACCCGACACATGTTTCTTTGCAATGGTTTTGAATTCTATTAATATTTTTCTCATAATATGACGAGGGAAACAAGATGACATCTAAAATAGAGGTTTAATCATCAAAGGTTGAAACAAGGTTTGGATATAGTGGGATAAAATGTTCAAACATGTATTGGTTTCAATAAACACAATTTTAGTTGGATTTCTTCATGTGGATGACATTTAACTTCCCATAAGTTCCTGATTAATGTTAGATTAAATGATGATGATGTTGTTTGATGTAATAGGAAACTCTCTTATTTTAGTGACATGGTTTAAGGTGTTAGAAAAAAATTTTAAAGAGGAGAGATATATACCTGGTGTATCAAACATATTATAGATATAAATTCAATAAATTGGTTATATTGATGATTTTTGTATGTTTTACTTAGAAAAATTTCATCGAGGTATTTAGAGATGTTATGTGGATTTAGTGGAATAGTAGATCATGGTTCTAGATAACTAAAGATGAATTATTTTTATGGGAGAGATAATTATCAGAAGATTAATGTAGTGTAGAACACTGATATTGTAGTAAAAATAGTGTGAAAGGAAGCTGGTCAGTGGTACTTCAACGCGAGAATGAAAAATGTATTCTAGTGGGATATTGTAGGACTTAAACTACAAAGAAATATCATGTTAGTGATTGTTGGGTTTGGTGTGAAATTTATTTTTCTTTTGAAAAGAGTTAAAGATTTGGATTTTTAGTTACTAGAAGTAACAATTGGGAAAACCTAGATAAATATAGAACATTATAACTATGGTACAATCAGATTTAGGTAGTATGAGTTAGTTCATGAGATGTTTTTGTATCAGTTGAATGAAGTTTTGACTGGAATCCTAGGATTTCATATCATAATATGCTTGATGGATGGATTGTGTTTATAGGATGTATAATAGGAGTGTCCATATGGAAGAGTTCATTGGATGAAGAATAGTGAATCCTGAGTGTGGGAATGTTGGGGAGGACCTATCAATTCATATATCATGGGGTTAGTTATGTATCCAAAGTAATTCAATGGGGATATAGATGGGAACGTTTCTAGTCGGTGAATGTAATTCTGGTGTTGGTGAATCTAATGTAGAGTGACATGGATTGGGAAAACTCAATGTTGGTGGGATATGGAATCATTCAAAGTGGTTGTTTTAAAGGAAATGTTCAACAAAGTTATCATTGTGGAGGATAAGTTTGGGATGAAATCTTTACAAGTAGGAGTCTCTAGAAGGATCACACCTGGGTGCATATACGACTCATAGGTCAAATTGTTGAAGGAAGAGGTCAAAAAACCAAATGGAAGATACCATAATAAGCATAGAAGAGGATGCCATAACTGGAAGATATTGTTGGTTATATTTCTTTCGTTGTTATGTGTTGGGTACGAGTAAATTATTTTTTCATTATAACTCACACACTTTGTTTTTAATAAATAAAATAGATTCTTTTGTTCACTTGTGGATATAGGACACACTATTCGAGCAATGTAATTCTTATTTTCACATTATTTTTTCTTTTTTCTTAAATGTATGTGTTCATTATAAAATTTCTTTCTTATGTATTGTTTAGATGTAATATCATTTTTTTAACAAAACTACATGTTAGAGAATGAATAGATGTGGTGGGTAGCATTCTTGTTATTCTCATTTATAGTCTTCTATGTCATATGGGATGTTTCATAGGAGGAAAAAACTTCTAATGGTTGATGTTCAACTTAACTAGATTAACAGAAGGTAGAACACCCATATATTGGAAAAAATGCACCATGATCCCTAAGAAAACACTCATGTCATTATGGATTGATCATAACAATTATTTAAAGAATAAATAGTGATACTAATATTTGATTATATCCCAGGTCATCTATAAATCCATATCTCCAAAATCACATTATAAAAAATCTGAGTATATTATAAAAATAAAAAATCATGAATACATATGGATAGAGGTACCCCACACCCACTTCCCCGCTAAAAGTTTTTCCTCGCATCCTAAGGGAATTAGTCATAGTGATCCCATTAACACCCATATTTTCATACCATATCATACTATAACCATTAAATGATTATTAAAAAATGAGATCCATTACACATCATACAAAAACTATATAACCAAAACCGGTACTATAACTACAACTATTACCCAGAGAGAGTGGTGGAAGGGGATAAATTTTCCATTTTTTCCATAATATACTTGATGTTGGGGGTTTACCTGATATCAAAATCCTCATGGGTGTTATTTAGGGTATATGAATCAACTGGTGGTGTGAATAAATAAAAAACCATGAAAAGGTATGTAATAAGTCACAACTTCTATCATAGGATCCATATCATACATATGTTACCACTAAGAATATCTCATCACACATTTCATCCCAAACACAAAACTATCACTACCACCTTTAACTGCACAGTAAAATACTACAAATTAACAATACCATTTAATTTTATAATTTACCTATTAATTTCTTTTCTTTATAAACCTTTACTAATTATTATATCATTGATTTATCATATTAATAAATTTAATTAGAACACTTCATCAATTATTTATATGTAATATATCCCATCACATTTGGATTCTTTAACACTTTTATTCACTCATTCCATATCCATGTAAATATAATATACCTATTATTACCTTACCAACTTTTCTACACTACTACATTAATATATTAATTCTACATAATCAAACTCAAAACACTATTATTGTGATCTCATCTATAATGGTTACCCAAATAATTTCTCAATAATGATATATCTTATATACCAAGATCGATTTCACATCCCTTATGGTTTTAGTTAATTTGATATAATTAATAAATCTTTAAATTTACTCTAATAATCTAATGCATAATAATTCTTTATAAAAAATAATAATGTAAGGGGAGTTCCCAAAACACCTACCTCAAATTGATGCTTAAATGGTTACATTATTATGGGGAATGAGACTCTATACTAAAAATAATATAATTATCTGGAATAACCCATAAAAAATATATAATCTACCAATACAATGTAAATTACCCATCAATCAATATCATAGACTTATAAGAATGTATAAGGTGAATGAATGAAGAATAAAGAACCGAGAAATGATTATATTTTTCATATAAATCTTACCTCAAAAGAAAATAAACCAAACTTTAAAGGTGTATTCCCATACATATCTAAGAGAACCTTAATTTAATAATAAAAATTCTAAAATAAGAAGAAATAGAATTGAATTGATGAAACCTATATATATTTTTAATGTTATAATGTTTTTTTAATAATGGTATTAACTATTGTATAATGTGGGTTGGTAAAGTGGGGATACAAATTCATAACATAAGGAAAAATATTACTTTGAATATATCTATTTCAACTCCCTTTCAAATTCGTTGATCCTTAAGAACATTATGGCGTATTTTTCATCATTATTCCATAATATATTATGTAAAATAATCGATCTAAAATCTATTGAATAATAAATTATATCTATAAAACCATATAACTTCCTTCACTTTAAGATTAAAATCTACTCAAAATTCATCAAGATACAATGAAAATCCATGACCTGGTTTGTAAATTTACTGAAAACTATAGTTCAGAACCATGATAGGAGACCCATTCCCTTAATGAATAGAAAATAAACCAAAATATCTACTGAAACCCATTACATTATAACTTTTTCTACTATTTCACAATATTAAGAACTAAAATTACGTTTATAGGTTATAATAATGGGTTTTGGATCCATTTTTCAATTTAACAGTTAGAAAAAATCATCCAACATGAAAATAAATTATTTTTCATTGTCATCTATTATAGTGGAGTTTTTTATTTCAGATTGAAATTAACATCAATATAAACCATGGTCTTTCCCTTCCTTCCTTCTCTTCTAATAACATAAAAATTAAGGAATGAACTAAATGTTTTGTCTATTATAAATAACTTTCTATAGGATATTCTTGATGAGGTTATTTTTTTAAAATATTTTGGTTTTATTCAAATAATAAGGTCACATATCTTCCATGAGAATAAAAATTCCCTAAATGAAATGATTGAAATAATAATTCCAAGGAAACATTTGGGTTTTTAGAATGAGGATATTCATTAATTAATTTGAAAACAACATTTAAGAAATCTTTTGAGTGTTTTGAAGGAAAATTATAGTTATATGCCTATATTATGGTCATGTTAATGTTGAGTTGAATATTTCCTTAAACCTATCTAGTTACAAATATTTTGGTGTGGAAAATTAAAAAAAATATCAGAAACAAGGTTAATTATGAATTAATGATTATTTTATTCTCACATTATGTGTTATATATTATTTATATGAATAATTTAATTGGATAATAGAGAATTCTATTTATTTTCTTAAAGTTATAAAGAAAATGTTTCCATATCCAATTTTTCTATATTTATATTTGAAAAATAATGGTGAATATGATGTCCATGCATATGCAAATGTATTAGAATAATATAGTCTTATTTCAAAACCTCATTTTTCAATCACATAGTTAAATAAAATGGTCAACCTCAATAGTATTTATATTTACAGTAAGGCTACTATTTATATTTTCTCTAATAAAATCGCACTTTTTTGCCTTTTAAATTTAATTCCATCAAGAAAAGGTCTTTAGTGGTGAATATGGGATAATTTCAAAGATGAGGTGGATGGTCCCATTTAATATCTTGAGAATATAACTTATTCTTATCTAAATTTCATTGGATCCTATTAGATATAAAATTATAGTTAATAAAATTGATTAAAATTTCCCAAGTATTTATTTTTTATGAAGTAATCATGGAAGCTCATGAGTGGGATATTAAAATCAACATCATGAATTGAATTGCTTCTATTACTAAGCCTCTTACAATAATGGGTGATCCATTATTTTACTTTCCCCATGTTACATGATCTCTATGTAATGAAAAATTCTTTCCAGATTTCTCTATTTGCATAAAATTTATTTTTCCAACATTTTCTTTTATTAAAGTGGAAAGGGTAGAAAATCTAATTTCCCTAGTTGTAAATCATAATATGTTTGACCATTTTATTTCTATTAATTAAGGATAATAGTATGTAATAGATTTTGATATGTGTAATGTAATAATAAAAAAACTAGCTAATAATGATGATTAATCTTTATATTTTCATCACGAATTTTCGGTATGAACATTTCATAAGTTGAAGGAATATTTTGATAACTATATTTCCCATGAATCCTATTATCTATCCAATTAAAAAAAATTATTATATTATATATATTTTTAGTGCTATTGTTTTTATTTTTTTATCTTAATTGGGTCAATGTGTAATTTTTTATTTCTATTTTTTTGTAATAAGTCATTTTACTACTATGGTTGTTTCTTCTTTAAATAAAAAAAGTGGTGAATCATTCCATTTTTCTAATTCATGGTCAAAATTTAAAAAAATATGTTATGAATTAATAACACATGTTTCATTTTACTCAAGTAACCATTTAAATATTCAATGATAAAATATAAAATTCACATTAACCAAAAATTTCATCTCATGATGTGTAAATTAAATAATATGATATGTCAAATCTAAAATTCACATATGCAACACATGTTAAATCCAATATCCCACACACACACAGATATATATATATATATATATATATATATATATATCTAATTTCTCTTTGTGAAGTATATTACAGGAAATTATATTTTCTATATCATTGACTATGATAGGGGATTTTAGTTCATATATTTCAATGTCCCACCTATAAAAAGACTCACTTACCTTATTAATATTACAAACTACTTTTAAAATAATATCCAAACTCTTTTGGGTAATCATTCATAAACTAATCCATTTTGGAAAAATATTTTTGTTCCAAAATAAATCCACATTCTATAGAATTATGTAGGACATTGTGGGTCTTTATATAATTTAAACTGATTAAAATTATTAATTTATAACTATATTAAAATATTAACCACTATCAAAGAATTATTAATACTCAAGCTACAATGGGATCTGACCTGGTCTCCATCAAATAAACATATATCTATTCAAACATGTCAAATAAATATAACTTCATAATTTAAATTCAAAATCATAAAATCCATTTATCTAAGCCATAGAGTAAAACTATGTGGCATATAATTTCTCTATATCATATATAGAAACTCATACATATTTTATTATCTTAAAATAGAGTGAATAATCTAAATCAATACATCACTTTTCATATGTATTTGTAGAAGAGCACATCACTTGTTACTCAACTAATCATTAACATTAATTTTCTCAATCTAATTCAATTAATGGTGAATATATAACTTCTTTTATTAAAATTAAAAATCATTAATCGTTAAAAATATAATTTCATGATTAAAAACATCCTCGGTGACCCTCTAATTAGCTAGACCTCAAGGATAGTCTAAAAACGACATTAATTTATGAATAATCACAAGTAGGGTTCATTATTAACCTCTTATAATATGGATTAATATAAATTATACAACCCTTTGTGTATAAATTACAATATACATAACATTAAATGAAAATAATTTAGTGGGAATGTCTAAAAAAATGGCACACTTTGGTCACACAAGAAAAATTTATATCTTCATGCAAGAAAATTCTCAAACTAATCTTAATTTTTTTTAAAACCCATAACGTTACAAGGAAAACATTAATTGTAGAAAGATAATATATTTCCATTTCGTGGTTAATTATTATTCCATTATTATGTAATAAATTTAATCTACAAGAACAAATAATAAAGTGTAAATTTTAATTAATTATTAAACTATTCTGTATATTTTAATCATGATATTAATATAATATAAAGTATCATTAGAGTTAATAAAAATTTTCTATTACAATATAAGTATTCCCCAATGTATCAAATATCAATGTACTTTATATATTCATTGTATTTTTTGTGCTGATTGTTTTATTAATGAATTTTCTTCATTATCCACTATTACCTATAAAAAAACACACACCACCCCTTTTAATGGTTTCTCAAATTAAATGGTATTTTTAATGAAAATTCATAGTCCATAAGTATGAAAACCGTTACCTAGAATTAATATGTAATGTCCTAGAAATTCCATGTAAAATGTTTAAAAAATTTGTGGGATTATTTTGTGATAAGATGTCAAGAAGATACCTGATTCTAAGGCCTGATGATACGAGAATAAATGTTTGAATTTTTTTAAGTTATTTAAAATAGGTCATGTGAACGGTTTTGGAAGCTTCTAAATGGGTGACCAGATTAAAAATATGAGGGAACCATTTCATCTGATGAAACACATTACTTAAGAAAAACCTAGAATGACATGGGTCAAGGGTAAAAGTTAATTTTTGAGAATTTTATAGAAAAATAAAATAAACATAAGAAATTTTATTTTATCCAAAATTTCACCACTATGATGAAACATTGATTTGACTATTTCATTTAATAAATGATACAACGTAGAAGCACTGAAACTAAAGTGTAACAGAAACATTGTTTCATTTCATAAATAAAACAATGTAAAAACAAAGCCACTCAATGTAACTAAAAATACTGAAACATTTTTCCCCCATTTTATTATTCAATAGAGATACATGATCGTTGCCATGATCCTAAAACATCTCAAAATTTAAAATTATTTGTGTTGGCGAGTGAAGAATGATTAATTGACACCAATGATGGATTGGGGGTCGAGGAATGATAGACGATGATGGGGAGACTCTGATCTTTTCCATCAAATTATCCAATCCCAAGGTTTGGGATTGTTATTTTATGTGATTTCTTTTCCCCTGAATTTTTTTCCAAAATGATGAATCTAGATTAACCCCGAATATATTGATCCATGAGTCATTCGTTTATATAAGATGGGTTTGCTATGGTGGAGTTTGAATAGTTTAAAACATAGTGTTTATCTTGTCATTCTCATTCCCTTTTTCTAATGGAATGAACGAAGGCTAAAAAACAAGGCCAGAATCTGTCCATTGGATGTTCTCGGTGCATTTTCTTCATACCTGATCTTGCGTTCTTCCCCAATAGACTGTTACGGTCAGATAGAGATTTTTCGGGACGTTCCAAACAACTCCAGACCCCTAGAAATATGGCAGTAAACTTTGGAGCACACAATAGTGAAGGAGACGACCCGAGGATCCCAAAGGTACTCACGGTTCGATAAAGGACCACCACAGCAAGTCTGGTGGCCTTTGAAAAAACCCACCAGTACACCCCAGTGGCGCTCCATGGCTAGGTGGGCCTCGAAGGTGCAGAAAAATGGCATTGTGCCAGGCCGGAAAACTCATGGCCATGCCTCTAGTGTGTGGTTGCATTCTGTCCATAGGACCGTGTGCAGGGGAGGTGGTCGGCCGACTATCGGTCTTGTTACATGGAGCGAATGCAGCGCCTACCACGTCTAAGATAAACAAATCTGGACCACCAGTGTGGGCTTTGCTAGAGGGGGAAACCATGTCCTTGGGTGCACGTTCATGAAAAACACCATCCCACTAGGGAGGGCCAGGCCAGAGTAAGGGGATCGGCCTGCTGGGAGGCTTGGTTGGCTGGACCCACCACCCAATGGGCTGGGTCTAATAGGCCCGTTGGGCTTGGCCCATGGTCTTTCGGTTAGGTCGGTCTAACCAGGTCAAACCGGGCCCAAATCCAACTGAACCTTTTTTACTAAAACACCCATAATGTTAAAACCATACGTCCAATTAAAGATATGTTTGATTCATTGGGAACCTCATGATGAGGTGGTCCTTTTGGTATAGACTAAGTTGAATTTTGTCGATGTTGGTATATGAATGATAGGTTGAGGAGTATATTCTCCCAGAATCACAAGTGTTGCATGTGGGAATCCTATGACTGGTTGTGATGAGAAATAAGTGACAAGAGGTACTTAGTGGCCTATAGACGAGCAGACCACAGTGGCTTAGTAGATGAGTGGACCTTAGGTGCCTAGTAGATGAGCAGACCCCAGTGGCCCAACAAACCTTAGTGATGAGTGGACCTCAGTGGCCCAACTAACGAGTGGATCAAAGTGACCAAGAAATCCTCAGTTATGAGTAGACCTCAGTGGCCCACTAGATGAGTGGACCTCAGTGGACTAGCATACGAGTGGACCTTAGTGGCCTAGAAGACCTCAGTGATGAGCAGACATTAGTAGCCAAACTGACCTATAAACTCATCAGGGATGAGTACTTCTATGATACAATGTGTTAAGTGTAATGAATTTTGGTCCTGATTTCCATTATTTAGATTTATACCTGTGTGAGATGACTCAAGTGACTATATTTTGATTTTATTTCTTAGGGGATACACATTTTGTACCTATTTAGTAGTATAATTTTTTGAATACTTCTCTTTGTGGAATTTCCTTCATGTTTTAGGTTCATTACTGATTATTGTGTAACTCACCCCTACATGGGCTCCACCCACACCTTTTGTGTCTTGTGTAGTCTACAGACGTTTTGATGGAGACCTTGGTGGTCCAGAACCCAATGGTGCCTTGTGAGATCCGATAAAAGGGGTGTACTTCTACAACATTAGGAGTCACCCCCTTCCCCTTCCCTTCAGGTTGGGTTTACCACAGGAAGACTTCAAGAGCTTGTACTTCTCTTCTATTTGGCTTGTATTATGTCCTCTTTACATTCAGTTTTATACAGTTAGTGTTAGTGGTTGTCTTAGTGGTGTGCATGTTTACTTTTATGCATTGCAGGTTGGGGATGTGGGTGTGTGCCTATAGGTACTCAAGAAAATTCCTCCCACTTTTTAGATAATACCTTTGGTGTTATTCACCAGCCCCAGGCCTTTGGGAGGAAAGATTAGGGTAATCACAGCACGGGCCCTGAGGGATAGGTCCTGACATAATAAATAATCCACTATAAACACAATACAACTCAATTATTCCTAAAAAACAATGAACTATCTCCAATTTAGATATGAACTTTTAAAACCAAACATATTCATTCATAAAAGTTCATGTAGAGACGTAATAAACTTCTCTTATAGAATAAACTATTTTTAGAATCATAGAAATATTTAGGAAAACAGATCTCTCATTAATGCAGAACAAAAATTTGGATTGAAATATTGATTTATCTTGGTTAGTTTGGAAGCTACAAATAGTGTGAGAATTTACAATTTTCTATTCTTCCCCTATGAATAAAAATTCAACTTTATCTATTCCCAAGAACATAAATAATATTCTTTGTAAAACCCCATTATTCCACTACGATTTTATTTCTATTGACTTGTTATTCTCAAAGAATACAAAATATTTGGTAAAGTACACAATATTAAATACACAATTAATCCAATTATTTTAGGAAATTAAATATCGTTTAAGCAAATATTTTCTTTCTCAATAGAAGGAAATTGGGATTTCATTTGACTCACACTATATAAAACTATTATTAATGACCTATTTTGGTTTAATATATTAAATATTTTTATTCTTTTACCAATATATGTGTTTTGAATCAAACCGAGAAATATTTTAGATCTTTTTATATAGGTCATCATACTTATTCGAAAACATTTTAGAAAGTTATAATTGGTGGATAAAAATGATAAAGTTATTACATTAATGTTAAAAATAACTTAAATTTAGTACATAGTCTTCATTGTGTTGTAATTTTTTCAAACAATGAGGAACATTACTCACCTCATCAAGGAGAAGTCAAAAATTATTAATTGTACTATTTAATTATCCTATAGACTATTAGAGTTAGATGTAAGTGAATAAATATAAAAATTATAAAAATTATGTATAGTGGAAAAAATAGATGGTTAATTGATTCAACACTGCCTGTTGAATAATGAACACTTTTTTCGTTTAACCAAACCTTATTGAGTGTTTTTATGTTGTAAATTTATGATCCATAATGGATGGTCAACCCATGGTGTTTCCATGTCATATTTAAGAATGAGTTTTTTTGTTTGAAATGGGGAATTAAACACATCATATTTACATGTTATGTTGGGGAATAATTTTTAGCTAGTTAACATCGAGAATGTAGTACCACATATTATATGTTATGTTAGAGGAAAACACATCATTCTAAAGTAAACACTAAATTTTTGAAATTTTTGTTTTAATAAAACTGAGGTGTAACTATTAAAACATAAATTAAAACCCACGGGTTGAATATAAACCCCACATTTTTTTTAAATACTAAAATTATTTATTGGTCTTAAAAATTAATATATTTTGTTCCTTATTTCAAAATATATTGATATTTTTTAATATAGGGAATGAATTTTCTATGGATGAGAAAGTGAGAGAGAAGATATCATTTATATAAGAATATCATTGATTATTTTCCATAAATTTTATATCTTGGAAATGAAGATAGATCTCCCACAATAATGATGTTTATGGATAACAATGGTAAAAAAATTATTTGATTTTACACTTATTGTTTAATGTTTAAATAATTTTCACATCAATAATATATCTCTAATAAATAACAAATAATATGTTATGTTTTCAGGGTAAACATATGTTCAATAATTTATAAAAATCAATGATTTAATAAATGACTAAAATTGTTTGTGATTAATATATAATGATTTTATTTTTTTAATATGTGAGTATACCCTTCTTATTGTATAACTATGAGTTTATTATTCTAATTATATTATTGAAAATTGTTAGTTAAAATATAATATATATATATATATATAAATATATATGAGTTTAGGAATATTCAATGCATGTTATATTAATTAGATGAAACTAGTGAATAATTTGTAAATATATTATTTCAAGTCATGTTATGTATGTTTCAATTTATTTTAATTGATAACTCTTTTAAATTATTGTGTCCATTATGTGGATTATTTTCCCACTGTTATTGAATTGAATTAGATAAATGACATATTATTTATCTAATCGATAACAAAATGTTTAATTAAATCTTATAAAAGTGTTAAAGTAGTAATTTTTTGATTCATTCACAACTATTAGTTATTTTTGGTCAAACTATTTGTAGTTATTTCATAAATATAGCACTGGTGAGCTTTACAGTCACTAATGTCTTGTTTATAGAAATTTTCTTAAGAGTTGTGTTTCAAATGTGATATTAATTATGGATACCATTAATTTAGTTAATATCAATGTAATTATGATATTTTATGAAATAATTATTATATAATTAAGTAGATTATTTCTTCATTGTTATTTTCATTGAGTAAGGATGTAGTTTTTATTGTCATAAAGTATAGAATCCAAATATAGATATTGTTTTGATGATACTTAGTGATAAAAAGAATATATATAATGATGGTCATGTATAGATAATTATCCTGGAACCACTTTCATTGAATCAATTCATTAATTTTATCGAGATCAAGACACTGAAAGGAATTTATTATAATATGTTGAATATCTATAGAAAAAATTTAATGTAACAGAATTAGTGCTATTACACTAGTGTGCCAAATTCAATGATGTTAAAATTATTAATGAAGAAATAGTATATGCATTTTTTATTAAACATTGTTAAATTGTGATATAAATAATAGATCTTTGAGAAATAATATAATATTCCATGGTTTTAAAAAATATAATTTGTGTCTTTTTGGAATTATTTGATACAATGGTTTTTTCACAACAAGTTTTTGATTTAAATACATACCCACTAAATGCATTGCACAGAGTATTGAAAATAAATAAACTATAGAAAGGTTATTATTTAAGGAATAAGAGTTAAGATAATAATTAAATTTTCATCCATTATTAATTTAATGGGAGAAGATAATATAATTTCATGGAATAATTGAATTTAGTTCTGGAAGATGAATTTGGGATTAATTTTGGAAAACTCATTTTAGTAATCTCTATGAGAATTTGAAAAGAAAAGAAAAAATATCAACATAAATTTCTATTGAAATATGTAAATTTGGATCAATTTTTTACTTTTATGATAACTTTTTTAATATAACATATTATGAAAGTGATGATGATGTAGGTGCATAAAGATGGTTTCCATGAAAAAAACTCAAAATTTAATTATTCAAAAATTCCCTTTAGAGAGAAAAGGTGAATATAATTAGAGGTCAAAAGAATGAATTTTAGAACCAAGATTTAGGATGAGGATAATGCTGACTAACAAATTTAATATGACATAAAATTCACTAATCATGAAAATAATTTTCTAATTACTGAAGTAAATTAAGGGGAGTTCTCATATAATGAACATGAGAGTTGAAATAAAGATAAAAGAGAAACAAACATTGAATTCATGTTGAATATTTAATTAAAATAATTTTTATTTAATTTTTCCATGTTTTATAAAGGTAAAAATAATATGAATAAGGGACATAAAACAATAAATAAATTTGAGAATGTTTAAGGTGATAAAGAAATGAGTTTGTTAAAGGAAGTTGACGGTTTGAATGTCTCACATTCCATGTAGAAGGAATTGAAGGATTAATTGTAGGATAATATTTTATAATATTAAAAGGAATAATATATTTATATAAATATATATTTGAGGTTTAAATTATGTTAATAAAATTACATTTTTTTTTACTTTTAATTGTATATGAAAGAAGTTAGTGAATTTTCAAAGTGTAGTAAAAAGGATTGAGAAGTATCCAAGAGGCTTTATAATTTTACAAACCATCAATAAAAAAATTATATAGATTCTTAAGATAGCATAGTTTTAGAATAAAAAGGTATATATCAACAAAATAAAAAATAGATGAAGTGTATTGAATAAAAATACAACGTATATAAATTTATTCCTTATGGAATTGTCAACATTAATTAAAAATATACTATGAATGTTAATAATAAATATATACGAAAAATAACTATATTATATAGGGATGAATTATGTTTTAATTCAATTTTATCCAATGAATAAAATCCAAAATAGTGCAAAATGATTTCAAAATCATATATTTTTTAGAATAGAAAAAGATATATTTCTAGAACAAAATTTTTATTTTATTGATTTTTTTGGTGTTGTGGTGGTCAAATAATTATGTCAATGAATTAATATTTAAATTTAAGGGATATTAATAGTTTTTCATTTCATGGGTTGTCAGATTTAAGAGAGTAACAACCTATTAATAGAATAAAGAATGTTCAAAATATTGGTGGAATTAATCACGTTAAAGTAGAGAATTGGTCTAAGTTATTTGATATAATTTTTGGAAGGTGTCACGGTTGGGTCCCTTAATTTTAAAGATTTTATTCCTATCATAATATTATATTTTAAGGATATTGCATGATCTAAATTTTATCAAAGGAATATTAATTAAAAAATAAACTTTTTTCGTGAATGTTACACTAAAGGCCATGAAAAAGAAAACGTCTAAATATTGAATAGATAATATTAATTTCAAAAATTTGTGACATAAAAGTAATTGAAGTATTTTATTAGTATATTGACTATTTTATTTTGTTTATTAATAATATATATATAGAAATAAAAGTTATTGGTATAACAAATATTTTTTCATGAGGCTTAAGTCAAATAAAAGTTTTTTTGTTAATGGGTTGAAACAAAATTGTCTTTTTTTCTTATTAACTATTTGGTAATGGAAATAAATTTATATTTAGAAAATATGATTGGTTTTTGAAACATTTAAATGTTTTTTGTGTGATTATGGGATGAAAAATAACAATAGGAATATTTTTTCAATAGGGATAAGCTGAAAACTCATGATAGTTGACTATAAAAGAAGACAATTACTAGTAAAAATGGAGGCTTGGATGCATTTTTCAAAAGTATAGGGATAATTTAACTGTAGGAAATAATTTTTTAAATATTTTAATGTTGAAATTTTATAGATATTGGGTCTATTCTGCTTGTTAAAATATGAATATTGTTAACTCATCATATAAGAAAGTGGTAATTATAAACATCTCAAAATTCAATGCCTATTAATTTTGATATATTTGGACTCATGAAGCATAAATTTAGAACTAGCAATTAAAAATTTATTCCATTAATTTTTGAATTAAAATATTACTTATATAATGATAATGAAACACAATTCATACACTCTTGTGATGTTTAAGAGTTGCAAAGGGTGTGTATAAAATTAATTTGGCTATTCTCTAAAAATATACATACTAGATAAAGGGGATGAAAATTTTTGATTTATTTTAAGAAATACATATATCAAAATGGTATCAAATATTATTATAGTTTGATATATTCCCATATAAAATTTCTTCACTAAAATAATGAATATAATCTTGTTTTAAATGGCTTGAATTTTGTTAGTTGTGCATGAATCATTATATTTTTTTCCAAAGATAATTGAATAACACTATAGTTTAAATTCAAGAAGTATGTTTATATCATTATAATATTGACATGTTTCACAATAATGTGTATCACAAGAAGAATCTACATTATTTTAGAAATTTTGAAATATAGTTTATTACAGTATTATAAACGAAATCTTACGCTCCATTGGTGAGTGTGAATAATAAATAATATCAATACATGATTACTTTTTAATGTAAGAACCTAGTTTTTCCTTCAACTATAGATGATTTTTATTTCCACTTTATGAATTTTTAATGTTTTCTTTATTGGATAAATTTGAAACTTTTCCTTAAGGAGGTTATTTTTTAGGAAGAGGGAAGTCGGAGGGCTAAAGGCAGGGTGTAGGATAGTTACATGGCGTATAATTTGAATACTGATCATGTAAACACTATGTGATATACGATGACCTAGCCTAGAACTTTCACATCAGTTAAAGGGTTTTTTCCAAGTGGATATACCTTGATCATTACATGATGGTTAAATTATTTACCCACTGTGTAATTTTCCAGGTCATTTTTTTTAAAATATAGATAGGGCCTCTATTTTAAAATAATGCCTCACCCATCTCCCTCTTCTCTCATGAAAGAGCCCCCATGAATGACTGAGAGAGGTTCCAATGTTGCTTCCCCATCCAGAATCAAATTTCATATCCATCTTTCATGTTGGATATCCACCTATCATTTCCATATTAGTCTTGTTCCTTTATTCATTTCTCTTCTCCTTGAAAGAGTAATATTATTATAGGCTCTTATTCCATATTTTTAGGGCTTTGATATGTTATTTTTTTTGCTTATGATCCATAGAAAAATAAAGGCTAATACTATATGAGAATGGTGCTATGGGTATATGATATGTTGTCTATGACTAATCCATCATGTCTCATGATATTATAAACAATCATCATTGTGGGAACATAGATTTCATTGGGAATTTCCTACTTGATTCATATTCCTTACTTATATTCATCGCGATCATACTCTACATCCCATGACATATAGTATCATCACAACATTAAAGGTTGAGACCTCAATTCATTCCAACCCGATTAGGGTGTTTATTTAATTATGCCAGGTTAGCCAATGTTGGTTTACCTTTATAACTTCTTGGGTTTTGGGATTGAACTTTATTTTGGAAATCATACTTTAATTAGGTAAAATATGAATTTATAGATGGAGTGAAACCTATAGTTCCACTTAAACCATATATGGTATTTTTTAAAACTAATTAAATGAATCTCCATTGTAAATGGAAAATATATTTCATGTTCAACTTGTCCTATTATAATGAAATTAATTGAATTGGTTTCATTTTTATAGAACACCTTACCATGGTTGATGGATAGTAGTGGAGTGAACCTAATTAATGATCTTGTAATTATAATGAAAAATTGATTTATGTTTTTGTATTCCTTATCACACTAATGAAAGGTATAGTATTAAAAAAATTGACTAATTAAATGGCATGAGTATTGCATGGAAATTTTTATTAGTTAACTAAGAATAAAGTACCTATTTTATATGTATTTCTTCACCTTGATAGGATTTGTTAGACTCGATCAAGAATCATATTCTTGAGGGGATGCGTTGAGAAATATATGATGACATTTTGATTTAATTATGTTTATTTAAAAGGGACATACCCACCATGGAACTTGGTCCTTTTCTACATGTGGATTCTTAGAATGACACTATATGATTCCTCAATTATAATTTAGATATTATAATTACATGGATTCACTCATTGGATCCACCACGATGGATTTTGAAATTTCGATGCATGGATACATACATTGGGTGTAATCATTTCTTAACATGTTCTTACCTTTGAAAAGTTTATTGGACTCAATAATAATTGTATATAGAGTAATTCCTTGGGTGATTCCCCATGGATTACACTCAGGCCCTTTATTTCAAGGCTATAGGTTATTACTGAGTTGGATTGACCCCTAATGTTAAAGATAACTTGCTTGTTATCCTCTCCATTGTTATCATTATTAAAGTATTCCATGTTACACATGTGATTATTTATTATTATTATTACTATTACTGTGAATTGATATCAGTTCTAGTTGACCTCACATGACATATTAATATAAAATGAACTAAAATAAAAATATTAAATAATTATATGTTCAAACACCAACAGATGCTTATGTAGGTATCTGAGTATTTTCATTTTTTACTAAATATATTTATATATAACTCTACACTATATATGTTTATATTCATAGAATTTATGATATAGATATAGTTGATTTTGTTCTACTAAGTTATATCTCACAACATGTATGGTCCGTCATTGGTACCTTAGCAGATTACATGTACACATGTTTTGATAAGGGGAAGTATCCCACTTCATAAACCTTATCTTGATTAATTTATTTATAATAGAGATCAGTAGTAAAATACTAGGATAATGTTGGAGATGTTGGATATATTTTTGGATTATTTTTATTCTATTATATATCATGTATTTCCTTCTTAAATGTATATTAGTTTTCCATCTTTTTAGAGATATGACATACATCATCGTAGACTTTTTCTACTAGTCAGAAGCCTCTAGTATATGAGGAGAAATGCTTGAGGCCCTGTGGAAAACCTACTTCAAGCCACCGATGAGTATAACCTAGGTTGTAACATCAAAAAGGGTTATTAGATCTTTCCTTTCTTTCTTTAATATTTTTAGTTGATATATAATATATTAGGAACGTTGTGGAACTTGGTAATAATTCGTTCTTGAGCATAACTAATCCACAGTAACATCCTATTACCCTCTTTTAGGTAATTAACTTCTATTTTATTTTTTCATCTTTAATTGGAAGTGTCTTGGGACTCTTGAGGATAGATAGAGTTTATTATGTAAAATGACTTTTATTTAGGGATTGAATTTTTGTTATAAATAATTAAATCAAAATACAGACTTTATAATGGAATTTTTGGGTTTCTCCTAGAGTTTAGAGGATTCCCAAGTTTTTTTGGAGTTTTCTACTATATGTTGGGTGGATACATGATGTGTAATTAGATTACATTATGTTTACTTGTTTTCTAGACACAATTCGTGAAATTTTTTCACTACATGAATGGATAACATGTTTTTTATGGTTTCACATTGTGTGATGATAAACAAACGGTTTTAATTAAAAATGTGTTAGGTTTTCCTAAATATGTGATCGTCGTGGATTACATGATGTGTAAAGGGTTTACACGATGTGTAAATAGATTAAACAATGTGTAAAGGGATTATATAACGTGTTAAGGGATTACATGCCATGTAATTTTTTGAAATTAAATTTTTTGGGTGTCATGAGAATGATATTTCATTTCATTCTACCATATTTCTTTTTTATATCATCCTAGAATAATTCCACATTAATTTTGGGAGTCTTCATTCATTCAAGATGGATCCATTCGACATTAGATCACTGTTGCAGTTGGGTTTCCTCTCTCCAGGTGAATATTATTTTCTTCTTCTTCATTATTTTGATCATAGTAGCATTCAGGAATTGTATTATGGGATTTGGGGTCCCTTTACATTGTTGGTTATGGCATGGAAGGTATATGTTCTTGGGGTATATAATATTTTCTCTTATTTACTAACCCTTTTTAATGAATTGTACCAATTCTAAGTTGTGTAGATTTGTTCTAGGGCATCAGTTTCATTGTTGTGTTCTTCATGTTTATGTATCCTTCATTGGTGTGTGTGACCCGTATTATCGAGGTAAGTGGTTATTCTTCCATAGTATGTTGGATGAATTTTTTTCTCCAATTTTTATAAATAGATTCATTAATAAATTTGCATTTTTTTTGTATGAAAAACTGTTTTGTGATAAAAGGTGGGTTTTCCATGGTTTTTGGTACATGAAAAAATGGGTATTTTCCAAGGACTGAAAAGATTTATGAAATTAATCACATGGGAATCCTTAGGTATGTAGGTGGAAGGTTTAGCTTTGGTCCATCATCGATGTTACCATCAAAGGATTTACTCATTGTACTTTTCTATTCTCCCTTGGACAATTGTTATAGGGACATATTCAACATCATTTTGAGGTTCACTCTTGGGGTGCACCTCATTTACCTAGGCATGTATTCTAGTGACTTATTGTGAAATAGTCATATTTTATGGTATGAGAAGTTTTTTATCTTAAACTTTTGATTTTATTTTCATGGTTTAGTTGTGATTTTGATGTGTACTATTTTGGATTTTAAAAATTCAAGCTTTGGTATCGAAATATATATACCTTCTTTTTTTTGAAATGTTAAAAAAAGGAAATTGTTTACCATGGTTTTGATAAAAGAGATTTATTTATTATCATAACATGATTCACCAAAAATTTTATAATTTATTTTTTTATACAGACTTATTATGTAACACCTGGGTGGGACCTTACTAAGCCTATTAGCTCACACCTTGTACACTTCTTTAGTGGTTCGTAGACCTTTGTATATCTTTCAGTGAAGGGAAAGGCCAGGAGCCATAGTGAGGTGGTGATATTATGGTCAATTGAGTATGGGTAGCTGGATAGTGAGATCGTGTGGCTTTCCCCACATTATCACATAGACTTATTGGTTTTTATGTACTTTAGGGTTTTACTTTTGGTTGGATATTGTTCTATGCATGTTTTGTTTCAGTTTCCACTATATATTTTTAGTCATGGGTGTTATTCACCACCTCGTGGGGTTCATGAATACCCTTTAGGTATGTGGATTATCGGATCAGGTAGTAGTTTGAGAGTTTATTTGGATTGGCTCATTATATTTTGGTATTTGAGGGAGTCCGACAATAATATTCAGTGTCTTGCGATGTTTGGTAGACTTGATATAAGATTCTTAGGACATGAGAGGAATGTTGTAGTGATTTCTTAACAAGATCATTCCAAGATGATACTCAAGTTACCATGGGATTTTGGGATTTGTGTCTTTTATTTTGAGTCATCTATGTTAATATTAATTTTTTCTTATTGGTGTTCTAGTTTAAACTATAATTATTCTTATTTCTGATAGTTTATCTTATTCTTGTATTCAACTGTATGCCTCTGAGATGTGTTATGCGTGATCCTTAGGAGAGTGAAGCTAATTCTACACAAATAATTCCCTGATGGATTAGAATTTCATCAAGGAAATAACATTTATTATTCATGATATTGACCATAATGTTGCAAAAGTTCAAAACACAATTATTGTGGTATAACTCAGAGATGGAGGAGAAAGGCATCAATCACAACAATTCTTGAAAGAGAATCCAACATTAATTAAATTTATGGGTGAACCTCAAGAGGTAGAGGACTGTATTGATACAGTTGATCATATCCTTTAATTCCTAGAAACACCTAAGAATATAAAGGTGAAGTGTTTAGGATTCATTCTTGAGGGTCCTAGAAAGGGTTGGTTAGATTCAATGGTATATGAATATAAGAATTTGGGTTTAGACTGGACAGGTTTCAAGACTCTCTTTTTTGGATATCTTTGACAAATGTTGGTGAAGATTGTGAAATATATTTATTTACTCTCTTTAGAGAAAATAGAGCATGTGGTGTGAGAATACACAAATTAGTTTAGTGAGATAGTTCATTTTATAACAAGACATAGTTAGGAATGACCAGCTGAAGGCTTAGAATTACTTTTCGGGTTTGCAACAGGAAATATAATAACATATTTTTATGCTAAATCTTTTGTTCTATACATAGATAGTGGATATGAAAACTATTATAGATATAAATGTGATAGGAAATGTTTTATACTCCACCGATTATCTTCTACCTAGTGGAAGATTCAGTGGCACGCCAAGGAAAAATAAGAAGTGGAAAGATCATTTCATGAGTGGTGGAACTCGTTCTCGAAATCAAGCCTCTTTTCACCTCTACCTACAGCTAGTGGTGTGGTTCTAACTTTCTATTTGTGTGAAAATGCTAGAAAAATTGTTTTTTTTCCATTAACATGAAAAAATGTGTAGTTTTTGGATGATATGGACATCTTCATTGTTTTTTTCAGGCTATGTCTACTCCTCATTATGGTCAGTGATTGTCAGATTCTATGGATACTATAGTGAAATAAAATGCATTAAAGACTAAAGAGATATAAACATAGGCCTGAGGAGTGAAGTGTCCTCATACAGTAGACAAGTTTTCAATAGAGGTAGATGTGGGTCCAATGAAATTGAGAGGTACCATATTTATTGCATCCTTAGTTTTGATTTTTAAATTTAATACTAGTGCTTCCCACATGTATATATATTTGTCATTTTATTGATATTTTTAACCTTCCAACAGAACTCATTCCCTTTTTATAGAGTTAGAGAAAATTTTTAAGAACAGGAATGAGTAGGGGTTTTAGTGTTTTTATACAACATTGATTGCTCATACAAAGCTAGTTAAGGATTTTCATGTTCTCAGTATGAATGGGTTTGATATAATCATTTGGGTTAACTGTATTGATGCTCAAATTGATGATTTTGATTGTTATCATTGGGGTGTTTATTTTCTTGTTGTTGATTGGAGCTCGTAGGTGTTTCAGGGAGAGTGGGATCTGAGGTTTGGTTATGCTGGACCATCCCACGCAGTTCCCTAGAGTTTTTTTTCTACTATTTCAATTGATCCCAATGAAGTGTCTTCTATTTTTAATATTTCTACCATTTTCTGTGGTTTGGATGATGTTTTCTTATAATATTTATCCATTATTCCTTCAGAGAGTAAGGAAGAGTTTTCAGTTGACCAAGTGTTAGGTACACAACTAATATTGATACCTTCATATCATATGTCACCAAAAGAGTTGAAAGAGATCAAAATTGAATCGGAAAACCTAGTAAAAAGGGGGTTTTTTACACTAGTGATTCACCTTGGGAATCCCTATGATCTTTTGCAAGAAGGAATACAATTTTCTACAGATGTGTGTGGAATAGTGTATGTTTAGCTAAGTAAAAGTTAAGAACAAGTATATTTTTCCTCGCATGGATGATATTTTTTTATTAGTTAAATGGGGGAAGTGGTTTTCAAATATTTATATTCATTAGAGTTATCATCATCGTAGAGTTTGTGAGTGTGATATAACAAAGATAGCTTTCAAGAGCAGTTATGGCCATTGAAAATATCTGGTAATATCATGTGTCCTGAATAATTATCCTACAATTTTTTTGTCTTTGATGAATCAGACATTCCATTAGTACCTCAGAACATTTTTTGTAGTGTTTCAGTATGAAATTTTGGTTTACACAAGATCTGATCACGAGCACGGGCACCATATGAGTTTGGTTTTGGAAATCCATATAATTCATTTTTTTTATGGAACACTTTTGAAATGGAACTCATTAATTCAAAAATTAAAAGTCTTTGGGCTTGTGAATTATTATCATGACTTATTAGTGGATCCTGAGAAGGTACAGAATGTCTTATCTTGGAAGTATCCACAAAATGACTTTGAAATTCCGATCTTCCATGGTCTTCCAAGATAATACTGATGGTTCATCAATGAATTCTCAATGTTTTTGTCACCTTTGACTGCTATTACTAGTATAGAGGATAAATTCACATGTGTTGAATTATCTATATCTTCTTTCAATGATTTGAAAGGGCTTTTGACATTGGATCTTATTTTTATATTACCTGAGTCTATTATGGGGTATGTGATTTTATGTTATGATTTTGTAAATGGTTTCGTTTGTGTTCTCATAAAGAATTATCTATTAGGGGATTACATCCCTCTTCAGCTTAAACCACCTGATAAAATTTACACCACTAATTATTTAGAACATTCCACATTTTTCAATGTGCCTAAGTGGTTTTGGGACTATATTTTTAGGGATAGGTTTATAGTCTTCTATGACCATAAGAGTTTGAGATATATATTCTCTCAAAAAGACACAATACTTTGATAGATATTGTGGGTGTAATCCCTTTAGATGTTGGAATTCAATATTTCCTATGTCATGTGGAAGGGGAATTTAATTTTAGATTTTCTTAGAAGGAATGTGCCTTTGGAAGATGTTTTGAAATTGAAGATATAGTGGAACCTTTTGGGGATTTTTGTTCAGTTGCATCTAGATACTTATGAGGACATTTCAGGTATGATTCAGAATAGTGTTCAGTTATCATAATATCTCCATGAGTCTATTATATAGAATCAATTTTAGGATGAATAATTTAGTGTAATTAGATAAACCCAATATAGTGGGGACACCTGTTTGGGTTTGTCTCTCTCTTTAGATGGAGTTCTCAGTTTTGGGGATCAGTTTGTTGTCCCAGTATCTGGGAGGGAATAAGTTTTTTCAAATTGTCATATTTCTTCATGGTCTATTCATCCATGGGCTTTAAAAATGTATTATGATATGATTTTATGATTATGGTGGTTGGGTATGAAGCATGACATTGCGATTATGTTTCCCAATGTTACAACTTCCAAAAGATAATGTATGGTCATTTGAAAAATTCTGGTTTTCATGGACCTCTACTAGTGGATATTTGTAAGTGGTATGGGGTTTCCATGGAATTTTTTATTGGACTTCCATAGACTCATTGAGGGAGAAATTCTCTCTGGGAAAAGATTTATTAGTTGAAAACATCATCACATAATACTTGACCTAGGACACCAATAAATTTAAAGATCAAGGTAAACTATATGTGTAATAAGTTGCGAAGTTATTTTTGGGTTTTTCTACCATTGTTTTAGAAATGGATCATAGATTTACTTATAGGTTCTAAAAAATATCATAGAGGAGATAGAGACATAGGTCAGATTGAGTACAACTTGTCATATACTGATATATGGTCTAACATAGAATGTTATTCAGATTTTGGATGATATGATTCATTCATGTGTCTTAGATTCTAGTGGATCTTTGGATATCTATTTAGAATTGGTGGATTTTTCTTATAAAAAATTTTATCAGTCATTAATCTAAATGGATTCTATTGAGGCTTTGTATGGTCGCTTGTGCATGGAACCTATTTGTTGGAAGAGGTGGGTAGAGCCTCTTTGGTGTGACCAAGTTTGGTTCAAGAGATGTTTGTGAGGATTAAGTAAAGACATAAAGGTTTTTTTTATTGTAAAGACCCTGAAATTCCATGTAGTGTTTTTAACTAAATGGGAATTTTATGAGTCCGCGAAAATTGACAACATGTGATTCGGAGGCCAGGAGTGCCCGGAATGAATTTTTGAACTTTTTTTGGTACATTTATTAAACATGCAAGAGAGTTTTTCTAACTCTTGAACTGGTGCTCAGAATCGAAATTCGGGAACACAGTTGAACTCACAGAACTAGTATTCGCTTAAGGAGACCTTCACCTCGACCTTAGTAGGTCGAGGGTGAAAGATAAAATTTTTGGTTTTTCATGGAAATATATATAAAATAAAATAATCGTTTCTTTTTTTTATTTTTTTTTGAAAACTCCCATGTGATGGTTTAAATGTGGGGACCCCTGAGCCTAAAACCCCCATTTTGAATTTAGAGGCGGGGACCACCCAAACCCCTTTAATGATAGAGAACCTCTCAACTCCCCTACTTTAAATTTTTCCAACACAATTCACTAATCGGGCCAATTAATTTTTCCAACGTCGTACAATTAATTGTGCCAACCATTTTAATTTGATAAAATTAAATTAATAAGTTGGATATTTTCATTTTTTGGTGGAATTGGGTGAGGAGAACTTTTGGGGGATTATTCTCTCCAATAAAGAGTGCATTCTCCAACACAGAACGTGCTCCCGAACGAAGAACAATCTCACCAACGAGGTACGTCTTCAACAAGAATTAACCAATGATCGAGGAAAACACCGATGTCACCGATGTCCATCTATCCCCACCGACATCATCTCCTTCCTCGCGACCTCTATCAAAAAATCTTTGAGGAAGTGTTTTTATTATGTGTCATTATTGATTCCCATGTTTTTCCATTCCAAACAAAGAACGTAGATCAACTCTCTAAATAGTTGATCCGCAGATGATTTATTTTATGTTGGTTTGGGAACAATCATTGACCAGGGTTGTAGAGTTTGATGTTCTTCATCCAAGGTTTTTGTTGAGCAAATTGCTGCCAATCTAACACGGAGGGTGCGGGCCAAACAAACATGGCCTGAACCCACGGTTGTTCTTCTTTATTGTTTTGTTCTTCACGAAGGAGGAGGATAGCGACCAACCTCGGTGGGGCACGAGAACTATGGCTGACACCACCATCGGCCGCGATTAAGGTGACGGCACAGTGGCGCTACCCGCTGCCATCGCCACCATGTGGCCTCTATCGCCTGCATCCCCCACCACCCCACGACCTCTTCCACCCATGGCCTCCGTGGCCTGCAGCCACCGCCGCCCCACGACCTCGCGTCGTCCGTGGCCTCCACCGTCCGGCAGCCTCGCGCCACCCCGTGGCCTCGTGCCACCCACAGCCTTCTGCTGCCCAGGCCTGGCTTCCTAGCGCGGGCCTATCCCCCCATGGACTGGGACGGACCCAGCGGGTCGGTCCGAGTCGACCCGAACCGGGTCGACCGAGGCTGTGTCATGTCGGGTCAGACTGAACCCGGGCCTACTTCGACCCATTTACACTCTATTATCCATAACATTGGCACCGAACATCTGTTTGACCAACCATATGCAACGCCGGAAACCCTGGAGTGAGACGTTCCCTTTGGTATACCCCACTTGCATTTTGGATAAAGTTAGGATATGGTCAGGTTGTATTGATCACGAATCTAACTGGGCCCTCGGGACTAAAATGCTAATAACTTACAGATCGGGTGTCCAATTAACGCACCGTCTATTGCGGTGAGACCCGAATGATGTGAAGGTCGTTGGGAATCCTTTTTCCTGGGACTTTTTGGTAGTTGGAGTATCGACCAGTGGCTTGAGGAGAGGACCCTCTCGGAGACAAGAAATCTTAGTGCAGGAACCCAGTAGCTGGCTGTGACATGATGAATTAATAGAAATCATGTGGGGTTAGCACCGAGCGATCCTATGTGGGTCAGCACCGAGCGATCCTGTGTGGTTCAGCACCTAGCAGTCATCTTTGGGTTAGCACCGAGCGATCCTGTGTGGATCATCACTGAGAAATCCTGTGTGGGTCAGCACTGTGCGATCCTATGTGGGTCAGAACCTAGAGATCCTATGTGCATCAGCATCTAGCGATCATATGTGGGTCAGCACCGAGCGATCCTGTGTGGATCAGCAGCAGAGCCACTTAACAGAGTATGATGATTCAGTAGATACATCTAATCATTTGTACTTCTGTAACTATGTTATACCTGGTGTGAGATGAGTTTGTACCTTGTGGTACTTTCCTTTGTGGTAATACCTTGGTGGTATTCTTCTATGTGGCATACCTGTGTGGTACATACCTTCATGGCATTTCTTCCTTTGTCTAATAGTTGAGATTTTGTCTTTGATTTGGTCTTTGTGTTTTCCTCATGATTGAGATGTGTATACATGAAAACTTTGGTATATGTATGGGCATATACCTAAATAGGGTCGTCATATGATTTCATGCCTTGTGCTTTATCCTTGGTGGATTTTGTGAAACCTTGAGGTTCTCGGGGTCCCTACTGAGTATCGTTATACTCACCCCTACAGAGGCTATACCCACACCTCGTTGTGTTTGGTGCAGACGATGGACATTTCTGATTGAGGCTGAGGGTACCGGTGCTAGACGGGGCCCAAAGGTGGACCATACGACCTGATGGTATGCAAAGGAGATGGCTGGACATGTACTGCTGAGGAGGCGATATGTACCTACCCTTTAGGTAGGAACCATGGAGGATGACCCAGTAGCTTCCTTTCTTTTTCTTCAGTTTTATTGTATTTCAGTGGTACTATTACTGTTGGGTTTTTATTCCGGCCCTTTTTTAATTTAATCACACTTTTTTCTATACATTTGACTTGTGTTCGTATCTTGGTGTGTGCTTAGTTGCATGTGTTTATAGGTTATAAAGGCAATTCCTTGCCTATTATAGAGAATACACCTTTCGGTGCTAGTCACCATCCCCTGGACTATGGAAGGTGGTATTGGGGTAGTGAAAGCATGGGCCTTGGGGGACGGGTCGTGATAGTTATGGTGCAGAGTTGAAAAAAAGTCTTATGAGGATCAAAAATATTGTTCTTTGGAATATTTAGTAGGTGACTAGGTTTTCATGAAGTTTCTCCTCGGTAGTGTCACTGTTATCTTGAAAAATAGGTGCATTTGGCTCTAAGATACATGGGACCATTTTATGTCATTAAGTGTCTTAGGGATATTGTTTAAAATTTTTAATTTGTCAATTATTTTTCAGTAATACATGATTTTTTCCACATATCACAACTCAAGAAGTATCATCCAGATCCCTCTCATGTTCTTATTTTGGAGGAGATTGAGTTAGAGCCTGATGTTTTTGTTGTTGATACGCTAGTTGAGATTGTTGAATCTTAAGTGGAAGCATTTCATGTAAATTTTATTCCATTAGTCAGATTCTTATGGTGACATGAATCAGAATATCATGATACATTGGTGTGTGATTCATTTATAAGGGATTATTTTCCCCTCCCCTTTTCCAAAATTCATTCTTAGAGATGATTTCCCAAGGGAAAAAAGTATTATGATGGGTAGTTTGTAACATAAAATTACTTTCATTTAGGTAATTCTATTATCCTTGTATATTTTACTCTTTAATTGGGTAAGACTTGGGACTCCCTATGATGGACAACATTTTTTGGTTAAAATAAATAAATGTCTATGGTTAGATGTTTGTTTGAATTAATTTAATCTAGGTATAAATGTGTTATTGAATTTTTTGGGGTTCTCCTTGAGTTTAGAGGATGAACAAGTTGGTTCTAGAGTATTCTACTGTATGTTGGGATGTTTCAGGATGTCTAAAGGGATCACACAATGTGAACTTATTCTCGAGACACAAGTCCTAATATATGTACATAGCGTGAATAGATTACACACCATGTATTGGTTATATGATGTGTAATTCTAGAAATATTGGTTTTAATTAAAAATTTAATGGCATTTCTGGTATATGTGATCATCATAGATTATAAGACATGTAAATTTATTAAACTCATTTTAATTTTCAGAGAAGAACTTTTTATGGTTTAGTGTGAATGAAATTTCATTTAATTCAACCACATCACTTTTCTCTCTATCGACCTAGAATAATTCCTCGGTGATATGTGGACTCTCCATTTATTCTGTATTGATTTGTTCAATGTTGGATCACCATAGAAGTTGGGTCTCTTCTCTCCAGGTGAGTAGGCCTTTCTGCTTCTTCATTTCTTTGATCATGTTATCACCATGGAATTGCGTTATCAGATTCATCAATATGTTGTGGTGACTCATTTTTATCTCTCCTAGATCCATCATACAGTCTTGTTCTTAGGTTAGTTTCCTCTATTAGTTATGGAGTGGCGAGTGTGAATTCTTTATGTATGTAAGTTTTCCTCTTCTCCACCATCCATTTTGTTGAATTCGACCAATTCTAGGATGTGTATATTGTTTTTAGAGCATCAGTTGTCATTGTTTCATTCTTCTTGTTCCTGGATCTTTCATGAGCGTAAGAGAACCTAAGTTTTAAGGTTGATGTTTCCATCTCTATCCTATGTTGGATGAATTTAATTAATACTATTTTTATAAATCAATTTATAAATAAATTCTCATGATTTTTTTCGTGTAAATTTATTTTTGATAAATGATGGGTTTTTCATTGATTTTTGTGAAAGTAAAAAGGGGTATTTTAAAAATAACTGAAACAATTTATGAAATGAATCACATGTGGAGACTCGTTTATATAAAGAATAATATTTTCTTAGGTCCATCATCCTTGTTACCATCAGGGGATTTTCTCATAGGGATTTTCTCTTTCCCATAAGTTTTTTGTTCTCAAGAAATGTTTTACATAATTGGTAGGTTCACAAATGGGGGTTTTCTCTGATCCTTAGGCTTGTTTTCTTATGAGTTGTTGAGAACTAGACAATAATTATGGTATGATTATTCTTCTATCCTAATCTGTTGAGTTTATTGTCATGATTTACATATGCTCTAGATTTTTATTGTTTTGAATTTTTTGATATGCATGATTTGACTTTGATATTATATAGCCTCCTTTTTTTAGAATTGTTAAAAAAATTGAGGATTATTACCATGATTTTGATAAAATATAGTTATTTTTTATCATCTCAATATTTACTTGAAATGGTAATACCTGAATTTATTGTATAGATACATGTTATGGAACACCTGGGTGAGACCCTACTGAGCCTATTGAGTAACACCTTGCACACTTCTTCAATGGTGTGTATACCTTTTATGTCTTCCAATAAAGGGAAAGGAAAGGTGAAACAATGGGTTTGTGGGGTTTTGGTTAGCAAAGTAAGGGTATCTAAATGGTGATATGGTATGGCTTTTCCTATACTATCACATGGAGTAGTTGGTATTCCTATTTCTCTAGTTGATTTTGATTTGACTTGTACTTGGATATTATTCTACACTTGTTTTATTTCAGTTTCCTCTATCAGTTTTCATTGATGGAATATATTTTTTCCTTCCACTATTGGTTCCTTATATATATACATGTAATGTTGTTACTTCAGGTTGGGGAAAATAATTCCCTCTATTTGTTGTTTGATGCCTCTGTGCTAGTCTTCGGCTAGTGGGGACTAGGAATACCCTTCGGGTATGTGGTGTATTAGCTTATGTATGAGTTTGAGAGGGTATTTAGATTGGTTCATTACATCCCCATTTGAGGTCAACATAAATTTTCCAAAAATGAGGAAAAAATATGTACTTCTCTTATTAAAGTTTATATCATTTCACCATTGAGTGATGTACATGATATATTATGGTTATTATTATTATTGTTATTAAAGATTTCATTTTATCCTTTGACCGATGAGATGAGGGAAAATATGCATTGTCACATGCATCATTATAGGAACGAAAAACTCAAAATCCATTCATGTTCCATTCCATATAGGTGTATTTAACTACTTGTTGTTTCTTTCATTCTTATTATTATTGATTAAGACATGGTTGTTATATTTTTATGAGATTATAACATGTTACCTCTAGTTGAATGAGAATATCTTTGGCTATGACTGAGTGATCTTCAGTTTCAATTCATGAGGTGCATGGGCCCTCCTGGATTAGAATGGGTAATTTACCAATTAAATCCATCATATATTGTTTGTCACATTCTGAGACTAAATTTAAATGAGTTGAAATGAAAATTAAATGTGTTTCAATTTCAATGATAAGTTATATAAATTATTAATCAATAGGAATGGGAATACATTTCAAATAAAATCTTGTTATATATATTTATTCAAATGAAAACTAAAAAATATATAATAGATTACTTGTAATTTTTTTATAATAATTGAAGAGGAAAGGTATAGTTTCACTTAACCTACCGAAACCTCTATAAATTAAACTTTAAAACTTACCAATACCTCATTCTTTTATGTGGGTAGTTGGGGTACTACCTTCGGAAATGTTCTCTTACTCTTACGTTCTTCTTCTACATGTGCATCAATCTATTCTTAAATCTTTTTCTGAAGAATGTTATTGGAATTTTTAGCATTATTCCACCACGATGTCCTCATGTCATGCACCAGGAGGGTAGTGACAATGATTCTCCAGAGATGGTGGGTCATGAGATTCCAGTCTTACTTCTAGGAGTTCCACTTGATGCATCACCAATTATACCTTTTCGGGCCTTAATGTTCAAATTTGAGAGTGTTTTGTATGTTAGCTGTAGTCCATGTAGGGTACTCCATGACTTTCACCTACAATGACTAGTCTGACTCGTGAGTTCTAGTAGCAGTATCCCCCCATATTTTTGGGGGATCGATTTTCAAAATCTACTAAGTATTGGTGGGAGGCCACTCAATCTATCTTTGAAAATCCAAGTACACCACTAGATTGGATGGTCAAAATTTTCACCTACAATTTGTGTTATTTTTTCAAGTGCGGGTGGGATATGATTACCCATGTTGGTCATTATCAGGGTATGGTCTAGGCTTTTTTTCAGACTACATTATATGAACACCTCTTTCCTTAGATATTGAGAGATGACCGAAGAAGATATTTCAGGAAACTAGAGTAGGGTTCTATTTCACTTTTGGATTTTTATCACATTTTAATGATTTTTAGTACTTTGAGTGGCTTCTATCCAGCGGTGAGCTATCATATTCTATACCTTACAAGGATGGTGTCCATTTTTTCATCCATACTTAGGTGAATGTATTTTTCATCCTACTTTTTTTGAGATCATTTTTATTATACTAAAAGAGTATCATATATATGAGAATATTTCTAAGTGCCACTTATGGATCGACAAATTTTATTTCATGGGTCATATTATCTAGGGATCTGGAGTATCTGTTGGCCTAGGGAAGGTGAGTATTGAGATTAACTTAGATAATCCCAAGAATTCATTTGATATATAGAGTTTATTGGGGCTATCAACATATTACAAGAATTGCATACCAGAATTATAATGACTTCTTTCGCCTCTTACTAGTTTGAATAAGAACAATGTTATGTTATTAAGGTCAAAATCATGCAAAAATTCCTTTCTAAAGATGAATGAAAGACTTATTTTGGAACCTCTTTTGATACTAATAGATCCTAGTAGAGGATATATAGTGTTTTGTGATGTATATGGCATTATATTGGGAGTAGTTCAAATAATAGTGTATTGATTTGTTACGTACCGATCTCAATATTTGGGGCATCATGAGAGGAATTACTCAACAACCAACCACGAGCTAGTTGAAGTTGTACATGCCTTATTCTTCTATGGAAACTATATGATGGGTGAGTGATTTATGGTGTATGTAGACCAAAATATCCTCAAACATATAGTTTTTATAGTGTGAAAATAATATTAGATTGAGAATATGGGATGAATATGTGCAGTCCTTCACTTTTGAACTTCCCTATATGACTGGAAAAGGCAATACGGTAGAGGAAATGCTGAGTTAGAAAACAAAGACACATACCGTACATGAAGCCAGTGATGAATTAAAATTGATGGAGCTTCATTCTGAAATGTATCTCTAGTTTCCTGAGAGTAACAATTAGTATTATCTTATAGCCCTATAAGTTGCCTCTTCACTCCTTAATAGGGTTAAGCATAGAAGGTTTTCATATCATAAAGGATTGGTTCTCCAGGAGAGTATTTCTAGTGAGGACCCACCTCCAGATTCATCTTTAGATAGAGATGACATCCTACGTATTCATGGACATGTATGGGTTCACATAAATATGATGGGAACGGATTTGAGAGTCCCATTCTTCTCAATGGAAAATTCATCCAGTCGGCTCTATGATGAATTGAGATATGTGATTCATGTAATGGTGGTCTGAGATGAAACTGCAGTTAATAGTTTTTATCAATAGGTGTTCCGATTATCAACATGTTAAGGTGGAGAACCTTTGACCAACTATCCTATTACATCCATTTATAGTCAAGGAATAGAAATGAGATGAAGTTTATATGTATTTCATTTTCATCTTACCGTGGTCTCCTTGATGTATCAACATTGTTAGGGTAGTTGTTTATTGACTGATAAAGGTATCCCAATTACATCTAATCCAGGACACTTTTTAGTTTATTATATTTGAATAATTTTTGTTCGTGGGATAATACGGCTACACGGGGTCCCTCATTCTTTTGTTTTAGATAGGGATTATCATTTCACATCACGATTCTGGAAGGATTTATAGAAACCTATGTGTACATAGGTGTTTATGAGCATATCCTTTAACTTTCATACTGATGGCCAGTCAAAAAAATAGATAATAGTATTATAAGACATGATATGATAATGTGTCCGTGACTTTAGAAGTTCTTGGGAGAAAAAACTCTACCATCTAATTTTCCTATAATAATATCTTTCATGTCATGATTCAGATGGATCTCTATTAGGCCTTGTATGGTTGGTTGTTCCAGTCACACCTATGATAGTTTGAGGAAAGAGAGGTTTCAATAATTGGTCCTAATCTCATGTAGGTGACCTTGGAGTAGTTTTAGTTAATTAGAAATCAAATATCAAATTATCATCCAAGGCAAAAATCAAAGGCGGATTGTTGTTGATGATGGTTGGAGTTTGAGGTTTGGCGCCAGGTTTTCCTATGGGTATTTCCCATGCATGGGCACATACAGATTCGAAGCCAAGGGATGTTATCTCCTCATTAAGATGTGCCATTTGAGATTCTAGATAGAGTCAGATTTGTAGCATATCAGTTGCTACTACCATAGAGGTAATATGACATGAATGAATTCTTCCACATTTCACAACTTCACTGTTATCATTACATCCCATCTCATAATTTTTTATCCAAAGGACGTTAAGTTAGATGTCGATAATTATTTTATGTTGTATCCTGTATGAATCTTTGATTAGAGCATGAAGGTTTTCTATGGATGATCTATCCCTTTAGTACATGTTAAATGGAATTGTAGCCATCTATAGGATAGGACTTGGGAGTAGAAGGCTGATGTACATGCTTAGTGGATGAATATGTTATTAGACATTATTTTTCCTCCCTTGAAATGTGAAGTCGGGGATGAGTTCCTTTGATGGGGAAGACTGTTAGTAACCATTTTTACTTCAGGTGTGGATCCTTTTGATTTCCCCTTTAACCTTTTATAATGCATTCATTTGTTATTAAATATTAAATCGCTCCTCAAGGTGAGTATTTTTTTGTTTTAGGACATGGGAAGAAGGAGTGATAAAGATAGGTTTTAAGATAATTAGTCAACATGTAATTTGAATATGTGGAATGTAATCATTATAGTACATGTAATGGGATGGATAAGACCATTCACACCATGTAAATGTTTTATCCAGGAGGGGATACCATGAGAAACACATGACATGTAAATTATTTACATGCAATTTTAATTTCCCATGTTAATTTTATTAGAATATATAAAGGGCCACTATTTTCAAACAGAGCATCACCCTCTCCCTCCTCTCTCATGTAGGAGCCTCTGTAGATCCCTAAGCAATGTTATAATGCCAATTTTTAACCGAGACTCTATTTTCATATCTTTCCACCATATTAGATATCCACTAATCAGTTCCCCATTCCTCTTCCACCTTTTATAATTTCTCTTATCCTCAACGGTGTTATCATGGGGCATGATATTATTCCTTATTTTCATAGATTTGATATGTTATTTAATTTTTATACCGATCTAGGAAAATCTAAAGAAGATTCAAGATGGGAACAATGTTATGGGTATATGTTAGGTGGTATATGACTCATCCCTTATGTCTCTCTATTTTATAAATTTTTTTCTTTGTGCACATGATGATTTTTTCCGGGGTTTTTGGTTAAATTCATGTTCCATGCTTATATTCATGATGCATGTATTCTAAATCCCATCCTATATAGTATCATCACACCATTGGAGGTTGAGACCTCAATGATTTCCACCCCAAGTAGGGTTTTTATTTAATTTTTCCATTGTAACCCATGTGGGTTTACCATTGACACTATTCTAGTGTGTGGATGGGAATTACTATTGATATTCCCTCTTTAATTATATAAAATAAGAATTATTAAATGGAAAGCACCCTATTTTACAACTTAACCCTTCTACAGTAACTATTTGAATCAGTTGAATTAATCACAATTTTAAATGGAGTTATATTATATACATCACTTGGACTGTTGGAATGTAATTAAATGACTTGGTGGTTTATCACAAAACAAGCCAGTATTCCATCCAACCAGACACCCAGCCCTACCCAGGGAATGTACCAAAGGGGGTTCTTAATCCTAATTGGCCAGGAACTAGTGCCTAGGAATCAAGCATCACTTTTGGTAATGATTTTACCCATATGAAACTACCATAAACAACTACACTAATCACACATCACACCAAAATTAATTACCACAACCCAAATAAATACAACTACAACAAGTTAATAATTTTATATTTAAAAAATAGAAAGTACCAAAATTGGGAGAGGAAGAACTAGAACATAGTTAATCAAGAAACAAGGTTGGAAACACCCTCATTCCACCTCCACCAACACCTGTGAGAAGGGGTGACACATGCAATCAAATCCACCATCACCTTCAAAAAACATCTTAACCTTACCTGGGTGAAACATAATAAGGTGTAACTTTGACATAGTGATCCCATGAATAAAATTAAATGTAGTTGTCATGAATAAATACTCAAAATAGTTGTACCTATATCAGAATGTTGATTTCATAACATCAACCTCTTTAACTCTTACATGGTGATACCTAAATTGCAGGTCGATCTTAGAGAAACACTATTCTCACTTGAGCATATTGAAAAGGTATTCAATATGGTGAAATTGTTAATTATTCATTATCATCACTTTATTTAGCTTTAATTAATCGATACATAATTGGATAGATCTATCAACCTTCTTTTCATCAATAACTTGGGTGGACCATGGTGAGACACTTGGGTGAATGAATCATTTGGATTCTAAATTTTTTATCTATATATTTAATTCCCTCAACACGATGGGTGATATGTGGCATGAGGGAATTGATATTGGTTTTTTACAAAATGAAAAAGAAATTGTGAACACCAAATACCACTCTAGAGGAAAC
The DNA here is from genome assembly GCA_963277665.1 of Viscum album. NCBI lineage: Eukaryota > Viridiplantae > Streptophyta > Magnoliopsida > Santalales > Viscaceae > Viscum > Viscum album. The sequence goes on along the minus strand of OY728138.1, from coordinate 1,018,838,845 downwards.
CCTAGGAAGTTATATGGAAATACCAATGTGAACTCATCCACCTCTATAGGCAATTCACCCTCAAAACTTCTATCATCATCCTCCAACATGAGTGATGAAATTTTAAAAAAAAAATCTCGACTCTGATAGCGGAGATCGAACATGTCCTAATTGAGAATCACATCCACCTTTAGGAAAATATGTACTCTCGTATGGTTCCACAAATCTGCTTACTGATTGTAAGAATCTATGTGTTCCTAGAAATGTTCCATCCAATCCATACCAAGGATCTCATTAGAGTCTGAGAACATGAAGGACACTTGAAACCCTACTCTTTATTTTTACCAAGAAATGTAAAAAATTACACCATATGAGTAATATTCTCATTCATAAAATCAAATATATTCACAAGAATATTGAAATATAAGATATAGAAGAACTAATATCAAGTAAGAAAACAACAATGGATGATGAAATATGAACCATACCTCAAACTATTTTAGGTATTCCATCTAATTTCATTGGAACATGGGAAATATAATGTAGGTTAATTTTTTATACATTGTCCTTAGTACAACAAATGACTTTTGGTTTTACATTAAGCGGACTTTTCCAGAAGTAGATCCATTCCTACCATAAAGTCCTCCAAACCAAGACCCTATTTTCCTATTTGTCTCTGACTAGGATGGCATTCCTCTTGTGGACGTAGAACCTAAAACTCTCTTATATGAGTTTATTTCCTTGAAAAACCTCTAAAATTTCCCCATAGTTCCACGCCGAAGGAAAGGCCTAGTAGGTGTTGTATACAATTTCATGTTCCCTTACCTTCCACACTAATTTCACAAAACTGATCCAAAATTTGAAGCTATAGATGAAAAATGTCAGGAATGATTTTCTGAGATACCACCTCCCCTCTTCTTCTTCTCATTACACTTTTTCAACTATTCCAAAAAATCACCACTACCCTGGTCGACTGCTAAAACTGCCCATGAAAAACCAGACATTGCACTCTAATAAATCAACACCATCAGAGCATAATAAACCACCTCTGTATTTTAATTCAACATAAAAAATAAGACAAGGGACTATACGTCTAGCCACAACCACAAACCCATCCCAAACAAATAATTGTTCATCTAGTTGTTGTAATCTACATTGGGTATGAACCAAACCAACTCTACAAAGTGGTTGGAATACTCGAATAATTTTTTATCACCTAATGAAGATCTGAATACTATTGGGTCATAAAAAATTCTATGATATCATGGAAATACTACTCATTTAAGAAGACCATCAAATCCTTCATCCCATATTTCCATGCTTCATGACCTGGACTACTAGGTGACAACACCTCTCACTATGAACTTCTAAAAAAATTGAAGCACAATTCACCTTAAATGGCTCATAAGTATCTAGAAACCCAATAATCATATCAAAAAATTTCAATCCAATCATATTTCTTATGGGGATATGTGCTATCCTAAAATAAATAAGTATTGTTCATGAGTAGCTCCTAAGTCTTAACCCATTAAATACCCCATTTATCTTCCCTAACTTGATATGAACTGAAACTTTCCCCATGATCCAACGCTTGGATGGCCAACCCCAACTTCCACTATTCTTTGATCAACTGGTGGTGGAGAAATCTCTCTGTCCTCTTCCACATTTACACATTAATTCTCTTGGTATGTCTGATAATATAATAATCAAAATGAACAAGAAAAACCCTTGATGTGGTATTCTATAAAATTTTAGCTAAAAAAATCCAAACACTTCCATAAATCAAAAAAATACCACAATGAGCATAATAACAATCCAGACCACACCCCCTCCCCCCTATTTGGTGTCCATGGAATTTATTAATCCTATACTTCTTTCTTGGATTAGATTTCAAACAAAATCCTAACATTCCATGGTAACCCATGTCCTGTCACAAGGTTTTGTTTTTTCAAAAATACCACTTGTAATTAGAACCTCTTACCATAAAAATCATAACTCTAGTCTATACTAACTCTTCCCAATTATCATGACACGTATAAAAGGGAAAAAACTACTTGGATACCATTTTTCACAAACCCAACTAGGATGCCAACCAACCAAACACCCAAGACATCCCATAGAAAGGCCTAAATGGATTTCCCAATCACCATAGGATGAAAACTAAAACCCTTTCATCAATAATCACTTTTAGGAATGGTTTTCCAATATAAAATAACCATAAAAAAAAAGAATCAAACATCACACCAAAAGAAATTCAACTAAAACAAGTTAATTTTTTTACATTTTAACCAAAATCCAAAGTACCAAAATGGGGCGGGGAAACACTAGTCCAAAATTCTCCATGAATCAAGAGATCCAAAACCCTTATGACACCTATATTAACACCTATAAGAATGGGGGACACTATAAAATAGATCCACTGTCACCACCATGCAACATATTTCATTTACTAGGTTTAAACAAAACAATGTATACATACACCAGAACTTATACATAGGGTGTGATTCAATGGAAATTATGGTATTACCACAAGATATTACATGGTATAAAATTATAAGATAAATAAAAAAACTTGTTTTGAAATAAAAACAAGTAAAACACTTCTAAAGAATACATTATTTTAAATTTAAAAGCGTTTAAAATTCCCAAAAAACAACGATAAGGATTCCATCACATGAGTACTATGGGTAATATCTAAGGAACTAGGGTTAGAGGGGTCCTATGATTTTTGTACCTTGGTTATATAGTACAAAAACCACAACCACTAGAATCATCATGAAAGATCCATTGGATTGGACCACATCCCAAGGTCTACTTGATCATATCATCACCACATTTTTTTTGTGTTGTATCGTCAATCCTTTTAGGGGAATTTTTCCTCTACCCTATCAAATGCATTGTATGATAGACCTTTCGTACGCAACCTAGTTAACTTAGATTACCTTTTTAATCAATTTCATTCTCCCTTGTGACATGAAATACCACATGCACACCCACACCTCCAACATTAGAATGAACAATGGAATTTGGCTAGTTTTGTTTGAAAAACCATCTTACAACACTTACGTACACCAAAAAAATTTAAAAATAACATTCACACCACCCACACAATCTAAAGAACACCTTTGGATATTATATAAATCATATCCAAGTCATCAAACAATGCTAAGGCATGTAAAAACATAGCTCAATCTCGGAATCATCAGGGGTATAGTGGAAAACCTTAAATTCACCACAAAGAGACCCCAAAATGGGAAAGTAAAACCATTACCATCAAGATAAAACCAAAATAAGAAAAGTTAAACCTACATTAGGGGAAAAATCAGCTTGATAAAGGAGAACCCAATGAAGAATGAACCAAGAAGAAGGAAGAAGAAGAGGAATGAAGGATATTACTTGAAGATTTAAAAATTATACACTAAAACCACCCATGATTTGGAGGTCTGTGGGGGACAAGGGGAGATGGAGAGTCACATAGGGAATGAGAGTTCGAATGGGCCAAATTAGGGTCTCATTGGTGTCAAAATTGGGTGTGGGTAGAATGATAAATTCAACATTTTTAAAGTTATGGACATGTTGTGTGGCTTGGGTCTACGGTTTTACAAAAAATATGGAAGCCATGAAGCACCTCCTTCCATAGAAAAAGGAGGTCATACAATTTCATGGGGGATGGTAGCATTCCCGTGTGATCGAAAGTGAACCTTACATAGAACCACTATTTTGGGTGCATGGTCTTCTCTTGGTTGGCACATAGTTTTTCCCAACCATACGACACCCATGAGCCACCAGCTTCTAGGTCCAAAAGAATTCATTTTTTTCACTAAAACACCCAATAAAACTATAAAATAAACATAAGTAAAAAATAAAAGGGAAATATAACTCAAAATAAAATTATAAATGTGACATTGCATGTTTGTAGCACACCATTCCAAACATTATGGAAGGATTCAGAGTGAATCTAATTAATGATTAAGTAATTAAAATGTGAAATAGTTGTATGTCCATGTTATGCATTGTCACACTAATGAAAGGTATGGAAGGATCCAAATTGAATTATAAAATAGTATGAGTATTACATTGAGTAATTTATTAATGAACTCCGCATAAGTTTCTTATTTCATATGGAAATATTCAAATTTATAGGAGTGGGAAGACTCATCCAAACCTTGTATTCTTGAGGGAATTCCTTGAGAACTCATGGACACTATTCTAATTCAAGGAAGTCAGTTTCACAAGGAGATATCCACTTTAGAACCAGGTCATGATCTACACATGGATGCCCGACATGACATTGTTTGATCCCTCAGTTATCATTCACATGTTAAGATGAATTTGATACACTACTGATATCCATCATGATGTCGTTGGACATGTGGTGCCATGGATACACCTATTGGTCCAAGTTATTTATTAGATCATGCTTCCATTGTATGGGATATTTAGCTAGGGTATAATTATATAAAATGAAATGCCTCATTAAATTTCCCTTGGATTACACTCATACCACTTATATCTAGGCTATAAGTTATTATTGAGTTGTCCAGACCCCTGATGTCAAGGATGCCTTGGTTATTACCTTGGATCCTCTTCATTATTATAATCATTATATGATGCCTTGTTACACCTAAGATCCTATATTATTATTACTATTATCGTTACATGATGTTAGTTCTAGTTAACCTCAGGTGACGTATTGATATAAACTAAATTTAAATGAATTAACAAAACGATTATACATTCATACACTAGTTGAGGCTGAAGTAGGTACCTGGGTTTTTACATTTCAATACTTGTTTACATTTATAAATACCTACATAATGTATCATTTTATATTCATAGATAGAATGGTATAGATGTTATTGGGGATGGCCTATTTGTATTTATCTCCCAACCTATCTTGGCCACCATTGGTACCTAGGTAGATTATATGTATGAAAGTGTTTATAAGGGGAAGAATCCTACTTTGTACACCTAATCTCGGTTCATTTATTTATGATGGATCTTGGTAGCACATGACCATTGCGGTTCAAGGGATACTAGATAGATTTGGTCTTCTTTTTTATTATTTTTTATTTCATGTATTTCCTTCATCTAGGTACAATTATTTTCCAGCTTTCTAGAGACATGACATATATCATTATATTTTATATATGATTAAATTTCCATATTTGAATGTTATTAATAGTTTATCTATTTTATATTCATTATTATAATACTTCTTCTATGGAGGGTTTTTGGTCATGTGTTTATAGTGTTTTATAACAATGTCATCTGTTTATATATAATTCTACTATTTATCTATTATTACTTACTCGTTGTGCTCCACTCAAGTTATATGGGAATAATATCCCCAAAAACAGAACCGAGAATATTACTATTAGTTAGAAGACTCTAGAAAATGGGGAGGTGTGCTTAGGGATAGGTTTCGAACTAGATTTGGGGAAACATTGAGTGGCACTCAAGTTAGGACATAACAATTTTATTATTTTGTTAGAAAACATAATGAAAAGTCTAAAAATGGTGATGTATAATGTGATGAGCACAGTGATGAAGGTGATTGAATACACCAAGTGATGTAAAATAATACAATTTATTTCACTTGAATAAATTTTATCATGTTATAAATAAAAACATTATTTTCCATCATGGATATGTGGTTCAAATGAAATTTTATTGAGGATAAACTCCCAAGAATCTTAGATATATCAAGATGAATTATTATCTACTGGTTAAAACTTGAAGCATAAAGGGAAAATTTTAGAAATGAATGAATAGTTTTACCATATTGGAAAGAACATTTCTTATTATTTTATTTTGGAATCCAAAAAATATAAAATTTATTAGAACAAAGTGGGTGTTTAGAAAAAACAATTGAACAAGAAATTTTATTTGCAAAGGAACAAGGAATAGTTATTATGGAAAGGTTATTCCAATGTGAAAGGAGTTGATTTTAATAAGATATTAACACTACTTTATGTCTATAATCATTATAAGTTTTCATTTTATTTCTACGTAGAGATAATACAATATATTTCAAATGGATTTCAAGTAAGTGTTTCTCAATAGATTGATTGGAGAAGAGGTTTAAATTGAACACCTCAAAAATTACTCAATATAGATATGATTAAAAGTGTTTATGAATGATTAGTAAGGATTTATATGGATAAATAAAATTTCTAGGGGTATTTTACTTGGAAATAGATAATTTTTTAATATTTGTAGAATTTAAAAATAGATGATGGGAAAATAATTTATAAATTAAGGACTTCACAAATAAATTATACATCATCATTATTTATATACATTATATGAAATTTAAAATTAATTTTGAGTTTATTTCAAATGATTTTTTTTAAAAATATAGGAGTTATTTGATATTTCAATGTTGGGAGAGCTGAAATATTTTTAGGGTCTCTAAATTTCTAAAAAAAATAATGAAATTTTTATTTATAAAGAGAAGTATAATATAATTTTTTTTGAATATGTTCAGAATAAAATAAAAAAGGATAATTTTCTCACTCATTATTATAGAAACAAAATTTTCCAAATATCATGATTATAAATAATTTAATCATACTAATTTAAAAACACATTTTGTGTTAAATTTATTTGATGAATTTAATAGCAATCATTTTCAATGTTGTTGAATTATGTGCTAAATTTTAGAGTGCACAAAATGATCTCTGGTTCATTATAAAATATATATTTGAGTAGTACATTAAATTCAATACTTATTTTCTGTTGCTTAATAAAAATAAAGTTAATTTAGATCTTTATGTATTTGATAATATTTTTTCCGCAGGAAGTAATGAAGAACATAAGTTTACTTATGGTGAATTTTTCATATTTGGGGACAAATGTTTTCATGAAAAATAAGGAATCTGAATTTAGTTAATTTAAATAAAATAGAAGATAATTATGTTGTTGTGTTATAAGTGAAAAACATGTTGATGTGGATGTCAAATCAACTAGAAAATTAATTTTATTTCAAAAAATGAACACGTAGTGAAAGTGTTCATAAATTTTTTTCCCAAAGATGTGTTTTGAAAATTGATGTTGCTTATGGGAGTTCACAATCACTTAAATCAAGGTAAATGTATGGTTTTAATCTCATTTCCTCATTTTATTCACATTAATTTTTTCAAAGGGGGTGAGATAATAATATTAATTCAAAGTAATATGTATTATATAATGAATAATAAATTATAAAGGGGTAATAAAAAGGTTAAAGTTTTGAATTCTATATGTGTTTCAGAATTAGAATTTTTAATCCACTCCATTTCTGATTACCTTATGGTTGGTGAATTTAAAACATTAATTATTTAAGAAAAACATAAAATATGTCAAAAACCAAATTTAATGTATATTTTTTAAAAATTTGGAAATGTTGCCGATGGATCAAATACTGGATGTATGTGTGGTTTTTTACATTTATTTCCTTCCTCTTGGTTTGTGTATTAACTTTTTTTTGTTATTTTTAGGGTTCCCAAGTAACCCAAAAAAGTGATTTAAAAAATAAGAAAAATAGAGTCGGAATATATGTGTGTATTGATGAAAATGATTTTTTCGATTTTTTCGTTTAGTATATTTGACTGAAATATTCTTAGCACATATGTTGGGAGAATTCTCACCATACATTAATGTTGAGTAGAATGTTTTTTCAACACTTTATATCCTTGTGTTTGGAAGTACCAATCAACTTATTAAAAATCTTACAGTTTAGTAACTTTTGTACTTCCCAAGATCTTATAAATGTTCTTATATGAAATCTATTTTACCTTACGTAGAATGTTAATAAAATAAAAAAACTTTATACAAGTTTTTTCAAATAATGGAAATTAGATTGATCCTTATTTAATAGAAGTACCTATATTTTATAAATCAAATGGATAAAATCCCATAATACATAGATTTATAAAGTTTGTCTGAAATAATTATAACATGGTCTCACCAAACAACATTCTACTAAGTGTGACAGATAAACATTCATCAGACCGAAGTTGAAATTTTCTCTATATGAACATCCATATAATCCAACAAATGAAATATTCCTTAAAAAAATAAATATTATTATTCCGAATGGAATACTAAATGATTATAATGGTTCTACTAAGGTAATAATTGGAAGAAGTCATGTGGAACCTTTCAAATGAATACCGACTTCATCCAAATTTATTGCCACAAACTCTAAAGAATGTTGAATATGACTGTTATATAAATACCTATAAATAGAAGGCATATTCCATAAGGAGGATACATTTTCATCATCGACTATCTTAAATTATTTGGAATAGTTTGTAATATCTTTTTACATTAAGATATATTCATTATAATCTTTGTAGTGTTTTGTTCTTAGGGAATCTATGTGAGGACATATTGGAAATTCCATTTAACTTTTATCATTGTAATAGTCATGTTTCTGATAATTATGATTAATGGCACTTAGGTTTTTGAGAGATAGAAGTTTTTTTATCATTATGATTAAGGCTTACTTGGTATAGGGAAACAGAAGATGTTTCTGATTGATTAATTGAGTAATTCTACATGTTAAAGTAATGCCAAATGATAGGTTGTTATATCATGGATATCTTGAGACCGATTAAGAATTTATTTACACAGATGGTTCCATTGTGAAACTTTTTTGTTATAAAGTTTTAGTCTGTTTTTCCCTACATAAATTAAATAATTTCTTGTTATTACTTGTATTTTCAATTTTATTTCCACTATTCCTATTCTATGGAATGTATATATTATTTTTTATAAAATTTTCATAATCTCTAATAATATAATTTACCTATACAAGAGATTTTGAAATTAATTTCATATATATCAGATATAATAATTGTCCAAAATCCCATTTTATCAAATTAAGTAATTTTAGAGTTTTATTTTATATACTACAATTCAGACCCACTTGTATCCATTTTTATAATCTTATGATCCTATAATTATGACAATAAAATAGAAGAGTAAATGATAAAATAACTTCTTTAAGAATATATTTGAGAATATTTTCATTCTTTATTTATTTGTATATAATGTACACCCATGTAATCATATAATTGATTGTTTAATATCCCATTACTAATAATGGGAAGATTTATATGAATAATATTAATTATGGATGGTTTGAAATAGAATATAAATGAGTTATTTTTTCCACAATTCTTGAAAAATATTTAATTGTATTAGAAAGATTATGGAGTTTATAAATTCATGCAAAAATACATAACTTGAGTACATCATCTCCAATGTGTTTTCCTTTATTGTCACCAAAAAATAATTCTTAAAAATCACATCAAGGATAAGTCTAAATAGTTTATTTTAATTCTGAATAGATCATATGAACAATTTTAGTTGGTTTGAAGAAATGACGATAAAGTTTATCTTTTATCAGTGGTATTTTTAAGAACCGATAAATGTATAATTCAATTAATGCAGAAAAATGCCAATTTGTAATAATATATAATTAAATTTTATTTCATGAATACATTAGAATAATATATATATATATTTATTTATTTATATATATATTTATAGACACACACCCACACAATTCAAAATATTTAAAGTATTATTAAATTAAAATTTTAATAGAAAATTTAAATTTTATTTTTATTTTTTTGTTTACATAATATATCATTCAATAATTAAATTATATATTTATATATATATATTCAAAAATAAAAATTTATTATTGAAATTTTAAAATTATAAAACATCTTATGTAATAAAAATTTACAATTTATTTTGTACAAATATGAATTATATTTAATTATAATTAACAATATACATGAATTTAAAATTTAATATATTTATTTAAATATATTTATACAAATATATTTTAATATATATTCTCATATTTATATATATATATTGTTAAAATATAAATTTATATAGAAAAATAAAATTTATATCATTTCAATCAATGTTTAAATATTATTTTAGTTTTATAGTTTTATTTTTTTAATAAAATATAAATTTAAAATGAAAATTATTTTTGAAAAAATATTTTTATATATATTTAGATATTTATTTATCATATTTTATATAATTTAACATGTTTATTTCTGTGTTTGTGTCTATAATTCATTTTATATGAAGTTAGATTAAAATAAAATTTTGAATGAAATTTTTATTTAGACAACTATTATATATAAAGATATACATATATGGATATATACATACAAATATATAAGTGTGTGATTTTGTGATACATCATTTAATGGATAAATATTAATATATATATATATATATATATTAAAAAACTAAAAAATTATTTTTTTAAAAAAATATTAACATATAAAATTAAAATGTATATTTTTTAAAATAAAATATGTAATTCATAATCTACAAATGTTACTTCCTTTTTATAAAATTTTTAATATATTTTACTTTAATTAATTATATTTCAGTATATTTATTATAAACATAGTAATATATAAATATTTTTAACATGTGACACCCCTTGTTTGAGGTAATTCTTTATTTTTTTTATGTGATGGATTAGTTGGGTTATGTCATGGGAAGTTACTAGATTGTTTTGGAATGTTTAAGAAGCATTTTAAAGGATGAATAGTTTGAGAATGGTTGGGTAAAACCAAACAACTTATCCATGAAACTATATAGGCTGAATATTTGATAGAAAGGTTATTGGTTAGTGCATAGTTTTCCTAATTGGGTGATTTGGAAATAATTGAACAATGGTGACTCATATGGTTGGAATATGGTTTGACCAACCTTGAAACCTAACCATGTGATGTTATAAATAAAAATGTTGAATTACCTCACAAAACCAAAAACCACCCAAAAACCCCTTTTCTTCTTTCTCTATCTTTGGATCTTTACCCATGACCTTCCTCTGGATGATTTTTGATGATCTTCAACATCCAAACTCTATTTTAAACAATTCCACATGTTTTTAATCTTTAAAACAAAATATAAGAGATATATTCTTCCCATGTAATCTATATTTTATTTTCTCAATTAAAGGAAACCCAAAATTGGGTTTGTTATGGATTGATTGTTGGATCATAATTTTTTTATGAAATATTAGTGTGATATTTATAGAAATGTAGGAAAGTGTCCAAATTTGTGACATCCTATGAAGATTCTTTATATTGATTTTTTTCATGTTAAGAAGCTACTACAAATTTCCTCTTTATATGTAATTTAAAGTCTTTCATGTTTTTAAATAAATTCATTCTACATTGGATTAAAGAAATATGAATCTCTACTAAAAGAACACTCTTTCCAGTTGATCTTTAAATCTATTATTATAGGTGATTCTCACAATATACATGATAAAATGATTTATTTATTTTTCTAAAAAACATGGATTTTGGTGTAAGAAATTAGAAAAATCATGGAAATGGTGTGCACTTATTTTTTTATTATTTTGTTCCTTGTTATTATGAACTTGGAACTCAGTGCTATAATAGGGGGATAAGAGAATATATCACCAAGTGACAACTTGGTGAAGGATGAATCACAACTCTCCAGTATATGGATTTTCATTCTGTGTGAATGGGTGTGTGTTAGTGAAATAACTATAATTGTTGATGATAATTTTTTTTAGGGGATTTATGGTTGTTTATTATTTGAATTGTATTTCTACAAAATTGATTAAATTTTTTTCATTTTGTTTGATAAAACTAGGAGTTAACCTAATTCAGGTTTTAGTTGTATCTATGGTATGTCTTGGGGTATGTCTGCTAGATTGGTTCTTCCTTAGTTCCAGATTCTTTCATTATCTTGGAGTCTTAGTAATTCAATTTTTTATTTCCACTATTACTTCGATATTGTTTTGTTATTAGATTATAATTTTATTGTTTACATTTCATGCATTATGTATTATTGGTTTAGTATATTTTCTTATTTTCCTAATAGGTTGTGTATTCTAAAAGGTGATATCATCCCCCAAAGATTTTGTAATCCATTGGAATTCATTTCTATCCTCTAGTGTTCAAGGGAGGTCACCAATGCTTAATGGAACCACTACTATTTCCAAGCCAATGGTTTGGTTTGGGACATTACAAATGGTATTAGTTGAACCTAAATTTTGGATGGTATAAAGGATATAGAATGTGTAAATAATTGAAATGTATAACATAGAAAGATATATTAAACCTATTTAAATTGGGACTCAATTTACTAGGGTGGTTTGGTTAAAAAAATGTTCTAAAATAGTTGTTGGAGTGACTTCATCTTATCATTGTGGGTTTAGCAGACGATTGTCTAGTATCATGAATTATTAAAGAGACTTCCCAGTTGGAATGTATTATCACAAAATTTGTTTCTTTAAGTATTGTGTTATAATAATTTTTATTATTCTATCGTGATATATAAATAACCATGAATAAAAAATAATTGAAGTGATTAATTTGAAAATGTTAATAAGGTGATAGAATGAAAATGCCACCAATGAGGATAACTAAAAACCATAAAGAATGTAGAATATAGAATATGGTTACACCTGAACTATAGGAGAATAGAAATATAGTCAATAGAATCATAAAAAAATTATATACTATATAAAATTGACCTCAGAAGGAGGAACCTCTTCGTGTGAACTATTCGTTGTAATTAAAGAGGTAGAATCTATTTGTATTTCAAGGTCACTCAGGAACCGAGAATGTATTAGTATAGCTGGGTATAATAAAAATAATATTTTACTTCATCAAAACTCTAGGTGAGAGGATGTTCAAGTTAGTGATTTACATTCCAGAAGACCATGCACTACAATATTGGGAATTAAATAATCAAGCTAAGCTTGATGAAATTATTACTTGGGAGGGGTTTGAGGACTTTTTAAATAATATGTTTTTCCCACACACCATACAAATATTGAAGATGATGTTATTCTTCCAAATTTCATGAGGAACTACATTGATGACTAAATATATGACCCAGTTTATACACCTAGTTAATTTTTCACAAGGGTAGAATCTAGAGAACAATTGAAGATGAGAATATTCATAGGAGTTCTATAAACTAATATTCTTTATAAATTGGAAATGTCCTGTATTATAGATTATACAAAGATGTTGAAAAATATATTGGTAAGAGAGTGGTGTCTTTTAGGAAATTTTGGAGTAGGGGACACCGTTTATTTATGTTCTGGCAAGATCTTCGGTTTTGGAAATATGTTTAAAGGGATATCTATTCCCAATATATAATGGCATGAGATAATCAGTCTATCAAATTAGTCACTTAAAAACCATGTTGCAGCAATGAAATTGTTTTCTTCAATGTGGATATCATTTATATATGATGATGGATTATGATTAACCTTTGTGATATTGTCACAACTATGAACCGTGATGAATTTTTTAACACCTCGATTATATAGATGACACCACTATAATAAAGAAAATGCTATTTAATGGGAGATAATGGAAAACCTTACAGATTTGATCAGGATGTCTTGAACGAGAAAAATGGTCGCTCAGTGGTGTAAGGAACCATTGTTATGAACATGACCCTTATTAATGTCATGTTTAATACCAGTGAAACACATTTATTTTATACTTATCATGTGTTTAAATAGTTGGTCTTTCACATGAAAATTGTGTCTCGCATCTCAAGCATCATGAATGATATCAGATTATAAAAATCTATAGGATTCAATCTACCAACTTGTATCACTACCATTAATTCAATATCATTCCTCTTGGAGTCTACTATCTTAGAGATGGATATTTTTTATTTAATGTTTTGAATGGATTATTTGGTGGAATACAAAGATTATATTGAGTTATATACTCAACAAGTAACATTTACATCCCTAAATGGAGTACAACTTATATTCAATTGGGGTATGGATATAAATGATAAAAGATTAGGATATTTTTTGATAGTTTATGGAAAACTTTCTGCTCAACTGGCCACAATGAATTTGTTCAATACATATGAAACTTTAAATATTATTGTTCTTATTACAGTGTAATAATAATTAGATGTCTTTCTAAACAATTTATTTAGGTTACCCCCTTGGTGGAAAATAATTTTTTTATCAATATACTTTCGGGAAAATGCCATATTTATCTTCCATCATATAGAATCAATCTAAAAGAGTTGTAGGAATTAATTTTATAGGTAAAACAATTAGAGAGAAATGGTTTTATTATTCCTAGTACATCACCATGGGATTCTCTAGTTGTGTTTGTTAAGAAGGCGAATGATTTATTTCGTTTGTGTATTTACCCTAATAAATGAAATCTAGTGACAATAAATATTGGATATCCCATTCCTAAAATTGATGATATATTTGATCAATTAGAGGTATCCAAGTGGTTATCTAATATTGATTTATGTTTGGGATATCATTATCTCATGTTTGAGAAAGAGGATATTCCAAATAAAATATTTCAAAGTTGATATGTCCATTTAGAACATATTTCCTTTCCATTTGGTTAGATGAACACACCTTTAGTTTTCATTCCCTTTATGAACTATATATTTCATATATATCTTGAATCACTTTTCACTATATTTTTAATTAAAATTTTCATTACTCTTGATAGAGGAATGACCTTATGGAGCACTTAAAAAATTATTGGGAACTTTTCAAATTTACTAACTTTATGCTAAATGTTTTAGTTATGACATTTGGATTAAATAATTCCATCTCATTGGTAATTTTATTTTTGAGGAAGTTAAATCAATTAACCCTAGGCAGATCAATGTATTCATTTTTTAGTATCCACCAAATAATGACATCTTCATATGTTGTTTTCCAGGATTAATTAGTTATTATTATCGCTTTGTTTTAGATTTCTATAGACTTTATTCTCTCATGACGGAATTAATGTGAAAAGTTATTCATTTCCATTAGACTAAATATTATCATAAGTCCTTTCAGGAACTTAAAGATTGACTCAATTTCACACCAATTCTCATCTTAAAAAATCTAGGTCAAGGCTATGTGGTATATTTTATTGTCTCTGGATCAGAACTAGGTTGTGTTCTTATATATGGAGATCATGTTAATGTAGATGGATTGAGGTTGTTGGAAACACAAGAAAATAAATATGTAACATAAGAAGTAGAATTATAAAATATTATCCATGCCTTAAAAACATGAATGACTTTACATTAAGTATCCCAATATGTTTTAATTCAACTTTTTGTATCGATATGGGAAAGGGAACTCAGTGACCGATTCTCAGAGAAAGACAAAATCACTTATAAAATAGAAATTGATCTATGTTGTGGTTATCATTTATTTAGACTACAATGAATATAATTATAATACTATATTCTTTCGTCTCACTAATGTTCTTAATTTTATGGATTTATCCTAATAAATTCAATGATCAATTCTAGACTACATATCCATTAGGAAAAACATAAACTGTGGTGATAACAAGTATGATTGGATAGATGATAAAATCATAGCAGTATGTTTCTATGAATGAAGTATGTCACCCTGTTCATTTTGGGAATATATTCTTTTGGCATGTGACCATTTGAAATGGGAAAATCAATTTGGTACTCATACAATTTATAAGACAATAAATCATCATTTATGGTGGTTATGTATAAAAATAATTGTTTCCTAATATGTTAAGAAATATCTCAATTGTCAAAAGGTAAAGGTTGAGCATCACCATCTATATGGTACACAATCATCTATTCCTATACCAATTCGAAGTGGGAAAAATTTTCCATGTAATTTTTCATATGTTGCAGTATAATATTAAAATATATGAATTTATTTGGGAAATTACGGATTGAATAAATAATTTGGAACATTATCTCCCAATATGGGCGTCTAACATGGTATAGGATATGAAAATGATATATATATTCAAGAAGATAAAAATTATAAAGTAGTGAACATCTATATTGTTTCTAAAAGAGAACCACAATTTACTTCTCAGTTTTGGAACTCTTTTGAGTAGGATCTTGGAAACAAGGTGACCCTGATCAGGAAATACCATCCTTAGATGAATAGGTAGTTTGAATGTATAATTCAAACATTGTGAGGTATATTTAAGCATGTGTTAAGGAAATTGTTGGACCATGGGAAGATCATATGCCTTTATTGGAGTTATCATATAATAAAAGTAACAATGTTATGATATGTATATTTTCATTCATGGGATTGTATGGCCATCATTGTTGGTCTCCCCTTTATTGTGTCGAAATGGGAGAATGTTCAGAAATTATACTTAGAATTTTCAAGGATACTAAAAAAATATTGATATTATTAGGAATAATATGGGCTATGATCCAAAGTTGAAATAAATCATGTGCATATCATTATCATCACCCATTATCTTTTGATATAGGTGACTATATTTTTTTAATTTTCACCATAATTGCATCATTATTTCCAAAATATGTAAAAAAAATTATCTCCTAGATATGTGCGACCCTTTGAAATTTTAGAACATATTGGTGATCTATGAAATCTATTAGCTTTACCACAATGATTAGGCTATGTTTATAATGATTTCCATGTCTATCAACTAAATAATTACCTGCCAAATTCTATTCTTGTTATTAGATGTGATCATGCGACTCTTGATCCTGATGAGACATGTATATATGAACCAATTCAGATTTTATATATATATATAAAATAATAATATATATTAATAAGTTAAACTAATTTTTCAATATGAGTGCTATAAATGAATTTTCAAATTCCATAAGAGACTTGGGATTAAGAGAATTTCATACAACTGCATTGGCCAAAACACTTCAAAGACAATGTTAATATCCATCATTTTAGGGATGGAACACCTAATGAAAGGGATATTGTGATACCCATAGTTTGATATAATTCCCAATTTTATTTTGTATTTTGAGCTATATAATTCTCAGGCTATGTCTTTGAGAAGTTTCTGGATGGTTTTGGATTGTTATGAGTTTTTTTATGAATGAAATTTTTGATCATTGTTTGGGGAAACTATGTAGCTTCAATAAAGAACTGTGTGGGGGATATTATGGGAGATATGGAGAAGTTCATTATTTTCCTAAACAAACAATTTTGAATTTCATTGACAATGGTGAATCACATTGCTGGCAGATAATTTTTCAATTTTTGTGATATAAGTATGGAATGGCTAAATTAAATTTAAAAATTAGATAAAAAATACAAAACTCACCCAAAAGGAATCATTATTCATTCCCTAATTTATTCTCTCAATCCTTGGACTTCCTCTTGGAAATATCTAATGATCAAACTCTTACATATTCTATTTTCAATGATTACTCAAGGATTGTATCTTATACACAAAATTTAATGTTTGTGCTCCTCCATATTAATCCAGATCTTCTCATTTCCTCTTTAACAGAACCCTAGACTGGAAAATTATGGCAACATCTATGCAATTGAAAATGCTTTCAATGACTATTCTTATAATTTTTTAATGAACTAGAAGAATGGGTCAATGTCAATGATATATTTTTTATATTCCTTTTTAGAATGTTTTCAAGGTAGGTGGATTCTATCTTTTCCACCTTCTCTATAATACGAAATGCTTCTTGTTCTAAAATAAATTCATTATTATTTCGAATAAAAAATTTATTTTCAATATCTACTAGAAATTAATTTTTTCTGGTTCATATTCAAATCCAAGATTTTGGGTGATTCCCACAACATTTTGGGTGAAATAAATTAATATTTTTCTTAAATTATAATTCAGTTTTATGAGTGGGATCTTATAAAAATCATGGATGTCGTGTCTGATCATATTTTTATTATATGGGTACTTTTGGAATGAAATATGTTTTAGGTTCCAATACAAGGACATTAGAGTATATAACATTAAGTTAAATCTTGATGAAGGATGGATCATTTCTCGCAAGTATAGGGATTGTGATTTTGAATACATGGGTTCATGTGTGTGTGTTTGCAGTATTTAAATATGGATACAAAGTGGATTTAATTGATTTGTGGCTATTATTCTTGAAAACATTATTTTTGATAAAAAATTTATATTTGATTCATTTTGTTTTATAAAAATTTTGAGCTAAAATGATTCTTATTTGAGTGTCATCTATAAAATGTATTGGGGATTTGCTACTTCGTATGATTACTCACAACTACATTTGCACATTGAGGCATATAAAGACATTGTTTTCCATGATATATGAATAGTTATGGTTTCATATTTCACTAGAGGTAGATCTTAATGTGGTTTTCGTGGATATTTGAGGTAGATCTTGGGTGTTATTCACATTATAGGAGTCTGGAGTTATACCACCTTGGTTTATGAGTCATTCTTTATCTTTGAATATTTTTTTTTCTATTTTTTTATCTTCATTTCTACAATGATATTATTTGGTTGTTTAATTTTAGTTGTATTGTTTACATTTCCCAAAACAAATAGTATTACTTTGGTTTTTTCTTTTCTGTTCATGATAGGTTGTAAAAGTTTAAAGGGAAAATGATCCCCCAATTATTTATTAAGATGTTGGTATTTATTTCTAGACATTGGTGTCCTCTAGATGTCACATAGGGTTAACCGAACCCTATCACTATCCAAGAGAAAGTTTAGGTTTGAGTAATTAAATAATATAGGTTTTTATATATGTACAAACACAAATATATATATATATAATTGATATAATTATATAACAATTTTATAAAATGATTTTGATTTGAAATTTTATTTTCAAGGAAAATGAAATTTGATAAAGAAATAAAATATTAAAATATATTTATATAAATGTGGGTGTGTTTATTTAAGGAGGGTGATATTTATTATAAATTCCACAACCCTAGTACACAAAATTTTGTGGTTTCTTTATTAAATTTTCATAATATACAAGGAATGACATCCTGAAGGAATGCATATTTTAGTAGTGTTAGTAAACTAGTTAAATAATCGAATATCACATTACAATTGAAAACATAAAAAGCAAAATTTTATTTTCTTCCATTGCATCATTATTTCCTCTAACATAACTCTATATATCAGTAATAATATGCAAAATGACATCTTGGGGAATTAATTATAAGAAAGGTGTAATCTCAAATTCATATTAAGGGTATGCATATAATGGAATATATCATTAAAAAATTAGTATAATAAATATTGAAAGTTAACTATCTAAAACACATTCCATTCAATCAATTAATTGAGAATAATATGGAAAGAATAAATGAAGATCATATAATTCTATATGAATAATCACAGGAGCTTGAAAAATAACCCTGGATATTATAACTAATTGAATAATCATTTGGAATATCAATAAATAATCTCACAATGAAGGAATTGATAATGTTCCACCTATGAAACATATTAGAATGACCTTTCACAATATATTTTAAATCTTTGGTTATAAACCCATCTAACTTAGCCAAATGATTTCTCTCATGATGCTCATCAATGCAATGATGGGATATCTATAACTGGGCCCTACCTATCCCTTACTAAGTCAAATTCATCCCATATATGAAATGGGTGAAACATAATCAAATAAATATGATCATTTAAAAACTATAATACAAAATTTTAATAATTACCCCAATAAAATAAACATAATCATAAAAATATAGATTAATATGGTGAATGGTAATAAGATTGTACCTTCATAATAAAATTAATAATTACGCATCCAAATAATGATTAATGAATAAATGAAAACAACATATCCCTATGGGATGATATGTATAATAAATGAATTATTTTGATGATGAATAGAAATACATTAAGAATGTAATAAAAAATAATTTTGAGGAAAATTATCTTTTTAGTTTGAAAATATACTTTTTAAGAATAAAAGGATAAAACAATATTCTTAAAATAATTTTATTTGAAAAAAAACATTGAAAATTATGAATTAATGTTTCAAATAATTATTTTTCTATACATTAGGGAGTTCCATTCAAGTCGTGCACATTAAAACATTGATTCATTTCACATTTTTGTTAAAAAAAATTAATTGTTTCAAAAACCATCGGAACATTAATTTAATTTTTGTGAAAATTAAAACATGGGAGAAAATTAAGTTAATATATTTTTTTTATAATATTAAAAAAATTATAATATTTTTAGAAAACATGGTTTTTCAAGAAATATGATTTTCGACCAAAGGGGTAAACAATGTCGGATTTTATTATAAATAGTGTATAAAAAATAAAATTTAACAAAGAGATGGAAAATGGTAATATAAATTGAAAAGTTTCTAAACAAATATAGTATATATAAATATATTGGTTTCATGAACAAAATAAAAAATAATTCTTACAAGGGATACTTAAACAAAAATAATCCCGAATAATGATGAGATTGGGGAATAAACCCTTACATCTTTCATAAATTTTTAATTATAAGCCCCAAGAAAGAAATAAAATCAAATGAAACTTTAAATAAAATTAATATAAATATATTAACGATATAATATATCAATAGGGTAATTATATACACCAAACAAAGGAATATGTGATGAATATGGATTATGTCTCACAGATGTAAAAGTGAGACTAGAACCCCTTACATTAGGTATAAATTACTTGATATTTTCCCAATAACATTTATAATATATATATATATATTATAAATATATTTATGTATTATAAACATATATATATAATTCTATATATGACTTAGTTTTAGTATTTTATTACACATTTATTAACAATTATTTGTTGAAATCACTTTTTTAGGTGGTAATTGATTCATTTTTCTTGTCTGTTTTAGTTTGGTAATTTTAGTCCTTTTAATTTGATCATTGATAAATCATCTAAAAAATGTTAAAAATTGTATAAAAATTATATATATTAATTATATATTTATTTATATTAATCTATAAAATTAAAAGATAAAAAATTGATCACACCGTTCGTAACGATGGAATGTCATATTTACGCATGAACATTTATTCATTTTTCTCAAAGGTTGGAAATAAGAAAAATAAATATTTAATCAACCTAAAAATTAATTATTATGTTATACATATATTTTATATTAATAAAATATTTCTTTATTACCATAATTGTAAAAAAATGAAAAACATTTCACATCGAGGTGCATAGCTTGTTGTCCACACGCAGGCATGAGCGATGTAATTATTTTCCAATGGATTAGAAGGTAAAAATTTATATATGATATTTTATTTCCATATTTAATGTTAGATCATAAATTCAGATAAATTCATTAATTTTATCTTTACTACCTTACATATAATTGGTAAGCAAAAAATGAATCATATCACTTCACGAGGTGGTAGTCCCCCATATACATGATCGACATTATCATATCACCCACTAAATGGAAACTAAGAAGGTATATATGATATCATAATTAATTAATCTTAATAGTGTAATAAATATCATATAAATATGGTTAATAAATAATTATACTGATCCTATAAAGGTGTGCATGTAAAATGAATTGAATCTGTTCGTGAGGTGGTAGATTTTCATACACACGATTAGTGGTTTGGTTTCCCTTTTATTAGAAGTGGAGATGGATATGGGTTATTAAATTATCATAATAACATATTATTATTTAGTTGATATTAGTTTTAAAATATTATAATATTTTATGATTATTATAATTAGGTGGTATAATAATTAAATCAAATTATCACGTTTAATAATTTTACCTCTACATTAGAGAACATCTTTAGGTTTTTACCTAAATATTTCATTGGAGGTATTCATAATAAAAATTAGGATTATAAGATTTTTTGATTGAATTTATTAATATATTTTGGTATGTCTCATAAAAAAATTTGATGTTTGAATATGGGAGGAGATTGTACAGGATTTTATAAGTGTGGAACATGACGTAATTTGAATTTCTTTAACAAAAAAGTGTTACCCATGATTTTATCAAGAAAAAATCCTCAAAAATTGATAATTATAATTAATAATATGTGATAAGGTCTAAATATATCCATCAAATTTATTTTTTAAAATTTTATATCACCGTTTCCCCTACTTTCTTAGTTTAAGACCCCAACTTATCCATCTTTAACTTAAGTGCAGTAATTAATTTTCAATATATTCAGAATTAATTATGAAACAAAATTAAGTCAACCAGTTTATAAAATTTTAATTTTTCTTATTATAAATAATTAATCCATTTTTTTTTAATTCAATTCAAATATTTGTCAACATTTAATTTAAAATTAAACACTTATACATGTAAAATAAAACAGTTTTTTTCGAAGAAAAAAATTTAAAATGTAAAAATGTTTTTATGTGAGAATTAAATATGAAATTGAATCAAATGATCTAAATTAGTAAATATTTAATATAATTGAACTAATGTGATTTGAGAATATATTTTAAAAATTATATAACTTTGTAAATAATTTAAATGAAATGGACATTTTCAATAAAAATCAATATGTTTCACTACTTATCAAGAAATTTATAATTTTAGAAAATTATAAAATATTAAACCATATTTATTATTTACATATAGATTTAAAAAATATCCTTTTTTAAAATAAATATTATAAAATAGATATAATTAATTTTAAATTATGTGTACAAATCATGACTAAACTACCTTTTTGAAAAATATTGTTTTTCAAAAAAAACTTCTTTCAAATGTCTCTTATTTAATTGATAATCCATTGATATTATTTAATTAATTTAATAAAATTTTAAACCATATAATTTAAATAATTTATTTATTATTATAAATAACTTCTAACTTAATAACTATACTATAATGGCCATGTTTAAAAAATAATATTTTAATAGAGTATTATATTTTGTTTAAACCCAATGTGGCGTGCATTAAAAGTTATCGAAGAGAATGAATTTATTTAGAAAATAATATATAATAAACTCTTATTGTGTTAAATTATCTTCTAATATGGAGTTTTTATGTCATATAAACTATCAAATATTATTTTCATTTTTTAAAATATTAGGGTGTTACATTATACCCTGTAAAATAAATTGCATCCTCACAATTTAATCCTAATCTTAATAATCAAGGGTTTGAAAATTGAAGTTAACTTTTTTGGAAAACCACATGGTAAAAAGAGTTAATAAAACATCATTTTTATAAAAGATGAAGGGTAGTACATTGGTTATCAAGAATAAAATATTACAAGGTTTCCATGTAGAAGAACATTGGTTGCAAATGAAGATATGGACATTGGAGAAAAACATATAAAATTATGGTGAGTAAAAAAGATAATTTATCTAAATAAGGTGAATGGTCTATAAAATTTAATGATAAAAAATCCATAAATATATGATGAGTTAAGTAAATATTAGATTTATGAAAATGAATATTATATGATAAGATTTTCATTTAAATATCATTTTCCTAAAGTTGAGGAATTCATTTACAATCAAGACTGAGAATCTAAGAAAATATGCATATTTGATACTTGTATATTTTATAGGCACAATTTTATCATTTGGTTAATCTTAAATCAATTTATACATCCTCATTTACTCTAATAAGTGAATACACCATTGGAATTCTTATAATCAAAGCATGAAAATTAACATTTGATATACCATTAGATCAATAAAATAATGAAAATTCATTCATCATATATCTAGAGATTTTTCAAAACCAAAATGGCTAGAACAAGTTATCCTATATAATACATTAATCACTAATACCTTGATAGTAACTCTAAATATTTAAATTTATCCCTTTCATAAATGGTAAACCCTAAGAATCATCCAAAATATGTATGACCAAATTCAATGTCCAATTTTTTTGATAGGATGTCACTAAATCATCATTATATTCCCTAGAAAATATAAAGTGGATCTCAATGTAACATTACAAATGTTTCAAAACCTTAATCACCATAAAACCTTAATGAAAACATGCATTCTTCCAAAAAATAAAACCTGAGGTTATAAAATATATTCCATAAATCCAAACATGTAGTAAAATCCATTAAAGATAACATAAAACATCAAATCACTAACTAAATTTTATATCACCAATTATATCTCATAAAAATACATTTATCATTATAATCCCAATATCAATCTCATATAAACGTTTATATTTCCTCATTCTTGTGTTTTACAATAAGTTCAATATTCCAATGAATCACTTTTCATGCTCATCAGTATAATTTCATAAGTGGTGTCAAATACTTAATGAGAAGTTAATATAGTACCAACCTTTCATAATTCTTATAACCTTAATATTATTGGTAAAATAGTCCCACTATATAATAATTGAATCCTAATAAATAATTACTTCAGTCATTCCATTTTGTCCATAGTAATAGTTTAATCTTGATCGCGATCCCTTAGCTTATGTTGAGGTATATCCTCTTAACTATTAGTAAATCCATTTTCTTAGTTCGTCGTATCCTTATAATTAAAGAATTTAACTTTAGAAACTTCTTCTAATACCTTGAAATCCTGATCTTCGTGACCATTCTCCATACAGTTGTAGAAAAATCCCATTCCCTTCAAGAAAGTACTAGGGGGTTTCTTTTCACAATTATCACATGTTTGGAATCCGTAATATTATTGGTAAAATAGTCCCACTATATAATAATTGAATCCTAATAAATAATTACATCAGTCATTCCATTTTTTCCATAGTAATAGTTTAATCTTGATCGCGATCCCTTAGCTTATGTTGAGGTATATCCTCTTAACTATTAGTAAATCCATTTTCTTAGTTCGTCGTATCCTTATAATTAAAGAATTTAACTTTAGAAACTTCTTCTAATACCTTGAAATCCTGATCTTCATGACCATTCTCCATACAGTTGTAGAAAACTCCCATTCCCTTCAAGAAAGTACTAGGGGGTTTCTTTTCACAATTATCACATGTGTGGAATACTTATTTCTGTTATTCCATATAGCCATATTTTTCACTATCATCATCTTCATATCTTTCATACCATAGAATAAATAATACTTGGAGAATTATTTCTCGATCTTGGTGGAATAGGAAACTATTTCCTCATTGATGGGAATTTTTTGGACACTAATTCCCTTTGAAGGAATGGATTTAACCAGTTAAAGAAATGATCAGTAATTTTAATTATATTACATATGTAGTTTGTAGAATCCCTTTCTAACCATGTAATGTTTTATTCATTCTTAGTAACATTTTTATCATCCTTTTATCTAAGACTAAGAAATTGTTTCTTCATATATGATCATTTATCAGTGGTAAAAAACTTTTTCAATAAGAGAATAATAAAATAATTTAATTCCATATTTTATATTTCTCATTAATTATTATTGTTCTGATTCAATTGACAAAATTGATACACATATTCTAAGAGATAATAAACTACCATGACAAGCTTCCCCCTTTCATTACTATCTAGAGAAAAAATATATTCTCTATTGAACTTTTTCATTTCGTAGATACAAATGTACATATAGTTCCATTAAATTGTCGCGGTTTCTGATGCATAAAGTAGTCTAACATTGTTTCAACACGTTTAGGATCAGTAGGATGATCCACATGGGTATGGTTATTTATCATAACTGGAATCATCTAACCTAATGTGGTTATAATTTGGTTAGTTATAGGTTGAACTAGGGCTCCAGCTTCATTATATTTTCCTAAAGTTAAATTTCTATATTGAGTCCATTCATTGATATGGTTATCATTCTATCCTCTAGGCATAATTTCTAAATAATGGAATACACTAGATTAGATCATAAAATTTTGTAATATAATGTATAATAACCAAAATATTGAGATATTTATCATATATTGATAAATTTATGCATGACTAATCTCATAATTAAAAACATGGTTTCTTTGGGAATGTTTTCAAATCATAAAATATTTCCAAATCCTTCATAATGGTTTATAATAAAAATGTGAATTAACCAAATTATATTGCCTGAGATTGTAAAACTAGATGAACATTAAATCCTATTATTTTATACTAGGCAACCATCGAGTCAAGCTTGATGTGACTTTTTTGAAGTTTTTACCCCTAGGTACATTTATGCCAGAACCGCATCCACTTGTAGTATCCAAGGTGAGATTTATTTTTAGGAACACCACATAATCTCTACCTGATTGAAAAATTAGGATTTTATTCTATAATTAGACTTATACATAAATTTTTTCATAGGGTTATATTCCACAATATTTGTTTTCCTAAATATTGTTACTGTGGTTTTTACAAAAAATCCTCTAATACCAATTGTAAAGGCCCCAAACCTAGTATCCCAGATTTGGTGGTTACTTTTTTTATATTGGCATAAGATACAAGTAATGGAAATTAGAAGGACCATATATATTATTAGTTCCTTTAAAATTTAAAAATTCTTTATTTTTAAATTACAATTGGAAACATAAAATATAATATAGTATTTTTTCAAGATCATCACTATTTCATTTAGAATAACCTTTCATATCAATCATAATACACATCTTAAAATCATGGGTAAAGAAAATTAATAAATGGGTGAGTTCAAATTTTTAATTAGTTAATGAATATAGAGGAAGATATTAGTAATAAATATTTATAATTAATATAGTAAGGTAAAAAACTAAAACACATGAAATTCAATTAAATTATTTCAGAATAATATGGTAGGAATAAATAATGATCAAATAATGTCATATAAATAATCATATGAGCTTGAAGCCTAACCATGGATATTATAACTAATATAATAATGACATAAAACTTCAATAACTAATCTCATAATGATTTAATTTATAATTACATACATATGAAATATACTATCAAGACCTTTCACAAGAATGTTTAAATCCTTCGTTTGAAACCCATCTAATTTGGCTAACTGATTTGTCTCATGAGACCCATCAATGTATCTAGGGGTTGTCGATAACTGAGCCCCACCCATTGGTTAATAATTTCTATGAATTAATTTTATATAAGGGGTTAAAAATAATTAATGTGAACATTCATATTTTAAAACTAACTTAAAAATTATTATTATTTACCTAAATAAAATAAACATAATCACAAATAATATCGTGTAATAATATAAATGGAAAAAAATTACTTCTTCAATCAAAATGAACATAAACCATACAAATAAATATAAATGATGATATCAATACAATATTTCCCAAATAAACTTTATGTATAATAAAGGGTTTATGTCATAGATGCATTTAAAACCCATAACAATTTCATTATAAATATTTGTGAGAAAAATAATCTTTTCATTTTGAAAATAATTTTTTTAAAACTAAAATTTTAAAAAATATTTTGAAGATAATTTTATTTGAAGAAAAACATTGAAAATTATAAATTATTCTTTAAAATATTGATTGTTCAGGATAGTAGGAAATTCTATTCAGGATATACATGTTAAAATAAAGATTCATTTCACATTTTTAGTAAATTGTTATAGTGTGTTATTTGGAAAACAAGAAGAAGATTTCTTTCAAAAAATTTATTTAAATGAAAAACATGGGTAGAAATGTATTTAATAAATCATTTGGATAATGTGAAAACATTTTTAAATAAATTTTTATAAAACATGGTCATGAAAAAAAAATGATTTCTGGCCAAAGAGAGAAATGAAGTTGGATTTTATTAGAAAAAATTTATTAATGATTTTAAGTTAAAAATAGTATAAAAATGGTAATGTTACTTAAAATATTCATGAATAAACAGAGTATAAGTAAATATAAATATGTTTTTTGATATAAATAGAAAATAATTCCCTCAAGTATGTCAAAAAAAATATTAATCAGGAGTATTATGAGATTGTGAAATATACCCTTACCACTTTGGTAAATTTTGAATCATAAGACACATGAAAAAATAAATTAAAATTAAACTTTAAATAATATGAATGGAAATATATTAATGATATGACAGATCAAAAGTTCCATTACTTGTGTACCCTTACAAGATATAGGCAATAAAAGAGTGGACTAGGACATAATATTGAATGAATATCCATAGATTCCTTGGTCTAGAAAGGCATTACTGATTTTTTTGAAAAACTTCTCCTGATTTTCAAGCCCACTAACCAATTTGACTTAGAAGGGAGAAAAGTCTATCTAGACTAGTGAATGTGAATACTACTTCAAAGAGTTAAAAATAGTCTTATCACCACACTATTACTCACACTTCTGAAAAGTTGGGAACTATTTGTATTATACAACAATTCTATAAAGAAAGTATTTGGATGTTTACTGATGTACTATGAAAAAGTGATATCATATGCCTTAAGGTAGTTGAAAATTCCTGAGAAAAACTATCCTACGCATGACTTGACATATAAAGATGTGATTTGTTAACCGATATCATTATATCTATTGTTATAAGTGTGAAATATATACTGATCATAAGAGAGTCAATTATATTTTCACACAAAAGAATTTTAATATCCGGCCATCGAATATGGTTAGATCTGATCAATGATTACAACTACGCAATCCACTACCATTAAGGTAAGGTGAATAATGTGGAAGATTCTCTAAGAAAAGAGGATCCTATAATATTATCAATGATGATAACTGAGAAGGATAAAATATTCTTTTATTTAAAAAGGATGGACATGGTAATCATTAAGGAAGTAATGCCGTCAATTCTTTCTCAAATGTTTTCTTACCCATCCCTTATGAAGAAAATAAAGGATTATCAAAGATATTGTGTTAAAATTTAAAATAATAAGGAAGTTACAAGAAAGGGGAAATACTTGGAGTTTAAAATGGAGGAGGAAGGAGTTATAATATTTGGGTCATGATTATGTGTAGCATATGATCTAGCGATAAAGAAGGTGCTTCTAAATGACGAACATAGATCAACCTTTTCTATTCACCCATGGAGCACAAAAATGTATAAATATATCCAAGAGATCTATTAGTGGGACAATATTAACAAGGATATCACTAAAAATAAATCAATGTTCTTAGTATTTTAGCATATTAAGGAAGAAATACTAAATTCTATGGGGATGATGCAACCATTACCGATACCAACATGGAAATGAGAAAACATCACTATGGACTTTGTAACCTGACTTCTAAGGACATCCATAGAAGAAAATGCTATATTGTTTTTTTGGACCATCTTATAAAGACAATTCAAATTATTGAAATTCAAGAGGAATTATCATTGGATCAACTTGCATGGATATAAATCAGGGAAGTGTTAAGGAAGCATTGATTACAACTATAGATTGTAACTGATCAAGATTCAAGATTCACCTCCAAGTTTTGGAGAAGTCCCCAACATGCTCAAAAAAATGAGCTGAAATTTAGTATGTCTAATTATCCTAAAATTGATGGAAAATCTGAAAAAACTATTTAGATACTGGAAGACTTGTTGAGGGAAAGTTCTATGGACTTCAAAGAAACATGGGACAAACATCGGCCTCTGTTAGAGTTCTCTCACAACAACATTTTCCACTCGAGCATCCAAATGGATCTATATGAATCCCATTATGGGAAAAGGTAAAGAACACTAATGTGACATGATGAAGTATATAAACCTAAGGTACTAGGACCAAATATAGTCAAAGAAATGGAAGAAATGGTGAAAACCATTTAGCATCACATCAAAGAAGCCCAATGAAAACAAAAGTACTATGTAGGAAATTATTGATGAGACCTTGAGTTTAAGGCTGGAGACATGGTACTCCTTTGAAAATCTCCATGGAATAAAATCATGTGATTCGGGAAGAAAGTAATTCTCAGTCCCAGGTATATTGACCGCTTTGAGATTCTTTATTGATTCAAAGCTATGGCCTATCAATTAACACTTACACCAACCATGGATCAATTACATGATTTATTCCATGTATCCCTATTGATGAAGTACATACTGGATCCCTCACATGTATGGAATCCAGAGGTGATAAAGTCAAAGTATGATCTATCATACGAGGAGAATCCAATGAAGATCTTTGATCAAAGAGATAATGTTTTATGCACCATGAATACTCGCCTAGTCAAAGTACTATGGTAGAAACATAAGTACAAAGAGGAAATATGGGATCTAGAGGAGGTGATGAAGGAGAAGTACCTTCACTTGATTTCACCAAATAATGTAAAATGAAATTTTGAGGGATTCATACGGTGGAAGAATGTAACAAACTAAAATTTTATCAATGGAAATTCTCTTCTTATAATTATTTCATATAGTATAAATCACATAAAATCACTTAAATAAAACAATAAAAATTTTATAAATGAAAAATGAATGGTATGACAGTTATTTCTAGAAGTTAAGGAACCTATACGAATAGAATAGTAAATTGAAATTTGAAATAGTAATATGTTCCTTATGAATAGTAAACCAGCCAATACAATAATAACCTCACCCATGAGAGTATGAATAAAATTAAAGTAACTTATAATTGGTAATATGATATAATTATATTATAGTATAAGTAAATAAAAGTTTTATAATTTATTAATTAAGTATTGGTATTTTTTGAAATTCATAAATATTTTATGATAGTTTTATAATTAATATAATGATTTCCAAGAAAATTTATTTTCATAAAATGTATTCATAAATTAATATTTTTTTTCTTATGATAAGAAGATAATTTTATGAGACCTAATTAATTTTTCATAGTGTTGTAAAATCAGTTATAATTTTAAAATTGGTATTTTCAATGAAAATGATGATTTTAATTAAAAATTAAATGTCTTATATCTAGAAAACTATTTTCATAAAATGGATTTCAGTTTTTAATTCTACATGTTGAAAAATAGTTAGGGTCAATTTTTGGAATTTTTCTGAATTATTGAATTTTCAATGAATTGTAAAATATGGTAATTTACGGTATATATACATTATAAATTAAATACACTATTACTTATGTCATGGATGATGTAATCCAAATTTTTCCAATATCACCTTAATTTTCATTATATATTTTGGGATATTTCTCAAAAAATTCATAATCTTGAGAAAAAATAATAAACTAATGAATACAATAATGAAAAAACACCTCCATCCTCCTCTATAAATACCACTCATCACCACATCTTCTTCTATCACCTTTCTATATTTGATACTTATATAATTTCTATACAATACTATTACCAATACCCTCCCCCATGTCCATGATCTCTTTGTATCATCCAAAGACCAAAACCTTTTCTCTAAGGAGGCAATCATAGAGGAAAAATTGAAGAGGTAAACCCCTATTTCTTTTCGTTTTAATTTCTTTTGAAATTTTATTTATTTTCTTATAATATCCTCACCTCCTCCTATAAAATAATCTTGATAACACCAGTATATTTTATATACTATAATTTTATTATGATAGTGGAATGATCTATCTTATAATCTCTTCCCTTTTCCTTTTATTCAAAAATTGAAAATATCATATGTGGTGCGTCGATTTACCACCACCATGGAGGATGCATTTTTATTTTTCCCGACCACATTCAAGGATAGTTCTAAAAGAATAATCATGGTTAAAAAATATTTTAATATACCTAATATAAGTTAAATAGTGTTCCAGAACCAATATATAATCGTGATGTTAAATAAAATGATACTAGCTCATAATGGTCATAAAATCTGTCAAATAAATTAAATTATTTTCATTAAATATTCATCTAATGATTCATCCTTATACCATATAACAAAATGAAAATTAAGACCAATTACTCTTCTTTATGGTCATTAAAAATAGATAATTTCATTTTTTTATAATAATTTCCATTTTAAATGAACTGCCATACTCATATACAAGCGAACTGATCATGAAAACAAAGAAAAATGAACATTCATGAATGTTTAAATTGAACTATATAACTCAAATAAAATATAATAAATGAACTTAAAAAATATATAATGAATAAAATTAATGTATAAAGGGTTATGGATTTTTAAATTAATGTATTTAATTTTATTATCCAAGATATTAATGTGAAGAAATCATTCAAATATAAGGTAAGGGGAATTCTCAAACCCAACTCACTTCTTTTGGGGTTTCTCTCTTTCACTCCATTTTTAGTATGGATGTTCAATTATTTTTTCTATAAATATAATTTATTTTTTACTTTCATTTTCTTTTCTAGGATATACATGTTTCCAATCTAGTTTTATAAAAAAGTTAATTTTTTTTCAAAAATAACTCTTCTTTTAAAAATCACTTCTTTTACTTCTCATGAAATTTTTTATTCTTCAGTCAAGATTGATACCAAGCATATTATTCACTTTTTGTCTTGTGAACTCCAAATTTCATGAATGCATTATTTATTTAATTAAAACCATTTATTTCCATGGATTATTTTATGTCCAAGATTTATGTTTGTTTTATATAGGATACATGATAATTTAAATGTTATAATGTGATGGGTACACCCGTAATTATAGAGCAAAAGTAAATGTTATGATATGATAGGTGTTCCTAGAATTATATATCACTCCAATGCATTGGGTAATGTGATGAATCTTGTGAGATAAAGTGAAATATTCATGAAAATTATTCTAGTTTTTCTTATAACTATGTTAGAAATTTGACCACTCTGACATGATGTTCCATTTTTAAGCATTGCGTCATTCCATGCATTTATCTAAGGTTTCCCTAAATAATTATGGTTATGATTATCTTCTAATATTATGATGATGTTGATTATGGTCACCCAAGTTTAGTGCCTCTTATTCTTCCTCCTATTGGGATTTTAGATCATCCTTTCTTTTGATCTATATCCTCAAGTGAAAAATTGTACTAAGGAGAACACGAGAGAAAATAAGAAGCTTGTGAATAAGGAATTAAATAAATGCTTATGTTTTTTTATGTAAAATTTTTTGTGGTCCTAATTTTTCCAAGAAACCAAATAATTGGATCGTGGTTATGTAATGTTTTTATATTTTCTATATTTAAAATTAAGTAATAGTTTTTTAAGAAAAATCTGGTTCACTATAAATACCTTATACTTAACCCATTTAATCCATTTAATTTAATGACTTATTTAATTAGTTAATTAGTTATGTCCATATTGAGTTTCTTGATGATTCTCAATTCATAATTTTAAAATGTAATCATTGTGTTGACCATGTTCAATAGGGTAATTGTGTGATAATCTCCATAATAATAGTCATGAAATAGTCTTAGTTTTTATACATGAATTATACTTTAAAAATAACCCTGAATTATGTTAAGAAAATGATCTGTGGTACAATAATAGAGATGGTAGGACATATGTACGCATGTGTAACATTTTCATCTTTCAATGATCATTATGGAAATAATGTCAGTTTTTTTATTTTAAATAATTATCATAATATCAAAAATATCATATTATTTCTTTAAATACACTTACATATACCATCCATGTGATGTGGTAATAAAAAAACGAATCACATCACTTTGTGAAGTGGTAGTCCACCTTACAAACAAATAATGATATAATTTCTCAATGTATGGTAAGGAGAGAAGATATTGAAATATTAATTTTAAAAAATTGTTAATATTTCATAAATATTTTCTATAAAAATTAAATATATCATCATCAATATCCATGAGTGTAGAAGATGAAAAAAAAATTACATTGGTTCGCGTGGCTGTAGTTCATAGTACACAGAAATGATGGTTTAATTTTACATTTGATGGAAGTAGAGATGGATTTATGTTATGAAATTAAAATAATAAATTTTTAGTATATGGTATATAATTATGTTTTAATATTATCATTATTGAGTATTATTTTATTGAGGTGGAAGAATCAATAAAAGAAAGATGCTTGATTAAGAATGATACCTCTTTTTTGGACCACCTCTTTAAGATTATACCTAAATTATTATTCGATTGTATTTATGATCAAGAAATTGATTGTTAGATGAGTATAGATAAGTAATTAAGTAAATTGGGTAGGTATTTTCCAAACCAATGGGTTTTGGAATTGTTGAAAAGATAGGAGAGTGGGTGCCCTTTTATAAGGGAGGAGAAGTGACATTCTTATAAATACCCAAACCTATTTAATAGTGGGAAGACACTTTCATGGAAAGTGCCTCAAAAATTGAAAAATAAAAATTAAAAGGGAAATAATTCTTTTAAAAAACCCTAACATTCAAAATAAACATGTTATCTTATTTACCTATATGGTTACTCACTTTTACCATATTAATATTTTTACCACATTAATTATTTTTTAACTATTTAAATTATTACATATGAAAAATTTCATTATGAACTTATTATATAATATAAATTATAATTATTCCATATATGAAATCAGTTTTATAAAATTATATTCAAAAAAGTGGCAGAATTTATTTAAAAATAAAACTCACAAGTACGATGAAAAGCCCTTTTTCAAAAAATACATTTTTCAAGGAAAAGATGATTTTACATTAACTTTATGACAAGTAATATTCATTATATGAATTTAAATTTATAAATACATATAAATAATATAAATTTAGTATAAATCATTCCTCATTAGGTGTTATTTTAATTAGTTAAAATGGATACACATTATGAACATTAAAATAGTTTTTAGAAAAACAATGTTTTTTTAATGTTTAAAAATAAACTTATACTAAAATCCATTATAAAGATGATTTAAATGTAATTTATTTTATAAAATATAAATAAATAATAATTATGTTAATTTGAAATAAAATTAAAATAATAATGGTTCTTTAAAATTACTTAATTTATTTAAAATAAATGTCAAATTTATTAAAATCATAATTTTTCAATATTCATTGAAAAATAAACATTTTTCATAAATTTCAAATATTTCACCATATGTTAATATAGAAATTATGATTTAAAAAATTATTTTTATTTTATAAAACAATAATTCAAAAAGTTCCAAAATTATTTATAATATTTTCTCAAAAAAATCAATGAAAATTATTATTGAAGAAAACATATTTTTTTGGAGAATAAAATATATTTATTAAAACTTGAGTTCTTATTAAGAATTTATCAATAAATTTATATAAGAATTTTAGGTATATTTCCTAAATTAGTTAACATTATTCATAACTTGTAATTTTAATGGCTAGGTTAACATGAACATATTTATATAATACTATTTTAATATTATATCATAGTTAAATTAAACTTAGTGTTGTGTGTTTAATATGATATCAAACATATTTTTATTTAAAAAATATATCAGGTTGTCATATGAAGAATATATCTCTACCTAAAGGATTCATTATTGGAAATCATGGGTTTAAGATGATGCCTTCTCATGGTTTCCCTAGGGAAGTGGGTGATACATACCCTACGGTTTCCTTTGGAATAAAAACATTTCCATCATGAAGTATTCTATTAGGCGTAACTTAAATCCTCCTTAGAAAATTTCAATTGGTATCAGATCTCATTATATTCCCTTCGGTTGGATTTATCTTTATTTCCCAGTTATTTTTATAGAAAAGATATAAAATTAAAAATTCAATAATTTATTGAATATAATCTAATAAAAAATTATATTTCCATCCCTATTAATTAAAAAAATTGATAGTTTCATCCATATCGTTAAAAAAATATAATGTTAATATAGGTAAAGAACTAAAGAAAAAATTAAAAGGAGGAGGAAACACCAAATCTTGATGGTAGTCCATGTTTCTATTTATATGAATCTGTTAAGAATCATTTTTATAACGAATCAAGTCTAAGATGTTACGTATATGTGTTTAATGAATCATTATTGTATTTTTTTCGAAAGATAAATATTATTTAAAGAAAGTACCTATTGAGGTTTTCACACAAATTTTTTAATTAAATAGGGTGATATATGATGGAATGCCACCATTATAATTTTAATATAATGTAATGCAAGATTCATTTTCCAAAAAAGTGAGTAGATGTAGCACTCTAACAAAATTGTTCAAAGATAAATATTATTCAATTTCAATATGCAATGAAAAAGTTTCTCTAATATGTTAATAATTTAAAAGAGTTATTTTTTTAAAAAAAATTAATAATGTTGTAAGAAAAGTAATCCATGCATTGGAAAAACTACACTAAGTCCCTATGAATCTCAATGAAGATCAGATAGAGGATAATGTAAAGAGAATTAGAATGGTGGTATTTCTATTTTTATGGAAAATAAAATGCATGGGGATAAATTTCAAAAGGTTAATAGTGTATGTAAATATAGGGTGAGAATCTATGAAGATAGAAATAATTCTCCCAATATGAAATGTCTTGAGTTGTAAGTGAAATTGAGAAATCAATAAATCAACCCATATGGATCCTCTTATGATTATAAGAAAAGAGGAACAACAACCACACAGGTTATTCATAAGAGTCTTAATTTAAGGAAGAATAATATTGGGGGAAATATGAGTTTGGGATCATCTATTAATAATATACTACAAGCTCATGGGTAAAGGTTACACATTATTCAAAAAAATTTGAACGATGTAGTTTCATTTACTAGTACATGATTAAAATTAAAATATGGAAAAAAATTGGTGACATAAATGCTGAGAAACCGAATAATGTATCAAGGGTGGAGGTGGTGAATGAGTATCGATGGATGCATCCCTCATTTCCTATCCTAGGTAATGATGGCCACTGAGTTGGTACCTCCCTCTTAGAGGGGAAGGGAACTCCAACATCCTTTGAGGGGGATCAAACTTGTTCCTTATCTCTATTTTTTTAACCATGATTACCATTATTCTTCCCCCAGATATCACTTATCCCTCTAGTTATAGAATTGTAAAATGGCTTCCTAAAACTTTCTATCATACCCCTAGAGTTCATATATGACTTTTATCTTCTTTATCTAATGTTTATAGCACATTTAAAACAACGTTAACCATCAATGTATTCATTTGATATTTCTTTTTTTTTGAATCTGAGGGATTATAGGAATGATCAAATTTGGGTCTCCTTGACAACATGAACATCATGATTCAATTCCTTTTAGATAATTACTTATTCCATTACTTGTATAGTTCCCCCATAATTATCAAATAATTACATTTATTTTTATTTAGGTGGTATTATGATTTCCACATGAAACAAGATACACCGACCATTGTGATTTGGATTAGTTTTTTAAAACCCCATCTTTCTTTTTAGAATCCTTTGATTATTTGAATGTAATGGAATTTAGTCAGTCAATTTTGATTTTTTAATAGTATATCTATATATATTTTCCAACCTATTTCTCCATGAATTTTTTTGAGGATATGTTTCAATAACACCATAAGATTTTTTTTGATTTTGATTGAAAAATAGTTCCTCTACAAGAAAACTTTTGTTTCTGAATCATAGATTGATTTCTGATATTTATTCAAGAAAATGGGTCACTTTAAAAAAGTGTGTAGCTATGGGATGTGAAACAAAACCATAATATAGATGTGACATTAAGAAACAGTGGTAAGGGTTTAATGTACATTTTAGTTTTAGTTCTGTAGGAACGAGTTCAAATTGGGGTTTCTATTGACTAAAGTAGTGATTCGAAGGGAGTGCACTTATTATATTATCATAGAAGGAGGTGTTGATAAAGGAACTAAGTGTTTAAGGTCCTTATTTTCACATATATTATAGAATCACACTTTAGATAATTTTATATCCACATTAGGGTAGGGAGTCGAATGAGATAGAACTATATACTGGTCTCATAGACGAACAGTTGGCTCCATACAAAATATAAAAGGATGACACCATCCAGAGGAGGCATGAACTTTAATTCCAAATATGACGGTAGTTGATATATATTCACTTGAATTGTGACCAATAGACTATGAATATTTGGGTTCACATTCTAGGTTTTCCTTTCTCTTTCTACAATTCCTCCATTTTCAGATGCTAGGTAATCTTGTGGGATACTTATTGGTTGTGGATCTTAATACCTAAGTAGTTTTCCTTCGCAAAGAACCCCAAATATATGTTGAGTACAACATATCTATACCCATAATATATTTTATTTGTATTGATATTGAGGGAGAACATAGACACATACAAACAATAATTTATGAGTCGTGGACCCATTATTGCTTCTCCTACTACCTCTAAGGGAATTTTTCCCAAAGATGGAATCATAATGTCATCACTCTGTCTAAATTGAATCTGATAAAATTGGCTACCTCGATTCATAAGGAGGATGCTGATGGGAAGGAGATTTTGATCATTTAAAGTCGACCTACAAATAGTAACATGTCTAATGAAGTTTTTATACCTTCCTATGAGGATGAAATGAATCAACCAAGCATCTCAAAAATGATTTTTGGGTGAAAATTAGGCAAATTATAGACCTGAATATTATAAGTAATTATATCATTTTGGTGTATTGAGTGTGTTCAATGGTCAGATTGGGGAAACTAATGGTATGGGCAAGCTCCAGGACATGAACCTTGTCAAGGTCCAATCTAAAAAGATATCCCCTATAACTTTTAATAGAATAGGTATTAATGAAATATTCTCTATATTAATAGATGAAGATAATACCCACTCAAAAAAGGAAGTAGAAACGAGTCATACCTTGTAGATTAAAATAATCTAAGAGGTGGGTTAAATGAAATTAATAATGTAAAGGATTCTGATTCTGAAGCTCAATCCTCTGATAGAAAGGAAACTGATTTAGTGGAATAATATCTTTAGTCTTCAAAAAATAAATGAAAAAACACCCTTTTTCACTCTTATGATTTCATCAAGAAATTAAGGATATCATAGACACAGAAGGACTACACCAAATTACCCATTTATCTAGTTATAAGATCAGCTAACAAAGGTTCCTTTTTTCAGAATAAAATTTATATTTCTATATAATATCCAAAGGAGAGAGATATTTGAAAGGGATAGAATAAAAATGGATGTAATCTTATCTTAGAAATAAATGAAAGTAAGTCCATATGGATAAAATTGTAAGAGGAACCTGGAACTATTCCTAGTGAAGTGGTTGTGGGAACTCAGTCTAGCAGGGAAATTATCCCAGACCCAAGTATTGAAACATTTGGAATATTCATAAAGATAGGTTAAAAGGAGGAGGTTTATAGAGAAAATATATAGGAGATTTTCCTTCATTATAGTTAATATATTCATGTGGAGTCCTTCTAGATCATTTTCATAAAAAAATAAACTCACAGAATGTTTGAAAGCCCACTGTGAGTTAATATGAATGAATAACAGTTTTCTCGGATTAATAAACTGAATCATATTTTCATTCATGGATGTAATGAGGATAAAAAAATATTTGAGGAACATATATAGACCTAGGAAAATATTTCCTACCACTTTGAGAACCTTATCAAAGACAATCTATAATTGAAGGTTGACTCCATCAAATGATGTTTATACATGGAAAACCATTATAACTCCTTTAAATTTTTCTAGAATATCATCTTTATATTATATGTGGTTTGACGTTATTTTTATTTTATTAATTTCATTGGTTTCCCTATTTTTTTAAAAGAGACTCTATAAATAAAAAATATTAAAATTTTCAGTCAATAAAAAAATATATCTAACCATGTTTTGGTGTACAGTGTTGATGGAGTGCAAAGAATATGTCCACACGGACCAAGGACGAAGAAGTGGTGGAAAGGTGAAATGGATTCTGGGAGATGTATTGTGATAAACGTAAGGAGGTCTTAAGTTTTTAAGGAATACTCTTAGTTGCCT
This sequence comes from Viscum album, assembly GCA_963277665.1. Lineage (NCBI taxonomy): Eukaryota > Viridiplantae > Streptophyta > Magnoliopsida > Santalales > Viscaceae > Viscum > Viscum album. The sequence goes on along the minus strand of OY728138.1, from coordinate 1,018,799,427 downwards.
AAGATAATTGAAACATTGTACTCCAAAAGGAATAAGGAGATGTATATTAAACTCTTTTCTCAAGAATAGAAAGTGAAGAAGAGTTTGAACATCAAGAGTGAAAATTAGATGATGGGGTTTAGTGATGATAAGGAACAAGAAAAAGATGGTGTGTTGATGGAATCTTCAATTTAGTAGCATCTGGTTACTTAAAATAAGGTTGGAGGAGAAGATAAGGAGGATGGGGAAAAATCAGAAGCATGAGATATTATTATCCAATATACTGAAAAAATGTTAAAGGAGGAATTTGAGATCTTTGATGCATAAGTGGAGGTCAACGAGATTAATGAGAGGATTATTTGAGTGGATAGTAATAAGGAACAATGTGTACAAATCAATAAACAAGATCATATTTTTAAATGAGGCATTAATTAAAGAATGATTAGTGTGAAGGAGTCTTTCAAAACATAGGACAAGATGAGTTATAGTTTTGAAGACATAATAAAGGATAATTTGGTCATGAAGGCCACTGATCTCCAATGGAGTTTATATAAGGGTAAGGTTTTTAATAGAATTAAACTTTATTTTAATGGTTTAGTAAATTTTATGGTGTCTGTTGATTGACTGTTCTGAACATGAAAGGTTTCTTAATTTTTCAATAAAATTGATTTGTTTAATAAAAATTAAATTTTTCATATTCTTATCAAGGGTGGATATCATCATGTCCAAGGATATAAAATCCCTATATGGTTCTCAAAAAAAGGATGGTTCAGCCCTAAAATATCTATAAACTCAATCTATAAAGACTGCCACTACTCACAAAAATAAAGATATTTTTGTATAATGTCGGTGTTTCAAGAGCTTTGGACATAATGGCCTAAAATTATGACATAATATAACAACATATAAAAACATATAGAGACTATATAAGGCCTAAACTCGGAGGGAGTATAGGTAAAGGAAGTAATAAACTTTATTAAATGAAACAAACTTCACAAAAAGAGAGATCTATGTATGAGGAACAAATTTAGGTGTTTTTAAAACTTATGTGAAAGATGAAACATTAGTAGACACAATGAAGAATTTTTATGGTCAAAATAAAAAAATTAATGTATAAAATAATTTAAATAAAAGGATAATACATAAATAAAATCAAATAAAAAAAGAATAAAATTATTCCTTGGGGAAAAAAATCCATTAAATTAATTGCTCCGAAGAAGTCAAAGAAGATAGTTGAAGAGTAAGTTAAGATGATTATATTGTGTAAATAATGGAAACCCCGTGGTCCATTATAAATTGTCCATAAATGTATGTATCAATGAAATAAATATAATATAATCAATATGATTGATGAATTACAATATTGGTTTAATTGAAGGCATCCATAATGAATAATAGGAATTTCATGAGAGGATACTAAAGAAAGGTAACCCTAAAGATACTAAGAACATGTGTTTATGGTGAAATTTTCCTAGAAATATAGTCAATTAGTGAATGTTATGGTTTGGAAAATAAGATAAACCACTGAATATCAATGGAATTACACATATAACTTAAAGTACAAAGAAAGTTTCTATGAAAATGGTGTCTTTACACACAAAGAATACAATGCATAATCCTATGGAATGATTGAAAATATTTCTATTTTAATTGGAATGGATATGAATATAGAGAAATATAAAATAAATTAAATTTCTAAAAAACTTAAGATAAATAAGGATTCTCAAGAAAAAAAAGAAATATCAAAATAAAATAAAGTTCATACTAACTAAAGAAGAATAAATTTTTAAATTCAAGGTATATCCAAGAATGAATACTTCTCAACACTTTGTAATTATAAAGACATGAGTTTCTTAGTTGAGAAAAAAATCTCATCCTGATTTCTCACATTAAGTGGTGGATGGAAACTTACCTTATTCCCATAACTAACTATTTGTGCTAATTTATGCTAGTAATTAATGTTGAAGCTTCAAAAGAGATAAACAATTACATTTAGTGATATCTATATAGTGAAAATAACAATCTATCATAGAGAAATTAAAATAGTATTATAGCATCTCCTTGCAACACACCATGTTATATATTAATTATTATCAGTCCTAAATAGTTATCATGACTGATTGGAGCATATTTATAATGAAAAACATCAATGACAAAGTCTATTCAGAGAGAATCACTTAAGGGGGAGATAATAAAGTGAAGTTTTTAGAGTTTTAAAACCTCTTAAATAAATTTATATTTGTAAGTAATCCTTATAAAAAGTTGAGGTATGCTAATGAATTTTACCATTTTTTATTAATTTTTAAATCTATTAATTAAGAGGGCATGGTTTTTAAAATACTAAAATGGGGAAGTTATACATGCATATGAATATTTTTATGGATTTTTAAGATGGATTTTGATTAATTAAATTATTTTCAAATACATTTAATCATACCCTATAGAAATAATTATAATAGGTATCACATTGTGAATAGTTAATGGATATATTTGTTGTATAAATTTATCACTATTATTTTATACACTAGGTTTACCAATGTAGAATTAGAGTTGATCATTTGATGAAACATTTCTAGTAATCATGTTTTACACCCCTTCTCTCATGGGAATTGACTGATTCTTTTAATAAGGGGGAGAATAATGAATGAGAGAAAAAAATGGGAGAATAAATTACATTGAAATAAGGATAAGAATAATGTATCACAAATATCCATCTTTTGATTTATTTTTTATATGGGAAAGAATAATTCCATTGACTTTAAAAGTATTTTTGTTGCGCCCTGATCCTAGAAATTTTGGAGTTTGTGTCTATTATCATTACATTGGAATGATTATAAGAAATGCAGTATAAAGGACTAATTGGTTTAGTAGTCTAGGTAAACTAGATACATATATGATTCTTGTATTAAAAATGAATACACTGATTGCAACATAATTTTTTTTAGGATAATTATATTATTCTATCGAGCTTTTACTTACATATATTTCTTAGTACAATACAAGGAATCATGGGGAAAGGAAACATAATACGGGTAAGCTAAAATACTCAGTAAGGGTTAAGTGTAGTGGAAGAAACAATGAATCAATTAGAATAATCATCATTCCATTGTAAATAACCGAACAAACTTTCCATGTAATCAATAAACCGAGAAGGAAGTTCATAAGAAATATGGAAAGGTAAATAAGTAAAAACACATACCATTTAAAAATATAGGTATGGAATAATTAATATAGAAAGGAAAATAAATAAAAACAAATTCTATTTAATCAATAAAATGAGAATAAAATGCATCCATATACTTTTTCATAGTTAAAATACAACAGATAAAAAATAATGAATCAAAATAAAGTTAATGCTTACTTTTTGGATGTCATGTCTGAGGCACGTAGAAAATTATACAGCCATGTCCTTTCACAAGACAATTAAAAAATATAGGTATAAAACCCTTTAATTTAGGCAACTAATTTGTCTTATGAGAACCTATTGATCCATCAAGAGGCTATTTATGGTCACCACCCTTCACTGCATGTCCAAAGCATTCCTCATATAATGTAATTGATTTAATTGATAAAAAATATGCCTTATCAAATTCTCATATGGAATAAAAAATATTTATTTATCAATATTCTCTTAGAAAATAAAAAGTAAATACCATATGTAAAAAATGGTATATGGTTTAGGAAATAAACATATCCATGATAAATAATATTGATATTTAGGGGAAATTTATTGTCTAATGATCATAGAAAATTAAATATTTCAAGGGGATTAAAATGAATCAAGGTAGTGAATGTTAATACTCTCCTTGGTCAAAGAAATCATAAACCATAAAAAATAAGAATAAGTATTTTATCAATACAACATATCCCAAATGGTGTAAGGATAATGGTTTGTTGTCATTGGTGAATAAAAATACCATAAAAAGAAACAACAAATATCCTTTTCATTTTGAAAAGAATTCTTAAAGTCCTTTTATTTTGAAATATTTTTTTAAAAAAAATTATTTAAAAATTAATCTTATAAACTTTTAAAGAATGTGTTAAAGAAATTATGGTGGTTAATTCTGTTCATGCCGTGTAGGGTAAAAATAACATTACTTTTACAAGGTAAAAAGGTTTAAAAAGTTCATTGTTTGGAATAAGACAATAAGATTATTTTTAAAAAATAAAAAATAAAATATGAAAAGGGTAAAAATTTATTTAATACATAATTTTAGAAATGTTAAAATGTTTTGAAATTTTATTTAGAAATCAAGGTTTTTAGAATAAAATAGGTTATATGACAGAAGAGAGAAATGAAGTCAGGTTTTCTTAAAATCATTTTCTAAAACATTTAAGTAACAATGAGTGGAAAAATGGTACTATTAATTGAAAATTTTCATGAATAACTAGAGTCTAATAAAATGATATGATTTATTAAAAAATTATCCAATAATTTCCTATAATATAAATTCAAGTGCATGAAATCCAAAATAATGTGAGATTGTAAAGTAAACCCTTGAAAAGACCATTAAATTTAAGTGAGACTCAAAAAATTGATTGATTATGTTTATCAGTTGTATATATAGATAAGGTAAGTGTAAACACGTCAATATATAGTCAAAAATAATTATACATATAATTATATAATATTAATGAAAATGAGGAATTAATATAACCCAATGAAAAGGAATTTGGTTATGAAACTTATTTTCCACTTGGTAAGTTTATGTTCAAATACACTTAGATGAAATAATTCAAATTAAAACACCAAATATCATGAATAATTAATTAATGATGATATTTCACATCAAATTTTCAGTATTTACACTATATAAAAGAAATTAGGTGAACATCAATAAATTATGCCTCAAAGAATGGAAAATTAGATGAAGTCCCTTACTACTTTGTAAATTTTGAATTATAATCACCATGAATGAAATAATTTAAAATTAAACTCTAACTACCATGAATATAAATTTATTAATAATATAAAATAAAATAGGGGAGGTATATACACTAAAAAAATAAATAATTTATTAAATAGGCATACGCCTCATGTAAAGAAAATTGAGACAAGATTCCCTTACCTTACATTTCCATTTGGATGAACATCCTTTATCCTCCTGTATAATGGTTTTAAACATATAAATAACTTAAAAAAACATAATCTAATTTATAATATTATATATAATCATATTTTAGTATCTTATTACCTGTTTGTAAATAATATTTCATTATTTTGACTATATCATGTGTTAATTACCTAGTTTTTCGAGTATATTTTGAATTGTTACTTCTATTATTATTACATCCATCAAGATTTTTTCATCTAAAAATTGTAAAAAATTATGTAATTATCAAATATATTCAATATATATTTATTTATAATAATAAATAATATCACGAGATCGGAAATGAAATGCACTGTTCATAGAGATGATAGACCGTACATACACAGGAACTATAATAGCATTTCTTTGTCGAATTTAAAAGAATGAAAAGTAAATGATATATATATATAAATATATGTATGTTATAATTATAGTATCATATTTTAATGATATATGTAACATGTTTATATTAAAACCATTCTTAATACATTCCATATATAGCTTGAATGAATCACATCACTTTGAGGAGGCGGTAGTCCGCATGTCCACAAATAATGTTGTCGTATTCCCACGAAATGGAAGAGAAGAGTGTATGGTCAAATAAAAAGTTACAGAAGAATAAATACATTTTAAATACTTTATATATCATATAAAAACTATAAATCCATCATCATTATAAAATTTAATGTTGGTAAATGAAATAATGAACGACATCAGTTTGTGAGGTAACAGTCCTCCGTACACATAAATGATGATTGCATAGCCAATTTGATGGATGTGTGTGAATGTGTAGGTAAAAATAATAGAATAAAAATATATCAGTGTCTTTAATACACTTATTGAATCTTGAGTACTTAAATAGTGTAAATTTAAAGGAAAAAATTATATTTTCCAAAGGTAACTGTAGTATGATAAAATCAAATGTGTTTATTTTACAATGATCATATAATTTCCATCAATGGAAATTGAATCGTAAACAACCCTGATTAAAATGAGATTGAAACATCAATCCCCTACCATTTTTTTAACTTTTTAATCAAAACACCTTATATAAAAACAATATGGATTAGAACTTAAAAATACATGGATTAAGAACTATCCATGATATAACATGTCAACGTATATGAATATTCACCTCATAAAAATAAATATGTGTATAATAATAAATATTTATCAATGAAACAAAATTTAGACAAAGAACCCTTACCCTAAGTCTGAATCGTCACGTACATTATTTAATTTCTTGGATAATAAAATTATGTTAAATATTTAATTACATAAGAAATCATTTCATTTTTATTATTCAATTTTTTTTATCTATTACCATATTATATACAATTACATTATCAATTAATTTTACGTTAGATGTTTTGAAAATATTTGGATCATATATCCAAAATGACTACAGTAAGTTGATTGTTTTCAGAGTGGTAATTATTCCATTATATCTAAAATAATAATAATGAAATAATTATCATTTTTGTACCTCAAATTTACTTTTAAATCCAATGATGAAATATGGTTTGAAAAATGAACTACTTTTCAATCATGGATATTGTAACATGAATGTCACGACCCGTCCTCTGGGCCCGTGTCGTGACTACCCCAAGCTCACTTTCCATAGGCCAGGGGCAGGCGACTAGCACCAAATGCGTAAATCCCGATAACTGGGAAGGCATTGCCTTTATAAAAGAAAACAAAACACCACAAAGTACAAGAAGAAGTAAAACACTAAGTACAAAATAATGTGCTGAAAAGTAAATGGGCCAGAATACAAACCCAACTGAAAGTACAGCTACTATTGAATGAAAGTACAACAGAAAAAGACAAATAGCTGGAAGAAAGGAAGCATCTTATGGGCCGTCCTCCTCGGATCCTACCTGAAGGGTAGGTACAGATAGCGCAGCTCCTGGATCGTCCACCATGGATCCTACCTAAAGGGTAGGTACAGATAGCCTCCACAATGATCTTGCCCGTCAACCTCCTCCGAGTGTCGTTTCGTCGTGAATTCTACCTCCGGATACTGACTCGTCATGTGGTCCACCTCTGGGTACCGTCCAGTCCTCGAAAACTCGGCCTCCGTCAGCAATAACCATCATCTACAACCAACACAATGAGGTGTGGGCATAGCCTGTGTAGGGGTGAGTATAAGATACTCAGTAGGGACCCCGAGACCCTCAAGGTCTCACTAAATCCAACAAGGATAACCACAATGATGGATCTCAACAGTTAACCCTTACATAGGTATAAGCCCATAATTATACCTAAGTTATCAAGTAACCCGTCTCAATCATGAGGAAAAACAAAGATTATGAAATCAACAGAAAACCACTACCCAGGTATATGCCCATACATATACCTAGGTTATCAAGTGACCCATCTCAATCATGAGTTAAACACAAAGGTCATGGGCTCATCTCAAACCAGAATTTTCATTATCGAAAGCGTAACTGCTGAAAAGCCCCGTCTCTGGTGTGTACAGTGGTCCTGTCATCACTCTGAGGTACTGCTCACTAACCTAAGACTGCTGAGGTACTCCTCCTGTCGAGTACCGCAGGTCAGCCACCCAAACACAGTAGTGCTTCCCGCCAGGGTATGTCACTCAAACATAGTAGTGCACACCCCCTAATAGCCTGCAGAGGTACTCTTCGGACGAGTACCGCGGGTCTGCACTGTCACGCAGCAGTGCTCCGTCCACCATGGTTCTGCACCCAAACAAAGTAGTGCTCCGTCCACTGGGCTAGTCGACTCACTCCAAGTCGATTCGGTCAAGCATTCGTCAGGTCTCAGCCGGCTACACGGTTTTCGTACTCCGCACGGTCGTCTCCGGGAGGGTCCGCTCCACAAACTACAGGTCGATACTCCAAGTATCTCAAAGTCCCATTAAGAAGTATCTCAAAGTACCGCCTCTTCATAGGGGTCTCAACGCAATAGACGACCCGTCAATCGGACGCCCGGTCTGTGAGTTATTAGCATTTTTGTCCCAGGGGCCTGATTGGTTTCGTGTGCGAACCAACCCGGCCATATCTCAACTGTACCCCGAACTCTCATAGGGTATACTCATAGGGACTATTTCTCAACGTGATCACCAACGCCGCTGACAGTTCATCAAACGGACGTCCGGTCTGAAAGATATCGGCTTTTCCGTTCGAGGGGCCCGGTTGGATTTTGGGTAAAATCCAACCAGGACACCATCCAATTGCATCCAAACCATAGGCTACGTATTCCAAAAGTTCCTTCTCATCAATAGAAATCCAACAAAGTTGACGGCATGTCAATCGGACGTCTGGAGCTCGAGATATAAGTGTTTTCGCTCCGAGGTCCCGGTTGGTTTCGTATCCGAACCAACCCGTCTGTACTCAAAATTCTCCGAAACCTTCATTGTAATAAACCGAAACGACCTTCTCGACCCATGGATTGCTACACAACTGACGGTGCGTCGATCGGGGGTCTGCAGCCCAAGTTTTGGGCAAAAGATTGAAAACTGTGCGAAAATGGGGGTTTCGGGCCCAGACTGACCCGGCCCGAGGCCCCCTGGGTTGGCCCGAACTGGGTCGACCAGACCCGGGTCCAGGTCCGGTCCGTTTGGGCGTGGCCCGGCCCGGCTGGCGTGGCCCGGCCCGGCCTGGGCGCGGCTCGGTGGCCGGGTGGCTCGGTCGTTTCGGCAGAGCGGTTGCGAAAAAGGGGGGTGCCGCCCCCTGAATGAACCGCGGCCCCACGTGGGGGCCACCCCTTGCCAATGGACGTGGCCGACTGCCGCGTCCCACCTCCCTTGGTCCTGCGCGGTCGCTGGACTAGTGGCCTGCCACCGCGGCAGAAGCCGCGGCGCGCCGACGGTGTTTTCTGTGGACCACCGAACGCGCTCTCGTGGTCCGTTTTGCCTGCCGTCTTCACCAGTGGTCCTCCCGGGAACGTCTCTTCACTGAGAAGACCTAAAAATGCCCTTGCGACCTTCATCAATCCATCCACTAGAAGTACCACCTGAAGGGTGGGTACAAATAGCCTCTACAGCTCCTCGGGTCCAGCCGTCCGCTCCGAGTACGTCCCGCCCAGTAGTCTACCTCCAGGTACCGTCCTGCTCCGCAAGCCTCAACCCACGATCAGTGTTGTTCGTCGTCTGCAACCAACACAACGTAGCGCGGGCATAGCCCGTGCAGGGGTGAGTATAAGATACTCGGTAGGGAACCCGAGACCCCCGAAGGCCTCCCAGAATCCACAAAGGATAATCCACAAAGGAATGATACAATCACGAAGTAACACCTGACACTACTTAGGTATATGCCCATACATATACCTAAGTCACCGATTCTCATTCGGCTCCAACATCCGATCCCAAGAACAACCTAGTCCACAAAGGAAAGAAAAACGTAATCCACACAGGATAGCACAACAAAATCCACATAGGAAAGCAAAACAAGATTCAGCTCACACAAGTATACTTCTTCGTATGATGATAGAGATGATCAGATATAGCCACTGATTCATCTAAGCCATCGGACCCACAAAGGATCAATAGGTACTAACCCCTGCAATGACCCAAAAAGGATTTGACCCACACATGATCGATAGAAAACTAACCCCCGCAATGACCCACATATGATCAGACCCACATAGGATCTGTAGGCGCTGACCCACACAGGACCGCTGAGCGCTGACCCACACAGGATCAGACCCACATTGGATCGGTAGCACTGATCCAATTAGGATCGCAGAGTGTTATAGTTGTCACCGTCGAATCCATGGAGGATTTCTTCACAGTCGTCATCGTCGTCGCAGTCGCAGCCAGCTCTAGGGTCCCCGCACACAGCAAGCTCGTTCGGGAGGGTCTGCTCCACGATCCATGGGGCTGATACATCAACTTACACAGAGTCCGGAATTGATGTATCCAAAAGTTTTGTATAGTCAACAGGAACTCAACGTCACAGACGGCGCGTCAATCGGACACCCAGTCTGAGAGTTATTGGCTTTTTCATCCCAGGGTCCCGGTTGGTTTTTAAGTCAAAACCAACCCGACCGTACTCCAACTGCATCCAAACCTTGAGCAGAGTGAGCCAAAAGGTCCGTCTCAATAAGAGGAATCCAACAAGGTCGACGGCACGTCAATCGGATGTCCGGAGCTCAAGTTATAAGTGTTTCCCCTCCGAGGGCCCGGTTAGTTTCGTGTACGAACCAACCCGTCCGAACCCAAAGTTCTCCAAAACCTTGAGTATAATATACTGAAATTACTATCTCGATCCAAGGATCACTACGCAACTGACAGTGCATCGATCGGAGGTCCTTATCCCAAGTTATGGGCAACAGACCGAAATGTCCGGTATTATGGGGGTTTGGGCCCGGTCCGACCCGGCCCGGTACCCCCTGGGTCGGCCCGAACCGGGTCGACCCGACCCGGTTCCGGGTCCGGACCGCTTAGGCGCAGCCCGGCCTAGCGGTCCGGTCGGGCGGCTCGGCCGTTATTGGCCAAGCAGTGGGGGGTGGCACGCTGCCCCCCCCCCCCTGCCAACAAGTAACTATGGCCCCATGGGGGGATGCTCCTTGTCAATGGACGCGGATGAGCGCCGCATCCCGCCTCCTTCAGTCCCGCGCAGTCGCGGGACCAGCGGCCTGCCGCCGTGGCTTCAGCCACGGTGTCCCTTCCAGGCGGAGTGCTCCGCGGACCACTGGTCGAGCTCCGGTGGTCGGATTTGCCTGCTGTTTTCGCCAACGGCCCTCCCGGGATCCGTCCTTCACTGCGAGGACCTCACAACACCCGTGTGGCCTGCTTCATCATCTACCTCCAATCTGCACACCAAGAACGAAGAGACGGTGGGTTTGGACTTTTTCGTTGGTCCACAGCCACCGCGTTAGCAGTTTTAAAAGGATTCTGACAAATTTTAAACATTTGTCGAGGGTATAAATCGCAAAGATTTAATTGAATCAAAAACCCCTACCTCATCAAATTTGTTGAGCGAGGGTTCATCGCAGAAAATCACATCGCAGAAGAAGGCGTCGCGGAAGGGGGATCGTCGCATCACGGAGAAAGGATTCATCGGCTTCGCTTCGTCGATCTCCGAGGATCTGGCGTTCTTGTCGACCTTTGTCGGAGGTCTTCGTTCTTCTCGTTCTTCGCGTTCTTCGCGTTCTTCGTGTTCTTCGTCGAGGAGGAAGAACTTCAAGAACCTGGGCGAATTCTCCCTAGCCTCTTCAACACAACAAGACTAACTAAATAAAATAAGTGGTGTCTTATTTTATTTACACACAAACCAATGCTTGAAATTTAAAAAGAAAAGAAACGATCAATTAATTAAGGAGTTTTAAACCTCCCAATTAATGAGGCGTTTAATATCCATATTAAACGCAAGAGTTGACTTCCAATTAGTAGGGGGTGCGGGTGCGTTACTTAAGAAGAAAAGAAACAGTGGGGCTCATGTGGGCCCCACCTCACAAATATCCTACCAAGTGGGTAGGATATTGTGGGTCCCACATCATCCACTTAACATAGGTTAAGCGACTTTAAATAAACTAAAATGGTCTCACCATTTTATTTTATTCATTTACTTAAACCAAAAAAAAATTAAAAAAACCACACCCGAGCAAACACAACTCTATAAAAGGTGTTTCTAAGAAAATACCGGCGCTGCGATTCCATCGGTGCCCTCAGAATTTGATTCTGAGCACCGGTTCAAAAGTTAGAAAAACATGCTCCTTCGTTCACTAAACGTACCCGAGCTAAACTTCAGAAAAAGATTCCGGGCACACCGGGCCTCAGAATCAGGTGCCATCAGAAACTGCATTCTTGTAAAATTCCCAAGTAAATTAAGAAAAAAAAATTTCCTTGAATTTTACGGGTCTTTACATCACTCCCACCTCAAGGATTTACGTCCCCATAAAGATACATCAAAACTAGGGAAACAAAATTTGGTACTGAGCACGCATCTGAGCCTCCCGCTCCAAAGTGCTCTCCTAGAGGTTCTCGTGCTTCCATCTGATGCGCACTAGAGGAATCGACCGTCCACGTATGACCTACTCTTGTCGATCCTTGATCTCCACTGGGACCTCCACAAACGTCGCCCCATCATCAATTTCTAGCTCCCCATGGTCAATGATATGCGTCGGGTCGTGCACGTATCTCCTCAGGTGAGATACGTGGAAGACGTCGTGCACCTGGTGCAACTGAGGTGGTAGAGCCAGGCAATAAGACACTTCGCCAATCCTGCTGAGGACCTGGAAGGGTTCGATGAAGCACAGAGATAACTTTCCGCCTCGGACAAATCTCCGTAATCCACGTCGAGTTGAGACCTGCAATAAGACGTGGTCACCATCCTCGAACTCTAGTGGCCTCCGCCTCCTGTCAGCATAAGACTTCTGCCAGCTCTGAGCTGTCCTCATCTGCTCCTGGATGACCGGGACCTTCTCTGTCGTGGCCTGGACCATCTCCGGTCCCACAAGTGCTGACTCCCCAGGGTCTGTCCAGCACAGTGGTGATCTGCAAGGTCGGTCGTACAACGCCTCGTATGGTGTCATCCCGATGGTCGAGTGGTAGTTGTTGTTGTATGCGAACTCCACCAAGGGTAGGTGGTCCTCCCAGCTGCGACCAAAGTCAAGGAAACATGCACGAAGCTTGTCCTTGAGAGTCTGAATGGTCATCTCCATCTGACCATCTGTCTGAGGGTGAAAGGCAGTGCTAAGACGTAGCTGCATCCCGAACGCCTCCTACAACCCCTTCCAAAGCCGGGAAGTAAAGCGAGCATCTCGATCGAAGAGGATAGATGATGGCACACCATGAAGTCGTACAATCTCCTGAATGTAGAGATGTACCAAGATCTCCACAGAGCCCTACTCTCTAATGGGTAATAAGTGTGTCGACTTGGTGAGTCGGTCGACAATCACCCAAATGGAGTCGTGACCTCTGGATGCGCGTGGATGTCCAGTCATGAATTCCATAGATATGTCATCCCACTTCCACTCTGGGACCTCCAAGTGTTGTATCAAGCATGCTAGTACCTGGTGCTCTGCCTTCATCTGCTGGCAGGTGAGGCATCGAGAAACGAACTCTGCCACAGTCGTCTTCATGCCCGGCCACCAGTGCTGTCGTCGGAGATACTGGTACATCTACGCCACGCTAGGATGTACCGCCAAATTAGAAGTGAGAAACTATCTCATCACCTCCTCCCGTAAAGAAACTGGTACCAAGGTACGTCCTCTGAAAAGGACGTCATGCTCTCCTCTTACAAAGAAACCATCAGGTGCCAGTCTAGAGGATATCTGCGCACGCCGCGTCTCATAGTCAGCGTCCCCACGTTGTGCCTCCCTGACCCGCTGTAGTAGTAGAGGAGTGACTGTGAGTGACTGAAGGAAGGCAGCTCCATCTCTATCCACGAAGGATATCTGCAAAGAGGCTAGCTACTCTGTTGCCTCCCCAAGTTATTGAATGCCCTTCCTCCTACTAAGAGCATTGGATACCACGTTCCCCTTTCCAGGAGTATAGAATATCTCAAAGTCATAGTCCTGGAGGAACTCGAGACATCGCCGCTATCTCAGGTTCAGGTCCCTCTATGAGAAGATGTACCTGAGAAATCTTAGAAGCTCTTACAGATCGTAGGCAAAGAAGGTGCAGATCATCCAGGAGTGGATGAAGACTGCACAATATAGTGAAAAAATAGAAAACTGGTGTCAGTCTTAGAGACTCAGTCATGTTAAATGTTTCAATATGAGGAAGCTTTAAGGAGAGATGAGTCTGTAGAGCAGCATACATGAAGGTAGAGCTAGGAGAGCATCATGAGGTGGTGTACTTTTCAACATGCTACAACCACCCGCCTTAGTTGTCCCCACCAGGCTCAGGGAGCTGGAGGGCAGGGGAAAAGAGCGGCTGCATGCGGTCAAGGAGTGCGACCCATTGGCTCCTAAAATGATTCAAGGGACAGTCTGTGTCCACTACTAGCTACTGTAGTAACAGACGTTGATATGAATCATTCCTTCCTTCCACAAATCTTATCCCAGACCAAGATTTTCCAGTAATATGTAGACTTGACCCTCACGTTTGGAGATACCTTGAGAGAAGACTCGATAATCACACTTTACGCCGACAGTGTGGTCAGACCCTTGAGGTGAGAGTTTCGGTTGGAATCTCTTGGTTGCAGCGTCGAGGCCTTACGAAGTTTGTTTGAGTATGGACTGGGCAATCACAGTTTATACACAAATTGACGGTATTAGGCAAAAACATTGTGGTTTAACTACAATGTCGGGAAGGGTTTTCCTCGGTCGGTGAAAAGGAAACCCCAGGCAGCACCAGATAAACTCTTGCATAGGAGGGTGTGGTCGATCACTCTTGGGTCTGTCAACATTACCCTCGTGGAAGTAGGAGTTTTGAGTTTCAGTTCTAAACAGGAATTGGAGGCCTCTTGAGTTCGAGGATGATGATCACGTCCTTATACGGGTCTCACCTCGACGAGGTTTACGGAGATGTGGCCAAGGCGGAATGTTATCTCCGAGGTTCAGTGGACCTTTTCAGGTCCTCAGCAGGGTAGGTGGGGTGGCTTACCATTTAACCCATCTACCTCAGTTGCACCAGGTGTATGACGACGTCCACGTATCTCAACTGAGTAGATACGAGCATGACCCTTCGCTTACCTTCGACCATGGGGAGTTGGACATTGGAGATAGGGTGACTTTTGCGGGGTTCCAGTAGGAGTTGAGGATCGAGAGGAGCGGTCCTACGAGGACGGTTGATTCCTCTTGTACACTTTCTCTGGTAGTACGGGAACCTCCAGGTGAGCACATGGGAGCAGAAGGCTCAGATTCGTGCTCAGTACCGCTTTTGTATCCCTAGTTTGTGTTAAAGCTTTACGGGTACTTAAAGCCCTATGGTGGGAGTAATTTAAAGACCTGGAAATTTCAATGAAAATTTTTTTTTTCTTAATTTTCTTTGAAATTTTACAAGAACGCAGTTTCTGACGGAACCCGATTCTGAGGCCCGGTGTGCTTGGAATCATTTTCCGAAGTTTAGCTCGGGTACGTTCAGTGAACGAACAAGCGGGTTTTCCTAACTTTTGAACCGGTGCTCGGAATCTAAATCTGAGGGCACCGATGGAATCACAACGCCGATAATTGCATAAAAAGACCCCTTTCTGGAGTTCTGTTTTCTCAGGATGAGTTTTTTAAATATAGTGAGGGATAATAATAAAATTGTTTCACAATTATATTTTCTTTTCTTGTTAAGTGGATTAAGTGTTGTGTCACAACACTTTTCCTCCCTCTTATGTGGTTATAACCTAAGTAAGGGAGTTAGGGGTGGGACACACTTGTTGATAACTACCTTTGAGAGGATTAAGGTGGGGTGGGTCCCACACGATCCCAACCCCTCACCTTCCCCTAACGTTTCCCATCTTAATTTTGTAACTCTCAAAAAGAAACCCCCCCCCACCTTTTAATTAAAGTCAACTCATTAATTGAGTAGGTTTTTAAAGTAATCAATTCTTGGATTCGTTTGTATTTCAAATGAATTCTTTTGGCTTGTGCGTTAATTAAATAAGAATAAGTCTTATTTCGTGGGAGGATAGTTGGTGGTGAGAAAGGATTTGGGGAGGAAAGATATAAGTTCTGAAGGACGTTCTTCCTCCTTGAAGAACGCAAAGAACACACCATCACCGATGAAGAACGCTGACCTCCGAAGAAGGACGACGGTGAGAGACGCCTTCTTCGGAGATCAACGACGCGACGCTGTGTATCACACCGCCAACGACCCTCTCCTTCCGCGACGCCTTCTTCCACGACGTTCTTTTCCACGACGAACCTTCGTTCAACGTTTACATCAAGCAGGGGTTTATTTATTGTTGTTCGTGATCTCATCTGTCGCCATTCTTGGTTTCAATTGGGCCGCCTGTTATCGTAATAACGGGAGGAGGTCGGACCGTACGAACACGGCCGACCCTCCTCCCCCTTTGTTGTTTGGATTGTTTGCGGCACGAGTAGGGCAGCGTGGTGTCGTTGCACCGCACGGAAATGAGAAAGAACGCGATGAAGAAGAGCGGTGTCGTCGCGCCGCGCTGTTGAGGCCGAACAAAAACGCGGCCGGAGTTGGGGTCGCAGGGAGGGGAAATTCGAAGACTCCGTAGATTTTATTCGAAGTGCGGATCGGCGGGAGATGATGAAGCATGCCGCAAAGGAATTTTGAGGTCTTCGATGTGAAGAGTCGTTCCCGGGAGGACCGCTGGCGAAGAGGGAAGGAAAAATGGACCACCGGAGCGCATCCGGTGGTCCGAGGAAAACACCACCGGCGCGCAGCCGGGAAGGGCCGCCGCGGCGGCAGGCCGCTGGTCCCGCGACCGAGGGAGGAGGGACGCGGCACTTAGTCGCGTCCGTTGGCAAGGGGCGGCCCCCACGCGGGGCAGCGGTTCATTCAAGGGGGCGGTGCCCCCCTTTTTCGCAACCGCTCGGCCGAGCCACCCAGCCACCGGACCGCGCCCAGGCCGCATCGGGCCGCGCCCAAGTGGGCCGGATCCGGACTTGGGTCGGGTCGACCCAGTTCAGGCCGACCCAAGGGGTCTCGGGCCGGGTCGGTCCGGGCCCGAAACCCCCATTTTCGGACTGTTTTCAGTCTTTTGCCCATAACATGGGTGGCGGACCCCCGATCGAAGTACCGTAAGTTGCGTAGCGATCCTTGCGTCGAGACGGTCATTTTGGTATATTACATTAAAGGTTTCGGAGAACATTGAGTATGGCCGGGTTGGTTTGGATACGAAACCAACCGGGCCCTCGGAGCGGAAACACTTATATCTCGAGCTCCGGACGTCTGATTGACGTGTCGTTGACTTTGTTGGATTCCTCTTTATGAGATGGAACTTTTGGCATACTTCTCCCATGGTTTGGACACAGTTGGATAGCGGCCGGATTGGATTGTACCCGAAATCCAACCGGGCCCCTAGAAAAGGAAAAGCTGATATCTTTCAGACCGGACGTCCGTTTGACGAACCGTCAGCGGCGTTGGTGATCGCGTTGAGAAATGGTCCCTATGAGTATACCCTATGAGAGTTCGGGGTATAGTTGAGATACGGCCGGGTTGGTTTGCACACGAAACCAACCGGGACTCTGGGACGAAAAGGCTAATAACTCACAGACCGGGCGTCCGATTGACGCGTCGTCTGTTGCGTTGAGACCCCTATGACGAGGCGGTTCTTTGAGATACTTATTCATGGGACTTTGAGATACTTGGAGTATCGAGCTGTATCTCGTAGAGCGGACTCTCCCAGAGACGAGCGAGCGGAGTACGGAAACCGTGTAGCTGGCTGAGACCTAACGACTGCTTGACCGACTCGACTTGGAGTGAGTCGACTAGCCCAGTGGACGGAGCACTACTTTGTTTGGGTGCAGACCCATGGTGGATGGAGCAATACTGTGTGACAGTGCAGACCTGCGGTACTCGTTCGGAGAGTACCTCTGCAGGCTATTAGGGGGTTTTCACTACTGTTTTTTGGTGACATACCCCGGCAGGAAGCACTACTTTGTTTGGGTGGCTGACCCGTGGTACTCGATAAGAGGAGTACCTCAGCAGTCTTAGGTTAGTGAGAAGTACCTCAGAGTCGTGACAGAACCACTGTACACTCTAGAGATGGGGCTCTTCAGCAGTTACAGTTTTGATAATGAAAATCCTGGTTTGAGTTGAGTCTATGACCTTTGTGTTTACCTCATGATTGAGATGGGACACTTGACAACCTAGGTATATGTATGGGCATATACTTGGGTAGTGGTTATCCGTTGATTTCATAATCTTGTGTTTCCTCATGATTGAGATGGGTCACTTGATAACCTAGGTATATGTATGGGCATATACATGGGTAGTGGTTATCCATTGATTTCATAATCTTTGTGTTTCCTCATGATTGAGATGGGTTAATTGATAACTTAGGTATAAGTATGGGCTTATACCTAAGTAAGGGTTAACTCTTGAGATCCTTCTTTTTGGTTATACTTGTTGGATTTAGTGAGACCTTGAGGGTCTCGGGGTCCCTACTGAGTATCGTATACTCACCCCTGCATGGGCTATGCCCGCACCTCGTTGTGTTGGTTGCCGACGACAGACAGTGCTGAAGGAGGCCGAGTGTTCAAGGACTGGACGGTACCCGGAGGTGGACCACACGACGAGTCAGTATACGGAGGTGGACTGTAAAGACCCGTAAAATTCAAGGGAAATTTTTTCTTAATTTTCTTTGGGATTTTACAAGAGCGCGGTTTCTGATGGCACCTGATTCCGAGGCCCGGTGTGCCCGGAATCAATTTTTGAAGTTTGGCTCGGGTACGTTCAGTGGACGAACGAGCGGGAATTTCTAACTTTGAAATTGGTGCTCGGAATTGAAATCTGAGGACACCAATGAACTCGCAGTGCCGTTCTTCGCTTTAGGAGACCTTTTCCGAGGTTGCGTTTTATGCGGGATGATAGTTAGTTTTGGGGGGAATTAGAAGAAGTTAAATAAATTGTGGAATACAATTTATTTTTAACTTTGTTGGTTATTTCCTCCCAAAGGGAGTTAGAGGTGGGGCCCACATCCACATAACCTCCCTTGAGAGGATAAAGTGTTGTGGGGCCCACACGATCCCTAACTCTTCATTTCTACTTAAACTCCCCATTAACTCCACCCTAATTATTTTGACAACTTGTGTTATTAATTAAGATGAGTTACTTAATTTCAGACACTTGAAATTCTAAGAGGTTAGGATGTGTAAATAAAATAAGGCTTGGACTTATTTTATTTTGGTTAGTTTCTTTTGCAACCTTGAGAGGTTTGGGAAGCGTTCTTCATCTTTTTCAACCTTGACGAAGAACGCGAAGAACACCGTTCTTCAACGAAGAACTTCTCCTCCGAAAAACACGGTTCTTCCGCGACGCCGTATCCACGACGCGACGTTCTTATTCCGCGTTGTCTCTTCCGTCATGGTTTTCCGCGACGAAATCGCCGTCAACTACTTCGAATCCTTGCTTCGTGACGTCGAAGCTCTTTCCCCGCGACGCCCGACCTCCGCGATGCTCGTCTTCTGCGGATCGTTGACGAAAACCGTTCCTGAACCGAGGTAGTGGTTTTATTTTAATTAATTCCGTTCATGATTCTAGTTTGTCGATCTTCGTGGTTTTCGACTAATTGTTATCAAATAACGCGAGGGGGTCGGTCCGCACAAACACGGCCGACCCTCCTCTTTTTTTCATGAATGATTTATTTTTTGTTGGTACGAGGAAGCATGGTGTCGTCGCATGACGCGGTTTAATGCGGAAGATATGTGTGGCGCCGTCGCGCCACCCCGTGGAAAGGAATTCAAGGAAGCGACGCCGTCGCGCCTCGTCGAAGGAAACTGAAGACGCCGCGGCCGGAGCGGGGCCACGGCGGAGGGGTGCGGTGTTGTCGCACCGCGCTGGACGACAAAGGCCACGGCCGGTTCCAGGCCACGGCGGAGCAAGGTGACCGACGGCCAGTCGGGCCACCGGTGTCGGAAGCCAGAAGGTGACCGGCCTTTGCCGATCCCATTGAAAAGAAACCGGACGGCCAGGTCGGGCCGGCCGGAAAGGGGGAAGCCGGGGGAATTAAATTCCCCCATCCAGCATCAAACAACCCCCCATGAATGAGGGGGGTCGTGGTTACACAAGGGGGGCAGGCGCCCCCCCTTTTTTCAAAAACAGCTCGGCCGAGGGCAGAGCTGGCAGCACGCTGGGCGCGCTGCCCCTAGCAGGACCGGCGCCTGCTCGGTCTTCTAGGTCGGGCCGAGCCTGTCCGGGCCGAGCCCATCCGGGCCGGGCCGACCCTGTCTGGGGCGGGTCGACCCGGTTCGGGCCAACCAGGGGATCTCAGGCCGGGTCGGTCCAGGCCCGAAACCCCCGTTACCGAACTGTTTGGGTTCAAATGCCCATAACCCGGGCTACAGACCTCCAAACGACACGTCGTTAGCGGCAATGCGATCTTTGGATCAAGACGGTCGTTTCGGTATATCGCACTCATGGTTTCGGAATACTTTGAGTTCGGTCAGGTTGGTTTGTACACCAAACCAACCGGGCCCTCGGAGCGGAAACGCTCATATCTTGAGCTACGGACGTCCGATTGACGTGCCGTCGACTTTGATGAGTTCCTCTTAGTGAGACGGATCTTTTGGAATACTATATCCGAGGTTTGGACGCAGGTGGAGTACGGTCGGGTTGGTTTTTCCTTAAAAACCAACCGGGACCCTCGGACGAAAAAAGCCAATAACTCTCAGACCGTGCATACGATCGACGCGCCGTCTGCGACGTTGAGTACCTATTGGCGATACGGAAATTTGGGATACATCAACTCTGGACTATGTGACAGTTGATGTATCAGCCTCTCGGCTCGTGGATCGGACCCTCCGAAACGAGCTTGTTTTGTGCGGGAACCCTAGTGTTGGCTGCGACTGCTACTGTGACTGCGACGACGACTGTGCAGAGATCCTCAGTGGATTCGACGGCGACGACTACAGCACTCAGCGATCCTATGTGGATCAGTGCTACCGATCCTGTGTGGGTCCGATCCTGTGTGGGTCAGCGCTCAGCGGTTCTGTGTGAGCCAGCGCCTACAGATCCTGTTTGGGTCTGATCCTGTGTGGGTCTTTGCGGGGGTTAGTACCTATCGATCCTTTGTGGGTCCGACGACTTAGATGGATCAGTGATCATCTCTATCTTCTTCGAAGAAGTATACCTGTGTGAGCTGAATCCTGTTTACTTTCTTGTGTGGATTGTGTTGTGCTATCCTGTGTGGATTACGTTTTGCTTTCCTGTTTTGAATACATATACTTTCCTGTGTGGACTGAGTTGTACTTGGGCATGGAGGTTGGAGCGTATTGTAATGGATGAATTAGGTATATGTATGGGCATATACCTAAGCAGTGTCGGATGTTACTTCGTGTTTGTATCTTTTTTTTGTGGTTTATCCTTTTTGGATTTTGGGAGACCTTCGGGGGTCTCGGGGTCCCTACTGAGTAGCTTATACTCACCCCTGCACGGGCTATGCCCACACTACGTTGTGTTGGTTGCAGACGACAGACAGCGTTGATCGAGGTTGAGGCTTGCAGAGCAGGACGGTACCTGGAGGTGGACCACTGGGCGGGACGTGCTCGGAGCGGACGGCGGGACCCGAGGAGTAGTGGAGCTATCTGTACCCACCCTTCAGGTGGGATTTCCAGTGGACAGCTCGGTGTAGCGGCTTTTACTTTTAGTTGTTATTTTCCCTTTCAAGTTGTACTTTACTTTCAGTTTGGGTTTTTATACTGGTCCACTTACTTTTCCGCACTTACAGTTGTACTATGTTTTCACTTAGTGTTTACTTTTCCGCTAGCTTACTCTATGGTGCTTGTTTACTTTATAAAGGCAATGCCTTCCCTTTTTACTGGGATTTACGCCTTGGTGCTAGTCGCCAGCCCCTGGCCTATGGAACATGGGCTTGGGGTAGTCATGGCACGGGCCCCGAGGACGGGTCGTGACAAATTGGTATCAGAGGAGTTCGTTTCTACCGCGAACTCTGATCTTTTCTATGTGAAGCAATATTGTTTGGCGTATTGAGTGTGGTTATCAGTCCAGGGAGTCTAGTGTCGGTGCGACGGCCGATGTATCCGTACACCAGGACCCTGACTTCTGATTTTCGACTTAATGCACGAAAACATTGATTGCCTGTGTGTTTCAAGTTTTCTTTGTGATTACTTTGTATCAGCTCACCAAGTATACTGTTCTGACTGTGGCGCACCTGTTTTCTTTTCAGGATGGCCCCGCGACGGCAGCCAGCTAGGGTTCCGAGAGTCGAGCATGATGACAGCCCACCGAGCGACGCGGCCTCGGTGTAGGGCCCTTTGTCAGCAGTTGCACCGGCGGTAGCTCTACCCGCCGAGCCCCCGATGCTTCCAGCACCAGCCGCTGACGATGCATGTCGCCTCAGCGCACTGCATGAGTTCCAGCGCCAGAAACCACCCTGGTTTCGTGGGGAGACGGACCCCCAGGCAGCCGAGGACTAGCTGGAGGCAGTCGTATGAGTTTTCAGGCTAGTGAGGACACAAGCAGACCTCATGGTGATCCTCGCTTCGAGCCTATTGCACGTAGCAGCGGGCCGATGGGGGAGCTTGATGCTCCAGGTGCACGATGAGGCGTCTCTACTTTAGACGGACATTGAGAGCCTCTTTCTCTCAGAGTTTGTCCCAGCCACCCTCTGTGCGGTGTGCATTCGGGAGCTTCTTCAGCTGCGGCAGGGCAGCATGACGGTCGCTCAGTACTCGGTGAGATTTACTGATCTCTCGCGCTACTCGACCGACATGGTACGGGACCCCTTCTTCCAGGCCTGGACCTTTGAGAAGGGATTGAGACACGAGATTAGGGCATCGCTGATCTCCGTCAGCATTCCGACTCAGACAGGAGTACTGGATCGGGCCCTTTTGATCGAGAGCTTTCTTGCTGAGTCTACACCAGCGCCGAGACCCACCGCAGGGCCGCACGTAGCATAGTCTTCTGCAGAAGGCAGTCGACGGATGACTCATGGGTCCAGGAAGACCAGACCCTCAGGTAGACGACCTCAGGGCACTGGCTCAGCAGTGCGGGGCACACAGCGTGGAGTCAGTCTTTCTAGAGGCAGACAGTGCTACTCGTGCGGCGGGCAGAGCCACATGGCTCGTGACTGCCCGACCCGCTGTGTCGAGGAGCAGCAGACGGTTGAGGGACCACCGAGGTAGAGGCAGAGGGTCGACCGTGGCGGTCCGCAGGGAGGAGGCGGACGAGGTAGAGGAGCTGGCCGAGCAGCAGGTGGTGAGCGATGCTTTGAGGCTCTACCACCACCACCACCAGGACGTCCACCCCGACCACAGGGAGCTGGCGGGCAGAGACAGGCACAGCTCCAGGCAGTAGAGGCCTACGACCACGGCGCTCCTGAGATGATTCGAGGTACTATCTGTGTCTATTCCACCCTTGCTGCAGTACTTATAGACACAAGATCGAGTCACTCTTTCATAGTTGTTTCCCTTGTTCGGAGCTCGGAGATTCCAACAGAGCCATTGGCTCGATCCTTACGGCTAGAGACTCCTACGGGAGCATACTCGACGATTAAGCACTGATGCCAGCAGTGTGAGCTTACTCTAGTAGGAGAGAGCTTCGGCTGGGATCTTCTTGTAGCAGCGTCGAGGCCTTACGACGTCATCTTGGGCATGGATTGGTTATCTACGGTCCATGCACAGATTGACTGTTTTAGGCGCAAGGTGCGATGTGTACGCACAGACGAGAGCAGGTTCACCTTCACCGGCGAGAAGGGAGCCTTTGCAGCATAGGATGGACTTCCGCGGAGGAGAGGACATCCCATCAATCATCAGTTGGCTAGCCTCATTCTAGGAGCAGTTGACGTGCAGAGTCCTGGTTTTCCTGCAGTGGTGGATCAGTTTGCGGACGTTTTTTCCGACGACGTTCCAAGGTTACCTCCTCGTAGAGAGGTAGACTTTTATATTGACCTGCACCCCGGGACAACCCCGATATCGACTCCATCATATCAGATGGCCCCCGTCGAGCTTCGAGAGCTACGGGTACAGTTGGAGGACTTGCAGGGCAAGGGTTTATCCGACCTAGTGTTTCACCCTGGGCTTCCCCGATATTGTTCGCCAAGAAGGCGGACGGGATATTTCGACTGTGTGTCGATTATCATCGCCTGAACTAGGTGACAGTGAGGAACAAGTATCCGCTACCGAGGATTGATGACCTCTTCGATCAGCTCAAGGGAGCACGGTGATTCTCGAAGATAGACCTCAGGTCAGGCTATCATCAGCTCAGAGTTCGAGATGAGGACGTGCAGAAGACGGCCTTCAGATGTCGGTATGACCACTATGAGTTCTTGGTTATTCCATTCGGCGTAACCAATGCTCCAGCAGTGTTCATGGCCCTCATGAACAGGATCTTTCAGCCATACCTCGATCGATTTTTCATGGTCTTCATCGACGACATTTTGATTTACTCGACGACTGAGGAGGAGCACGCCTACCACTTACGGGTTGTACTAGACACACTCCGAGAGCACCAGATTTATGGTAAGCTCTCGAAGTGCCAGTTATGGATATGTGAGGTCCACTTCTTGGGACACGTCATCTCTGAGGTGGGAGTTTCAGTGGATCCTGCGAAGATCGAGGCAGTGTCAGCTTGGGAGCCACCCAGGAGCATGACGGAGGTGCGGAGTTTCTTGGGACTATCTGGATACTATCGGAGGTTTGTGCCAGACTTCTCCAGAGTTGCGGAACCACTCTCAGCTTTGACTAAGAAGGGTAAACCCTTCGTGTGGTCAGACAGATGTCAGCAGGGCTTCCTAGAGCTGAGACAGAGATTGACCAGCGCACCTATCTTGAGGTTGCCTGAGGAGGGAGTAGGGTACGTAGTCTACTGCGATGCATCAGGAACCAGACTCGGATGTGTTCTGATGCAGGAGCGGGCATTGATCACCTATGGATCACGATAGTTGAGGCCGCATGAGCAGAACTACGCTACCCATGACCTGGAGTTAGCAGTAGTGGTCTTCGCTCTGAAGACATGGCGACACTACCTGATGGGCGAGCACTTTACAGTCTTTTCTGACCATCAGAGTCTCAGGTACATCTTCTCGCAGAAGGACCTAAACCAGAGACAGTGGTGATGGCTCGAGTTCCTCCAGGACTATGACTTTGGGATAGTCTATACTCCTGGGAAGGGGAACGTAGTAGCTGATGCCCTCAGCAGGAGGATAGGCATTCAGCAACTTGAGGAGGCGACGAAGCAGCTAGCCTCTTTGCAGATATCCTTTGTGGATAGAGATGGAGCAGCCTTCCTTCAGTCACTCACAGTCACTCCTCCACTACTGCAGCGAGTCAGAGAGGCACAACATGGGGACACCGACTGTGAGACGCGGCGTTCACAGATATCCTCAGGACAGGAACCTGATGGTTTCTCCTTTGGAGCAGAGCACGACATCCTTTTTAGAGGACGTACCATGGTACCAGTCGCTTTACGGGAGGAGGTGATGAGAGAGTTTCACACTTCTCCTTTGGTGGTACATCCTGGAGTGGTGAAGATGTACCAGGATCTCAGACGACAGCACTGGTGGCCGGGCATGAAGAAGGTTTTGGAAGAGTTCGTTTCTCGATGCCTCACCTGCCAGCAGGTGAAGGCAGAGCATCAGGTACCAGCAGTCTTGGTACAACCCTTGGAGGTTCCGGAGTGGAAGTGGGACGGCATATCTTTGAACTTCGTGATTGGACTTCCACGCACTTCCATAGGTCACGACTCCATTTGGGTGATTGTCGACCAACTCACCAAGTCGGCTCACTTCTTACCCATCAGAGAGCAGGGCTCAGTGGAGAGCTAGGGATGACTTTACGTTCAGGAGATTGTACGGCTTCACGGTGTGACATCTTCTATCGTCTTCGATCGAGATGCTCGCTTTACTTCCCGGCTATGGAAGGGATTACAGGAGGCGTTCGGCACGCAGCTATGTCTGAGCACAACCTTTCACCCTCAGACGGATGGTCAGTCGGAGAGGACCATTCAGACTCTCGAGGACATGCTCCGCACATGTGTCCTTGAATTTGGTCGTAGATGGGAGGACCACCTACCCTTGGTGGAGTTTGCGTACAACAACAGCTACCACTCCACCATCGGGATGGCACTGTACGAGGGATTGTACGGCCGACCTTGTAGATATCCTTTGTGATGGAAAGACCCTGGGGAATCAGCACTTGTGGGGCCGGAGATGGTCCAGGCCACGACAAATAAGGTCCAGGTCATCCAGGAGCGGATGAGGATAGCTCAGAGCTGGCAGAAGTCATACGCTGAAAGGAGGCAGAGGCCACTAGAGTTCGAGGATGGCGACCACGTCTTCTTGCGTGTCTCACCTCGACGTGGTTTACGAAGATTTGGCCGAGGCCGCAAGTTATCTCTGCACTTCATCGGACTCTTCCAGGTTCTCAGCAGGATTGGCGAGGTGGCTTATCGCCTGGCTCTACCACCTCAGTTGCACCGGGTGCACGACGTCTTCCACGTATCTCAGCTGAGGAGATACGTGCACGACCCGACGCACATCATTGACCATGGGGAGCTTCACGTTGACGATGGGGTGACTTTTACGAAGGTCCCGGTGGAGATCGAGGATCAACAGGAGCGGGTCCTACGTGGACGGTCGATTCCTCTAGTGCGCATCAGATGGAAGCACGGGAACCTCCAGGAGAGCACTTGGGAGTGGGAGGCTCAGATGCGTGCTCAGTACCCTCATTTGTTTCCCTAGTTTTGATGTATCTTTACGGGGACGTAAAGACCTGACGTGGGAGTAATGTAAAGACCCGCAAAAATTCAAGGGAAATTTTTTATTAATTTTCTTTGGGATTTTACAAGAGCGCGGTTTCTGACGGCACCTGATTCTGAGGCCCGGTGTTCCCGAAATCAATTTCCGAAGTTTGGCTCGGGTACGTTCAGTGAACAAACGAACGGGAATTTCTAACTTTGAAATCGGTGCTCGAAATTGAAATCTGAGGACACCAATGAACTCGCAGCGCCGTTTTTCGCTTCAGGAGACCTTTTCCGAGGTTGCGTTTTATGCGGGATGAGAGTTAGTTTTGGGGGGAATTAGAAGAACATAAATAAATTGTGGAATGAAATTTATTTTTAACTTTGTTGGTTATTTCCTCCCAAAGGGAGTTAGAGGTGGGTCCCACATCCACATAACCTCCCTTGAGAGGATAAAGTGTGGTGGGGCCCACACGAGCCCTAACTCTTCATTTCTCCTTAAACACCCTATTAACTCCACCCTAATTAATTTGAAAACTTGTGTTATTAATTAAGATGAGTTACTTAATTTCAAACACTTGAAATTCTAAGAGGTTAGGATGTTTAAATAAAATAAGGCTTGGACTTATTTTATTTTGCTTAGTTTATTTTGCAACCTTGAGAGGTTTGGGAAGTGTTCTTCATCTTTTTCAACCTCGACGAAGAACGCGAAGAATACCGTTCTTCAACGAAAAACTTCTCCGCCGAAGAACACGATTCTTCCGCGACGCCGTATCCGCGACGCGACG
The DNA here is from genome assembly GCA_963277665.1 of Viscum album. Lineage (NCBI taxonomy): Eukaryota > Viridiplantae > Streptophyta > Magnoliopsida > Santalales > Viscaceae > Viscum > Viscum album. The sequence continues at coordinate 1,018,772,329 of OY728138.1, read as the reverse complement.
TTCTTCTTCCGCATCATCTCTTCCGCGACGGTTTTCCGCGAGGAAATCGCCGTCAACGACTTCAAATCCTCGCTTCGCGACGTCGACGCTCTTTCCCCGCGACGCCTGACCTCTGCGACGCTTGTCTTCTGCGGATCGTTGACAAACACCATTCCTGAACCGAGGTAGGGGTTTTATTTTAATTAATTCCGTTCATGATTCTAGTTTGTTGATCTTCATGGTTTTCGACTAATTGTTAACGAATAATGCGAGGGGCCGGTCCGCACAAACACGGCTGACCCTCCTCTTTTTTTCATGAATGATTTCTTTGTGGTTGGTACGAGGAAGCGTGGTGTCGTCGCACCACGCGGTTTCATGCGGAAGATATGCGCGGTGCCGTCGCGCCGCGCCGTGGAAAGGAATTAAAGGACGCAACGCCATCGCGCCGCGTCGAAGGAAACCGAAGACGCCGCGGTGCCGTCGCACCACGCCGGACGACAAAGGTCGCGGCCGGTTCCGGGCCGCGGCGGAGCAAGGTGACCGGCGGCCAGCCGGGCCGCCGGTGTCGGAAGCCGGAAGGGGACCGGCCTTTGCCGGTCCCGTTGTGAAGGAACCAGCCGGCCAGGTCGGGCCGGCCGGAAAGGGGGAAATCCGGGGGAATTAAATTCACCCGGCCAGCATCAAACGGCCCCCCATGAATGAGGGGGGGCGCGGTTACACAAGGGGGGCAGGCGCCCCCCCCCCCCCCCTTTTCCAACAGATCGGCCGAAGGCCGAGCTGGCAGCGCGCTGGGCGCACTGCCCCCAACCGGACCGGCGTCCGGCCGGGCCGGGCCGGGCCGACCCTGTCCAGGGCGGGTCGACCCGGTTCGGGCCAACTGGGGGGGTCTCGGGCCGGGTCGGTCCGGGCCTGAAACCCCCGTTACCGAACTGTTTGGGTTCAAATGCACGTAACCCGGGCTACGGACCTCCAAACGACGTGCCGTCAGCGGCGATGCGATCCTTGGATCGAGACGGTCATTTTGGTATATTACACTCAAGGTTTCAGAATACTTTGAGTTCAGTCGGGTTGGTTCGTACACGAAACCAACCGGGCCCTCAGAGCGGAAACACTCATATCTTGAGCTACGGACATCCGATTGATGTGTCGTCGACTTTGATGAGTTCCTATTAGTGAGACGGATCTTTTGGCATACTCCGCCCGACGTTTGGACGCAGGTGGAGTACGGTCGGGTTGGTTTTTCCTTAAAAACCAACCGGACCCCTGGGACAAAAAAGCCAATAACTCTCAGACCGGGCGTCCGATTGACGCGTCGTCTGCGACGTTGAGTTCCTGTTGGTGATACAGAACTTTTGGATACATAAACTCTGGACTATGTGATAGTTGATGTATCAGCCTCTCAGCTCGTGGAGCGGACCCTCCGAAACGAGCTTTCTGTGTGCGGTAACCCTAGTGCTGGCTACGATTGCTATTGTAACTACGACGACGACTGTGCAGAGATCCTCAGTGGATTCGACGGCGATGACTACAGAACTCAGCGATCCTATGTGGATCAGTGCTACCGATCCTGTGTGGGTCTGATCCTGTGTGGGTCAGCGCTCAGCGGTTTTGTGTGAGCCAGCGCCTACAAATCATGTGTGGGTCTGATCCTGTGTGGGTCTTTGCTGGGGTTAGTACCTATCGATCCTTTGTGGGTCCGACGACTTAGATGGATCAGTGATCATCTCTATCATCTTCGAAGAAGTATACCTGTGTGAGCTGAATCCTGTTTACTTTCCTGTGTGGATTGTGTTGTGCTATCTTGTGTGGATTACGTTTTGCTTTCCTGTGTGGAATACATATACTTTCCTGTGTGGACTGAGTTGTACTTGGGCTCGGAGGTTGGAGCGTATTAGAATTGATGACTTAGGTATATGTATGGGCATATACCTAAGCAGTGTCATATGTTACTTCGTGTTTGTATCTTTCCTTTGTGGTTTATCCTTTGTGGATTTTGGGAGACCTTCGGGGGTCTCGAGGTCCCTACTGAGTAGCTTATACTCACCCCTGCACGGGCTATGCCCGCACTATGTTGTGTTGGTTGCAGACGACAGACAGCGTTGATCGAGGTTGAGGCTTGCAGAGCAGGATGGTACCTGGAGGTGGACCACTGGGCAGGACGTGCTCGGAGCGGACGGCGGGACCCGAGGAGTAGTGGAGCTATCTGTACCCACCCTTCAGGTGGGATTTCCAGTGGACAGCTTGGTGTAGCGGCTTTTACTTTCAGTTGCTGTTTTCCCTTTCGAGTTATACTATACTTTCAGTTTGGTTTTGTATACTGGTCCACTTACTTTTCCACACTTACAGTTGTACTCTGTTTTCACTTAGTGTTTACTTTTCCGCTTGCTTACTCGGTGGTGCTTGTTTACTTTACAAAGGCAATTACTTCCCTTTTTACCGGGATTTACGCCTTGGTGCTAGTCGCCAGCCCCTGGCCTATGAAGGCGGGTTTGGGGTTGTCACGGCACGGGCCCTGAGGACAGGTCGTGACATGGACATCACGACGAAACGACACTCGTAGGTGGTTGACGGGAAAGAGAGTTGTGGAGGCTATATGTACCTACCCTTTAGGTAGGATCCATGGTGGACGATCCAGGAGCTGCGCTATCTGTACCTACCCTTCATGTAGGATCCGAGAAGGATGACCCAGGAGCTGCTTCCTTTCTTCCAGCTGTTTGTCTTTTTCTGTTGTACTTTCGTTCAGTTGTAGCTTTACTTTAAGTTGGTATTGTATTTTGGCCCATTTACTTTTCAGCACTTTCTTTTGAACTTAGTGTTTTACTTCTTCTTGTACTCTGTGGTGTTTTGTTTACTTTTATAAAGGCAATGACTTCCCAGTTATCGGGATTTACTCCTTTGGTGCTATTCGCCATCCCCTGGCCTATGGAAGGCGGGCTCGGGGTAGTCATGGCACGGGCCCCGAGGAAGGGTCGTGACAATGTACGTATGCATGGGTAAAGTTTCCAATTTTCGATGATCACAATGGAACAATTATAAGTATTATTTTGTATTTCTAAAATTATAATTGATTCATGAATACATTTTTTATGAAAACTTATATATATCATCCATGTTATGTGGTGATGAAAAGAAAATATAATCCTTTTGTGGAGGCGGTAGTCCACATGTACACACGAATGACATTATCATTTACAAATGGAAGAAAAGGTAGGAAAATAAATGATATATTATCTTTTAAAAATGATAAATATTTCATGAATATCATATATAAATATTTAATGCATAATTATAACCATTCATGATAATAAATGACGGAAAATGAATTACATCGGTTCCAGAGGTGGTAGTCCATCGTACACACGAACAGAAATTTCATTTCCAATTTGACGAAAGAGGATATGGATATAGGGTATTCCATTAACAATAAAAAATTTAAGTTTATATTAGATAATTGTGTTATTATTTCAACTTCTTTGAAGATTATTTGAATAAGGTAGATGGTGAAATAAAACTAAAATATTCAATTAAAATTTATACCTCTGATTCGAAAAACCTCCTTTTATTTACACCTTAATCCTTATTAGGTTAATATTCTGCCAAAAATAATAGATCTAGAATGCCTTGAGTGATTTTGGGAATTAATTTGGGTAGTTATAGGCCAAAAAAATTATTATTGAATTGTTAAGTAAAGAATAGAGGGGATGCCCTTTTATAATGAGGGGAGGGGCATTTTTTGGATTTCATTAAGTATTAAATTAATATAAATAGATTCTCATGGAAAATGGATCAATATTGATATAGTTATAATATAATATGAGTATGGGTATAAATACTCTCATAAAATAAATTTTTACAAGTTTAGATGATTTTTTTACCCTTATCTTTTTTAAACCCTCTCTTAACCCTTTTGACTATTACCATGATAACAAATGGTTATTACTCATTAGGGGTCAATATAGTTACTATAAAAAGGAAATTATAACATGAATGGATCATGGTTGATATTTTAAACTATATAAAAATCGATTTTCCAAATATAGTATTTTTAGGGAATTTAAATCATTTAATAAAATATTTTTTATTATAAAATACCATTAATGTATTTTCTGGAACTATTCATTTAATTTGACTTTGAAAACATGAAAACATAAAATTAATTATAATAAAATACTTTAAAGCATCCCTATCATGTTATATTGATGTAAAAAATTATTAATGTATAATACTTTATTTAAATTATATTTCTTTTAATATTTTTAGAATAATTTGTTCTATTTTCCTATTAGTTAAATAAATAATGTGTTGACGTTTAATAAGCATTTATGTTTTTATTTCATTAAAAAAATTATAACTAAATTACCATGTAAAAAAATATTTTTTATTTTATATAACCATTTACAACTGAACATAAGTTATTTTTATCCCCACTAAAAAATATTATAGATATTTAAATCAAGAAAGTTATATTATTAAATTTATCTTTTACTTAATTATTATAAAGATTAAAATTAAATAAATATGTCTCTAAGATTAAATATTTTAGAAAATTGTATGGAAATGGGAAAAACAAACTCATATAATTGGATAAATCCAATTTTAGGGTAATATGGTAGTTCTTATCATATCGTTTTTAACCTTAATTACACGATTCAAACTTATCATGGTGACAATTATTTACTATAGTTTCTATTCAAAATGAGAATAAATAAATTAGAATGTTTTACCAAATTTTTAGCTATTGATTCAAAATATTAAATACATTTTTTAAGATTCAATTTCTATAATTTGAATAAATTAATTTAGGATTGAAATGAAAAATGGAACAAATTGTTTTTCATAAAAATGACTTTATAAGTATAAAAATGTTTTTATATTAAATTTAACCATAAAATTCATTCCAATGAAATTAATTTTTAGTTTTTAATAATTTAATATAACTATTTTTACTTTTAAACCATTTTTAAAAAAGGACCTTTCTAAACGCTTAAACCAAAAATGTAGTTTTCAATAAAAATATGTATTTTTCACTATTCATAAGGAAATCAATCTTTTTATAAAAAACAAGAAAATTAAATATAAGATAATTTTTATATGGTTATTTCAAAAATTATTTAAATTTTATAATTTTTTTTTTAAATTCATATTAATTAACTATAATTCCCACACAAAAAATACAAAATAAAACTATTTTTGAAAAACTGTATTTTTTTGTATGAAATGATTTTACTAAAAATTAAATATTTAATTATTATTAAAAAATAAATTATATAAAAACATTATGCATATTTTAATAGTTTTATTAAACCTATTTATACCCATCAATTAAACCTTTTTTTATAATTGTAATATAAAAATAATATTATTATATGGTTTCTTCAAGCTCTGTGTTGCACGTCGTATAAGCTATCACACATAGTGTTATTTTAAAATATCAGGGTGTGACATTATAGCCTCTTCAATAAATTTAAACTTTGAAATTTCAAATTGTTATTAGTAATAAAGGTTTTGATATTTGAAAATTCATTTTTGGATAACCCACATTGTACAGAAGGTTAAGAAAACCTCCTATTAAAAAGTGGGAAAGAGAAATATGATGATGATTTGGAATAACAAAAAACTAGGTTTCCAAATATTAAAATATTAGGGATAAGTGAAAATATGGTCATGGAGGATAAAAATCACACCCAATAACAAATAGGGGGTGATAAATAACATGGTTAGGTGAAAGTTAATGTCCACAAAAACCATAAATCTGTGATGGGTGAAAAGACCATAGATTTATCAGAAATAATCGTAATAAGATAGATTTTTTGCTTCAAGATCAATTTTCAAGAGTTAAGGAATTAATTTACCATATATATTAATAAAGTAAGGAAATATAATAACTTGATAAGGATAATTTCATCCTTTAATCAATTTCCTCCACAATCTCATACTTTATCCAAATGATGAGCATTCAAGATAAAATTTTCAGGGCTAAAGCACTAAAATCAACTTATAATAGATAAAAAACACACAAAATGATTAGAAGATATCCCACCTATATTTAAATTTTAACCAAAATAAAATTTTTACTATAAGGTAATATAAAATCCAGAATATATAAAACATTATACGGAGAAATAATACATTTTACTTCAAAATTTACATAATAACTTCAATGATTTAACATATATTAATATAGAAATAAATAATCCTACATCCCAAATATCCTCAAAAACCTCAGCATAAAATAATTTTTTAACCTCAAATTTGATTTCATACCATTTAAATTATTTCCCCTAAAATATCATTAATCACCAAATTACTTTTCTACCACTATGGTTTCTTATAGAGTTTTTGTTTTTCTATAAAATAAAATAAACCATAATAAAATATTATTACCTTAACATGAATGATTATATTAACCCTAAATATTATCAATAACTTTAATCTTATACATAAAAAATATTAAGAAATTGTTACTTAAATAACCTTCTAATTAAAACACTAGCTATATATAAGGGTTACAGATACCTCAAATATATATTATAACTCAATAAATGTCTCAAAGGTATTATCATCACATAAAACCTCATAAGGGATATTTTTTCCTTTAAAATTACAATCAACCATAGACTTTTTAACCCATGATGTTACCTAAAAATCTTAAACTATCATCATTTGAATCATAAACTTAGTGTTATTAGATATTTCCTCGAATTATTTCATAGAGTTATGTTTACTAATTTATGTTTTTCCATAATCTAGTTCCCAATGTTTCTATTACACTTGCTTTGATACCAACTATAATTATCTGAACCCTAGCATCCTAGAGCTAGAGGTTAATTTATTACATTGTCACTAGATATAAGTGAACACTTCCCAATGGAACAAATAGTGTTATAGTATTGGTAAAGTCGATAAGTACATGAATCTCACATTACATTTAAAAACATAATGTAAAAATCATAGTGAAAGTAAATATTATGTATCCTTGAACACATTCAAAGATTCCTTCATCATATCTGGGGGAAACAAAAAAAATAAGTGTGAGCCAAAATTCTCATTAACGATTATGTATAATGACATATATCATAAGTAAATAAATAATAATAAATATTTCAAGGTAAAAGACTAAAACACTTTCCATTTAATCAATAACTTGTGAATGAAGAATAATATGGAAGGAGTAAATAAAGATTAAATTATTCCATATAAATAATCATTTGAGCTTGAAAATTATCCATTTATATTACACAAAATAATCACATGAAAATTAATAACTGATTTCATAATGATTAAATGCATAATATCGTACATATAAGACTTATTATCAAGACCTTGTTCCAGAATAGTTTAAACTATGGGTTGGTATACACCAAAAACCTATTTAATAAGTTTATAGAACTAGTTTGTATAATGAGACCTACGGATGCAACATGGGGATATGTAATTACAAGCCCCACCTATCACATAAAAACTCTAATTCATTACTCTTATATTGAATGATAAATTTAATAAATAATCAGTATACATTATAAAATAATGTCAGTATTGAGTAAATAATATGAAATATCAATACTTTCCCCAATAAAACTAATCATAAAATATCTAAGAAAATAATAATGATGGAATCATTATAATATATACCTAGTGGATAATAAAAGGGTTGATGTTGTTAATTAATATAAATAACTTAAAAGATCATTAAAAATATTCTTGAGGAAAATACACTTCTCAATTTGAAAATACCTTTTAAAAACCTAAAATTTCTAAAAAATAGGGAAAAACATTTCATTGAAAGGAACCAGGGAAAAATGTAAAGGAAAATTCAATGAAATAAGAGTATATGATTGTTGGAAATTCTATTTATGATTTTTAAATTAAAACAAATAATCCTTAAAAAAATTATTTTAAACATTTTTATCAAATATGAATATGAAAGAAAAATATCCCGACTGAGTAAGAAAACAAATTCAGTTTTCCTTAAAAATAGATTTAAATATCTTGAGTAATTAAATAGTTTAAAATTTAAGAAATCATATAATTTTGAGAAATAACTAGGGGAGAGAAAAAATAATGATTTTTATTATAAATTAGCTTATAATTTCCTTCAACATAAATTTAATCACTAACAATCTCAATTAAAATGATATTGAAACATAAATTCATTACCACTTTGGTAACTTTCAAATCAAAACTAATTGGATAAAAACAAGTTGAATTTTAAATTTTAAAATCATGGATTAAGGAAACATGATATAATATTTCTTGAAATTTTATATACACTGTGTAAAAATAAAGAGGTGTGTAATAGTAAACATGTCTCTACAGAACAAAGTTGAGATGAAGAGCCCTTACCTCAAGTCTGACTCGTCGTGTACATTCTTTATCTTTCATAATAATACACTTGTGTTGATTAATTAATTTATCAATAAAATATTTCATGTTTATTATCCATTTTATTCTATCTATTACAATATTATATACAATTACCTGATAAATTAAGTTCATTGAAGATGTTTTGACAATATTTGGCTCATTTATTGAAAAAAAAACTATGGTAAGTTGATTATTGTCAAAGTGGTAATTGTTAGATCATCTGTAGAATAATTATAAATAAATTATTTTCATTTATATATATAAATTATACTTTTAAAACCAATAAAAAAATATAAGTTTAAAAAATGTACTATGTTGCAATCATAGAGACGGTAAGTCATACGTACACATGCGTATCATTTATATTTTTAGGCGATCATGATAGAAAGAAGGTAAATATTATTTATTCATTAAATAATGGTTATTATATCCTAAATAATATATTATTTATTTAAATAAACTTATATATATCATCAACGTGATCTTGTGATGGAAAACGTATCACAACCCTTCGTGGAGTTGGTAGTACCCACGTATGCATGAATGACATTTCATTTCTAAATGGATGGAAAGGTAAAAAATTAGATCATATATTGTATTTTAATAATGATAAAAATATCATGATTTTTATATATAAAAATTTAATCCATCATTATAACCAAATGTGAGAGGTGGTGATGGAAAATGAATTTCAAAGGTTCGTGAGGCGGTAGTCCACCGTACATAAGAACAACAATTTCATTTTCTATTAATGGAATAAGTGATGGATATAGAGGATTAAATTAACTTTTAAATATCTAATTATATGGAATAATTTTTTTTGTTTTTTAATAAATTTTTATGAATATTTTAAGTAGGTAGAAGACGAAATAAAACTAAAACATTTGGTTAGAAGATATATCTGTTCTTTGAGAAACCTCATTTTCTTTACACCTCATGTTTTATAAGGTTGACATTATAACCAAAATAAGAGCTCTATAACATGGTATTGAATTTTAGGAATTTGTTTGTTTAGTTATTGGCTAAAAAATTGTTTTTTAACTATGATGAAATAATTATATGGGGTTTCCTTTTTTAATGAGGGGAGGGGAAATCTTGAAATATCTTAAAGTATAAAATTAATATAAATTATTTATCAAGGAAAAATGGTTAAAAATTAATATAATAAAAATATGATATCACTATTTGTTCAAAATAGGTTGTAAAATTAATTTTTTTACTTGTTTATATGATGTTTTTACCCTTATCTCTTTGTTTTAACCCTATGTTTACCCTGTTCAAGATTACCACAATAACGATGTTTTTTACTCTTTATAGTTTAGGAAAGTTACTATAGAAGAAAAATTGGCCAATAAATGAATCTGGGTTGATATTATCAGCCATATACAAATAAAATTAACAAATATATAAATTTTATAAATTTTGAATTTCTTAATAAAATAGTATTAATTATAAAATATCATTAATGTCATTTTAGGAAATACTAATTTAAATTGATATTGAAAATGACATGATAGGAAAGGAATTTGAATATAATACTTTAAAAAATCCATAACATGATATATTTATCTAAAAAATTTGTGGAACATAATAATTAATTAAAATTATATTTCTTTTAATATTTTCAAATTCATATATTTTATTTTTATATTTCTTGAATAAATGTTGTGTTAGCGTTGTGTATGAATTTAAAGTAATTATTTAATCACTAAAAATTTGAAATAAATTACCAAGATTAATAAAATTATTTATCTTTAAAATAATAATTTATAAATTAATATAATATATTTTTATCCTAGTTACAAAATATTATAGATATTAAAAGCATGAAAGTGGTGTTTTTGACTTTATCTTTTTATTAAATATTATAACGGTCAATATAATTAAATATAGAACCAATTTTCCATATTTTAAAAATATTTGATGTAAATGGTAGATGTAAACTTATATAATAGGACAAATTCATGTGTTATGGTCATTATTAATCCTTATAATATTAATTTTAACTTTAATTATCTAATTTATTCTTACCACATTGACATTTATTTACTATGGTTACAATTCATAATGACCAGAAATAAGATAACTATTTACCAAATTTGAATATAATGATTAAAAATTGGGAACCAATATTACAAGATTCATTTTCTATAGGTGGAAGAAATTAATTTAAGATTAAAATGAAAAATGTAAGAAAAATAATTTTTCTAATAAATTCTTTTTTTGGAATAAAAATAGGTTTTTGATAAATTAAATCATAAAATTTATCACAAATTACTAAATTGGATTATTATTAATATAACAGAACTAATTTTACTTTTAAACCATTTTAAAATAAAATTTTACTTTGTAAATTCTTGAAACAAAAATGATAATTTCAATGAAAATCAATATTTTTCATTATTCACTAGAAAATAAAACTTTTCAGAAAAATCCCCAAAATTCACCACAAAATAATTTTGACATAATGTGTTAAAAATGATTTTAATTTTATAAAATAAAATTTCTAGAAGAAACATAAATTAATTATAATTCCCACACATAAAATGAAAAATAAAACAATTTTTGAAGAAAATGTGTTTTTAGATAATAAAATGATTTTACTGAAAATTAAGTAATTATTTACTATTAATAAATACATTATAGAAAACATTTATAAATATTATCATAAATAGATTATGTTTATTCATAATTTCTAACTAAACATCTATGTTATATCTATAGTATTTAAATAATAATATTTTATGGTTTGTCAAGGGTCGATGTAGCATGTTGTATATGCTATAAATAATTTTATTTTAAAATATTGTGGTGTTACTACATAATTGATAGAAATATCAATAAATGGATAAAACATAGTGAATATTACCTATTTCCCATCAATTTAATTGAGGAAATGAATTCTGATCTGACAGTCATTAGGTCACATGAGTTCTATTGGATAATATGCCAATGGATTTGATAACATTTATTTCATATGATGGTTATGTGAAAATCATTGTGGAGTAACTGCAACCAAAGAAGTGAAATACCTTTATTTAGTTCATGCATATCAACTTTTTGCCTAATATACTTTATTTATGTATTTTTCTTCTGAATATTTAGTGTTATATAACATATCCAAGACTCTTTGACAAACTAAATAGGAATCCAAGAAGAATAACAAGAAGAGTTTGATGTTTGGGCATGTTTAATTTCATCCTTTTGATATTAGTTACATTAGCTGAACCTAACTATTTAAAATAATGGTGTAATTCTAATGGAATAAATATAGGTGCCCTCACATCAACTATGGTATGTAAAAATTTTCCCACATCATCTATAAAATCCCATAATGGACATTCATCTTCCACTTCAAGCCTCATCTAAGAAGACGAATAGGGAGAAGAAGATCTTAATGATAAACCTCCATAGTTTAAGAAAGGTTTCTCTACCACCATTTATGAACCCAAAAATATAATTTTGGGTTTAGAGGAATATCCATGGATTATATTTCTCATCACTTCCATGACCCCTGAGGAATAATAGGTATATATCTCCTTCTTTAAAAAATATAGTGTAGTTGTATGGAAATATATATAGATTTATGACTTAGATCTGATGTGGATACCCATCACTTGTTTTTCTTAAACAACAACCATGGTTAGAAGAAAGATTCCAAGATAATTCATCCAACCCTAGATACTAATGTAGAAGTAAAATTAGACAATCTCATAAAATACAAATTCATTTTGGAAGTTAAACACCTAAAATTGGTTTATAATATTTTCCACATTAAGAAGAATAATGGAAAGATCTTAGTTTGTATCAACTTCTAAGATCTCAATAATTATTATCCAAATGAAAATTTCCCAGACCTAATTATGGTGCTACTAATTGATGTGAATACTGGTTTCTAGCCCCCTTCTTCATGGATGTGTATTTATGATATAACCATATCTATATGGCCCATCATGATATGGAGTAAAATTATTTTAGGGAACCCCAAGGGGTATTTCTCTATTAATTAATACTATTTATCTTGAGGAATGTTGGCACTACATATTAATGCACCATAAATCATATCTTCAATCACCATTTAGGGATAATCATAGAATTCTACGTAGATGATTTGATGATCAAATCATGAAAATGATGTGATCATCTCAATGATATCAAAAATAATTTTCAACAAACTGTGACAAAAAATGTTAAATATAGACCCCATTAAATATTATTTTTTCCTATCATCAATGAAACTACTTATCATCATGGAACATCATCATGACATTAGAGTCGACCCTAAAAATACCAAATAAATCTTTGATATTTTATAACCTCAAAGCCTCAAAGGGTTGAGAGGACTCTAGGGATGTTTCATTAACATCATACTCTTTATAGACAAGATTTTGTGAAAATGCATGAACTTAAAAAAACTAACGAATAAAGGAGTCACCTATAAATGATAGAAGGATTTTCGTTGATATTTTAATGATCTCAAGAAGTGTCGCCTACAACCAAAAATGTTGACACCTCTGGTAGAATTAAAGGTTCTTGTCCTCTATGTAGTAACTCTAGAAAATCACTTCATCCCCTACATTATTTGAATAATGAAACAAGAAAGGAAAATGTCATCTATTATATAAAAATAATTTTTTATATTGATACTGAATATTTTGATATCAAGAAGAACTTCCATGAATTGATAATTTCAGTCCAAAAGCTATGGAATTATCTACAACACCACACAGTCTACCTTGTCCCTTTTTTTACCAACTGAAATATATTCTTTATATCCCAATGTTAACTAAAAATTCAGAAAAATGGGTGGTTATTAAATTATATTTTGATATCCAATTCATATCTATTAAGGTATTCAAAGGGAATGTGTTGGTATATTTCCTCACAGAAAACCTTATCAAATAATGTGAACTAGTTAATATAGATATCCTTAATGAAAAAGTTTCATCCATTCATGAAACTCCCAAAATACGAGAGATGTAATTTGATATTGTATTGAAGATCCCAATGAGGAGGAGGATTGAAAATAAAAAGAATAACCATTTTGGCATGTGGAATTTAATTTTCATTGTAGAAAAAGTGTTTCTTCCATATTCATTCATACTTTAGAAAGGTTACACCAATAATGATATAGAGTAATAGGCCCTAAATATTATCTTTGAGTTATCACTATACATAAAAGTGGCCCAAATAAGTATAAATGGTGACATAGAGTTGGTAATTAAGAATTTCAGTGGTAAATACTCCATGAAGAAAAAACAATTGACCCCATCCTTGATTAAGTACAAGGGTTGATGAGTAAATTCATCTTTAAACTAATAACATCTCATATAAAACATTTATAGAATGTTTTTTCAGATTTATTGGATAATACAACCATAACATTGGTTTATAAAGATCCAAATTAAATATTTATTCATATTACACATAAAAATACAGTCTCACTATTTTCCAAAATAATATAGAAGTCACCAATAAAAACAAATCTACACTTTATCTGGTCAAGAATATGTCCTCATCTAGTGATACACAATTAGATGAATTTATCCCATAATATTCTACTTTCAAAATATAAGACTTATACTAAATTGACCTAATAAATATTAGATCTAATAATAAGAATAAATTTTCATTCTTAATGATGCATTATATTCCTAGATTTTTATCTATAAATGGGGATTTGAAGGAGTCATCCATAGATTTATTGAAGTGTTTGAGGCCCTCATTGTTATATACTAATTCCATATCTGCACCTAAAGTGTTCGTAAATTAGGATCTGTGATCATTCATCAAATCAAGAGTCTTGTATACTTCTATTCATTAATGATGGATGAGTGTGTAGGTCCATGATTGTATGTTACATTCCAATTTTATTCAATAATTCCCAAAATTAAATCACACCGCTAAATCATCTTGACTATTTTCAAATGGGGAATTAGTGTCATGGGTTTATATCTCCCATAAAAAACCAGGTAGTTACAATATATCCTTACTACCACCGACTTATTTTCAAATTATGTTGAGGTAATATCCCTTGATGATTCTAGAAAAAAAATCATTAACTTTGTGGATTCTAATATCATTACAATATTTGGTGTCCCTCACACAATATTAACAGACAATGACACCAATTTTTATTCATCAGAGTAGATAAAACTATATCAGTACAGTATTTAGTCCAACCATTTATCTCATTACACTTGATGATTACCTGATAGATAGAGGCTTAAAAATATATAGATAATATCCTTCAAAAAAAGGTAAATAAAGGAAACAAGACTCATCCTAACAAAATCCTATATTCTCTATTGTATTATATCACTATAAACCTTATTTCTATGCATATAACCCTATATTAACTTGTATACAAGACATATATATTCTTACTCATCACAATTCATCTTCCCTTACTTTACCGTGCTATCTAAAATCAACAATTTGAAGTTGGAAATCCATAAATTTAGCTTTATGAGTTCTGAAAACATGATTAGAAAAGCTTAAACACACTATATAACATTGATATCCATTAGAACCGAGTCACACAAGCATTCAATAAGAAATTTACCCTCCACTGATTTTTTTGAAAGTCGAATTGGTGCTTTCTCTAATAACACTAAAGATACCTAGAAACAAACATATAAAGTTGGAACCAAGGCTATAAGGAAATTATTCCATACATAACGTATACACCAATAGAGCTTACTCACTGATCAAAATGGATGGGAAAAACATCACACCCATTGTCATTGTGAGTTTACTCAAGAAGTATTTCATATAAATACATGTTGGGATCACAAAAGTCATACCTAAATGATTTTAATCTAAGGACTATTTTTTCTAAACTATATGATCATAAACTACATAACAACCCAATCCCATTCCATGTGGCTCGAAGTTTCCTAGAAAACATCCTTTTATTGAGACATTAAATTGCACAAAATTTGGTTCATCATGCATGACATTGAAATTCTAGAGGTGTCTATCTCATGAGACCGAACCTCCTTATGTATGATCCATAACTATGTAAGAAAATCTATAATATGGTTTTTTATTCAAAAACCTATGAAAAGAAACAAATGTCCCCCACATTAAAAAGTTTTATATAGGTATTTAGTGATTCTCATTTACGTTGAATTTATTAACATACCTTCAATGAGAAGAAACCACCCCGCCAAATCCACATTAGGTTTTTTTATTCTCAACACCATGGAACTTATTAATTTCATCAATAGCTCCCCTACACATAAATTTTATCTACACAAAGAGGAATTTTTCATAACAATGCATC
This sequence comes from Viscum album, assembly GCA_963277665.1. Classification (NCBI taxonomy): domain Eukaryota; kingdom Viridiplantae; phylum Streptophyta; class Magnoliopsida; order Santalales; family Viscaceae; genus Viscum; species Viscum album. Next base: position 1,018,756,698 of record OY728138.1, on the reverse strand, counting down.
TATAGATTATAATTATCATTAGATACATAGTGATGCCTAAATATCTTATCTCCATCCAAACTATAAATTCATCAACCATCTAACCCCTCCTAGTGTATGATATTCCCAATCACATTGGCTCATTATACTCCATACTCTACATTGGGATGACAAATATTTTATCATAACTACTTACATATTCATTCATGTTATCATGGGATACTTAGTATTGAATGAGTCTTCTATTATGATCCCAACCTCAAATTCCAATGGCCTTCATTATATAACCCTAAACTACGTGTAATTTGAGTCCTTATCATAAAACATTAAACTGCATAACATAAAATCTATATGGTATGATTAGAACCTATATAGATTAGTCTAACTTATGTCACCCTGAGTTATAAAATTCCCCATTCATGTAATAGTTTGATATAAAAAATCATAATCAACCCATGTACAAGAGAATACATAATTTGAGAGCTCTCATTCTTCATGGATGTTATGGAAATGGTTACATTTCCCTACCTCTGTGTCATGGTTCACCTAGGCCATATCCATAATAATTCCATCATATATATCAAAACTATATTTTTCTTATTTCTTACTGACACTATATATATATTGACACCAAGATTGTTTATCCTGTACGCATTCATAAATCTCATTTCTATACTAGGTATTTCTTTTGTGATGTGGCCTTTCCTACTTAACATCATGTATTCATCCATAAATCACTGTGGATCCCATACATGAAGCCCTTCCTATTTCATAAATGATATAAATCTATATAGTGGGATTAAATATTCAAGAATTATATGTGGTTTGAATCCTGTTATTGTAGGATATATTGTGATTCCCATATATCCTATATTGGTCCCATCCACAAGTCTCATCAATTTCAATCTATATTCATCCTAGTGGTTAAGTTATCTCCATTCATGTTGGGTTTTATCCAATGAACCATACAATATGTTATTTAAATAAGTATGTGGGATTGAATATTGTTATTTATAGATATTTAGTGATGTCCATGTCATCTATCTTAGGCCTAGCTATAGGTTTCATCCCCATCAATCCTATACTTTATGTTCGTGTTTGGAACTTCTCATTCGTGTTGTGTTTTCCTTCATGGGTAAAACTTTGAGATTAATCCTTATTATTTTGTATTTACTATAAACGAATCAAACCTCGCTATATAAAGGAATATTTTATATGACCCTAAACTACATGGAACCGAAGTCTTTATCGCATGAAGTTAAACTGAATGACACACAATCCATCTGGAAAGACCTTAAACATGTTACATTAGATTGTATTGTATGGAAAACCATCCCCTACATGAGATAAATATTTATATAAGTGTGTCTATAATATGTTTCTTATCTAAAAATCTATGATAGGGTAAATTACACCACCCCCAAGGAAAATAATTTTTTCTATATCAAGAGTAATCCTCATATATTCTCTCAGTTCCAATATCATTCAAGATTAAAAAAATCCCATTACTATCAGATATTCTCGGTCTATACATATACTAAATTTTTTTGGAACTACATGTTTAAGGATTCCTTCTAATTTTTGATATGTAGTGATGACTGAACTATCTATATTCATCCTAAATACAAAATCCACCACCATCCAACCCCTCAGATGGTATGGTCTCCTCACTAACATTGGGTCCTTCCACATCAGACTCCACACTAGAACACCATATCTTTTTAAGGAAAATATGTTTCTTGACTATTATTATTTAAATATGTAAACTGATTTTTGTACCCTATAGACATAGTTGAAAATCATTTTGTAATGCCCCTCATGTTTTTTATGTTCATTATGGTTTTATCTTTTGGTACAGATACAAGTTATCTAATTTTTTGACTGATAGAGGTATTGGGGTAGTTTAAGAGCATGTTAGGGAGGTATGGAGAAATGATATAATCTATTTAGAGTCTATAATAATTATTCATAGCATGACATAGTGTGTCACACCATGAAAAACCATGTCAAGTTACAAAGAATTTCTGCCCCGAACATTCACAATGTGAATACACAATTCCCACAATGAATTGTATATTGGAAGTGTTTTTAATTTATTTAAAATATGTGGATCACCTATAAACTCACATATCTCATCCACTTAGCCTCACCTCTGGTTTTTTGTGATGTTTTTTATTTTAAAGGATATTCTCCAATATCTCCAGGCAGATTGAAGCATTGTTTATTATGGTTGATTTTTCTATGTAATTCTATGATTATTAAAGTCATATATTTCTATTTTATTATCCTTTTATTATTATAAATATCATAAACCCTAATATGGTATCAATATAATCTAATTTATGGATCTTGGATTATTATATTTGATTCGATTGGGGGTTCTTGGTAACTATGATTCATTAGACTTGAGGTTGGTGGTTCTAAAATCTTCCCTAAAAGTCTTAGTATTTCTATTGTGTGTATGATGTGTGGTCATGATAGAATGACATAAAATTAACCTAAAATTTGAAAATAAATTTAGAATAGCTAATGTCGTGAAATTTAACCTCTTTATGGGTCACGAACAAAAAATTGGTGACCAGAATATAACATTATCCAACCATGGGGTGTGAGAGGACTTGATTGTAAATATTAATTATGAATAAGGGAACCATGGATTCATTATTACTTAAGTGATATAAGTGTGAATAATATCTAGGGATTCCTAGAATATACTCTAGAATATAGGGTAATTTTTTACTTTGTGATTCTTATTGAACATGAAATGATGGGTGATTAAATTATATTTTGAGTAATGGAATTGTTAATGTTGCTTTAGACCACCATAGATTTGGTCCATGTGGTTGGGATGGATAAAAACATGGGATTTTATTGGTTAGAGATATGATGAATACTGATTTGGTTTACCAAAGGATAGATACATGATGACTTATGATTTGGGCTATCAGGGGTTTGATCTGGAATGAATATTTATTTGGTCTGCAAGGGTTTGGACAAGGGATGACTAATGATTTATGATCACATGGGTTAGATCATGGATGACTACTAATTTAGCTTTCTAGGGGTTCGATACGGTATGGTTACTGATTTGGAATTTTGGGGTTAGATTCAGGATGACTATTAATTTGGGAAGCCATATGTTGGATTCAAGATGACTATTGATTTGGGATTCCATGGGTTTATATCTAGGAAGAATATTGACGTAGGATTATTAGGGTTAAATTTGGGATGAATATTTATTTGGGGTTCCTTAAATATGTTTCTTGGTCCCAGTTTTCAATCTATAGATGACATGGATTGAGAAATTTGGCATGGGCCAAAGAAGGTGTTTTTGACCTTAGGTGTCACCTTAGAATAGGAAGGTCAATGGTGGTTATTTATTTATTTATCAATATTCTTGTCATTTTAAAATGCACATCATCAAGAAATTATTTAATCATAATATGTATTCTTTATATTTCATTGGCGGTGTCCTACATAGTCTCACTCAAACCCTACTTAGGTTTCTAGTTGGTACCTTAGAATACTTCATGACTACAGGATATGAAAAGGGAAAGCACCCAATGACTAATTTGTGAAATGGACCACTAGATTAGACCATGATAGATCATGATTTTTTGAGGAGTATTCATGTTTTATCTTTTCTTGGTTTTGGTATATTTTAGGATACGGTGTTCTTCTGTATAATTATTTAACATGCATACTAATCATTTGGAAGAATCTGGCTTATAAAGAGGTGCACCCGATGTCTAATGGTTATTCAATTAAGAAACTGCTGAGTGTCCCATGAATCAGGGGATGGTACAAAGTGGAATCAAAGATATTTATTTTTTCAGACTATTTGGATAAGTTTGAAAATATATATGACATTTTTAGAACTTGGAGCAGAAATTATACCATGGAGCAGATAATCCATGTATGAGGAAATTACACATTACCAAATATGTAATTGATTTCTATGATTTTATTTTTTATTGTTGGATTATTTTCACCTAGAGTGATGTATATGAGTTAGGAATTTTTGATTTCTGGGATTTTTTCTCTTGTTCAGAATAGTAAGAGGGTGTGTGTTCATGCATTATAAAAGGCATACAGGGTTCACATGTTAACTTCTTGATTTAGTTTGGTTGTTTATTATGGCTATGATATGGTTTGGTTGTTTAAATTATCAATAACCATTTATATAGAGCATTACATATACAGTTAATGTGGAATCTTACTTAACTGATCATTTAAATTGTTTAAATGGTATTTTAGGATCAATTATTTAAATTAAAATGTACAATATTCTAGATAAAATAACAATGAAGACATATAAATTATTTTCCATATAAATTATAAACAATATTATTTTAAATATCCCATATTATGAAATTATAATAACATTATAGTGAAAATGCATGAAAATATTGATCCAATGTGTGTAGTTCGAACCTTATGTGATGTGATTACCCTATACACAACTATATTAGGGAAAGAGAGAGCACCCATGTTTTGAGTTTTTTGTGTTATGTGATATTAATAATAGATGAATTCCATGTATGTTATATTTTTCCTTGAAAAAATATTCAAGAAACATTAAAGTTATGTGTTATGTGGAATTCTCTTAACATTTTAGACAAATACATCCATGAAGACATCTGATAGATCCCCAAGATTGTGGTGGTAAGAATTTCACCTAATATTATTAGCCCACAACCTCCTGCAGTACCTAAGAAGGTGATTAATGATCAAATATGAGTGATATTACTATAGGTGATTCTCACTATGGAGAGAGAGGATCACCAAAATGCAGATGAAATTAGAGCTGACTAGGAGTTTTAGTTTTAGTTTTTTCCATTATATTTTGGGGAGGAAAATCCTTAGGTAACAGAGTATTGGATTGTGTTTTTTCGGTTTGATTTTTACCACCTTGTGAAATAACTAGATAAGAGATTGAAACTAGATTTTATAATTATTTAGAAATATATTAAGTGATGGTGGGATGTTTTAGTCTCAAAAAAATCAGTATATAAGACCGAATGGTATGATATCGATACTCCTTTCATTGATCACTTCTTTCCATATACCCTAATAGATAAATAGACTAGAGAATTAATTCTTATTATACATGAGAGTAAGTTAGTCATAGATTTTTTTGATGATTTAATTTATTTACAATGTTTCCCCCTATGATGAAAGGTGATGAGGTAACTCAAGAAACGTGTCTTGAGGATGATCTACATTATGGATTTTGAGTCCTGGTGAATTCCTTCATTCTTACCTCCTTTAATAATGTTTCAAATCATGATCTTATATAAAAATTGACCTTGAGATAAGGTAGATAATTAATGTATTTGAATTTTATTAGGGGTTATTCAGGAATCATGAAGAACTCTTTTGACAGTATATGCTAGAGTAGTGGTGGGAATTCTAGTAGGGTGATACCATTTGGGGATGTCACGTGAGAGATCAAAGATATGATTCAATCCATATTCATTCAATAAATCCTATTATTATAGGAAAATATGTGGATAACTATACAATTTTAGGAATGACCTTAATATATTCTATATTAACATGTGCATTATTTGACACAGGGGATTCACATTCATTTAAATGTGAATATTTTGTGAATATATTAGTGTTGTGTATGAAGTATATATTTAGGGCGATGCCTATTGACATGCTTTATGGAGTGTGTTTTGAAAGAATTCACCATTTTAGGGAATTTTACTTTGATATTAAAGTTTACATATTTTTATGGGACTTATTCGTGTCAGGAGTGACCATATTTGATCTAATACTCCGGATGGATTGGTTAGTATTGCACCCTAATTGCATCAAATGTAACTATAAACCATTGATAACCACATATCTCAAGGGTATTTCATATGTTTATATCAGCTAATGGTAATTATAGTAAGTTCACATAGGACCAAACCATGTGCAATTGTGTGATATTTCATCCCAGAATTCAAATTTGATGATAGATGATGGGATAACACAATATGAAATTTTTTCCTTCCATGTTGGATAATTTTTAGAACATTTTTCCTGAAGAGTTATTAGGGTTTTCTCTCAAAAAAGATATTTAATTCACTATTAAGTTCATTAGAGTAGCTTATCCCATCTTTATTTTCCTTATCTGATGATTGTAGTTGTATTTCATGAGCTTAAGGATCAACTAGATAACTTAGAGTCTAGAAGATTCATTTTCCAAGCACGTCCCCATGGCTATCGAGTCCTACTCTCTAATAAGAAATATGGTTCATCCTATCTATTTATCAACTACTAAATGTTTAAACAAATGAAAGTTTAAAAATAGTACCCACTTTAACATGTTGACATCTTTTTTGATCAATTGAGAGGTGCATGAGTATTTTCAATTAATTATTTGTGATTTTTTAACACCAACTGAGGGTGAGGCCTTTATACATGTCACATTAAACTTTTAGAATTAGGTATTGAAAATATGAATATATTTTATTTTATTTTTTGTTTAATTAATGAATCTATAATTTTTATGGATCAAATAAATATTGTTTTTCATGATAATTTGGACATAATTTTTGGTTTTTTCATGGATTAAATCCTCATGTTCTTAATAAAGATGGAGGTATATGGTTAACACTTAAATATCATGTTGAGTATACTTTGAGAATATCAAATCTTTTCCAATATCTCCAAGTTTCACTTTTTAATTAATGATGTGCACTTTTTGGTCCAAGTTATTTCAGAGAATGATATATACATGCACCTAAATAAGGTTTAAATAGTTGTTAATTGGATGTGACCTAAGAAATTTTTTCACATATATAGTTTATTCGTTTTGTCTAGGAATTATCATAGGTTTATCCAATATTTTTCCTATTTAGCAGTTTTAATGATGATATTAACCAATTAAAGGGCGAATTTTTTCTATTTTGATGCTTATGAGTATATTTTTGAAAATCTAAAAGAATTGGTTAAGAAAGAATCATTAATAACCCTTCCCAAGGTGATAATGGAATACAATGTGTATTGTGATGTATCAGGGGTTGGGTAAGGATAAGTCGTGATATAGGGATTTCATATTGCCACTTATGGTTCTAGGAAACTGAGACCTCACGAGTGAAATTATCTGAACCATGAATTGGAGCTACCAAACATGGTGTAATGGCCTTAAAATTTATAAATAAAATTACATTTTCATTGAATAAATTCATTATTAAGTACTATAGTTATAGAAAACACTTATACTAATTTTTTTAGGAATTATAAAATATATCATATTAGATTAAAAATACCATTATCTTCCTAGCCATTAATAATATAAAAATTTCTTATTGATCGATAAGATTAATATATATTAAGGATTATGATAAAGTCTAATTTTCATATACAGAAGGAGATATGGTCCCACTATTAGGATTGTACCCAATAAATCCCATTTATTAGAGCTTATAAGGGAGATAGAATCACTAGAATTTACCCTTGATAAAGACCAATCTAAAATTCAACAAATAAAGAATGAAAAAACTATTTGTAGGTGAATTTAAAGCTTATCGAGATCACAACCCAAACTAGGTTCTTCGAACCACCCCAAGAAATCACCACCACCACACACCTTACACTCAGGGAATACACCATTGCAATAAGGGGATATGTATCTAAAACCCAATATTATGAATTTTTATATTTTCCTTTTTATCAAAATAGTGATTATATTTATCCCTTTTCATTATTTCAATTTTATTTGAGTTGATGAATATTATCTTTTTATATGAAGAATAAAAAAGTGTATTTTCATAAAATATATGGTTTTAATTTTACAAATATCTTTGGTAAATTCATAATTTTTTAAATTAATTTTATTTTAATATATATTCTTATTAAATAATATTTATGTAAAAATGATAATATAATTTAGTAATGTGTAATATAATCTTTATAAGGGTCAAAAAAATGTTATTTTAATAACAAAAATCATTTTTAAATATATTATTTTTAATTTATTAGTTTAAATTCTCATATTTAGAGAATTATTTTGATAAATTAAATATTATTTTTAAAATTATCACATCAAAATTATCCAATGGTGATTTTTTTATATTTTGTTTTAGACAATAATTTTTTTGGTAAAAATTAAATATAGTGTAAATATATAGTATGTATTATGACATCATAATATCCCAAAGCAGATAATAAAAGGTATAAATGGTATCGAAAACCAAAAATATTTCCCCCTTGTTTTTAAGTCATTTGTTTAATTTTATAAGCCCTCAATGAATCCTCCAAAGTATATTTTATATATTAAGGTTTTAAAATCAATTCTTTATAAACATGACTCACTTCCACACCACCAAGGGTATTATTTTAAGGATTTAGGTTCTTGGAGTTATGAAACTAAAAAAATAAACTTTGGTATAAATCATTGGAAAAACTATGTGATGGTTTGTGGTTTTGATTATTTTATCATATAGAGTCCAAACCCTATGTTTATAAATTAATCAAGAATTCCCCAATTTTTCTATAAATACCCACCCATCCTTCCAGTCCTATTCAATAAAAATCCATTTATAACAAATTTAATCTCCATATACCTATTTAAAAACCTCCCAAGGTGTTTCTAATCTCCTAATGAGATCCTCCCAAGCTTTTAGAAGTTCCCTCTCAGGGTAACGAACTCTCTCCTCTTCTTTTTATTTCAAGTAATTTATTTGTTCTGAGCCCTTTTTATTCTCAATTTACCATGTTGTAATGTGTTTTTACACATATATTTACTATCATTATAACTATAATGTAATTATATATCACCTTTCACTCTCATTTATCCCTTTTATAATCCATTATATACACCCATTATACTGCCAAAATTATATTATGATTTTCTATGCCAAACATTTTCATAGTGAATACCCATCACCATTTCCACTCAAGTAAATTAACCTAGTTATTCCCATACATCATTTATTTTGTAATTCCATGTATATAAATTTTTCTCCTTAATCATTTGGTTAAATTCGATGAAAGGAATTCTTATGTTGTATGCTCTATGTGGCAGACAAATTCATGTACATAATATGAATGCGTTGGGTGGGACCAGAATTATATTTCCCTAAAATGAATTGGGTAATGTTTTTATCACATAAGTTTACATGTATAGTTAATAGAAGGTTATCCTATGAAAATTATGTTATAATTTTATAGAATTTTGCATTGAATTATGCTTATGATGCCATGTTTTTATGTTTTTTCCACATTAATATGTAGACTTGATGTTATCATATTATATCATGCTTTAATGATCATGTTTATGATTATTACCCCTTTTATGAAACATTTATATGCCTCTTGACTAACATGTATTAATTTTATGATGTTATTATTTGATTATCCCCTTATTGGGAATTATAGATCACCATTTGTTTATGTACGTACCTAGGTTATCCGGTGTAGTATTAAAAGATTAATGGAATATAAGGGAATATTTTTGAGTTTTTAAATAAGTTTCTTTTACCCATGTATCAATTTAATGTTCCATGAACATAATTTACCTAATACACTAGGCTTAATGTTCTTTTTATTGTATAATGAGTATCTTTATGAAATAAACCATGAATTATGGTCTATTAAAGATATGGGTTGACATTTTTTTATCAAATGAAATTATTTTTATTTTTTGGGATTATTATTAGAAAAAAATTAGTAAAAACATTTTGTATAATACTAAACATAGGAAAACATCCCTAAATTATGTTAAAGAATATAGTAAGTGGTTTCCAAGCAACAAAATACCTATCTGGATACTATAATTGGATATCGATCTAGCATAGTTATAGCTAGGGGTAATACCTTTAAAATGGTGCTTTGGGATTTCACTCGATCAACACCTAATAAATGAACCAAAAGTCATTACTGGACACTTATTTTTTCACTATTAGGGGATATTCCTTGTTAAATTCACAATATATTTATAAACCATTATGAATAAAAAAAATCTGATAAAATTTAATGTTAGGAAAGAGACCATGGGTAACTAAGATTAAAACTCAGTAATTCATAGGTTAATGAATGCATTTTATTTATAAGTTATAATTTAAATGTTTATGCTTCTATTTTATGTTTTTAGTAGTTTTAAAATTATCATCACTAATTTTCCTTTATTTTAGTTAATTGTAGGGAATTAGAGGATTTCAGTCAATGAATTTTTTTATGAGAAATGTAATGGATTCCAAAACGAGATACCCAACTTGATGAAATAGGATTTGAGAAACTCATGTAAATAATTTCTCAATTAACACACATTATGAATAGAAACGTTAATCAGTGGGAAAACCCACATCCCCAAATAAATATTAATTTATAATTGATAACTTTATGCGATGAAGCACTTTTAGTTTTAGTGGATCTTTAGATCCATTAATTGTAAAATAATGGATCAAATCCATTGAAAAGATATTCTTCATTATTCAATTCTTTGAGAAAGAGACATTTGAGATGAATTTTTTCCATTTGGAATTATAATTTGATCGATGGTGGACATTGATAAATAATATGAAGCCCAAGAAAGGTATCATAGTGATATAGTGGAATGAATTATGAAAAAAATTAATAAAAATTTTCATTACTCTCTTCAAATTAAAATATAGAGAGATTTACTTAGACTCAAGAAAACGGATGACTAATCCATCAAGTTTTATGATTCAAACTTAACAATACTTACATAATATGCCTCGAGCCTTGTCATATCCCTATAAATTAAATTTGAATGATCTTTGGTGGGAGAAATCCGAGTCTTGGAAAAGATTTAGTTATTTGAGACATTGAAAAATTTAAGTAAATTTTCTAATGTTCCTTCAAAGTTAAAATGGAGATAATAAAATCTAATGTTTCTTATAGGGATGGATATAGGAAGTGGAAAATAGATTAATTTGGTTGATGTGATGGAGAAATATTCGTGGTGTAATAAACTCCAACATCCCACTTGTCAAAATTGTTTAAATAAACATCCAGAAAATTTTAAAAATGTGTAAAAGAAATACCTTAGGTGTAGGGAGGAAGGGAACATAACTAGAAAAATTGGATTAGAGAAACCCAAAAAATTGATGTAATAATGTAATAATCCAGTCAACCCTCAACCAGATGCCTAATATTTCAACTAAAAAGAACAGTGACACTGAGAATCAATGCACTATGCTAAGGGTTTTCCATTATAACTGATGCTAAAAGCCTCCAAGGCATACAAAGAGAGAAATATTATGCCATCAAAACAGATGAAGTGGGTCTATTAAATTATGTGGTGAAAGGTATGATAGTTATTCATTCAAGAATAATGAACTTATTCATTCTTTCATATCACACAAATCTTATATAACTAACCAAACACAACGTCAAAACATAGAATTGGATCTATACGTGAAAAATGTAAGTGGAAAATTTTTCACATACCAAGCATATAACTTATTCCAAATCTATATTTATGGCATTAAATTTCAATAAAACCTTATTATTATCTCTTTAGTGAAATTTTATATAATTTTGTGCATGGATTGAATTTCCTTGTATAGATCCAATATGAATTTTCAAGAGATAGAAATCAGCCGCCATATCACAAATTGACCTATAATTCTATATAAGTTAAAGGATAAGGATGAATATACTTTTGTATCAATATCTAAATCATGAATATTATTGCCTTATGATCATTTCATGACACCCTCCCTATAAGTTTTACCCCTCCTGGGCAGGCAATGTAAAAAGGGAAATAGTGACCCCTGAGTCCTGCCTACTGTAGGCCTCAAGTTGGTGATTAGAACTAAGGGTATAATAACCACACAAATGTGAGGCACTACCCTCTATGAGAATACATGAGAAAGATAGAGATAATAAAGACACCAACCAACTCCAAATCAGACTACAATATAAATGAAAACAAGTACACATATGTAATGTCATGCAAGAGATAATAGAACTGAAATGGAAAACTACCAATACCAAAAGAAAGTAAAAACAGTAGTGACCACAAAGCCTGAGAAGCTCCTGTAACCCCAAGTTATTAGTAACCAGCCTGATCTCCAACTTGCTCCAGGTGACCTGAAAAATAGTTTATATATATGTAGGGTGAGTATAACAGTATAATCAGTAAGATATTCCCTGAATACTCTTGGGAAAAAGTTAATAAAACATGCTAAATCACAGTGAACAATAAGTGAAAATAACTCATCACCTAAACAGGTATACTAAGTACCTAGCCTCAACCTGGATACTCTCAAAAAGTATCATATAAAAGTGTATATAATAAAGTAAATAATATCATGGGTACCCTACTACCACTTCCCTTTTAGTTTTCCACTTTTCCCCACCGTCGCACGTCCTAATACATCTCTCTCCAAAAAGATAGTCCCAAAGAAACCTGGGTGAGCACTACCACATGCACCTCGTGCAACAAAAATCTTGACCACAGACACTTGGGTGAAACACCACACCATAAACACAACTAGAAATTCAACTAGGTAGTCTCATAGAGCCACCACAGCCCACATAACATGTATCATACGTCGAGTATTATTCCTTAATCCATTACAGCCCATACGTCGAGTAAGGATCCTGAAGACAACAAAGCCTATACATGTTATACCAATAGTAATATAAATGAAACTATATCCAGAATATGTGGATGTGAAATAACCACAAGCCATTACATCTCTCGAATCACATATATGGGTAAAACTAACCATTTTCCCTACCAGCACAGGTAACTACCAAGAGAAGAGAGTGGGGCCAAAGGGGGTATTCAACCCTCCATCCTCCCACTGTAATGTTGGGGAAAACACCCATAGGGATTATAATCTCTCAGGAGTTAGTTTCCCTAACTGACGGGTTGTAGTAACATATAGAAGCACAAAAATTATAGAATATGCTATAGCTCACAACCACACTATGAGAATAACCCAGTCTTAGACTCAAATGGTGCTTACATCTCTCAAGAACCTGACTACCACTGCTAAGACAAGGTATCCTATAAGAACACAACCATTCAAAGAGCTACATTAGTTTACTTTATCGCTTTTTATCATTTTAACTTTATGTTAATTAATTATTTAAACATTAATTAACCATTATCAATTACACATTATTTTTCATTATCATAACACCTAAATTCCACTATTCTATTAAATTAAAACATTATCATTGCATCCCAACAATCTCCAACCCATAGGTTAACATCATTTATTCAACCATTTATTAACAACATTATTTCTTTCCATAATTTTAGGAATTCTACAAAAGAAAAAATATTATACCAAATGCAAGGGACTCAACATGGTGAGTATATGGGATACCCGTCGAGTCTTTTCCACCTATAGTAGAAGTATAGACCACATCCATCCTTAAGAATATAAGCACAGAAAGAACATGGAATACCCTATATGTCTTCGCCTCTTTTGGAAGAAGGGTAAGCACGACCATCTTCCTCAAGCAGTGGGTAAATTAAAATAGATAAATAAACAAGATATTAAACAAGAAACCACATTCCCAATAGCGGGTAATCCTAGATTCAACTTGTTTCATCACCTCTGGTGTCTTCCTCGACTCCCACCTACATAAATAAATTAATCTCGCCACTCTAGGAATCAAATACTGTCACAACCACTAGGCCTACCTGCCGCCACATCTCTCAAAATCCATCCAAACTCACACCACATCACAAGTAGTAGGATAAACAAGGAAACTTGGCTCTTGGCCCTAAAAAAGGAATTCTTCTATCACAAAAAATGAGTTATCACAATTCCATGCATAAGTCTCTTTGGGATTTACAAGAAAGAGGGTAACTCAGAACCATACCAGGAATTATCTTTTATCAAACAAACAGTTGTTTAATCCATATTGAATTAATTGATTATTTATTAGCAGGTTCCAACTATGGGAAATCAAAACTACAAGCAATCATATCTATGAAAAATTAATTAAACAATTAATTTGATATTCCTTTAAACAACAAGAACCAACATGATTCAGGTTTAACAACCAACTAGAATAGGCATGAACATCTCTAACAATGTTATTAACATAAAATTATAAAAAGAACAACCAAATTCATTTACATGCATCATTATCTTTTTCCATTTAATTATAAATTAATTTCAAATTTATGTTATTTACCAATTTCATTAAGAATTACAAGATAATAAGAAAATCATAGATATAACACTATCTTGAAAATCAAGGGTCAAACCATTATCATGGTACAAAGAAACAACATGCGATAAAACCAATTCCTTTAATCCAGTTCAATTATTTAATTAGGTCAATTAAATTACAATACAAATGGCCAAAACATGCTAACTCTATAGTTGCACGTAAATAAATAAAAAAGAAATGAATCCCATACCTCAAAAGGTTTATAAATATCATCTCATGAGAATGGATCAATGCAACATATCATTATCACCTTCCCTACAAAAACACGGATTGAAGATGAATCGAAGAAGGAAGCAGGGAACTGATCCAGGATGAAGGAATCCACAAACGTTGAAGAGGGAGGTGTCTGGATTGTCTGGGGTCGAGAGGGGCTGCACTCAAGCCGTAGGATTTGAAAAACCCAAGTGGTTGGGTGTATTTAAATACAACCAGTGGTGGGGATGTACATGACACATGCCTCTTTTTCATATCATGTACTGTCTTGAGGTGACTTACATTAAAAAATGCATTGTCTCGGTGCTTTGTTTTTTTTTCTGAAACCCGAATGGTACACATCATGTACCCCTTGGTCACGTCGTGTATCCCCCATATTTCCATCTTCTCACAACCAAACTCATACATAATTCCTTCAACGCTTCCCCAAGAACCTCGGTTTTCGAAAATATAAAAAGGGTTGATCCATGTGGATCTTGTCCCATTCATCAGATACCACTTAAAACATTCTCATCCTAACAAATCCAAAACCAACCAAGAGAGGAAAAAAGGGGTTGTTTGAACAACCACCCTGTGGGATACCTCTAAAGGCTCTCGCCACTATAGGATCTCAACCACATCAAAAGAACAATGTGACACCTTTCAACAACCACAACCAACTCCTAAACGATCTCCTAAAATAGGTACCTCTCAAAGATAGCAAGCCACTACAAGTTACAAAATGAATCCATCTCATAGATAGAAAAGGTATAAAACCACAAAATGAACATCATTATAATGAAAGAGATAAACATAAAACAACTTGGGGTACTGAGCACATATCTTCAACTCACATTCCCATGTACTCTCTTCTATTACACTATTTCGCAACAAGACGCAAACCAATGGAATAGAACTCGCACACAACACCTTCTCCTTGCAGTCCTGGATCTCCATAGGACACTCCTCGAAGGTCGCATCATCATCAACATATATATCTCCCCAATAGATTATGAGAGAGTCATCATGAAGATAATAAAAAATTCGTGACACATGAAAAACATATTGTATCAGAATCATCGACAGGAGAAGTGCTACATGATACGCTAGGGCTCCAGCATGAGGAAACACCTCGAAAGGCCCAAAAAACAGGGGAGACATCTTTATCCCATGAACAAAACATCACTTCCCATGATGTGCATTCATCTTCAAAAACACATGGTCCCCAAAATAAAACACTAAAGGTCTCCTCCTTTGATTGACATATGATTTATGATGATCCTGCACTGCCTTCATCATCTCGTGAATAACCTGAACCATATCTGTCGTATTATGTACTAGTTCCATCCTGATAATTTCTAACTCTCCAACCCTAGTCCAGCATAATGAAGAATGACAAGGTCATCCATACAAGGATTCAAATGGAGATACAATAATGGTGGAGTAAAAACTATTGTTGTAATCAAACTCCATAAAATTTTAGTGTCTCATCCACAAACCTCAAAATCCAGGACAAAAGAGCACAAAATTTATTCAAGGTTTTGGATGGTCTGCTCTGTCTGACCGTCTGTTTGCAGATGAAAAGTTGTTCTAAGGAATAACTGAGAACTAAAAGCATGTTGGAGACCTTTCCACACCTTAGAGGTAAAACTAGGATCTCGATTGGAAATGATCTTCCCCAAGACTTTGTGGAGTCTCCTGACCTCCTCTAGATACTGCCTTGACAAAACTTCCCTAGATCTTGACTCCTTGTTCACTATGGAGTGGGATTATTTTATTAAACGATCCAATACCACCCAAATAACATCATGGAATCCCTAAGCTTGAGGTAAACTAGTAACAAAGTCCATTGATATTTCCTCTCACTTCCACTGAGGAACATCTAACTGCTGGAGAAAACCATCGGGGACACGATGCTCAGCCTTCATTTTCTGGAATACCAAACATTGAGACACAAACTTTGTAACTTCACGCTTCAGCCCGAAAAACCAAAATTGACTCTTCAAGGATCGGTACATCTTTTTCATGCCAGGATGTACCAATAAATGTGTACTCTGTATCTCTCTGAGAACGGTCATACACATCACTAAAGGAACAAAAATCCTTCCTTGATACATCACTCAGTGTTGTTCATATTCAGACCAACCATTAGGTGCCTTGACACAAACAACTTGGTCTCTCCAACCTCTTTCTCTAGATACCCCAACTTAGACTCTTCCACTTACAGCACTAGATATGACTACACCATCATCCAAAAAAGACAACTTCTACCACCAACTTCTCCCATATCGATATGTAATTCTATATGTTCTTCCATCACTCTCTGACAATCACCAGATTCATTCACTACATCACTATGTGACTTCCTTCTTGGGGCATCATCTACAACATTTCAATTTTTAGGTGTATATGATATTTCAAAGTCAGATCCCTATAAGAACTCCACCCACTGAAACTTCACCAAGTTCTTGTCACGTTGTTAGGAAACATACATCAGGATGTTATGATCAGTGATAATCACAATGTGCTCGCCAATGAGGTAATTTCTCCACAACTTCAGAGAAAAAACCATGACCACAAAATCAAGATCATGGGTGGAATTTTTACGTTCATGGGGATTAAATAGTAAAGACCCATGATAAATGAATGATCTCTAATGCATCATAACATAGCCTAATCCTAGATGAAAATCATTGCAAATAACATCAAACTGTACTCCCTCTGCTGGCAGACAATGAACTGAAGCACCTGCCAATTTTTCCTTGAGATACTCAAATGATTCCTGAAACTAATCACTCCACATGAACACCTGATCCTTTATAGTCAATTATTTCAAAGGAGTCACAACACGATAGAAATCTACTATGAACCTCTTATAGTAGCCTGTGAGACCAATGAAATGTCACATCTCTACCACTGCCTTGGGGGATTCCCAATGAACAATTTATTCTATCTTCGATGGATCCATGGATAATCTATGATGAGACAACAAAGTCCTTAAGAAATGAACTTTTTGATCCAAAAACTCACATTTTAACAACTTCATAAACATTTTATGTTGATGAAGAACTCCCAAAATGACATACAGATGCTCTTCATTCTACTCCTCAGACATGGAGTACACAAGGATGTCGTCGATGAAAACCACCAAAACCTTATCCAAAAACTCACCGAAAACAATGTTCATCAACCCCATAAACATATCTAGAGAATTCGTCACACTAAACAGCATTACAATGAACTTGAAATTCCTATAATGACAACAGAAAGTATTTTTCAGGTTATCTTCATCCTTAACATGCATTTGATGATATCCTGACTTAAAATTGATCTTTAAGAACCAACTTGAACCCTTCAATTGATCAAATAAATCATTAATCTTTATAATATGACAGATATTCTTCACTGTTACTTTGTTTAAGCGATAAAAATCGACACACAACCACAAACTCCCATCAGACACCTTCATGAAAAAAACAAGTGCACCCCACGGTGACACATTCATCCAAACAAAACTGCACTGTAACAGATTTTTGATCTTTACATGTAGCTCCCATAACTCAGAAGGGACCATCCTATATAGAGACATAGGGATCAAAGATGCTCCTGGCTGGAGCTCGATCCCCAAATTAATCTATTAGTGAGAGGGTAATGCTACAACCCATTCTGGAAGGGCAATAGGGTATTATTCTACGACCTTAAGAAATTCCAATTGTTGAACCTCTGAAGACCTTTTCATTACCTCATGCATCCAGGATGATAAGGATGTAACACACCTCTGACCCATCCAAGGGTCTCATTTGCTAACAAACATCTATGGATCTCTATCAACATTGAAGAGAAACACCTCCCTTCTAAAGTAATATATGATATCCTAAACCAAATAAAATCAATCCATGAAGAGTATGAAATCATATGGTTGTATCCATAAACATAGGAAATCTCCTTAATAGAGGTGTTGTCCAAGAACTAGATCATAGTATCTACATACTTCATACAAGTTAGCTCGACCTCCAACTAACATAGTCAACTACAAGGGTAATAGAAGCCTCTCTACCTCAAGACCCAAAGAACGGATAAGTGTAGGTGCTTTGAAAGAAGTGAAACACTCCTGAATCAAACAAGTCATACACACAAGTAGAAAAAAAAGTAAATGGTGCCTCTAATGATGTTTGACTTTATCAGTGCTGGCAATGCTAAAGCATGAAGATGAACACAACCTCCTCCATGACTTCTCTGACCCTGATAATGACCAAAAACATAGTCACACTCTAATATATGGGGATGGGGAGAATCATAGGGCTATCTTCTACCTACCCCATCTACTCACTGCTGATCCAAAGCTAGTGCAACCTACTACTGCTGCCTCGGCTAGAACTGCCTCATCGGAGGAACCTAAAGCATAACACCTGGTACACATTGACCGTTCTGAAAGTTTGGGAACTCTTATTGTATATTACCTCAAACTCCACAAGGAAAAAAAACTTTATACCTTGGAATAATCCTGAGATATGCATCCCCTTGAGAAATGACATGCCAAGTGTAGGGACCTACCCTCGGTGAAATGTAAACTCTTCTTCTTTGAAAAATAAGGACCCCAAACCACAACTCTACTTCATGAGGAATCTTGAAGACTCTCATCTCGTGAATATCCAATTCTAGATAATGTCATTTGATGACCTCTTCCCTTACAAGCACCTTAATATATGTGTTCAGCATAAATGGGGTGACCTTGTGTTGAATCTATGGATGCAAAACCTCATCAAAATGCCTATCCCTGGCCTCCTCGTCTGGAAATTGGTCTAAATATTATCATAAGAGGTTTATAAAATGGATTAAAAAATCTCACACACAATAACTTCCCTATGAAATGGTAAGTAGATCATAGTGACTGGACACCTTCACATTTGAATAAAGAAACTCAACTCTGAACTTGTCTAAAAACTCCTCCCATGAGATCTCTAGCTCCCTACGATCCCTGAGGAATAAGAAACACCACTACCGCACTACCCCATGCAGCATCATCACAACCAAAGACACCCGGTGCTCATTTTGAGCATGGACTGAACTGAAGACTATCTCAACCTCCTCCGACCAGTCTTCTGTGACTGCATATAAAATAGAGTCCTCATACTTTTTTAGAATATGGTACTAAAACTCTAAGAGTTTCCAACTCCAAGTGTCTTCATCATCAACCTCTACCTTATGGTGATCTGTTGGTACAACCATCTAGACATATTCTGTGCAAACTTGACGAGGATGTCGATCTGGATCCATGCCTGCAAAATAAAAAATAGTTAGAGCTCCTAAATCTGGAAGATAGAATATTGAAAATTAATTATTCAATTGTTTTCTTTTATTCATTTTGAGTTAACATATCCCAATTTCTACCCATTAAAATACATGAACAAATAAGAATGTTTCATGATCCTTTCCTAGGTCTCTACCCTGTAACTAGTATCACCTCGTTTAGTAGCAACAATAAACTTAAGGGTTCGTGCATCAGATCATAGGGGCCCCTAAATGCCTATGTATCAACTGGTCCCCAATGTTTACATCACATTCTTAACATGACTAACACCATTTCTCTACCAACCCATTCATCCTCACCCATTCCTAAAACCAACTCCATCATATCCCTCAGCCTCCCCTTGAACTACTCTATCATAACCCCCTCCTCACAAGGTGCACCCATCCTGGGCCAACATTGTGAGAAGGGAGATAGTGAACCCCGAATCCCTTCTCGAGTAGCCCCCCCCCCCCCCCGGGGGTTGGTGACTAGCTCCAAGGGTATTATAACCATACAAATGGGAAGAATTAACCTCTAAGAGAACACATAAAAAGAGATAAATAATACATACACCAACCAACTCCAAATTAGACTGCAATATAGAAGAAAACCTAAGAACACATTCACAATGTAATGAAAAAACTAATATAACTGAAATGGAAAACTAAAAGCGCCAAAAGAAAGTGAAAACATAAGCGACGGAAAATCCCGAACATCTCCTACAACCCCAATCTAGTAGTAAAAAGCCTGATCTCCAACCTTGTCCAAGTAACCTAAAAAATATTTTATATATACATAGGGTGGGTGTAACAGTATACTCAGTAGGATCATCCCTGGATCCTCTCATCAAAATGAAAACAAATCATGCCAAATCAAAGTGTATAACAAGTGAAACTAACTCATCACCTAAATAGGTATACTGAGTTCCTAGCCTCACCATGGATACTCTTTCAAAGTATCCCATAAAAGAGTATATAATATAATAAATAATAATAAGGGTACCCTGCTACCACTTCCCAACTAGTTTTCTACTTTTCCCCAACGTCGCACGTCCTATGCCATCTCTCTTTAAAAAGGCTGGCCCAAATACACCTGGGAGAGCACTACCACAAGCACCTCTTGCAACACAATTCTTGCCCACAAACACCGGGGAAAAGCACCACACCATCCACACAACTTCAAACATAACAATGTAGTTTATAGGATCCACGACATCTTGCATAATGTGTATCATATTTTTGGTATTATTCATCAAGCCATTACACCCCATACACTGAGTAAGGATCCTCAAGAAACCAGAACTTATACGTGTTATACCTATAGTATCACAAAGGAAACTATATCCAGAATATATGTGAGTGAAATAATGACAATCCATTACAACCCTCTACACATATATATGGGGAAAACTAACCATTATTCCTAACAACATAATTAACTACCATGAGAAGAGAGCAAGGATAAAGGGGGTAGTCATCCATCCATCCTCCCAGCATAATGTTGAGGAAAACACCCTTGAGACTCCGGATCCCTGGGGTGTTAGTTTCCTTAACTAACAAGGTCGAGTAGTGTATAGAAATACAAAAAGTATAGAATATACTATATCTCACAACCACACTATAGGAATAACCCACTCTTAGACTCAAATGCAGCTATTGTCTCCCAAGCTCCTGACTGTTACTACTAATACTAGGTATCATATAAGCACAAAACCATTTAAAGAGTTGCATTACATTAATTTATCCCTTTATATTCTTTTAACTTTACATTAATTAATTATTTAAACATTAATTAACCATCATGAATTACACTTTTTTTTCATTTGAATCACACCCAAAGTCCACTGTTCCTTTAAATATATACCTTAACATTGTGTCTCAACAATCTCCAACCCCGCAAGTTAACATTATTTTTTCAACCATTTATTAACATCAGTATTACTTTCCATAACTCCAAGCATTATACGAAAGAAAAACTACGCTACCAAACACAAGGGTATCAACATGGTGAGTAGATGGGCTACCTATCGAGTCATTCCCACCTATAACATAAGAATATACCCATCCAACCTTATTAATCTAAACATGGAAATTATAATACATACCCTGCGTGTCTTCGCCTCTTTTGGAAGGAGGGTAAGAAAGACCAACTGAATCAAGCAGTGTGAAAAGTAAAATAGGTAAACAAACAAAATATTTAGTAAGAAACCAATTAATAGTTGCGGGTAAACCCATCTTCAACCCATTTCATCATCTCTAGTGTCCTCCCCGACACCCACCTACATAAACTGATGCATCTCTCCACTCTAGGCGTCAACTGCTGCCACAACCACTGGGCCCCCCTGCCCCCACATCTTACAACAACCATCCAATCTCACACCACGTCATAAGAATCAGGAAACAACAAAGAAACTGAGATCTTGGCCCTAAACAAGGCATTCTGCCTTCACAAGCAATGAGCTCTCATATCTCTAAGAATAAGGCTCTTTGGCCTTTACAAGCAATAGTGCAACTCGAAACCCTACCAGGAAGTATCTTTTATCAAACAACTAGTTCTTTAATCCATATTGAATTAAATAATTCCTTATTAGTAGGTTCCAAATATGGGAATCCTAAATTTCAAGCTATCATAGCTTCCATAAATTAATTAAATAATTAATATGACAGGCCTTTAAACAACAAGAACCAATATGCTTTAGTTTTAACAACCAATAGGTATAGGGATGCACATCCACATCAATTTTATTAACATAAAATTACAACAACAACAACTGAATTCACTTACATGCATCATTATCATTGTCAATTTAATTTTAAATTAATTTTAGTATTATGTTCTTTACCAATTTCTTCAAGAATAAAACAATAATAAGAAAATCATAGATATCACACTATCTTAAAAATAAAGAGGAAAACTGTTATCAGGATGTAAATAAAGAACATGCGATCAAACCAATTATTTTAATCCGGTTCAAGTATTTTATTTGGTCAATTACATTGCGATCCAAAAGGATCAAACATACCAACTCTATAGTTGCACGTAATCAAATAGAAAAGAAATGAATCCCCAACCTCAAAAGGTTTCCAAAATTATTCTCTCGATAATGGATCACAGAAATAGATCATGATAACCTTCCCCACAACAAATCAAATTGAAGATGGATCAAAGAAGGAAGCGGGGAACCGTTCCAGGATGAAGGAATCCCCAAACACTGAAGAGGGAGGCGTCCAGATCATTTGGGGTTGGGGGGGGGGTGCACTCAATACGTAGAGTTTGAAAACTCCAAGTGGTTGGGTGTCATTAAAAACACCCAACGACGGGGTAGTACATGATGTGTACCAACTCATCATGTCGTTTACCGCCTCGAGGAAACTTACAATGAAAAACACATTTCTTAATCACTTTGTTTTATTCTTCTAAAACTCGAACGATACTGATTGTGTACCCCTTGGTCACGTCATATAGGCCCCATGTTTCTAGCTTCTCATTACTGAAATCCTCCAGACATCCTCTGAGACTTCTTCGAGCACCTTGGTCTTTGAAAACACACAGTGGGTTGATCCATGCAGATCCAGTCTCTTATAAATCAAGTGTATCTAGCTAAAATTATTGAGACTAAAGAAAAGATCATCCTTGAGGAAATCCCATTGTAAATAAATATGATGATTTGTTCTCTGAATAATTTCTTAATCTTCCTCTAATTCATGAGGTCAATTTCTCAATGAAGTGTATAACTAAAAATTTTATAAAATCCGAAAATCTATATAGAATTACCATAACTAAACATGGAGATATGAAGAAAAAGTTGAAGGATAATCTGGATAAAGTCTTTATATACCCAAGTGTATGACCATGTGGTGAAAAATCCTCTTCTTAAAGAATAAAGATAGTTCAATGGGCATCTGTATTGATTTTTGTGATCAAAATAAGATTTTGATAAAGAGAAAGTATCCTATAATATGGATTATTGACTTTTTTGATTAGCTATGAAGATTATAGTACTTGTCTAAGGTAGATATTTGGTCAAGTTATTATCAAGAAAAGTTGAGAAAGGATCATATCACCAAGATTTATTTTTAGACAAGGTATGGGATCAATGAGTTCATAGTGATTCTATTTTGAATCACTAATGTTATAGTTATATTCATGAACTTAATTAATAATCTATTGGGGGATTACCTAAATTAATTTTGGTATTATTTATATAAGATATTCTTATCCACTACAAAATCAAGGAGGAACATGAGTAGTATTTGAATGTTGTACTAAAGACCTTACAAAAGGAAACTTTATTAGTGAATTATAGTAAATGTGACTTTTAGATAGAGAAACTAACATTCCTAGGCCATGTTATCACTGACAATAGGATATATGTGGATCCTTTAAAAAAGAGGCAATTTAGTGATGTCTCACACTAATATATGTGATGGAGATCCATAATTTACTTTGATTTTCTAGGTATTATCATCGATTTTTAAGAAACTCTTCACAATTTTCCATACCACTAAATAAGAAAACTTAGAATGTGGAAAGGTTTTTCTATAATGAATAATGTTTGGAAATATTTAATGAGTTAAAAAAGAGGCTAATAATGGAATCTTTTCTCACATTACCACCAGTGGGGAAGGATTTGTGATCTAAAATTATCCATCTGAAAATGGATATGGTTGTGTACTCATACAAGATGAAAAATTGATAGCCTATGACTCACAATAATTAAAGATCCATGAGAAGAACTTCCCAACACAAGATCTACAATTAGCTATAGTGGTCTTTTCATTAATGATTTGGTGGCATTATCTATATAGGGAGAAGTATAGAATATATATAGATCATAACATCATAAATTATATATTATGTTTTGAAAAATGTAGTTAGATATGATCAAAGATTATGATTGTTTAATACATTTCCATCCTTTGATGGAGGACAAAGTGTTAGATGATCTGAGTATATAGGATCCTACAACCCTATCAATGGTGAGGATTTAAAGGGATCTAATAGTATTGGACGTGAAAATTATATAAATGATAATAATAAATGGAAATTCATCTTTACTTACTCAAATAATTGCTAAAAACCCCATTTTTGAGAGGATCAATGAGGCCTAAAAAGATGATTTGGAGCTATAGAAAAAGGTATCTAATATTTTAGAGATCAAATTTTCCAAAGACGGAGTTATAATTTTTAGAACCCAGATATGTGTCCAATAAAAACCAAAACGAAAGAGGGAACTTTTTGAATATGTACATAGAATATCCTTCTCTTTCCATCCAAGAAAAACTAAGATATACATAGATCTAGGGAATTTTTTTGGTTGGATAACATAAAGAGGAATATTAAAAAAATTACCTCGATGCTTGGTATGCCAAATATTTATGGTCAAATAAAGGAATTATAATGTTATGATGAAACCATTTCTATTACCAGTATAGAAATGAGAAAACATAACCATGGATTTCATATTAGGACACTCTAGGATATCTAAAGGCAATAAATACATCAATGTTTTAGTCGATCTCCTTACGAAGTCAGCACATTTAATTTATATTAAGAAAGATTTATATCTCAACCAACTTACCAAGATATATATAAGGGAAGTGGTAAGACTTCATGAAGTTCCTCTCTCTATTGTATCTGATCATGATCCATGGTTTACCTTAAGGTTATATATAATACTTCATCCCAAATTTGATATAGAGTGAAATTTTAGTAATATTTATAACCCTCAGAAATATGATAGTTCAAAAGAACCATTCAAACTCTAGAGGATATTTTTAGATCATGTTCAATGTATTTTCCAGTATATGGGAATCAACAACTTCCACTAATGGAGTTATCATATAATAAAAGAATAAATAATAGTATTCAAATGAAACCTTATTTGGATCTATATTGGAAGAAGTGTTTGACTCCAACATGCTGAGATGAAGTTATAGAGAGTAAGATGATGGGACCTGATCATATCCAAGATATAACTGAGAAGGTTTATACTATACAGTATTATATGAAATCCATGAATAGTTAATGAAAAATGTATATAGATAATCATTGAAGAGACCTGGAGTTTGAGGTCCTAGATATGGAATTACTTCATCTATCACTATGAAACAATTTGATGAGTTTTGGGAAGAAGGGAAATATTAGTCCGAGATACATTATCCCCATTGAGATCCTTGATCGCATCATAGTTATGGACTGTTTAATTGAACTCCCACTTAATATATGTCAAGTACATGATGTGTTCTATGTATCCCTATTAAGGAATTATATAGCATCATCCTCACATGTACAAAATCCAGAAGTGTTACCTTTGGAGAATGAAATTTCATACAAGGAGTATCAAGGTAATATCTTAGATTTTACAAAAAAATCTATGAAAGAAGAAAACTCACCTGGTCAAAGTGATGTTGTGAAACCCTAAGTTTGAGAGAGAAACTTAGGAACTAGAGGAGGTTATGAAATATAAGTAACCTGATGAATTTTATTATATGAAATGAAAATTTTGAAGGTGATCTTTCTAAATGGGAGAAGAATGTGACAGCCCAAACTTTTATAAATGAAATTACATTTTTATTGAACAAATTATTTATTAAGTATTATTTTCATATAAAAATAATACACTAAATTGGATATTTTAGACAACTTATAAAATATATTCTATCAGATTTAAAATACTTTTAAGAATCTCAACCATCGATAATATATCTATTGTACCAAAACTAATAAGATTAGTATATATTAGGGGTTAGGATAAAGTCTAATTTCTATAGATAGAATGAGATATGGACTTTACTGGTTGGATCACACCCTAGAGAGTAAATTTATTAGAGATTTCAAGGGAGATGGAATTACTGGGATTTTCCCTTGACCAATCCCGTGATGAAATTTTACAAATGAATCATCAAAGAAATTGTTTATATGAGAATCTCAATATTATCGTGATCTAGACCCAAACCAAGATCCCCAAACCACCCTAAGAAATCCCCACCATCACACACCTTACCCTTAAGTAATACATTGGTGTAATAAAGGGTTATGTATCTAGATACTAGTAGTATGAATTTATATATTTCTCATTTTAATAAAACAATGGTTATATTTATCCCTTATTATTATCATTATTCTATAATAGTTGACGAAAATTAGATTCTAATATAGGGAAACCAATATTGCATTTTTAGAAAATAAACAATTTTAATTAAAAAACTTTTTTTGATAAATTTAAGATTTTTAAATTATTATTCTTCATATAATATTAAAATTAAATATTAGTTTTATACAAATGTTAATATAATTTATTAAAGTCCAATAAAATCTTTATAAGGGTCAGAAAAATTTTATTTTCATAAAAAATAGTATTTTTCAATAAAAAATAATTTTATTTAAAAGAGTAAATTATCATGTTTGGAGAATAATTTTGATAAAATAAATATTTGTTTTGAAATCAACACATTTAAATTATATAATGGTGATTTATTCTTAATTTTCTAATAAAATCCGATTTTTGGGTAAAAATTATACATTATATAAATATACGGTATGTATTACAACATCATAATAGCACAAAAGTGATGTAATAAATAGTATAAAGTTAATCCTAAACAAAAAATATTTATTCACTTTAATATAACGTGTTTCTGAAGTTATTTTATTAATTTTACTAACCCTTAATGAATCCTCCAAAACCTAAATTATATTTTAAGGTTTTAAAATAAATTCTTCAAAAACACGACCCACATCCAAAACATCAAGGGTATTATTATAAGTATTTACGTAATTAGAATTATAAAATATTGAAAAACACTCCTCTTTGGTAGAAATCATAGTTAAATACCATGGAAGGGTTTTTTTTATTTTGTTATATATATTATGAAACTTATGTTTAGAAATTAATAAATAATTCCTCCTCTTTTGCTATAAATACCTACCAATCTTCCCAGTCATATTCAATAAAAATTAGTTGTGTATAATGTTACTCCCCCTGTCAGTCTTTAAACCCCTCCTAATGTATTCCCAATCTCTTTAGGATCTCTTTCCAATATTTTATAATCACTCTCTCAAGGTAAGAGACCATCTCCCCTAATTATTATTTAAACTACATTCTTTGTACTAATCCATTTGATTTCCATTTTTTCATATTTTTATGTGTTTTTAAAAATCCCTCTAATATAATTATTTTTACCATGTAATGATATACAACATTTATCTCTCATTTAATCCTACTATAAACCATTAAGTACACCCATTATGCTGCCAAATATATCTTGGGATTGTCTATTCCAAACATTTTCATAGTGAATACCTGTCCTCATTTACCCTTAATGGTATTCACCTATTTTTACCTATAATTAATTTATTATGTAATTATATATATATATAACCTGAACTCATTAATCATTGGGATAAAAGTGATTAATAAAATTTTTATTTTGTATGATCTATGTGGTGCACAAATGCATGTACGTGATATGAATGCGACATGTGGGACTGAAATTTTATAGTCCTCCAATGAATTTGGTAATGTTTTTATCTGATGATATTACATGTATGGTTCTTGGTAGGACATCATAATTACATAATTTTTATTATTTCTTGGTAGATATCCTTAACTTGCACTTATGATTTCATGTTTTATGTTGTTTCCACATTCCTATATTTCCTTGATGTTATCATCTTATATCATGCTTAGATGATCATGTTTATGATTCCCAGCACTTTTATGTCACCATGATATTCCTATTCACTAACATGTATTACTTTGATCATATTATGATTTTATTATTTCATTAACAAGACTTACCTCTCTCCATTTTCTTATATACGTCCTCAATTTATCCAATGAAGTATTATAATATCGATAGAATATAATGGTATTTTTGGAGTTTTTAAATAAAATTGTTGTATCCATGTTTCAATTAAATATTCTATGTACCTAATTTACTAAAAAACTCGGCCTCATGATCTTTTGGGATTGTATTATGATTATATTTATGTAATAAATCATGAATTATGGTGTATCAAATATATGGGTTATCATAAGTTGGACATTCTCTGAGGTATTAGAGGAATTACTCATTGGAGGAGAAGTTTATAGTGTATAAGAACCACTAATTCTTGAAATATATCATATCCAAATGTGAAATTAATCATTTCAAGTTAATTTGGGACAATTATCTTTAGAATTTTCATTTTGAACTAGCTTATCCCCCTATAGAGGTAAATGTGGGTACATATGATTTGAGCTAGAAGATGTGGGTTCAAGTAGTTCATGGGACTATTAGTCAGTAGAAATTGATGGCACTTTCCACTAAGATTATTTTAAAAATAAAAAATTACCCGGGTCACAAAACCCTTACAACGTTTTTTCCTTTTCCCCTTCATTACTCTTCAATATAAAGTGGAGATGATTATATAACCAGGAGTTTTTATCGTTGAGGGATAATATATATGATGGGGAACTTCGACCCTAATTGAAGTTAAATAATGACGACATTATCCATGTTTATGTTCGTGTACTTTTTCCCATGAATTTTTTTGAATATTTTCTGTATGAGTCACAATCCTCAAAATGAGTGGTTTACCCTAGTTTGATGAAGATGTAATGTGACATGTGCCAATAATATTGGCGGCCGAGAGTGAATAAGTATGTGACATGTTTTATTATATGATTCTTGTCATATTAGCTGGAGAAGGATAAGAATTAGTGGATCATTGATCTTTTTAAGAAATTTAATTTTCGTGGGTAAAAATTTGATGATGTTGCCATGGATTTTATGATGTGGCCACCAAGTATTCCTTGGGGTATTAATGTAGAATTCGTGATAGTGAATCGACTTACAAAGGTGGATCACTTATTACTGAGTAGAGAGACCTTCTCGATGGATGATCTTAGAAAGATCTATTTTTAGGATATATTAAAAATGAACGGGGTCCCTCAAACCATTATTTCATATTGATATTATCATTATACATTATGCTTCTAGCATGGGTTATAGAAAGTATTAGTTATGGTGGTGTATTTGAGCACTGCCTATCATCCATAGACCAACTGATATTTCGAACATACTATACACATTTTGGAGGAATATATTAGAACGCCTTTCCAAGGGTTTCATTTTTCATGGGATATATAACACCCTGATATTTT
This sequence comes from Viscum album, assembly GCA_963277665.1. NCBI lineage: Eukaryota > Viridiplantae > Streptophyta > Magnoliopsida > Santalales > Viscaceae > Viscum > Viscum album. The sequence goes on along the minus strand of OY728138.1, from coordinate 1,018,726,921 downwards.
GTGATATATTTATACTTAAATACGTTTTATTTCTTTGATATATTTTTTTATGCACTACACCATGTTTAAACCAACTATGATATATTATTTAAATATTATTATTTAATGTGATAATTATCATCTAGATTTTAGATTTATAGGGATGAATAACACCAACTAAATTAAGTGAAATTATCTTTTAAATATTTATAAAAATTAATTCATTGGTTATCAATTATCAGGAGATGAAAATAAACCTATTTTATGGTAAAAATAGATGTTTTTATGAAAAAATTGTTTATGCATGCATTTTGTTTTTATATTAAAAAAATAAATTAATCATTATTTATGAATAAATTTATTGAAATATCTTGTTAATATATTCAATAATATATTTTAACATTTATTTAATTTTTATTACTTAGAAAAGAATGAGAATAAATTCAGTTTCAGGCTTAAAAATTAATTTTTCTAAAAATCGGTTTCATTACATTTTTCATGCTTATTTTAAAATTAATTTATACCACCCATTTGAATTTAATTTTTTAATAGGTTTTCCAAATTAGTTAGAATAATTTTCATATTTATTAACAAGGGAACTTACATTTTTTTCATAATTAATAGTAAATATGGTAAAAACAATTCACATTGGTTAAGGTTAAAAAGGGTTAATAAGGTTTTCAAATAAAAGATAAGGTTTGAAATATTACATAAACATTTCTAAATTTTATTTGATTATAATGTTTTGACCTTAAAATACTTTATTTTATAATTTAGGTTTCCTTGTTAGAAATTTCACTTGAATTTGACTTGATCATATTTAATATCTTAGGTATTTACAAGAGTGTCACCCCCCTCACATAAAAAAGGGAACCATCTATTCTCAATTATAAACACCACATAAACCATTTATTTGAAACAATATATCTTCAGATACTCTTCCATTATTATTATCCATTACCTTGGGATAATGGTCATTTGAAAAGACTCTTCCAATAAGTCTTATGGTGCTTCTCAAAGAAGGATACTTTAAGAAGAGGTATATATTCTTATAGATGTTTTTTATGTTTCTTTCTTATTAAACCACCTAAAAATGTTTTACAAACATATTAACATAATTTAATAAGTATAGTTACTATAATTATAATTTTTTACATTAATTTAATATCCATTTCCAATCTCATTCTCATCCATTAAAAAATGATAATGTCTCCCATTCCTACGTGTGGACTACCACATTTAAAAAACAATGTGATTTTTTATTAATTTCTATTTTAAATGAATGGTAATAAAAATATATTTATGGAATATATATTATATTTTTTATTTAATTATTATTCTATAAAGTTGAATTACTATTTACATTTATTTTATTTCATCCATCGAAGAGTGGAAATATCACTCATGCGTATGTACGGACTACCATCTCAGAGAAGTGATGTAATTAATTTTCCACACCAATTTATATGAATGGTTATAAAATTATATATAATGAATTAATATGATAATTTTCACATGATTAATATTTAGTATATTATTAATGCATTACCAAGGTGTAATTACTGAAACTGTCGAACCAAAACAAGCTTGAAAAGCGGACCAATTATCACCTGAATTTTAATTTTAATAAATGTTTTTTTATAAATGGGTAATTAGAAGTTATAATATAATTTAATATTGTATGGAAATTATGAATATTGTGTTTTAATATATTTATAATAAATATAAATTTATTATATATGTTTTTTATAATGTGTTGGAATAAAGACGGGACCTGACGTTAGGGTTTATGTAACAATCACTTTTGCTTTTGAGATTTTCTATATTAAATTTATATCAAGAGAAATTATATGATCCTTAACCTTAAAACCATATATATTTTTATTATCCTATATAAATTTTTTAATTTTCAATTATTAGTAACATTTTACTCTCTTTATTACTTAAAATTATTGAAAAAGTATTTTAAGAAAATCCAACCTTATTTATTCTTTGGTCGATGAAATTTTTCATCCATGTAAATTTTATTTAAAATGTTTACAAGAATGTTATTTTTATGATAAAATTATTATTTATATTTATATTCAACCACTTTAAAATTTATTTTCAAAATTTTAGAAGGAACCATATTTTAATATTCCAAATGATAAACTTTAGGAATTTTTACCAGAAGTGTGAAAGAAATATTTGTTTTAAAATTTACCACATGAACAATTTTTTCCAACACCAAAAATGTTCTTTGATTTGAATATTCCTTTAAAAATTTCCATGATTATTTTCAAAGGAAATATTTTTCACAATATTTTTTAAATTTATTGTTTTAACGACATTGAAGGAAAATGATATTTTCTTTTATTTTCAATGAAATGTTAAAAATCTATTTCAAAGGTATTTTTCATTTATATCAACATACTATGATGTTTCTTATGATTAAATGGGGATAAAATATAGTGATACCATATATGTTCTTTCTCTATAAGGATTATTATTATTTGATTATAAAATTTTTATGAAACCCATTTCTTTTTCATGGTTTATGAAATAATGAATTGATGGATGTTTTTATGATCACAGAGCATATATATCTATGGTTTTCATTACGTGAAGGGTGTTTCTATTAAATACAACCAATTAATTCGGTAATGATTGATATCCCATGAGAATATAAGGAATAAAATATTGATTGAACCCAATTTACTAAGGAAATATGTCTATTATGAAAGTCTTGGGAGTGAACATTGAGTAAGGAAATGATGGAATAAGGAGTGAACCCAATCCACTATGGGACTTTGTTTACTATGATAATCTTGGAAGTAGGTCGTGACTAATGAAATCATTCTATATACTTATGATTATTTTTCACAATTCCTATAACATGTTCTTATGCTTATGATATGTTCTCATGGATCGTGATTTATTAGTGATGATTCCTCACTCTTATGACTCATGTCTTCTGAAAAGATAAAAATTAAAACATGGAAAATGATTTTTGATCTATGATAGATTGGGTATGAACATAGAAAGTTATAATAATCATCTCACACACTTATGAATATATTATTCCTTAATATGATCATTGATTGATATCTTCCATTTTTACCCTTACCGGAGCCACGTTTTCTAAAAAACCTGACTAAATTTTAAAAATATATGAGTTTTTATATATAATTATATATATATATATATGTCTACATGTATATATATATCTGTGTGTGTGTTTATATATATGTAAATATATTTATATATATATATAAATATATATTTATATATATATTTATATATGTGTGTTTCTATTTATAAATATTAATATATTAATATATATAAAAATATGTGTCTGTGTTTATATATGTTCATATATATGTGTCAGTATTTAAAAAATCATTATTATATATATATAATTTTATATACTATTATATATATATTTATATAATTATATTATATTATATTATATTATATATTATATATATACAAGTCTATATTTTATGTTAATATATATATATATATTATGCTTATATATATGATTATATTATATATATATATATGTGTATATTTTAAGTTTATATTTTATGTTTATATATATAATTATTATATATATATATATCATGTTTATATCAACATATATATGTTTATATTTTATATAAACATGTTTATATATATATATATGTTTATATATATATTTCTACATGTGTGTGCGTGTGTAAATATATGTATATGTATATATAGATATATATATATATATATATATGTATATATAATTAGCCACAATTTAAAACACTGATAAAAATGTCAAAAAAATAATAAAGTTTTCTTAAAAATGAGAATAAATTTAAAATATGTATGTGTCTTTATAAATAAATATATGTGTGTGTCTATATATATATATATAGATTTATATATTTATATATATGAGTGTGTGTGTGTGTTTATATATATAAATGTATATATTTTTATATATATTTTTATATATATTTTTATATATATGTGTCCATATATATATATAAATGTATATTTATATTGATGTGGGGAAATGATATTTATAAATATTAATATTTTTAACAATGTTTCATGAAAAATGCATCTAATTTATCTATGTTTTTCAGAAAACATTCCTAAATTAGCGATAATTTTCAAGAAATGTCACTAAATTAGCAATGCTTTTGGGGAAATGGAACTAAATTAGTGATAATTTTTAGGAAACATTCATAAATTAGTGATGTATTAAAGAAACATTGTAGAATTAATAACAGTTTTTGTAAATCTCTCTAAGTTAGAGACATTTTTTCAAAAAATGTCGCTAAATTAGGGATTGTTTTTAGGAAAAGATTCTAAATTAACGACATTTTATGAAAACAATGTTAAATTAGTAACTTTTCCTAAATTGTTTTATAGATTATAGTTTTTTTATAGTGACATGAGATCACCCATTATTATGTTTCCAATTTACCATGTTTATGATGAAGGGTTTTAATAAATAAATGTATAATAATGGTACTATGAGAAATGATCTTTGTGGGATATTTTGAAGATATTTCTTGAAATAATTTGATTATTTATCTACTATCCAAAGTACCTAACCTTTATAGTCTTCAAGAATGTATTATTCTGAAATGTGTTGAATATTCATCTAAAATGATCCAATCTTTATGTATTTTATTCTTAGGTCACCTTAGGATAACCAATTGGCCTTAGAAGAATTTTCCTAGAATAACAGTCATTAGGATTTTATACAAATAAAACCTTACACAGAATTTTATGGTATATCTTATCACATAGCTCTATGTTAGTAGTATGCTCATGAGTTATTAATGATCATTCGAAGTCATTTACGAGAGACTTAATAGAGCATGCATTTGATATAGAAGTAGTTGGGTACTACTAAGAGAAGAAAAAGATCTTATGTGGACTAGCGACACTAACCTATTCAATTCGAGGTTAGTGAAAAGGTATTATTGTGATTATCAAAGAGGTTAGGGCATTATTTTTTTTAGAGGTAGGGGATGTTGGCACCCAGGTTTATGTGTTTGTTTGAGATAGTATAGTGATTCAATGTAGTGGGGTACTCACTAACTATCCCATAATGATTTAGTGACATTCATGATGTTTTCCACATATTACAATTGATATGATACCATCTAGATCCATATCACAAGATTGAATGTGATAATATTGAGCCTCAGGTCAACACATCCTTTCAGGTGCATTTGGTTTATATAATGTATGATAGTAAGAAAAATATTTGTGGCAAGAAAATCACTTTGTTACAGGTACAATGGAAACATGATTATAACCAAGAAGGGACCTGGGGGTAGGAATTATATATGAGGTATAATTGGTTATAGTGTTTTTTTGAAGAGGCCTAGTGTTATTTTAGAATGAAGATCAAGAATAGGATATTATTTTTTGGGAGGTTTTAAAGCCACCCAAACTTCTTCTTAGGTACGACTAGTTTAAATAATGCCATAACATATTAAATATAATCGAAAATTAAATTTTGTTAGTTATAATGGTTTTTATTTTTGAGGGTGGTTCAGGACTTTATTTTAATGGTGAATAATGTGGCTAATCTTGGCATAACCTCTCACTCGAGGGTGGTGGATGTAAAAATGACTTTGTAAAACAACATGAAATTATATGAGGTAAGTTCAGTCCAAGAGGGTGTGATGTTCGAGCCAATAGGTTGAGTTGTTTTGAAGAGTCTCTTATAGATTCTACTTTGGGATGATAATTCCTTAGAGCGGGGGTTTATAACACCCATAACATTTTTTGAGGTGATTTATGGTTTGGTATTAGTGTCATGATATGGTTTATTTACTTATTTTTAACTGATGGAGTTGTGGGGTACTTCAAGAGCAAGTTTGTAAAGTACATGGATGGTCATAAAACCATTTAGAGGTTTTCAGCAACCTTTATAGCATGGAACACTATTTCACGACATGAAAAACCATACCAAGTTATGGAGTGGTGTTTCCCCAAACATTCATGGTGTGAATGCATGAATCACAATATGAATTTCCTATGGGAAGTGGTATTTTAAAATAGGGGAATCACCTAAAAACTCCCTTATTTAATTTTCTCAACCACCCATCTTGTTTTTGGTATATGCTGTATTTCAAGGGGTTTTCATCTTAATTTCCTATAAGATTAATGTGTTGTTCAATGAAATTCATTTCTCTCATTAAGTACCAAATTATTCAAGTATTAGATGTCCCTTTTATTTTATATTTCCTTTTCTCCTTCTCATGAACCCTAATATGGCGTTTACATAATTTGATTTAGGGATATTTTCTTGTTGTATGTAATTTATTTAGTGGTTATTGGTGAATTTGCATTATTTTGTTTAATATTGCTGGTTCTAATTATTTTACCATAAATTCTCACCATCTCTGTTGTGCATATAATTTTCCTGTCATAGAGATGTTCTGTGAATTTGAAATAAAAATTATAAATAAATGTTGGACACCTTAACTCATGAAATAAAATCATTCCACGGGTCATGAAAAACCAATTGGTGAGAAGACCAAAACCTTATCCACACATGGGGTGTGTGAGACCGATATTGTAAATGGGGAAAATTAATAAGGTCAACTATGGTGGTGTCTAGGCATAAGTGATTGGAGTGTGATTATAAGTAATAAATTCCTAGAAAATAGTCTATGTTTTTAAGTAAATTTTAATTATGTGATACCTGTTAAACATGAACAAATGGTATGATTAAATTATTATATGATCATAGAAACCATTACGAATATTTGGGACCACCATGGATTTGATCCATATGCTCAAGATGACTACTGATTTGGGATATTTAGGGGTTTAGATAGGATGAATATTGATTTGGGATTTGAGGGGTTGGATCTATGGAGAATTTTAATTTAGGATTTCAGGTTTTGAATCTAAGAGGATTAATAATTTAGGCTTCTATGTGTAAACACATGGACATTCCATGAATTTTTTTTCATTAAATACATGTGAACTTTACGAGCCGGCGAAAATTTACGGCGCATGATTCTGAGGCCCAGTGTACCCATAATCAATTTATGAAGTTTTGTTTGGGTAAGTTCAGTAAATGGACGAGTGGGATTTTATAACTTTTGAACAGGTGCTTGGAACTGAAACCTGAGGGCACTTTTGAACTCATATCACCGATATTCACTTAAGAGGACTTTCACCTCAATGACAGTCGGTCTATAATGAAAGTTAGTTTTTGAGTTTATAAAGAAAAAGTTAAATAAAAATAAGTGTTAGCATATTTTTATTGTTAAGGTCGTTAAAACCTACAATAGTTGGTTAGGGGTGGGGGCCACCACACCATAACCTACCATGAGAGGTTATGGTGGTGGGGCCCACCCGAGGTTTAAACATCTCTTGACAGTTAATGAGGTGGGACCACCTGAAGATGAAACCCTTGAACTCCCTTAATTAATTTGTGGCTACAAACAAGAATTAATTATGTGGCCCCCCAATTTAATTAACTCTCCATTTTAACTCATTCCAACCATTAAAATAATTGATAATCTATTATTTCTTTTGGGGTTGGCATCATACTTTTTTTTGGAAGGGAGAATTAAGGAAGAGGAGAGCTAGGGAGAACCATTATCAGAACGAAGAATGTGAAGAACAGCGGTGACACTTCTTCCTCAGTCTTCTACCCCAGACACTTTCCAACGCACGATCATAAGTTGGGAGTGCGTGATGAATGCGGAGAACGAAGAATCGATGTTCGCTTCCCATGACTTCGTCAACGATCATCGACAAACAAAGTAGTGGTTTGAGTTGATTTTGTTCCTTTTCTACGTCGTTCAATTTTTAGATTATGTTATGCCGATTGATATCAATATAACGTGGAGGGATCAGACCGCACTAACACGACCTGACCCCCCCCCCCCCCCTTTGACTGTTCTCATTTGTTGATGACGGAGGTGGAGTAACAGCAGCCGGCGTCGGGCCGACCACGAAGAAACCGGTGGCGCACGGTCGCTGGGTCGCCGGAAGGGCGTGATACCATCGTGTCTCCCATAAGAAAGGGGTCGCGGCCAGGCCAGGCCGTGACGGAAGGGCGCAACACCGTATCGTCGCATAGAGGAGGAGAGCTGCGGCCAGGGCGGGCCGCGGCGGAGGAGCATGAGCAGCCAGCGATACGGAGCGGCTGGATGCTCGGCCATACGGGAGAAGCAAGACTCTGCTGGGTCCTGCATGAGCTGGACCGGCACCACCTGGCACCGGTTGGATATCCACCCTAATGGCTCTGTCGTTCAAGATCCAGGGGGTGCGCGGCTTCCCCTTGAATGCGGCTGAGGAAAACCCCCCGCGGGCCGTTGGGCCGCTGGGCCAGACCCAGCGTGGGTCGGACCCAGTGGGGGATGGGCTGCCCACTCGGCCCGGGCCGCCCCCTCGGGTCGGGCCGCCCCCCTCAGGCCGGGCTGCCCACTCCGCCCAAGATGCCCCCTCAGGTCGGGTCAGACCCATGGGCTGGGTTGGACCCGCTGACCGGGTCGGACCCGTGGACAGGGTCGGACCCCAGTCCGAACCCATTTGAACCGAAATCACCTTTTCGCCCGTAACATGGGCTACGGGTGTCTAATCGAAAAACCATCTGTGGAAATAGAAATATTAGAGAGAGATGATTCTTTTGGAATACCCCACTTGAGGTTTGGACATAGTTGGGGTATGGTCGAGTTGGTTCGAACCTAAAAACCAATCGGGCTCCTTTGACGGAAATGAAAATAACTCACATATCAGGCGTCCAATTGACGCGCCGTCTATTGTGTTGAGACCCCTACGATGAGGAGGACCTTTGAGATACTTCTAATAGGGACTTCATGACAGTTGGATAATCTACCTGTAGTTCATCGAGTCGATCCTCCAGGAGAGAGCAAGCGGAGTACGGAGACCTAGTAGATGGATGAGACCTGACGACTGCTAACCTTTCGACTCGGAGTGTTTCGGCTAGTCCAGTGGGGAGCGCCTCTGTGTGACTCCGAAAACCCATAGTGGGGAGAACCTCCATGTGACGTATCAGACCCACAGTAATCAACATGAGGAGTACCTCAGAAGGCTATGAGGGGGAGCACCTCTGTGTGAGCATGTCAGACCCACAGTGGGAAGCGCCTCTGTGTGAGTGTAGAAGATCCACAATACTCGACAGGAGGAGTACTAAAGTATTCCAGGATAGTGGGAGGCACCTCTGTGTGACACGGAAGGCCCACTGTACTCGATAGAGGAGTACACCATCAGCCGAAGATCCGACAGTGTGACTGGGGATGTTACTTGATACCACCCCTCGAATAAAATCCTAGTTTGAGCTGAGTTAATGACTTTTGTATTTTCCTCATGATTGACGTGGGATACAAGATAAATTATGTATATGTATGATAATATACCTAATTAAAGGGTTATCCGTGGAATTCATTCTTTGTGGTTTATCCTTGTTGGATTTTGTGAGACCATGAGGGTCTTGGGGTCCCTATTGAGTTTCGTTATACTCACCCCTACATGGGCTATGCCCGCACCTTGTTGTGTAGGTTGTAGATGACGGACAGCGCTGACTGAGGCAGAGAGAGTAGCATGAATGGAAGGTACACAGAGGTGGAACACTCGGCATTATGGTACACGGAGGAGCCGAACGAACATGGAGCACTGTGCAGGCTATATGTACCTACCCTTCAGGTAGGGTTTTTCGGTGGATGATCCAGCATATATTTACTTTCTTTCAGTTATAATGTTACTTTTCCGTTTCCTTGTACTTTACTGTTGGCCTTGTATTTCCAGCCCCTTTACTTATAAGCACTATTTTTTTTTACAACTTTGTTTAGTGTTTTACTTACAACACATACTCTGTTGTGTGTGTTTCAGTTTATAAAGGCAATGTCTTCCCAGTTTTGGTATTTACGCCTTTGGTGCTAGTCACCAGCCCCTGGCCTATGGAAGGCAGGCTTGGGGTAGTGATGATACGGCCCTAGGGGGATGGGTTGTGACACTATGTGTTGGATCTATGATGACTACTAATTTTGGATGCTAGGGGTTGGAGAAGGTATGAATACTGATAGGTTTTTTTGTGGTTGGTGCCTGGATGACTATTTATTAGTGCTACTAGGGGTTGGATCTGAGATGACTGTTGATATGGTCCACAATGGGTTTGGAGTGAGGATGACTACTGATTTGGGTTACCTAAGGTTTGAGTTGGGAAAAATATAATGACCCATACTTTACATACATTGTTATTACGTCAGAATTGAAGCATACTTATTAAAAAATATAACAAAACCATGAAAGGACCGTATAGGTATAGTGTCTTTAGAAATTGGGAAACATAAAAAACTCGTTTATAAAGCATCTACATTGTCACTCATTTATTTCATCATATCTAGAGTCCCTTTTGGCATATCCTACTTAATACCCTTATTCCAGACCTGGGGAAAAGAAAACATACAAAATGGTAAGCTCAAATGCTCAGTAAGGATAAACAAAAGAAATATCAATCATATCATATTCATAAGAAAATAATATTTTGGAAATCTTAACCTGCAAAAGAGATCATAATTTCATAACATGGGATAAATCATAGTAGTGAAATGTAATCCCAATAATCATAACATAAAACATGAAACTTTGTGTCATACACACAAAATCATAAAGAATCATTTCTTAGTAGTCAAGACTCATTGCCAAGACTATCTTAGAAGGAAAAGTCCATTTCTTAACTGAGTTCACTCCTCGTTTCAGTCCTATTTCACTGAACCGGATTAACCTGACGTTCCAGCCATATCTATCTCATGATATATAAATCTTTAACCAATGCATTGTAGGGAGATATAGGTCCCACCCATCTCATAATGACACCATTCTTATGTGTGCCATAAAATCATATATCATACATCATAGCATAACACATGTAATAAAAATGGTATTCTTAAACATCATGCCATCATAACATAATCCACATAAGATAAAAGGACAACATAAAATATATTCAATCATAAAATAATCAAATAAATGTAAAAAAAGGGATAGAAAAAGAACCCTATATTATCTTAGATGGAAAATAATTTTGATAAAACACTTGAACTCCATTCTCGAGGAAAATATCCTTTCTACTTCAAAAAATATTTCCTTTCTTAACATATCATATAGTTTTAAACTAAAAGATGTTGATTAAAAATAAACCTGAAAACTTGTAAAGGAAGCTTCATGGAAATAAGGTTCTAAAAATCCATTCATGCCGTATAAGTTAAAAAAACATTCTTCTCATACTTTGGCCGAAAAAGTCAAAAAGTACCTTGTACGAAAAATGACAAAATATTCCTTTCATATCTTGTACTAAAAACTCACCGAAGGGTAAAATTGGATTTAAAAAATTGTAGGATGATATAAATAATATTACATATTGAGGAAACATGGATGTGGATGATAAATATTCCCCAGTAAATTCTGATGTATAAACAATCTAGGATAAAAATTGAGATTGCGAGATTTTCACTTACCTTAGGTCTGATTTGCTTCGTACGTGTCCGAACCTCCTGTATAATGATTTAAATAATTTTATTGACTTATTCCAGAATCATACTCATTTTTATGATATCGTATATTATTATATTCTTATTAGTAATATTTCATTGTTACTTGTTATTTGGGTGTTTATTGTTTTTTGTTCTTATGCATGTTTTGTCGAATAAATTCTTATTCTTCTTTTAGGATATAGATACCTCATTTCCAGAATGTTATTAGTGTAATATATATCATATTTATTCATTCAATTCATTCATATAATCATTATGTAATGAAGATCCGGTAAAACGAGTCGCATCACATCGTGGAGACAGTAGGCCGTACGTATGCACGAGCGATGATATCGTTCCCATGATCGTGGAATTGTATTGAAGTGTATGTATATAGTTTCAGAATCAATATCAATTTACAATAATCATATATAGTTATTATTTACACCATTATACCCATCCAAGTAAGGTGGTGGTGGAAAATAGATTACACCACGGCGTGGAGACGACATTCAGTACGTACGCACGCGCTGTGATTTCGTTTTCCGTAGGATGGATAGATGGTTAAATAGAGTTGTTCATACTTATAATAACATATCAGTATATTAGTTATACTTATGTTATTACTTCATAATGAAACAACTAAATAAGAAGAAGTAGAAGAAGAAATAAAGTTGAAATAATCGATAACGGACATTACCTCTTCTTTGAAGCACCTCTTCTTAACCCCCTCTTAGGGAACTAAAGATGGTCCTTGAAGAAGACCAGGACCTCTAGGATGTTTCTAGGGAAGTGGAGAAGAGAAATTGGCAGGGGTTGGACGAGCTTGAATTCTCAAAGTGGTGTGAGGAGGAGATGGAGGAGGTTCCCTTTAATAATGGAGGAGAGGGGCACCTTATGAAAACATAAAATATTATTTTATAATAAAGTCATATTCAGTTTTTAATAGCTCCAAATTGATTTATTTATAAACTAAAGTAGAGATGGTTTGAATTCCTCTCATCCAATAGAATTTATACAATATTAGGTTTCTATTTTAACCTTATCATTTAGATTTAACTTTAAGTTAAATAATTTTACTTTTACCGTGTCTTCTTGTTTTCTTACACTATAAGGTTAATAAACATACTATAACAAGTTAAGCGAACCCCAAGTTGAATATTATTAATATATATAACCTTATCTAAGTCATTTGGCCGAACCTTATATTTTTAAGAATAAAATAACAATAAATAATATAATATTTGTTTGAAAAACTATTTTATGTCAATTTTGACACTATTTGTTAATTTATTTTTGTGAAAATCATAACAGCATGATTAGTTCAAAGAAAGTTAAATAAATCAATAATAACATGTCATATTAACCTATAAAATTAGTGTAATTCAAAAAAAGTCTAAACTTACATTTATTTGGGTATTTATAATATCAATTAATTTAATATTTCATTATTAGGTAATTACTGCATAATCATTGTGTCATAAATAACTTAAATTATATAATGTCTAAAAATTATAAATAAAATATCATTAGGTATGAAATATTTTTATATTTCTAATTAATATTTATATTCTAATTTTTCTTATTTATAACTCTGTATTAAAAATGAATTAGTTATTAAACTTTGATTTTAACTATTTTAACTCTTCTTTAAATAAAATAATATTAAATGTCATAATCTAATCCAATTGGACCTAAATGGTCATATTTTATTCCTAAATTTATTTTTCGTCGAATTAATCTTATCCAATAGAATTATGACATGTGTTAGGTTAATAATAATATCATTTTTACCCTTAATTACCCTATTTACTTTTAACCGTGGTAAAAAAAAGTAAAAATTTACTATTCACCAAAAATTATTTTTATCTTATTGAACCACATTTTAGTCCTTGATATTAACCGTGTCTCTATAATTTTTGAAATTACACTCACAGTAGTGGTAAAATTAAGTTTTATGTAAATTTTCAAATTCTCTTAGGAGGTGGGAAAAAGACGGTGAAAAGTTCAATAAAATATTTATATATCTAAAATTATTATAAAATGACTCTAATAAATTACATTGAACTTATATAGGTATTATGTATAAATTTTTGCCTAAAATAAATTTCAATAAAAAAATAATTATTTAAATAAAAAGTGGGTTTTTAAATAGTAACCCTTTGTTTTCACTATTCATCAAAAATTGAATGTTTTCAGAAAAATACCAAAATTTCTCCCTAGGCTAATTTGGATATTCCAAATCCAAATATGAAGTCCATTTTGAAAGATAAAATTTATGAAATTTTATAAATTTGATATTACAATACATAACGACTAATTTTAATAATATTTTAATAGCATATCGTTGTTTAGTGAAACTCGGTATTGCGTACAACGCATGCTATCGAGGAAGGTCATGATTGCGTATAAAGCAAGCCAAGCTAGTGTTGTGTGTTGTGAATGATTAATTTGATGATTTATATAACATCAAATCAAAATATTTCTCATAAAACTCTCGGGTGTTATATTCTACCCCCCTTGAAATGAATTTTGCCCTCCAAATTTGTCACTTTGTAACAAACAGATGAGGATACCTCTCCCTCATCATATCTTTAATCTCCCATGTAGCTTCTTATAATTGGTTGTTCCTCCATAAAACTTTCACCAAGTGAGTGGTCTTGTTTGGTTTGACTTTTTTGCTACAATCCATAATCTCTATCGGTTGTTCTTCAAAAGAAAGATCTTGCTCCAGTGGTACAACTTATGAGCTGAGTACATGTGAAGGATCGGGTATGTACTTTCTTAGGAGAGATACATGGAAAAAATCATGAACTTGAGAGAGATTCGGTGGAAGCGCCAATTGGTAAGATACCTTCCAAAAATGATCCAGTATTTTAAAAGGACCGATATACCTAGGTCTCAGCTTTCCCTTTCTTTCTAAATCTCATTACTCTCTTTCAAGGAGATATTCGTAAGAACACTTTATCACCCACTTAAAACTCTAGGTCTTTTCTTAGGTTATCGGCATAACTTTTTTGTCGACTCTGAGATGCTCTTATGTGTTTTTGAATAGATCTGACCTTTTCTGCCATCTCATCAACAAGATTAGGTCATAATCGATTTCTTTCCCCAAATTCATCCCAGCAAGTTGGAGTTCGGAATTTCTTTCCATATAGAGCTTCATAAGGATCTATCTGAATACAGGAGTGAAAGCTATTATTATAAGAAAATTCCACCAAAGGTAGGTGTTGATCCCAAACACCTTTGAAATCCATAGAGCAAGCTCTTAATATATCTTATAGAGTTTGAATTGTTCCCTCAGACTGACCATCTGTCTGAGGATGATAAGTAGTGCTAAAACTCAACTTTGTATCTAAAGTATGCTGAAAACTTCTCCAAAACATCGAGGTAAACCTCGGATCCCGATTAGATATAATGGAAAGTAGTACTCCATGCAATCTTACCACTTCCTTTACATGTATCCTGGAAAGCTGATCCAAAGATAAATCTTCTCTAATAGCAATGAAGTGTACCAAATTTGTAAAATGATCCACTATGACCCAGATAGCACTATTTCCTTTGGATGTTTTAGGAAGTCCGGTGACAAAGTCCATAGTGATGTTTTTCCATTTCCATTCGGGTATGGGTAATGGTTGTAACATCCCCTCAGACTTCTGTATCTCAGCTTTAACTTGCTGACAAACCAAGCATTGAGAGACATATTCAACAACATCTCTTTTCATGCCATCCCACTAGAAGTACTCTTTCAGGTCCCTATACATCTTCATGCTTCCAAGATGAATAGAGAATGAAGAACTATGAGCCTCATCCAGCAGCTCCTTTAATTCTGGGATGGGAGGAACACAAACCTGATTCCTGAACTTTATTATCCCATCACAATCAAGGTTGAATTCAGGAATATTTCTCACCTTCTTTTGTAACTCTACATCTTCTTTCTGTTCCTCTTTAATATTCACATGTATAGATGGTTGAACATTCATTTGATAAAGATAAGATTTTTCCCCTTCCATTATAATTCCAAGATCCATCCTTTGTAAATCCATAAATATTGGATCTTTTGTGATCCTCATCATGGATAAGCTAGCATGGTCTTGTCAACTTAATGCATCTTCCACCTTGTTTGCTTTCCCAGGGTGGTAATGAATTGAGCAGTCGTAATCCTTAATCAGCTCTAACCATCTTCTTTGGCGCATATTCATCTCCTTTTGTGTGAAAATATACTTTAAACTTTTATGATCAGTATAAATATCACACCTTTCTCCATAATGATAATGCCTCCAGATCTGTAATGCAAAGATTACCGCAGCTAACTCCAAATCATGAGTTGGGTAATTTTTCTCATGGATTTTCAATTGTTGTGAGGCATAAGCTATCACCATATCATTTTTCATGAGAACACACCCCAATCCCTTCTTGGATGCATCATTGTAGTTCACAAACCTTTCTCCACTACAAGGCAGCGTGAGAACAGGTGCACTGGATAACCTTATTTTTAACTCCTTGAAATTCTTTTCACACTCCTCCATCCAAACGAATTTAACTCCTTTTCGAGTCAACCTGGTGAGTGGATTAGATAATCGTGAAAAATATTTCACAAAACGTCGATAATATCCATCCAAACCAATAAAAATTTGGATCTTAGTTACTGTTGTTGGTCTCGACCATCTTTTGATAACCTTTGTTTTTGCTGGATCCATAGATATCCCCTCTTTTGAGATTATGTGACCCAAAAATGCAACTTTTTGAAGCCAAAATTCACACTTGGTAAATGTGGCATAAAGCTTATCCTTTCTCAAGGTCTTCAATAGAATTCTCTAGTGATCTTCATGTTCTTTCTTTCTCTTTGAATAGACAATAATATCATCCATAAAGACTACCAAAAAGTGATCAAGACAGTCTCTAAAGACTCTATTCATTAGATCCATAAAGATAGCAGGGGCATTAGTAAGGCCAAATGGCATCACTATAAAATCCTAGTGTCCATACCTTGTACGGAAATCCGTCTATGGTATATCCTCCCTTTTGACACTTAATTGATGATACCCTGAACGAAGATCAATCTTGGAAAAGTATTGGTCTCCGCATAGTTGGTCAAATATGTCATCAATGTGCGGGATGGGATATTCTTTCTTGATAGTGATCTTGTTAAGTTCTCTATAATCAATGTAGAGTCTCATTGATCTATCTTTCTTCTTAAAAAACAGAACAGGTGCACCCCAAGGTGATGCACTAGGGCGTATAAATCCCTTATCGAGATTCTCTTGGAGTTGTTTCTTAAATTCCTACAACTCAATTGGGGTCATTCTATAAGGTGTCCTTGAAATAGGCAAAGCACCCGGTATGAGTTCTATTGACAACTCAACTTCATGATTTGGTGGAAGACCCGGCAATTCCTCCGGAAAGACATCATAAAACTCCCGTACAATGGGTGTATTTTTAATCTTGAGTTTCTCTCCAACAATTTGAGATTAATAACCTTCATTTAGTGGAATCAAGACCCATAGGATGGATGAAATTTCCACTGAAAGGTTATGTTCATCCTTGCATCGATAGACGATCATAGATTGATCTGGAATATGAAACGTGACTTCCCTTCTTTGGAAATTGATATGAGCTCCATATAAAGAAATCCAATCCATGCCAAGAATCACATTAAATTCCACTATAGGAAGGATCACAAGATTTTCAAGAACCACTTTCCCACAAACTTCAATCGGAGAAGAATTGTAAAATATTTATGAGAATGTTGTTCCATTAGGGGTTGTCATAGCTAACTCAACATCTAATTGTTTAAGTAATATGGAGATACCCTTTGAAAATGCTTCAGAAATAAAAGAGTGGGTGGATCCAGAATCAAATAAAACATTTTCTACTTTAGAGTGGATGGAAAGTGTACCTTTCACCGCTTTGTTATCATACTCCACATTGCTGATAGAAATTGCATGTGACTTTACTTTTTCTCTACCCTTAAAAGTTTGTTGACGTCGATCATCATCAACAACCCTTGGATTAGGGCATTGATTAGCCTAATGCCCCATTTCCTTGCACTTGTAACATTGAAGTGTAGGAGGTGCACCCTGTGTAGCCTTTTCTTTATTCACATCACTAGACATCTTCTTCCCATCATTGCGGCATTCAAATGCCCGATGACCTTCTTTTCCACATTTGAAACATTTACTTGTCCCTTTAAGACAACTCCCTCCATGTTTCTTTCCGCACTTTGAGCATAAGGTAAAACTCATATTCTTTTCAGTGTGCTCTTTAGATTTCCCTTTGAATTCCATTTTCCTCTTATTATAAAATCCATATGATTGATGGGTTACTCCAATCTCCATCTCAACCTTGAGAGAACATCAAACGATTTCCTCGTATCTATTGAAGTATCTTATGGCTAACGCCCTTCGAAGACTTGGTTTTAATCCACTAAAGAATAGATAGATCTTACTCTCAGGTTGGATAATAATACAAGAAGTGTACCTTGAAAATCTTGTAAAATTTGCTTCGTAGATACCAACAGATTCATCATCCTTTTTCTTTGGTTCGAGAAACTCCTTGTCCATCTTTTTTCGATGAATATGAGGGAAGTACTTATTGAAAAATAAGTTCTTGAACTCATCCCATTCCATGGACTCAATTTCATCTCTTTGCTTCGTATTCTTGATAAGATTCCACATTTGATCAGCATCACCTTCCAAACGATACACTGCTAAGATGAATTTGTCATGTTTAGACCATTGAAGAACTAAAAATATCTTTTCAGTAGTACTAATCCATTATTCAGTAACTAATGGATCAGTAGACCCGCTGAATGAGGGTGGACGCTGCCTCATAAAGGATTCAACAGAATGTTTCTCCTTCCTTTGCTCGTTTGGAAGTCCTCCATGATTCATAGCTTGAGAAAGTTGTGTGAGAATGGCTACAAGATTTTTCATTCCAGCTCCCATAACGTTTGGTTGCTCAGGGGGAAAATCATTGCATTGTCCGTCACATTCAGAATTAACACGGTTCCTTCGGGTTCCATCCATTGACTAAAACCAAGAAGAATAGTGTAAGCAATATTAATTATAATAGAAAAACCATATAATCAAGAATAAAATTTCATACTAAAGGTATTATCATAAGTTATTCATGGCCATTTCTAAAACACTAAGATTGTGTTCTATGCCTAGACTTATCCTTAGGGTTCTTACTAAGGCTTTCACATCCTAGTTTCCAAAGGTTGACTATACCCTTCCTTTGATACCAACTATAACGACCCATACTTTAAATACATTATTGTTAATTCAGAATTGAATCATATTTATTACAACATATAACAAAACCATGAAAGGACGGTATAGGTATAGTGTCTTTAGAAACTGGGAAACATAAACAACTGGTTCATAAAGCATTTACATTGTCTCTCATTTATTTCATCATATCTAGAGCCCCTTTTGAGATATCCTACTTAATACCCTTCTTCCAGACCTGGGGAAAAGAAAACATACAAAAGGGTGATCTCAAATTCCCAGTAAGGGTAAACAAAAGAAACATTAATCATATCATATTCATAAGAACATAACATTTTGGAAATCTCAACCTGCAAAAGAGATCATAATTTCATAACATGGGATAAATCATAGTAGTGAAATTTAATCCCCATAATCATAACATAAAACATGAAACTTTTTTCCATACACACATAATCATAAAGAATCATTTTTTAGTAGTCAAGACTCATTGCCAAGACTATCTTAGCGGACAAAGTCCATTTCTGAACCGAGTTCACTCCTCGTTTCAGTCATGTTTCACTGAACCGGATTAACCTGTCGTTCCAGCCATGTCTATCTCACGAGATATAAATATTTACCCAATGAATTGGAGGGAGATATAGGTCCCACCCATCTCATAATGAAACCATTCTTATGTGTCCCACAAAATCATAAATCATACATCATAGCATAACCCATGTAATAAAAATGGGATTCTTAAATATCATCCCATCATAACATAATCCACATAAGATAAAAATAAATCATAAAATATATTCCATCATAACATAATCAAATAAATGTAAAAATAGGGATAGAAATAGAACCCTATATTATCTTAGATGGAAAATAATTTTGATAAAACACTTGAACTCCATTCTTGAGGAAAATATCATTTCTACTTCAAAAGAATTTTCCTTTCATAACATGTGATATAATTTTAAACTAGAAGAATTTTTTTAAAAATAAACTTGAAAACTTTTAAAGGAAGCTTCGTTGAAATAATTTTCTAAAAATCCATTCATGCCGTATAAGTTAAAAAAACAATCTTCTCGTACTTTGGCTGGAAAGTCAAAAAGTACCTCGCACGAAAAATGACAAAAGATTCCTTTCATATCTTGAACTAAAAACTCACCAAAGGGTAAAATTGGATTTAAAAAATTGTAGGAGGATATAAATAATATTAAATATTGAGGAAACATGGATGTGGATGATAAATATTCACCAGTAAATTCTGAAGTATAAACAATCTCGGATAAAAATTGAGATTGCGAGATTTTCCATTACCTTAGGTAATATTTGATTTGTACGTTTCCGAACCTCATGTATAATGATTTAAATAATGTTATTGACTTTTTACAGAATCATACTCATTGTTATGATATCATATGTGGTCATATTATGAGCTTCTTTTTAGTAATATTTTATTGTTACTTGTTATTCGGGTGTTTATTGCTTTTTGTTCTTATGTGTGTTTTGTCGAATAAATTCTTATTATTCTTTTAGGTTATAGATACCTCATGTCTAGAATGGTATTATTGTAATATATATCATATTTATTCATTCAATTCATTTATATAATCATTATGTAATGAAGATCTTGTAGAACGAGTCGCATCACATCGTGGAGACGGTAGGTCGTACGTACGCACAAGCGATGATATTGTTCCCATGATCGTGGAATTGTATTGAAGTGTATGTATAATATTTCAGAATCAATATAACTTTACAATAATAATATATAGTTATTATTTACACCATTATACCCATCCAATTAAGGTGGTGGTGGAAAATAGATTACATCACGGCATGAAGATGGTATTCCGTACATACGCACACGCGGTGTTTTGTTTTCCGTAGGATGGATAGATGGTGAAATAGGGTTGTTTCATACTTATAATAACATATCATTATATTATTTATACTAATTTTATTACTTAATAATGAAACAACTAAACAATAAGAAGTAGAAGAAGAAATAAATTTGAAAGAGTCGATAACGGACATTACATCTTCATTGAAGCGCCTCTTCTTAACCTCTTCTTAGGGCACTAAAGATAGTATTTGAATAATACCATGACCTCTATGATGTTTCTAAGGATTTTTAGAAGAGAAATTGGTAGGGTTTTTCCGAGATTGAATGCTCAAAGTGGTGTGAGGAGGAGAGGGAGGAGGTGCCCTTTTATAAGGGAGGAGAAGGGAACCTTAGGAAAACTTAAAATATTATTTTATAATAAATTCATATTCGGTTTTTAATTGATCAAAATTTATTTATTTCTAAGATAAGGTGGGGATGGGTCGAAATCATCTCATCCAATAGAATTTAGACAAGTTTAGGTTTCTATTTTAACCTTATCATTTAGATTTAACTTTAAGTTAAATAATTTTACTTTTACCGTGTCTTCTTGTTTTCTTACACTATAATGTTAATAAAAATACTATAACAAGACAAAATAACCCCAAGTTGTTTATTATTAATATATATAAACTTATATAAGTCATTTTTCCGAACCTTATATTTTTTAGAATAAAATAACAATTAATAATATAATATTTGTTTTAAAAACTATTTTATGTCAATTTGAACACTATTTAGTAATTCATTTTTGTGAAAATCATAACAGCATGATTAGTTCGAAGAAAGTTAATTAAATCAATACTAACATTTCCTATTAACTTATAAAATTATTTTAATTCATAAAAAGTCTCAAATTACATTTATTTTGGTATTAATAATATCAATTATTTTAATATTTCATTATTTAGGTAATTACTGCAGCATCATTGTGTCTTATATAACATAAATTATTTAATGTCTAAAAATTATAAATAAAACATCATTAGGTAGGAAATATTTTTATCTTTCTAATGAATATTTATAGTCGAATTTATCCTATGTATAACCCTATATTAAAAAGGAATTGGTTATTAAACTTTGATTTTAACTATTTTAACTCTTCTTTAAATAAAATAATATTAAATGTCCTAATCTAATTAAAGTGGACCTAAATGGTCATATTTTATTCCTAAGGTTTTTTTTGATCGAATTAATCTTATCCAATATAATTAATACATGTTTTAGGGTAATAATAATACCATTGTTACCCATAATTACCCTATTTACTTTTAACCGTGGTAAAAAAAAGTAAAAAATTACTATTCACCAAAAATTATTTTTATCTTATTGAACCACATTTTAGTCCTTGATATTAACCATTTCTCTTGGATTTTCAAAATTCCACTCACAGAAGCGGTTAAATTATGTTTTATGTAAATTTTAAAATTCTCCTAGGAGGTGGGTAAAAGACGGTGAAAAGTTCAATAAAATTTTTATATATCTAAAATTATTATAAAATGACTCCAATGAATTACATTTCACTTGTATAGGTATTATGTATCAATTTTGACCTAAAATAAATTTAAATAAAATATATAATTATTTAAATAAAAAGTGGGTTTTTAAATAGTAACCTAGTGTTTTCACTATTCATCAAAAATTGAAAGTTTTCAGAAAAATACCAAAATTTCTCCCTAGGCAAATTTCGATATTCTGAATCCAAAAATGAAGTCCATTTTGAAAGATAAAATTTATAAAATTTTAAAAAGTGGGTATTTCTATTCATAATGACTAGTTTTAAAAATATTTTAATAGCATATCGTTGTTTAGTGAAACTCGGTATTGCGTACAATGCAAGCTCTCGAGGAAGGTCGCAATTGCGTGTAAAGCAAGCCAAGATAGTGTTGTGTGTAGTGAAAGATTACTTTGATGATGTATATAACATAAAATCAAAATATTTCTCATAAAAATCTCAGGTGTTACAATAAATATTGATTTGGGTATCCTCAAATATATTCCTTAGACCCGATTGTGACTCTATGGATACTATGGTTAGAGACATCTAGATTGGGATGAAGTAGGTATGGTCGAACCTTGGTGTCATCTTTGAAGAAAATGGTTGATCTTGGACATTCATTTATTAATCTAGAATTCTATTATTTTATTATGAACATCATTATACACTTATTTATTTATATTGTCTATTCTTTACAAGATATTGGTGGTTAATTAATGATTCATAATCACACAATACTCAGGATTTTATTTAGTAAAAGATCATACTTCATGACTATATGAAAAGATAATGAAAAGTTCCCTAATAATGATGAGTGACTTGGACTGCAAGGTTATAGATTAGGAGATCAAGATTTCCTTGAGGAGTCTTTTAGTCTTATATTTTCTTTATTTTATGATATTTGAGGATATGGTACGCAAATGTGTGGTTGTTATACATGCATATTGATCATTTGATATTGTATAGGTTGTGTTTATTTATTAACACTTTCCTAAATTTTTGATTACTACTTATTGTGAATTCTTATATGATTTTATTTATTTCAACTAATATTTAACTTTGATATGTGGGTATAGTCTCCCATTCCCATCACCTTAGACCCATGTTTCATTTTGATAGACTCTAACATATGGGGAGGTGACCTGAGCTCTAGTGGAACTCCTTTCTAGGCACTACTCAGTGGCCTAATAATCAGGGGCACCACAAAACATCCACCTCTATTTCCATTTATCATTCCTAAGATGATAACCATGGTTTTTATGGGAAAGAAATGTTTAAACTACCTCTTGAATGTATCATTCCACATTCAATACATCGTGCCTTTAGAATTTCAAATATCCATAAACCTTTCATGGATATCAGTAATAAGAGTATTTTAATCCAAGGATTCATCTTATTATTAATGATCTTCTTCTTTCCATATTCATAATTACTTCTTATAGGTGTATTTTATCCTATGGAAAAATTTCCTTTAATCCCCATATTCCCTGAAAACATTTTTGTGGAATCGATCATTCGAATATTAGTTAGTTCTAATCCTTGACACACTTTTTTTTTCTCATCATCCTAATTAAAATACTATATTTCAATATTTATATCATCATAGTTCCATATTTAAAGGTTTTGAGGTTCTCTTATCTCTTTATACTTGAATGGGTTATCATATCACACCCCTACCAATAGTCTGGGCACTATGACCATAAATTATATGCAACCCACATTGATATGTTCTATAATATCATTAATCTCTTCCATTCATGTTATTTTTTTCCTTTTCCACAACAGATAGACTATCAAACATTTTGTTAAAATATATAAAAACTTAAACCCAAAAAAAATATTCAATGTTATATAACTTTCAACCCTATCAATATTCATTCAAAGTGGTATTACCATAATCCCCATAAAAATTCAATCAATGTTGTATGACCTTAAACCCTGAAATACTAGGTCAAAATTGAAAGTACCTTTAAATGTAAAATCTTTTTCATTTAAAAACCCATAAAGGTTGGCCTATGTAAAATTTAATTCCTCGATCACTAAGTCACCCCTTTCTTGACAGAAGAAGAAATCAGTGTATATATTAAACAAATCATAAATCATATAGGTTCCACTACATAGCCCAAGAAAAATTAAAGAAATGATAATTGGGCCCATTAGTCAAGGAACAAGTTAGAGTACACCAATTTTAGTCTCCCCTAGTATGTATATTCAAGTAATTTCATGTCATATCCATTAAGTATAAAAACGTATCTAATATTGCGTATCATAATCATTATGATACTTAAACCCTTCTTGAATATTCTTTTATTCATAATCCAACTTTTTCCCAAAAGTGTTTAATATTATCAAACCATCCATGGCTATCGACAATGAAGGAATTAGGAATCAAGGGATACTTATTCTTAGTAATGATATTTATACTACAAAAATCTTCATTGAAAATTAGAGTCATATTTCATCCTAAGGATAATGTCATCTAATTCCCTTACACCACTAATAATATCATACTAGAACCCGCCATTTGAATGTGGTTAATGGTCATCCCACGTATACTTGTTTCATATCATAATTCATTAATCAATATATATTTAGTTTTGATTTACACATCCCATAACCCATATATTCAAGTGGATTCAAATACCCTTAAATTGTACCATCGTGTATCATAATCATTTTTAAATAAAGAATATGGAATCTTAATCTTAAATCCTTAATGGTCCTTATTGTGTGACCCTAAACCACATGAAATGATTTTCCAAGCACTATAAACAAAAAATGAATGTTTCTAGCCATTATTTGATATGTACCAGCATTAGTCTCCTTACTCAAATTGATTTCCCCCTCCCATTCAAAATATAACATCTTATTCATTTGATCAAAGTTGTCTAAATTTTATCGTTAGTAACATTTGGCCCAAGAATCATCACCATAAAGTCACCCTTCAGGCTATCTACACTCAAAGAATTTGGAACTCATTAATTTTTTTATTGTATCTCCCCTTATGCTGATTATATTGTGCCATATTTTAGTCTGAGTTGTCGAACCATAAACACAAGCTAAATTATTCTAACTTGAACAAACATAAACTACACAAGGATAGAGATGCAGTACCTAATAATTTGAAAACCTACAAAGGGGGAGTGAGAAAAATTATTCCTATGTTCAATATTCATACACCTCACATATCTTAGAAAAAATAAATAATTTGAGAAGGAAATGGTGTTGAAATTATCAATTTAAAAACTAGAAAAGGGTTGAATGTGAAAAATATGAGTTCCTATCCTCTAAGCCTCCCCTATTTGAGTCTTAAGAATTTTTTTTTTTGAAAATGGGAAAAGACACAATCTTTTTAATTTCCACTATATAACCTTAGAAAAATTCAATCCATGCTCACTAGGTATGATGGCCTAGGGAAACATTTGAGTAATCTTTTATTTACCCCAAATATTGGTTCATATGATCTATATGAAATGAATAATAGTGTAATATATAGGTTGAAAAGAAATTTTAAACATTGGAATCCTCATTCAAAATCCCCCTAAGTATTTTAATTATGATGATTCACTCATAGTTCATATAGGAATGGTCATACTTTAGTATAAGTTAATGTAACATGTAATACTATATCCAAGAACCAATACCAATCCAAGAGAACACATCCAATATGACACCATAAATTTTATCCAAGTGATACAAGCTTGGTTTACAGTGATAGTGTATACACCAATATATTTGTATTTCCTATTTCTATCTAAGAGTACATGCCCAGGATGATACCGTATCTCATGACCCATTATCTTAGAAGGATCATCTTAGGTTATACTGATGATGCATAAATTAATTTACCTGACCTGCTTATATGTTCTTAAGGGTATATGTTTCATAGATAATATAATAATTCACCATTCATCTCTTACGCAATTATTTATAGACCATGATTTTATTGATCCTTTTACATAAAATTTTCAACTGTATTTAGCTACTCTTGAGATTACACATCATATGTGTCATAAATTATCATGTATAAATTATAAATTTGAGAAATAAGGTTGAAAATATCTCATCTAAAAAAGAATTATTTCCATTAATTGATTACAATAATAAAACAAAATTTATATTATAGAGTCATTCTCTTTCATTATTTGTAGAAGGAAGCATCGATTAGAACACTAAAATATTGAAAGCCCAACAGATTCTTGAAGTTAGTCCATTTCTTGATTTGAGTCATTGGAAACATGATAGAGCTATATAGAATAGAAAATACTCTCTTATTATTAATCTACAATGCTTCTACCCTTCGAAACAAAATCCTTTCTGGCCTTCTCATCTTCTTTTTCCATGTGACACTCTTCATAAATAACTTTCTTGATGGAGAATGACCCCTAATGAAGTTAGTGAATCTATGCATGAAGATAATCTACCATGGAATTTACTTCCCCTATATATTATTTATGATTAATTATAGTACTACAGATTGAGAATATTTTGAAAAATAATTATTTATTGTCTCATGGATAATTATTCTGATTCTACGATGGAGAGGATCATTTTGGAAACCTTCTTATGTACCCATTCATCAATAATATCCTTTACAATAGCATGGATAACTTGATAATTAATCACATTGTATCTATTTTTATGAAAATATGGTGAATCCACTAAAATTTTATATAATGGCTCTTTAGAGTGTTTTGAAAATCATCTTTCAAATTCCTCTCTATATGTGCTGTTGATAAGCGCATCAAACATCGATCAACTATGGGTTTGATTCAAATTCACTTACAAAGACTGAGATATACTATGAGTCCAAGTAAATTAGGTATTTAATATTTTAAACACTTTATAATATCATTATTACTAAATTATTCTCAATATTTGTTCATTTTAGTAGTCAGAGTGTTAGGATGACAGTCCCCTCGACTTGGCCTTCCATTGGTGAAGGTATTACAGTAAGAATTTGCATGATTACATGTATCCGACTATTAATATTAGAAATATGATGAAATTGTTTTATATATTTACATATTATATTAGGATAATATCCACTTAAATAAGTGATACTCCCTAAACCAGTTCTATATAGGTTTCTTCTCTGATAGTTACTTCTTCAGTCATCATGGCCAAGACTTAATCCGATGTTGTCATTTCATTGTTCAACATTACGAGGGAATAATTACCTCGTAACATATTTTTATTGTGTGGGGGATATTTTTCCACCTTATTGATGGTATCTTTAATGATTTTTCAGGATGGGATATCATGATAGTGTGTAATTTCTAGTGGACTTTGATGATCGTTCCAAGGAACATTAAAGGGATCCACCCCTTACAGTTCCCAGACCATTGATTATCTCACCTAAATAGTTATTATGTCTTGAGTATCCCACTAATGGAGTAACATTTAGAAATTTTATATATATATATATAATTTTAGAGTCTCTAATTATTATATAAGTGTAGGAAGAAAATTTTGAAAAGGATAAAAAAGGGGGAGGCTTACACCTATCTAGTTCCTTGTTGATGCAACCAAATGTTTCCAAAGAAGGAATCCATCAAAGCATTGATTCTATGCACAAGACACGATGGTTGTGTGAATATCACGTATAGGGGTGAGTAAAATAATACTTAGTAGGGACCCTGAAACCACAAAATAAACACTCAAAGTACACTAAAAATGAAACACATGATATACACCACAAAGAAAACATATGAAGTATAATTATTACTATCATGTCACACAAGTAAAATTTCAAAGAAAAAAGTGAAGGATTTACAATTGTATTCCACAAATCCATTAGTTTATATGAAACTAGAAGTTTCGGCGATGCATATAGTGTCGATGGCACATATAGCATCAATGGTACATGGAGCGTTGATGGTGCATGGAGCGTCAGTGAATAACGGAGCATCTGTGGCACTCGAAGCGGTAATGGTATCAAAGAAATTGATGGCCCATAGAGTTTCTATGGTTCACAGAGTGTCGATGGACAATAGAGCATCGATGGTGGATGGAGCTTCAAAGGTGCATGAAGCGTGGATGAGTAATGTGATCCCCAAGTCATGTAGTCACAAAGATTTCATTGTCATAGCCTGCCGAAGGATTATATTCATAGCATTCTTGTTTAGGGAGAAAATACTTCTCTATCCATTATTTCATATGCTAACTTAAAAAAAACTCACTTAGAGTATATCAAAATGACCACCTTGTCTCAGGGGTCCAAATGATGTAAGTGGATCATAAAATGTACACACGATTTGAAGGATACAAAAAATTTTGTAAAATAGGCCTAGTCCAGTCTGGGCCCGACCCAACCCAGTCAGTCTAGGCTGACTCACACCGGCCTGGCCCGATGGACCCCTAGACCGCGGCCAACTAGGCCACGTGATTCAACCGGTGGGGACGCCAGAGTGGCCCAGTTCGTCCGGCCTGGCCAACCCCATGCGGGCCGACTGCTTCAATGTATAGATCAGTTGTGCAATCTTAGTTAACATGTACAGACCACATTTCACATGGCCGATTTTCATTCCCTTCATGGACCCACGGCCACCCCATCACTACGGGATTTTTCCGGCATGGCCACAAAGCCACCTCCCACTACCGTAGCCTCCTTCAGTGGCTTCTGTCCACCACCCGCGGCTAGTGCCACAATGAGATCCTCCTACAGTGTGGTCTTTCTTGACTTCAGTTGTGCACCTCGTTAGAACCCAACCACCTGCTGGGTCGTGCACTTCCCTTGCCACCAAAAACCCTACTTGTAGCCTAGTGTTCATCATTCCCACTGTCGTGAGCCACCGTCTGCCTATTTCACTTTCGTCACACCTCCTCAATACCATCTATGATCCCAAAATTCGGTCTCGAATCATTGCATCATGGATCTTGTAGGTAATGATCGATCATTCACGTAGGGTTTCAAAGGGCAAAAAATGCAAGAAGAATGAAAAAGATTTAGGGGGAGATATTAAGTACATGAACACCCAAATAATGAATATTGGCCTTGTTTATTTGGCCTTGTTCCATTCATGTTAGTAAGACAACAAAGAAACCAATAGCAGAATAATCACCAAGAACTATTTCCATTAATCCCACAACAATTATCCCTCCCACAAGAATTATCAAACCGCAGATCAACCTATTAGTGGGTAGGTCTGTGTTCATCATTTGATTCTTAGAAGGGGAAAAGAAATCAAAAATAGATCAACAACCTACCTTGAAGATTTGATCAGTCGTGGACGAAGAATGGAGGTCTTTTTTGTCGTCGATCCTCAATCGGCCGACATTCATTGATCCACTGTGCTCCGAATAGACTTCGGATCTTCATTCGCCAAAACATTTGGAGAGCCTTCTTCACTCTTTCTCAAGGAATCTCTAGGGTTGTGCCAATAACCTTGGATTTCTGAAAAAGGATTTAATTAATAGAAACCAATAAAGCATCAAATAAAATATTTTTATTAAAACTATTTTAATGATAGCTACGTCCTATTTATAACTTTCATAGTGCACCCACACCTATCGATGATAGGCCTCTTCTAAAGAAAAAACCCCCATTATTAACTCAACGGTGGTCTCATATTTCCAATGCGAGTTACCATTTATGAATTATTAGGATTTCAAAATAAAATAATTTTTAGTTATTTTTTTTACAGTTATTCCCCTTGTGACTTTTTCTACATATGACCAGCACCGACCAATGTTATGGAAGTTTTCTGATCTAGGAAACTAATTAAGAGTTATTTTACTTTTTTTTTAAAATCCATACTGATGTTATATTAAAAACATAAAATTAAAAAAAACGTTCCAGTAACCTCAGGCCTCAGAATTTCACGTCGTCTCATCGCCTGGTTTCATAATTTTCCCAAATAATTTCTAAAAAAATCAGGAAAATCTGAGTGTTTACATTCTCCCAACATTAGGTATTTATGTCCTTGAAATCCAAAACTAGAGATACTCAGCAAAAATATGAGGGCACTACACACAAATATGATCCTACCACTCCCAAGTGCTCTCATAGAGATTCCTATGACGCCACCGAACACACACCAGAGGTATCAACCACCCATGAAATATCCTCTTTTGTTGATCCCCAATCCCCATTAGGCACTCCACTAAAATCATCCCTCCATCAATGTACATCTCACCCAAGTCGAAGGCATGCGAAGGATCATGCACATACCTCCTCAAATGCGACACATGGAATATATCACACACGCGACACAACTATAGGGGTAGAGGTAGGCGTCACACCACCTAGAAAAATCTACCAAAAATCTATAAATGGATGATGTACCTCAAATATAAGTTGCCTACATGACCACCACAATCCTGATTGAGGTGATACCCAAAATAACACATGGTCTCCCTCCTTGATCTCTAGAGGCATTGACCTCCTATCAACATATGACTTCTTCCCACTCTATATAGTCCTCATCTGCTCTTGGATGATCTACACTTTCTTAGTGGTATCTCGTGACAAGTCTGGACCCATGAGTGCTGACTCTCTTAGGTCTTCCCAAAACCGTGGTGACCTGCATAGTCATTCATACAAGGCCTCAAATGGTGCCATAACAACGGTTTAGTGGTAGCTATTGTTATAAAAAACTCCACCAGAAGTAGGTGGTCTTCCAAACTTCATCCAAAATCTAGGATTCAATCACGTAGCATATCCTCTAAAACCTGGATGATTCTATCCGCTTATCCATCCTTCTGAGGATGAAACATCGTGCTCTAGTGCAATTGAGTCCCAAAAGCCTCTTGCAATCCCTTTCCCAACCAGGATGTCAAACGAGCATCACGATTTGAGATGAAAATTGATGAAACTCTATAAAGATGAAAAATCTAATACATGTAGAGACGTCCTAAGATCTCTACTAAACATTTCTCACAGATCAGTTGGAAGTGGGATGACTTAGTGAGTTGTTCAATGATCACTGATATGGTATCATGTACCCTGGACAAGCATGGTAAACTCTTCACAAATTCCATAGATATCCCATCCCACTTCCACTCTAGAACCTCTATTTGTGAGGTCAAGCCTACGAGAACCTGGTGCTCTGCATTCACTTGCTGAAAATTGAGGCACTAAGAAATGAACTTTTCCACTACATTCTTCATCCCTAGCCACTAGAACTGACATCAGATGTCAGGATACATATTTTCAACTCATGGATATACCTAAAAGGGGAATTATGTAATTACCACATGACCTCCTCCCGCAATGTCACTAGTACTACTGTGCATACTCTGAAAAGAAGGAAATGCTCCCAACCTTTCGAATATCCATTAGGGGCATGACTTGTGGAAATTTGAGCATGTAAAGTCTCACAGTCGGTATCTCTAAGATATATATCCTATAATCGTTGTAAGAGTGGAGGGATAACTACTATAAATTGGAGATAATCCACTCTATCTCCATACAAAAAGGATGTCTACAAAGTGGGAAACTACTCTGATGCCTCACTCAACAATTGTAAGTTGGATATTCTACTAAGATCTTCCACCTCTATTTTCCCCTTCCCAAGATTATATAAAATCTCAAAGTCATAGCCCTGGAGGAACCATAGCCATCATCTCTATCTCAAGTTTAAATCCTTTTGAGGGAATATTTACTTAAGACTATTGTGGTCAGAGTACATGGTAAACTGGTCTCTTATCAAAAAGTGTCTCCACATATTCAATGAAAAGAATATCACTACTAGCTCAAGGTCAGGGTTTGTGTAGTTCTACTCATGCTGCCTCAACTGGGGTGAACTTTACGAAATCACCACTTTCCCCTAAATCAGAAAAAAAAACCATGCTTGTTCTCTCATGCATCTTAGAACACCACGTACTCAACACCCTCCTCTTGTAATCTCATGATGGGAGAACTCATCAATCTCTTCCTCAGCTCCTGAAAGACCTGCTATCACTTCTCTAACCACATGAAAGGCTACCCCTTCCATGTAAATCCTATCAAAGCTATTGATAACCTAGAAAAGATGGGTACAAACATTAGAGAGTTCCCATCCAAACCTAGGAAACTATGATCCTCGGTAACATTCTTAGGTGGATAACAAGAAAGCACCACCTCAATCATTACCGGATCTACTGCAACTCCAGCATATGAAATGATGTGTCCCAGAAAGTAGACCTAGTGAATCCAAAAATGAAACATTGAGAGCTTCCCGTCAATATGGTTCTCTCAGAGTGTGTTCTGAACAATCCTAAAATGAATCGCATAATACTCCTCAGACACCGAGTACACTAGGATGTCATCAATGAAGACCTTGACACACCATTCTAAGTAAGCTTGTAAGATACTATTAATGAGTTCCATGAATACTGCCAGTGAGTTCTTCAGACAAAAAGACATTACTAATTCCTAATTGTGGTAATACCAACATCTAAAGGTGATATTTAGGATGTCGTAATGTTTTACACGAAGTTGGTGATATCCAAATCTGAGGTCTATATTTGAGAACCACCTTGCTCCCTTCATCTGATCAAAGAGGTTTTAAATCCTCGTAAGGTGATAATAATTGTTCATGGGCACCTGGATCAGGTTCCAGAAGTACACAAATAATCTCATGCTCCCATATTCATTCTTGTAAAACGATACTAGGGTCACCGAGGGTTAAATACTGGCTCTCACGAATCCCTTCCTCTATAACTCCTCCAGTTATACACTTAACTCACGAATCTCCATGGGAGCCATGCGATTTGAAATTGTAGATATTTATGTATTCTTAGGGATCAGATCAATTTAGACATCCACCTTTTTATGAGGAGGTAATCCAGGAACATATTCCATGAAGATGACCTCATACTCGTCCACCACTACAAGAAACTGAGGACTCATCTAATCCACTACACTAAGTTTCATGCTAGACAACTGGTGTGTGATCGGCTGCACACTTCTATGTGCAAGTCCATCCAACACTGCATGGGATTACTTTTTACTGAAAGAGAAAAACCTGGTCCCATATTCATGGACAAAACACACTATGCACTTAAAATAGTCAATCTTGGCATGGACTGTGGATAATTAGTCCATGCCAAGGAAGACGTCGTAAGGCCTCGACGTTTCCACCAAGAGATCCCAATTGAAACTCCCACTCCCAAGAGTAATGTAAAACTATCTACACCAGTGTTTGATTGTATAATCTTCCTCCGATATGATTCTCTAAGCATAGGGATCGAGTCAATTATTCCCCTAAAATCCTTGTCTCTCAAACAAGGGTCATGGTGAGAAAAGAGTGAATGGAACATGTGTTTATCAAAACCGCATCAAGGGTGGAAAAGACAAATATTGTACCTCTAATCATCTACATAGAATTTGTTTTGTAAACCTCCACCTCCTGAAGATGGCCTCATCCTTATCCAGCAGCTCTCTTAGCCTATGTTGGACCACCTGGGTGTGGTGGTGGTAGTGCCTCAAACCTCCTCCCACCTCCTATTGCCCGTAAAACTCCTCTACCACATTTGACACCTAGAGTAACACCCTATAACAACCTTATACTCTATCTTAGTGATCCCTTGACCATATTCTGATCAGTCATATTACTGGTCAGTCAATCTCTAGCAAGATGTCCTTGCCGATGCATGAGTAACACAACCTGTCATTTAGCTGACTCGCTATACCCTGGGATCCCCACACCACAGACCTCATGTCCTAGGGTCGTACCATGAACTGTAGGATCCACTTTGGTCCCTATGTCAGCTATCTTCTACCTGTTACTAATGATTTAGCTCTATGATGCATGGTGTTAGCTCCTACTACTGATGTCTCCTCCTCTAGAAAGATCTACATAAGTAGAACTCACTCCAGTACCAAAGAATATGTTTGAATGCTTAGGGATATCATAGATTCCATGATCTCATGGTGTAGCACCTGATCAAAGGTCCAATATATAACGACCCATACTTTACATACATTGTTAATACTTCAAAATTGAAGCATACTTATTACGATATATAACAAAACCACGAAAGGTCCGTATAGGTATAGTGTCTTTAGAAACTGGGAAACATAAACAACTGGTTCATAAAGCATCAACTTTGCCTCCCACTTATTTCATCATATCTAGAGTTCCTTTTTGGAATATCCTACTTAATAACCTTCTTCCTGACCTGGGGAAAGAAAACATACAAAAGGGTGAGCTCAAATGCTTAGTAAGGGTAAACAAAAGAAATATCAATCACATCGTATACACAAGCACATAACTTTTGGAAATCTTATTCTGCAAAAGAGATCATAATTTCATAACATGGGATAAATCATGGCAGTGAAATGTAATTACAATAATCATAACTTAAAACATGAAACTTTGTGGAATTCACACATAATCATAGAGAATCATTTCTTGTTAGTCAAGACTCATTTACAAGACTATCTTTGTGGAAAAAGTCCCTTTCTGAACCGAGTCAGCCTCGTTTCAGTCCTGTTTCACTAAACCGGTATAACCTACCGTTCCAGCCATGTCTATCTCATGAGATATAAAATCTTTACCCAATGAATTGGAGGGAGATATAGGTCCCACTCATCTCATAATGATACCATTCTTATGTGTGCCAAAAAATCATAAATCATACATCATTACATAACCCATGTAATAAAAATGGGAATCTTAAACATCATGACATCATAAAACAATTCATATACGATAAAGGAATTCATAAAAATAATTCCATCACAACATAATCAAATCAATGTAATAATAGGGATAAAAACATAACCCTTTATTATCTTAGATGGAAAATAATTTTGATAAAACACTTGAACTTCATTCTTGAGGAAAATATCCTTTCTACTTCAAAAACACTTTTCCTTTCTTAACATGTCATGCAATTTTAAACTAAAAGAATTTGATTAAAAATAAACATGAAAACTTTTAAAGGAAGCTTCTTGGAAATAATGTTTTAAAAATCCATTCATGCTGTATAAGTTGAAAAACATTCTTCGTACTTTTGTCGGAAAAGTCAAAAAAGTACCTCGTACGAAAAACGACAAAAGATTCCTTTCATATCTTTTACTAAAAACTCACCGAAGGGTAAAATTGGATTTAAACAATTTTACGTGGATGGAAATAATATTACATATTGAGGTAACATGGATGTGGATGATAAAATACACCCCAGTAATTACCAAAGTAAAAACAATCTCGGATAAAAGTGAGATTGTGATATTTCCCTTACCTTAGGTCCGACTTGCTTTGTAAGTGTTCGAACCTCCTATATAATGATTTAAATAATGTTATTGACTTATTCCAGAATAATACTTATTTTTATGTTATCATATATGGTCATATTCTTAGCTTCTTAGTAGTAATATTTTATTGCTACTTGTTATTCGGGTGTTTATAACTTTTTGTTCTTATGCGTGTCTTGTCGAATAAATTCTTATTCTTCTCTTTAGGTTATAGATTCCTCATTTCCAGAATGTTATTAGTGTAATATATATCATATTCATTCATTCAATTCATTTATATAATCATTATGAAATGAAGATCATGTAGAACGAGTCGCATCACATCGTGGAGACGGTATTCCGTACGTACGCACGAGTGATGATATCGTTCCTATGATCGTGGAATTGTATTGGAGTATATGTATACTATTTCAGAATCAATATCACTTTATAACAGTCATATATAGTCATTATTTACACCATTATACCCATCCAAGTAAGGTGGTGGTGGAAAATAGATTACACCACGGCGTGGAGACGGTATTCCGTACGTATGCACGCGCGGTGATTTCTTTTTCCGTAGGATGGATAGATGGTGAAATAGGGTTGTTTCATACTTATAATAACATATAATTATATGAGTGATACTGATGTTATTAATTCATAATGAAACAACTAAATAAGAAGAAGTGGAAGAATAAATAAAGATGAAAGAATCGGTAACAGACATTACCTCTTCTTTGAAGTGCTTCTTTGAGACCTTCTTTTAGGGCACTAAAATGGGTCTTTGAAGAAGACCAGAACCTCTATTATGTTTCTAGGGAAGTGGAGAGGAGTAATTGTCAGGGGTTGGCCGAGCTAGAAGGCTCAAAGTGGTGTGAGGAAGAGGGGGAGGAGGTGCCCTTTTATAAGGGAGGAGAGGGGCACCTTTGGGAAAACTTAAAATATTATTTTATTATAAAGTCAATTTCGGTTTTAAATAGCTCAAAATTGATATATTTCGAAGCTAAGGTGGGGATGGGTCAAAATTATCTCATCCAATATAATTTAGACAAGTTTATGTTCCTATTTTAACCTTATCATTTAGATTTAACATTAAGTTAAATAAGTTTACTTTTACCATGTTTTCTTGTGTTCTTATACTATAAGGTTAATAAACTTACTATAAGAAGCCAAACGACCCCAAGTTGTTTATTATTAATATATATAACCTTATCTAAGTCATTTGGCCAAACCTTAGATTTTTAGGAATAAAATACCAATTACTAATATAATATTTGTTTTAAAAACTATTTTATGTCAATTTTGACACTATTTAGTAGTTGATTTTTGTGAAAATCATAACAGAATTATTAGTTCGAACCAAGTTAATTAAATCAATACTAACATGTCATATTAACCTATAAAATTAGTTTAATTCATAAAAAGTCTCAAATTACATTTATTTTTGTGTTTATAACATCAATTATGTCAATATTTCATTAATAAGATAATTACTGCATCATCGTTGTGTCATAAATAAATTAAATTATTTAATGTCTAAAAATTAAAAATAAAATACCATTATGTAGGAAATCTTTTTATCTCATTAATTAATATTTATAGTCGAATTTATCTTATGTATAACCCCATATTAAAAATTATTTACTTATTAAACTTTGATTTTAACTATTTTAACCCTTCTTTAAATAAATTAATAATAAATGTCCTAATCTAATCCAAGTGGGCCTAAATGGTCATATTTTATTCCTAAGTTTGTTTTTGGTTGAATTTCACTTATCCAATAGAATTAGGACATGTGTTAGGGTAATAATAATATCATCTTTACCCTTAATTACCCTATTTACTTTTAACCGTGGTAAAAAAAATAAAAAGTTACTATTCACCAAAAAATTATTTTCATCTCATTGAACCACATTTTACTTAATGACATCAACCGTGTCTCTCGGATTTTTGAAATTCCACTCACAGAAGCGGTAAAATTAAGTTTTATGAAAAATTCAGTTTTTTAACTACCACTTAGTGGTTTCACTATTCATCAAAAATTGAAATTTTTCAGAAAAATACCAAAATTTTACCCTAGGCTAATTTCGATATTCCGAATCCAAAAATGAAGTCCATTTTGAAAAATAAAATTTATAAAATTTCAAAAAGTGTTTATTACTATTCATAATGGCTAGTTTTAATAATATTTTAATAGCATATCGTTGTTTAGTGAAACTCGGTATTGCGTACGACGCAAGATATCGAGGAAGGTCACGATTTTGTGTAAAGCAAGCCAAGCCAGTGCTGTGTAGAAAAAGATTCCTTTGATGATTTATATAACATAAAAGTCTCGGGTGTTACACAATACATGAAGAACGGGTCCCACACCATATCCGTGGAATAGAGATAAATATCTATAAATCCCATCGAGTACCCCGCTACTATCTAGTTGCCCTGCTATAAATGTTTTAGCTCCATTATATGCATGAATCTTAACGTCACTAGGAAGAACTCCTCCCTAAAGAGAAGCTCAGATTATTTCCAAGTGAGGGTCGTCTCCTCGGGAATCTGGATCACTAAGATCCATCATCCCCCTGTTTACCCATGTAGAAGACTCACAGTTAAGACCTCCATCTGGTCAGGAGGCATACTCACTAGGAGGAAGACACACGTAACCACCTCCATTCAATCAAAATCTGCCTGGGGGTTTGGCTCGCCTTGGAACCTAGAAGTTAATTTCCTTTGGAACTAACACAATGCATTCATCCTGCGTGCGTCCTCTTTCGATAATGTTGGTAGTAACTGATACTATCTAGGTGGTGGTATCATTGGTAAACCACCTAGTGGTTCTATATCTGGTATTTTCCTCAGTAATGATGCCTCATCTCTAGGCAGATCATCCTTGTGATCATGCCATAGAATCTAGGATGACTATCTATGTAGAGTCATCCTAAAATGAATCAAGTTGTTTCACAGTCGATAGAATACACCAGGTGAGCTGACATTGACTCCACAAGGACATAATAGCACACTCAATCATATATGATTCATGTACCATTATTTTCCCTTTAACTAGTGTTTTTTTGTACAGAGTTGGAAAAGAAGAATTCAGATCCCTAGTGTGTAGATATATCATATGACGCACCAATACTAGATTCCTTATCTTGAAATCCAAACTCAAAACACTTAACACTATTTCCCTAAACCAATCTCACTGACTCTTAGCTCGTTACTTAGAACCAACCACATATGATACCACTCAGTCACGACCCGTCCCAAAGGGGCCCATACTATGGATTCTCCAATCCCGCCTCTGATAATATAGAGGCTGATGATTAGAACTTATTAGGTATGTCACACAAATTTAAGACATTTTTCCTATGTACCTAGACACACAAACACACACACACACCTCAAATCCTAAAATGTTGAAATTTAAAAAAACTAAGTAAATAAGCATGAATACCACTAAGATACCTACAAAAGAGTATTAAAGTACAAAACTAAGAAAGTAAACGAGGCTATAATACAAGGCCAACCAAAAAAAAGTACAATATCCTAAATCTCGTTCGCAAAAACCCCCATACTTGAAGGGAAGGTGCAGAAATAGTTTCCTAAAGTCGTAGAAGCACCCCTCATATATCAGGCCTCTCTCTAAGAAACACCTAGCCCCTGTACACCAAATAATCCATCAAAGGTTCGATCATCTACACAATACACAACACATGTGGGCATATCCCATGCTGGGGTGAGTAAAATAATACTCAGTATGGATCCCAAAACTACAAAGTAAACACATGAAGTACATCACAATAGAAACACAACAAGTACACCAAAAAGTAAACACATTAAGTATAGTAAATATGATTAGATCACACAGGTACATGTATAAATCACGTAATGAAGGAATTTCAGTTGTAGTCTATAGATACCTCAGTCTCTATGACACTAGAAATGTCAGCAGCGTACATAGCATCAATGAAACATGGAGTGTCGAAGGAAAAAAAAGAATCAATGGTGCACGGAGCATAAATGGTGCCCAGAGTAGTGATGGAATCCAGGATGTTGATGGTGCATGGAGAATAAATTCTACACAAAGCGTCAATGGTCCAAGCATCTCCCAAGTCACATATTCACTAATATTACATAGTCATATCCAACCGTAAGATTCCACTCGTAATGCGATTGTTTTCAGAGAACCTACTCTTCAATCCATTAGGTCATATTCCAAATTCCATAGAAACTAACATAGAGTATCTCAAGATAAATATATTTTCACAGGGGTTCCAACCCAAAAAATATATTTTCAAACATAAAATTAGTTTGAAAGATACAGTAAATTTAGTAAAAAGGGTATGGTTTAATCTGAGCCCGACCAAACCCAGTCCGACGGACCCAACAAGACCAAGTCAGTATGGGCTAGCTCAAACCAGCCTAGCCCAATAGGCCTGGCCCATTGGGCTGCATGGTTCAACCCACTAGGTTGTACGGTTGAACCCATCGGGACTTTGGAGTGGTTTGGTTCGCCCAGCCTAGGCCACCACATGTGGGACGACTCCTTCAGTGCATGACTCATCCGTGCACTCCTGATAAATACTCCTGATCCATGTTTCACGCCATCGGTTTATGTTCCCCCACTTAGTCCCATGGCCCCCCATTCATTATGGGATTCCACAGACATGGCCTCCGAGCCATGTCCCACCTCTACAGCCTTCTGTTGTGGTTCTTGTCCGACACCCGTGACCTTCACCACCGCAAGCTCCTCCTACGATTTGATCCTGCTAGATCACAATTTTGTGCCCCACTGAAACCCAACCTCCCACCACCCCATATGCTACACTCACCACCTGCCACCCTTCCCATGGCTGGCCATTCGTCACACTCTCTGCCATGAGCCTCTGCCTTCCTGATATGCTCTTATCACACCTTCATAATTCCATCGAGGATCACGACCTTTGGTCTTGGATCCTGGCACCATGGATCATGGGTGCAACGATCAAATGTTCTCATATGGTTTCAAAGGGAGAAGAACACACTAATAACATGATTGATTTCGAGGGGAGAGATTATGAACAAGAAAACGAAATAGAATAATAATCACCAAGATATATTCCCTTTAATCCCACAACAATTATCCATGCCATAAGAACGATCGAACCGCAGATCAACCTATTCGTGGTTTGATCCTCTTTTGCTGTTTGATTATATGAAATGAAAAAAAAACATGAAGTGATTGAAACCCTACCTCGAAGAATGGATCAGTCATTGATGATGAATGGAGGTTTGTGTCATTGTCAATCCTTGATCCGACAACATTTGTTGATCTGTTGTGCTCTGATCAAACATCTGATTATGATTAGCCAAAACATTGGGAAATCATTCTTCTCTTTTCATTATGGTAACTCCAGGGTTATAGTGATAAACATAGACTCATATTAAGAACATTAATTAAATGAAACCAACATTACTTAAAATAAAATATTTTTTTATTAAAAATATTTTAATAATAGTTACATACAATTTCTAACATTCAAAGTCGATCTGCAGCCATCGATTTTAGGCCTCACCTAAAGAAAAAACCCCTTATTAACTAAATAACAGTATCATATTTACAATATGAGTTAAAGTTTATGATTTATTTTTATTTCAAAATAAAATATTTTATATTTAATTATTTTATTTATGGTTATTCCCCTGGTGACTTTTTATACATATGACCTGCTCTGACCAATGTTAGGTCACACCTAGGGTGAATCCACTAAGCTGAGGTAAATGGTTCCCTCAGATTTCTAATTCAAGAACCTATTTGATAGTTATTTCACTTCTTCATAAAATTTGTGCATGCATTCATTTAAAAATTGAACATTTTTCAAAAAAACATTTCAGGCACTCTGGGCTTCAGAACCGCACATCGTCTCTAAACCTGGTCTAGGAATTTTTACAAATAATTTATAAAAATAAAATCAATAAAACCCATTTTGTTATATAATCTTTGAAAAAAGTTCCATAAGCAACCACTCACTACTAGCCTCCTGAACTACCTGTATCTGAGTCCTCCTGCTCAGTACATCAGCAACTGCATTTACCTTCTAAGGAATATAGGAAAGCTCAAATTCCAAATAATGTAGGTATTCTACCCAACTTGGGTGACTCAAATTTAAGTCACACTATGTAGATATATAGTTGAGGAATTTTTGGGATGTGTACACCATAAAATTATCTCTGAGAAAATAATTCCTCCAACAACGCATGGAATATAAAATAATGGCTGAATCATGATCATGACGTGGGTAACTCCTCTTGTATGGCCTCAAATGATGAGACCCATATTCCAAAACTTGCTCATATTATATCATACCTACTCCTAGAAAAATATATAATGCATCATAACATAATTTATATCTTCTACCTGGATTTGGAAGAATTAGGTTCGATGCTGATGTTATACTCCCTTTTATATCCTGAAAGGCTATCTCAGAGGTATCTAACCATGCAAACTTTACACCCTTCTTAGTCAATCCTGTAAGATGTGTTGATAAGAATGATGAGTCATGTATGAAATTCCTTTGATATCTAGTTAGTCCGTAGAAATTCTATACATAAAAGATATAATGGGGAAGCTCTCAGGAAACTGCCGCTTTCACATTCTCTACATCAATTTATACTTCTATATTTGAGATAATATGACCCTCTAATTGAATATTATCCATCCATAAGTGAAACTTTTACAGATAATAATATAACTGGTTCTCTCTTACTGTATCCAAT
Source organism: Viscum album (assembly GCA_963277665.1). Taxonomy (NCBI): domain Eukaryota; kingdom Viridiplantae; phylum Streptophyta; class Magnoliopsida; order Santalales; family Viscaceae; genus Viscum; species Viscum album. The sequence goes on along the minus strand of OY728138.1, from coordinate 1,018,684,926 downwards.
ATGATCTCAAGATGTTTGTCATGGTCATGTAGATTGTGATAATATACCAAGATATCATCCAAAAATACCAACACAAATGAATACATATATGGATGGAAAACTCAGTTTATGTTTGTAACGAAAACTACTAGCACATTCATGAGATTGGATGACATAATCAAATATTCATATAGACCATACCTATTATGAAATTTGTGTGATGTATGTCTAAAGTTTATACACATACCTGGTAATAAATTGCCCTCAAGTTAATTTTTGTGAACACATGGGGTTCTCAGTACTAGTAAAATAAATCATCTATACAAGAGAAAGGATACTAGTTCTTAACCATCCAATAGTTAAATTTCTGATAATCTACACATAGACTACGAGTTCCACCCATATTTTTCACAAAAAGGACCGGTGAACCACCCAAAGAAGTACAAGGTCATATAAACCCATTTTCCTTAAACTCCTCTAGATGTCTATTGAGTTCTTGAAACTCTATAGTAGCCATCCTTAAAGAATAATGGATACTAGTGAAACACCTAGAACCAGATTAATAGGGAAATATGCCTTTTCTCCAAAGGTAAACCAGAAAATTCTTCCAGGGAAACATCTTTAAAATGATAAAACACTAGAGGTAAATATTCATGACGAAATCTAAAATTTTCTAGATATAAAATATTTATCTTGGTTGTCATGCTACCTAGCCCAAGATTCTTGATTCCAACTCGGCTCGCTTGGACATCCCATCCACCATTCTTAATAAAAACTCCACCATATTGTGAAGTTAAGGTCACCCTCCTATTTTAAAAATCAATATTGTATTGATAAGAAACTTTCTATTCCATCCTGAGTATGAAACCAAACCCTATCCTCTCAAGGAAGAAAAAGATCCATGTGATGTGAAACCCACAAAACTTAAGGGGGAACTCCCTGCACTTGTGTACATCCTCTATTATAATCCCTAATAGAGTATCCAAAGTCATGATTCCATCATAAATCCAAATAGTGATCCTGAGGTTCTCTACAATAGGTACATATATGAAATAATTTTTTTCACTTGTATTGTAAAGAGTAGATACTAAAGTAAATGTTACTGAGATTATAACTCCAACCATTGATGGCTCGATTCTCTTATCCTTAGGTGTAGTCTATAGGAAATATATCTGGAGAAAACTACAGTATTTTGAAACAACTTCACTACATGGATCATGTCCAATAAGTTGTTGTTGTACATATGGTTATTGGATACCTCTGTAATGACCACCACCTCAACATAAATGATTGGAAATGTTCCAGCTCTAATACTATTATAGAGATATGAATCATTATCCTAAACCTAGAGTCGGAGTTGACCCAATTATACTAACTACTAAATGGAAGGTCTTGAAAAAACACTTTACATGGCCCATATTTCCACATGTTCAGTACTCAAGTAGGTCTCTGTTTCACCAACTCATCATATGTCCCCATCTACCACACTAATAACATAAGACTGAACTACCAGTACTCACAAAATGTTTGGTACTCCCCTCATGATAAGCCTCAAAATGGTGCTTCCTTCTAGTTGACACCGAACCACTCGGTCTAGAGGCCGAAAAATCCTGATCACACCCCCCATCTTCCCTCATGCCCCATTTAATAATAATCACCTCATTCACTATCACTATAATATTAGTAATCTAAAACAGGTTTACCTATGGTCAAATAAAATTCTTGAGAACTTCCTTGAATAACCTTTCTCTTGATGGATCATCAGTAATATAAATCAGTGCAAAAGGATAAAACTCTATGAATCAAGTTGAATACTCTTTAAAAATCATAGTTATCTATTCGAGATGCGTAAAATCACCAACCCTTTCATCTCTTAAGGTATCAGGAAATAAGTAATCATAATGAATGGATTGTAAATCCCTCCAAAATCATATCTCAAAGTGTATCATCCTAGTTCAAAAAATTCTACCAACACTTAGATTCTCCCCAAATAATATATGCCATGACCTTCACTCTCCTCTCAAGAGGTTTCTCTATATTCTATAAAATAAATAGCACAGTCTCAAGTCATACCTCTAAAACCAATAGACTACCATCCCATGAAAACATAGGTGGATGATGCTATAAGAACATACATGCTAGCTCTTTCATAGATGAGGTAGGTTATGAGGTTCCCTGAAAGGGATGCATAATATGATGGAAACCCTTACAAAACTAGGAATTGTCACCCATATCGGTAAATATTATGTAGTTTTAGCTAGAACTACTAGAGAATCTACTGGTATTCTTGTGACCACCACCTCAATAGTTGGGTTGTTTCCACCCTCCTAGCATACAACCGAAGGTCTTTAAAGTGGTGTGACTCTAAAATTACAAACACATGCCTTAGAAAAGATCAAAAATGAGAAGATCATAGATGAAACATTACCATAGGTCAAAAAGCATACTATAAACAAGGAAAACCTCTCTGCTTACTTCTAAATCCATGACTGGGTAATAAGAATAACCATAAAAATCATCATAGATACTGCGTACATCCCACTCTAAAGTCGAGTCAAGGAAAATTTCCATATTTCAAAATACCAATTATATTTTAATTCATATTTATTTAAAATTATATTTAATGGTTTAGCCAAACGGGTCACCACTTCTGATCCGTAAGGGCCTATACATCCTATAAACTGAAGTGTGGTGTCCACTTAATCTAAACCATAACAAGTTCTAGTCTATGTGACCAATGGTCTATGACGGAAATTTCTATAAATGACTACTTATGGTTTCTACAATATCCTAATAAATAAAATAATGTTTAGGTTACGAAATGAACTTTATATTCCTACTATGTTTCTCAATCCCCTATAAAAATTATTTATCAAGTATCAATTATATCATGCATGGAACACATCATAATGTCCTGTAGTCAAGAAATGCATTCTATATGGAATGTAAAAATTCATTGTATGTGAATTTTAATATGTTCCTATAAAGATGAATTATATGGAATTCCATCATCTCATCTAGACATGATAAAATAAAATCCTCAATCATAGAAATAATGACATCATAATTAAATTGCATCACCCAATGGTGGAATAAAATCAACTATAGTAGGAACAATCCATAATAACAATTTCCATTCTAGGAAATTTGGAGTTTTCTTATACATGGGTTAGATACTCTCTGTCACAAATCAATAAAAAAATCTCAATACCTTCCAAATATTTTAACTATTTCTCATAATATTAAGACAACTATAGAATAAAAAAAATGATCTGATACCACTTTGTAATTTCCCAACATAGAAGCCACTAAATAGTGCCCCGACCTGGTGGGAAACATGGACTCAAGCACACCTCCCTGAGTTCCAATGTCCATGAATTAGTATCAAGGGTTTAACGTTGTACTGTGGGGATACTATACCGTCATGATCAGAGTATAGAATAACAGAATAACAATATAAATCAATATCAGAAGAATATAAATAATATATAATCAAGAAAAATAACATCCATAGAAAGAATTAATAAATAACTAAGACAAAATGGGTTTCATATACAATATGATAAACATGTCATGTCTCTATATAAAATTGTAAGAAGTGCATAGAAACATGAAACTAATACAATACATGTGTCAATGGTACAAAAAGAAAAAAAAATGGAATATCTCTACATAACATCACGAGTATAGCTCAATCTTATGCTCCCATACTCTTAAGAAATGAACAGTTAAGCATCCTAAAGAAGTCACTTACCCCGGTCCATACCTGTATCCATGAAGTCTGTTTAGGTACCCATTATAGGACTGAAAGGGGTGTGAGATAACACTCTTTAGGCCACCACCAATGATGTCTATAAAATTTATAGTCTATGTATAAACAATGAGGTAGTTTTCATTATATCATAATTATAATAGAGATACAATTAAAGTGTCAAATAAATATGTGATAATGTTTGACTAAACATGGATCCCTATTAACAATAGTCCTGAACCTTAAACATTTACTAATAGTAGAGCATACATAAGTATGTGTGATACCATCCTGTTTAACAACTACAATCAAATACCCATACCAAGGATATCTATAAAGCATAGAAAAATATCCCCACCAATCATGCCATGTAATGAAATGTATAAAATTCACAGTTACCTATGTCATGTAATATAGTGACAGGCTATGAAGGGAAGGATCCATGGTCTAAAATAGAAAGTCTTCGTCATTGAGTCCATAGATCATCTTGGTGGAAATTTGGTAACAACTTTGGTGGAGTCCAAGTAGCATGTCCACAAAGCATGTCCAATGCGATTCCAAGCAGGCCATATCTATGGAAAAGTAATGCCCTTGGAATCCTATGGAATCAGGATCTAAGGAATATAAATTTCCTTGGAATCCACAACCATAATCAATCTGGATCCATAGAGTATAAATATCCATGGTGTCCAATGGAATCAAGATTCAAGGGGCTCATCTAAGGGATCCACTGCCATTATAAACTCACTAATAAATTCAACTTACATCTCATTTCATAATAAATAATAAACCATTAGTTCATCCAACCCATTAAACAATTTCCATATAAATCATTTAATAATTAAAATAATATGTCATTGCATAAAATGGATTCACAGCCCTCCCCTAATCATTCATTCAATTATCATTCATTTAAAAAAGGTTCAAAAACGAGTGGAGAGATCACACTCACCAAAAGAGGTGGTATAAAATAGGGTAGATATAATAACAGAGCCTAGGCTAGTCAAAACAATATACAAAGGGTATATCACACCCTCTATGTAGTACACCTTGTTTCTATTATGTAACCCATTCTTTATGTTTTTATGTATATAAAGTTTAAGGGTGAAGTTTAGGATATTTTGGTGAACTTTTAGTATGTTTTGGGGACTAAAGTAGTGGCTCAAAAGATACATATAGTTTTTCCAATCCATTCAGAAACACTAGGATAAGCTATGCACAGTAGCAGGTTTCAGGCAGTAGCTTTGGCACAGTTGGAACATGGTTTGGAAGACCGTGCAAGAAGGCCATGTGAGTCTATTCTTGAGGTTGTATCTAATGAATGGTTAGTTCATGGTTTGTATAACCAAATGACTAAACCATGCGTGGGTTAAAATAAAACTCCTTAAAAAGTGGATGTAGGTTGGATTTTCCATTAAGCCACTCATTTTTGCCACAAAATGGCTATATATTGAGATTAGGCTTCTCCCAAGGACAAAGAAGGTTCTTACATCTATCTGAAGAAAATATAAATGTTTAGCATTGTGATTTGAATCCATATTCTTGATATATGTCATTGTTCTTCATCGTTATTATCACATTTCCATACATCTATTTAGATCTACTTCTCCTCTCTTCTCAGATTCTTAGATCTACATACCTAATGGGTATATCAGAGATTGTGGATGAAAAATATGTTGATATTTTGTCATGATCATGTTATGGGAAGATATATAAGGAGGTTTACTAGATAATTGACCCCATTTCATGAGTGTTCGTTTTCTGTTTTTGGTTTTCATCAAAACGGTTGTGGTTGGTGGATTCACGCTCGACTCATCTTAATAGACCTGATTTACATGATTTGAAATTGGCTTCTTTGTGATGAATTGATTTTGAATTGACATTTTAAGGATTGTTGGTAACCCTCTTTTGTGACGTTTTGGTACGTCTAGAAAATCTGTAAAATTAGTGATTTTGATTAGAGTGTTTGATTCTTGATTTTAAAATGAAGGTTTTAAAATGGTATTTTTTATATTGATGGTAAATTTATTTTATAAAAGGGTTTTCAATAAAGGGACTGATTTTATTGAAATGAAATTTGTGTTTGTAATTATCTTGTTTAAATCGGTTTCCAAAAAATGGTTTTATTTCAAATGGTTATTTGAAATGGTTCAGGCATAATAGTGGTGTGTGTGTATCGAATTTATGAGGCTTAGTTGGAATATGAATTTTTTCATGGTTCCAAAGGTTAAATTTTACATGGGGTATAATTATCATGTGAAAACATGGTAGATCACTGAGATACCTCTCATGAGTATGGAACTGTCATAAGAAATGCATGCACTGTTGAATATTTGAATAATAAGAATTGAGTGGTTATACCAAAATGTTAATGAGAAATGGGTTTAAATACTTTTTTGGTTGTTTTTCTAGAAATATTAATTGGTTTAAAATTGGTTTAAATAACACTTTTTTTACTTTTGGATATAAATGGTTTTGAAATTCTTTATATTTAGTTATAAACTGTCTTGGAAAAATTGTTTTATATAAACTATTTTATATAAATGCAACTATACTTTCTATATTAGTGGCATGATTAGGGAAGTAATTGGGGAAAACCTAATAAGTTATAAACTCACCCCTAATTTGGAACTTTGTAACTTTTTCATATGCTATCTTCTGAGACATGGAAAAAGGTAAATTATCACACGTATTTAGCAGTACCTTGTGATACTTGGACTGTTAGGTGATGCTAGAGCATAGATCTATGGAGCATGGAGTTTTTTGGCTATATTAGAGTCTTTAATTGTTATTCAGCTATTTAACTTGTTTTTGGTTGGGATTCCTCTTTAACATAATTTGGTGTGGTTTTTTTATATGGATGATCATTGAGTTTTCTTATTTTTATCATGCATCATATATTGGTTGTTTGGTTATGGTTGTTTAGTTTTCAGTTTATTTATTAAATGGTAAATTTTCCCCCCACTTGAATTTGAATCCCTTTAGCATTTATTTCTAGACTTTTCTCATCTAGGAGATGTAACTTAAGGCCTAGTAATGATTCATTGTGTGCTCAAGACAATGAGAATAAGTGGGTCACTTCAAATGGTATCAGCTTGTTCTTTTTTTTCCTAACAAGTGGTCTTCTATTTTTTGGTATTTGAGTTGAATTCCTTATTATGTATTCCTTGGGTTAGAATATTAAGAAGGATTGGGACTATTGAAACTTGAAATTTATATCATAAAAATATGTAGCTAACCTTTTTATGTTAAATTTCAAGATACCTGAGAGTTGGGTACATAAGTTTTTTTGATACACTTATAGGATATTGGATCCTCATTATCATTGGTTTATCCAATGAGACAAGAATGACATGCAATTTATAGAATTGAATTCCCCCTAGGACTGAAAATTTTATTTAGAGTAATGATTTATGATTTTTTGAAAAGCTATTTTTTTTTGAAAAATAAATAAATTGTTTTCAAATGAAAGAATTCAAAAAGGGAATGATTGATATATTTAGAAAATGGTTTTAATTTCAAAATCATGTGTGAGTTTTTCAAAAATGTTTGAACAGGAAAAAAATTTTGGAAATAAATTCTTTCATAGTTAATGTGCTAGATTTTTAAATTCTAACCCATCAGTTTCTAGAGAGTGAGACTTACCAAGCTTGTTGTTTTTTTAGAAAATGGAACCTGATAAACATTGTAGAAACCAATTAGAAGAAGCTGTGGAGAATGCGGTTTCACTAGAGCCACATATGAAACAAGAAATGGTTCATAGTATTGTTCAATCATTTAAAGATATGGATATGGGGAAACAGAGGGATGAGACAAGACATGTAGATCATTCCATAAAATTCATGAAGCAGAGTCCACCAATATTCCATGGTGATTCTAAACCCAAAAAGGAAGAGGTGTGGCTGAATAAGATGAATCATATATTCCATTTCATCGGCCCATCATTGGAGTTCAAGGATAATATATCCATGTTTTTGCTCTAGTATATTGCACTATCGTGGTGGGAACTAGTGCTGCCTGAAAAACAGAATTAAGGCCTGAGTTCGGAGGATTTTGAAGAATTTTTTAATAAAAAATTATATCCTCACACATTCAAGATCCAAAAAATGATGGATTTATTCAACCTAAAGTAAGAGAATATATTTATCATAGTGTATTCCACTAAATATATGCATTTAGTGTGCTTTTCACTAGAGCTTGTGGCTAGTGTATCCTTGAAGGCACACATATTCGAATCAGGGCTAAGGTAGGAGATTTGATCGAAGATTTTTGTGCTCTGTTTTACAGATTATATAGAGATGGTGAACAAATGATAGTGGTTGAATGTGATATATTAGGAACTATTGGAGGAGGAAGTGTGATGATTCCTACAAGGAATGGTGGGAACTTTAATGCTGTGAGCAAGTGGAAGAGGGACACCTATTTACAGGGTGGGAGTGGAATCTAAAATCAGAAAGCTGGATCAATAAATCTCCCTCCAAGACCCAAGAAAAAGTCTTGATGTTTCCAATGTGGATCCATTGACCACATTAAGTGATAGTGTAATGAAAAACTGAGATCATGTCACAATTGGAAAAATATTGGATATCTTAAGTGTTATTGTTGAAATTCTTTGAGGTCAAGTGCTTGAGACACATCTTAGGCGTCACAAGCATCGTATGCTTCAATTGGTCAAGGACAACAGAATTAGAATCATCATAATAACGGGGATAGCCATGGTGATTCTTGGAATACCATGACTCCTAAAAAAGTGAAATCTCAATAAATCAATATGGATAAGAGTTCATCAATTAAAAAATTATATGGAGTTGAGTAGGTGATTATAGATGACCGGGTTAGAACATCTATGGTGAGATGTAAAATTCCTTTTAATTATACCCTTATACAAGTACTATTTGATACTGAGATATCTCATTCATCTATTTGTTCGTGTTCTATTTATTTTATATGTTTAAAACATGAGATAATTCTCTCCGTGTTAATGCTTCAAACTACTCTTGGGGAAAGAAAATGTAGTGCCTTTCAGTGTGGATCACATTCTATAAATATTGATGGAGTTGAGATGAAATGGAACTTCTCTTTATTGGAAATGGATGTCTATGAAATAATCCTAGGTATGTATTGGTTGACAATATTCCAGGCTCACATCAACTGTTATAGAGGGATAGTTAATTTCATGATGGAGGATGTTGTTGAGAATCTCTTTAAAAGATAAAGGGTTGTAAAGGCAAGTGAAATAGGTCTATTGGCACTAGGAGTGGGAATGATATCTTACTAGTTGGTCGAATTGACCTTGGAATCAATGGAAGAGATTGAGGATAACAGTCTTACAGCAATTTTGAATGAATTTCCGGATTGTTTCTTGAGAATTTCTCTGTGTTACCACCTATAAGGGTAGTGGAGTTCATAATTTATCTTCTTCTGGGGACCAACCTATTTCTCTTCCATCTTATAGGATAGTACCAATAGGATTAAGGGTATTTAAAGTTAAATTGGAAGATCTATAAAGAAAATGTTTTATTAGACCAAGCATGTCTCCAAGGGAAGCACCCGTCCTGTTAGTGAATAATGAAAATGAAACTCTAAGGTTATGTGTGGATTATCATAATCTTAACCAAGTTAGGATAAATAATTTGTATCCACTTCCATGCATTTATGATCTATTTCATCAATGATGGGAGACCAATAGTTCTAAAAAATTGACTTGCGAATAGGATATCACCAATTTTATGTTCAGAAGGGGGATATTCCAAAGATAGCCTTTCTAAGAAGATATAGCGCTTATGAATAAGTATTCATGCCTTTCGGTCTTACGAATGCACCAATGATCATTATGGAATTGATGAATTAGATATTTTAGATATATTTGGATAATATTATTAGAGTGTTTGTGGATGATATATTGGTTTATTCATGGAAAAAAGGATGATCACGAGTAACACTTATAGATAGAGTTAGAAGTATTAAGAGACCATAATTTGTATTCCAAACTCTCAAAGTAATATTTTTGGATACAAGAGGCATGCTTTATTGGATATATAATTATTTTAAAAAGGTTTTTTAGTGTATCCTATAATGAAGGGAGATGTTATCTCTTGGAAACTTCCAAATAATCTCTTTGTGATACAATGTTTTCTTGGTCTATGTAGTTTTTACTAATGCTTTTTGCATGAATTCTCATGACTATCTTTGCCTATAATAGCTTTGACAAAAAAGAACCTTCTATTCCTATGGACTGAGGAATTCCAGAAGTCTTTTAAAGAGATGGAAGTTTATATTACATCATCACCTATCTTAATTTTTCTAGAATCAGGATAAGGGTATGTGGTGTACTATGAGCTTTTAGGATCTGGGTTGGGATGTGTTCTTAAGAAATGATACAATGTGGTTTTTTATCGTTCAATATAGTTGAGAGTGCATATGACTAATTACCCAACACATGATTCAGAGTTAGCTATGGTTGTCCATGACTTGAATACATGGCATCATTATCTCTTTGGAGAGAAATTTACTATGTTTGTAGTTCATAAGATCTTGAACAACATTTTCTCAGAATGGGATTTGAATATAAGAAAAATTATTTTGATGAAGTATCTATAAATTTTTGACATCAAGATGATGTATACAATGGGTAAAGACAATTCGATGGTAGATACATTAAGTAGAAAGTTCTATACTCAGTTGGTGAATGAAGCTTTATATGTGTGGTAGTTAATATCAGTCCTATCCAACATGCATGTTGAATGTTAAGACTGAGGTGATATTGTGGCTTTCTTTTTAGTCTCAGGGGTTCCTAATTTTGTAAATATGGTCAAGGAGGCATAAAAATACAATGTGTAATGCCTGGTTATGAGTTCAAAACTCAATGGTGGGGAGACCATTGAGGGGTGGAAACTTTATCGGAGTTCAGTTTTGTGGTTTAGAGATCAAATGGTTGTACTTATGTCTTTTCAGAATAAAATGCATCGTACTTACCATTATTTGTGATGGGTTATTCATTCAGAAATATAGGAGAAATATAAGGCATTGAAGGCACAGTTTTGGTGGAGCGGCATGAAATGGAAAATGGAAGACTTAATTTTGTGGGTCTTAAATTATCACCATCTTAAGGAAAAACATCAATGACTAGTAGGTACGTCGTAGTTTCTACCTATCCTAATGTGGAAATGGGAGAAGATATCTATGGATTTCATTATAGGTCTACCCAGAATAATTTCAAAACATGATTCTATATGGGTGATATTGGATCAGCATACAAATTCATATCATTTCATCCCTATTCATGAAACTCATACGGTTGAGGATCTATCCAAAATATATATCCAAGAAGTGGTAAAAAGAGCTGGAATACCTATTTCAATCGTGTTAAAAAGAGATCTGAGGTTCACTTCTTGTTTTTGGAAATCCTTATAGATATCCCTTGGCTCTTAGTTGACTATGTGTACAATGTATCACCTTCATAGGGATGGACAATCCGAAAGGATGATAAAAATGAGGGAAGATGTGTTTCAGTCCTGTGTAATGGATTTTGGTGGATCATGGGAAGAGAATATATCCTTAGTGGAGTTCTCTTATAATAACAGTTATCAGGCCTCAATACATATGGATCTTTTTGAAACATTGTATAAGCGTCTATGTCATTCTCTATTTTTTTTTAGTTGAAAAATGTGATAAATCACTAGTTTTGATGATCCTTATCCAATAAAAAATGGAGAAGATTTAGTTGGTCTGGAAATATATGGAGATGGCTTAGAGTCATTAGAAATCATGTGTGAGTCATCACTGAAGACTGTTGTCGTTCACAATGAGTCATTATGTGTTCTTGAGGATTTCTCCAGGGCTTGGACATTGTCATTTTTGGAAGAAGGGAAATTTATCTCCTCGATACATAGGCCCTTTCATGTTAATAGAATAGGTTAGAGAGGTGGAATATTGGTTGGAATTACCGACACAGTTCAGTTCAGTGCATAATGTTTTCCACATATCTCAACCGAAAAAGTATCACCCTAATCCCGAAAATGTGATCAGATGGGGTCATGATGAACTATAGTCAGATGCTTCATTGTTAAATATCCTGGTGCACGTAAAAAGAATTTCTCTAGTCTGGGTTTTATGGAAATATGTTCAGATTTAGGAAGAAATTTGGGAATTCGAGAAGGAAATGAAATAGCAATGGTATGAACTCTTTCAGGGCAAGGATGGTTTTCTACTCTCTAGTGATGGAAAGACCAATGGTGGGGGGAATGTAGTACCCTCAGTTTCTGGTATATAACAATTTAATTATGTTTTGATGTATATAATGTTTAATGGTAATGTTTGGGAGATTTTGATGAACTTTCAATAATATTTGGGGGCTAAAGGAGAGGCACACACGCTATGCACGATTTTTCCAAATCATGCCAAAATCCTAGGAGAAATTGTGCACAGTAACAAGTTTGAGGAAGTATGAATGGAATAGTTGTATCATGGTTAAGAAGGCTATGAGAGGAGGTTATGTGATTATATTCTTTAGGTAGTATAAAATGGATGATTGACTCGTGGTTTGTCTAACCATGCAACTAAACCGTGTGCGGGTTAACAACCACCTCCCCAAAAAGTGGATATAGGCCATTTCTTACATTAATCCACACATTTTCCCCTGAATGGATCTAACTCAAGATTTTACTTATCGTAAGGTCAAAGAAGGTTTTCCCATTGATCCATAGGAAATCCTAAGGTTTCCATCGGTTATTCGAAGCTCGATTCTTGAGGAATGTCATTGTTCTTTACCATTCTTGTCAGGTTTCTATAGATCTACTTTGATCTTCTTCTCCTCTCTTATCAGATTCTCTTATCTACACCCGTTGTGGGTATATATAAGATTTTTGGTGGTAAATATCTTGATATTTGGTATTGATCATGTTATGGGAAGATATCTAAGGTGGTTTCATGGAGAATCAAGCCCATTTCATGAGCTTTCTTCACACATTTTTGGTTTTTGTCAAAATTGTTGATGTGGGTGGCTTCACTCTACACTCCTCTTAATATAACTAATTTTAATTATTTACAATTTATTTATTTTTTATTAATTGATTTTTATATGGATATTTAAGGATTTATGGGAACCCTCTTTTCAGACAGGTTGATAAGTGTTGAAAATCTAGAGAATTGGTTCTTTTGATTAAAGTGTTTGATTCTTGATTTTAAAATGAATATTTTAAATTGGGATTTTTATGTAATTATGGTAAATATATTTCATCAAAGGTTTTTCAATAAAAGGATTTATTATATTGAAATAGAATGGGTGTTTGGAATTGTCTTATTTAAATGGGTTTCAATAAAAGAATGGTTTATTTGAAATGTTTATTTGAAATGGTTTTGGATTAATAGTGGTGTGTGTGTATCAAATTTATGAGGCTTGGTCGGAATATGACATTGTTTTTGGTGCCAAATTTATTATGTAACATGGTGTATAATTATCATGTGATGACATGGTAGATCGATGATAGACTGATCATGAGTATGGAACTATTATAACAATGCATGCATAGTTGAATGTGTGAATAAGTGGAATGGAATGGTTTATCCAATATGTTAATAATAAATAGTTTTAAAGCCTTGTTTGTCTGTTTTTCTGAAAATATGACTCTCTAGAAATTTGGTTTAACTAACACTTATTTACTTTTGGTTATAAGTGGTTTTGAAACTCATTTATATTTAGTTATAAGCTTTTATAGGGATATTGTTTTATATAAGCTATTTTATATAAATGTTTTCAACCAATATATCCTAGTGGAATAAGTAGGGAAGTCATTTGGGGGGAACCTAATGAGTTTTATACTCACCCCTACTTTTCCACTTTGGTGCTTTTTCAAATGCTATCTTCTGATAAATGGTAAAAGGTAAAGCATCACACGTAGTTAGCACCACCTCATGATACTTGGTCTGTTTGGTGATATTAGAGCATGGAGATTTGGAACATGGAGTCTTCTGGTCATCATGAAGTATTTAGTTGTTATTACACTATTTACCTTGTTTTGGGGATTGGCTTCTACTATAACATAATTTCATGTGATTTTTTTATAAAGATAATGGTGGAGTTGTGATGTTTTTATCGTTCATCATATATGGTTGTTTGGTTATGGTTGTTTGGTTAGTGGTCTATTTATTAAAAGGTAAATCATACATCACTTTCATTTGAAACCCTTCGGCATTTATTGATAGCCTTTGAAATCTTGGTGATGTCACTTAAGGCCTTTTAATGATTCATTTTTCACTCTAGAAATGATAATAAGCGGATCATTACACTCTAAGTAACTCAAGTTTAGGTGAGTGACCTCCAACCATATAATGGTACTATTGGGAAACCTAATCAAGTTTCAATTTATTCAACTAATTCTTTCAATTATTTTTAGGGGAAACTCTTGAAAGTCTTACATGTGGATCAAAGTAAATAAGGTATATAAAACACCAACATTTAAGGGAATGATATTGACCACCTATTTTATAAACATGGTAGAACACTAATCTTGTATCGAATCCTAACTCAATCCATATTGGATGAAATTATAAGAATTTAAAATTACCTTGAAAATAAGGCATTTTAGATTGCACTCAAATTACTTAGTTGATATAAAGATAAACAATGAATGACAAAAGATGATTGACTAACTCACTAACACAGATCCAAAAAGATGTTAAGTGATTGAATCTGAGTTCAGATAGAGAAATGACACTGAAGAATAGACTTACTCTTGAAGAAAACATTATAATGGAAAATAACCCTATTCTATTTTCAATAGTAAACAGAGGAAAAATTAAATTAGGTTTTAGGAATTTTTAAGGTAAATTTGGTAAATTCACAAAAAAAAACTCTGGGCCGGTTTGGCCACACTGTTTTCCAAACCAAAAACAAATCATGTACCCTTATCAACCTCAATAAGGACCCCATATGGATCATGTGCATGGTTTGGGAAGCTATGTGAAAACTATACCACATACCTCTGTCTAAAGTTACCGCTCACTTGGTCATGACATATAGTTAGATAAATCATGTTCCAACCATGAATTTTGACTCTGTTAAAAATTATAGGTGGATACACATGGGTGTGAAGCCATTGGAGCATGATTAGGGAAACAGTACACCCTATCCTACCTTTAAAAATTCATTGCATGGTTTCCTCAAACTATGCAACCGGGGTCTCATGGAATCTACTAACCGTGCAACACAGTTTCATTTCCCAAAAAACTATTTCTATGGGCTCTATAAAATGCCCTAACATCCTTAATTTTTAAGTGATCTCGTTATACATTTTGAAAAGTTCAAAACAAAGAAATAAAACAAAATTAAAGAGATATATACCTCAATAAAAACCTAGGATCTTACAATTCATGTATTTAAAATTCTACAGATCTATGTCGTGATTAATGATTATGATCCATGAAAAATTGGGTATGAATTTTGTAAGTTATTATCATAATATCAAACCCTTATTCTTATAATATGATTTCATATAATCATATATTGATATCTTCCTTTTTTACCCTTATTGGGAACTTGATCTCACACTTTAATATGTTTTGTTTCCCAAGATTATGAAGGAAGTTTTTAAGTAGGGTATGTCATGAATTGTAAAAGGTGAGAAGGAATTTATAATGAATGATGAAGAATATAACTAAAAAATATATTTATGAATATATTCTCCAAAGACACTAAACCTTTATGTATTTTGAATTGATAATAATGTTATGTATCTAATATTCATCTAATTTAATGAAATATTTATGAATGAAAAGTTTGGTTCGCATCAAGTCAGACTCCTTTGAATTTCTTTATTTTCCCAGAATCTCATCACCAACCAAGATGCTTCTTCTATATCATTGGATTGACCTCCAAAACGTAGAATCATGTAATTTCAGCTATTTAATTTAGAGTTTCTGGGAAGCCTATGGGATGGATTTTTTAGATAACCCAAATTCTTCACTAGTTTACTTATTCTTATTAGGATTGTTGGCTGTCATTTTCGCTCTTTCATTGGCTGATGATGTGGTAACCCTAGGGATGTTGGTTATAGATATCATATTGGGATATGATGGAATAAAAGATCAGGAATACTATGGAGTTATTTTGATTAAATCATCCATGGATGGAAATTAGATCTCAACTTTGGTGTTTTTTAGGGATATCATGACATATAAGTATCTTCCCACCATGGGATGCTACACCTTTCTAACTTACATTAGTAATGTCACTATATGATTTTAATCACAATGGAGTTTACTTAAAAGTGATATTATTCATAATAATTATATGAAATATCAAAGTGAGTATAGGATATTAGAATATAGACTATCCTTGTGATATTGTATACCCATGCATCATAATCTCCACCATCGCCCTTTGTGATTATACAAGAAGGAGGTTCATTGTAAGGCATGAATTTTAACTCTAAATTTAGATTGATTATTTTCAAAGATTTTTCACACTTAAGTGAAAATGGATTAATAATAGAGATATCTTGGATGAACGGAATGAACGTAGGCCTCAATATCTTCATTTCACTGAGGACCTCACCAGAATTAAAATGCACAATAATCGAGGCCCATAATTCTTAGAACGACCTCAAGATGTGAAACAAAGACTTCCCCTTATCAATTTGAAATATGAATTGGGTTATCCTTGAACACACTAGTACCTATATGGAAAATTGATTATTTTTCACCAATTGGGACACTACCATGAATGTTCTTGGATATACTCTATTATATGTGTTGAAAACCAATAGTAGGTAGCCACTTAATCGCATCGTAAGGAAACTGACAAGGAAGGTTTAAGGAGGGATGTTTGGGTTTACATCATTAACCCATTGCTCATATTGGTATAGCTCTACCTCATTATACTAATTTCCAAGTCCTACCTATTTTTGTAACTATGGGAATCCTATTTTGTAATTTTAGGTTGTCCAATTACTTCTCAAAAGTAGAAAGATGTTCATCCGAGTCGTAAATCCAAAATCTATCTGAGGGTGGGGATCATTTCCCATGAAAGGGAAGAATTCTCATAAGAGTGTCTATGAAAGTGAGTAAATTCATTGTATATATACCTAGGTGGACTTTATTAGGACGAAATCATCATAAACTTATCAGATAATGGGTGGCTTTGAGACCTTGTAGACATCCCACAAATTAATGCCCACTTCACCATGCATCACATGGAGTCTATTTTTTTGAGGGATTTAGTGGCTCATCAAATCTACAATGAATTAAAAATTATTATAGACATATGTATGTAAAATTTATCCAACTTAATAAATTTTTGTATCCTTCAATTGGTCCTTATAATTAGAATATATTCGACATACCCAGTTAGACAACATCCACTCGATCTTGGAATCACCTATGGGACATCAATCCCAATCCTCCACCAAAAATTTGAATTTTTCCATTAATAACTAAGGGAAAATTGGATTGTAATAGTCCATATAAGGATTAAATATATAGTTACAGTTATCTAAGTTGGTCATGAAGTGATTCATTATGAATACAAAGGTGACCTCCCCCTCATTGAGGAACACACCCATGAATGATAAATTAGAACTCCCTAACTGAGTGTACTCTATAAACCATGATCCTATAAGGTTGAAATTGGGATGTGGAATGACCAAATCAAATAGAAGGACATGATCGTATAATGGTAGAAATTATTTTGTTTTATATTTATGGCAATTCTCTTATACATCATTTGAAATTTAAAACAAGTATGGTTTACGTTATCTGACATATCATTTCCTAAAAAATTGGATTATGAAGTCGATTTGGGAAAAATATTCAATGACTATATTAGTTTTTTAAATGTGAACCATCTTGATTTTGTAAGAGAAAATTCAACAAGATTACTAAATTGAAGAAAGAATGGAGATAGAAATTACCCGAGTGAAGTAAACCCAACATAAACACAACTAGAAAAAAAATTACCAATTAATTTTCCCCAGGTAGATTTTCCCAAGTTTCATCCCTCGAGGAATCATTACTTATGCGCCTTTTCCTAGGTATATTCACACAACACCTTCACATTGGTCCCTTCACCTAAGTGGAGGAGCTAAATTAAGTCCACTCTCACAAAAAACAATTTGAATAAGGTATTATTAAAGAAGAAATGATATATTTTTTACCCAGGGTAGTGGGAATTAATTACGTATAGGGAGAGAGAGAATCAAAAGGCTTTTCTTAGTTCATTTGGTTCATTGAGATGAATTCATATGAAATTATTTATAGGGAAACCATGTCCTATTACCAGGTTTTAGCATGAATTTCATGTTCCTAGGTCATAATATGTTCATCTTATGTCTAGGTCATAGCGTGCATATATTGCTCCTAGGTACTAGAGTTCATGATGACCTTCCATTCAACCTAAGTTAAAATATCCCCCTTTGAAGAAATTATCATTCCAACCACATTTATAATATAATTTAATCCTTTTTTTTATGATCAAATATAAATTTTCGAGGGGTATTTTTTCATCCCTCCACTTTTAGAAAATTACTAAAGTGGATAACTATGAATAACTCATGTTCTTGTTAATGCACCCAGGTCATTTCACTTGGGCCCACAATTATGCACTGAAGCCTCTTCTCCTTAGTTTGTAGGAATGAGCCCAAGTCAATTCACAACAGTCTCTTGAAGTGCACTGGTGACCGTGCATATGGTAAATTATTCAAGTTTACGTTTACACTATCCACCTTCACACAAATTGTTTTTACGAGTGCACAAACACACCTACCTCATTTACACAACTATATTTCATGAGCGAAACTACACCCTAAGATTCTATGCATCGATATTTGTGTGAACCACCATTTGTGCCCAACACTGGTGAACCCAAATCCCCATATTTTCTAATAAATGGAACCCTATGGGTCTTTATTTAGTGACACACACACACACATAGAGAGAGGATAGAGAACTAGATGATAAATGAAACCTATATATTCACCATAGTCTTCTCATATCTTTTAGTAGAAATATTTTTCTAATCAATAACTATAAACTAGGGTAATTAATTTACCCATTGTTTTAATGCATCCAAAACCACATGGTGACCACTTTTTACTACTTATCTAATATAGGAAACAAGTACCTATCATGGATGAACTATACTAGGGACACATTCTTTTAGATTACTCGAATGTAAAAAAATAAGGAACCACATGTACAATTTACCCTAGGTGGTCCATACTAGGGAGAAACTTCACCCTACCCCTTAAATATGGCGACACTTCATCGAACCTTATTCTAGATCCCCATATTCACCCATTCCCATACTAGGGAGAACCTATAACATTAGCATATAATTAGGTAAAACCATCACCCAATCCTCCATACAAGGGAAAACCATTGTATAAGCCTACACACTAGGGGAAAAATTCTCCCAGGTAACCTAAAATGGTTCAAATTCACCCATCAACCCAACTAGAAACAAAAACTCCCCTAACCTAATGGAGTTGAATTAATTCTCCCAATTCTATTACATAGTAACCACTATACCTAGACATCCTCCACAGTCTCATGAAATACAAGATTGGATAATGAAAAGCATTGTTCACCCTTTTTATCATGAGTTACCATGATAAGAGGCCTCTTCTAGGAAATCCTCATTAACTAATATGACCCTTAGGGTTGTCTAAATCATGTACTTACTTGAAAATGAGGGTTTTTTATGATGTTATATCATAAAATCCTTTTAACATTAAATAATCATCTTGAAAACCCAAGTGTTGAGTTGGAAATACTTTGTTCCACTCAATTACATAGGGATATTCTATGGGACTCCTACTTGGAGTAATATTTGAAGGTAACCATATCCTGATTCACCAACTAGGTTATGAATATTTGGTTAGAATTTATGCATATTTTTCTCAATAATAAGTCATAAAACCAATGCATAAGACCGAATATCTTTCTTTTGAGTCCATATCCCCCATGTATATAGTCATACATCCTTGTCTAGCAATTCTTAAATAGGATGTAAACATTTATATGGGTACTGTAATATGTGTAGTCCCCAATCATTACCTCATTAATGATATTACCGTGGTTATATATTAGTGATCTATATCAATACCTCAGAATCCATTACACATTGCACAACTCATATTCATGAGGTCATATCATCTATGAAACCCATCATCAATGAGCCATATTTCCTATGAATCATAGTTCCTCAACAGAACATATAACCTAGGAGATGCATTTCCTCTATAGTATATATTCCATATGAGTCACCTTTCTTCAACATTCCATATTACCTAACAACTAAATTTCCTTAATAGACCATATTCCATGAAATAAAACATTCACTCAATGGGATATCTTCCCTATGAGTCATAAATCACTCTCTTCTATCTAGTCCCCAGTGGGAAGGATAAACTAGAAAGGGGTGATCATGTATAAGTCTCATACCAATATTTATACACTAATTTCTTCTAGTAAGTCATATTTTTAAGCCATTAAACTATATACAATATTGTTATTATCAAAAAATGTTAAACTTCAAGGACCAGTCTTATCATACAAACTCAAACAGTGAAACTTGATATAAAATGGATTTAATTCCCATTGATATGGAAACATAATATTCCACCTTGAGGTTCAATAACAAAAACATATAGGTCTCAGATGCACAACTGTAAAAGAAACTTCAATAGTTCAAAGTTTTACTACCTTAAAAAGAGCTGATACATTACTTTTCACATGACCTTAGAAGGTATGGAATTCACTATTAAGGGGATCCAAACAATGTCGTTTCTAATTCACTTCATGGAGATATATAGGAATCCACATTTATGGGTCTGATCCCTATGCTAGTACAACTATCATATTCTTGGATAATGATAAATTCTAGAGTTCCTAGTTGTATGTAATTAATCCATAGTATAATCACCATATAAGGAAAGATAAAAAACATCATAAAAATAAAAATGGTCTCATAGATTCACGGTCTAAAATAATCTATTGTAGAGAGGAAATTAATTCTACACTTGTGTTTGGTGAGTATTAACAAATATATTTTAAATCTATAAGAGTGTATCAAAGTAGGAAATAATATCCCTAAAAATTTTGAGATGAGCTTGACCTTCTACCCCCTCGACTAATGTGCATACCTGAGTGTAGTTATTAAAGACCATGTGGCTGCTTGATTTTGGAATGTAGGCCTGTGTCGACTAAAAAAACACAAGAATAGTGAATTTTTAATGCATAATGTCTTAGAATAAATCCATTAGTCACAAATTTTTTAATAATATAATGCATTTGGACTTATGTTTCTTTTGAAACAACTAATTTGATATGAGTGTTGAGACAACTCTTTGATGATTCCATTATATTAGTTAAGTATTAATCGATCCTTAAAAACCCATCATTGGTATTAGATCCTTACTATGTTATTTGATTCATGAAATTAGGTTGAGAAATGAAGAAATATGATATCATTTGGCTATAATATTCCAAATTATAATATATGATTGTAATTTTTAACTAACAATGATATTAGGTTATGAAATAACGTAATGTATGTTGAGATCATGCCATATGATATGGGATATCATTGGAAATGACTACTTTGAATATTCTAGTATTGATATATCATAGAATGTGATATAGGTAATTTTTAGAGGGGATAAAATTGTTTTGTATACTTCTAAAATAGTGTATCACCTTGTTCCTATGATATTTCTACATATCACTAAATATGATTCCCAAGAACAGAAGGTTAATATTTCATTAGGAAATTTATAATCCACAATAGTCGAACAAAGGGTTATTTCCATGAATCCACTTATCATAAGTTGTGACTATTGGGGCATACAGTATTAATCTTTCACTTTCTAGTTAGTGCAAGGTTTGATGTTATTTAGAATCTTATCATGAGTTGTGATTTCCAGGTGTGATAGTTTTCTCTTATGTAGGTCCTCATGAAAATTGTTTAATATTACATGTTACCTATATTATAGGTAATGATTTATAAGTCGCGAATAAATTATCATTATATGGGGCCAATGCATTTTATCAATTGTAAATTATAATTTACAATTCTTTAGGGCACCATGGATTATATCATTAAAGATGATATAATAGGAAAAATTATGTTTTCCTAAATTTCATTTTTTAATTGATTTAAATAGTTTATAAAATTTTTATAAATCATGAAGACATGTGTATTGGAATATTTATTAATTTTTAAAGTTTTTTATAAATTATTCAATTATATTTCTTTATAATTAATTAATTAATATTTCAAAAAACATTTAGAAAATAAATAACCAAAATATCAAAATATAATATTGAAGTTTACTTTTCAAATTATGCATAATGGATTATAATTTATATATTTTATTTATATTGAAATTTTAAGGCTACTGTATAAAGGGTTTATAAAAAATAATAGTAAGTATAAAATATAAAAGGGTATATATTTAATTTTTTGAATTTTTTATTATTAATTTAAGTGAATTGTTCCATTTAAAAGTAAACATTTTGAGAAATTAATTAAACCATATCCAAAAGATCTTTAATAATTGATATGATCGAGGTATTAATGATCTTAATTATGTGATATTTAGATTATGAAAATTTCTTAAATGATATAATTATATCTTAAAATGTTAATATTTCATTTAATATCATTTATTTAAGTAAAATTACATATAATTAATATTATTATTGATTTAATATTATAAATAAATATAATTTCTTATATAATATTTAATTATGTAATTTCTATAACTCATGGATAAATTAAAAACTGTTTATGATTATTTATTTATGGATTTTTTATAAAAAAATTTATATCATGCCTCAAATTATGATTTCTTCATTTAATTAGTTTATTCACTTATTTATTATTGATATTTATACAATATTTATATTTTCAATAGACATATTATATATTTAAACAAGATAAACATTTTCTATAAATTTTCATATATGCATATAATTAGTTACACACTAGCTATGATAATTTATTTAGTTCTCTTAGACATCGACTTTGGATTATACCAGATTATGAGCATTAATTAATTAGTTTGTTAGGATTTATATATATTTAATGTTATAATTTTATGGAATCAAGGCCTAATTGAGTAAAGTATACTTTTGTGAATGGACTTTGTGTTAAATTTCCCCTAGCTTTGAGACTAAATCAATGTTTAGAAATGTGGGGTTTTTTTCCAGGGATCTAATCATAATCATGTGAGGATTTTAAATTTCATATGTTTATAAACCTTTACATGAGTGGGGATTATGTAAATTATTCATATGATGAATTTTTATATATAACAAGATAGTTGAATTTTAATTTAGGTTTTTAACATATTTTTTGAGTTTTGTAAAGAGTTACCCATAAATATGTTATGAACATATTAGTTTGGTGAAAGGAATATAATTTTAAACTAAATCATTAGAAGAATTAATAAATTTTAATGTAATAAATCATATAAAATGGTGATATTAAATTACCTTTTAAAAATACTAAGTTTCATATTCATTCCTATGTAAACAATTTTAAACACCTTTATCATCTAACAGGGTAGGTTTATGCTAATGTGGGGTGCCCCTATATTTTATTGTGTAAGGAAATAAGTAATGGGATGACCCGAAGAGTCATGTGACTTGTTCTTGGACTTTTATTTGTGTAAAATATATCCGATAAACCCTTTGTATGGATACCAAAGTAATGGTATTGAGTTTATCAATATTTTGGACTGGACAAATATTTATATACCAAAATATCCAATATTCACATATAGTATGATTGGCATAATATCTTACCTAAATTTATATGTGATGGGGGTCAAACTAAAATAGGTTCATTTCTTAGTGAAATATGTTTATTATACCACTATTGGATATGTGTAACACCCCAGGTAAATAAAGAATATGACATTTTTATATTTATCCATATTTTTGAATAAAATATTAATATGACTTTAAAGGGGACTCTATGCTCGATGGCGTACCCAACACGCAACAATGAGTTTCTTGGGAATATTACGTTGCACTCTAGTAATAAAATAATATTATTTTAAATGGTAGTTAACATGTAGCCGTTGTATTGGAGGGAATGGATAGAAATAACTAAAATATGATTATATATATTTTTAAATGTTTTTACATTTATCCAATAAAAGATAAAGGCTTAAAATACGGAAAGAATTCAATTTTAGGCGTATATGCCCTAGTTTTCACTAAAGGTTCACTTATCACCTTTTGATGGAGAACCATCATTAAATATAGTTTTGTTCACTCTTATACATTCTATTGGACCAAATAAAACTCTTCTTAAGAATTGGGATATCAAAATTTACTTTGTGTAAATTTTTGGTATCTTTCTGATAAAGTTCATTTTTTAATGAATAGTGTAAAATGTTGTATTTTAATTCAAAACCTATTTTTAATCTAATTTATTTATATGATTAGATTATATTTTTAATTGGTTTTAAAGTGAAATTAGAATATATTTTTACCATTAAATCCAATAGTGGTCGTTGGAATTAATTTCACTTTGAAATCAGACTTAAACTAGTGTCAATCTTTTGATACTTATTATTTCATAAAAACACGCTATTTGCTCTGACAGCGGGAATTAATTATTAAATTAATTAATGTGACTTATATGTTATAAATTTTTTAAAATAGACTTCATTTTTGAATTTTTAATATCAAATATAGCTTAGGGTGAATTTTTGGGATTTTTCTGAAAAACTTCAATTTTTGATGAATAGTGAAACCACTAAGTGGTACTTATAAAAACTGATTTTTCCGTTTAAATGAAATTTTTCCATATTTGTGTTTTGAATTTCAAAAATCCTATATACATGGTTTCCATTAAGAAGTAAAATGTGGTTCAAAGGGATAAAAATAATTTTTTGGTGAATAGTAACTTATTAAGTTTTTAATCGCGATTAGAGGTAATTAGTGTAGTTTATGGTAAGAATAATGTTTTAATAAAATGAAATGACCTAGAAACATGTCCTACCCTCATTGGATGTTTCATGGCCGACCAATAAAATCCATGTCTCAACTTGGGGACCCCATGGAGACACTTTGGTTGGGAAATGACATAAATATCTTTTTATTTAATGTTAAAGTAAAAAATGACACAAACATGAGATGTTTTACTAAAACACTTTTTACATGGGGTTATACAAGTCATAGTTTTGACTATAAATAGTCATTGGAAATATAAAAAGATTTACTAAATCATATTATTTTTTTATAATTTTTAGACATTAAATAAATTATATTATTTATGACATCATGATGATGCAGCGATGACCTCATTATTTAACTATTTAAATAAAATGGAAAGATAATGTAATATATAAGGCCTACACATGTCCAAAACCTATTGGATGAGTGTATTTATAATCCTTATCACCTTGTCCTCGAAATACATCAATTTGGGACCTTTAAAATCCGAAACTCTTTTGAAAATAAAGTAACATTTTGTAACATTACAAGACTGCCCCTCCTCTCCTCTTATAAAAGGCCCCCACCTCTACCTCCTTACCCACACTCCCAAAGCCTTTGGCTCGGCCAAACCCTGCCCACTTTGTCTCTCCACTTATCTCTATTACTCCTTCAAGCCTCACTTTTGGAATAAGTCATCCCAAGGAAGCCTTTGAGCTCAAACCAAAGGGAGTTACCCGATTTTAAGGTAATGTCTTCACTTGTGTCTTTTTGTTTTATTTTGCTTCTCCAACCCCCTAAACTCTTTTTATTAATTTATTTTGTAACAAATACAGTATCTTAAATATACTAGGATGTTTTTATGAGAATGATTTAAGCTACACTTACATAAACCTACATCTAATAGTTAAAGAACATACTGTTTCCGTGGATGGCGAATTTCTGCCTCCCGAAACGATGATTGTTCAACATTATTCTAACACCTTCAAAGGTGGACATTAAGATGACACTATATTTATATATGATATATAATATTTTTATGTTTTACTTAAGCTTATGTATTTTTCATTTATGGCATACCTTTATGGTTTCCATTATGGGTAAACGCGATATCTTCATTTAAGGAAGTGCGGACTACCGCCCCCTCAAAGTGATTTGATTCGTTAATACCATATGTGGTATGTATAAAGGATATATTTAATTATATTATATATGATACCATACTGGAATTAAAATACTATTATGTATCATTATGTTTTAATTCCATTAAATATGAAATAGAAATGGAAGTAGCGTTCATGCGTATGTACGGCTTACCGTCTCCATGAACGGTACATTTCATTTCTTATCTCAAAATGTTATGTAATATTATAAGTACATATATATAATGGATATATATATAATATATTACATCTAAATTATGGATATAATTATGTAATTATAACATATATATATCTCTCTCATTTTGTTTTAATTCCATTAATATGACAAAAAAATGAAAGTAGCGTTCATGCGTACGTACGGCCTAACGTCTCCATGAACGGTGCTTTTCATTTTTTTATCACCAAATGATATGGAATAGTATAAAATGAATATTTACTGGATATATATGATATTTTAATAATTAATACTATTCTTTAAATTATTTACTTATAACTACATGGGCAATCTTTTTTCAAACAAGTTCATTCTTGACTCATGTACCAAACATCGGCAAAAACGTCTGATATGAACTAACATTATTAAACAATTATTATAACATTATAATATGTGATATGAACTGAATAATAATCTCTAAAGGAGGTACTTAGGAAATTATTAATTGACCAAAGTTTATTATTCAGGAATATAAAGTAACGAACATGACAAGTTGGACTTGAGGTAAGGGATCCTACTCCACTCTTTCTTTTTAAGTACACTCTTTTATGTCATTCCTTTTAAAGCTCATATTTCTTGTTATTGGGATGTTCTTTTATATTAATCTTACTGTAATTTTTATGTTCATGTGATGAGAGACCCTATTCTCTCTCATCAATCCATTTTGGAAGTTTTGAGTGGCGTCGTTAGGCTACCGAATTTTCGTAAGAGATCTAACCTCTCTCTTTCTTTTTAAGTACTCTCATTTATGTCACTTCTTTTAAGATTTTATTTTTTATGTTGGGGGATGTTCTTTTGTATTCCTCTTTCTGTAAACTTTATGTTTATATGATAAGAGACCCTATTTCCTCTCATCAATCCATTTTGGAAGTTTTATGTGGCGTCGCTAGGCTGCCGAGTTTTCGTAAGGGATTTTTCATCTCACTTTTATTCCCGTTAGATTTATGCTACATTTGCCATAATTTCCTTTGTGTGGTGTATGTACTGCCCATTATTTTACTCATTTTGTAATATAATTTCTTTTATGAGTATTTACATCAATGTTTTATTGTCCTTCTTTCACGAGGTGTATGTTTCGAAAGATACCCATGTCGGTAAGGGAACCTTTCACCCTCCTCTTTTTAAAAGACTTCTTTTGTTGGGTCTTTTAATTTACATATTTTTATGTTGGTATATGTTCTCATATATCCTTATTGATGTAAATTTTATGTCCAAGTGATGAGATACCCTTTTTTTATCTCTCATCAACTCATTTTGATGTGACGTTGTTAGGCTGTCAAGGGAACTTCTTAACCCAATTTCAATTTCTTTGGGTTCAACATGTAGTTATTGAATATGTCATCCTTTGAATATGTGTGAATGAACTTTGATTATTTTACACTTAATATCCACTTATATTTGGTGTATTATTTTGTCACACATAATTTTTTAATTGATTTATCCTTAAACCAAGGATACCGTCTTTGTAAGGGACTTCGTCCCAATCTCCATTCATTAAGGCATATTTTGTTTTATACACAACCTTCTTTTATACGGTGTATAAACCCCTTTGACTTTTATGTTTATCCCAAAAGGAATCTTTTTTATACAAAGCATTTTACTAAACGACAAAAGGGAATGTTTTTGTCGTACGTATGCGGCGACAACGACTTCTCCGCCTCTGTGACCATTATTTGAGTTTCGACTTCCTCTACAAGCCATACCTTTTTTAAAGAAAAATAAATACCATGTTTTACTTTTCTTTTATTTTTGTATTGAAAATGGTTTTCATAAGTTTTTTTTATATCAATGTGTTTTATTGATATCTTTTGATTGAAATGTGGAAATGTTATGTTTCCTTTATGCATGTATTATATGGTACGATTATGTTATGGTTCTTGGGAATTGTTATGAAGACGGGTGGTTCCTTGATAAACTAAGGGCGGGTGATCCCGATATAGCTCTCCAAAGCATTGGGTAACGCGAAGGAGTGAAACATTAATGTTTCTCCGATGAGATTTAGGGAATATACTATGGTGGGTATTCCAAACGTAACCAAGAGGGTTACTCCCTACGTAAGAATGTTATGAATGCCTCAAGTTACCTTTTATGTCTTATGATTTCTATGATTTATTCATGATTTGATGAGGTATGTTAAAGTGCCTATGTTTTATGGGTAAAGTATGATTTCATTCTTATGTATATATGAACTCATGTTTCCTTTCCATATTTTTATAACCCTTACTGAGCTTTTTATGCTCATCCCAAGTTTTTGAAATGTTTTTCACAGGTCAAGGGAAAGGTACATGATGTGATGATAGTGTCAAGGATGTGTTAAGAAAGAATCCATGTTTTATTTTAAACATTTTTCCGTTGATGGGAGGAATGAATACTGTCTTTTATTTAACCACTTTGTTTAAATGTGGAATGTAATGAAAGTTTCATGATCTAATTATCTAAAACTCTAAACCTGAAAAGATCCTCAATGTGTAATCTTGTAATAACTCAAGATTAAGTAAGGTTTAAGGCTGGGGCCTTATAGTTGGTATCAAAGGTTGGTTTAGATAACTTTAGAGGTTAGGGTATTCTTTAAGCATAAGTGACAATACCATATTGTCTATGATTTTAGAAAGTGTCATAGTTTTTAGATAAAGTGAATGAGTAAGTATATCTTAGTGTTTATCTTACTCATTAGTACATGATGGTTATGTTGATATACTCACACTAACCTTTTTGGTTTTAGTAAATGGCTGGATCTATCAGGCACCAAAGAGACAACAGTTTTGAAGGAAACTGTGGTGGTTCTATGATTAAGATACTAGATAAAATGGGGGATTCAATGAGGAAACTCGTGGTTGTTATAAACCAACTATCAAGGAGTCATGATCAACCACGTGAACCTTGGTACATTCTGTAATGCATCATGTACGAGAAGACCAATCGATGTGGAAGTTCAGGTAATAATTATAAAGGTAACCATTAGAGTTTATATGATCCTTACTTTTGAAGTAATTATGGGTTACTCTATGATATGATGGACAATGAAAGGCATGAGATAAACTTGAGGTTAAAATATGTTATGATTTTTTTTTGAAGATATTATCTCATTTTGGGGAATGTTTTAAGAGTTATATAGTTTTGGAAAAAGGACAACACGCAGACCGTGTGACAACCCGTCGCGTCGGACAACGCTGCAGGAATCGAACCCACAACCAAAGTGCAACTGGTATTTATCGCCTACCACTGGACTACGTGAAGTCCCTGGTTAGTTTGACTGATTTTTTTTAGTTAGATGATTTTAGGAATCAAGAGTAAGTTTATTTTGGGTTATCTATAGAAATTATTAACCTATCATGGAGGATATGTGATTAGGTTAATTACTTTTCAATGTGAGAATTTAAGAGCAACTGATGTTATTTAGAGATAAAAGTTAAATTGTACCTTGGAAGACTATGTGATTAAATCCTTCAAATATTTGGGTTTCAATCTTAGTTTGGTTTACTTTGATGAATTTTATGGACAAATTTTTTATCGGATGGTCCTCGTTGAACTTTGGGTTTTGTTGGACAAATTTTGGAGATTAAGCATAGATTTTCTTTTTAAAGGGTTATCCTTTTCTGGATTATCTGATCTTGTACTAACCTTTTTGGTTTTGGTTTTGTTTAAAGCCTAAAGAAATGGGAAGTATATAATTCTCTTTGGTGTATTAGGTGATTCTCTAGAAGTTGATTATAGTACTCTTAATATGAACAAGCCTTCATAAATACTCGTCTTTTGGAGAAAATATGAGTTTGTGTAAGGAATCTAATAAAAGTTGAAAGTCAACATGATAAGTGATTATGTTTCCTTATGAATAAATTCCTCAATAAAAAGTAACTTAAAACAAAAATGTTGTCTATTAACTTTTCCTACTGGGGAATCGAATACTGTTTAACCCATCACAAGTTTGTGATTTTCTTATGGTTAACTTTCTCCTAGACATGTTTACTATCACTCTCCCTCAAGAACATGACCCTTTTCTTTTTCTTCCATGTCCATGTTTTTCTACATGGAATCCTAGTATGGGTTAACTCGGGTGACCTCTGTACTTATCTTCCTTTATTTTAAAGTGATTGTTTTACCGACTCTTGTTCCGATGTGGGACTTTCAAGGATGTTTCCAAGCTCAATTTTAAAAATTGTGAGGACGCAATTCCCAAAAGGGGGGAAGGATGTAACACCCCAGGTAAATAAAGAATATGAAATTTTCATATTTATCCATATTTGTGAATAAAATATTAATATGACTTTAAAGGGGACGTTATGCTCGATGCTGTACCCAACACGCAACAACGAGTTTCTTGGGAATCTTACGTTTCACTCTAATAATAAAATAATATTATTTTAAATGGTTTAACATGTAGTCGTTGTATTGGAGGGAATGGATAGAAATAACTAAAATATGATTATATATGTTTTTAAAAGTTTTTACATTTATCCAATAAAAGATAAAGGCTTAAAATACGGAAAGAATTCAATTTTAGGCGTATATGCCCTAGTTTTCACAAAAGGTTCACTTATCACCTTTTGATGGAGAACCGTCATTAAATGTAGTTTTGTTCACTCTTATACATTATATTGGACTAAATAAATTCATCTTAAGAATTGGGACATCAAAATTTACTTTGTGTAAATTTTTGATATCTTTCCGATAAAGTTCATTTTTTAATGAATAGTGTAAAATGTTGTATTTTAATTCAAAACCTCTTTTTAATCTAATTTATTTATATGATTAGATTATATTTTGAATTGGTTTTAAAGTGAAATTAGAATATATTTTTACCATTAAATACAATAGTGGTCATTGGAATTAATTTCACTTTGAAATCAGACTTAAACTAGTGTCAATCTTTTGATACTTATTGTTTCATAAAAACACGCTATTTGCTGTGACAGCGGGAATTAATTATTAAATTAATTAATGTGACTTATATGTTTTGAATTTTGTAAAATAGACTTCATTTTTGAATTCGTAATATTAAATATAGCTTAGGGTGAATTTTTGGGATTTTTCTAAAAAACATCAATTTTTTATGAATAGTGAAACCACTAAGTGGTACTTATAAAAACTGATTTTTCCGTTTAAATGAAATTTTGCCATCTTTGTGTTTTGAATTTTAAAAATCCGACATACATGGTTGTCATTAAGAAGTAAAATGTGGTTCAAAGGGATAAAAATAATTTTTTGGTGAATAGTAACTTATTAAGTTTTTAATCCCGATTAGAGGTAATTAGTGTAGTTTATGGTAAGAATAATGTTTTAATAAAATGAAATGACCTAGACACATGTCCTATCCTCATTGTATGTGTCAGGGCCGACCAAAAAAATCCATGGGTCAACTTGGGGACCCCATGGAGCCACTTTGGTTGGGAAATGACATAAATATCTTTTTATTTAATCTTAAAGTAAAAATGACACAAACATGAGATGTTTTACTAAAAAAACATTACATGGGGTTATACAAGTAATATTTTTTACTATAAATAGTAATTGGAAAGATAAAAAGATATAATAAATCATAGTATTTTTTATATAATTTTTATACCTTAAATAAATTAAATTATTTATGACATCATGATAATGCAGCGATGACCTCATTATTTAACGATTTAAATAAAATGGAAAGATAATGTAATATCTAAGACCTAAACATGTCAAAAACCTATTGGATGAGTTTATTTCGAACCATTATCACCTTATACTTGAAATACATCAATTTTGGACCTTTAAAAGCCGAAAATCTTATGAAAATAAAGTAACATTTTGTAACTTTACAAGAGTGCCCCTCCTCTCCTCTTATAAAAGGACCCCACCTCTACCTCCTTACCCACACTCCCAAAGCCTTTGGCTCGGCCAACCCCTTCCCATTTTGTCTCTCCACTTCCCTATATTACTCCTTGAAGCCTCACTGTGGGCAGAAGTCTTCCCAAGTAAGCCTTTGATCTCAAACCAAAGGGAGTTACCTGATTTTAAGGTAATGTCTTCACTTGTGTCCTTTTGTTTTATTTTGCTTCTCCAACCCCTAAACTCTTTTTATTCATTTATTTTGTAACAAATACAGTATCTTAAATATAATAAGATGTCTTTATAATAAGTATTCGAGCTAAACTTACATACACCTACATCTAATGGTTAAAGAACATACTGTTTCTGTGGATGGCGAATTTCTGCCTCCCGAAAAGATGATTGTCCAACATTCTTCTAACACCTTCAAAGGTGGCCATTAATATGACACTATATTTATATATGATATATAATATGTTTATTTTTTACTTAATCTTCTATATTTTTCATTTATGGCGTACCTTTATGATTTCCATCATGGGTAAACGCGATATCTTCATTTAATGAAGTGCGGACTACCGCCCCCTCAAATTGATTTTATTCGTTAATACCATATGTGGTACGTATAAAGGATATATTTAATGATATTATATATGATACCATACTGGAATTAAAATACTATTATGTATAATTATGTTTTAATTCCATTAAATATGAAATAGAAATGGAAGTAGTGTTCATGCATACGTACGGCTTACCATCTCCATGAACGGTACATTTCATTTCTTATCTCAAAATGTTATGTAATATTATAAGTACATATATATAATGGATATATATGTAATATATTACATCTAAATTATGGATATCATTCTGGAATTACAACATATATATATCTCTCTCATTTTGTTTTAATTCCATTAATATGACAAAAAAATGAAAGTAGCGTTCATGCGTACATACGGCCTACCGTCTCCATGAACGGCGCTTTTCATTTTTTTATCTCCAAATGATATGGAATAGTATAAAATGAATATTTACTGGATATATATGATATTTTAATCATTATTACTCTTCTGGAAATTATTTACTTATAACTACATGGGCAATCTTTTTTCAAACAAGTTCATTCTTGACTCATGTACCAAACATCGGTAAAAACGTCTGATATGAACTAACATTATTAAACAATTATTATAACATTATAATATGTGATATGAACTGAATAATAATCTCTAAAGGAGGTACTTAGTCAATTATTAATTGACCAAAGTTTATTATTCAGGAATATAAAGTAACGAACAAGACAAGTTGGACTTGAGGTAAGGGATCCTACTCCAGTCTTTCTTTTTAAGTACACTCTTTTATGTCATTCCTTTTAAAGCTCGTATTTCTTGTTATTGGGATGTTCTTTTATATTAATATTAGTTTAATTTTTATGTTCATTTGATGAGAGACCCTATTCTCTCTCATCAATCCATTTTGGAATTTTTGAGTGGCGCCGTTAGGCTGCCGAATTTTCGTAAGAGATCTAACCTCTATCTTTCTTTTTAAGTACTCTCCTTTATGTAACTTCTTTTAAGCTCCTATTTGTTATGTTGGGGGATGTTATTTTGTATTCATATTTCTTTAAACTTTATGTTGATATGATATGAGACCCTATTTCCTCTCATCAATCCATTTTGGATGTTTTATGTGGCGCTGTTAGGCTGCAGAGTTTTCGTAAGAGATTTTTCATCTCACTTTTCTTCCCGTGAGATTTATGCTACATTTTCCACAATTTCCTTTGAGTGGTGTATGTACTACCTATTATTTTACTCATTGTGTAATATACTTTCTTTTATGATTATTTACATCAATGTTGTATTGTCCTTCTTTCACGAGGTGTATGTTTCGAAAGATACCCATGTCGGTAAGGGAACCTTTCACCCTCCTCTTTTTAAAAGACTTCTTTTGTTGGGTCTTTTAATTTACATATTGTTATGTTGGGATATGTTCTCATATATCCTTATTGATGTAAATTTTATGTCCAAGTGATGAGATACCCTTTTTTTATCTCTCATCAACTCATTTTGATGTGACGCCATTAGGCTGTCAAGGGAACTTCTTAACCCAATTTCGATTTCTTTGGGTTCAACATGTAGTTATTGAATATGTCATCATTTGAATATGTGTGAATGGACTTTGATTATTTTACACTTAATATCCACTTATATTTGGTGTATTCGTTTGTCACACATAATTTTGTAATTGATTTATCCTTAAACCAAGGATACCGTCTTTATAAGGGACTTCGTCCCAATCTCCATTCATTAAGGCATATTTTGTTTTATACAAAACCTTCTTTTATACGGTGTATAAAACCCTTTTACTTTTACGTTTATCCAAAAAGGAATCTTTTTTATACGAAGCATCTTACTAAACGAAAAAAGGGAATGTTTTTGTCGTACGTATGCGGTGACAATGACTTCTCCGCCTCTATGACCATTATTTGAGTTTCGGCTTCCTCTACAAGCCATACCTTTTTTAAAGAAAAATAAATACCATGTTTTACTTTTCTTTTATTTTGGTATTGAAAATGGTTTTCATAATGTTTTTATATCAATGTGTTGTATTGATATCTTGTGATTTAAAGGTGGAAATGTTATGTTTCCTTTATGCATGTTTTATGTGATACGATTATGTTGAGGTTCTTGGGCATTATTATGAAGACGGGTGGTTCCATGATAGACTAAGGGCGGGTGAGCCCGATATAGCTCTCCAATGCATTGGGTAACGCGAAGGATTGAAATGTTAAGGTTTCTCTGAAGAGATTTATGGAATATACTGTGGTGGGTATTCCAAACGTAACCAAGAGGGTTACTCCCTACGTAAGAATGTTATGAATGCCACAAGTTACCTTTTATGTCTTATGATTTCTATGATTTATTCATGATTTGATGAGGTGTGTTAAAGTGCCTATGTTTTATGGGTAAAGTATGATTTCATTCTTATGTATATATGAACTCATGTTTCCTTTCCATATTTTTATAACCCTTACTGAGATTTTTATTCTCATCCCAAGTTTTAGAAATGTTTTTCACAGGTCAAGGGAAAGGTACATGATGTGATGATAGTGCCAAGGATGTTTCAAAAAAGAATCAATGTTTTATTTTAAATATGTTTCCGTTGATGGGAAGAATGAATACTGTCTTTTATGTAACCACTTTGTTTAAATGTGGAATGTAATGCAAGTTTCATGATCTAATTCTCTAACACTATAAACCTGAAAAGATCCTCAATGTGTAATCTTATAATAACTCAAGATTAAGTAACATTTAAGGCTGGGGCCTTATAATATGATTAATTCAAAATAAGTCTAGATTTTAGCAGGAACACAACTAATAAAAGTTATTCATAAATGAATTGAAAATAATATATTCATTTGAAAAAAGATTCTGTTATAAATATAAATTATATAATCATCACTAAACACAACTTTGAGATCAATATATTAAAATAAGAAGCAAAATTTATGATAATCCTAATACTAGTAACTTAATAAAACTTCTTAAGTAAAATAAATTTAATGTCTTAGAGAAAGACATTATCAATTTACCAACTATTGTAGTAATTAAAAAATAGATCCAGATGCTTATAAAAATCATAGAATGATTAACACAGGGTTTTATAATGTTTTCTTCTATTAAATTCATTTTATTTTCATAATTTTAAATTTTATGATAATTTTAATGAGATTAAGAAATCATTACCCTTTTTTCACTATGTGATGATAAAATATGAACTAAGAATGTTATTTCTTTGTTCTAGTGTTGTATCAATAGTATTAGTTGTTAAAAGGCTAAAAAACAATAAACAAATATAGTTGGAGAGTCAATATATGTTTTTTTGAATAGATATATAGGGACACTGAAACCTAAAAAATTTTACAAGAATGAGAGTAATGATTCCATATGATGGAATTGTTTGGAATATTTGTGGGGGTTTAATAAATTCTATGGAATGTATATGTCATGTAATAGTATTATAGAAAATAAATCTCAAGTTTTAAATAGTATTATATATCCTATATGTTTTAAAAGTATTTTAAATTTATAGGAATTAAAATTCATGGAAATAATTAATTAATTTTGTAGTCTTTATTCAAATGATGAAGAAAAGGGATGCTAAATCATTGATTTGAATGAAAATGAATATTATCAAGTTTATATGGATCTATAATAAAAAAAAATTATTATTATCTTATTTATCATATATGATATGATATATGAAGTTAATAAAAATGTTTTATAATTCATTATATTCTATAACATGGTTTAATAAGAAGATAATTTTTGAAAAATTTATCCAAGATAAAACTGTTTACAGTGATGTTTGCTAAAATATGAGAAATTTTATCCCACCACCATCAATGGAATATTTTAATGAATAAAATATTCCTTTCAAAATAATTTTCCGAACACATATCATATCATATATGATATATATATAAAATATTTTTTTATTAATTATTCTGACAAAAAAAATAATTATTATTTTAGAGTAGATTTTTTTTTGTATCTTAACATGATATTTTGAAGATAATATAGTATCTAAGAGGATAGTGGGAGAATGTTTGGCCATTTATAAGTTCAAAGTTCAAAGTTTAAAATATTATTCTATTCAAAGTAAATGGTCATTAAAGATCCAAAAAGGTTTAGTTCATGTCTGTAAAAGATTAATGTAAGGAGTTACATTAGTTACACAAATATTTCAGGGAAAAATTTTAATTGAAAAGGTTCCTAGGATGATAATAGTGAACCATGAAATATTTATAGATATAAAAAAGAAGATATTAAATTCATTTAAAATTTTCAAGGAGTTTAACATTAGGAATAAGATTTACAATTCCCAATATTATGAAAACTAGGCTACTTCAAATATGTTACTCACAAAATAGTTCGGTGGGAGGGTTTTATCAAATGGTCAAATATAGATGTGGAAGGAATTATATAGATGTGTAATAAGTTTAATAAGACCCTTAAAAGTGATTAAAACATAATTATGATCTAAAATATATAATATATGATAGTTTTTATAAGGTTTATGAACGGTTTTTGTAAGTATTCTTAAAGAATTTTAAGAATATAAAATATATCATGTTATAGAAAAGGAAATATTAAATTTATCATTATTTCATGTTTGATGAAAATATATATCGATATATATCATGAATTGAAATGAATATAGAACTCTAAAATTAATGATTATCCTTAACTGATGTTCATCATGGAGTATTACTGGTTGTGAAAAAATGTTATTATTTACCTTAGTAAGTTTTTTATTGAGATTCAGAATTTGATCGAGAGGCACAAAAAACGTTTTGTGAACTAGATGACCCATGAATTTTACTCCATAGAGTGTCATACACTATGTATTTGGTATACCAGGGGTTTATGGTTTATATTTGGGGTCCACAATACCTTATACTGGTAAAATACCTAACATAAGAACCATCATACTTTGATTTATTCCTTTCATAAGCCTTAAGGATGAACTAATCTGGGGCTGGTTGGGTAGGTTATCAATTATTTCATCTTCCAGAGATGAACCAAGATGGGATTTAACCTCCCATATGAATAGTATGACATATGTTCCCTCAATCAAGATAAACTAAGGAAGTCTCTAATCATATGAAGATTACCCATATGATGTGATTATCTATTTAGCTAAGGGGAATTCCATATCCTCATCCATAATGGTGAATTCCATGTGATGTATTCAAAGACCCCATATATCTACAATTAGATAAATGATAATGTGTAAGAAGGATATATGGTATTCAAATAATTCATATTCCCTAATTACTCAATGTATTGGATTAATAAATAATATAAAAATTTGTGTTTTCTCATGATGCATTTGACAAACACCAGAATGAAATTACACTTGTTTAAGGGAGATCATGCTACATCCCTTTAAAGATTCATTATTAATGATGATTTGATAAAATAAATGAATTCATATTTTTTTTAACAATGAATCAAAGTTCTAGGGGTTATATTTTGTGTTTGGATGAATTAATATTGAGTTTTACTCAGTGGGTTACTTCAAAATTATTTTGGAGTTTATCCAAAATGAGTTTTATATGGATATCTAAAAGGTATTAAATATGATTTGATACCAGGGGAAGTTGATAATATATTTCAAAACTTTATTTTTTATATTTTCAAAATTATTTTTGGATGTGGTTTTATATGTTGTTTTTATGATACAATATATGTTTAAATGTCATAATGCTTATAAGGATTTAGTGGAAGTGGGATATTGATGGAGATATTCCCTAAATCCAATGAAGTATGTGATATTTATTTTTCTATATAAAAGGGTATGTTATAGGGATTTTATATGTTATGATATACTATATTTTATTACAACTTAAAATTCTATAGCATGGTATATCGTTTAATATGATATGGATATATTTTATTTTTAGGGTGTGAGGATAATCCTAGTTTACAATACACTCTAACTTCCAATGATATATGTGGAATAGAAACATTTGAGTATAAAATGTTAGAATAATACAAATATCTATATCATTAATAAAACTTTTAAAGATGAAATATTGGAGTGGTTGGTAAATTCATGCGATAAATGCATGAAAAACTAAATACAATTTACTTATGCATTGTACCACATGAGTAAATTCTCGACACCTGGGGAGAATCCTTGAGGTATTCTAAAATGGACCATTTCAGTTGACATGATTTACTTATGAACTATCAAACCCTTGGTTGAATCCCTCTTCTCCCAAATTTAACGTCCTCCTATCTTCCATATCCAATTGAGAGATATTATCATATCATGGTTTTGATCCGGGTCTTACTCATATGATGGGAAATTTAGTACAACCTATAGATACGCAATTGAGGGATGATTATTATGATTACTCCTTAGTGATATTTACCAACCAAATTGATTGAAGATCAAGAAAATAATATTCTATGAAAATAACTTGATGTTATTTATTTAATTATTCATGATTTTAGGTTTCATCCATGGTTGATCTTGTGTCTTGGGATTATTGTTGTCTATTCTGGATTGATTAAGTATTAATTGATCCTTAAACCCCATTAAGATCATGATAAACTAACTTATGTGCAAAATTTTCTATTATTTATATATATTTTGTTAGTTTATACATTCATATATATTATTGAACTATGATAAGGGCATCTTAAGGGTTTTATGTTGGGTGTTATCACTCACACATTTCATAGGAACCCTGGTGCATATATGAAATTTGTTTTCAGGGATCCATGTATTGGTTAGGACCCAATATCTATCTGATTTTTGAGAGAAGAATGTTATGGGGGCTTGTGATACTAGGATATACTCTGTGATCATTTTTTGGCATGGAATCCACTATTATATTATTCTATATTATATTTCATGTATGATCCATAACATATAGGGATTACATTTTCAAAAATGATGTTTCAAAGATAGGGGTTTATCTTTTTATTAAATGTTATATGTTCTATATGGTGGGAATAAAAAATGATTCCATGTTATTTTTATTGATTATTAATTATTATTCTTTTAATAATGTAATGATTATTTGATAATGAAGTCATAGTCTCCCCATAATAGATTTTATCCCTTGACATTGGTCAGAATCCACTTGCATATGTGTTGGAACACATGAGTCCACAAGCCATGGTAGCTAAAACTTGGTAAATCTATAAAGGGAATTAAAAAATTGAAACAAATTTCTTTTTTATAGATTTGAAATTTGTGGCTTGGTAGATTATATATAGAATGTTTTGGTCTTAGGTTTATGATAATGTTTTTGTCTGGACAATACTTCTGTAGTGAACACTAAGTTATCGTGGTAATGGGTGTGATGTTATTATGGTTTTTGGTTATGGTTTCTTGGTATTTTATAATATATTTTGAAATTTATAGTTTATGTATTTTTTTATCTTTATCTAGGAGGTTAGTGTGAATGAGTTCATGCATCATGTTGTCACATAGTTTTATATGTCACACGAATTCTTATGTTTGATTGTTAGATGTTTTGAGAAGGACGTTTTAACTAAATAAATACCATTCATGACATATATATATATATTTCCCAAATTAATTATTAGTGTTATAAAATTAAATAAAACATTGTTAATTTTTGTGTCCACTTCTTAGTGTATTTGTTATATCTATATAGGTATAAGAAATATGCACTTAGGCCTGGGGTATGTAGTGGGGTATGATGTGTGGAGACTTATGGAGTGAACCAATAGTGTGTTTCCTTAAGGTTGGGTTAGTTTCCTTAAGTAAGATTATTGTAAGAGTATTTATGGCTATGATAAAATTTTGTTATGATTTAGTATCTTTGAAAATATTCTCAATGAATGTTTTGAAAATTTTGAAATTCTTCTTAAAGGATGTCCTAAGGAGATACCTAGTTATTGGGGTTGGGATGTTCATAAGGTTCTTAATTCCATTATTGTACCTTCATCTGACTAAGAGGGATTAAATAAGAGTACTATCAAGGATTATCCTATGGTTTCAGCCTATGGACCAATTTAGGATGGGATCTTTAAAATAGATTTTATTAGAATATTTTGTGTTCATCAAGGTGAGGAAACAATAGTGAACACCACTCGATATTTCTAGACTCACAATCCATTAATTCTCAAGGTACTATATGTTATTTTGATGTTGTGTATTTTATTGATATAATTGAAATCATTTTCAAGCTCACTAGGACACTCTTATATATGAGGGATAAGTAGGAAACATTTTGAATTTAGGGGCCATCTAAAAGATAGAGGGGTGTGATATTGTAGGTGCAAATTCATGAGGGGTTATTCTTGGAATATTTTAATTAACTTTTTATTGATTATTGTTCTCCCAAGTCCATGAAGTTTGATCTAGCTCAAGAGTTATAGAGCTATATCAAAGAGTATTAAAAGTTCTAATTACACTACATAATGTTCGGGTTACTCTTGTTTTCCACATTGATATCCAAAAGTGAGTCCTGATAAAACACATTTATATTGAATATTTTATAGATAATAAATGATAAAATTTTCTCACATTGTGTTAAATATGTATATTTATAAAATATTTGGGAATAGATCATTCATTTTAAAATTTGATGGAAATTCCAGTTATACCCTTTTTAGTGCATTTTAGTATTTCAAAGAGAAATATTTTACTATTTTTTATTTGAAATTGAAATTTTGTAAATGTGTTCCTGAGTTAATGAGATAAACTTTTGTTCAGGACATTAGAGATAAAATGTGCATTCGGTCGGACTAAATGGACCATGAAGTCAAATGTGGGCTGGGCCCTCCAGATTGGACATTGGTTCTGTATTTGGAACATAACATCTTTATCCGAGCTTATACTGGGCCCATATTTTTAGGGGATCTCTCCAAGCCAATTTTTTACAAATAATTCGTCTATAAAAATATCTGTTTCATGCGTTTTGGAGGATAAATGGACGGTTCAAGTTGGATTAAAATATTT
This sequence comes from Viscum album, assembly GCA_963277665.1. Lineage (NCBI taxonomy): Eukaryota > Viridiplantae > Streptophyta > Magnoliopsida > Santalales > Viscaceae > Viscum > Viscum album. Next base: position 1,018,643,558 of record OY728138.1, on the reverse strand, counting down.
GGCCAAGATTCCCCATTCACAATTGAAACCTCCTTAAACCTAGCCTCTCCTAAATTATATAAATTAGTGTTTTTATCATTTCAAGTGGTTGGAAAAGTGAATTGGGAATTTTAGGGAGAGTATAAGTGTATCCACTCCAATTATACAACCATCTAAATAAGGGTAGATCTTGAAGAAAGGATCCCTTCGATGAAGCCTTCTTATTCTCCTTCGTGTTGTAATAATTTTGTTTGCGTAATAAATCTTTAGTTATTCTTTAATTTCTTCTATTTTATTATATTTTTTTTAGTTATCTTTTTTAATCATCCTATTTGGTTTGGAATCAAGAGTGGAGATGAGATTGAGTTCTTCCCGTTCAATCCTTTTCTCATGCAAAACATCTCTATGATGACTACACCGCTCATGGAAGAGTAGTTTTCTTAGTGATCGATGTATCATATACCCTCTTAATTTAATTATTTTGAACCATTGAGATACTTTAAATAAATTAATATGATCCACAAATTGATTTTTTAAATTATAAGAAACTAATCAAGCAATTGAACAATTAACACAATAACACACGAGGTCGAGTATTGTGTGAATTGTGAGAGTGTGATCATAATCAGTAATATAAGACCACACGAGATAAATTTGTAGATTTAAAATATAATCCCTATACACAATTCATCCCCATTTTCTATAATTGATATGTACCCTAATTTACCACTGACCATAATCTAGATTTAGAACATCAATCAAAGCAGGGTGCTATGATTGCATGTTCCTAAGCTAGACTCGGGTTTAACTCTTTTCATCTTGGTGTTAATGTTAACTCCCGTTGGGTTCAATGGTTAAAAAAATAGGGGATAATAATTAAGTGGGTATTAATTTAAATTGTAATGATTAATATGTAAATTAATAGGTATATTTAGATCGATTAAATCTTTTAAAAATATTTTTTTAAAAACATCTTCTTGTTGTGTCGTTTTAATCGAAATTCATTTAAAAAAATACAATCTTTTTTTAGAAAACTTCTTCTAGATTTATAAATGATAAAAAAAACCCCATATTTTTAATTAGTAATCTTAATTAATTTTATTTTATTTTCAAAATACCTTAAATATGTTGTTAAATTTACTTCCTCCTTTGAGATACGACCTTATATAGCCACTCTGCTGCACCTAAGTACCCTACAATCACAAATCATTTGAAAGTGCCCATAACAACGCCTTTCAAGTCCCAAAATGACCTAAAATTCATGATTGTTATTATAATATTTTTGAGGTAGAAATAGAGGATGTTAAATTTTGTATATTATTTTGACATGGTTCATAAGGGTCTTGTCTGAGAAGATTCTAGTATAAGGTAGTTTATCTATCTCATTTACTTTTCAAGGTAGCCTTTAAGATAAAGTTATTGGTTCATATACCAATGGTAAGAATATGAGATCTGATGAAATGTATTAGGTTGGTGATAAGATGTCATTTTTGGTTATAGGATAAATGATTACCACTTTATGATGAAATTTAGTTGTGTTTTATTTGTGTGATCAGTCTATAAATTTATGTAGTTCATGTAATAACCTGAAGAGGGTATTCAAATCATGTGGTAGGATAAATAACCTTTATCATTTATACCCAAGGGTTCCTTTACAGGGTTCATGTAGAGGTCTTGGATAGACATGGGTTTCTGGATCTTTGTTATGGGAAATTGAGAAGATGAACAATATGGTTTCATCTGAAAGTTCTATGAAATGATATTATCAAGGATATGAAGGGAAGAAAAAATATTGAACTTAGGGATCCATTCCTTATGAATGTTAGGAATCATGGGGTCAAGGATATATATCTAAGGTAGGTAAATTTTTTATTCTTGATCAGGTTGTAGTTTCCAGGGTAGAGGGTCCTTTTACTATGATTGGTATAGTTTTAGTTACTCATACCCTTTTCAATACTTTATTTTACATAATATTTCTAATTCCTTTTTTTGTGTTCATTATTTTTATTAATTTTGGTGCTTTATTTGAATTTCTATTTTGGCCAATTACCCTTTACATGCCTTTTATGAAAATTTTGTATTGGGTTTAGAGTTTCTCAAGTGTTCCATAGTAGTGAGATGGTATAAAAATATATAGAACTTATTTCTTATCGATATTATTGATGTCTATGTAAACTTCAAGATATATTGTCTGATGTTTTTTGGGATCAAATTGATTACTACTAGAGGTTTATTTCCTTTTATTCAATTATGTGTGTGGAGTATGATTTTATAGGAAAATTGGGTATTAAAGGTAGGTTGATTTGGACATGATATTTGTCAGTTAGAATCCATTACATCACAAATGGATGAGATGGTTTTTTTTTGGTTTAGGGGAAGACAGTTCCATTTACATTCTCTACAATAGAGAATTGTGACAACCTGACCTAGAAGTCACAAAATGGGTTACCCAAGCTTATCGAACACTTGGATTAAAGCACACATCCCCATACACTAGAGGCTTCTGACTAATAGTAAGGTCCTAGGGTGTGTCATTGGATGGACTATTCCCTAATAACTAGAGTGGGTCGTAGTGGATAATAATAATAAGATAAATAGAGTAAACAACATAATAAAGGATACGTAGTAGAAATAAAGGTAAACATGCAAGCTGAGTATAATAAATAAATGTTAGAAACTGAATGATATAGAAAATGATAATTTCTTGTCACATCTCTTCAAAACTTTAAAACATGTATACATGGGAGAATATAATACATACTATAAAAAAAGAATACAAAATAATCCAAAAACTATCCAAGCATCCCAAGCACTGGCCCATTCATGTGCTACCAAGCTTCATCCAAAAGAAAGTAAACAAGAGTAGGTGTCTAAAGCAAGAAACTTCCCCTTATCAACACCTGTATATATATAATTTCTCTGGGTACCACCAGTGACCTAGATTGGGTGTGAGATAAATCTAAGTAGGCCACCACCAATGACTTCTATTCCAACAAGACTATTAATATAACCTAAAATAGTGTGAAGGTATACATAAATTTAACACTAGTAAAGTAACGTAAATACCCCGATACATACTTCAACCTCATATGGTGTCTAAAAATGAAACATTTAATTATTTATCTTCTTGTTTATATATATAAGTCACGTGAGGTGTAAAAAACACGAACAACATATCATGATGACGATGATAATAATAATGACAACAATAATAATAATAATAATAATAAAACCAACGTATAAAAAGTATTCCTATAATTATGATAATAATGAAAGAGGATCCAAGGTAAAAACCAAGGTATCTTTGACCTTAATGGTTGAGATTACTCAGTAATAATATTCAGTCTAGAAAAGTGGTCCTGGGTGTAATACAAGAGAAAATTCCCAATACAATCATATATAAAATATTCTAACCATGTATAAGGATATCTTACAAGGTAAAACTATATAACCATGACTAGTAATAGTGGGGTGAATCCATGATGCCATGTTTCTAAATATTTAAAGCTGGATCCAAGGATCATATACAAGGAATCTTAATATTTGAAAACATAGTGATGGGATCCTATAGATTCATTCTGAGCATCCAGTAGAACACGAGGACAATGTTCCAAGGTGGGTATATCCCTTAGTGAACATCTACTTGAATCAGATTGGTGTCCCTTGAGTGAAAAAAAATTCTTTAATAAATCCAATACTGACTCAAGTTTGACCACTCAAATGAATATAAACAGTTCCATATACATTAGGAACAATATACATAATCCATTATTTAACTTAGTCCATGTACAACTCATTCCTTTTAATATGTAAATTGGTTCATTACATTACCCTTGATTATTATGACAAGGTATAACAAAGAGATGAAACCATTTATTACATTCATTCCATATTAAATTATTAGGTTCATTATTTTACTTTTCATAATCATGATAAGTCGGGTTAATGATATCAAACCATATTCAATTAAATTAAATTGAAAAATCAAAGTGATATATATAAATATAAATTCCATTTAACATTTGGAAAGTTAATTATTTAATTGGGACACTTACTTGATAAGGGTTAAGTGGAAACTATATATGTTCTATACATTTACCAATTAAGGATATATTAATTGTATAAGAACACTTAACTTAGAAGGGTGTAGTGATAGAATAGATGAATGGTGGTGAAAAAAATCATAAAAAACCATCAAAGAAATTAATAAGGGAGAAATATATTTGGGGTGGATGGGGTTGAGGTCATAATCTCCAATGACACAAATAAAAATTGATAAGAAGGCCTTAAAATATGAAAATGATGATTATAAGCATGAAATTTGAATTAAATAAGCAACACCCAGTGAAACCGGTGTGTGCACAATGATAATAGTTTATCAAACATAGATAAATTGAGGGATGATTCAAATACCACCTACCTTGAGCCTATAACACCCTCCTCATCCCGTATGATCCTTTAGTTTGGACAGGATCATACAAAAATAGAATAATTGATCAACTCTCTAAAATTACAGCATATGAGCCTACATTAAAATAGCATTTCAAGGGAAAGATGATTAATAAACCAATCCTAAGGAGTGAATAAACTATCAATGACTATCCAACATGACCAAAAATGTTTAAATCAAAGGTCAGATGGTGAATAAACATCAAAGACAAGGTTTAGGCTTGAAGAAGACTTCACGGGAAACTCTCCTTTGAGAGATATGTGAGGGATTCTGTTAAAATGAGGCCCAAAGCCTTATTTTAAAAACTAAAATTGGTAATTTACATGGATTATAAATTATTTATACGTCATGTAATTTCTGGGGTCTCCCCTCCATGGAAAAACCATTTACACAACTTGAAAATTCCTAACTAGACAATTACACATCATGCAATGATTACACATCATATAATGATTACACATCATGTAATTATTATACATTGTGTAATCCAATTACATGTCATATGATTTTCCTACATCTTACCATAATCCATCCATATTTCTTATTTCCAAAACAATCCAACTATCCCACAACTTTTCTTTTTTCCCAATCCAAAAATATAACCTAAAAAAGGGTCAATCTGGTAATTAAAAGGATCTATACATGTTAGAAAAAAATTGGTTCATACAGTCTCCCCCTTTAAATGAAATCATCCATGAGTTCACCTTCCAAGGGTGGTATAATTATTCCTATGAAAAACTCTGGTGAATAAGAACTTACGTCAAATTCCAACTCCCAAGTCTCATCCTGTACATGGTTGTGCTACCATATCACCCTCACTAAAGAGATAGACTAGCCTAAAAGAATATTTATGATTTGACCAATGATGAATATAGGATACTCCTATAACAAATCACTAAAATATAACTCAATATCCATGGGATCAAAATTATTATATGAGTCGGTATGATAAAGTTAAAGGTGTGAAACCTGGAAGACATCATGCCTAGCACGGTACGTCTGAGGTAGTAGCTGCCGATAGGCTACCCAACTGACTCTATCCTAGATCTAAAATGTCCCAACATAATGTATAAACTGGTTTTCTTTCTTATACATCAATGTTTTCATAGTTCTAGGTGATACCTATAAGAAAACAGGATCCCTGAACTGAAACTCCTGAGGTCGTCGATGAAGATCGACATATGATTTTTGTATAGACTGAGTAGTATACATATGCTTCCCAATATGTTGAACGCACTCTAAAGTATCCTGCATGAGATGAGGAATTATTATTACTACCAATCATGTCTCTATCTTTCATAGGGGTTAATGACTTGGCCTACCATACTAGGCCTCATAATGATCTATCTGAATCTTTTCCTGAAATATATTACTTTAGGGGAACTCAAAGAGAGGGATTTTCTTCTCCCAAAAACCAATGAAATGAAGGATCCATGCCTATAAAATATCCTCCAACAAAAATATCATCCATTTCTATTTGTAATCAGTATAATGGAGAAAATATTTTCATAGAATCACATGTATACCCACAGATCTATGTAACCCTTACCAACCTGAATTTGAAATGAGCATCCCAATGTGAAAGGATAATAATAGGGACCTTGTGTATCCATATGATCTTATAGAAATACCATATTCCCATATCATCAATTGAGAAATTATTCTGGATAGATAGAAAGTGGGATACCTATTTCAGTTGATCCATGACTATCGAAACGGCTTCGCTACCTTAAGGTAGCCTGAGTAAGCCGATTAGAAAATTTATAGCAACATATTCACATTTACTTTATGATAATGGTAATTGAAATCAATGAAAACATTTCAGTAGTGATTTCCCTTCACCTACTAATAGGTGGAATGCATTTTGATAAAACCTTCTATTTGATGTTTCATCCTAGGCTACCAATATTAACATCACATATATCAATACATATTTTATATTCCTCGATGAAATGAACACTAAGAATCATGGGGTTCTCGTATCAGTTCCTATATCATATTTTTAAGAACCTAGATGCATCCATGTATACTAATGATGTCATATCCATCTATAAAACAATCCATAGGAAGTTACTCACCTAACTTTCTCTTCTAGAGAACCAAGCCTTCAAGATCTGAAAACATTCTTCTCTTCACCCTATCAAGGAGTGAAGAGGTAACTTTAAATGTTGTAAGATAAGAATACTCATGAATCTCATGAAAACCTATATAACTATCAGAAAATAGGTCTATAAATTTTCATTCATCATTGGATTCCTAAAAGACCTGTGCTTGAGTTTTCTAGCTCAACGCATCTGTTACTATATTGCCCTTTCTTGGCATATAGGAAGGCTAAAAGTTGAAGTAATGAGTATATTTGACCCATATCCACTATCTAAGGCTCATTTAATGTTGCGTAAAGATATATTTGAGGCTCATGTGGTCCGTATACACCATAGTGATCTCACTCATTAGATAGTGTATATAGCCACACCATCCATGGACAACTATGACTAGCTCAAGGTCTTCCATCATGTATTTACACTCATGAGGTCTCAACTAGATAGATCCGTGCATAATGAATATTTCCTCCTCTATCAATACTACACCTAGGACGATGCCCAATATTTCAGATAACATTGTATAAACTCTTCTAGCTACAAGAACAATCAGAATCAGTGGCGAAACAATCCTTACTTTCATCCTCTGAAGTATTTTCACATGCTTTTTACCACAATAACTTTACACCCTTCATTGTAATACTAGTAAGAGGTGTTGAAATGTGTGATAAGATTTATATGAAATTAATTTAATATCCTTCCATCCCCAAGAATATCTATATATCAAACACGTTCTTTCCATTCTCCCAAGAAACCAAAACACTCACCTTCTATGGGTCAAGTAGTACTTCTAATTATGATATAATATGGCCCAAGATGTGAACTTTTTTGATCTATAAGTGTAACAAAGAAATATTAAGGTATAGATGATGTTATCTCTATGTATTCAAAATTTTATCAAAATGTTTAGCATCGTCGCTAGGAGTATGAGAATACACAAAGATTTCATCAAAAAGAAACTACAAAAAATGAATCTAAATAGGGGTGGAACACCCTATTAATAGAATCCATGATAATGGAGGGCACATTTGTAAGACCACATGACATAACTAGATAATCATATAAACTATACAGTCTTTAGGAATACATATGTGGTAAATCTAAATGACTAAATCGCACCTGATTATATCCCAATCACAGGTTGATCTTTGAGAATACCCTAGATCCTTAGAGGTGGTCAATGATGTCTTCTTTTCAAGGTAGTGTATACCAATTATTAATAATAATCTATTTCAAACATCTATAATATATGCAAAAATTATGGGTTCCATCATCTTTCTTGAATAAAAGCATGAGGGAACCCTAAGAAGAAGTACCAGGTTGGATAAAACCTATAGAATCTAGATCTTCCAACTAACTATTGATCTTCTAATTGTCAATATGTTATATCCTATATAATGGAATAGACACTAAAGTTTTTTCTGGAATGAGACAGACTATAATATCTACCTCTCCCATTGGAGTTAATCTAGAAAAATCATTGGGAAAGACATCCCTGAAATGATATACTACCAGAGGAAAATCTATCATATGAATTTCCCACTCCTCTATGAAGAGACTAGAAATCTTGTAAATCATTCCACCTATCCCAGGATTCTCCAGTACATCTCTATCATCTTGGAAATTCCCCTCACCCTTTTAAAGATAACTACTACCCTTTGGTGATGTAAATGATACCCATGGATGATAACAGTCCAATTAGGCATGATAGAGAACTAACTTGTCCATCCCAAAAATTACATCAAATCCCATAATCTTAAGGATGAAGAGGTCCTTTAAGAATGGATAACTACCTACATCAACGGGACAATCCCTACATTGTAATTTTCCCTCTAACCGTACTCTTAATAGCATTTCTAGGGTCCTCACACCACAATACTAATGAATTTTAAAATGGATACTTTCCCTGATCAATAATGATATTAATGAGTTACATCCACCTTTATCAAATAAATTAGATAAGATAGAATAGGATATTTCAATAGTACCTCATACTATAGATGGTAATTCACTCTGATCCTTGGTTATCAACTATAAAGCATAGAACTAGCATAGTCCACAACCCTATGCAATAGTTGGACTACCTAGTGTAGGTTCTCTAGGCCATTGCTGATAATAAAAAGTCTAGATACCACAACCATGAAGACTTCTTAATCCTATCCTACCTGTGATACTCCAACTCATCACCTAACACTGTAATAGCCTAGAAATTATAAACTTAGTTTTATTAAAAATAAATTTTATTAAAAACATTTATTTACATTTTCTTTGAAAATAATAATTAAAAATTAAGCGTTTCAATTAATTTAATTAAAATTCATAAAATCAGTAGTTTTCAAATTTAGTTTAAACTAACAAAATAAATACTGTATTATAGTATTATTTTCTTTCAAATAATATTTTATTATTACTTTTATTTTATTTTATTTTAATAACGAAATTTATTCAATAAAATATATTTAATGAGTAAATTTATAAATCTCAATAGATAAGTATATATATTTACTATTATTATCTTGATAAATGAAACTAATTAGATTTTATAGATTTAGATTTTTTAGGAATATGATATATATATACACACACACACATACAAATATTAGTTTTAAATTATAAAATTTGGTTTTCAAAAGATATATATCTATATGTACAACTGCACATATGAAAATGAAATTATAATTTTAAAATATAAATTATAGATAATTTTTTTAGTGCTAATATTATTAATTTTTTAATAAAAATTACAATTATATATTATAATGATTTTGATTAAATATCAAAATTATTCATATATTTTTGAAATTATTATTATGATATAAACTATTATGTTATGTTTTATAATATTTTAAATTTATATAGTAATATAATACAAAAGGTTAAATGGATAAATAAAAAATTGAAAATTAAATTTTAAAAAAATAATGAAGATTCGGGTTTGGGGTTGAGGATCTGTTCTCGAGTTGTAGAGGGGGTAAAAATATAGGGGGAATTCAATTCGGGGAATGAATAGATATAGAGGATTCGAGGGTGTTAGCCTTGAAGGAGAAATAGAGGGGTGTGCTCGGTGGTTTTTAGTCAAAGAAGAGGACCGAGTGCTGCTGGAAATCCCAGAGTTTTCAATAGAGTTTTGATCAGTTAGGGTTTCTAAAGCCAATCAAGAAATCTAGATCCGAGGGGTCCTGAGCATGGTTAGTGATTATATTATTCAAGATCTATAAGGTATGTTCATTTTATTCCATTCTAGGTATTGAATCTAGCTTTATTTTAGTAGGAAGTGTTTTGTCTGATCTTCAATTTTTTCAACCCCTTTCTCTATCAGTCAACTATGAGAGATTGTTTTGTATGTATGTATACTTGATTCTGGAAAAAATTTCTTTTACTTATAATATAAATTTATGGTTAATAATTATAAATGTGATTTTTGAGTTTATAATCGATAATTATGATTTATGGATATTCATCATTTATTGTATATGACATTTGGAATGTTGATATATTTAAAATTATTTACGTATATACATGAATGCATGTACGTGGAGTGAATTTTTAATTTATCAATGTTTTGTGCAAGGATGGTTCTATGCTATTATGGGTATTACAAAAAAAAGTGTTCATATTAATTTTCATCTCTATGATATTTAGTCACACACATATTTATATGTATATCGAAATACTAAACAATTATTGTATGATTTGACTACGCAAGAAACCCATGTATGGGATAAATTTATGAATTATGGAATAAAACTATGTATATCTATATATATATATCTTAACATATAAAATAATTGTTACATTTTTTACTTGGAATATCTCTTTACAAATTTTATATGAGCCACCTTACTATTTATTATTAATGTTTTTTTGAAGAATTTAAAATTATGCATGCGTTCTCAAAATCAAATGTGCATTATTTTATTTACCATTTCATTTTTGATTCAAAAATAATGTTATTAATTTCTAGCATGGGATTCTCCAAAAATTGGTTTTAAAAAATCATGAGAAAATTTTGATAACATGTGATAAGAATGATCACTTTATTTGGAAGGAAATAAAAATGAATTTGGAAATGTTTTGGGTCATAGAGGATACAGGAAGGTCCATGGGAAAACATTTTTGAAAATTGGAACTTGTGAAATGTGTGATGTCATGGGGAGTGAAACCATAAATCCAAGTGATGACTAGTGGACATAGTTGTGCATTTTAATATGGTCTTCCAAAAATTATTAACAACCTAAAGAAAAAAAATTAATATTTTTAAAGGAAAATTCTTAATAGATTTTCATATATAATTATTTTGTGAAATACTATTTCTCTATAAATTTATATAATAATGTTTTTTGAGAATTATTTTTAATTCTGAATATTTATTTTCAAGAAATTTTTTAAATAATTCATTGATTGTTTTAGAACCCCTTACTAGGCATATCCAATGCTCACCCAATGTATTTAAACTATTATTACAAGTTATGTGGAAGTGCTATGATGAAGTTCTAAAGTTTAAGTGTTGCACGAAAGTTTCTTTTATTAATGTTTATTCAAATTTATACATTTATGTTTGAATTTAATACATGATTCCAATTCTCCAAAGCATGAGATGGTAACATATCACCTATTATGTAGTATGTTGTCTAATTAATCAGTTCTTTTTATAAAATAAATTACGTGACATTTGAAAAGGATGACCCCATGTCTCAGGTTCAAGTATTTATAATTGGTATCAGAGTCACATTTTAGACAAATTTGGTGACTAGATGTTGTCATCTATGTGAGAGAGTTTAGAGTTTAGCGGTCTTAGTTTTCTCTCAATTCTGAAGATAGGAATTCAGAATTCTTTTTTTGTCTGACGAAACGAATTGTGAGGATGCAATTATTTTGATGGGAGAATAATGTAACAACCCAAAAATTATAAATTTGTTTTTATTGAAAATATATTTTATTAAATATATTTATTCACATTCTCTTGGAAAATAAAAATTTAATATTAAGTTTTTCAATTAATTTAATTGTAATACTTATAATTAATATTTTTTCAAATTGATTTTAAATTTAAAGAAACAAATAATGTATTATAGTATTATTTTCTTTAAAATAATATTCTTTTATTACTTTTATTTTATTTGAATCCCAAAATTTATTTCATAAAATATATTGAAAGAGTAAACTTCTAAATCTCAATAGATATGTATATATTTTGACTATTATTATCTTGATAAATGAAACAAATTTGATTTTATATATTTTTATTTTTGAAAAATATTATATATATATATATATATATATATAAACAAATATGAAGTTACAAATAATTTTTTTTAATTATAAATTTGGATTTTCAAAACATATATATATGTATATATACCCACACATACACATATAATATGAAATTATAATTCGGAAATATAAATTGTAGATTATTTTTTAAGTTTTAATATTATATATTTTGTTTAATAAATTTTTTAATTATGTATCATAACTATTTTGATTAAATATTTAAATTATTCACATTTTTGTGAAATTATTACCTTATGATATAAACTATTATGTTATGTTTTATAAAATTTTAAAATTAATATGGTATATTAATACAAAAATAAAAATATATAAATAATAAATTAAAAATGAAATTAAAAAATGATGAAAGAAGAATCATGTTTGGGGTTGAGGGTCTCTTCGTGAGTCGTGCAGGGGGAGCAGTTGTGGTGGTCTGTTTGAGGCGAGGCATGCACAACTATGGAGGTTTCATGGGTTCCAGAATTCATGCATAAAATGAGGGGCGTTCCCAGTGGTTTGTGGGAAAAGAAGAGGACCGATCGCTGCTGCAAATCTCGAAGTTTTCGATGGAGTTATGATCAGTTAGGGTTTCTGGAGCTAATCGAGAAATCCAAATCTGAGGGGTCCCATGTGTTGTTGGGGTTTCTTTTGGTCCAGATCTGTGAGGGAGGTTACTTGTTTTCATTTCTATGTATCTAATATAGGTTTGTTTTGGTTGGATGTGTTTTTTCTAATCTTCATTTTTTTTCTATCCTTTCTCTATCAGTTGACTATTTTCGATTATTTTGTAGACTTTAGATTGACTTAACCTATATATATTTTGAATTTTTGAACGAGTAGTGAATTAATTCTATCCTCCAATTTAATATATATATATATATATATATGTGTGTATATATATATCCCTTTTCTCTATTTACACTAGGCGATTTTAATTTTGAGAATACGAATCTTTATCTCTTTGTAACTTTTTCAAGATTCTGATATCAATCTAGCATCGTTGTTTCATTGATTATTATTTTCACTGTTTGCAGACACTACTTGCACCCCAAGTTTGTTAATGTCTACTATTTGAGACTATTGGAGAATATAAATAGAAATAAAATTCTACTATCTCTTGGGGGTCAATATTTCTACAATCCATTCTACACACCTCTGAACACATGAGTACTATGATGACTACTGCACTTTTCTGGTCGTTGTTCTTGTAGAAAAAATTAATACTAGTAATGGATTCATCATTTATTTATTTTGTTGATATGGTTTTGTGTTTACCAGTGTTTGGGTTTTAATTCTTTATTTTCAAACATCTATTTGAGTCTCATTTCAAAATAAAATATTTTATTTCTTGATATCTTCATCATTTATTGAGAGGGTTTTATAAATAACTATGATCTGATTCTTAATTTTTTCCAGTAGTTTATTCATTAAAGTTTATAAATTATATTTTATAAAAATTATGGAGTAACATATATTTTTTATAATGTTGTGGTTTACTTGAAGAATTAGTTTATTTATTGAGGTGCTACTAGCATATTTATTATTTAATTATATGTTCAAATTTAATATGACATGAATTATTTTTATCAAATCATGTTTTAATGCATGGTGGTTAACTAAATTATTTTAAAATAGTATATTATGATAATCAAAACAAATTTTTTGGTGTTTTTCCTTGGAAGTTATATTTTTACTTATCAAATTCTTGAATAAACATGTGTTATTACAGAATAATTTGTAATAAGAATTCCTTATCATTTACACACACACACACACACCCATTTATACATGATTTTAGAAAACTGTTATTTTACTTAGAATATAAATTTATTGTTAATAATTTTACCTCTTATTTTTGAGTTTATAATTATTAATTATGATTTATATCCATTCATCAATTATTTTTCATGAGGTTTTGAATATTGATATATGTAAAATTATTTATGTATATACAAGAATTCATGTGCGTGGAGTGAATTTTTCATTTATATATGTTTTGTACAAGAATGATTCTATGCTATTATGGTAATTAGAAAAACCATGTATAAATATTAATTTTCATCTTTATGATATTTAGGAATATATATATATATATTTATATATATATCGACATACTAAAAAAATGTTTCATTTTTTATTACTCTTGCAACTCATGTATGGGATAAATTTATGAATTATAAAATAAAACTATGCACACACACACACAAATATATATATATCGACATATAAAATAATTATTAAATGTTTTACTTAGAATTTATCTTTACTAATTTCATGTGATCCACCTTACTATTTGTTCTTTACATTTTTTTAAAGAATGTGAAATTATGCATTCATTTTCAAAATCAAATGTAAATTATTTCATTTACCATTTTATTTATGATTCACAAATTAAGGTGTTAATTTCAGCCATGAGATTCTATGAAAATTCGTTATAGAAAAAAATTAATAAATTTTGACAACATGTGATAAGAATGATTACTTTCTTTGGAAGGAAATAAAAAGGACATTGGAAATGTTTTGTGTTAGAGATGAGATAGGAAGGTCTATGGGAAAATGTTTTTAGAAATTGGCACTAGTGAAATATGTGACGTTATGGGGATTGAAACCATAAGTACTAGTGATAATTGGTGGATGTAGTAATGGATTTTAATATAGTTTTCCATGTATGATCAATGAACCACACAAAAAAATTAATATTTTGAAAGGATAATTCCCAAAAACTTTTCATGTATAATTATTTTGTGAAATAATATTTTTCAATATATATATATAATCAGGTCTTGTGAGAATCCATTTTAAGTATGAAAATTTATTTATAAGACAATGTTTTAAACAATTTATTTGTTATTTTTAAACCCCTTAATGGGCATATCTATTTGTCACCCTATGTTTTTAAATTATTCTTATAGGTTTGGTGGAAGTTCTATAATGAATTTCAAAAGCTTAAACAACGTATTTATGTTTATTTACATAATGTTTATTAAAATTTGTACATTTATATTTGAATGAAATACAGGATTCTAATTATCCAAAACATGGGCTGGTAAAAGATTTTCTATTGTGTAGTATGTTATGTAATTAATGAGTTTTTTTATAAAAAAAATACACAACATTTATAAAGTCCAAACCTGGGTTTTGGGTTTGGGTTGTTAGGAACATGAGGCAACTAATCTAGATAATGTTGGTGGAGCTGGTGTTGGTCCTATTGCACTCAAAATAAGTGGAAAGGTCTAATAGAATCTTTGAAGATTACCCATATGGATACAATAACAAAACTCAAGAGGGTCTCTATCACACTGAGGATTTAGGTTCCCCTATCATCCCAACTGATGGCATATAACAGACCTTCCTGAGTGGATACTCTGGACACCACTAATCTGACAATAAAACATAAGGCTACACATCCTAGTACTAGAAGTACTACTAGCCAACCTCATCACCAAACCTATGTGCCTGATACCATGAAATTCTCTCAGGTTATTATTATTTATAGGATCCTAATTGATGAATTCAGAAAAGGTAGGTAGGAAAAATAAATTCACCTGTGAGTGGATGGAATACTTAATACCATCCTCGAAACATCGCACTGGCAATAGATCATCACCGTCTAAAAGTGGTGAAAAGCATAACAACACAGTAAAATTTATTGAATAGTTCATAAAATACATATAACCTTGCTTTAGGTGTATGAACTCCTTGACTCATACATATCTCAATGTCTGAGGAAATAAGTAATCATTGAAGATAACATGAAAGTATTCCCAAACCAAATCCTAATGATGAAAAACCTGAGTAATCACATCCCACCCGCACATGGATGAATCACACAACATGTAGGTGTAAATATTGACCCTCCAATCTAAATGCACCTCTAGATTCTTTAATATGGAAAGAGTGGTCTCCAACCAAGACTCAATAGCCTGAGGAACGCCTTCCCTCAAAACATGGGATGATGTTGCTACTGGAACTCATGAGTAATATTTTCCATAGTATATGCAGGTTTTCGATGACCCTTCATGGACTGTATCAGATATAGAAAATTTTCACAAAGATGATAATAAATGACCATATAGGGAATAAAAGTTTGTTCCTCATGTGACACTATTAGAGGGACCCACTAGTGGCTCATGGCCAACCACCTCTAGAGCATGGTTTCCTCCACCCTCCAAGGGAATGACTAGAGCACATCATGGTTTAATAGCTCTACAAATTCCAGGTACATTCCTCAAAATATATCTGAATAGATATATGAACTAGTGTAATGAAATAACAAGTATAAGGGGTGAAATCCTATGACATATTACCCAAATACATGCGTAGAAGTATAGGGTATTGTTAAGTGTTCAAATTTAATTTATAGGGATTCCAGTAGGTAAAGGGTCAATGACACTTTTCTTCTTCATTTAGTGGACTCCACAACCCCATATCACCCACTTATCTCCCCAGGATATACCTATCCCTCCACATCCTCTGGACTCTGGTTCCCCATCTTCCAGGATCCACCTCCCAACCCCTGACTCTGCCTGCTAGCCTCCAACTCCCCGCCTCTGCGTTAGCTTGGTCCTCATCTACCATCTCCTAATCACCTTCTATCATTGGTATTATTTATGAGTATTAAGTAGTTCATATTGATAAAGAGTAGTAGTTTAGTCCAGATAATGTTGAGTTCTTGGATGTTTTCTCAAGCGGTGGCTCAGAAGGAGCCTAACGTGGTGAAGGACATATGTTTTGGTCTAGTGGTGGGGCTGCTGTTTGGTGGGTGGTGGAAGGTGTTTCAGTGGAAGGAGCATAGAAAGGTGAGGGAATTATTGTCCATCTTGAGAAATGGGTCAACACTATTGATTCTGAGGAAGCCTAGATCTCTATTTCAATTAATTAATCAAATTTATTGGTCTTTTTATTTCCATGTTGGGTATGCAATAAAATATTACCTCTTCATTTAGTGGAAACCAGATAAATTTAGCAGTCTATATTTTAATTTTTTTAAGTTTTCATTTTCGTATATATATGTATATATATATATCAATATTCGATTAAATGGATCATCATTACCATGTAATAAAGGCCCATATACTTGATACCTAAAAGATACATCCATTTAATCTATATCTAACCCCATCAAAATTTGGCCTCAAAATGTTATAGGTAATATATGATGAATAAACTCAGTAAATTACACATTCTGATCTATGAGGAACCGTACACATCATGAATTTGAACCGGTAGTCACTCAATCACATTCAAATTGAATCTCATGTAACCAGAGGTACATAACCGACATAGGTAGAAACAATCCATTTAATATTCCACCATCAACCTGTACAAGAAAACACTATTACATTAATGTTGAAACATTAAATAACCAATTTCCATACCCTATAAAACTTGTTAGTAGAACATGAATATATAAAAACCATTGCCCACACAACAGCCAAAATAAACACAATAAATTCAAGTGGTGAAATGCACCTATATGGCATGGAATATACATGTCATGTAAATTCCATGTGCCTATAATGATGCATGATTAATTCTTCCTTTACCTAATTTCACCATTCCAGTGATAAAATAAAATCCTCAATCACAAAAATGATAACAACCATCAAATAGTATTCACACCACACAATAGTTGAAATATATTAAATGTAATATGGAAAATATAGAACAATAATTCCTATTTCAAGAAACATAGTATTTACCCTTCATGTGGGTTAGCTACTCCCAAGAATGAATTATATCCCTGTTCCAAAGTGTTCCTAATATCCTTTCTATTAAATCAAAATATTAAAGAATGAAAAGAAACCTCTGATTCTATATTGTGATTTCTTGACTCAGAAGCCACTAAACAACTGCCCTAATCCACTAGGACACATAGCTCAGGTGCACCTCAAAAAATGCTAGATGTTTGTGACTTGTAGTGAGGGTCATGGGTGTGTCCTTGGGGATAATATCCCCTCATAACCATAGTGTAGTAAAATAAGTAATAATAAGTGGATAAATAGAAGAATAGTATAATAATGGATAAGCAACGTAAATAAATGTAGACATCGAAGATGAATATAATAATAAAAATATGGAAACAGAATCATATATATAGTGATAATGTCATGCCATGTCTCTAAAAAATGGTAAAATAGGTATACAAGGTAATATACAATAAATGATATACAAAAGAATAAAAAATAAGCCAAAAGATATACAAGCATCCTGATAACTATCCTAGTCATCTATTACCAAGATTCATCCTAATGAAATAAAGAATGATTTGGTGTCTAAGGTATGATGATTCCCCTTATCAACACATAAATACATATAATATTCTTGTCTACAATCGGAG
Organism: Viscum album; assembly: GCA_963277665.1. NCBI lineage: Eukaryota > Viridiplantae > Streptophyta > Magnoliopsida > Santalales > Viscaceae > Viscum > Viscum album. The sequence continues at coordinate 1,018,625,416 of OY728138.1, read as the reverse complement.
ACCTAGATAGGGTGTATCAAAAATATCAGTAGGCCACCACCAATGATGTCTACACCAACTATTCTATGAATATAAATTGAAATAGTGTGGAGGTATATAAAAATGTACATAAAATACAGTAATGTAAATACCCTGATTCCTACATCAACCTCAGATAGTGTCTAAAAATGTAACATTTAATTATCTATATTCTAGTTTATATAAATAAGTAACATTAGTTGTAAAAAACATACAATATATCATGATAATAATTATTATTATTGTAAAGGATCCAAGTAATAATAAGGAATCAGATAATGATGATAATAATAAAATAGTATCTAAGGTAATAGAAATGGAATCATTGACCTTAGAGGTCCAGCCAACATAGTAATAACATGAATCCTAACAAAGGGTGTATGGGTGTAATCCAAGAGGAAATTCCCCTCACATTCCATTATAAAATCTTCTAACCGAGTCCAAGGATCTATCCTAAGGTAAAATAGGCTATGAAATATTAATCCAAATGGGGTATATACATGGAACCTCATGTTTTAAGATATCAATATTGATTAAAGGAGTGTCTCAAAGGCATCCTAATATCCCAAAAGATAGTGAAGAGATCCTACATCACCATTCAAAGTATCCACTAGCTGACAAAGACCATGTTTTAAGGTGGGCATCTCCCTTTTCAACCTACTCCTTGAATTAGAATGGTGTCCTCAAATTGATCAAGGAATTCCATTAGGAATCCATTTTTGGATCAAGTATTATCACTACTATAATGATAAAAATTTCCATATTCAATAGGCACCTTATACACAATCCATTATTTAATTTTGGACAAGTAATACTAATGCCTTTTAATAATTCAATTGGTCGATTCAATTACCTTCCATTATTATGACAAGGTAAAATAAGATCATGCAACCATGTATTAATTTTATTCCATATTCAATTATTAGGTTCATTAATTTACAATTAGTAATCATGAAAAGGTGGTATAAGGATATGAAACCACATGAAAATTTATTAAATTAACTTTGAAAAGTGATATATATAAATATACCATCCATATAACATTTGAAAGGTTAATTAATTAATTGGGGAACATACCTTATAAGGGTCAAGTGGAAACTATACATGTGCATCCATATAGAAATTTTGGATCCATAAATTATTTAACAACACTTACCATAGAGGGATCAAGTGAATTCACACCCAAATAGTGTCACAAACAGTCATAACCGACCATTAAATGCATAAATAAGGGAGCACCCTATATGGGGTGGATGGAATTTAGGTTAGGAACTCAAATGATATAAAGAATAATTATGAAAAATGACATAGAATATGAGAATTATTATTATAATCATGGAAGATGAATTAAATAATTAATTCCCAATAAAACAGACATGCACACAATGGAAACCATTTATAAAATAGTTGGACATTGAGGGATGATTCATAGAACACCTACCTAGAACTTGTAGTACTCTCTTCCAGTATCAACCTTTAGTTTGACATGGATGAAAAGAAAACAATAGAACATATCAACAACCTAAAAATAGGGAATATGTATCTCCATAAAAATAGTGTTTTCATGGGACAGACTAATGATGAATTGATCCTAAAGATTGAATCATATACTGAAGACTCTCCAATACCAATAACGGTGTTCAAATCGGGATTTGAATGGTGAAGAAACATAAAATCCTAGCTTTAGTCTTGAAGAATGTTTCATGAGAAGCTCTCATGTGCGAGGGAGGTGAGAGATTCTATCAAAATGTGGAACTTCCTCTTATTTAAAAAACTAAACATATCAATTTATATGGTATATAAATTATTTACAGTTTGTGTAAGGATCAGGGACTCCCCTCCTGTGAAAAAATATTTACACATTGTGAAAGTTCCTGACTAGGTAATTACACATTGTATAATGATTACATTCCATGTAAACTAATTACATGTCATTTAATTTGCCTACATATTTCCTTCATCCATCCTATATTCTTCTTTAAAAAACAACCCAACCAGCCTGCAACCCAACATTAGGGACCAATCCAAAAATAGAACCTAAACAAGGGTTAAATAAGAAATTAAAAGGATCTGTACCTCTTAGGGAAAATCATGTTTTTTCATAAACTATTTCAAGGATATATTCCCTAATTATTTCTTAGGTTTTCCTATTCATAGTGATATTGAGTTTATAATTGATATTGTTTCATGTGTTGAGCCAAAATCAATACCTTTATATCATAAGGAACTATATGAGTTGATAGAGAAGATGATCCAAATATAAGATCTTATGGTTAAAGGTTTTATCCCTCTGATTAATTATCTTTAATCTACTTCTATCTTGTTAAAAAAATAAGTGTGATCAATGTGTCATATTTTTCATGGATTTCCAGAAGCCGAAGTCTGTTATGGCTAAGAATATATATCTACTTCCATGAGAAGATGATATATTTAATTAGTTGAGGGGAACTCAATAGTTCTACAATATTGATATGTGATTTGGCCATCATATATTTTAAATTTAGTGTAGAAGATAAAACAAATTCTTTGTTTTGAAGTAGGTATGGGTGATATGAGTTACAGATGATTACATTCAGTTTAAATGATGGAAAGACTATTTTCATGGCTCTCATGATTCATAATTTTCACAAATATCCAGAATGAATAATAATAGTGTTTGTTCATAATAACTTAGTGTATTCTTGGACCTAAGAGTCACTTCTAGAACACCTAGATGTCATTTTTACCATATATTGAGTGAATTATCCTTGCCCTAAGTTCTTAATGTTTTGATTATAGATTTAGAAGTTATTCTTTCTTAGCTAAGTTAGATATAAAGTGGGAATATCTATTGTCCTAGGGAATTTTGAGGCTACAGAATCTAGACTGGACCCAATAATATGCTTGAAGATAAGAGTTTCCATGGCTTGGATTGGAATTATAGATGATTCATTTTGTATTTCTCTCACATGGAAGCACCTATGAAAGTCCTAATAAAGGATGGAGTAAAATTCTATTGGATTTATCATTGTGAAACCAAATTTTATGAGTTGAAATCAAGGTTTAAATCAACCCTAATTATAATTGTCCATAAACCAGGGTAGGGTTATACCATGTACTATGAGGACTTAATTATTGTCTTGGGAGAAGTGTTAATGTCATAGGACTGGGTAGCCACTTTAGTTATGATCTCATGTATTAAATCACATTTCCCATGACTTAGAGTTATATACTATGTTATATTCTTTAATGTTTTGGTTCCATGACTGAATAAAAACCATATTAAAGGGTTTTTTTCTTCAATTAATATTTTAATATTTCCACATGTGACTAGATTGAGACTGTGGGTTTTTTCTCTAATGAGACAACCAATTTATTCATTTTTATGTACGGCTATCTATAATAGAAACTATAATAGTTCTGTAGTGGGTATTGTAGTAGAAGGTATTATAGTGGATACACCAAATGTACTATAGAAGGTTATGTAGTAGTATTGTAGTAAAATAAATATTCACCTAAAATGGGATTTCAAGCCACAAATTTAGGTATACAGTCCACATGGCCTTCAGGTTGTAAGGTATTTACATCCATATGGAATCTTGACCACCATTTATGAAAAAAAAATATTGGTCCATAAAAAATATCTTAATTCAACTAACATGTGATTCATAATGACAAAACACAAGCCCCACTAAGTGGGTGGCTGTAGAAGATGGATGGTCATTCTAGATCCTATCAACTAAGAACCCCATCCCTATATATTTCTAATATAGGAAGGATGAGTGTCCTACTAGTGACAATAATGTAGTGTGACTAGTTATATGATATGGAAAAAGAAGTAGGTGATGCATCAAGGTACAACACAAGGAATAACCTGGTGGGATACCAGAAAAATAGATAGGTGCATAAACCTATCATTCAACCCTATACTATCATAGTTTCATCAGTTTGAGGGGTTCCCTACCATGGTGCATCAAAATAAATCATGATGCATAGATTCTCAGTAGAGGGTAGTGCAAAATTTAGATTGGTGACACTATTCGATGACTACTGAGTAGGGGAAAACGGAATTTGACTAGTGACATGAAATAATATATGTTTCTCAATTGGGAATTTGGGACACATGATAGGCTTGTGGTTCATTTCTCTTTTATTCAATGTAATTTCATTCAAGTCTATAGACCTTTTTCCCATCATATATAATAAAAAGGGTATGGTGGGTGCTCTCAATTCCTTATCAGAATGGATGAGGCTTGGCCCATTGGGGTATTTATGTGTGTGTATTCTTGGTTTCTTGTAATCATCTATACCAATAATAAATAAATATATGAAATCATAAAATAAGGGTGTTGTGATGATATGTAAAATAGAATGTAAATGCGCACATGAAGACTATGGACAACATGAAGAAAAGAGATTCCCATATATTCAATGTAATGAACCAAACTACTATGAAAAAATCACCTTTTTGATCTAATTAAATGTATTATGGTTATAGAAAACACATGATCTTATTTTGTTTTATTATATAAAAGTTTATTTAAGTGGAAATTATGTATCTTTTACATTGATAATATAGTTGTTGAATCATGATCACATGACTAGTATAAATATAGTATTTTACCAAATCCATTTTTCAAAGACAAAGGAAGTGATGGTCTCAACTAGTACGATCATACAATATGAATCCCATTTATCAGAGCTTCTGAGGGACATAGAATATATCAACTTTTCTCTAAATTAATCCCAAGCTAAGATCTAACAGCTTAAGCATGAGAAAACATGTTTACAAGATAATTTCAATCTCATCGAGATCACGACCCATAACTTGTTCACGGAATGTCCCCAAGAAGACCCCACTATCATATACCTTAATCTTAGGGCATATGATGGTGTATTAAAGGGATACATATTAATACCCCAGCAATAATAATATGTACATAAAAATTTTTATAAATTAATGAATATATTTTCATCTTATTATTGTTACTTTGTAATATATTTTTAAAGAACAAATAATATTTTATGTTAATATTCAAATTCAATTAAGAAATATATTTTTATGAATTAATGGATATTTGAAATAAAAATATTTTAATAAAATATTATTATTAAATAAATTATATTAAATATAAATTATTACATAATTTTCATGAAGTTAAATGTAATTTTGATAAGGGTTAAAAAATGTTTTTTGTAAAAAAACCCTTCATTTTCAATAAATGTCAGTTTTTATTTTAAAAGTGAAAATTAACATATTTATAAAATTATTTATATAAAATGAATAATACTTTTGGAATTAGGATACCAAAATTATCCAATGGTTATTTATTCATCATTTTCTAAAGCATTCAATGTTTTGGGTAAAAATTAAATACTGTATAAATATATGGAGTGTTTAATGACATCGTAATAGACCAATAGTGATGTAAGAACTGCTATAAAAATTATACTTGGATAAATATATTTATTTAATTTAATATAATTTATTTTTATGTTTATTTTATTTAAATCCTTAATGAATCCCCCAAGACTTATAATATATTTTATGATTTTAAAATAATTTCTTTAAGAGTGTGATTTGATTCCATATAATAAAGGGAATTATTTTATTATATTAATTCCTTGGAATTATAAAATAATTAAAAAATCACCTTTGGAATATACCATTGGAAAAAATAAATGATATGGTTTGTGGTTTTGAATATTTTATTATATAGTGTCCAAAATGTAAATAATAATGAAATCCCCCTCTTTTCCTATATAGAACCCTCCAAGCTCCCATTCATCTTTATTAAAAATCCTTGGAACATGACCAAAATTTTCCATATTCTCCCTAGATTCCTCCCAAGGCACCCCAATATTTCAAGAAGCCCCTCCCAATCATTTGGAGTCACACACTCTAGTAAGGGAAACTCATCCTCCAATATCATCTTCTTTGAAGAACTTCTTTTAATGTTATGTCTTTTTAATTTCTATTTTCTTATGTTGGAAAATGTCATTACATATCGCACTCACATTAAATTTAATTTTTGAATGATTAGTTCTAATTTATATCTAATTTATTCATCTTATGCACACCTATTACCATGAAAAAATTTTTTAAGGGTTTTCCCTTTCTCCTCTTTCTTCAAGTTTATTTATTATGTTACACCATCAATTTACAATTACTTATGTAGGGGAATGTATTTCTATGTTCCTATTACTATCCATTTCATGTATAAATTATGATATACCCATTTCACCCTCATCAACCCATTTTATTAATTTCTATATGATTTTATTATGTTGCCAAAATTGCACTGTGATTTTCCATGCCAAAAATAATTGTGTAATGAATACCATACGCATTTTTCTATCAAGGGTATTCACCGATAACAATATTATATATAAATTAATAAAATGGTTAGATGAGAGATAAAGGGGTATCTCATCATTTATCCATGAAATTTAATGTAATAGAGACATGGAAAGACATTACCTAATATAAGGAATTGGAAATATAAGGTGTAACTTAATAAAGAAACAAGATGGAAGAGGAGAAAGGAAAGAACCCTTACAAAATCTCAGCAAGGTAACGGGTGTGCATAAAAGTTCATAGGAGGGATAAATGAGAGTGATAGGGGTTGTCATCATTTATAATTAAAATGGAATATAAGGGGGATTTTTGATGAAATATCCCAACATAAGAAAATTGAAATTAAGGGATACAACATTAAAGGAGTGCTTGATAAAAGATGGTAGTGGAGGATGATGTTCTGTTACTTGAGTGTGTAACTCAAAAGGCTTGGGAGGGGATTCTTGAAAGATTTTAGGAACTTTGGTAGGACTCTAGGGATTATATGGAAGAGTGTGGTCATTCTACAAAGAGTTTAAGTGAAGATAAATGGGAGCTTGGCTTGGTTTATATAAAAAAACAGTTGGATTTATTTATTATTTTTATATCAGACACTACATAATACAATATTGAAAACAAAAAAACATCCCATATTTTTCCCATGTTTTATTATAACATAAATTGGATTACATTATTTTATAAGTCCAAGGGAAGAATATAATAAAATAATTCCTCGGCTAATGTGGAGGTGGGTTACACTCTCAAACAAATGATTCACAAATATTAAAATATACTATAAGTCTTTTAGGATTCTTTAAGTCATTATAAAAAAAATCAAAAAAAATTAAATTACATTATTTTAAAGTTAAAACATATATTTGGTTGAGGATACCTTTTATAGTAATTATTACATAACTATTAGGTCATTATGATGTCATAAAACACATCATATATTTATACGGTATTTAATTTTTACCCAAAAATTTGGATGGCTCAAAAAATTATGAGAAATTAATCATTAGATAATTGCGTTTTTTTTATTCTAAAAATAATATTCATTTTATATAAATAATTTTCTAAATATAAAATAAAAACCGACATTTACTGAAAATGATGTGTTTTTTTAGTAACATTTTTTAACCCTTATAAAAATTACATTTGACTTCATAAAAATTATATGATCATTTATATTTAATAAAATTTATTTAATAATAACATTTTATTAAAATTTTATTTATTTAAAAAATCCATTAATTCCTCAAAATAGATTTCTTAATTAAATTTCAATATTAACCTAAAATAATATTTGTGCTTCAAAAAACATTTACAAAGTAACAATAATAGGATCAAAATATATTCATAAATTTATAAAAAACATATTGTACATATTCCTTTTTCAATGGTCTTGATACATATCCATTTAATACACCAACAAATTTCCTAAGAGTATGGTTCTCAATGATGGGGATTTCATGGGTCCATTCAATGAACATGGATTGTTCCATGATATCGATAAGCTTGAACTTCTCCTATAAAAGGTTTCGTTCATGATTAAATTATTAGATCTTAGCCTGGGATTGGTCTTTCTAAAATACCAAAAATTAAACTTTGACAACCTTACAATTTAATAAAAATTAATACTTGATTTATTACATAAAATAACACTTAATAAAACCCAAAAGACCAATAATTCTAGGGTATTTGGTAATTATTAACATTACAAAACAACTAAAAACATGTAAAACAACATCTTTATTGAAAAATTATTTAACATGATCAAAACATTCCATGTACTTAACACTACATGGGACAACCTGAGGACATACATGAGAATAGGGTGAGATACAAATTCCTGTAAAGGAATAAACAAGGAATTATTTAAATAATACAATATATGTTATACAATCAGAATATCAACATATCATGAAAGGAACATGAATAATAATTCCTGTTATAATATGATAACCATAACATGGGAAATATAGAAACAACTTAAAACACTCTATAATAAACATAGGTCAAGGATAAACTCATGAAGGCATCATGGTGGAAAAATTCCCATAAAGGAATCTGGTAAACCCCCTATACCAATGTGATGTATCATGATATTAACCATTACCCAATGAATTAGAGCATTTTCATGATGCACCCTTCATAATCATTTAATTAACATTCTTATGTTTTCTATATAGATCTTATAACATGGATTCATTCAATAACATAACTTTTTCCATGATCAAGTAATGTTTAATAAATACATTTCAGCCCCCAATAAATAATTATATGTGCATAAATTTGAATAACCTTGATTGATAAATGGGAATGTTATTTACTGCATAACAATTTTTTAATGGAAAATCATGGAAAATTTTCAAAAGTATAATGACTTCATATAGAAATTGATAAAATGGGTTGATGATAGATAAAGGGGTCTCTCATCATTCAGATGTGAAATGGAAAATAATAGGGACATGGAAAGACATTCCGCAACATAAGGAATTATAAATGGAAGGTGTAACATAATAAAGAATCTTGATGAAAGAGGAGAATGTAATGAACCCTTACAAAATTTTATCTGGTAACATGTGTGCGTAAAGGATCATAAGAGATTTATATGAGAGTGAAATGGGATATCATAATTTATACATAAAATTTATATTTTGGGGGATATAGAATGACATATCCCAAAATAATAAAATGGAAATTAAAATACATAACATTAAAAGGAGTTCCTGATAAAAGAGGAGAGTGGAGGATGAAGTTCCATTACATGGGTGTGTAACTCCAATGGCTTGGGAGGGGCTTCTTGAAAGCTTGGGGCACCTTGGGAGGACTCTGAGGAGTATAAGGTAGAGTGTAGTCATGCACCAAGGTACATCATCCCTTCTGAGATCCTTTATCGAATTAGAGTAGTGGCCAATCAACTACCATTCACACCAAACCTGTCTCAAGAACATTATGTATTCTTTCTTTCAATATTAAGAATGTATATACTAGACTAATCACATTTAATAAATCTGGAGGTGTTACTGTTGGAGAATGACCTTTCCTATGCGAAGAATCCTGTGAAGATCTTAGATCATATATAAATGGTACTATGAAATGAGGAAATTCCCCTAATCAAATTGTTGTGAAGAAACCAATAGTTTGTAGAAGTAGTATCGGAACTAGAGGAAGTGATAATGTATAGGTACCCTCTTCTATTTTAGTGTGGAAAAAGGAAATTTTGATGGTGAAATTTATAATGTGGGGGAATATTGTGATGACCCGAACTACTACGAATAAAATTCCTTTTTTGATTTAATTAAATTTATTATTTCTATAGAAAACACATGCACTTATTTTGTTTTATTATATAAAATTGGATTTAAATGATTGTTAATTATCTATTCCATTGATAATATAGTCGTTGAATGGTGATCACATGACTAGTATAAATAAAGGTTTTTAACAAATCCATTTGTCACAAATAAAGGAAGTGATGTCCTCAACTAATAGGATCATACACTATGAAGACAATTTATCAAAGCTTCTGATGGATATTTCATTTCTAAGATTTTCCCTATACCAATTCCAATCAGTGACCCAAGAACTTAAGTGTGAGAGAAACTATTTATGGGAGAAGTTCAAGCACATCGTGATCATGAGCCAAACCATGTTCACTGAACGACCCCATGAAAGGACCACCATCACAAACCTTAATTTGAGGGAGTATTATAGTGTATCAAAGAGATATTTATCAAGAACCTAGAAATAAAAATATTCACATTATGTTTTTTATAAAGTAATTGATATATTTTTTTCCTATTATTGTTACTTTGTAAATGATTTTTGAAGCCCAAATAGTATTTAAGGCTAATATTCAAATTCAATTAAGAAATATATTTTGATGAATTAATGGTTTTTTATAAATAAATAATATTTTAATAAAACATTATTATTATATAAATTTTATTAAATATAAATGATCTTATAATTTTTATGAAGTGAAATGTATTTTAACAGGGGTTTGAAAAATTGGTTATTATCATAAACCCGTTATTTTTAAAAATGTCAATTTTTATTTTAAAGGAGAAAATTTACATATTTATAAAATTATTCAGATAAAATGAATATTATTTTTGGAATCATTATGTCAAAAGTTTCTAACGGTGAATTTTTCATAATTTTTTAAGAGAGTCGAATTTTTGGGTAAAAATTTAATACTTTATTAATATATTTTGTGTTTTATGACATCATAATGGACCAATAGTGATGTAATAAATACTATAAAGTATATAATAGTCCAAATATATATTTTCCATTTAAATTAATTTAATTTTATGTTAATTTTAATTATTTTATAATGCCTAAATAAATTTTCCAAGATTTCTAATATATTTCATGACTTTAAAATAATTTCTTTGAGAGTGTGACTCACCTCCACAAAAGCAAGGGAATTATTTTATTATATTAGGCCTTTTAACTTATAAAATAATTTAAACCACTCTCCTTTGGTAGAGACCATGGGGAGAAATCATGATATGGTTACTAGTTTTGAATATTTTATTATGTAGTGTCCAAAACAAAAATAATAAATAAATCCCCCTCTTTTTCTATATAAACCAACCCAATATCCCATTTATATTCCCTAAAACTCTTTGGAGCATGATAGAAATCTTCCCTATACTCCATGGAGTCCTCACAAGTTTCCCCCAACATTTCAATAATCCCTTCCCAATCCTTTGGAGTCACACAGGCTAGTAAGGGAACCTCAACTTCCACCCTCTGCTTTTATCAAGAAGTCATTTTAATGTTTTGTATTTTAATATTCATCTTATTATATTGGGATATGTCATTCCATATCCCCCTTATTTTACAATTTATTTATAAATATTTATATCCCATATCACTCTCATTTAACCCTCCTACTAACCATTATGCACACTTGTTACCATGCTGAGATTTTATAAGGGTTCTTTCCTTTATCCTCTTTCTTCATTTTTCATTATTATGGTATGCCTTATTTTTAAAGTTACTTTTGTTGGGTCATGTCATTAAATTTCCTTATTAATTTCCATTTAATGTCTAAATGATGATATACCCATTTATCTCTCATCAACCTATTTTATGAATTTTTATATGACGTCGTATTGGTTCCAAAATTACACCATGATTTTCCATGCCAAAATAATTGTGTAGTGAATACCATACCCATTTTTATATCAATGGTAGTCAAATTTATGAAAATATACTTATTTATTGGATACTTTAGTGTAATTATTCCAAATTCCTTGATCATGAAATAAATTATTTTGTTTAATGAATCTAGGTTAAATGATCTATATAGCACTCTTAAGCATTAGAATGAAATGATTATGAAGGGTGCACCTAGATAGCACTCAATGAACTGGGTAGTTGTTAGTATAATGATATATCACAATGGGACAGGGGGTTTACCTGATTCCTTTATGGGACTTTGTCCACCAAGATGTCTTGGTGGGTTTAGCATTGACCTATGTTTATGATGTAGTGTTTAAAGTCGTTTCAACATTTTCCATGTTAGATTATCATGTTATATCAAGTCTTATTATTCTTTTTTTTCATGCTATGTTGAAATGCCTATTGTTTAACATGTATTTTATTATTCTTGTTATTACTTATTTATTAACTTAATGGTCTTTATAGCTCACCAATTTCTTATGTATGTCCTTAGGTTATCCCATTCAGTGTTAAGTTCTAGGAATGTTTTTTATCATTTTAAATAAGTTTTCAATAAAGATATTATTTTTCATGTTCTAAGTTGTTATGTAATGTAACCAATTCCCAAATACACTAGTATTATCGATCTTTTGGGTGGTATTAAGTGAAAATTTATTTAATAAATCATTTATTAATGTGTATTAAAGAGTGTAATTGTTATATTCAACTTGAATTATTTTTCATTATCTTAGTCCCTTAAGAAAACTAATCTAACTCATTGTGTGTTACAAATACATTACACACATGCACTATACTCCTTATGTGTATGAACGTCACAAACAAAATATCTAGGTACATTACTCACAACTCTCACCAAAATATAAAGATAGAAACACCATAATCAAGAGTACATCCATCACTACCATAAATGATAAAAATATGTAATACACACATAACTCAAGCTAATAGAACCATTATACATTTTCTTCTAAAGAAATGGGTTAAAAATGGATTTTATAGTATTAATGAGAGTGTTAAAAGATAAACATGATTTACTTTCACCCACTTCACCTCCTTGATCTCCCAAGTCCTCTAAGTAAGAAAATAAGAAATTAAAAGGGAAAAGGTTCATAAATAATGAAATCCTATAGTTTCCTCTAGGTGGTGATCCTATGGTTAGAATCTCCTCATTGGGGAGATATATATATATCACATTTACAAAACAAGTGGTGAAAATAAGATTATCAAAAAATGAACAAAATGTAAATTAGTATTATAGGAAACTAAGTATTGGAATTAAAATTCTAAACTACCCATATCAACTAAAAAGGACCCCATTTCTATTTATATATATTACTTCCCCCTTAATACCATGAAATGTATAATTCATACGAAAATTATTTCCAATGAGCTGATCTCCTTGACTTAATCCATATGGACTAGGATTAAAATGTGTGATCCCTCCACACACTCATTTTTTATCCTACATAGTGTGAAATTTATCTCAATCATCCCATGATACGTTTAGTACCAATTTTTCTGCTGGAATCCTTATGGAATAATAAATATATATTTTCTTGATCTATGAAAAAAATTGGGATGATGGATATTGATTTATGAATTGATCCTCAATTTCATTATAATTCAGTTTTAATCATTTGTGGTTTCTTAATACATAGAGGTAATATGGAATGAAAACTAAATATCAGTAGCACAAGGAAACATAGAATAAAAAAACCCTTATTATTAATTATAACTAAAAAATGTATTGAAGGATTTAATCTTAAATGATAATTAGGCCAATCTAACATGAGTGGCTAGTAGCCTTGTTAATCACACACAAATGACTTTTTTTATTCTGAAAGGCTATCATTTTTTAATATGATTTAGGCCTTGATTATCTTATGTGAAAATCTTGGGAGAAACATTTTATCATATGTGATGTATCAACTCTGAGGAAATTAATCCAACATATCTCCTATTTAACCAGACATAGTTCTAGGTGTTGGGAGTTAGTTCTGAAACGAGCCCTAGTGTTTTCTTATTGATTCTTATTCAGCACACTAGGGAGAAATAATTATTCATATGAAAGAGAAATATTTCATTCTGATGTGGGGATTATCGTAGGGGTCATTCTTAAATATTTAAAGTCTCATAAGAATTTATCTAACAACCCCAATATCAAAACTTTATTAATACATGTGGTAGGCCACCTCAAGAATTATAATATGTGAAGTCCCTATATCCCATGTATTCTTACCCAAAACCTCCCACATTGTATTTAGTATCATGAAAATACTATTTTCACTAGAAAAACATTAAAACATTCTAAAAAGTATATATATATTTTCTAAAATAATTATAAAAATAAATAAATTGATTAAATATCACGAGTTTAAGAAATTTTCAAATTAAATGAAAATTATTATATATTGTTAAGAATGTGTTAATTACCCTTAAAAAGTGTTAGTATGGAGTAATATTTAGAAATTATAATCAAATATTTTTTTTACATATGATCATTTTATCACTCCTTCAAACTCAATCCTTTTTTACCACCTCTATCTCTTTTATTAGTGAATTACATGATATCATATTTAATTATGTCTTCATTAATGAATTTCTCATCACTATGTTTCAACCTCTTAAAATAATATCACTTTATATTTTAGACATTATGATTTCTCCTATACTTATACTTATTTCCACAACACTGACCCTACCTATTTACATCTTCATGCTCCCACCTCCTCCTTGAAGAGCCCTAATGTTGATATACTATCTGTCATAATCAAGAGGAACTCTCATTCCCTTTCAGTGTTTCCCTATATTTTTTATAAACATTTGGGCTCAAATACAATCCTCAAAATAGCCCCCTTATCTTGAACATAAAAGAAGATATTTAAATTAAAATATCTTAGACCCTCAGTCACTTTTTACCTCTTTCATGCTTCATATATGTTGATTATTTCATTGATATCACTTAAATTTTACCTATCAAAAGGTATTCAATTTTCATATTTTGTGTTCAAAGGTGTAAATATTACTGATATACCCAAATATTCCTTCTCATATTAATTTATTTCTCCTCTTAGAATATTAAGGGTATTGTTTTTAAGATATATAGTGCATCTATGCACTAAGACATCCATTTCAAGAATATATTTTTTACCCTACTCAAAACCAAGCATAGATGAAATCATATTTCTGCCTTTTCAAAGGTTATTTTGTTCCAAAACTTTATACATAAAACAATTATTAGAAAACATATTTAGATCCCAAAAAAATTATATGGATATTTAATTATTTAAATATTTTTCAGAACACATCACTACAATGGTATCCTCTTGTAAATTCATCTCTACCTATCATCTGAGCATTCTAGATGTGCCATTCTAGCATATCAAACCCATGCTAGGCCCTATATAACAATTACCCTAAGAATATGACTCATGTTGGCTCCATAAGGGTATATATTTTATTTTTTTGATAATATTTTGTATGTTGGAATGATTTAGGGTTTTATTTCATGCTCAATAAGGGTGATATTAAAGAAATTGGATGGAATATTTAAGACAACATACTCTTCTGTGAAAATATTAGATATTAAATTATGTAAGAGGTTTGAATAAATATATTATGTTATGGTAAAGGACAATACTTTTTAAGTTAGAGATAATCCTCTATAAGGTTTGGACAAGGTAGTGTGAGGTGGGTGTGAGATATGAATAAGTTAGATATAGACAATTGGAGTGTCATTTTTTAGGTTGATATAAGTTAATGTATGGCTTGTGTGTGACTTTTTAAATTTGGAATAAAGACCTATAAATTTATGGTGAATGATTGTAATCTTGGGGCATGAATTCATATGGTTATTCAACGATGTTCATGGGATTCATATATGATTCCATATGAAGTTTTACATCACTAAATCAGCTATAATTTAATCATATCACCACTTTCCATGTGATTTTCATGGTTTTTTATGAATCATAATTTATGGTTAATAAGTCGGTCAAAATGGTTTTAATGTACCATTATAAAATAAAATCAGCCAACATTATATTATTCATATTTGGATGCCTATTTAATTTTCCATATTTGTGTGGAGATTATTAATAATAAATTCAATGTTGGTAAAATCCAAGTTTTTTTATAAACTAAAGTAATATTAAGGCTAATTTTGTGTAGCTAAAATACACCAAATGCACCTGATGTCGAGAAAGTGGATAGCGACTAGGTAAATTCATCATCCATAGGTTGAGTGTATTTTTATACACAACATGAAATCATTTAATTGTTCTATTGTGTTGGGATGAAGGATGAAACATGAAAGGGTTATTTTTTAAAACATAGGAGAAATAAATATTTGTTTGAGGACTTTACAATTGAATCAATTCAAAATAAGAGATTATCGGGGATGCACTGGAAATAAAATATTTCTTTATCACACACCATTTTAGGAGTTGATTTGGCCCATGAAGGAGTGAGAAGTTATGAAGATATCTTATCTATAAAATATAGTATATATCCATCGATAAAGGGAGTGTGTAGAATAAAATATAAATCAAATAAGAAGTGGCAGTGAACAATAGAGAATAATTTTCAAATCTATTTAAAGATAAGAAGATAAAGAGATTACTACCCCAATTTAAATAAAATAATATGAGAAGCAGTAGAGTCCATGTTGTTCAGTAAAGTGAACTATACTTCCATATCTAAGAAAGATAAGGAGGTTTCTGTAGTACAGAATAAGAGGAATGAGGTTTATGTAGTATAAAATAAGAGGAATCCGTTTTCACTATAATGTTGGAGGGGTGAGAAATTATATACTTGTATTGGAAGAAATACATCTTGATATTTTTTCAAAAGAGATAAAAAGGACATTTCATATCATTTCATGGAATTATGTGGATGTTTTAATATATTCATTGATAGTGGTTCTATGTGTAAGACTCTAAAAAATTCAATGTCACTAAAAAATATTATGTATCCTTAACATCAGTGAGACTATTCAGGATTAAACTTCAATCCGTTATTATTTTTCCCTTTAATTTAGTGAGAAATGAATAGGGCATGAGTGAGTTAGACTTTAGTAGTAGTGATCCATAATAAAACCATTGTAAGGTGGGTGACCCTAGGAAGGGGTGACCTATCCAAAACTCCACCATTGATCAGTGCGTATTTGTGGATAATTGGTGCATTGATACACATTCCATTGCATAATATTTTCAATATCCCACAATGGTAAACTAATAAAAAAAATTCCCTATGGTATTACATTCCTTTACTTTCTACATGAAAACATCTGATATGGTGGAAAATAATTATCACAAGATAAATTGATTAAAGAAGAAAGACCAGTAAATTGATCATCATTTACTAAATAGAAAAATTAATTACCCATATAATTAAAATGGTTAAGATCCATTAATTTTATGATATTTTGAGGAAAAGTGATAAATATGAAAAATATTCCATGAACATATTTATCTTCCTCCCGAGGTATCTGTTACCAAATCTTCTTTGGTCCTAACAAGTGGTATTAGATCATATGTTATACATTATTTTAATTTATTTCTCAAACATCATATAAATGGTTTTTAATGTTTAGTTTTAGTTTCTATTTACATTCTTTTTAACCATGTTACATAGAAGGATCCAAAATAAGAAGAAAATTTCAGGACATATTCTATACCATGGATGAGTTTGTTGAAAGAGTAAAATACATATGAATTCAAACTTCATTGAAGAGAAAGGTATGTATAATTCATATTTTAAATTTATTTATTAATTTAATAATTTTATAGGAATATAATATGTCAAGAGAATTGGAATCCATTGATGATGAGGTGATCCAAAGGAGGATAAAAGTGAAACTTGTCCACATATCATATGAGTAGTAACAACAGCTAAAATAAAAAAAAATAAAGCAAAAATAGAGCAACATGTCTCAATAAATTCGAATCAAAGTATTGAAACTCAAAATTAACAAGCTAAAAGAATTAAAAAAAATATGTATACTTAAATGACTACTGAACAAAGGGAAAAAATGACTCCCAATATGAATAATTGAAGATAGTTTCTAAAAGAATATAGATACTCTAAAATGATTCTAAGGGGAAGATTATGAACTCAAAAAATGTTCAAAACATTAATTCCAAAAATGATAAACTCAATTCACACCCATTAGTAAAATTTTAGGGTAAACTAGGGCTATGGAATAAAAAATATGACTTAAAGGAACTATTGGTCAAATGAATAAGAATATTATGAGAAAAGTTGACATAGTTAACACAATTTACCATGAATTAAATAATGACATGTCTATTAGGAAGTTTATCAATAAATATATGTAATCTCATTTGAGAATAAATGTAAAGAAAAGACACACTAATTAGAATAGTACATGATCTTGACCAAGAATCTATTGTAACCATAAACATCCAAGGGTAATCCTAAATATAAAGATCATATGCACTAACTCGTTGATTATCCTTCTATGAGAGAAAATAATATAAAAAACATTTTTCTTTAAAATGGAAATAATAAAAGATTGTAATATCCCAAATACCACAATGAAAGGGAAAATGGAAATGGATTCAATGAAACCACTCTAAGGTATGTGAAGAAAGAAGTATATAAATTCACAATAATGGTGAAAATTTTAGAGGCATTATAAATATACCAAGGTATGACCCTAAAAAGGAAATGATAATTTGGTGAGTTCCACAAGAAGAAATGCAGACCTATGAAACCGTTTTGGAATGCATGGATTCATTTCTAGTTTTTATATAGAATCATTTTAATACATTAATTATTATTAATCTATTATAAATTTTGAAATGATGTTTTAGTAGGAATAAAAAGATATGTATATTATTCCAATAATTTTTACAATGTTAATAATTTATCTAATAGAAAACAAAATGGAATTTCAAGTGGAATACAATGAAGAGGTCATCCTATATTCAATGAAAAATTTATTCCCCAGAGAAAAAAAATCTATGGACTTTATGGAGAGTAATTTCATGATGTAATATGCTATAATAAAATTTCAAAATATTTTTTAATCAATATATATCCTAGAAAGAAATAAAATAGATCTAGAAAAAGGATGAATGATACCCTAGTTGTGAAAAATAAGGAGGATAGGAATCCACCACAAAAGTAGAACCCCATGGTATCACTCATAGCCATAAAAAAATCATGCCTAAATGGTATCACAAAATCCACTTTAAAGTAGGAGATTAAGATTAGTGGAAGTGTTATATAGTGGAAGAATAATAATGATGGATAGATAAATTGTATGAAATTAAAATAGGAAACCTGTATAGTGGGATTAGACTCAATATGAAGGCAAATCCTTGTCTAAGAGAGGAAGAATGTAAGGAAATAATCTAGGATTAAGATTTATGAGGTTTTGGAAATAAGTTGAATAAATATTTGATAAGTAAAATAATATTGTGAACATATAGGTTTAGTTAATCTGGAATAGACCCATTCCTTAACATGAATAAATATAGAAGGCACCCTCTCCCAATTTACTTAACTATTCTATAACTGAGTTTGTATTAGTTCTAAATTTATGAGGAGTTATAATCCATGGGTAAGATGTTCTCTGAATGTATATATTTATAATATTAAAACAAATATGTCTAATATAGATGCATTATGAAAAGACTCTAAAAATAAACATAGAATTTGAAAATGCATTACGAACAATTATAATTAGAGGAATTTGTAATCTTCATGTAGGTGTGATGTTTCTCGATAAAAATCTTGAATAAGAGACCGATTTTGATGAAATTTAGTTTCTTTTGAAGATCTAATTTAATCACAAATATCATGATAAATCTATCTCTCTATATGTGTATCTAGGATGATGTTTTAGTGTAATCAACCCAATAAAAGAAAAAAATAGATTAAGAGAGTTTAATTTGTCTCTATATTCTATAATGATAGAAAACTGTGGTGAAGTTCCAATAGGACTATGAAAAATACCTGGAAAAGGGCATAAATTTTGATAAAAATTTATTTCAAATCCATAACTAATATTACCAATGGTGTCATTATACATATGGTTTCTATCGAGTAATATCAAGCCATGAATTTAGGGGTGGTAGTCCACTAACATATGAAGATGAATTTGAAGAGGCCAATTCTATAATAAGTGATATTATAATAGATAGGATCTAACCTAAAGTATTACGATCAATATATTTTTTAACCATGTATTTGATTCCATTAAGTTTGTGTAAATATCCCACTAAAAGAGGTGAATATAAGAGAAGTATCACCAGGGTTGAAACATAGGTTTATATATTTATTGTCTAATAATTGATATTAGTTATTCATGGTTATATAATAATAAAAGTATATAAATTAGAGGAATTATTACAAACATGTGGTGTCCCCAAATTGAAGAACACCTAAATAAATATGGTGCAACTATTTAGTGGGATTTGGCGCTGAATTTTTATGGTTTTTTATCCTCTTTTGTGGTTGAATAGATCTGTGAAGAACAGATGGAATTGAATGTAACAACCCAATGTTTTATCAATGGAATTTATCCATTATTATAGTAATTTCATATAGTATAAATCACATAAAATCAACTAGTTACTATAACAAAAGCTTTATAAATTAACAATTAATGAAATAAGATGTATTTTTATAAGTTAAGGAACCAAAACATAAGAAATAGTAACTTATAGATGAAATAGTAACTAGACCTTAGGAATAGTAATATAACCCCTATAAATAGTAAACTTACCAAATGAATTTTAACCCCACACATTAAATTTTAAATAAAACTTAGGCATCTTATAATTGAAAATATGATATAATTATATCATATTTTAAGTAAGTAAATATTTTAAAGATTAAAAGCTAAGTGTTGGAATTTTTGTAAGTCATAAATATTTAATTACAATTTTATGATTAAATTAATAAATTAAAATAATATTTATTATCAAAAAATTCATCAAAAAATTAATATTTTTATGTCTTATTATTTTAAGATAAAATTATGAGACCTTATGTAATTTTTCAAAGTGTTACAAAATCAGATATAATTTTAAAATCTGTATTTTCCATGTAAAAGATGATTTTAATTAAAAATTAAATTAACAATATTTAGAAAATTATTTTCATAAATTGGAGTTAATATTTTAATTCTACACATTGAAAAATGGTTAGGGTGATTTTTTGGTATTTTTCTGAAATACATGAATTTTTAATGAATAGTAAAATAAGATTATTTTCAATAAATGCCAAATACATGAATTATGGATTAATAGATGATTTAAGGGTGAATTAATCCAAAAATATAGAAGTATACTTCATAATTTTAATATATTCAGATATAATTATCAATCTATTCATGGTCTTGAGCCAAGATTAATAAACTAATGAATATAATATTGAGAAAACACCCCTCTCCTCCATATAAATACCAACCCTCACACCTCTTATGATTTGATAATTTTCCACATTATACACAAATATCTTACCTATTCCTCCCCCACATCAAAGAGAACTTGATCTCATTAAACAACTAAAAACCTTTCATTAAGGAGGTTCTCAATGAGGATAAATTCAATAGGTAAATTCTCTCTCTCTCTTTCTTTTAATTTCTTTTCAATTTCATTTTTTTTCTAATATTATCCTCACCTACCTTCATCCAAATGGAATGATAACTCCAATACCATACATAAAATGGAATTATGTAAGTTTAATGGAAGATCCATCATTAAACTCCCCCTATCAATATTTTTTTATAAAAATGAAATCATCACTTGTGATGTTTCAATTTACCAACATCATGGGAGTTGCAATTTAATTTTCCTTAAACGACTTCAGTAAAATTAATAAAACCATTGATTGTTTGAAAAAATATATTAAATTTTATGCTATACCCATATCAATGGAGAATATATTTTCCATGCTTCACTATTTTAAGATGGAGAAGGTGAATCTTGATGTTTATCATGAAGATGGAGAGACCAATCAGTGGTTGGATTTGATTAATAACACTAAGTCGAAGGATGAAATTGAAGATATGGAGTGGGAAAAATGTAAGATAATGTTTCTTAATAAGTATTTCCCTTGAACTGTTCCTACAAATTTGGATAGAGAATTCATAGATCTAAATAAAGGTGAATCTGTCACAACCTATGAACTAAATTTCATTAGGCTTGCAAGGTATGATTTTGGTTTTGTATTCAAAAGTAACAGAAAAATTGATAGATTATTTAGTGGTTTAAAACTACACATTATAAAGTATCATTCAATTATATTCTTTGGGTGTTATGAATAAGTTTTTTTATGTTCTCTCAAAGTGGATATGTAGTTTGGAGAACAATCCCCTGGCTATGGTGATAATAAACGAAAGATAGAGTTTCAAGTTGAAGAATCAAATGTGAAAGGTGGAATGAAAAATCTACCACCCACATGACAAAAATGATGTAATAAGCATCATAGGAACTATCTCAAATGGATAGTAAAATGTTGAAATGACATGAGGAATCAGGAAAATCTAGTGGAGGAAAGAAGAGAACACACTCATGGTCTGATGCTACTATAGTAGGGAGCAAGGGAACTATGAAATCCAGTGTAATAAACCTTGAGTTATTAAGGGTAATAAACATCATAAATCACCAAAGACAAAAGATCAAGGGAATTATTCTGCCATCACTAGTACATAAGTGGAGAAATAAAATGATGTCGTACATGGTACACTTTCTACTCACTCAAGAATAAAAAAAAGTATTTTTTGAGTTTGGTTCTACGCATTCCTTTTAATCTCGGATGTTTTCTAGATTGATTGAATAAAATCACCGAAACCTTAAAGTAGAGATATCCATAAAAACACCTAGTGGTGCAATCAAATCTACCAATGTGTTGGACTCTTCTTTTATTATCATATGTGTGAATATTCTTCTGACGAATCTCATAAGACTTACCTTGGAGGAATTTGAATCTATAATAGGGATGGATTATCTCTAGTTATATAGAGAACATATCAATTGTTGGGAAAAGAAAATATTTGTTCATATTCCAAACAATACCATGCTCTTATAAAAATACAAGGAAGATCATAAATCTCCTTCAAAAAATAATTCGACATTGTGGGTATTGATTCACTATAAAGAAGTATACCTCACTCAAATGGTTGAGTCAAAGGAAGTCATCAACCTAGGGGAAATTCCCATCGTGAGGGAATACAATGATGTGTTTCCCAAAGATTTACTTGGACTTCCCCGTAATCGTGAGGTAGATTTCTAAAAAGAACTCATGCTTATAGCTAGTCCTATCAAACTAGAGGAGATAATAAGTAGTAATAAGAGCATTTGAAGAAAGGGTTCATACACCCTAGTGAATCACCGTGGGGTTCACCCGTGCTCCTTTTCAATAATAAGGATGGATCAATGCGACCGTTCCGTGATTATCGAGAACTCAAAAAAATCCCCATAAAGAACAATTTTCTTCTTCCAAGGTTTGATGAATTATTTGATCATTTATAAGGAGCTTAATAATTATCAAAGGTGGATATTCATTCTAGATATCATCAGCTAAAGATGAATAAAGAAGATATTTAGAATACATCCCTCCATATAAGGTATGGTCACTATTTGTTTTTGGGGATTCCCTTAGAAATTACTAATTCCCCAATAATCTTCATGGATTTGATGAATAGAGTCTTTAAAGATTACCTCGAAAAAAAAATTGGTAGTACTTATCGATGACATTATCATCTACTCCAAGAGAAAGGAGGAACATTGAGAACATATAAGGATTGTGTTGGCAAGATTAAGGAAATATAATTGGTATTCCAAGTTCAACAAGTGTGAATTTTGGAGGCTAAAAGTCAAATTATTAGGACATGTGATAACAAGTGATAGGATTTATTTGGATCCTTAAAAGAAGAAGGCCATTTAGAAAAGGCCCAGACCCTCTAGTGTCACATAAATCCATAGTTTCTTAGATTAGAAGGGCCATATCAATGTTTTTTGAGATATTTCACATGATTATAAAGACTTATAACTATGTTATGAAGGAAATGGGTGAAGTATGACTGGATGGAAGAATGTGAAGAAATATTCAAGGAGATAAAGAGAAGGCTTATCACTGCACCTGTACTCACATTACTGAAAAGTGGATAATGTTTTGTGATATATAGTGATTCTTTAATGAAATACTTTGTCTGTTTACTCCTGAAAGATGATAAATTGATATCCTACACCTCACGATAGTTGAAGATCCATTAGAAAAACTACCTGATATATGATCTAGAGCTTGCAGTTGTGATTTTTTCCTTGAAAATATGGCGACACTACCTCTATGGTGAGAAGTGTAATATATATATGTATACTGATCACAAGATCCTAATGTATATATTCACATAAAATGAGACCAACTAGTGTCAAAGGAGATTCTTAGAGCTAATAAAATACTACAATTTCTCTATTCACTATCATCCTAGTTAGGTAAACAAGGTATATGATGCCCTTAGCAGAAAAGAATATGCTACTCTATCCATGTTGTGGATTGAGAAAGAATATATCTTTATGGATATGAAAAGTATGTAATTAGAAACCATAAAATAGGGGAATACAATCTACCTTTACTAAATTATTTCCCAATGATCTATCTTAGAGAATATTAAGGACGCACAAAGGGATGATTCAGAGTTACAGAAGAAGTTGAATGAAGTAATGTAAGGGAATCTGCAAGAGTTACATATTGATTATGATGTTGTGTTTTGGTTTTGAATGAGGCTTTATGTTTCTTCATCACATAGGATAAATAAGGAGATATTGTAAAATGAATATATCTCAACTTTATCTATCCATATTGGGAGTACCATCATGTATTGTGATATTCGAGAAAATTTCAGTGGGAAAACATGAAGAAGGATACTGCAGAGTATAGATCAATGTGTTTGATATGTCTGTAAGTTAAAGCCGAGTGAAAAAAGTCCAAAGGGATGACACAACCATTGCATATACCCATGTGGAAATGGGATAATTTCAGTATGGACTTTATCACGGGTCTCCCAAAGACATCCAAAGGAAATAATATGATATGGGTTGTGGTGGACCGAATCAACAAGAATTCCCACTCTATCGATATTTGTGAAGATCTCTCACTTGAACAACTAGCTAAGAAATATGTGACGAAAGTGGTGAGACTGCATGGATTTCCACTCTAAATTGTCTTTGATCATGATCCTAGGTTCATATCTTTATTCTGGAGGATTTCTCAACATACTTTGAATACTCAATTAAATTTCAGTACAACCTATCACCCCCAAAATGATGACTAATTTGAAAGGACTATTTAGAACTCAAGGATATTCTAAGAGCCTAATCTTTATAATTAAAAGGAGGATGGGATCATAATCTCCAATTGTTTGAGTTCTCATAGAACAATAGATTCCACTTGAATATTCATATGGCTCCATGTGAAGCTCTGTATAAAAAGTGATGTATAACTCCAACCTATTGGGATGAAGTTCATAAGAGAAATCTACTTAGACCAGATCTTGTGAAAAAGATGGCAGAGAAGGTTCAAGCCATCCAACAACATTTCAATTCTTATTAGATTCGAAAAAATATCTATGTGGACAATTTTTGAAGGGACATTGAGTTCAATGTTGGGGATACATTCTTTTTTCGAATATCACCATGGAAGAGAGACATGCATTTTGAAAGAAATGGAAGCTATGAATAGGGTACATTTGCACCTTTGAGATCCTTGGTCGTATAGAAGTTTTTGACTAATATATTGTACTTCCACTGAGTATAGTTAATGTTCATGATGTGTTCCACATATCACTCCAAAAGAAGTACATACTAGATCCCTCACATATACTAAACTCAGAGGTGGTACAGTTGGAAGATAATCTCTCTTATGAGGACTAGCTAGCAAAGATTCTAGAATAAAGAGATAAGGTTCTATAAAACAAGAAAAAACACCTAGTCAAAGTGTTTTGGATGAACCATAAGTGTGAAAAAACAACTTGGGAATCAGATGCGGCGATGAAGGAGAAGTACACTCACCTATTTACGTAAAATGAAATTTTGAGGTAGAAATTTCAAAAGAGGGGAAGAATATAACAACTAAAACTCTTATCAATGGAATTTATCTCTTGTTATAGTAATTCCATATAGTATAAATCACATAAAATCACTTAGATACCATAATAAAATCTTTATGAATGATAAAATAATGAAATAAGAGGTATATTTTGGTGTTAACTAACCAATACTAATGAAATAGTAACTTGACCTTAGTAATAGTAATATAAACCTAATGAATAGTAAATAGAACAAATGAATATTAAACCCACCCATTAAAGAATAAATAAAATCTTTGCATCTTATAAGTGAAAATATGATATAATTATATCATAGTATATATAAGTAATTATTTTAAAAATTATTAATTAATTGTTGGTATTTTTATAAGTCGTATATATTTAATTACAATTTTATGATTAATTAAATAATTTAAAAAAATTTAATTTTTTTAAAATATATCCATAAATTAATATTTCAAGTCTTATGATTTTAGTATAATATTATTAGATCTTCAAAAAAAATTCAAAGTGTTACAAAGTCTGTTATAATTTTAAAATATGGATTTTCCATGAATATGATGATTTTAATAAAAAATTAATTTAATCATATTTATAAAATTATTTTCATTAAATGGATTTAATTTTTAAATTCTTTATGTAAAAAAAATTATGGTGATTTTTTGGGATTTTTCTAAGATACATTAATTTTTAATGAATAGTAAAATACGAAAATTTTCAATAAATGCTAAATACTTGAATTATGGATTCATAGATGATGCATGACCAAAATATCAAACAATAATTCATTATTTTCTTATATTCATATATAATTCTAAAAATATTCATAGTCTTGAGCCAAAATAATAAACTAATGAATATAATATTGAGAAAACACCCCTCTCCTCCACTATAAATACCAACCCTCACACCCTCTTCTCCTCACACCGCTAAAGCTTTGAGACTTATCCAAATTCTCCCTAAACATATTTCCTAGTACCTCACCCATGTCTGCGAGATATTTTTCTCATAAAAATTCCAAAAAACATTAAATAAAGAGGTTCTTGAGGATGGTAAATTCAAGAGGTAAATCTTCTATCTGTTTCTTTTAATTTCCTTTCAATTTCATTTATTTTTTTATTATATCCTCAAATACCTTCATCAAAATGGAATTATAACTACAATATATTACATATACTATAATTATATCTTTGAAATATAATATTCATCATTAAAATCCTCTATCTCTGTATTTTTTTATAAAAATGAAATTGTCTCCTGTGATGTGTTAATTTACTGACATCGTGGGCGATGCACTTTAATTTTCCTTAAACACCTTTATTACTATTAATAAAACCATTAATTTTTTTTAAAATATTTTAAATTTTATTTTATAACCATATTTATGTTTTGGAACTAAAATTTATACATAATACTAAATGGAAACATGAAATGAATTCGTTGTGACCAAAAAAGAACCAAAATTAACCTAAAATGATCATCATTAACTTTTATCTAATGATTCATCCCCATACCATATATCCAAATTATTTGTAAGATAATTTAAAATTATGTAAGATAATTTATGAAATATAATAACAATTCTCTATATTTACCCACATGTTACACAAACTTCAATTCAAGTAAACAAGTGAATTGATCATGAAAACTATGAAAATGAATACTCTCGAACAATGAATTTAAACTCCCTAACTCATCCAAAATACAATAAAAGAACACAATAAAACCATAATGAATGAAATTGATGTATAAATGGTTATTTATTTGTAAATTAATGAATCTGATATTATTATATAGGATATTAATGTGAATAAATCATTTAAACTTAAACTAAGGGGAATTCTCGAACCCAACTATCTTTCTTTGGGTTTTCCCTCTTTCACCCCATTTTCAGCATGGTTATTTTCTAAAAATAATTTCTTCATCATTATATTACCATTTTGGTATATAAATGTTTTCTACTTTATTTAATGATAAACATAATTCTTTCCAAAATAACTCTTCATTCAAAAACACACAACTTTTACTTCTCAAGATTGATTCTTCTTCACTCAAGGTTGATGATTCTTATATAAAATATGTTATTTCCCATTTCATTTAGGGTCCCAAAGTTTATTAATCTATGATTATTAAAATAAACCCATTCCATTACATGGTTTATTTTATGTCCAGTATTTATATATATTCTATGTGGCATGCATGATAATGTAAATGTTATGATGTAAGAGGTGTGCCCAGAATTATATAGAGCAATGTAAATGTTTTGATGTGATGAGTGCACCCAGAATTATATATCACTCCAATTAATTGGGTAATGTGATATATCACACGACTAAACTAAAATATATGTGAATAT
Source organism: Viscum album (assembly GCA_963277665.1). NCBI lineage: Eukaryota > Viridiplantae > Streptophyta > Magnoliopsida > Santalales > Viscaceae > Viscum > Viscum album. The sequence goes on along the minus strand of OY728138.1, from coordinate 1,018,597,441 downwards.
AATGCTATCTTTTCTCAGACCTATGTGTGGTAGTTAACCACTAAGACATGATGTTTAATTTTTATGCATTGCCACATTCCATGACTTTTCGAAATTCTTACTCTCATGATTATGATGATGATGATGTTATTACACTAACCCCATGTTATATTGTTTAATGTTTTTATATATACACATACTTGTCATTTAGCTCACCCCTTTTTGATGGATATCCTAAGGATACTACTTCTACTAAGGATAATTCACGAGATAATAAGAATATAGAGAAGAAACAATTAAAAAATGTTTATGTTTTATTTTTTAAAGGTTATTTGTGGTCCAAATTTTCCAAAGAAACTAAACCTATGGATCCTCATTGGCTAATTATTTTATATTTCTTATTTTTATTATGATTTAATAATAATTTAAGAAAAATAAGGGTTGTTATATTTAATATAATTTGGTATCACTAGATTATTATCTACAAGTTGTATCCATTGACCAAAAAATTGATATTAAACAAGACATATGTTTCTCACACTCAATTATTTCCTACTTATACAATTATGTTTTTGTTTTAATGTATGATGAGATCACAGCTTATGACAATGGATGGTTTTTTCTTATAATTTTTAAGTTAATATTATATGGCTTCATGAAAAACGTAGAAATTGATAGCAAATATTATTGATTAAAAAATCAAGAATTGTATTAGTATGCTTATAGGTTTTTTTGACAACTGAAATTTAAATGAAAATTTTACTAACTAATGTTTTTTGAGTTAGCATAGTTAAAGTTGATAATGTGTTTCAAAAATGTAAAGTAGGAGATATAATAAATTTTAGGAAACCAACCATAAATTTATATTTATTGGAAAAGAGATAATAATTGATAAACCCATGGATGGAGAAAAAATCTCAAGTAGTGTTGATAAAGTTTGAATTTTCAAGATGATGATGTTTTCCTCTTGAAAATAAAAAATTAATGTGGAGAAGAATCTTTGGAAGGGACCCTGTATATTCTATTATTAAAGGGATAGAGTGATGGGGGGTTTCCCTTTGAATTATTTTTTCAATAATGGGGAGAAGAGAATCTTCCTTTATTCTCTATTTTTTCAAGGAGAATGAATGGATTGAATATTTTTTTGTTTGGTGGAGATAGATTTAATGATATGTTTTAAAAAAATACAAATGGGGAAATTATTGAAACCCTAATAGTTCATATTGGATTTTTAGATAATATAAGGAATTTTTTAATGAGTTAGCACTAAATGCCATGATTAATAAGGAATCTGTTCAAGAAACTTAAAAGGAATATTTAAGACATACCACTCTTGTGTGGAAAGTTCCTATCATAATTTTTAGAAAAGGTTGGAATAAATATATAAAAATCATGGAATAAGTTTGTACAATATAATGTTGGGACAAGCCTTCATAATATTTGTACAAGGTGGTGTGAGGCTTGTACATGATACATGTAAGGTTGAGACAGACCATGGGTGTGTCATTTTATGGTTAGTGTATAAAATCATAATGTTTATATGAGTTGACATAAGGTTGGTTCATAACTTTATAAGTATGTTATAAGGACCTCATATGGTTAGTTCATGTCCTTGCATGGTTGGGGCGTGACTTTATAAGGTTATTTTTTAGTTTTTGTGGGATTCATCTATACTTCTATATGGGGTTTTACACTACCAAATAATCTCTCAAGAAATATGATCACGACTTTGTAAGTAGTTTTATTTTTATTTTGTTAATGACAATTTAGGGGTAGAAACTCGGTAAAAAATGGGTTTGAGGGCCCATCAGTATATTATGGATACATTGATGATTATTTAATCATCCTTTTTGAGTTAATATAATCAATTATATATTCAAGAGTCGTTTAATATATGTTTTTATAATATTTTAGTGTAATATTATGCTTATTTTGATGGAACTGAGAGGGACCACATTCACCCTGATGCAGAAAAAAATAGCTAGTAACTTAGAAAATGGTGTGGAAACATGTCGGGTGCATGTTAATATATGATATGGTAGTTATTTTTGTTTCCCTTATTTTTTTGTTATGGTTGTTACTTAGAAGAGGAATATTTGTGACTTAAGAAATTGAATGTAAAGTGTGAGGATTGAGGAGGATTCTTAGATGAAAATTAAATACTACGAATGATGTAGGGGAAATAAAATATTTTTATATCATGCACCATTAAAAGAGATGATTTGACTTAAGGAGAGAAAAAATAGGAATATATTCACTCTATAAATAAAATTTACATCCCTCTATATGGTGAGTGTGGAAAATAAATTATATAAAAAATAAATCAGGGATATAAAAATAGTGTTTTATTGTTTTATCTATTTGAATAGAAAAAAATGAAGATATTTCCTCCCTTCAGTTAAGAGAATAAGGGGATAGGTAGAAGAGTTGATGTTTTTTAGTAATGTGAAGTGAACTATATATATTTTAAATAGAATAATGTTGTTATGTTTTAGAAAATTTGTAAGTAATTCTATCTAAAGTGTTTGATGGGTGAGGTGATCTAGACTCTTGCTAGAAAAAATAGAGATTGGAATGTTTTCTAATGGAGAAGAAGAAGATTATTCCTGGAAATATGATGGAATGGTGTTGATATTGTTTGTGGAACCATTCACATAATGTTTTTAAAGGAGAATCCCAGTATTTCAATGTCACCAACACATATGTTCTATTCCTAAAAATAGAGAGACTATTCTTGCTTATCTTGTAAGCCATTTTTTCCATTAAAGTAGTTACTGTAGGATGGAGTGTGAGGTAGTGATCCATGGATGGTAGTTATCCAACCAAAATATGTGGTAATGGTAGTGACCCCATTAATTAGTGAAATATCCTAAAATATACCACTAATTAGTGATGATTAATGGTTTATTAGTTCATTGATACACTATCTAATGCATGATTCTAGGATTATCCCATTGTTATGAACCAAGTAAAAATACATATGTCATGTTTTCTTATGGTGTTTTACTTTCTTCATCACACCATCTGATAAATTGTGCATGAATTATCACAAGATAAATTGATTAAAGATAAAAGTTAAGTATCTTTGTGGACATAAACTAAATATAAAAGGCAGTGACCCTTATAATTAAGTGTTCAATATTCATTAGAGTAGTGGGAGTTAAAAAAATGTGATAGTGATATAAAATATTTCATACCATGATTCACCCCACAGGGTATCTCCTACTTAATCCCCTTTTTTCCTAACACCTTATATAATAATAATTGATTTTAATACAATTTTAAATACCCTATAAGAGGAAGGTGAAGACATATTGTTTTGAGAAATTTACAAAAAAAATCCTTGAATTCACCATGTAAAACTAACTGTGAGATCAAGTATTTATATGGGAAAACTTTTATGTGTGTAACAAGAAAACTTTTAGTAAAACAAATTTATTTTTCCTAAGAAAAATGGAATCGACTTATTTTAAAACCTGAATATCAATCACCTAACATTCATAATATATGACCATTATCTATTGCTTTTACAACATGTGGATTATACAACTTATAATAGTTTTTTTTCTTCCTGATAAGATCTTAAACCTTATTTCATGTATTAGGTTTTAATTTGTTGTAGTGAGAAGGCATTAGGTTTACCTTTTGTGATTCTCTAAAAAAATTCTTAATCCTATAAAAAATTTTCACTAAGACTGCGGTCTCAAACTAGGTACATCTAATACTTCTATTATAGATCTTACATGACTTATTAAAAAAATTACATATCCCTTCAAATTTAGTATTATTATGAAACCTTCAAATCGATTTTTATTACTAAGATAATTTATCAGAACTTTTGATCAATGGAAAAATAAAGTCTAGTAAAAAATCACGACCTCTTTATCTTTGATAGGGAGATAAAAACATAGATTACCCTCACGAATGAATGAATGAATGAAAATGGGGTGCAAAATTTATTTTTTAAATAGAAATCAATGATATTGATTAACTAAGATTAATGAAAATTGATTATTTCCTTTCCTTACTCACCTCATAGGTGGAACTCCCCTACATTAAATGTTACCCATCTCAATCTCTTAATTAGTAGGAATTATTCATTATGATTCCTCCACTTGTATCTACATAAGAAAAAAAAATATGATAATAGAATAAAATTTGGTGGAATAAATAACAATTGAAAATATTGGCATGAGGCCTGATAGTTCACATGAGAATATTTTTTTATATGCCCTTTTTCGTCACCTTAAATGGTACATTATCAAACATAACACTCATAAAGTGATTATAGATTCATTTAAGGGGAAAATATACCCATTTCAATCCTAACTTAAAGGAATTTACTAATTTCATGAATAAAAAATCTTTTGTGTTATAAAAGTTTCACCCTATAATCCTATGAAACATATCCTATAAAATCATGGAAAAATATTTTATGAAATGTTGGACCATTTATTAATTTTTACATGTCATACTTGAAAAGGATTAATGATAATATACATTATATAATTATATTTTTATCAAATTTATCTGAAGAGAAAATATATAATGACTAGTTGGTTATTTTTTTACCCCCAAATTATCTTAGTAGACTAGTATGGTTTCATCCTAGGAATAAATATCCATGGTGTTGTCGTCCCTTCAAAAGATTTAATATTGGGTTCTAATAAATAATTTCACAGGGGGAATATTATGATTGAGAACTATATAGTGAATTATTTCAATAATATAAATTATAGCTAAATCCTAAATGTTATTCAATTACTTGGATTCATATAGGATTGTTAGATATTCTTTTTATGTAACTTCCGTCCCCTTTTTTCATTGGTGTTGATGGGAAAACATTTTAATTTATAATCCTTAGGTTGATCTTCCAAGGTGATCCTTTATCACCAAACCTCCTGATTATATATTAGGATTCATCAAATATAATACTCCATTAACTATTTTATAATAACATATTTTATTGATTCATAGGAAAATTCATCTCTTAATGCATATAACTTCTATTTTTTACAAAACACTTGTTGGAAGATGAACCTAGGCACAGTTGGTGAGGTATCCTTATGTGAATCCACATGACCCAGGTTCGAAACTAGGTGGAGGCATAATTTTAGGGGTACTGTAGGAGTACTGTAGTAGGCACTGTAGCAGGAAATGTTCTGTAATATAGTAACTGAAACTATTCACCAAGGGACACCGGTTTGGTTTAGGAGTCCTTAAGGCCTTCGGGCCATCCATGCCTTTGGGTCATTAAGGATTCAAGCACCTTTAAGTCATTTGGGACACCTCAAGGCCTTCAGAACACATGCAGTTTCCCCAGACAGGCTCTTCAAAAAAGGAGCAGCCTCGGAGGGAAATTCAGAGTATGTGAACTCACTAGATAAGAACCAATGGATGTGGAAGAATAACATGGTATGGCTATGCCATCAGGACCATCCTATGATTACACAGGAAGCACAGCCAGACAGCCATGCGAAGGAGAGAAAAACACTAAACCTACGAGCCTTGTAAGGGTTCCCCCACATCCCTTGAAAGGGGTCATTAAAAATAAATAAAAAATTAATGCCTTTAGGCCATTCAGGTACAAAATCACGTGTTTATTTTAATAAATTATAAGCATAGTTCTGGTTAAACCCTTAAATAAGACATGATCACATACATAAAATGAATCATTTTGATAATTAATTGTTTTAGGGAAATTTTATTCAAATATCATCATTTGTAACCCAAAAGGGTAATTTTTTGAACGATAATATGATTTTAGTAGAAAATATTCCCTTCTTGAGATCTTAATGTGTCCCTATTTTCCTTTTCTAAGCTCGTATAAGCTATTTTTATCCTCTAGTAAAAATGTTTTCCTCCTGAATTAAAAATTGTAAGAATAAGTTCTTACCCATTGATAGAAATATCACAGTGATATATTTTTTCCTTTCATCTATCCAAATGTATATCCTCTTCTTATGTTAGGTACCTAAATACATATTATCCTCCATTGAGAATTTTTTCATATATTTTCTCTTTGATTCTTGGATTATTCATCTAATCCTTATGAAATCAAGAAAATTTATCTCTGCACCTCATGATGAAGGGCGTCATAAATCTCATTGTGTTGTTGATACCATGAATGATATCATTGGTAAATTAAATTAGGTATTTTTTTATGATAATTATTTTTTGGCTCACTTCTTGTAAACTAGACATGAGTTTCTACTTAACATCATTTACTCTAATTCTTCTTTCAAATTGATACTCTTAGAAGCACGTTCATGGAATTTTTCCTATTTTTCTCTCCAACATAAAAAGATTTTTTTTTTGAATTTAAAATTTCATTCTAGAAATAATATTGAGTGGGAAACCTCATCATACACTATAAATACCAATATCCAGATATGTATTTCCAAACTAGATGGTTCCCAACCTATTCTTGATGTTTTCCTGAAGAAACCTCATAAAATCATAGAAATAGTTGTCTTATATTTTGATAAGACTAAATACCTTGTTTTTAATATATATATTGATGGTTATTTCTTTATATCCACCTACAATAAATTCACCCATATTACCTATACTATAATCTGATGATAATACCTTTTCTAGAACAACATTAATGTAATAGAGATGAGCTTCATAATATTGAAATAAATACAAGGATGTAATTCCCACAAACACAGATAAATATTAACTTTAAATTAACCTTGATTGAAAATTATGGTATTTTAATTACATTAGTACATATAAAATCTCTCATTTCTTTATATATATATACTGGGAAACATATATCAAGTTTCACTTTGGCTCTATCTTGAACATTCTCCTTGATCTATAATCTTTTGAGAATATTCTATTTACTAGTTTCAATAGATTCTATATAGATTACTTAACATGGTACTCAGGTATTATTAATTTCCACCCCATTTGTTGAGATCCATGAGTTGGACTTAATGAGTTAGTTCTTGGGTGAAACTCTACTTCCCTCACCTCCCCGAACTTATAGACCACTAATTATAGCAGGGAAATCATAATTTTTAATCCCAAATGAAATTATTTCATTATTTAAAATACATAGGTGGAATACAATAAAACTTAAACAACTAATAATAATTCAAAACATTATGTTGTTTCATCGAGTGAGTCTCACATATTCTTGTGTTAAGGTTGAATATAGAAGGATTTGATTGTTAATGGAATTATAGTAGGAAGTGACGTAGTCTGAGATCAAGAAGGATTAAATGTGATTATCTTTGTATATTTATTTAGTCTTATTACACATATTCTCATGAAATATAGAGTGATTTTATGGCCTCTCCCTATATGTTGTGAATGATCTATCTCTTTCATATATTGAATTACACTCGACCTCAATTTTTACCTATCTTAAATTTCCAAGTCCATCACCTTTGAATATTTTTTAATTAATACATGATAGACACATTATTCTAAATTAAAATCCAATATTTACCCATACTTGGATATAATTATATAAATTAAAATACTCATTAGTTTCTTTTTTATGATTCTTTTTGGTTTTTAGTGTTTTTAATAGTTTGGGATCTCTCCTAGACTATTGTAATAATTTTTCCCACAATGATTATTTTTTCAATTATTTTAAAAATATTTAAATTCAATTTCTTTCCCTTAAAATTTAAAACAAATTAGATTTTAATTATATGAGTTTATAGATAACCTGGAATTACACACTGGTTAATATCACTATTTATTCATTATAGTTATAGTATTTTTCATCCAAATTGGAATGACTGTTTTTGGGGAGGAACCTAATGAGTATACTCTTTTGGTCATACTACTTATAGATATTTTTTTTGAATATTATAAGGATGGTGTTATATAACAATATAGACCATGTTATCTCACTCGGTGACAATTCATGCGAGTTAATATAGTTTTTATTCTTTTAGATTTATTTATTTTTGTATTTTAAATTGACTCAATTTTGTAATTTTCCAATAAATTCAGTTTTATATTATTGGGATTTGTTTCTTATTTGTTTGTTTTGTTTGGTGATCAAGGGTTTATTTCTTTTATTTTCAAGATTAAAAAGGTAAATAAATCCCATGTTTCATTGTATATACCTTCAACTCTTTCACAAACTCCTGAAATTTTGGAGGTGGGGTTCATCGATCATAGAAGGATTAATTACCAACCCAAGAGGGGTTATAATGAATTTTGGACATGATAGAGTGGTATCATTAATAGTGTATTATTTTCATATTTTTTAGAGTAGGAACAAGTGTTGATTATAATAGTTTTAAAAAAAGTAATATTTTTTAGTGTTATTATATGTGGCTCATTTGAAAGGCCATATAATATATAGTAACTGCTTTAATATGATATAATAACCTTGAAATTATATTGAAAATTATTAACAAAGAGTATATAGATTTTGATGTATATATTTATCCATGGTATATGCATTATCCATGTTCCTACATGAATTTTCATTTCAATAATTTTTTAATGAAATTATATTGAGTTTAATTAAAATAATTTAAATTAATTCTATTTCTTTATATTATGATTTTTTTGAGTTTTTATAAATGGATAGTAAGAGATGAAATATCATATCTCTAGTAGGGGGAGTCCACATGATTATTTAGTGGAACATAAATGAGTTGAAATTAGAAAATATAATTCATGGAGTGTGACCTTGCATGAGTTTTAGTGGACATTTTACTATGACATGAAGAATATATTTCTAATAAAAAACTAAGAGCTAGACGGAGGATATTGAGATTACTTTTATGTTGATTTTATATATATGTATCATTAAATACATTATATGTTTAACAAATCTTTATATGTAGCTCAATATTGTTGGATTCTTTATGTTGATTATCAAAATGAAACAATGGAAACTTTTGAGAATATTACGAGTAAATTTTTGTTATATCTCATATCTGTAATATTGAAGTTAGCATATATGGGAGAGTTTCATTCAATTTTATTTGGGAGCTCAAGAATGTGATAGTTTTGAGTGAGTATTATGAATCTCCAACAATATTTCCCTAATCAATTAAGGTGATAACATGACAATTTGAGGGGGATTTATGCTTTTGATTAAGAATCAGGTAACCCCTTAACATTACTGGATTATACTGAGGTGTTCATAATGTCTAAATTGATTGATAAATACTTAATGTGAATAGATTTCCTTAAATACTTAAATTAATAGTAATTTTCAAGGAATAGATCTATAAAGAGGATCTATCATTTTTATTGGTTTTTATGATTTTGAACTATAAGGATTTGCCCCTAGATAAACTTGTGTCAACATTATTTAGATGTTATTCTCATACATCTACCATGAAACACGACTTGATTTGTTATTTATATTTAAGATGAGGACACCACCATTTTATGTGACTAACCTTTATAAATGACAAGTGTAGATCTGATAACATGATAATGTATAATCATTGATAGTTTTTGATATATACTTAGTATTATTTTCCACCAAAAACTTATTTGAAATAGCCATGTCATTAGGATTCATGGACATCGATGACTGATTGAGTAGAGGGAGGATATACAAGAGATATTCATCACCTATAGGAACCTCGGGCTGAGTATGGATGAGGTTTTAGATGAAATAAGAGATTATAAGGTAGATATTTATGATGTGGAAGGATATATTCAATGAAATTCCCAGCACAGTAGGGACCCTAGATCATTTGAGGTTCCATATATGTATAATCTATTTTTTCCAATGCATTAATTGATATGGGAGATTCACACCCCATTATTATGTTCTATTAGTCAAAGTGATGAGTATTAGTGTGGGTAGGCTTCCTATAACCTTAGTGTTATCTATAATAGTTGGAGTCTGTCCAAGAACAATAGAGTTGTGTCAAGGTTATAAATTAATGATAGTGTAGTATTTATTAACTAGAGATTTATTCTGGTTAAAGATATAACTATACAGTCTTATCTTAGGAATAGATAGTTTTTACATTGGGTCATCCATCATTGATTTTTATCATAGATAGATGGGTTTTTTATGTGGAAGGTGAAATATGGTTTTCGTTTATGTGAGAGATCATTATATTTATTACAGATATCTAGATCTCGTTACGTCATAGTTTTTAGGATTGATATTCATCTTGGTAGAATCATGGGAGAAGAAGTTTATGAGATTCATGAAGGTATTCTTTAATGTTTTCTATTGTTAAAAAATACCATCAACATGAGATCATATTTTGGATAGAGTTACAACTCAAAATCCCTCCTATTTCTAGATATATTTTAAGGATAGTTCCTTCGTATATATAGAATTTGTGAATATAAATTTATGAACTATTGTAAAGGGGATTGATACAACCCAATGTGTTTCATTCAAGAGATCCAATTTTGTTCACAAAGAATATGGATGAAGGTTTGTGACTTTTAATAGATTATTAGTGGTTAATATCAATGATTGTGAAGTACCACTATCTAATCCTAAGGATTGATGACTTATTTTATCAAATAAATGAATATAGTTGTTTATCAAAAATTTATATATGATCAACAAGTCTTAAATTTGGGTAAATAGAAATACAAAATATGTAACTCCCCGACCCAGTAACCAGAATCAGTGAATTATTAAATTAAATTGGAATGATACAAGGAATCATGTCCCGATAGACCTATTTGTTTTGTAGTGTTGGAAGTACTAGATACTTAAATAAGTTTTACATTACATCATAAAATAAAATAAAACATTGTGTCACCTTTGAACACTTTTATATAACATAGCCTATTCCTATAGGTTAATTGTAATATAATTCTTTGTATTCTGGAAAAAATAAAACATATGAAAGGGGTGAGCTCAGAAGATTAGTAAGGATAAAAATATAGTATAAACTATCATAAAAAATAACAAACATTTAAGGCAATGTATTAGACTAGAACACAAGCCTTTTAAACTTAAACTTTAACATAATATGGAAAAGATAAATCAAATAATTCCATTTACTTAATCAAATGGGTATTATACTAGTTGAATAATCACATGTAATATCAATATACTATTTCATAATGATGGAATGCATAATTCCAGACTTCATAACCACATAGTTAAGGCGTTGTGCCAAGACTAAAAATAAGATTTTATCAAGGCCTTATGTAGAGACACTAGTTTTTCTCATGAGACCTACCGATGCATCAAGGAGCTATAGTGTAGTCCACCTGTTACTTACTAAGTCCAATGCATTCCTCATAAGAAAGGGTGAAACATAATCTAAACATTCATATTATAAATAGCATATGAAATGTCAATACTTTAACCATAAACCATGAATGATATAAAAATAGCTCATCCAGAGTCAAACATAACTCATTAAATACAATATGGAATATTGTATTATAATAAATTAACATCAATCAAGAATAATGATGGATATTGAAATGGATGAAAATAATCATCAAAACTATTTGAGATAAATATACCCCTTTTTCTTGAAAACATTTAAAAGTAACACAATTTATCAAGAAGCTGTTTAAAATAGATTTTTGAATCAAAGTGTCCCATAGAACTTTGAAACTTTTGAAAGAAATTTTAATTTTAAAACATTAATTTACATATATATAAATCCTTAAAACCATTTTTAAAACATGTAAATTAATGGGAAATAATTAGAACAATAAATATTTTAAACATTTAAATTGATATTTCAGTTAGAGTTCCTAACAAAATGGGAGACGCTTGAATAAAAATAATTGAGGTAATCAAAACATAATAACATATTCATAATAAAGGGATTCATGATATATTTTGTCAAAGTACAATATATGCACCAAATAAAAGTGAATTGTCACATAACAATAATGAAGTCTCAATGGAATGTAAGTTGAGTTGAAATAATTTATAAAGACTGTATCCTTAGGTTAAGGATAAATCAATGACATAATTATTTGTGAAAAATATAAATACACTAAGTATGATTGGATATTCAGTGTAAAACAATCATAGAACATTCACACATATTCTTGTAACAACAACACCAATCGCTTGGATGTTTAACTCAATGAATGAAAATTGAGTTAAGATTACTCTTATCAAGTTCATATCGATAACATGAGAATTTATCAATGGAGTGATTATGTGTATAAAAAAAATAACTACACTAAGGGGAATGGAAATTACTACATAACTAAATAAATAGTGATTTCACACATAATCTTGGAGTAAAATAATCAATGAATTTCGCATAAAACCCAATGAGTGGAAATCAAAATTATAAATTCTCTAACCAATTTGGTGAATTACAAAACATACACCCCATGAAAGAAGGATCATAAAATTAAGATGTAAATACCCATAAATTAAATTATATTACATAAATAATGAAATCATTGGCAGTACATAAATAGAAAAAAAGTAAATAGAGGCAATATAGCCTGAATCTCACGGAAATAGATGTGAAATGAAAACCCCTTACCATGTTGTAATCAGTCATGTCATATGACCAAAAGTTAATAACCACAAAATGAATCATAGAATACCATGAATATGAAGAGAATAATGATAATATATATCAAATGGAAGTACACAATACACCAAATTAAATAAATAAGTGGCAAATAATGGAAATCTCACGAAATTAAATGTTATATAAGAAACCCCTTACCATGCACTTTCCTTTGGTCGAGGGTAAATTTAACCTCCTATATAATGACCATAGTAGGTTATTAAATTATACCAGAACCATATTAATATTTATTATATCATAAATTATTCATTTATGACTTCATACTACCCATTTAATAATGATTTCTATGTTAAATTGACATTTTGGATAATAATCTCTTTCTTTATCGTACATGTTTTAACTTGTTATTCTTGATCGTATCATTTAGATCATGATTTAAATATTTCGAGAATATAAAGCTTTATTTATATATCATATATATTTAGAACATAAATATTTATAATAGATAGTTATATGAAATGGGAGGCACCGTTTATGGAGACGGTAGGTCGTACGTACGCACAAATGTTGTTTCTCTTTTCATATTGTATTGAACGGATGTAAATGAATAAGATATATGTATGTACATACATATATATATATATATCTCTTCAGTAGAATTATTATGCCATATATTACATACATATTAATAAAATATATTTTATAGTCATCTTTGAATGGTGAACATGGGATGGAATCTCATCGCATCGTGGAGACGGTAATCTGTACGTACGTATGAGTGATAATATCATTATATTAATGGTGTAATAGTATGTAATTGGATGGTATATCATATATAAATAATCCTTAAAATTTTATATTTATTATTTACATCAGTTATACTAATTATTACACTCATCCAGATAATGAAGTGTTTAAATAACAAACTACACCCCGACGTGGAGACAGTAAGGTGTACGTACGCACGTATGGCGACTTTGTCGTTTATAGTATGGATAGAATAAGTAATATGGTTGAACCATATTTATAATAACATAATAGTTTGTAGGAGGTAATGGGGTTATTATTTTGGTATAGAAACAATAAATAAAGAGGAAGTGGAAGAAGAAAGAACATGAAAGAGGGGGGTGACATTATTACCTCTTCTTTGGGTGTTTCCCTTTGAGTTGATCAAAAGGGCACTTTAGGTTGGAATTATGATCAAATTAAGAACTCTAGGTTGATGTGACAGATTTTTGGAGGATATTTGGATAGGTTTTGTCCAATCCAAATGTATTTGGAGGTGTGAAATTAAGAGAATGAGAATTACCCATTTATAAGAGAGGTGAGGGTCACTTTAAGAAAACCTTTAAATATTATTTTTTAATAAAATATTTTTTGGATTTTAATGGCTCAAAAATGATTTCTTTTGAAGAAAATGTGGGTATGGGTTGAAAAAATCTTAACCAATATGTTTTAGACAAGTTTATGTTTCCATTTTAACCTTATCTTTTAGATTTAACTCTTAGTTTAATAGTTTAACTTTTACAGTGTCTTCTTATATTCATACACTATATGGTTAATAAACATACTATAAACTTACAAGAGAACCTCAAGTGGTTTATTAATGACATATATAATATTAGTTAATCCCTTTTTCTGAACCTTTGATTTTTTAGGAATATTATATCAACCAATAATATTGTATTTTTTTTAAAAACTCATTTATGTCAATTTTGACATTATTTAGTATTTGGTTTTTTCTGAAAATCATAAAAGCATGATTACTTAGAAAAAAATTATTTAATCAACAATAACATGTCATATTAACCTATAAAATTAGTGTAATTCATCAAAAGTCTCAAATTACTTTTATTTGCATATTTATAATATACATTATTTTAATTTGTCTTTAATAAGTTAATTATTGCATCATCATTGTTTCATAAATAAATTTTATTATTTAGTGTCTAAAAATAATAAATAAAATACCATTATTTAGAAAATATTTTTATATTTATAATTAATATTTATAGTCGAATTTGTCTTATGTATAACCCTATATTAAAAATGGTTTAGTTATTAAACATTGAATTTAACTCTTTTAACTCTTCTTTAAAAAAAATAATAATAAATGTCTTAATCTAATCCAAGTGGACCAAAGAGGATCATATTTTATTCCTAAGTTTGTTTTTGGTCGAATTACACTTATCCAATAGAAATATGACATGTGTTAGGGTAATTGTAATATCTTTTTTACCCTTAATTACCCTATATACTTTTAACCGTGCTAAATAAAAGTCAAAAGTTACTATTCATAAAAAATTATTTCCACCTTATTAAACCACATTTTTCTTAATGATGTCAAATTTTTCTCTTAGATTTTTAGAATTCAACACACAAAGGTATTAAAATTAAGTTTTATGAAAATTTGAAAACTCTCCTAGAATGTTTGTAAAAGACTGTAAAAAGTTCAATAAAATTTCATATATCTAATTTCATTATTAAATTCCTCCAATGAATTACATTAAACATATATAGGTATTATATATCTGTTTTGACTTAAAATAAATTTAAATAAAATGTCGGTTTTAAACTATAATGCAGTGTTGTTCACTATTCATTAAAAATTGAATGTTTATTAGAAAAATACCAAAAAATCACCCTAAGAAAATTTTGATATTCCAAATTTAAACATGAATTCTATTTTACCAAATTTAAAACATATAATTTTTATTAATTAATTTAAAATTAATTCCCGTTGTCAAAACTGAAAAGAGTATTTTTAAGAACAAAAACTATGAAAAGATTGACATGTGTTTATGTCAAATTTAAATGTAAAATTACTTATAATGACCTATATTGTATTAAATGATAAAAATATAATCTAATTATACTTCCAAACCATTAAAATTCATAATTTTACCTGATAAATTATTTCTATTAAAAAAGTTGTTTTCAATTAAAATTTAGTATTTTTCAGTATTAATCAAAACATGAAAGTTATTAGAAAAGTACCAAAAATTTAGTTAAAATAAATTTTTATGCCCTGATTATAAAGAAGAATTTAATTTCATTAAATTTATTATAAAAAAGTGTAAAATATTTGTTTTGAAAAGGTTTTTCCATTAGAAGGTTTTAAAATTTCATTTTTTTGAAAAATACTTATTTTATCAGAAAAAAAGGAATGTTTTCTTATAATATGTCTAAGATACACATAATATGGATTCTAAAATTATATAGAGTATATAAATTTTAAAATTCAATTAATAATATTCATAACCACTTTTGAACGACTAGTTTGTTAAGTCATGATGCGCTAAAACTTGGTGTTGTGTGTACTGCAAGCTATTGATTTATATTAAAGAAAATAACTTAATATGAAATACTGGGGTGTTAAATTATTCCCCCCTTTTGGAAATTGCATCCTCCCAATTTTAAAATTGGGCTAGGGAACTTCATTTAAAGTCCCACATCGGAAAAAGAGTTAATAAAACTATCACTTTAAAAGAATGAAATAGAAGTACTAAGGTCACCCGAGATAACTCATACTAGGATTCCATGTTAGAAAACATGGATATGGAAGATAAACTAAGTTTGAAGTTCTGATGGAGAGTAATAGAAAACATGATCCGGAGAATGTTAACAACAAGAAAACCAAAAACATGTGATAGTATTAAGAGTCATTAGTTTCCTAGTAGGAAAAGTAAACGGACAACGTTTTTTTGGTTTTAAGTTCCATTTCATAAATTTTAGGAATTTATTTATGATTTTGACTTAGAACATAAAGAGATATACTTACTTTTTAATTAGACTTTCATCCTTTAATAAATTTCTACGACTAACTCATCTTTTTTTCAAACGATGAGTATTCAAGATGACTTGCTCATGCCTAATGCACTAGAATAAACTTCTAGAGAATCACATGATCCAAAAAGGATAAACTATATATTTAATTTATCTTTAGAGATTAACCGAAAACAAAATGGTTAGTACAAGATTAGATGATCCCCAAAAAGGATAATCATTCAGAGAATTAAATACTAAACTTAATTTCTAAAATAAAACCAACAATACCCAAATTTCAACAAATACCATTGATTAAACAATTGTCATTAAAATACTTTAATATAATCCAAACTAATATCGAAACCCAAAACATAGAATAATTTGATTCAGTAGTCTTCCACGTTAAATTGTATCTCCAAATAATGTCAATTACTCTTAAAGTCGGATACTTAAAGTAATTAACCTAATAACATATTTCCTATAATAGGTTAATCACTTCCATAAATAACCCAAATCACTATAAATCCACAATAAAAACATAGATAAAAATCCACCTTCACTCCTCAAATGAAATCTCATAGTATTTTATTTTCCTTAGGCATATAGTGTTCTCAATAGAGTGAACTTCTTCTAAAATAAAATTTATCACTTAATCATGAAATCATTTTCCTATACTAAGGATATCCATTTTATAAGACATAAGATCCAAAATTAACTTATTATTGATCAATAAAATCATTTGACTAAAAATAATTAGTACACTAACCAGGGACTTCACGTAGTCCAATGGTAGGCGATAAATCTCAATCACTCTCTGGTTGTGGGTTTGATTCTTGTAGCTTTGTCCGATGCGATGGGTTGTCACACAGTTTGTGTGTTTTCCTTTTTCAAAAACTATATTTTATAACATTCCCAAAATGAGAAAAATAACCATAACATAATTTCACCACAAATGTTATCTCGTACCTAAAATTTTCATCCCTAAATTTAATAACTTGTAATTTCCTCAAATTCAAGGATCGTATAAACCCAAATGGTTATTTATAAATATAATAGAAAAGATAATTCTTCCAAAAATTGAATTTTTACGGATCCAACTACAGGGTTACACATACCAGAGAGAAGTCTTTTAAAGTAATCCCATCAACAAAGAGCCCTAATACTTTTAAACATTTCATCATCCATTTATTTCCACATCGGTTCTTCCTTGAACAAGAGGTTATTCTAAAGAATAGAGAATTCACTCGGGTAATTCTTTGGTCCCCTACATTTACGAAAAATTACAGTAAATGGATTCTTGGGGTCATTTTTATTTTCTTCCATAGTACTCTTAATTTTTCCTTACCAATTCATTACATTATGTCCTTCTTTCCCACACATAAATTATTTCATTATTCCACTGAGACACTTTCCTAGGAATCTCCTTCTATATATCCTATATGATGGTAAATGAACTTTCTTTTCTCCATGGTCTCCACTGTGGGAGCTCCTATCATTCACCACCTTTCTCTTCTTTATTGAGTCCTGGAGTTAGTTAATATATATGTTGTTGATCATATTTTTGTAAAACTGATTTTCCATGAACATGATATATTTTACACATATCAACAATCCATTTCGCTTCTCATTTCCACCACTATTCCCACATTGTACATCATGTTCAATGCTACTATG
This sequence comes from Viscum album, assembly GCA_963277665.1. Taxonomy (NCBI): domain Eukaryota; kingdom Viridiplantae; phylum Streptophyta; class Magnoliopsida; order Santalales; family Viscaceae; genus Viscum; species Viscum album. The sequence continues at coordinate 1,018,579,589 of OY728138.1, read as the reverse complement.
ATTTCCTTGGAATCCAACTCTTGACAAACTCAAGAATGAATAATTTGAGTCATAAAATTATTTAGAGAATATAATAACACATTATTTTCAATCTAAAACATCTTAGGATTAACCAAGTTTATTTATTCTCATTTTATATTAAAATCCATCAAATCAGTTTGTAAATAAAATGAGAATCATCCTAAGAATATCCCCTGAGAGTGTCGTAACCAAGAGTGTCATAAGGCCCAATGTCGTGTAGCAGGATACCCCGGGTCAAGCCCAAAACTCTTTTTCAGAGTTTTTACTCCTAGGTACATATGTGACAGAGCCTCCTCTGCCAGCTCGTATCCAGATAGGGATGAAATTCTTCGAAAACCCAAATAATATTTAAATTACCAAAATCTTTGGATGTTCTTCTATACTAATCCTTAATGACTGTCTTAGGGTAGTGTTTCCTAATCAAAGTTTTTTTTTCTAAATCTAACTTTCAAGGTTTGTACTAAACTACCACTGATACCAACTCTAACACCCCGACCCCTGTTACCCAGAATCGGTGCATTATTACATAACATTGGCATTATATAAGGAATCATGTCTTGAAAGACCAATATGTTTATTATCCTTGGAAGTACTAGATACATACATAAGTCTTACATTACATCATAAAATAAAAAGACAACATTGTGTCCCCTTTGAACACTCTTATATCTCTTAGAATATTCCTGTAGGTTAATCATAATATACTTCTTTACATCCTAGAAAAAATAAAACCTAAGAAAGAGGTGAGATCAGATTCTCAGTAAGGATAACAATATAGCAGAAACTATCATAAATAAGATCAAACATTTAAGGCCATGTATAATACTAGAACACATGCCTTTTAAACGTAAAATTCAATATAATATGGAAAATATAAATCAAATAATTCCATTTAATTATTCACATGGATATTATACAAGTCAAATAATCACATATAATATAAATATCCAATTTCATAATGATGGAATTCATAATTCCAGACATCATAATCACATAGTCAAGGCCTTGTGGAAAGACTACAATAATATTTTGTCAAGGCCTTGTGACAAGACACAAGTTTGTCTCATGAGACCTACCGATGCATCGAAAAGCTATAGTGGGCTCCACCCATCACATACCAATTCCAATGCATTCCTCTCATGAAATGGTGAAACATAATCTAAACATTCATTTTAAAACTAGCATACGAAATGTCAATACTTTAACCATAAACCATGAATGGTATAAGAATAGAAAATCTACAGTCAAAGATAACTCATTCAATAAAATATGGAAGATTTTATTATAATAAATTAACCTCAATTGATAAAAATGAAGGATATTTACATAGATGAAAATAATCATCAAAAATATTTGAGAGAAATATCTTCCTTTTTCTTTGAAACATTTAAAAGTATCAGTATTTATCAAGAAGCTGTTTATAATAAATTTTTGAATAAAAGTGTCCTATACCAATTTGAATATTTTAAAAGGAATTTTAATTTTAAAACATTAATGTCTATATATATAAATCCTTAAAAATATTTTTAAAACTTGGACATTAATGATAATGATTAAGAAGAATAAATTTTTAAAACATTTAAAATAATATTTTAGTTAGAGTTCCTCACCAAATAAGAGATGCTCGAATACAAAAAATCGAGGTAATAAAAACTAAATAATATAATGAGAATAAATGGATTCATGATATATTATTTCAAAGTACATTATATACACCAAATAAAAGTGAATTGGTGCATAACAACAAAGAAGTCTCAATAGAATGTAAGTTGAGATGAAATCCCTTATAAAGACTGTATCCTTAGGTTAAGGATATAAAAATTGTATAATTATGTGTGAGAAATATAAATACAGTAAGTATGATTGGATATTCAGTGTAAAACAATCATTTAATATTCACACATATTCTTGTAACAACAACACCAATGACTTGGATGTTTAACTCAATGAATGAAAATTGAGTTAAGATTACTCTGATCAAGATCATATTGATGACTTTAGAATTTATAAATGGAGTGATTATGTGTATCAAAAGAATAATTATACAAGGGGGAGTTTAAATTACTACAAAAATAAATAAATATTTATTTCACACATAATCTTGGAGTAAAATAATCAATGAAGTTTGCATAAAACCCAATGAGTGGAAATCGAAATTTGAAATTCCCTTACCGATTTGGTGACTTACGAAACATACACCACAAACAATAAGGATCATACAATGAAGATTTACATAGCCATAAATTAAAGTATATTTCATAAGGAATACAATCATGGGTATTATATACACCACACACAAGTAAATAGTGATAATATAGAATTAATCTCATGGAAATAAGAAGTTAGATGAAAACCCCTTACCAAGTTATAATCAGTCGAGTTGTATGACCAAAAGTTAATAACCACCAAATGAATCACAGAATACCACATATATAAAGATAATATTGATAAAATATATCAAATGGTAGTACATAATACACCACACTCAATAAATAAGTGGTGAACAATGGAAATCTCAAGGAATTAAAAGTGAGATAAGAAACCCCTTACCTTGCACTTTCCTTTGGTCGAGGGTATGTTTGACCTCTTGTATAATGACCATAGTAAGTTATTAAATTAAAAAATAACCAAATTTATATTTATTATATAATACATTATTCATTTAAGACTTTATATTACCCATTTAATAATTATTTCCATGTTAAATTAACAATTTTGGGTAATAATCGCTTTCTTTATCGTATGTGTTTTAACTTGTTATCCTTGATCGTATCATTTAGATTGTGATTTATATACTTCAAGAATATTAATATTTATTTATATATAATATATATTTTGAATATAAATATTTATTATAGATTGATATATGAAATGGAAGGCACTATTTATGGAGATGGTAGGTCGTACGTACGCATAAATGTTGTTTCCATTTTCATATCGTATTGAACGGAAGTAAGTGAATAAGATATTTATAAGTACAGACATACATACAGACACACACACACATATATATATTTATATCTACTATATCATTATTATGTAATAAATTACATACTTATTAATAATATATATTTTTAAAATCATCGTTGAATGGTGAACATGGGAATGAATCTCATCATGCCATGGAGATAGTAATCTGTATGTACGCACGAGCGACAATATCATTATATTGATGGTGGAATCATATGTAATTGGATGGTATATCATATATAAATAATCATTAACATTTTATATTTATTATTTAAATCAGTTATACTTATTATTATACCCATCCAAATAATTAAGTGTTTGAATAACAAACAACACAACGACTTGGAGACGGTAAGCCGTACGTATGCATGTATGGTGACTTTGTCATTTATAGGATGGATAGAATAACGAATATGGTTGAACCATATTTATAATAACATCATAGTATGTAGTAGGTATTGTAGTTATTATTTTGGTATGGAAACAACAAAGAAAGAGGAAGTGGAAGAAGAAAATAACTTGAAAGAGGGTGGTGAAATTATTACCTCTTCTTCGGGTGTTACATTTTGAGTTGATCAAAAGGGCTCCTTAGGTTGGATTTCAGATCAAAGTAAGAAATTTGTTTTAATGTGAGTTAATTAGGGAGGATATTTGGGTATGGTTTGGCTGAGCCAAATGGATTTGGAGGTGGGAAATTAAGATAAGGGAAAGCACCCTTTTATAAGAGAGGTGAGGGTCACTTTGGGAAAACCTTGAAATATTATTTTATAATAAAATAATTTTTGGTTTCTAATAGACTGAAAAATTTTATTTCAAATATAAGGTGGGAATGGGAAGAAAAAACCTAATACAATATGTTTTAGACATTTTTAGGTTACCATTTTAACCTTATATTTTAGATTTAACTCTTAGTTAAATAATTTACCTTTTACCGTGTCTTCTTGTATTCTTAAACTATATGTTTAATTAACTTACTATAAACTTTCTTGAGAACCTCAAGTGGTTCTTTAATGAAATATATAATTTTATTTAAGCCTTTTGGAATAACCTTAGACTTTTTGGAATATTATATCAAAAAATAATATAGTATTTGTTTAAAAACTCATTTATGTCAATTTTGACATTATTTAGTATTTAGTTTTTGTGAAAATTATAACAGAATGATTACTTCAAAAAAAAAATTAATCTACCCTAAAATTTTATAGTATCCTATAAAATTAATTAAATTTATCAAAAGTATCAAATTAAATTTGTTTGGATATTTATAATATCAATTATTTTAACTTGTCATTAATAAGGTAATTACTGCATCATCGTTATGTCATAAATAAATTTTATTAAATAGTGTCTAAAAATTATAAATAAAATACCAATATTTATGAAATCATTTTATCTTTCTAATGAATATTTATAGCCGATTTTATCTTATGTATACCCCTATATTAAAAATGGTTTAGTTATTAAACTTTGCATTTAACTCTTTTAACTCTTCTTTAAATAAAATAATAATAAATGTCCTAATCTATTCCAAGTGGACCAAAGAGGATCATATTTTATTCCTAAGGTTGTTTTTGGTTGAATTAAACTTATCAAATATAATTTGGACATGTGTTAGGGTCATTATAATATCATTTTTACCCTTAATTACCATATTTAATTTTAACCGTGGTAAATAAAACTGAAAAGTTTCTATTCACCAAAAAATGTTTCATCTTATTAAACCACATTTTATTTACTGATGTCGACTATGTCTCTCGGATTTTTGAAATTTAACTCATACAAGTGGTAAAATTATCTTTTATGCAAATTTGAAAATGCTCCTAGAAGGTTGGTAAAAGATGATAAAAAGTTCAATAAAATTTTATACATCTAATTTTATTATAAAATGACTCCAATGAATTAAATTGAACTTATATATATATTATATATCTATTTTGACTTGAAATAAATTTAAATAAAATAATTAATTAATTAAATAAAACATCGGTTTTAAACTCTAACGCAATGTTTTTCACTATTCATAAAAATTGAATGTTTTCAGAAAAATACCGAAAATTCACCCTAAAATAATTTTGATATTTCAAATTTAAAATTGAATTATATTTTACCAAATTAAAAACATAGAAGTTTCATTAATTAATTTAAATTAATTTCCATTTTCAAAACCGAAAAGCGGGTTTTTAAGAAGTAAAAACTATCAAAAGATTGACACGTGTTTTTGTCAAATTTAAATGTGAAATTACTTATAATAACCTACATTGTATTAAATGATAAAAATATAATCTTATTATACTTCAAAACCATTAAAATTAATAATTTAACCCAATAAATTATTTCTATTAAAAAAGGTGTTTTCTAATAAAAGTTAGTATTTTTCAGTATTAATCAAAATATGAAATCTATCAGAAACGTACCAAAATTTATTCCAAATAAATTTCTATGTCCCGATTAAAATGAATAATTTAATTTAATTAAATTTAATATATAAAAATTTCATATATATGTTTTAAAAAGGGTTTTCTATTAGAAGGTGGTAAAATTGCATTTTTTTGAAAAATACTTCTTTTGTCTGAAAATGAATTTATTCTTATATTATGGCTAAGAAACACATAATATGGATTCTAAAATTATATGGAGTAAATAAAATTCAAAATTCAGTTAATACTATTCATAACCACTTTTGAATGATTATTTTGGTAAGTCGTGGTGTGCTCAAACATGGTGTTGCGTGTAGCGCAAGAGATTTAAGTACATTAAAGAAAATAACCCACTATGAAATCATGAGGTGTTACAACATAATACAACATTTAGGTGTCTCCAGGTTCATTTTAATTTGTGTAGATACTCCTTAGACCCCAAAATGTGATCATACTATTCATGTGAATGATGAATTCAGTGTTTCAATAGTTTCTTGATCAGTTTACGTGGTTTTTTATGATATCCTCAAATATTTAAAGACAAGTTAGGAAAATTAAATGCATATTATGACTATATCTGAAATTATTTAATGAAATAAATTATATATAATTTTTTTACAGCTAATTTTTCAAGATTTATGAGGTGTATTTCCTTTTAGAAATTAAGTACCAATAGGGTATATCTATTTATTCATCAAATGTTGAGGAATTCTTTTCTTAGGTGTCATCCAATAATATTATATAGGTAAAACAATCTTATTTTAGTAGTCTATGGTAGGGGATTTTGTGTCCTATTTCTCTTAGACATCAAAAACATTAATTACTTTCACTAATAAGGACCTCACTACCATATGGTATTTTTAGATCTAAAAAACATAAAAAATTTCGAAATAGAATTTAATCAGTTACTTTTATTATTCACTAACCTATAGAAATATTTGCATTTGATATTTATTAAGATGATTTCCATCTTGGTCTAGAATACATATTGATACAAGATAGGATGTTGATCTATTATGGGTCTAGTAAGTTGTATCCCTTGGAATTTAAGTATGATACTCCTGGTATCGATCTTATGGTAGTGATATTTTCTTTAATGTTATGGTAAAATTACCCCATCAGAGAAATATTTTTCAGCATCATAGATAAAAAATCTTATGATTTATTTTCTCTTAGAAAAATGTAATTTTTTTATATTGGAGATGAATGAAATTATTATAGGATTTTTAATTCATGATCTTTCATGCTCTTGTGAATTACAATGTGGTTTCTGATGTAATGATTAGAAATATATATAGTTATTTTTCTCACGAGGCTATAGATGGATTAAGGATAATGGAAGGTATTTTTTCTTTGATTTAAGACATGAAGTCGGTTAATAGTAGAGTTTTCTTCTACTATATAATACTGCATTATCCTTTTATTCAGTAGGTGTAGGAGTATTAATAGGTAGATCCATGTGTACAGATGTGGAGAGATTATATAATTCATGAAGGTGATTTAAAGGGGTAAACATTGGATGATGAAAATAGTGTATGATTTCATTGGGAGTTATTAGTTTCGTGGGTGATTCCTGATGTGATTCATCTTCCACAACACACCTCTTAGAGTGCATCATGATATTTAAAAGATGTTTTATTCTATAAAGAAACAATTTTTGTGGTCTCATACATAAAATCCATTAGATAATTTTATGACTCGATACATTGTCTCTTAGTAGGTTAAAACTATGTATTTATTTTTAATAGGTTAGTTCCTTAGTGGAAATGAAATAATATTTTCATGTTTTTTGTGATAGTATTGACCTGGTAAATAATTGGATAGAAAAAAATATATGTTTTTATGGATCAAATAAAAAATTCAACTCATTTATTGAGGATTAAAGAGTTTAGTTCATTGGATTGTTTTAGTAAGGAATTATACAGAAGAGTTGGTGAGACTTCATTGAGTTTCTAGGATAATATTATCAATTCAAGAACTTTTTTTTACTCTACGAGTGTGAATGGGAAATGAAGGATTTTACGAGCTCTCAATTATTCCTTTGCACAAAATTTCTCCCACAGATAGATGGGTATATGGGGTGGATGATCCAAACAGTAGTGGACATGTTTTTTGCATGTTCCCTCAATTTCAATGTCTTATGGGTGAAACACTTTCCTTTGGTATAATTTTACAATAAAAAAATCCCAATAATAATTTCAAATTGAACCATTTAAGGATTTTTATAGATATCCATGTTGATGACCTTTTCACTGGACTGTGGTTAGAGAGCCAATGATCATTAGACCAAATTTTATGGAATGTTAAATATATACCTTTTAGGTTATTGAAAAGTAGATAAAAGTTGGGAAATATCGTCAAATATCTTTTGTCGATTATAGGGTGAGAACTTGATATTTCACTATTAGTTATCATGTGTGTTTTATGGTTTCTATTCATCATTGATAATTCCAAATATATAGAGTTAGAATGATTTCTTGGTGGTGATGTGATGTATAGGTTGGTGATTCTACCCTGAATTGATCAAATTCGTAATTCTTACACAAATCACATCTCTAGAGTTGTATTTAAGATGAATCTCATGTCATAGATTATATTTAATTGGACAACCAGTAGGATAAAATCTTAATTTAATGGATTATAGAGATTACATATTTCTATGAGAAGGTTTTAAAAGGTAACTTCATTCTTTTGGTGTGCATCTATTCTTGGTATTTTTAAAGAATGTACATGGGAGAGAGGCTAAAAAATGAAAGTTCAATACTTAGTGATGTTATGAAATTTTTCCATTATATTATAGTTTTGATATAAGTCTAATTTAGAAATATTTATATTTTCATTTAGATTATCATTTGGTTGGAATGTTACATTTCATTATTCTGAATAGTGAGATTAATATTTCAAAGCCACAGTATGCATTTTTTATTCATTGAAGTTTTATTTGTTCATTCAATGTTTTTCATGGATTCTTGAGTAGGAGAATAAATTGAAAAGTATCTAATATAGAGACACAAAAAATATGATTCTCTAGTTTCTTTATATTCTATAGGATTAAGGAATGATATCGATGGAGAATTTTTGTATATAAGTTAAATTCTAGAGTTTTTAGAGAATACAATTCATTATTATATCATTATTACATCAAATTATTCTGATCTCATTCATGGATTAAGGAATCATAATAGTGATAATCCAAGGTTTGAAGGTGAAATTTAGAGGATCTAATCGATACCATGTGTACATAAATTACCTCATGGTTTTTTAATATTTCTTAGATTTTTGAAAATGGTCACTAAATGTGTTATGATTTGTAGTGATATTTTTTTGAAGAAATCTTGGAAATGTGTAAGGATTGAATCATGGTCAAATATCATAGTTTAAAAAATGTGATGGCTATGATAATGACTTTATAGTTTCATCCCACGATATAAATAGACTTTTGTAAAACCATACAATGGTTTACTAGGATACACTATGGTTTTGGTCAAACTTATTTTTCGAAAAGAATTTGGTAAATATAAATTTGGGAGACTGAGATTTAATTCACCATGGTTTTCAAATCACCATTGAAAAACTCAAACCATGACATGGTTTAGGTTACTATATCATGGTTTGGATCACCTGAGTTGAAATATAAATTTGGGTCCCTTTATTCCTCTCATTCAATTCATTCTCCCTCTTTATGATACGAAATGGTATGTAGTGATTGCTTTATGGTATTTGAGTTCCCATGGTAGAGGATTGATCCCCTTTTTTATGAGATCAAATATATATAAATCAAGGTTACTATTTTCTTGATTATTTATTACATTATATATTCCTTTAAATTTTATGATTATAGGTAATTATTGATGTTTGGAGGTGATAATGTGTTTAAATGGGATGATATTTCATAGATTGAATGGAGAATACTCTTGTAAATGTGATGATATTGGAATATAAAACTTAATTCTTCAACGATGTGAGAAACAAGGAATTTATTTGAGGTAGGTGATTTGGTAGGTCTCATATTACTTAATTATTGTTAATGTAGGGTTAGATTTATTTTTTTAGGTTATATTATTGATATTTGGATAATTAAATATAAAAAAATAATATTAGGCGGGAGGAATGTTATTTCAGTATATGTGATGTTTGTGTTATTTGTTCCTTGTTTTCTTGGTTATATTCTTCTATGTTATATGAAGGTAATGTTGAATATATGGTAACATGATATGATTTTGGTAATTTAATGAGGTTTTTGTGTTGATAGTATGAAAATATTTATATGAATAAGTTGTTTTAAAATTCCATATACATGTTTTTGGAATGAGTGAATTAAGTAATCAAGTGAAAAATAACATTAGATACGTGTTAATCATATATTATATTTAATTAAGTGTTGTATTAATTGATTTATATAATTATTAATATATATGGTAATTATTAAATAGGAAATAAGTGTAATGATTTATGAGGTTAATAAAATATTTATGAAGTTTATAATGGATTATATTGAATTATAAAATATTTAAGAAATTTGAATAATAATGTGATAATTATTAGGTTAATTTTTCAGTGGTGTGTTTATTTTTGTTTTGTGGCAAGTGATAGTCGTAGATGGTTGTGGAAGTGATGTTACCATGATAATATAATTATATAGATGGATTTATATAAATTTAACCCTCAGGTGATATTTTTGATTTATTATACATCATTATATTATTTATTATTTATTCAGCACCACTAGCCAAGTGGGGTAATCCAAATGAAACTAATATACTGTTTTGTGTACAAGGTATACCCCCAATATTCAATATTTGAGGGAATGTATTTTTTCACTACTCCTCCCACACTCTTCCTTCCATGCATGGTTTTGGTAGTTGTTTTGGTGTGTGGTTTTGGCTTGAGGGTATGGTATAAGGCTTTGATTGAGGTATTTTGTTATATGTGGTCATGGGAAGGGGTGAGAGGGAGAGTGTGAAAGCTATTAGGACATGAGGTAGACTAAATTTTTTGTTAAATGGGTTCATGGTGCATCTTTTTCTTTATTTCCAACTTTACTATGATTATATTTTATGTGAAATCAGTAGTGGGCCTATAGTGAGATGGGTTTATAAATAAAATGGGATGTCACAAGAGTAATATTCATTGTTTATTCATTAAATAATTAATAATCATATTCCACATTTGCATGATAGATTATATGGATGAACCTTTTGAGTATATTTTAACTCCTAACCCTAACCATATTCATTATATTTTTATATATTTGGATGAATATATCACATAATGAGTTGGACTTTCCTAGCTCATGGCATGATGATTAATAGACATTTTAGGGGTTACGATTCATTGTGTGTTTTCTATTTTGGTATTTTCCTTCGAGTTAATTTGATTATATTACATTACATTTTTTTATCTTATTGGAATTATATTCTAATTAATATATGGTGTTTGGTGTTGATTTTTGAATTTATTTTATTTCCCATGATTAGTGTCGGTAATGGCTTCTATATTTAAATTCATATACCCTAGGTGATAGTCACTAACTCGAGACAAATTAGAGGTTGGAATCAAGGCCACACTTGGATTTGCTACTTACCTAGGGTATTTTAATATAGGTGAGTCATGACAATATGGTCAAGAATGATAGCATGTGTGATACACATGTTGACATGGATATTACACATGAAGATGTCCTACTGAATTTTGTAACCATGATGACACATTTAAGATGGAAATTATGTTTCAAGATACTATCCTTGAGAGATGGGTAAGAAGATAAAAAAATCTATTAAAAGGGATTATTGAACTGAAATATAGTTCATAACCTATGATAGGGAATCAATTCACAATTAATAGTATATATATTAATATTTTAATGTGGTATAATTTCAAAAACTCAAACGATTCTAAAATGAATGTACAATAGTTATATTGGGTTTGATATACAGGTAATGGCCAATGAGCTCGTCCCTGAGTGCTAAGGTTTTCTTCTTGGCCACCAAGAGACCCGGGTTGAAAACCGGGTGGAGGTTAATTTCTTAGGTACTGTAGCAGTACTGTGCAGGCACTGTAGAAGGTACTATAGCAGTATTGTAGTAGGTACTATTTGGTACTATAGAATCCAGAACAATTCACCAGATTTGGGCCTTCACGCCACTAGTTTGGGCCTACGGGTCTCAAGGGACTTTGCACCATCAAAGGACTTCAGGCCATAGGGTCTTTAGGACATTGAAGAACATAAAGAAGCCCAATTCACATAGAGCAGGCCCCAGAAGAGGATTAGAGCAATAGTAGTTGTCACCAGAAGCAGAGCTAACCGGATTGGAAGAATGAGATAATATGGCAACCGCCATCAGGACCAGGTACCATGCATCTTTGTATGGGTAAATTCTAGCCTATCAGCAATGCAGGTGGGGAGCAAAAGGTGATAAATGATGTAGAAGCTGGGGAGGGGTAGTTCCAGTGGGTTGGGCCTATGGGTCATGTATGGGCATAGGTATTCCTCTGGGCCTTCGGGTCATGTATTTCTGGTCATGTCGGGCCTTGTGCCTTATGCCTACAGTTCATGTACGAGTTCACCTTCAAACATTAAAAGGGGGATTATATATAATAAAATAAAAAATAAGGTCTTCAGGCCATTTAGAGTATATACAGGTAATGGTGGGTTTCTTGGGATCTAATAACACTTAATCAATGCTAAAATAATTAAAAATATCAAACTAATATCAAATATTTATGAATTCAAAACCATGGTACTACAAAATGTAGATATTTCTATACCTTTTTACTATAGTTGGCTATTCCAAGTTCATCATCCAAGTGTTTCATAAAGATACCTTACATTCATCCAAAATAAATACTCCTTAACGGTGTATGGATGGATTGAAATTGAGTCGCCCATAAAATAAGAATGACCCTAGTATATCACATGAATTTCTAGTTTCACTACTGGAAATAAAATCTATACCAATGGTTTCGGGCAAACCTTTGATATAGGTCAATAATTCTTACATATGCCAAGGGTTTTGGAGAAATCGTTGGTATTTGGGGGACCTATACCAACGGTTTGGGGAAAACCATTGGTATAGGTCACTTATATGGACCTATGCCAGTGGTTTTGGACAAACTATTGGTATAGGTCCCCCCTATACCAACAGTTTGTCCAAAACCGTTGGTATAGGTCCCAAAATCAAAGAAGTTATACAAACGGTTCTCAAAACCATTGGTATATGTCTATACCAACAGTTTAGAGAACCATTGGTATAGTTACATGTATATTTTATGGAATATTCTTACAGAGAACATTAAATAAATCAAAAATTAAAATATTTATGATAATACATATATATATTTATGATATTATATTCAAAAAAGTCAATTTAGGTTAGTGGTTAGGTCATTCAATCATAAACTGCAGGTGCTGGGATCAAAACCAACTGAATGCTTCGTTTTTTAAATACATATTCCAATGGTTTTATGGAACCGTTGGTATAGATTTTTCATATTACTTATACCAACAGTTTTGAAAACCGTTGGTATAGGTCTATACCTACGGTTTTGGGAAAACCGTTGGTACAGTCCTATCCCCATGACTTACTTGGCCACAGTTCTCCAAACCATTGGTATAGGATATACCAATGGTTTGGTGGCCTATACCAATGGATTCAAACCTTTGATATAGGGTATTTTTCTACTAGTGTTTCTTTCAAAGGTTGAGAGTAAATAAAAAATAGAGAAATAAGGAGAATCTACCAAAGGGGTGTTCACACAAGCATGACACTCTATCTCTAGGCCCCATCCACCATGTTATAATCTTATATAGTATCCAATAATTAACTCATATGTTAAAAAACATATGATTAATACAATGTTTACAAACTCCTTTGTAACCCCTTTGTCCAACATGAATATAAATTCACTATTAATTCTCCCATACAATTTTTAATATCAAATAGTTTATGATAGCTACATTTGTAATATTACCAAAATTATTAATTAATTTTTGGATGCCTCTTCATATATGAAAACTACCAAAAATATGTCTAATCTATACAATATGACTTGGTAGAGGCATAAGTGTAATATCAATATATTACAACACATGATATAGAAAAATAATAATCATATAATATACATTATTTTTAATAATGTTGTACCAAATGATATGAAAATATGAAACTCTATGATATAATCCAAAATAAATCCCATGTAAATAGCCTTTGGATCATATTTCCGTCAATCTCTCACATTCACTAAAACATCTTATACTTTATTCCATTTTAAATTATATTATAACACATATAATAAATTGTGAAACCATACCCAAAAATCATTCTTTATATTTTCAAAACACTTTTCAAATAATATCATCATATTCACCATGTATCAAATAATATATAATAAATAGTTAATATCTATCCAAAAATCATTTCAGATAAAATATAAAATTATATTAAAGTGACTCTATATGTTTCATAAACTACATACCCATAAAGTTAACCAAAAAGTGTGATCCCATAGGCCTTTAAAACATTTAAAAAATTCCAAATTCATAAATTTACGAAGAGGGAATCCAGTATCATAACATCAGTTCTACTCAAGCTACAAAGAGATCTAGTGTGATATCCATCAAACATATTTATCCCTATAGTTGTTTCCACCTACTGTAGCATATACATGAAAGCATTTCAATATGATCCTTTTTTTAAATTTGTTGAACATTGTCAATTGAGAATGAAAATCCCTAATAAATACTGATTTTTTCTTGATTTTTTTATTATAGATTGTCTAATTCAATGAATACATCACATGTCATCCACCTTTTTAGACAAGAAAATTAATTTTACCTTACATGGTAGATAAGAACATCACACAAATTATCTAGTCACAATAGTACACTTCCTTTTTATATCTTAAATGATGGTCTAGATATAATACTAAAAAATCCCATATTTTTTAATCTCTAACCAATGACATGATTATCAACATACCCAACAATACCCTAATTAGATAAGAATACAACCTTATGTAAGAACAACATAAAATTATAAAGGTTATCATGCTAAGTATATTTCTAACTTCAAGTATTAGGTAATCACAAAAAATAAATATACACTCCTAGTATATAACATTCATAGTGTAGACCACTCCATCAGGTATACATGGGAGTCATCGAGTATACGAAACCCCTTTTGAGTCTCATAGGAAAATTTTGTATCTCTATATTTAATCCTACCCTTTATGACCATAATATTTCATAACAACCTATGAGTTCCAATATTATCATATCCCATATGATAAATCACTATTTTATAATTTTATTTACTTCAATTTTTGGGTTTTATATACTCATTACATCACAATAATATTCCTATATCATCTTTATGTGACCACTTGATAAAATTATCCAAATAAACTTCTTGGTTAATAATATCAATGGAGAAATCCAATTTTAATAACGGTGAGACTTTGGAATCGCATTTTTAATTTTTAACTCCTTGAGCAAAGTATTTAAACTTATTAATTTCATTGTATCCAATTTTATGATGTTAATAACATTGTTCATCTACTAAGAACTCTTTCTAAGTTTTTTATAATAATCCTTGGAATCTTTTCCATTAAAATTTTCATGAATATATTTTGGTAACTAATGAATCTATTAACATGAATCTTTTATTTACATACCCTAAACTCATTTAGGATATAAAATAACATTAAATTTTTATTTTTACAAGTATAATATTTTATTTATTAAATTTTTACTTCACTGACTCTAATTAACTTCCACTAGCCTCTTAGACACTATAATATTTTTATAATATCATTCTAAGATACTCACAATTATTTAGTTGTGAAAAAATAACATGTATTTAATATTATTGATAATATATGAAAAAAATGTTTCCATATAAAATATTTTATTCTATTTTTAGTGCATTATTATTAAAATAACACTTTATTCAATAAAATATATCAACAATGGTAGTGGGATTAAATCCCTAATATTTTAATGAATATATTGATAAACTTCTTCACCCTGAATAACCTTCTTCTATGATTGTATCCTTTTCAAAAACCTTATATATTATGAAAAATCATATAACATGTGTATTAAATAGGTCATCTCATATTATTCATAACAAAACGTTGTTAAAAAAACATCTCTTTTATCATATAATATATATTAAATAAAAAATATACAACTTGTATTGAGATTCATCTAATCTTGATATATTCATTTTTATTAAAATTTATGAATCTAAAACCATTTCCTTATTCCACTAAATGAAAACTAAAATCTCTAATAATTATTTACTTAAATTTGAGCTTCCATAAACCTAAAAAATTTCTAATTTATACACTTGGTATCAGGTACCTTTCAAAAATGAATATTTGATTT
Organism: Viscum album; assembly: GCA_963277665.1. Lineage (NCBI taxonomy): Eukaryota > Viridiplantae > Streptophyta > Magnoliopsida > Santalales > Viscaceae > Viscum > Viscum album. The sequence continues at coordinate 1,018,563,794 of OY728138.1, read as the reverse complement.
TATATAATAATGATTTCTGACATGGGATTCCAATGTATTTTATTAAAACATTTTAAATATCCAGTATAGTTACATTATATTGAAATAATTCCCTTGATAACTTCTTCGGATTTCAAATTATACTGAATGCATTCTTGAAGAAACATTGTTGTACTTTCCAACTAAATTTTATTCATTTAGTTTAAACTTTTATCTATTTGTACTATCGATACAACACCAGTGCTTATACATCACATTTCTAGATTATATATCTTCATCACTTCTATAAATTATGGTAAAAATTTATTAAACTCATTCATATTTTTTTTAAAACCATTAAAATAATAATTCTTGAATGAATTCAATATTTAGTCCAAGCCTTAGATATTATATTTAGTCTCAAAAAGTCATTGGTACACTCAATAACATTATGTATATGAGTTAAGATTGAAGTTACTTTGGTAATTTTCACATCTAATGTATTTGAAACCTAAATTGAATTATTTTATTCTTCTCATAAGAATCTATATTCAAATTTTGAACAACTTGAATAGTTGGTTACTCAGGTAGGGGTTTTTCTAACATTTAGAAAGTTTTCTTTTTCTAAAGAAAAATTCTTATATTTTCAACCATTATAAGAAATTATTTACATTAAAATTATTATTTATAAATATTGATATCAAATTAATATTTAATGACTATGATTTCATTTTTTCATAACAGAATCTTTCATCACATGAGTCATGTTTTATATTCATTTAATTAGATTTTTTTAAATAATCTCCCACTTAAAGAAGGACCCTTAAAATTTATATAATATATTAATGGGAAAAGATTCGTGTTTCATCATGAATTAAACTATTTAATAATATAAATAATCTTGTAATATATATAGGATACAATCATATAAATCACATCACATATGAATCTTAACTTATTTGTTGGATAACTGTTCACCCTAATCCATCATATTAATTATCAAATCTATTCTTATGATATCATAATGGTTGGGGTTTTTTAGATATTTGTATCCTAAATAATACACAAAGAGAAATATACATAATGGTTAGTTCCACATATTTACTTTTTTACCTTACATCAGATAATCTAGGGGCACCCAGCTCTGGCATGGAATAACCAACTAGATGATCGAGGTCTAGAAAATTTTCACTTAAGAAGGAATATGACATATAATAATATTTTAAGGGGATTTAATCTCATAATATTATATTATGGTATTCCCTTTACATAAATACATTCATCTTGTTCCTTAGTTTGGAATCTAGTTCTTTCCACAAAATTAATATTTTCAATTATATTTATGTGTGATAATTTTCACAACCTATCACTTATGTTACATACCCAAATTAAAATCAAAATACATCCATACAGATCCAATTGAACCCCATGAATAAGGTATATGAAACAATTTCATGTAAAGGATTAGATTAATTTTTAATCAGAACTAAAAATAAGAGTTATCATAATGAAACAGGTATCCGGTGCCAAATTTTCTAAACAAAGGTTAAACCTCCAGGACAATGGGTATTCTGAACCAAGGTACCTCTACCCAAGGATACTTAACTCATGGGGGACTAAAATTACATTATAAATCATAAAACAATATGTATAAATCATAATCAAATACTTAATTCAAGATCCTAATCTAGGATAGTAAAAATTCAAGGTAGAAGAAAACCAAATCAACTATCAAACCTAGCGTGTAACTCTTTATAAGCATGTGTGATAATTTAAAGATGTAGATTAACTGTTTAAAATAATTTATAAATATATTTATAATATAAAAAATTATGTTCATGAATAGTAATCACGGTATTAATCTGAATAAATGAATAATTCATATATTTAAACTTTAGATAAATAATTTATGAACAATTTATAAATTCAATAAATTATAAATATGATAAATTTAAACATTTAATAATTCTTTATAATATGAACTCTAATTAATTTCATTTAATATGGAGTTTAACATAAATACGTGACATTAAATGAAATATAAAAAATTTATACTCCAATTATATTATGTGAACAATTTACACAATAAAAGTATTTTATATTTAAAAATATTAAAAAACAATATTTTTATATCATACCCTATGATATAATAAAAAATATATATCATGTAAATAGTATATAGGTAAAATATCAATTAGGTACTACAATTAATCTATAATTTCAATAATAGATTCCATAGACTAGCCTCATATGGGACATCAATGATGCACAATTTTATTATGGAAACTAGTACATTGGATTTCATGTCTTCATAGAAACTTAATATAGGAGTTAAGAACTTAATAAATGGTATTAAAAATGATTTATATCATATATATTATATATATTCAACATATACACTAATTAGGATGCTCGAAAATTCTATATAAATGTTTTCAACTCTGAATGAAGATTTCATCAATGTCTAGTATGTGTAAGAACTCAATTTCAATAATTTGTTATTTTAAAAACATTATTAAAATAGTTAGTCCACATAAGGAAAGGAAAACCATGAGCACAAGGAAATGGGAGGGATGAAGAGGTATTAAATGAATGATTAGATGTGTACCTAATAATTAAAGCACAATGACCGGTATTAGATCACGATGGTATTAGAAGAATTCAATGGTTTAGGGGTTTAGGTTTCAATATTTATGGGAGGCATGTAATAAGGGATAGTGGGGGTGGAAAATTATATGGATGAAAATTGACGATGATCAATTGAGGCAATGTTTCTGAAGATGATGTGGAAAATTGTGAAGGAGCACTTGGTTATTAGGTGCATGGGATTAGACTTTCAAGAAACAAGTGGTGGGGTGAGGGATAGGATGTAATGTCGATGAATTGTATAGTATAATTCCATCCCGAAGCACAGTTCTTTAATAGGTTTTTGAAATTCAATAGTTCATAATAACATTATTATAATGTCTCTATGAAGGAAATAGGTTCCAACAACTCATAGAAAATCAATTTGATCACCAATAGATATTTTAAAATACACACTAATGGAAAACTAAAATCACTAACTCATAACACTAACCAAAACGAAGTATTTATGTGGTTCAGAACTCAGTCCAAATCCATGGGAGAAACGCTAATTGTTTTTTAAAAAAATATAATATTAATATAATATTATTATTATAACTGATTACAAAACATGTGATCCAAGTAATCTTGTTTATAGACTTGATCCACTGGTCAATATGGTTCAACCACCATCCAATATTTGTGGACACTTCCCAAATTATTCGGATCTATATGATCATCCTTCTATTTAGTCAAATACATTAGATCATACATCACCTCAAATATTCAAAATAAATTATTAGTTGAAGATAAACTTACGCATCCCCTAGATGATTCTTACATAGCCTTTATAAACCACCATTCTATTATGACATAGACATCATAGTTAAGCTTCCCGATTTAGTTTCTCTATCCTCACTTTAATATTCAGATCTAGTAATCATGCTACCATAATTAATTCCACTTAAATAATTCTAGATTCGTCTAATTGTTTCTCTATCTGGTTCTATAATATATCCTTTGAAAATAATCCCTATGAATGATATCATTCCTTCACAAAAAACTTCTCAAAAAACCAAAAAATCTCACACATGATATTATTATCAATTTCACCACCATGTATATGGATCACTAGGTATTTTATCTTCATTTTTTCTATAAAAAATAATTAGTGAGTCTCCAACCTTTTTTCCTAATTAACCAAATCACACTAAGGTACAAAACTAGCTCTTACTTTCTTTGACTATAAACTTTGTTAATATATCAATTTAATTATTACTTTTTTATATCTTCAATATCTACATCATTATTTCCTCTATCATCATATAGATTAATTGATATTTATATTGAGTGTTTATTTTCATTGAGTGAAATAGTAGATTCTTTACTGGATGAATTCCACTATGGATAAAAAAGAATAATATTCCATTTCATTTCCTTTTTCTTAGCACCTCTAACAATCCCATCAATTATACTATTTCCATATATTATTGTATTATAGAGATGTACTCTACTTCAATGGTAGATAGTGTAACTAGAATAAAATTCACTTCACTACCTCTCATTTATCCTTTTTTTATTTTCCATGATGCACTAACTACTCCCACTACATGAGAAAATTATTAACAATGTTAAATCATGGAATATATCATACATCCAAATGCTATTACATAAGAATAATTTCCCATGAATTAGACTCTTTTTCCATTAATGGTTATTTATATTTAGATAGTTTGAAATGTATAATTAATGGGGTAGAGATTTGTTTAGTCCCATATATTTAAAACCACTCCACTTTCATCTGGATGTACTTTGATTGTGATATAATAAATGTTTCTTGTATTTAGTATCTTTAGATTATTATCCCAATCCTTCTAAATTCCTTAGGATACATTATCTCAAAAATATGTGGATAACACATCCATCAAATCTTTAGTCCATTTAATTTATGAACCTTACAAGTGCATGAAATCTAATTAAGAAATAATTATGATAAATAATTCATTACAAAACACTTTCTAGTAGATGATTTTATCCTCATTATACTAAAAGAAATTTCATTGTTCCATAATTTCATAGAAATTCACTATCCATTTTCTATGTGATTTATTTATCCTAAAAGGACTCTGTTTAAGTTTGTACACTCAATTAATTCATGAATCTATAAATCCTTCTATTTCATCCATATTTATTTATTTTTGTAAATCTATATATAGAAATGTTGTATTCGCTTTTAACTACTTAAGATGAAATAATTATTTAACAACAATTCTATGAATCGTCAGTATCATTTTCTGTTTAATAAATTGATTGAAAATTTTACTAAATTAAACTCATTAATTTTTATGAAAACCCTTCACAAATAACCTTAAATTTTACTATTACCTTCTATATACTTCATACTACAACCAGAAGACTTAGTTTTTCCATAGCCCCTTCCTTACTATTAAATGTTATTAAAGCTCAAAAGTTATGAAATCATTTAAGGATATAATCCCATCATTTATCACAAATTGTCACTATTTTGAGTCATTGAGAATTTCCACCGCATTTATGCTTTAATGATTTTCAACATCTTTCAAAGGGTAATTATGTAGATCATACCCATATCTTTACACTTGTGTAGGAATGTTGTTCTTATTTTAGGTATAGATCATGTGTTTTTTGTCTATTCCTCATTTAATTTCTAAAATATGGCCTAACATGGATTCCGGTTGGGGTCATAGAGATCTTTTTGTTGTCTGGGGCTGGTTCAGAGCCTAGAACCCTAGTTTTGGGTAGGAAAAGGAGATCACGCAGTTTTTAAAAACTGTGTGAATAGGTCTGTAGTTTTAGGAGACCATGAAAGAGGAATTTACATGGTTATCGCATGGTTAGTCAAACTGTACAGGGTTACTATGCTCTATGCCCCGTACCTACAAGGATCTATGCACGGTTTCCACATACATTGACAAATCGTGCACTGAAAACCATCCAATCCAAATTATTTTGGATAAAATTAACATTTTCCCTTAAAAAAGTTTTATGTTAAAAATAATTCTCCTCCTTAATTTCATTGTAGTGGGTCATGATTTTGAGCTCTCCTTTGAGCCTATTCTTGGTTTTCAGATCCCTTCCCTATCTATTATCTGGTTATATTTTCATTCACCTCCATGGATCTATAATGACAATCCCTTGATTCCTTTTTAGCCAGATTAAATTCTTTTTATTATCGATTACGCTATTTGGATTTAGGATCATATTACCTTATATCCCATTCTTTGTTTGTTCTTCAGATATATCCCAAATCAAGGTGAATCAGAGCATGATACTGGACGAACTATCTAACACCAGTATAAGGTAGGTGGTCTCGTTCCTTTCAGTTATTGTCAGCATGGTTATATATCACATGTTGAAATTTAGGCTTTATCCATGGTTCCAACTAGTCGTAGAACTTATTGGCATGGATATAGCTAAAAGATATAGACATAATTTTCTTGGGCTATATCCATGATTGTCTGTCATGGAAAAATAGATATTTCCATGGTTTTCAAAAGTGTGGAAATTTCCCCCATATCTGTCTATTGTGGCACATGATATATCGTCATATTTGTCCACCATGGAGATTGGGTTGTAGACATAGTTTCCAATCACAAATATACCCCAAAAATAATGTGCACCGAACCAGATTTGATCCCTGTACCTCCACTATGTGAACCTTCCACTTTACAACTACACCAAAACTATCATTGGGTAAATATTTATATATTTTTTATATAAATTTTGAAAAAAACATGGTTATAGATTGTGTATTGTGGATATAGCCCTTCCTGCCATTTTATTCATGGGTTAGTTTTTTTCCATACATAGAAGGGATACCTATAGACCTAGCTTTGAGGTACCATGGCTATAAAAAATAAAAAAACTCTATAGCCAGGGTTTAGGAAAACCATTGCTATAACAATAAAAAAAATTAAATAGCCACTGTTTTACCCAAACTGTGGCTACATCCCTTGGAAAAAACTCTATATCCATAGTTCTACCGAAACCATTGATATATCACTTAGAAAAACTCTATATCCAATGTTTTACATAAAAAATGGATATAGCCCTCGTACAAACATTCTATTTCCACTGTTCTGTAAAACCGTGGCTATAGTTGTCGAACAAAAAAACTCTACAGCCATGGTTTCACAAAACTAAGCCTATAGCCTTAGAAAATATACCATATAGCCATAATTTTATATAAAACCGTGGATATAGATTTTTAATAAATACATATAGCCATGATTTTGGAAAACTGTGGCTATAGGTATGTGGATATAGCCCCATTTTCTAGTAGTGTATGCTAGAGTACACCACGCCCATTTTTGGGGTGTCGAATTGATTTATAAATCATGCATGTTGTTACCTATTATTTATTAGGTAAATAATTAAGTGTTTTAAATAAAGATAAGGTTTTTTAACTGGATTAAGGTCCACCTCTCAAGTGAGTGCCCATTTCGACCACTTTATGGCCATTTGGCCTTGGATACCTATGATGTATGCCTTGAACCCCTTTTTTGGGTTAATTAAAATGGATTTTCTTATATAGATGTTTGTTCCCTATTGTGAAATGGTATTATAATTGTATATGGTGAGTGATAGATGAATTTACCTTTGACCCCTATTATGACAATTCTTGGTAAAGCATGATTGGACTATTTAGTTCCAACTGAAAACCAACCCACATGAGTTAGGTTAGGTTAAAGCCATGTAACTGTTTAACTTGCACGTGATGACTGTTATATGAGTTGATCCCATGTGACTAATGATAGTAAAAGACTTTGAGGTTTGTGCTAGATTGAGACACCCTTAGTGGTAAGATGTTAAATGCTTATGTTTTGACCTGAGAATGTCTAATGGAATTGTTAAATGAGCCTACTATGGTTAAGTGGTAACTAGCATTGGATGAATCATGGATTCTAAAGGAATTACATGGAAGGGATTATATGACTATTTTACCTTGGTCCCTTGAGTGAAAGTTTTATTTTTTGGAATTTCGTGGATGGGATCAATGGGTTTATTAATTAAATGATAAGATGTGACTGAGCCATGAACCCCATAGATGGGATCACAAAGGATCTATAAATGCAGAGTAGATCATGGATCCATAGAGGATTACATGTATGGACTCAAGAGGTAGGGATTAGTTCATGGGTGATACATAGGATCCCTATAGTACTTCCAAGGGCTGGCTCAATGACATAGGTTATACAACACCTAGAGTGATACTATATTTTCCTCTATGAGGTTCACTAAGGACAGCCTAATAGGGTGTTGGTGGATTTGCACCAAGAATGATACTTGAATTACACTTTAGTAATTTTAAGGATGGGGTCATGGTTATTTGTATATTGAATGGTTTATGATGCATCTACGAATCCAAATCACAAGATTTCTTTTGGTCATTAGCTATACATGCCTAGATGGCCTTCTGAGGAATCGGTGGTGCTTACTGCAATACGGGGGATTATCTAGCTTAAGACATATCTGGATGCTTATACAATCAATTTAATTGAATTTTTAATTGAATATAAATGGAATGTAAATGTAATATAGTTCTTTTATTATTGTTTAATTTTGCGTATTTCTTAGCTTACTGCTTTAAATATTTTACACTACCTATTATATATATATTTTCAAAAACATATTGGTATAGACATTGGGTTTTTACCTGCTAGGATTTAGTCTCGCATCTTATTTGGGTGATGAATTGAGCCCAATATATATTATATGGTTATAGTTATTGATGTGGGAAATCACCCTCCTTCAGGTACATGATGCGTTTTTTAATATTAGAAGAGCGCGGAACCAATCCTATGCTTGCGATGTTGTAGGGATACTGTAACAACCCAACATTTTATTAATGAAAATTCTACTTGATTTAATTAAATGTTTTATTATGTAAAATGGTTATATAACATATGTGTAACGCCTCGACCCCAGTTACCCAGAGTGAGTGCATTATTATGTAACATTGGCATGATCACAAAAGATCAAGTCTTGAAAGACCGATTAGTTTAGTATCCTTGGAAACACAAGATACATTTATAAATGTTACATTAAATCTTAAAGTGAAAAACTACAATAACATAGTCACCATATTCCACACTCATATCCCCTTCAGACTATCCCTGTAGTTCAGTCATAAAATATTTCTTCACATCCTGGGAAAAATAAAACATAGAAAGGGGTGAGCTTAGATGCTTAGTAAGGATAACAATATAGCAGAAGCTTTCACAAATAAACATAAACATTTAAGGAAATGTATAACTAAAAAAAGCCTTTAAACTTGAACTTCAACATAATATGGAAAAAATAAAATGAAGTAATTTCATTTACTTATTCACATGGATATTCTACTAGTCAAATAATCACATGTAATACCAATAACCACTTTCATAATAATGGAGTGAATAATGCCAGACTATCATAACCATGTAGCCAAGGTCTCGTGCCAATACTATAAATAATATTTTGTCAAGGCCTCGTTTCAAGACACTAGTTTATCTCATGATACCTGTCGATGCATCGAGGAGCTATAGCGGGCTCCACCCGTCACTTATTATGTCCAATACATTCCTCATATGAACAGGTTTAAACATATCATAAACCATAACGTAATCGTATCACATAAAACATGAATAAAGTAAACATAAAATTTCCACATTTCAATCACAAGATATCAATACAACACATTGATATAATAAAATCATTTTCAATACCAAAATAAAAGAAAATTAAAACTTGGTATTTATTTTTCATTTAAAAAAAGTTATGGCTTGTAGAGGAAGCCAAAACTCAAATAATGGTCACGGCGACGGAGAAGTCGTTGTCACCGCATACATAAGAAAAAACATTCCTTTTTTCATTTAGTAAAAACGCTTCATATAAAAAGATTTATTTTGAATAAAAGTAAAAGTCAAAGGGGTTTATACACTATATAAAAGAAATTTGTGTATAAAATAAAATATGCCTCAATGAAAGAAGATTGAGAAGAAGTCCCTTACAAAGATGATTTTTTTTAAATAAAATAGATATATTATGTGTATTCACTATAATTACACATAAATAAAGTACAAATACAAGATAGGACATAATAATATCATGACATAATTTTAAAGTAGGAGATTAACCCAAAGAACAGAAATTGGGTTAAAAAGTTCCCTTACCTCGTGTCCGACTTGACTCGATCATTCTTTAACCTACTAAATAATAAACTAGAGTTAATTTTTACTTGCTTAAGAACCTTTTTCAAGTTTATTATTCCTTTTATATAACTTATTACCATGTTATGAACATTATGTAATTATTTATGTTAATAACGGTCGTTTTGTCGATCTTTGGTACTTGAGTCAAAAAAATAAACTTCTTATAATTACAAGTTGTTCATGTGGTAAAATATCCATTATATCAAGAATTATATTCTTGATGTAGATAACATATATATCATATATATCTAGTATATATATATGCATTTGTAATATTAAATAACATTTAAAGGTAAGAAATGAAATGCACCGTTCATGGAGACGGTAAGCCGTACGTACGCATGAATGCTACTTTCATTTCTATTTCACATTTAATGGAATCAAATAATAATTATATAAAGGTATATTATGAATCCAGTATAATATCATATATAATATCATTTACTCCATCCTTTATACATCCCACATATGGCATTAACGATTCAAATCACTTTGAGGGGGCGGTAGTCCGCAATTCCTAAAATGAAATTATCACATTTACCCATAATGGAAATCATAAAGGTATGCCATAAATGAAAAATACATAAGAATAAAGAAAACATAAACATAATATATATCATATATAGAAATAGTTTCATCATAATTTCCACTATGAGAGGTGTTAAAATAATATTGAACAATCATCGTTTCGTGAGGCAGTAATTAACCACCCACAGAAACAGTATGTTCTTTAACCATTAGGCGAAGGTGTGTGTAAGTGTAAATCAAATCATTCTCATAAAAAAATACTAGTATATTTAAGATACTGGTTTTTTTACAAAATAAAGTAATAAAAAGATTTTAAGGGGTTGGATTATCAAAATAAAACAAAAGAACATAAGAGAAGACATTACCTTAAAATCGGGGTAACTCTTTTTGATTTGAGCCAAAGGCTTCCTTGGGAAGACTTATTACCAAAGTGAGGCATCTAGGAGTAAGAGAGGGAAGTTTAGAGAGTATTTTGGCAGAGTTTAGACGATCAAAATGGCTTTTAAGTTGTGAATAAGGTGGTAGTGGTGGGGCCTTTTATAAGAGGAGAGGAGGGGCACTCTTGGAAAGTCATGAAATGTTACATTATTATGAAGTGATTTTCGGATTTCAAAGGTCCTAAAATTATATATTTCTAGGGTAAGTTGATAAGGGTTATAAATATACTCATACAATAGGTTTTTTACAAGTGTAAGTCTTATATTTTACATTATCTTTTCATTTTATTTAAATCGTTAATTAATTAGGTAATCGCTGCATCATCATGGTGTTATAAAAAATTTTATTTATTTAATGTCTAAAAATTATAAAAAAATACCATGATGTAGGAAATATTTTTAGCTTTCCAATGAATATTTATAGTCTAAATGTTAACTTATATATCCCCATGTAATAATTGTTTTAGTAAAATAACAAATTTTTGTGACCATTTTATTTTTACTTTAAATAAAAAGTTATTAATATCATTTTCTTACCCAAATGTCTCCATGCATTCCCCAATTTGACCCATGGATTGTCTTGGTATCAAATGACTCATCCAATAAGTGTAGGATAAGTGTAAAGGTAATTTCATATTATTATAACATTATATTTACCTTAAATTACACTAACTACCTATAATCGTGATTAATAGAACATAAAAGTTATTATTCACCAAAAATTATTTTAATCCCATTGAACCACATTTTACTTCCTAATGACAATTATGTATGTTGGATTTTTGAAATTCAAATCACAGAGGTGGAAAAATTTCATTTAAATGAAAAATCAGTTTTTTAACTACCACTTAGTGGTTTCACTATTCATCAAAATTGATGTTTTTCAGAAAAATACCAAAAATTCAACATAGGCTAATTTCGATATTCCTAATCCAAAAATGAAGTCCATTATGAAATATAAAATTTATATAATTTCATAAAGTGGGTATTACTATTCATAACAGCTACATTGATTGGTCGCGGTGTGTTAGGATCTCGAACTTGCGTACAATGCAAGCTATTGCATTATTGAAAGAGAAGTGTATCATGAAATCTTGGGGTGTTACATTCTCCCCTCATTTCATAAATTGTTTCCTCTCAATTTGAAAATGTTCTTCTAAAATAAAAGGTTCAAAGTAGAAAACACCTTTGTGGAAAACCCATATCGGAAATTGGGTTAATAGAAATATAACTTTAAAAGAAAGAAAGATAAGTACAAAGGTCACCTGAGATAGCCCAAACTAGGATTCTATGAAAATATGGATGTGGAGGAAAAACAAACCATCAAGGTCTGATAAAGAGTTGTAGAAAACAAGATTAGGAGAAATTTACAAACAAGAAAATCACAAACTTGTGATTGGTTAAATGATCATTGATTCCCCAGTAGGAAAAGTTAACTGAAAACGTTTTTTTTAAGTTACCTTTCATAAATTTGAGGAATTTATTAAGGATATTTACTAAGAACGTCAGTAAATATACATACTTGTCATGTATAATTTTATTCTTTAATAAATTTTTACCACAAACCCATCTTTCACTCAAAAAGATTATAGAACTCAAAAATATTATATTTATCGTAATCGTACAAGGTTCCAAATATTAACACATACCATTTAGATTAAGAAAACTATTTTGTAATAACCAGGTACTTCCTGTAGGCTAGTGGTAGTTGATAAAGGCATGTCACACTATGGTTTTGGGTTCGATTCTTGCAGCTTTGTCCAACGCGACGGGTTATCCCCCGACCTGCAGGTTGTCCTTTTCCTAAAACTACAGTATTATAATATTCCAAAAATAATCTTCAGAAATTTTTTAACCTTAAAAAATAATATCCAAAGTTAAACTTAATCCATTCCAACATTTATAATTATCCAAAATACCTCGGTCCAGACTTTCTCTAAAAGGTTTCTAAATTCCAAAATCAGTTGTAACATCAGATTCCCCAAATAAAGTAAAGTTTCTCTTATTGTAACATACTAAAAATATGATTACCTTCATTATATTAAAACCTTAATGAAAACAAAAAGTACTATATTACAATACTTATATATATCACATTATTATTATAACCATAATATGGTTCTTGAGTCCAAAAAAACAAATACAATAATTATTCAACTTCATCTGTAGTAATAGAATAAGCTTGGCCTTGATCCCTTGTCCTTTTCTGAGGTAATTTTCCCTCATGCTTAAGAAATTCATTTGCATAATGCCTCATTTACCTACAATTAAATCATTCAACATTGATAGCCTCTTTCTTTCCCTTATAATCACGAGCCTGGTGACCTTTTTCCCCACATTTATAACAAACTCTCATTCCTTTTAGGCAAGTACCGGGGTGATTCTTCCCACAATTATCGCATAATGGAAAATCCTTCTTTCCATTTTTCCCTTTATCTATATCTTATTCCACCATTCTCTTCTTCTCTTGATTTACTTTATTGTCATAAGATTTAGAGAATTCCTTTTCTTTCTTGATAGATCATGAGACTATATCTTCGTACGTTGAGAAAGATTGTGATACTAATGCTCGATGGAGAAACAGTTTTAACTCGTTAAAGAAACGATTGATATTACTTCTTGGGTTACGTATATAATCTCCTGCATGCCTCGCTAACCTTGTAAAGTTATCTTCATACTTTGCAACATTCTCATCCTCCTTTTGCCTCAGACTGAGAAATTGTCTTTCCATATCCACTCGATGTTCATGAGGAAAGTATTTTTCTAAGAAAATTTCTTTAAATTATCTCCATTCCATACTTGATACTTCTTCATCTTCCTTTTTATTTTGAATCAATGACCACCATTGATCAGCATCTTCAGTGAGGCAGTAAACTACCATGACAACTTTTTTTTCACTACTCCCCAAGGCATGGAATATTTTCTCTAAGGAATTTATCCATTTCTCAGCTACTAATGGATTTGTACTCCCATTGAATGTTGGTGGTTTTTTCCTCATGAAGCGGTCTAACATAGATCCTCCATGTTGCGGATCAGGGTCCTCCATACAAGTAAAATTATTATTCATAACCTGAGTGAGTTGTCCCAGTATGGTGATAAGCTGATCAGCACCAGTTGTATCACCACCTCCACAATAATTATCTTGAGCATGAGTGAAATCCCTACATAGAGTGCGTGCATTGATACGGTTTCCATTCCTTCCACTAGGATCCATTTCTAAACAATGGCATAAACTAGATCAGTTTATGAATCAAAATACATAATTCCATACTTTTAAAACACTTAACATAAATTGAATAGTTTATGGATATAATCTATAATCATAAAAATGTTTTCTTTGAGGAAGTATATACTCATAAACCCTTCATAATGGTTTGTAAAAAAAATTGGAATTATCCAAAGCATATCCCCCAAGAGTGTCATAACCAAGAGTACAGCAAGGCCCATTGTCGTGCACCAGTTCCCGTTCGAGTCTAGCTCAATGTGGTGTTTTTGGGTTTTACCCCTTGGTACATATGTGCCAGATCCACCTCTACCTGCTCGTATCTAGACAGGGATGTATTGCTCGGAAAACTCGCAAAATCTCTATAATACCAAAATTCTAGGAATTTCTCCTATATTAATCCTCAAAGTCTATCTTAGGGCTATGTGCTCTAATCAGATTTTATCTAAATCTATCTTCCAAGGTTAGTAATAAACTACCTCTGATACCAACTGTAACGCCCTGACCCCAGTTACCCAGAGTCGGTGCATTATTACGTAACATTGGCATGATCACAAAAGATCAAGTCTCGAAAGACCAATTAGTTTAGTATCCTTGAAAACACTAGATACATTTATAAATGTTACATTACATCATAAAGTGAAAAAATAAAATAAAATAGTCTCCATAGTCCACATTCATATCCCCTTCAAACTATCCCTGTAGGTCAGTCATAAAATATTTCTTCACATCCTGGGAAAAATAAAACATAGAAAGGGGTGAGCTCAGATGCTCAGTAAGGATAACAATATAGCGGAAGCTTTCATAAATAAACATAAAAATTTAAGTCAATGTATAACTATAAAAAAAGCATTTAAACTTTAACTTCAACATAATATGGCAAAAATAAAATGAAGTAATGCAATTTACTTATTCACATGGATATTCTACTAGTCGAATAATCACATGTTATACCAATAACCACTTTCATAATGATGGGATGCATAATGCCAGACTATCATAACCACGTATCCAAGGCCTCGTACCAAGACTACAAATAAGATTTTTTCAAGGCCTCGTTCCAAGACACTATTTTGTCTCATGATACCTGCCGATGCATCGAGGAGCTATATCGGGCTCCACCCGTCACTTATTAAGTCCAACGCATTCCTCATATGAACAGGTTTAAACATATCATAAATAATAACATAATCCTATCACATAAAACATGCATAAAGGGAATATAACATTTCCACATTTAAATCATAAGATATCAATACAACAAATTGATATAATAAACCATTTTAAATACCAAAATAAAATAAAAGTAAAACTTGGTATTTATTTTTCATTTTAAAAAAGTTATGTCTTGTAGAGGAATCCAAAACTCAAATAATGGTCACGGTGATGGAGAAGTCGTTGTCACCGCATACATAATACAAAACATTCCTTTTGTCATTTAGTAAAAACACTTCATATAAAAAGATTCATTTTTAATAAAAGTAAAAGTCAAAGGGTTTTATACACCGTATTAAATAAATATGTTTATAAAACAATATATGCCTCAATGAAAGGATATTGAGACGAAGTCCCATACAAAGATAATTTTTTTAAATAAAATATATCTATTATGTGTATTCACTATAAGTACACATAAAGAAAGTACAAATACAAGATAGGACATAATAATATAATGACATAATTTGAAAGTAGGAGATTAACCCAAAGAACGGAAATTGGGTTAATAAGTTCCCTTACCTCGTGTCCGACTTGACTCGATCGTTCTTTAAACTACTGAATAATAAACTAGAGTTAATTTATACTTGCTCAAGAACCTTTTTCAAGTTCATTATTCCATTTATATCACTTATTACCATGTTATGAACTTTATGTAATTATTTAAGTTAATAACGGTCATTTTATCGATCTTTGGTACTTGAGTCAAAAAATAAACTTCTTATAATTAAAAGTTGTTCATGTGGTAAAATATCCATTTTATCCAGAATTATATTAATGATGTAGATACAATATATATCATATATATCCAGTATATATATTAATTTATAATATTACATAACATTAAGAGGTAAGAAATGAAATGCACCGTTCATGGAGACGGTAAGCCATACATACGCATGAACGCTAATTTCATTTCTATTTCGCATTTAATGAAATGAAATAATAATGATATAAAGGTATATTATGAATCCAGTATAATATCATTTACTCCATCCTTTATGCATCCCACATATGGCCTTAACGATTCAAATCACTTTGAGGGGGTGGTAGTCCTCACTTCCTAAAATGAAATTATCGCGTTTACCCATAATGGAAATCATAAAGTTATGACATAAATGAAAAATACAGAAGAATAAAGAAAAAATAAACATAATATATATAATATATAGAAATATTTTCATCATAATGGTCACCATGAGAGGTGTTAAAAGATGATTGAACAATCATCGTTTCGTGAGGCAGTAATTCTCCACCCACAGAAACAGTACGTTCTTTAACCATTAGACGAAGGTGTGTGTAAGTGTAAATAAAATCCTAATCATAAAAACATCCTATTATATTTAAGATACTAGTTTTGTTACAAAATAAAGGAATAAAAAGAGTTTAAGGGGTTGCAGACTCATAATAAAACAAAAGAACAAAAGAGAAGACATTACCTTAAAATTGGGTAACTCTTTTTGATTTGAGCCAAAGGCTTCCTTGGGAAGACTTCTGCCCAAAGTGATGCTTCTAGGAGTAATAGAGGGAAGTTGAGAGAGTATTTTTTCAGATTTTGGCCGATCCAAATTGCTTTTAAGGTGTGAATAAGGTGGTAGTGGTGGGGGCCTTTTATGAGAGGAGAGGAGGGGCACTCTTGGAAAGTCTTGAAATGTTACATTATTATGAAGTGCTTTTCGGATTTCAAAGGTCCCACAATTATATATTTCTAGGATAAGGTGATAAGGGTTTGAAATATACTCATAAAATAGGTTTTTGACAAGTTTAAGTCTTAGAGTTTACATTATCTTTTCATTTTATTTAAATCGTTAATTAATGAGGTTATCGCTGCATCATCATGGTGTTATAAAAAATTTAATTTATTTAATGTCTAACAATTATAAAAAAAATACCATGATGTAGGAAATCTTTTTATGTTTCCAATTAATATTTATAGTCTAAATGTTAACTTATATAACCCCATGTAATAATTGTTTTAGTAAAACAACACATGTTTGTGAAAATTTAATTTTTACTTTAAATAAAAAGTTATTAATGTCATTTTCTTACCCAAGTGGCTCCATGGGGTCCCCAAGTTGACCCATGGACTGTCTTCGTCGTCCATGACTCATCAAAAAAGTGTAGGACAAGTTTAAAGGTAATTTCATATTATTATAACATTATATTTACCTTAAATTACACTAATTACCTATAATCACGATTAATAGAACTTAAAATTTACTATTCACCAAAAATTATTTTAATCCCATTGAACCACATTTTACTTCCTAATGTATGTCGTATTTTTGAAATTCAAATCACAGAGGTGGTAAAATTTCATTTAAACAAAAAATCAGTTTTTTAACTACCACTTAGTGGTTTCACTATTCATCAAAAATTGAAGTTTTTTAGAAAAATACCAAAAATTAAACATAGGATAATTTCGATATTCCGAATCCAAAAATGAAGTACATTCTGAAATATAAAATTTATATAATTTCATAAAGTGGGTATTACTATTCATAACGGCTACTTTTACTGGTCGCGGTGTGATAGGATCTCGAACTTGCATACAAGGAAAGCTATTGCATTATTGAAAGAGAAGCGTATCGTGAAAGCTTGGGGTGTTACAATATGCACTTCCTTGGTTTTATGTTTTTGGATTTTAAAATACCGTTTAAATTTTGACTACTACTAGTATATTATTCGAATAGTGTTCACATGGTTAGTATAAATATAGGGCTTTAACAAATCCAGTTTAGTCGGACAAAGGAATTGATCGCCTCATCCAGTAGAATTGTTCCATACGAAGCCCATTTTTCAGAGATCAGAAAGGAGGTAGCATCACTGGGATTTTCTATTTACCAATCCCAATATGAGATTCATCATGTTAAGATTGAACGAAACCGCCTATAAAAGAAGTGAAAGTTAACAGAGATTACCACACAGGCAATGTTATCTGAGCCTCCCCAAGATTCTATCACCATCACACACTATACCTTTTGGTCTTATCCAGTTGTTATAATGGGTTATCTAACAATACCTTGTCACTATGATAATGTACATTAATTTTTTTATAGAGAATATACATTCATTTTATTATTATTACGTTGTAAATAGTTTTTAATGAACAAATAGTATTTTCAGTCAATATTTGATTAAGAAATCTATATTGATGAATTTTTGAATTTTTGAATTAAATAATATTTTAATACAATATTTTTAATAAATTGAATTTTATTTAATATAAATGATCATATAATTTTTTTTAATACAATTGAAATTTTTGTTGAGGTTTGAAAACTATTTTTTTTTCAAAACACATGAATTTTAAATAAATGAAGGATTTTATTTTAAAATTAAAAATTCACATATTTAGAAAATTATTTATATAAAATGAATATTATTTTTGGAGTTAGGATGTCAAAATTATCTAATAGTTAATTTTTCATAATTTTCTGAGATAGTCAAATTTTTGGGTAAAAATTAAATACCGTTTGATTTTATAATGTGTTTTATGAGATCATAATGACCCTATAGTGATTTAATAAAATACTATAAATGGTATTTTTAGACAATATATATTTTACAATAAAAATAATGTGATTTTAGGTTTGATTGATTTATTTTAAAAATCTTTAGTGGATCCTCCAAGGCTTATAAAATATTTTAACCTTTCAAAATGTTTTCATTGAAAATGTAAGTCACCTCCACATAAGCAAGACTAATATTTTAATAAGTTCGGACATCTGACATATAAAATAATTTTTTCTACTCCACTTTGAAAAAAATGATGGGCAAAAACCATTGTTTGGATTTTGGTTTAGATTAGTTTAATATGTGGTGTCCAAAACCTAAATAATAAAGAATTCTCTCTATTTTCCTATATAAACCCACCCAAGATCCCACATCTCTTGGCTCAAAACCATTTTATAACATCCCTAATCTATAATAATATCTCTATTATCCTCCCAATGTTACCTAAGATCCCAATAAGCCTCACTCAATCCCCTTTCAAGCCTTTGGGATCACACTTCCATGTAAGGGATTTCTTCTTTTCTCATTTTTGTCCAAATTTCATTATGTTGTTGTACCATTATGTTTTCAATTAAAAACATTGGGGTATGATTTTTCACCTCCATATTACTTTACTACTTATTTTTGAATAATTAGATACCCCTTTCTCTCTCATTAATGTCTCCCATGTACACCCATTAACATGTCGAAATTCCGTAAGAGATGTCTCTCTCCTCATTTACATTCAAGTAATTCTTCTATATTATGAATTTAAATTCCATTAAATATTTTGGGACGTGTATATATATGATAACCCTTACTAAAAATTTGACGTACGTATGATTATATACCCCTTTCTCTATAATCAACCATTTTTATGAATTCTTATGTCATGTCGTTATGTTGCTGAAATTGCACCGTGATTTTCCAAGCCAAAGTCATTGTGTAGTGAATACCATTCCCATTTTTATATCAAGGATATTCATCAATAAGAACATATACTTATTTATTATATAGTCTCATGTATTTATTCCACATTCCTTTATCATTTAATAAATTATGATGTTGAATTATTCCATGTTGTATGATTCAAGTGCCACACTTATGTATGAAATGAAATGATTAAGAAGGGTGCACCCTGATAGAGCTCCAATGCATTGGGTAAAGACTAGTATCTTGATAAATCAAGTGAAATGAGGTTTCAAAAATGATAATTAAATTTCAATAAGGGTTTAATAATTCTCCATGCGTAATGGTCCTTGTCTCATGCTAATAAAATATCATGTGTTTTTGCCACATTTTCATATTATGATAATCATTCTATGTCATGACTATACATTCATGTTACTCTTATGCTCCACTGATATTCCAATTTCCTAAAAATGAAATTTATTCTTCATGTAAAAGAAGTTTTCAATAACGATGTGTATTTCATGTTATAAGTTGTTATATAATGTTCCTAATCCCCAAAGAAAATAGAACTATCGATCATCTATGTTGTATCACGTGAAGGTATTATGTAATAAAATATTTATAAGTGTGAAATAAAGAGTAGGGTTTTTATAGTTGGTATCAGAGGACAGGATTAGTTATTTTTGGGATAAGGATTAGAAAACCCTAGTGAAAGCCTTAGGGTTAAGAATAAGTATAATAAAAACCTACCTAAATTTTGGTGAGTAATGAGTATGTGTTTTATCAAACAATTACATCCCTGTCTAGATACGAGCGGGTAGAGGTGGATCTTGCACAGATGTATCTAGGGGTAAAACCTGAAAACACCGCTTTGAGATAGACTCTAATGGGAACTGGTGCATGAAAATGGGCGTTGTTGTACTCTTGGTTAATACACTCCCAAAGGATATTATTTGGTAAATTCACATTCTTATTATGAACCATTGTTAAGGGAATAAAAAAATTCCCCAAAGAATATTTGTTGGGAAGTATATCGTGGATAATATAGATTGAAGCTTATAAATTCATAAGTTAAAGAAATAAAAGTACATTATAAGTAATTTGTTTTTGTATTTGGATTACCCTTTATGTGTTACCCCTAACATTCCTCTTATTCTAGACAATGACCGGTAATATGAGGAATATATCTACCAACCGATGTGAAGGGAAATGTGAATAATGTCCCAGTGAGATTCCCAATAAAATGGGAGCTCAAGTAGGACATACCATGATTATGCCAAAACAGCTATCAAAAATCATGATTAACAATTATTATTATTTTTAATTCTCAAGGAAATAAAGGAAGATGAAGGTGACATCACTTGAAAGTCCATCTAATAAAGGTGATAAGGGAAAAAAGACCATATTTTCATCATGTAACAAATGTGGAAAGAGGCACCAAGGGAGATGTCACAAAGGTACTAAGAGATTATTTATGTGTGGAAATGAAGGTCACAAAATATCCAATTTCCACGAAATAATAGATAATATGATGGATGGAAACAAAGATCCTTCTAAGGAATCTTACACAGTTCTATGTCATAAATGTGTTGAAGATGGGAATTATCCAAGATGATTCTCTATTGAATGTGCTGAGAATCGTGATGAGAATCAACAATATCCTTGATCAAGGGAACATAGGTAGTCCTATGTAAAGATGGATAATGTTGAATGAATTACATGTATCCACTACTTCAAAGAAGTGTATGTCGTAATGTATTTCATTTCATGTCCTATTAGTATATCTTTTATGTTTTCTATCAACATTTACTCCCTAGAAAAATGATATTAAATCATTAGGGAAAAAACAACTCTAAATGTACAATCACATGTTGATGTTTGTGGGAATGTTCTTCTTGATAATTTTATAAGGCTCCCTTTGATGGAATTTGAGGAAGAAAGGACAAAGTCATTGCTTATGCCTCAAGGTAGTCCCATGCATGATCTAGAGTTGGCGGAACTGATCATTGAGTTAAAAATCATGTAGAATTATCTCTTTGGGGAGAAGTGTGAAATATATATGGATCAAAAAACCCTCAAGTATATATTCACACAGAAAGAGCTGAATATGTGCCAACGAAGATGGTTAGAGCTGAACAAAGACTATGACTTCTCAATCTACTACCACCATGGGAAAGCGAAAAAGGTCAAATATGATCTAAGTAGAAAGGACCCATAGATTCTGTTATTGAGGAGAATTTAGAAGGATCCAATATTCTTAGATTTGATGGAGATGAACTTGGGAATCATAAATAAGGGGATATAATTAATCCTTTCACAAATTATTTCTCAACTATCTCTTTTAGAAAGGTTAAAGGATGTTCAAATCGATGATGTTGTAATTTAGAAGGAAGCATAAACTATCAAAAAAGGGAAATCATTAGAGTTCAATGTTAATAAATTAGGAATTGTGATATTTGGTTCAAGACTATGTGTTCCATAAAATATGGAGTTAAAGAAAGATCTTTTGGATTATACACATAGTTCAAATTTCTCCATTCACCCAGGAAGCATAATGATGTATCGAGATCTACGCGTGAATTATTGGTGGGATAACATAAAGAAGAAGATCACTGAGTATTCATCAAAGTTCATGGTATTTCAGCAAGTGAAGGATGAGAGGTACAAGTATAAGGGGATGATGCAACCATTACCCATAGCAGCATGGAAATGGGATAACATCACCATGGACTTTGTCACCAGACTTCTGAAGACATCCAAAGGAAGCAATGCTATCTGGGTTTTTGTGGACCGTCTTACAAAGACTGCACACTTCATTGCAATTCAAGAGGACTTATAATTGGACCAACTAGCACAGATATATATCAAATAATTGGGGAGGCTTCTTTGGGTACCACTATATATTGTATCTGATCGATATCGAAGATTCAACTCTATGTTCTAGAAGATTCTTCAACAGGCTCTGAATACTGAGCTGAAATTTTGTACAGATTATCATCCTCAAACTAATGGCCAATTTGAGCGGAATATCCAAACACTTGAGGACATGTTGAGAGCATGATCAATGTAATTCTATGGAGGATGGGATCAACATCTTCCTCTGGTTGAGTTCTCTTACAATAACAGTTTCCACTCAAGCATTAAAATGGATCCCTATAAAGCCCTTTCTGGGAAGAGGTAAAGAACACCGACATGTTGGGATGATATTGGGGAGAGAAAACTCATAGTCCATATATAGTCGAAGAAATGTTGGAGAAGGTTAAGACCGTCCCTCAGAACATTAAAGCTGTTAGGAGTCAACAAAATAGTTATACTGATAATCTTCTATGAGACCTAGAGTTTTATATCAGAGACATGGTATTCCTCCACATATCACCATGGAATAGATTTATGATATTTTGGAAGAAGGTAATGCTTATTCTAAGGCACATCACCCCTTTTGAGATCCTTGTTCACATTGGAGCAGTGGCCTCTCGAATAACACTCCCACCAAACTTATCTCAAGAACATTATGTATTCCATGTATCATTCATGAGGATGTACATACCTTACCCATCACATGTACTCAATACAGAGGTCGTACCATTGGATAATGACCTCTCATTTGTAGAGAATACTGGAAGATATTAGATCGTAGTGAAAAAGTTCTACGAAATAAGACAATTCCCCTCTTCAAGCTGTTGCGGAGA
Organism: Viscum album; assembly: GCA_963277665.1. Taxonomy (NCBI): domain Eukaryota; kingdom Viridiplantae; phylum Streptophyta; class Magnoliopsida; order Santalales; family Viscaceae; genus Viscum; species Viscum album. The sequence continues at coordinate 1,018,540,540 of OY728138.1, read as the reverse complement.
AACCACAAGTTTGAAAAAACAATGTGGGAAATAGAGGAAGTAATGAGGCAGCATTACCATCATTTTTTTTAGTGTGGAAAAATAAATATCGAGGGGGTGATTTATTAAGGGGGGAAGATTTTAAAGACTCAAACTTTTATTAATGAAAATTATTCTTGATCTAATTAAATTTCTTATTATATAAAATGGTTGTATGACATATGCACTTCCTTGGGTTTATGTGTTTGGATTTTAAAATACCATTAAAAATTTTGATCATTGCTAATATAGTTGTTGAATAGTGATCACAAGATTAGTATAAATACAGGACTTTAAAACATCCATTTTATATAGACAAAAGAAGCGATGGCCTCATCTAGTAGAATTGCTCCATACGAAGCCCATTTTTTGGAGCTCGAAAAGGAGGTGGCATTACTAGGATTCACTCTTGACCAAATCCTAGATGAGATTCAACATGTTAATCTTTAACAGATCTGACTATGAGAGAAGTTTAAGTTAATAGAGATTATCATCTGAGCGATGTTATCTGAGCCTCCCCAGGAGTCTGTCACCATCGCACATCTTACCATTCGGTCTTATGAGGGTGTTATAAGGGGTTATGTAAAAATACCCTATCACTATGATTGTGTACATTATTTTTGTATAGAGAATATACAATCATTTAATTATTGTTACTTTGTAAATAGTTTTTAAAGCACAAAGAGTATTTTTAGTTAATATTCAATTAAGAAATCTGTTTTGATGAATTAATCCATTTATTAATTAAATAATATTTTAATAAAATATTATTACTATATTACTTTTTGTTAGATATAAATGATCAAATATTTTTTATGAATACAGTTGAAATTTTTATTATGGTTTGAAAACTATTTTTTCCAAAACCCCTGAATTTTCAATAAATGTAAAATTTTATTTTAAAATTAAAAATTAAAATATTTAGAAAATTTTTTAGATAAAATGATAATTATTTTTGGATTCAAGTTGTTTAAATTATCTAACAGTGAATTTTTCATAGTTTCCTGAGATAGTCGTATTTTTGGTTAAAAACTAAATATTTTTTAATCGTATAATGTGTTTTATAACATCATAATGACCCAATAGTGATGTAATAAAATAATATAAATGGTATTTTTGTCAAATATAGGTTTAAAAATTAAAATAATGTGATTTTAGGTTTTATTTATTTATTTTACAAAGCATTGGTGGACCCTCCAAGGCTAATAATATATTTTAACCCCTTACAATGTTTTTCTTGAAAGTGTGACTCACCTCCACATAAGCAAGATTAATATTTTAAGAAGTTATAAAATTGGAGTAATAGAATAATGTTTCAAATCCCCTTTTGAAAAAATTAAGGGCAAAAACCATGGGTTGGTTTGTGGTTTTGATTAGTTTAATGTGTGGTGTCCAAAACCTAAATAATAAAGAATTCCCTCTCTCTTCCTATATAAACCCACCAAAGATCCCACTAATATTTACTAGGAACACTTAGCGCACATACCTACTCTACACCCCTCTCTATAATATCATCCAAAGGTTACAAAAGCTCCAAATAATCCTCTCTCAAGCATCTCCCAAGTCTTTGGGATCACACTTCCATGTAAGGGATTTCTTCATTTTTCATTTTTTTCTAAATTTCATTATGTCATTTTACAATTTTGTTTTTTTATTAAAAATGTTGGTGTATAATTTTTCACCACCCCCATAATTACATACTTATATTTGAATTATGAGAGACCCCTTTATCCTCATTAATTACTCCCATGTACACCCCTTACCAAGCCGAAATTCCGCAAGGTATTTCTCTCTCCTCATTTACATACAAAAAAATATTTTATATTATGTATATAAATTCCATTACATATGTTGGAAAATGTATCTATATGACCCCTTAATGTAAATTTCATTTAAATATGATTATATTACCCTTTCTATCTCATCAACCATTTTTATTAATTCTTATGTCATGCTGTTAAGTTGCTGAAATTGCACATCGATTTTCCAAGCCATTATCACTGTGTAGTGAAACCAAGCTCATTTCTCTATCATGGGTATTCACCTTTACACACATTTAATTATTGATTATAGAGTTTTATGTATTTATTCTACATTTGTAACACCCCAAACTTCCACGGTACGTTTCTCTTTAAATAGTGCAATAGCTTGCGTTGTACGCAACTTCGAGATTCTAACACATCGCGACCAATCAAACTAGCCGTTATAAATAGTAATACCCAATTTTCAAAAAAATCAATTTTATCTTTAAAAATGTACTTAATTTTTGGGTTAGTAATATCAAAATTATCATAGGGTTAATTTTTGGTATTTTTCTGAAAAAATTCATTTCTTGATGAATAGCGAAAAATCCTAAATTTTAATTAAAAACAACTTTTTTAATAAAAATTATTTATAGTGCTAAATTAAACTATTTAGTGGTTTTAAATTATAATTAGATTATATTTTTACCATTTAATCCAATGTTGGTCATTGTAAGTAATTTAACATTTAAACTAGACATAAGCAAGTGTCAATCTTTTGATAGTTATTATTTCTTAAAACCACGCTTTTTGTTTTGACAATATGAATTAATTTTAAATTAATTTCGGCCACTTTTGTGTTTATAATTTAGAAAAATGGGTTCCATATTTAGAATCATGAGTTTCAAATTTTGTAAATAGTGAACTTTGATTATTAGACATTTTGAATAATTACTTCGGTTAATATTTTACTTACCATGGTTAATGGGTAATCCGGTAAATAAGGGTAAACAAATAATATTATAATAATATTGAATTACACTAACACATTTTATAACCCTATTTTATTATACATTTCCGACCATGGGAATCCTTGGGTCAATTTTTGGTACCCCATGGAGCCACTTGTAAGTTATAATGACACTTTATATTAATTAAGTTAAAGTAAATACAAAAATGACATATGCATATATATTTTATTAATACAATTTTTACATAAGGTTATATATGTTATATCTTAGACTATAAATATTAATTAGAAAGATGAAAAGATTTAATACATAATGGTAATTTATTTATCACTTTTAGACATTTAATAATTAAATTTATTTATGACACAATGATAATGCAATATTTTCTTTATTAATTAAAGAATCAAATAAATGGTATTATAGATGTTAAAATAAATTTAATTTTAATGTTTTGATTCCATACAAGAATTTTATAGGTTAATTTGACAAGTTAGGATTGGTTAAATTAATTTTTTTTCTTTGTAATAATTCTGTTAGGAATTTAACAAAAACAAAATAGCAAATAGTGTCAAAATTGACATAAAAGCATTTTCAAAACAAATATTATATTATTAATTGATATTCTATTCCTAAAAATCTTGGGATTAGAAAAAGGTCTTAATTAATATTATATATGTCATTAATGAACAACTTGAGGTTCTCTTGGAAGTTTATAGTATGATTATTAACCATATAATATAAAAATTCAAAGAGACGTGGTAAATGTCAAACTAATTAACTAAGAGTTAAATCTAGAAGATCATGTTAATATAGTGACACAAACCTTTCTAAAACCTATTTTTTGAGAGGTTTTATACCCATACCCAAATTATCCTAGAAATAAATCATTTTTTAACCATTATAAACCTAAAATTATTTTATTATAAAATAATATTTCAATCTTTTCCTAAGGTGCCACTCACCCCTCTTATTAAAGGGCACATTCCCTTCTCTCAAATTCACACCTTAAAAGCCATTTGTCTTGACCAAAACCTGACCAAATATCCTCTAAACTATCCTCACTTCATCTTATAGTCCTTACTTTAGTAATAAAGAAAACCTAATGATCCCTTTTGATCAAATCCAAAGGAAGAACCTGAAGAAGAGGTAAATATTTCATCACCTATTTGAAGTTCTTTTCTTCTTCAACTTCCTCTTTCTTTGTTGTTTACATTATAAAATAATAAATCCAGTATCTTATATATAATATGACATTATTATAAATATGGTACAACCATGTTAATTTTTCTATCCATCCTTTGAATGACATGTCACCATACGTGCGTATGTACGGATTACCGTCTCCACATCGTGGTGTAGTTGTTATTCAATACATTATTATTTGGATGGGTATAATAATGATGTATAATTGATGTAAATAATAAATATAACATGATAATTATTATTTATATATGATTTAACATCCAATTATATATTATTTTAATATCAAAGGAATGATATTGTCGCTCTTGCGTATGTACGGATTACCGTCTCCACGAACGCGATGAGATTCATTCCCCATCGTATCCATTAAAGATTAATTTTTATTTTATGATTAAAAATAATTTTTAAAGACTTAATATAATTTTGAATATGAATATGATACATCATATCCACAACAAATATTACTTATGAAAAAATCATATAAAGGATAACGAATCAGTTACACCCAAAACGATGATACTACTGAAATATCATTAACAAAGCAATATTAGATGACTATATATGATATCATATTAATGTATATGGTGCATGTATTATTTAATAACAATTATTTCACCATTATATAGTATGTAAACCTACCCTCAACTAATTAAAATAACAAGGTAAGCGTTAAATTCATAATCTCTTTATTATCTAAGGTTGTTTTTACGTAAGTATATACTGGGACCTCTTTGTCATCCACATCTGTGTTTTATTAAAAATGTAATTCAAAACATTTTTAATATATAATATACTATGGGATAAAGTCATTTATACCCTTTTTTTACTTTTTATAAGATGTTTATAAAGGAATATTTCTGTCGTTTTCCAAACAAGGTACTTTAGGACCTTTTTGACAAAATTAAGGTAAGAATGTTTTTTTAAACGTATACGGTGGGTGCGGCTATTTTCCACCATCATAACATCATAAAATCTACCCTTAAAATATTATAATTATATTTCAAAAATAAATGTTTTCTTTTATTATTTTATGAATTTTATATTTTTTCAAAATAGAAAGAGATATTTCTGTAAAAAAAGGTTTTGATTTCATCTATGTCAACATCCCTTGATGGATTTTAAGATTATTTGAAGCTGATTTATTATGATACAAAAAACCCATATTTTATTGAATTTTTTGTGATATGATTGACTGTCAATGTGTTATTTTTACACCATTCATGGTTTATGGATAAAATATTGAAATTTCATATGCTAGTTTTAGTAGAAATATTTATGTTATGTTTAAACCTTTTCATTTGAGGAATGTATTGGACTTAGTAAGGGATGGGTGGAGCCCGACACAGATCCTAGAAGCATCGGTAGGTCTCATGAGACAAACTAGTGTCTTGGAACAAGGCCTTAACAAAATATTATTTGTAGTCTTGGCACAAGGCCTTGACTGTGTGGTTATGAAGTCTGGCATTATGCATTCTATCATTATGAAAGTTTCTATTGATATTGCATGTGATTATTAAACTTGTAGAATATCCATGTGATTAAGTAAATGGAATTATTTTATTTTATATTTTCTATATTATTCTGAAGTTCATGTTTACAAGGTTTTTGTTTTATTCTTATACATTGCCTTAAATTTTTATTCTTATTTATGAAATTTTCCTCTATATTGTCATCCTTAATAAGTATATGAGCTCACCCCTCTCTATATTTTATTTTTCCCAGGATGGGAAGAAGTATTTTATGACTGACCTATAGATATACTCTAAAGGGATATGAGTGTGGTCTATGGAAACAATGTGGTTGTAGTTTTTCATTTTATAATGTAATATAAAACTTATTAATGTATCTAGTATTTCCAAGGCTACTAAACTGATTGGTCTTTCGGGACATGATTTCCTTGTATCATGCCAATGTTATGTAATAATGCACCGAATCTGGGTAATTAGGGTTGGGATGTTACAGTTTGTATCATAGGACGTTTAGTATAATCCTTGTAATCTAGATTTAGATAAAATCTGATTAGAGCACATTACTATAAGATGGACTTTAAGGATTAGTATAGAAGAACTTCCTAGAATTTTGTTATTATAGAGATTTTTTGAGTTTTCTAAGAAATAAATCCTTCTTTGGATACGAGCAGGTAGAGGCGGCTCTGGAACAGATGTACCTAGGGGTAAAACCCTAAAAAACTGCTTTAAGATAGACTCAAACGGGAACTGGTGCACGAAAACTGGCCTTGCTGCTCTCTTGTTTACGACACTCCTGAGGGATATGATTAGGATAATTCTCATTTTCTTTACAAACCATTATGAAGGGTTTATGAGTATATACTTCCTCAAATAAAACATTTTTATGATTATGGATTATATCCATAAACTGTTCAGTTTATATTAACTGTTTTACAAGTTTGGAATTATGTATTTCGATTCATAAACTAATCTAGTTTATGGCATTGTTTAGAAATGTAAATTATTAGAAGTAATGGAAACTGTATCAACACACGTAATCCATGTAGGTATTTCCCTCCTACTCAAGGTAATTATAGTGGAGCTAGTGAAGAAACTAGTTCTGATCAGCTTATCACCATACTGTAAAAACTCACTCAGGTTATGAATAATAACCTTACCCGTATGGAACACCCTGATCCATTGTGTGGAGGATCAATGTTAGATCTCTTAATAAGGAAAAAACCACCAACATTCAATGGGAGTATAAATCCATTAGTAGCTCATAAATGGGTAAATTCTTTAGAGAAAATATTCCACGCCTTGGGGAGTAGTGAAAGGGAAAATGTTGTCATGGTAGTTTACCGCCTCACTAGAGATGCTGATCAATGGTGGTAATTGATTCAAAACACAAAGTAAGATGAAGAAGTATCAAATATGGAATTGAGGTAGTTTAAAGAGCTCTTCTTAGAAAAATTCTTTCCCCGTGACCATTGATCAGAAATGGAAAGGTAATTTCTGAGTTTGAGGCAAAAAGAGGATGAGAATGTCACAAAGTATGAATCTAACTTTACAAGGATAGTAAGACATGAAACAGATTATATACGTAACCTAAGAATTAAGATCGATCATTTCTGTGATGGGTTAAAACTGTTTCTCTATTGATCATTATTATTACAATCCTTCTCGTCATATGAAGACATTGTCTCATGTGTTATCAAGACAGAAAAATAATTCTCTAAGTCTTATGACTTTAAAGAAAAGAAAGAGAATAAGAGATCTGATGAACACTCTAGAAATGGAAATAAGGAAAATAAGGGAAAATTTGAATATCCTTCCAGTAGTAAATGTGGGAAGAAACACCCTGGTACTTGCCTGAAGGGAATGGGAGTCTATTACAAGTGTGGTGAAAAAGGCCACCAAGATTATGATTGCAAGGGGAAGAAATAGGTTGTCAATTTTGATTGCTACAATTGTAGAGAAAGGGGGCATTATGCAAATGAATTTCCTAATAATCTTTCGAAACTTACCTTAGAAAAGGCTAAGGGATCACGGCCAAGCTTATGCTATCACTACTACTAAGGATAAAGCTTCGAAAGACATGGTGGCAGGTAATTTAATGATTTCCTCACGTTTATAAAATGATTTATTTGATCTTGGATCATCAAATTGTTTCATATCTTCACAGTTTTCTAAGAAAATTAGATATTTCTAATTTGATTTAACATGGCAGTTGTCAGTCAAAACTCCTAAGGGAACTATCATTGCAACAAAGTTTTGTAAATTAGTCCCCATTAAGGCATGTAAATGTTCTTTATCTACTGATATCATCATTATACCCATGATTGAATTTGATATAATCCTCGATATAGATTTGATTTCATACCATGATGTGAAAATTTATTGTAAGAAGAAGGAGGTTACTATTTTTTATGATAATGATAAAGAACACCTTATCTTTAGAGAAAAATCATCACCACCTAATTCTTATCTAGATCCACCCCCAGTATATCAACTAAATTCAATTATTAGGCAGGAAGAGAATGAAATAACTATGGTTTAGGAAAATAATGTTCAAATAGAAGATGTTCCTATTGTGCAAGAATAATTTGATGTGTTTCCAGAAGATTTACCTGGACATACTCCAGAATGAGAAATTGAGTTTTCTATTGATTTGATTCATGGTTAAATGCCCATATCAAAGACCCCTTATAGAATGGCCACTATGGAATTAATGTAACTAAAGATACAACTAGAGTAATTGAGTATCGAGGTATTTATTCACCCTAGTGTTTCTCCATGGGTAGCCCCTATCCTTTTTGTTAAGAAGAAAGATGGATCAATGAGGTTGTGCATTGACTATATAGAGATCAATGTTATAACAATAAAGAACAAGTATCCCCTACCTCACATTGATGATTTATTTGACCAAATTAATGGAGCTCAATATTTTTCAAAGATTGACCTTCGATCTGGATACCATCTGTTGTGCATGAAGAAGGAAGACATTCCAAAGACAGCATTTCGAACCAGGTACGGGCATTACGAGTTTACAGTAATGCCTTTTGGATGGACTAATGTACCCTATGTCTCCAGGAATCTAATGAATATGGTTTTCAAGGAATATCTTGATGACTTTGTAGTGGTATTTATTGATGATTTCTTGGTATACTCCAAAATATATGAAGATCATAAAAATCACTTGCGCATTATCCTGAAGACTCTTAGAAGGAATGAATTATATGGGAAGATTAGAAAGTGTGAATTTTGGCTTCGAGATATTTTTTTTCATGGCCATATTATATCTAAGGATGGAATATCTGTTGATCCTTCAAATACCAAGGAAATCCAAGAATGACCAGAAACAACGAGTATAACTGAGGTATGCATTTTTGTTGGTTTAACAGGTTATTATCGACGTTTCATCTAGAATTTTTTCCGATTGGCTAACCAATTAACCAAGCTCACACGTAAAGGGGTTAAATTTGTTTGGAAAAAAGACTGTGAAGAATGTTTTGAATAACTGAAGAGAATATTAGTCAGTGCTCCTATATTGACTCTACCATCAGGGAATGATGGGTTTGTTATTTATAGTGATGCTTCAAAGAAAGGCCTTGGTTATGTCCTTGTGTAGAATGATAGGGTAATTTCCTATGCATCACTACAGCTAAAAATTAATGAAAAAACTATCCTACTCATGATATTGAGTTAGTAGCTATAATATTTGCTTTGAAGATATGGAGACACTGTCTATATGGTGAAAAATGTGAGATTTATACTGATCACAAGAATTTGATGTATATTTTCTCAAAAAAGAACTCAGCATGAGGCAAAGGAGATGTCTTAAACTAATCATGGATTATGATTGCACTATACACTACCACCTAGGGAATGAAAATAAGGTGGAAGATGCTTTGAGTAGAAAGGATCATGGTGTTTTGAACAATATGAGAGTTGACAAGGATCCTATATAAAGGGATCTATTAAAGATGGATATGGAAATAACCATGGAATGTGAAACATAAATGCTTTTTCAAATGGTTTCCAAAACATCTTTATTAGTAAGGATAAGAAGTTATCTCGCTAATGATGAGGAGTTTCAAATGAAGATTAAAGCTTTCAGTAATGGGAGATTTAGTGACATCATATATGGAGATGGAATTTTGAAATTTGGGAAGATAATTTGTGTTCCCGACATACTTGATCTAAAAAGAGAATTTTTGGATGATGTTCATAGATAAAACTTCTCGATACACCCTGGGAGCACCAAAATGTATAGATATTTGAAGGAACATTTTTGGTGGGACAACATAAAGAGGGATATTATTGATTTTGTGTTAACATGTATGGTTTTTCAACAAGTGAAAGCTGGAAGGCAACAGCCTGGAGGAGTCATGCAACCTCTTCCTATACCTGAGTGGAAAGGTAATAATATTACGATGGACTTTTTCATGGGCCTACCAAAGAATCCTAGAAGGAATGATTCAATATGGATCATTGTTGATCGTCTTAACAAGTTAGCACATTTTCTTTCTATAAGAGAAGATTTACCACTTGAACATTTTGCAAGACCATATATTAATGATATTGTAAGAATTCATGGAGTACCCCTATCGATTTTTTCAGATCATGATCCCCATTTTACATCAATATTTAGGAAAAGTATTCAGAATTCCATGGATACTGAACTTCGTTTGAGCACTACCTACCACCCTCAAACTAATGGACAATCAGAATGGACTATTAAAACCTTATAAGACATGTTGAGATCTTTCTCACTTGACTTTCAAGGTATGTGAGATCAATATTTAGCTCTAGTAGAATTTTCCTATAACAATAGCCTCTATTCAGGTACTCAGATGGAACCATATGAATCGTTATACGGAAAGATATATCATACACCAACTTGTTGGGATGATGTTGGTGAATGAAAACTCGTAGGCCCATAACTTTTTGAGGAAACGATAGAAAAGGTAGAGGTAATCCAAACTCACATCAAAGCAGCTCAAAGTAGGCAGAAGAGCTATGCCAATAACCGAAGGATAGATTTGTAATTTCAGGTAGGAGATCATGTTTTATTGAAGTTATCTCCATTTAAGGGTTTTATATGTTTCGGTAAGAAGGGTAAATTGAGTCCCAAGTACATCGGACCTTTTTAAATCTTAGTACAAATTTGGGTTGTAGCTTACCATTTGGAAATGCCGCCTAGTCTCTCAAATTTTCATGATGTGTTACACATATCAATGTTGAGAAAATACATGCCCGACCGAACGCATGTACTTACCTATGAGGAATTAGAACTGGAGACTGATCTGTCTTATTGTGAATATCCTATCAAGGTTCTTGATACAAGAGAACACGTGTTGAGAAACCGGAATACTCATCTGGTAAAATTTTTATGGAGAGACCACAATATGGAAGAGGCAACATGTGAACCTGAGGAACTTATGATGAAGAAACACCCAAATCATTTTATGCCGTAATATTCATGAAATTTTGTGGACAAAATTAATTGAATTAGGGGATAATGTAACACCCCCAGCTTCCACAGTACGTTTCCTATTGAATAATGTCATAGCTTGCGTTGTACACAACTTCAAGATTCTAAGACAACACAACCAATCAAACTAACCATTATGAATAGTAATACCCACTTTTCGAAATTTTAACAATTTTATCTTTCAAAATTTACTTCATTTTTTGGTTTGAAATATCGAAATTTGATTAGGGTGAGTTTTGGGTATTTTTCAGAAAACATTCCTTTTTTGAGGAATAGTGAAAAATACTAAATTTTAATTAAAAACAAATTTTTTATTAAAAATAATTTATAGTGATAAATTATATTATTGAGTGGGTTTTAAGTATAATTAGATTATATTTTTACCATTTAATCCAATTTTGGTCATTGGACATAATTTAACATTTAAACTGGACATAAGCAAGTGTCAATCTTTTGATAGTTATTATTTGTTAAAACAACACTTTTTGTTTCGACAATAGGAATTAATTTTAAATTAATTTCTTCCACTTATATGTTTTGAATTTAGAAAAATAGATTCCATATTTATAATCATGAGGTCCAAATTTTTTAAATAGGTAACTTTTATTTTTAGACCTTTTGAATAATTATTTCAGTAAATGTTTTACTTCCCATGGTTAAATGGTAAATCAGGTAAATTAGGGTAAAAAATAATATAATAATAATATTAAATTACCCTAACACATGTTATAACCCTATTTTCTGATACATGTCCGACCATGTTCATACTTTGGTCGATTTTGGGATCCCATTGAGCCACTTGTAAGTGATAATGACACATTATATTAATTAAGTTAAAGTAAATACAAAAATGACATAAGCATATATCTTTTAGTAAAACAATTCTTGCATAGGGTTATATATGTTATATCATCGACTATAAATATTAATTAGAAAGATAAAAAAATTATATATAATGGTATTTTATTTTTAATTTTTATACATTTAATAATTAAATTTATCTATGACACAATGATGATGCAGTATTTTCCTTATTAATAAAAGAATTAAATAAATGGTATTATAGATGTTAAAATAAATAGAATTTGAATGTTTCGATGTCATCCACAAATTTTCTAGGTTAATGTGACATGTTATGATCGATTAAATTAATTTTTTTTGATGTAATAATGTTGTTAATAATTTAACAAAGACAAAATAGAAAATAATGTCAAAATTGACATAAAAGAGTTTTCAAAACAAATATTATATTATTAATTGATCTTCTATTCCTAAAAATCTAGGGTTCGGAAAAAGGTAATATATAATATTATATATGTCATTAATAAATCACTTGAGGTTCTATTGTAAGTTTATATTATGTTTATTAACCATAGAATATAAACATACAAAGAGACATGGTAAATGTCAAATTAATTAACTAAGAGTTAAATATAGAAGATAAGATTAATATAGTGACCCAAACCTATCTAAAACCTATTGGATGAGTGGTTTTAGACCAATCCCCATATTAGACACGAAATAAATCATTTTTTATCCATTAGAAACCGAAAATGATTTTATTATAAAATAATATTTCAATCTTTTCCTAAGGTTCCCCTCACCCCTCTTATAAAAGGGCACCTCCCCTTCTCTCAAATTCACACCTTCAAATCCATTTGTCTTGGACAAACCCTTCTCAAATATACTCTAAACTATCATAAATTAATCCTAGATTCCTTCCTTTGTTCATAAATCCATTATAAGGATCCCTTTGGATCAAATCAAAAGGAATAACACGAAGAAGAGGTAAATATTTCATCACATCTTTCAAGTTCGTTTCTTCTTCCTCTTACCCTTTCATTTTTGTTTCCTTTATAAAATAAAAACTCCAATATATTCAATATACTTTGATTTTATTATAAATATGGTACAACCATATTAATTATTATATCCATCCTTTGAATGAAATGTCACCCTACGTGCGTACGCACGGCTTACCGTCTCCACGTCGTGGTATAGTAGTTATTCAATACATTACTATTTGTCTGGGTATAATAATGATGTATAATTGATGTAAATAATAAATATAACATGATAAAGATTATTTATATATGATATAACATCCAATTATATATTATTTTAATATCAAAAGAATGGTATTGTCGCTCGTGCGTACGTACAGATTACCGTCTCCACGAACGCGATGAGATTCATTCCCCATCGTATCCATTCAAGACTAATTTTCATTTGATGATTAAAAATAATGTTTAAAGACTTAATATAATTATTAATATGAATAATCTACATCATATCCATAACAAAAATTACTTATGTAACAAAACATATAAAGTAAAATGAATCAGTTAACACCCAAAACGATGATAATACTTAAATATCATAAACAAAGTAATATTAAAAGATCATATATGATATCATGTTAATGTATATGGTTCTTGTATAAATTAATAAAAAATATTTTACCATTATACAAGAGTTTAACCTACCCTTGACCAAGTAAAAGAACAATTTAAGGGTTAATTTCACAATCTCTTTATTATCCGAGGTTGTTTTTACGTAAGTATCTACTGGGACCTCTTTATCATCCACATCTGTGTTTTCTTAAAAAATGTATTTCAAAACATTTTTAATATTTACTAGACTATTGGATAAAGTCATTTATAACATTTTTTGACTTTTTATAAGATGTTTATAATGTAATCATTCCATCATTTTCCAAACAAAGTACTTTATGGCCTTTTCAACAAAATTAAGGTAATAATGTTTTTTTTAACTTATACGGTGGGTGAGACTATTTTCCACTGTTATAATATCATCAAAGCTTCCCTTAAAAGATTATAAGAATATTTTAAAAATAAATTTTTTCGTTTATAATTTTATGAATTTTAAATGATTTCAAAATAGAAAGATATATTTCTCTAAAAAAGGTTTTCATTTCATCTATGTCAAAAACCTTTGATTAATTTTAAGCTTATTTGAAGTTGATTTATTATGATACAAAACCTCCATATTGTATTGAAAGTTTTTGTGATATGTTTTACTGTGGATGTGTTTTTTTACACCATTCATGGTTTATGGATAAAATATTGACATTTCGTATGCTAGGTTTAATATGAATGTTTATGTTATGTTTAAACCTCTTCATTTGAGGAATGCATTGGACTTAGTAAGTGACGGGTGGAGCCAGCTATAGCTCCTCGATGCATCGGTAGGTCTCATGAGACAAAATAGTGTCTTGGCACAAGGCCTTGAGAAAATCTTATTTGTAGTCTTCACACAAGGCCTTGACTATGTGGTTATGAAGTCTGTCATTATGCATTACATCATTATAAAAGTGGCTATTGATATTTCATGTGATAATTCGACTAGTAGAATATCCATGTGAATAATTAAATGGAATTACATGATTTTATCTTTCCCATATTATGTTTAAGATCAAGTTTAAAAGGATTTTGTTGTATTCTTATAAATTTCCTTAAATGTTTATGCTTATTTATGAAAGTTTCTACTATATTGTTATCCTTACTGAGTTTCTGAGCTCACCCCATTCTATGTTTTATTTTTCCAGAGATGTGAAGAAGTATTTTATGACTGGCCTACAGGGATAGTCTAAGGGGATATGAGTGTGTTATATGGAAACAATGTTGTTTTAGTTTTCCATTTTATAATGTAATGTAAAACTTATGAATGTATCTAGTATTTCCAATGCTACTAAACTGGTCGGTCTTTCGGGGAATGATTTCCTTGTATCATGCCAATGTTATGTAATAATGCACCAACTCTTTGTAATTGGGGTCGGGGCATTACAAAATTCATTTATTGTGGAATAAATGATGTTGTTGTATGATTCCTTGTTTTATGATTCATTAGGCACACTCATGCATCAAATGAAACAATTAAGTAGAGTGCACCCTGATAGCGATCCAATGCATTGGTTAAAGATTAGTATCATGATACTTCAAGTTAAATGAGGGTTTACTCATGCTTATTAAAGTGAAATGAGGTTTTACTCATGCTCCAGGTGCAATGAGCCTTGGTTCATGTCAATACCATGTTAAGTGTTGTTGCCACATTTCCATGTAAGGATAATCATGTTATGTCAAGGATTTTTGTTCACATTTCTCTTATGCTCCATTGATATGCCTATATCTCAAACACGTACGATATTCTTTATGTTATTCCTTGTTTACTACCTTACTAGGATTTATAGCTCACCCTTTTCTTATGCATGTCCTCAGGTTATCCCATGCAATGATAAGTACGAAGGAATGTGTATGTTCATGTAAATGATGTTTTCAATAATGATGTGTATTTCATGGTTTAAGTTATTATGTAATGTTCCTAATCCTCAATTACATAGGACCTCTCGATATTTCATGGTGTACAAAGTGATGTATTTATTTAATAAAATATGTTTAAGTGTGAAATGAAGAGAAGGGTTGTTACAGATACCTTTATCCTTTTTGTGTCTTTGACATTTTTTACATTGTATGATAGACTTGTGACTTGTTTAGATATTTTTATATAAACATGTGACATGCATAATTTTGTATATGATATGACACATGGTCTCTTGTATTATCATTCTTCTTTTGTTTACTTTTGTTTTATGGTATTGCTGTTTATTCAATCTATTTCTTATTTTTGTTGTGTTACACTCTACTAATGAGGGAATAGTCTCCCCAATCTCACACCTAGGTCCTCATATCTACTTGGTAGAATATGTAATTTTGGGATATGTACTTGATTCCATGTTTCCAACTGGATTTGGAGCACTGTTGGGTGAAATCCGGACCCAAGACGTTACAACTTACATCTTGACTTTGGTAGACTACCTGAACTCCTGATATTGTACTCCTTCTGGTACAACTTATTTTTCTTATCTTTAGTGATATTTAAAAACCCAAGAGATTTATAGAACATTGTTACTTGGATATAACTTTGTAATATGACCTCCATCCTAGAAGTCTCATTCTTGGCTATCAAGTTCTTTCATACCTTGAGCGCATTAAAAAAACCCTTGACTTGTGATGATTCTTTATTATCATATATATTTTCAAATTGTTTTTTATCCACCCACTATATCCATTAATTGAATTGAAATTTTTTATTTTTAATGATTTTCTGGAGTTATTATCATAGAGTAAAAACTAAAGGCTTTATTGTCAAAAACTACAAAGAAACATGGTCCAGAATTTTCCTTAAAATTTTCTCTTTTTTGTAAATAACATAGACATAGGTAGTACACATAAAGACTATATGGTGTGAAACATATGACTTTCTTCTAGTAAACTACTCTTTTAGAAGCATTTAACTCATTGGGGAAAAAGAAAAACTGTTTAAAATGTAAGATGCATAATTCCTTGCTTCGACCAAAAATTCTTTTGGAATTATAGAATGAATATTCTTGTTTTTAGAACCATCACATAATATATTGTTTATCCTCACTTCCATTCTATTTTATTTCCAGTTTCTAGGAAACATATTATCAAAATTAATTCTCTTAATCTATAAAAAACCAACAAAAAACAAAATATTTATATTGCTAACCATTATAAGACCCCAATCAATTTAGATTTGAACAATACTTTATTTTCAATATGGATCTCCATCAAATAACGGTTTTGAATACCTCATACCTATTCTTTAAAAAGTACACCCATGACATTTATCTTGAAATTCTGCTAAAGTTAATTCAATACATTGACCCTCCATGAGATTGAATAATCATTTCCCCTATACATTTTAATAAACTGACTTTAATTTACACTTATTCATTGGTAAACATTTTTTATCGAAATACACATTATACTTCTTCTTCAGGATGCACTCTTGAGCTTTTGTTTACTTAAAACTGATAGGTTTTAATATTTTATTTATAACCAGTAACTTTATCCCTTTCTCTAATTAGTTTCCCAAACAATCATGACACAAATTTTACATTTTCGATGTTGTTGTTTTCAAAAATATAGTATCTACAAAAACTCTTAGTTACATAAAAAGTTATATCTTTTACTCTATTGGTCACCACTATGGAACCAAATGATATTTTCTCTTCCCCTTCCAAAAAACTCATAGAGAAAACCTCTCATCTAATTAACTAACCGTAATTATATTCTTCATTAACTTTAGAATGTGTTACAGCCTATGTAAATCCAATAAGTATCCTATCTCATCGGATGTTCCCAAGACCTCTCCAAACAATATCAAGCGTTTCATAAAATGTAATATTCACCATGCCAAATGGACTTACGTCACATAGAAATAATTTTTTATCATCTACCACAAAAATTTTATAGAATAAATTATAGAGGAAAACATTATGGAATTTGAACTATTGGGCCTAAAATACTTCTTCAAGTGTCTTATCTACCTAGAATTCAAATATGTGGGTTCATGACCATCTGAGTTCCCCAAAATGTTCTCTTTATTCTCATTCCCTTTATTTTGACTTTGTTTTTCCATATAACTAAATCGCCCCCTTATTTATAAATTAGAATATGTTATTATATAACTCTATAACTCTATATTCTATAAATATATTCATTTTGTATTAGATCACATATCTTATTGAATACAAATTTAGTATTATTAATAATGTTACTAGCAGTTGTAACTATCACATACCAAGATTATAAAGCTATGATAGAAGGATCAAGGACCATAAACCTTCAATGAAATACATCTTCACAAATTTAAGTTGGTTCTAAATAATGTTGAATTAATTCACCAAATTATCTATAGTCTTTTCTTCTAAAATACTCATGTGGAAAATTCACCACAACATGAACATTTATTTCATTATTGTAGGATTTTTATACATGTTATCAAAATCCACTATAATTTTTACAATTATCTTTAACTCCTAGAAATTTAAGGCCATGTTTTATGTCAATGTGATCCAAATTTCCCCAATTTATTTCTGGTTGAGCCTCATGCATATCGCTTTGTCCAACACTTCAACTGTCATGGCCTTCAATGATAGATCAATATCCTTCTGATACAAATAATATTAAATCTAAATTATCTAGAATCTAATGTCCAAAATATTAAACTTCTCAATCCAGAACATGAATCCTCCAAATTTCATTCCTTTTAAACTAGTAAGAACTAGAATATATAAAAATTAGTAATGAAAGAATCACCATAAGTCTATATCCAAAATCTAATACCACTTGTAGTTTTGGGGAGATCACAAAAATCCTTTCAAAACCACACTTTCAAAACATGGCCATATGTTCTAGAGTTTAGTATCACCTGATTGAAGCATCTAGGTAAAGAAACCATGATTTAACATCTTCTACCAAATCACCATGATCACCTGAATGCATTACAGAATACAAACAAGTATATTAATGAAATAACTATATCATAACATGAAACACCACAAAATATTTATGTGGTGTAAAAAATAATCATACTCTAAATGATAATTATATTTATTAGTAATTGGAGAAAAATATTGTAGGATTGAAATAATAAATTACAAAACAAATGATCCCACTAGTTCTATTTATAAACTAGCTTTACCAGTAGATATGGTGCCACATCCATCCTTTCTCTATATAAACTTCCCATATTCATCTCATATATGCATGCATCCCATTAACTGATCAAATAAATAAAATAATACACTAAATTAACTTTAAAATATTTTTGATCAATGAAATCAATCATTACATAGTCCCTTAATGATTCTTTTGTTTCCTTTGAAAATCAACATGTTATTATTATATATCCATGAATGTTATTCTTATATGGGTCAGTCAATAATTCTATAGTTCATCATTCATAATTGGTAGGCATGATTCCATACCACTTCCACTTTCAAAAAATCTATTTTTACTGCCTATGTCTCCATTATTTATCTAAATATATCCTCAAGAAACCAAACCTTCAAAATATATCACGCCTTTAGTAGAAAAAACTCCCCATAGCAACCTAACTCAACAGTTGAAGGGGGTAATCATTTTTTTAGTTAGGTGATTTCACTAAGAGGATGAAAACAATAGTATTAGAAAAATCCATATTAGGTCTACCAATTATCCACTTCTTATAAAATTATTTTTTCATAGTGAACTAATGTTTCAAAAAATATTCAAGTAGATTCAGTTAATAAAGTTAAAAATAAGGGCCCCATCTATAAATAAAATATTGTCGGCTTATCTTATATTGGTTATCCTCTAAAACATAATGTAACGTTATTAATTCCCAAAAACTAAATTATTATCACTTCTCATATGCTGATATGGAATCTGTTGATAAAAATACACCCCTTTTATCAATACTAAAAAAATCACCAATTAAAAGGGTCTTCTATCTGTTCTAGGTTAGCACCGTTAAATAGAGAATTTAATAAATACTTTTTTCACTTATAATAACCTTAATTTACTAGTTCTAAGATCCATTATTGATATTGTCTATGTTTATTTTATTTACATTTCTATAGTATATTGAAAAAATGATACATCCCAAAATTGGAGCAAAACAGATTGTTAAACAAAATAGAACAAAAATTCAAATAATAAAGATATTATTTCATTATATTAGTACTATACAATTAAAATATAAGTTCTATTTTTAAAAAATTTATAGGAAATTAAATATAATTAAAAAAAATTAAAAAAATTAAATTATTATTGTAATTATAATAAATAATAAAATATTGTTACACATGAATGAAAACTTTTCTATGGATCAACCATATATTGACATAATTCGAACTAAAATATCATGCACCTATAAATCAAACAATGTTTGTTTTGTTAATACTATATTAAAAATAAAAAATATTACTATTTTATTTCTATATAATAACATTTTAGTTATCTATATTGTTCTAAGTTGTGAATTAGATTAATTTTGAGTCTTCTGAAACACTAGGACCTTCTTAGGAGTAAAATGGTAAATTTACCATAGAAGACCACTGTAGAAAAATTATCTAATGGTCCCATTGATTCTTGGGGTTTGGTTTTTAGCTAATAAAAAGTCTATTTGGAATTGTAGGCATGGTGAAGGCATGATAAAATTAATATTTTTTAAGTGAAATGATTATATCTTCTAAACATAGTATTGAATATGGAAAATGGGATCATTTTTATGTATAAAAAATGGGATTTACCATATGATTGGTGTTCAATTCATTCACACTAGGACTCTAGGGTGTTTTTTATAATTGTTTTTTTAATTAATAAATTTAATTGGTTTAATTTATTTATTGATTAAAAGAATTGATTATATTAAACCATAGGTCATTTCTAAATAAACCTTGTTATATAGCCTCCCTAGGGTAAACCACATTTTTAGTCGTTGGAATACCCATAGAGAGAGGAGAAGGAGAAGGATGGTTTTTGAGGTGATGTATATTGATTTTACTTTTCCAAACCCAAAAAATACATGGAAACCATAGTGGATTGAGGAATCAACATTTCACTATGAGGAAGGGATTAGTTTTTAATGAATATTCTCTTCTTTATAATTTATCAAGATTGCATTAATGTTAGTATTTTAAATTGGTATTTATTTTTCATGGCCCTCTCAATTATAAATTTTCTATTTGGAATGGGTAATATCATTTTTATTCATTCTTATATTTTCTTTAGTTTTTTCACCTATGATTTTTTATCAGGTTTGTAACAACCATCATTGATAATTTATTTGGTTTCCCTTATCATTCCTCATTTATTATTTATCAACCTATGATTAAGATGAAAATTCAACATTCATGGTCTAATTCAAATTATGATTGTATCCTTGGAATGTGGGTATTTAATGGGATCAACAATAGAGACTCAGTCAAACATAGGTATCATTAGGTGATATTGGATCATAAAGGTAGGGAGGTGTGATTTCTTTCTTGGGTAGTGATGTGTGGTGAAAGAAAAGTATCATTTAGGTGGTGGTGTATCTTGTTTCTAGTGATTGGTGTTCAGAGATCAACTTTTTGAGGAAATATACCAATTAGTAGGGAATTGGGGGAAGAAATGAATATCATTATTGGTGAAATATGTGAAAGTGATGACATTTTAGAGTAAAAGTCTAGATTTAGTTTTAATAACTGTCTAAAAAGTTCATATTCCATAAGAATAGACCTTATGTATCCCATTGGTTATGATTTATAGGGTTTGATGTCGGGTTAAATATAACATGTCATGTGATTTATTATGAAGGAAGAGTACCCCATCAGATAATTCATGGAATATACTTGAGAAAATTTTATATGAGGTTATTTTTTCTTACAATCCATATTGGATAAGACCACATTCTATGTAGCTTTAGTGGAACAAGACTTAGTGAATTGGGATTACATGGAAAGTTCTTTAGTGGGTGTTTTATGTCACATTCCTCACACAATCATCTTGTGTACCCCTGTAGAAATAGTAAACCTTGAATTATATTTAAATGAAGAGTTTTCATATATAACTATACATCATGTTCATATTATATTCCATTTAATCCATATTTTCATTCCATTCAGTGAGATAGTGCACGATGAGATTGTTAGTCATGGGTTACACATTATGTACCCTTATAGTGCAAGTTGTGTATTATTCCAGCCTAAGGGGATCTTAAAATAGTTTTTCTCGGGACTCAGATTTGGGCATTTGGATAGTGTATCCTAAGTATTTCTTCATCAAAAACATGTATGGGTCCATCTCTTTGACATTATAAGTTTGTTTAGGGATAAAGTAAGTAGTTATTCTCTTCGTCTCTATAGTCCATATGAATTGATTTTGGCATGATGATCAAAGAATTCTTAATCAACTTGTAGGGTTAACTATCCTATATATTACCAAGGCCTGGGATCCACTATTTATGGTATTGTTTTTTTATAGGGTGGGGTATCCCCCCATATACCCGGTTGTGGGATCCTCTAACTCATCACACTAGTAGGGTGATTTATCCCTCTTATTACCTGAGGCATGAGATCATCTATAGATTTGTCAATTTATTAATAGTTTAATGTAATCCCCCATAGTATTATAGAGTGGGATCCTATATATTAACCTATAGTCAGAGTTAGGTATCCCCCCCATTCACTGGGGAATGATATCCTCTATCAACAGGTTGTACTCCCTCACCTAATTTGTCTTCCCAAAAGTTACAATTTTCTTTTCATAATTCTTAAGAATTTGCATGTGTTTCTTGGAACTGTAAATTCAGGTGTTTACTAGTGGTGTTGATTGATATATTGGTGAGTTAAATACATATTTTAGGGTTTAGTGAGATTCAATGATGATAAGGTTCCCCTCTATATTATTTGATAGTGGCTTCTTAGGGGTAAATGATGAGTAAATTGGGATTGTTCTGGACTTTCAACTCCTTTGAATCCCATGAGTTTCATTGAGAGGTGTTGTATTAATGGTTATTGATTTTAGGATTAAAAGACTCTTTAATGATCCAATATTTCTTATTTTCACATGTGGTATGACTATCGAATAATGAAGATAATATTATTGAGACTTTCCTTTCATCCTTGGGAATTCTATTTATATATCATATCTGGATTATAATTCCTCAATATTCTTTCAGTTACTATTTGGTGTTGAGAGGCATCAGATTAATTGGTGTTCTGGTTTTCCTCTTTTCCTTCCTCCTAAAAAACACATAAAAGGATTTTAGTTGACTTATTGATTTTTTGTTTCTTTTGTGGGTTCTTTGGTGTCCAAATGGGTATGTTTATACATCCCCTACATGGGTTCTTTTACCACATGTGTGGTTTCTACACAAATGAAATATAGGTTTGGTGATGGTCTTGGTAGATGTAGAACAAGCATGGATTATTAAGAGATCAAACCTAGTAATTCTCGATGACACAAGGTGATGTACTATGAAGCTTTTTTATTCTTGAGTTTGGTTATGACTATTAGATTTAGAGAGAGATCTAGTAATACATGCAATATAGAGGTGATTCCAAATTACTTATGGTAAATAGACATTTTAGATTCATTGTCTACACCTAGATACCTTATGAGATGTATCTTTATTCATTATCTCATGCAAGAATTGGATTTTTTTTTTACATATCCTACTAGTATTTTTGGGTTACATTAGGTATTGTATGAGTGTTTGATGTAGGATTTTATAGGATAAGGAATTTGATGTTGTGAGATATACTTACTTACTACTTATCACAAACCATTTTCCTATTAGAGGTGGGATTGGTTTGGAACAGTTAGAATATAACTAACTAAAATGTGGCTCTAGAGAGTCTGGTCATGATAAATGGAATTAGAGTGGGTTTGTCCTAGGGATTGAGTTTTGAGTTATTTGTTTTGTGAAAAAGAGTTAGGAACTTAGGTAAATGATTTTAAGGTAGTTTTGAGTTTTTTTATTTGATCAGGGAGACCAATATAGGTTTAGTGACTATCTATATCCTTTTTCTTGGACTATGATAACCTTATAGTTGACCCAGAACATAGAGTCATTGTTTTGATGCATGGTTAAGTTTATGGTTGGTTCATTCACTATATTATAGTCAATTATGATCTTCAATGCCTTTGTAGTGTCAACTCATATCAATGTTCTCTAATCCTTGTGTCTTTTCCCAATCAAATTAGTGGTTCTACCCACTAATAAACATCTTGTGTTCTAATGTATGTTCATGATTAACCCATGTTTTTGGTTGGGACTTTTGACCATCAGACAGTGATTAATGAGGTTTTGTTTGGGTAATTTGGTTGATATATGTCCTTAACCCATGATTTAAGAAAAAATTCTCTCCCATTTTCTCTTAGTGTTTTATTCCTTTAGAGTGGATGGTAGATTCTACTTATTTAGATGAACATTTCCATGAATGGATATAGATTTTTTTCAATGATTGAGAAAAAAGGCAATGCTTGAGTTATTGGGAATCAGTTATAGTCTATTAATAACACTTTTTTTTAGTTTTTCACAAAAATATCTTGATGATGATTCTTTATTTTTATCCTAACAGAGCACCATGATCCATTAGGGGGTGAAATTTCTTATCTAAAACTCACATCTACTCTACCATGGTTGGATGTTGAGCCCACTTTTTGAAATAGATTTTAAATGGAGGATGATTACCTTTATATGGGGTGGTGAAACTATGTTTTTATGTTAATTGAGTCCTGTATATCATTGAAAGGTATTTTTTTGGTAGGTTTAGTGATGAAATTGTTAATCTTGGTATTTTAAGATGATAAATTAATGGAACATATAACAAGTGACATTCATGCATATATACAAGACCACCTATACCAAAGACACCTGAGTTGGAATTGGATGATTATAAATTCTTAGCAGAGATACACCTCAACTTTGGGAATAGGTTACCTTTTCACTCAATGAAAATTATAGTTGTTCTATAGATAGGAATCCACTATAGAGGTTTTTTATGGAACCATTCACTTATTTTTTATATACATTATTGACTATCGAAGTGTTTTTTTTTGTGGGATATTATATGGATTTGGATGATGCATCAATCTTCCCCCACAAATAAAAAATTGGGGAATTTATGGTTCATTACAATTTTTTAGTAGGCATATATATATAGGGCTATGTTTATGGTATATTTGTAAGTTTAAGAATCAATAAATGTAATTTAGAGTAATATTCATATATTTTATTCATGTATTATCAAATTGTTCAGCATGAGAAAGATCATTTTATCATGCGATGTTTTCTTTGGAGCTTGAGATTTTAGTAGAACACCTAGCTTAAACCTAACATGCTATGAAACCTCTATTAATGGTAAACATTATTCACTTATCCCTTATGGTGAGGTGAATCTACCCTCAGTAGAGAAATAGATCCATGCAGATATTCCTCATAGAAAATAAGGAGTGTAGTAGTGCTAACCATGGTGTAATTAGTTCCCCATTGTTGGTATATCAGGGTGATGATGATTGAGAAGATGTATTAGGATTTATATACAACATTGAGTGGAATCCGTTAAGGGTAGTAAGTATATCTAGATCTCTAGATTCTATAACCTAAAACCCTTATCTAGTAAGCATGGGTATTGCACTATGTTTTTGTAAGTGAATTCACATATTATAAATGTCAAGGAATGTGTGAGTGATTTTAAAGGGTGTACCCTAGTTGAACCTTATAAAGAGGATGATTTAGGTGTCTACTTGTATTCTAGGGATGATTTTTTTTATGTTGAGTAATGGGATAATGATATTACCCATTTCATTTATAGATCTTGTGCATTGAATATTCCCCTAATATGGTTCGAGGTGGAGCCTATCAAGAATTGGGAGATAAAAGTGGAAAATGGGTATCATGGTTTTTGGTGATGTATTATTGAAGGACCTTATGTTTAGGTGATGATGGAGGAATTTTAGTAGCTAGATTTAGAGAATTGGCTCCCATTTTTAGAGGGATAAATTTTTCACATTCAATCGGTGGAGGTGGCCTTTCTCTATTTTATTATATGATAGAGGACATAATATTTATAATATTAATTTGTTGATTATGTGTTATCGCTTTTTCTTGAACACTAAACTGGTATGGGTTCGTTGAAGGTGGGGATAACATCACTCACTTCTATGGGTGGGTAATTTTTTAATTATCCTGATGTTCATATTAGATATTTTGACTGGAAATCTTAGTATGGACCACTCTAGTATAGCATAGTCAATAGAACGAATTTCCCAATGATTCATTGTGTGTGTATGCACAATATCGAAATCCATTACCTAAAAAATAATAGGAGGTATTATTGAAATATTATGGTTTTTTATATTGTGAAGGTTCTATCCTTGGGTCTAGAGATGGTAGAGAGGGGCCATTTGAATATCCAAGACCCACCACTTATGATTTATGTGTATTGAGACACCCAACGAGAAGGTGTGTGATGTTTATCAATTGGTAAGTTCGGTTTTGTGTTTTCTGTTCTCATTGGTATATTTCAAAAATGAGTGAAAAGAATTCAAATGGGTTATCTTTGATAGTGTGAGAGGGTTTTTAGGAGATTGAGATATGGATGGGTGATTTCTAATATATTTTTTGTGAATAGTTATGAAGAATTTCATGTTTCTCTTGTGTATCTAGTTAATCATGGTGGTTCATGTGACTAGTTGGTATCTGATGGAAGATTGGGTGTTGTGAATCTTGATAGTCGTATGGTCTTATAACAATCACAATGATGGTGTGAGATCTAGAAAATTTATTGATGTCGGTGAATGAAATATTTAAATTATATGAAGACCAAATGGAATTACCTTCAAAGGTGGGGATCAAAGTTCTCTCACTATATTTGACCACGTATACAATCTATAATCAAATTAATGACATAGTAATGTAGATTTTTTTTCAATCCATTTGGTATATAGAGAATTAGATCGAGATATATTTTGGGTCTTCAGGCTTATAAAGGCTCACTGAGGATAGATTCATGTTTCTACTTAATTCTTGTTTCAATATGGTATGAAATTAGTATCTCCATGAATTAATGAGAATTTTTTTTCTTATAAACTTTGTGTGAAATTTTATTAGTTATTGATATTTATATATTAGGAAGTACATTCAATGGTGGTGTGTTTTTGCATGAAAATATATTTTAAGGTCATTTATAGTGTATATTTGGTATTTTTTACTTTTTGATGAAAAAATAATCTAATTTGGGGAGGATTTATTTAATGATGTTTTAATCTATAGAGACATAGAAAATTTTGAGTTTTTGGAGTTATAAATAGCTCATTATTGGTAAAAAAGTAAATTTATTCTAACATATAACCTCTAAAAAATTATTTAACGGTCTCATTAATTCATGAGTGTAGTTTTCACCCTCAAAATGAATGGGTGTAAAATTGGGGGCATGGTGGAGACTTAATAATAAATTGTGAAATATAAAAAATAATTTATTAAGTTTATGTACATGTCATTATTTATTAAATAATTATATATTTTGAAAAGATTATCTTATAGGGAAACTATTACCATAGTTGTATCCATAAAGTGTTGTTTAACATATGATATGTGTTAGTTTTGTTCTCACATGGACTCTTGAATGTTTGAAATCACAGCTGGATTAATAAATTAAATTAATTAATTAAATTAATTGGTGGATTAAATTAATTGATTATGGAAAACTCAGGGTCATGGATATTTTAAACCTATTATTAAGTCTCTTTAAAGTTAATTTTTTTAGTATAACCTTAGAGATATGGGAACTAAAGGGATGAATTTATTGGAGATGATGATTGGGATTGCATGATGATACCCAAACAAATCCATTGAAACCATAGTGGATTGAAGATTCTATGTTTATCCATAAGGTGTATCTTTTTTATTATGGTATTTGATCTATATTTTATGTTTTTTTTAGCATAGATTTATGTTTTTATTTCTAATCCCAAATTTTTTCTATGGACCTATCGATTCAAAGTTTTCTATAATAACTAGATTTTAAATGTTTTATTCCATTCTTATCGGTTTTTTGTTCTTCCCACTAAAGATTTCAGGTTTTGATCATAATGAGAATCATTGATAATCGAATAGATTATTTGTTTGGATTTATTAGTCAGTTCCTCACATATTAATCATCGTTATATGGTTATGATGATGATTAAACATTCTTGGTTCGATTCAAATCGTGATTGAATCCCTGGACCATGTGAGTTTTTTGGGATAAAAAATGAAGACTTAGGAAAGTGGAAGGAACTTTGGGTGATGGTATATTATGTAGTTAGGGAGTTGTGGTTTCTTTCTAGGAAATATAGGTGTGGTTCAATGGTAGTCACATTTAAGTGATGGAAAATTCCATTTCTAGTGATAAGTGACTATAGATCATCTTTCGGTGATATTACAATAATGATTGGTGCCTTATGTGGAGAAATGTGAATGATTAGAGGAAAAATCAGTGAATGGAGAGAGTTTTTTGGGAGATGGTATTAATATGGAATGAATAATTTACTAAAATATGTGTATTCTATAATAAAACATGTTGTGTTTCCCATGGGATACAACAAATAGGTTTATGGATCAAGTTAAGTATCCCTCGTGATGTGATCAATTACAAACATTGTATTCTCCCAAGATAACTACATGGCATGTACATAGAGAACATACCCTTGGGAATATTTTTACTTATAAACCTTGTGGTATAGGACCAAACTTCGTGTACCCTAAATGGATCATGACTTCATGAACTGGGTTTATATGCAGGGTTCATCAGATGAAATTACATTTTATGTGCCTGGTAGAAATCTATGAATTAAATCTAGACATTGAGTTCTTAGATCTATCAACATGATGTGTAATCTATATTTGGACACCATGTTTCAATACAGTTCAAAGTCAAATGGTTAGTGACCAGTCACACATCATGTACCCCTTTAGTGTATGTCATGTACTATTCTTACCGAATGATCTATTAAGATTTTTTTTGATCAGTACTCAAATTTGGGTGTACAAATAGTGTATAATAATTTTTTCATATAGAATGGGATGGTTGAATTCTCCTTAACATAAAAAGAAGTTCTCAGGATGATAATATTAGTTATTCTCTTCATATATGTGAATCTTTTGGGTTGGTTTAAGAATTATGTTCATAACGTTCTTATATGAAAGATAGGTTTAGGTAACCTGAGTATTACTTGGGAAGTGAGATCCTCTATCTGTGGGTTAGTATACAAAAATATTTAGGTATCCCCCTATATACCTATGCATGAGATCCACTATCTCATCCCATGGTTATGGCCATGTATCCACCATGTTACCAAAATCATGTGATTCTTTTTCTACGAGTCATTTTAGAAATAATGTAAGGTATCACCATATATTCTGAGGGTGTGATATCTGTTTTCTCAACTTACAAGTACATTTATGTACCCACCATTTACCAGGGTGAAAGATCCTCTATCTACATGTCTTACTCCCTTGGATAAGGTGTCTTTTATTGAGGTTTGAATATCCCTTTACGATTCCTATGAGGCTATATGGGTTTTTTTCATTAGTAATTTAGATGTTTGATATATAGTGTGGTATAAATAAACTGGTGTGTGTGATAACCCCTCAATTGGAGAGTGTAACTTGTGATGATTAGGATCACTTGTATGTTTTTTTTTTGTGGTTTCTTAGTTGTAAAGGAAAATTAGTTCATAATTATTCATGAATTGTGACCCATTTTGACCACATGTGTTTCCTTAAGATTTGACGTACAACTGGATATCGAATTCAAGGTTAATGGACTTTTATATGATATAATCATTAAATATTTCTCCTATTGTATGAATTTTAATGATTAGAGTTGATATTATTGGGATATTACATATATCCTTGAGAATTATAGATTTGGAGAATATTTGGATTATTCTTCCATGAAATTATTTGAATTACACTTTAATAGAAGGTGCATTGAGTGGACATAGTGATCAAATTTTCCTCTTTGTCCTCCACCAAGACACCACTTGAACTTGTATTTGAGGTGAATATTTTTAATTAGTGTTTCCTTTATGGTTTTTAGGGTGCCCACTGGGTTTTTTATACTCATCTATACATAGGACTTGTTCCCATATGAAATATATCTTCAAATATGATGCATTGGTTTTGTGGTGGTCTTGGCAGACTTGGAGCTGGCATGGATTATTCAAAGATAACACCTGGTGATGCTTGGTGACATTTGGTGGTGTACTATATAACCTAATTATTTATGAAATTAGTGGTGGACACTTCATATAGAGAGTTATCTTGGTTTACATGAAACATTGAGGATCTTCTGAACTTGTGGTATAGAGTCTTGTCAGATACATTATTTCCCCTAAATGTATCATGTAGGATATATTTTTATTAAATGTATCATGTATGAATTGTATACTGTTTAGTATGTTACATATATATTATTGGTATTTTTTGTTTATCTTTTATAGTGGAGGTGTTTTTGAAAAAAAAAATTATAGAATAAATCATCCATTATTATAAGATATGTCTACTCAATGCTAGATACCAACCTCCAGCCTATTAGAGGTGGGCTTGGGGTGGAACTATTAGCCTTCTTCCATCCTAGAGAATGCCCTGAAGGTCCAGGTCATGTAAAACATGATGAAAATCAAGTGTTTGTTAGTCCTTCATCTTTATTTGAAATAATATACTGTTTACTTTTTTAACATAACTTATATAAAACATATCACAAGGTAATATATAATAATTATGTAAAATAGCATATATAATTGTAAAAATGAATATTGAATCCTTAAAGTTTGAATACACATTATATTGACACAATTTTATTTTTATAAGTCATAGATTAATCTATTATAAGTTAATAATTTTTTTATGATAATATAAAATCATTTTCATAGTTTTATATCTTGGTATGAGTGTTTGAAAAATTAAATGGGTTTATATTCTTGAAATGGATTTTTTATCTTTGTAAGAAAATTATAAGTTACATAGATATGAATTTTATTATATATCAAATTTAAATCAATAAATATTTATTTTTGACAAAAATATGACATTTTTTGTTAGTTACGATCATTTTACAAAAATTTATATAAAATATAAAAAAATTATAATTTCAAAAGATAACTTTAGATCATTTCAAGTAAACCACACATCAGATTAAGTTGTGGTTAGTTTCTATGAGCCTCAAATGAAATGATTCTCTTTTTCTATTACTTTTCAAAATTAGGGATAATTTTATGGAGTTATATAAAATATAATGTGATTTTAATTATCAAAAGGAACTTTTTGCCTTTAAAGACATATTTTGTGGTGAATTAACATGTGTTTTTTCCTATTGTGAGAATGATTTGATAATCAATGTTTTAATATTATTTTAAAATATTAGTTAATTATATATGTTTTGATCATAAAAAAATTTATAACTATAGGAATATTAATAGTAAAAAGAAATATTCTATCATTCGAAGAAAAACACACTTTTTACTAACACACAATTTTTCTCTATTAATCATAAATGAATCAATGATCATTTTTATTAAATTTTGAAAAAATATGATCTTTTATTATTGGTTTTATTATTTTTCACATATTTATAGAACATAATAATGAACATGTAAACATTTAGATCATATCTCACATCAGATGAATGTGAACCATTTCCTATAGGTTATGAATGAATCAATGATTACTGTCCTAAATTTTCATAACAATTAAATCTAATTTTCTCAGGGTTTAACATTGGATTCAAAATTTTAAGACTAAAAAGGAATTTAATTATAAAAAATAACATTATATCACTACCACAAAACTGGGCAAGTCCAGCGCCACCCCTTTATCAGCGCTAACGAAAAGCGCTGATAAAGGGTGGAGCCTTTATCAGCGCTCAAAAAAGCGCTGATAAAGGGTGCCTTTATCAGTGCTAAAAAAGTGCTGATAAAAGTACCCCTTTATCAGCGCTTTTTTTTAGCGCTGATAAAGGCACCCCCTTTATCAGTGCTTATTTATTAGCGCTGATAAAGGGTCGACTTCAAGAAAAAATTAAAAAATATATATTAATATATAAATATAGTTATATAGTTATATTGATATAAATATAATATATAATTTTTAAATATATTTTAGATTAGTATAAATGTACATTTACACTTAATATACTTAATATATAAGATATTTAGTGAAAATAGATTCTTAAAAAATTAAAAAAAAAATTTTTAATTAATAATTTGATAATTATTATGGAGTAATAGTCATTTAATAACAATTTGAAGAATATAAAAATTAAAAAAAAAATTAAAAAAATATCCAAAATATGTTGAAAACGCAACTCAAACTTCAAACGGTCATAACTTTTGATCCGGGTGTCCGTTTGAGCTCTACCACATATCAAATCGAAGCCTGCGACGAGCTCTACGACTCTGTGACTAGGTGCACCCCGGTCAAGTGTTTTTCGAGGCTAAAAGAGTCCTATAAGT
This sequence comes from Viscum album, assembly GCA_963277665.1. NCBI lineage: Eukaryota > Viridiplantae > Streptophyta > Magnoliopsida > Santalales > Viscaceae > Viscum > Viscum album. The sequence goes on along the minus strand of OY728138.1, from coordinate 1,018,508,806 downwards.
CCTCCAAAACTGAGTTTTTAGTCGGGGTACCCAGATTTTTTAACATTTTGTGGATTTTCAGCCTCATTTAAGGGGGTATTATTGGATTTTTTTGGTGGGGAATGAATTTATTCCAAGATATTACATTCATATTAATATTATTTCTTTAAACTTTCATCGTTTTTTATAATGCACTGCTAATTATAATCAAATATATAACTATATGTACATTTTTTTTATATATTCACACCTAAAAATTAAATTTTTTAAATAAATAATTAAACATATTTACATATAAAATATACTAGCTCTATCTAAATAATAACTAATATCCATTTTATTTAAAATACCAATATATGAATATTTATATAACTACTATATATTAATATAACTATATATATATTAATATAACTATATATATATTAATATAACTATATATATATATATATTAATATAACTATATATATATATTAATATAACTATATATATATATTAATATAACTATATATATATATTAATATAAATATATATTACTCTATGAATAAATATAACAAAATATACATATAAATAAATAGATATATCATGAATAAGTGAACAAATCAATATAGGGTAGTGGAAAAGGATTTAGGTGTGCATGGGGGAGGTCTCGAGATCAAATCCGGGTGGAGGAAAGGGCGTGCGCGCAAGGGTGATTTAAAGGGCTAGCGCTGATAAAGGGTGTAGGCGGTGCGGGCGGGTGCTGGATGTGTGGGAAAGCGCTGATAAAGGGGGGCTCAAGCGCTGTAAACCCCCCCCCCCCCCCCGAGATTGGTAGTATTTTTTTTATTTTTTATTTTTTATTTTTTATTTTTATCAGTGCTAAAAAAAGCGCTGATAAAAGGGGTCTTTTATCAGCGCTTCATTTTAGCACTGATAAAAGACCCCTTTTATCAGTGATTTTTTTTAGCACTAATAAAAGGGGTCTTTATCAGCGCTTTTTGGAGCGCTGATAAAGGGGACCCCCCTTTATCTTCATCGGAATTATCAGCACTTTTTCTAGCGCTGTTAATGGCCATTTTTAGTGTTGATAAAAGCCATATTTTTAGTAGTGTATATTGCAGATAAAGTCATGATAAGTGTATTTCATGCATATATTTTAATTTATTTTCATATATTGATTTGTGTATTTAATTGAATACACTTGTTAATTTCTGAGTGATTTGACTTTTTATGTTTTATGGTAGGAAATAATGAAATAATAAAAATTGAATTAAAGTTAGGGGAAATAAGTGGTAGGACAAAATTTTATTTTTGAGGATGAAAAGGAGATGGAAAACTAGAAGAAGGAATTTACAAATCGTGTAATCTCATCACATGATGTGCAATTTTGAAGATGAAGGCCACTACAAGTACAAGATGTGATATCATTTCATTCCATGAAATACAATTACATGTTTTGTATTCTCATTACAAAACATGAATTTGTTTTAGATATTATTTTAGAGGAAATATGCTAAAATTCATGGAGACTGAGAATTAATGGATTACATGACGTGTAAATACATTACACTTCACGTAAAAGGTTAGGATGATATTCAGCTTTCCATATTAACCGTATCTTCGATTTTTGAAAAAATATTTGATGTAGGACCCATCCGAGGCCACCTATGGTGTATGTCTTGGTAATACTAATTAATACTAGATCCTATATGAAGCATATAAATAAAGGCCCAAGACTCCACCACCAGGATGAAGGACTGCCACTGCCATATGCATCAAATAAGATTTTATTTTCCTACCCCCTCATGACTACCATGAGGGTGTAGACCTTATGAAAAGTTATTATAATGATGGGGGATTGATTGTATTATGGTATTTTATTTATTAAATGCAATTCATTTGGGTTCTTTTACTGCATCCCTTATTTATAAATTCTCTTTCTCTATTTTTCATTCATGACCATTCCATGATCGATTAGGGAGTGATTCTTATAATTAAATCGACTATAGATTGATTCACACCATGACCATTGGGTGGATTGTCGGATATGTTTAAAAAGGATTTTGAGTAATCAGGACAATGAATACCCGAAGTATCAGGTCCACTGCGAAAAGGAAACATCGATGATTTTGGGGGTTGTCTACCATGACCATTGGATTCACCCAAACTCATTTCTGACACCTTGTGATTATAATTTAATCATATTATACCGTAGTCAATCCTGAACCCATATTTACAATTTTCAAGCATGTTTTTTTATTTTCATTAAAATCGGAATCATTCTCCATCTATTCAAATCAAAATTACATTAGGTTTATTTTATTTAATTAATATTTTATCCAACCCTATATCTATGGTGCGTATCCCATGTAGTGGCACCTCATCAAGCTATGTCCAGAATTATCCTACAATGGTGTGGTTGAGGGTGATTTTATAGGCATTTTGGTCCAACCCCGGTCCAGCCGCAGATCTCCTGCATCATTATTTTTTTCTATTACATGAAAAGTAAATGACGTGTGACATAGTTTTGTGAAGTGTAATCTATTTCAGTAGTGACTTTCTCAGATCTTTCCATCATTGAACATTCACGATGTGTATGTGGTTACATGATGTGTAATTGGTTACACGACATGTAACTGATTTTCATAGTATGTATTATATTTAGGACCCATCCTATGTGACACTGCTTCTTTTGATGAATTCATGATGGGAAAATGAATTAAATGTCATGTAAATGTGTTTCTCTATTTTTTTTGATCAACAACATCCAAAAACCTAATGTCACGCCACCATCCATGCTTGCGGTGTGACGGGTATTATTGCAATAATATTCAACCCTTTTCATTAATTTTTAAAAGATTCATTATTTCATACTATGAAACATAAAAGTTTCAAAATATCTCACAAATTTGAATGAATATTCAATTAAATACATAAAATTAATAAAATAAACCATTCTAAAATGTATGCATGAAATACACTTATCAAATACCCCCACACTTGATTTCAAAATTGTTATGAAGGATTGAATCTCAACATGATACAAAGGAAGTTCACCTTACAATGATTCAAATTCAATTTCAATAAAATCAATTGATCAAATTGAAAATTAAATGTTTGAGAATCACATGTATAAAATTTGTCAATGATACAATTTTTTAATGAATAAAAATTAACCATATATTTTACTTTCCCCGACAACGACACAAAAAATTGTTATTCCTATGGGAATAATTAATACCCTATGGGTTACTAAATTTATAAATTAAAAATAATAAACAAAAAAAGCACTAAACTATAGGGTAGTATAGGAATTGCAAGTATGAGGTAGAAACCACCAAGATATGATTGAAGATAATATTAATTAAATAAAATAAACCCATACACATATCAATTTGTAGAAATAAAATCTAAATTATCGAGCATGTGATTTGGTGAAGAAGTTTGTAGAAGAAAATTTAAAAAGGTTTTTGGGGGTAATGAATCCAGGTTCATGGGTTGAAAAGGTATAAATTAATTAATTAACAATTATGATGTCATCGGAATTGGGTTTTAAAAATTAAAATGGTCATGAAAAATTATATATGTCATATTTTATGTTTTTATCATAGCCATATACTTTAGTTTACAATGAATGGGTAACCTAACACCTTATTTAGACATAGGGATGAGATAAATCCAATGGTCATAAAGGAAATTTAAACCCTATACTTTACATTAAACAATGAAATTCAATCAATTCTCAAAATGGTCATGCTCGAAGAATAAAATAAATAAAACCTAATCCCAAATCCCACTCATAATGATGATGTAATAAGAAATCAAGAAAGAGATTGAAGTAAAGAACATATGTGAAATCCTAATATAAAATGAAAAAACATTTAAAATAAATTATACAATCAATCTCTATTCATCATTCATGCCACGACATAAAGAAATCACCCGCTAATGCTAACCATGACTAGGAGAAGAAAAATAGTGAAGAAAAATCTTACAGAAAAGCACAAAAGAAGGGAACTGCAATATATCACATATCCTTTTGGTGTCCATTGGTTGTCCTCCATCCCGATTCCCTCTCCATGGATCGACCGAGGGCGTTATTTATAGGGTTTTGGTAAATGTACTAGCCGCAAAGTATATAATAAAAAAATATTTTGTTTTTGTTTTTCTTGAAATTTTCATGATGTGAAAATGAATTACACGTCCTGTAATCACCTTATTTTCACGGTTTCAAAACATTCCTTGATTTTCAGAATAAATCTCTCTTTGATGAATTAGTGTAGTGTAATTAAAAAAATTACATGTAAATTACTTTCATAGTGTGTAATGACTTCAAAACATGAACTGGTGATGATTCTTCACCTGATGAAATCATGATACATAAATAAATTACATAGTGTGTAATCATTTTGCTTCAGTTTTTAACCTCTTCCTTGGCTCCAAAACCCTATTTCATGCCGCTCAACTCCCCTCATGGTGCAAAGTTTTAATTAGCTAAAAAATTCTAAACATTTTCTTCATTTTCCTTATATTCATTATATCCTTCCATAAAATATAAAATGAGTTAAATCATTCACATTTTGGAAAGATTAATCATTGAAATAGAAAACCAATACATTCAAACACTCTAAAACATATTCATGAAATATATTTATCAAATACCCCCACACGTGAATTTATACTTGTCTTTAATGATGAAATCTAAACATATTACAAAAGATGATCACATTACCATGCTTTAAAATCAATTTTAATAAACTAATTTATCAAATTGAAAATTAACTGTTCAAGTATCACACAAATTAAATTCATCAATGCCTCGTTTTTCAAAGAAACAAATCACCCATGTATTTAACTTTTATACTTTAGAAATATTCAATCCTTTTCAATCATCCATTTTACTTTTTTAATTCATTTTTTATATGAATGAAACTTGAAATTTACCACACATGAATTTTTATTCTCATAATCAGGGTACGATTGAATAGAGTGATGCACATACCTCAGGAACATGAAACCTACCATAGGCTTGCAAGGCATCTAGAATCTGCACCGTGTAAAGACAAAATCACAATTAATCATGTGGGTTACACCATTTAGGATCAAATGAAAATTAGTTTTAGGAGAAGTTAGGTAAATCATAAGAGAAGGAAGACACAAAAATGAGGTTTGACATTAAAGCCTTTCACATGATATCTAAAATAATCTCAATGAATGTCTACATTTACAAAATTCACTTCTCTCTATTTCCCAAAAAATTATCAAATTCAACTCATGTTACATGTAAGAACAATGAATCAATAATCCACTATTTCTATTTTTTTTATATTTAATTTTTATGTTTCAAAATTTATGCTATGGAAAAACATCACATCCACCACCTCACCACATTTTATCAATATATCATCAGTCTAAAAAATTATTATTTTTTTCCTCCCAAAACACAGCCCAAATTTTTAATTTTTTTGTCAATTTTTTTAGGAAAAGCGGTAAATAATAAAATTAAATGAAATATGTCATGGCCTCTCCCTATATCATAATATAAAATACCATAGAAAAATATCCATAGTGAAGTATATCCTAGTAAACCCAATAAAGTTCCCCACAAATATTCATTTTAATATCATGAAAAATAATTATAAGAAGGTCGGAATGGATCAAATAGTCATATAACATGACTCATTTACTAACAATATTGTTCATGGCTTATACAGGCTTGCAAATGGATTAATACAAGGTCGATCTTAGGATAAATGATAATAAAAAGAATTCATCAATAATTTTAAAAGTGTTTTGGTTCATACAGAGATTTGATATGATGTAAAGAAAGTTATAGAAGAAATCATGCCCCAGTTTCTCAAAAAATATAATATATAAATAATGGAAAATATTAGGCTCATAAGATGTCTCGAGAATGATATTAATGATTTGTACAATCACTCATAGCAGTGAATATGAACAATTAAATAAATTAATGAAAATATTAAAAATTTAAACATGGAAAAATCTTTGAAAATTTTCATTTACAATGATTAACATGTTTCTCTAAATCAATATTTTTCAAATCCTATCTCACATGATTATCTCTAGTATTTTTTTCCCATTTTTATCATTAAAATTAATTCACAAAGATATTTAAATACAAGGAATGGTAATTATCCTAAGTATTTTATTTCTCCTAGTTATATTGATTAATGTTTGAATCAAATGTTGGAATGCAATTGAGTTTAATACGCTTTAAACAATTAAAATTTGGAAGAAGAATCACTACAAGGACAAGTCGTGACACTATTGAATACTGTGAAAGACAATTACACATCGTGTATTCTCATTACAAAACAAGAATTTTTTCATGATATATTTTTGAAGGAAATAATCTGAAATTCACGGTGCTTGAGAATTAAAGGATTACACAAAGTTTAAACACATTACACGTTGTGTGAATGGTCAGTATTGGATTCAAATTTCTAGATTCAATGTATCTTTGATTTTTGACAAAATCTTTGACATGGGACCCCCCTGAGACCACCCATGAAACAATTCTTGATGATAATAATTAATACCAGAGCCCATATTGATCCTATAATTATGAACCCAAGGTTCCACTAAATGGATTCATTCAAAGCCGCCACCATCAGGATCAAGGTCTACCACTGCCATGATGCTCCAAAGAGGATTTTAATTTTCCTACCCCTCGTGACCACATAAGGGAGTAGATCTTGTTTGAACAAGTTGTAATCGATGGGGATTGATTGTATTAACGTATTTTATTTATTAAATTCAATTAATTTTGGGTATTTTTTTAGAACAGTAAATTATGAAATTATATTCCTCTCTTCTTAATTTATGATCATTGTGTGATTGGTGAGGGAGTAATTATTTCGACACATTTAACTAGAGAATGATTCAATCCATGACCATTGGGTGAATTATACACAATGTTTAAAAATGGTTCTGATTTATCATGTCAAAGAATACATGAAGTAACATGGCCATTTTTAAAAGTTAATTCCAGTGATTTTGGGGGTTGTCTACCATGACCATTTTATTATGACTAAATTTGTTTTGACACCATTCATGAACCCAGATTTATAATTATCGAGCACATTTTTCCATTTTATTTAAAATTCAAATTGTTATTCATCTATTCAAATCAACGTTAGGGTAGGTTTATTTTATTTAATTAACATTCTCTCTAACCCTATCTATATGGGTTCATCCTTATACTTGCATTTACTATACTTATATATAGTTTAGTGGTTTGTTTTTTTTATATTTATACATTTCAAAATTCAGCAACCTGATATAAATTAACAATTCCCACAAGACTATGAACCCTAGAGTGTAATCGTGTCACTCTATCATGAACCCCTCCCTCCAATGATAATATAATGATAGGGGAGATAATGACCCCCAGATTACATCTACATTAGGCCTCACATTGGTGAATAGAAACAAAGTGTACACATATCACAATATGGGTGGCATTGCCCTCCATAAGAGACAAGATAAGGTGATAGAATGAATCATCCACAAAAAATTGTAGACATAAATAAAATATAAATCCAAAAACCATACCACAGGCATTAAAAAAGTATAATTGATACAAGAAAGTATGGTCTCCAAAGTGAATACCCAAAAGTAAGAAAAAGTAGTGACACAACAACTATCCTAAGGCTCTAGCTAGTAATGCCCAGCACGACCCTTGTAATCCTAATGAAAACATAAAAACAGTTTTATATAAGTAGGGTGAGCATACAAGTATACATAGTAGTAAATCTAAAGTTGTTCATTCACATGTGAAATAATCATACTAATTCCCTCACGAGAAAACAACAAAACCAAACATTACCTAAAGAAGTACACTATCCAAACCCAACCTCACCAAGGCACACTCACCAAGTAACACACATCAAGTAATATAATATAATGTATTTGACATAGATGATAGGGTACCACACACCACGTTCCCACTGGTATGACACTCTCTCCCAATGTCATATGTCTTGGTACTCACATCCCTTCCATATACCACACAACATGTTTTCCGCACATATCTGGGCCCCACAACACATCCCACCTGCACACAACTGGGCCTCACAACACATCATGCCAACACACAGCTAAGCCTCACATAACATCAGATCACATCTCATCATGATTACACTTGGGAAAGAACATCACATCTCATCCCAAAGACACCAGGGATAGCACATCCCAACTCATCCCGAAGACACTTAGGGAATCAAAAAACACATCACTAGCAAACACCTGGGCTGTCACATCTCACCTAAAGACACTTGGGAAATCATAACCACCATATAATGCACAAATATACCTCCAACTATCAGTTCATGTGTCATACCTTCCTCACCTATAAGAGAAATAAGAAAGAGCCGGTACCCATCCATCCGTACACCTCACCAGATGTTTGGAAAAACACCCCTCGCGTGACGATGCAAGTGTTCGACACATGGTGCTTAACATGGGTGGGGTGAATATAGATATTACAAGAATATACAAATATATGTATCGTATTAAACACTCCATCCCCACCTATGAGTCCAAAAATATAAAACATCTCACAATACCATCAATTTTTCTTCTACCTCTAATTGCATAACTACCTACAAATAGAACACAATCTACAAAACCCATTTCATATTCCCAACCAATTTAGTTAACCATTTCCATACTATTATAAAAACCAACCCAAGCCATTCAAAGCACTGTAAAATAATTTTTTATTCATTCCATCACTACAAAGGCAACTAGCACAACATAACCACATATCACAAGCAATATTTAATCCCCAATATCCTCACCTTGCATCCCCAAAAGCACATCCCACAAATTATCAACTTGCCTCCCCAGTATAACATTTTAACAAACACATACAGTAACGTACTATAACTAAACTAGTTTTTCATCTCTGTGGAATAATCATACCATTCCAATGATATCACCAATATTCAACCACATTCCATCCACTTTCCCCATAGGTACAAACTACGACATATCTCACATCACATAACAAAAAAAAATTAAATTTTCACAATTACATTTATCCCATTTCACTGCTTTTCTTTGGGGAATTATCACACAAACCAAATACTAGGGAAACCAATTCATTATCCGAGTATAACTAATTAAACAATTTTCATTTAGAGTGATATTAAAAAAATCACATCCAAATAATTAAATCATAGTAGATATACCTCGTGAAAAAAATACCCTAACGACCAATGTTTTTTGGGGGGCATCAAGCCCAAACAATAATAATATCACAAACAATGTCGAAGCTATAAAAGCATGCAGATCAAAACCCTTTACCCTTTTCAATTCCATTTATCCAATCCTTTATATTTTATTAATTCAAATCAACCATAATCCATAGGTAAACAGAATAACCCCCTCCCCCCAACATGTTGCACAAATAAAAAGAAATGAATGAAATCATTCCTCAAGGAAGCTTTCCAATTATTGAATACCACAATCAAAGAAGAATGCTTGCGAAGCACAACCACACCATGAAAACCGCAGATCAACCTATACGACCCCAATGATCCATTAAAAAAAACTTGAAACATACCCCAAAAAAAGAACCACTACCACATCATATCCATGGAAGAAGAATAGAAGAAATTAAACCAAGGAAGGGAGAAAACTCACTAAATATCAACCAAGAATTTCCAATGAATATCCATCGTGATCGACAGATTGAAGAGGGGTGAAGAAGGGCTTGTTGGGAAACTTAGGGCACCTAGGGTTCACCCAAAATGAGTAGAAAATTTAATCATTGTTGAACATATAATATTTTACCCGAAAATAATTTTTAAAACTTCACATGATTGGGGTATTACGTGACTTGTAATCCCCTTTCTTGTCATATAATACCTAGGGTTCGTTTTTCACAAAAAACACATCTCATATTCATTGTAATTTATTTTACAACCCCAAAATATTACGCGTTGTGAAACCCTTATTCACGCCATGTAAAAAGTCTTAACATCGTGAAAACTAGAATAAAATCCATGAAACTAAATTTCATGTCATGTAATCCAGCTACACGATTTGTAATCTCCCAGATTCCAACCTTTAATAGAAAAACTTTTCAAGACTCCCTCTGAGACTCCTATGAACACCTCCAAAAACCAAATCCAAAAATGTAATAGGATGGGAAGGCATATTTCATTACACTATATATCTATCAAACAATTATCCCCCTCAATAATCAAAAACCAAACCTAGAAGGCACGGGGGATGAACAACCACCCCATGAGATACTTCTCAAGGACCTTATTATACATCAAATGTTACCACTAAACAAGAACACCAAACCAAATGACAAAAAATATCTCATAAAACCTCATCAACATGAAACCACAATGGTAAACCATCTCCTCACACACAATAAAACTTCCACATGACCACTGTACAACTAACAAACCACCCATTCCTGAACACATGAATCAAGGAATTTCATATTCCATATTAAGATACTATCTACTATGGGTGTCACTGACTCACCCACATGTGTTTAATCACATTTAAATTAAAGTGTATTGATTATTAATTAGGTCCCCCTTTTCATATGTCAAGAATTTATCACACATCACACCACACACATCACAAACTAAGGAAAACAACTCATGTCATTAAACAAAAAGGCCTCAAACATCACATCACAAAGAAAAATTGAGCCATAAAAATTCAAAACAACTTTGGTTATAGGGAATGAATTTTCATCTCTCTCTCTCAAGTACACTCCTCTAGGCCACCATGACTTTACCACACATGAACCAATGGAATGGTCTACCCATGTAATTCCTTCTCTTGATGATCTTGGATGTCTATTGGCTGCTCCACAAACGTTGCACCAACATTGATATCCAACTCACCCCAGTTTATGAAATGAGAGTCATCATGAAGATAATAAAGATGATGAGAGATGTGGAAGATATTATGGATCCTCTATAAATGCGGTGGCGGTGCCAACCGGTATGCCACCTCACCAAATCATCCCAACACATCAAAGGGTTTGACAAGACATGGAGAAAGCTTACTCCCACAGTGAGCCCTCCTCTTCCCATGTCGAGGGGAATCCTTCAAGAACATGTGGTCCCCATCCTAAAACTTCAAGGGCCTCTTTCTAGGATCTGCATATGACTTATGATGTTCCAGTGATACTTTCATTCACTAAAGAATAAGCTGAACCTTCTCTGTCGTGCTATGCACCACATTGGTACTGAGAATAGTTGTCTCCCCAACCTCCATCCATCACAACAGATAAATACATAGTCTTTCGTACAAATCCTAAAATAAATCAATTCCAATAGAAGAGTGATAACTATTATTATAATAAAACTATTAAAAGAAAAGGTGTTATACCCAAGATCCACCGAAGTACAAGACACACACCCACAACATTTCCTCCAATGCCTTGATAGTCCATTCTTTCTACCCATCTATCTAAGGGTTGAAAGCATTTTTAAGGCTTAATAGGGTGTTAAAATCATGTTGAAATCCCCTCCAGACTCGTGAGGTAAATTGTGCTGCTTGTTCCTAGAAAATGGACCTCATAACACCATGAACTGCACCACCTCATCCACATACATCTTATCAAATGCATCCATTGTGCCTTACTCCTTGATCACTAAGAAGAAATTTGATTTTTTTCAACCAATCCACTATCACCGAGATAACTTCAAAACATTATTATGCTATGGGTAATCTTGTGATTAAATCCATGAAGATGTCATCCCATTTACACTCCCGAACATTCAAGGGTTGCAATAAAACACTAGGAACATGATGCTCACCTTTACCTTCTGGAAAACCAAGCACATCGTTACAAGCTCTACCACTACCTATTTTATCCTGGGTCACCAAAACTGAATTCTCAAGCCATGATACATTTGGAAACTTATGGTTGTATTGCTAAAGGCGAGTTATGAAAATCATGAAGGAATCCCTCAAAAATACATATCGAAACAAACAACCCTCTAAAAAACAACATACGGTTCCGATCATTCTCCTACAATCCCTTTGAAGCATCACCATGGACAAAAATATCGCACAACACCTCTACCTCTCAGCCTCCCTACTAAGACTCCTCTGCCTGCTGCATCAGAGTAGAGTGCACTGTCATCTAAAACAAATATTCTCTATCACCATCCACTTTTTCATCTAAGTGCGAGGGTGCCAACTCCTCCATCACTATCCAAACATCCAAAGATTCCCAATAACCAACTACTTAATATTTCTCCTCATTGATTGAATTAATTTGTTTAATATGTGATCTAATTGGTGTGTTGTATTTTGGAAATGTAGAAAATAAATCATCGAATATTTGTTTGAAATTTTCATGTCAATGTTAGGATCTCTTCTTTGTTTTAATCTTTTGAGGTATGTTTATAAAACTTAAAACTACACTTTCAATCATTATGGTCATATAACACATAATATTTATACAAGGTTTGTTTCTACATGTCAAAAATTAATCAATGATCATTGACAAAAAATAATCAATGATAATTGATGTAGATTCTTACGGGTTCATAGGTTTAGTCATCTTCATTGTTTCAACTCATAGGAGGAATCATTTTTAGGTAAAATAATCTATAAAATTACTGACTCATCACATACTCTTGGATGCATGCGTACTCGCTGCATCCAATGAGTTTATAAATAAAGAATTTCATTTTTAAAATAAAATATATTAGGATTCATTAATTAACCCTACATCACACACCTAAAAAGGTTTTGATTTTCCATTTCTTCCCCCTCTACTCAGTGCTTCCCACCTCTGCTCCTCCGGTGGTTTCTCGCACGACACACAAGAGTGATGCCCCTCAACCTCAAACCAGACATGGGGGTGGGATATGGTGCCTGAGGATTCTTATTTATTCCCCTTCACTTCATCTCCTAAAATCCTTCAATATGTAAGTGTGTTTTGCAGTGGAAAATGGTGCCCTATTTTTTTACAAATTTCCAAATATTTTATTTATGTGTGGGTTTAGAAATTAATTAAAGTCAACTCATGCTTTATTTTATTATTTACTAAAAATTATTTTAATATGAATTTTTGGTGTATGCCTGAATTGATATTAATATTTGTTTTGTACTAATTTGAATTTTTTTTATTTTAAATGAAATTGGTGTGATGTTAATTGATGATCAATGTTTATTGATGTAACCTTTTTGGGATTTGTTTTCTTTTGTGATGAATGTTGAATTTTCTTTAAGAAATACCATTTTGATATATTTTTTTATGTTTTTTCTTGAAATTATTAATTAAAATTGGATATACATGATGCCAAACTATATGCAAGAGGCCCAATTGTTTTTTATTCAATTTATGTAATTTATTTTGATGTGGCTCAATTTTTATAAAATGCAGTATGTGTATTAATACTTAGGTTGATAATATTCTTGTTGTAAGGAAGTTTAAAATGATGTTGGATGATTGGGTTGAAGTATACTCTTACGTGTCTACATGTCGAGTCTATGGGCCGAGTTTATTGGGATCGAATGAGTCAAAGTAGACTCTTGAGTTTGACTACATTATCTCCCACTCGAGTGGTTTATCCTCCCACATTCAATGTTTTTAAGTGATAGAACCGATACAAATCCATTTCAAAGTCTACTACACTAATATGCAATACTAGGGGAATTATATCACCATCCCAATGTGAATACCTATATAAAATGATTTGTTACAAACTAATTTCATTTCATTTCCTTATGAAACTGAACCACAAGGCATCTAATATTCATAAATTTTATTTCAAGCTACGTATGGATAATGACTTGCATGGAAGCCTTATAAATGACTAGATTTTTTTATTATAGAAAAATCTTCTTCAGGTTGATCTCATAAATGCCTCATCTCATCCAATTAGCGTTATGGTTAGTGAATAACCAATATCTTTTTTCATGATATTCATTTATGGAAAGTGTGTGGCTAGAGAAAGGGATGTTCTCGAACATGAATTATCACCCTAAAACTATTGATCCAATAATTTTTTCTTAGGAGGAAACTTTAATATAATCATAAATAAATATAAAAAGGGGGAATCTACTCAACCATGGATTTGGAAGAATTTCTAGGTTTCATGGATCATTTTAACCATATGGATCTTAGATTTAATAGAAACCAGTTTACAGGGTACAACATTAATATAGTTAATAGTATAAAATTAAGTAGACTAGACAAGTGATTATTAACTTGTATATTGTCTTATAATTATCACACATGATGTTCTTTCACCTAGATCATACTCTATCCTATAAATCCCTACTTCTTATTAAAATTCAAGCCTCTTTGTCTCCTACCCACAGCTTCCACTTCCCAAAAGGATAGGAAATGAATAAAAATTTATTTTCGCTATTCAAAACTACTGGAACACTCCTGGTCAAGGGAATCAACTTGATCCAGATTAAATCGTATAGAATGGAGGATTATATTCTATAATGGATGATCAGGTAATAGGATCATATAACTTCATTAGAACAACTCTGATCAAGGATTAGTCAGTTTGATGGAAGACACCATATCTAATGGAATGATGATATATTTTTTACTTCCTTCCACTAAATTCATACTTCTACAAGAAATATGGATTTATTAGAAGAGGGAGGGTTGGAAAATAACTTTCATCAGGCTGTTAGAGGATGGTGTTCCTAGCACAACTTATTTTTATACATGGATTCATGAGAGTAAGTTATATGGAAATATTAACCTATAATTAAAAGATGGAATTATATATAGAAATATTGAAACCACATCCCTATTAAGGGAAACACATTTTAAAGATAATATTATAGGCCATTGAAAATGAATTAGAAAGGGACACTCTATCAATGATGATGGAAAAAAAATCGATAAAATACATCAATTATTTAAGGACTATGACAATGATAGTATGAAAGCATGCCCAATGGATAGTTAAAATTTTGAGGCTGTTAAAAGACATAATCCATATGTCACTCTAGGCCTAGATAAATTTATTAGATCATTATATGTCATAGTTTTGGATTTTATTAATATAGATCTAATTGGGGAAGTCCAGGATTATTTCATAGGTGGTTCTCTCCCATGTGTTACCACATTAACAGTTCTCATGAAGATTACCAAGGTCATACACCCAAAAAAATTTGGTGATTCCCTATCAATTAGTCTATTTAATTTCTCTTACAAGGTTATTACATCTATTCATAACATGAGACTATACAATATTATTCCTTAAAAAATATATGAGTAATAATAAGGGTTTCTGAAGGGAAATAGTATACTAGGGAAATTTTTTTATGCTCAGGATATGATAGTATAGTTTGATTGTAAAGAAGTAGGATCTAATGTTATGATTAATAATTCATATAATAAACCTACTGTAAAATTTAATGGAAATTCATATTATAATTACTTAGTAGTTTAAGCTTCTTAGAATGGGTTTGAATTATATCATTCAATAACTCTCCTCTTCCTATTTTATGATCTCAATATTGGGGAGAAGGATAGGGTTCTTCATGTCACCATGTGTCCTTCATTAAGGAGATCCCCCTCCCTAAGATTATTTATCATGGATCCTGATATACTTAGTATGATCTTAAACATGGAAATTTCATGTGTTATTGTACAACCATACAAAGCCAAGTATGGATTTGTTGGAATATATCAAATATTATTTATGAATTATACAAATTTATTTGTAAATGGAAGAAGAAAGTCTGTTAAAAGGTATAAGGAGATTATTATTGAATACAGTAGTAATATTTTAAAATGAATCAATACTCATAAGAGTAGTGTATGTACTCCAAAAAAATGTTTGTCAAGCCAAAACAATCAATGTAGATAGACTTGGTATCATCAAGATTCAATCACCTATGAAATACTTTGGAGTATCCTTGTCAATTAAAAGAGATTTTATTACAGATTTTGAAGGTATCCACAATAAGATAAAGAGTAGAATTTCCAACTAGAAGAGAAAATGTCAATTTTTTGGTTGAATGATCACCCTAAAAAATAGTGTCCTTACATCGATTCCAAGGAAAGTCCTTGTATTAATCCAAGCTCCCAAATATGTTATTAGAAGAATTTAGAATATTTTTTATAGTTCCATTTTGTATGTTGTGCCTGAAGGGAGACATCATTGGTCTAGTTTGGAAAGCCTATATAATCCCCTTGAGGATGGATAAATTAAACATAAAATAATTGAAGAGATAATTTAGGGTATGCAAGATAAAATTTCCTGGGATTCTTTCATTGGACAATCTCTATGAGAAGTCTTTAAAAAAATAAATTAAGATTCATCTATGGTTTTCTGGAATGAGGAGAAAAATATGTCCTCTCACCTTTGGATCAATATTAATGAATCCATTATAATCTTTTAAAAAATAAATATAAGTTATAAGAAGGAGTTACATTCCCTTCTAGAAAGAAAACTGGATTATTAAACCCTCTTCTCCCCTGGGATCCCAGTCATGAACATAAGATTTCTCCAAGTGAGTTCACATCCTGAATTCTTAAAATTTATATCGGGATCAGAAAAAAAGATCTTGTTCTCAAGTATTTATATGGTTTAATAGCCGAATAAGTGATTATTCACCCCCAGTAGCCTTGGGTTTTTATGTATATCCTCTATCTATGGACACATCCATGTTACCTATATTGAGGACACATGGGTCAGCCGCTTATGGTTAAAACCATTCCTATGAATGTTGATTTTTTATTATGGTGCATTCAGAACCATATATTCTTAAAGGATGAAAATGTGCAGACAAAAATTATCGTGATGGTATCAAAGTGTATGTTCTCACTACAAGAAAGAGTGGGTTTTTTATTGGTTATTAATGAATAAATATGTGCGTGTCGTAAATAAAAAAATTGATTTATTTGTGAAGAAATAGAACTCACATCCCAAATAAATCTTGATTTAATGGTATATATGATGAAATAATTCACAAATGAAAAATTGATTTGGGAGAAACATGTATCATTCTACGTATAAGGACTATTTGGGACTTAAATCCTCACAAATAGTTATTTTTTCAAAATACTCTATTTTGACAGATTAAAATTTCCTTCAAAAATAATATACTTTATGGAATAAAGTAGTTCCCACCATAATTACTCTACGGGTTAAGAAAGTAAAAGTTAAATATAATGGGAAGCATTTGAGATGGATCTATACATCCATAAAAAATGCATTTGTGTTTTTTGTTATAACTATTTATGTTGGATAGTATTTGCGACGAAACCCATCCAAAATTTTCAGAGGTTTTTATTCCCCCTAACAACATCATTCCATTATAATTTATGATATCCTCTTATTGAATGTACTTAATGTTCTTATCTCATATCTCTCTATATAAAATTAATCCCCCCGAAGGCAGTTGGGGGGAGAGGGAGGATGGGTTATGGGGCACCGATCATTGGGTCCATTTGTCAAAACATGTATTCTTGTATTGTGCATTATAAATAGAACACACATTTTAAAATTAATTTTTGACCAGAATATTTTCATAATCACTTCAATATCTTTATTTCGATAAAGCGTCGATTTTAGGGTATTTATTTTTGAATTTTTAAATTATTAATTTCTTCAATTATTATATTAATAATAAATTATGATAATAATGAAGGTGGGTTTGATTCAGTAGTATGTTGGTGTTGAGTCTTTAATTTTGTGGAATTGTTTTTTTGAATTTTTCTTGTGGCCCTACATCTTTTGTTTTTTGTTCAAAGAAACCAGTTCTCCTACAAGGGAATGCACTATAAGTGGTTTAGAAAAAAATGTTTACACCAGATATTCACTATATGGAATTGAATGTTTGAGAGGGTATGTCAATTTCCATCGGTACTAGGCCCATGCACCCTTTCATGGGATAGCTAGATGAGTAGCGTTGTGATTATGGAAGCTTATCTAATGTTTTTGATGCTGGGGAGGGGCTTCTTTTGCAGACTTGAATTTGGAAGCTTTTGGCCTTGGTCCTTTGGTCCGTGGGGTGTGGTTATTGTTTTATGTCCTTGATGTCAAATTGGGTTCCCCCTCATCCCTTAAAAGGGGGTCCATTTTAATAAAAAATTATTTTTTAGTCAATAATTTACAGCACATGCCAATAATTATAAAAAAATAGGAACAATTAGTAAAAATTACCGATAATTAGTATTAATTAGAAGTAATTAGCTATAATTTGTCACAAATAGCTGAATTTAGTGGTAATTAGTATTTAATAAAATAATTTGTAAAAATTACCATTAATTAGTAATAATTAAGAATAATTATTGACAATTAGTAATAATTATTTATAATTAGAAATAATTACTAGTAATTTCCATTAATTAGTCTTAATTAGTAATTACTAATAATTACCAATAATTTGTAAAAATTAATAGTAATGAATTTTAGTTAGTAGTAATTAGTTCTAATTACCTGTAGTTAGTAATAATTAATTATAATTACTGATAATTAGTAATAATTACCCTTAATTATCGGTAAAAAGTAATAATTAACAGTAAATATTAAAAATTACCCATAACTAGTATTAAATAGTAATAATTACCATTAATTAATAATAATTAGTAATAATTACACAAAATTACTGATAATTAGTAATAATTAGTAATTATTACTATTAATTAGTAGTAATTAGTAATAATTATCAATAATTAGTAAAAATTGATGATAATTATAAATATTTAGTAGTAATCACCGATAACTATTTATAATTAGTAATATTTTTATAAATTTTTAATAATTGCTATAAATTTGAAATAATTCATAATAATTTTCAATAATTTTAAATAATTTGTAATAATTTTCAATAATTTGTCTGAATTATTATTTATTAGTAATAATTATGAATAATTACTATAGCAACCCCATTTTTAGGCACCTAGCCCTTTAATTATGTATTTTAAGTATATATTTTCATCAGATTATGTTTTGGTAGGTTGAAAGGAGTTTTGGTATACATTGGAGGATTTTCTAAAGGTGCACAGTTTGATCACGGTTAATAAAAATTGTGAAACACCTCAAAAAACTACGAAAAAGAAGTTAGTGGGAACTTTCCAGGAACATGGTTGGTTCACAATTTGGGCTAACTATAAATATGTGTCAGGGATGACATACACCTTTAAATAGAAGAAAAATCATGGTTGGTGCACTGTATGTCTAATTGTGTGAGCCAACCATGTGAGGGGCTGGATTGAGTCAGTAGAAACTTCATGGTTGGCACTCAGTTTAAAAAACTATTCATCCTAACCAAGTAGCATACATTTGGTCCTCCAAAATTAGTGCATGTAATTTTATTTAATTCATTTAAGACTTGGGTTTTCCATTAATTATCCTAGAAAATAGATTCATTTACCTCCCTAGTCTATAGTAGTGATTCCCTTCAATCTGAGAGAAATTTTTATGCATTTAAAATCCCATTGGAGATCCAAATTCACCAGTAAGTATCTTTTCTTGGACATTTTTCTTAGATATCATCTCCTTCTCTTTCCTAGAACCTTATATCTAATCTTTTGAGGATAAATCCTTGTTCCTTGATCAGAATTTTAATGTTTTATATTTGGATCTAGGGAAGGAAGGGTGGTTCATGATCGGTTGTATTGAATATTTATGATATTTCACATTTTTTACAATTTTTATGAGGTAGATTCTTTCTCTCTCGACTCTACTTGATTTGAAAATAACGTCTTGTCTTGAAATAAATTTTTTTTCTTGAAATTATTGTGGAATTATTTTGTTGTTCTTATTGGAAACCACTTTAGTGATAGGTTGAGAAATTAATTAAATATGATGGTTTTGTGTGAAATGTACTTGAATTATAATTTTAAAATGAAGATTTTAAAATTTTGTTTCTGATTTGATACAGGGAAAATGGTTGTTGAAATATTTTAAGAAGTAAAGGTTTTAATGTGAAATGGCTTGGCATCGATTTTTGCATACATGGCTGCTGTTGTTCATTTACACTGGGCATGGACTTATGAAATGGGAATGTTCCATTAGGGAACATGGTATTGGATACATTGTGATTACTTAGTAGATAAATAGGAGATCACTCATGAGTATGGAACTATCACCTAGGCATATATGTGTGGACATGTGGATGTGTGGATGTGTGGAATCATGGAATGGATTTGACCAGTGAAATTGAGAAAGGTTTTAAATTATTATTTTTATTTTATTCCAATAAAAACTATGTTTTATTCGATGAAAACTATTTTGAACTGTTTTAAACTATTTTATGTAAATGTTCTAGTACGTTTTTTCTCAGTAGATGGAGTTGGGAAGTCATTTGGGGGAAATACTATTGAGTTTAGACTCACCCTATGCTTCAACATTGTTGTTATTTTTCATATGTCTTTTCTAAAGTCATAGGTAAAGGTAATGTATCTCAGTTCGTTAGGAATTGTTCTTGATACCATGGTAATGGATTTTTTATTTTTAGCATGGAGTAGTTTGGGAGTTTCTTGTGGATGTATTTGGTGCCTTTTGTTTTTTTTTCTTTTGATTCCTTTGGTCAAGTCACTTAGTTATCACTTGTGATCTGATATGGTTGTTGGTTTTGTCATGTTTGAGTTTTATTTTTTCACTCATGCATCATATAGAGGTTTGGATGTTTATGATTGACATGGTTTGGTTATTTATCTTTCAATGTAAAAATTTTCCACAAAATTTTCTTGAGGCCCTTGAAATTTATTTTCCACATTTGGTGTATTGGATATATAACTTAAGATCAATATCACCCACTACCTATTTCCAGAATAATGGTTGAGTTTAGGGATTTTAGAAATGGTATCATTCTGTTTGGTCCTTGGGTATTAGTTGTCTCCAGTCTGAGAGTTGGAAATTGTATCTGTCTTGATAATTTTATATATCTTTTGGGAAATTTGCAAGGAGATAGTATTTTAGAAATGATAATTTTTTATTATAAAATGTGTATCTAACCTAATTATGATGAACTTCATATGACCAAGAATTTTGGGTACATGAGTGTTTTTATACACTTCTAGGTGAGTTGTCACCTCCTAATTGAGGATTTTGTTGATGAGAGTTATGTGAAATACATTGATAGTTTGACTTACGAATAAGAATTCATGGTTTATTATTGATTTATTGATTTATTGAAATTGTATGAAGTAATTATTTTTTAGAATTATTGAAAATGTTTTCAAATGATTAGGTTTTGAAAAGGCTTGATGGTGGTATTTTGAAAATGGTTAAAATGGTTGATCATGGATAAACATGATTTTGGAAATATATGTGGAGATATCTGTATATATGGTAAAAAAACCATCTAAGCCTTTAGTTTCTATAGAGTGACACTTAATGGTGTTTCTATTGGTTAGAGTGAATGGCACCTGGAAGGCACCATAAAACTCAATCAGAAGAGTTTGATGAGAATATGGTTTCACCTAATCCATTGGTGATCCAATAGTTGGTCCAAAGTATTGCCTAAGAATTTTTGCTGGTGGATAGAGGTAATGAAAAGGATAAACCATAAAAAGTGTATCATTTGGATCAGCTCTATATGCAAAATCCACCAATATTTTGGAATGATTCAGAGTCAAAAAAGTAAAAGTGTGGCATAATAGGATAAATAAAATCTTTAATTTCCTTGGCACGCCCATATAGTTGAATGTCAAGTTGGAAACATATATGATTGATGGTCGAGCACATCAGTGGTGGGATTTTATAGTTTAGTCTAAATTGGACCAATGAATATCATGGGTGCATTTTTAAGAATTTTTAAACAAAAAATTATATAATCAGACATTATGAATTTTTAGAACAATATAGTTATTCAGTTTAAAGATGGAAAATATAGTGGTAATAGAGTATGTGGATAAATTCATTAATTTACTCCTCTTTTCACTAGATGTTACTACAAGTGCATCCTTTAAGGAACACATTTTTGAGTCATGGTTTAAACTATAAACTCAGTAAAAGATTACTGTCAAATATATTATAGATTATATAGATGTGTCCAATAGAGAGGTAGTGGTAGAAATAGACATCTCATAAAAAATGAACATATACAACATGTTTATTCTGATTGGAATAGGCGGGAAATCTATTGCTAGAAATAAGTAGAGGAGGCACACCGTTATCAAAGGGGTGTTATATATCAGAATAAGACTATGAGATATTTCAACATAACTCCTTAATTTAAGAGTAATACTTTATGTTTTCACTATGTTTTATTATATCACATCAAGTTCGATTTTATGGCACCACCTATATCAATTCACAAATGAAATAAGTTGTGAAATCTTCAGCACCATTATCAAAGTTCTCCATGATCTAAAGATAAGGACACATATCATGTGTCTCAGACATTATATTATTCTGTGGTATGAGGTTAAAAGAATAGATATCATCAATAGTCCTGAGAAATCCATGGTGATTCGAGGAACACCCTAACTCCTAAACTTGTGCAATATCAACAGGGTAAAAAAGAGAAATGTGTAGTGAGTAATAAATTAATAAAATCTGACCAATTGATCATGGACGATAAATTTGGAACTTCGATGGTGATAGGTATAGTAAATTAAAATTCTAACCTGATGAAATATTTGTTTAATAATGGTTCATCACACTCATTTATTGATTCTTATGCCATTTTTCTTCTAGGATTACATGTTGATATGATGCCTTGCTTCTTGAAACTCCAAACACATTTGGGGAAATGAGAGTGTTGAGCCTTGAAATTGGTATTTTTTTCAATAACAATCAATGGGATATAGTGGATATGATATTTCAATATGATTTAGATGGTTTTATATGACATAATTATGGGAATGGAGTGGTTGATTAATATTGATCCCCATATTTATTGTTATGCATGGAAGGTGAGTTTCAAAAAATTTGATGGTGTTAGAAATCTCTTTAAATTAGATTGGGAAGTGGATGAAAGTAGAGAATGAACATTGGTACCATTTTTTGGAACTATATTTTACCAGTTGATAGTGGTTTCTTCATCATCAGTAGATGAGATCGGGAATATAGATGTTTTAACTCTAGAGGACCAGTTTCTCGATGTTTTTCTTAAAATGTTCTCAATTTTTTCTTCCAAAAGAAAAGAAAAGATTATGATTTATATCATACCTAGATAAATTCCTATTTCCCTTCCATATTATCAGATGTAACCAATATAATTGAGGGAAATTAAGGACCATTTATAAAAGTTTGAAATTAAAGGATTCATCTAATTGTGCAAGTCTCAATGGTCAGCACCATTTTTTTATGAAGAAGGTGGATTGAACTCTTAGGATTTGTGTATATTATCATATACATGACCATGTTATGATAAAGAATCAATATTATATTCCATAAATTGATGAATTTTTAATCAATTGAGGGGATATTAGTGGTTCTATAATGTCATATTTTTTTCAGGATATCACAATCTATGAGTTCAGAATTAGGATATTTTGAAGACTAATTTCAAAAGAAGATAAATGCATTATGAGTTTTTTGTTATGTATTTTGGTATTATGATTGCACCAACCATATTTATTGAATAGATGAATTATATATTTTAAAGGTATCTAGATTTTCTATGTTTTTTGTTTTTATAGATGATATATCAGTGTATTGAAGGATAAATATGGATCATGAGAATCAATTTTCTATAGTATTGGGTATCTTTTTAGGCACATCATATATATGCCAAGTTATCAAAGTGTAATTTCTAGACACAAGAGGTACATTTCCTTGTACATTCCATTTTTGAAAAATGAATTTATGGGGATTTGAAGAAGACTGAGGTTGTTATCTATTGGAATCTACTAAACAATTTATTTGAGATATGTAGTTTTCTTGGATTATATAGGTAATATAGATGTGTTTATGTGATTTTTCAGGATTGGAATCACTGATTATAGTATGATAAGGAAAGTTTTTCATTTCCAATAGAATTATGAATGTCATAAATCCTTTAATGAGATTAAGGTTATACATAAATCGACACCTATCCTCATATTTAAAGAGTATAGATATTGAAATGTAGCCTATTGTGATACATCAGGATCTAGGTTGGGATATGTTCGCATGAAAGGGGATCATGTTGTCACTTATGGTTAATTAAAGTTATGGTTTATTAAGAAGAAGTACCCAAAACGTCAATTAGAATTAGTATCTATAGTCCAAACATTGAATACATTGAATCATTATCATTTTAGTGAAAAACATATGGGTTTTATAGATCATAAGACTTTGAAACACATTTTATCATAATGATATTGGAATCTAAGTTAAATAATATGGATGAAATACCTTAAAATTCTAAACTTTGTCTTGATTTATAAACAAGGTAATGTAAATTCTCTAGTATATGGATTTAGTAAAAAGTATTATAATCTGTTAGATAAAGAAGCTTTGAATTAGTGGAACTCGATTCCTGGTGTAGCATACATGCACCTAGATTATGTTGATAAGGGTGATATTTTAGTTTTATTCCTTGTTTTTTTGTTCTTGATTTGGTTAAAAATATGAAAGATGCTCATATATAATATTTGGAATGTGGTTTTATGAGGTTAAAACTCAATGGTAGGAAAACCATTATGGGATGGAAGCTAGATCAATGTTTAGTTTTGCAGTTTATAGATCAAATCATGGTACCATTTGTTTTTTAGGAACAAATTATTAATTCCTTACACCATTCAAAAAATATTTCTCATTCGGGCATTGAAAAGATGTTTAGAGAGATGAAATAATTTTTTTTTGGGGGTTGTTATGAAAAGGGAAGTGGAAGAGTTTTTTTCAAGATTTCTTTTCTCTCAATAGGTTAAGGTGGAGAACTAGTGACCAATAAGAATTTTGCAGTCTTTACCAATTCCTATGTGTATGTGGGAGAATATATCCTTGGATTTTGTGAAAAGGATACACTATATGGTCAAGAGACATGATGGCATATGGGGGATAGTGGATTGTCTCATAAATTTGGTTTATTTCATCTATCTTTTGGAAACTAATTTGGAATAGGACTTGTCCAATATATATATATATGATAAGTTGTAAAGATACATGGTGTTACGATCTTTATTGTATTAGATATAGACCCCATTTTTATGTCTCAATTTTTGAAATCCTTATATCAAGACCTTTACAGTCATTAGACTATGACCACAGTGTGTCATCCTTAAATATGGATAGAAAAACTGAAAGGATGATCCAAATGTTATAGGAAATTATTTTGGCTTATGTAATAGATTTTAGGGCTCATGGGAGGATTATTTACTATTAGTGGAGTTTTCGTACAATAACATTTATAATTCCTCAATATAGATGATTTTTAAGCATTTTATGGGTGTCCTTGTAATTATTCACTTTTTATTGTGAAAATAGGTGATAATTTACTTGATGGACCCAAAACTTTGAATGATACAGTGAAGAACATTTATTTTTCTAAGAAGAGCATGGAGACGGCTCAGAGTCATCAGAAATTGTATGTGGATCATCATAAAAACATGTATCTATTTAAGGTGATTGATCCTGTGTTTTTGAGAATCCCTCCAGTGCTTGGGAATCATCATTATTGTAGGCATGGTAAGTAGTCTTTGTGGTAAATAGGCCATTTGGAGATATTTGAACGGGTTGGTGAAGTGTAATATTAGTTGTATTTTCCACCAAGGATTAGTTCAATTCATAACGTGTTTCATGTATCTCAACTAATGAAGTATCAACAGGGTCAATACCATCTGATTTAATGGCATAATGTGGACCTATAGTTAGATGTAATGTTTGTTCTAATGCCTATATAGATTATGGTTCTGCAGGAGAAAGTATTGTATGGGAAAATAATTAGTCTAGTATGGGTTTTATGCAAACATGGTTGGATTTATAAAGAAATGTGGGAGTGTAAAAAGGAAATGTTTGAACAGTTTCTCAAACTCTTCTATGAAAATTATGGTTTTTTACTTTATAGAGACGAAAAGACCAATGGTGGGGAGAATGAAGCACCCATGTTTTCATGTTCCTGATAGTTTATTTATATATTTCAATTATACATTTTGACCAGGTTAAGTTTTTTGGAGGTTCAGGGGATTTTTTCCATGATATGGAGGCTTTTATGAAGGCGTAAAGTTTGAGAATGGTTAGTAAAAACCATGTAACACCTTTTAGAATCCATGTAGATGAAGATATTGGGAACTTGGTAGGTGTAGAGTTATCATACACTATAAAATAGTGGGGAAAGAGTGGTTGGTGCATGTTTTTTTCTAACCATGCAAGCCAACCATGTGAGGGGTTTTCTTCGGACAATAGGAACTGCATGGTTGGTGCATGATTTTCTAAGCTGTGCAGCCTAACCAAGCGGTGTACAACTCTCCCAATGAAATTAATAGATCTACTTCAATTTTATTTATTTTAAGCCCAGGTTTTCATAAAATTCTCCCATAACACATATTCGTTTTACTCATATGGCTTAATAGGTGATTCCCTTTGATATGAAATCATGTTTTTGGAATTTAAAGGGCCATTAGAGATCTAAATTCACCAGTGAGTCACCATTCTTGGACGTTCTTATCATATATATTCTCCTTATATTTAAAATAACCAAAGATCTAAACCAAAGAGGATAGATCATTGTTCCTTGATTGGAATTGTAATTTTTTATGGTTGGACCTAAGGAAAAAGGTGTGGTTCATAATCATATCTAGAGAATATTTTTTCCATTATTTATTTTTGCCATAATTTTTGAGGTAGGTGGATTCTCTCTTGATTCCACATGAATAGAACATGAAGCCTTATATTGAAATAAATGGTTTTCTTAAAATGATTGTGGAATTCTAATGTAGTTCTTAGTGAAAACCTCTTTAGTGATGGTTTGACAAATGGTGGAAATGGGATTGTTTTGTGTAAGATGTTATTGAATGATAATTTTAAAATTATTATTTTAAATTGGAGATTTTGATTTGATACATGGAAAATTATTATTGAAATGTTTGAGGAAAAATTGTTTTATGTAAAATGGTTTCTCATGGGTTTTGGAATACATGGTTGGTGTGGGTTCATTTTCATTGGATGTGGTCATGTGGAAGTGGAATGTACCATTGGGGAACATGGTAATGGTTACCTTGTAATGACTTGGTAGATTGATGAGAGACCTCTCATGAGTATGGAACTGTCACCTAGGCATACCTATGGGGATGTGTGGATGTGTGGAATCACGAAATGGGTATGCCAAATGGAATTGTGATTGGTTTTAAAGACTTGTTTTGATTTATTTCCCTGGAAAACAATTTTAGATTTGATATCATGTTATTTAATTTGATTTAAACTATTTTATAAAGATATGATAACATGTTTTTTCTAGTGGCATGAGTTGGGATGTCATTGAGGGTAATCCAACTGTGTTAAGACTCACCCCCTTCATGGGAAATGTTGTGCGTTTGTAGATGGCATTTATTGGTACACTGGTAAAGGCAAGGTTTATTAGTTATTTATTAAAGAGTCATGATACCTTGGGTGTGGATTGTTGAGTTGGAGATTGGTGGAGTTTGGGAGTTGTTGGTTGATGTCTTTGGTGTCTTTGGGTTTTGTTGTCTTCTGTTTCATTTGGTTTTGTCACTTGGTTTCTATTTGTATTTTTGTATGTTTGTAGGTTTTATTATGTTTGAGGTGTATTTTTGTACTCAAGCGTCATATAGAGGTTAGGCTATTTATGATTGGCTTGGTTTGGCTATTTATATTTCAAAGGGAAAATCATCCCCCATTGGTTTTTTAGGGTGTTGAAATTTATTATCATCCTTCGGTGTATAGGGGATGTCACTTAATGCCAGTGACACCCACTACCTCTTACGAAGAGAATGGGTGAGGGGTAGAATGCTAAAATTAGTTATAATTAATCATAATCATTAAAAATTAGTAATAATTACCTATAATTTTTAATATTTAGTAAAAATTAGTATTAATTGCCAATTAATAGTAATAATTTCTCATAATTAGATATAATTGTTGATAAATACTGATAATAAGTAATAATTAGTGATAATTACAAATAATTGGTAATAATTTGTACAAGTTTGTTATAAATAGTAATAATTAATAATAATTAGTAGTAATTACCTATAATTACAAATAATTATTGATAATTAGTAATAATTACTGATAACTACTAGAAGTTAGTAGTAGTAACCAGTAATTACAAATAATTAGTATTAATTATCGACAACTAATGGTAATTATTGGAAATTACTAACATTTTGAAATGATTTGTAACAATTACCAATAGTTATGAAAAAATACCAACAATTAGTAATAATTAATAAAAATCTGTAATAATTGAAAATAACTAAAGATAATTACTAATAATTAGTAATAATTACTAACAATTACTAATAATTATGAATATTTAGTAACATAACTAGCCAGGTTCCCAGCTCCTTTTTATTTAGAAAAGAAAATCCCCTTTTAACTAGGTTGAGATGTATCCCTTATATGACCTGAAGGCCTAGTGGCCTATAGGTCCATTACAAAATGATAACCCAAAGATCCTGAAGCTTGAAATCCCTTTTTCTAGGCCTGGAGGCCCATTTTTTGCCCAAAGGCCACTTCTATGAATAGTACTACTACAATACATACTGCTACTACAACACCCTCTGGAATCCCCCCCTCTCCAAATTAGGTGTCATCGAGGATTGAACCTTCAACTCATGCAGTTTGATGGGGTGATAATTTGTAATAATTTTTAATAATTACCGATAATTAGAAATAATTAGTAATTAATAGTGGTAATTAGTAATAATGAGTGATAATTAGTAAAAATTAGTATTAATTACCTATAATAATCGATAATTTCACTTAACTATCAATTGTAATCAATAAATAGTAATAATTTGACATAATTATCAAAAATTAGTAATAATCAGTAATAATTTTGTATAATTAGTAATAATTAGCAATATTTTTGTATAATTTGTAAAAATTTACAATAATTATGGATAATTACTAATAAATGGTAATAATTGGTAATAATTAGTAATAATTACTCATAATTGTTTATTATATGTAACAATTACGGATAATTAGTAATAATTACCGATAAATAGAAATAATAATCAATAATTATTAATAATTAGTCGTAATGAGTAATAATTACTGATAATTAAAAATAATTTGTTATAATTACCAATAATTAGAAATAATTTCTAATAATTACCGATAATTATTAATAATTATTAATAATTTCCAATAATTAGTAATATTTAGTAATAATTTGTAATAATTATTAATAATTAGTAATAATCAATAATAATTGGTCATAATTGTAGATAATTAGCAATAATTAGTAATAATTATCATTATTAATAATAATATGAAATAATTACTCCTAATTAGTAATAATTATTTATATTTACCATTTATTATTGATAATTAGTAGTAATCTGTAATAATTAGAAGTAATTACTAAAAATTAGTAATAATTTGTAATAACTATTAATAATTACTATAATTAATGATAATTTTTAATAATCATTTGATAATTAGTAATAATTAGGAATAATTACCAATAATTAGTAATAATGAGTAATAAAAACAAATAATCAATAATAATTAGTATAATTATTGATAATTATTATTAAATTTTAATAATTAATGGAAATTATTAATAATTATAATAAATATATGACAATTAGTAGTAATTGGTAATAATTAGTAATGATTACTGATAATTATTGATAATTTGTAATAATTTTTGATAATTAGTAATAGTTTTTAATAATTAGTGATAATTAGTAATAATTTGTAAAAAATAGCAATAATAATCAATAATTATTAATATTTATCGATAATTAGTAATAATTATAAATAATTTTATATAATTATTAATAACTAGGCATGATTATAGATAATTAGTAATAATTACTGATAATTAGTAATAATTAGTACTAATTGGAAATAATTGGTTAAAGTTAGTAATAGTTAGTAATAATCAGTAACAATTAGTAATAGTTTGCAATAATTAGTAATAATTAGTAATAATTGGTAATAATTAGTATTATTAGTAATAATTTGTAATAATTACCGATAATTATCAATAATTTATAATAATTTCCAACAATTAGTAATAATTAGTAATAATTATGAATAAAGAGTAATAATTGGAAATAAGGTCCAATAATTCGTAATAATTAGTTATAATTAAAAATATTAATAACAATTTGTAATGATTATTAATAATTACTAATAGTTAGTGATAATTACTGATAATTAGAAATAATTTGTAACAACTACTAATAATTAGTAATAATATCGAATAATTATTAACAATTATTATTAATCAGTAATTAAAGGTAATTTTTAATAATTGCAAGTAATTTGTAATTTTTTGATTTATAATTTTTTTTAAGATCATCCCATATAGTAGACTACTCATAATAAATATTTCTATTTTTTATATTTTATAAAACTATGGTATAAGGAAACATGAATTTTATTTATTATAAGATATTGATTGGATAAATCATCACTGAAATCCAAACCATTATGGTATGAATCATGCATATTTTGAGGGTGTCAAAACTTTTTTATCTTCTGCTTCATCAAAAACATAATTTTATTTAGAAGGAATAATTAAGTTTCTATGTAAAAAATGTGATCTAAAATTATTTGGAACATTTGATAGTTGTTTATCGATAAAAGTGGAAGTAAGGCCCGATGCTTACTTCAAAAAAAATTATTTAGTTACCATATGTTTTCACATCAGGTTTACCATTTTATTTTTAATAGAAACTCCCAATGACTCTCATATTCATAATGAGCTATGGGTTTACTTTACAAGGACTTATGTACATTGGAGACTTCTTATTATGATGCTTAGGAACTCACATAGGTCGAGTGGAAGAGAGGTAGGGATTATCACACCCTTTTGAGAGTAATTATTTCCTACAACAATGATTTATTATATATTAATGATATGTTCATGAATACTTCACATGCTTCAATATATGACCGGTTATGCTAAAAAAATGATCGATTGTTCAATCCCTTTACATGCATGAGGGTGTTTTACTTATGACAATATCTATATGGATCATAGGTTCTCCATCTCATTTCTCATTATTTATTAACAATTAGGGACTACTTGAACATTAATGTTGTATGACCAAGAAATATAGAGTTTATCATCATCCACATAGGTAGTTGGTATCTTTGAATATGGATTGAACCCCTAGGAGGCGTCCAATATATCTTATGAAACAAAAAGGAATCAAAACACATGTAGTTCATTTAATACCTTTCTGTTTAGTTTTACATCATGTTGAAAGGACATATATGAGGGTATTTAGTCAATAGATAAGGGTCTTGGGTCTTGGGAAGGTTTCATTTGTAACCTCTTTATAATTATATAATTTCTTGTAGTTCAATTTTATTTATATGTCATGAAAAGTATAAAAAATAGGTTTTCGAAGGGAATTAAGCAGGTAAGGTTTCCATAAGATGAAAGGAGCACCATATTTGGGGCATTCTGATGATTCTATTAGTACAATCATTTTAAGTCACTAATCCAATGTGATTCATGGTTATTGCGAGAAAAAAGAGATAATAGAAGATTGGATACATCATATGAGTGAAAAAGTGTATGTGGATTCTAAAATGAGGTCGCCCTAATGTTTTCAAGCATGATAACCAATCTCATGGTGAGTAGTGTGTGGATTTAAGGACTTAGGATGACATCCTATACATCTTACATATCATAGTAATCACGGTACTTATGGTTCAGTTTGTACTCCTAACTCGATAATGTTTAAGGAAGGATGGTAAACCCATATAGTGATCCTTGTCTAACAATCTAGAGTAATTGGAATGTTGAAGGACTTATACCATATTATATGAAAATTTATGGACCTAATTCTCATCTTGATGGTGGATGAAAAGGGTTGATATAATCATAGGATAACTTAGTACCATGAGTTAGTATAATTTGAATATAGAGGGACTTATATTAAGGTGGAGGCCCAAGACATATATTAATTCCCTATACTCTATTGAAAAATAGAAACATATTCATTCTTCATCTTCTGATGGATAAAGGGACACATATAAAATGTTCTTTCTATGATAGAAAAAGAGATATGATGACCATGAAAGGTCTATTGAATATGATTAAATGTAATGAAGGCCCTTTAGAGAGAATGGGGTTGAATGACTGAATAACCCTAGTAAATTATGGACACTCCCCTATAAATGGGGTTTTTGGATGAAGGTTCATAGATGGAGGATCACATGGTAAATGTTCAAGTGTGCCTACCTGTTAAGGCTGAAATTCCTTAAGGATGTTGCATTATAGGAATAACTAGTTTAAGGATACCACATAATAAATATGAAATGTCTACGGGTATTTCTTGTGATTAATGGGCATATCACATGAACATAGTGATACAGTTAGATTGTCTGACAGTCTGTCTCCAGATCCATCTAACATGTATAATGATATCGTGTGATCAAGACTGACATGTTTGGGGGCCATTGCATGATCAACAAACTGATCATGGGAACCATATGATATTGCTAGCATTTCCAAGGGTCTACCACATGGTACATCTGATATGTCTAGGGGATTCTTCCTAACAAGTATGACATGTTCGGGGGGTTTTCATGAGGTTAATGAACTGATCACATGAATAGTGTGATCCCTTTTCATGAAAATATCATAAGTCTCAATACGTAAGGGTGACATCATTTGCATCCATTATCATATGAATCCCATGACGTTTATCCATTTGTTTTACATTAAGTAATTACGTTATTCAGTATACATCCATAATGGACTTCACATGATCAATCTGACATGCCTAGATTCCTTTATATGATCAATAATGTATCTTACGATTGACCCTTGCATAACTCATTCACTTTATTTTCCCTAATCTACTCACCAAATGTTTCTAGGAAGAAGGATCTTATAATCATGTGATCCCTTCACTCCAGAAATTACTCTCCCATATGTGTGTGTTTCATATTATACAAATGGTGATTTTTAAAGTAATCTCCACCCTAGTATCTATTCCATTTTTTATGAAGGGGAAATCCAAATACCTCGTAGTGATTTGGGGAATGGACCATCTATAAAAGTTGGTATCATTTTATTTGCTTTACGTGATTGAGCAACACATCATTGGTGATGTCCTTATCTTACTACATGATAAACAATGATTGCATGATCGATTCACCATTAATAGATTTATTGAACCCATGGTAAGTCTGGGGACACATGTATGATAGAGATAATTATATGAAGTTCAATATGGACACATCCAAAGGCCTTTTCTTATCCAGGCTACAATTTCCAAGGACATCCATGTGATCAATACCACTTATCCAAATGCATTTGTGTGATCTGAATGACATGTCCACGGGACTTTGTGTGATTCAGTTACTTGTCTAGAGGACTCTACATGATCATGATGACATGTTCAAGGTCCATCACATGATCAGGATGATATTTCCAAAGTCCGTCTCATAATCATCCAGACATGTATGAGGGATTGTGTGTGATCAATGAACTGATCAGGAAAACTGCATGAGCCCTTTGTGTAAAACATAAAAACTTATATTTCATTTTGATCTAATTATTTAAAATGTTCATCACATGAATACTTCATAATATTTAATCACTTTTCAAATAATAAATCATGTGATCAATCCATCAGTGGAAAATACCTTCATGTGATTTAGACGACATGTCCAAGGGATTTTTCATGATCAAATAATTGATCACACGAACTATGTGATACATTCTCAAAAAAAATTAGAACTCCATTTATATGAATATCCCATTATTTTGAGATTTTATCACATGAATCCCATGGTATTTTCAAGCACATTTCCACTAGTTATCCATCGAGGCATCGTGTGATCTATAGTTTGATCACACAAATCAGGAAAACACTTTTCATGACTTGGAATACATTAATTTAAATTCCTAGATCTAACAAAATGATTAGTGATCAAACATGGATCTTTCATCTTCTTTAACATAGTATTAGGTACAAACATTATTGCTTATTTCTTGGTGCATCATGTGATTTTTTAAGGGTTATGTGATAACGGGTCTCACCAAAGGCCACATGATCTCATGATGTAAGCACATAATCCCTATTTTATCATGATTCCTTCTTATTTTTATTTTTCTAATGTGATACTTTTGATTCAGGTATTTTTTTATCATAAAATATTCCAATGATCATTTAGAGGGTGATAATAAATTACCCACCCAATAAGATAAGTCAAGAGAAAAAATTTAGGACTCATTGTTAAGTAATTAAATTAATACCTATCTCCCATGGTCTTCCACTATTTTCCCATCCAAGAATCTCTCTGTCTTCCAAGAGACCTTTTTTATTCCATTATATGCCTTATGAAAAAGAGTGAAGAGGGATAATCATTTCACTTATGACTTAGATGTTTGGAGACCTCATGAATTTTTTACCACCTTTTCTTGAAAACGTCAAATGAACACATCGGGAAAACCGATCACTTGATCCAATCACTTGATTCATATTATGTGACCACTTTGTTTGAACGAACTGTGAAACAAATACACTAAATAATCAATGTTAGTATTTTTTTGATGATGCATATCACCTATTTGGGCATGGTTTTAATTCACATGATGTACATGGGCATCACGTGATTGTTTGATTCACATGCCCTTCCCATGGTTATAAAATTCGCATGATTTTGAATGGTTCAGGTGACCATGAGACACGACATGGGTTATATAATCATGAGACATAGAATGTATCTTGTGCTTAGTGTGACTCCCTATAATTAAAACACTATTCTATTCAGTGTAATTTTTTGAGATCTAAAATATGTTCAAACACATTCTTGTTTATGTTTTAGTAAAGGTGGATTCAAGCTCAGCAGTTCATGAAACATAGAGGGAGAAAGGGTTATGATCATTGAGAATCCAGATTCTAACCCTAGGAATTAATTATTTTGTGGAAACAATGATATATAAGGTCTTCATTAAATCCATATTCATGAGTATAATCTTCTACATAGACACGCCCTATATAACTTCAACCTTCTGGATGATTATACAATCCCTTCTTCATATCACAATCATCCATCTTACTGTTTTATCCTCCTTTTCCTATATCCAAGTGGTTGTCTCTGATCATATCCAACTAATTGTGTCACCATTCTTGGGGGAATCCTATACGTTGAATCACTCATATCTATGCTTGGATGGTTTTGATCTTTCTCATCAAATGATTTCCTAGATTTAAAAATATATACTCATCTCTTATTTGGAAAATCTCAAAAGGTAGATGGAATACAAAATGTAATCTTCACCATGTCATAAACATTTTTGATAAATGGGGATGGACATTATGGGTTTCATTGGGCTACACATAATTTTCTATTCAACTTCATGTCATCCAACTCTTCTAGGTGATATGGATTTCTCAATTCCTTGGGAAATGTTAACCAAACTCCTTAGAGAACTAATTTATAATTTGTGACTCGACACCATCTCCTTTTATCTGACCAACAGAGAAGTGAGAATTTTCTAATGGGGAATCTATCAACTTGGTGGAATACCTCATCTAGAGAATATATATGATGAATTCCAACATGATGAAAATGTTTTGGATGAATCTATGTAGACTACCACTTTATCTTATGATTTTGTCACCATTTGGAGAGATAAGCTAAAGAAATAAGGAATCCTATGCTCGATCACCTCCTTCAAAAAATGGATAAGTTTATTTTTTGGTTGAATCAAGTATTTTACAACTACAATACATCCTCATCACTACCCTTCTCGATAGTTTTGGGACAATGTGTCCCCAACTTGGTCCATTATATAGGATAGGGAGTACACTTCATGGGTTTATAAGGGGAAACATATCTTATCTTCAAGTCTTTTGTTAATGGGATTTTTGGACATGTTTCTAAATAGATGGATTTTACCTGCTCGGGATTAACGTCTGGGCATCTGGTTCGATACATTAGTGATGGAATCCTATTTAGTATAAGTAAGATCCCTCAACCAAGATGTTCCCACCCTTTATTGTCTCTATAAAATTATTGTCCATATTAAAAAAATGGAATACCCCTAACCAGATCATTGGAACCTTCTAGTTGTTATTTGGAAATATAGGTTGGAACTTCATGTGTTGTTGGTACCAAAATACCGTATTGATCCCTCATTCCCTACTCTTCCCTAGGCTACTAAATATCTACAAGGTTGAGTATGTTTCGTTACATATCTATGAGTCCATTAACATATTGACCAGGTATGACTATTTTAATTTCATTCCTTTGCCCACACCATCTAGGATGATCATTGATAATTGTAGTAGTTGCCTTGATAATGTGCCAAACACAACATCATCCCATGACAATGTATTTATAGTTATTTTAGACAAGATTGTTATCTAAAAACCATATACCCCTTTAAAAATTTCTCATTAGTTATATTATTCTGAGAAAGTATCTTATCTTCCTTATTCTAATGTGCAGGGGAAATGAAATATCAAGATTATTCAACAATTATGGTTGATCTGGCATGTGAGGATACATATGCCAAAAATTCATTGGCCCATACTGGTGATCATACTTATCTTTCTTGATATTACACCCATGATTGGATGAAATCTTTCTCAAATTGTGTACTGATCCAAACTATTTGATGGGTAGACACACCCAATTCCTCCCTAAACCCATTGCTCGAGCCCTCAGTGGAGATAGTTCAACACATGGATGTCCCTTTGAAAAAACACCCTTATCATGTCATGGAGTCCTCTGATAGTGATTTAGATCTTTTTGGTGAAACCACCCCTCCATAACTATAGTGGATAATGTTCTGATTAGAGGAGGGGTATAGTACGTAATTGGTGAAGAGAATATATTCCAAGCCACTCTCTTTACATATTCATTAGAAGGATTGGGCCTTCCTTTGATGGATATGATTCTTAAATATACCTTAAACGTTATTCCTCATGTGAACGCACCCTCTAAAATATTAGTTGAGAGTGAGATAACCCAAAGACTGATTTGGGACTAGATATATGGCCTAATTATTGAGATTCCATGGATGAAATATGGGGTCAAGGAGAGTTCCTCTGCCATCATTTCTATAACATGAGGGTAGGAATATTCAATTATCTGAAGTTATATGAAATCAAATTATGGATCATACTATCCCAATAATAATTTTCTAGGAAAGAGGGAGAGCCGCATGACTTAGACTATAAAAATTGTATTCTTCAATCTATGAGGGATGCCTTTCAGATGTCAGATAAAAATTACAAATAGCCTCCCAGTTGAATTATCAGGTCAATGTATTTTCCACAAAAATAACAAAACATTTTTCATTAATATCCCACATGAAGAAAGGTTTCTCTAAGGAATCCACTTTTTTTATTCCACTTTAAAAGAGAACCAGTAAATATCCTCCTCGGTCGAGGCTCTTCATCCCCTAGTGATGGAAGAGGAAATGGGGAAGGAAACACTTCATTATTCAATTGAATCCTCCTTCCAGACTCAGTACAATCTAGAGAACTCAACATAACAATTTTTATAATGATCATATTGTATTTTCTCTAGTTAATCATGGGAAAGAAATCATACCATTAATATTACTCATTTTTTGTACTTTATAAATGAACAAAAAAAATTCAAAGACAATACTTTATTGTCATTTATCTCTTTCATTCATTATTTACTTGAAATTTCATGGAATTAGTAATATATAGATTATTAGAAACATCAATTTTTTATAATACCATGTAAACCCAAACATGAATTAAAATTATTGACTCTTAAAAGACCTGTAAAGACAATGTCCCCGGAATGATTAATGTAATAGACATCCATATTGATATATATTTTGTTGTATTTATATGATATCCTCATTTAGAAGGACAATTTTGGTAAATATTTAATATAGGGATAGTTCTATAACTTTTTCTTAAGTCAGGGGATACTGATCATAGCATTATTTTTTAATATTTCTAAATAATAGACCCTAAAAACTTTGTATCACTCGTTTTTAGCCTTTAATTTTTCAAAATACATTAAATTAGAGTCCTTAAAGGCATGAAATTCATTTTTTTCATAGTATAACCTTTATGGGTTTTTAACCTGGCAAGTTTTATTCCTTATCATATTTATCGGTGTTCAATGTGGCATGGTTCCCCTAATGTGCGTGTCCAGCAAACAAAAACACGACTTTATTCAAGGATTCCATTTATAGGTTTTTATCTTGGGGAGTATTGGGTTTCATTAAATTGGAAATTTAAGTTCTTATGAGCCTGGTATATAGTGTTCTATTATTTCTTGTTGAACTACATGGACCTTATTTCTCTATAATATAGTGTCTTATAGATTAGTTATTATTTCCCTATAGTTTAGGGTCTTATAGCTTGGACCTATTGTTGTAGTAGACAAGGGTATTCTAGATTAGACCTTATTTTTCTATATTTTAGAGTTTTCAACCTTAGACCTTATATTTTTATAGTTTAGGGTCTTCTAGCTTGGAATTGTTTGTTTATAGTTTAGGGAATTCTTTCATGGACATATTGTTTCTCTAGTATAGGGTCATCTAGTTTTGACCAACTATTGGTATATCTAAGGGTATTTTAGATCAAACCTATTGTTTCTGTAGTTTTGGGTCTTATAGATCAGAACTAATATTACTATATTTTATAGTCATCTACCTTAGAACTACTGTTATTATAGTTTAGAAAATTCTAGCTCAGACCTATTGTCATTACTGTTTAGGTTCTTCTAGCTCAGACCTGTAGTTGATGTTATTTAGGGTCTTCTAGATTAGACATGTTGCTGCTGTAGTTTAGGTTCTTCTAAATAAAACTTATTAATGTTGAAGTTTAGGTTTATCTATCTTGGACCTATATTTTTTATAGTTCATCATCATCTAACAAAGACCTACTATTTTTAAGGGTTAATAATGATAAATGTGAATGAAGGATTATGATGACCTACATATTTACTGATGACATTGAAGGAAGAATATTCGTGATGTTTTTGGACACCCTACATTCTTACTACATAATCCGTTGATAAGCAGTGACATAATTTTAGGGATGTAAAAATCCCTTGGATTGTTAGAATTTTTGTTGTGTAAATCATACCCTAAATAATTTGAACTGAAGATGATGGGTTATAGAAGAAATGTCGGGGATGACTGTAAAACACTCTGAGGTTCCAATTTTCATTGTGATGTTGGTTGTTCTCACAAGGATTGAAGGCACTTTTTTGAAAGGCAAAGACAACTCTAGTTTTCAGGTCATTGGACCTTACGAAGGTCATACTCATTATTGTTTAAGAATAGGGTTCCCCACTCCTTTACAAGGGTGTTAGGAGGTTTTAGGGATTTCAAAAACAAAGATAGTAAATTATGGTATTGTAACACCCTGATACTTTACCAAATATATTGTTTTAAATAAATATATTCTTTTTTATAGCTTTCAATCCATGCAACCCCAAGTCTTAAAGAACCATAAAACATTATATCATTATCTAACCTTTAAATTGGTGGGTATGAATAAGAATAACTAAATTATAAAAATTATATGATTTAAAAAGTATAAAATAAATTCAACGATAATATATTTATTATAAATAAATTAAAAACAATTTCAAAGAAAAAAATGTTTCCTGAAAGACTTTCTAAAAAACATTTATTCGTGTTATCCATACAATAATTAAAATAAATTTCTACCAATTTTATAAATTTTATTTGAAAAAAATCATCATTAAAATATAAATTTAAATATTATATTTCAGAAAAAAAAATTAGACTTTTTTGAAATGTTTAATTTTTTTATGAATAGTAAAAATACTAATTTTTATTGAAACCATCATTTTAGTTTAAATTATTTAAAAAGTTAAATTATATTTTATATAGATTTTAATGTAAAATTAGTAATATTAATTTACAATTTTACTAATTTAGGTCATTTGAATAAATTTCATATTGAATTTTGATATAAAAACTTTTTAAAATTCTAAAAGTTTTCTTTGGAAAAACCAATTTTTCAACGCATCTGTGGGTTTAATTTGAAATTGAATTCAACAAATTATATGAATTGAATTTGGAAAAATTGATTCCATATATTTAATAAAAATAATTTATATCATATAATAAAATTAACTTAATTTTTTTCATAATGAATATTAAAGATATTAAAAATTATTTACTGTAGTTAATATTAAAACAAATTTACTATGGGGTTAAACTAAAAAGATAATGGTTAAAATGACCAAAAACATATATAATTCCCATTTTATGGACATATTTTGAGCATCTATATTCCATGTTCTATAATGACTCAATTTTTTGATTTTTTCATTAGAAAAATGTGGGTATTAATTTTTTAAATTCAAAAATTCCAAGTATGTTCTATCCCCCACATAATAATAGCCTTCCCCCTATCCTCTCTTCTTCACACTTTTAAAGTTATCTGGTTTGAAAAATACTTACGAAAATATCTTCCTTAATTATACACCCAAATCCAAGGGGCCTTATTTTTATTAGGAAACCCTCCTAAGAAGGCTTTCCGTATAAACCTAAAGGGGCTCTCTAAAGAAGAGGTAAAATTATTAACCTATATATTTGTTTTATTTCTTATTCATCATCCATAAAATATTATTCTTATATGAAAAAAAATAAAACAATTAAATAGTTCATAATTATAGGTTATTATTTTAATTCAAAAACATATATACTTATCCACATCCATCAAATGGAAAAGAAATCATCGATCATGTTTACAACAAACTACAGCCTCGTGAATCAATGTAATTTCTTTCCATCACCACCATTAAAGGATGAATATAATGATGTATTTAAAAAATTTATTTCATATTTATGATATTTTTATACTTATATATTTATTATATCTCATATACCTTCTTACTAACCATTTATTAAGGGGATATGATAACGTCACTCATGTACGGTGGACTACTTCCTCGCGAAGCGATGCAATTCATTTTTTCTATTATGCTTTACATGGAAGGTTATAAGTATAAAGTTAATGAATAAATGTAAAATTTATGAACTTACCATAATTTTTGAAATATAATATCATATCTTAATTCTTACTGTCCAATCTATTGGAAAACAATGATGTCGCTCATGTGTATGTGTGGACTACCGCCTCCATGTAACAATGTGAAATGTTTTTTAATTTTTTTTTACATGGATGGTAATAAGAATTTATTTTAAATAAATGATATATATAACATAATAATGATTTTTTAAGGTGAATTAATATTTATTTTCCTTTCATTCAATCCATCAAGTAAATAGAAACAATGTTCATGTGTATGTAAAACCTATTGTCTCCATGAACGGTGTAATGAATTTTCTATCTTTATCTTTTATGGATTAATTTAAATACATATATAATGAATATATATGATACTTATATATTTCCTTATACTCCTCAAATGATTTATCCATGATCAGAGTAAAGGGTCCAGAATTACTAAACCAAAACATACAAGAAAAACGAAACAATTATGACTCAAAATAATGATTTTTACACTGTATTGTTAATAAAAGCATCATAAAATAAAAAATTAAACCATATATCAAATAAAATATATTATTTTGGTAATTTAATATACTTCTAATGAATATATATTTATTATATAGGGGTTACACACATGTGTAAAGGAAATCAGATTTGAGGTAATGGTTTCCCATCTCACTTTCCCTTGTGTCAAACAAATTTCATATTCTCTATTTAGTTATTTTATGTGGTATATATACTACCAATTTATAATTTTTTATCACTAATACCTTTATATCCATTATATTTAATATTTCATTTTAATTTATTTTTTTCATGGGGCTTATTATTCAAAAATTACAGTGTGGTAATAGTTTATTTTAAAATCTCAACATTTATCAAGATTCTTTATGATTATAATTAAGATGATGAAATATAATGATATAGCACTGAAGAAACTCATGAATTTTGTTACCCTATGTTTATTGACGAACATTCCATTTAATAATTCCATTTCCTCTATTAGGTACTTAAAATTATTGAGAAAATGTGTTTATTAAAATCCAACTTTATTTATCTTTTCAGTCAAAAATTTTTCTTCTTCCATACCCACATTTTCAAAAAAGAAAATTAAAAAGTGTTTTTAATATTATCAAAATTAAATTTTAATTTATTTTTATCCCATACACGACTTTTTATAAAATTAATTGAAATGAATATTCTTTTCATTTTCAAAACAATGTACTTTTTAACCTTTTCAGAAAAGTGTGTAAAGAATGTTTTTTATCTTAAAGGGATGAAAGTAATTATCATATATACTTGTTTTGGAGATTCCTTTACAATTTTAAAAGGTCATTTTCAAAGATTATTTTTATAATGTTCCATAAATTTTTAGTTTTTAAAATTTATTTTAAATGTTAAAAAGATATTTTATTCATGAATGCTTATAATGGAAATTTTATGGAATTTTTATTCATCTATGACAACAATAATAGTTTAACCTTATACTTAACTTGGAATATGTTGTAATGATACCATACTTATTATTTATCCGGTTTGTTTAAGATCTTAAGATTGAGATGTACTAATTTGATACCATTCTTCATATTACTCTGAATGGCTTATGATTGTGTTTATTGAATGTGGAATGTATTAAAATTATATATGCTAGTTTTTGAATATGAAATTTATATTTATTGTGTTTCACCCATTTTATAGGAATAATGAATTAGACTTAGTATGTGATGGTTGGGGCCTTCTATTTTCCTTCGATTCATCAGTTGGTCTCATGATACAAACAAATTGTGTTTTGGTTAAGGACTTTCCAATTTTCATAAGATATCATGGCATTCATTCATGAAAATATTGTTATGAATTTCAAGATTATGATTTCCATTTTTATTATATTAGTTATTATTATTCCATGTTATTATTGGATTAGTTAAAATATCCATGTTTAATTTTCAATCTCATATGATAATTTATATGGCATTATTTTTTCATCATTTATTCCTACCATATTATACTCAATTAATTAATTGAATGTCATGTGATTTAGTTATTTACCTTTCCATATTAATTATTCTTATTTATTCATGATATATTATGATATAATTATAACCTTACCTATAATGTGAGATCACCCCTTTCTTATATTTCTTTCACCAAGATTATAAGATGTATATTCTGATTGATATGTAGGGTTATGGTATAAGAAATAATGATACACTCAAAAAAAATACTATGTTGTACTTTATGTTTTCAATTATAATATTATATTATGATATAATTATATCCTTATTTGTTTCTTTATTCCATATTAACATTAAATTACTTATACAACATTACTCTTGATAAACATGCAATCATTCCACTACCTTCTTAAACCATTGACTGAGCTTCATCGTTTTATTCCTTAACACTTCCTTCATCTCATATATCATTTGTAGTCTCTTTATCATCATCAACATAAATAGTACCCATACGACCATGTTGATTCTCTTCATGAGATTTTCCCTTAGGGCATCGATTTTCATAATTCCCATACATTACACATTTAAAACATTTAATCATTTTTGATGTCTTAGTAATACCATTATCCTTGTTCGTTGTGTTAACGGAACCTTTTCCTTTGCAATTACTGGCTTTGTGTCCTTCTTTTCCAAACCCAAAACAGCTTCTAGTTACTTTGAAATATTCTCCTTGATGCCTCTTCCCACATGATTTACATGAGGGAAATTGAACTTTCTTTCCTTTATGATCACTATGAAACTCCGTCTTTCTCTTATTAGCTGCTTCAGGAAACTCACT
This sequence comes from Viscum album, assembly GCA_963277665.1. Taxonomy (NCBI): domain Eukaryota; kingdom Viridiplantae; phylum Streptophyta; class Magnoliopsida; order Santalales; family Viscaceae; genus Viscum; species Viscum album. Next base: position 1,018,465,023 of record OY728138.1, on the reverse strand, counting down.
AAAGTTGAGATTATTGATCATATTATGAGATTGCTGATTAGGAATAATAATGATGTTTCTCCTTCCAACTCTCATTTAATTTGGTTTCTCATGAACAATATCATTCCATTGTCCATAATATTATTCATTGACATTAATTCTCTTATTTCCATCCATTTTCTAAAACTCAAAAAGAATAGTGTGAGAGACAAAAAATCATACGAGGAAAAAAATAATCAAGGGGGGTACTTTCAATCTCTAACATCTTAGGTTTAATCCTAGGTTATTCAGTATCATTACCATAATTATAGGACTATAACCTATAGTTATACTTACCCTTGGGTACATCCCTAGACATACCTTATAAATATCTCTAGGGATCTCACTAAAGTTTTTTCATCCTAGTTTTCAATGGTTGAGTAAACCTTCGCTCTGATACCAACTATAGAGACCCAAGCTTTACATACAAATACATTAAATTTATTTTTTGTAATACATGATACATGAAGAAAAGATATTCCCAAATACCCTATTAGTTTAGTGTCTTTGGAAACTCAGAATATAATCTTATAATCATGGTGAAATATCTTCAACATCTCCCATAAATATCTTACCCTTTTTTTCCTACCAAAAACCTTTCTTTATATCTTGGGGAAAAGAAAACATAAAAAGGGTGAGATCAAATGATAATTAAGGTTAAACATGGAGAAAATAAAACAAACCGTATACATTTGAACGTAAAAACATCAACAGAAAGTTTAAACATCAAAATCTTGATTCATGAAATAAATATTGGCAGTACGTAAGGAATAGCTCATAAAGTAACATCAACCATGATAGAATAGAATTGGAATAAAACATGTAATTTTGGTAAACTAATAATAACATATTATTATTTCCATAGTATCCAATGAATTTTTTCCAAGACCATCATAGTGGACAAAGTCTGTTACTGAAACTGGTTTACTTGTCGTTCCAGCCATATATTACAGAACTAGATTTACCTGTCATTCTAGTCATGTCTATCTCATGAGATATAAATATTTACCCAATTCATTGGAGGTAGATATAGGTCCCACCCATCTCATAATGAAATCATTCTTAAATTTTCCACAAAACATAAATCATTCATCATAGCATAACCCAAGAAATAAAATGGGTTTCTAAAACATCATTCCATCATGACATAATCTATAATAGATAAATGGACTTCATAAAAATAATTCCATCATAAAAACAATCAAATAAAAGTAATAATAGGGATATATAAATGACCCTATGTTATCTTAGATGGAAAATAATTTTGATAAAACACTTGAACTTAATTCCTGAGGAAAATATCCTTTCTTCTTTAAAAACGTTTTATTTTCTCAAAATTACATGAAATTTTAAAAGAAATAATTTCATTAAAAATAAACTTGAAATATTATAGAGTAAGATTCATGTAAATAAGTAACCATTAATATGTAAAAACTAGTTCATTCTATATAAGTTAAAAAACATTATCCTCATACTTTTACTGAAAAATTCAAAAAGTACCTCATATGGTAAACCAAAGAAAGATTCCTTCCATGCCATGTAGTAAAATTAAAAAATGATTAAAAATGACTTTAAACATACATATAATAATAGTAAACATTTTGTGAAAATATTTTTATAAAAAAAGGACATGGATGATAAATATTTCCCCAGAAAATACTTACGTATAAACAATCTCGGATAAAATGAGATTGGAAAAGTTATCCCTTACCTTTGGTCTGATTTCTTCTGTATGTGTCTAAAACTCTTGTATAGTAGGTTTAAACATATTATTAACTTGTTACATAACCATAATAATATGTATGATATCATATATGATTCACTTAAGACTTTATATTACCTGTTCATTTTTCAATTCCATTTTAAAGCAACGTTTTGGGTAATAATCGTTTCATTTATCATACGTGTTTGGACATGTTATTCTTCATCTGATTACTCAGATCATGATTTAATTAATTCCATAATGTAAAAAATTATTTATATATCATATATATTCAGTATATAAATATATATAATAGATCGATAAATGGAATGGAATACACCATTCATGGAGACGGTAGGTCGTACGTACGCATGAACGTTGTTTTCATTTCCTTATAAAATTGAATGGAAGTAAGTAAATGACATATATATATATATATATCCATTAGAATTATTATTTCATATATTTCATGATTATATATTATATATAATTTATAATCATTTTTTATTGGTTAACACGGAGAATGAATCGCATCATGTCGTGGAGAAGTTAACTCGTACGTACGCACGAGCGACGATATCATTACCATGGTTGTTGAATGGTATTGAAGTGGATGGTGTATAATATCTCATAATTAGTATCATTTTATAATAATCATATATAGTTATTATTTCTACCATTATACCCATCCAAGTAAGGTGGTGGTGAAAAACAGATTACACCGCGGTGTGGAGACGGTAAGTCGTACATACGCACGCGCAGTGATTTTGTTTTTCGTAGGATGGATAAAAGGTAAAATATAATTGTTTCAGATTTATAATAACATATAATTACCTCTTCCTCGACGCGCCTCCTTTAAGAGAGGAGAGGGGCACTTTAGGAAAGTTCCAAAATATTAATTTATTATAAATTCAATTTTGATTTAAAATGCTCCAAAACTTATTTAATTATAAGATATGATTATTTTGGTTCTAATTCCCATCATCCAATTATTTTTTGACATGTTTTGAATATTTTTTTATCCTTATCTTTTTGGATTTACCCTTATTTTACCCTTTTTAATCTTACCGTGATATCATGTTATTTACACATTGTGTGTTAATTTAATTACCATATCATGTAAAACAACCCAAAAAAAGTTATTTATGACATATTTGGACTTATATTAACCATTTGGATGAATCTTAGGTTTTTATAAATTTAATATCATTTAATAAACTATTTTATGTTTTAAGTTATGAATTGTGTCAATTTTGGACATTATTCATACTTTACTTTTTTAAAACATTTATAACATGTTTCTTTCAAAAATAAGGTATTAAATCAAAGATAATATATCAATATAATCCAAAAAATTCTTGGATGACATCAAAATAACCAAATTACATTTGTTTTAAATTTTATAAATTCATTTATTTGAATCCTTTATTAATGAAGCAATCATTGCATCATCCTTGTGTCATAATTAAATTTATTTATTTAATGTCCAAAAATTAAAAATAAAATATCATGATGTGTAAAAAAAATTATATTTATAGTGACTATTTATAGTCTAAGATATCACTTATATAACCACATATAAAAAAAAAATTTAGTAAAAGATATATGTTTAGGTTATCTTTTCCTTAACATTAAATTAAAAGTAATTAAATGTCATTTTCACTTACAAGTGGCTCCATGGGTCCCAAAATTGACCCAAGGATTCCCATGGTCGGAAATGTATCATTTAATAGGGTTATGACATGTGTTAGGGTAATTTAATATTATTATAATATTATTTTTTACCCTTATTTACCAGATTTACCCTTTAACCATGGTAAATAAAATACTTACTGAAGTTACTATTCATAATATCTAAAAAAAAGTTACCGATGTACATTATTTGTACCTCTTGATTCCAAATATGAAATCAATTTTTTCGAAATTCAAAACATATAATTGGCAGAAATGAATTTAAAATTAATTCTCATTGCCACACCAAAAAGTGTGTTTTAAGAAGTAAAAACTAACAAAATATTGACATGTGTTTATGTCCAATTTAAGAGTGAAATTAATTTCTTTGACCAGAATTGTATTAAATATAATCTAACTATATAAATAAATTAGATCAAAATGTAGTTTTGAATTAAAATGCAATATTTTTCACTATTCACTAAAATTTGAATTTTATCAGAAAAATACCAAAATTTAAAAAAAAAGTAAATTTTTATGTCTTGATTCCAAATAATAAGTTTATTGTTTTCAAATTTAACTTATAAACATGTCAAAAAAAATTGATTTAAAATGGGTGTTCTATCAAAAGGCAGAAAAATTGTATTTTTTGGAAAATACTTATTTTATCTGAAAAAAAATTGATTTTATTCTCATACCATGTTCTATAAAATTTGTAAGATAAATGATAATGTTATAAAATTAAAATGTTGGTTAATACTATTCATAAAGGATAGTTTATATCCCATTAAATGATAATATTTTAATAATATATCATTATTTAGTGTAGCTTGGTATCACGTACAATGCAAGCTATCGAGGAAGATCATTCTTACGTGTAATGAAAGGAAAGTCAGTGTTGCGTGTAGTGAAAGATTCCTTTGGTGTTCTATATAACATAATCAAAACTTAGTTCATTTATACATTGAACAAAATCTATACTCGGTGTTGCATGAAATGAATTATATCATAGGAACATAAAATTGTCTTAAACACAAGATAAGAATAGTGTTGCGAATACTGAAAGATAATACGGTGTTTCATATAGTGAAAGATAATATTGGTGTAGTGTAAAACACAATACATAAAAGAAATTAAAAATAATCTATCTCATAAAATCTCAGGGTATTACACAAAAGGCACACTTTCTGAACTTGTCATATAATTTCTCCTTACATAATTCTCCAGCACAATACTTATATATTCTTCATGTTCTTCCTTGTTCTTGGAGTATATGAGAATATCATTGATAATTACTAACTCAAATTTGTCGAGGTAGTGTCTAAAGACTCTATTTATCAAATCCATAAAGATGGAAGGCGCATTAGTAAGTATGAAGGGAATCACTGAAAACTCATAGTTACCATACCTTATATGAAAGGAAATCTTCTAAATATATTCCTTCTTCACCTTTAGTTGATGATATCCATAATAAAGAACCAACTTTGAGAAGTATTTAGCTCCTCATAGTTGATTTAACAAATCATCAATCCTTGTAAGAGGATACTTTTTTTTATGGTGATCCTGTTGAGTTCTCGATAATCGATACACAGCTTCATTGATCCATCCTTCTTTTTGATAAAGTGCACTAGTGCACACCTAGGTGATTCAATAGGGTGTATGAACCCTTTTTCCAAGTGCTCTTGTAGGTGCATATTTAAATCCTCCATTTTGATAGGGGCTATCCTGTAGGGGAATTTTGAGATGGGAGTGGATCTGGGTATGAGTTCTATTGATAATTCTACCTCACGATCTTGGGGCATTCTGGGTAACTCTTTGGGAAATATATCATTTTATTCCCTCATGATGGGAATTTCCTCTAGTTTTATACATTCATTTTAACCAACCATTTTAGTGAGGTATTATTCTTCATATGGCATTAACACCCACAAAATTGAAGGATTCCCAAAATGTGATTCATGATCTTCCTTACATTTGTAGAGGAGTATGGGATGGTTCATAATTTGAAAATATATTTCCTTTTCCTAATAGTTGATATGTGATCTATATAAAAATATCTAATTTGTCGCTATTATAGCATTGAATTCCACTAAGGAAAGTATCATGAGATTTTCTGGAATAATCTTCCCACATAAACCAACAGGAGAAGATCCCAACACTTGGGTTGAAATAATAGAACCACTAGGTATTTTTATGGATATATCTACTTAAAGGTATCAGAAATTTGATTCGATGTTTCTAAAAAATCTTCATGATATAAATTAATTCATAGAACTATAATCAAATATAACTTTTTCTATTATTTAGTGAATAGGAAGTGTACCTTGTATGAATTAATTTTCTTACTCCACTTCAACAATAGTGATAACATAAGATTTCCATTTATCCTATGGATTTAGTAGTTTCTGATGCTGATTATCCTTGAGGACACAAGTTTTAGTTAACTGACTTGTATAGTTCCCTTTATACCTATAGTTGAAACATTGAACCATGGGTGTTACTCTCCTTCTATCCATCACATTGGTCGGATTCGTCATGTCTCTATGACGTTCATGAGCTTGGTGTCCTTATCTCTCACACTTAAATCATCTCCCCATACCATTGATGAAATTCCCATGATGATTATTCCCATATTTTTGAAATGTGAGTGGTTGATATTTCTTTCCACCTTTGTCATTATATCCTCTAACTTGAAACTCCATCTTTCATTTCTTATCTTCATATCCATGGGACCATTCTCCAAACTCCATATCCACTTTGAGAGAACATCTAAACACTTATTCATAACTCCCAAAGTCTCAAATTTCTAGATCCTTTCAAATTTTTGGTTTTAAACCACTAAATAATCTATATATTTTCTTATCATTATTGATAACAAAACATGAGGCATACCTTGCAAGCCTTCTAAATTTTGATTTGTAATCAATGACATATTCACCTTATTTTTTCTTCATCTCTATGGATTCTATCTCTATATTTGTTTAAAGAGTTTGAGGTAAATACTTATTAAGAAATATTATCTTAAATTTTTTCCACTTCATCTCTTCAATTTCACCCTCCATCTTGGTGTTCTTAATCAATGCCCACTATTGGTTGACCTCTCTATCTCAAAGTTAAACATCCAGAGTCAATTTCTCTATTTTAGAATAACAAAGCACAGAAAATTTATTCTCTATTGAGTTGACGCATTATTCCATGACTAGTGGATCATAATATCCACTAAACGTTGGTGGTTGTTTTCTTATAAAATAATTTATAGACAGTTTCTCCTTCTTAGGGGAAGGCGGAGGTTCCACGTTATTCAAGTTGTTTTCATAACCTGAGACATCTTGGTAAGAATCACCATGAAATTTTAAACTCCACCTCCCAAGTCATTAGGGATTTTGTTTAGGCATTCATTACATTATCCCTCACATGGGTTGTTAACCTAGTTTCTCCAAGTTCCAACCATTTTCCAAAATAGAAAAGGTTTGAACAAAACATAATTCAAAAAGTCATGAATAAATAATTAATTCCTTTATGAAATTAATTCTAAAGGAATGTATTGTGGGATCTCTATGTTTATAATTTTTCTAAAACAAAGCTTATTGGGTTCTTACATTTACTTAGTCTCATACAAAGAGGTTTCAATAATGTTCTTTAATCCTAATTCCCAAATTAACTAAACTGTTCTCTAATACCAACTATATTGACCCAACTTTTCTTACATGAATATTACATCATTTTAGAGTTAAACGACTTAAAATAATTATAAAAACTAGGATCAATGGTTTAGTTACTTGGTTTAATTAGGATCATACATTCCTTATTCATAATAAAACATAAACATTAATTTAATTCCTTCTTCTCTAGCTTCTTACTGGACCGTTTGTTCTCCTTAGTACAAGTAATCACCTGAGGATATACATCAAATAAAGGGGTGAGATAAAATATCAATAATAGGATATATAATAACATGAACCAATATAAAATTGGTGGTCATAATAATCATCATTATAACATAATAATAGGTTCATCATCACAATCATTAGAGGAAGCACTAGATAAAGGCATGGAATGTGGCAATGCATAAAAATGAAACATTATGTATTAGTGGTCATATAACACACATAGTTATGAAAAAATATAGCATCATGTTCGTGAATATGGAAAATTATATCATTAGATACATCACATTACCCAATTCATTGGATTTATATATAATTTTGGGCAAGCCTATCACATCATAACATTTACATAATCATGCATGCCACATAGAACGTATATCGATCAGAGTCATAAAATAACCCATGGAAAGGAATGGTTTTCCTTTGATAGAGCATAAATTCATGAATAAACTTGGGGTATCAAAAATGAGAAAGGGAAAAACATATTATGTATAAAATTTATCATTCTTGAGTGAAGAAGAAACAACTCAAGAGGAGTTAAAATGTGTTTTGGAAAGAAGAGTTCTTTTAGAAAATATTTTTATTTGTCATAAAATCATATTGGAAATATGTATATACTAGAAAATAAAAGGAAAGGACAATTAAATTATATTTTAGTAATATTAAAATCATATTGACACTGAAAATTTTCATGAAAGAGGAATAACCTAAAGAAAATGAGTTGGGTTCAAGAATCCCCTTACCTTATGTCTTAATGATTTCTTCACTTTAATATCCTAGATAATAAAATTATATTCATTAAATAATAAATAAATAACCTATAATACATGTATTATATTAATTATAATTTTATTAAGTTTGTTTATGGACATTTTTATGAGTTATAGAGTTCAATTTCATCATTCGGGTGTGTTCATTTTCTTGGTCTTCATGATCGATTCACTTGTATATATGTATGGAAGATCATGTAAAATGAGAATAATTATCAAGAAGTGAAATTATATGTTATTAATGAACTTAAAAAAAATTAAATAGACTTATATATTATTATTTTTTCATATATGAGGATGATTCATTAGATAAAACTTTAATGTTAATCATTTAGATTAATTTGGCGATTTTTCAATCATCACGAACTAGTTTGGTTTTATTATTTAATATTATGTAAATATGATAGTTCCATAACATAAAAATGGTTATAAAATAAATTTTAAAATATTTTTTAGTCATTATAATGTTTTTATGACTAGCCTTGAAGTTAGTAAAGTAAAATGAAAACTTTTCATCCTGGAAGGCGATAAATCAACACCTCACGGGTGATGTCTTCATGTTTAAAATAAAATAAAGAGGAGAGGAGGTTTGATGATGGATTATTACATTACCATAATAAAATAAAATTATATATAAGATAATATATTTATCATGTCACTTGGATAATGTGATATGAGGATATAATAAGAAAAAAAATAAAAGAATTTGAAAAGAAAATGAAAGAGGATTTTACCTCTTTAATATTCTCCTTGAGAACCTCCTTAGGGAAATTGGGTTTTGTCTTTTATTATGACCAAAGGATCCTAAAAGTGGGGAATATCCTTGGGAAGATGATTGGGTAGAATTTGGAAAATATTTAAATCTTGGAAGGTGTGAGGAGAAGAGGTGGTGAGGGGTGGTATTTATAGGGGAAGAGTGAGGTGTTTTTTATTATTATATTCATTATTTTATTATTTTGGCTCAACGCTATCAATATTTTGAACCATATCACTAAATATATTAAATATTTACTTATAGTTAAATATTATAGGATTACATCATCCATAAATAACCTATGACTCAATAATTATCGTAATTGTTCAATACTGTAAATTACCATATTTCACTATTCACCAAAAATTCAACTATTTTAGAAAAATCCAAAAAAATACACCCTAACTATTTTTCAACATGTAGAATTAAAAAATGGACTCCAATTTATGAAAATAATTTTCAAAATATTATAAATTTAATTTTTAAATAAAATCATCATTTTCTTGAAAAACACTAATTTGAATATTATAACTGATTTTATGACACTTTCAAAAATTAATTATGTTCTCATAAAATTGTCTTATAATCCTAAGAAAACAAAATATTAATTAATGAATATTTTTTAAGGAAAGAAATTTTATTTTAAATCATTATTTTAGTTATAAAATTATAAATAAATAATTATTACTTACAAAAATACCAACACTTAATTTATCATTTTTAAAACATTTATTTACTTATACCATGATATAAATATATCAAATTTCCACTTATAAGATAACTAAAAAAATTATAATTTCATAGGTGATATTACTATTCTATTAGCTAGATTACTATTCCTAATGATCAAGTTATTATTCCAAGGGTCAAGTTATTATTCTATCAATATAGGTTTCTTAATTTCTATGAATAACACTTATTTCATTCTTCATTTATTATAATAAAGTTTTTATTAGAATATTTATTCTATATGTCTGTTTTATACTATATAACATAATAAAGGAAAAAATCCATTGATAAAATTTTGTATCGTTATAATGATGTCACTCAATAATATGAAAATGAATCATAGGTACAACGCAAGGGCCAGTGGAAACCATCATTATATAGTAAGGTGGAGACTCTAGATGATAGGCTCAATTTATGGCATCCATGAAACCTAAAATATCAAAAAAAATGAATAATAAATTAATAAATAAATTCATTTACTATGCAAAATAATAATTTAACTATATAATTAATAATCAAGTATGTCATCTAGTCGAATATTTTCCAGCATTAGTATATAAGCGTGAACATTATGTCGATGGTATCTGAATATCGATGTGTCTGAATCCGCATGTAGATAATATATTTATACTTATATTTCATAATATAAATTTATACATTTTATTTTCACATAATAAGGAAGGAAAAACATATCATCGTCCATGTGGGGAGTCCTGTAAAATATCGATAGGCAATGGCGCATGGGCATATAGAGCTAAATGAGATATGTGCTCTCAAATCCACATATGGATGAGAATGACGAATCTTGTAATTTGCATCTTATTGATGATACATGTGATACATATCACTTTGTATGTAAATGAAAGGCATGAAGACCCCTAGTTATACCTCCCTATCTGGTCCAAATCCTCCAGTAATGATAAATATATATATTGGAAAAATATAGTCGAATGATTGATGAAGATCATGCCTCTAACAAGTATCAGAATGTATGAACATGAAAATATCAGCATGGTGATCTCATTAGCATCATTATCTATATGGGATTTTTTCTCGTCTATTCATGGAATGCATAATCAACTCCTAGTGATGGGTATTCCATCATCTCGAACCTTAGTTCCCATTTGTCTCTGAACTAGATCAAACTAATCTGCACCAAATCGGTACATCACAGTTGAACCATCGATGGGGAGGCCTAACATAATAGACATGCCCTCAAGTGTAATAGTCATTTCTTCATCTAGAAAATGAAATCTATGTGTCTATGGCCTCCATATATCAACTAGGTCATTAATGAGATAATGACTGATGAATGTGAAGTCACACATCACTGTGTCATAAAAACCAACATGGAAAATATGAGGGATAATGGTATGAGTTGGTGAAATATGATAGAAATAATGAGACCTTTATACACTCAAACCAAGAACCAAACATCTCTCTATAACTAGCTGTGAAATATGTTTATTCTATAATGTGAGAAATGGAGGGCCCTACATATCTACATTTAATATAATCATTACTTTTTATAGTTAATTAGATAAAATTTATAAAATAATTTTAAAAAAAACTATAAGAAGAAAAATGAGGTTAAAAATTAGCATTCATAATTAAGCATTATGATGAAAAATGAGGTAAATAAATAGATGCGACTGGTGTTATTAGATTATTATATCAACTTATTATTTTAAGGATCTCAAATAATGTTTAATTTATTTCTAAATAATTATATCTATATCAACCATGATGAAAATCCCGCATAGTACAAGAGGTTGTATTATATATTTTACTAGTCATGTGATTTCAATGACAGATTTAAAGACACTTAGTTTAGAGGATAAACCTATTTCTATTCTTTTTTTTTTGTAATTAATTTCAAAATAGTTGAAATGTCAAAAAATTAGTTTTGCTTGAAACTAGAAATGAAACAAGCTAGAGATGAAGCAAGAAAGAAATAAAACAAGACAGAAATAAAAGGATCTATAAATAAAAAGGCTTGAATACCAAAAAAATGTATAGTCATGATAAAATACATAAACTCATTCAAATATGTTGTGAAGTGGATCCCCTTACTACCACTTTGGCATATCTCTTATGAGTATTCCCTTCTATGTGACAAATTTTGCATCATAGTCTCACTCCCCATTTTGAGGCTAGTCCATCTCATTTCTGAAATGAGTAGACTTTGGTCGACCCTGAGGGTGAAACCTAGTAATATTAGGCACCATAATAACAAGACATAAATAAAAAAAAGCTAGAGATGAAAGAAACTATAAATTAAGAAGCCAGAATATGAAACCCGGTAATATCAGGTACCACACTCAACTGATTAGCCAGAAAGATAATAGTATGAAATCACCAATAGGCATCCAAAGTGAACTATAACAGTCAAATATATTTTTCATATGATACACCAGGTCAACATAGGGTTCTCATGATATTTTCACTAATGCGCAAGCTACAATGAAATGTACAAAAGGATATCTCAATGCCTGGAAAAACTACAATCATAGTATATGATTTCCTGTATGCCTGCTAGCACTCGACCATTATTTCATGTGAGCGGGTCATGGAACTTTGTTGCTTAAAAGTGCCTCCCAAACTGATCAAAGGTACAAACACAAAATTTTGATGTATCCTGCAATATATTATCAATATCTCATTGGAAATTATAACCAAAACATATTTCATGTTGTATCCTCTTATAGGACTAATGTGATCATTCAAAATAGTAATTCACACATCTTCAGAATTTCTCATGTACTAAACTTTTGATCGGTATTTTACGAACACCCTTGAAGACTCCATTTATGCACTCCATAATATTAGTGGTCATATGAACATATCTCAGGACACCACAATATGTTCATGACCATTTTTCTTTGAAATACACATCATATAATCATATACATCTTCATTATCCCTTTGAATTTATTTAAGTCATTGATTAAAGTTTCCTTGTTGGGTATCGTAAGATGAAACCAGAAGAGAACAATGTATTTAAAAGGATATTATAATTTTTTCCAACAAATATAAGTTTAAGAAAACATACCTAGCTTGATGATCACCTTCTTTATTTCCTCATATTTTAAATACTTATGCACATTACTAGAAATTTTTCTAATTCAATATCGATGATAATCATTCAATTCTCACTATAAAACTCCATCACTGTTAACGGATTCTATAATCAATCGATGATGATCAAATATCAAACATACTCCTTGTATTTGTGTAACATTAATTTATATATAGGCCAAAAACCAACTCCATAATTCAAAATTCTCATTTTCAATAATGGAAATTTTAAGTGGTCAGGAAGCATGATTACCATCCTATGTGGTAGTAATAAGGTTAATACATGTATACTTTCCCTAAATAAAAGCTCCATCAACTTGAATAAATTGTTTAAAATATAGAAAAGTTTTGATACCTAGCCTGATTTATCAAAACAACCTATGGAAATTCACCTTTGTTTTATTAACTCAGTGATATAGGGAGACATACTCAAAAGTTTCCAAATGATAAATAACCTGATTATTGAGAGTCAAAAATCCTATTAACTATGGAAACACTACAGATGATTCATCACAATCACCATATACTTTTATAATTGTCTTTTGTTTTTCATTCAAGGATTTTCCATAGGATATCATGTATTTGAAAAAAATGTTGTATTCATTCCTGGAAAAGGTACGCATGAATATCATAATATGTTCGTATCATCTCTACAATAATATTTTATACAAACTTTTCAGTAGTTTAATAGTGATCCTATAGTGACCCTATCCTTTTACATATAAAATTACATGATTTTAAACATAATTATACATCAGAGTACCAGCCAAGGATTGTGAATTCTAGTGTCTTGGAAGACTAGGTTCATAATCAAACATTATAAAAATAACTTTTTATTTAAATTCCAAAATGAGATCATATCTTCTATTGTGCTCATACATCTGTATAGTGTGACATGTGAATAACATGAATAAAGGGATGAGCTAAAAATCCTAGTAAGGGAGTATACATAAGAGAAAGGCTTTATAACATGGGTTAGAAGGCATGAAATAATGATAAAAAAAAGAATGGAACATATATAATAATAACATATAAACATGGGATCATATAAACATGGAATTGTAGTAATGTGGAATCAACATAAAACATGACTTTAGTACGAGTCAAGTCTAACCGCCAAGATCGTTTCACATAGTATCACAAGCTAAGGCTAACCTCCAAGATTGTCGCACATAACTTCTCATGAGACTTAACATTACCCAATAAATTGGATCTCTATCTATGCGCACTCATATTACCTTTCATGAACATTTTTTCCACATAAATATTTATACATAATCAATCATACATAAACATAAGGGTTACCCATGGAAAGAATTGGGTACCACAATCATGACATAAAGCATAACCAATGAGTGTATCATGAAAGTGTCCAAGAAATAAAGGAATCAGAACATACATGGACGTTCATAAGGTAAAATAGTCATATATCATGGTAAGTGATTTCAAACAGAAGTGACAACATGTAATAAATTTATGGGAGAAATTTTATCATTAAAACATTTTTTGTACGATTTTAAGGAAAATACTATAGAGATTTTTAAAATATAAAAGGGAAAAATATTCTATATACAACCAGAAGTGGAATTAAAGATTCTAATAATAAATTGATTGATTTAATAAATACAATGGTTTATTAAAATAAAATATAAAGTTCACTTGAAATCAGGTAAGAATTCGGGATGTTCCCTCAAAATAGGTTTGCTTATTAGGAAGAATTAAAGAGTGAATCACTTAAAAATATGTGCATCCCTGAAAGAGAATGAGGTGTGGATCCTAAAACATGATTTTGGAGAATATAAAAAGTATGTAGAAGTTTTACATAAAAATAAAGGAAAATTTCATTTGGATAAAAAGAGTGATGGAGAAACCCGAAGGAATAAAGGAGGTACGGGTAGAATCCCTTACAGAATATCCACATGGTATCGGTTGTACTTAGGAGATATTAATGAGATAGAAAGGTATTTTTCATATTTTATACATCATTAGGGAAGTATGAGGAAGTTGATAAATCATAACCCAATATTAGGAATTCTATGTAAAATGTCATAACATAGAGGACATTCTTGAATAAAAGTGAAATAGAAAGGATCCCTTACCTTAAGTCTGATGGTATTCTCCACTTCATATTAATGAACTAAATAATCAAAATATGTTCATTAATTAATCATTTCATAACCTATTATATATTTAAATAATTTATTAAAACCTTTTTTAGTTCATTCATAACCTTTTTGATTGGTTATAAGTTCAATTCCATTGTTCGAGTTCGTTTGTTTCCTTGGTTTTAATGATCGGTTCACTTATATTCATGTTCGGAGAATCATGTAAAATGGGGATGGCTGTCTAGAATTGGAGTTATATTATTTTATTGAATATCTAGAGGGTTAAATTTTTGTAAATTCTATTTGGTTACTTGGTGTGAAGATGAATCATTATATAAATTATTTAATGATAACTGTTTGGGTTAATTGGCGGTTTTTGACCACAAGGAACATGTTTTTCTTTAAAAATTAAAACCATGTGTACAAAAGGATTTTAGAACCACATATGAGACATAATACATATATTATGGTATGGTGCAACTATTAAAATGGTTTCATGACCAAAATTGAAGATGATAATAAAAATTGAAAACCCATCGTCCTTGAATGTGGTAAATTAGCACATCTCATATGATGTTTTCATTTTAGTATAAAATAAAGGGAAAGTAGAGATGATGAAGAATTATTAATTTATAACCAGTTCATGTAAGTTACTGGATTCATCACAAAATTTGGATAAATGGAGGTGAGGAATGAAAAATAAAAGAGATGAACTTGAAAATGAAAGAAAAGTTGAGAGATCCCTTATGAAAATTTGACAACCTAACAGCGTCGCTTAAAATTTTATAAAATGAATTTATGAGAGAAAAAAGGTTATATAATCATATGAAAATAAAAATGAAAATAATAGGGATACATAAAATCAAACCTCAACATATTAAAATGGAAATTCAAAGAGATAACATAAAAGAAGTGTTGACTAAAAGAGG
Organism: Viscum album; assembly: GCA_963277665.1. Lineage (NCBI taxonomy): Eukaryota > Viridiplantae > Streptophyta > Magnoliopsida > Santalales > Viscaceae > Viscum > Viscum album. Next base: position 1,018,449,380 of record OY728138.1, on the reverse strand, counting down.
AGGGTGAAAGGTTCTCTTACCTTGTGAAGTAGCTCCAAAAACATGAATTTTGGGACCTTGGGAGATTAAGGACACCTTGGAAAGACTCATAGGGAGGTAAAACCACCATATCTTAGAGTATTATGGATATGTAATGAAATAAAACGAAGGAAACAGTGGGTATTTATAGTTAAATAGAGAGTTTTTTATTAATTTCAAAGGACACCTCATTAGTGATTTTTGCAGAACCATGGGTTTGCCCATGGTATTTGCCCACGATATTACCCACTTAAGACACCTAATATCTTATTTTACTGTACACAAGTATACCATAATTTTTTATTAATTATTACATCATTTTGATGACATCAAACATATCAAACACTCAAAACTGTATTTTTACTATTTACCAAAAATTCAAGTATTTTAGAAAAATCCCAAAAATCCACCCTAACAATTTTTTGACATATAGAATTCAAAAATGAACTAAATTTTTTAAAAATAATTTTCTAAATATTTTTATTTAATTTGTAAATAAAATCATAATTTATTCAACAAAAACAACATTAAAACTATAACTTGTTTTATAACACCTTGAAAAATTAATCAAGGTCCCATAAAATTATATTATAACCATAAGACAATAAAGTAACAATTTAAAATTACATTTTATGAAAATAAATTTCCATTTTAAATTATTAAATAACTCATAAAATTGTAAATAAAATATTTTTGATTTACAAAAATACCAATTCTTATATTATAATCGTATTTTTCACTTTTAAGATGACTAAGTTGTATTTATACATTCCTGGGTGAAGTATCTATTTTTTTGGACAATTTTATATTCATTACTATTCATAAAGGTATTTTACTATTCATAAGGGTATGTTATTATTCATCAAAAATTAATTTTGTCTTATCAAACTCCAAATAACTTACTGATCAAAATTTTAGATGACCGTTTTTTGAAATTCAAATCACATAAGTGAAAAACTTATGTTTAAAAGTCACGTAGTACTTAGTAGTTCATTTTTTTTATTTCACATGATTATATGAAATTTTTATAAGAAAGGAATTTCCATTGATAAAACATTGGGTTGTTATAGATTCTGTGACAGACTTAGATGTACACAAGTATATGGGCCTTCCAACTTAGTTTTCTTCCATCATGAAAAAAAATATTATATATTACCCTCATAAGAAATATACTTTCTAGACTATATTTTTCATATTGAATGAGGTATTTTTCCTTCTTGGAATCATTAACCACAAATAAACAATTCCACTCTATGGGGAATTTCTTTAGCACATTTTTCAATGCACTTTTACTTTCAAACTCTTGTCCAACATATATGGTGTTATCAGCTGATGCGGATGAGTTACCTATAATTCTAGGGAATTCAGTAGTTGGTGGAATGACATACCAACAAAAATTTTGTACATGTGACATTCCTTCGACTAAGGAAGTCAATAATGTAGGGTGATTGTCAAAAATTGGTTGTTACTTATCTATCAAATGGACCTTAGGATATTTATTCCACACATCATCCTCACCTATATCATATTTGGTTGCATCATCAGATAATTCCTCATTAGATAAAGTTTCATTCCTTAAACTAGTAGTATTTATGGGTATGTCCCCTAATTTTGTTTCCATATTCCGGTCCTCTTATTCATAATTTTTTTCTATTATCAGAGTTATATGAGAAGATTGTTGTAATATTTGGTGCCCTATACCCAACTATACAGTGCTTATGATAACCATATCATGTATACATCTAGATATACATGATGTGTACATACCATTATAGTGTATACTTTTTTGTTTCCATTATTAAAATGGTAATGTCTATATATTAATTGTTGTATCAAAAGGTTATAAAAGATCTCAGGGTATAATAAGAACCTTGAGATACTATGAAATTAATCTTAAATAGAGTTCTTATGATCAATATACATCTTATTGACTAGACATAGTATATGTTTGACTATCAAGTGATGGGGGTCATAAGCATTGATACTTCTTATCATGAAGTTTTCACTTGGTGATTGCAAGTAGTGAGATCATGAGGACAGACCCTCCAATAGGAACACCACATGTTTTGGTTGTCATTGGATATTCCTATCTGTAGACATGTGTATTGGTCTCATGACTTGAGATCATTACTAATGTGTTCCATTTGATTTCATACTTTGATGCAAGGGAAAAACATGATAATAAAATCATGGCTAGGTAGATTGTGTTGGGTACGTTATTGGTGGTATGAAATTGGCTGAATGGTCAAAAAGTATTTTTTGCCTCGAGGTTAAGGAAGTAATATATCTCAAGTCATGTTGATTGGGATGGTGGTACCTTTATAAGACCATAGCTATAGTAGTAAAGGGTAAATCTTTCCAGATTAGATCAATAAATTATAATGTATGAAAAGGAATATGACATGGTTGTGCGTCCTACTTTATGAGATATTAAATACAAAGAGATTATATTACATAGTGCGTGTACGTAGGTTGGTTGTCATTTCTATTACTATCCTTATCTATTTAGGGGCCATGATGGGTTTCTAGATCTCTCTCTTAGTCTATGAATAGCATTCATTGTTATCAAGATAAGATCCTAGAGGGTCACACATAATAGAGTGTTCAAGAATCTTTCATATTCAATTGAATAGGTATATAGGACATGGTGGGGCCCACCACTAGGGCCTGGGTTTTGTCCGAGGATATATGATCACCAAAGAAATAAATAAATTCATATTATTCAAGTTAAGAATAATTGACATTGAATTTATTTATTAAATGTATTTATAGTTTTAAAGTAAATACATGGAAAATATTATTTGAATGAATATTAGTTTAAAATTTTCAAGGTTCATTTAATATTTATGGTAAATTCAATCTGAGTTAATGGATCAAGTATTATAATTTAATATATTTATTATATTATAGGAAAGTTATAATAATATAAATGGTATTTATAGCTCAGTATAGTAGTCATAATATCATTTTTATAGCGTGTTAATTATTCCTAGGCCAGAGAGGCAATCCCGGTTAATTGAAAACACGCTATATAGAGAGGAGTATAGACATTTACCAAGGAATATTCACTTTATATGTCTCTCTATATCTTTTATTATCTCTTCCTCATTATAGAGATAGAGGATCTAGATCCTAAAGTTTGAATCGAGCTATCTCTCATGCATCACAAGTAAGATGATACGGTGACCGTTGGAGCGTCAAAGGCATTGTCAGATCTCCGCGCTATCACCCAAAATTCGATGATCAGTGCTCCTGTAATTTCTTAAATCACATGTGTATGATCTAGTGGAATTCGACTTCAGATTCTTTGAGAAGAAATCATCGATGATGAGAAGATGTTGAGTGTGGATTCATATATAACTAGGTATTTATTGTTTTATTTGGTGATTATAATTCCTCACACAAGATCCTTGGGTGGTAATTGGGCAGTGTTTCATCGACAATGATGATATCATGTTGATTTCTAATGGAAAAAATTTAAAATATCATATTTTGGGGATTATGTTTCATTCATGGTACCTACAATTAGTATCAGAGCAACACATGATGATTTTAAGCTAAATAAAAATTGAATTTGCATTCAGTTTAAAAGAGGGCATTGTTCTGGTCCCAATGCTGCAGACTCTGGTTCAATCCAAGATCGGATGACCAAGTTGTGGTCATCCAAAATTTTGAATACATATTTAAATCACTCGTTTTTTGGTTAATTTTGAAGTGTGTATACTTTTAATATATATGTTATAACAACCTGAAGGCATTACCAGTGAATCCAAGCACTGGATAGATTACATATTAATGGAATAGTGTTTTCTGATGTGGTGAAATTATTATTATTATTATTATTATTATTATTATTATTATTATATTATTATTATTATTATTATTATTATTATTTTTCCAAACCTAAGTGGAATATTTTAGAAAACAAAAAAATGGGTAATGAAATTTTAGGCGGTATGACTTTTCCCAAAACAACAAAATGGTGGACGGCTAACCAACCTAGTGGGTCAAATTTTCAAAAAAAGATAAAGGGGAGGGTCCACCTTATCTACTTCCTCACATGCCTCCTAGGTGGAACCTGCCCCCCCCCCCCCCATCAGGTCTCTCTGCCCCACCGATGCACACCAGCCAACCCCGATCTCCGCCTCTGGCCACCTCATGCTCTCCTTGGCTGCCCTCCTACTAAACCAGGAGGCACCCCATGCATCAGCTCCTCCTCCGAGAACCACCTCATCCCTCCTGGACTGACCACATCCCTTAGATCTAGCAAGCCCCTCCAATCTGGCCTCCTCATATTTCATCTGGCATGGAATCCTCTTGGACCTTGATGCCTTGACCTCACCCTCCACCCTCACCCAACCACCCTGGATCCTCCACTCACTAGATTTGGCACATGTGGCATACCACCATCAGAATCAAGCACCTCCAATAACATATGTTGGCCTTACCTCCCATCCCAGCTGGCCACCTCCCAAGGACGTCTTAAAATCGTCAAAATGAGCTCCTCCAACAACATTTCTCACCGTTGGACTAGTGGAACCCATTATAGTCTCTAAATCCTTGGTAAGCCACCTCCCACGGTGATCTCTTCTAGCTAGCAACCCATCACAGGTCTCCATGGTTGGATCCTCCATCCCAGCTACCATTCTGCAAGCCTAATCCCCTCTAGAACTGGTTTTCCTAGCCCGGATGGCCACTTTTGCAGACTCATGCTTGAGGTAACTTGCTTCCACAACTATTCATAGACCAGATCTACCCCAAACATGCTGAGGCGGGTCTTCCCAACCCATTACAGGTTTGGGAAGTCCCACCTAGCCCAGACCACCCCTGCATAGGGCCTTCTAGGCCCAGAATGGGCCTACGTGGGTTCATCCTAACCCGTACAAGCCTTGATCGAGCTTTTCGGGGTCCTACTAATTTTTATAATCAAAAATTAATTTAATTAATTAATTTAATGTTGGTTTTAAATTAAATTAATTAAATATTAATTTTTGGTTTAAAATTAGTAATATAGGTTAAATTAATTTAATTTTGGTGTTAAATTAAATTAAATAATTGATTTAATATTTGATTTTAAAATTAAATTAATTGATGGGACTGAATGATGAAAATTATTTAATTAAAATATGAGTGAATTTTAATTAAATAAAATTTTCATTGAGTATAATTTAATGCAAGTTTAATTTTTTTATTATTTATTTAATTATTATATGAAATTTTAATGTGTATATGACTGATCATGAGTCTTAGACCGAACAATGCATCTATGGTGTGTTTTTTCATTTATTAAATTTTTTATTGAAATGGTTTATAATTATTAGTAAATAAATGGAGATTTGTGTGTTGTCTGAGTCATTATATGTATAAGGGAATGCGTTTCCACTTTCACAGTTGTATTTTATACTTCTGAGACCCCATCATCTATGAGAGAGTACTGTTGTATAATGAATAATATGAGAAATGTCACACTTCACGTCATGTTATGGAGAGGCACTAGACAGGAGTTTGATGCATTGGATGGGCAGAAGTTGCAACTTGAGTCGCAAGCAACGTGACTTAAGGAATTACCCCTAGGTTTTAGTTTGATCCATTATTCACTTAATGGATCAACCATTAGAATCATATCATGATCATGTTGTAATTTTTTTTATTATTTATTATTTTTTGAATGTATAGTTTACGCGTGATTGCATAGAATAATAAATAAACATGCATAGATAAAATGAACATGTGACGTGATGGTTTTTTTATTTCTTTCATGGTCATTTGTGAGTGAGATCACATAGTATGTTCTTATAAGATAGAAAATTATTTCTTTTTTTAAATTAAAATATAAAACCCTTAAATAAATATTAATTCATATCCACCTTCTATCATTCAAATTTAGACAAAATTGGGTGTTTGGGGTGCTCATAATCCAAATTTTATGTTACCTCTTACTATAGGGGAGTTGTTGAGTGATGGGTTAACTAAACTAAAATGGTAGTAAGAATTATCCAAAGATAACTTTCTTTCATTTTGGAAGAAATCATTGATTAAATTAAGTTATGATTTTAGAAGCTGGGACTTCACTCAATAGATTAAGGAACTACGAGTTAATGCAGTTGGCCAACCTAAATCCTACCTTGAACCCTATTTGTAGTGGCATAGCCAAAAATTGTAAAATATAAGGGGGGTTCATGGGTCCTTTCCACTAGAATACTCAAGAGATAGAGTATTATGATTCTAGTACATAGGGTTCCTAGAATTCAATAAAATAGTGGGAGACATTTAATGATTTAATGATTTAATCAAAATTTCTAAATCAGTAATCAAGATAAAAAAGTACAAATATACTAGAATTTTATTTTTATAGAAAATGGCTAGTTATACCATAATAAATACTATGATAAATAATTTACAACATAAATTTCCACACTATCATGAGTTTCCAAGTGTAGTATAGGCTCTTGCGCATAGTACTATGGTACAGGAAATTCGTTGTGCTAGTGCCTCCATTGCCTGTTAAGATACCTCAATAAGTAAGGGAGTAAAAATGATTACAAGATACTCATGTATATATCATATGATGGTTATGTCATAATGTTATCATCAACTTTAGATTCTAGTTGGGGTCACTACATCAAGACATGAGTGATAAAATATGAAGTCTAATCTTTGAGTATTTTTCAAGGAGAAAGTTAATCATGATATGAATATGGTGATGATTACACTGGACATGTGTAGATTTAAATATGGATCATGATATTTCAATGTATCCCTTTCTCATATCATTTTCACCCATTTACTCCAGTTTCTTTTTAGGTTACAAAATGAACAGTTTTTAGTAAATGCATCATTAACTATTTAGGTAAGGTTCACTAAGTAAATAAGAATATTTAAGAAGGATTCATCTTTAATTCTTATGAAGAAAAAATTGAAAGACAAGGTGAAAATTCCAATGGAAAGTGGCATGATAAAATAACATTCACAATGCCCTTAAATCCAAAGAGGTTGTATTTAAATAGGAGGTTATTTTCATTTCATATCATTAAATAAAACTATGGAAGTTTGGATCACAATAATATGAATTAAAGAAAACAAGTTATCTCTTCTTCTTCAAGAATATTCATCAATTTAATGCTTTAGTATTACTTCTTGGGTATTAAAATACAATATGCCTATTACAAATATGTATTTAAATAAAATAACCAAGTAAGTATAGAAACATTACTAGGAGTAAGGTGTATTCTCCAAGCACCTGAAAATGGGTGATTCCTAGGTTAGTGGTGAGAATTAAACAACTTCTATATTTCCAAGTGAATGATTCTTGTAAAACTATTATTTAGTATAACCCAAAAATTTATCTCATGTGTCCTTTAGAAATAAGGAGATATTATTCTATGTTAAGGAATGAATGTTGTTTGTGGTGTTTAATACTCAACCATTAGTTCATTAATACATGAATCATAAGCAATACTTGATGAATATAAATGTAATACTTATTTACCCAGTTGTTTCAAGATAATATTTATCATGAAAAACCAAAAGTACACATCTAGGATATACCCAGCATGGTATTTAGACTCATTGGATATAAATACCTTAGGTATTTTGACATGCATACTTGCTTATTTTAGACAAATAAACCTTTATAAATTAAGGTTATCCATAAGGATATTTGAATTAGTTCAACAAGTGAGAGTGAAATATTCAAAGGGTAAACTAGTGGTAAATATAATTCATTAGATCCCATTAATTAATTAAGGAATGGTAAATTGAAGTATGACATATTCATGGTTAGAAGATATAAGTTTCTTTGGGTTGACATGTCTAAGAATATCTTAACCAAGCAATAATCGATCAATATAATGTAGCATGGAGTAATTCCTAAATGAACATTGCCTTATCTACATCATATCATTAATGTTAATGAGGAGGGTTGATGATGAATTCGTACATGTTAACATTGATCAACAAAATATAGCATGGAGTAATTCCTAAATGCACATTTTATACATCATATTTATGTTGTAAGGAGAATAAATGTGGAAACTTGCAATAAATTCCATTATATTTCATGACATTATTAAAAAATAATGGTGATATACCATAACCATATTCCAACTATAATGAAAAATGGATATCATATGAGATATAGTATGATGAAAATCCTTTATGTTATAAGACATTTGTTTAGATTCAAATAGTTTTCTAGGATATGAACAAACTGGTATCAAGTAAAACACAAAGTACATGGAAAGTAATCATCCTAATGGTTGTTTAGGATATTACATAAATCCCTAAGATAAAAAATTGGTAGTCAAGTTATATACTACATTTCTATATAAGGGTTCACATCTCTAATTGAGATAATGGGAGAAATATTGACTTGGGTTTAGTCAATACTGAATATGCACAAGTAGTTGGCATAGAAACTAGTTCCATAAGTGCATGTAGAATAGGAATGTTCCAGAGACACATATTGTGTAGGAAGGATAAAACCATGGTGATGGTTTTAAATTCACCATGGATAGTGATAAATTATTTATTGATAATAACAAGTCCTACAAGTAGTATATAGAAATTAGCTATTATTGATAAGGTCAATTAAAATTAAATGATGGATTCCATGTTTAAAAGTGGAAAGGGGCTTACTATTTTGAACATTGTGGGGGTATTCAAATGATATTCTACGTGGATGGTACAAGCTTAGTACTAATAAGGAATGATTGGTCATAAAAATTCATTCTATGTAAATCCATTAGAATTTTACTTATGATAGCTAATATCTATGATCATTTTAATAATAATTGGATTTTATGACCACCAATCATAGAAGGTGTCTATAAGATTCAACCAGAAAGGAATGGTCACATCACAGAATTCTAATAAAGGTTTCAATTGATTGAAATCTAGTTTAGGATTTAAGTAAGAAATGGGATCATAAAATATTCATTTGGAATGAGTTTTTTTTCATGTTTCAACCAGAGGTTAGTGAGGGCACCTTTGTTTTTTGAGTAAAATATGTTCGGAAACATATGGAAAACAAATATTGGTCTTATATTTAGCTAAGACCAAGATGAATGTGATTCTATAATGATTGGATTAAAGTAGCAACCTAAGTTATTGGGAACATGATATACTTAGGTAGATCAAATGGCTGCTTGGACCTAGTCAATCATACATATAGTGGCATGGTATTGCAAAATACAAGTTCAGACAATTCAAGTTAGAATTTTTTCCAGTGTCACATGGCATATATCTCTCTAGGTTGGCATGTCCATGACATAGGAGGAGAGAAACATGGGGAGTTAAATTCCATACACTTTAGAAATGGATCAATCACATGTACCATGATATGTACAATAATTGATATTTCCATGATATACTTTATAGTAGGAAAATATCAGTTATATCCAGGATAACTATAAGTGAAGCAGGTAAAACTATCTGATTGTACTTCAGAAACTACAAAAGATATGTACCTATCAAGAAAAGAAGAAAGGATACTAGTTTTCAAAGGACACAAACTAGTCTTTCTTAGATACATGTTATCTAATATCATATTAAGGATAATTTGATAAGTGATACAAGATCATATAATCCAGTGGTATCCATACCTATAAATATTGAGTATGTTTTAGCTTCTGAGGCAGCTAAGGATCAATTAAAGGTAATGATTTATTTCAGTTCTTGGAATTTCACCTAGTAAGTGAAGTGTTAGAATAATGTAAATTATGATTATATTAATATCTATGATGTCATGTTATGACAGTGGACAAAAGAGATATACTCGGGGATACCATATCATGAGAAGTTTTACTCAAGGAGGTGAGGTCACATATTGCAGAAATTCTATGCTATGGAATCATTCCAGGACCAACAACTAAAGTCGTGACTCAACAGAAACAAGATTTTGATCATGTGTGAGCTAAAAAGGTTGGTTATCAATTTGGATCTAGTGTAAGTGAGATTTTTGTAATAGTGGTTTCCCTAGACCAACCTATATGGTGCTTTTTATTACCATATCAGGTATACATCTAGATATACATGATGTATACTTACCATTATAAACCATACTTTTCTGCATGAACTATTGAAATGGTAATTTCTATAGATTAATTGTCATATTAAAAGGTTATATCAGAGCCCAAGCTATAATCAGAACCTTGAGATACTATGAAAATAATCTTAAAAAAAGGTTCAATGGTCAAGATACATCTTATTTAATGGAAATAGAAGATGTTTTTTTATCAGGTTTTGGAGTCTTATAAGTATTGAGACTTATTCTCACGAATTTCGTACTTGGTGATCTCTAGTAGTGAGATCATGAGGATAGAACCGCCAATAGGAACACCGTATGTTTTGGGTGTCATTTAATAATCTTATCTACAAACATGTGTATTGGTTTCCTAAATTGAGATCATTACCAATGTGTGCCATTTTATCATGTACTTTGATGTAAGGAAAACCCCATGATAATGAAATCATGGTGAGGTATCTCGTGTTGGGTGCGTCATTAGTGGTATGAAATTGGTTAAATGATCAAGAAAGGATTTGTCACTTCCAATTTAAGGAAGTAATATATCTCAGGACATGTTGATCAGGATGGTAGTACCTTTATAAGACCATTTCTATGGTAGTTGAGGGTAAATCCATTTAGATTAGATCAAAAAATTATAAATCAAGAGAAGGATGATGACATGGATGTGCATCCTGCTTTATGATATATTAAAGAAAAAAATATTATATTACACAATGTGTGTTTGTTGGTTGGTTGTCATTACTATGATTATCCTTATCTCTTTAGGGGCCATGATGGGTTTCAAGATCCCTCTCTTAGTATGTGAATAGTATTCACTACTATCGAGATAAGTTCTTAGCAGGTCACACACAATTGCGTATTCAAGAATATTCTCTATTCAATTGAATCGGTATATAGGATATGGTGGGCCCACCAATGGGGTCTGGGTTTTTTCCAAGGATATATTATCACCAAAGAAATAAATAAATTTATATTATTCAAGTTAAGAATAATTAGAATTTAATTTAGTTATTAAATGTATTTACAGGTTTTAAATTAAATACATGGAAAATAATATTTGAATGAATATTAGTTTAAAATACCCAAAGTTCATTTAATATTTACAGGAACTTTGATCTGAGTTAATGGATCAAGTACTATCACGTAATATATTTATTATATTATAGGAAAGTGATAATAATATAAATGGTATTTATGGCTTGGTATAGTAGTTATAATATTGTTTTTATAGCGTGTTAATTATTCAGGGGCCGAAGAGGTAATTCTGGGTAATTAAAAACAAACTATATATAGAGGATGAGAGAAATTCACCAAGGACTATTCACTACCTATATATCTATTCTTATCTCTTATGCATTCTAGAGAGAGAGGCTCTAGATCCTAGAGTTCGGATCAAGCTCTCTCTCGCACATCTCAAGCAAGGTGATGCGGTGATCATTGGAGCATCAAAGGTGTCGTTGAATCTCCATGCTATCACCTAGAATTTAATTATCAGTGCTCACATGGTTTCTTAAATCATATGTGGGTGATCTATAAGAATTCAACTTCAAATTCTTTGAGCAGCGATCACCAAAAATGAGAAGATGTCGAGTGTGGATTTATATCTAACTGGGTATTTATGATTTTGTTTTGTGCTTAAAATTCCTCACGTGAGATCCTCAGGAGGTAATCAATAAGTGTTTAACCGATGATGATGATATCATGTCAATCATTGGTGGAAATTTTTTAAAATACCATCTTTTGGGACTTCCACTACAATCCTAATATCTACAAAGACAATGATGAGAATATTGTGAAGAAATGAATTCAATAGATCTCTCATAACATGGTTCTATAATAATAGGTATCATCTCATCAATTTCAGAAATAACTATATATAATTAAATTAAACTATTACTGCACTACTTCCTAAACAATAATGATGCATCCAATCAATCCTCATCATCAAGTAAAGGATACATAATGTTCCATAGATTTTCAAAATATTGAAGATATCGATATGTAATTGAAGTAATTGATTGGTCATCCCTTGGTTTTAAGCGACTATGAATCTTCCTACTAACTTCATCCAATATCAAACATTCACAAGGATTTACCACTCTTGTAAGTGGAAAACTATAGCTAAAAACCTGATTGGTATAAATTGTATCCCCATTTAAATATATTTACACAGACATGATTACCTAGAATTTTTTTTAATAAAACATTATATAATACATCATAAAATGTTTAACATGTTTTAATTGGTGATGATTAAATAATTGTAACTTGATATTGTGACTTTTTCTATAGATTGTTTATTATTATTTGATAAACCAATCAAAATCTTTGGGGGATCTTGAATCCTCTATGATCATAGATTTTAGCATCCATCGGTATCCTTTCAATCATGGTGTAAAAATTTGGCTTCAAATAGAAATGTCTCTTGTCAAATTCCCTTTTATTACAATGTTACTCATGTGAAAGTGAGAGGATATAGGGGTTTGTAATACAAGACATTTTTAAATGGAAACATAATTCCTTACATACTTAAAGAGAGGGATAACATTAAACTCATCAATGAGGAAAATAAAATGAATTTATTACAATTTTTATAACCATATACAAAAAAACACGACATGAAATTTCAATCATACATTGTCCATTCATCTCAATATTAGTCATTTCTTACAAATTATATAATCAGATACAAAAAATTGACATTCAATTTCAATTATAAATTGGCCATTCATCTTAATATCAGTCATCATACAATAATAATAACATGTTATTTGGGACACTTATTATTTACTATGTATTTTAACTTTACCTATAATTATATCTAATAAATAATATATATATATATATATATATATTTATATTCAGAATTTCATTATGGTTATTTACTCCTCCTAAAGGTGTGAAAATATAACTAAAACCTCGATCAATATAAATATCCTCACTATTTAAGTATACTGACACTGACATGATTACCTACAAATTTTTTTTATTCAAACTTTTTATACTATATCATGAAATGTTTAACATGTTTTAATTAGTTATGATTAAATAATTATGACTTTATCTTAAGAATTTTTTTATGTATTTGATTGTCATTATTTTAAAACCTACCAAAACCTAGAGGGGAACTCTTAGAGACTTAATTATCTCATATTTCAGTAACCATCAGTATTCTTTTATTCCTGATATAAAAAATTGAGCTTCAAACAAAAACATCTCTTGTTTAATGCCCTTTTATTACATTGTTACTCACATGAAAGTGATGGGGTATAAGGGTTAGGGGTATATAATATTTTTAAATAGAAATGAAAATACTTACATACTTAGAAAGAAAGATGACACACAATTCATTAATGAGGAAAGGAAAATACAATTATTACAGATTATATAACCACATAAAAAATATGATAAGAAATTTCAATCATACCTTGGTCGTTCATCTAATATCATTCATCGCACAATACTCTTAACATGTTTTTTGGGATACTTATTATTATGTTCTACATATTATAACTTTACCTATAATTATAACTAATAAATAATAAATATATATTTATATACATCTATTTATAATACCTATATTTAAATATCAATATATATATTTGTGTGTGCGTGTGTGTTTTTATTTAATGATTTATTTTAAATATGAATAATATTATTTTTCAATTATTATATTCAAATATTATAATATATATTATCTTAGTAACAATATATGTTTTTTCAAATAATTTATGATATTCATATTTGTATTTAATGATTATTACTAATATATTTTGTAAAAATAATTAACCATGGTACTTTTATTTATATATGAATAGAATAACATATTGTACATTTATTTAATTTTAAATATACTATATATATGTGCCGATGGGATGCAGGTCGATTGGTAAATTGTACCCATCTGCGGCATCCAATGGGTGTGGAGTCCATGGTTCAGCACCCACACACAACATGTATTTTCCCTCCTATTTGGTGGGGGTAGATTTATCTATGGGTTTATTTTAGCGATGTAGGAGCATACCATGGGTAGGGATGATTCACCGATAGATGGAGGGCGTTCACCTTTCTATGGTGGAAATTCCAGTCATGGTATTTGGTGACCTACGATAATGGGGCTTCTCTCGGGACCTACAAAAAGCGGTGGCTTTAGTGGTCGATGGTCCACTAGTCGAGATATGGAGGTGGAGGTTGGAAGTTCCATTAACGATGGTGACTGATATGGCTTTGTTTAGGATATAAAAAGGCGGTGTCTTCAGTGGTCAGTGGTCCACTGGTCGGGTGATGGAGGTTGTGGTCTACAATGCTATGGATGAATGGCGATGACGGACAGGGCTCCATCGAGTGGTGATGGTGTCTAGGGCTAAGTCACTAATGATAGTCAATGGTAGGGGGATTTTGTAGCACCATATGGTCATATAGGTGGACTTATGGTTTTGGGTCTTTTGGTCCTATTCTCATGGTATTTAATACTCACTAGGCCTACGGGTCAGGTAATGGGATCCCTCTACCCAAAACAATGAGAGGGAGTTTTTTGGTTTGATAAAAAAAGGTAATTCCCCCTACTTGTTAAAAAATCTACTATATATATACACATTTAAATATATTCAATAGTATTTAATAATATTTTAAAACATAATTATGTATATTTTTTTAAACAACTATGGTTTACTAAATAAAAATAGTATTAATTCACCCATACTGATGGAGAATCCGTGTGGGAAGCATGGTATAGATTTAAGGAGTTAACCCACAAATTCCCACATCACGGACTAAATGTCTGGATTCAATTACAGATGTTTTATCAATGACTTAATCCTTTTTCTTGTATTGTGGTAGATTTCACTATTTATGGTGGATTAATGCTCAATACACCAAAAGTCATCCAAGAAATTTTAGATGAAGTTTCCCACAATACCAGTCATATTAAAAGTGATAGATTACCACCTCAGCATGGAATTCACCAAGTGGAAGAGACTATATGCCTCGTAGCATAAGTAGAGGCTCTGACAAAAAAGGTGGAGTCATTTCAGTTACCTGTTGTGCCACCATCCCCTCCTTCTCCAGTGATGTAAATTCAATCCTACAAGATGTGTGGAGTCATGTACTCTTACCAAGAATGTAGGGAAGGTATGGAAGAACCCCAAGCTCAATATTATAATTATATCAATTACAATAAATAAGGAAAATAGAACCAGCATCCCTAGAATTATCAATAAAAAGCTACCAATATAGGTTAGCTCGACATCCCTAAAAAAACCAAAGTTATTTTTGGTAGAGGGGTGTATAGGTACCACAAAGGAATCAGGGACCACCTGGGTATCCACCACATGGTCTAGCTCCTTGACCTCAATATTAATTCTAATAACCATTTCTAATATCTCAACAGTTCCCACCAGCAGAATAGCATTAGAAATTCCAAAAAGATCCACCAAGACCATGAGAACAAGCCCAACCCCTTCATACTAATCTTGAAAACATGTTCATTTCCTTCATGAAAAAATTAGATCAAAGGATGAAAACCCAATAGATAGAGATGAAAAACCACAAGTCTTCACTACACAACCTCAAGCGTCAAATGGGATAGATATCTAAGTCCTTATCTGAATGACTACTAGGAACTTTTCCTAGTAATATCAAAGCTCATCTAGTAGAATAATATAAATCTATAATTATTAGAATTGAAAATGTGTTGTATTTACAACAACCATGCAGAGTTAAGAAAAATCAGTTCAAAGAATCTAATGAAGTTGGTTAGGGGGAAACTGAGAGATATAAACATATAAGAAAGATTCGGTTGAGGAAGATACTAAAACGGGTTATGACTAATTGGCACCACCACCATACAAGCCACCTCTCCCCTTTCCTGAATGGATGCAACAAGGAAAAAAGGAAGGGTGGTATAAAAAAATCCATGAATTATTTAAACGATTGCATATGAATATCCCCTTTGCAGAGGAAATTTTACAAGTACCTTATTATGAATGATTCTTTAAAGAATTTCTCTTTATTAAAAAGAAAATTGAAGAATTATGAATCATCTCTTTGAACAAATAGTGCTTCACATTTTTTCGGAAGAAACTGCCTTCAAAAATATGAGACCCTGGAATTTTCTCAATTCCTTGAACTATTGGGGCATGTACTCTTGAAAAGGCATTGTGTGACCTAGGTGAAAGTATCAATATAATTCTCATGAATGTATAAAATAATATAGAGCTCATAGAATTGAAACCAACTAGAGTGGAACTCCAACTTGATGACCACTCAGTTAAGAACCCTTAGAGACTACTCGAGGACATCTTAGTAAAATTTGAAAAATTCATTTTCCCTACTGATTTTCTTGTTATTCATATGGAAGAGGAAGGTGAAATTCCCCTCATACTTGGAAGATAATTTCTCACCACTGAAAAGAAAATGATTGATTTTAACCTGGGGAGATTGATTTTTATAGTTGGTCAAGACCAGGTTGTGTTCAATGTGCATAAGGCCACTAAAAACAACGATTCATTGAATTTTCAAACCATCTCTCTTACTGATAAGATAGATGATCATGTGACTAGTAAATATGGTGAAAATAAATTAACTCTTATTAATAAGGTATATTTTACTCATAAGAATTCAAATTGTATTGAACCTATGAAAAGGGAGATCATCCCACCTTTCATCCCATCTATCTTCAAAAATCATTCTATAAGGGGTATCAAATCAAAGTTAAAGTATTTTGCTTTGAAAATTGTCTAACTCTAATCAATAAATAAAGTGTTGGATGGGAGGAAACCCTGGGTAGGATCAATAGGATAGGTCAGGTTATTTTATTCTTTAGGATAGTTTAGAACATTGCTATAATTATTTTGAGAGGACCTGATCTAAAAATGAAACAATTTTCAAAATACATGTTGTGTATGAAATACACATCATGTAAAAGTCAAGTGACAAAAAATTTCAATAATTTCATCATTTTCACACTGTATATGAAGTATATGGTGTGTAATTTAGGGTATGGTTTTAAAAACCATGAACTCTAGGTTCATGCCCCTCCCCCCAGTTTCCTTCCATGTGCATGACCCCTCCTCTCCCCCAAGATCCCTCACCCAAAGCCACACCCCCTTGCCATCCTCCCCTCCTTCCCTTCTGTCATCCACCTATCCTCCTATACATCAACTACACCACCCTAAATCTTCCTATCATTCTTAAGGGTATACACAAAAACCATTCACATCCTTCCCACCAACCGCATAGCCGAGCATGAGGACACACCCCCGCTACCCAAGCAGCGGAGAGCCGCACCTCCTCTACCACCCACAAATCCATCCTCCTAATATTTCTCTTCCTCTACTGCATCAAAGTTTGATCTGGGGGACTTCTAGTCATCCTCTAGAAGGTCATAGGGCCCTACCCATCCTCACCTTCATCCCTACTTACATTTTTATGCACCTACACACCAGATTTGAATGGTCCATATCCAATCCAAGATGATACAGACCAATTAGATATTGGATCTTGCAGTCCTTGAGTGCATACACATCCAATAAGAGGTCCTTGACCTCATCAACCATCTGCACCTAACCCGAATCACAAATATTCAAGCACTACTATAAAAACGGGCAAGGGAAGTGCCACTTTATATCAGTGCTAAGTAAAAAATGCTGATAAAGAAACCCTGTATCAGCACTAAAATTTTAGCGCTGATACAGGGTAACCTTTATTAGTTCTAAAAAAGTGCTGATAAAGAAGGCTTGTATCAGTTCTGAAATGTTAGCACTCATGCAGGAAGGATTTATCAGCGCTTTTTTAGCGCTGATAAAACCATAGTCCCATATTTTATAAAACCGATCACACAGTGTCCTCATTTTATCGCGACCTAAAGCTCTCACGCTACTGAAACCCAACGACTCCACTCCGTTGCCCCCCGATCTTCGCATTACCGAACCTCCCCTTCCCTCAGTCTTCACGTTTTCGGACCTCCACCACCCTTGATATTCATGTTTCCGGACCTCCGCCACCCTCGATCTTTGCGTTGCCAGACCAGGTGTGCAAAGTTTTTTTTGGTCCCCTATTACACATACGCTTATAGAAACTATGGTAATTTAATCACAAGGATTTGATATATATCATGAATGTGTATGGGTCATGAAAGTGTAATACCAATGGTGTTATAGTTACACTTGTGTGGGTAAAGAACATAGAGAAGTAAATCATATCCTTAATGGTCTGGATTGAAGAGTAGAGGTAGATGGATTGAGGATGACCATTGAACTTGTTCGAAACACTGGTTCCAAAACCATTCTGCCTAATATGTCCCTTCCAATATGTGTGCCTAGGTAGTAGGAGATCCTATTTTTTCCATGTTCCATCACTAAGTTTGAAATAGGGGAACCACCATCTATTGTCAGAGGTCCATCATGGATTTCACTTAGGTGGGATGTGAGCCTATTTAGGCCATACACCATTACCATAGGGATCCCATTCAGTTTCAATAGGATGATGAGGATCCAAATTTAGGGAAACTCAAAGATTTAAGGAGTTTATGAGTATATTTTTAGGGTTGATTTGAACAATATATAGTTATCCCATCATGTGTTTGAATGCACTGAATAGGGGCACCATTTAGAAGGTGTTGGACATGATCCCAAAGGGGAACAACCCTAAAAATGATCAATGGACTGGTTGGGCTTGAGATATTACTTTAAAGAATCCATAAATATCTCCTATGATTGGGAATAAATTCATATGTAGTTATAAAAATAAGTGTGGTTGTAGACCAACACTAAGAGGGGGTTCTCTCTAGAGTGGGGGATAAAGGCATTACATAGTTTTACATCATGCAATGGGTACATGAACCATGTATGTTAACATCATGTGGAAAGGAATTTGGACATGAATTTTAATGTCATATGATTATTATGAAGTTTTTGTAGTCTAAGGTCGAATAGATTTGAAAAAAATTTCACACAATTTCACATCAAGAAACTAGGATTTCAAGCTTCATAGTTTAAATTCATATTGCTTGGACTAAATTTCATATCATATTTATCATGTGAGGCATATTATGTACATGAAACTAGATAAGGCTACATTTTAACATCATGTTTTGAGGATTTCAAACATGAAACCAGTCTACTGATCTTCCCATTCTATCTTCATCATATCAGGACCTGTGGGAATCACAACCTATGAATAGTATATGGAAATTTTATTAGAATTTACACCCTCTAAGAGTGTGATTGGAATTGGTAGATATATATATATTTTATATGTTTAACCCAATAGTAGGAACAATACAATTGGGGCTTTCACCAAATGTGGAAACCAATAGGGTTTTTTTGGAATCGTCACATAATTTTCTCATGATGAATAATATTATTAATGAATATGGTGTTTATTATTTTTCACAAGAGGCATCATATACTTGTAACATAGGGGGTTTATTTGTTACTTGGGCTAAAGAAAAATGGTCAAAACATCATTAAATATCCTATTGTGGTTTGGAATAAATACACACATAGTTCTAACATAAATCATCCTATATTTATCATATGAGGAATCTCGTGTTTATCACATAGGGTAAGCCTATAGTTTCACATCATGCACTGCAGAAGTTACCATATAATTTAACAACATATAGCTAGGATGTTGGATTTTTAGTTCAAATCCATATATCTCATACTAAAGGGATGGTTCATTTATGAGAAATATCTCTTGAGAAACCTAGTATTGGTGGAAAGATTGATATTTTCATCATCAATGACGATCAATGAGTTTACACTATCATAGTGAAGTTTATGAAAAATTTAAGGTCCTTACCACTTGGATTCCAGTTTTACTAGATTCTTCCTAGGTATCATAGATTCCCTTAGATATAACACCATGTCATTGTAAAGTAATGAATAAAGGATAACATTTTTCTGTAAGGACAACACCACCCGGTTCTGATGCATTTCTAGGTCATCCAATGGTTGAACCCTATTTTCTTCGAGGGTTTCCCCCTTCTTTCCTTCATGCTATCTAAGTGACTTTTTCTGGCAGTGTACTTGTATGGAATTATGCCTAGACCACCAAGCTTTCTAGCCTTGCCACCCCTACCTTCATCTATGTCCTTCTCCCTTGCTGAGGTTACTAACTTCTTCTCTGAAGTGGCCAGGCCCCTTCCTAGCAGTGTTTGTTCTATCTCCCTTGTCTCTGAGCCTGTCATCCAGCTCCAAATACTTATGGATCTAGAGATAACTCCCTCACCAGCCCCCAAGTTTCATTACCCATCCTTTCCTTTCCCCTTTGGATCCTCATCTTCCACTTATATGAAGCTTACCAACCAGAAGGGATTATAAACATGTTCAAAATCAAGGGACCTCAATGAGAGATCATCCTCCCACTTCAATAAGACTACTAGCTCTAGATCCAATGCCATATCCTTGTCTTACCCATCATTATTGTCTTCATATGTAATGCTCATGGTCTTAGTTCCCATGTTAAATTGGACTTCATCACCATAGAAATCAAAAAGCATAATGTCATTGTTGTTGTTTTCAAATAACACAAAAAACCCTATAATAATCATAGAATTCTCCTAGAAGATTAAGTTGCATAGATTTCTACACTCTGACCCCTCCAACAGACAAAAATGGGTATTTTGGAACAATAAATATGTTGTTGAGACTGTTCAAGATTGCAATCAATTCATCACTACCAAGGTGTCCAACGGTGACACCTCCTTCCTTATGACTTTTGTTTTTGGAAGCTATGACCCTCTTCAAAGGGAATCTCTATGGAGTGAAAAAAAGACCTTCGGTCCCGGCCACCATCCATTGTTTGTTGGGGGTGACTTTAATGTCATTTCCAACCCAAAGGAAATAAAAGGTAGAAGCTCATTCTAGAAAAAGGCCATCATGGAGTTTGTTTAGTTTATGGCTGGGAAGGGCCTCATTGATCTCAGCTTCTCAGGTGACAGTTTCACCTGGTGCAACAACTGCAGGGGCCATCACCTCTTATAGAGTCTATTGGATAGGTGTCTATCCAACATTAAAGCCACTAACCTATTCTGAAATACCATGTTTTTTCATCTTGCTTGAGGTATTTCAAACCACTCCCCCCTCTTGGTTTCCATTTCTTCTTGGCATGATCATCAGGAACGGTTTCACTTCCACCAGCAGTGGGTTAACATCCTAGGGTACCAAGACACGGTTTTTGAAATATGGAATGAACCCTTGTAGGAGTATTGGGCCACCTTCAACCTCAGTTACCTGACCTCGAACCTCGATAGGTGTGTGTTCGCCCCTTCCTTCTCAGGAACCTTCACCGCCTGGGACTACTGTCGCATATGGGATCCTTCGGAGTATTCTGTTAGATGGAATGATACCTTGGGTTTATTGGATTATTAACACCAGTTTGAGATTTATGTGTGACTATATACTTATTATATTTTCTTATTATTTCTTACACACCACAACTTGAGTTGAGTAACCTGATTGAAATCCATATGGGTACTTTGGTTCTGATGTGTATATGGTTTTTTATGTGTTTATGACATGTGTATGTGTAGATATATGAGTATTTAGGCATGATGATATTGAATGTAGGGAATAGACCTAGGAGTGGTAGATGTATCATTCTTTATTATTCTTGTGTTTGGACTGGGGTTATTTGAGGAAACTATAATGAATCTAAATTAATTATATTTAATGAATTCCATATTATAGAGATTATGAGAATACTTTCTTTACTTATAGAGTTGGATACTGGTTTTCATCCATATGTATTATAGGTTGGTGAGGTATAAAAGGATGGACTAGTTAAATATAAAAGGGTTGACCCGATAGAGGAGGATGAGCCATAGAGGATGATGCCATGTGAGTTTTACCATCTATGACACACGTGATTATCCCCATGAACCCCTTTGTGTTTAGAAACTGTGTTGATTTTGATAGGGGGTCTATCCTGGTTCTGTTGATTTCCAAATCTTTATTGGAAATGGTTAGGCTCTATTAATCACTATTTTTATAAGGAAGTGGTTCTCTTATACTGTATTTGGAAGTATTTTTTGTGTACTTGTACCATAAATACTAATATTTGAGATTCAAATAGGATGAAGATGAATAAAGATTGGATGGATGCTAATCATTTGACAATAGAGTACGAGAACGGAGTGAAAGAGTTCATCAAGTTTACAAAGGATCACGCAAAGGATCCTTCTCAAATCCTTTGTCCGTGTTTACGTTGTTTTTATTCTAGAATAATTACTCCAGAGGAGTTGGAAGAACATTTTATATTTCATGTAATAGATCAGAGTTATAAATGTTGGAATAAACACGGAGAAAAGGTGAATGTAGCTACTGGCTGGGATAAAACTATGTTTTATGGATCATCATATATGAATAAAAATATGGATAATGAAGAAGACTGTATGGAGTATGTGATTACAGATGTCAGTAATGATGAAGATCGTATTGAGGAAATGAAAAAGACAATTGAAGATGAACTCCATGATCGCCCAAAATTGTTTGAGAAGTTAAAGAGTTCGGCAAAGACACCATTTTATGTTGGTTGCACTAAGTATACAACATTGTCAGTTGTACTGAAGTTGTATAAATTGAAAGTAGGCAATGGATGGAGTGATGTTAGTTTTACGGAACAACTTTCTCTCTTGAATGACATGCTCCCGGAAGATAATGAGCTCCCAATCCTGACATATGAAGCTAAACGAATGTTATGCTCGATGGGTATGATTTCTGAAAGAATTCATGCCTGCCCAAAAGACTATATATTGTTTTGAAAGGAGAAAAAATCACTTATAGAATGCCCAAAGAGTGGTGCTTCTCGATACAAGAAAGATGAATCCAATCATACGAAAGTTGTATGGTAATTTTCAATTATTCCAAGGTTTAGGCGTCTATATAGAAGTGAAGAAACTGCAAGATAATTATCGTGGAATGCAGATAAAAGAAATAAAGATGGGAAATTGCGTCATCTGGCTGACTCTCCTCAATGGAATAAAATTGATCATGAGTATCCTGAATTTGGAAAAGAGCCAAGAAACCTTCGTCTTGCATTATCTACAGATGGAGTGAATCCTTTTGGTTTTCAAAACAGCACTCATAGTACATGGATTTTTATGTTGGTAAATTATAACTTTCCACCCTGGTTATGCATAAAGCAGAAATTAATCATGTTATCTATGCTTATATCAGGACCAAAACAACCAGGTAATGATATTGATGTTTATCTGGATCCTTTGATCGAGGATTTGAATTTATTGTGGGATTCAGGTGTTATGTTTTATGATGCTTATAAAATTGAATACTTCATATTGAGAGCGATGTTGTATGGTATAATAAATGATTTCCCTGCTTATGGAAATTTTTCAGGATATAGAATTAAAGGAAATCAAGTGTGTCCCATGTGTGAAGAAGATACATAATCAATTAGGTTGAAACATTCATCGAAATTTGTGTTTCTAGGACATCGTAGATTTCTACCTCATTGGTATAAGTACCGATCTTGGATGACATCATTCAATGGAAGTTCAAAACGACACACAGCACTGTCTCCACTAATAGGTGATCAGCTGTTTGAGAAAGTAAAATATATGAACACTGTTTTTGGTAAACCATTTTCGAAAAACCTTATGAAAATCGGTTGGAAAAAGAGATCGGTTTTTTTTTTGAATTACCAAAACTGTACGTCAGACATTTTTTTGATGTGATGTATGTGGAAAAAAAATTATGTGAAAGTGTTATTGGAACGTTTCTAAATGCCCCTATCAAACAAAGTATGGAATTAAGGCAAGGTTGGACATGGTTGAAATGGGAATACAAGAAGATTTGGCTCCCGTGAAGGGTGAAAATCAAATGTTTCTTTCTCCAGCTGGTTATACTCTTTCTAGGGAGGAGATATATCAGTTTTTTAACTTCTTTAATGATGTAAAGGTTCCATAGGGGTATTCATCAAATATCAAGAACATTGTGTCAATTAATGATTTGAAGTTAAAAGGTTTGAAATCACATGACTGCCATGTTTTGATGCAAGATCTAATTCCTATAGATTTACGTTGCATTTTGCCCAATAATGTTCATCATACGTTAACCAAACTTTGTTTATTTTTCAAAGCTATATGTAGCAAAGTTTTAGACCCAGTGAAATTTTTATCTATGGAAAAAGAAATTTTCATCATATTATGTGAATTAGAAATATTCATCCCGCCATCATTCTTTGATATGATGGTTCATTTGATGATTCACTTGGTGAGAGAGATTCGACTTTGTGGTCTTGTGCACTGTAGATGGATGTATCCTGTTGAACAGTATATGAAGATTTTGAAAGGGTGTATCAAAAATCGAAGTCAGGCAGAAGGTTGTATAGTAGAGAGATATATTGTTGAGGAAGCCATTGAATTTTTTACCGAATACCTATCTGATGTGGAAAGCATTGGTCTCTCAAAATCTCATCACACTGGACACATTGAGGGTGAGGGAATTTCTGGAAGAGATGTTGTGACAATTAGTATTACAGATCGAGATCAGGCCCACCTTTATGTTTTGCATAACAGTTGGGAGGTTTCTTCATATATTGAAACTCACAAAGAAATTCTTAGGTAGTTGAATCCATCAAGTGATGAAAAATGGTTATCAAATACACATAATCACCAGTTTATATGATGGTTTCAGGACTATATTTTTAAGTAGTTGGATGAAAATATGAATTCAATTTCAAAATGACTTCGATGGATAGACGTTGGACCAAGTTTGTATGTATTATCTTACAGTGGTTATGTAATTAATGGTTATACATTCTATATAGATGAACATGATGAAGACCATACCATGCAAAATAGTAGAGTTACACTAGTGGCTGAAGTGATGCATGTTTCTGGTAGTAAGGATAGAAATCCAATTTATGCAAATATTTCATACTTTGGCATTATCAAACTAATATGGGAGTTGGATTATACGACATTCCAATTGCCGATTTTTCAATGCAAATGGGTTGATAACAATAGTGGTGTTAAAACAGATGAATGGGGATTTTTGAAAGTTTATTTTAGTAAAGAAGGATACAAATACAAACAGTTTATAATGGCATCACAAGAGGTACAAGTTTTTTATGTTCCAGATCCCGAAAAATGAAAGTGGTCGATTGTTCTATTATCATCCAAAACTACTGAAGGTTCCGATGAAAATTCAGTTGAGGACGATCCTTTTAGTGGTACGTCACAATCATTTTGGAGCAGTCTCAATGTAGACGATGTTTTGTATGTTAGAGGAGACCACAATGAAGGGATTTGGATAATCGGTAGAGGTTTAAAATCCCTTCATCCTTTGAAAAAAAGAAATAGATTTCAATAAACATGTTATATTTTGTTTGTAATATAGATCTTGTTATCTCATGTTATTATCTTATCATTACCGAATTTATGTAATCTAAATTAACTGTTCAACCACTTTTTCAGATAATGATTTATGAACATTCTGGTGCTCTTAACCTTGAGGCTGAACAAGTCTCTCAAGCTAATGTTGTTGCGGCTGCTGCTGCTCCTGCTACGGCTGTTGTTGCTCCTGCTGCTGCTCCTGCTGCGGCTCTATTGCTCCTGTTTCTCCTGCTATGGCTACTGCTGCTCCTGCTGTTGCGGCTCCTACTGCTCCTAGTGTTGAGGTCCAACAACCATCATCACATGTCGTTGCTACCATTTCAGATGAACATATAGATTATGTTGATATCGATGAAATGGTCGGGAATGAAGGACCGACGTCGCAGAAAACACAGGTATGTCGTAGTTTGAAAGTGTTAGCCAAAGTTATTAAGGTGAAAAGCAAAGGCATCAAATTTGATGTCAGATGGAATGCATGAGGCCAACATGTGAATCCCAGAAAGGCTATGTTTAGTAGATACATTGGATTTGTCACTCAACAACGCGTGCTGATTGACATAGATTCATGGCACCATGTTGTGTCTGGGCTGAAGGTTGTGATCTGGGAAGAAATTGTGGTAACATTAAGAATTTATTTCTTTAATTTACTAGAAATTAAAATAATGAAATAATGACTTACTTTTCTCAATCTCTTGCAGAGTACATTTATAGTAGACGATTCACGCAAGGATTATGTACTAAGGCTTGTAGGAAAGATTCATCAAGGTTTTAAAACTATGTTAACAAGATGTCACCTTAAAGATTCCAAAGGTAAAATAAACCCAAACCCACCCATTATCTACGCTCACCTGATATCCCAACAAGCATGGGATGAATTTATTGGCCGCTGTGGGGATGAGAAGTTTCAGGTACATTGTGAGTGATAATACTTTGTTTGAGGATACGTGTATTCATCACTTTGATTTTCAATATTTCATTTATGAAAAAGCAACTCTGTAATGAAAATAAGGAATGTACATCAAAACCAACATACCCCTATCATAAAGCAAGGATGGGGTATGCTTCACTAGAAAAGAAAATGGTGCATATTTTAAATTTACAGTAATATTGTTAGGTTCCAATAAACAACATCATAATTATTTTTCTATTTTTATACGTAGATTGATGGGTCTAAAACAAGACACTTCCATCCCACGTCATTTGCTTTGGAAGGAGGCACGTGTGAATAAGGAAGGGAAGCTAGTAGATGAGGACACACAAAAAGTGTGGGAAATTTGTGTAAGTATGAAATGATGATAAAAATATTTGTTTTAAATTGCTATTACATAAAAATAATTAGTTATTTTACTATATCTGACAGTCACAGGAATCAGTTACTCCTGTAACGGATACAGACCTATTGTCGACAGCTTTGAAGCAGCCAGAAAAATATAGTTATGTCAGAGGTGCGGGGTTTGGGGTGACACCCCGAGTATATTTTGAGAAGAATAAAAGACGTATGATAGAGATGAAACATTGAAACACATGAGCGAAAAACTAGCATCCCTTGAAGAACGATCGCAATGGAAGGGAGAGTTGATATAAAATTTTATGGGTGGGAAGCAAGGAGAAGACACAACTCCGGAACAACCAACGTGTGACGATCCCACCCCACCCCCCCCCCCCACCAGCTTTGAGATGAGTCATTCCCCTCAAAGAACTGTCTTAGCCGTGGTAATCAATATTCTAATAATTATTCCCATGAAATGTGAATCAGACAAACACTGATAATTTTCCTGTACTGATCTTCTACAGGGTGATAATGATTGTGATTTATATCTATCAACACCAAATTATCACCTTGTAGTGAGGGATACAGTGTTCAACATCCCAGATGACACGCTGCATAATAGACCACTTCTGAAAGATCATCTGAAAGTGATGATTACTGTAGCTCATGAGCCAAATGCAGAGATACCTATTCCACTTGATGAAGATAATATTCATACAATTGAAAAGGCTATTGGGAAATTCATTTCATGGTTGTCATAACTAGTAAGAGTACATGCGGCCAAAGAGGTATTTATTTCCTTTTTTTCAAGCTAAACCTTTAACAATTAATGAAAAAGGGGGCTAAACCAATGAATGTTATTATAGACAGAGAAAGGGAAGGGGGTGATAAATGTCAAATCAAAACCATCTAAAGGATTGACCAACTGATCTCAAGGAGCTAATAAAAGCATAATAACACCACCTATTCTCTATCCACATTTACTAGCATTGAAGACTCATGTGGATACGAAGCTAAGAGTTGGTAGTAGTCATATAGTGGTTTTTGAAAAGAATATATACAGAGAGGAAAGTCAAGATTTCGTTACTACTGAAAATGTAAATGAGATCCTTGAAAATGGTTGTCTAGGAATCACAGTTGTAAATATATATATGAGGTATGTTTTCGTGAATTGATTTCATAAAATATGATCTAATGTGAAAATTATGACTAAATGCATTTTATATTGTTGACAGACGTATATATGAAAAATAGTTGAAGGAATTTTCCCACGAGCCAAAATTTGGACTCGTTAGTCCTCATACCACATCATCACATATAACGAAATTAGAGCCATCAAAAAAGAATGAAATAGTGAACGGTTTGCTAAGAACATTTGAAAGAAAGATTACAGATGACAGACTCTTCTTAATACCAACCATGCAGGGGTAAAACTCTATGATTAAAGAATATCAATTATATTTTCAATTATTTTATTACTTATTCATTTTTTTTGTTTTTAGGAAACATTGGATGCTAATTGTGGTGAACTTGGATACTCCAAAGATTTATTTTCTGGATTCAAAGCAAGGATATCCATCAAATCGACCACACATGATGGAGTTTGTGAATCTGTAGGATACTACATCCTACGTTTTAGGTCTAAAAATAAATTAATATAATTTATATTATATTTTAATGAGGATTATTTTATGATAGGGTGGTGTATCATTATCGTCTAAAAAAGGTAATGAGGATAGGGGTTAAGCATAAGGAGGTGAGCAAGTACTACGTCTGGACAAATATTAGGGCATATATAATAAAATTTCACTATCCAAACACATATCAACACAAGTTAATTATTATCCTAATGATAAATTTTGTTGCAGTGTCCAAAACAGACAAACGATAATTATTTCAGTTATTATGTTTGTAAATTTATGAAAGAGATCATTTTTCATCAACAAACTAGCATCCCTAAAGAGGTATTTTCAAAAACAACTACTAGTTCATTTAATTTATTTATTAATTATTTATTTTTATATTTTTTAGTACTACTATGACTGTCAAAAATACTCATACTCACAAGATGATATAGATGTGTTCAGAAATGATGGGTCTGCATACCTGATGGTAGATTGTACACAAATAGCATGAAGATCTTACTTGGGGACGTGTATAATTGGCAGTCATTTTTGTGAGGGGTTAAGAGGATCAAAAGATGACACATTTTTGTATGTAAATGTTCATAGGAAAATTGTAATTGTTATTAAATAAAACATCCATTCTCCAATGAGTCAATTTACCATTTTAACAGATGATATTCACCAAAAACATGCAAGAATGATGAACCACTCAAAGGGTCTCTCTTTTGTTTAAAATGGACAGATTTTTAAGTGAAAACAACAACTGACGTACGTAAATCCAACCAAACGCATTTGTATTGTGTTGATAATTTAAGATAATGATACATGGGTGTTTTGGGGAAGTGTACGAGTCAACCCCGCCTCAATCCGAGTCATGATATGGCTGGTACCACTCAAAGGGTCTCTCTTTTATTTCAAATGGACACAATTTTAACAGAAAACAACAACTAACCTACGGAAATCTGAACGAACACATTCAGATTGTTTTGATCCTTTAAGATAAAGATTCATGGGTGAGTTGGAGACGTGTATGAGTCATCCCTGCCTCAATATGAGTCATGGTGTGTCCGGCACAACTCAAAGGGTCTCTCTTTTGTTTAAAATGGACAGATTTTTAAGTGAAAACAACAACTGACCTAAGGAAATCTAACCAAACGCATTAGGATTGTATTGATCCTTTAGGAGAACGATCCAAGATTCATTTTTGACATGTAAAAGTCATCACTGCCTCAATTTGAGACACGGTGTGGCCGACACCACTCAAAGGGTCTCTCTTTTGTTTAAAATGGACAGATTTTTAAGTGAAAACAACAACTGACCTACGAAAATCTGACCAAACGCATTTGGATTGTATTGATCCTTTAGGATAAAAATCCACGGCTCCTTTTTTATGTGTGAGAGTCATCCTCTCCTCAATTCGAGCCATGCTGTGGCTGGCACCACTCAAAGGGTATCTCATTTGTTTAAAATGGACAAATTTTTAAGTGAAAACAACAATTGACCTACAGAAATCTGACCAAACGCATTCAGATTGTATTGATACTTTAGGAGAACGATCCAAAGCTCCTTTATGACATGTACGAGTCATACCCGCCTCAATATGAGGCACATTGTGGCTGGTACCACTCAAAGGGTCTCTCTTTTGTTTAAAATGGATAAATTTTTAAGTGAAAACAACAACTGACCTACGGAAATCCAACCAAATACATTTGGATTGTATTTATTATTTAATTATAATGATACAAGGGTCCTTTTTGATGTTTAAGAGTCATCCCCACCTCAATCCGAGGCACGGTGTGGCCGTTATCACTCAAAGGGTCTCTCTTTTGTTTAAAATGGACACAATTTTAAGTGAAAACAACAACTGACTTACGGAAATCCGACCAAAGCATTCGGATTGTATTGATCCTTTAGGAGAATGATCCACAGGTCCTTTTTGATGTGTACGATTCATCCCTGCATCAATCCAAGGCACGGTGTGGCTGGCACCACTCAAAGGGTCTCTATTTTGTTTAAAATGGACAAATTTTTAAGTGAAAACAACAATTGACCTACGTAAATCCAAAAAACGCATTAGGATTGTATTTATCCTTTAATATAAAGATCAAAGGGTCCTTTTTGATGTGTACGAGTCATCCCCACATCAATCTGAGGCACGTTGTGGCTGGTATCACTCAAAGGGTCTCTCTTTTTTTAAAATGGACACAATTTTAAGTGAAAACAACAACTGGCCTACGGAAATACAACCAAACGCATTAGGATTGTATTTATACTTTAGATGAATGATCAATGGGTGCGTTGGGGATGTGTATGAGTCAACCCCACCTCAATCTGAGGCACGGTGTGGCCGGGACCACTCAAAGGGTCTCTCCTTTATTTAAAATGGACACAATTTTAAGTGAAAACAACAACTGACCTACAGAAATCCAACCAAAAGCATTCGTATTTTGTTGATCCTTTAAGAGAATGATACATGGGTTCATTGGGGAAATTTAACAGTCATCCCCACCTCAATATGAGGCACATTGTGGCCGGAACCACTCAAAGGGTCTCTCTTTTGTTTAAAATGGACAGATTTTTAAGTGAAAACAACAACCGACGTACGGAAATCTAACCAAATACATTAGGATTGTATTGATCCTTTAGGATAATGATCCAAGGATTCTTTTTGATGTGTATGAGTCATTAATGCCTCAATCTGAGTCACAGTGTGTCCGGAACCACTCAAAGGGTCTCTCTTTTGTTTAAAATGGACAGATTTTTAAGTGAAAACAACAACTGGCCTATGGAAATCCAACCAAACGCATTCTTATTGTATTTATACTTTATTAGAAATATCCAAGGATCCTTTTTGATGTTTATGAGTCATCCCTTCTTCAATATGAGGCACAGTGTTCCCGGCACCACTCAAAGGGTCTCTCTTTTGTTTAAAATGGACAGATTTTCAAGTGAAAACAACAACTAATGTACAGAAATCTGACCAAACGCATTCAGATTGTCTTGATCCTTTAGGATAATGATAAATGGGTCCTTTATAATGTTTACAAGTCATCCCTACCTCAATCCGAGGCACGGTGTGGACGGTATCACTCAAAGGGTCTCTCTTTTGTTTAAAATGGACACAATTTTAAGTGAAAACAACAACTGACCTACAAAAATACAACCAAATGCATTTGGATTGTCTTGATCCTTTAGTATAATGATAAAAGGCTTATTTTGGAAGTTTACGAGTCATCCCCACCTCAATCCGAGGCACGGTGTGGCCGGTATCACTCAAAGGGTCTCTCTTTTGTTTAAAATGGACACAATTTTAAGTGAAAACAACAACTGACCAACGGAAATCCAACAAAACACATTTGGATTGTATTGATCCTTTAAGATAAAGATCCAAAGTTGTGTTGGGTATTTTTATTAGTCAACCCCACCTCAATCTGAATCATTGTGTGGCCGGTACCACTCAAAGGTTCTCTCTTTTGTTTAAAATGGACACAATTTTAAGTGAAAACAACAACTGACCTACAGAAATCCGACCAAACACATTCGGATTGTGTTGATCCTTTAATATAATGATACATGGGTGCATTGGGGATGTGTAAATGTCATCCCCACCTCAATCTGAGGCACGGTGTGGCCATCACTACTTAAAGGGTCTCTCTTTTGTTTAAAATGGATAGATTTTTAATTGAAAACAACAACTGACGTACGGAAATCTGAACAAACACATTCAGATTGTATTTATCCTTTATGATAATTATCCAAGGGTCCTTTTTGATGTGTACAAGTCATCCCCGTCTCAATCCGAGACTCGGTGTGGCCGGCACCACTCAAAGGGTCTCTCTTTTGTTTCAAATGGACAGATTTTTAAGTGAAAACAACAACTGACGTACGGAAATCTGACCAAAAACATTCGGATTGTATTGATACTTTAATATAATGATCCACAGGTCCTTTGTGACATGTACGAGTCATACCCACCTCAATCCAAGTCATGGTGTGGCCGGCACCACTCAAAGGGTCTCTCTTTTGTTTAAAATGGACAGATTTTTATGTTAAAACAACAACTGACCTACGTAAATCTGACCAAACACATTCGGATTGTATTTATCCTTTAGGATAATGATCCAAGGGTGTTTTGGGGATGTGTATGAGTCAACCCCTCCTCAATCCAAGGCACAGTGTGGCCGGTACCACTCAAAGTGTCTCTCTTTTGTTTAAAATAGACACAATTTTAAGTGAAAACAACAACTGACCTACGGAAATCTGACCAAACGCATTCGGATTGTTTTGATCCTTTAGGAGAAAAATACATGAGTCCTTTTTGATGTTTAAGATTCATCCCCCACCTCAGACATCCCACCAACCCCCTAGACGTCACCCCCACCCCTAGACGGCACCCCCCCCCCCCCCGGACACCCCCCCCCCACCCCCTGGATAACCACCACCCCCTAGACGGCACCCCCACCCCTCCTTGACACCACCCCACCACCTGGATACCCCCAACACCCCCAGACACCCCCCCCCCACCCATGGACGGACACCCCCACCCTCCCAGACACCATCCCACCCCACTTAGATAGCCCCACCAACCCCCTGGACCCCCCTTGGACACCCCCCCCCCTAGAAAGCCCCCCCCCCCCCGACACCCTGGACACCATCCCCCCCCCCACATGGACACACCATAGATGCCCCCCCCACCTGGACACCCCCCTCCTTGCAAACCACCCCACCCCCTTGGAAATCCCCAAAAACCCCCTGAACCCCCCCCCCCACCCCCCTGGACACCCCCCACCCCCTGGACACCCCTATCCCCCCGGACACCCCCATCCCACCCTCCTTGACACCACCCCACCCCCCTTGGATAGCCCCACCAACCCCCCAGACTGCCCCCACCCCCCAGACACCCCCCACCTGGAAAGCCCCCCCCCCCCCCCGACACCCTAGACATCAACCCACCCCCCTGGACAGCCCCCCCCCCCCTCCTAGACACCACCCCACCACCTAGATACACCTCCACCCCCTAGACACCACCACCCTCCTTGGACAGCCCCCAAACCTCCTGGGCCCCCCCCCCCCACCCCCTCTGGACACCCCTTTCCCCCCGGACACCCCCATCCCCCTGGACACCCCTACCCCCCCCCCCCCGTACAGCCACCCCAAACCCCTAAATAGCCCCCCCAACCCCTTGAATTCTGAATAGAATTCTTTATGTATTTAATTAACTTATTAATTATGTGTTAATAGTGTATGGGTATACTTGGTGTAATTAGATTATGATTTATGTGTTAATTTTGTATGGGTATACTTATTGAGATGCTAAATTTTTTTAAGGTGCTATTTGGGTGTGCTGCTGCAGAAATTTTTTTTGTAGCAGACAGGGCATTTATCAGTGTTTTTTTAGTGCTGATAAAAGAAGCCTTTATCAGTGCTAAAAAAGCATTGATAAAATCCACATTTATCAGCGCTAAAAAAGCGCTGATAAAGGAATCCTTTATCATCGCTAAAAGAGCGCTGATAAAAACACATTTATCAGTGCTAAAAAGCGCTGATAAATGTGTTTTTATCAGGGCTTTTTTAGCGCTGATAAACTGATCCTTTATCAGCGCTTTTTTAGCGTTGATAAATGTGCATTTTATCAGCACTTTTTTAGCGCTAATAAAGCCCATTTTGAGCACTGATAAATCCCATTTCTGTAGTATTGAATATGAGACTTATAAGGAGTTACACCTTGAGTTATGGGCCACCTTTGAGTTGGGAATTGACTTTGTTTGCTTCCGGTTAAGAGGTAGGCCTTGGGAGCTCGGCTTTGGATATTTTGTAGTTGGACTCGACATCTACTCTATGGAGTTTTTTTCCTCCCCTATATTCTCTACATTGAATATCGAACCTAATAAGGTTGAGGTTGTATAGTTGTGGTCCAGAATCGCTAGAGATCAGCAGATCATTTTGCGCCATAAAGAGCATTGTACTCTGAGGTGTTTCCCTTTGGATCCTGCACAGGGCCTTCACTCATGCTTGGATAACCCATGGTGATGCCCATGATGGGTTATCCATATTGAGATAATTATTTTCTCTTTATCCATGGGTGGCCTAGATGTCAATATGGTCAGACAGTTTGATGATTTCTATAGGACGCTGGCAATGAGGACACGTGGTACTTTGATGGGTGGATCGTTCATCACCTATTTGTCTAGGCTCTTGGTACCTTCAAGGTATCTCATACCCACACCTCCCTAAGCCTAATGGAGGGCATAATCTTTCTTATATTCCACAAAATGAGGCTGCTCAGGAGCATGAAAACATCTATCGATGGGAGCCAGGGTATTTGGAGAATGCTGACGAGGCCCCTGACAAGCATGTGGTTGCCCGAGCCGCACTAGCCTCCCCTGATCATGCTTCTAGACCAAACCCATCTTTAGATACTGCCTTAGCCCCTACTCCCTCCACCTCCACTTCACACCATCCTTTCACACTACTACAAAATTGGCCTTTAATAGCACTGGTATTTATTGTCACTAGAAAAAATGCTGATAAATGGCATATTTATCAGTGCTAAGGAAAGCAATGATAAATTTAACCTTTTATCAACACATTTTCTTTTAGTGCTGTTAAAGGGAACCTTTATCAATGCTCTATTTTTAACACTAATAAATATTTATTTCATCAGTGCTAATAAAGGTCGGAATAAATAAAATGAAATAATTAAATAAATTAAAAATAAAAATTGAGTTTATTTAAAAGATATTTCAAATTTTATTATTTAAATAATTATTGATAAAAATGAATAAATTGATTACACATTATTAAATATTAATCAATTTATTAATTAGATAATTATGGTAATTAATATTATTAAATTTTATATATTAAATATATAGATATATATTAATGTATATAAATATGATTTATATATTACAAAATATTTATGCACTTTACATTAAATAGTCATATATTTATTGAATAATGGTTTATAATTAAAAATTAATATGAATTAAAAAAAAATTAACTAATTACATGGTACTCGACATATAATTGAATATAGTTTGATTTTTCAATTTAACATAGATCAAATCTGTGTTATATTGTTTTCATATATACATAATTAATGCATTTTTATATACAATGCACACACATAAAACTTACCCTTTTTTCTAATACTATTGAAGTGTTCTTATTCTTAATTTATTTAATTTCACTCATTTTTAACATATATAAATGCACTTAAAATTAGATATTCGTTAATAATGTTAAAAAATATTTGTAAAAAAATATTTATAAATGTACATTTACTATATTTATACAATTATATATTTATAATTATAAATAAATAAATATTTTTTTTAAAATTGTTCATATAATTATAAATAAATAATTATTAAATTTATAAGAAATTTACTTAAATAATGAATATATTTACTATATTTATATTTATATATATTTATTAAATATATATATATAATTATATATATATATAATGATATAAATATTATTTTTTAAACATATTTTTATAATTATAAATAAATAATTATAAAATTATAATAAATATATTTAAAAAGGAATATATTTACTATATTTATATTTATATTTATTTATTATGTATATATAAATATTTACAATTTTTTATTTATAATTATAATTATAAATCCTTTAACAGCACATAAGTAATAAGTGATAATAAAAGCATCTTTATCAGTGCTTTTTCACCCTGATAATGATAAGACTATATCAGCGCTATAAGTTTAGCATTGATAAATATTGGTTTTATCAGCATTATTTTAGTGTTGATAAACACTTATCTTTATCAGTGCTAAAAAAGTGTTGATAAAGAGTTCTTTTATCATCGCTTAAGTATTAAAGTGCTGATAAAAGGAATCTTTGTCGGTGCCTTTTCATAAGCACTGATAAAAGTGTCTTAATCTAATAAAAAACCCAAATCATTTGTGAACCTGTCATGATATCAGAAGCTTTTTGTGGAATCCACCCATTTTTAGGGCTCCTCCTTGGTGAATCAAAGCTCTAATCACACCACTCAACTACCTCTAGTTTCTTGAACTTCTCATCTGACATCTAGTGTTCAATTATAGTCAGGGTTTCCGAAGAGGGTCTCAAATTTTCTTCAACCTATAAAGGTAGTTCTTCCAAATTTATTTGTATATTTTTTGTTTTGTTTTAGATTTTTTCTTTGATGATGTCATTATTTGTGGTTCGTTGATTATATACTAGCGAGGTAGGCCTTTCGATTTTCTCAGTTTCCAATTTTGATTCAACTCTTGATCGCTCATGGAGATTTTATTGTTTCTAGACTCAATGGTGAGGCATGGAGTCACATGGAGTTTAGTTGGTTGTTTTAATTTTTTTACATTTCCCAAATTGATCTCCTAAAGTTATCATACATATTTTTTATTCTTTATTTTATCAATGTATTCCATACATGTAAAATTTTAGAAATTGAAACTGGGGATTTTGTGTGTGAGGGAGTTGAAGGTAGGTTTAAGGGATTTCTTTTATATTATACTGCTTCATATCTTCTTTTTTCTACTTATCTAGGTTAGTGTGGTAATCCAATGTATGGATTTATCATGGTAGTTTTTATTTAAATTTTTTTTCTACTAGTTTTTTTTATTTTTTGGGCCAAATCATTCTCTCTATGTTTTTTTTCATGACCTGGTGCTTATTTCCTTCCTAAGGGGGGTCAATAATGTCCCTTGAATATTATCATGGTTCATCTTCAGTGTTTAATATATGGTTTTCTTGGGTTTATTTGGAAACTATATATATTGTTAAATGTGTTATACCTTTTATCAATAATCCAACTTCCTATACCTCTACACTTTTAAAAAAATCTATTTTATTTTTCTCCCTCTTTAGATAAATCCAACATTATTTATAAATCCTTTTAATAATAATATATGAAATATTATACCTTGATGCTATGTACTATTTTCCAACTACATTATAATTTTTATCTTCATCCTACTCCCCCTCTCAATAATATTCAAAAAAAATATCCTTTTGTGACTACCACTTTCTAGTTATACCACTTTTTTTGAGACCTATATACCACTATAAGACATTATAATTTCTGGAAATGTATGTTTTCAAAAATTTATCTACCTTTTTGAGTATTTATTTAACTAATAACAAGTGGATTTCCATGGAATAACTTTGATACCTAGATATATGACATGTAGAAAAATAGTATGTCAAACCTTTTTACTATCAAAAAAGTTGACATATAATAAATCTCCCACACACTATGATATATATTGACATTCCACCCACAACATTTGAAAATTTTATTTAATTTTTAATGGGTGTCAACATGGGTTTTCAATCTTCCTTTTGAAATCTATAAAACACTTCTCTCGCATACATGGATTGGGAAATAAATATCCCATGAATTCCATGAGTTACCTATAAGTGAAAGAAAATGTCAACTCACTAATCATCAACATTTAAACATTGGTCATTATTAATGTATAAAATTATTATCATCATTCATCTCTTGAACCTCTAAATACTATGTCATCCACATTGATAAACACTTTCAATCTATACATAGAATTATTTTTTATGTAATGATTATGATCAATTCCTCATTTTTAAAATTAAAGTTTCTTTAATAATTAATCTAAAATTTAATACCAAGCTCTGAGTTCTTATTTCAATCTATGCATAACCTTTTTCAATTTAAAAACATTATTCTAATATTAAAGAATGAGAAAACTATATGTTTGTTTGATGTAATTCTTATTCGTGTAATCTATTAGTAAATGCTAATTTTACATCCAGTTGAAGTACCTTGAATTTACTTGGGATGGGTTGGTGTGGTGATATGACATCCCAAGATTCTTTATAAGTTTTCAAATATTTATATACCATTAATTTTAAATATAATAATTCCTTATATTTCTACATCACTTGGTCCAATACATTTTTATATCTTCTAGTTGATTGAATAAGATTTTATTATTCTTGTTCATCATATTTGAGTTTCTTATTACTCTTTAATTGCCTATATTATATTTTCATTTGTTTAGGGAATTTAAGAAATATTTGATATGGAGTAATTATTTTCTTAAATTCAATTACCCATTTTTTAAACATACTTAAATTCTTTGAAATAATCAAATATTGAGTTTCCCTTATTAGAATTGTCTATAACTTTCACTTTTCATAATGAATATATTGTGTGTATTTGTTTATACGTTGTATAAAATTAATCTTTTATGAACCCAATATATTTATATGAACTGAAAATGGATTCATTCTAATCATTTGAAAAATGAATATGAATATAGATTTAAATAGTTCATCAAGTTTGCAAGAGAGCATGCAGAAAACCCTTCTAAAATCCTTTGTCTGTGTTAACATTGTTGTTATTCAAGAAAACTTAGTCTGGAAGAGTTGGAAGAATATTGATGCCTATTTGGATCCATTTATAAATGTATCCAAAACAAGTATTTGTTGTGCATCACTCGTAAATATAATAACAAAACTAAGGATTCTTTGTGCACTTCACTGTTGTTGG
Organism: Viscum album; assembly: GCA_963277665.1. Taxonomy (NCBI): domain Eukaryota; kingdom Viridiplantae; phylum Streptophyta; class Magnoliopsida; order Santalales; family Viscaceae; genus Viscum; species Viscum album. Next base: position 1,018,410,554 of record OY728138.1, on the reverse strand, counting down.
TTAACTGTCGCTTGGCATAGAATTTGACCTGAAATTCCTACCTGGTGTCCCTATGATGCTCTCATCCTACACATATATAGAAACAAATTAATTTATTCTTTAACATATAGAGAAAATTTTGGAGAATAATCTAATTCATTGGGTAATGTTTTTTTCAAAAAACACATATAATTGAAGAAACAACATGAGAATCATAAAATGATACAAAAAAAATATTTCCACCTATTTAAATAATGAATAAAATTGTGAGGAAGAGAAGTACAATTGAATTATAAATGGTTATATGATAGAGATGATGGTGATCATGTGTGGGATGAGATCATCATGGGGATTATGGGTAGTAATTTTAGGCCATTTTTTATGTTAAGTGGTAGTTAACCAACAGTAGTAAAGTGCACAGAGAATCCTTATTTATGTTATTAACTTTGTGAGTGATGCATATCCAATCCTTATTTTGGATCTATTGATCAATAGATCCAAATAGACATCAATATTAGTAATTCTCTCATAGTTTCCTAACATCTATATAGTCTTCTAAACTATAATGAAGTGAACATTGAATCCTTAGTTTTGTTATTAACTTATGTCTGGACCAAAGAAACCCTCTAGAAAGATGTAAAGGTAATGTTACGATATAATTTCCCTAATTTTCCAAAAAAATGTATAATGAAACATTGTTTTAATTTTCATTATTCCTTGTATATTTTTTTATTTTATAAGATTTTTTTCCATGTGTCAGACCTTTTCTGTAACACCTCGACCCCACTAGGATGGAGCCAGTGCATTACTTGTTATATTGGCATGGTTAGAAGGAATAAAAAACCCAAAGGAACGATCAATTTAGTAGTCTTGAAGAAACTAGATACATAGATGTAACTCAAATTACATTGGAAAAGGTTACAAAATACAATACATAATAAAAACTAAAAACTGCATCCACAAGAACTCAATAAAATATCTTCTCTTCATCACCCGTTGAAGGTATACTATGAAAGGGGTGAGCTCAAATGATAATTAAGGGTTACAAATATCATAATCATGAATCAATAATAATTTAATTGTAAAAAATTTGACATATCAATATGGCATGGTGAATAAATGAAAAACTCGCGCCATTAATAAGCTGAGAATGAAACTGCATCCATAGATTTGGTCATAATGAAAACCTCATGGATAATAATAATAACTGATAATGAATAAAGAGAATTATTATTAATTGGGAATCATGTATCTGGAACATGAAACCATAATACCATTGAAATGGTTTAGTTCTATCGGTAGAAACCCGTCTAATTTTTGGAAACAAACTCGAAGGGTTTGTCACCAACTGATTTGTCTCATGAGACCTACTGATGCATCGAGGGTATATAGTGGGCCCCACTCACCAATTCATGTCCAAAGAATTATTTATACATTGATTCAATACTAGAGAAATATTCCTTTTCAATATCTGTATAGAGTAGAGTATACGGATTCATCAATATTTCCATAATTAAAATAACTTTCCAAATAAACACCGTATGTAAAATGGTATACGGTTTAGACAACAAACATATCCACGATATGATAATATGGATATTTAATATAAATATAATTTCAAATAAAAAGTGATCTCAAATGGGCATTAGGTATACCACATAAATATTATTAGGTGCACCACGCAAAGTTAGTCACAACAAAATAGTAGTTGAGACAATGTCCCTTACCACAATGTAATCGGTCGAATCATATGACCAGAACTTAATAAACATAAAATGAATTTATGGATACCATAAATATAAATATAATCATGTTATTATATATATAAAATGTCAGTACACATATAACAATGCAAAAAATGAGTGGTGAACAATGGAAATCTCACAGAATTTAAAGTGAGATGAGAAACCCCTTACAAACATTTCGGCATGGTAACGAGAGTTATTACGTGGGATTAAGGGGAGGTAAAGTGGTATTACATTATTTATATGTCACAAGGGAAGTATGGGGGAGGATAAACAACATACCCCATCATTAGGAATTAAAAATAAAAGAGCACAACATGGGGGAGATTCTTGAACAAAAGTGAGAGAGAGGATCCCATACCAAGAATGTATCATTAGATTGAGGACAAATCAATGACATAATTATGTGTCACAAGCATAAACCCACACAATAAAAGTGGATATATATAATAAAACAATCATAGGTAATTCACACATATTATTGAAAAAATGTAACCAATTAAATAGACGTTTAACTCAAAGCATGAAAATTGAGTTAAGCAATCCCTTTCCTTTTGCTCAAGTGTGTTCTTCGTTTGTTTCAATGACCTGAATAATCAAATTTAGATTCATTAATTAATAATGACAGAACATCATATACATGTAATTGATTTATTATAACCTTATTATGTTAATTAATGGCCCTTTTAATGGGTTTAAGAGGTTCAATTTTATTGTTTTGGAAGCATTTTCTTCCTTGGTTTTCATGATTCGTTTACTTGTTTTCATGAATGGAAGTTCATTTGAAATATGGTTAAACATCCAGAATTGTTAATATATCGTATTAATGAAATTAAGGAGATTAAAATGATCTTATAATGATTTTGGTTTATATACCATGGTGATGATTCATTAGTTAAAATTTTATTACAAATATTCGTATTAACTTGGTCGTTTTGTTCATAATGAACTTGTTTTGTGTTATTATCTTATATTATGAGTGTCTAATGATTCCAGAATATTAATGAGATGAAATACATATATTATTATCTGGATCAACCATTAAAATGGTTTCATAACCAGTAATGAAGGATAAAGTGAAGAATGAAACTCCGTCGTCCACAAAGGTTATAAACTGGAACCTCATGGATGTTGATTTTGTTTATAAAAATAAAAGAGAGGGAGTAAGGATATTGATGATAGTTTTTCTATTCACATGATATAATTCCTGTATATATATGATACTTGAGTTTATCATGGTCATTTTTATAGAGGAGGTGAGGATAGAAAAATAAAAGAGATGAACTTGAAAATAAAAGAAAAGGTGAGAGATCCCTTATAAAAATTCGGTAGCCTAATGGTGTCGCTTAAAATTTCATAAAATGAAATGATGAGAGCAAAAGGGTATCTCATCATATTGAAATAAAAAAGGACAGTAATAATAAAACATAAAATCAAACCCCAATATATGATAATAGAAAATAAAATAGATAACATAAAGGAAGTGTCGACTAAAAGATGAGAATGAAGGATTCCCTTACCTTGTAGTGTAACTCCTAGATCTTGAAGGATGAGACCTTGGGGGATTAAGTACACCTTGAGAGGACTCCTAGGGAGGTAATACCACTAGAGCTTCGAGTATATTGAGTTTGTAATGAAAGAAAACGAAGGGGGTGAGTGGGTATTTATAGTAATTAAGAGAAACTTTTTTATTAATTAAAAGGGACACCTCCTAAGTGGTTTTCACAAAACCATGGGCTTTCCCATGGTATTTTCCCATGGTTTAAGCCACTTGGGACACCTCATGTCATAAGATACTGTACACAAGTCGACCAGCCCTTTATATTAATAATTAAATCATTATGATGTCATTAAACTACCAAAAACTCAAATTTGGATTTTTACTGTTCACGAAACATTCAAGTATTTCAGAAAAAACCCAAAAATTCACCCTAACCATTTTTCGACATGTAGAATTAAAAAATGAACTCCATTTTTTGAAAATAATTTTCTAAGTATTTTTAATTTATTTTTAAATAAAATCAAAGTTAATTCGAAAAAATAACAATTTAAAGGTATAATTAGTTTTGTATTACATTGAAAAATTAATTAACTTCTCATTATCTTATTTCCTTAAGAAAATAAAATATTATCATTATTTACTATTTATAAGGGTAATATTACTATTAATATTACTATTCATAATGGTATGTTACTATTCATAAAAAAATCAAGTTGGTTCTATAAGACTCCAAACAACTTATTGGTCACAACTCTGGATGACTATTTTTCGAAATTCAAAACATAGAAGTGGAAAATTTATGTTTAATGGATAGAATATAACTTTCTCCTATAATGTTTTATTTCAAAAAAGACTTAGTGATTCATGTAATATGGGCTACCTAATTAATAGAAAGTATTTAAGAGCAACATACCATAAAATGTTTGGGGTGTTACATTATTCCCTCCTTCGAAGAATTGCGCCCTCACAATTCATTTAATAACCACTACCACAAAACTGGGCAAGGCCAGCGCCACCCCTTTATTAGCGCTAACAAAAAAGCGCTGATAAAGGGGGGAGCCTTTATCAGCGCTCAAAAAAGCACTGATAAAGGGTGCCTTTATCAGTGCTAAAAAAATGCTGATAAAAGTACCCCTTTATCAGCGCTTTTTTTAGCGCTGATAAAGGGACCCCCTTTATCAGTGCTTGATTAGTAGCGCTGATAAATGGGGGGCCTTTATCAGCGCTTTTTTTAAAAGCGCTGATAAAGGGTCGACTTCAAAAAAAAATTAAAAAATATATATTAATATATAAATATAGTTATATATTTATATTGATATAAATATAATATAAAATTTTTAAATATATTTTAGATAAGTATAAATGTACATTTACACTTAATATACTTAATATATAAGATATTTAGTGAAAATAGATTCTTAAAAAATAAAAAAATATATTTTTAATTAATAATTTGATAATTATTATGGAGTAATAGTCATTTAATAACAATTTGAAGAATAAAAAAATTAAAAAAAATTAAAAAAAGATCCAAAATATGTTGAAAATGCAACTCAAACTTCAAACGGCCATAACTTTTGATCCGTTTGTTCGTTTGAGCTCTACCACATATCAAATCGAAGCCTACGACGAGCTCTACGTCGCTATGACCTGGGATTACCTTGGTAAAGTTTTTTTAGAGGCTAAAAAAGGCTCATAAGGCCTCCAAAACTGAGTTTTTAGTCGGGGTACCCAGATTTTTTAACATTTTGTGGATTTTCAGCCTCGTTTAAGGGGGTATTATTGGATTTTTTTGGTAGGGACTGAATTTATTCCAAGTTATTACATTCATATTGATATTATGTCTTTGAAATTTTATCGTTTTTTATAATGCACTGCTATTTATAATCAAATATATAACTATATGTATATATTTTTTATATATTCACACCTAAAAATTAAATTTTTTAAATAAATAATTAAACATATTTACATATAAAATATACTAGCTCTATCTAAATAATAACTAATATCCATTTTATTTAAAATACCAATATATGAATATTTATATAACTACTATATATTAATATAACTATATATATATTAATATAACTATATATATATTAATATAACTATATATATTAATATAACTATATATATTAATATAACTATATATATATATATTAATATAACTATATAAATTAATATAAATATATATTACTGTATGAATAAATATAATGAAATATATATATAAATAAATAGATATATCATGAATAAGAGAACAAATCAATATAGGGTAGTGGAAAAGGCTTTAGGTGCGCATGGGGGAGGTCTCAAGATCAAATCTGGGTGGAGGAAAGGGCGCGCGTGCAAGGGTGGTTTAAAGGGCTAGCACTGATAAAGGGTGTAGGTGGTGTGTGCGGGCACTGGATGTGCGGGAAAGCGCTAATAAAGGGGGGATCAAGCGCTGTAAAAAGCCCCCCCATGAGATTGGTAGTATTTTTTTATTTAATTTTTTATTTTTTTTATTTTTATCAGTGCTTTTTTTTAGCGCTGATAAAAGGGGTCTTTATCAGCGCTTTTTGGAGCGCTGAGAAAGGGGACCCCCCCCCCCCTCCCCCACCCTTATCTTCGCCGGCATTATTAGCACTTTTTCTAGCGCTGTTAATGGCCATTTTTAGCGCTGATAAAAGTCATATTTGTAGTAGTGAACCACAAAAGAAATATCTCTGATGTTCTTACTGCATCCCCCATCGTATAGGATCCTCATGTGCATTCAGCGGAAAACCCAATTTGATGCTCAACTCCTCTAGTTCTCTGACCCAGAAACACCTCGGACAGAAGGTGTTGAACTCTTACATCAAACACTCAAGCTTCTAGAGGGAGGATCAAACGCTAGAAAGTTTGGAAATGTCTGAATGGACCAACACACGAAGAACTCACCAAACTATGTCTCGACTGAGAACATCTAAGTCGTAGACGTTGCTATATAGGCTAAAATTGAGGATTTGGTCCATGTAGGTTGCACAAAGGTTTCCCTCCAAATTATCCTCTTGAAAAAATAACCTGGCCGTGTAGTTCCGGCCTAGGGTGAAACATAGGAAAATCCCTTTGTGGTATTTTCCTCTTCACCTCTACTCGGCTAGTTTTGTCGTGGCTATGTGGTAATAAATGGAAGCATTCCCTTGACAGGTGCGGAGAATGTCCAGACTATTTGTCACTTCATATAGTTGTTAACACGTTTTTCGCAAGTTTTCAAGTGGTAGGTTCTCCTCTTCACAGGTTTTGATCGCAATAATCTCCAGTACCTCCATAGGAAGAGATAACATATGGGTTTGTCCTTCCATCTGAAAATTTATTATAAAAGTTCACATAGTGATACTCATTCAAAAGTATAACCGATGAAAGGATAACAAAAAGAAGGGACAACAATTTATATTCTTATATAACCACTGGTTCAAAAAGTAAAACAGGGCTAATGGTTTCCCCAGTCCCCCAATACATGAATCCCCAAAACTAGATCAAATCTTTCAATCTCCCAGAACCATATGAAACTCGAGCAATCTAGTTTGATATCGTGGGTGCACTTTTGGTATCTCTAGAGTCTAACATGTGGGGTGTACAACTATGAGACATCCATATGTACTTATTGTCTGTATACCGAATGGGAGGCTTCATACTCAAGGATGTCGAAGTCCATTACCTGACCAAAATTTCCATAGGACAGGACTTGACACATATATGTCGCATGGAGGTCTCCCGTTTCTACAGCTTCTTGGAAGGTCGTGAGGGATTGGATGCCTTCCACTACGGTGAAGCATCTAAAAAGTCCCTCGTAGTATTTTCCCCGTCATGCATAGGATGGGAACCGGGCTTGCATCATAAAGATGTAATCCAGACCCGCTCTTCGGTGGAGTTTAAGTACTCAGGGAGAATTGTATATGTCATAGAGATGTTTTCATGACATGTAGATATGGGCATAGTTTATATAATTTTCATGGCTGGCTATTCAAATTATGGTTTCTAGGGCCTCATGGGGAAGAGACAGAAGATTAGTACCTTCACTTTCCATATTAAAATTAAGAAAACATCGTTCTTAGTATTTCTTAAGTAAGTTTTTCATTGTTCAGTTCTGGTTTTCCAGAGTTATCCAAACCGAAACCTGTGAGGAAAAATTTACATTAAACTCATTCATAATGGCTTGTAAAGAAAATGTGAATTATCCTAAGCATATCCCCTAGGAGTTTCATAACCAAGAGTGTAGCAAGGCCCGTTGTCGTGTAACAGGATACCCCGGTTTAAGCCCGAAACTCCTTGTCGAAGCTTTTACTCCTAGGTACATCTATTCCAGAGCCACCTCTACCTTCTCGTATCCCAACAGGGATGTATTTTGTTGAAGGATTCACATAATCTATTCCCTACCAAAATACTAGGACATTATTGTACATTTATCATCAAATACTACCTTAGTGCTTTATTCCCTACTATAAATTTCCTACTCTAGTTCCCAAGTTTTCTACTAAACTTCCTCTAATAGCAACTGTAACACCCCGACCCCACTAGGTTGGAGCCGGTGCATTACTTGTTATATTGGCATGGTTAGAAGGAATTAAAATCTTAAAGGAACAATCAGTTTTGTAGTCTTTAAGAAACTAGATACATAGATGTAACTCAAATTATATTGGAAAAGGTTAAAAAATACTATACATAACAAAAACTAAAAACTGTATCCACAAGAACTCAATAAAAGATCTCCCCTTCATCACCTGTTGAAGGTAGACAATGAAAGGGGTGAGCTCAAACACTTATTAAGGGTTACAAATAATGTAATCATGAATCAATAATAACTGAATTGTAAACAATTTGACATATCAATATGGCATGGTGAATAAATGAAAAACTCACGCCATTAATAAACTGAGAATGAAATTACATCCATAGATTTTTTCATAATGAAAACCTCATGGATAATAATAATAACTGATAATGAATAAATATAATGCTTATTAATTGTACTTCATGTATCTATCACATGAAACCATAATACCATTGAAACAGTTTAGTTCTATGGGTAGAAACCCGTTTGATTTTTGGAAACGAACTCGAAGGGTTTGTCGCCAACTGATTTGTCTTATGAGGCCTACCGATGCATCGAGGGGCTATAGCAATCCCCACCCTCCACTACATGTCTAAATCATTCTTTATACATTGATGTAATATAGGATCAATATGCCTTTTCAATATCTGTATAGAGTAGAGTATACAGATTCATCAATATTTCCATAATTAAAATAACATTCCAAATAAACATCGTATGTAAAATGGTATACGGTTTAGACAAAAAAACATATCCATGATATGAGAATATAGATATTTAATATAAATATAATTACAAATGAAAAGTGATCTCAAATGGGAATTAGGTACACCACATAAGGATTATTAGGTGCATCACGCAAATTTAGTCACAACAAAATAGTAGTTGAGACAATGTCCCTTACCACAATATAATCGGTCAAATCATATGACCCAAACTTAATAAACATCAAATGAATTATTTAATACCATGAATATAAATATAATAATTTTATTATATATATCATATGGTAGTACACATATACCACATGCAAGAAATAAGTGATGAACAATGGAAATCTCACAGAATTAAAAGTGTGATGAGAAACCCCTTACAAGCATTTCAGCATGGTAACAAGTGTTATTGTGTGGGATTAATGAGAGGTAAATGGGTATTCCAATATTTATATGTCATAAGGGTAGTATGGGGTAGGAGAAAAAACATACCCCCATCATTAGGAATTAAAAATAAAAGATCAAAACATAGGGGAGATTCTTGAACAAAAGTGTGAGAGAGGATCCCTTACCAAGACCGTATCATTAGCTTGAGGAAAAATCAATGACATAATTATGCATGACAAACATAAAACCACACAATAAAAGTGGATATATATAATAAAAAATCATAGTTTATTCACACATATTCTTGGAAAAAATGTAACCAATGAAATAGATGTTTAACTCAAATAATGAAAATTGAGTTAAGAAATCCCTTACCTTATGCTTGAGTGTGTTCTTCATTTGTTTCAATGACCTGAATAATCAAATTTAGATTCATTAATTAATAATTCTAGAACCTCATATACATTTAATTGATTTATTATAACCTTATTAGGTTAATTCATGGCTCTTTTAGTGGGTTTAAGAGGTTCAATTTTATTGTTTTGGAAGCATTTTCTTCCTTGGTTTTCATGATTCGCTTACTTGTTTTCATGAATGGAAGTTCATTTGAAATGTGCTTAAACATCCAGAATTGTTAATATATATTATTAATTAAATTAAGGAGATAAAAATGATCTTATAATTATTTTGGGTTATATACCATGATGATGATTCATTAGTTAAAAGTTTATTACAAATATTTGGATTAACTTGGTCGTTTTGTTTATAATGAACTTGTTTTGTGTTATTATCTTATATTATGAGTGTCTAAGGATTCCAGAATATTAATGAGATTAAATACATATATTCTTATCTATTTCAACCATTAAAATGGTTTTATGACTAGTAATGAAGGAGAAAGTGAAGAACAAAACTTCGTCGTCCACAAGGGTTATAAATTGGAATCTCATGGACGTTGATTTCATTTATAAAAATAAAATGGAGGGAGTAAGGATATTGATGATATTTATTCTATTAACATGATATAATTTCAGTATAAAGATGATACTGGAGTTTATCATGATCATTTTGACAGAGGAGGTGAGGAGAGAAAAATAAAAGAGATGAACTTGAAAATAAAAGAAAAGGTGAGAGATCCCTTATGAAAATTCAGCAGCCTAACGGTGTCGCTTAAAATTTCATAAAATGAAATGATGAGAGAAAAAGGGTATCAATTCATATTGAAATCAAAAAGTACAGTAATAATAACACATAAAATCAAACCCCAACATATGAGAATAGAAAATTAAATAGATAACATAAAGGAAGTGTCGACTAAAAGAAGAGAATGAAGGATTCTCTTACCTTGTAGTGTAACTCCTAGATATTGAAGGATGGGACCTTGGGGGATTAAGTAAACCTTTAGAGGACTCCTAGGGAGGTAATACCACTAGATCTTCGAGTATATTGAGTTTGGAATGAAATAAAATTAAGGGGGTGAGTGGTTATTTATAGTAATTAAGAGAGAGTTTTTTATTAATTAAAAGGGACACCTCCTTAGTGGTTTTCACAAAACCATGGGCTTTCCCATGGTATTTGCCCATGGTTTATTCCACTTGGGACACCTCATGTCATAATATACTATACACAAGTCTACCAGCCCTTTATATTAATAATTACATCATTATGATGTCATTAAACTACCGAAAACTCAAATCTGTATTTTTACTATTCCCGAAAAATTCAAGTATTTTAGAAAAATTCCAAAAATTTACCCTAACCATTTTTCTATGTGTAGAATTTAAAAATGAACTCCATTTTTTGAAAATATTTTTCTAAATATTTTTAATTTAATTTTTAAATAAAATAAAAGTTAATTTGAAAAAATAACAATTTAAAGGTATAATTAGTATTGTATTACATTGAAAAATTAATTAACTTCTCATTATCTTATTACCATAAGAAAATAAAATATTATCATTATTTATTATTTATAAGGGTCATATTACTATTCATATTACTATTCATAAGGGTATGTTACTATTAATCAAAAAAATCAAGTTGTTTCTATCAGACTCCAAATGACTTAATGGTCATAACTCTAGATGACTGTTTTTCAAAATTCAAAACATAGAAGTGGAAAATTTATGTTTAATGGATAGTATATAACATTCTCCTATAATGTTTTTTTTTCACAAAAGACTTATTGATTCATGTAATATGGTTTATCTAATGAATATAAAGTATTTAAGAGAAACATACCATAAAATGTTTGGGGTGTTACATTTGCAGAAAGAAAAACGATGCTATCTCTTCTCAATCTTAGAGGTAATATTGATATTTTCACAGTAAGATCATTTTTCATAGAATTAATGTATTGTTTCATATCTATGTTTAATTTATTTATTTTTATTATTACTCACATAATAATTTTTTTCTTATACAGGTGGATTATTTTGTTCGAGTTGGGGTGATCTATCCATCTTTCATGCCTTTCTGCACAAAAACTTTCATAATATTCTTCTCCCTCAAAACCCTTTTACCCATACAATTTTGTGTTTATCACTTTCTTTCAATTTATCTCCACTTCCTTTTTAGGAAGTGAAAAGAAGCTGCCTCTTCTCAATTACATAGGTAATCTTGATATTTTCACATTAAAGCTATTTTCCAAAGAATTAATGTATTGTTTCATATATATGTTTGATTTATTTCTTTTTAGTATTACTCACATAATAATTTTTTTCTTATACAGGTGGATTCTTTTTCTCGAGTTGGGGTTCTCTTTACAACTTTCATGCTTCTTCTCCCTCAAAACCTTTTCACCCCTATAGTATTTCATTTATCACTTTCTTTCAAGTTCTCTCTATGGAGTTTGCAGGAAGAGCAGTGCCACTGCCTCTACTCAATTACAGAGGTAATCTTGATGTATTCGAAATAAAATCATTTCCCATAGAATTAATTCGTTGTTTCATATTTATGTTTAATTTATTTATTTTTATTATTACTCACATAATAGTTGTTTTCTTATACAGATGTATTCTTTTGTTTAATTTGGGGTGCTCTGTCTATCTTTCATCCCTTTCTACACTAAAACTTTTATGGAATTCTTCTCCCTGAAAACCTTTTCACCCCTACAGTGTTTCATTTATCACTTTATTTCAAGTTCTCTTCACTTAATTTTTAAGAATATAAACGATTCTACCTCTACTCAATTATAGAGATAATCTTGATGTTTTCATGGTAAAATAATTGTCTATAGAATTAATTTATTATTTCATATTTATGTTTTATTTATTTATTTTCAGTATTACTCACATAATAATTGTTTTCTTATATAGGTGTATTCTTTTGTTCGAGTTGTGTATCTCTGTTAAACTATAATGCTTCTTCTCCTTGGAAACCTTTTCACCCCAATAGTGTTGTATTTATCACTTTCTTTCAAGTTCACTCCACTACCTTTGTAGGAAGAGAAACACTGCTACATCTACTCAATTATAGAGGTAAACTTGATGTTTTCATAGTAAAATCATTATCCATAGAATTAATGTATTGTTTCATATTTGTGTTTAATTTATTTATTTTTAGTATTACTCATATAATAATTGTTTTCTTATATAGGTGTATTTTTCGAGTTGCAGTTCTCTTTCCAACTTTCATTTTCATTCTCCCTAAAAACCTTTTCACCCCTACAGTGTTTCATTTATCACTTTCTTTCAAGTTCTATTTACTACCTTTATAAGAATAGAAACATCGTTGCCTCTACTCAATTATATAAGTAATCTTGATGTTTTCACAATAAAATCATTGCCCATAGAATTAATGTATTGTTTCAAATTTATGTTTGATTTATTTCTTTTTAGTATAACTCACATAATAATTGTTTTCTTATATAGGTGGATTCTTTTGTTCGATTTGGGGTGATTTTTCCATATTTCATCCCTTTCTACACCGAAACTTCTCCCACAAAACAATTTCACCCCTATAGTGTTTCATTTATCACTTTCTTTCAAGTTCCCTCCACTACCTTTGCAGGAAGATAAACGACACTGCCTCTGCTCAATTATAGAGGTAATCTTGATGTTTGCATGGTCAAATCATTGTCCATATAATTAATCTATTATTTCATATTTATGTTTGATTTATTTCTATTTAGTACTACTCACATAATAATTGTTTTCTTATACAGGTGGATTCTTTTGTTCAAGTTGGGGTGCTCTGTCGAACATTCATTTTTCTTCTCCCTCAAAACCTTTTCACCCCTATAGTGTTGTATTTATCACTTTCTTTCAAGTTCACTCCACTGTCTTTGCAGGAATAGCAACATCACTTCCTCTGCTCAATTACAGAGGTAATCTTGATGTTTGCACCGTAAAATCATTGTCCATAGAATTAATGTATTGTTTTATATTTGCGTTTAATTTATTTCTTTTTAGTATTACACACATAATAATTATTTTATTATGCAGGTGGGTTATTTTGTTTGAGTTGGGGTTCTCTGTCCATATTTCATCCCTTTCTGCACAAAAACTTCTACAGACTTCTTCCCCCTCAAAACCTTTCACCCCTGTAGTGTTTATATTTATCACTTTCCTTCAAGTTCCCTCTACTTATCAATCACAGAGGTAATCCTGATATTTTCATAGTAAAATCATTGTCCATATAATTAATTCATTATTTAATATTTATGTTTAATTTATTTATTTTTAGTATTACTCATAATAATTTTTTCCTTATATAGGTGGATTATTTTTTTGAGTTTATGTGGTTTGTTCAAAGCCGATCATGCAGTGTTGGCAGTTTGAAGCTGCTCATTCAATTTTTTTGAGACTTTGGGACATGTAAGAATCATTTGCACCTCATTATAACACATGATGTGACTGGTATAAATCCAATTACTTATTTCTATTTTAAATTGACATTTATTTTATTAAAAAATACAACTGACTCAATGTATCCGTTATTAGTTTAAAATTGACATTTGACTTTAAAAAGTTTCACTCACTAAAAAATGATCAAATACACTTGGATTTTCTTAATAATTTAGGGCATCGATTAATAAATCATTAGTTATGTGTAGGAATTGGTTTCACATCAAACTGATACACGATGTGATCTATATGAGTCAAAGTGAGTGTTTTGAGTTTAAAATGACATTTTAGTAAAAAAGACAAGTGATGTACTCAAAATTGAGAAATTACATTCAATTTTTTTCAATATTTTAGGAAAAAAATCCATAAGTGATTTGGAACATGTAGGAATGAGATTCTCGTCAATCTAATGCATGGTGTGACCGGTATGACTCTAAGTGTGTCTTTATTTAAAATTGACATCAATTTTAGTAAAAAAACAAACTAACCTACTCAAAACTGAACAAACACTCATATTGTTTTGATACTTTAGGAAAAAGATATATAAGTTATTTTAGGAATGCATGAATTATTCTCACCTCAATCCAATGCACAGTGTGACCGATATGACTACAAGTGCGTGTTTTTATTTAAAATTGACATCAATTTTAGTAAAAAGGCAAACTAACCTACTTAAAACTGAGAAAACCCGTTTAAATTGTTTAAATACTTTAGGAAAACGATCCATAATTCATTTGTGATGTGTAGGAATAATCCTCACCTCAATATGATACATAATTTGATCGGTATGATTCAAATTGCATGTTTCAATTTTAAAATGAAATTTTAGTAAAAAAGATAAGTAACATACTCAAAACTCAGAAAAACATTCATATTGTTTTTATACTTCAGGAAAACGATCCATAATTCATTTGGGACATGTAGGAATTAGTCACCCCTCAATCCAATGTATAGTGTGACCGGTATGACTCAAAGTGTGTCTTTTTATTTAAAATTGTCATCAATTTTAGTAAAATGGACAATTGTCCTACTCAAAACTGAGCAATCAAGTTATGATTGTTTTAATACTTTAAGAAAATGGTCAATAAGTTATTTTTGACATGTAGGAATAATTTTCACCTCAATGTGATACACGATGTTCCTATCATGACTCAAAGTGTTCGTTATCAGTTTAAAATCGACATTTTAGTTTAAAAAAGTGTAACTCACTGAAAACCAATCAAACACGCTCGGATTTTCTTGATAATTTAGAAGAATGATTCATAAGTCATTTGTGATGTGTAGGAATCTATTTCACAAAAAACTGATATACGATGTGATCAGAATGAGTCAAAAGTACGTGTTTCTAGTTTAAAATGGCATTTTCGTAAAAAAGACAGCTGACATACTCCAAACTGAGAAAATACATTCAGATTGTTTTGATACTTTAGGACAACAATCAAAAAGTCATTTGAGACATTTTGGAATCACTTTAACCTCAATATGATGCATGTTGTGACTAGTATGACTCTAAGTGCATCTTTTTATTTAAAATTGACATCAATTTTAGTAAAATTAACACTTTCTGTTAATTTATTTCTCTATATTATTACGAGCATAAGAATTTTTTTTTCTTATACAGGTGTGTTCTTTTGCTCGATCAGGGGTGGTTTGTTTGAAAATAGCATGAGTTGGGTAGGGATTAAAAGATAAAGGAACATTGATGTTTTTTAATATATGTAATAATTTTTATTTATGTAATTATATGAACCAATGTTTTAAATGCCTATAATATAGTGTTTTTTCTTGTGTTTTTGTTCTAAATTTCATCTCATTTAATTCCTGTAATGGGACTTGTTTTGTTGATATATGGTGTGTTTTTGGTTCTACGGTGTGCTATAATAGCACACTATAGTGGTGTTGCAGTGTGGTCCTTTATCAGTTCTTTTAAAAGCACTGATAAAGGTCTACTTTACTAGTGCTCATAGAAGTGCTCGTAGAAGTTCTCATAAAATACTAATGGTTTTAACCTCTCTTATTTATTCAGTGCTTTTATAACACTGATAAAGGTCATTTCTAGCACTGTTAAAGGTCAGTTTTATAGTATTCCATCACCTTGACATGATCCATTACCGCACCCATACCCAGCCCTAACACCACCCATATTTCATCTGCATCCACCACTACACTTCACACACCATCAACCACCCCATCATTCCTTAAAGATCTTTGGTCTATGAACCATTGCATTCTAGAGAATCTATGTTGTATATCCTACCACCTACACATCCCTTTCATAGATCTTTCCCTTTTTACCACCCTGCCACTGCCTCCCACCCACCACTGCTAGTAGGCCCTTCATCCTCATATTTTCTCTCACTAGCTCCCACCCAGTACCCTCTTACCTCTGACATGAAAGACCCTATGGCCCAATAATATTATTTAATAGAGTATCCATGATGGGGAAAGGGCCTATCCCTTCCACCATCTACTGTGGTTTCGTTCATTGACCCTTTTTCCAAACACACGACCACGATCAGGATCGGCACCTCGCCTCCACCTTTCTCTATGATAGTTGTTAGCACCATAGAACATTCATAGGCCATCTATGAGCCTATTTCCATGTCCATAGAGGACATAGATATGGAAGGCCATATCAAGGAACCTTCTATTCGAGAGGGTACTTCGGATGCGGCGGCCAGTGAGAGTTCGCACGATTCATAGTTTTCTCTTATACCCCTCCCTTTTTTGTATTCTATGTGGGTGGAACTTTTTTTACTACTTGTATTTCAATTAAAACTGATGTTTCATTGCTATATATATACATGGGATACATATTTTTTCTTTACTGCTGTTTGGATTATTTTCATTTCATTACTATATCATATTATCCATGTCTAGCTCTTTTACCTTATCCATGGTAATTGATGCACCTGTTCTGCCACAATCTTCCCTCCTACTTCAGATGACTCGGTATCTGGTTGACATCAAACTCCATCTTGAGGATCTCTCATTGAATATATTTTCTCGGAAAGGATCTCCACCATGACGGGCATAGATTCTTTTCTTACTATATGAGATTCATGCTCAGTACGCTTCAGAGGTGGTTAACCCTACCAAGTGCCCACACAAGCTTGATGACAAAGCCACTGGTTCTTGTAGGAGGCAGAAGACTGTTGAATAGGTGGATGACACTGATTGACCCTTTTGTCTATTATTTTGGACGATGACGTCATTATTAGAATTTTATGGTAGGAAACCCATATTTGATTTTTTTTATTTATTTTTAATCTTGTACATGTGATTTTTATTTTCATTTTAGTAGCATTATTATTTTTAGGTTGTAATGGAACTTCACTGTACCTACATATCTGTATTTATATGAGTTGTTTTTCATTACTATTCAATGTGTGCACCTACCCATTTCACAGCTTTCATCCTATTTAAACTTTGTGGACTAATGTTTTATCTAGTGTGGGTTCTGTCATTTTAACACAATATGCAGGTAGCCCAATTTGAAATCATCATCCACCAAGTTTTCCCCTGGAAAGACACTCATTAATAGGATATCTCGATTCCCTAAATTCAATTTCATGTTTCCATTTCATTTTTTTATGTTATTTATGTGATATATCTCCCATAATACTTTCCAGAATAGTGAAAACACTGTCTCATTTTAAGTTTGGGGGTCTTTCTTAATCTTTATTGTCAATATACTTAGATTATTGCTTTTTTCATTTATCTAGGATATGTTTTCACTAAAATTATTATTTAAACCTGAAAACTCATTACACTCATTTAAAAAAAAGAAAAATTTAGGTTGGAAATTATTGAAATCCGTGTTTTACTCTTATTTAAAATTTTAGCATGATTTCTGAATTTAGTAATTTAATTCAAATTTAAAAATTTTGAAATTTCTTTTGATTAACTAATCACTTGATTTTATACCAGGAATATTTTCCAGTTATTTTTGTATACTCCCATTTCCGAGAGGATTCTAGACCCACGATGTCATATTCTTTTCTAAGCAAATTTCTTGAGAGACACCTGGGGCATGTAAACCTATCAGAAATTTCATTGATATCTTATTAAGGATATAACTGAACAAATACAATTTTAGTATTTTTTAGACAGTTTTTATGAGCCACTTTTTCCTGAGACCCATCTTAAATTTTTTCTTCTTTATCCCGTAGTATCCATGAATAACGTTGTTATGATGGAGTTGTTTCAAGCTAATTATCCCTTCCTATCCTGATCTTGGTATTATGCATGATTATCCTTTGAATAAGTGTGGGATAATTTTCACTACTGATGGAAATGGTATGTTGTTATTGAGGATAAGTATTATGGAACTTTCACTACTAATATGATGTGGTCCATGATTACTCTTGTCATTGTACACCTACCTTGTTCCTTTAGAAATATATAGAAAGAAAAAGATATTGGGTTGTGTATTTGGAGGGTAAAAAATCACCATTTCAAAATCAATGAATCCTATGATGGATCATATGTGGTTAGGGAATGGATGTGAGATCTGGAATGAACATGACTTTTGAAAAAATAGATAAAAAGAAAATAAAAATAAATAAATAGGGTACATTTTTTATTCATACTTGATATACCCATGGATATAC
Source organism: Viscum album (assembly GCA_963277665.1). NCBI lineage: Eukaryota > Viridiplantae > Streptophyta > Magnoliopsida > Santalales > Viscaceae > Viscum > Viscum album. The sequence continues at coordinate 1,018,392,193 of OY728138.1, read as the reverse complement.
TTGAGCTATTTGGGGCATGGAAACCATTTCATATTGGAGGAGTTACTTCATTGTACTATTCATGACTTTCATGCATTATACTTTAGGGTTTACCCTTTTTGAGCTTGATTTTCACTTTACCCACCTACCCTCGGGCTTAGATTTATTTGAACCCTTTTTGTTGAAGCCCTCGTGATTGATTTTTTATTTGTATTTATGAAGTGGAGATGATAGAACCAAAGCAAGCCTTTGGTTAGGAACATGTATTCAGGGTATGAGCATATCTCCAATTACATTTTACCTTGAGTGATGATAGAAAATTTATTATGAGGTGAATTGAAAATGGGTATAAATTTTAAGGAATAATTATGAAATTGTAATTAAAAGAATTAAGAATTTGGATAAGGAACTGAACTATAAGGCATGACTGGTTTTCTCTACAGGATTGATTCTGGAGGATTGACTTTATTTTCTTACACTTAGTTTTATTTTTCTGGTTGTAATACATGTTCCATATTTTAAAAAGTGTTTCTTTTGGAATCTCGGTTGAGATGCTTTTTTTCTAAATGACAAGCAATTATTGTGTGGGGGAATTTAATAAGCTATAATGATATATATATATATATATGAAACATTTATTTAATGTTTATTCATTAATTGTTTGATAATGCACTAGGTTTTTATTTTTTTTATAGGAATTAGGAATTCTAGATTTAAAGGATGAAATGTTGAAAAAGAACTAAGAACAGGCTTTACATGTCATGTATCACATACATGACATGTAGACTGTAACATCCCAGGTAATTAAAGAATAAAAAAATTTCATATTTATTAATATTTATGAATTAAATATTAATTTTAATTAAAAGGGGTTTCTACGTTCGATAGCGTACTCGATACGCAACGATGAGTTTCTTTGAAAACTTACGTTGCACACAAGTAATAAAATAATATTATTTTAAATGTTAGTTAACAAGTAGTCGTTGTACTGGCGGGAATGGATAGAAATAACTAAAATATGATTACATATGTTTTTAAATGTTTTTACATTTACCCAATAAAGGATAAAGGCTTAAAATACGGAAAGAATTCAATTTTAGGCATTTATACCCTAATTTTCACTAAGGGTTCACTTATCACCTTTTGACGGCGAACCGTCATTAAATATAGTTTTGATCAATCTTATAAATTATATTGGACCAAAAATAACTCTTCTTTAGAATCGGGACATCAAAATTTACTTTGTGTAAATTTTTGGTATCTTTCCGATAAAGTTCATTTTTTTAATGAATAGTGTAAAATGTTGTATTTTAATTCAAAACCTATTTTTAATATAATTTATTTATATGATTAGATTATCTTTTGAATTGGTTTTAAAGTGAAATTAGAAAATATTTTTACCTTTAAATCCAATAGTGGTCGTTGGAATTAATTTCAATTTGACATCGTACTTAAACTAGTGTCAATCTTTTGATACTTATTGTTTCATAAAAACACGCTATTTGCTCTGACAGCGGGAATTAATTATTAAATTAATTAATGCAACTTATATGTTGTGAATTTTTTAAAATGGACTTCATTTTTGAATTCGGAATATCAAATATAGCTTAGGGTGAATTTTTGGTATTTTTCTGAAAAACTTCAATTTTTGATGAATAGTGAAACCACTAAGTGGTAATCAAGCAAACTGATTTTTCAGTTAAATGAAAGTTTACCACTAATGTGTATTGAATTTTGAAAATCCTACATACATGGTTTTCATTAAGAAGTAAAATGTGGTTCAATGAGATTAAAATAATTTTTTGGTGAATAGTAACTTATTAAGTTTTTAATCGCGATTAGAGGTAATTAGTGTAGTTTAAGGTAAAAATAATGCTTTAATAAAATGATATGAGCTTGACACATGTCCTAACCCTATTGGTTGTTTCATGGCCGACCAAGACAACCCATGGGTCGATTTAGAGGACCCCATAGAGCCACTTGGGTGAGATAATGACTTTAATGCCTTTTTTTAAAATAAAAGTAAAAATGACACACACATGAGATGTTTTACTAAAAAAATTTTTAAATGGGGTTATAAAGATCATATTTTTGATTATAAATATTCATTGGAAAGCTAAGACGATTTCCTACATCATAGTATTTTTTTAAAAAAAATTAGACTTTAAATAAATTAAATTATTTATGACATCATGATGATGCAACGATGACCTCATTATTTAACAATTTAAATAAAATGGAAAGATAATGTAATATCTAAAACCTACACATGTCCAAACCCTATTGGATGGGAATATTTCGAAGCCTTATCATCTTATCTTCGAATTATATCAATGTGAGACCTTATAAATTCGAAACACTTTTGAAAATAAAATAATAGTTTCATGATTTCCAAAAGTGCCCCTCCTCTCCTCTTATAAAAGGCCCCCACCTCTACCTCATTTCACACACTCCTCAAGCCTTTGGCTCGGCCATCCCCTGCCCATTTACTCTCTCCACATCCCTATCCTCATCCTAGAGGATTCCCTTTGGGTAGAATCCTTTCAAAGGAAGCCTTTAGGCTCAAATCAAAAGGAGTTACACTTTTAAAGGTAATTCATTCTCTCTTGTTCATTTGTTTTATTTTGCTTCTCCAACCCCCTAAACTCTTTTTATTTACTTATTTTGTAAAAAACCAGTATCTTCAATATACTAGGATGTTGTTATAATATTTATTCGAGCTACACTCTCACACAACTACATCAAATGGTTAAAGAACATACGGTTTCCGTGGATGGCGAAATTTTGCCTCCCGAAACGATGATTGTTCAATACTCATTTAACACCTTCAAATGTGGCCATTATGATGTCACTATTTTTATATATGATATATAATATGTTTATGTTTTCCTTAAGATTCTGTTTTTTTCATTTTGTGCATACCATTATTGTTTCCATTATGGGTAAACACGATATCTTCATTTTAGGAAGTGCGGACTACCGCCCCTGAAAGTGATTTGATTCGTTAATACGATATGTGGGATGTGTAAAGGATAAAGTTAATGATATTATATATGTTATTATACTGGAATTATAATATACTCTTATATCATTATGATTCCATTCCAGAAAATATGAAATAGAAATGGAAGTAGCGTTCATGCGTACGTACGGCTTACCGTCTCCATGAACGGTGCATTTCATTTCTTACCTCTAAATGATTATGTAATATTATAAATACATGTATATGCTGGATATATATGATATATATGATATCCAAATCAGGAATGTCATTCTGGATATAAAGAACCTTTGACCACACGAACAACATGTAATTGTAAGAAGTCCACTTTCGACTTAAGAACCAAATATCGACAAAATAAACATTATTAACTTAAATGGTTACATAATCTTTATAACATGGCAATAAGTGATATAAAAGGAATAATGAACTATAAAAAGGTTCTTAATCAAGTAGAAATTAACTCAAGTTTATTATTCAGGACATTAAAGAACGATCGAGTCAAGTCGGACCCGAGGTAAGGGACTTCGTCTCAATCTCCTTTCATTGAGGCATATTTCGTTTTATACACAACTTTCTTTTATACGGTGTATAAACCCCTTTTACTTTTACTTTTATACAAAAGGAATTTTTTTCTACGAATCGTTTTACTAAACGACAAAAAGGAATGTTTTTTTACGTACGCGGTGACAACGACCTTTTCCGCCGCCGCGAGTATTATTTGGTCTTTGACTTCCTCAACAAGCCGTAATGTTTTTAAAATAAAATAAATACCATATACTCTTTTATGTATTTTGGTATTGAAAATGTTTTTGATAAAGGATTATATTATGTCAATATATTTATGATATATTGTGATTGAAATGTGGAAATGTTATCATTCCTTTATGTTGGTTTTATGTTTTATGATTTTATATTGGTACTTGGACATTTTAACGGGTGGTTACGTTATAAACCATATGACGGGTGGTGCCGTGAATACCAGGACGGGTGGTTACGTTATAACCTCCAATGCATTGGGTATGGAAGTCGGCCGTATGGCTATTCTATTAAGTATGTATGGAAATTGGTCGTATGGCTATTCCATTAAGTGATATGTGTGGAAGTCGACCGTATGGTTATTCTACTTAAGTATGTTTATGTCCCAAGTTACCTTTATATATGTTATGTGTTCTTTATATGGGTTTTATGGTAATCCTTTGGTTACAAAAAGGTAAGTAATGATACTTTATTCAGTGAAGAGTTTTTACTAATTCATGAAGGTGAAGGTATTACTTTGATAGAGTATACATGGTTTACTTGATGTTTGAAAAACTAACAGTTTTCATTTTTTTGTGTATCCCTTACTGAGCTTTTTATGCTCACCCCAAGTTTTTTGAAATGTTTTTCACAGGACTTAATGTGGAATAAGGTCAAGGATGGGATCAAGGGAATGTCATGCTATATAAAACATGGAACTAGACATGTTTCTTTTTAAGAGTTTTTTTTATTATGGAACTTAGTAGAAGTGTCTACTTTGTAATCTTTTGGGATGTAATAGTTATGTTCTAATTCTCTAAAACTCTAAAACTAAAAAGATCCTCAATGTGAATTATTCATTTAATTCAATATTAAGTAAGGTTTAAGGCTGGGGCCTTATAGTTGGTATCAAAGGTTGGTTTAGACAACTTTAGGAGTTAGAAAAGTGTTAAATTATAATATGATTGAAATGATATAGCATTTACGGATTACCATGTTGCTTCGCCTAAGATATTTATGTGTTCAGAATGGTTTTCCGCAGAGGAAACAAAGCAACTATGTTGGGACGACATCAGGAGGAAGACAACCTTCCAAATCAGCAACCTGAGATGGTCGGAATCGGAACTGAACAGTTTGTTGCAGTGATGGCACAGTTGACTCAGGCTATAAGTGGTGGTGGTATCCATGCACGAGATCAGCCAGATCAACTGCAAAGGAACATGTCAGTGGTGGAACATTTCATGAGGCAACATCCCCCATCATTCAGAGGATCATCTGACCCTGTGCAAGATGAAGGGTGGATTAAAGCACTGGAGAAGATTTTTGATGTCATGGGGTGTTCAGAACATCAAAATGTTAGTATTGTTGTTTACCGTTTTGAAGGTGAAGCTGATCAGTGTTGGTCGATGGTGAAAAATATCAGGGATAGTGATGAGATTGAGGATCTTTACTGGGACGAATTCAAAGGTATGTTTCTTGAGAAATATTTTCCTAAGGTGGTTCGTCTTAGGATGGAAAAACAGTTCCTAGAATTGAGACAGGAGGATGATTCAGTGGCTGCTTATGAAGCAAAGTTCACTCGATTGGAAAGGTATGCTCCAAACTTCATACGAGATCTTGATAGTAAAATAAACCGTTTTTACTCAGGGTTAAATCCAAAGTATCGAAGGGATTTATCTTCTCGTGAGTTCAAAAGTTATGAAAAACTTGTTTGATGTGCGGAGAAGGTGGAAATGGATTTTGCCGATGATCAGGTGTTCTATGACAAACAACAGAATAATAGGTCTAGTTGGCAGGCAAAGGGGAAGAATTCATCAAAGAAGCAAGGAGGTAAGAAAACCAAATATCCATCCTGTGAGAAGTGTGGTAAAATACATCCTGGAGAATATTTATCCAAGTCTGGTAAGTGATTTCGGTGTGGTAAGTCTGGTCATATTGCTCGTAACTGTAAGGAAGATGATCAAGCAGGCAATGAAAAGCCAACGGTAAGATGTTTTAAGTGTAATGAAATGGGTCATTATGAAAACGAGTGTCCAACGAAGAACTCAACTGGGGGAATGCAGCCAGACTACAAGCAGAAAGGGGTGGTGAAATCCTTTGCAACAACTTCAACAGATGTTGGGCCATCGAATGAAGTGGTATCAGGTACACTGTTTGTTTGTTCAGATTATGCCAATGTGTTGTTTGATTCAGGGTCTACACACTCTTTCATTTCAGAGAAGTTTTCTAGTAAATTGGAAATTCCATATCAAGATATGAATCCTAAACTTATGGTAAAAACACCCGGAGGGAACGTTGAGACAAAAAGGAATTATAAGAACCTTCCTATCCTTGTGTGTGGAAAGAATCTACCAGAAAACCTTATTGTTTTGCCTCTAGTAGAGTTTGATGTTATTTTGGGCATGGATTGGCTTTTTGTTTATCATGCTAAGATTGACTGCAGAGCTAAAATGGTTTCTTTTCAGAAAGATTTTCAGTTTGTGTACAAGAATGAACCTTTTATTTTGATAACATATCAGGAAGTTGAGAAACTAGTAAAAGATGGAAATGAATGTTACCTTGCACATATTGTTGAAAATAAAGGAACTGTTCAGATTAATGATGTGCCAGTGGTAAATGAGTATCTTGATGTTTTTCCTGATGAGTTGCCTGGTATTATTCATGATCGGGAAGTTTAATTTACTGTTGACTTAGTTCCTGATTCTAAGCCAATTTCAAAACCCCCTTATCGAATGGCTCAAGTTGAACTTTTAGAGTTAAAGAAACAATTGCAGGAGTTATTAGATAAAGGTTTCATTCGACCTAGCACATCACAATGGGGTGCTCCTGTCTTGTTTGTTAAAAAGAAAGATGGATCAATGAGAATTTGCATTGATTATAGAGACTTGAATAATATTACTGTTAAGAACAAGTATCCTTTGCCTCATATCGATGATTTGTTTGATCAGCTCCAGGGAGATCAGTATTTTTCGAAGATTGACTTGAGGTCGGGGTACCATCAGTTGAAAGTAAAAGAAGCAGATGTTCCGAAGACTGCGTTCCGTACTAGATATGGCCATTATGAATTTGTAGTTATGCCTTTTGGGTTAACCAATGCACCTGTTGTATTCATGGACCTTATGAATAGAATTTTCCATGAGTTCTTGGATAAGTTTGTGGTTGTTTTCATCGATGATATTTTGGTGTTTTCTAAAAGTAAAGAGGATCATGAAAGTCATTTAAGGGTTATCTTGAAAACCTTAAAAGAAAAGAAACTATATGGAAAATTCAGCAAGTGTGAGTTTTGGTTACAACAAATTTCTTTCCTGGGTCACATTGTTTCAAAAGATGGCATAACTATTTATCCTACTAAAACAAAAGTTGTTGAAGAATGGCCAAGACCCACAAATGTAACCGAGATCCGTAGTTTTCTTGGTTTGGCAGGTTACTACCGAAGGTTTGTTGAAAATTTTTCACGGTTATCTAGTCCAATGACTAAGCTAACTCGTAAGGGTTTTAAGTTCATCTAGACAAAAGAATGTGATGATTGTTTTCAGGAGTTGAAAAGAAGATTGGTGAATTCTCCAGTTTTGGCACTTCCTTCCAGGAATGGTGAGTTTGTTATATACAGTGATGATTCGTTGAAGGGACTTGGTTGTGTCCTTATGCAGAATGATCAGGTAATTGCTTATGCTTCACAACTGTTGAAAACTCATGAGGTAAATTACCCTACACATGATTTGGAATTAGCTACTGTTGTCTTTGCTTTAAAAATTTGGAGGCATCATTTGTATGGAGTAAAGTGTGAAATATATACTGATCACAAAAGTTTAAAGTATATATTCACTCAGAAAGAATTGAACATGAGACAGAGGAGATGGCTAGAATTAATCAAGGATTATGATTGTACAATTCATTACCATCCGGGAAAAGCAAATAAAGTGGCTGATGCTTTGAGTCGAAAAAGTAATGCTTCATTAGCAATGTTGCGTTTGGAACGTGATCATTTGGTTAAGGATTTGATGAACTTTGGCATAGAAGTTGTTGGTGCAGGATATTCTTCTGTTTTGTTTCAGGTATCAGTGAGATCTTCTCTATCAGACAGAATCAAGCAAGCACAGAAGCGAGACAGTGAGTTGCAGAAAAAGGTAGAGCTGGTTCAGAAAGGTAAGTTGTCTGAATTCAACATTGATAATGATTGTGTTTTGAGGTTTGGGAAGAGATTATGTGTGCCTTGTGATTCACAGTTGAAGAATGAGTTGTTATGTGAGGCTCATAGTTCCCCGTTTTCAGTTCATCCTGGCAGTACTAAGATGTACAGAGATCTGCGGGATTATTACTGGTGGGATGGAATGAAAAGAGATATTGCTGATTTTACTGTGAAGTGTCTGACTTGTCAGCAGGTTAAAGCAGAGCGGCAGTTACCGAAAGGGATGCTTCAGCCTTTACTAGTGCCAGAGTGGAATTGGGAAAACATATCCATGGACTTTGTTGTGGGATTACCGAAGACATCTCGAGGTAATAATGCAATCTGGGTTATTGTTGATCGCTTGACCAAGTCTGCTCATTTCCTTGCTATACGAGATACTTTTTCCCTAGATCAACTTTCCCGTTTGTATCTTAAAGAGATAGTCAGGTTACATGGAGTTCCTCTCTCCATTGTATCTGATCGTGATCCTAGGTTCACTTCTAACTTTTGGAAAGGCCTTCAGAAGTCGTTGGGTACTGAATTAAATTTTAGTACAGCTTTTCATCCTCAATCAGATGGGCAGTCAGAACGAACAATTCAGACCTTGGAGGATATGCTACGAGCTTGTTCGATGGATTATCAGGGAAGTTGGGACCAACATCTTTCTTTGGTTGAGTTTTCTTATAATAATAGTTTTCATTCCAGTATACAGATGGCACCATTTGAGGCATTATATGGGAAGCGGTGTCGAACTCCAGCATTTTGGGATGAAGTGGGTGAAAGGAAGCTGATGAGACCAGAATTGGTAGAAGAGATGGAAGAAAATTTTCAGTTGATTCAGAAGCACATGAGAACAGCTCAGAGCATGCAGAAGAGTTATGCGGATAACCGGAGGAAGGATCTATCTTTCGAGGTAGTTGATCATGTTTTTCTCAAGGTTTCTCCTTGGAAAAGTGTGATGAGATTTGGTAAGAAAGGAAAGTTGAGTCCAAGGTTTATTGAACCATATGAAATTCTGGAGAAAGTTGGATCAGTTGCTTACCGAGTGGCTTTACCTCCGAGTTTATCTCAGGTACACAATGTTTTTCATGTTTCGATGTTAAGGAAGTATATGCCAGATTCATCTCATGTTTTGAGTCCAGAGGTAGTTCAGCTGGAGGAGAACCTATCTTATGAAGAACAACCAGTCCAGATTCTTGACCACAGGGAGCAGGTGTTACGGAATAAGGTGATTCATCAGGTAAAGGTTTTGTGGAAATACCATGTGATTGAAGAGGCAACGTGGGAATCTGAAAATGCTATGAGGGATAAATACCCCCACTTATTTTGATAAGTGAATAAAATTGCGAGGACGCAATTCCCAAAAGGGGGAAGGATGTAACATCCCAGGTAATTAAAGAATAAAGAATTTTCATATTTATTAATATTTATGAATTAAATATTAATTTTAATTAAAAGGGGTTTCTACGTTCGATAGCGTACTTGATACGCAACGATGAGTTTCTTTGAAAACTTACGTTGCACACAAGTAATAAAATAATATTATTTTAAATGTTAGTTAACAAGTAGTTGTTGTACTGGCGAGAATGGATAGAAATAACTAAAATATGATTACATATGTTTTTAAATGTTTTTACATTTACCCAATAAAGGATAAAGGCTTAAAATACGGAAAGAATTCAATTTTAGGCATTTATACCCTAATTTTCACTAAGGGTTCACTTATCACCTTTTGACGGCGAACCGTCATTAAATATAGTTTTGATAAATCTTATAAATTATATTGGACCAAAAATAACTCTTCTTTAGAATCGGTACATCAAAATTTACTTTCTGTAAATTTTTGGTATTTTTCCGATAAAGTTCATTTTTTTAATGAATAGTGTAAAATGTTGTATTTTAATTCAAAACCTCTTTTTAATCTAATTTATTTATATGATTAGATTATCTTTTGAATTGGTTTTAAAGTGAAATTAGAAAATATTTTTACCTTTAAATCCAATAGTGGTCGTTGGAATTAATTTCAATTTGACATCGGACTTAAACTAGTGTCAATCTTTTGATACTTATTGTTTCATAAAAACACGCTATTTGCTCTGACAGCGGGAATTAATTATTAAATTAATTAATGAAAATTATATGTTGTGAATTTTGTAAAATGGACTTCATTTTTGAATTCTAAATATCAAATATAGCTTAGGGTGAATTTTTGGTATTTTTCTGAAAAACTTCAATTTTTGATGAATAGTGAAACCACTAAGTGGTAATCAAGCAAACTGATTTTTCAGTTAAATGAAAGTTTACCACTAATGTGTATTGAATTTTGAAAATCCGACATACATGGTTGTCATTAATAAGTAAAATGTGGTTCAATGAGATTAAAATAATTTTTTGGTGAATAGTAACTTATTAAGTTTTTAATCGCGATTAGAGGTAATTAGTGTAGTTTAAGGTAAAAATAATGCTTTAATAAAATGAGATGAGCTTGACACATGTCCTAACCCTATTGGTTGTGTCATGGCCGACCAAGACAACCCATGGGTCTATTTAGAGGACCCCATGGAGCCACTTGGGTGAGATAATGACTTTAATGCCTTTTTTTTTAATAAAAGTAAAAATGACACACACATGAGATGTTTTACTAAAACAATTTTTACATGGGGTTATAAAGATCAGATTTTTTATTATAAATATTCATTGAAAAGCTAAAACGATTTCCTACATCATAGTATTTTTTTAAAAAAAATTAGACTTTAAATAAATTAAATTATTTATGACATCATGATGATGCAGCGATGACCTCATTATTTAACGATTTAAATAAAATGGAAAGATAATGTAATATCTAAAACCTACACATGTCCAAAACCTATTGGATGGGAATATTTCGAATCCTTATCATCTTATCTTCGAATTATATCAATGTGAGACCTTATAAATTCGAAACACTTTTGAAAATAAAATAATAGTTTCATGATTTCCAAAAGTGCCCCTCCTCTCCTCTTATAAAAGGCCCCCACCTCTACCTCATTTCACACACTCCTCAAGCTTTTGGCTCGGCCATCCCCTGCCCATTTACTCTCTCCACATCCCTATCCTCATCCTAGAGGATTCCCTTTGGGAATAATCCTTTCAAAGGAATCCTTTAGGTTCAAATCAAAATGAGTTACACTTTTAAAGGTAATTCATTCTTTCTTGTTCATTTGTTTTATTTTGCTTCTCCAACCCCCTAAACTCTTTTTATTTACTTCTTTTGTAACAACACCAGTATCTTAAATATACTAGGATGTTGTTATAAGATTTATTCAAGCTACACCCTCACACAACTACATCAAATGGTTAAAGAACATACGGTTTCCGTGGATGGCGAAATTTTGCCTCCCGAAACGATGATTGTTCAATACTCATTTAACACCTTCAAAGGTGGCCATTATGATGTCACTATTTTTATATATGATATATAATATGTTTATGTTTTCCTTAAGCTTCTGTTTTTTTCATTTTGGGCATACTATTATTATTTCCATTATGGGTAAACACGATATCTTCATTTTAGGAAGTGCGGACTACCGCCCCTGAAAGTGATTTGATTCGTTAATACCATATGTGGGATGTGTGAAGGATAAAGTTAATGATATTATATATGTTATTATACTAGAATTATAATATACTCTTATATAATTATGATTCCATTCCAAAAAATATGAAATAGAAATGGAAGTAGCGTTCATGTGTACGTACGGCTTACCGTCTCCATGAACGGTGCATTTCATTTCTTACCTCTAAATGATTATGTAATATTATAAATACATGTATATGCTGGATATATATGATATATATGATATCCAAATCAGTAATTTCATTCTGGATATAAAGAACCTTTGACCACACGAACAACATGTAATTGTAAGAAGTCCACTTTCGACTTAAGAACCAAATATCGACAAAACAAACATTATTAACTTAAATGGTTACATAATCTTTATAACATGGCAATAAGTGATATAAAAGGAATAATGAACTATAAAAAGGTTCTTAATCAAGTAGAAATTAACTCAAGTTTATTATTCAGGACATTAAAGAACGATCGAGTCAAGTCGGACCCGAGTTAAGGGACTTCGTCTCAATCTCCTTTCATTGAGGCATATTTCGTTTTATACACAAATTTCTTTTATACGGTGTATAAACCCCTTTGACTTTTACTTTTATACAAAAGGAATCTTTTTCTACGAAGCGTTTTACTAAACGACAAAAATGAATGTTTTTTTTACGTACGTGGTGACAACGACCTTTTCCGCCGCCGCGAATATTATTTGGTCTTTGGCTTCCTCAACAAGCCGTAATGTTTTTAAAATAAAATAAATACCATATACTCTTTTATGTATTTTGGTATTGAAAATGGTTTTGATAAAGGATTCTATTATGTCAATATATTTATGATATATTGTGATTGAAATGTGGAAATGTTATCATTCCTTTATGTTGGTTTTATGTTTTATGATTTTATATTGGTACTTGGACATTTTAACGGGTGGTTACGTTATAAACCATATGACGGGTGGTGCCGTGAATACCAGGACGGGTGGTTACGTTATAACCTCCAATGCATTGGGTATGGAAGTCGGCCGTATGGCTATTCCATTAAGTATGTATGAAAATTGGCCGTATGGCTATTCCATCGAGAGACGATGGTGGTCGAGGTGGTGTTGCTGACGATGTGTGACAGTCAGGGGTTTGCGTGGGCATCAGGAGGGCGTGCAAGTGGACCTACGAGTTTGGGTTTTTGGGTCTTGTTCTCAGGGGATTCAATACTCACTTGGTTTACGAGTCATGTAATGGGATCTCTTTGTCTGGAATAGTGAGAGGGGTTTGTTTGGTTTGATAAAAAATAGGGGGGACTTCCCCCTACCTGTTAAAAAAATCTAATATATATACACACACACATTTAAATATATTCAACTGTATTTATTAATATTTTAAAATATAATTATCTATATTTTTGTAAACTATGGTTTACTATATGAAAATATTATTAATTTATACATAACTACCCAAAATGTTATAAATAGTTATTTTTTGTTAAATTTAATTAATAGAAGTAATATAATTTACACTTAAATAACCATTAAAACATTGTAAAGTTCAATTTCTTTCAATATAATAAAATTCGTTAATTATATATACATTTTTTGATGTAATTAAATTTTCCAAAATTTAAATCATTATATTTTATACATTATTAGTTGGAATGATGATTTTTTATAATTCATATAATTTAAAAATTATTATTATTAATAGAGTTTTCTAGTTCAGTTAAAAAAATAGTATTTGTATACATATATCGAATAATATACTGTATATTTAAAAAAAAATTAAATATGATACATCATATGACATATATATATATATATACATATATATATATATATATCATTATATTCAAATAAAGTTAATAATAGTTTTGATAAATAATTATTAATAATATTTTTATAAAATATTTAGGTAGATTATCTTTATTTGTCTATATGTATAGAGTATTATATTTTAAATTTATTTTACTTTAAATATACTATATAATACAATATATACATACAAACATATTCAAATCTTTATTCACAACTTAAATTGCAAATATGTACATTTTTTTAAACAATAATATTTCCCTAAATATAAATTATATTTTTTTTTGGAGCTTTGGTCAAAAGACCAAAGCAATTTTATTAGCAAAGAGAAAAGAAAGATTACAAGAGTCGAAAAGACGGGATCAAATTACAATCTTTAACTTGCAAAGGAATCAGGTTTTCAGGGAGCTCCTCCAGCCAGGTTATTGCCTGATCTATGCCTTTGTTGGCGAGAGCATCCGCAACTATATTAGCTTCACGGTAAGTATGAGTTGCAATGTAATTGACGTCATGGAGAGATTGAAGACAATTCATCCAGCGCGTAGTAATCGGCCAAGCAAGATGAAAGTCTTTCTTCTAGATGGCTTGAACAACAGTAGTAGAGTCACTTTCAATCCATAAGTTGTTCCACCCATGTCGAAGAGCAAAAGCAATGGCATGAATAACACTTAGCATCTCAGCTTCCAGAGAGGAAGTAGTACCACAGCCTCCAAAAAAGCACCCCACGATGTGGCCATGATGATTTCTGAAGACGGCTCCACATCCCGCAGGGCCTGGATTACCTTTAGAGGCTCCATCCACATTGATTTTAATCCAACCTGGGAAGGGAGGTCTCCAGAAAACCTCAAAGGTGCCCAACGGTTTCGAGAAAATTGCCTCAACTTGAAGACGTCAAAGAATCATAAAGTCAGCCACCGAGTTGTTACAGGAACCCTTCTGGATCAAAGCAGCTTCCCGAATAGCGATGAGAATCCTCATTTTACCTGCATAAATGTTGCGTGAGCAATTATTGTGAAGAATCGAGTTTCTATCATACCAAATCACATGAATCAGCTCTGCAACCCCAGCTAGGAACAAGTTTCTGATTTGTTGAGAGTTGTCCTTAGCAACACAACGTTTAAGCTGCTCCTCAATAGAGTTATCAACCGGCCATCTGCAATCAAAAGTGTCAAAAATATAGTTCCAAAGAGCAGTGACAGTAGCACAAGATAGGAATAAGTGGTTAGAATCTTTTCTATGTTGATTGCAAAAACGACATTTAGAACAAAGATTAATACCAAAACTCTGAAGACAAGCATCAGTGGGGACCCTATTGTAGGCGAGACGCCAAATAAGAGTGAGTCTGGAGGGTTTAATCCAGGGCTTGTCAAAGTTTTTTATCCATTTAAAATCATAATCAGCATTGTGTAAGGAGTTATTATAAAACTTTTTGGAGTTAAGAATTCGATTATGAGAAGGTTCCCAAATCAAGAAGTCACACGAGGTAGAAAAATGGTAAGAATCAATAATTTGAACAATGTTTTCGGGAAGGTTGTCAGTGTGAGAATTAAGCACATTGCTAACAGTGGAGTTGATGTCATCAGGGATATCGGCAAGAGAGGTCAAAGAGATAAGAGGAGCGCCAGTCCCGTTGTCCAACCAGAATCTCATGGAAGAGTTTCTCGAAACCATCCATCTAGCATTGTGCATAATTATGTCAAACGTGTCTCTAACAGAGGGCCAAATGGAAGAGGTCATGAAACCCCTATTAGATCTTTTCAATCTATCAATGAACCTGTTTTTGATAAAAGCAATGGGGGGGGTGTCATTGTGAATCAGGTTCCAGGTTAATCTGGCTTGAAGAGCTTCATTAAAGTACTTAATGTTTTTAATGCCAAGACCACTCATGTCTAGAGGTTTACAACACTTAGCCCAAGGGATAGTCACAAGTTTCTTGTCCAAGGTGCTTCCTGTCCAGACAAAGTTTTTTATGTAAACGTTTACTTTTTTAATGAGACTAGTTGGCCATTTATAGACCATCATCGAGTAGACAAGTTTGGAAACAATAACCGACTTGACAAGGCAGACTCTCCCCGCCATGGAGAGAGCTTTTCCTTTCCAGGAGGAAAGTTGATTAAGGACCTGGTCAACAATGTCCTCTTTTGCTCGGGTGTTCTGGAATCTCCTCTACATGTGATCATCTAGTGTCTGAGGGGTGGAGGAGATATGGATCTCTTGGGGCTCTGTTACGGATCTTATGCTGAATATGGCGTCAGGCCTTCCCGCACTGATGATGTTGTGGTTTTCTTCATTCACTGCTGATAAAGTTGCCTCTGTGCATCGTGGCTTGGATCAGCTGAGTTCGACGAAATGACTTCTATCTTTAATCACACAACAAAGCCTTCCGGGTTCTAAATTGAACGAGATATCTTCTGGATTGAGGGGTGGATTTGGGATTCTGATCAGCATGAGCCTTTTGGCACTCACACAGGTGTTTCATGATGGTACCCTCCCCCCAACGGCCTCCTTCGGCCCATTTTTTAAAATCTTCCTGTTTTATTTTTAAATCTTGAACCCCATTAAATAAAATAACTTATAATGAGGATGATCAAAATTTATTAAATAATTGTTAAATTGATAAAAAAATGTGGAAAAACAAAGTTATGAGGTTAGAAATGTAAATTACTTTCATTGACTTTCGTTGAGATCACGATTATCCATTTGAAATCATGATTTTCTCGGATACTTGTAATCATGTCATGATAAAGCATTCCATCTGTAACAGTAAATAAATAAATCTGTCATCGATAAATAAATCATTCTTTTTATAAACCACATAAATTAAAAGAAAAACATTAGAAATATATATAGATTGAAAATGTAAATTCGCGATGTATTCCAAATGAAGAGTATCATATGGCCTAATAAAACGATCATCAAGGAATTTTAGGTCATTTGGTTTTGAAAAAATAAATCCTATTTTCGTTTTTTATAATATATTGAAAAATACGCTAAAAAATAATTTTAAAAGTTGAAACAAACAGGAAAGTGCGTGTTTTAATTTTCTAACAAACCTAGTAACATTTTTCTTTCAGAAATCGCTAAATTTTATTTTTTATTTTCTAATTTTTCTCATGTATACAAAGTAATATATTTAAATAATACAGTTCTACAAAATTAAATCAGAAAACGTTTTCATAACAAAATTTCACAATATTTATTAAGTAGACCTTGCCATCCCTAATTATTATTCACATATGATAAATACTTTTAATGGCATTTTTTATTAAAAAAATAGCAACTTTAAAAAAAAAAACGCAGTTACTTAATTGAGAAAAACACTTGCGCTAGCTGTAATGTTGAAAGACTTTTATATTGATATATATTTTTATATCATGAATATATAACAATTACTTTTTTCCTATAAATACCATATCTCTAATAATCAATGAACACACTCCTTTGCGCCGTTGGATCCCTCTGCTGTGAATTCATAATCTGTCACTCTTTATTCCTTTGATGGCAGGCAGAATGAGTTGGATGGGAGGAGTTTTGTTGTTTGTGATGGTTTTGTCTTTCATCTCAATGGCCTTCACCGTCAATCCTTTCAACAATGAGTTGAATAGGGACGCATTTCAACCACATTCCTTCCACTGGTCGGAGGAGAAACCTCCCGCACCCGGAGGTCCAAGTCAACAACATCACAGTATCCCGCCGGGGCCATCCAGAAAATAAAATTACCAATAAGCCCATGTGAGTGATCCAGCGCCAGTGTGTTGTTCCTATGATTGCGTAATAAGAAACTCTTCATATCACAGTATGCATGTGATGTGATGTGATGTGATGTGATGTGATCAGTCTATGTGAGTGATTTTGCGCTGTGATTACGTCAGTTCCTCTGTCTTGTTCGTAAGCATCTCTCTATGTATCATGGTGTGCATGTTATGTTATGTGATGAAGTCTTGTTCGTAAGCATCTCTCTATGTATCATGGTGTGCATGTTATGTTATGTGATGAGTCATATCACCTATGTCCCTGTGTCATATATGTTTGTTTAAATAATCACGTGAAGCTAAAAAACATCAAGAATATATTTTCATTAAATCGAGAAACACCTAAAATTAATTCCTTGTTGATGTTTTGTTTTCATTTCTTTTTATCCCAATCTATGGTTGACATTCAATTTCTATATCAAAAAAAGGATAATAAAAGAAGAGGATTTTGGTAGGGAGGGGGTCTTATGCCATATTTTTATAGGGTGATTGTGGGGTGATCAATATTCTTAAGATTATTCCACATAAAATTTCACATCAATGTTTTTCTTATTAATTACAACAAATAACAGTCTTCACTTGTTTTTGTTTAACCGACCATTTACTTTTTTCAGCATTTATAAGAACAAATTCATTACATGCGAATTTTAAACATTCAATTATTATTAGTCTTAAAGAATTATTTGAGAGATATATAACATGAGTTGGACTTTGATTTTATTAATTTTTTATCGTTAAATAATATTTCATTATCCAGATAGGTCTCAACAATTATGAATGTTTTCTCCATGATAAAACACGAAAAACAAATTTTTAGCATCCATGTCCCAACCATTATGAATGTTTTCATGAAGATCTAAATTTTTAACCAAAGTCTCCGTTTTGTATTTTATGCACAACCGTAGCTCTATCGGACACAAATATCATATATTAATATATATATTTTAATTTAAACAATTATATAAATACAAATAATGTAAATACAAATAATGTATTACGTGATGTTTGAATTTATATATTTTTATCGGTCTCTATAATTAAATGATTAATATTTATGAAGTTTTGGTATTTAATTCATTTTTGATAATTTGTTTATTTATATGACTGATAATATCTATTTATTCATTTATATTCATTTTTATGTTTGTCTAATTCATGTACCCAATGTCGCCAATTCAATTTTTAAAATATTTTTATAATTTATTCAATTTTATTTTCATTTTTTAAAATTCTTTTAATATTATCTATTTATTTTCAATATTTATAAATTTTTAATATTTTTAGGGTTTATTCATTTTTAATAGGTACCCAATGTCGCCAATTCAATTTTTAAAATATTTTTATAATTTATTCAATTTTATTTTCATTTTTTAAAATTCTTTTAATATTATCTATTTATTTTCAATATTTATAAATTTTTAATATTTTTAGGGTTTATTCATTTTTAATAGTTATTCGTACATTTGAATATATGTTTTTAACCAATATAGGTAATTTTTTAAAACGATTGAAATCTAAATAATTAATCCATTTAAATGCATTTTTTTATTATTTTTCTTCCTTTGTACATGTTTACAATTCATATATTTAATCTTATAAATTCATTCTTTTTAATAGTTTTTTTATTTATTAAATTTCATTTATTCATTTTTTTATATCATTTCATTTAATATTATTTATTCTTTTTTAATATTTTTTAATTTTTATATTTCTTGAAATTGAATCATTTTCTAATTTTTATATATACATATTTAATTACCATGTTTTAATATGTATTCATCTTCACCTTAATATATATCTATTTTTTATTTTTTTTTATTTTTTATATTAATGAAACCTATCTATTTTTTAATATTTGCGAGCCTCTTCAATTTTCATATATTCATTAATAATGTTATTTTATTTTTAATATATATTTGTTTAATATTTTTGTATTTTATTTTAAACAATTTTCATTAACGCTTTAAAAAACATGCAAATAAATATGTATCAGTGTTGTAATGATCGATTGTAACAGTGTTGATAAAACCCATCTTTATCACCATTTTTTTTGAAAGCGCTGATAAAATCCTTTCCAATCTTTTAAATTAATCCTAACATGACCCATTTCTTTTGTGCCGCTAAAGCTCTCATGGAAGTTGATCTTTGTCACATCGCTCCCTCTATCGAGGTTCAATAGATTCATCTCAATTCTTATCAGCCGCGTTGTTGTTTTTTTTATTTCATTTAGTGGATTTTTTTCCTGTTTATTTAATCATATGAGATATATTTGAATTAATCACATGAGAGACTTCTTTTGGAATTTTTTCACATCGATTACATGCATCTCCCAGTTGAATGAGGCTATGAATGAGATATAGAGCCTTCATTGATGGAAGGGATATATGTGCACTGCAAAAACTCTGCCCTCTTACCATGTGAGGTGGTGATTTCAAATGATATGTAGAAAAGGTTTTTTGCGGCGCATAAATGGTAATCCTCTTCAAGTTCCAGGTATCATTTCCTTGTATCATTTCCTTCATGGATTAAAATCAAACAATTCTACCAATTTGCTTATATTACTAAATAAAAAAAACCCCAATCCTTTAAATAGTTTCATTGCTGTGAACATCTATGATGGTCATTTTTCATCATAAACCGCTAAACTCATGTTCAGTTAAAAATGATTTTTTGTAATAATGTTACAATAAGAATGTTACAAAAAGTGAGCATACACAATAAAAAGTTTCAATTCACTATTAATTAGGCTTTAGGTATGTACTAGAAGTACCCTTAAGAGATTTATATACACAAAATTGATGGGAAGAAGTCAATTGTGATGTTAAATATTGCAAAGAAAAAATGAAGTAACAAAAGGAGGTGATTGATTGAATTAAAATAAGTGGTTGAAATATTAAAAACATGAAAATATAATAAACCAGAGAAATCTATCGAATTAATACTAAAATTATAAGAGTGATAAAATCATTGACGTATTGTCATCAATAATGAAAAGACTAAGTGGAAAAAAGTTCAAACCATAGAAATCTCTCGAATTAATACTAAAATTATAAGAGTGATAAAATCATTGACGTATTGTCATCAATAATGAAGAGTAAAGTGGAAAGAAGTTCTAGGGGATGAAGTGATTATGATAAGAAGATAACTTGATTATCAAATAAGACTCTCCACTCCTCACATATATAAAATTTATAACAACTGAAAAAGGTTTAGTTATATTTTTATTATGGAATTGTTGGTTACTCGATCAATATATATTCCAATGAAAAATAAAAAATGAAAAATAGGTTTAATTTTTTTTTTCAAATTTATCATCATTATTATTGTCTCACTGGATATGAATTGATATCTACACATTTTTATTTAAGGTGGCCAATGATTTTACCAATGAAAATAAAATATTATCACTCATAGTAGAAATCAACTAGAGGTTCCAATGCATAATATAGAATTAAAGAATACATTTTCTATTTTAAATGAAGATGTGTAATGGCCCGGACCTCTCCGACCCATTCCTTTGTCAAAAAGAGGGTTTTGAAGTGTTCTGGAGGGTAAAATGGACTTTTCCCGCACTTTCCAGAATTTTGAAACTACACGCCATGTAGTGTGAGTACACGCCGTGTACCCCCTCACCGGGTATACCCCGTGTTCAAGGTCGTGACCTTGCCGTGTGAAAGAAATGAGTACACGTCGTGTACCCCACACTACACGCCCTGTACCCCTCGTTGGGTATACCCCGTGTGGAAGACCATGTCTTTGCAGTGTGAAGTAAATGGGTACACACCGTGTACCCTAAACTACACGCCGTGTAGTCCCTCCCCGCGTACGCGTTACCAGTCAACGACCGTGTGTCGTGTCAAAGCCGTGTCGTTGCCGTGTGAAATAAATGGGTACACGCCGTGTAGTCCTTCCCCGCGTATGCGTTACCCTCAAACCGTGTGTTGACCAGTCAACGGCCACAGAGCCGTGTTGGAAGCCGCGTGATGACCGTGTGAAACGGCCGAGTACACGTCGTGTACCATAAAGTACACGCCGTGTACTTTTTCTTTTCTCGCCTATAAAAGGAGGGGTCCCCTCCTCCTTTTCAACTCACCCCTCTCCTCCCCTTTCCTTTGAGCGGAGTTATCCCAAGAGACTCGAAAGCTCTTTCTTCTGTAACTTCTTCGTCTGAGCTCTGATTTACGATTCGTCAGCGGCCATGGGATCGTAACGACGAGGCGAAACTTCCTAGCTTGGATTCGTTGTCTTTCCTTCGTCCTTTCCTTTCCAAATTCCACCCGAGGAGGTTTTGTCGGGACCCGACAGAAGTGACGGACGCCGACGGACGTCTTCTAAAGTTGATCCGGGGGAGTGTTGCGATCAGAACCAGTTGAGGTAGGGATTTTACCTTCGTCTCTCTAAATTGTGCATCATGCGGAGTGGGTGTCTTCTTGTTTACGTGAAACACTTTTGAACCTGTTTAATAAAGATAATAACAAGCTTATATAATGGGGTTGGGAAGTTGTAATTGCAGTTACATTATTTATATCCTGTTGTGAATTGAATGAGCTTCTGCCTACTGAAAATCATGGTCGTTGGGGGCCTTTGCTTACGCAATTAAATGTTGCCCTCTCCTTCTGGATTTTCTTATGGATGGAAACATTGTGGAATGTAGAAATTGGTTAATCACGT
Organism: Viscum album; assembly: GCA_963277665.1. Taxonomy (NCBI): domain Eukaryota; kingdom Viridiplantae; phylum Streptophyta; class Magnoliopsida; order Santalales; family Viscaceae; genus Viscum; species Viscum album. The sequence goes on along the minus strand of OY728138.1, from coordinate 1,018,370,482 downwards.
AAAGTTGGCTGTTTAAAATCTAGAACCCTTGTGTGATCACCCCGGTTAAACAAAATGGTAGAAGGAACATGTGGGTGTTGTCTTGGATACGTGGCTTGTGGTGGGGGTGTTTTGTGGGTTGCTGTGGATCGGGTGAGCAGCGGGGCTGCGGTTGACTTGGTTGTGGGTTGGTGTGAATGTTATGTTGGTGACGGGCAGCAGAGCTGTGATAAATGGTATTAAAGTGATAATGACGTACGGGTTTCGGTGCGGTTGTGGTTATGGTAGTTGGCAGCGGGGCTGCAGGGTTGGGTTTGAATGTGAACGAACTATGGGTTGTGTTTAATAAATGAAAAATGGAAGAGTTAATGAATGGTGGGGAATGATAATGGAACGGGATTAATAATCAATGGGTTGGTTGGTAAGAAGAGACTTGGTTGTGTTGCTTGTGTTTTTATAACTTGATTTGTGGATGGCAGGGATATGTTTTACGAACGATTGATGTGGTTGGTTGTGGATAGTGTCCCAGTAGTTAAGGAACTAATAAACAAATTCTGCTAAAACATGAAAACCTAAATGAGGTTGGGATTGCTTGTTGTATGCATGCTTCGTAGTAGCAGTGCTGAGGTACGTGCTCAGTTTCTCTGTTTAGAAGCCATAGGTTGGGCTGTGTGTTTGGTATACATATATATATCTGTATCTTTTGTGTTTTATCGCACCCCACCCATGTTGAGCACTTAGTGTCAAACACTTCCATTTCATGGGAGATGGTGTTTTTCTCTTAGTTACTAGCTCCTTCCTGCTCCTTCCCTAGGCTGTGATGGCTTGAGGCGACCTTACACCTAAGACTCTTCGGGTAGGTTTCGATTGGGGTGGATTGACCCAAGACTCTTCGGGTAGGCTTACTTTTTCCCAAGAATCTTCGGGATAAGGCCCAGGTGTGTGCGGACGAGATACGTGGTTGTGAGGCCCAGGTGTGTGCGGGCGGGATACGTGGTTGTGAGGCCCAGGTGTGTGCGGGCGGGATACGTGGTTGTGAGGCCCAGGTGTGTGCGGGCGGGATACGTGGTTGTGAGGCCCAGGTGTGTGCGGGTGGGATATGTGGTTGTGAGGCCCAGGTGTGTGCGGGCGGGGAGAGTGTGGCAGCGTCAGGACGTTCGCCGTTAGGAAGAGAAGCTAACTAAAGGGAAATGGTGTGGGGTACCCAATACTTGTTCTTATATACTACTACTACCTGTTGTGATTGTGTTTTGGTGAGTATGGGTGGTGAGGTTGGGTGGATAGAATTCCTTGCTAGGTTTCTTATGTTGTTCTCACGGGACATTAGGATGTCTCCCCACTTGTTCATGAGAGCTTTAGGTTTCCCTACTGAGTATACTTGTATGATCACCCTACGTTTACTTTCAGGTTTCCAGGAGGACTACCAGAGCCGTGCGAGACCCTACTAGTCGGACAGTTGGAGTTGCTGCCGTTTTCTGTACTTGTTTTCTTTTGGTATTATACTTTGAGCTTTCTTGTACTTGCACCTTGTTATAAAATTGTTTAAACATGCATGTGGGTTTGGTTTGGGTTTATTTCTATACACTTGCTTTTTTTTTTCTTTTTGGTGGTTGACTTGTCCTATTTCCCGATCTTAAATAACAAAAAGGGCAATGCCTCCCATATTTGTGAAAACTCATACCCTTGGTGCTAGTCACCACCTCGAGGCTTACTGGAGGCGGGACTCAAGGGTCATTATCTCCCTTTCACCATTGCCATCTCAGGAGGGGAATCTTTGGTGGGAGGGGGTCGTGACAGAATGGTATCAGAGGTGATGGTTGAGAGATAGGATGGAGTCTGGAGTTAGACATAGTGAGGATTGCATGGGATGGTAGGGCGACAATGTTGGTTAATCTTTGTGCATGACATAGGCCAGGGAAGACCGGCTAGGACACGAGATTTTAGGGCCCCCCGTGATCCGATGCAAGGACTCTGAGCCTATCGAACGACCAAGTGAGACCACATTGATTGCAGGGTAGAGACCCTAGGGAAGGTACATGCATCATCATGATTTTGTTTTACTTGATTTGGGCGTTCTAGGAAAGAAATTAAAATAATATGATAAAATAAAACCTTGAGAAATTTCCTTAATACTTGGGCTTAGGCGATCCTTGTTTACCATACAGCTATGGCACCTGGATGTCGTCCCTGGGTGGCTCAGACGGCCGAGGCCCAGCAGATCCAGGCGGTCGATCAGTTGAGGATTGACCGAGAGGAGGAAGATAGCCAGTGGAAGAAGACTCTCCGTTCTTTTCAGCGGAAAACCCTCAAGAAGTACGAGGGTAGTACTTCAGATACTGAGAAGAAGGGGTGGCTTGAGGAGCTAGGGATCGCTTTTACCTTGATCCGTGCTCCGAGGGAGTACTGGGTTACCCTATCAGTCAGTCAGCTAAGAGGTGCGGCACGACAGTGGTGGATGCTCTACCTCGGAGAGAGGATAGAGGCATAGGTTCCATGAGATGACTTTGAGAAGGAATTCTGAGAGGAATTCCTTTCTTCCATGATCAAGGCGGAGAAGCGGCAGGAGTTACTCTCCCTCCAGAAGAGGAGTATGTCTGTACGAGAGTTGGGGATCAAGTTCAAGGATCTCCTACGCTTTTCTCCGGATCTCTTTCTGGATGAGGAGTCTCGGGCGAGACGTTTGGAGGAGGCGCTTCATCCTCCGCTCCAGTATGCTGTCACCCCCTTCACCCTTTCGACGTACTTGGCAGTACAGAAGAAGGAAGAGGTTGTAGATAGGATGCACTCACTGGGAGGTGAACCACGAGAAGGGATCCAGCCAGGCTCGTCGAAGGGGAAGGCAGTCAGCAACAGGTCTCCTGCGACGGGACCTTCGAGGTTCAGGCCAGTGGGGAGCAGGCCCCAGCAGTTCCTGTTTATATCTTCAGGTCCTCGTCCCTTTTTCACGATCCCAGGACCGAAATGTTTTTCTTGTGGAGGTTTCAGGCACGTTTAGAGTCGGTGCCCGACCCGAGCTCGGTACGGTGGATGTGGGAAGGTTCAGTGCCCACCTCAGCAGCACCAGTTGCCGGCGAGGCCCTTCCAGCAGTAGCAGGACCATGCTCCTCTGAGGGCAGACTTTGCGGGAGGAAGCCGACCTCAGGGTGATCCTCAGGGACCTCAACCAAGGCGTGGTTGGGGAGGTGGATGACATCAGAGAGGCAAAGGAGCTGGGCGTGGACAGTTGCATGCAGCAGAGTTGGCAGCTCCAGCAGGACTAGAGGTGGTACGAGGTACGATTTGTTTGTTCAACACTCTCATTTCTGCATTGTTCGATTCAGGAGCTTCACACTCCTTTGTTGCACCTGGTCTGGCCCACACTCTGGGACTAGACATAGAGAGACTTTCCATACCACTGGTTCTGAGTACACCAGTTGGAGGCCAGACCGGCATATCTTGTGTTTGCCGGGGATTTGGGCTGACGTTGGGACCACATCGATCTACTGGGGACCTTCTTCTATTACAGATGCAGCCATATGATGTCATCCTAGGCATCGACTGGTTGTTTTCTGTTAGTTCCGTTATCGACTGCTTCTGGAGAAGAGTCATGTTCTCCGACGTGGACGGGCAACGTGTATCTTTTGTTGGTGAGAGAAGCTATCAGGTGGGAAGCCGGCGTGTGGAGCCTCTCCTTTCTTTTTTAGGCGAGTTATCAGTGGTTCCAGCTGATACGGAGATGATGGATGTCCCATAGGTTGTTGGGGAGTTCCTCGATGTTTTTCCTGAGGAGGTTGTTACTCTACCCCCCCGACGTGATGTTGAGTTCGGGATAGACTTACAGCCTGGTGCTCGTCCGATTTCGATGGCCCCTTATCGGATGGCGCCTTCGTAGTTGCGGGAGTTGCGAATTCAGATTGATGATCTAATGGAGAAGGGTTTTGTTCGACCCAGCGTGTCGCCATGGGGTGCTCCAGTTTTGTTCGTGAAGAAGGAAGATGGTGGTCTCAGGCTATACATAGACTACCAAAGGTTGAACCAGGTAACGATCAAGAACCGTTACCCCCTCCCAAGGATAGATTATCTCTTCAACCGGATGAGGGGAGCAGGTTGGTTCTCTAATATTGATCTGTGATCAGGATATCATCAGCTGAGGGTGAAGAACAGTGACATCTCGAAGATGGATTTCAGGTGTAGGTATGGGCACTTAGAGTTTGTAGTGATGCCGTTTGGAGTTACGAATGCACCAGCTGTGTTTATGGGACTTATGAACTTTGTCTTCTGAGAGTTTCTGGACCGGTTCGTCGTTGTGTTTATCGATGACATCCTGATCTACTCAAGATCAGAGGAGGAGCACGTTGAGCATCTCAGGGCAGTCTTGGAAGTCCTTCGACACCACCGACTTTACGAGAAATTGTCGAAGTGTAAGTTCTTGATGCAAGAAGTACACTTCCTTGGGCACATGGTGTCTCAGCATGGAGTGTCAGTGGACCCGTCGAAGGTGGAGGCAGTTGTTTCTTGGGCAGCACCCAAGAGCGTGGTAGAAGTTCGAAGTTTTCTGGGGTTATCAGGTTACTATCGGAGGTTTGTTTCAGACTTCTCTCGAGTTTTTGGTCCTTTGACAGCTTTGACTAGGAAGAACCGGGTCTTCCTATGGAGCGAGCAGTGCCAGAAGGCTTTCGACTACTTGAAGGAGAAGTTGGTTAGTGCTCCCGTACTTAGGTTTCCATAGGAAGGGTTGTTGTATGAGGTGTTTTGTGATGCTTCTGGCCTTGGTCTGGGGTGCGTGCTGATGTAGAAGAAGGGAGTGATCTGTTATGGGTCTAGGCAGTTACGCCCTCATGAGCGTAACTATGCCACCCATGACCTAGAGCTTGTACCAGTAGTGTTCTCACTGAAGTTTTGGCGACATTACCTCTTTGGGGAGCGCTTTGTGGTCTTCTCAGATCACAAAAGCCTGCGTTATATCTTCTCCCAGCGTGACCTGAACCTGCGGCAGTGGAGATGGGTCGAGTTTATCCAAGACTATGACTTTGAGATCTCTTACAATGAAGGTAAGGGCAACGTTGTGGCTGATGTCCTGAGCAGGAAGTCGCATAAGGAAGTGGTTCGGGAATCCGCTGATTCTTGGAAAGCGATGGGAGAGTTGGATGCCTTGCACTTGGATGACAGGGTGGAAGGTGTTAGAGGCTCCTTGTTTCAGATGACGGTGCATTCCTCCTTGTTGCAGCAGGTGGAAGAGTCTCAGTGGGGGACTCTGAGGCGGAAGTGATGCGGGATCGTTTCGATCAGGGGAACGTTCCAAAAGGATGGTCAGAGGACAACCGACACTGGATTCTTTTCCATGGAAGGTTGTTTGTTCTGGAGGTGATGCGTGAGGGAGTTCTCCGTGAGTTACATAGCTCATCCTTGGCGGTACATCCAATAGTTTCAAAAATGTACCGAGGCCTGAGAGAACTGTTTTGGTGGCCTGGGGTGAAACGGGCAGTGGCGGAGTTTGTGGCTAAATGCCTAGTGTGTCTGCAAGTGAAGGCTGAACACCGTGTTCCCGGTGGTTTGTTTCATCCCTTAGATGTCCCCGAGTGGAAGTGGGATGAAATTGTTGGAACCACTCTGTGTATACGGTTGTATTTGTTGTCAATAGTTGCCAATGTAGATCAAAATGAAGGTGATCCTGAAATACTCCGATGAAGTAGAGGAGTGGTGATTCAGACGATTGTTGTGCTGATCGTAAGTTCAAAGAACATGTGTCAAAGGTGATACATTGTTTACAACAATGAAGAATGTGAGGAGTGATCCATCCAAGGATGACTAAAGAAGAATGAGGTTTTTGGATGAAGTCCATGCAATTCCTCCTTATTGCATGAGACCCATGGGTTTGATGAAGACCACGTAATTACTCATGACTGCATGAGAACCATGCAAGAGACTTCTTGATGAATTGAATTGGTTTGCATGAAGTATATCATGACGGTTGATGAAGAAGATAATGTGAAATGATTGGAATTCTGAGATAGTCATGCATATCGAAGTGTCATAGAAGATGATGATGCTAAATCTGTTCCTTCAAAGAATACATATCACAATGGTGGAGTTTGTGATAAAAGCAAAAGAGTTGCTGAAGGATACAGATCACCAAGAAGAAGTGTTGTTGAGGTGATCGTGCTTGTCGACAAAGCAAACAAACGACATACAAATTTGTTGACAAAGGAGATTCCATGGTGACATGTCGAGTTCAAGAGTTGTGGTCAACGACCTATGGTTTATTCAAGAACAACGACAGAGGAATGGATGATCTGGAGGCGGTACAAAAAGAGCAGATACAAGGTGGCGCCGTTTTCCAGTGTTTGCCAAATTTTTGGGCCTCAAAATCGGAAAATGAAGACATGGATTGTCTGCAAAAGGAGGTTCGCACAAAAAGGAAGTGGTGCACGAAATATAAGAGGCTTGCGCGAAATACTTAAGTTAGGCGCGAAAAAAACAGCGGGATGCGCGAAATAGCTTTTCGCGCAAATAGTGTTTCGAAATCAGATTGGTGAAAAATGGCAAAGGCATGGGCTGCGCGGAAAATAAGGGTTGTGCGCGAAATACTTGAGCTTGGCGCGAAAAACAGCGTGGTGCGCGAAATAGTGGAGCAAAGTTTTTCGCGCAAATAGTGTTTCAGAATCAGAACATTGAAAAATGGGAAAGGCAAGAGGCGCGCGAAAAATCGGAGATGTTCGCGCCATGTGCGCGTAATTCAAAGAACTGAGAGACAGTTTTACGCGCAGGAAGGGGTTTTACGCGCAGGATAAAAAAACGCCTATAAATATGAGGTGAACCACTCTCATTAATGAGAGGCTCAACACTTAGACAAATCCTGAGCTCCGGCGCGTGGAAAAATTAAGGTACAGAGGGTTGCGCGAAAAAGAAGGTGTTGCGCGAAAAAGGGAAGTTTTGCGCGAAAAAGAAGAGTAGCGCGAAAAGCCTTTTACGCGACAAAAGTTATTTTTACGCGCAAGGTTTGAATTTTACGCGCAAGCCCCCGGGAAGGGTGCGCGGAAAATTTGGGGGTCCCGCAGGCCTTTTGACAGGTGCTTAGCACTCTCAAATCTGCTTTGCGAAGAGAAGAAGGACGATCGTGCAACCAAAATCTGATCTGCACAGAGAGAGAAATATATCGATACACTCAGGTGTCAGAACTGGGAATTGAAGGAAGAGAAGGAGATTTAGTGCATTCAGGTATTGCACTGAAGTAGAATATCGATTTCAAAAGAGCATCAACTCAGGACTCTGATGCAAGCAAAGTCTCATGCTGAACAGGAGACAAAGACTTCAATGCATATCTATTGAAGAGACCTTCACGTCTATAAACTGAGTGAGACTTCACCAACGGCAGTGAGCCAGGGGGAGTCAACGGGAGTGACCCGAGGGACGCAGTGAGCTATCCCTGAACAATTGTAAAGGCAGTGAGCCTGGGACAGAGTGTCTGTACCCGAACTTTTGTATCCGCAGCTAGTGAAGCATAGTGGATTTAGGTACGACCGGCAACCTGTCGGCGTATACTCCTTGGACGTAGCCCTCAGTGGTGAACCAAGTAAAAATAGCTGTGTCATCTGTCTCTGCATGTGAATGTTTAATTGCTGATCATATCCATCATACAGGTTTAAGTAGTTCCTACCAACGTGGGAACAAGATCCACAACTTTAAGAAGAAAAAGTTGCCACCCTGATTCACCCCTCCCCTCTCAGGGTGTCCCGGGGTCCTACAAGTGGTATCAGAGCCAGGTTAACGTATGTTGGATATTCTACAGTAATTCTATTGAGAAGAGGATTTGAGTTTCTTTCCTAGAGTCAACAATGAAGAGCAGTCTTGATAATGACGCAGTCATTTCTGAGCAGAAATCTATATCCACCAAGACTTTGACAAATAGGAAAAAGAAAGAGAAGAAGATGATGAAGAAGTCCCCCACATCCAAAGAAGATATAGTGTCTTGTTCTCCATGCCATTCCAATAATGAAGAAACATTAGTCTTGGAAAGTATCCAGAAGGTGACTCAGAACTCATCCAGAGGAAAGGATGATACCCCTAATTCGGGCTTTCAGGAAAAACTCAGAACATATCTGCGTGATATTCCAGAAGAAAGGGTTGCTATTATTTGTAGCCTATTCCAATCTATGCAGGTTGAGATCAATCGATTAGAAAGGGAAGCTGACAATATGGAAAAAGGGTTGGAAATAAAAGTTATGGAAAGTATGAAGCTCATCAAACGGGTGAAAGTATTTGAAGAAGAAGAGGAAGTCAATAAGACTTTAAAAGAAAGGATCCATGCACTTGAAGCGGAGCTGAAGAAGAACAATGAAGTCAAGAATTTTTGTCTGGAAGAAACGTCCATTAAATTCAGGGAACTTGACTCTTTGTTACAAAACAAAGTTAAGATGCATGAAGATGAGGTTGAAAGGTTGAAGAAGAATTGTGAAGAGAAGTTGATCACGATTGAAGATCAGAAGATCATCCTCAATATTGTGGGTCAAAAATTGGAAGATCAATTGACCAAGATTGAGAACACACATATTGAGACTTCACAAAAGAATGAAATGAGTGATGCTTGCACTCAATGTTCGTTGGAGGAGTCTAAAGATGAAATGCCTCCAACATGTGACAAGAAGATTATGACAACTCTTGATTATCCACATCAAGAATCAGTTGCTGCCGGTACTCAATGCTCAATGGAGGATTCTATTGTCAAAATACCTCCAACATGTGATAAGAATATCATGACTTCACTCATTGATCTATCACAGGCAACTGAGAAAGTGAAGGTACCATCCAGACCATCTTGTACTCATGTTTCTAAATACACTCCGACAATCAGTGCAGGTGGGAAGAAAAGCTCTAAACAAGCATGGATGAGGATAGGTGAGAAGAATAAACCTACCACCATGACTAGGGTGGATAGGAAGAAAAAGGAGGAATCTTCTTCCTCAAATAGAGCACAAACGATTAAGCAGATGGCCCAACAACTTAATACTGAAGAAACAAAGAAGAAAAGATTTGTGGGCCAATGTTGGTGCTGCAATAGATTTGGGCACTGTGCACTGGATTGTTTTTATAATCCCTTTCATGGAAAAGCACAGGGAAAGCCTATATCAAAGGGGAGGAAGGCAGAGAAGAAGAAGCAACATCCACAGGTCCAAAAGCATCTATTTACAGCAAACAGATTTGGAATGCTTGACAACATCTGTGATGTATGCAGCGGCAGTGGTCACAAGAATGGTGCATGCCTATGTCAACAGATATCCAGAGCAGATAAGAACAAAAGACCACACAAGCCAGCTAAGAAGGAAGAATTTTCCTTGGGGAGAAATCAGAAGAATAGTGCGAACACACATTTCCCCAAGAAGATCTCAAGTAGGGAAGCTGAGAAGACCCGGGATTTTAGATCCATGAAATTGAAGGGTCATTCATCCAAAAGAAACACTAAGTGGGATGAAACTCAGATGAACCCATGTGGAAGATCCAAACCAGCTGCAACAGTTCCAAATGACATATTGGTCATCTGGCCAGAAGATTTGAAAAGAGTGAGGAAACTTGAAGATGAAAAGGCCAAGGTTGGTGTTAAAGGAAAAGGGAAACCTTCACATGATGAAGACACAGTGCAGGAGAGATTGCAAACAAAGAAAAATGCACGTGTCAAAGAAGTTCTGTGTGAGAGATGCAATAAATCTGGTCATATTGCAAAAGGTTGCCTAACCTTAATACCAGAGCAAGAAGCAGTCATTAAGAGGAGTAATAAGTTATCTTACATGTTGGCTGCTAAGCAGAACAATTCCTCACACAAAGTAGAAGAGAATGTGAAGAGAGCCATGCCACACCAATAGATGTCAGAACATATGTTCAGAAGAGCAGACATGAAGACAGGAGTAAACAGAGGAACATGGTTGAGAAAAGCATCTCAACCTTGCAGCTCATGTTGATGAAGCAAGGAGGATCCACCTTATTCCCGTAATCATTTGTGTATTGTATTTGTGCTAACAATGCAGGGAATTGAAGGTGAAGCATACTCTTAGGGGGAGAACCTGAGAAGTAGTGAGTGCTGTCAACTCTTGATAGCGAAGCTGAAGAAGTTTCCATCCTTATTGGATTCTTCAATTGATATTCAAGGATTATGATGATGAAGGATCACTCTTGATGAAGATGTTGAGGAGTGTTTCCCTTGAGGGGGGGAAGAATGAAGAAGCTTCCATAATCACTGTTTCAATCAATATCAACTCCAGCTGGACTCAAAAGCAGTTACTCTGGGAATTTCTTGAAGAACACACCAATGGAGAAGGTATGTCATTTCTCAATCTCTATCCCTTGGTTTCTCAAATCAAAGATTATTTTACAAAGGGGGAGTAACTGAATTGATCAGTGACATAAAGAGAATGGAAGTGCCCCGAGGTCACTTATCCTGAATTGAGTGCAGGAGTTTCAGGTTGGTTTTTCTCTATCATAGTGATTTTTTTCTTATGACTGAAATAAAAGTGGTAAACCCTTGAAGACAAGATACATGAGTTCTCATCTCATGTTGGTATCATGATCTGTGAGTAATGGACAGCATTGTTGACTTAATCAAATCCTCTTGTTTTCTACATCGAGCATTGCTCAAGTAGACTTAGAGTGAAATGATTAATGAAACTTTGCTTAAGTGAGGATTGATACCCTCCCTACCATGCACTTTGTATTTCTTGTCAATAAGGGGGAGAGAAAGTGAAATGCAGAAGATTCTCATTTTGACATTGACGGATTCATTTCAGAAGATGTTTAAGGTATTGACAACAAAATACAAAGGGGGAGATTGTTGGAACCACTCTGTGTATACGGTTGTATTTGTTGTCAATAGTTGTCAATGTAGATCAAAATGAAGGTGATCCTGAAATACTCCGATGAAGTAGAGGAGTGGTGATTCAGACGATTGTTGTGCTGATCGTAAGTTCAAAGAACATGTGTCAAAGGTGATACATTGTTTACAACAATGAAGAATGTGAGGAGTGATCCATCCAAGGATGACTAAAGAAGAATGAGGTTTTTGGATGAAGTCCATGCAATTCCTCCTTATTGCATGAGACCCATGGGTTTGATGAAGACCACGTAATTACTCATGACTGCATGAGAACCATGCAAGAGACTTCTTGATGAATTGAATTGGTTTGCATGAAGTATATCATGACGGTTGATGAAGAAGATAATGTGAAATGATTGGAATTCTGAGATAGTCATGCATATCGAAGTGTCATAGAAGATGATGATGCTAAATCTGTTCCTTCAAAGAATACATATCACAATGGTGGAGTTTGTGATAAAAGCAAAAGAGTTGCTGAAGGATACAGATCACCAAGAAGAAGTGTTGTTGAGGTGATCGTGCTTGTCGACAAAGCAAACAAACGACATACAAATTTGTTGACAAAGGAGATTCCATGGTGACATGTCGAGTTCAAGAGTTGTGGTCAACGACCTATGGTTTATTCAAGAACATCGACAGAGGAATGGATGATCTGGAGGCGGTACAAAAAGAGCAGATACAAGGTGGCGCCGTTTTCCAGTGTTTGCCAAATTTTTGGGCCTCAAAATCGGAAAATGAAGACATGGATTGTCTGCAAAAGGAGGTTCGCACAAAAAGGAAGTGGTGCGCGAAATATAAGAGGCTTGCGCGAAATACTTAAGTTAGGCGCGAAAAAAACAGCGGGATGCGCGAAATAGCTTTTCGCGCAAATAGTGTTTCGAAATCAGATTGGTGAAAAATGGCAAAGGCATGGGCTGCGCGGAAAATAAGGGTTGTGCGCGAAATACTTGAGCTTGGAGCGAAAAACAGCGTGGTGCGCGAAATAGTGGAGCAAAGTTTTTCGCGCAAATAGTGTTTCAGAATCAGAACATTGAAAAATGGGAAAGGCAAGAGGCGCGCGAAAAATCGGAGATGTTCGCGCCATGTGCGCGTAATTCAAAGAACTGAGAGACAGTTTTACGCGCAGGAAGGGGTTTTACGCGCAGGATAAAAAAACGCCTATAAATATGAGGTGAACCACTCTCATTAATGAGAGGCTCGACACTTAGACAAATCCTGAGCTCCGGCGCGCGGAAAAATTAAGGTACAGAGGGTTGCGCGAAAAAGAAGGTGTTGCGCGAAAAAGGGAAGTTTTGCGCGAAAAAGAAGAGTAGCGCGAAAAGCCTTTTACGCGACAAAAGTTATTTTTACGCGCAAGGTTTGAATTTTACGCGCAAGCCCCCGGGAAGGGTGCGCGGAAAATTTGGGGGTCCCGCAGGCCTTTTGACAGGTGCTTAGCACTCTCAAATCTGCTTTGCGAAGAGAAGAAGGACGATCGTGCAACCAAAATCTGATCTGCACAGAGAGAGAAATATATCGATACACTCAGGTGTCAGAACTGGGAATTGAAGGAAGAGAAGGAGATTTAGTGCATTCAGGTATTTCACTGAAGTAGAATATCGATTTCAAAAGAGCATCAAATCAGGACTCTGATGCAAGCAAAGTCTCATGCTGAACAGGAGACAAAGACTTCAATGCATATCTATTGAAGAGACCTTCACGTCTATAAACTGAGTGAGACTTCACCAACGGCAGTGAGCCAGGGGGAGTCAACGGGAGTGACCCGAGGGACGCAGTGAGCTATCCCTGAACAATTGTAAAGGCAGTGAGCCTGGGACAGAGTGTCTGTACCCGAACTTTTGTATCCGCAGCTAGTGAAGCATAGTGGATTTAGGTACGACCGGCAACCTGTCGGCGTATACTCCTTGGACGTAGCCCTCAGTGGTGAACCAAGTAAAAATAGCTGTGTCATCTGTCTCTGCATGTGAATGTTTAATTGCTGATCATATCCATCATACAGGTTTAAGTAGTTCCTACCAACGTGGGAACAAGATCCACAACTTTAAGAAGAAAAAGTTGCCACCCTGATTCACCCCTCCCCTCTCAGGGTGTCCCGGGGTCCTACAGAAATCTCAATGGACTTCGTCACAGGACTACCCAGAGCTCAGGGTGGTTGTGATGCTATCTGGGTGGTGGTGGATCGTCTGAAGAAATCAGCTCACTTCTTAGCAATTAAAGAGTCGGGCCCGGTGAGTACCTTAGTACAGAGGTACGTAGACGAGGTGGTGCATTTGCATGGAGTTCCGAAGACTATCGTCTCAGACCGGGATACTCGGTTTACCTCACGAGTCTGGAGGGGGTTACAGCATGCTTTTGGCACCCAGCTACGCTTTAGCACTGCTTTCCACCCCCAGACCGACGGGAAGACAGAACGGACTATCCAGACGTTGGAGGACATGCTACGAGCATGCGTTCTGGATTTCGGAGGGTCATGGGTACGACACTTGCCTTTAGTAGAGTTTGCCTACAACAACAGATTCCACTCTACTATTGGCATGGCACCGTTTGAGGCTTTCTATGGAAGACCATGTCGTTCACCCATTTGCTGGGCAGAGGTTGGTGAGACAGGTGCTCTTGGGCCAGAGGTAGTGCAGAGCACCACAGAGAAAGTCCAGCTTGTACGTGAGAGGATGAAAGCGGCTCAGGACCGGCATAAGTCTTATGCTAATCGTCGGAGGAGGCCCTTGGAGTTCGAGGTGGGAGATTATGTGTTCTTAAAGGTTTCCCCTCAATGGGGGCAACAAAGGTTTGGGAAAGGGAGCAAGCTCTCACCTAGGTTCATCGGACCTTTTGAGGTGTTGAGGCGAGTCGGCAAGGTGGCATATCAGCTAGCCCTGCCACCTCAGTTGGAGAAGGTTCATGACGTCTTCCACATCTCCTAGCTTCGTCGGTACTTAAAATATGACTCTCACGTTATCGACTAGGGAGAGTTAGATATGGGATACGATGGGACCTTCGAGGAACGACCAGTCAGAATCGAAGATCGTAAATGGAAGGTGCTCCGTGGATGAACCATTCCGTTGGTTCGTGTGTTATGGAGGCATGACGGCCTCGAGGAGAGCACTTGGGAGTGGGAGACCTAGATGCACGCTCAGTATCCGGAGTTGTTTTGACTTGTGTTTTTCCTTGTTCTTCTGAGATTTGTTTTTGTACTTTGTACCTTTGATGTATGGAATGCTTGGCTTTTCGGTTATGAGACCTTTTGTTTCCTTGTCCTCTGGAAGTGTGTAACATGTCCGGGCGTGTGGGGAAAGGAAAAAAAAATCCTGATCCCTAATCGAGATGCATTAATGAGGATGCGATTGAACCCGTGCAGGCGAGTCAGTGCCACATAAAGCGGATAATATCTCGACATAGGAAAAGGAATTTTCCCCAAACCACGTGTTTGGGCGGTGTGTGGGTTGTGCGGCATTGGGGACAATGTGAGTTGAAAAAAATCCTAATGTATGGAAGTAGGAAGACCCGATTCTTAATCGAGACACATTAATGAGGATGCGATTAAACCCGTGCAGGCGAGTCAGTGCCGACTAAAGCGGATAATATCTCGACATAGGAGAAGGAATTCCTAACACCTATAATTAGGGTTGGTGGTTGGGTTCCTGTTATAACAAGAGCCCTAAGAGGTATCTTGTTGGGTTCCTCTGGGATGGTTTTGAATTCTCGGGGACGAGAATGTTTTAAGAGGTATCTGATGTAATGGCCCAGACCTCTCCGGCCCGTTCCTTTGTCAAAAAGAGGGTCTTGAAGTGTTCTGGAGGGTAAAATGGACTTTTCCTGCACTTTCCAGAATTTTGAAACTACACGCTGTGTAGTGTGAGTACACGTCGTGTACCCCCTCGCCGGGTATACCCCGTGTTCAAGGCCGTGTCCTTGCCGTGTGAAAGAAATGAGTACACGTCGTGTAACCCACACTACACGCTATGTACCCCCTCGCCGGGTATACCCCTTGTGGAAGACCGTGTCTTTTCCGTGTGAAGTAAATGGGTACACGTCGTGTACCCTAAACTACATGCCGTGTAGTCCCTCCCCGCGTACGCGTTACCATTCAACGACCATGTTCCGTATCAAAGCCATGTCGTTGCCGTGTGAAATAAATGGGTACACGCCGTGTGTCCAAACTACACGCCGTGTATTCCTTCCCCGCATATCCGTTACCCTCAAACCGTGTGTTGACCAGTCAACGACCGCAGAGCCATGTTGGAAGCCGCGTGATGACCATGTGAAACGGCCGAGTACACGCCGTGTACCATAAAGTACACGTCGTGTACTTTTGATTTTCTCACCTATAAAAGGAGGGGTCCCCTCCTCCTTTTCAACTCACCCCTCTCCTCCCCTTTCCTCTGAGCAGAGTTCTCTCAAGAGACTCGAAGGCTCTTTCTTCCATAATATCTTCATCCGAGCTCCGATTTACGATTCGTCAGTGGCCACGGGATCGTAAAGACGAGGCAAAACTTCCGACCTTGGATCCGTTGTCTTTCCTTTGGCCTTTCCTTTCCAACTTCCACCCGAGGAGGTTTTTCCAGGACCCGATAGAAGTGACGGACGCCGACAGACGTCTTCTAAAGTTGATCCGGGGGAGTGTTGCGATCAAAACCTATTGAGGTAGGGATTTTACTTTCATCTCTCTAAATTGTGCATCATGCGGGGTGGGTGTATTCTTTTTTACGTGAAACAATTTTGAACCTGTTTAATAAAGATAATAACTGGCTTATATAATGGGGTTGGGAAGTTGTAATTGCAGTTACATTATTTATATCCTGTTGTGAATTGAATGAGATTCTTCCTATTGAAAATCATGGTCGTTGGGGGAATTTTCTTATGCAATTAAATGTTTCCCTCTCCTTCTAGATTTTCTTATGGATGGAAACTTTGTGGAAAGTGGAAATTGGTTAATCATGTAAAGTTGGCTGTTTAAAATCTGGAACCCTTGTGTGATCACCCAGGTTAAACAAAATGGCATAAGGAACATGTGGGTGTTGGCTTGGATACGTGGCTTGTGGTGGGGGTGTTTTGTGGGTTGCTGTGGATCGGGTGAGCATCAGGGCTGCGGTTGACTTGGTTGTGGGTTGGTGTGAATGTTATGTTGGTGACAGGTAATGGGTCTGCGATAAATGGTATTAAAGGGATAATGACGTATGGGTTTCGGTGCGGTTGTGGTTATGGTGGTTGGTAGTGGGGCTGCAGGGTTGGGTTTGAATGTGAACGAACTATAGGTTGTGTTTAATAAATGAAAAATGGAATATTTAATGAATGGTGGGGAATGGTAATGGAACGAGATTAATAATCAATGGGTTGGTTGGTAAGAAGGGACTTGGTTGTGTTGCTTGTGTTTACCTAACTTGATTTGTGGATGGTAGGGATATGTTTTATGAACGATTGATGTGGTTGGTTGTGTATTGTTGCCCAGTAGTTAAGGAACTTATAAACTAATTCTGCTAAAACATGAAAACCTAAATGGGGTTGGGATTGATTGTTGTATGCATGCTTCGTAGTAGCAGTGCCGAGGTACGCGCTCAGTTTCTCTGTTTAGAAGCCATAGGTTGGGATGTGTGTTTGGTATACATATATATATCTGTATCTTTTGTGTTTTATCGCACCCCACCCATGTTGAGCACTTAGTGCCGAACACTCCCATTTCATGGGAGAGGGTGTTTTTCCCTTAGTTACTAGCTCTTTCCTGCTCCTTCTTCCCTAGGATGTGATGGCTTGAGGCGAACTTACACCTAAGAATCTTCAGGTAGGTTTCGATTGGGGTGGATTGGCCCAAGACTCTTCAGGCAGGCTTACTTTTTCCCAAGAATCTTCGGGATGAGGCCCAGGTGTGTGCGGGCAGGATACGTGGTTGTGAGACCCAGGTGTGTGCAGGCGGGATACTTGGTTGTGAGACCCAGGTGTGTGCGGGTGGGATACGTGGTTGTGAGGCCCAGGTGTGTGCGGGCGAGATACGTGGTTGTGAGGGCCAGGTGTGTGCGGGCGGGATACGTGGTTGTGAGGCCCAGGTGTGTGCGGGCGGGGAGAGTGTGGCAGCGTCAGGACGTTCGCCATTAGGAAGAACAACTAACTAAAGGGAAATGGTGTGGGGTACCCAATACTCTTGTTCTTATATACTACTACTATCTGTTTTGATTGTGTTTTGGTGAGTGTGGCTGGTGAGGTTGGGTGGATAGAATTCCTTGCCAGGTTTCTTCTGTTGTTATCACAGGACATTAGGATGTATCCCCACTTGTGCATGAGAGCTTTAGGTTTCCCTACTGAGTATACTTGTATGCTCACCCTATGTTTACTTTCAGGTTTCCAAGAGGACTACCAGGGCCGTGCGGGACCCTACTAGTCGGACAGTTGGAGTTGCTGTAGTTTGCTGTACTTGTTTTCTTTTGGTATGATACTTTGATCTTTCTTGTACTTGCACCTTGTTATAAAATTGTTTAAACATGCATGTGGGCTTGGTTTGGGTTTATTTCTATACACTTGCTTTTTTTATTTATTTTTGGTGGTTGACTTTTCCTATTTCTTGATCTTAAATAACAAAAAGGGTAATGCCTCCCATATTTGTGAAAACTCATACCCTTGGTGATAGTCGCCACCCCGGGGCCTACTGGAGGCGGGACTCGGGGGTCATTATCTCCCTTTCACCATTGCCATCTCAGGAGGGGAATCTTTGGTGGGAGGGGGTCGTGACAAGATGATATCCTATCTTATGAAAGATAATTTGAAGTACAAATTACTTAACCCATATATTATAAAAAATTTAATAAAAAGGATAAATAGAGGACTATAATGTGTTAAATATTCCCTAAAATAAAGTAATAAAGAGGGGACATGGATCCTTGATAGTGGTATATCATATCATGTTATAGGGAAAGAAAAATTTGGATAGAATTGCATGTTTTGGATGTTTTTAATCATTAAAAATAAATGGAACTATAAAAAATAAAATTTTTATAAAGGAAATATAAAAAACTAATTTCTTATACAAACTCTTGAGGAAAAATTTCATGATCTTGTGTCAGTTGTATCATTTTCATCAACTTATGTTGAAGTTGACTGTTCCATCCAGCCCCATTAAGAAATATTATTACTGTTCTTTGAGACTTCATCTCAGCCATGTGAATTGTTTAATTTTAAAGAATTCATGAAACCCCAATTAGATTGTTCTTGGTTTTTCTAGTTTCTTAAGAACCCCATCCTGAGACTTCTGGTTTATTAGAATTAAATTCAAGAGTTTCTTCAAAGTTTGAGTTCTTAAGACCATGTGATTGGGCCCTATCAACATTTTCATCATCTAAAAAAATATCACTTCAGATCTTAAACATCTTATCAATGAAACACCACCCATCCCACCATGTACCAAGTAAATAAATGAATAAACATCAACTCCTCCTTATTGTACTCCCACCTAGAAAATTCATAGAAACCTTCCTTGATCTCCGTGTTTTATAATAGATGAAAATTTAATTATATTCTTTGTAAATTTATAGATATCACACATTTCCTTCAATTATTTCCACCACTATAAAAAAATCTCAATACACATCACAACTCTTATTATCTTAGAATAATAAATTCTTGTAGCTTAAATGATTCTTTTTGAATAACCTTTTATGGGTTCCATGCTCATACATATTGTATATTTATTTATTTTATTAAAGATAAATATTTCTTAATCAAATAAGATGGATATGAATTGAAAATAGATATATACCAATCATATGAAAAAAGAGTATGAGGATGAGTTGAAAGAGTTCATCAAGTTTTCAAAAGATCATACATATGAACCTTCTCAAATTCTTTGTCTGTGTTTATGCTATTGATATTTAAGACTAATTACTCCAAAGGAGTAATAAGAACACTTGATCTATCATAGAATAGATTAAATTTATAAATGTTGGACTAAACATGAGGAAAAACTAAATCTTGTTAGTGATTGGGATAACACTACGTTTTATAGATCATATGATATGATTACAAGTGTGATAAATAATGAAGGCTGTATCTAGGATATAATTATAGAATGAACAATGATGAAGATCATATTGATTTAATGAAAATGATAGTTGAATATGAACTTCATGATTGTCCAAAATTGTTTCAGAAGTTAAAGTATAGCAGCCCAGAACCTGTACTCCTAGATCCTGTGCTGAAAATATGAACTTTACATTTCCATCGTTGATATTGATGAAGGTGACCCAAAATTTCCATCCAAAACTTACAACATAAAAAGGTAAATATTGGATCACTTATATTCTCAAAGACCTTTTAGGTTTAGAGTTTTTGAGAATTAAGAAAAACTTACATAAATAATAAACAAGAATTCAAGATAGTATCTTTCTCACTATACCTACCTTTTCATATTCTATATTAGGTCATCAACATCATCCATATGAAAACCTTCTAGACATATTTATTATACATCATTCTTGATAACCTGGGGAAAATGAAACATAAGAAGCACAAGCTCAAATGTTCAATAAGGGTAAACATAAGAAATAAAAATTAATGTCACTAGTGAGCGTAAGGAGAGAATAAGGGTATGATGACATGATGAAATTTCATGGGCATAACATAATAATATCCATACCCATAAATAACTATATTTTCAAACTTAAAAACATAAAATAAGTCTTTAATAAAGGCAAGAGTTATCAAAATCAATAATCATGAGCCATGTGATGTCAATATTGATCAAAGTAATCATTTATAACCCATAGACAACATAATAAAAACATGTTAGTATCTTGAGACATCATCTTCATAAAATACTTTCAGAACCATCACAGAAACCTTACAAATAGAATAAACATACAGTCAAATTCTGATATAATTCTCTAGATAAAATTATCAGTAACCAATGTATTAGAGTTCTATACGGGCACACCCATCGTTTAATCTCTATCAGTCTCACCCAGTGCTATTTGGGTGCGACCATTGTATAAAAATTTCAAAGAACCACAACATGAATAAAGAACATAGATTTTAAATTTCATCATGAAACTCATAAAAACAATCATTATTAATTTTATAACATGATTAACCTGTGGAAAATAAACAGTTTCCATGATAATCTCTTTGAATCATGATTAACCAGTGGAAAATAATGGGTTCCATAACAATCTCTTTGAAACATGATTAATCAATGGAAAAATAATGGGTTCACTAATAATCTATTTGAAGAATGATTAATCCATGAAAAATAAATGGGCTGCATAATAATCTATTTGAAACATGATTAACCCATGGAAAAGAAATGGGTTCTATAATAATCTCTTTAAAACCTGATTATCCCATGAAAAAAAACAGGTTCCATAACAATCACTTTGAAACATGATTAACCTATGGAAAATAAATGGGATCTATAACAATCTATTTGAAACATGATTAACCAGTGGAAAATAAACATGTTCTATAAAAATATTTTTGAAACGTGATTAATCTCTAAAAAAGAAATAGGTTCAATAAAAATATATTTGAATCATGATTAACCCATGGAAAAGAAACAGGTTCAATGTTAATCTCTTTAAAACAATCTTAATCCATCCAGAGAAATAATGAGGATGGTATCTTCCCCATTATACCCAGATTTTCATATTATATATTAGGTTATCAACATGATCAATGTAAAACCATTCTAGAGACAATTCATTCAACATCATTATTGATAACCCGAGAAAAAAGAAGCATAAGAAGGGTGATCTCAATTGCTCAGTAAGGTTTAACATAAGCATTAACAAATTTATGTCACCAGTGAATATAAGGAGAGCATAAGGGTATGATGACATAATCAAATTTCATGAAAATAACATAAGAGTATTCATACCCATAAATACATGGATAATCAAATATTAAAACATATAATAAGACTTTAAAAAAAGGAAAGAGTCATCAGAATCAATAATCAAGAGCCATGTGATATCAATCTTGATCAAAGGAAACATTTATAACCCATAAAAATAATAAAAAAATGTTTTGGTATATTAGGATATCATCTTCATAGAACAATTATATAACCCTTACAAATGAAACAACCATACAAATAACATCCAATGTAATTATCTAGAGAACATAATCATTTCCCAATTCATTGAATCACTATATAAGAATACACATCATTTAAGCTATATCGGGGTCACCCGACACTATCTGGGTGCACCCATCACACAACAGTGTCCAAGAATGATAATATGAATAAGTACATATAACATTAATTTCTTCATAAAAATCATAAAAACAATCACTATTATTTTCATAACATGATTAACCCATGGAATGAAAACATGTTAAATGAAAACCTCTTTGAAACATGATTAACCTGTGGAAAAGAAATGGGTGACATAATTGTAACGACCCAAACTTTCATTAATGGAAATCCCTCTTGATCTAATTATATGTCTCTTTATGTAAAATGTTTATATAAAATGTCAAATTCTTTGGATCAATGTTTTTGGATTTTAAAATACTTTTAAGAATTGTGACCATTGCTAATATAGTCGTTGAACAATGATCACATGATTAGTATAAATATAGGGCTTTAACAAATCCAATTTACTCAGACAAAGGAAGCGATGACCTCATCCAGTAGATGTGCCCCATACGAAGCCCATTTGTCAGAGCTCTGAAAGGAGGTTGTATCTTTGGGATTCTCTCTTGACCAAGCCCAAGCCGAGCTTGAATATGTTAAGTTTGAGCGGGACCGCCTACGAGAGAAGTGGAAGTTGATAGAGATTACCACCTGAGAAATGTTATCCGAGCCACCCCAAGAGTCTGTCACCATCGCACACCTTACTCTTCGGTCTTATGTAGGTGTTATAAGGGGTTATGTAATGAGACCCTAGTACTATGGTTATGTACATTATTTTTTATATAATAATGAATATACTTTCATTTTATTATTGTTACCTTGTAAATAGTTTTTAAAGCACAAATAGTATTTTTAGTTAATGTTCAACTATGAAATTTATTTTGATGAATTAATGGATTTTTGAATTAAATAATATTTTAATAAAAAATTATTATTATTATTAAATTATTTTTTATTAAATATAAATTATCGTATAATTTTATGAATGCAATTGTAATTTTTATTAAGGTTTGAAAGCCATTTTTGTCAAAACCCATGAATTTTCGATAAATGTCAGTTTTTATTTTAAAAGTGAAAATTAACATATTTAGAAAATTATTTAGATAAAATTAATATTATTTCTAGAATCAGGACGTCAAAATTATCCAACGGTGAATTTTTCATAATTTTCTGAGAGTCAAATTTTTGGGTACAAATTAAATACCGTTTAAATATATAATGTGTTTTATGACATCATAATGACCCAATAGTAATGTAATAAAATACTATAAAATTTATGTTCGGACAATATATGTTTTACCATTAAAATAATGTGATTTTGGGTTTGTTTGATTTATTTTACAAAGTTTTAGTGGTCCCTTCAAGACTTATTAAACATTTTGTATTTTTAAATTGTTTTCCCTGGGAGTGTGACTCACCTCCACATAATCAACCCCATTATTTTAAGAAGTTCAGACTTTGGCCTTATAAAATATTTTTTTCCACTTCCCTTTTCAAAAAACCATGTGCAAAAACCATGGGTAGTTTTGTGGTTTGTATTAGTTTAATGTGAGGTGTCCCAAACCTAAATAATAAAGAATTCTCTCACCTTTCCTATATAAACCCACCCAAGATCCCACTTCCTCCTCAGTCAAAGCCTTTTGAGTTCATCCAACCTCTGCCCTCTGTTGGGCGGAGAAGTGATGGCAAGAGGGGGGGTGAATTTCCTTTTAAAAATTAATTAACAATTTAAAACAATTATCAAAGTGCAGCGGAAATAAAAGAGGCAAGACACAAAATTGATAACGGAGTTCGGCTTAAACCCAAACCTACGTCTCCACTCCCAACTCAACCGTTGAGAGATTTACTACCGCTTGCTTTTTAATGTTTTTAGCAAGAAACCCACTAGACTTTAAGGTTAGTCTAGAACCTATTACATCTTGCTTTTAATGGTTGAGCAAGAACCCACTAGCCTTCTTATAGGTGAAGGCTAGCTCACCTATGACTCAAGCCTTTTAAAGGGAATGCTTGACTAACCTCTTCACACCTTGAAGGTGGTGTGAAAACCCAAATAGAAGGAAGATGAGAGAAAGAGGGGTTTGTAGGCACAAACCCAAATTGATGCTCAAAATAAATAAAACAATAAAAACCGTAATGTGGAGAAGTCTTGGGCGCCAATGGATTGATTGGAGTTGATGAAGAGCGCTCCCAAGCTTCTATGGTGGTGCTCCTTGGATGTGGAAGAAGGTTGGAGCAAGTGAGGGTTCCTTGAGGGAATGCGCCGGAGGTTTGCCAAATGATCAAAAATGTGTCCGTGGGCTTCCTTGTGTTACCGGGGCTTCCTAGTCCTTTATTTATAGAGGGGGAACCCTCAAATGGCCTTTGGGGGTCTTCGGAGCCGTTGGAGAGGCCTTCAGAGCCGTTGAGAGTCAAGTGGACAAGCCTGGTCAAAGCCCAACGGCTAGTTTGACTGGCTCCACCGGCTGACCGGTGCTTGGCCACCGGTTGGCCGGTGCTTTGAAAAAGGGAGAGGGCTCGGGCTCAGGCACCACCGGCTAGCCGGTGAGGAGGCCACCGGTTGGCCGGTGCTGAGGCAGTGGCTGACACTATTCTGTCTGGGTTCCACCGGCTGGCCGGTGGTGGGACACCGGTTGGCCGGTGGTCTGGACAGAGGGATGCCTTCTGTCCAGGCCTCCATCGGCTGGCCGGTGGTCATCCACCGGTTGGCCGGTAGGACTGAAATCAGTCCACTTTGGCTTTTCTTGGCCCAATTCCTTGGCAACCTTTTTCCTATCAACAAAAACACTTAAAACAAGATTAGATAAATAAGAGAGTGATTGTGATCATGAAAATTAAACCACGAGGGGTACGAGAGGTACAACAATCTCCCCCTATTTTGATGATCACAATCACAAAACAAGCAATGTAAAAGACTGAAATTAGAGGCATGCTTTGAAGGTAAATTGAAAAGTAAATCAAAGCATGAGAGAAAGATTTCTCCCCCAATAAACCAAGAATTTCTCCCCCTTTGTGATTATCAAAATAGCACGGGGCATAAAACTTGATTGAGGGAATGGATGAAAAAACAAGATAGAGATTTTAAAACCAATTGAAATTTTTGAAATTTGAATTGAAGATTTGAATTGAAAGTTTTGAATTGAAGATTTGAATTGAAAGTTTTGAATTAAAGATTTGAATTGAAAGTTTTGAATGAAAAATGAAAAAAGGCTTAAATGATCCTAACTCCCCCTAAATAAAAACAAAAAATCACCGGGGAGTGGTTTTTGAAACCGAGACAAATTTTGGCCCGGAGAGACTCGCTAAAAGGTATTTTTCAATCCAAACTTGTCTTGTGGTGGGTCTTCTACTATAAAATTCATCATTAAAGAAAATAGTTTTGGGCCTTCCATACCGGGCATTTTTTCAATTGTACTCATAAATTAAGTGCCCGGGTTTTTTTCAATAGTTACAAAATTTAAATTGGGAGATCCCCCTTACAAAAATAGTTGGAGCATGGGAATAGGAAGCTTGCTTGGAATAGCCAAGCCCTTCGGTGGTTCTAGATATGCGTTGGGAACCGAGCAATTTGGTTAAATTTTGTTCCCCTTGGGTGAACTTGGCAAGATATTCCCTTAAATCTTTGATTGTTAATTCCATAGAATCAACATCGGGAAGGTTTTGGACTTTGAGGGACAACTCCTCCTTTTCTTTGAGAAGTTTTTCCTTTTTGGAAGAAAGTTTTTTGAAATTCTTTTTTAAAGCAACAAATTTGGAAGAAAGTTCGTGAAAACCTTCCTCCAATTGATCTCTTGCAT
This sequence comes from Viscum album, assembly GCA_963277665.1. Lineage (NCBI taxonomy): Eukaryota > Viridiplantae > Streptophyta > Magnoliopsida > Santalales > Viscaceae > Viscum > Viscum album. Next base: position 1,018,345,755 of record OY728138.1, on the reverse strand, counting down.
ATTGGAGATCCTCATAAGATAAATGATTAAATGAATTTGAAGAACAAGAGGATGAGGAGTCGGAAGATGTTACCTCATGAAATTCCATTAGGCATTTTTTACCGTTGTCACTTGAGGAGGAGGAGGAGGATGTGGAGCTATCACTCCATGTGGCCTTGAATGCCTTATTATTTTCCTTTTGCTTGGCCTTTTTCTTGTTGAGTGGACAATCGGGCTTGTAATGGCCTTTCTTGCCACACCCGTAGCATGTTACCTCGGGCTCGGATTTTTCTTTGGGTTGAGCCTTGCGGGATTTCTTCTTCTTGTGCTTCTTCATGAATTTGTGCATTTTGCGGGCAATATTCTCCATTTCTGAATCGCCGCTTGAAGAGGAAGAAGAGGAGGAGGAGCTTTCTTCTTTTTGAACTTTGAAGGCGATGTTCTTTGGAATTTTGATTGGTTTGCCTTCCTTTTCATCTTGCCTCCTCATGGTGATCTCGTAGGTCATGAGGGATCCGATGATCTCTTCGACCGGCATGTTCTTGATATCTTTTGCTTCTTGGATTGCCGTGACTTTTGGTGCCCATGATCTTGGTAGGATCCAAAGGATCTTCTTGACCATTGTTTCTGCAGAAACATCATCACCAAGAGACTTTCTACCATTGCAAATGTCAGTAAAGCGTGTAAACATATCAGAAATATTTTCATGTGGGTGCATGGTGAAAGATTCAAAATCTTGACGGTATATATCCAATCGAGTATCCTTGACTTTTTGGTCCCCTCATGGGTAACCTCCAATAGTTTCCAGATTTCATGAGATGAGGTGCATGTGGAAACTCGATTGAACTCATTACGATCAAGGCCGCAATGTAGAGAGTTCATGGATTTTCCATCAAGCTCGAAATTTTTAATATCAGCTTGAGTCCATTTGGATTCATCGGGAGAATAGAGAGAGTAACCATGCATGACAATTTTATAAATAGGATAACCTATACTTCTAAGAAAAGTAGTCATGCGGGTTTTCCAGTAGGTATAGTCGGTTCCATCAAAAAATGGAGCACGACCCAAAGAATAGCCTTCAGGGGCGAAGGAAGTTGAAGCCATCATAAAGGATCTTAAATTTGAAACCGGTTAGGATATTACTCAAATTTTGCCTCTGATACCAATTGTTGGGCGGAGAAGTGATGGCAAGAGGGGGGTGAATTGCCTTTTAAAAATTAATTAACAATTTAAAACAATTATCAAAGTGAAGTGGAAATAAAAGAGGCAAGACACAAAATTGATAACGGAGTTCGGCTTAAACCCAAGCCTACGTCTCCGCTCCCAACTCAACCATTGAGAGATTTACTACCGCTTGCTTTTTAATGGTTTTAGCAAGAAACCCACTAGACTTTAAGGTTAGTTTAGAACCTATTACAGCTTGCTTTTAATGGTTGATCAAGAACCCACTAGCCTTCTTACAGGTGAAGGCTAGCTCACCTATGACTCAAGCCTTTTAAAGGGAAGGCTTGACTAACCTCTTCACACCTTGAAGGTGGTGTGAAAACCAAAATAGAAGGAAGATGAGAGAAAGAGGGGTTTGTAGTCACAAACCCAAATTGATGCTCAAAATAAATAAAACAATAAAAACCGTAATGTGGAGAAGTCTTGGGCACCAATGGATTGATTGGAGTTGATGAAGAGCGCTCCCAAGCTTCTATGGTGGTGCTCCTTGGATGTGGAAGAAGGTTGGAGAAAGTGAGGGTTCCTTGAGGGAATGCGCCGGAGGTTTTCCAAATGATCAAAAATGTGTCCGTGGGCTTCCTTGTGTTACCGGGGCTTCCTAGTCCTTTATTTATAGAAGGGGAACCCTCAAATGGCCTTTGGGGGTCTTCGGAGCCGTTGGAGAGGCCTTCGGAGCCGTTGGGAGTCAAGTGGACAAGCCTGGTCAAAGCCCAACGACTAGTTTGACTGGCTCCACCGGCTGACCGGTGCTTGGCCACCGGTTGGCCGGTGCTTTGAAAAAGGGAGAGGGCTCGGGCTCAGGCACCACCGGCTAGCCGGTGAGGAGGCCACCGGTTGGCCGATGCTGAGGCAGTGGCTGACACTATTCTGTCTGGGTTCCACCGGCTGGCCGGTGGTGGGACACCGGTTGGCTGGTGGTCTGGATAGAGGGATGCCTTCTGTCCAGGCCTCCAGCGGCTGGCCGGTGGTCATCCACCGGTTGGCCGGTAGGACTGAAATCAGTCCACTTTGGCTTTTCTTGGCCCAATTCCTTGGAAACCTTTTGCCTATCAACAAAAACACTTAAAACAAGATTAGATAAATAAGAGAGTGATTGTGATCATGAAAATTAAACCACGAGGGGTACGAGATGTACAACACCCTCCTCTCTCTAGAGTCCTCCCAAGGTGCCCCAAGCTCCCAAGAAGCCTCTCCCAAGCCTTTGGAAGCACACTTCCAAGTAAGGGTTTTTCTTCCTTTCTCATTTTTCCCAATATTCTTTAAATTGTTATGCCATTTTAATTTCAATTATAAATGTTGGGGTATGGTTTTGAACCTCCCCCATATTAACCTCTTTATGTTTTAATGATGGGATACCCCTTTCTCTCTCATTAAATTCCTCCCATGTACACCCGTTATCGAGAAATTCTTTTATATCATGAATCTAAATTCCATTAAATTTGTTGGTACATGTATCTATATGACCCCATTACTTTCCATGTCAGGTAAATATTATGAGACACCCCTTTCTCTCTCATCAACCATTTTTATGAGTTCTTATGTCATGCCGTTATGCTGCCGAAATTGCACCGCGCTTTTCCAAGCCATAGTCATTGTGTAGTGAATACCATGCCCATTTCTCTATCAAGGGTATTCACCTTTATGAACATTTAATTATTGTTTAAAGAGTTTCATGTATGTATTACACATTCTTTTATCATGGAATAAAATATTATGTTGAATGATTAAATGTTTTATGATCCATGTGGCACACTTATGCATGAAATGAAATGTTTAAGAAGGGTGTGCCCTGATAGCGCTCCAATGCATTGGGTAAAGTATAGTATCATGATACGTCATGTTCAATGAGTGTTTATCATGATAATTCAAGTGCAATGAGGGTTTAATCGTGCTTCATGTGCAATGAGGGTTTACTCATTCTCCATGTGCAATGATCCTTGGCTCATGCTAATTCCATGTTAAGTGTTGTGGTCACATTTCCACGTTATGATTATCATGCTTTATCATGCCTTTATGTTTATGATTATCTTGTGCTCTATTGATATGCCTATTGTCTAAAATGTATTGTATTCCTCATGTTATTCCATGATTATTTCCTTACTGGGCTTTATAGCTCACCCTTTTCTTATGCATGTACACAAGTTATCCCATGCAATGCTAAGTACGAGGAAATGTAGTGGTCATATAAAGTAAGTTTTCAATAAATATGTTGTATTTCATGTTTTAAGTTGTTATGTAATGATCGTAATCCCCAAATACACTAGACCTCTTGATCTTTTATGTTGTATCAAGTGAAGTTTATGTAATAAATTATGTTTAATTGTGTAATAAAAAGCAGGGTTGTCATAATAACAATATCTTTGAATCATGATTAACCAGTGGAAAAGAAACGGGTTCCATAACAATCTCTTAGAAACATGATTAACCAATGGAAAAGATATGGGTTTCATAAGAATATCTTTGAAACATTATCAACTCATAGAAAAGAAATGAGTTCCATAAAAATCTCTTTGAAACATGATTAAACCATGGTAAAGAAATAGGTTCTATAAAAATATCTTTGAAATATGATTAACCCATGTAAAAGAAATGAGATTTATAAAAATATCTTTGAAAAATGATTAAACCATGGACAAGAAACATGTTCCATAAAAATCTCTTTGAAACATTATTAACCCATGGAAAAGAAATGGGTTACATAAAAATCTCTTTGAAACATGATTAACCCATGGAAAAGAATGAGGATGGTATCATTAAAAAATATCCCCATTGTATAATAAGTAACAAAAAGGGTTTTTGAAATTGATGAATGAAATTACCATTGAAATATCATTAAAATCATTATTTATGAAAATAACATTTCATTTTAGAAATCACTTTTCAAAAATAAAATTCATAAAATATTGTGAAAAACATTTTCTTTGAAAACAAACTTTGAACCATATAAAGCACAATTCAAGTAAAATAATGGGCATGATGATGGGAAAATCCATTCATGTCATAAATGTTAAAAATAAATATTCTTTTTATTTTTTTTGAAAATGGGAGTTAAAGTGACCCATTTGGAAAATGTTAAGAAATTTACTTTTAAAACCTTTTTAAAATAATTTCAAAGATAATATAAATTGGATTTAGGAAATCATTTAGTTTTAGAAAATATTTTTTTGATTTTTTATAAAACATGGATATGGAAGAGAAATACATCTAATCCAAAATAAAAATACAAGATCAGTATCACTTAAAAAAGAATTTATTGATGTTTCATCAATCAATAAGATAGAAAATAAAAATTAAACATGTGAACCACATTCATAACCATAAGAGAATAAAATATATGTGGTTTAAGAAAATAATATCACATTATTTTCTATAAAAGAAACTTGAACATAAATATCACAAAATAAAATAGATTGTAACATAAATCCTTTTCCAAATTGGTACCTCTTCAATCATATTACTCATGAAGGAGTAACATCAAATCATTCTTTATATATCATGAAAATAAGTGTTTTTATGATATAACATCTCAAAAAGTAGTAGTCCGTTGTACACATGAGCGATGTTATCATATCCCCTATGGAATGGAATGTAAAAAGGAAAGTGTAATATAATGAATCAAAAAGTAGAATTATTTTATGAATATAATATATACATATACTTTATATCCATCATCATACCCAACCATGAAAGGTATTGATGAAAACATGTCACATTGGTTTACTAGGCGGTAGTCCGCCGTAAACACGACGACATTATCGTTCCCATTCGAGGGAAGAGGATATGAATATAGGTCATGAATTTAATTTAATAAAATATAAATATATTTTAGATACTAGTTTTATTATATAATAATAAATTAAAATAATTTAAGGAGGTGAAAGAAGAAATAAAACAGAAACTCATAGTTAAGAATTTTATCTCTTCTCAGACCACCTCTTCCGGATTATGCCTCAAGTATTCTTAGAATAGATTTATAAAGAAAGTATTACATGAAAAGGGTATGGAAGTTGGGAAGTGATTTGGGTAGGTCTTGGAAAAATCAAAATGTTTTGAAGGTTTCAAGAAGAGAGGATAGTGGGTGTCCATTTATAAGTGAGGTGAGTAATACACTTGTATTTTTTGAAAATAAAAAGGCGTACCCACACTTTTCACATGAAAAAGGGTCCAAAATGGATAATTATAGATTTTTAGGAATTATAATGTCGAAATATGGAAATAAAATATATTTTAGAAATGTTTTAGGTCATTTTTACCCTTATATTTTTAGTTTAACCCCCAGGTTGACCCGTTTTTAGCATAACAGTTTTTTTACTATTTTCACTATTCAATATAGTCAAAAATTAATTTTAAATTATTAAAATATATTAATTAAACTGATTACAAATATGAAATCTATTTTACCAAATTTAATTCATATAAGTGACAAAATTACATTTCAAATTAAACCCGCAGACGCAATGAAAAGAGAGTTTTTCAAGAAGTGTATTTTTCATGGGAAAATGATTTAATATTAATTATATAACTAATAATAATTATTGTATTAATATATATAAATATTTATTTATATATAAAAGATAAATTTCATTTAAATAATTCATAATTAGGGTTTTTTTAATTAATTAAAAAGGAAAACATTATGCACTTTAAAACAGTTTTTAGAAAAATCACATTTTTAAATCCAAAGACAAACTTATACTAAAATCCAATATGAAGTTGATTCAAAATAAATAGTGGATAAAATATAAATAAATAATACTTATATTTATTGAAATAATATTCAAAACATAATGATATTTTAAATTTATTAATTTTTTGAAAATAAAAGAAATTTTTAGAAGAATTGATTTTTTCACTATTCATTAAAAAATCAATATTTTCAAAAAATCAAAATATTTCATGCAGAGTAAATTTTAATATTCCAATTTAAAATTTTAGATAATTTTATCTAATTAATTTTATAAAATTTCTGAAAATTAATTATAATATTTTTTCATGAAAAGTAAAAAAAATCATTTTTGAAGAAAACATATTTTTGAAGAATAAAATTACTTTACTAAAAATTGATCAATTATTTAATAAAAATTTATCAATAATTTATATTGATTAGAAAATTTATATGCATGTATATATATATATATCATAAATTAGTTAATATTATTCATACCCTCCAATTTATCAGTGATGATATAATAGTTATATATATCACGGGTCATTTAAGATCGGTGTTGCTTGTTGAATACACTATCAAGCATAGTTTTCTTTTCTAGAATATCAGGGTGTTAAATCCTCCCAACCTTTAATAAATTTAATCCTCATAATTTTTACTTTATCTCATCATTCGTATGTTAGGCATTTGAAAATACCCTTTTTTGGAAACTCACATCATAAAAAGGGTTAATAAAACAACCTCTTGATAAGAGAGAAAAGGGCACACAAAGGTCATCTGGAATAACACATACTCAGTTTAAAAATAGAAGAAAATATATGGTAAGTAATGATTTAGAAATGGAATAAAATCATAATTCCCAAATAATGATATTGAGTGATAGAGATCATTTATCACAATAAAATGAATGATTAAGAGAAAGTTAACAACCACAATACCATAAAATAAAGTGGTGTGAAAAAGGTAACTGATATCATCAGAAATGATGGTAATAGGAATTTTTTTTCTTTCAAGACCCTTTTTTAGAGTTGAGGAATTCCTTTTCCAATTGTACTAAGAACATAAGGAAATATACTTACTTGATGATTAAAATTTATTCCTTTTGTCAATTTCCACCACAATCTCATCTTTTTCTCCAAATTTTGAGTATTCAAGATGATTTTTTTTTCATTCATGAATCACAAAAATAAACTTTTAAAGACAAAATAACCATACAAGATATAGTAAATATATTCTACCAATATTTAGATATTAACCAAAACCAAAATGGTTAGCACATGGTTAGAAAATTCCCAAAATGAATAAATCCTCATATCATTAATCTATAAAATTAAATAGTAATACCCAAAGCTCAAGATAAATCATTACATAAATAAATAACCCTATATACCAAATAACCTCAAAAGGGGAGTTTAAGACTTTTATCTTATGATAAAACTTAATATTATAGACCAATGATGGTATTCATAACTCTTAAGATAACCTCACATGAAAACATCCTAATATCCAAAGTTATCTAAACCTTTACTTTGATACCACCAATAACAACCAAGAACCCATACTCCCAGATCCGATGCTGAAAACATAAGCTTTACATTTACGACTTTGATACCGATGAAAGTGACCCAATTTTTTCCATCCAAAACATACAACATCAAAATGAAAATATTGGATCACATACATTCTCAAGGTCCTTTTCAGTTTAGAGTTTTATAGAATTAGTAGAAAATATTACAAAAAAACCCCCAAGAATTCAAGAGATTATCTTTCCCAATATACCCAACTTTTTATATTCTATATTAGGTCATCAACATTATCCATATGAAACCATTCTAGAAATAATTAATTCAACACAATTCTTGATAACCAGGTAAAATGAAACATAATAATGGTGAGCTCAAATGATCAGTAAGGGAAAACATAAGCATTAATAAATGAATATCATCAGTGAACATAAGAAGAACATAAGGGTATGATGACATAATAAAAGTGAATATTCATGAAATTAGAATACTCATACCCTTCCATACTTGGATCATCAAACAAAAAAACATAGAATAATCCATTAATAAAGGCAAGATTCATCAAAATCAATAAAAAGAGGCTTCTGCCCTGACTTAAAAAAATATTTATCAAAGGATACATTTATAACCCATCAAAATCATAAAAAAACAAGTTGGTATCTTGGGAAACCATATTCATAGAAAAATTAGATAAACCTTACATATCCCTTACAAATGAAATAACCATATGGTTGAATTCCAAAATAATTCTCCTAAGAACATAATAATTATCCAATGCATTGATGGGATATCTGGGCACACCCATCGTTTAAGCTATATTGGGCTCACCCAGTGTAATATCCAAGGTTTTACTATGAGGTATAGATATATTTTTTAGTTTAACTCCATTATTTTGACCTAATACAAGTGATTGATGTGATCATGGGAGAATAAGGGATGTCTGAGGATTTTTTGTATCCCATATACCTTATTTTTGGGAAAAATGTAGGATGCACAGTTAGTATAAACTATACGGGACATGCCACACAGTTACTATTAACCATATGAGGCTAAACAAAGGGGTGTATGAGGTCTCATGGTTTGATGAAACCATGAAAACTTAATAAAATTCTTGTGAAACTTTCTGCATACCCTTTACATAGGCTTAATAAAATTTTTTTGAATGATTTTTCAAATCGTGCGAATGAATTTGTGTGAGCCCCCTTTGACACAGAGAAGGGTTCATGGTTGACACACGGTTTTGCCAATCATACAGCCAAACTGTGTGATCCAGTGTTTCTATGATGAATTTAAAAATTTTCTATGATTAAGATTATTACTTAAGTTTTATATCTTTCTTCCCATGTTAGATATAACCTTAATCCTTGAGAGCTATACTTTGAAGCCAATTGATAAGCTTTACTCCTGTTTCTCGATCCAGACTTGGATTCAAGCACCATTTGTCACATTGGATCCAAATAGGTAAGTTCTTTGATCATATTTTTCTATTCGACATTTGTATTTATATAAACAGAGTTATTTTGATGTAAAATAATATTCCCTATTTCTGGGTTCGTTGTTTGTTCTTCATTTTTCTCTAAATTTGGACTGAGTCAGAGGTCGATACTGGATGGTTGTTCTAATACACTCATATGTATAGGTGGTATATACATTTCCCTAAAGTTTTGGTGTTTTATATTCTTAGATATAGTTGTGTGACACACCATAATTTCTAGTTTCCCCCAAAAATTATTTTAATTACTTGATTAAATGAATTAGAACCTGTTTAATTTTCCCACCAGTACCTTTGAGATTGTTGGAGGTTGTTATCCCCAACCTAGGCAACCCATAGGGTGTACCCTTTTATCTAATTTACACTATACCACCCCCTGGGTGCGTGATTGATCAACTTATTAGAGAGAGCATTTATAATTGAATTGAATTGAATTGAGATAAATATGAGGCAGTGATGCCTCTGTTTCTATGTGATTACACGAGGTTGAATGATTAGATTATTTGAATAGAAATTGTATAAATGAGTTGGATGAACTCATGAAATATAAATGTTATGAAATGATGAATGAATGAGATGATGAATTGACTATGGTAGTGGATTCCTTGGTCGGTATACCTTGGATCCTAATTCCATAGAATACCATGGACATTTCTACTATAAGGGTTATGATTACAGTAGTGGATACCTTGGACATGTTTTCTACTTAGATCCTGATTTCGTAGGATGCCACAGGGCTTACTACCCCTTGGATCTAGCTTTCTTGAAATCACATTGGACATGGTTTTTTTAAATTCTCCTTGGACTCCAAACAAGTTTTAATCAATTTTAATTTGAGATGATCCTAGGGCTTGACATGGATGCCTTGGTCTTTTATACCTTGGATCTGGCCCTTCATGGTCTGACAATTTTGATTACATGGAAAGTTTGTTGTGACACTTTTGATTATACAACATGGCCGTGATGGATATTATTCACTACATTAAATGAAAAGGCCATTGTGTATATTTTTCTATGCTTATAAATAGACCTGGTATGAGAAACATGATTACCCTATAGAAAATAAATAGATTCTATAACAATCTATTTGAAACATGATTAACTTATTTAAAAGAAACAAGTTCCATAACAATATCTTTGAAACATGATTAACATGTAGTAAAAAAATAGTTTTGATAACAATATCTTTAAAATACGATTAACCCATACAAAATAAATTGATTCCATAACAATATCTTCGAAACATGATTAACCCATGGAAAAGAAACATGTTCCATAACAATCTCTTTGAAACATGATTAAACTGTGGAAAATAAATGAGTTCCATAAAAATATGTTTTAAACATGATTAACCCATGAAAATTAATAATGATGGTATCATTAAAAAATAATCACATTAGAGAATAATTAACAATAAGGGTTTTTATATTGACTAATATAACTACCATTAAAATATCATTAAAAACATTTTTTAGGAAATAATTTTTCATTTTGAAAATCGATAAAAAAAATAAAATTCCCAAAATATTGTGAAAATACTTTTCTTTTAGAAAAACATTGGATGAATACATATAAAAATTCAAGTAAAATAATCGAAATTTTTATGAGAAAATCCATTCATGTCATAAATGTTAAAATTAAATATTATTTTCAAAACATTTTGAAAAAGGGAGTCAAAGTGACCCATTTAGAAAAAATTAAGAAATTTCCTTTAAAACCATTTTAAAATAAGGTAAAATATCATATAAAATGGTTTTTGGAAATCATTTAGTTTTAGAAACTAAATTTCTTGAGTTTTTTAGAAAACATGGATATGGAAGAGAAAGATACCTGATCCAAAAGAAAAACACAATATTATTATCACTTACAAATGAATTTATTGATGTTTCTTCAATCAATAAGTAAGGTAATGAAAATTAAACACATAAAACACATTCATAAATATATAAGAATTAAATATATGTTGTTCAAGAAAATAATATCAAATTATTTCCTCTAAAATAAACTTGAACATAAACAATCTCAAAAGATAGGATATTGTAACATAATGCCATTGCCACTTTGATAACTCTTCAATCGTAAGCCTCATGAATTAATAACATCAAATGATTCTTTATATATTATAATAATAAGTATTTTCATGATATAACATGTCAATTTATAGTACACACACCTCACAAATGATTATAGGTCATCATCATAAACGTTTGTCTCAAAGAAAAAGAATTGGAGACGAATAAACCTTATAAAAATCATACCATTCGATTTGATAATTAATAAATGAATATATTATGCATAAAAAATTTAAATCCACATAAAAAAATTAAAAATAAATCATAATATAATCATAATTCATTACAAAAATAATCACATAATAACAAATACAATGAACAAATAATATAACCTAATGAAAATAAATTGAGTTATGAAAATATTTACCAATTGAATTTTTTTAAGTCAAATCCACATTGATAAAATAATTCAAATTAAAACATAAAATAACATGATATATGAATGATTCATGATATTACATTTAAAAAGGTAATTATATACACTAAATAATAAAAAAAGTGGAAAAAATGACATATGTCACACAGAGGTAAAAACGAGATGAGAAAAACCCTTAACTCGAGTCTAGAATTTCCATGCACATGATTTAACTCTTTTATAATAAGCCTACATAAATTATTTGATTTATTAATAACCTTTTATAGGTTTAATACCTTATACTTAAATAAATTTTTTTAGTTTTTTTATAATGAAATATTTAAATACTTAATTAGTTAAGTTTATGTTGAGTGTTTTGAGGACATTCAGTTCATTGTTTCAAAATGGTTTTGGTGTGTTGACCATGGTAACAAAGACCATTATTTAAAAATCTATAAAAAAATAATCATGAAATAATTATAATATTTATTCATCAATTATACTTTTAAAATAAATTATGAAAAATGGTTATAAAAAATGAACTATGTTACAATCATGGGGACGGTAGGCCATACGTATGCATGAGTAGTGTTTCCATTTTTTAATGATAATTATGAAAATGAGTTATGAATTATTTTATCTTTAAATAATGATTATAATATCATAAATAACATATTAATTCTTTAAATATATTTATATATATCATCTATATGGTGTGGTGATGAAAATAGAGTCACATCGCTTTGTTAAGGCGATAATCTACATGTACACAAACAATGTTATCATATTTCAGTGAGTGAAAAGGAAAGAAATAAAATGTTATATTATATTTTAAAAATTATTAACATTTCATGAATATAATAATTATTTCATTTATATAACATATATACATTAGCTTTATCCTTATTACCTTTTAAATCGTTAGTGAAAAAATGAATCACATTGCTTCGCATGATGGTAGTCCGCTGTACACACTAGCGACGTTATCGTATCCCATATGGAATGGAAATTAAAAATTTATATATGATATAATTAATAAAATTGTATAATTATGTTATAAATATCATATATATAATTTATATACATCATCATACCTAACTGTGAGAGGTGTCGATGAAAAACATGTCACATCAGTTTGCGAGGCGGTATGACACCGTACACATGAGTGACATTATCATTTTCCATTTGATGGAATAAAAGAATAATATAGGACATGAATTTAACATAATAAAATATATTTTTATGTTATATAATTAATTAATTTATAATCATAAATTAATAATATTTTAATGAGGTGGAATAAGAATTAAAATAAAAACTCATAGTTAGGAATTTTATCTATTCTCAGACCACTTCTTCAGGATTATACCTAAAGTATTCCTAGAATGGATTTCTGAAAAAACAATGATTCTAGTATGAGGGTATGAAATTTTAGAAGATATATATTTTTAGTTTTAGGTCAAAACAAATGGTTTTTATGGTTTGAAGAAGAGAGTAGAGTGGGTGTTCATTTATAAGTGAGGTGAGTGGAACACTTGTAATGTTTGAAAATAAAAAAGCATACCCACATTTTTCACATGAAAAAGGGTCCAAAATAGATTATTATAGATATTGAATCATTATAAGGTATAAATATGTCCAAAAAATAGATTTTATAAATGTTTTTAGGTCATTTGGACCCTTCTATTTTAAGTTTAACCTCTAGTAAACCCGTTTTCATCTTAGCCACAATAATTTATTTTTATTATTTTCACTATTAATTATGGTCAAAAATTAATTTTACCATATTAGATAACATGAATTAAACTGATTCCAAATATTTAATCCATTTTATCAAATTTAATTCACATAATTTTTTAAATTATATTTAAAATTAAACTCGCAGACACGATAAAAAAGCGAGTTATCAAGAAGTGTATCTTTCAAGGAAAAATGAATTTATATTAACTCTATAACTAATAATAATGATTTTATAAATATAAATAAATATTTATTTATATATAAAATATACATTTAATTTAAATCATTTTTATTTAGATCTTTTTTATTTAATTAAAATTGAGAAACATTATGCAATTTAAAACAGTTTTTAGAAAAATATCATTTTTAAACCCAAAGACAAACTTATACTAAAACCAAATATGTAGTTGATTAAAACTAAATGAAGTTGATTAAATATAAAATAATAATACTTATTTAATTTAAATCACATTTAAAAAATAACAGGACTTTCAAATTTCATAATTTATTAAAACTGAAATACATTTTTATAAGAATTAATATTTTTCACTATTCACTGAAAAATAAATATTTTCTAAATAATTCCAAAATTTCACCCAAAGTAAATTTTGATATGAAAATTTAAAAAAATTATTTCACTTTATCAAATTTATTTTAAAAAATTTATGATAATTAATTATTATATTTTTTCATGAAAAGCAATAAAAATCATTTTTGAAGAAAACATATTTTAGAAGAATAAAATTACTTTACTAAAAATTGATTGATTATTTAATAAAAAAATATCAATAATTTTTATTGAGTTATAAATAAATATATATATATATATATATATATATATTTCATAAATTAGTTAAAGTTATTCATACCCTCTAATTTAACGACTCGGTTATAACGTTTATATATATCACAGGTCGTTTAAGCTCAGTGTTTCCTATAAAATACACTATAAAAATAGCTTTATTTTCTAAAACATGAGGTTGTTATATGATCTAAACCTTTAATAAATTAAATCCTCATAATTTAAGATTTATTCTGGTAATCAAATATTTTACATTTTAAAATACCTTTTTTTGGAAACCCACATCATAAAAAGGGTTAATAAAGCATCCTATTGATAATAGAGAAAAGGACACATGATGGTCATCTAGAATAACACATACTGGGTTTCCAAATAGAAGAACATAAGTAGAAAGTAATTATTTGGACATGCAAGAAGATCATAATTATCAAATAATGATATAGAGTGATAGAGATCATTGATCACATGAAATTGAACGATTTATAGAATGTTAACAACCAAAAAACCATAAACCAAAGAGGTGTGAAAAAGGTCATTGATATCATTAGAAATGATGGTAATAAGATAAAATTTTCTTTAAATATCCTTTTAATAGAGTTGAGGAATTAATTTTCTATATAGACTAATAACATAAATAAATATACTTTATGAATATAATTTCATCCTTTTTTCAATTGTCACCATAATATAATCTTTTCCTCCAAATTACGAGTATTCAAGATGAAATTTTCATTCATAAACAACTAAAATAAACTTTTAGTAACCAAATAACCATAAAAGCGATAATAAATATATTACAACTATTTTTAGACATTAACCAAAACCAAAATGGTTAGCACATGGTAATACAATCTCCATATCAATAATCTCTAAAATTCAATAGTAATACCCAAATCTTAAATTAAATAATTCCATAAATAAAACTAAATCTCTATTTTTCAGAGCCCAGAGCTCCACTTTTTGTAAAAAAGGTAGGCCGCATGGTTAGTAGAAACCATGAGGTAGAGGCCGTATAATTACTATTAACCACGTGAGGCTAATCAGAGGGGTGAATAAGGATGCATGTTTTGAGAAAAAACATGTAAACTCAGGCGCATGCCTGTGTGACTTGATATAGGCCCTTGGAAAAGGATTATTACATTGTTTTTTTAATGTTTATTCAAACTTTGCACATAAAACCATGAAATCTCCCCTTTACATAGAGAAGGGCACATGGTTGGCACACAGTTTTGGCCATTCATGTGGCCAAATCGTGTGACCCAGTGTTTCTGGGGTGAATTTAACATTGTTCCCTTATTGAGTTTATAACATAAGTTTTATTTATTTATTCATATTTTGAAAAGAACCTTAAGACTTGGGATCACTCCTTTGAATCCAATTTATAGGATTTTCTCATGTTTCTCGATATGGACTTGGATTCAAGCACTATTTATCTCATTGGAACCACATCAGTAATTCATTTGATCATATTATGCTATTATTTATTTTTCTTCATATTGAAAGAGTTATTTAGGGGAAATATAATATGAAATATTTATAGATTCTTCGTTCATTATTCATTTTTATCTCGATATGAACCAAATCAGAGGTCGATACTAGATTAGTGTTCTACCATGTGAATATGGTAGGTGGTCTATACATTTACCTAAAGGTTTTCTATTTTATATGTATAATTACAGTTGTTCCACATTCCAAAATTTCTATAACTTCCCTTAAAACAAATTGAATTCCTTGATTAAATCAATTTGAATCTATTTAGGTTTCCCACTAGTATCTTTGAGGTTTTTAGAGGTTGTTAGCTTCAACCCAGGCCGCCCATGGGGTGTGACTATTCATCTGATCTACTTTATACCACCCCATTAGATGTGTGAGTGCTCACCTTGTTATAGTGAGCCTTTAAAATTGAGTTTAATTTAATTTATATGACTAGGAGACGGTGATGCATCCTTTTCCATGTGATAACATGAGGTTGAATGATTAAATTATTTGAATGGAAATTGTGGAAATGAGTTGGATGAACTAATGAAATGTAAATGTTATGAAATGATGAATTAAAGAGATAATTAATTGATTATGGTAGTGTATGTAACGACCCAAAATTTCATTAATGGAAAATCCCTCTTGATCCAGTTAAATGTTTCTTTATGAAAAAAAAAATGTTTTTATAAGATGTCAACTTCTTTAGTTTAACGTTAAGATTTGTGACCGTTACTTTT
Organism: Viscum album; assembly: GCA_963277665.1. NCBI lineage: Eukaryota > Viridiplantae > Streptophyta > Magnoliopsida > Santalales > Viscaceae > Viscum > Viscum album. The sequence goes on along the minus strand of OY728138.1, from coordinate 1,018,329,686 downwards.
ATAGCCATTGAATAGTGATCATCTGGGTAGTTTAAATATAAGGCTTTAACGAACCAATTTTCTACTCAGACAAAGGAAGCGATGGCCTCATCTAGTAGAATTGCCCCTTACGAAGCCCATTTGTCGGAGCTCGGAAAGGAGGTGGCGTCTTTGGGCTTTTCCCTTGACCAAGCCCAAGCTGAGCTTCATCAAGTCAAGCTCGAACGTGATCGTCTACGGGAAAAATGGAAGTTGATAGAGATTACCACTCGAGCGATGTTATCCGAGCAACCCCAAGAGTCTGTCACCATCGCACACCTTACCCTTAGGTCTTATGCGGCTATTTTAAGGGGTTATGTAACAAATAAGTAGCACCATGTTCATGTACATTATTTTTGTATATAATAATGAATATAATTTCTGGTCATTTTTGATACTTTGTAATTAGTTTTTAAAGTTCAAATGGTGTTTTTAGTTATTATTTAATTAAGAATTATATTTTATTAAATTAAAGGATTTTTGAATTAAATAATATTTTAATAAAATATTATTATTAATATTAAATTAATTTTTATTAAATATAAATGATCTTATAATTTTATGAATGCAATTAAAATTTTTATTAAGGTTTGAAAGCCATTTCTGTCAAAACCCGTGAATTTTTTTATAAATGTCAGTTTTTATTTTAAAAGTGAAAATTCACATATTTAGAAAATTAGTTAGATAAAATAAATATTATTTTTAGAATCAGGATGTCGAAATTATCCAACGGTGAATTTTTCATAATTTTCTGAGACAGTCAAATTTTTGGGTAAAAATTAAATACCATTTAAATATATAATGTGTTTTATGACATCATAATGACCCAATGGTGATGTAATAAAATACCATAATCCTTATGTTCGGCCAATATATGTTTTATCATTAAAATAATGAGGTTTTGGGTTTGTTTGACTCACTTTTCAAAGCATTAATGGAGCCCTCAAGACTTATTCAACACTTTGCCTTTTTAAATTAATTTCCATGGGAGTGTGACTCACCTCCACATAAGCAACCCTAATTTTTTAATAAGTTCGGACCTTGGACTTGTAAAATATTGTTTTCCTCTTTCCTTTTCCAGAAACCATGGGCAAATACCATGGGATGGTTTGTGGTTTGGATTATTTTTAATATAAGGGGTCCCAAACCTAAATAATAAAGAATTCTCTCACCTTTCCTATATAAACCCACCCAAGCTCCCACTTCCTCCTCACTCAAAGCCATTGAAGTTCATCCAACCTCTGCCCTACTCTCTCTAGAATCCTCTCAAGGTGCCCCAAGCTCCCAAGAATCCTCTCACAAGCCTCTCTCTAGCCTTTGGAAGCACACTTCCAAGTAAGGGGTTTTCTTCCTTTCTCATTTTTTTTTGTCAATTTTCTTTAAGTTGTATTTCCCTTTTTATTTCAATTATGAATGTTGGGGTATGGTTTCTCACCTCCCCCATACTGCCCTCTTATTGTTTTAATTATGGGAGAACCCTTTCTCTCTCATTAAATGCCTCCCATGTACACCCGTTACTATGCCGAAATTCCGAAAGGAACTTCTCTCTCTTCTTTTACATTCAAGCAATACTTTTGTATCATGAATCTAAATTCCTTTTATATTGTTGGGACATGTATATATATGATCTCCTTACTGTCCATTACATGTAAATATGATGAGGAACCCCTTTCTCTCTCATCAACCTTTTTTATGAATTCTTATGTCACGCCGTTACGTTGCCGAAATCGCACCGATTTTCTAAGCCAATGTCTTTGTGTAGTGAATACCATGCCCATTTCTCCATCAAGGGTATTCACCTTTATGCACATTTACATATTGATTATAAAGTTTAATGTATGAATTCCACTTCCCTTTATCGTGGAAGAAATGATTATGTTTTATGAATCCATGTTTTATGATCCATGTGGCACACTTATGCATGAAATGAAATGTTTAAGAAGGGTGCGCCCTTTATAGCGCTCCAATGCATTGGGTAAAGTATAGTATCATGATACGTCATGTGCAATGAGTGTTGACTCATGCTAATTCAAGTGCAACGAGGGTTTACTCGTGCTTCAAGTGCAATGAGGGTTTACTCATGCTCCATGTGCAATGAGCCTTGGCTCATGCTAATTCAATGTTAAGTGTTGTTGCCACATTTCCATGTTATGATTATCATGATTTATCATGCCTTTATGTTCATGTCTCTCTTATGCTCTATTGATATGCCTATTGCCTAACATGTATTTTACTCCTCATGTTATTCATTATGTACTCCCTTACTGGGCTTTAAAGCTCACCCTTTTCTTATGCATGTCCTCAGGTTATCCCATGCAATGCTAAGTACGAAGGAATGTAGTGGTCGTGTAAAGGAAGTTTTCAATAAGGATGTTGTATTTCAAGTTTAAAGTTTTTATGTAATGATCCTAAGCCCCAAAGACACTAAACCTCTCGATCTTCATTGTTGTATCAAGTGAAGTTTTATGTAATAAAGCATGTTTAAGTTGTAATAAAAAGCTGGGTTGTCATAGTGTATTCCTTGGTAGGTCTAAATTGGATCCAGATTCTATAGGACACCATGTACATTTCTACTCCGTGGGTCTTGATTGTGATAGTAGATTACTTATACCTGTTTAATTCTTAGATCTTAATTCCATAGGATGCCATGGGCCTTTCTACCCCTTGTATCTGGCTTGTTTGGGCTCATGTTGGGAATGGTTTATTGGAATAATAATTGGAATCCAAATACATTGTTACTGAGTTTCCATTGAGATACTCTTGGAACTCTACATGGATTCCTTGGTCTTCTATACCTTGGATCTGGCTCATCATGGTCTGACACTTTTGATTACATAGAAAATATGTTGTGAAACTTTTGATTATATGGAATGTCCTTGATGGATATTATACACTAGACTACATGATAAGTCCATTATGGATATTTTTATATACTTATATATATCCCTAGTATAGGTATTAGTTTACAGTTTTTAGACTAGATAGTTATCACACCTATTTTATTATTTCTGTATGGCTTCCCTTATTTATGGAATATTGACTATTATTTAGAGGTAGCCTTGGTAGGCTAGATAGTACCACTTGACTTGTGTCACTTTACTTTCATTATAGTTATACCAATGATATATTTCACACTGCTTCTATTTATATTACATAGGTTGGATTTGTTATAGACATCATTGGTGGTGGCCTACTGACTATTATCTCACACATTATTTGGGACACCATTGGGTACATGGACATAATTTGTCAATATAGATAGGGATCAGGGAAAGCACCCTTTATTTGATGCTTGACTATTCAATGTTTAGGAACAAGGGAGCAGAGGAACAAGCATTGCTCATGATGCTATCTGGAGATAGTTCCTTTGGTATTTTGGTAATTTTGGTAAATTTATTGTACTAGATGTTTGTATACCTATTTTCCTTAATTTTAGAGACATGAAACATCATTTTGTATATGATATTTAATTTGGAGTTGTTTATTTCTTCCTGAATTGAATGTTTATCTTATGTATGGATGATTTACTGCTTTCTCTATTGACTGATATGTTTATTAACACTATGATACACTCTCACATGAGAGCATAGTCACCCCATAGACACACCCTATGGCCTCTCTACTAGTCGACATCCTCTAGTATACTGGGAGGTGATATTGAGGTTATGTGACCCACCAGATTGGGACACCATTTAGTGACATCTAGGTCAGGTCATTACAAAGTAGTATTGTCACGAACCAAATCTGGTCACCATCAAAACTGGTGCCAAACTCGGTCCATGACAAGGCTCGAAGGGTGTTCCTGATCCCCACGGGCTGGTACAAGTTCCCGAGTATCATAACTAAAAATTGGAAATAATTTACTTGAGTTTATAAACATTAAACAACAAATAAATACAATAAAACAAATCTGGATTTTTTAAACAAAATCATCTTTTAAAAAATTTCAGAATTGAAATACACAATTAAAAGTAATGTTTAAAGACCATTACAAAGGTATAAAACCAAAAATTTCAGCCTAAGAACCTCTACATGGAAAGAGGCACCGCCCTCAAGCCATCTCCACAACACCGCATCATGATGGACTGCTAAAAACCCGAACCATTGGCACAAAAGTTGTACCCAAACCTACGAAAAAAATAACCAAGTCTACTTACAACCAAAGTTGTAATTAAAATGTGAGAAAAATCCCAATAGGATACCACCACTAAGATATTCCATGTGATAAACATTCAAAGATGAAAATTTGGCAGGTTTTGGTAAATAAGAAATGCTAGTTACAATTTCTAAAGGATGAAACTTTAAATAAAAAAAGTTTTCAAGTGGGATATTTTAAAGAATCAGCAATTTTAAAAATAATGACAATGCTACTTAATTTTCCAGACAACCATACCATATTCTGATGGTAAGCACAAAGTAACTAATGAACACAATCAATGAAAAAATAACCCCTAGGCTCTAGCTTGCTGTGGGTCCCAAGTTACTCGTATCTCAGTGAGAGTAACCATCATAATATCTACTCTCGTGCACAAAAGACACTAGTAGGGAGCATACCCATAACCTAAAGGTCCTCCATCATTATCATAATTATCATCATCATAGTTTAATTAGTGTTGTAAGTGTCAATATTTCTACGTAAAACTGAGACCAAACCCCATGGGATCACTAGCATACTAGTACACGTCCACCCACCTAGATACTCGGGTTTCCCTCTTGTGATCAAATAAGTTCAAAAATTCAAGAAATACAATTTTCATATGAAAATTACACTTCCACATCACACATTCACCAATCATCCCACATGCACATCACACAAGTCACATCATCCCCCTTTTTACTCAAATTGATTTTGAAATCAAACTCACACCAAAATAGCCCACAACACATTTTGCATATCTTTCACAATTCAAAAAATCTTTTAACAATTTTATAAAATATTTTCCTAGATGATAAATATCACATAACAACCCACTCACATGTTACACAATACCATTTTTATAAACAAAATCCATTTTTCACATCACACTCGCATAAAACGTTCCACAACTATGTTTCGCACCCACATCACAATTTCATAAATCACCTAGGCAAATTACAAAACATTATCAAAACATTTGACATAACAACTGACCAATTTATCTTTCAAAACCCCATTTTAAGAACATACACCCACCAAAACAGTACATAAACATCCTTTGTACACTTTTTTTAACGCATTGAATCATTTAAAATTTTCATAAAACCAACCCAAGGGGTATAACCATGTTTTAAATACACACCCACTTCAAAACCCTCTTTCAAAACCAAAATCTGTCCAATAATAATACAAAACAGAATTTTTAGTCCTATAAATATTTATTAAACCACTCTCAATTATTATAAAATCACCTCGATTAATACCACAAAAGATACACATGAAAACACACATTTTCATAAAATACTCTCCAGAAGTATAACAAGTTTTTACACATAGAACCCATTCAAAAACCCCCTTTTGAGACCCACATGACACCAAAGAATTAACAAACCAGAATTGTAATAAACTTTTAACACTAATAAATCATATTCATATGTTATAAAATACACCGAAATGTTACCCCAAGAATCAGACATGAGAAACACCCAATTTCAAGCTAAAATGCAACTATAAAATTAAAAGCTTAACCAAATCCATCAAAAAAAGTTTTCGAACCACAAAAACATATGAGGAACATGAAAAATATGTAAATCAAGCAAGATAACTCATAATAAAATGATTACACATGGGATCACCTACCTTTTTTGTCGAAACCCTCAAATCTTGGTGTGAAACATCTACCACACCACCGCCGCACCTCAAGGAAGTGAAATCCAATCTAAAACCACAATATTTAACCAAGAAGACACTAAATAAAACCCTAGGTTTGAACCATAACTTATTTACATGAGGAACTTTGACAAAGGGTGAAATAAACCCTAAGTAAAGAGAAGAAATCAAATAAAGAAACACTTACATAAATAAATCTTAGAGTTTCCCCACCTAAAACCCCATCAAAGATGGGTTCTATGGAAGCTTGAGGGATCTTGGAGGCCTCCCATGGATGCTAGGGTCGAATGGGGGAGGAATGGGTCGAATTATGTTTATTTATGAGAGGGAAAATTGTAATTTCAAAAGTATTTTTAATGACATGGACGCCTTGCACGGTTTGGCTGCATAGTTTGGTATACCATGCGGCCAAACCATGCGGCCTGTTCTGGCCACCCAAAACCAAGACAAAATCCTCCAAATTCAAAGGGGTCCAAGGGGGAAACCTAAGGGGAAATATAGGCCAAGTATAGGGTAGAAAAATTCCCAAAATAAACTATCCTTTTTAACCTAAAACACATCCAACTCATGGGTACAAACCACCTCAACAACTTACCCCACAAGTGGTGCCATTAAAAGTGTCACAAAACCAACTCCAAAACACCAAAACCTAATAACATACTTTTGAAAAAAGAGGAGGTCAAGTACCACAAAAGACCCCAAGAATAAGATCACAGATCAATAACACAAGATGAACCAAAATTTCAAACCCGGAACACCTGGAAACTAAGAGAAAGCTAAGATTCAAAAGAGGATTTTAATCAAAGCATGGAATTGAAAATCCGGGTGTGACAATTCTCCCCACCATAAATCTTTCCACCCCTAGAAAGCCACAAAAAGTCCAAAGAAACAACCAACCCCAATATATAAACCAATATGGACTCCCTTTCCAAGCTTTGCCCCCAAATGCCAAAACACCTCCAGTGATCAATTAAGGAAGGAACACTCTCACAAACCAAAAATTACATCACTTTCCTGAAATCATCAAGAAAATTTAGATTTTATCCCAAAAGAAAATGCCTCAAACACTATCCGAACAAGATTCCAACAATTTTACCAAATGAACAACAATAACGAACAAGGTTACACTTACCTTACTTTAACCAGACCGTTGGGCATTCTCCAATCCCAACATTTACCCAAGGAAGATATAGGTAGTTAGATAGCTCCGAACAAGACTACATACTTCCAAGACAAGACCAAGGACCAATCTGAGTTACTAGTATAGGGAGACAAAAATGGTCTCCCCACCATAAGAGACAACTCAAATTTTTCCCGAGACAGGATTGGGACACTAACAGGGGGAGTCCTGAAAGGACTCCCTAGTACAAGGGATAAGCTTCCATTAGAAATTTCCAAAGGAACACACATGAGAATAATAGTGGGTCTCCCCATCATAACAACCAACCATCTTAACCGACTAGCATGGGCTAGAATAGGAAGAACCCAAATTTAAAGAGTTGGGATGACCACATGGTTAATCTGCACAGTTTGAGAAACCGTGTGCTAACCGTATGGATCCTTCTACTTGCATGGTTTTCTGGGGAATGGTTACTACTAACTATGTGAAAATTGTGTGATCAAATTTTCTATCCAAATTCCCAACCATACTCCAAAAACTCAATGGAAAACAAAGGGGAAAATAATGAAATTGGGCAATAACATGGGCACGGGGCCCTCCACCTCTTTCCATTGAATGGGAATAGTATAAGAAAGATGACAAAAATTGAGGTTTAAACACTTCCCATATTTCATAATGAGGTCAGAACTTTGTATAAGGGTTTGAAAGACCCTAGGATTTCTCCTGACTACATTCCATCTTCACTCCAGAACCTATGGTTGGAGCTTAAATGATTGAAGCATCTTCAACCTCACAATTAGGCTTTGGAAACCCCCTAAACGAAACTTCTTCTTCTAATGATATAAACAACCACACCACAATCCCTGATAAGTTTACCAAGACATAAAACATCCCAAATTGACTTTATCCTAACCCAACATTTCACTGAAACAAGTTCTTAGAAGATTCACACACATCACACATTGTTTCTTCGGGTGAGAAACAACAAAAAGAAAAGACACATATAAACACCTTCCTCTGAAACAGAAGATTTTGAAGTTTTTCCAAGGGATACATACTCCCAACATAACAAATACTCTTAGAGGATTGCACAACCTTCACCTTTACAGTCAAATGAGCACATGACATCATAAGGCATCACTAAACATGACCATTTCGACTAATAGAAACCATAAAAGGAAAAGGACCTTATACCAAGTCCCCAAACAACACACAATCCCTGAAAGTGTCTATAATAACATATGATGACCATATTTCCTACACTGGTGGTTTGACATGAACTATTACTTTAAATAATCTATAAAGGACCCAAAGGCCCTCTTAGACACCATCCACACTAACAACCCCAGTCTACTTCCACCTTCGACGAATCAGGTAACATAAGAAACTAAGGTCTCTTTCAACCTTCCACGAGAACTCTCCCACTACAAGAGGATCCAGAAACCCAAAAAGGAAAGGTTGTAGACTCATTCTACAAAGCTCGATAAAATATTCCTTATATTGTTCAACCGTAGGATTTTCCAACGGTGAAACAATCCTGGTTGCACTTCAGTCATGCACTAACCCTTAATGGGGGTGTACCATATCCATAGAGAGAACCCAAGGATCCAAACAAGCTAGTCTATTGGTCAAGACATTCCACAAATCAGATTCAAACACATGAAGGGAACCACCGTAAATGCATCTTGAAACATTTCTCAGAAGAGATCACTAACTGGCCCTTCAACCCATCTCACCGACCAAACACCAACCCAAAACACAGTTCAAACAAGAGGGGTTATTGGACTCAAAAAATCCAATAAAATCAACATTTTCAAAAACACATAACATAAACCATCCCAAAACAGTCATTAAGAAATCATGTTTTCCTTTAAAAACATTTCTTTGAAAACAAACAGTCCAACGGTTAGCGTATCCACTAATGGTACCCCATGGGCCTCAAACATGAATGTTTCTATGCCACACCAGGCACCCTCATCATATCCATCCCAGAACTCATCTAGTTGTTCCATTAACCATCCATCATCCCATATAACCCCATGCCTGTGGTCTCTCATGGAAATACCAAAGGTTAAAACAAAAATTCTTTCCACTTTTCAAAACCAAAACCATCAACCAATACTTACTTTTTCTCAAGACCGCTAACCACGAAATAAAAATCACAATAATTCAAATAAATACTCACTTTCATTTCATATAAATCAATTTTAAAACATCTCATCCCATTAAGACACCTTTCAATAGTTTATAAAACTCTATTGGGAACACTTTTTCAAAACCAACTTTAACATAATTTCTTGCTTTCAAAAGAGGTGTAAACACACCATTTTCCATTGAAAAACAATTCTAAAAATTGAGTTTCACCATTTCATAAATCAAAACATTATTTATTTATTATAAAATCATTTCACAAAAACTTTACACTTCTTAAAACCATGTCATTTTTTCTTTAAAACTAAACCTCTAAGATTTCAAAACTAAAGAACACAAGACATTGTGAGAGGAAACTAGTTTCCGTGGGTGAATTGGACATATGATTGGAAGCCATACTACAATAAATTCACCATCACATAGAGTGTTTTATGGAATTATCCTCGGCTCCACATGGATTTCCATGCTCTGTGAGCTCACTGAGACCATTAACCCAACTCTCTTTTCATTCCCCCTAATCATCATGAAACCAATAAAACCAAAGGACTAAGAAAAATCATGACTTCCCCTGGTGACTCGAATCCCATCATGAGGTGTGATAGCTAGAAACACTACCCATAGATGGAACGTCAAGTCCCGACAATCCTAACTCCGGTCTACCCCGACTATTACCTAAATAACATGACCCAACGAGTTAACCTGAACCTCCTTCAATACCATTTTTTCACGAACCAAATCTGGTCGCCATCAAAACCTTTTCCAAACCCAGCCTGTGACAAGGCCTGAAGGGAGTTCCTTATCCCCACAGGCTGACACAAGTTCCCGAGTAGCATAACTGAAAAATGGGAACGATTTAACAGAGTTTATAAACTTAAAATGATAAACAAATCCAATAAAATGAATCTGGATTTTCAAACAAAACAATCTTTTACAAAAATTCCAGAATTGAATTACACAATTTAAAGAAATGTTCAAAGACCATTACAAAGGTATAAAACCAAAAATGATATCCCAATAACCTCCACATGAAAATATGCATCGCCCTCAAGCCATCTCCACAACACCACATCACGATGGACCGCTGAAAACCCGAACCGTTGGCAAAAAAGTTGTACCCAAACCTGCGACAAAAATAACCAAGTCTACTTACACCCGAAGGTGTAAGTAGGGTGTGATCCAAATCCCAGTAGAATACCACCACTAATAGATTCCATGTGATAAACATTCAAAGATAAAAATCTTGCAAGTTTTGGTAAACAAGAAATGCTAGTTACAATTTCTAAAGGATGAAACTTTAAATAAAAATAGTTTTCAAGTGGGATATTTTAAATAATCAAAACTTTTAAAAATAATAAAAGTGCTTCTAAATTTTACATCCAACCATACCATATGACAATATTAAGCACAAAGTGACTAATGAGAAAAAGTAATGGGAAAATAACCCATAGTCACTAGCTTGCTATAGGTCTTAGGTACCTCGTATCTCGGTGAGAGTAACCATCATAATATCCGTTCTCGTGCAGATGAGCCACTAGTAGGGCGAATAACCATAAAATATTGGACCCCATAATCATCATCATCATCATAATAATCATCATAATCATCATCATCATAGTTTAGTTAGTGTTGTAAGCGTCAAACTTTCTACGTGAAACTGAGGCCAAACCCCGCGGGATCACTAGCATACTAGTACACGTCCACCCACCTAGATACCCGGGATTCCCTTGTGTGCTCAGACAAGTTTAACAAGTCAATAAATATAATTTTAAAATTAAAATGACACTTACACATCACACATTCACCAAACAGATAACATGCACATCACACAAGTCACATCATTCCCATTTTTACTCCAATTGATTTTGAAATCAAACTCACACCAAAATAGCCCACAACACATTTTGCATATCTTTCACAATTCAACAAATCCTTTAAAAATTTTATAAAATCTTTCGCAAGATTCTAAACATCACATAACAACCCACTCACATGTTACACAATACCCTTTTCATAAAGAAAATCTATTTTTCACATCACACTCACACAAAAAATCCCACAACCATGTTTCACACCCACATCACAATTTCATAAATCACCTAGACAAATTACAAAACATTATCAAAATATTTTACATCACAACTGACCACTTTATCTTTCAAAAATTAATTTTAAGAACATAAACCTACCAAAATTGTACATAAACATCCTTTTTACACTTTTTGTAACTCATTGAATCATTTACAATTTTCATAAAACCAACTCAAGGGGTATAACCATGTTTTACATACAAACCCACTTCAAAACCCTCTTTCAAAACCAAAATCACACCAATAACAATCCAAAATATAATTTTCATCCCTAGAAATATTTATTAAACCAATCTCAATTATTATAAAATCACCTCGAATAATACCACAAAAGATACACATGAAAACACACATTTTCATAAAATACTCTCAAGAAGAATAACAAGGTTTTACACATAAAACCCATTCAAAAACCCCCTTTTGAGGCCCAAATGAAACCAAAGCATTAAAAAACCTGAATTTGAATCCCATTTCAACACTAATAAATCAATTTCATATGTTATAAAATACATCCAAATATTACCCCAAGAATCAAACATGAGAAACACCCAATTTCAAGCTAAAATGCCACTATAAAATTAAACGCTTAACCAAATCCATCAAAAATATTTTTCGCACCACACACAACATATGAGGAACATTAAAAATAAGTAAATAAATAAATATAACTCATCATAAAATGATTACACATGGAATCACATACCTTTTGTTTTGAAACCCTCAAATCTTGGTGCGAAACATCAACTGCACCACCATCACATCTCAAGGAAGTGAAATCCGACCTAAAATCCCAATATTTGACCAATAAGACACTAAATCAAACCGTAGGTTCAAACCCTAACTTCTGGATATGAGGAACTTTGAGAAAGGGTGAAATAAACTCTAAGGAAAGGGAAGAAATCAAAAAAAGAAACACTTACTCAAATAAATCTTGGAGTTTCCCCACAAAAAACATCATAAAAGATGGGTTCCATGGGAGATTGAGGGAGATTGGAGGCCTCCCATGGAGTATGGGGTAAAATGGGGGAGGAATTGGGAGGATTATTTTTATTTATAGGAGGGAAAAATTGAAATTTCAAAAGTATTTTTAATGACCTGGACACCTTACATGGTTTGGTAAACCGCGTGGCCTGTTCTGGCCACCCAAAACCAATCCAAAATCCTCCAAATTCAAGGGGTTACAAGGGGTAAACCTATATGGAAAGATATATCAAGGATATGGTTGGAAAAGTACCAAATTAAACCATCATTTTCAACCCAAAACTGATCCAACTCATGGGTATAAACCACCTCAACAAGTTACCCCACAAGTGGTGCCACTAAGAGTGTCACAAAACCAACTCCAAAACACCACAACCTAATACCATAATTTTGAAAAAATAGAAGTTCAATTGCCACAAAAGACACCCAAGAATAATTTCATAGATCAATAACACAAGAGGAACTAAAATTTCAAATCTGGAACACCTGAAAACGAAGAGAAAGCTAAGATCCAAAAGAGGATTTTAATCAAAGTATGGAATTGAAAATCTGGGTGTGACAGGTATCAGAGAATTTGTATTTTATAGATTTACTATTTTTAGATAATAAAAAATATATTATGAAGGTATTGGAATTTATTGATGATCTGTGCATTGGAGTAGCTAACCCATGTATAGGAAAAATACAAATTACCTAGAATAAAACATGTTGTTTGGATTTTTCCTATTACAGCTGATTTGATTCCACCATTGGGTGATGCACTTGAGGTTTGATGTTTATATTGATTAAATATTTTTAGACTTTTTTGAATGCGATGTAGGTATTACATCTCATGCATCATTTTTGGAACCTATTATAATTCACATTCCATGAATTATTCCATGCAATATAGGATGCATTTCTTGACTACATGAAACTATTATGTGTGCCTTGTGCGATATATCTGCGATTTGATAGACGATTTATGTAGGAAATTTAGAAACATGGTTTGTACTTAGAGTTCCTTCCATAACCTAAATAGTTTTTCCTACTTATGTTATATAAAACACCCTATGAATTCAACTATGGAATTTTGATTCATGGACCATTAGTCTTATGGATTAGAACATGTTATGGTATAGATTAAGTGGACACCACATTTCTATTCATGAGTTTTATATGACCTTATGAATCAAAAGTGGTGAACTATTTGGTTCAACCATTTAATGATAATTGTAAATAAATATGAATTTAAAATGAAATTGAATTGTGGAAATAGAAAAATTGACCTAGACCCATATTTAGAGTGGGTAGTAAGCAGTGTCTCTAGTGATGTTTGATATTATATCTTTTTACCCAGTCCTAGCTTTATGAGTAGGAATATGGGTGTGACATTTTTATAGGAATGATTCAACCTATCTTATGCTTTTAAATGTGATATTATCACAATAAATATTTTATAATGTGTGTTTTTGGCATTGTAGAGAAAATCCATCGTGAAAATCTACAATCATACGCTGGGAGGGTGGCGATGACCTTCCTCGGAGGAGGTGTCCCATGGTCTACCATTAGATAATACTAAAGTGATAGTTTTAGAACCAATATCTATACTTGATATGGGTGTTGAGGAATAATTATGAGAGGTTTTTCTACTCTATATACATACATTTCAGGGTATATCATAGCCTACCTAATCTATGGAAGATCTCACATTTGTGTTCTAGTTGTAGAATCCTCCCACATTTTTGGGGGAAGGAGGTCCAAAATCTATTTAGCTATGGCTTGAGACTAATTTTTTGACCTTCAATCATCTAGTGACACCTATTTAGAGGAGAGTTAAGATCTTGACATATATACTTTGTAAAGAAGCTAATCATTTGTGAGATGTTTTGAACAAGGCGAATACACTCTCAGATATGGTTTGGATAGATTTCAAATCCATGTTTTATGACTATTTTTTCCCTGAGACTCTGAGACGAGAGTGAGCCATTGAGTTTATGAATATGAAGCAGGGTGCTATGACTGTTATGGAGTATTTGGCTTTCTTTATAATGATTCAATTTTTTTTTCGATATATCTTGATAATGATCTATCAAGGGAGAGAAACTTCAAGGAAGGTCTTAGGCATTCTGTTCGATCACTTGTCAAAATGTTCAGGTTGATGACTATTACTGAAATAGTGAATCAGGTGCTAGTTATAAAGTAGAACCTAAGGGAAGATGGTGGCGCAGAGCATGGTAGTTTATCCTATCAACATAGTGGTTGATCTTCTAGTTGTAAGAAGAACTATTTTGAGGTTTCATGCAAGGGGAGTAATAGCTAGGCTGTTAGTTCTAGTATCTCTATTTTCTATTATTAGTGTGGAATATGAGGACATATGAGGAATCATTGCAATAAATACCTAGTCAATTGCTGATATTTTGGCAGGATGGGCCACATAAAACATTTTTAGAGGAACTTATCTCTAGTAGTCAGTGGAAGGGGATCAAATCTGATGCTGGGTTATAGAGAAGGATTTACAAATCTACACCAGGCTAGGAGTTGGAGTAGTGCTGATCGTTCATGATAAGGTGGCTTTCATAGCTGAGGTATCCATACGCTAGTTGTACCTACATAGAAAAGTGCACCTACTCCATGTGGTGATGTTTTTTAATAGGGCTATGGTTCAGTTTAGATATATTCTATATATCCTACACTCGAGGATCAGAGTGTCAGGCCATATATGGTGAGAGGTATGATCATACTATCCTCTACTCTAGTTTTTTTATTTTTTGATACATGTTATTTATATAGTTTCATATCTGTACCTTTTATGGAGATCCTTAAACTACTTAAAAATAGGTCTATACCAATGCTTCCATACCAACGGTTTATAAAAACCGTTTGAATAAACGACACAATCTCGTCTACACTTACAGTTTTGCGCTAACCATAAGGATACATGATGGATTTATCATGCTCCCCTCCCCTAACCTCACACAAACTCCCCCCTCCCTGACCTCAACCTTCTGGTCCTCTCCTCCCCTCACTGAACTCGAACTCTTGGCCTCTACCTCCGCCTTAATGTCCTGGTCTCCGCCTTTACCTCAATGTCCTGACCTTCGCTTCCCGCCCCCTGTCCCTATTAGATCCCTCTCCTTCGACAACATCTCACTCTCCCCTCCCAGATCCCTCTCCTCTGACAACATCCCCCCTCCCCTCTCAGCTCCCTATCCTCCAACGAAATCCCCTAGCCCCTCTCTGCTCCCTCTCCTCCGGTGACGTCCCCCGTCCCCTTATCCTCTCCAGTCGTGCGTGAGACCCCCCACAGTCGAACACCCCACCCGACGTCCCCCTCTCTCGGCTCCCTCTCCTCCAACCATTTCATTGGAATTTTTAAGGGTTCTTGGTTGGTACTTTGAGGTAATAATTCATCTTATTTAATTCTTCAGTTTATTATATTTTTAATCTCTCCCATTGTAAGGTTTCATTTGGACAAACCCTAGGAGTTTTGAGGTTATCCAATTCTAACTTTGATCCTTGTTTATAGGTCATATCATAGTTCTTTCAGGTCCACCTCATACATGATTTGGCTTTCACTGCTGAAGGAAAAGCGGTTTGAATCATCTTGGTTCACCTGCAACCATTTTACAGTATTTGAGGTTGGTTTATTCTTCCCACTTTGTTTTTCCCAATTTAATTTGAAAATTTTGGTGATTTATGTGCCCATGAAAAATCTATATTAGGTATGAATTGCATGAATAAGACTACTTTACATCCTACATATCTATTTGTGTGTGTTTGTAGCTTATATTATGTGTATATGTTCAAGATTCATCCTTTATTATAATCATCTCATGTTTTTTTTATCTATGGGTGAGTTGGGATATGGTGAGAAACATGATTTTTTACAATTGATATATGGGTATAAATGTTTTTTATTCTGTTTTGGTATGTGCTATTATATTTTTCAACTCAGCCTAGTGTATGTTTGATTCTACTTTCATTGAATCTTATTTTTTTGATTCATTTTTTTAATTTTGAATTGATGTTAATTATGTTAATCTCATTTGGGTTATTTATCTTTTTTTACTTCTATTTATTTGATGTTTCATGCATTTATAATGTATGGGTGACCCATTCTAGATTCTCAATAACTTATTCAATGTCTTTAACATAGTATTGAGGATGAATCAGTTCATTGTATGGGGAAAATGGGAGATGGTGGTGGTTAGTGGATTATTTGATACACTTGTTATTATGAGATAGAATATTTTTGTATAATTGTAATCGATATTTTTAGTTAATTAATTTATCTATAATATAGAATATTTAGTCATGTTTTATGTATTAGATTTTTGATTCTTTATGTTTTATATTCAATTATTTATTATTGGTTCTAGAATATAAATAATTATTTCAGGGATATTTTTAATACCTAAGAGAATCTGTCTTACCCAGGGGATTGGGAAGTTACTTTAGGTTGTGTGTGGAGTATATTAGGAACCGTTTAGGTGATTAATATAATATATTTTTGATAGTTATCAAGATATTTATTCAGATCATGTTAGGACTATTTTCATTAAAATTTAGGCATGCTATGTCGGTCTATTCATGATAAATTTATATCAATGTTGTCCATGTATTATCTAGGATATTGGTAATAATTTTTCGTGTCATGGTATGTAGAAGGCATTATTTTCTTAACATAAAATGTTGGTTATGAGGGTGTTACTTTTTATCACGCATCATTAAGGTCATTAACATATAAATCATTATTGTGAAATTTTTTATCCAAGGTGTTTTTTTATCATATTTTAGTATTTTAAAAAATAATTTATATGATATTTGAGTTCCCATGTTGAGTTTTGAATAATAGAGTTGACTATCTTGATTCTCTTAAAAGATATTTATTTGTTATATGTGAATGTTGTATTATACTATCCACCCAAAAAGATGTCCTGAAATATTAATTAAAAGTGCTATTGATGAACTATAGTGAGCGAACCCTCTGATCATCCCAAAACATATAGTGGTTGGAATGAATGTCATATTTCTCTAGGATAAGATGTTTCACCTGCAACTATGCTGGCTATACATGATGTACCTTAGTGGGATTCCAACAAATATCATTCATAAGAATATCATCAGTATAAATCATGATCATTATATATTGTGAATGATCCAGAATAGGTAGTGGAATAGTTGTACAATATTTTGAAACTTTTTGACTTCATGGAGATGATAGATTACTTTAAGGTATGATGACATGTACTCAAGTTTTATAGGACTTGTTGGAGATGGTGGGGAGAGATAGTTCTTCAATTGATGAATTAGTTCATGAAGTGAGAATGCCTTATGGTTATTTTTACAGAGAAATACTAACTATTTCCAATTTATTTGGCTATTTCTATGTAGGCCCTTCACCTTAATCAATGGTAGAGGAAAATGACTCACAATGAAGATCATTTTTATGAACATTCCCATTTATCACCAAATTAATTCTAGTTTGGTAAGCTAATATCATGGTGGTTTTTGTTGGGTTATTGATCATATATTTGGTCTCATGTAATTATTTTTAATCATTCATTGTATACATATGTTCTGGATATATCTTTGAGGGGTAAAATTGATCTATCTTGTATGTTCGTGTAGAAAAAACTTCCTCCTACTCACATAGGCAGTTCTAGTGGTTCCATTAAAGGAATTATGAAGAGGGATGAATCTTATGGTGGAAAAATTAATTATGGTCCTTAATAGAAAACATTCTATAAAATGGTTGCAGTGTCGTCTACTGAAGGGACACTGAATTGGTACTAATATTCAAATGTTGGGAACTAAATGTATCAGTGCATGAAGATCTCAAAGATCTGAAGCTCTTAAAATTATTAAGATCAATTTTAGAGTTTTTTTCCTGAATTTATACCACTATGCATACTAGTATGGGGTTTTCTATACCAATAGTATATGATGGATTTTCAGATAAATCATGAATTTTTAAGTTCTATCCTCATGAATTAGGAATTAAATTTCATCACATGGTATATGATAATCCAATGATAGATGATGCATGTCCAATAATAGTGAGAGGTACAATTAATATTGATTCATCATTATATAGTGTTTTATTAGAAAATATTTCCTCTAATTATATTATTTAGACCTATATTGTGTACAGGATAAATCATTTTATTGATTTCATGCATTGTGTGGTTTAAATTGCAATGTCTCTAGGTAAAAAGAGAGAGAAAGGTCTCAGATTCCCCTCTTATGATTTTCTATATATGATATCATTCATTTCTATTGTCAGGTAGGATGATATCCATTTATTATTTTGAATTAGAGTGGCCATTTTCTTGTGGTAAAAATCCTTCTATAGAATATGAGTTTTAATATTTTTTTAATCATAATTTACTTTTTTACACAAGATAAGGAGATAAATTTCCCTATAAATTTAGTTCTAATTATTCTATATATATATATATATCTATTACCTATTATAGGATTAAACTAGCTAAAAAAATACAGTTAATGGATATGTTGGATGAATCAATTTACTGAAACTTCATTCAACCAAGTGTGTTGCCTTTTACATCAATAATGTTTTTATAATAAACCTAAAGGGAACCTTACTTTTTGTGTTGATTATATAATGAAAAATTAGGTTAAATTCATGAAAAGTTATATATTATCCCAATTCTCAAATTATTGTACCAGGTTTTAAGATTCATGACCCCAAACGAAATAAACTAAACCGAACTAAACCAAACTGATATGAATCAAATGTAATCAAACTGAATTGGCTAGAACCCAACTGAATGAAATTGTCCAAGATAATATAAATAAATAACAAGATAAACTAAATCTAATGGAAATGTACCAAACAAACTTGTATCAAACAAAACCAAAATAAGATGAAACTTGATCCAAATTGATTATATACCATTAATAGGAAGAGTAATTGTTAATTAATATGAATGTACTATTTGATAGTATCATTTTGAAACATGGATATGTTTTCCCTTGCTTTTAGGAACATGATTTGACCCATGGGGCGTTGTGGTTCTTATATGTTGGGTAGTGACATTTATAGTCACAGAAGATAGGTATTTTTTTAGTTTAGGTTTTATTTTATTTTATTTATCGCATTGGAAAATTAGGCCTTTTACTACTTTCTATGAACATAGGGTAGTTATATTCTATGAAAGGGGCCAGAAGGGAACTGGAGGAGGCTATGCAGTTTTCTTTATAGGGGAGGTAGATTGGGGTAGTGGAGAGATTTATTAGTGTGTTTCATTTTTGTTCACATTTATACCATGTTTCTTTTGTTTATTTTATTTTCCTTTGGAATGGATGTTTTAAATACATACGGTTCATGCCAAAATTTTATTTCTAACTCCAAACTCTTTCCCAACAAATTGATAAAAATTTGTCACATCCAAAATTTCATGCAAGAAAACTCACTAAGTTCATCTTTAATATGCTAAGGGATAACAAAAAGTGTTGAGGACCAACCAGTAAATAGGAACAAACACCATATTAAATTTTTTATAGTCCCTATAATGATGTTTTCAATGTATGACTTCTTATAGAATCTGTTGATTTAACTGCTAATAATCAGTGAACTATGCATGTCACAATTTAAAATTCACACTAAAAAATACAACAAAACATTTTCATTTTTGTTTATCCACGAGGAATGTTTTATGCATATAATATCCAATTATATCATGTAAGAAATAACTTACACAAATCCTTCATCACCTCTAGAACTCCGTGATTCATATTGAAAGCCCCCTTTTATATGCATCACTCATTTCTCTAGGATGTAATCGCTAATGTTGGTGCATTAATAAAGATAAAACTACATATGAAAATTTCACTTGGACACCAATTTTCTTCTACTAAAAAAAAATCTATCATTATCCTATCCATTCACTAAATATTGTTCAATTCAATTGGCCCTGTTATATCTGCCGAACATTGTCTGTTCAGCTGTGTCTGGTGAAGGATTCCGCTGGAATGAATCTAGATGTCCTAGGAAAAACTTGTATAGTCTCCATCTAGATTTACCAAGAATAAAATCAGGTGAATTAATTTCTAGATATTTCAACAGTTGACCTGAATATAGTTACAATAATGAAAAAACAAACAATCACCAACTTGATAATTTTTTGTAAGTCGATTCAAAAAATCTACCACTTGAAGAAATGTTTCATTCTTTCTTCATAGTGCCATTGGCTAGCTACCATAAAACATTTGTGGTTCACACATAGTTCTTCACACCACTTATAATAATCTAGGCCCCACTGAAGAAATCCTCCTTAGTCCCCAAGACCATAATCTCATATGAATCCCTCCATGGAATTTCTACCAAAGAAAACAAGACTCAGTTACGTCAGAAACAATTTAAGTCTAATCATGTGACTATATTGTGGAAAATATCTATGGCAATACTTCTTCCAGTAAAATTTTCATATGAAGAATCATTCACTAAGCTTCCATCAATTTCAAGAGTTGTCTGGTACATCAAACTCTAGCCATAATATTAAAACTGACTTCTATTCGAACCTTTACGAATTGGAATATCAGAAATCATTGGAAATATACTCCCATTGAAATATTCCTTCAACGTCACTAATATATACATGAACTTTTTCTACCACTAAACTAGCCTCAATTCCAGTCCATTCAGGACCCAGTAACTTTTTGAAGGTCCTTCCATTTCTCTGATGATCTTTTGACAAATTTTTCATAGATTTGGAATTTAGAAAAGTCTTCATCACCAACCTTTTCAAGATAATAGATGAACTAGACTTGGTTTTTCTATCTTCCAGCTTTATAAATGTCAATTTTATGGACTATAGAGTATCTTTAGAAGTTTTTTCCCCAAACATAATGAAATATCCTTGAAACATGTATAATCCTCACACAAAAACATCATAACCCACCATTTATGGATTATACTACATGAAAACATCATTGGGCTATGTTTCAACAAAATGGATTCTCTATAGATCCTATAAATGATTCCAACCAAATAAATATTTTTTGTACAATACCATTCTGGTGTTACAGGTTAGTCTCCTCAAACTAGTGGAAATCTCACCTAGAATATATTTCAAAACACCCATAAATATATAACCTCTCATATACTGGACCATCATACGATCCACTTCATCATTCATGGATCATCTTGATAAAAGGATTAGATGCTTCTTAGATTTTTAGTTTCAGGGAAAACACCTATATCGGCGTGAGACTTTTTTTTAAATAATGTAATTAGTTTTACAATGGATCTTGTGAGATCACCTAACATGTAGATTTTTTATTCTCCCTTAACTCTTCCCTATCCACATGATAACCATGCCACTAACTCCATCTATGGTTAATATTCTTTTACAACATGGCACTACCCTTATGAATCCTTTTTCCAGATCTGGAAACCCTTTCCACATTAAATCATAATTATGAATCCCATAACATGAGTCCCATTATTTATGACACATATTACATTATTTAGATAATCCTCAAAGCTGTATTTAGATGAACTAGGATGATGAAACACTCCTAATTATGTACCTTGACCGGATAGAACCAACACTCCTATAACCTTTAGTTTTCTATATCATATATTTGCTCTCCTTATAGATATTGGGTGACTAGATCCCCATAGTCAATATTGTATAAATTTATATGGGTTAGAATATATTTGGTTTCATTGATATCTACCCCTATCACCTTTGGAATTTATGGAACCTCTAGAAAATATACCTTCTAGGAAAGGACCTTCTGGTCCTATAAGATTATCCTCGATTCATCTTTACATGGATTCAAATTTACTTCCAATGTATCTTTCTAGTAACATATCTCATGTATTTTGACTGAAACCACCCAGAATGATCACTGGGTAAGCTTTAACATCCTTCAAGTATACAAAATACCTCACTTTTGGCTGAATCACCATCCAAAAGAATGTATAAACCCTATAGGTGTAGTAACAACATTGCTCTATAAGATCTGTATCTTCTACCATCAAACCATAAAAATGGGCCTAACCCTTGCATGTATTAAATTCATAATCCTCATCTTGGATATCATTTAGATGAATCAAATAAGTGGCATGAAAAGAATTCATTTTCCAGGGGAAGGGTTACCATCAGACAAACCATTATAAAATTTCCTAAAAGATTATACTATAATCGTAGAAATTCCAAATAAAAACCTACAAACTATGATAATGATAAACAATATAAAAATATAAAAATTTAAATATTAGTATAAAGGGATACCATGGAAGAATTTATACATCTCCTGCCATGGATTTTAGGGAATAAGAACTATTGTGAACGTAAAGTATTTCTAGTAATATTGAATATTGAGACATGTCACATGAGATATATTTCCCTTCGCGGAAGAATTTATTTAATGAAATATGGAACATCGGGGAAGGGTAACCTACATGGAATAGGGATCAATTATAATGGGAAGATAATTATAACTATTTCCATTTAAGGATGATTTTATGGGTATTTTAGTCACATGATGATGAATTAGTAATTACATATGGGATTTCCATCCTGCACATGAAAATCAAAAATCTTTTGGAGGATAAAAACCATGATTTTGTAGATAGGACTTCTAAGGAATAGGAAAATGAAGGTGTTAAGGGTGATTTTTTCCCTAATATGGATGGGTGTGCAAAGAGAACTCCTTATACTACTCCAACCCATACTTGTGATGATGTTAGGTCAGTGAACTTTCCTAACCTGTAAGAAAATAATAAGCCTAATATGTCATGGATTGATTTGGTAAATGAGTCAAACATTTATAATATTAGATATTTTATAGACTCTTTTCACAATGGATCAGGAGATGAGTATGTTGATTAATAAACTGATGATAGTTATGTAGATAAGGAGATATCTATAAAAGACAATATTTATTTTAGTATGTAGAATAAATAGAAATTGAAGGCCTCCAAGGGTTGTGGAGGAAAATACGAACTTGAGGCAGTCACCTCATTGAAATCTAAAATTAAAAGGGACCCAAGATCACTTGAATGGGGGAAATTAGAAAGAGTATTTATACTCTAGAAAATGGTAAGGATGAAGAAGGTCAGTCTAATGATACTCAATCTATTGAAATTTCTATTGGTTCTTTATATAGAATATTGGATTACAAAAATTCAAGGGTTATTCTCTTTCCCACTACTTATATGGAGGATAGGGAAACCAAATTAGAGGGTCAAAAAATAGAGTTGGATATATTAAATGATATGTTACATCCTTTGGATAGTGGTAAATATAAGGCTGGGAAAATCTTTATCGATTCAGTCATGGTAGGGATTTTCATATTGTTACTGCAACACTATTGCTGTCAAAATTGTAAAAATATGATGTGAATTTCAAGAATTTTACTTTCCATAATTTTTCTATAGGTTTTTTTCATTCATTTTTTGGAAAAAAGTCTTTGGTTTCTACTTCAAAATTCATACCCCTATTGTATCAATTTTTTAGTAGGGAATTGGTTTAGCCTCATAATCTGCTTAGAGCAAGGGGACCTACATTGTTTATGCTATACCTCCCTTGGGTAAATTAGAGATATGATGTTTTTATACTAATATTAGTGAGAAGATATGTAACAACCCAATATTTTATGATAAGTATTATTTTTAATTTATTTTATGTCATGTGTTTTATGATACAACAAGATTATCTTGTTCTATACGCCACACTGTATTAGCTTAAAGTATACGCAACACTATTCTTAGATTGTGTTACACACAATTTCAAGTTCATTTTATAATAGTCATTTTATGAAACATTGAGTTTATATATATATATTCAATTTATAAATGAAATATGGTTTAATTCTATTATATGAAATAATGAAGGATTCTTGCACAACACGTAACCCTGACTTGGCTTGCATTACACACAATCGCGACCTTCCTCGATAGCGTGTGTTGTACGCAATACCATGTTTTACTAAACAACAATATATTATTATAATATTATTATGAACTAGCCATTATGAATAGTATTAACTAAATTTTTAATTTTATAACATTATTATTCATCTTACACATTTTCTAGAACATGGTATAAGAACAAAATAATATTTTTGGGTAAAATATGTATTTTTCAAAAAATGCAGTTTTGCCGCCTTTTGATGGCACACCCACTTTAAATCTAGTTGTTGACATGTTTATAAGTTCAATTTGACAAAATAAAATTATTCTTTTGAATCAGGATATAAAAATTTACATTTGATAAAGTTTTGATATTTTTCTGATAACTTTCATATTTTAATGAATAGTAAAAACACGCTATATTTTAATTAAAAACAACTTTTTTCATCGTAATAATTTATATGGTTAAATTATAATATTGAATGGTTTTAAAGTATAAATAGAATATATTTTTACCATTTAATATAATTTATGTCATTACCATTTATTTTACATTGAATTCGTAGGTTAAATCAATTCAATCTTTTGCAATGTTTTAAACAAAAACCCATTTTCATTCGACAACGGGATTAATTTTAATTTAATTTCTGCAACTTCTTTGTATTGAATTTGAAAAAAATGGATTCCATATTTGGAATCAGTGGGTCCAAATTATTTTAATATGCTACTTTTTATTTTTGGGAATTATGAATAGTAACTACGGTAAATTTTATTTACCATAGTTAAAGGTAAATCGGGTAATTAAGGGTAAATATAATATTATAAAATTACCCTAACACATGCCAAAATTCTATTGGATGACTAAAAGTCGACCCATATCACCTATGGGTCGGATTAGATTCATTTAATGGATTTTTTCCATGAAAATAATTTAATTATTATTAAAACCAAAGAAAGTGACAACATGTCACTCTCTTAAATCTTATAAGTGTATTAATTTTAATTTAGTGATAAACTTCATGAAACTTCAAACATGAATAGTATCCAGAAATCTAATGAAATTATCTATATCATATAAATTTATTTATAATTTTTAGGTATTAAATAATTATCATTAATTGTGACACAATAGTGATGCAGAAATTGTTTATCTAGTGAAAAATCAAGAATATAGTTTTTATTAAACTAATAGTGACCATAAAAGGCAAAATACCCTGACCAAAACTTGTTGGTCATGAAAATTTAAACTATAATCATCCAATTGTCTAATATTTGACCATTTGGAGCCTTATAAAAGCGATTATGACACTTATATTTATTTATTTTAAATGATGCCAAAGTTGTCACCTTCATAATTTAATAAATATAAAATTTAACTATTGTGATTTAAAGATGATAAATTCGAGTAAAAGTATTATTGTGAAAGGTAATAGATTTATTTTTATCATAGGATTTTATTTTTAATTTTTATGCAACAAATAAGTATATTAAATAATTATACAAAAATGATGTAGTAATTATTTTATTAAGAGATAAACCAAATAAATGGTTTTAAAAATAAAAAAATAAATATTATATGAACTATTTAATGAAATCCACTAATTTTCTAGATACATATGACCTATTATGAATCTATTAAAGCTTTTAGTTCGAACATATATTCTGTATATATTTTATTTAAATTCAAATAAATGAATAGTGTCAAAATTGACACTATTGTTATTTTATAAAAATAACATATTATAAAATTGTTTAAAAATCAAAAAAATATTTAAAAATTATAAATTTAAATTTATGTGGTATAAAATGTTATAAAGTATCCAATTATGGACAATTCACAACTAATAAGTAATTATTTGTTATAATTTAAAATTTAGAATGTTATTACCACAAATAAAATTAAATTGATTAAATAAGGATAAATCAAGTTGATAATGTTGAAAATAAATTCCTAACATGTATAAATTTTATTTTTTGATAATATCACAAAACTATCTCATATAATATTCAAATATGAGTCATTTTTGGAGGTTTTTAAGTGTGTTTAGATTTATTATAAATTAATATTTTTAAGATTTCCAAAGGTGCCCCTCTCCTCCCTTATAAAAGGGCACCTCCTCCCTCTCCTCCTCACACCAATTTGATCCTTCAAGCTCGGCCAAACCCTGCCAAATTATCTTCTACACTTCCCTAGAAACCTACTAGCGGTCCTGGTCTTCTTCAAAGACCAATTTTAGTGCCCTAAGAGGAGGTCTCAAAGAGGCGCTTCAAAGAAGAGGTAATGTCCGTTACCGATTCTTTCAACTTTATTTCTTCTTCCACTTATTCTTCTTAGGTTGTTTAATTATGAAGTAATAACATCAGTATCAATAATATAATGATATTTTATTATAATTATGAAACAACCCTATTTCACCATCTATCCATCCTACAGAAATTGAAATCACCGCACGTGCGTACGTACGGAATACCGTCTCCACGCCGTGGTGTAATCTATTTTCCACCACCACCTTACATGTATGGGTATAATGGTGAAAGTAATGAATATATATGATTATTGTAAAGTGATATTGATTCTGTAATATTATACATACACTTTAATACAATTCCACGATCATGAGAATGATATCATCGCTCGTGCGTACGTACGGAATACCGTCTCCACGACGCGATGAGATTCACTCTCCATGATAACCATTAAAGAATGATTATAAAGTATATATAATAAGTAATAATGAAATATATGACATAATAATTCTACTGGATTTATATATATATATATATTTATGTCATCTACTTAATTCCGTTCAATTCAATAAGGAAACGAAAACAACGTTTATGCGTACGTACGACCTACCGTCTCCATGAACAGTGTATTTCTTTCCATTTATCGATCCATCATATATATGTATATTCTGAATATATATTATATATAAATCATGTTTTACATTCTGGATTTAAGTAATCATGATCTAAGTAATCATATGAATAATTACAAGTTGAAACACGAACGACAAATGGGACGATTTTACCCAAAACGCTACTTTAACATGAATTTACAAAAGAACGGGTAATATAAAGTCATAAGTGAACCATATATATTAATATGATTCTGTAATAAGTCAATGACATTATTTAAATCATTATACAGGAGGTTTGGATACGTACGAAGCATATCAGGCCTAAGGTAAGGGATAATGTTGCAATCTCAATTGTTTTCTATCCGAGATTACTTATACGTAAGTATTTACTGGGGTTATTTCTATCATCCATGTACATGTTTTATAAAAGTGTTTTCATGTATGTTTAAATTCCTTTTTACCCATTTTTTAATTTTACTACATGGTATGTAAGGAATCTTTCTTTTTTTTACGTTACGAGGTACTTTTTTGACTTTTCCGACAAAAGTACGAGGAGAATGTTATTTTTTACTTATACGGCGTGAAATGATTTTTACGGTTTTATAAAGCCTTATTTTAATGAAGCTTCCTACAAAATATTTCATGACTATTTTTAAAAAAATATCCTTATTTTAAAATTTCATGACGTTTTGTGAAAAGAAATTGATTTTGAATAAGAAAGGATATTTTCCTCAAGAATTAATTTCAAGTGTTTTATCAAAACCATTTTCCATCTAAGATGAAATTATTTTCATATGTGTATGTTTCAAGTATAATTTATCTATTATTTACATGGTTTCACTTTTCTTATGATGAAATGATATCCATTTTTTTATATGGATTATGTTATGATGGGATGATGTTTATAAAACCCATTTTTATTCTTTGGGTTATGATGAATGATTTATGTTTATGTTGTGGCACAAGTAAGAATGATTTAATTATGAGATGGGTGAGACCTATATCTCCCTCCAATGCATTGGGTAAAGATTTATATCTCATGAGATAGACATGGCTGGAACGACAAGTTAAACCGATTAAGTAATACAGGACTGGAACGAGGAGTGAACTCGATTCAGAAAGGGACTTTGTCCACTAAGATGGTCTTGGTAGCAATGCCTTGTCTACTATGGAAATCATATCATGTGATTAATGTTTTCCACAATTACATGTTTTATTCCCATTCTATTTTATCATGATTGATGTTCCCTTATGATATATTCCATACGTACTTCCAATATTCATGTCTTTGCTCAAGATTTTGATGTTTAGATTTTATGTTCAAGTTTTTGCATTCAAATGTTTATGGATTGTTTTATTTTCTCTATGTTTACCCTTACTGGGCATTTGAGATCACCCCTTTTATGTTTTCTTTTCCCCAGGATAAAAATAAAGGTTTTAGGTAAGAAAAAAAGGGAAGATATTTATTGAGAGATGTTGAAGATCATTGACCATGATTAGAAGATTTTATTTTGAGTTTCCAAAGACACTAAACTATTACGGTCCTTGTGTGTCTATTTTTCTTATGTATTTAGTATTCCGCAAAAGTAATGTAATTTCCATGTACATCAAGCTTCGGGTCTCTACAGTTGGTATCAGAGGAAAGTTTTAGTTAACCTTTGGAAACTAGGATGCGAAAACGTTAGTGAGATCCCTAGAGATATTTCTAAGGTATGTCTAGAGATATCCCTAAGGATAAGTATACGTATAGGATATAGTCCTAGAACTACGGTAACGATCAAGTATACGTATAGGATATAGTCCTAGAACTACGGTAACGATCATAGATTTTTACCTAAGATGTTAGATATTGAGGGTACTTCCCCTTTACTATGTTTTTTTACCTAGCATAATTTTTTCCTCTCACACTATTCTTTTTGGGTTTTAGAAAATGGCTAGAAACAGGAAGATTCACGATAACGGAGGATATGACGGACAATGGAATGATATTATTTATGAGAAACGAAATGAAATGGGATTTGGAAGTCCAAACATCGTTATTATGCCTAATCAGCAATCTCATAATATGATCAATAATCATAACTTTGGTAAGTTTCCTGACTCAGATAATAAGAGAAAGATAGAGTTTCATGATGATCATAGAGGAAAGAAAGTTCAATTTCCCCTATGTAAATCATGTGAGAAGAGGCATCAAGGAGATTGTTTCAAAGGAACTGGAAGATGCTTTGGGTTTGGGAAATAAGGACACAAATCTAGTAAGTGAAAAGGAAAAGGGTTCAGTTAATACCATGGACAAGGATAATGGTATTGCTACGACATCAAAAATGATTAGATTTTTTAAATGTGGAATGTATGGGAATTATACAAACCAATGACCTAAGGAAAAATCTCATGAAGAGAATCAGCATGGTCATATGAGTAGTATTTATGTGTGGTTGCGCCCAAATTTACCCTACAGGTATGCGGTCGTTGTAGTACAGGTAGGGGTCGAACACACAGGGACCGAAGAAAAAACTGAGAGACACTCTGATTTTGGAAGGATTTGGCTATGGAGTGGCCAACTATTTGGATTGATTTGATTTTAATAACTACTGATTTAATCTAAAGATAATAAATTAAAACATACAATTACTTAGTCTAAAACAATTAATGGAGATGAGTTGATCCTAAGTTGTTACTAGGGTTAGATTGGATGTATTTACTTTCTTATAATGTTCGTTTCACTAATTCAAGACGTATCCAAAAAAATGATATAATTCCTCAACATAATTCACCAATTTAATCCCTACACCATTCCAAGTCTAATAAAAAATGCACTTATAGAATCAATTTAATGATCACTCCAAGGAATTGGATTGTACTAGCACTCGAAATGTGTCATTGTTAAAGTTAGCGAAGATGAAGAAGAAATTAATCATCAAATGGAAATATTAAATTAATGAAATGATTACAGAATTTTAAATCATAAAATAACATCCAATCATCCCCATGCAACTCCCTAGGACCAACCCATAAGGGATTATCCCTCCATTTATACTATTAAATAAATGGAAGCGGGAAGTCGACTTAAAGAAGCGGAATTGGAGAAGAAAAATAAAACAATGAAACGATCACTCCAACGTTGTGTGAATAAATTCACAAGTGCTGGTGTGAATGAATTCACACCTTAAAGAAACGGTATCAAAGTGATAAGAATAAGAAAAGAAAAAGATGAAATGAAGAACTTTTATTAAGAACTAATGTGATTCAAATAACTTACATGAGAATGAAGAACGATTACAACATCAAATGGACAAAAAAACATTACAATGAAACAAAGCATCCAAGATACCTAAATCCTCCACCACTACTGCCTTAAATACGAAAAAATGAAGTCTTGGCCGAGCCCCCAACATCCCATGTGCCTTTAATTAATTGTGTTGGGGAAAAGTGGGTGGAACAATAATGTTGAGAGACTTTTCCACTTCTTGCCCCGAAGTTGCAGCCAGCTTGCATCCACCAGAAAGACGCGCCTAAAGTACCTTCTAGAAGGCTGAATTTGAGTGGGACCTAGAATACTTAAATTAAGAACCGGATGTCCCCTAACTGTCTGTAAAATTTCATACCAAACTAATAAACCGTTTGCAAGATATGATAAATATAGTGGGATGTTTTTCTGGGCCGTAGAATCTGGCCCAGAATTGAATCTTCAACTTGGGCCGCCTTAATTACGACCATTTAGGATGAATTAGCACTGGATCCAGAATACGTATTTGTTCCTCTATATTTCTTATAGTCTACCATGAATTTTGGGCTTCATTGGGCCTGTATTGTGGGCCCCATATTCCCATCGGTGGGATTATATCCAATCTGCCTTCTCCAGAATTGTTTCTTTTCATCGCCAAATATCCCCATCATCCTTTATGAATACTCCATTGATCCCTGAATGAAAAATGTTCATATTTATGTTTATATCCATTTAACAAAATATCAAATTAAAATATGTATAATTACATTCTTTAAAATCAGATGAAACATTGGGCCTAAATTGATGCATATTAGGCATGAAGTGCACAAATGATGAGAATGGATGTTCAAAATTAAAATCCACTAACTCAGGCCCATAAGATCAAAAATGAACATTTAATACCCTTAAAATGTAATCAAAATATTTGTTTCTATTGGCTAATCACACCCCCCAACTTGAGTTTTTCTATTCCCAAGCAAAATATATCTCACAAAAATGAAATTCGAATGACCTTTTCCAAAAACATTTTAATACACATTTCTCACCCAAAGATCACATACCAAAAAATTATGAAACCCATCAAAATCATTTAAAACAAGCTATGTCCACAGGCATATCTCTAGCCCATTCCCATTCCTTTGTTCAAATTCATTTCCATATTTCATCCAAATTCAATTAAGCATGATGAAGTGTTGTGTGTCACAATAGACATGGGGGTTCATTTCCATTCGAGGGAGAAAAGATGGAAGCGCTAGGAGCAATCAAATTTTAATAATAAGATGAGTACTCATTTTTTTATTTTTTATTTTTGTTTTTTTTTTTTCAATTTTTCCATGGTAATTGAAATTGAACTCAACCGAGTCAACCCATGTAGCAAGACTTTGCCGATGACTCCCAGGTTCAAAGACCTTAGGGCACCAAGTGAAGCTCACATACTCGGGCATCATCTCGAGTTAACTCAATCAAAAACAAATTCAGATTACCAAAAATAGAGATAAAATGCCCAACTCTAGGCCATAAAACTATGGAGTCATGATCCCCAAGTGCCGAAAGCCACACATTAGGTTAATTCATTGCTCTACGCACAACTGATTTTTTTTGAATACTTATATTAAAATTAAAATGATCACCAATCCTATGCTATTTATTATGGGTCCCCAAGATCTTAAACTAAAACCCCACAATCTAGAGGACGTGCATTGTGTTTTTTTATTAAATGTATTAAAATATAACAGTTAAAAATCACATCGGACAATCGCACTTTCCAATATCTATGCACATGAACGTAAACTTGAATTAAAATCAGAATCAAGGCATGCAAAATTATTTGATACCCAATTTCAGAGATTGAAATGTGTGTTATCATGTTCAAGGTTAATGACATTTTTCCTTCCACGCATTTTCATCTCCCCCCCAACTTGGAATAACAATTTCCCCACTATTTAAAGAAAAGAAATATTAGAATGGGTAGAGGAGAGGAGTTCAAAGAGGAAATTGAAAATGATAAACATGGAACAAATTCACCTGATTTTTGAAGTTGAAGTTCATGATGCTCCAGATTACTCTTTTGATCTCTTGGGAGATGTATACACCTCCTTGATCAAATATGTATCACCCAAAATAGTCCCTGAACCATAAAAAGAATAACAAACCAGACAAAACAAACAACACAACAATTTCTTTAAAACCAAGTATCAACATTTTTATGGGTTTCCTTTTTTTTTTAATTTTAAAAATCAAACTGATGATACATTTCCTTCTTTATATTTTCCGGGTAAGGTATTACTCAGGGATCACACCGCGTGACACGGATGAATACAGTGCTCCCCTTTCATACCCATCCATACTCATAAAAGAAGAACAGGTCAACAGTCTAAATTTTTTTAACCTACAAAAACATAAATAAAACAAACTGATGATACACTGTCTTCTCTTAATTTTCTGGGTAAGGTATTACTCAAGGATCACACCACGTGACACGAGTTAATATGGTTCTCCCCTTTCATACCCATCCTTACTCATAAAATAAGAACATGTCAACAGTCCGAGGTACTAATTAAATGAAATAAAACATGTAAACCACGGGTTGCATCCCGTGCAGTGCTTAATTTAACGTCTTTAGCTCTACTTGAACCCCCCGACTTAGCCAATTCCAACTTTCAAAATTTTAATGACCTCATCTTTCTCCACTTCAAAATTATTGAGAATACGTATCCCTTGTGGTTGGTAAGAAGATTTTGAATGAACAATCCTATTTTCTAAAATGAATGGGACAATCCAAAGAATATCAGAAATGGTTGATATTTTTTCTTCTATAGTATTTCCTAATAAATCAAAGATCAACCCCCATTTTGGGTTTCATGAGATGAATTAATGAAAACCCCAAGCTCTTGATTAACACAAATGGTAGGATACTCGAGTGGGGAAGGAAGGAAAATGATCTTGAGCTCGGTTTGGATAGGACATTTAGACACAGGTTGAGAATTTGAATCCAACTCAGTTTCATTTTAAAAATTCCCCAACAAAATTGATTCCTTTTGAATAGAATATTCAACCCCAATATTTGAAATAACAGTGTTAGGAATGGGAATGGACTCAATTTTTTTGATTTCTCTCAGTGGTTCAGTGATTGGTGTTTTTGAAAAATCATCAAAAGAGTTACACTTAGGAGACTCAATCCACGATGTCAAATTCCCCTCTCGTGAATACATGAAATCAATTTCATCCTGATTTAAAGAACCTTCAACAATTTCTTGATTCCCTTCCCCTACCCCAAATCTAATGGTTGGTTATTAAATTAATTCATGAGAGGATTGTGGGAAACTAGACACTCCACATAAGGTTTTGGAAGGTACAATTGGTGTCGGGATGAGTTCCTCAGAAGTATTAATGTGTTGTAGTTCTAATCTCAAAGATGAGACCTCAGAACTCATTATATCCATTTGATTACACAATTTTTCAAGAAATTATTTTGGAACAGATAGGATGGGATGTTGAACATTATGGACTTCACTAATATTGGACAACTCAATCATCCTTGAGAGGGAAGGATATCGATCATTTAAACATTCATTATCCCATTGATTGTACATCTCAGCGGGTGCGGGGTAATCATTCAAGGGTTGATCAAAGAAATTTTCTAATTTAGGGGATTACCAATATTGATATTCCATTTGATCCCAACATGAGTTTGTGACATGGTAATTTGGAAGATACTCCATTGGATAAGACAGAAAGTTGGATTCTAGATTCTTAGGATACACACAAACAGAAAGGGGGAAAAGATAAGAGGGATGGGGGTGAGAATAGAGAAAGTGGGGTGAGAAAAGGATGATAGTGTCTAAGGTAACTTACTTGGGTCCCCGGAAATGGCGCCAAAATTTGATTGCGCCCAAATTTAATCTACAGGTATACGGTCGTTGTAGTACAGGTAGGGGTTGAATCCACAGGGACCGAAGAAGAAACTGAGAGACACTCTGATTTTGGAAGGATTTGGCTATGGATTGGCCAACTATTTGGATTGATTTGATTTTAATAACTACTGATTTAATCTAAAGAGAATAAATTAAAACATACAATTACTTAGTCTAAAACAATTAATAGAGATGAGTTGATCCTAAGTTGTTACTAGGGTTAGATTGGATGTATTTATTTTCTTATAACGTTCGTTTCACTAATTCAAGACGTATCCAAAAAAATGATATAATTCCTCAACATCATTCACCAATTTAATCCCTACACCATTCCAAGGATAATCAAAAATTCACTTAGAAGATCAATTTAATGATCACTCCAAGGAATTGGATTGTACTAGCACTCGAAATGTGTTATTGTTAAAGTTGGCGAAGATGAAGAAGAAATTAATCATCAAATGGAAATATTAAATTAATGAAATTATTACAGAATTTTAAATCATAAAATAACATCCAATCATCCCCATGAAACTCCCTAGGACTAACCCATAAGGGGTTAGCCCTCCATTTATACAATTAAATAAATGGAAGCGGGAAGTCGACTTAAAGAAGCGAAATTGGAGAAGAAAAATAAAACAATGAAACGATCACTCCACCGTTGTGTGAATAAATTAACAAGTTCTGGTGTGAATGAATTAACACATTAAAGAAACGGTATCAAAGTGATAATAATAAGAAAATAAAAATATTAAATGAAGAACTTTTATTAAGAACTAATGTGATTCAAATAACTTACATGAGAATGAAGAACGATTACAATATCAAATGGACAGCAAAACATTACAATGAAACAAAGCATACAAGATCCCTAAATCCTCCACCACTACTGCCTTAAATAGGAAACAATGAAGTCTTTTCCGATCCCCCAACATCCCATGTTCCATTAATTAATTTTTTTAGGGAAAAGTGGGTGGAACATTAATGTTGAGAGACTTTTCCACTTCTTGCCCCGAAGTTGCATCCAGCTTGCATCAACCGGAAATACGCGCCTAAAGTACCTTCTATAAGGATGAATTTGAGTAGGCTATAGAAGACTTAAATGAATAACCGGATGTGCCCTAACATTCTGTAAAATGTCAGCCCAAAATAATAAACCGTTCGCGAGATATGATAAATATAGTGGGCTATTTTTCTGGGCCGCAGAATCTGGCCCAAAATTGAATCTTCAACTTGGGCCGCCTTAATCACCACCATTTAAGACAAATTATCACTGGATCCAGAAGATATATTTGTTCCTCTATATGTCTTCTAGTCTACCATGAATTTTGGGATTCATTGGGACTTTATTGTGAGCCCCACATTCCCATCGGTGTGATTATATCCAATCTGCCTTCTCCAGAATTGTTTCTTTTCATCGCCAAATATCCCCATCATCCATTATGAATACTACATTGATCCCTGAATGAAAAATGTTCATATTTATGTTTATATACATTTAAAAAAATATCAAATTAAAATATGTATAATTACATTCTTTAAAATCAGATGAAACATTGGGCCTAAATTGGTGCATATTAGGCATGAAGTGCACAAATGATGAGAATGAATGTTCAAAATTAAAATCCACTAACTCAGGACCATAAGATCAAAAATGAATATTTAATAATCTTAAAATGTAATCAAAATATGTGTTTATATTGGCTAATCACACCCCCCAACTTGATTTTTTCTAGTCCCAAGCAAAATATATCTCACAAAAATGAAATTCGAATGACCTTTTCCAAAAACATTTTAATACACATTTCTCACCCAAAGATAACATACCAAACAATTATGAAACCCATCAAAATAATTTAAAACAAGCTATGTCCACAGGAATATCTCAAGCCCAAGCCCATTCCTTTGTTCAAATTCATTGCCATATTTCATCCAAATTCAATTAAGCATGATGAAGTGTTGTGCGTCACAATAGACATGGGGGTTCATTTCCATTCGAGGGAGAAAAGATGGAAGCGCTAGGAGCAATCAAATTTTAATAATAAGATGAGTACTCATTTTTTTATTTTCTTTTTGTTTTTCGTTTTTTTTTGCAATTTTTCCATGGTAATTGAAATTGAACTCAACCGAGTCAACCCATGTTGCAAGACTTTGCCGATGACTCCCAGGCTCAAAGACCTTAGGGCACCAAGTGAAGCTCACATAATCGGGCATCATCTTGAGTTAACTCAATCAAAAACAAATTCAAATTACCAAAAATAGAGATAAAATGCCCAACTCTGGGCCAGAAAACTATGGAGTCACGATCCCCAAGTGCCGAAAGCCACACATTAGGTTAATTCATTACTCTACGCACAATTGATTTTTTTTGAATACTCATATTAAAATTAAAATGATCGCCAATCCTATGCTATTTATTATGGGTCCCCAAGATCTTAAACTAAGACCCCACAATATAGAGGACATGCATTGTGTTTTTTTATTAAATGGATGAAAATATAACAGTGAAAAATCCCATCGGACAACCGAACTTTCCAATATCTATGCACATGAACCTAAACTTGAATTAAAATCAGAATCAAGGCATGCAAAATTATTTGATACCCAATTTTAGAGATTGAAATGTGTGTTATCATGTTCAAGGTTAATGACATTTTTCCTTCCACACATTTTCATCTCCCCACCAACTTGTAATAACAATTTCCCCACTGTTTAAAGAAAAGAAAGATTAGAATGGGTAGAGGAGAGGAGTTCAAAGAGGAAATTGAAAATGATAAACATGGAACAAATTCACCTGATTTTTGAAGTTGAAGTTCATGATGCTCCAGATTACTCTTTTGATCTCTTAGGAGATGTATGCACCTCCTTGATCGAATATGTATCACCCAAAATAGTCCCTGAACCATACAAAGAAGAACAAACCAGACAAAACAAACAACACAACAATTTATTTAAAACCAAGTATCAACATTTTTATGGGTTTCTTTTTTTTTTAATTTTAAAAATCAAAATCATGATACATTTCCTTCTTTATATTTTCCGGGTAAGGTATTACTCAGGGATCACACCGCGTGACACGGATGAATACGGTGCTCCCATTTCATACCCATCCATACTCATAAAAGAAGAACAGGTCAACAGTCTAAATTTTTTTAACCTACAAAAACATAAATAAAACAAACTGATGATACATTGTCTTCTCTTAATTTTCTGGGTAAGGTATTACTCAAGGATCACACCACGTGACACGGGTGAATATGGTGCTCCCCTTTCATACCCATCCTTACTCATAAAATAAGAACATGTCAACAGTCTGAGGTACTAATTAAATGAAATAAAACATGAAAACCACGGGTTGCCTCCCGTGCAGCGCTTAATTTAACGTCTTTAGCTCTCCTTGAACCCCCCCGACTTAGCCAATTCCAACTTTCAAAATTTTAATGACCTCATCTTTCTCCACTTCAAAATTATTGAGAATACGTATCCCTTGTGGTTGGTAAGAAGATTTTGAATGAACAATCCTATTTTCTAAAATGAATGGGACAATCCAAAGAATATCAGAAATGGTTGATATTTTTTCTTCTGTAATCTTTCCTAATAAATCAAAGATCAACCCCCCATTTTGGGTTTCATGAGATGAATTAATGAAAACCCCAAGCTCTTGATTAACACAAATGGTAGGATACTCGAGTGGGGAAGGAAGGACAATGATCTTGAGCTCAGTTTGGATAGGACATTTAGACACAGGTTGATAATTTGAATCCAACTCAGTTTCATTTTCAAAATTCCCCAACAAAATCGATTCCTTTTGAATAGAATATTCAACCCCAATATTTGAAAGAAAAGTGTTAGGAATGGGAATGGACTCAATGTTTTTGATTTCTCTCAGTGGTTCAGTGATTGGTGTTTTTTGAAAAATCATCAATAGAGTTACACTTAGGAGACTCAATCCACAATGTCAAATTCCCCTCTTGTGAATACATGAAATCAATTTCCTCCTGATTTAAAGACCCTTCAAAAATTTCTTGATTCACTTCCCCTACCCCAAATACAAAGGTCGGTTCTTCAATTAATTCATGAGAGTATTGTGGGAAACTAGACACTCCACATAAGGTTTTGGAAGGTACAATTGGTGTCGGGATGAGTTCCTCAGAAGTATTAATGTGTTATAGTTGTAATCTCAAAGATGATACCTCAGAACTCAATATATCCATTTGATTACACAATTTTTCAAGAAATGATTTAGGAACAGATAGGATGAGATTTTGAACATTATGGAATTCACTAATATTGGACAACTCAATCATCCTTGAGAGGGAAGGATATCGATCATTTAAACATTCATTATCCCATTGATTATACGTCTCAGCGGGTGCAGGGTAATCATTCAAGGGTTGATCAAAGAAATTTTCTAATTTAGGGGCTTCCCAATATTAATATTCCATTTGATTCCAACATGAGTTTGTGACATGGTAATTTGTAAGATACTCCATTGGATAAGACAGAAAGTTGGATTCTAGATTCTTAGGATACACACAAACAGAAAGGAGGAAAAGATAAGAGGGATGGGGGTGAGAATAGAGAAAGTGGGGTGCGAAAAGGATGATAGTGTCTAAGGTAACTTACTTGGGTCCCCGGAAATGGCGCCAAAATTTGGTTGCGCCCAAATTTACCCTACAGGTATGCGGTCGTTGTAGTACAGGTAGGGGTCGAATCCACAGGGACCGAAGAAGAAACTGAGAGACACTCTGATTTTGGAAGGATTTGGCTATAGAGTGGCCAACTATTTGGATTGATTTGATTTTAATAACTACTGATTTAATCTAAAGAGAATAAATTAAAACATACAATTACTTAGTCTAAAGCAATTAATGGAGATGAGTTGATCCTAAGTTGTTACTAGGGTTAGATTGGATGTATTTATTTTCTTATAACGTTCGTTTCACTAATTCAAGATGTATCCAAAAAAATGATATAATTGCTCAAAATAATTCACCAATTTAATCCCTACACCATTCCAAGGATAATCAAAAATGAACTTAGAGGATCAATTTAATGATCACTCCAAGGAATTGGATTGTACTAGCACTCGAAATGTGTCATTGTTAAAGTTGGCAAAGATGAAGAAGAAATTAATCATCAAATGGAAATATTAAATTAATGAAATGATTACAGAATTTTAAATCATAAAATAACATCCAATAATACCCATGCAACTCCCTAGGACCAACCCATAAGGGGTTATCCCTCCATTTATACTATTAAATAAATGGAAGCGGGAATTCGACTTAAAGAAGCGTAATTGGAGAAGAAAAATAAAACAATGAAACGATCACTCCACCGTTGTGTGAATAAATTCATAAGTGATGGTGTGAATGAATTCACACCTTAAAGCAACGGTATCAAAATGATAAGAAGAAGAAAATAAAAAAATGAAATGAAGAACTTTTATTAAGAACTAATGTGATTCAAATAACTTACATGAGAATGAAGAACGATTACAACATCAAATGGACAGCAAAACATTACAATGAAACAAAGCATACAAGATCCCTAAATCCTCCACCACTACTGACTTAAATAGGAAAAAATGAAGTCTTTGCCGATACCCCAACATCCCATGTGCCTTTAATTAATTGGTTTGGGGAAAAGTGGGTGGAACATTAATGTTGAGAGACTTTTCCACTTCTTGCCCCGAAGTTGCAGCCAGCTTGCATCCACCGGAAAGACGCGCCTAAAGGACCTTCTATAAGGATGAATTTTAGTGGGCCCTAGAAGACTTAAATTAATCACCGGATGTCCCCTAAAATTATGTAAAATGTCATCCCAAAATAATAAACCGTTCGCGAGATATGATAAATATAGTGGGCTGTTTTTCTGGACCGCAGAATCTGGCCCAGAATTGAATCTTCAACTTGGGCCGCCTTAATCACCACCATTTAGAACGAATTAGCACTGGATCCAGAATAAGTATTTGTTCCTCTATATGTCTTCTAGTATAAAATGAATTTTGGGCTTCATTGGGACTGTATTGTGGGCCCCACATTCCCATCGGTGGGATTATATCCAATCTGCCTTCTCCAGAATTGTTTCTTTTCATCGCCAAATATCCCCATCATCCTTTATGAATACTCCATTGATCCCTGAATAAAAAATGTTCATATTTATGTTTATATCCATTTAAAAAAATATCAAATTAAAATATGTATAATTAAATTCATTAAAGTCAGATGAAACATTGGGCCTAAATTGGTGCATATTAGGCATGAAGTGCACAAATGATGAGAATGAATGTTCAAAATTAAAATCCACTAACTCAGGCCCATAAGATCAAAAATGAACATTTAATACCCTTAAAATGTAATCCAAATATGTGTTTCTATTGGCTAATCAATTTGGATGATGATGAAGAGACTACAAGTGAAATATGAGATGAAAGAAATGATGAAGCTCAGTCAGTGGTTTAAGAAGTTTGTGGAATGATTGTATGTTTATAAAGAATAATGTATGGTACTATGGAATAAAAAATTATCTAAGGATTGTTACATTATTGTGTTTCCTAATGTATTTGAAAGTATATGTTGAATGGTACCG
Source organism: Viscum album (assembly GCA_963277665.1). Taxonomy (NCBI): domain Eukaryota; kingdom Viridiplantae; phylum Streptophyta; class Magnoliopsida; order Santalales; family Viscaceae; genus Viscum; species Viscum album. The sequence continues at coordinate 1,018,289,059 of OY728138.1, read as the reverse complement.
GTAACCATGAAAGGTTATTCAGATATTTTTGCAAAGTAGATGATATGTGCATAATGAAGGGATAAGAAGATAATGAGATGTTTGATTGTATTCATGAGCTCATGATTGATATAAGGACTAAGTGATATCATGGTTTGAGTATATAGAATTTTGAGGATTTTGGTATATGGAAAGTGTTAACTTTTTACTGCATTCATGTTTTCACTAAGGTTTAATGGGTATTCATTCTTCAAGAGAATACATGATTAAGGTATTCACATGTTTGTAATTTGACCAACAAGATATATCTTATGATATATGGGGGATAAATGATGGAATTTACGTGATTGTTATGTGACATTTCAAGTAATCATTTTCTTTATACTATGAGCTTGGACCGATGTATTTTAGATAAGCCTAAATATTGGAATGGATTATGTTGGACATAAGTTAGTATTGTTTAAGGATAGAACTTTTTTCGATATTATTGATGGGATGTTATAGTAATGTAGTTTTAGAAAAAGGACAACCAGCAGGACGGGAGACAACCCATCGCGTCGGACAAGGATATGGGAATCGAACCCACAACTGAAGTGCGACTGGCCTTTATCGCATACCAATGGCCTACAGGAAGTCCCTGGTTAGTAAAAACTAGTTTTATTTATTAAGCGATATGATATATGAAGTATAAGTTCATTTTTGGAATCGTATATGATTAAACTCACCATAGATGGACTTATGTATATTTGATAACTTTTGCAATCCTTTTGTTTGAAACAGATGGAATGACCCATCATTCTATCACATGACCTGTTAACACTTCACGAATAACAAACTCAACTTCATTTCTTTAAGAGATGAAGTGGAAATTGTTGAAAGCACGAACAACCGTGAGATTGTACCAAAATCAAGAAAGTATTTCTTCAAATTCAAAATTTTCAACTTTAGGGAAATGATATTGAAAACCAAAAATGTTGTCCTAGTGCTCTTATATCCGATGAATCAGATGGTACCTTAGATCATCAAAAATTTATGGCTTTGTGATTGTTGTCTTTTTCATAGCCATGTCCTCTACCACTCTCCATCAGAACTTGATGGTTAGATTTTTCTTCCATATCCATATTTTCACCTATGTTCTCCTATATGGAAACCCAGTGATAAGTTAATTTGGGTAACCGTTACGTTTCATACTTTAGTTTTTAAAGTTAAGTTTTGGTATTTCATTTTATGATGTGCGTTGCAATTAAAGAAACTTTCAAGTAGAAAACCATGTATAACCCCGACGAATTTCGAGGGCGAAATTCATTTTAAGGGGGGTAGAATGTAACAACCCAATATTTTATGATAATTATTCTTTTTAATTTATTTTATGTCATGTGTTTTATGATACAACAAGATTGTCTTGTTCTATACGCCACACTGTATTAGCTTGAAGTATACGCAACACTATTCTTAGATTGTGTTTCACACAATTTCAAGTTCATTTTATAATAGTCATTCTATGCAATATTGAGTGTATATATATATATATTCAATGTATAAATTAAATATGGTTGAATTATATTATACGAAATAATGAAGGATTCTTGCACAACATGTAACCCTGACTTGGCTTGCATTACAAGCAATCACGACCTTCCTCGATAGCATGTGTTGTACGCAATACCGTGTTTTACTAAACAACAATATATTATTATAATATTATTATGAACTAGCCATTATGAATAGTATTAACTAAATTTTGAATTTTATAACATTATTATTTATCTTACACATTTTCTAGAACATGGTATGAGAAAAAAATAAATATTTTGGGTAAAATATGTATTTTTCAAAAAATTCAGTTTTGCCGCCTTTGGATGGCGCACCCACTTTAAATCTAGTTGTTGACATGTTTATAAGTTCAATTTTACAAAACAAAATTCTTCTTTTGAATCAGGATATAAAAATTTACATTGGATAAATTTTTGATATTTTTCTGATAACTTTCATATTTTAATGAATAGTAAAAACACGCTATATTTTAATTAAAAACAACTTTTTTCATCGTAATAATTTATATGGTTAAATTATAATATTTAATGGTTTTAAAGTATAAATAGAATATATTTTTACCATTTAATATAATTTATGTCATTACCATTGATTTTACATTGAATTCGTAGGTTAAATCAATTCAATCTTTTACAATGTTTTAAACAAAAACCCATTTTCATTCGACAACGGGATTAATTTTAATTTAATTTCTGAAACTTATATGTATTGAATTTGAAAAAATGGATTCAATATTTGGAATCAGTGGGTCAAAATTATGTTAATAGGCTACTTTTTATTTTTGGGAATTATGAATAGTAACTACGGTAAATTTTATTTACCATAGTTAAAGGTAAATCGGGTAATTAAGGGTAAATATAATATTATAAAATTACCCTAACACATGCCAAAATTCTATTGGATGACTAAAAGTAGACCCATATCACCTAAGGGTTGGATTAGATTCATTTAATGGACTTTTTTCCATGAAAATAATTTAATTATTATTAAACCCAAAGAAAGTGACAACATGTCACTCTCTTAAATCTTATAAGTATATTAATTTTAATTTAGTGATAAACTTCATGAAACTTAAAACATTAATAGTCTCCTAAAATCTAATTAAATTATCTACATCATATGAATTTATTTATAATTTTTAGGGATTAAATAATTATCATTAATTGTGACACAATAGTGATGCAGAAATTGTTTATCTAGTGAAAAATCGAGAATATTGTTTTTATTAAACTAATAGTGACCATAAAAGGCACAATACCCTGACCAAAACTTATTGGTCATGTAACTTTAAACCATAATCACCCAATGGGCTAATATTTGACCATTTGGATCCTTATAAAAGCGATTATGACACTTATATTATATTATTTTAAATGATTCCAAAGTTGTCACCTTCATAATTTAATAAATATAACAATTTAACTATTGTGATTTTAAGATGCTAAATTCGATTAAAAGTATTATTGTGAACGTTAATAGATTTACCTTCATCATAGGATTTTATTTTTAATTTTTATGCAACAAATAAGTATATTAAATAATTATACAAAAATGATGTAGTAATTATTTTATTAAGAGATAAACCAAATAAATGGTTTTAAAAATAATAAAATAAATATTATATGAACTATTTAATGTGCTCCACTAATTTTATAGATACATATGACCTTTTATGAATCTATTAAAGCTTTTATTTTGAACATATATTCTGTATATATTTTATTTAAATTCAAATAAATGAATAGTGTCAAAATTGACACTATTGTTATTTTATAAAAATAACATATTATAAAATTGTTTAAAAATGAAAAAAATATTTAAAAATTATAAATTTAAATTTATATGGTATAAAATGTTATAAAGTATCCAATTATGGACAATTCACAACAAATAAGTAATTATTTGTTATAATTTAAAATTTAGAATGTTATCACCACAAATAAAATTAAATTGATTAAATAAGGATAAATCAAGTTGATAATGTTGAAAATAAATTCCTAACATGTCTAAATTTTATTGGTTGATAATATTACAACCCTATCTCCTATAATATTTGAATATGAGTCATTTTTGGAGGTTTTTAAGTGGGGTTATATTTATTATAAATTAATATTTTTAAGATTTCCAAAGGTGCCCCTCTCCTCCCTTATAAAAGGGCACCTCCTCCCTCTCCTACTAACACCAATTTGAGCCTTCAAGCTCGGCCAACCCCTGCCAAATTATCTTCTACACTTCCCTAGAAACATCCTAGAGGTCCTGGTATTCTTCAAAGACCAATTTTAGTGCCCTAAGAGGAGGTCTCAAAGAGGCGCTTCAAAGAAGAGGTAATGTCCGTTACCGATTCTTTCAACTTTATTTCTTTTTCCACTTCTTCTTATTAGGTTGTTTCATTATGAAGTAATAACATCAGTATCAATAATATACTGATATGTTATTATAAGTATGAAACAACCCTATTTCACCATCTATCCATCCTACGGAAAATGAAATCACCGCACGTGCGCACGTACGGAATACCGTCTCCAGGCCGTGGTGTAATCTATTTTCCACCACCACCTTACATGTATGGGTATAATGGTGAAAGTAATGAATATATATAATTATTGTAAAGTTATATTGATTCTTTAATATTATACATACACTTTAATACAATTCCACGATCATGGGAATGATATCATCGCTCGTGCGTACGTACGGAATACCGTCTCCACGACGCGATGAGATTCACTCTTCATGATAACCATTAAAGAATGATTATAAATTATATATAATAAGTAATAATGAAATATATGACATAATAATGCTACTGGATTTATGTATATATATATTTATGTCATCTACTTAATTCCGTTCAATTCAATAAGGAAACGAAAACAACGTTCATGCATACGTACGACCTACCGTCTCCATGAACAGTGTATTTATTTCCATTTATCGATCCATTATATATATGTATATTCTGAATATATATTATATATAAATCATTTTTTAAATTCTGTATTTAAGTAATCATGATCTAAGTAATCATATGAATAATTACAAGTTGAAACACGAACGAAAAATGAGACGATTTTACCCAAAATGCTACTTTAACATGAATTTACAAAAGAACAGGTAATATAAAGTCATAAGTGAACCATATATATGAATATGATTTTGTAATAAGTAAATGACATTATTTAAATCATTATACAGGAGGTTTGGATACGTACGAAGCATATCGGGCCTAAGGTAAGGGATAATGTTGCAATCTCAATTGTTTTCTATCCGATATTGCTTATACGTAAATATTTACTGGGGTTATTTCTATCATCCATGTACATGTTTTATAAAAGTGTTTTCATGTATTTTTAAAGTCCTTTTTACCCATTTTTGACTTTTACTACATGGTACATAAGGAATATTTCTTTTGTTTACGTTACGAGGTACTTTTTTGACTTTTCCGACAAAAGTACGAGGAGAATGTTATTTTTAACTTATACGGCGTGAAAGGATTTTTACGGTTTTATAAAGCCTTATTTTAATGAAGCTTCCTCCAAAATATTTCATGACTATTTTCAAAAAAATATCCTTCTTTTAAAATTTCATGACTTTTTGTGAAAAGAAATTGATTTTGAATAAGAAAGGATATTTTCCTCAAGAATTAATTTCAAGTGTTTTATCAAAACCATTTTACATCTAAGATGAAATTATTTTCATATGTGTATGTTTCAAGTATAATGTCTCTATGATTTAAATGGCTTCAATTTTCTTATGATGAAATGATATCCATTTTTTTATATGGATTATGTTATGATGGGATGATGTTTATAAAACCCATTTTTATTCTTTGGGTTATGATGAATGATTTATGTTTATGTTGTGGCACAAGTAAGAATGATTTCATTATCAGATGTGTGGGACCTATATCTCTCTCCAATGCATTGGGTAAAGATTTATATCTCATGAGATAGACAAGGCTGGAACGACAAGTTAAACCGATTCATTAATACAGGACTGGAATGAGGAGTGAACTCGATTCAGAAAGGGACTTTGTACACTAAGATGGTCTTGGTAGCAATGCCTTGGCTACTATGGAAATCATATCATGTGCTTAATGGTTTCCACAATTAAATGTTTTATTCCCATGATATTTTATCATGATTGATGTTCCCTTATGATATATGCCTTACGTACTTCCAAGATTCATTTCTTTGCTCAAGATTTTGATGTTTAGATTTTATGTTTAAGTTTTTGCATTCAAATCTTTATGGATTGTTTTATGTTCTCTATGTTTACCCTTACTGGGCATTTGAGATCACCCCTTTTATGTTTTCTTTTCCCCAGGATAAAAAAGAAAGGTTTTAGGTAAGAAAAAAAGGGAAGATCTTTATTGGGAGATGTTGAAGATCTTTCACCATGGTTAGAAGATTTTATTCCGAGTTTCCAAAGAAACTAAACTATTACGGTCCTTGTGTGTATGTTTTTCTTATGTATTAAGTATTCTGAAAAAGTAATGTAATGTCCATGTACATCAAGATTTGGGTCTCTACAAGATATCAAGAATATCTTATTGAGAAAGGGGACCTATATTGTTTCTAATTTGTACATTGTTTATGCTACCAATTTCTGCTACATTGTTTCTACTTTCTACATTGTTTCTACTACCCATTTCTGATGCTTCAAAATACATCAAAAAAATTATACAGATGACTATAGGTTCTAGAAGAATAGACGAGGATGAGGGTGATGTGAAGGATTATAAGAATTAGAACTGATTTGGTTTTCCAGGTGACTTGTGCTTTATCATTCATTGTAGATTATGTCCCTTCATTTTATCTTATTTTCCATGTGAACAACTGCTCGTTTTGATTTGGTGAAGAGGTATGGACCTGTTTTTTTTTGGGAGAAGAGGATATACCAATGGTTTATAGAACCACTGGTATACAGCTAATGGGCGGAAAGTCTGTATATCACGTTTATTGAACCTTTGGTTTACATATATTCCAACAGTTTCAAGAACTGTTGGTACACAAGGCTGTTGGACAGTAGGTGCCATGGTTCTTGAACCGTTGGTATATATATATGCCAACGATTTCAAGAACTTTTGGTATACAAGGTATGTATCCCATAATTTTATTACAACGATTTTAAGAACCGTTGGTATAAATATATCCTAATGGTTTTAGTGAAACTGTTGGAATAGAGTAATTTCAGGTATCTTGCCCCAACAGTTTCATAAAACTAATGGTATAGAGATACTGCAATTACAAACTGACCAACAGTTTCCTAAACCATTTGGATATTCTATCCCAATGATTTAAGGGGCTATCCCAATAGTTTGTAACAATTGGGATAAGTGATATTTTTTAGTAGTGTTGGCTCACTGTTCAGTTTTATGATGGTGTTATGACCCTAGATACTTCATTTGGGATCATAACAGAGGGTGTATACCTATGTAGGGAGTTCCCCCTTGATATTGGTGGGTGTCACATCATATAGAATATTTTTTTTCTTAATAATACAACATTTGACATCTTACTTGGGATGGAATGGCTAGTTTCTTATTGATCCCATGTCGATTATTATCACCAGAGGGAGACCTTCACATCACTAGGGGGTTTATTCACAAGGGTTAATGGGATGTCTAGGACATATTATCTAGACCACAACATCATGGTATGGGTGGGATGAAAACCCAAATTTATATTTTATATCTCGATGATAAGATACCATGTCACACATACTTCCCTATAGTGGTTGATCGTTTCAGGTACGTTTTCCAGGATGAATTTTTTGGTTTACCTATTAAGATAAAGGTAGAGTTATCCATTGAGCTAGTTCTAGGATATTCACCAATAACCATTCGTCTTTACTAGATGGATACTATGGAGTTATAGGATCTTAAGAGGCAATTGGAAGACTTGAAAGCAATAGGGTTTATACAACTCAGTACTTATCCATGGGGGTTTCTAGTCCTTTTTTCCAAAAAGGTATATGATACCCTTAGGATTTGTATGTATTACTAATAATTGAACAAGTTGACAGTTAAGAAATAGTATCCCTTATCGTAGATAAATTTCCTTTTTGATAAGCTCTATGGATATTGGGTTTTCTTGAAGATTGATTTGATATCTATAAATTATCAGGTGCGTATTTGATCTGTATACATACATCGCAAAACTTTTCATAGAAGGTATGGAATATATGAGTATCTAGTTATGCCATATCATCTCAAGAATGTGCCAAAAGTTTTCATGGAGTTTAATAACTATGTTTTCCATCCTTATCTAGACTCTTTTGTGGTGGTTTTCATGGGATATATCTTGGTGTATTCTCATAATCAATATGACCATGCAAAACATCTTCAGATCATTTTGGATTCATTAATAGAGCATCAGTTATATGCTAAGATCACAAAGTTCCAGTTCTATATGGATAATATTCACTTCCCATGTCATATTATCTCAGATATTGGAGTATCAGTCGACCTAGTGAAGGTGAGAGATATAGTATCCTAAGAGTAGCCTAAGAATGTATTTGACATACACAGTTTCTTGGGGCTTACTGAATATTAAATTCATTTCATATAGGACTTATAATGCTTATTATAACCTATTATGAGCTTGAATAAGAAGGGTGTAAAGTATTTATATATAGATACCTATGAGATGACCTTTCAGGAGTTGAAAGAGATATTGGATTCAGTTCTGTTCCTGATTCTCCTAGAGTCGGGTAGGATCTACACTATGTATCGTGATTCATCAGGTATCAGGAATAGAGTATTTATAATATAGAAGGATAGAGTCATGGAGTATGAGTCTAATTAGTTGAGTCCACACTAGAATAATTATCCAACAAACAATCTTGAGTTAGATACTGCTATTCATGATTTTCATTGTTGGAGAAATTATTTATCGGGATAGGGATATGTGGTGTACACCTAAAAAAAACCTCAAGTGTATATTTAAAAAACGTGATATGAATTTGAGGCAATGAAGGTGGGTTGAGTACCTATGTTATCTTGACTTTGATCTTTCCGATATGCCTGGTAAGGGAAATATAGATGCTGATGCCCTGAGCAGGAGGACTCAGATATAGGTAGTTCTAGAGGCCAGTAATGAGTAGAACCTTATGGGATTATTATTAGAATTACAATTGGAGGTGGAGGATAGTTATGCACAAATGTTCCTTTCTTCTTTATATGTGAGCTCTACTCTTCAAGATAGAGTGAGGATGAAAAATTATCTGATGCTGATGGCATAATCTTATGGGAAAGTGTGGAAGGTGATGAAACACCTCCTAGTTGGACTATGGTTGAGGATGAAATTCTACATATACATGGTCACAAATGGGTTCCAGTAGACATGAAAAATGATATGATGTGAGATTTTTATACCTCAGTTTGGGCTGTACGTCCCGACATTACTAAGATGTGTTGAGATTCACATTGCCAGTATTGGTGGCTGTGAATGAAATGTGAGGTATCTAGTTTTATCATGAGGTATTCTACCTATCAGCAGGTAAAGGAAAAATATTAGTGAACATCTGTACTTTTATAGTAGTTACATATTATCAAGTATAAATGGGATGATGTTGTGTTAGATTTGATGACTGAGTTTTTGAGGCCGACTTGAGGTAGTGATGCAGTGTTGGTTGTTGTGGATAGGCTCACTAAGTTTTATTATTTCCTACTGATTAGGGAGACCTTCTCAATGGATGATTTTGGGAAAATTTATATCTATGAGATAGTGTTACTTAATGGGGTTCCTCATATTGTGGTATCAGATAGGGATGCCTATTTTAAGTATCAGTTCTAGTATTTTATACAGAGGGAGTTGGGTATATAGGTGCTTCTGAGCACAAAATATGACCCTCATACTGATGGATAGTCAGAGCTCATGATTCTAGTGCTCAAGGAAATACTGAGAGCTTGAGTCTTGAATTTTATGGGATTTTGGGAGAGGCATATACCCATTTTTAGTTTTCCTATAATAATAAATATCAGGTGACTATACAAATGTAACCTTTTAAAGGATTTGTACAATAGGTCATGATGATTGACCCTTTTCTAGTTAGAGGCAGGAGAGGTAGATTTACATATACATCATATTATTCTAGAGACTTCAAAGAAAGTTTAGTTAATTCAAAAATGGATGGATACCAAATAATCTAGATATAAATATTATGCCAATCACCATCTATGACATCTAGAGTTCAATTTTAGGGATCAAGTATTTTTGGTATCTCACTGAGACTAGAACATGGATGGATTAGGAGATAGTTTAAGATTTCACCATGATATGTCAGGCCATTCATGATTCTGGAGAGAGTCAGGCTACTAGCCTATCACTTGAAGTTACCTTATAGGTACTAGACTATGAATGACATCTTCCATGTATCTCAGCTATGCCATTATCACTCAGAACCATCTCACACTCTACTGCTAGATTAGGTGGAGTTATAGTTATATGCATCCTTCATGGAGTATCCTATTCATATTATCGACAGGAGCACAAAGGTTCTCCGAGACTGGTCAGTTCCTCAAGTATGGGTTCTATGGAATAATTTTCATTAATAGGATGATACTTGGGAGTGGGAGGCCGACATACATGATCAGTGGTAGAAATTATTCTTAGGCGATTCTTGACCACCCTTGAAAGGGAATTTCGTGGATAAATTTCATTAAGTGGGGAAGATTATAATATCCTGATTTTCCAATGAGATATAAATCTTTATTTTTTATTTTAACTTATTGATTTTGATCTAATGTGGGTGATTAATGTGATCATGTAATTATTAGGGGTGTCAAGGATTTTTTCAGAGCCTAGATCCCCACTTTTTGGAAAAAAGGTAGGTCGTACGGTTAGTAGAAATCAGGTGGGACAGGCAGCATGATTATTATTAATCTTGTAGGGATAAAAAAAGGGGTGTAATAGGTATCATGGTTTGAGGAAACCATGAAACTCAGGTGAATGCCCATATGACATGTTGTAGACCCTTGAAAGAGGCTTAGAAAACAGTTTTTTCATGGTTTGTCAAACCTTGCACATGAAACTGTGCGAGGCCCCCCATGAAACAGAGAAGGGTACATGGTTGGCATATGGTTTGGGAAATCATATGGCCAAACTATGAGACCTAGTGTTTCATGGGTGAATTTTACATTTTTTCCTTAATGAGTTCATAACTTAAGTTTTTATTCTTTCTCCCTCTATTAGATAGAACATTAAGCCTTGGGAGATCTACTTTGAAGACTATTGATAGTATTTTCTTTCATTTCTCGATCTAGCTCATATTTAAGCACTTTTGGTCTCATTGGATCCATTTCGGTAAGTTATTAAATCATCTTGTTCCATTTTTTATTTTTCTTCGCATCGATATATTTATTTAGGTGCAAGATAATATGCCCAATTTATAGTTTCATCATCTGTTCTTCATTTCTCTCTCAATATGAACTGAATCAGAGGTAAATTCTAGATGAATGTTTTACCATGTGTATATGGTAGGTGGTCTATAAATTTCCCTTAATGTTTTGTTTTTTATATTGATAGTTATAGATGTTCCATACACCATACTTTCCATCATTTCCCCTATAATGAACTGAATGCCTTGATTAAATTAATTGGAACTTGTTTTGGTTGCCTACTAGTACCTTTGATATTGTTGGAGGGTGTTATCCCAAACCCAGGCCACTCATGGGGTGTTCTTTTTCATATAGTTTACTTTATACCACCCTACTTGGCGTGTGAGTGCTCATCTTATTAGAGGACGATTTTATAATTGAATTTAATTGAATTGAGATAATCAATAGATGTTGATGCTTCCTTTTTCATGTGATTACATGAGGTTTAATGATTAATTTTTCTAAAGGGAAATTGTGGAAATGAGTTGGATAAAATCATGAAATGTAAATGTTATGAGATGATGAATGAATGAGATGATGAATTGATTATTGTAGTGGATAGCTTGGTCAGTATACCTTTGATCTATATTCTATATGATACCATGGAAATTTCTGCTCTATGGGTCTTAATTATAATAGTTAATTCCTTGGAATTATTTAATCATTGGATATTGATTCCATAAGATGCTTGGGGCCTTACTACCCTTGAATCTGATTTTAGCAGACACATGTTGGAAATGGTCTATTGAATTTATCCTTAGAATCCAACCATATCCATAACAATTTTCCATTGATATTATTCTAGGAATTGATGTGTATGCCTTGTCCTTCAATACGTTGGATTTGACCTTTTTGTGATTTGAAACTTTTTATTAAATGGAAAGGACATTGTGAAAATTTTGTTTATACAACATGACCGTGATGGATGTTATACACTGGATTATACAAAAATACCATTGTGGACATTTTTATATGATTACATATTTCCCTGGTATGTATATTAGTTTATAGTTTTTAGATTGGATAATTATCACACCTTCTTAATTATTGATTTACATCTTACCTTGTTTATGATATCTTTTTTATTTTTTATAGGGATCCTTGATAGGCTATAAGTTACCACTTGACTTGTGTCACATTACTCTCATTACTATTATACCTTTGATACATTGCACAAAAATTATTTTTACATTACACAGGTTGGATTTTTTATACACACCGCTGGTCTTGGCCTACTGAGTGTTTTCTCACACCCTGTTCAGGCCCCCATTGGGTATCTAGAAAACATTCATGGAAACAGGTAGGGACTGGAGCAAGCACCCTTTATATGATGCTTGAATATTAATTTATTAAGATCATGGGAGCATAGGACTGAGCATCACTCGTGATGCTATCTGGAGATATTATTTTGGTCTTTTTGTAATTTTGATACATGTATTATAATGGATGTCTGTATACCTATTTTACTACTTTGTATATACATGACACATAATTTTATATGTGAGTTTTCCTTTGGAATTTTTTCTTTATTCCTGTCTTGGATGTTTATTTTATTTATGAATGATTTACTGCTTCTTCTGTTGAGTATTATATTTATTATCACTATGATACACTTTGGAATAAGATAATAGTATCCTCATAGACAACCCTTATTCCCTCTATTCAAGTCGATAGCCTCTAGTGTACAAGGAGGTGTGCTTGAGGCTATGTGACCCATAAGATCGGGGCACCATTTTGTGGAATCCATATCATGATGTAATACCAAACAATGCTTGAGCATACCCATAATATAACAATTTACAAGAACCAAAACATTAATAAAGAAAATAGAGAATGAATTTCATCAAAAAACTCACAAAAACAACCATTATTCCTTTGATAACTTGATTAACTCAAGGAAAAGTAACATGTTCCATGATAATCTATTTCCTTATTTTTCTTCTTTTTAAAGGGAATATATTTTCATAGAACATGTTTCTTTTCCATGCGTTAATCATGTTATGAATGTAATAATGATTGTTTTTATGAGTTTAATAATGAAATTAATCTCTATTTAATCAATTCATGTTGTGTTTCTTCTACACTGTTATACGATAAGTATACCCTGATAACACCAAGTGTAATGTCCCGATAGTTCCTATAATAATCTATTTGAAACATGATTAACCCATGGAAAAGAAACGAATTACATAATAACATCCTTGAAACATTATTAAACTGTGGAAAAGAAATGAGTTCCATAAAAATACCTTTGAAACATTATTAAAACATAGAAAAGAAACTAGTTTCATAAGAACCTCTTTGAAACATGATTTACATAGGGAAATGAAATGGGTTCTATAATAATCCCTTTAAAAAATGATTAAACCATGAAATAGAAATTATTTTCATAACAATATATTTGAAAAATGAGTAACCCATGTAAAATAAATGGGTTCCATAATAATCTCTTTGAAACATGTTTAACCCATGGAAAATAAATGAGTACCATAACAACCTCTTTGAGACATGATTAACCCATGAAAAGGAAATGGGTTCCATAACAATCTCTTTGAAACATGATTAACCTGTGGAAAATAAATGGGTTCAATTTAAATATCTTTGATACAATATTAATCCATTTTAAGAAATAATGGGGATGGTATCATTACAAAATATCCCCATTGGATCATAAGTAACAAACAGGGTTGTTGACATTTATAAATGAAAATACCATTAAAATATCATTAAAAATATTTTTGAGGAAAATAACATTTTCATTTTGAAAATAACTTTTAAAATATAAAATTCCCAAAAATATTCTGAAAATAATTTTCTTTGAATTTTTTTTGGAATCTTGTCAAGTAAAATTCAATTAAAATAATATAAATGATGGGAAACAATATGTTATTGTCATAAATGTTAAAAATAAAAATTGTTTTCAAAACAACTTGAAAAAGGGAGTCTAAGTGATATATTTGTAAAATGTTAACAAATTTCCTTTTATAAACATTTTAAAAGAAGGTAAAAGATCATGTAAATGGATTTAGAAAATAATTTATCTTTATGAAATATATTTTTTGAAATAATTTTAGAAAACATGTATATGGAAGAGAAAAATACCCAATCCAAAAGGAAAATACAAGACCGATATCACCTAAAAATGAACTTCTTGATATTTATTCTAGCAATAAGGGAGTGAATGGAAATTAAATATGTGAACAAAATTCAAAAATAGAGGATAATAATATAGATATCATTAAATAAAATAATTTCACATTATTTCCTTCAAAATAAAATTTAACATAAAAAAAACTAATGAAAGGATATTTTAACATATAGCCTTTTAAACTTTGGTAACTATTCAATCATTAGAATAATTAAATAATAACATCGAATTATACTTTATATATCATGAAAATAATAAGTTTCGTGATATAACATGTAAAAGGTTAGTATATACACCTCATAAATTATTATAGGTTCATATCATAAATCTATGGAACATAAGCCTTAGCCTAGTTGGTGAGGTCTGTCTAAGTGAATCCAAGAGACCCGGGTTTGAAACTAGGCAGAGAAATAATTTTGGGTTATTGTAGCATTACTGTAGCAGGTACTTTTCGGTACTATAGCACCCAGAACTATTCACATTGGGCCATTGGTTTGGGCTTGGATTCCTTAAGGCCTTCTGGCCACCCGAAACTTCAGGTTAGTAAGGCTTTCAGGCCACCTCAAGGCCTTTGGGCCACCTCAAGGCCTTCAGGGCTACCAGATATGTAGATGCAAAGATAGATTCTATAAAGAACCAGATCTAGAGGAGGATTCAAGAGTAGGGTGCATTCACTAGAGCAGGGCTAACAGATTTGGAAGAATGATAGGGTATGGAATTTCCATCAGTATTAGGCCTATTCATATCTGCACATGACAGCTATCCAAACAACTATGCAAAGGTGGAGAGCTGATCATGATGCAGATGCTGGAGAGGGTCGGTTTCAAGTAGTCATAGTCTGTATGATTTCCTTAAGACCTATGGGTCCTATAATGTCTCTAAGCCTATGGGAAATGTAATATCTAAGCCTACGGGACTTTTAAGGGTTCCCCCTCATCCCTTGATGAGGGGGGGGGGGTATCAAAACTCAATAAAAAAGAAGGCCTTCAGGCCATTTAGGCATATAATAAATGTATATATCAAAAAAAAATAGAATTTGAGATGAATCACCCTTACAAAAATCATAGCATTGAATTTGAGAATTAATCAATGAATTGATTATGTGTATAAAATTTAAATCCACATTAAAAAGTTGAAATAAAATAAAATAAAATCAAAATTCATTACACATATGATCATAGGTACAATGTAGAAGTAATATAACCCAACTAAAAGAAATTGAGTTATAAAATTATTTACCACTTGGAAACATTCAATTAAAATACCCTTGGATGAAATAATTGAAATTGAAACATAAAATACCATTATGTATGAATGATTCATGATATCAAATGTAAAATCTATAGCATATACCTCACAAAATAAAAACAATTGGTGAATATGTCATATGTCACATAAAATTAAAAGAGAGATGAGAAAAACCCTTACCCCGTGTCAAGATTTTCCATACATATACTTTGAATCATATATAATAATCTTATATAAATTAATTTATTTCTTAATTTTTTTTATAGGTTTATCACCTTATACTTAAATAAATTATTTTATTTCTTTATAATGAAATATTTTTATACTTAATTAGCTAAGTCCACATCGGGTGTTTTGAGGATGTTCAATTCATTGTTTCAAAATGTCTTAGGTGTGTTGAATATGGTAAAAAAGGTCACTATTTCAACATATATAAAATAATAATAATTAAATAATTAACATATTTATTTTATCAATTATAATTTTAAAACCAATCATGAAAAATGGTTATAAAAATGAACTATGTTACGATCATGGAGATGATAGGTTGTACACAAGCATGGGTAACATATCCATTTTTTAATGATAATTATGGAAAGATGGTATGAATTATTTTATATTTATATATAGAAACTAATATAATAAATCCAATATTATTTCTTTAAATATACTTATATATATCTTTCATGTGGCGTGGTGTTGAAAAGAGAGTGACATCACTTCATGAAGGTGATATTCCACATGTACACGAACAACACTATCATTTTTCAATGAGTTGAATGGAAATGATATATTATATTTTAAGAATAAAAAATATGAAATTAGTATCCTAATTATTTCATCTATATGAGACATATTAATAAAATTTATCCTTATTACCTTTCATGTAAAGAATTAGTGAAAAAACGAATCACATTGCATCGTGAGGTGGTGGTCCGCCATACACACGAGCAACATTATCATATCCCCTATAGAATAGAAAGTGTAAAGGTACAAATATGATATAATGAATATATAGGTATAATTATGTTATTAATATAATATATATAATTTATATCAATTATCATACCCAACTGTGATATGTGTGGATGAAAAACGTGTCACATCAGTTTGTGAGGTAGTAGTCCTCCGTACACATTCCCATTTGAGGAAAGATGATATGTATGTAAGTAATTAACTTGACATAATAAAATATCAGTATATTTTATATACTAGTGTTATTATATAATCATAAGCGAAGGATATTTGAATGATGTGAAATAATAAATAATACCGAAATGCATAGTTAGGAATTTTATGTCTTATTGGACCAACTCTTTAGAATTGTACATAAATTATTCTTAGAAAGGATATATAACCAAAAAAAGATTCTAAGATGATTTAATTTAATTTATAAATTTAACTGGACATGTGTTTCTCAATCCAAAATGGTTTTATGGTCTGAATAAGAGAGGAGTGGGGGTTACCTTTTATATGGGAGCTCAGTGGCACACATGTTTTAAAAAAAGAAAAAGTAGTACCCATTTTTTTTACCTATAAAAAGTTTAAAAAATAAATTATTATTGATAAATAGTCTTAATAGAATCTAAATATAATCTTACAATAGATTTTAGACAATTTTTAGGTAATTTTTATCCTTATATTTTTAGTTTACCCCTGGTAAACCCGTTTTCACCTCAACCACAATAATTTATTTTTACTCTTTTAAATATTCATTATGGTAAAAAATTAAGTTGAACTTATTATATAATTTAAATTATACTTATTTAAAATATATAATCCATTTTAACATATTAGATTCACATAATTAAAAAAATTAATTTAAAATTAAACCCATCGATATAAAGAAAAAGAGGGGTTTCAAGAAGTGTATTTTTCAAAGAAAAAAATGATATTTTGTTAAAGCTATAACTAATAATAATTGTTGAATGAATATAAATTATTATTTATCGATATATAAAATATAAATTTCATTTAAATAATTCATTATAAAGTGTTGTTTTATTTAATTAAAAAGAAGAAACATTATGAACTATAAAATAAAAAATATCATTTTTAAACACAAAGACAAACTTATACTAAAATCCAATATGAATTTGATTAAAAATAAATTAAGTGGATTAAATATAACTGAATAATAATTATTTTTATTTAAATTATATTCAAAACATATTTGGGCTTTTAAATTTATTAATTTATTGAAAATAAAATACATTTGTAGAAAAATTGATATTTTTCACTATTCACCAAATAATCAATATTTTTCAAAAAATCACAAAATTTAACCCAAAGTAAATTTTATATTAAAATTTGAAAAATGAATTTAATTTTATATAATGAATTTTTTAAAATTTAAAACAATTAATTATAATATTTTTTAATGAAAAGAAATAAAAATCATTTTTGAAGAAAACATATTTTTGAAGAATAAAATTACTTTACTAAAAATTTATAAGTAATCTATATTGATTAGGATATATATATATAGATATATATTTCATAAAGTAGTTAATATTATTTATACTCACCAATTTAATGGATAGTTTATAACAATTATATATATCACAGGTTGTTTAAGCTCATTGTTACATGTTGAATACAATATCGAACATAGTTTTATTTTCTAAACACTCAGGGTGTTACATACTCGTACCCTTTAATAAATTACATCATCAAAATTTAAAAATTATCTCAGTAATAAAAGTTTTTACAATTTAAATACCATTTTGGAAACCCACATCATAAAAATGGCTAATAAAACATCTTCTTGATAAGAGAGAAAATTATGTACATAGGTCATCTTGAATAACACATACTATATGTTGAAATAGGAGAACATAGGTGGGATGTGATGAGTTGGACTTGGAAGAAAATAATAATTCCCAAATAATGATATAGAGAGATAGAGATCATTGATTATAATAAATTAAATGATCAAGATAAAATTAATAACCATAAAACCATAATCCAAAGAGCTGTGAAAAAGGTCACTGATATCATCAAAAATCATGTTAATAAGATAAAATTTCATTTTAAGATCCTTTTCCTATAATTAAGGAATTATTTTTCCATTTATAATAATATAATAATGAAATATACTTACCTGATGAGTATAATTTCCCCCTTTTGTCAATTTCCACCATAATCTCATATTTTTCTCCAAACGATGAGCATTAAATATGATTTTCCATTACCTGAAGTACTAAAATAAACTTTTAAAAACCACATAACCATAAAAGGGATAATCAAGCTATTCCACCTCTCATTATACATTAACTAAAACCAAAATGGTTAACACATGGTAAGATAATTCCAATAATAAATAAATATCCATGTCATCGATGTCCAAAATTTAACAGTAATACCCCAAGATCAAACATAATCTTTCTATAAATAAATAACCATATATCACAAATAACCTCAAAGGGGTGTATAATACTTTGTAATTATGATCATCCTTAATCTTATATACCTATTATGGTATCAATAACTCTTAAAATAACCTCACATTAAAAATACTAATATCCAAAGTTATCTAAACCTTTACTCTAATATGAACTATAACACCCCAGAACCCACACCCCCAGATCCGGAGTAGAAAACATAAACATTAAATTTATGGATTTGATACCAATGAATGTGACCCAATTTTTACCATCTAAAACTTAAAACATAAATAGGTAAATATTATATCAATTACATTCTCAATAACCATTTAGGTTCATAGTTTTAAATAATTAGTAAATACTCTTATATAAACAAAACCCAAGAATTAAAGGGAGTATCATTCCCACTATACCCTTCTTTACATATTTTGTATCGGTTCATGTTGACATAATTAAAGTGTATGAGAATAACATAAGAATATTTATACCCATTAATAACTGGATCAAAAAATATGAAAACATCACATAAGAATTTAGAAATGGTAAGAGTCTTAAGAATAAATAATCACGAGCCATTTGTTATCAATATTGATAAAAGGGAACATTTATAACCCATAGAAAGCATAAAAAATGTGTTGGTATCTTAGGACATCATATTCATAGAACAGTTATAGTACCCTTATAGAAACCTCACAAATATAATAACCATATAGTAAAATTTGAATAAAATTATTTAGATAACATAATCATAACCTAATTCACTATAGGTATATTTGATCACACTCATCATTTAAGTTATACCAGGATCACCTTGTGCCATCTGGGCACACCCATCGTACAATAACGTCCAACAACCACAATATAAAAAAAGTACATAGACCTTGAATTTCATTATAAAAATCATAAAAAAATCATTATTCCTTTCATAACATGATTATCCCATGGAAAATAAATGGATTCCAGGACAATCTCTTTGAAATATGATTGACCCATGGAAAAGAAACGTGTTCCATAACAATTTATTTGAAACATGATTAACTCATAAAAAAGAAAAGGGTTACATAAAAATATATTTGAAACATGATTAATCCATGGAAAAGAAAAGGGTTCTATAAAAATATATTTGAAACATGATTAACCCATGGAAAAGAAACAGGTTCAATTCAATCTATTTGAAACATGATTATTCTGTGGAAATGAAATGAGTTCCATAACAATCTCTTTGAAACTAGATTAACCAGTGGGAAATAAGGGGGTTTCATAAAAATATCTTTGAAAAATGATTAAACCATGGAAAATAAATAGGTTTCATAAAAATATCATTGAAATACGATGAACTCATGGAAAAGAAATGAGTTCTATAGAAATTTCTTTGAAACACGATTAACCTTTAGAAAAGAAATGGGTTCATTGTCAATTTCTTTGATATACTATTAATACATTAAGAGAAATAATTAATACGGTATCATTAAAAAATATATGCATTTCATAATAAGTAAATTTTTTGTTGAAATTTATTAATGGGAAAACCATAAAAATATCATTAAAAACATTTTTGAGGAAAATAACCTTTTTATTTTGAAAATCACTCATAAAAAATAAAATTAAAAAAATATTGTGAAAATAATTTTATTTCAAGGAAAAATTATGAAACATATAAAGAAAAATTCAATTAAAATAATAGACATGATGGAGGGAAATCTATTCATGTCATAAATGTTAAAAACAAACATTATTTTCAAAAAAATGAAATATTGGAGTCAAAGTAAACCATTTGGAAAACGTTAAGAAATTTACTTTTAAAACCTTTTTTGAATAAGGTAAAAGATCATGTAAAATGGATTTATAAAATCATTAGTTTTATAATATATAATTTTTAAAACATTTTAGAATGCATGGATATGGAATAGAGAGATACCCAATCTAAAATAAAAATACAAGATTAATATCAATTAAAAATGATATTCTTGATGTTTCTTAAATAAATATGGTTGTAAACGAAAATTAAACATGTGAAACACATTCACCGACAAAGGAGAATAAAATATATTTAGTTCAGGCAAATAATATCACATTATTTCCTCAAAAATAAATTCAAACATATACAATCTTGAAATAAATGAGATTATAATATAAATCTTTTTCCACTTTGGTAACTCTTAAATCATAATACTCATGAAATATTAACATTAAATTAGACCTTATATATCATGAAAATATTTATTTTAATGATATAAAATTTAAAAGGGTAGTATATACACCTAAAAAATGATTATAGTTGTATATCATAAATGTATGTCTCAAAGAAAGAGAATTTGAGATGAATAACCCTTAAAAAATAATAACATTGAATTTTAGAATTAATAAATAAAACGATTATGCGAATAAAATGTAAATCCACATAAAAATTTGGAAATAAAACACAATATTATCAAAATTAATTATACACATAATAATAGAATAAAAAATACAATGAAGAAGTAATATCAATGAAAATAAATTGATTTATGGAATTCTTTACCACTTGGAAACTTTCACGTAAAATCCCCTTGGATGAAATAGTTAAAATTGAAACTTAAAATAAATTTATGTATGAATTATTCATAATATTAAATTTAAAAGCATAATTATATACACCACATAATAAAAACAAGTGATAGATATGTCATATGTCTCATAGAAGTAAAAGTGAGACGAGAAAAACCCATACCTTGTGTCAAGACATTACATTCATGTAATTTCACTCATGTATAATAAGCCTATATAAATTATTTAATTTATTAAGAACCATTTGAAGGATTAAAACCATATACTTAAATAATTTAATATATTTTTTTATGATGAAATATTTTAATACTTAATCAGTAAGTCCACATCAAGTGTTTTGAGGATGTTCAGTTCATTAGTTCAAAATAGTTTTGTTGTATTGATCGTGGTCAAAGAGGTATTTTTCTCAACATATAAAGAATAATAATAATGAAATAATTAACATATTTATTAATAAATTATATTTTTAATGTCAATCATGATTTTTTTTTAAAATGAACTATGTTACGATCGTGGAGACAACAGACCGTACATACGCATGAGTAACGTTTTCATTTTTAAATGGTCATTATGGAAAAAAGGTATGAAATATTTTATATTTATATAAAGATAATAATATCATAAATATCATATTATTTATTTAAATATATTAATATATATCATCTATGTGGTGTGATGATGAAAACAGAGTCACATCACTCCATGAAGGTGGTAGTCCATGCATACATGAATGACGTTATCATTTTTCAGTGAGTGAAAAGGTTAGAAATAAAATGATTTTTTATATTTAAAAAATTATAACCATGTCATGAATAATATAATTATTTCATTAATATTACATTTGTTCATTAAATTTATTCTTATTACCTTCCATGAAAATCTTTAGTAAAAAAATGAATCACATCGCTTCGTGAGGCGATAGTCCTCCGTATACATGAGCGACATTATCATATCACCTCTAGAATGGAATGTAAAAATTTATATATGATATTACAAATAAATAGGTATAATTATGTTATAAATATCATATATATATTTTATATCCATCATCATACCCAACCATGAGAGATGTTTATGAAAAACATGTCAATCGGTTCGCGAGGCGGTAGTCTGCCATACACACGAGCGATATTATTGTTTCCCAATAGAGGAAATAGAATGTGGATATTGGTAATGACCATAAAATAAATAAATATGGCTATATTTTAGATACTGGTGTTATTATATAATAATAAATTTATATTATTTAGAGGATGTGGATGTAGAAATAAAAGAAAAACAGATAGTTAAGAAATTTACCTCTTCTCGAACCACCACTTTACAATTATATTCAAAGTATTAAAAGAATAAATTTTTGAGAA
This sequence comes from Viscum album, assembly GCA_963277665.1. NCBI lineage: Eukaryota > Viridiplantae > Streptophyta > Magnoliopsida > Santalales > Viscaceae > Viscum > Viscum album. The sequence continues at coordinate 1,018,266,454 of OY728138.1, read as the reverse complement.
AAAAAGGATTATAATATTATATAATATAATTTGGTATGTAATTTAGTTATTTATTAAAGAAAAGGGTTTGAAGGTGTGAAGAAGAGAGTAGAGTGGGTGGCCTTTTATAAGTGATGTGTGTAGCACACTTGTAATGTTTTAAACGAAAAGGTTTACCCACTTTTTTCACATAGAAAAAGGGTAAAAAATAGATTATTATAGATAATTATACACAATAAGGTCTAAATATATCCATAAAATATCATTTTTACATGTTTTAGGTCATTTTTACCCTTATCTTTTAGTTTAACACCCGTTAAACCCGTTTTCACCTTAACCGTGTTATTTTTTTTACTCTTTTCACTATTAATTACGGTAAAAAATTAATTTTACCACATTATATTATATTAATTACTCTGATTGGAAATTTGGAATTCATTTTACAAATTTAATTTACATAAGTGGAAAAATTTAATTTAAAATTAAATCCAAAGATGTGATGAAAAAGAAGGTTTTCAAGAAATGTATTTTTCAAGTATAAGATGATTTTATATTAAATATATTAATAATAATAATTATTGTATGAATTTAAATTAATATTTATGGATATATAATCTATAAATTTTATTTAAATCATTCCTCATTTAGGGTTTTTTATTTAATTAAAAAGCATAAACATTATAAACTTTAAAATGGTTTTAAGAAAAATCTCATTTTTAAACCCAAATAAAAACTTATACTAAATTCCAATATGAAGTTGATTCAAACAAAAAATTAAGTTTATTAAAGGAAACTAAATAATAATTATTTTACTTAAAATCACATTCAAAACATAATTGGACTTTTAAATTTCATAATTTATTGAAAATAAAAGTTCTTTTAAGAAAAATCAGCATTTTTTACTATTCAATGAAAATTCAATATTTTTAGAATAAATCCCAAAATGTCACCAAATTTAAATTTTATTATTATAATTTAAAAATATAATTCCATTTTATCAAATATATTTTCTATAATTTTCAAAAAAAATTTAGAATATTTTTTCATGAAAAACAATAAAAATCATTTTTGAAGAAAACATATTTTTGTAGAATAAAATTACACCACTAAAAAATGATTGATTATTTTAAAAAATATCAATAATTTATATTTAGTATAAAATTTATATATATATGTGTGTATATATATTTCATAAAGTATCTAATACTTTTCATACCCTCTAATTTAACGGCTAGGTTATAACAATTATATATATATCACGAGTTATTTAAGCTCAATGTGGTGTGCTGAATACGCTATATAAGATAGTTTTATTTTATATGATCTAAGGGTGTTACATATAGAGTTCTGAAAAGATTCCATTATATGCTAGTTTTACTAAATATACAACATTTTCAGCTATACTAAAGCTATAAATGTAAAATATGGTAGGAGGTGGAGTGATGCCATCTTTACCGAACTACTTGCTATCTTGAATGATATGATCCCAAAAGATATAAGATATTTTTGTTGAACATATGTTGCTAGAATAATTATTTATTCAATGGTTATGATCTCTAAAATAATACACGTCCATCCAAATGACTATATACAATTTCACAAGGACTAATAATCACTTAAAAAATGCCCAAATTGTGGTGCATCTTGATATAAGAAAGATGAATCAGATACTATGAAAGTTATATGGTACTTTCCAATAATTATAATGTTTATAAACATATATGGAAGTGAGGAGACTACAAGGAAATTTATGTGGTACATATATATAATAAATAAATATTGGAAACATCATCATCTGACACACTATCCTCAGTGGTAGAAAATTGATCACAAGTATCCTGAATTTGGAAATGAGTCGAGAAAAAATTAGCTTGTGCTATCTATAGATGGAGTAAATCCTTTTGGTTTTTATAGAATAAATCATATTACATGGCCCATTGTGTTGGTAAATTTATCTTTATACTATGGTTATGCATGAAAAAAATACATTATATTATATCTTTTTATATTTGGACCAAAACAATTGGGTAATATATTGATGTTTATTTGGATATGTTGATCCCATATTTGAAATTATGTTGGGATTCAAGTGTTACATTGTACAATAATTATAGAAATTAAGATTTCATTTTGAGAGCCATGTTATATGAGATGATAAATGAATTTTCTACTTATGAAAATTTTTTAGGATATAAAATTAAAGGAACTCAAGGGTGACCAATTTGTGAACAAGGTACACACTCAATTAGGTTAGAACATATATCAAATACTATGTTTTTAAAGCATCATACATTTATATAAAAATTACATAAATACTAATATTGGATTAAATTATTAAATGGGAGTTCAAAAGAAGGTTAAACACTATCTCCACTAATAGGTGATCAATTATTTGAGAAAATAAAATATATGGACATTGATTTTGGTAAAACTTATTCAAAAATCCTTATAAAAACCGGTTGAAAAAAGAGTTCCTTTTTTTTTGATTTTCCATACTGTAATTGTTTATATGTTATACATTTTCATGATATTAAGCATGTAGAAAAATTAATTTTATAGTTTCATTGGAACATTACTAAATAAACCCAGCAAAACAAAGGATATAAGTAAGGCAAGGTTGGATATGACTAAAATGGGGATGTAGGAAGAGTTAGTGAGAGTGAAGGGTAAAATATTGCATTTTATTCTTCCAACTGCTTACAATCTTTCCAGGAAATAGAGATATTAGTATTTTAACTTCTTGAGTGATTAAAAGTTTCCAAAGGGGTATTCAGTAAATATCAATAATATCGTGTCAATGAGTTATTTAAAGATAAAGGGCATGAAATCACCTGAATATCATGTTTTTATTCAAGATATATTGTATATATATTTACATTGTATTTTTTTATTAAGAATGTTTTTCATATATTAACTAAGATATTTTTATTTTTCTAATCTATATTTTTCAAAGTTATATACCCTGAGAAAATTCAAACTATGGAAAGGGAAATTGATATCATATTTTTTGAATTGGAGATGTTCTTACCACCATCATTATTTGATGTTATGGTTTACTTGATGGTTCACTTGGTTAGATATATTTGACTATGTGGTCTTATAGATTATATATGGATGTATCCTATTAAATTCTATATGAAGTTTTTTAAAGGGTATATCACAAATCAAATTTTCCTATAAGGTTGTATTGTAGAGCATTATGTTGTTGGGGAAGCTTTTGAATTAAATAGAAACTACCTATCTGATGTGGAAATCATTGTTCTAACAAAATCTAATTACATTAGGTTTCTTGTGGGAAAATTAATTTTCAGAATAGGTGTTTTCACAATTACTATTACAAAGTGGGATCATGATCACATCTACATTTTTCATAACACTTTATAGATTGTTCTATATGTTTAAACTCACAAATTAATTATTATGAATTTTAATATATCAAGGGATGAAATATGGATATCAAATAAACCTAATATATAGTTTATAGGATGGTTTTAAGACTATATTTTTAAGGATTAAACTGAAAATCAAGATTCAATTTCAGAATTATTTCGACGTCTAAACAGAGGATCAAGTTTTCATGTATTATCTTATAATGGTTATATAATTAACAGATATATGTTATATATAAATGAACATGATGAATATATTACCATGAAAAATAGTAGAGTTACACTTATGGAAAAAGCGATGCATGTATCTGGCAGTAAGGATATAAATCCAATTTATGAGAATATGTCATACTTTGATATTATCAAAAAAATTTGAGATTTGGATTATACAACATTATAAGTGATGATTGTTTAATGTAGGTGGGTTAATAACAATAGTGTAGTTAAATAGATGAATTTGTATCCATGAAAGTTTATTTTAGTAAGGAAGGGTACAAAGATGAATCATTTATAATGGAATGATAGGACATACATATATTTTATGTTTCATATCCTATAAACAGAAGGTGGTTAACTGTTATGTTATCAACAAAAATCACTAAAGTTCTATAAGTCAATTCAAATGAGGATAAACTTTTCATTGGAATGTCACAATAATTTTTTGGCAATTACAATGTAGACATGGTATTTTCTATCATAAGAGACCATAATGAAGGGATTTGAATAGTTAATGGAGGGGTCAAATCTCTTCAAAATTTTAAAAAATTAGAGTTCTATAATCTTGTTATATTTTTTTAATATACATTCCTTAACCTCATATTATTATTTTTTAATTATTTAATTTACATAATCCAAATTAAATGTTCAGAAACGTTTTAGATAATGACTTCTTCACATGTTGATTCTCCAAATCCTGAGAAACAACATGTTTCTTATCATGTTGATGCTTCCAATGAAGAGGAATAGAATTTCTCATCACATTCCGATGTTGATAAACTAAAGGAAGAACATATTAATGATGTTGAACCCAAGGAAATGGTATATAGTGAACAACCTATTTCCTAAAAAAATAAGAGCATCATAGTGTGATAGTGTTAACAAAATTTATTAAGTAACATAGGAAACAAATTTGAGGTTGGATGGAATGAACACTGTCAGAATTTTAACCCCAACAAGGACATGTTCAGTAGTTACATTATGTTCACCACTCAAATTCATGTTCCGATTGATGCATATATGTGGCACAATGTTGTTTACACACTTAAGACACTATTTTGGGAAGATATTAGGGTAACATTATGATATAAATTCTTTATTTTACTAAAAAAATAAATAATGAAATTTTGATTTAATCTTTATTATTCCTTATAGATTTCATTTATATTAGAAGACTCTTAACTGAAATTTTTATTAATTATCATTATAAAGGCTCAAATAGTTTTTTATAAAATTCTTAAAAAGTATCATCTTAGAGATTCTGAAGGGAAAACAAACCTATACCCACCACATATATGTGAACACCTGATAAACCAAAAAACATAGAATGGGTTTATTGGTTATAGTGACGATAAAAATTTTCAGGTATCTTGTGATTGGTAATATATTTATTTATAATAAATTTATTAATCACATTAATTACTAATTTTTAATTTATGAAATAATTTCTAAGTGCTGAAAACAAGTAGTGTGCAGAAAAAATGACATACCCTTACCGTAAGGTAAGGATGGGGTGCACTTCACTTGAAAAATGGTATAATAAGTAATCATTATAAGTAATCATTATAATGTAATTTTGACATGTAGTAATCAATCACATGTCAATTCGACACAAAAATTTTGACATGTAGTAAAAAAAATATAGTATAATAAGTAATCATTATAATGTAATTTTGACACTTTAGTAAAATGATACTGAAGTCATTTTTGACATGTAGTAATCAATCACATGTCAATTCGATAAAAAATATAGTATAATAAGTAATCATTATAAGGGTGGGGTGCACTTCACTTGAAAAATGGTATGTATTTTAAATCTAGAGTAATACTTTTATGTGACCTGAAAAAATAATATAATTATGCTCCTTTTTTTATATGTATATTGATGAATCAAAATCCAAATACACTTCCATAAAACATAACATTCTATGGAAGGAGAATCGTATAAATAAACACATGATATTAATATATGAAAACACACAAAAAATATAGGAATCATGTGTAAGTATGACATAATAAAAATTTGTTTTTCTTTAAATCAAAATTACATTATAATGATTACTTATTATACTTATTATACTATATTTTTTGACACTTTAGTAAAATGATACTGAAGTCATTTTTGACATGTAGTAATCAATCACATGTCAATTAGACACAAAATTTTTCCGGTATGACTCTATGTGTGTTTTTTAAGTTGATAGTATAGTAAAAAACAAACGTCACATACTCAAAATAGAGAAAAACATTTATATTATTTTTAAACTTTATTATTACAATCCATATGTAATTTATGACATGTAGAAATCAACCTCACCTCAATCCAATACATGGTGTGACTCGTATAAATCAATGTGTATGTTATCATTTTTAAATTGACATTTTAGTTAAAAATGTGCGATACTCACTGAAAACTGAGAAAACATGCTCGATATTTCTTGATACTTTAAAAAAATTATTCGTAAGTCAATTTTGATGTGAAAAAATTAGTTTCACATCAAACCAACAAATAATATGACCAGTATGGCTCAAAGTCCATCTTTTTAGTTTAAATTATCCTTTTAGAAAAAAAGACTTGTGAAATAATCAAAACTGATAAGAAAATTATCCTTAAGTCATTTTTGATTTTTAGGAATAAACCAAACATCAATATGATGCATGGTTTGACTAGTGCATTTTTATTTAAAATTTAAATTTTAGTTTAAAACATAGATCACATACTTAAAACTAATAAAACACATTAATATTATTTTTATAATTTAAGAAAATGATCTATAAGTCATTTTTGATGTGTAATAATCATCCAAACATCAATCTGATTCATATTGTTCCTAGTATGACTCAAAGAGTATATTATCTATTTAAAATTGAAATTTTAATTCAAAACATGTTTCACTCATTGAGAATTGAGAAAACAGACATGAATTATCTTGATATTTTAAGAAAATGATTCATAATTCAATTTTTATGTGTAAGAATTAGTCACGTGTCAAACTTACACATGATGTGACAAGTATGAATCAAAGTGCATGTTCTCAGTTTAAATTGATATTTTAGTTAATAAAACACAAGGAATACTCAAAACTGAGAAAAAACATTCTAATTGTTTTAATATTTTAGGAAAAAAATTCTTAAGTCATTTTTGGTGTGTAGGAATCAACATCACTTCAATATGATGCATGGTGTGACCAGTATGACTCAAAGTGCCTATTTTTATTAAAAATTTATTTTTTAGTTCAAAATACATGTCACATACTTGAATCTAAGAAAACACAGTCATATTGTTTTGATACTTTAGGAAAATGATATATAAGTCATTTTTTTATTTGTAGGAATCAACCACACATTAATTAGATACATATTGTGTCTCATATGACTCAATGTGTATTTTCTTAGTTTAAAATTGAAATTTTAGTTTAAAACATGTGAAACTCATTGAAAACTGATAAAATGAACTCATATTGTCTTTATAATTTAAGAAAACAATTCATAAGTTATTTGTGATGTGTAGGTATCAGTCGTACGTGAAACTAACACATCATGTGACAAGTATGAATCAACATATATGTTTTTGGTTTAAATTGATATTTTAATAAAAGAAACATGAAATACTAAAAATCAAGACAAAATATTCACATTATTATGGTACTTTAGTAAAATGATCCTTAAATCATTTGTGATGTGTAAAAATTAACCACACATTAATCTAATACATAGTGGGACCGGTATAACTCAAAGTGTCTTTTTATTTAAAATTGAAAATTTACTTTAAAAGATACATCACATACTCAAAAAAAAAAACATTTATATTGAATTCATACTTTAGTAAAATGATCAATAAGTCATTTTTGACATGTAGGATTTAACACACCTTAATCTGATCTACGATATTCCCTATTTGACTAAAATTATATGTTATGAGTTTAAAATTGACAATTTAGTTCAAAACATAAAAAAAATCGTATTGTCTTGATAATTTATGAAAATTATTCATACATCATTTGTGACATGTAAGATTCAGTTTCACATTAATTCTATGCACGATGTGATTGGTATGACACAAAATGTGTGTATTTCGTTTAAAATAATATTTTAGTAAAAAATACACGTAGAATACTCAAAATTAGGAAATTTCATTCATATTGTCTTGATACTATAGTAAAATTATCCTTAAGTCAATTTTTATTTGTATTAATTAATCTCACCTTAATACGATACACAGTGTGTCTATTATGACTCAAAGTGTCTTTTTTGAGTATAAAATTTACGCTTTAGTTCAAAACATATACGACAAATTAAAATCAAGAAAACACATTTTGATTATTTTTATACTTTAGGGTAATGATTCATAAGTCATTTTTAATGTGTAGGAATCAATCGCTTGTCAATATGATACATGATGTGCCCAATATGACTCGATATGTATGTTATTGTTTTAGAATTGTCACTTTAGTTCAAAACACATGTCATATACTCAAAAATACATTTTTTTATTATTTTTATACTTTAGGGAAATTATCTATATGTTATTTCTGACATATAGAAACCATCATCACCTTAATCCAATATGTGGTGTGACCAGTATGACTCAAAAAGTGAAATTTCAGTTTAAAATTAAATTTTATTAATGTATTGTTTCATATTTATGATTAATTCATTTATTTATATTATTACTATGATAATATTTTTTTATATAAGTGGACTCTTTTACTTTATCTGGAGTGGTTTGTTTGATAACTGATAGCATGATTGGGCTCTTTTGAGAGGTGGTCAGGGACCAATGATAATGGAATATTGATGTTTTGAATGTTTGTGATAAATTATACTTTACAATGTAATTATACAAACCAATATGTTTTAAATGTTTATAATATAGTGTTTTTATCACTAATAAAACCCTTTTGGATGTTTTTAAATGGAAGATATATAGTAGTTCATGAACCAAAAAAATACATAAATATGTGTAGTATAATATATGTCCTTAAAATATAAAAATTCCTCATAAAACAACTCCCACTATGTACCAAAATCCCTACTGATAACATAATGCCATTAAATCACTATTATAACGAAAGGGTTTCAAAGGGATATCTAATATCTAAAACAGAGTGGAATAACACTCCAATAAATGATTAAAACTAGATTCTATATATACATTTGGAATGAATATAAAAAAATAATAAGAATAAAAGACCTTACACTAGTCAATCCGGTATGTTAAATATTTTCATAAGCATTTGATCGAGATCATTAATAAGTAACTAAAAGGATCCTCATTCTAGAAGTATTTAGGTTTAGAGGGAATCAACCAATGCTTAGGTAAGATCACCTTAAATACCACGATTTATTATACACTTATTTAAATGTGGTTGAGAATGAGAGTAAGATAATTTTATCCATGAGAAGTTATCATGAATGAAACAATACTCATGAATAATTAGTCGATTTATATAGGCTATTCAAAACCTCAAATTGAAAACCTATGTTGATTGAGTGTTTCATAAATTCTCCAAACCATTCAATTCTTAAAATGTTTAGTTTAATCTCATTAATAATCATTTAACATTTAAAAAAATATGTGAGACATTAAAACTCCATAAATCCATCATCATATGATGAATAAATGAAAATGATAGTATTTATATCATGAGAATGTAGAATCTATCAAGATATCACATACTATGATAATCCCATGCATGTACACCACAATGTAGTGACACTCACTATGTCATGGTGTATCCTAAGGAAGACCATGAAGTGGTATAGATCACCATTTATATAATGACCTGAGATATTAATGATTATTTCCCCTTAATATATTTTTGTGTATCTTATGTTACATGAAATGATGGTCTAAACCAAAAACCATGAAACTTTACTAAAATTAAACCATTATAGATGACTAGTATAACTGTTAAAATAGTGGGAATAGGTATTAGTAACTAAATTTTGAATTAATATATTTATAAAACATTTAGAGTTAAATTTTGAACAAATTAAATTCATGTTTTTATTTATTATATCAATATTATATTAAGATGAATTTTTTGGGTTTTTCTAAAATAATTGTTTTCTAGGTGAATAGTAAAAATCCCAATTTTGATAAAAAGTATCACTTTTGTAATACAAGAATGAATTAAAAGTTCAAGAATCAATTTTTATATATACAATATTTATTTAATAATCATTTAAAAATACTATGTTGAATCTATAAATCACATTTTTAACATTTCTAAATCTTAATTAATATCTCACTAAAAAACTGTTTTACACTCTTATAATAAAAATCATACTTTATAAATCTTTGAAATTATATATAAAAAATGAATTTAATATTTAATTTCATTATTTAAATATTATATAGAAATTTTAATTTCATTTTTAGGTATTAAGATAATATTAGTAATATTAGTATTAATTACTACGATAATAGTAAAACAATTTTTCTAAATAATTGTTTAATTTATATCATGAAATTTTTATTTTTTAAAAAAATTTATATAATTTAAATTATGACTATAATATTTTGTTTAAACCTATATCAAACTATATTAATGATAATTAAATTGGTAATAAATACTAAACAATATTAAATAACACCAAATGGTTAAAAGTCATTTTTATACAATTTTTATATATATTATATATAGTAATTTAAAAGATAATTTTATCATATTTATAAATTTAATTTAATTTAATGGAGATTAAATTTTGGTTCAAAACATAAAATTTTGTTAATATATGTTACCTTATATTTTATAATAAAATGTAAATTACTTAGTTAAAAAACTAATTACCAAGATAAAAATAAAAATGTATAAACCTATGGTAAAATAATGGAAAATTGTTTGATTTATTAAAATTATTAGTTGAGGATTTATATAACCAAGATCACCCACACTCTATTATTATGAAATTTTGGATTCATTGACCAGGGAATATTATAATGTTATCATGGAAGTCTAACGGTCATTCCCAAAAGTAATCTTTTCTTCACATATAAAAGGGGATTTATGCCCCTCTATGGTCACACTTCCCATTAGACTTTACCTTGAACATAAACCTAATAAAACACTAATATACTCCATTTTATGATACCTAAGACCCTTTTCTATAGAATTTATCTTAAAGCCTTCACTTCCAAAGAAATATTTAAGAGAAAATGAAGTCTCCAACGTAAGTCTTACCTTCTTTGTAACTTTTTTATCCTTAATATTTCTCTTAAAAATAAATTATATCAATAAAAATATAATGAAATAAATATTATTATTACACTGATATTTTATTATATCTATAATTTATTCCTCTCAATCTTCTTAAAAAAACGTCGTTAGTGTGATGTGCGAACTACCGCCTCTACAAAGCGACATCTACTGCTTTTCATCATCTCCATCCATGAATGATTAAAAGGATAAAATGTATGAATAAATATTTTATATATAATATAAATATTATTTTAAAATTTAATGTTATCACATAATTTATATCCCTTTTATTTTTTGAGATGGAAACATTGGATGTTCGTATGTGCAAACTATCACCTCCATGAGTAATGAGTTTCATTTCTCATCACCAACCTTTGTTGTTAGATTTGAAAATATATTTAATAAATAAAATTTATTAAAATAAAACTATTAATATTATGTATATTATTAAAATAATTTACAATTATTTTGACCATAGTCTATATACATAAAGAGTTATAAAAAATTGACCGAACAACCTCAAGTAACCGACACATGCATGGAAACTATATTATAAATAAATAAAATATAATAGTTAAAGGAATTTAGAATATGAAATATAGTTTAATAAGGTTATTAGGTATATATTTAATAAATTTAATTTGGTTTTTTAGGATGTTAAGAAAGTTTTATGAATGAATTTAGAACGCAAGGTAAGGGATCTACGGTACCTCCTTCATGATTTATCAGTTACAAGTTCTCTTTTGTTTTCTCCCTTTTATGAAATATTATTCTCATGTATATGCTTTATTATATATGTAACTTAAATATATAACTATTTAAATATACCTCTCATTTTTAGGGTTATACATATTTATATTTCCCTTTGAAATCTTCACATTTAACTAAGCTTGGTTTAAGGGAACATTCTTATTTATTACCTCATATATAGCACCACCACCATAAAATGTTTTTAAACAATTAATAGTTTCTAAAAAGAATAATTCTTTTATAGATAACACTTTTAGATAAATTATGTTTTTATATAAAATAATGATTTCTTTACTTCTTTAAATGATACTTTAGTCATTTTATAAAAACTTTACCAAGGGGTAAATTTTTATTTTTTATTCTCCCATACCCTTCTCCTGAATTATATATATTAGAAAATAATATTAAAGACCTACATTTATTTTTAAAATATTATTATCAATTTTTTTTATTAATTATTACATTGGGAATCATTTATTTTATCATTCACTTATCCCTTGAATTATAATTATGAAACACACTTCCTTCTCATGGGTTTGATCATGATTATGATTTTTGTATGGATAAGTTTCCTAATATGGAAACATATGTATGATTTTAATTTATGTGGTGGGTGGTAATGGAATTATATATATCTCCAAATGATTGGTTAAATATTTATATCTCATGATTTTTTATGCAACAAATTAGGGAGTGAACCAAAATCCACTTTGGGAATTTATGCACTTTATGACAATGGTCTTGGGAATGAACCTTGAATTATGTTTATGATATCATGTTTTATGTTGTTTCTATGTGTTTATGATCTTTTGGAATCATTTAATTAATCCATATATCCATGGTTATGATCATTATATTTATGATATAATGTTATGCCTCTTGATTGCCATGTTATTCATTATTTCCATGTTTATTCCTTTATTGGGATTTCTAGATCAACATTTTCCTTATGTACTTTCCAAAAGATACCCTATTTAGTTTTATAATATCTATGGGATTTAGTTGAACTATGTGCATTTTTAAATAAAGACGATTTTTATGTTCAAAATGATGTATTTTTATGTCTAGTCTTCCAAAGATAGTAGACGTATCGATCCATGACCAGTATTTTTTAGAAAAGTATATTAAGAATTATTAAATAAATTGTATTTAAGGATTGGGTTACCATATTTGGTTTCAAATAAAGGTCTAGTTATTTTTTGAAATTAGGATTAGAGAAACTGAGTGAAAATACCAGGGAGATGTCTAAGGGACAAGCTTAAGTATAAGAGAACATGTTAACATTTTGGTAAATTAGAGATTATGTGGGTTTCTATAATAAGACAGAGTTATATAAATGATATTTCCCTTCTTATGTTTATTTTATATATTATAAATCACATAAAACCACTTAGATAACATAATAAAATATTTATAAATTAATAATTAATAAAAGAAGAGGTATTTCTAGAGGTTAAGGAACCTATACTAATTAAATAACAACATGACCTTAGGAATAGTATATGACCATTATGAATAGTAAATAAAAAAAATAGTAAACTCACCCATGAAAGTATAAATAAAATTTATGCATCTCATAAATGAAATTATGATATAATTATATCATAGTATAAGAAAATTAATATTTTAAAAATTATTAAGTGTAGTTATTTTTGTGAGTCATAAATATTTAATTAAAATTTTATAATTAATAAAATGATTTATAAATAATATTTTTCATAACATGTATTTATAAATCTATATTTTTATTATGATTTTATTATAATTTAATGAGACTTTAATTAAGTTTTTTGAGTGTTATAAAATCAGTTATTATTTTAAAAAATATATTTTTTGAGTAAATCATGATTTTAATTAAAAATTAAATTTCTCATATTTAGAAAATTATTTTCATAAAATGGAGATCATTTTTAAATTATACACATAAAAAAAAATTTAGGGTGAGGTTTCGAGAATTTTATGAAATAATTGAATTTTTGGTGAATAGTGAAATACGACAATTTATGGTATATATACATTATAAGATAAATATACTATTACTTGAGTATTTAATGATTTAAGATCCATAATCTAAAAATTAACATTATTATTTTAATATATTTTATTATAATTATAAATCTATTTATAATCTTGAGCCAAAATAATAAACAAGTGAATAAAATATTCGAAAAAACCCATCTCCTCCATTATAAATACCACCCATCACCGACCTTTCTCCTCAATCCATAAAAACATTGAGACCTATAAAATTTATACCCAATACTCTTCCCAAGACCCTACACCATTTCAATTACTTCTTGGTATCATCAAAATACCAAAACCTTTTCCCTAAGGAGGTTCTCAAGGAAGTGAAAATCAAGAGGTAAAAACCTCTTTCTTTTTATTATAATTTCTTTTCAATTTATTTTATTTTATTATTCTATCCTGAAATCCAATCACTGAAATATAATTATACCTATATTAAATTAAATATAATTTAATTTTATTATTCTAATGGAATCATCCATCACCAATCCCCTTCTCCTCTCCCTTTCATTCAAAAATTGAAACGTTGTCCATGTGGTGTTGTTTCATCATCTTCAAGGACAATAAGTTTTCATTTTCCTTCACCATATTCAATGATTTTCATGAAACCATTTTAATTACTGAAAAATATTTTAAAATTTATATTACAACCCTTTTATGGGGTTTAAGTAACATATTAACATAATACTAAATGATAAAACAAAACGAGTTCTTTTTGATCTAAAACCGCTAAAATTAATCTAAAGGATTATTATTAACAAGTTATCTAATGATTTATCCTCATATATGGGAACAAAAAAATATATAAGAGAAAATAAACTTATTTATGTTCATTATTAACATGTAATTACAATTCAATAGAATTATACCCATTTTACATGAACTTCATTACTTAAAAACATGAAAAACCGATCATGAAAACTGAGAAAAATAACTCTCCTGAAGTATGAAGTTAAAATATATAACTCATAAAAAAGGAAAAATAAACTTAATAAAACTATAATGAATCAAATTAATTTATAAAATTTTCTTAATTAATTAATTAACTTATTTAATTTGATTATAAAAGACATTATGTTCAAGTGCACAACACTTTCAGACACATGGAAAGGGATTCTACCCAAACCTTAATTTTTTCCTTTGGGTTATTATTTCCATATCATTACATCAATGTAATGCTTATTTATTTTTGTATACTTATTATATATTCTGTGTATATGTTACAAACTTATATATCCAGATTAGTTCATCTTTCTTTTATGGGTAATACATGTTTTATAAGGATCTCTTCTCAAACAGGAAAACCTGATTAAAGGGAACTTCCCTAAATTCTTACCCATTTTCAAGTACCATCCATAATCTATTTTAAGACTCCATTATTTTTAATAATTAAATTTTTTTTTCATCAAATACTATATTTTTTCATTTTTAGTTTTATACGAGTAATTATGAAAAATAAAAATGATTTTTCTGAAATAAATATTCTTTGAAAAGTAAAGGGTTATTTATCTCAAGAATTTATCAATGATTTTATTAGAGTATTTTTATTTATTTCAAAAACTATGTCGAATTTTATGCTTTATTGATATTGATATATTATGTTTATCATCTAATATATTTTAATAAATGGTTTATGACTATTTGGATTATGTATGTGCTATCTTGACACCATTCACCATACTACACAGAATGGTTAGTGATTATTTTTACAAATTGGGGAAAGTTAATTAAATTTAATATGTATATGTTGTTTATGTCTATCCCCTTAATATGACGAATGAATTAGAAGTATTAATTTATGGGTGGGGCCTACTATATCCCTTTAATGCGTCTATAGGCCTCATGAGACAAACTAGACTATGTTTTTAGCCACTGTGTATGGTGTTTTGGATGAGGCCATGACAGTATTATTATGGTGTATAGAATTATGCATTCCCTGATATTAGTAATTGATAATCCATGTGAATATTAAACTAGTATAATATCTATGGTTAATCCCCATTCTCACATGATTATTTTTATGTAATTTTTTATTTATCTTTTATTTTTGCCATATTATGATCAAGTTTATGTTATAATGGCATGTGATTTTAGTAATTCACCATACCTTATTATTTATATTAGATTAAATTTTATTACTTACCCGTGCTGAGCATCTGATCTCTCCCCTTTCCTATGTCTTATATTTATTGAGATTTGATGATATACATTATGAATGAATTGTAGGGATATTCTTTGAGTTTATGGGTGTTTCCAATGGAGTTACTATGTTATTTTTCCTTTTAATTTGTAATTTAAAGTTCATTTATGTAACATGGATTAAAAAATTTCTAATCTAAACATTTTTTTTTGATTTGAGTTTTTTATCTATACCAATGTATTAATATAAGGAACCGACTCCGACATACCTAGTTCGGGGTATTTACAGTTGGTATCTGAGAAAGTTTAGTAGAAACCTTGGAAACTATATTTAGATAACCTAGATTAGTGAATATAACCATAAGATAGACATTGAGGATAAACATAGAAGAAAATCCTAGAATTTTTGTAAGGTAGGATTATGTGGGTCTTCTTTGAAATACATCCATACCTGGATACTACTAGTGGATTTGGTTTGGGAAAAAATATACCTATGGGTAACAACTTTGACAAGTTGTCATGGTCCTGACTTGGGGTAACTTGGTATATGATAACGAGCATTACTATGTACTTGGTTTGACACTCCCAAGGGATATGATTAGGATAAGTTAAATTTTATTTACAAACCATTATAATGTATTTAAAAGTAAATATGTCCCTACAGAAATCATATTTATGATTATGCGAATATCTCGAAATAAAATTTTAATTTGTGTTAAGTGTTTTTATAGATTGATATAATACATTATGATTCATAACCTAATATAGTGTATGTCATTATTTAGAAATGGATCATAGTGGAAGGAATGGAAACTGTATCAATTCATGTATTCCATGTAAGGATTTACCTCCTATAAAAGATAATGATTTCATTACTAGAGCTGCAAATGGTGCTGAGCAACATATAACTATACTGAGAAAACCTAATTAGGTTATGAACAATAACCTTAAATGTATAGAGTAACATGATTTACAATATGGAGAAGCAATTTTAGTCAACTTTATGTGAAAACAACCTCCATCATTCAATGGGAATACAAACCCATTTGTATCAAAGTAGTGGATAGGTTTCTTAGAGAAGATATTTCTTACTTTGGGAAGTAATGAGATAAATAATGTTATCATGGAAGTTTATCATCTTTTAGTATATGCAGATCAATGGTGTTTGTTAATTAAAAACACAAAGTAGGAGGAAGAAACAAAAAATATAGAATGGAATTATTTTAAGGAAATTTTCCAAGAAAAATATTTACCTCACGAACAATGAGTGGATATGGAGAGTCAATTCTTGAGTCTAAGATAGAAATAGGATGAAAATTTTCCAATTATTAAACTAACTTTACAAGGTTATCAAGGTATGATGTAGACTACATATGTAATCTAATGAGCAAGATTGATTTATTATTTGATGGTTTAAAACCATTCATTCGAAGGGCACTGGTCTCCCAAAATTTATAATCATATGAAGATATAGTCTCACATGCTATCATTAATATAAAATAATTCTCTAAGTCTTGTGACTTTAATAAAAAGAAAGAGAAGAAGTGGGCTACTGAAAATTATAGAAAAGTAAATAAAGAAAATTAGAACATGGGAAGAGTTGAATTTCTATCATGAAATAATTTTAGAAAGAAATACCCTGGTAATTTTCTAAATGGAATGGATTTTTATTAAAAGTGTGGAGAAAAAGGCCACCAATATCATGATTTAATGGTAAACAAATAATCTACCAATGTTCAATGATACAATTGAAAATAGACGAGACATTATTCGAATGAATGTATTATGCATCAGGTAAAATTTCCCTAAATAAGTCCAAGGGAGAAATGCAAAATTATTTGGTCATAACTACTAAGGTTCAAGTTCCTAATGATGTGGTGGAAGGTACTTTAATAATTTCCTCAAACATAGACAAAGATATATTTGATTCTAGATAATTTCATTATTTTTTATCTTCCCTAGTTTTCTAAGAAAATTATACATTTCCCTTTTGATTTAATAAAGGAGTTTTCAGTCAATACTCTTAAGATAATTATAATTATAAAAAATATGTGTGATCCAGTCCCCTTTATGACACATAATTGTGATTTATTTTCTGAACTTGTCACTATACCTATTATTGAATTTGATATAATTCTTAGTATGGACTGGATTTCAAAATATGATGAAAAAAGTTATTACAAGAAGTTGGAAATTATAATTGGTGAGGAAGATGTAGATCCCTTATCATTGGGGTAGAAAACACATCATCCAAGTCATATGTAGATCCAACTCCAGTAGTTATTCTAAATGGAATTATTTGGGAGGAAGAGAAAACATCATCTTTGGATGGTTAAAGATATCTTCAGATTGAATATATATATATTGTACAAGAATACATTGATGTATTTCCAGAGGATTTACATGGTCATCCTCTGGAGTGGGAAGTTGAGTTTTCTATTGAATTAAACCCTAAATCAAGGCCAATATCAAATAATACTTATAGAATGGCCACTATGGAATTAGTCAAGCTGAAGAAACAACTGAAGGAATTAAATAATAAAGGATTTATTCACCCTAGTTTTTCTCCTTAGGGAGCCCATATTCTCTTTGTCAAGAAGAAGATAGATCCATGAGGCTATTCATTGAATATAAATAAATTAATGCTATTTCAATAAAGAAAAAGTATCCCCTACCTTGTATTGATGATTTATTTGATTAACTTCATAGTGCTGAATATTTTTCAAATATTATCCTTTGATCTTGATATCATCAATTGAGTGTGAGGAAGGAAGATATTCCAAAGACAAAATTTCAAACTAGGTATGGACATTATGAGTTTACATTAATGCCATTTGGAATGATTAATGCAACCTATTTTTCCATGGATCTAATGAACAATGTTTTTAAGGAATATATTGATGAATTTATTGTGGTATTTATTAATGATATATTGGTATACTTCAAAAGCTATAAATACGATGGGAATCACTTACAGATTTTTCTAAATAGTCGTAGAAGAAATGAATTATATAGAATGTTTATCATGTGTGAATTTTGGATTCAATTAGTTATTTTTCTTAGCCATATTTTCTCTAAATAAGGAATCTCATTTGATCCTACGAAGAAAAAGGATGTTCAGGAATGGAATACAATAACAAACATAACTGAGGTACATAATTTCATTAGTTTAGTAGGTTACTATCGGCATTCCGTTCATAATTTTTCCTGATTACCTAACTTGTTAACCAAGCTTACTCATAATGGGGTTAAGTTCATGTGGAAAAAATAATTTTAATAATGTTTTGAATAATTTAAGATGATATTAGTGTGTTATTTGATCTTGAATCTACCATCAGGAAATGGTGGATTTGTGATTTCCAGTGATGCATCAAAGAAAGGAATCAAGTGTATCCTTATTCAAAATGATAGAGTTATTAACTATGCATCAAGGAAGTTAAAATTTCATGAACATAACTATCCAAATCATGATCTTAAGTTAGTAGGTGAAATATTTTTCCTAAATATATGGAGACACTATATCTATGGAAAAATATGTGAGATATATACAGATCAAAAGAGCTTGAAATATATCTTATCCCATAAAGAAATTAATATGATTAAAATGATATGGCTTTAACTACTCAAGGATTATGATTGTTCAATACACTACCACCCAAGAAAGGTGAATACGGTTGCAGATTCATTGAGCAAGAAGGATCATGGATTTTTGAAAAAAATGGGGATTGACAAGGATCCTGTGTATATGGATCTAGAAAATATGGATATGTGATTTATTAAGGAAGGTGAAACATAATCATTGTTTCAATTGGTTGAACAACCATCTTTATTGTAAAGGATTACAAGTTCTCAGTTTGATGATGAGAATCTTCCAATGAAAATTAAAGCTGTGAATGATTGGAAGTTAACATACATCATGTATGAGGATGGAATACTGAAATTTGGGAAGAGGATTTGTGTTCCCTTTATATCCGATCTAAAAAAAGAATTATTAGATGATTCCTATAGTTCAAAATTTCTCTATACACCTTTATATCACTAAGATGTATATAAGTTTTATGGAACATTTTTGGTGGGATAACACGAAGCAGTTAAATACTGATTATGTATCCAAACATTTAGTCTGTCAACAAGTGGAGGCTGAAAGACAACATCCTAGAGGATTCATGCAACCTATACCTATTCATATATGGAAATAGGATGAAATAACCATGGATTTTGTCACTGGATTACCAAAATCTATAATAAATAATGATTAAATAGGGGTAATTGTTGATTGACTTACCAAATCATCACATTTCATCGCTATAAGGGAGGGTTTTTTCACTGGAGTGCCTTGTACGACTCTATATTAATGAAGTTTCAAGACTTCATGGAGCACCTCTCTCAATTGTTTTTATCACGATCCACAATTTACATTGAAATTATGGAAAAATATTAAGAAATATATGGACACTATGCTTCATTTAAGAACTGCTAATCACCCACAAACTGACGGGCTATCAGAAAGGAAGATAAAAACGTTATAAGCCATGTTTAGATCTTGATATCTTAGCTTTGAAGGCATGTGCGATCAGTATTTTCCTTTGGTAGAGTTTTCCTACAATAATAGTTTCCATTCTAGCATTCAAATGGAACTATATAAAGCATTGTATGGAAAGAGATGTCGTACACCAAATTGTTTGGATGAAGTTGGTGAAAGGAATTTTATAGTCCTAGAGATTGTAGAGAAAACAAAGAAAAAGGTAAATACTATTAAAACCCACATAAAATCACCTCAAAGTATGCAAAGGATATATTCCAATATTCAACAGAATGATTAGGTGTTTCAATCAGGAGATCATATTTTTCTAAAAGTATCTCCCAGGAAGGGAGTCATAAGGTTCAATAATAAAGGAAAACTGTTCCCCAAGTAAATCAGACCTTTTAAAATCATAGAGAGGATTAGAGCTATGGATTATTGATTGGAAATTCCTGTCAAACCTTTCTAAAGCACCCAATGTGTTCTACATCTCTTTGTTAAGAATGTACATGCCACACACAATGAATTTCCTCACTTCTAAAGAAATAGATTTAGAAACTGATTTATCTTAATGTGAATAACTATACAAATTCGAGAAACAAAAGAACAAGTATTGAGGAATTAGATGACTCAGCTGGTAAAGGTACTTTGGAAAAATTATAATTTAATAGGTGATGTGGGAGCCTGAAAAACATATGTTGAAGAACTATCCAAATATTTTTATGAGATGACCATCTAGAAATTTTGAGGAGAAATGTTTTGTAGGAGGGGGGAATGTAATGATCCAAAATTCTATCAATGATATTTTCAATTTTATTTTTATTTCATATAGTATAAATCAGAAAACATCACTTAGAGAATACAATACAAACTTTATAAATGAAAAATGAATGAAATAATAAGTATTTCTAGAAGTTAAGAAACCTATACTAATTAAATTGTAATAAGATATTAGGAATGGTATATGACCCTTATGAATATTAAATCAGCCAAAAAAAAAATATACCTCACCCATGAAATTATAAATAAAATTTAGGAGTCTCTTAAATGAAAGTATGATGTAATTATATCATAGTTTAACTAAAAAAATATTTAAAAAATTATTAATTAAGTGTTGTTATTTTTAGGAGTCATAAATATTTAATAAAATTTTTATAATTAATAAAATGATTTGAAAGAAAATTAATTTTCATAAAATTTATTCATAAATAAATTTTTTTCTGTATTATGATTTTAGGATAATTTAACGAGACATTATTTAATTTTTTAGAGTGTTATAAAACCAGTAATTATTTAAAAAAAATATTTTTCAAGTAAATGATTATTTTAATTAAAAATTAATTTTCTCATCTTCAAAAATTTATTTTTCATAAAATGGATTTAATTTATTAATTCTAAATTTTGAAAAATGGTTATGGTAAATTTTTGTGAATTTTCTAAAATAGTTTATTTTTTTGTGAATAGTGAAATACAGTAATTTATGGTTTATATACATTATAAGATAAATAAACTATTCCTTGAGTAATGAATGATTTGAAAACCATAATATAAAACTTAAATATATTATTATAATATATTCGATGATAATTATCGAACTATTCACAGTCTTAAGACAAAATAATAAATAGATAAATAAAATATTCCAAAAACACCCCACTCCTCCACTATATATACTACACCTTAACACCCATTATCCTCACAACTTCGAAAATTTGAGCCTTGTAAAATTTCCACCCAATAATCGTCCCAAAACCCTAACCTACATCCAAGATCTCTTGGTCTCATAAAAATACCAAAACCTTTTCCCTAAGTAGGTTCTGAAGGAGAAGAAAATCAAGAGGTAAAAATCTCTTTTTTTCCTTTTAATTACTTTTCAAGTTATTTTCTTTTTATTATTATATCCTAACCTCAATTAATAAAAATATAATTTTAAATATATTACCTTAAATATAATATAATTTTATTATTCTAATGGAATACTTCATCATCAAGACTCTTCTCCTATCCCTTTTATTCTAAAAATTGAAACATCGTTCATGAGGTGTTGTTTCATCGCCTTCAAGGATGAAAAGTTTTCATTTTCCTTTACCATACTCAAGAATATTCATGAAACCATTTTAATTTTTGATTGTTTTTAAATATATATTAAAACCCTTTTTTTTATGTAACATATTTATATAATACGAAATGATAAAACAAAACGAGTTCGTTGTGATCTAAAAGCACTAACATTAATCAAAACGATTATCATTAACATGTTATATGATGATTAATCTTCATACTGGGTAAAAAAATATATATAAGACTAATTAAACTAATTTATTTTTATTAATAACATATAATTATAATTCTATAGAATTATACCCATTTTACATGAACTTCATTACTTATAAACAAGAAAATTGATCATGAAAACAGAGAAAATAAACGCTCCCAAATGATGAAATTAAACTCTATAACTCACAAAAAATGGAATAAATGAACTTAATAAAACTAAAATGAATAAAATTAATTTATAAAAGTTTATGAATTAAATAATTACGAGATTAAATTTTATAATCTAGGACATTAATGTAAGAACATGGGTTTTTAGAATGGGTCAAAATCCCGAACCTGTTTGATTTTTGGATTGTTTTGAGAAAACTGGGATTCTAGGATAAACTTTTAAAGTTTTGGATGTCTTAGAGGGGCACACAGTTGGTGCATGGTCTAAAAAAACCGTGCGGCCATCCCAGGAAACCGTGCACCCTTGACAGTGGGCTCCGCACGGGCGGTGCACAGTTTTTCAAACTGTGCGAGCAAGCTGTGCGAAGTCCCTGGGTGAGATAGTGGCAAATGCACGGTTGGAGCATGATTTGAAAAACCGTGCAGGGTAACCATGTGAACACTTAAAGTGAGGTTTTTCTATGTTCCAGGCCACTCGAGATTTCCCATTCTCCATCTTTCTTCCTCCCTCTTGTGACTCACGCGGGGAGAGTCAACCGAACCTTCAAATCCTTCCTGGATCTTCATCCGAGCCCCGTTTAGAACATCGTTTGATGTGATAGAACCCCCTTGGTAAGGCCTTTATTCATCTTGATCCATTTTTCTTTATTTCTGTTCTAGAATGAGTTTTTGGGGTTTGAGTGGTTTTGATTCTTTTATAGATCTACCGCGTTTTAGACCTAATTGGAGGCTATTATCAGAGGAGTAATGTAATGGCCCAGACCTCTCCGGCCCATTCCTTTGTCAAAAAGAAGGTCAAGAAGTGTTCTAGAGGGTAAAATATACTTTTCCCACACTTTCTAGAATTTTGAAACTACACGCCGTGTAGTTTGAGTACACCCCGTGTACCCCATTTCTGGGTATACCCCGTGTTGAAGGCCGTGTCCTTGCTGTGTGGAATAATGGGTGCATGCCGTGTGAACAGTTCTACACGCCGTGTAGTCCTTCCCCGTTTACGCGTTACCAGTCAACGGCCGTGTACCGTGTTGGAGCTGTGTCCTTGCCGTGTTCAATAAACGAGTACATGCTGTGTGTCTAAACTACACGCCGTGTAGTCCCTCCCCGCGTATGCGTTACCCTCAAACCGTGTGTTGACCAGTCAACGGCCGCAGAGCTGTGTTGGAAGCCGCGTGGAGACCGTGTGAAATAACCGAGTACATGCCGTGTACCATAAATTACACGCCGTTTACTTTTCCTTTTATCGCCTATAAAAGGAGGGGTCCCCTCCTCCTTTAAACTCACCCCTCTCCTCCCCTCTCCTCTGAGTAGAGCTCTCCCAAGAGACTCGGAGGCTCTTTCTTCCATAACTTCTTCGTCCAAGATCCGATTTACGATCTGTCAATGGCCACGAGATCGTAATAATGAGGTGGAACTTCCGATCTTGGATCCTTTGTCTTTCCTTCAGCCTTTCCCTTCCGACTTCCACCCGAGGAGGTTTTTCTAGGACTTGACGGAAGTGACGGGCGCTGACGGACGTCTTCTAAAGTTGATCCGGGGGAGCGTTGCGATCAGAACCTGTTGAGGTAGGGATCTTACCTTTGTCTCTCTAATTTGTGCATCATGCAGGGTGGGTGTTATCTTGTTTATGTGAAACACTTTTGAACCTGTTTAATAAATATAATAACTGGCTTATATAATGGGGATGAGAAGTTGTGATTGCTGTTACTTTATATCCTGTGATATTATGTTATGAATTGAATAAGCTTCTGCCTAAGAAAAATCACGGTCGTTGGGGGACTTTGATTCTGCAATTAAATGTTTCCCTCTCCTTCTGGATCTTCTTATGGATGGAAACTTTGTGGAATGTGGAAATTGGATAATAATGTAAAGTTGGCTGTTTAAAATATGGAACCCTTGTGTGATCACCCCGGTTGAAAAAAATAGAATAATGAACATGTGGGTGTTGGCTTGGTTACGTGGCATGTGATGGGGGTGTCATGTGGGTTGTTGTGGATAGGGTGAGCAGCGGGGCTGTGGTTGACTTAGTTGTGGGTTGGTGTGAATTTTGTGTTGGTGATGGGCAGCGGGGCTGCGATAAATGGTTTTAAAGGGGTAATGATGTATGGTGTGGTTGTGGTTATGTTGGTTCGAAGCGAGGCTGTAGGGATGGGTTTAGATGTGAACGGGCTATGGGTTGTGATTAATAAATAAAAGTGTAAGAGTTAATGAATGGTGGGGCGTGGTAATAAAACAGAAATAATAATCAATGGGGTTGGTTGGTTGATAAGAAGGACTTTGTTGTGATGCTTATTTTTTTCCTAACTTTATTCGTGGATGGCAGAGATATGTTTACGAA
Organism: Viscum album; assembly: GCA_963277665.1. Classification (NCBI taxonomy): domain Eukaryota; kingdom Viridiplantae; phylum Streptophyta; class Magnoliopsida; order Santalales; family Viscaceae; genus Viscum; species Viscum album. The sequence goes on along the minus strand of OY728138.1, from coordinate 1,018,241,449 downwards.
AGATTGATGTGGTTGGTTGTGGATAGTTTCCCAGTAGTTAAGGAACTAAATAAACTATTTATACTAAAACGTGAAAACCTAAATGGGGTTGGGATTGTTTGTTGTATGCATGCTTCGTAGTAGCAGTGCCGAGGCATGTTCTCAGTTTCTCTGTTTAGAATACATAGGTTGGGCTGTGTGTTTGGTATACATATATATATATCTGTATCTTTTGTTTTTTTATCTCACTCCACTCATGTTGAGCACTTAGTGCCGAACACTCCCATTTCATGGGAGAGGGTGTTTTTCCCTTATTTACTAGCTCCTTCCTGCTCCTTCTCCCCTAGGCTGTGATGGCTTGAGGCGACCTTACACCTAATACTCTTCGGTTAGGTTTCGATTGGGGTGGTTTTAGCCCAAGACTCTTCGGGAAGGTTCTACTATTTCCCAAGAATCTTCGGGATGAGGCCCAGGTGTGTACGGGCGGGATACGTGGTTGTGAGGCCCAGGTGTGTGCGGGCGGGATACGTGGTTGTGAGGCCCAGGTGTGTGCGGGTGGGATATGTGGTTGTGAGGCCCAGGTGTGTGCAGGCGGGATACGTGGTTGTGAGGCCCAGGTGTGTGCGGGCGGGATACGTGGTTGTAAGGCCCAGGTGTGTGCGGGCGGGGAGAGTGTGGCAGCGTCAAGACATTCTTTGTTAGGAAGAGCAACTAACTAAATGGAAATGGTGCGGGGTACCCAATACTCTTGTTCTTATATACTACTACCTATTGTGATTGTGTTTTTGGTGAGTTTGGCTGGTGAGGTTGGGTGGATAGAATTCCTTGCTAGGTTTCTTCTGTTGTTCTCATGGGACATTAGGATGTCTCCCCACTTGTGCACGAGAGCTTTAGGTTTCCCTACTGAGTATACTTGTATTCTCACCCTACATTTACTTTCAGGTTTCCAGGAGGACTACCCGGGCCATTCGGGACCCTACTAGTCGGACAGTTGGAGTTGTTGCAGTTGCTGTACTCTTGTTTTCTTTTGGTTTTGTACTTTGAGCTTTCTTGTACTTATACCTTGTTATAAAATTGTTTAAACATGCATGTGGGCTTGGTTTGGGTTTATTTCTATACACTTGTTCTTTTTCTTTTTTGGTGGTTGACTTGTCCTATTTCCCGATCCTAAATAATAAAAAGGGTGATGCCTCCCATATTTGTGAAAACTCATACCCTCGGTGCTAGTCGCCACCCCAGGGCCTACTGGAGGCGGGACTCGGGGGTCATTATCTCCCTTTCACCATTTCCATCTCAGGAGGGGCATCCTTGGTGGGAGGGGGTCGTGATAGAATGGTATCAAAGGTGATGGTTGAGATATAGGATGGAGTCTGGAGTTAGGAACAATGAGGATTTCATGGGATGGTTGGGAAACAATGTTAGTTAATATTGGTGCGTGACATAGGCCAGGGAAGACCGGCTAGGACACGGGATTTTAGGGCCCCCTGTGATCCGATGCAAGGACTCTGAGCCTACTGAACGACCAAGTGAGACTACATTGATTGCACGTTAGAGACCCTAGGTAAGGTACATGCATCATCATGATTTTTTTACTTGATTTGGGTGTTCTAGGAAAGAAATTGAAATAAAATGATAAAATAAAAACCTTGAGTTTTTCCTTACTACTTGGGCTTAGGCGATCCTTGTTTACCGTACAGCTATGGCACCTAGACATCGTCCCCGGGTGGCTCAGATGGCCAAGGCCCAGCAGATTCAGGCGGTCGATCAGTTGAGGATTGACCAAGAGGAGGAAGATAGCCAGTGGCAGAAGACTCTCCGTTCTTTCCAGCGGCAGACCCTCAAGAAGTACGAGGGTAGTACTTCGGATACGGAGATAGAGGGGTTTCTTGAGGAGCTAGGGATTGCTTTTACCTTGATCCGTGCTCCGAGGGAGTACTGGGTTCCTCTAGCAGTCAGTCAGCTGAGAGGTGCGGCATGACAGTGGTGGACGCTCTACCTCGGAGAGAGGATAGAGGCAGAGGTTCCATGGGCTGACTTTGAGAAGGAATTCCGAGAGGAATTCCTTTCTTCCATGATCAAAGTGGAGAAGCAGTAGGAGTTACTCTCCCTTCAGCAGGGGAGTTTGTCGGTATGAGAGCTGGGGATAAACTTCAAGGATCTCCTGCGCTTTGCTCCAGATCTCTTTTCGGATGAGGATTCTCGGGCGAGACGTTTGGAGGAGGCGCTTAGTCCTTCGCTACAATATGCTGTCACCCCCTTCACCCTTCCGACGTACTTGGCAGTGAAGAAGAAGGTAGAGGTTGTAGAGAGGATGCACTCGCTGGGAGGTGCACCCCAAGAGGGGAACCAGCCAGGCTCGTCGAAGGGGAAGGTAGTCCGAAGCAGGTCTCATGTGACGGGACCTTCCAGGTTCAGGCTAGTGGGGAGCAGGCCCCAGCATTTCCAGTTTAGATCTTCAGGTCCTCGTCCCTTTTTCACGAGCCCAGGACCGAAGTGTTTTTCTTGTGGAGGTTTCGGGCACGTTCAGAGTCAGTGCCCGACCCGAGCTAAGTACGGTGGAGGTGGGCAGGTTCATCCCCCACCTCAGCAGTGCCAGTTTCCAGCGAGGCCCTTCCAGCAGTAGCAGGACCATTCCCCTCCAAGGGCAGACTTTGCAGGAGGAGGCCGACCTCAGGGTTCTCCTCAGGGGCATCGACCAGGGCGTGGTCGGGGAAGCGGACGACATCAGAGAGGCAGAGGAGCTGGGCGTGGACAGTTTCACACAGCAGAGTTGACAGCTCCAGCAGGACCAGAGGTGGTGCAAGGTACGATTTGTTTTTTCAGCACTCTTGTTTCTGCTTTGTTCGATTCGGGATCTTCGCACTCTTTTGTTGCACCTGGTCTAGCCTATGCTTTGGGACTAGACGTAGAGATACTTTCTGTACCAATGGTACTGAGTACACCAGTTGGAGGCCAGACCCACGTATCATGTGTTTTCCAGGGATGTGGGCTGATGTTGGGACCACATCGATCTAGTGGATACCTTCTTCTGTTATAGATGCATCCATACGATGTCATCCTAGGCATCGAATGGTTGTTTTCTGTTAGTTCCGTTATCAACTGCTTCCGGAGAAGAGTCGTGTTCTCCGACGTGGATGGGCAGCGAGTATATTTTGTTTGTGAGAGGAGCTATCAGGTGGGAAGCCAGCATGTGGAGCCTCTCCTTTCCTTGTTAGGCGGGTTATCGGTGGTTCGAGCAGATACATAGATGATGGATGTCCCAGAGGTTGTTGGGGAGTTCCTCGATGTTTTTCCTAAGGACGGTGTGACTCTACCCCCCCGACGTGATGTTGAGTTCGGGATAGACTTACAGCCTGGTGCCCGTCTGATTTTGATGGACCTTTATTGGATGACACCTTCGGAGTTGCGGGAGTTGCAGATTTAGATTGACGATATGATGGAGAAGGGTTTTGTTTGACCTAGTATGTTTCCATGGGGTGCTCCAATTTTGTTCGTGAAGAAGGCATATGGTGGTCTCATGCTATGCATAGAATACCGAAGGTTGAACCAGGTAATGGTCAAGAACCGTTACCCCCTCCCAAGGATAGATGATCTCTTCAACCAGCTGAGGGGAGCAGGTTGGTTTTCCAAGATTGCTCTACGATCTGGATATCATCAGCTGAGGGGGAAGGACAGTGACATCTAGAAGATGGCTTTTGGGTGCAGGTATGGGAACTTCGAGTTTGTAGTGATGCCGTTTGGAGTTACAAATGCACCGGCTGTGTTCATGGGACTTATGAACTTTGTCTTCCGAGAATTTCTGGACCGGTTCATCGTCGTGTTTATCGATGAAATTGTGATCTACTCAAGATCAGAGGAGGATCACGTTGAGCATCTCAGGGCAGTCTTGGAAGTCCTTCGACACCACCAGCTTTACGGGAAATTGTCGAAGTGTAAGTTCTTGACGTAAGAAGTTCACTTCCTTGGGAACGTGGTGTCTCAGCATGGAGTGTTGGTGGACCCATCGAAGGTGGAGGTAGTTGTTTCTTGGGTAGCACCCAAAAAAGTGAAAGAAGTTCGTAGTTTCCTGGGGTTAGCAGGTTACTATCGGAGGTTCGTTTCGGACTTCCCTCGAGTTGCTGCTCCATTGACATCTTTGACTAGGAAGAACCAGGTCTTCCTATGGATCGAGTAGTGCCAGGAATCTTTCGACTACCTGAAGGAGAAGGTAGTCAGTGCTCCCGTACTCAGGTTTCTAGAGGAAGGGTTGTTGTATGAGGTGTTTTGTGATGCTTCTGGCCTTGGTCTGGGGTGCATGTTGATGCAGAATAAGGGAGTGATTTGTTATGGGTCTAGGAAGTTGCGCCCTCACGAGCGTAACTATGCCACCCATGACCTGGAGCTTGCAGCAGTAGTGTTCGCACTGAAGTTGTGGCAACATTACCTCTTTGGGGAGCGCTTTGTAGTCTTCTCAGATCACAAGAGCCTGCGTTATATCTTCTCTCAGTGTGACCTGAACTTACAGTAGCGGAGATGGGTCAAGTTTCTCCAAGACTATGACTTTGAGATCTCTTACACTGAAGGTAAGGGCAACGTTGTGGCTGATGCCTTGAGCAGGAAGTCACATCAGGAAGTAGTTCGGGAATCCGCTGATGCTTGGAAAGTGATGGGAGAGTTGGCTGCCTTGCACTTGGATGCAAGGGAAGAAGGTGTTAGAGGCTGTTTGTTCCAGATGACAGTACAATCCTCCTTGTTGTAGTAGGTGGATGAGTCTCAGTGGGGGGACTCCGAGGCAGAAGTGATGCGGGATCGTGTTGATCAGGGAAATGCTCCAGAGGGATGGTCAGAGGACAGCCAACATTAGATGCTTTTCCATGGAAGGTTGTTTGTCCCGGAGACAATGCGTGAGGGATTTCTCCATGAGTTCCATAGATCAGCCTTAGCGGTACATCCAGGAGTTTCAAAAATGTACTGAGGCCTAAGGGAACAGTTTTGGTGGCCCGGGGTGAAACGGGTAGTGGAGGAGTTTGTGGCTAGATGCCTAGTGTGTTAGCAAGTGAAGGCTGAACACCGTGTTCCCAGTGGTTTGTTGCATCCTTTAGATATCCCTGAGTGGAAGTGGGATGAAATCTATATGGACTTTGTCACAGAACTACCTAGAGCTCAGGGAGGTTATGATGCTATCTGGGTAGTGGTGGATCGTCTGACAAAATCAGCTCACTTCTTAGCAATTAAGGAGTTAGGCCTGGTGAGTACCTTAGAACATAGGTACATAGACGATGTGGTGCGTTTTCATGGAGTTCCAAGGACTATCATCTCAGATTGGGATACTCGGTTTACCTCAAAAGTCTGGAGGGGGTTACAACATGCTTTTGGCACCCAGCTACGCCTTAGCACTGCTTTCCACCCCCAGACCAATGGGCAGATGGAGTGGACTATCCATACGTTGGAGGACATGCTGCGAGCATGCGTTCTGGATTTCAAAGGATCATGGGTATGAAACTTGACTTTATTAGAGTTTGCCTACAACAACAGCTTCCACTCTACTATTGGCATGGCACCATTTGAGGCTTTGTATGGAAGTCCATGTCATTCACCCATTTGTTGGGCAGAGGTTGGTGAGATAGGTGCTCTTGGGCCAGAGGTAGTGCAGAGCACCACAGAGAATGTCCAGCTTGTACGTGAGAGGATGAAAGCGGCTCAGGACCGACAGAAGTCTTATGCTGATCATCGGAGGAGGCCCTTAGAGTTAGAGTTGGGAGATCATGTGTTCTTGAAGGTTTCCCCTCGATGGGGGCAGCAGAGGTTTGGGAAAGGGAGAAAGCTCTCACCTAGTTTCATCAGACCTTTTGAGGTGTTGAGGCGAGTTAGAGAGGTAGCATATCAGCTAGACCTGCCACCTCAGTTGGAGAAGGTTCATGACGTCTTCCACGTCTCCCAGCTTCGTCGGTACTTACACGACGACTCTCATGTTATCGACTGGGGAGAGTTAGATATGGGAGACGACGCGACCTTCGAGGAACAACCAGTCAGAATCAAGGATCGTAAAGAGAAGGTGCTCCGTGGATGAACCATTCTATTGGATCATGTGTTGTAGAGGCATGACGACCTCGAGGAGAGCACTTGGGAGCAGGAGACCCAGATGCATGATTAGTACCCAGAGTTGTTTTGACTTGTGTTTTCCTTTGTTCTTCTGAGCTTTGTGTGGATGTTGTACTCTGTACCTTTGATATATGGAATTCTTGGCTTGTCAGTTGTTAGACCTTTTGTTTCCTTGTTCCCTGGTAATGTGTAACATGTCCGGATGTGTGGAAAAGGGGAAAACCTGACCCTTAATCGAGACGCATTAATGCGGATGCGATTGAACCCGTGCGGGTGAGTCAGTGCCGCCTAAAGCGGATAATATCTCGACATAGGAGAAGGGATTTCCAAAAACCACATGTTCGGGCAGTGTGTTGGTTGTGTATTGTTGGGGGTAGTTCGAGTTGAAAAAATCCTAATGTATGAAAGTGGGAAGACCCAATTCTTAATCGAGATGCATTAATGAGGATGCTATTAAACCCGTGCAGGTGAGTCAGTTCCACATAAAGCGGATAATATATCGATATAGGAGAAGGAATTCCTAACACATATGATTAGGGTTGTTGGTTGGGTTCCTGTTATAACGAGAACCCTAAGAGGTATCTTGTTGGGTTCCTCTGGGTTGGTTTTTGAATTCTCCGGGACGATAATGTTTTAAGAGGTATCTAATGTAGTGGCCCAGACCTCTCCGACCCATTCCTTTTTCAAAAAGAAGGTCAAGAAGTGTTCTGGAGGGTAAAATGGATGTTTCCCACACTTTCCAGAATTCTGAAACTACACGACGCGTAGTTTGAGTACACACCGTGTACCCCCTTTCCGGGTATACCCTGTGTTGAAGGCCGTGTCCTTGCTGTGTGGAATAATGGGTGCATGCCGTGTGACCAGTTCTATACGCCGTGTAGTCCTTCCCCGCGTACGCGTTACCAGTCAACGGCCATGTACCATGTTGGAGCCATGTCCTTGCCGTGTGCAATAAACGAGTACACGCCATGTGTCTAAACTACACGCCGTGTAGTCCCTCCCCGCGTATGCGTTACCCTCAAACCGTGTGTTGACCAGTCAACGGCCGCAGAGCCGTGTTGGAAGCCGCGTGGAGACCGTGTGAAATAACCAAGTACACTCTGTGTACCATAATGTACACGTCGTGTAATTTTCTTTTTCTCGCCTATAATAGGAGGGGTCCCCTCCTCCTTTCAACTCACCCCTCTCCTCCCCTCTCCTCTGAGCAGAGCTCTCCCAAGAGACTCAAAGGATCTTTCTTCCATAACTTCTTCGTCCGAGCTTCGATTTACAATCCATCAGCGGCCATGGGATCGTAACGAAGAGGAGGAACTTCCGAGATTGGATCCGTTGTCTTTCCTTCAGCCTTTCCATTCCGACTTCCACCTGAGGAGGTTTTTCCAGGACTTAACGGAAGTGACGGACGTCGACAGATGTCATCTAAAGTTGATCCGGGGGAGCATTGCGATCAGAACCTGTTGAGGTAAGGATCTTACCTTCGTCTCTCTAATTTGTGAATCATGTGGGGTGGGTGTTCTCTTGTTTATGTGAAACACTTTTGAACCTGTTTAATAAAGATAATAACTGGATTATATAACGGGGATGGGAAGTTGTGATTACTGTTACTTTATATCATGTGATATTATGTTATGAATTGAATGAGCTTCTACCTACAGAAAATCACAGTCGTTGGGGGACTTTGCTTGCGCAATTAAATGTTTCCCTCTCCTTCTAGATTTTCTTATGGATGGAAACTTTGTGGAATGTGGAAATTGGTTAATCACGTAAAGTTGGCTGTTTAAAATCTGGAACCCTTGTGTGATCACCCTGGTTGAACAAAATAGAATAATGAACATGTGGGTGTTGGTTTGGTTACGTGGCATGTGATGGGGGTGTTTTGTGGGTTGTTGTAGATAAGGTGAGCAGCGGGGCTACGATTGACTTAGTTGTGGGTTGGTGTGAATTTTGTGTTGGTGATGGGAAGCGGGGCTGCGATAAATGATATTAAAGGGGTAATGATGTACGGTGTGGTTGTGGTTATGGTGGTTGGCAGCGGGGCTGTAGGGATGGGTTTAAATGTGAACGGGCTATGAGTTGTGATTAATAAATAAAAGTGGAAGAGTTAATGAATGGTGGGGCGTGGTAATAAAATGGAAATAATAATCAATGGGGTTGGTTGGTTGATAAGAAGGACTTTGTTGTGCTGGTTATGTTTTTCCTAACTTGATTTGTGGATGGCAGGGATATGTTTATGAACAATTGATGTGGTTCGTTGTGGATAGTTGCCCTGTAGTTAAGGAACTAAATAAACTATTTCTACTGAAAAGTGAAAACCTAAATGGGGTTGGGATTGTTTGTTGTATGCGTTGTTCGTAGTAGCAGTGACGAGGCACGTGCTCAGTTTCTCTGCTTAGAATCCATAGGTTGGGTTGTGTGTTTGGTATACATATATATATCTGTATCTTTTTTGTTTTATCGCACCCCACCCATGTTGAGCACTTAGTGTCGAACAATCCCATTTAATTGGAGAGGGTGTTTTTCCCTTAGTTACTAGTTCCTTCCTGCTCCTTCTCCCCTAGGCTTTGATGGCTTGATGCGACCTTACACCTAAGACTCTTTGGGTAGGTTTCGATTGGGGTGGTTTTAGCCCAAGACTCTTCGGGTAGGTTCTACTGTTTTGCAAGAATCTTCGAGATGAGGCCCAGGTGTGTGCGGGCGGGATACGTGGTTGTGAGGCCCAGGTGTGTGCGGGCGGGATACATGGTTGTGAGGCCCAGGTGTGTGCGGGCGGAATACGTTGTTGTGAGGCCCAGGTGTGTGTGGTCGGGATACGTGGTTGTGAGGCCCAGGTGTGTGAAGGCGGGATACATGGTTGTGAGGCCCAGGTGTGTGTGGGCGGGGAGAGTGTGGCAGAGTCACGACGTTCATCATTAGGAAGAGCAGCTAACTAAATGGAAATGGTGCGGGGTACCCAATACTCTTGTTCTTGTATACTACTACCTGTTTTGACTGTGTTTTTGGTGAGTGTGGCTGGTGAGGTCGGGTGGATAGAATTCCTTGCTAGGTTTCTTCTGTTGTTCTCATGGGACATTAGGATGTCTCCCCACTTGTGCACGAGAGCTTTAGGTTTCCCTACTGATTATACTTGTATGCTCACCCTACATTTACTTTCAGGTTTCCAGGAGGACTACCCGGGCCGTGCAGGACCCTACTAGTCGGATAGTTGGAGTTGTTGCAGTTGCTGTACTCTTGTTTTATTTTGGTTTTGTACTTTGAGCTTTCTTGTACTTGTACCTTGTTATAAAATTGATTAAACATGCATGTGGGATTGGTTTGGGTTTATTTCTATACACTTGTTATTTTTCCTTTTTGGTGGTTGACTTGTCCTATTTCCCGATCCTAAATAATAAAAAGGGTAATGCCTCCCATATTTGTAAAAACTCATACCCTTGGTGCTAGTCGCCACCCCAGGGCCTATTGGAGGCGGGAATCGGGGGTCATTATCTCCCTTTCACCATTGCCAGCTCAGGAGGGGCATCCTTGGTGGGAGGGGGTCGTGACATGTAACATCATACTAGTACAAGGTAGGTGGTACATACCTATTTTTGTGTTTTCATGTTCATTTGGGTAGCGCGGCCTTCGGCGCATTTTCGAGTATTTGAGAGAGACCCTAATTTATCTGCTACTGCTTATTTAAATTGCTTATTAGACCTTTGGGATACCTTTGGGTATTCCCTTTGTCCTATCTTGATTGAGAAGGACCGGGCGGGAGGTTTTTTCTCACATGGGGCATTTTGGCCGGGGTTTCCAAAATGATAATACTTGAATTGTATTGGTTTAAACTATTAGGTTTAGTTATTTAAACCTTGATATAATTGTTGGAGACCTTAGAAACTTTAGTGCTGGCATGGGACAACACTTGCTTAGTGAAATTCATCTGTTTAGATGGGTTTTCCTGTTATGTGTTCTATTTAAATGTGCTTTATATGTAAATATTGAATTTTATATACTGGAACCTTCAGGTTGTGATGGGCGTGGATAGGATATTGTTGAGTGATTCTTATCACAGGATCGGAATGGCCCATGTTACTTTGGGTGGTTTTGACCATGAGATTGGGCATTATGGACGCCGGCTTGAGGAAGTACGACTGTTAGGTTGGGCATGGCCCGAGGCTACTTTGGTTGGTTTTGACCACAAGATTGGGCGTCATGGACGTCATCTTGAGGTAGAATGATTTTCAGGTTGGGCATGACCCAGGTTACTAGGATGACAAGGCCATCATACTTGAGCGGCATGGTCGTAGGGACACAAGGTGTCAGATGTGTGGTGGATTAGGTGCTATTTTGGTGATTACGAGTCACCCAGAACTTTGAGCAGTGTGCACATAGAGATACTCCTTGATGAGTTGGTTTTGACCACTCGTGTGGGTAGAGGCCCCTTTAGATGCAGTTTAGGTACTTTGGTTGGGGGTGCTTTCTGTAGGAATCCACATGGGAGGTGAGGAGCCTCCAGGGGATAGCTTAAGGCTATCGGGTTGGGGGCTGAGGCTCGCCGTGATTTGAGGGCAGGTATCGCTGTACCTCTGGTTACTTATTTGAAGGTGGATATCGCCATCCCTCTGATTACTTGATTTGAGGGCAGGTATCACTGTCCCTTTGGATATTTATTTGAGGGTAGACATCGCTGTCCCTCTGGTTATTTATTTAAGGATAGGCATCACTGTTCCTCCGGGTTACTTCTTAGGCGTGCCTTCAGGATGTCGGTACTTGAGGCACGAGGTGTCAGGAGGCACATGATTCCTGGTTACTATTCTTGGGCGTGCCTTCAGGATGTATTTACTTGAGACATGCGGTGTTATGGGGCACATGGTGCCGGGTTACACGACAGAGATTCCAGTTTTGGTCGAAACAGGTGACACTCCATGGTGGCTACTGAGCACTAGTGGAGTTTGTGTTTATTTGTGCATCATAATGTTTACTTTTTTCATTATAAATGCTTGTCTACTTAAACACTTATATTAGGTACGCACCGTTGGGTAGTATCCTACTGAGATTTGTCTCACACCCTGCACGGTCCCTTCAGGATACGTGGATACTTTATGGATTTACCTGCATGAAAGAGGCCAGCTTTAGGAGCTGGGCTGCATTAGCTATTTCTTGGAGATGGTATGGACCTTGAGGTCTTGCCTAGCTGAAGTTTATCTTGTTTTGTTTCCTTTCTTGTATTAGCATGCTTTTTTATGTAGCTACAATTGGTTATCCATTAGTGCCTTTTTATATATAAATACACGGATGACCTGTTTTGGATGCATTCTTATTGTTCAGTGGTAGTTACAAGTGATCAACGTGCTATTGTGTTTACTTTCCGCTGTTGTTGTTTATATCTATTTCTTTCGTTGATTATCGATATTGAATGTGATTCCGCTCTGCGGGTCTAGTTCTAGTCTGATGAGTCATTTATTCCACTGCATCTTTATTATTATACTCAGACCAATATTATTATTATCCTCCATGAGGGTATAGCCTCCCCAATATACCTATAATACCATCGCTTCTAGTTGGCAGCCTTTGGCATTCGGGGAGGTGCACCTAAGGTAGTAGCACCTGACCCATTTAGTACTGTTCAGGTGGATGTTCAAGTCTGGGTCGTTACAAATTGTTATTATAGGATTCCTTGAAAAATATTTAATAGCAGTGTTTTACTGGGTACTAATGAGACTGATGTTTCTCTTTTATTTCTGCTGGTTTTACTATTTGGGATATGGTAGACTGGAGATAGATTGTTACTGGAACTGGGTTTCTAGCTTGTTCTTGGGTGCCTGTATCCCCAGGTATGAGGGATGGACTAAGTTAACTTTGGTGGGAATTACTATTTTCTTTTTGCTCAGATTACACTTTATATGATTTCCACCTTGGTGGATCACTTGGTGTGCGATGTTATTGATTGTGATATGTGACCGTTGACCCGGTGCAGTAAGGGATAATTGGACCTTGGCCCGGTATGGTAAGGTTTGTTTTCTTGGATTTTGATAGGCACATTTTAGCGTATTTCAATTTCATAACTACACGTATGCTTTGTGATGTGATAATACCAAGTGAAGAAAATGTCAATTTCCATGATTTGTATTCTTGAAATGTGAAAAGGTAAAATTCCTGATAGAATTGCTTGTTTGTTTCAATGTGTATGCCATGGTTTATATATTTTATAATTTCATGTGATAGGGTATTTGGTTCTGGCTCTGGTACAAGCAGGCTGGTCCTATCGGTTGAGGTGATTTTGATCACCAGGATTGGGCGACTTGGTCATTGGTTTGAGGAAACATTGGTTTTTGGGACGGGCACGACCCATGGTACTTTTGATACTTGTCTCTGATAAGGGTGGGTAAGGAGGCCATGAGGCCAGGATTCCATGGGCATGGGTTGCGTGGGTTCCTCTTAGACGTCTTGATAGAGCGTTAGGCGGGTGATGACATAGTGCCACAGGTGCATGATCAGGTTCAGGATCCAGAGTAGGAAGAGTAGGATCCGTAGGTATAGGCTCAGGGACATGAACAGGTTTAGGAACTAGGGCAGGCAGGACATCAGTCGGGTTTGGCAGCGTTCGGACCATGGCTCGATGAGAAGCTCCGAGCTAGCCTGGTACGTGTCTTGCAGGGGATCGACAGAGGTGCACAGGGTATAGATCCATCTATGGATTTTCTGACGCGAGAGTTCTAGTCGCAGTACCCGCCAGTTTTTTAGGGTGTGGGTGGTCCACAGACAGTTGAGAACTGGATAGAGAGTATGCATATGATCTTCAAGAAGCTCAAGACACCTCCAAGGCGGAGGGTAAAGCTGGCAACGTACATGCTGCGAGGACCGGAAAAGAACTGGTGGGATGTGTAGGTTCACGATCGCATGCATGAGGGACTGGCATGGAAGGACTTCGAGGACAGTTTCTTTGAGAAATTTTACCTAGAGACACTGAGGGAAGAGAGAGCTCGGGAGTTCTTGAGTCTTCAGCAGGGAGACATGTCTGTCATGGACTATGCAACTACTTTCACTGAGCTATCTCTCTTTTCACCTAGTATGGTAAGAGATGATGCGACTAGGGTGAGGCACTTTGAGGATGGCTTATGAAATTTCATTCAGGTCCATGTGAATATTTTCAAGCTGGGTTCTTTTTTAGAGGTGGTAAATTAGGCGCTCATAGCAGAGGGCAACCAGCAGGATAGGCCTCATGTTGGCTGGATGACAACTTTAGGTGAGGGTTTGGACATCAAGAAGCGAGGACGGGATGAGTTCCAGTAGGTAAGTCAGGCCAAGGACTTAGCTAGACCACCTCGTAGCAGTTCTTCTGTGGTTTTCTTTCAGTGTGGAAAACCAGGACATGTTCGGACTGAGTGCGATAGGCCTCCAAAGGAGTGCCAGGCATGTGAATAGGTCGGGCATCTGGAGAGGTTCTACAGGAATCCTTCTCAGATTGCCGAAAGGTAGGGACCAGGACAGACGGTGGCCTCTAGAGCTGGTTCAGGTTCAGTACCAGGAGAGGTTATCCAAGGTTCAGCTACACGCGGGGGACGTGACAGAGACAATAGGATCCAACTGAGGGGTCAGTGTCCGGTTACTAGAGCAGCACCGTAGGGAGGTCAAGCATCAAGCAGTCGTGATTTAGGACAGGTGCATGCCATGGAGTGGCTAGAGGCTGAGCATGCTGGTGAGCCGACAACAGTTAAAGGTACAACACGGTTTTGGCCGTGATTTCCTTGTTTTCTTCTGGCATGACCTGTAGAGGCATGTCCGTTTTGAGTGCATGTGATGCACATGATCTATGTGGACTGACTAGATTCTAGTCAGTGGGATTGACGCCATATTAGGTGAATGATATATATATATATATATGATATGCGTATCATCAGGGGCAACTAGGATGTGGGTTACTTGAGGTGCCTTGGGCATCGGGTCATCGAGGATGCGAGTTACTTGAGGTGCCATGGGTATCGAGGCATCGAGGATGCTGGTTACTTGAGGTGCCATGGGCATCGGGGCATCGAGGATGCGGATTAATTGAGGTTCTAGACACCAGGTTCGTTTTGAGAATTTATGGGATGTAAGACCTCATGGAGGCGGACACCGATGCAGTGCAGGATATGTTAGATGTTGGAAGTGGCACAGGGGTGCCAATGAGGCACAGGGGTGACGATGCGTCACGAGAGGAACTTGAGTTCGGAAATAGGTTAGCAAACCTTTGCTTGTTATGAATTTTTTCGGGTTGAGATCGAGTTTGGAGATTCCTAAGGTGGGGAGCCCCTTGAGGAATTTAGATAGAACCTTGTGATTGGGGAAGTCCAAGTTTCTTTGATCGGGGTGGTATGTTTAGTGCCATCTCCAGGTTTCGTTTGATAGCTCGGGGATGAGCTATGTTAAGGTGGGGAAATTGTAAGAACCCGAGTTTTTAGAAGGGGTAAAAATCCTGAACCTTTTTGAATTTTGGCTTATTCTGAGAAAACCGGGAATCTAAGATTTTTTTTTAAAGTTTTGGAGATCGTACAGGGGTGCACGGTCTGAAGAAACCATGCAGCCCGCCCAGGAAACCATGCACCCTCGACAGTGGGCTCCGCACAGGCGGCACATGGTTTTTCAAACCGTTCGGGAAAGCTGTGCGAAGTCCCTGAGTGAGACAATGGCAATCACACGGTTGGCGCACGGTTTTCCAAACCGTGTGGGGGTAACCATGCGACCACTTAAAGTTAGGTTTTTTAAGTTCCCAGCCAATCGATATTTACCATTCTCCATCTTTCTTTCTCCCTCTTGTGACTCACACGGGGAGATCCAGTCGGACCTTCAAATCCTTCATGGATCTTCTTATGAACCCCATTTCTAACATTGTTTGATGCGTTATAACACCCTCAGTAGGGTCTTGATTCATCTTGATCCATTTTTCTTGATTTATATTCTAGAATGAGTTTTTGGGGTTTGAGCAGTTTTGATTCTTTTGTAGATCTACCGCATTTTAGACCTAATTGAAGGCTGTTATCAGAGGATTAACATCGTACTAGTACGAGGTAGGTGGTTCATACCTATTTTTGTGTTTTTGTGGCCATTTGGGTAGCACGACCTTCAGAACATTTTTAGGTATTTGATAGAGAACATAATTTATCTACTACTACTTATTTAAATTGATTATTAGACCTATGGGATATCTTTGGGTATGCCTTTTGTCCTGTCTTGATTGAGAAGGGTCAGGTGAGAGGTCGTTGCTCACATGGGGCATTTTGGATGGGGTTTACAAAATGATAATACTTGAATTTTATTAGTTTAAACTATTAGGTTTAGTTATTTAAACCTTGATATAATTGTTGGAGACCTTAGAAACTTCAGTGCTGGCATGGGACAACACTTTCTTAGTGCAATTCATATGATTAGATGGTTTTTCCTGTTTTGTGTTCTATTTAAATATGTTTTATATGTAAATGTTGAATTGCATATACTGGAAACTTCAGGTTGTGATGGGTGTGGCCCAGATATTGTTGAGTTATGCTGATCACAGTATGGACATGACCCGAGTTACTTTGGGTGTTTTTGACCACGGGATTGGGCGTTATAGATGTTAGCTTGAGGCAGTAGGACTCTCAGGTTGGGCTTGGACCAAGGTTACTTTGGGTTTTTTTGACCAGGGAATTGGGTGTCATGAACGTCAGCTTGAGGAAGAATGACTGTCAGGTTGGGCATGGCCTGGGTTACTGGTATGGCAAGGCCAACAGACTTGAGAGGCATGGTCACAGGGACACGAGGTGTCAGATTTGTGGTGTCTTAGGTGCTATTTTGGTGATTACCGATCACCCGAAACTTTGAGTAGTGTGAACATAGAGATACTCCATGATGAGGTTGTTTTGACCATTCCTATGGGTAGAGGCCCCCCGTAGATGTGGTTTAGGTACTTTGGTTGTGGGTGCTTGCCGTAGGAAGCCCCGTAGGAGGTGAGGAGCCTCTAGGGGATATCTTGAGGCTATTGGGTTGGGGGATGAGGCCCGTCATGATTTGAGGGTAGGTATCGCTGTCCCTTTGGTTACTTATTTGAGTGAGGATATCATCGTATCTTCGGTTACTTGATTTGAGGGTAGGTATCACTATCCCTCTGACTATTTTTTTGAGAGCAGACATCGCTGTCCCTCCGGTTATTTATTTGAGGACAGTCATCACTGTTCCTCCGAGTTACTTCTTGGGTGTTCCTTCGAGACATCGGTACTAAATCCCCGAGGTGTCAGGAGGCACAAGGTTTTAGGTTACTATTCTTGGGTGCGCCTTCGGGACGTCGTTACTTGAGACACATGGTGTTAGGGGGAACATGGTGCCGGGTTACACGATAGAGATTCCGTCGTTGGCCGAAGCAGGTGGCACTCCATGGTGGCTGCTGAGCACCAGTGGCGTTTGTGTTTATTTATGCATTGTACTATTTACTGTTTTACTTATAAATGCATGCCTGATTAAACAATTATATTAGGTACACACCATTTGGTGGTATCCTGCTGAGATTTATCTCACACCCTGCACAGGCCCTTCAAGACGCATGCAGAATTATGGATTTACATGCAAGAAAGTGGCCAGCTTCAGAAGCTGGGCTACATTAGCTGTTTCTTGGAAATGGTATGGACATTGAGGTCTTTCCTAGATGGAGTTTATCATGTTTTGTTTCCTTTTATGTATTATCATGATTTTTTATGTAGCTACAATTGGTTATCCATTGACACATTTTTATATATAAATACATGTATGACCTGTTTTGGATGCATGTTTGTTGTTCAGTGGTAGTTACAAGTGATCACCGTGTTGTTGTGTTTACTTTCCACTGCTATTGTTTATATTTATTGCTTCTGATATTTATGGATATTGAATGTGATTCTGCTCTGTGGGTCTGGTTTGAGTCTGTTGATTCAGTTATTCCACTGCATCTTTATTATTATACTCGGATCAGTATTATTATTATCCTCCGTGAGGGTATAGCCTCCCCACTATACCTATAAGACCCTCACTTCTAGTCGGCAACATTTGGAGTTTGGGGAGGTTCTCTTAAGGTAGTATCACCCGAACCGTTTAGCACTGTTCGGGTGGCTGTTTGGGTCCAGGTCATTACAATTAAGATCAAGTTCATAACACTTTTGGACATAAGGTAATGGATTCTATCTGAACCTTCATTTTTTCCTTCAGGTTATCTTTTCACTATCTTTACTTTGATGTAATTGTTATTTATTTTTTCGTACGTATTCTATATTCTATTTATATGTTATAAAATCATATATCCTGATCCTTTCATATTTATTTTATGGTAAATACATGTTTTACATGGTTCTATTCCTAAATAAGCAAACCCGAATAAAGGAAACTTCCCTATTTCTTACCCATTTCCAAGTACCATACACAATCTATTTTAAGACTCCATTATTTTTCATAATTAACTATTTTTTTTATAAAAAACTATATTTGTTAATTTATGGTTTTATACAAACAATTATGACAATTTAAAATGATTTTTCTAAAAAAAACACTTATTTTTAAAGTAAAAGGTATATTTATCTCAGGAATTTCTAAATGATTTTATTAGAGTATTTTCATTTATTTCTACACCTCTATTGAATTTTATTATTTATTGATATTTATATATTATTTTTATCATCTACCATATTTTACTAATTTTTTTATGATCATTTTGACTTTGGATGTGCTATCTTGATACCATTCACCATACTACTCAGAATGGTTAGTGATTATGTTTTTAGATTAAAGAATGTTATTCAAATTTCATATGTATATGTTGTTTATTTTTAACCCCATTCATATGAAGAATGAATTGGACTTAGTATGTGATTGTTGGGCATCTCTATATCCCCTTGACGCATCAGTAGGTATTATGAGACAAACTAGACTGGGTTTCTACCCATTATGTATATTGTTTTGGATGAGGCCTTAATGGTATTTTTATGGTTTATAAAATTATGAATTTCTTCATTATGATATTAGTAATTTATAATCCATGTGAATATTTGACTAGTAGAATATACATGGTTAATCTCTATTCTCATGTGATTATATTTATAACATTATTTATTTATGTCTTGTTCTTACCATATTATTATCAAGTTTACGTTCTAATGGAATGTTTTTTTAGTCATTCATCATGCCTTATTGTTTATATTATCTTTGAATGTATTAATTACCCTTAATGAGCATCTTATCTCACCCCTTTATTATGTTTTATTTTTCACAGGATGCAAATATTTATATTATGAATGACTTTTTGGGATAATCTAAGAGTTTATTGGTGTTTCCAGTGGAGTTACTATATTGATTTCCTATTAAAGTCTAAATGTAAAGTTCATGTATATAATCTGGATTCCAAAACTACTAAACCGGTTAGTCCTTTGGTATTAAATTATTTTATCTTTTCCAATGTAATAATTTAATTCACTGACTCCGGGATACTAGGGTCGGGGTATTTACAATTTTCTTTCAATTACATTCCTATATGGATACTACTAAGGGGATACATGTTCTAGAATAGTTTAACCCAGGTGAAATAACTCTGAAGAGGTAATTATGGGTATTAAATCAACTATAACCTAGTGCATGACAAGGTTTCTTAATTAATAACCTAGATAAACACTCAGGGAGTATATGCTTCAGTTAATTCACATTCCCTTTAAAAATAAATTAAAATTGATTTAACCATATTTTTTTATGGAACATAATTTTGATTTCTAAACTTATTAGAGTATGAAAATGGATAATGTAGATTTAAATGTAGTGATTCAAAAGTTTTTGTTTTCATATCATGTATGAGTTACTACTTCTAAGTTTATGGTTTACCTTTTATACATGTATTAATAAAACTATTATAATGTATAAGGAGTTCCTTTTCCCTCACACTCTCCATATTATAATAGAGAGGGACTTAATTTTACTCAAGTAAAAGGAATATGAATCTATCATATTTTATAAGGAAAAATTCACAAGGATTTGATGATACACCACTAGTTTTATCATTAAAATGCAAAGTAAAATTGACTGCTTTTTTAGTGATATAAGGCTAATTCTATGAATAGCATTGGAAAATTGGGACATTGACAACCATGAGGAAGTTTCCCGATGTTCCCTCAATATTGAGATGAAAATTTGTGATTCTAAATGTAACAACCTGGGTTTTTCATCAATTAAATATTGTGTTTGGTGGATTTATCCATGTGTAAAACCACATCTAAACTAATATATATCGATATAAGTAATCCATAAAATTTATAAGGTATAAAAAATAGTAACTAAATTATGAAATATATAAAAATAAATATATTTTCTTCAAATATAAACATAATTAATAAAACTATGAAACTAATTAATTATTTACTTATGCTTAAAATTAATTTTTTAAAATTTATATTTTCAAGGTTTGATATATTAATTATTAGTACTAATATTAAAATAATAGTTAACATAAAAAAATTATTTCATATAAAAAACTATTCTTCATGATATTTTATGAATTTATTTTAATGATAATTTATAAACATTAGGATATTAATTAAAAAAATATTTTTTTGGATTGATCATATTCATATTAGATTAATATTAATTCATGATATTTTTTAGAAATATTTAAATTTCATGTGAATAGTTATTATACCAATTTTATTAATGTTTTCACATTTATGAAATTATTTTATTAATAAATTGAAATATTTCTAAAAAAATTTCTATAAGATTACATAATAAAATGTACGATAAATCATTTTAAAATATTAATTTAACTTTATAAACCTATTCTCAATATTTTGAAAGTTTATTTATTGATTTAATGGAAACACTTTTTTGGATTTTTTTAATTAATTATTACATGATGGAATGAAGTTTATGATTTGTTATATTATCAAATAAATATTTTTTGAATAATAGTTATTATTTTAAATTCATTATAACCAATGTAATTGATAAATATACTATTATCATAATTAGTTTTTTCTTTAAAATAAATATTTTCAAATGATGTTTTTTATGCGCTATATGGGCTAACGTTAAGATTAATTTTCATATACATAGAAAGTTAATTTAATAAATTGTATCTTATATTTTATATAATATTTTTCATACTATTTAAAATTTTCCAATTTCAATTTTAGGTATAAAATTTTGATTGTTAGGATTAATGCTAATTACAATAATAATGGGGAAAAATATTTTAATATTAATGTTTTAATAATATCAAGGAATTTATATCTAATAAATTAAATGTAAATAATGTAAATAATTAATATAATATTATATATAAAAACATAAATAAACATATTAA
The DNA here is from genome assembly GCA_963277665.1 of Viscum album. Lineage (NCBI taxonomy): Eukaryota > Viridiplantae > Streptophyta > Magnoliopsida > Santalales > Viscaceae > Viscum > Viscum album. Next base: position 1,018,221,093 of record OY728138.1, on the reverse strand, counting down.
CAGTCATTTAATTGGTAATAAATATAAATAAGATTAAGAATCTATAACAGTCAAAATGCCTTTTTCTACTAAAACTGTTTTTCTACACATTATCTATTTTAATAAAAAAGTTACTTTTTTAATATTTATAAATTAAATTGGATTAAATAAATATTAAATTATGTTTCATCAAAACCAAAATTTTTTATATGAGTTATGTTATACATTTTATAAAATATAAAATAACATAGATAAATACAAGGCATAAAGTTTAAAAGTTTAAAAGTTGTATGTAATGACTTAACGGTAAAAACCCAATAACATGTTTAAAAAGTGTTTTGAAATAGATTTTTGGGAATTTATAAAGCAAAATAAATACAAAACTAAATAATTTTAAAGATTTGGATCCATTGGCCTTGGAATAGTGTCATAAAATTATTAAAAAAATTATGATTGTTTCCAAAAGTGCCCCTTTTCTCCCTTATAAAAGGATACCACATAAACTTTTCAAATTCACACCTATCCTTAAAATTAATACTTGAAAATATAAAATTTTAATATCCCTATAACCCTATCTGAATAAAATAATCCCATCACCACTCATATTTATCCTAAGATCTTTAATTTCAAGAGAACGTCCAAGGGAAAAACCAAGTCTCTAATATAAGTGTTATCTCTTCTAATGATTTTCTTATTAATATTACTCTTCTAAATATATTTTCACCACAATAATATTATGAATTAATTATAATTTGTATAATTACATGTTTTTATATTTTTTTATAAAACTATTATTTGTATATTTTCATCCACTTATAAAAAACAAAAGAACACCGTTAGTGTGTTGCGTGGACTACCGCCTCCACAAAGCGACATCATTTGTTTTTCAGTACCGATATTCATTGATGGTAATAATGGTGGTAATGATGAATAAATATTATATATACAATATAATTATGATCCTCAAATTCCATTTTAATAACCACCTTCACCCCTCTCATATGTTGAGAAATGATAACGCTAATCGTGCGTAAGTGCAGATTACAACCTCCATGATGAAACATTTTTAAATTTTCATATATATTTTCATAAATTATCTAAAGATATTAAAATATGGTTCACTATAATAAAAAAATACAAAATATCATTATTATTCTGTTATAATGATATTATGTCAAAAAATACCTCCTTAATCATACTCACCAATCGAGTTAATGTGTGTTCATATTTGAGTTAGTTTAACAACCTACATGAACAATGCTATAAAATAGTATTATGGATCACTATATGGACATTAAAAATAATAATATTATAATAAATTAATCAAATCATTATTATTATATGGTTTTTTAAATATTACATCAAGTATTCAAATTATTATTAGAGTAATTTTTTTTTCTAAAATTACCAAAATTGGCTGTTATTATTTCTATTTTCACATAATGTAACTAAAACACATATATAATTAAATAATATCATATTAAATAAATATATGTTATATAATAATGGATATTAAATTAATTTTCAATAATTAACATGGTATCAAATTATGGTAATTGATATCAACATTATTAAACATGCGAAAAAAAGTTATAGTTATTAACTATCGATGTTGAATAGAGATTATAAAAATATAATACAAAAAAGATAATAATTATTAATTAATAGTATAAATATAAATACATATAAATAAGTTTATGAAATAGGTAATTAATATTTTTATATTTATGATACACGAGTTTAAATAAATTCTATGGAAATCAATGGTAATGGTAATGGAGTTGGTGACTCAAACTCCTTTCTTTGAGTTATACAATTTCTTATATGAACTATGTTTTTGTAAGATATTACCTTTTAAATGATGTTATATTTTTACATCTATGCAATTTTTTTACCAATTCCATTTCCATGAATGTTCTCCTTTTCATTGTTCTTGAAAATAAAGGATACTTTTGAAAGTAGAATTGTAACTATGAGTTTTATGATAGAAAATAAAAAATATTTCCAAAAGTTATTTTCTCCATGATTTTATTTCATTATATTTAAATGATCCATATCTATTGGATTTATTTTTCATTCTTCAACCTATATTTTTCATTTATGTGATTATTTTTAGTGATCAAGTTTTCGATACCAAATGATTTAATCCATGATGTTATTTTATAACTTTTGGATATTTTATAAAACCCATTTTATTTCCATTAGTTCCTTATAAAAATTGAATGATTTACATTTTAGACATTCTATGAAACCCATTTTATTTCCATGGGTTATTTATGTGATAATTTTGAAATTTTATGTAACCCATTTTTTGTTTTCTACATTTCTCCCACAGTTCTTCACATATTCATCACCGATATTTATTTTGACTAATGGTTCAATAAATAACCCATAATAGATCATTAAAAAAACTTTATTTGGCACAATGGATCAATACCATGGGTTTGGGTTTGGAATAGATAGATTAATCATGGTGAATGATGACTATGGGGATTTGGTATCAGATTTGAAGATTTAAATTCATTGTTTTTGAGTGTTTTGGTAAATCAGTGCAATGTCGAATATTTCTTGAGTGAAAGGGGTGGCTGGAATATGTCCACCAATGATGACCAGATTTAAATAAAATTAGATCCATGTTTACTTGGTGAGATTTGTAGCTTAATCAATGTAAGAGGAAATTCAAGTGGAACCACATGTAAATTCAGTGGTTTCTCTAAAATATTAATATACAAGGAGTGTAGTCTAAGAAACACACACTAAATGGGACTCTGGATGCGATGAATATGGTCTGAAAGAAAATAAAATATCAGATGTCATGTGGTACCTACACACAAAGTGTGAACCGTTATAATAAAATTAGTGTGCACCACTAGGGTACATGGGCATGATCAGAGTATATAGGCATAACCCATTACTTAGACATGATTAGGTACCAAAAAATGGATAGGTACATGGTCATGACCAGAGTACACATGCACGAACCTATGTACACAAACATGGGATAGAGTACAAAGATATACATAGGGTAGAGAAGACAAGTTATGTATACTCTATACACATTATGTACTTCCTCAAGGGTATTTTAGGCCCTTTTTATCTTAATTGTTTACTAGTATATTTAGGGTACATCACCTTGGTCTATCCCTATGAGGGTATAGTGAAGAATCATGTCCTAAGCATAGGATGTAACCCCCTATATTAGATTTTTATTATATAGGGTTCAGTAATCCTTCCATATGGCTCGGGATGTGAGATTATATCATTAAATTCTTCCCTAGGTGGGGTTTTTTTAATAATCGTTATGACCAACATACCTGGGCATTTGATACCCTACTTATCAATATCTTTTGAGTTCTAGTTTTCACTTCTTCATGGTGTGTCTTGATGACCATGACCTGTTAGATGAGTGTCATTTGTGTTATTATACTCATGGAGAAAGTTCTCCCAGGCGAGCGTTACCTTCAAACCTCAAGTAGGAATCCTAGGTAAGTAATGCAATTGTGACCTTTCATTGATATTTTAATATATATATGTTATTATTTTCATGTATCATATTTTGATTGATTTTTTTTATAATGATGATATGATTACTCTCTTCATGATTTTTGTTTAGTGATTTTGAGGTGTCCTACTAGGTATTGTTATACTCACCCCTGTATGGGATCTACCATATGTATCATATCCTATGACGATGATAGAAAATTCAAATGAGTCCTAAGTTCACCAAGAGAAGAAGGATCATAGTAGAGATAGAAGTACTGTGGTTTATACCATATTTTCCATTTGATATTAGTCCCTTCCTTTATAGAAGGTTTAACTCTTCTCACAACTTTTTTGGGAATGCATTTAGGACATTATGATTTCTGAGACTTATTTCGTGCTATTTGGGATATATATGTTTGCATGAATTTTGGTATTAGTTTTATTTTACCTTTCAAAATTTATTTGGGCATTTAGAGATGTGTGTGTGTGTGTGTATTAGTATTATAGGCTAAGGCCTCCCATGTGTGTGATATGCCTACTTGAAATTGGTCACTAGCCCTTGTCCTATTGTAGGTGGGCTTAGGGTTTCAAAATTTGTTACATCCGTGACTTATTTTAAATTTATTTTTCATGTACTTTCTATTATTTCTTTGTTTGTATGGTGTTTCCCAAACATTTTGGGGAAAAGGGTGGTTTCTTCTAGATTTGGGCCAAACCGTGAGCCCGCTTCCATATCAAATTTTCTTTCCTTTTATAACTTGTTTGTTTTAAATTTTTTTTCACCCATTATACTTCCCACTTGGCCTCAAATGACCTATTAATGCCACCATAACCATTTGGACCCCTTAGGAACTCATAATCATGGTGGATTTGGGTGATTTATTCAGGCATTGGTCCAACCTGTGAGCACATTTCTAGTTTTGAAAAAATATTTTATTTATTTTATATATCTATAAATTTTTAACTTTTTTTGGTCATTCCACCTCTCACTCGAGTCCACAATCCCTAGGCGCACCCCTATGTTCTATTTTCCCCCTTTGGATCTCATCTTCATTGCAGATTAGGGTAATTTTTCTGCAAGTTTATTAAATTATCTATATTTGTAATGGTAATTTTTTTCTTTCATAAATCATTCATTTTTTACTGTTTTCCACCATTTATGTCCCCACTAGACCTCCTCATCCTTAATATAACCTCCCTTTAAATTTTCACTTATTGGAGATTCAACTATGATGTATTTGGGGTGATTTATTCAAATTTTTTCAAGTAAGTGAATCCCTCTCTCATTTCTTCCATTCTAATTAGGGTTTCTTCCCTCTTCCTTTGTGTTTAAAATGTCTAGAAAATAGGGTTTCGTACCTAGGGTTTATTTTTGAGTTTCTTAGTTCAATATTCTTGGATTAGGGCTCATTTTCACTCCTGTTTGGTGTTGTTGAACTTTCACACAAGGATTTAGGGTTTTTGGAAAAAATAATAGGTGATTCCATGTGTAAGCATTTAATAATGAGTTATATTTATTTATTTACTTATTTTACTTGTGAATGATATGTTTTGTGTGGTGCAAAAACCATTTTTGATGGATTTGGTTAAGCATTTAATTTTATAGTTGCATTTTTTTTCATTAAATTGGGTGTTTTCCATGTCAAACTCTTGTGGTAATATTTGGGTTCATTTTATAAAATATGAAAGTGGTTTATTAAAATTATGTTTGGACTAACAATTCTACTTTTGTAAGAACTTGGTGTTATTATGGGTTTAAAGGAGGTTTTTTGAATGGGTTTTAGGTGAAAAACCTTGTTGCGCTTCTTGAAAGTGTTCTATAAAATTTCTAAATGGTTTATTGAGTTACAAAAAGTGTGGAAAGGATGTTTATGTACTATTTTGGTGGGTGTATGTTCTTAAAATTTATTTTTAAATGAAAAAGTAGTGATTTTTTTTTCAAACGTTTTGATAATGTTTTATAATTTTTCGAGATGATTTATTAAATTGTGAGATGGGTTCAAAACATGTTTATGGGCTGTTTTGGTGTGAGTATGATGTTAAAATGCATTTAAATGTAAGAAAGGGTATTTTTTGTCATGTTAGTTGGATGTTTGATGTGTGTATGATTTGAAAATATAATCTTCAAGAGATTATGTTATTTTATAGATGTGGAATTTGTTTGAGCACAAAAAGGGAAAACCCACGTATCTAGGTAGGGGGCGTGTACTAGTGTGCTAGTGATTTGGAGGGTTTTGTCCCTATTTCACGTATAAAGTTTAATGATGAAAACACTAACTAAACTATGATTATGATTATTTTGGGGACCACTAGTTTATAGATGATTCTCCTACTAGTGGCTCGTGTGCATGAGAATAAATATTCATTATGGTTACTTTCACCAAGATACAAGGTACTTGAGGCAAACAACTTACTATTTCCTAGGGGTGTTCCCATGAATGGTGCTCATTGACTATATTATATTAACCATTGGAACATAGTGTTTTTTTATGGAAAATTCAATAGCATGTTTGTGTTATTTATAAGTTTTCATTCTTTTAAATAACCCACTTGAAAACTATTTTTATTTAAAGTTTCATATTTTATAAACTGCTACTAGTAATTCTTGTTTACAAAACTTGAAAGATTTTTGTCTAAAGATGTTTATCACACAGAATCTATTTTTTGTGGAATCCTACTAGGATTATGCTCACACAATACTTACACCTTTGAGTTTATGTATACTTTATTATATTTGACACAAGTAAGGGCAAGGTCTTTAGTGATTACAGTTTGAGGTGTTAGCTTCCTTCCTTGGTGAAGTGTTGTGGAGAAGGCCCGAGGGTGATATCCCCATGCTGTGTGGTGGTTATGGAGTTGTATTTTACACTCCTCTTTAGTTTTGGAAATCTTGAGTCTTGTTTAAACCATGTACTTCAATTGTGATTTTTTTATTAAAGGCTTGTTTGGATTAAAATTTCAGATTCATTTTGTTCGATTTGTTTTTTGTTTTATGTTTATAAATTCGGGAAAATCATTCTGAACTTTTATTCTATGATACCCGAGAACTTTTTTTAGCCAATATAGATTGGGAATTCTCTTCAGGCCCTACAATGGGCCAAGTCGGGCACTGGTTTTGATGGAGAACAAATCTGGTTTGTGACAAAATGGTATCAGAGGCAGGTTCACTCTCTTGGGTTATGTAATATGGGGAAGAGTCAGGATAAACCAGAGCTAGGATTTCCGAGACTTGACATTACGATTATGAGTAGTGTGCCCAGCCATCACACCTCATGATGAGATTCAAGTCACTAGGGGAAGTCAGGGTTTATCAAAGTCATTTGGTTCTCATGGTTTGTAGATGATTGGAGGGGAATGAAAAGAGATTTGGGATAATAGTTTTAGTGAGATAGAAGGGTAGGAGAAGCTATATGAATACATATATATCTCCCTAGAACACTCTCTATGACAGTGAAGTGATTGGAATATGGCTTCCAACCATATTTCTATGTCCCCCACTGACACTAGTTTCCTCCTGTATTGTATTATATCCTTTTTGTTTGGGAATCTTGGAAATTTGGTTTTAAAGTAAAAATGACTTGGTTTTAAGAAACAAAAAATTTTCATGAAATGATTTTATAATAAAGAGGAAATGGTTTGATTTTTGAAAGGGTAAAACTGAATTTTCAGAACTATTTTGGAATGGTAAATGGTGTGTTTACATGTCTTTTAAAAGTATGAATCATATTAAAGTAGGTTTTGAAAATCTATTTAAAGTAGAAATTTATGAACTATTGAAATATATGTTGAATGGAAGAAAGTGTTTTGGAATTTATTTGTGGGGGTTGAAGATAGATTTTTATTTGGTATCTAGTGATCATTTGAAATGTTTTATAAAATTTTGGAACCTTGTTTAAAAATGATAAGAGTTGAATTATTAATTAAAAAGAGATTTATGAAGTGAAGTTTTTTCATGAAATTAGAAGTGTTTTGAAATGGGTTGAGATGTTTTGAAACTATTGTGTGTGACTTGAAAGTGAGTTTTTATTTGAATAGTTGGTAATTTTATAAAAATATTTGTAAGATTTTAATTGGGTTTTCATTTTTTGGTTTGCAGTTTTGAGAAAAAGAAGTATCAGTTTAATGTATTGTTTTTGGAAGGTGAAAATAATTTATATTTTAACCCTTGGTATTTACATGAGAGACCACATGCATGGGTTTATATGAAAGAGTGATGTTTAATGGCATGAATAGTTGAGTTCTAAGGTGGATATGTAGAGGGTGCCTGACGTGGAATGGAAACATGCATGTGTGAGGCCCATGAGATACCATTGGTAAATGTGCTAACCACCAATCCTGTTAATTTTCAAATAAATGAATATTACAGAAGTTTGATGTTTTTAAAACCATTTTTTGGGTGGTATGTTTTATGTTCTTTGGTATTTTTGTTGTGTGATGTTTTGATTTCTAGAACCCATCTTGTTTAAAAGATGATTTGGGGTTTTTTTCACCAGTGAGTTGGGTTAATGTATTGGCTAGTGGTATCTTTTGAGAAATGTTTTGGGAATCCCATGAAGTTTTCCCCCTCGTGTGTTTGGTTTTGGTTTGTGGTATATTTTTACTAAAGGACCATCACAGTTGAGTATTTGGGTTGCCTTGTTGGCTAGGGTCTTCCCCCATAAGAAGTTAATTCATGATTAAAGTGAGACCTAGGGTGATTCACAATTGGAATATACTCTAGTTGATCAACATAAGGACATTTTTCTTGAGATTTGGAGATTTAGTATACCCCTCTTATTTTCAGTTATGTTAATCCCCTTAAAGTGGGAGAGTGGTTGTGTAAGGTTCAAATAGACCTTAGTTTCTTGAGTTTTTTGAGTTATCAAAGGTGAAAGTAGTCTGGATTTGTTAGTGCAAGATGTTATTTAAGAGGTCCTATGGGTCCTTCATCAGTCTCTTAGAAGAAAAGGTTTATGTTAGTCCACTAGTGTAGAAAACCTTGTCAAGAGAGGATGTTATGGCCACTAAAAGGAATCATGTGCTATTTGGGACTCTGTATATGGTCCCTATACTTTTGTTGTTTCTATCAATCATAATGATCATGTTCGGTGATGCCTTGTGATGTTGTGTGCTTGTTTGATTGTAAAGGTTAAGGTTGTGAAATCTTCTGAGTGTCTCCGTTTTTTCGAATTTGTCTCACTTTATAAAATTCAAAGTCCCCTATTTTAGGGGAATGTGTTTCTATGTGTCCATTATTTATATTGTTTCCCAATCTGAATAAACAAGGGGTGATGTGTTTACATATTCTAAGACCTTGTTTTGGTAAAATTTTGGGTTATGTGTCTCACTGGGCGTCATCCTTTGTTTAGAGGCCCTTATGGGGTCTTTTGGGTGATCCGGCCTCGGTCTTGGTCATGGACATCCTGGGATGAAAGGTTAGGTGTGTGTTATTAGCTGTAGTTGTGACAACTATTAGTTGGTACCTCCCCTCCCCTCCCCTCATTTGGAGGGGGGAGTGTTTGGTCAGTTTTGAGAAGTTTCTAAGTTCATGTTTTTCCCCCTTGGGTTTCCTTTGAGTTTATAAAGAAAAGTATGAAATTTTGGATAGGCTAATTGAAGCGCATGGTTTACGCATGGTTATTACTATGCGTGAAACATAACAAGAAACCATATGGTAGGATAAATAACCTACCGTAAGGCCTTAGCACGACCATGCACAGTATCTCAGGTAAGTGTGTGACTATTTTCCTTTTGGTAGTGGAGATCGCACATTCTGTACATGGTTTGGGAAATTGTGAAGACTAACCCTATGACTGTTCCAGTTCATTAAAATTTGGGTTCCTTTTAATGTCGGCCCATGATAGTTAGTTAATATGGTTAGTTTTTATGGAGGGGAGTCCCACCATGGGTTTTAGGTAATTTATTTAGGAAAGAGTTTAATGTTAATCTAACCCTTATGCGAGAGAGTCCGTTCAGGCCTCCCCTATTGGTGTCCTGATTCTGTCTCGGAAAATTAAGTTGTCTCTTATGGTGGGGAGTCCTTTAGAACCTACCTGTGTTAGGGTAAATTGGTTTTTCCCTTGGTGTTGGATTGGAGGTAGGTATTCTCATTCAGGGATTATCCAACCACCAACTCCTTTCTTGGGAAATCATTGGGACTGGAGCATTCCCAACAGTTCTGTTGAGGTATGGTTATGGGTATCCTGTTTGAATTCATCATTTGTTTCGGGTAAGTTGCATGAGCTTCATATGGAAGTGGTTAAGGTGTTTTTATATTAGGATGTGGTATTATTATGTTTTCTTGTTTCAATAATGTTTTTTAAATTTTTGGTTGGTTAGAGTATTCGTTCCTTTATTTGATTAGCTGGAGGTGTTTTTCTCATTCCTTCTTGGTATATTGGTTGGGTTTTGTTTTTTCATTTAACCAAGCTGACTTTTCAAGTGAGGAATGTTTTTATGGAGAATATAATTGTCACATAAATGAATTATTTTAAAGTTAATTTTCATTTACTTTCTATTCTTTCTTTGTTTGTGGGGGTTTTCTAGGAATTTTGGAGAAAAGGGTGGTTTCTTCTAGATTTGGGCCAAATCGTGATCCCATTTCCATATTTGAAAACAAAATTTGTTAATTTTATAACTCCTTCATTTTTTTCAATTTTTCAACCATTCCACTTCACACTTGGCCTCCCCTGACCTATTCAAGACACCATATACATTTGGACCCCTTATGAACTCATAATCATGGTGTATTTGGGTGATTTATTCAGGCATTTGGCTAACCCAAGAGATCATTTAAAATATTAAAAAAATATTTTATTTATTTTATATATCTTTCATTTTTTTAACTTTTTTCTATAATGACACCTCTAAATATATCCCACAATCCCTAGGAGAACCCCCATGTTCCTTTTTTCATCTTTGGAGATCATATTCATCACATATTAGGGTGATTTTTCTCCAGGTTTCTCAAATCATCCATATTTGCAAAGGTAATTTGTTTCTTTCATAAATCATTCATTTTTTACTATTTTCCACCATTTTAGTCCCCAATCGATCTCCTCAGACTTATTAAAACCTCCATTTTAATTTTGGATGCTTGGAGATTCAAATATTGGTGTATTTGGGGTGATTTATTCAATGTTTATCAATTAAGTGAATCCCTTTCTCATTTATTCCATTCTCTTTATGGTATATTCCCTCTTCCTTGATGTTTAAAATGTACATAAAATATTTTTTTATACCTAGGGTTTATTTTTGAGTTTATTGGTTTAATATTCTAGGATTAGGGTTAATTTTTACTCCCTTTTGGTGTGGCAGTGGTGTGGTTGAACTTTCGCACAAGGATTTGGGTTTTTTGGCACAAATGGTAGGTGATTCCATATGTAAGAATTTAATAATGAGTTATATTTCTTGATTTAATTATTTTTAATGTTCTTGATATGTTGTGTGTGGTGAGAAAGCGTTTTTTATAGATTTGGTTAATGGTTTAATTTTACAGTTGCATTTTTGCTTTAAATTGGGTGTTTCCATGTGTAACTCTTGTGGTAATATTTGGGTTCATTTTATAACACATGAAAGTGGTTTACTAAATATTGTCTGGGCTTCCAATTCTACTTTGGTAGGGTCTTGGTGTGATTTTGGGTTTAAAATATGGGTTTTTAATGGTTTTTAGGTGAAAAACCATGTTGTACTTCTTGAAAGTGTTCTATTAAAATTTTAAATCGTTTATTGAGTTACAAAAAGTTTGAAAATGATGTTTATGTAATGTTTTTGTGAATGTATATTCTTAAAATGGGTTTTTGAAAGATAAAGTGGTGATTTTTTATTTCAAATGTTTTGATGCTGTTTTATAAATTTTCTAGATGTTTTTTTAAATTGTGATATGGGTGTGAAACATGTTTGTGGGCTATTTTGGTGTGAGTGTGATGTTAAAATGATTTTGAATGTGAAAAGGTTTATTTTTTGGTATGTGTTTGGGTTGTTTGATGTGTGTATAATTTGAAAATGGCATATTCATGAGAAAATTATATTTTACAGATTTAGAACTTGTTTGCTCACAAAAAGGGAAAACTCAAGTATCTAGGTGGGTGGACGTGTACTAGTGTGATAGTGATCTAGAGGCGTTTTGTCCCTATTTCACATAGCAAGTTTGAAAATGAAAAAATTAAATAAAATATGATTATGTTAATATTTGGGAATACTAGGTTATGTATGATTCTCCTACTATTTTCTCATTTACATGAGAACATATATTCATTGTTGTTACATTCATCGAGTTACGAGGTACCTAGGGATCACAATTTACTAGCACATATGGGTGTTCTCGTGACTAGTGCTCATTGACTATATGATATTAAACATTGGAACATAATGGGTTGGGATGGAAAATTCAGTAGAATTTTTGTTTTATTTAAAAGTATTAATTCTTTGAAATATCCCACTTGAAAACTATTTTTATTTAAAGTTACATATTTTAGAAACTATTACTAGTAATTCATGTTTACAAAACTTGCAATATTTTTATCTTAAGATGTTTGTAAAATGGAATATATTTTTGTTGGAATCCTAATAGCCTTAGGATCACAACCTAATTACACATTTGGGTGTAAGTAGACATGATTATGTTTGACATAGTTAAGGGAAAGGTCTTTAGTGATGACAGTTTGAGGTGTCAGATTCCTTCCTTGGTGCAATGTTGCATAGAAGGCTCGGGGGTGATATCCCCTTGCCATGTAGTGGGTCATGAGTTGTATTTGATAATAATTTTTAGTTTTTTACATCTTGAGTCATGTTTAAACCCTGTACTTAAATTATTATTATTAAAGTCTTGTTTGGATTAAAATTTTATATTAATTTTGTTGGATTTGTTTGTTGTTTTATGTTGACAAATTCAGGAAAATCGTTCCCTACTTTTATTCTATGATACATGGGAACTTGTGCTAGCCTATGTGGATCGAGAATTCCCTTCAGGGATTACCATGGACTAGGTCGGGGGATAGTTTTGATGGAGACTAGATCTGGTTCGTGACACACATGTCTAACCAACATCTAGCTGGGGCCCTAGTGTGTAGTTTCAAGAAAAAACAACGAAAATTCAAAAAAATAACTATACCGACAATTATCAGAGAGATCTGAAATTTGATGTTAGTGATAAGGTATTTCTATGAATATATCTATGGAAATGGGTTATGGGATTTGTTAATAAATGGAATCTAAACCCTAGGAACATCACTCCCTTAGACATCCTTAACCATTTTTTGGTCATCGCCTATCAATTAGAGCTTCCACCACACCTATCCCCAGTACACTATGGGTTCCATGCATCAATTTTGAGAAAGTAAATACCGAAACCTTCACATGTACTAAGCTCATATTCTGTGAAACTAGAACATAACATGTCCTATTAAGAACAATCCATGAAGTTCTTGGATCGAATGGACAAGGTGATTTAGAACGAGAACACTCATCTGGCCAAAGTTCCATGAAAAAATCATATGTCTGAGTAGATTATATGAGAACTAAGGATGTGATGAAATAAAAATACCCATACTTGTTTTCTTATTTGTAATATATTTTTAGGATGAAAATATTTTAAGGGGTATAATAAAACGAACAAAGTTTTTCCTTAATTAAATATTTTGTTCAATGGATTTCTCCATATGAAACATTGAAAAAATTAATATAGACCAATATAAGGTAGCCATAAAATTAGAATGATAAACTCTAGGAACAAAATTATGAAATAAATAAAAATAAATATATTAATTTTAAATATTAACAAAATTATAACAATTAATCAACTAATTTTTTTTCATTAGGCTTAAATTGTGTTTTATAAAATTTACATTTTCAATGTTTTATATATTTATGATTAGAACTAATTTTAAAATAATATCTAACATAAAAAATATTTCTTATAAAAAATGTTTTTTATTATATTTTATGATTTTATATTATTTTTAAGTATATAAACTCTAGGATTTTAATTTGATAAAATTAACATTATTTTTGGATTTATCAAATTAATATTAGCTTAAGATGATTTTTTGGGATTTTTTTTGAAATAATTAATTTAAGGTTAATGGTTAAAATACCAAATTTATTAATGCCATATCTTTTATGAAATTATTTAATTATGTGAATACATTGAAATATTTTGAAACCTTTTCCTAAAACATTATAATTTCTAAATTATGATAAATAATTTTAAAATAATATGTTAAATTTATACACTTATGCTCAAAATTTTAAAAGTATATATAATGATTTAATGAAAATTTTTTTTCAACTATTTTGTTTAATTAATTATAATGACATGAAATAAAGTTTTTGATTTATTTTATTTTTTAAATAAATAATTTTTAAATAATAATAATTATTTTGAATTCATTGGAATGAATGGCATTGATAATTCTATCCTAAACATAAATATTTTTTCTTAAAAATATAAACATTCAAAGAGAAGGTTTTTGTGCAATACATGCACTAATGTTAAGACTAATTTCACCATACATATAATGTTAACTTTATAATGTGGTTATTATATTTTAGATAATAATGTTCATACCATTTAATCCGTCAAATTTCAGTTTGAGGTATAGAATTTAGATTTTTATGATTAATGCTAATTACCATGATAATAGTGAAACAATTATTTTAATATTATTATTTTCTTAAAATCCAAATTTAATTGGTAATAAACACTAAATAAGACTAAGAATCTATAATGGTCAAAATGCCTTTTTCTACTAAAACAATTTGTCTACACATTAATTGTTTTAATTTAAAAGATAATTTTATAATATTTAGAAATTTAGTTGGATTAAATAGATATTAAATTTGGTTCCATAATTTGAAAATTTCTTTATATGTGTTATTTTATATGTTTAATAAGACATTAAATCACATAGTTAAAAAAAATGCTACCTAGTTTTAATGTAAAAAAGTTAAATGTAAATACCTAATCATAAAAGCCATATAACATGGTTAAAACCTGCATGGAAACACATGGTTGTGACTTGATCGACCCAAAGAATACCAAAACTTAATAATTTATAGATTTTGGATCCATTTACCTTGTAATAGTTTCATGGAATTATTGAGACAATGATGAATATTTACAAAAGTGACCATTTTCTCCCCTTATAAAAGGATATCACCACCACTATTCAATGATATACATCCCCCTATAATTATTCTTTGAAACAATTCTATTTTGCTCTCCCTATAACTCTCCCCCAAAATATAATCCTCTTTTAACCCATATTTATCCAAATCCATTCAATTTCAATCGAACTTACAAAGGAAAAATTTAGTCTCTAAGGTAAGTGTTATCTGCATAAGAACCTCAGCCCAATTGGTGAGGACTCTACAAGTGAATCTAAGATACCCAAGTTCAAAACCAGGTGGAGACATAATTTCTGGATTATTGTAGCAGCACTATTGTAGGAAATGTAGCATGTACTGTTGCAGACACTTTTCGGTACTATAGTAGCCAAAACTATTCATCAATTTGGGCTTTTGGGCCACCAGTTTGAGACTTGGGACCTTTATGGACTTTGGGCCACCCAAGGACTTTAGTACAGTAAGGCTTTCAGGCTAACTCAAGGACTTCAGGCCACCTCGAGGCCTTTGGGCCACCTCACGGCCTTCAGGCCACCTGAAATTGTGCTTAAATGATCTGAAAAAATATACAAGGAGCATACTGCAGATGAGGATTCAGAGTAGGTGCATTCACCATAGCAGAATCTATGAGGATTTTTTATAAAGAGAGGGTATGTAATTTCCATTGGTATTGGACAGTGCTTGCACGTGAATCCTAGCCGAACAAGCCATACGAAGGTGGAGAGATGATATCACGACGAAGAAGCTAAGGGAGGAGTAGTTCCAAGTATAGTTTGTATATTTCCTAAGACCTACAGGTCATGTAATCTCCAATCCTACATGCATTTTAAGGGTTACCCCTCATCACTTTAAATGGGGGTTATCAAAAATCAATAAAAAGAAGGCCTTCAATACATTCATTCTTTTTAAGGTAAGTGTTATCTCCTCTTATGGTTTTCTTCTCAGTTTTCCTCTTCCAAATAACTTGTTTCAATGATAATATAATGGTGGTAATGATAAATAAATATTATATATCTCATATATTAATTATCTTGATTTTTTAAATTTATATCCACCTTCACCTATTCTCAAGCGTTGAGAAACAGGAACGTTAATCACACATATTTGCGAATTACAACCTCCACGATGAACCATTTTTCATTTTTCATACATATTTTCATAAATTATCAAAAAAATTTAAAATATATTTCAAAATCATAAAATCATAAATAAGATCATTAATCTTCTATTATAATTATATTATTTCAAAATAAACACCTCCTTAACCATACTTTCAAATCGAGTTTGGATCGGTTTATCCACCCATGTTAAAAATGATATAAAATACGATTATAGATTACTATGAGAAAATTAAAACTAATAATATTATAATATATTAAGAAAATAATAATAATTACATGGTTTTGGAAATATTATATCATGTATTTAACTTATTATTAAAGTAAAATTTTCAATAGATAAAATTACCAAAAAAGTCGTTATCAATTCGGTTTTCACATAACGTAACCAAAACACATATGGAGTGTAATAAGTATATTTTAAATCAATATAAGTTATATATTATAGAATCTCAAATTATATGACAATAATTAACTTTTTATTAAATAATGGGTAATGATATCAAAATTATTGAATATGATCAAAACAATTAAAATTATTAACAACTGATGTTGGAAAGAGATTAAAACAATATAATACATGAAGGAAATTTTTATTAATGAAGAGTATAAATATGATTATATATGAATAAGGTTTTAAAATATATAATTATAATAGTTATCTTTATTATTAAAAAGGTTAAAGAACTTTTGTGGAAATCAAGGGTAAAGTTAAGGGGATCAGTAAGTTAAACTCCATTATTTGAGTTATAAAAATTATTATTTAAAATTTGTTCTTCCAAGACATTACCATTTAACTGATTTTATTTTTTTATTACTATGTAAAATTGTTTTTAAACCAATTATATTTCCATGAAATTATTCCTTTTCATTTTTCTTTAAAAAAAGGATAATTTTAAAAAGTGACTCATAATTATGACTTTTACACTGAAAAAAATTCAAAAGTTATTTTATTTATGATTTATTTTAATTAACTTTAAGTGATCTACCTATTGTGGAGTTATGTTTCATATTTAGACTAATATTATTCATTTATGTGATTATTTGGGGTGATAAAGTTTTTGGTATAAAATGATTTTGTTTATGATGTTAATTTATACCTTTTGGATGTTTTATAAAACCCATTTAATTTTAATAGGTTCCTTATAAAAACAAAATGATTTCCATTATAGATGTTTTATGAAATTCATTTTATTCCCATTGGTTCATTATGTAATGATTTGTAAATTTTATGAAACCATTTTATTTCTATGGGATATTTTATGATGTAAGGATTTCTTTTAAGTGGCCCACAAATATATGGATTATGAGATGGGTGATACATATATATCACTTTATATGAATGGGTTGGAAAGTAGATAGGTCACAAAGTGTGAGTGTGATGATGTTTAGCTCAACTCAAAATTTTAGGAGTGAATGGGTTAGTGGGTAGCCTAGTTCAAAAATACAAGAAATCCTCTGTTTATGATTATGAAACTTTATTTATTTTGGTTCATGTCACATGTTATATCCTTCATATTTTATTTTCTCATTCCATGGTAAAAGTGTTATAATTTGAGATGTTATTTCTATCTTTCAGTCTTATGGTTAACGACTATTGATTTATGCATATTTAAAATTAGATAGTTTTATTTACTCATTCTTTTCCTTATGTTAATGATCTAAATATTATGGTATTTATTATGTTATCCATTACTAAGAGTTTAAGATCACTCATTCTTATTTTTTCCATTCCTTTAGATTTGAAGAGGATTTCTATAGAATGTTTATGTGTGTATTTAAAATATGGGTAAATGTTAACAACTTGTTAAATGTGTGTTTTTTTGTTTCTAGTCTCCAAGATAGTAAACCTTTAGGTTCTTGGGTTACATGACTATATTTGGATGTAATAATTAAAAAATGTTGTCAATGTATTATTTATATATTACTATCCTAGGTAAATTCACCTAATGGTCTTATGGGACTAAATATAAGAATAATTTAATTATTTTTAAATTCAGGGGTCACCATATAAAACTCATAGTGGTAAGAAAATCCAACATCCCACATGTCAAAAATGTTGAAAGAAGAAACCTGGAAACCATCTCAAGGGGACCCAAAAAATTTTCAATTGTGGAAAGGATGTACATTAAGACAATTCATGTATTAGTTAGATGAATAATTACACTAATGTGATCAAATAGAAAAATTTCCAAACAAATCCTTACTCCACTATCCAATGTTTTAACTACAAGGAATCGTGGAAACTTTAAAAACAAATGAACTAATCCAATAGTTTTCAAAGGTAACCAAAGAAAACATCCCCCAAGTTAAAGTAATAAGGGGTATGATTATGATATTACTATTGTAAAGGTGTATTGAATAAATGATGCAGTGATAGGTTATATAGTTATTATTTAAAGAGTAGTGAACCTATTATATGATACTTGTCCTACACAGTCTTTCATGTAATTAAAGTTTAGTATAACAAGTCAAACACCACCATAAAACATATAAGTTAAGTTATCGATGAAAATAATAATAATGATATTGTTGAATATATATTAGATAACTATTCTAAAATTGATATATATGGGATTAATCTCCCATTGAACCTTGTTATAATCTCTTTAGTGTAATTTAATGCTATTCTGAAAATGGATTGGTTGTCTCTATATAAAATCCACGTAAACTCTTAGGAGAAAGAAATCACCTTATATATATAAAATTACCCACTCATTCTATTAAAGTGTATTGATGGGGATGAATATAATTTGAAATATTCTTAATAATAATGGATATTTTATCCTTATAATCATGTATATACAACTTAAATGATTGAATCAACAAAGAGAACAGCTCCTGAGGGAATTCCCATTGTAAGGGATTATACTGATGTATTCCCTAAGTAATTCCCTTATTTTTCTTGCTAACTATGAGGCTGAGTTCTCAATTGAACTTATAAATAGATCTTTTTCAATATAGTAGACTCCATATATAATGTCCCCCATCGAACTAGATGCATTGAAGAAGCAATTACATGAACATATGGACACAAGTTTCATATGCCTGAGTCTTTACCATGGGGTGCACTAATCCTTTTTCCCAAGAAGAAGGATAATTCTATACATATATGTATAATTTATCATGAAATTAATAAGATCATGAAAAATAAAAACTATCCTATTCCACAGATTGATGAAATTTTGGATTGTTTATAAAAATATAAATACTTATGTAAAGTTAACCTTAAGTAATGATATCATCAATTAAAGGTGAAGAAGGAGGATATTACCAAGAGTTCCTTTTGTAAAATGTGTAAACACTACGAGTTCATAGTTTTTCCATTCAGACTCACAAATTCTCCAATAATATTTATGGACTTAGTGAATAAAGAATTTAGATACCACCTTAATAAATTTTTGGATGTATTTATAGATGATATTATTATATACACCAAAATAATAGAGGGACATGAGGAAAAATTTAATGTTCTGCTAAAGACATCGAGGAAAGATAATTTATATACAAAGCATAATAAATTTGAGTTTTTTATGGGGTAGTTAGAATTCATGGTGCATGTTATCACATGTAATAGGATATATGTGGACCGTTAAAAGACTATGGTGATCAAGGATTATACTAGAACATCATCTATAATGGAGATCCATAGTTTACTAAAATATTCTTAGTACTATCGAATATTTTTGATAAACTTCCCAATATTATAAAACCAACTAACCAAGATTACTTAAAAGGGAGTGATGTATATCTAAAAAAATGAGTGTGAAGAGTGTTTTAAGGTGTAAAATAAGATGCTAACCACAACACCTATACTCACCCTACCCATAAATGGGGAATGATTTGTTATCTACACCGATGCATCAAGAAAGGCCTTGGGTTGTGTACTTATATATAATGATAAAGTGTTAGCCTATTTCTCAATATAGTTAAAGGTGAATGAATATAACTATCTTGTACATAATCTTGAGTTTACCAGAGTAATATTTTCACTAAAAATTTGGAGGAATTTACTCTATAGAGAGAAGTTATATATATATATATATACAACACAAGATCCAAAAATAAATATTCAAATATAAGGAGATCAACATGTGCTAATTTAGATGGTTAGAGATGATAAAGTATTATGATTTTTCAATCCACTACCATCCAAATAAGATGTATAAAGTGGTATATTCTCTATTAGAAAAGGCCCAACAACCCTATATATAATTAGGATTGAGAATTATCCTGTTTTATTGAACATTAATAGGATGTACACGCGAATTGTGAAGAAAGGAACATAATACCAACTTTATTAAATGACTATTCAAACATCACTACTTGAGAAGGTTATGAAATTTGAAAGGGATGATGTGGAGATATAGAATAAGGTGAATTCCTTGGGGAAGGAAAAAACCCACGAGTTAAAGGATGATAATGAAGGAGTTGTGAGATATTGGAAATGAATTTTTATTCTATGGGATCTGAAGATAAATATGGAGATACTAAATTATTCTCAAATATCAACCTCCACCCTCCTAGGAAACATGAAA
This sequence comes from Viscum album, assembly GCA_963277665.1. Classification (NCBI taxonomy): domain Eukaryota; kingdom Viridiplantae; phylum Streptophyta; class Magnoliopsida; order Santalales; family Viscaceae; genus Viscum; species Viscum album. The sequence continues at coordinate 1,018,200,872 of OY728138.1, read as the reverse complement.
ATATATAGTGACCTTTAAGAACACAATTGGTGGGATAATATGAAGAAGTAGATTATGGAATATATGTCAAAGTTCCTAGTGTGTTACCAGGTTAAGGATAAGAGAAAAATTACAAAGGGATGATGAAATAATTTCTCATAATAATATGGAAATGTAAAAACATCACTATAGATTTTTTAACGGGTCTTATAAAGACATTTAACTGGAACAATGATATACGGGTTGCGGTGGATCAAATTACGAATAATGAAAAATGAATTTACATTTGAGAGGAATTATTACTTGATAAACATGTAAATATATAAACTAGATAAGTTTTGAGGTTTCATGGTACACCACAATCAATTGAATCTGATCAAGATCCAATGTTCACCTCAAGGTTTTAGAAGAATATTTAGTATCATCTGAACATAGAGTTAAAATTTAGTAAAATATATCATCCCAAATGTAAAGGAAAATATAAATAGATTATCTTGACACACGAGGATATGTTGAGATCTTATTATATGCAATTTAAGAGAGGCTATGAACAACATATTCTTTTGATCAAGTTCTCTTACAATAAGAGTTTTCACTAAAGCATCTATATGACCCCGTATGAAACCCCCTATGGGAAGAGATATATGACACCAGTATAATTGGATAAATTAGGTGGATAAAAGTTTATAGGACCTCATATGGTCCAAAAAATGGTAGAAAATGTCAAGACCATTAAAAAACAAATCAATGTATCAGAGAGTTGATAGAACCATCATGCGGATAATTATAAACATGAATACGAGTTTGAGTTCAGTGAAAAATTGTTCCCCTATATAACTTATTGTAAGAGAGTCATAAGATTTTGGAATAAGGGGAACCTAATTATGAGATATATTGGACCCTTTTATATTCTTGATCGTATCATAGTATTGCAATATTAACTAGTTCTCCCACCAAACTTTTCCAATGTACCTGATATGTTTTTACACATCCCTCTTGAGGAAGTATATTCTAGATCCTACACATGAATATATTTTAGAGTTCTTATAAATAGAGTATGATCTCTCTTATAAGGAGAGGATGCTTGTTATATTTGCCTATAGAGATAAAGATATGTGAAACATGAAAACACACCATGTTAAAGCACTTCAGATAAACCATATGTAAAAAAGAGGCAATGTTGTAAATTAAAGCGACCATGAAACAAAAGTACCCTCATTTTTTATCACCTTAGTAAAAGAAATAAAATTTAAAGGAAAACATTTATTGAGGGGGGAAGAATGTAATAAACCAAGATATTAATGATTATTTCCCCATAATAATTATATTTTTGACTATATTTTTTTATATGAAATAAAATACTAAAATAAACACTAAGAAACTTTAATAAAATTAACTTATTTAAGATCACCATTATACCACTAAAACTAGCAAGAATAGATAGTAATAACTAAATATTGAATTCCAATATTTATAATAAATTTATAATTTAATTTTGACTAAACTGATATAATTTTTGTATTTATTGTTTCAATATCATCTTAATATGAATTTTTGGGTTTTTTTCTACAATAATTTATTTTTAGGTGAATAGTAAAAATATCAATTTTTTCTAAAAGCTATCAATTTTATAACATAATAATGAATTAAAATTAAAAAAAAAAATTTTTATATAAAAAATATATATTTATTAATCGTTTAAAAATACTATGTTGAATTCATTAATCACATGTTTAAAATTTTTGACACTGAAGTAATATATCACAATAAAAAAGTGATTTTACACAATTATAATAAAAATTATTATTTATCACTTTATAAATTAAATATAATAAAATTTATTTTCTATTTGAGTAAATAATTTTTATATTATATAACAATTTCAATTTAAATTTTTGGGTATAAAAATAATATTCGTAAGATTAGTGTTAATTAGAGCAAAAATGGGAAAACATTTTTTTTAAAAGAATTGTTTTATTAATATCATGTAATATTTATTTGATAAATGAAATTGATATAATTTAAAAAATATCTCTAATATTATTTTTCAAACTATATAAAATATATTAACAATCATTAAATTGGTAATAAATACTAAATAATATTAAATAACACATAATAGTTAAATGTCATTTTTCTAAAAAAACTATTTTTTATATCTTATATATTTTAATTTAAAAGTGTATTTTATATTATATAAAAATTGAACTATATTAAATTAAGATTAAATTTATTTTCGAAACATAAAATTTTGGTAATATTGGAAACCTTATATTATTAAATAAAACATAAATTACTAAGTTAAAAAACTAGTTACCATGGTAAAATTCAAAATGTTAAAATGTAAAAAACTATGATAAAAGACATGAAATATTTTTATAACATTTTTTAAGTTATTAATGAGGCATTTTAAACCTAATATTACCCTACATTATATTATTATAAAATTTTTGAGTCATTTAACAATGATTATTGTAATTTTATCATGGAAGTGTAAAAGGTTTTCCCAAAAGTTCCCTTTCCATCACTTATAAAAGGGAATCACTTCCACCCACACATGATTAGAATTACCACAAAATATTACCTTGTAAATATACCAAAATTAACTCTAATAGAATATATTTTATCATAATTAATCTCTTATTCTTTAGAAGTTAACTTAAGGCCTTCACTTCCAAGAAAATCTACAAGAGAAGATCAAGTCACAAACGTAAGTATTGCATTCTTTTTAACTTTTTATCCTTAATATTTCTCTTAAAAATATATTATATACATAAAAATTAAATTAAATAAATATAATTTTCATATTAATATGTTTTTAAAACCATTATTCATTCCTCATTATCCTCTATGAAAAACAAAAGTGTCTTCAGTGTGTTGTGCAGACTATCATCTCTACAAAGCAACGTCTTCTCTTTTTCATCACTACTGTTAAAGGATAATATAAATTATGTATTTGATTAAAAATATTATATATGTAATATAAATATTATTATTAAATATAAAATTATCATATAATTTATTTCCCTCTCATTCATTGAGAAATGGAAACATTAATCGTGTATATGTGTGAACTATTGCATCCAAAATCAATGAGTTTCATTTGTTATCTCTACCCTTTTTGGTTGGATTGAAAATTATATTGAATATAAAATAATTAGTTAAATAAAAATATTAATATTATGGATATTATTAAACTAGTTTACAATTATTTACAACCTTTTAAATATACACAAACAGTTAAAAAAATTGATCAAACAACCTCAAGTAACCGACATAGGAAAAATAACTATATTATATATAAATAAAAAATTATTGTTAATGGATCATAAAATGTGAAATATATTTGAATAATATTATTATTTAATTATTTAAGAAATTATTTTTTTATAATTTTGAAGTTAAATGTGTGTGAATAATGAATTTAGAACCCGAGGTAAGGGATCTTCCATACCTTCTTCATGAATTATCGGTTAGAAGTTCCATTTATCTTCTCCATTTTCTGCCATACTATTCTAATGAAAATATGATATTTTTATACATATTTCCCTTATATATATATACCTAATTAAATATTACTCCCATTTTTGTGGTTATACACGTTTTTAGTTCTTATTGAAATTCTTACTTTTAATTAATCCAATTTTAAGAGAACTTTTCTATTTCTTGTATCATATCAAGTACTATTCACATAAAATGTTTATAAACCATGAATAGATTCTAAAAAATATTATTATTTTATATAGAAAACAATTATTTCAATTATGGTTTTATTTAAAATAATTTACTCTCTCCTTCTTTAAAATATCCTTTAGTCATTTCATAAAAGCTTCACCCAAGTGTTATGTTTTTATTCTTCCTTCTATTAGATACATCTCATGAATTATATATATTTGAACTAAATATGCATGAAATATGTAAAATTTTCAATTATGGACATCCCAAATGATTTAATTTCTTCTTCTCTAGGTAATCATTATAATTTAGCCTTTGAATATGCCTTGAATCATAATTATGAAACCCAGTTCCTTCTCATGAGTTCGATAATGCTTATGATTTATATATGGATTATTTTACTTATGTGTAATGAATATATATGTTTTTAATTTATGTGATGGGTGGCCCAATAATTATATATCCCTACAATTAAATGGGTAAATATTTATACCTCATTATATGTTATGTATGGGATTAGATAGTGAACCTAAATCCCCAATGGGACTCTGTCCATATTACGATTATGGATTTGGGAGTGACCGTTGACTTTTGTTTTTGATACCATTTTTTATATTATTTCCACATATTTATGATCTTGTGAGATAATTTCATGATTCCATGTCTCCATTCTTATGATCATCCTCTTTATGGTATCATTTTATTCCTCTTTATTCTTATGTTATGGTCTATTTCTATGTTTATTCCCTTATTGGGATTTCAAGATCACCCTCTTCCTTATATATTTTCCCAAGGAAATAATATGTATTTTTATAAGATATATGGTTTTTAGTAGAACTATGTGTAATTTTAAATAAATATTATGATTTTATGTTTAAAATTATACATTTGTATGTATAGTCTTATAAAGATAGTAGACCTCTCAATCCTAGGTGTTAATTTGTTATAAAAGTATGTTATGAATTATGAAATAAAATTTTTATAAGGATTGGGTTTCTATAATTCCATGTTAGTGATTTAAGTGCACAATTATGAAAATATTACACTTGCACAAAAGAATCATAAAATTATATCACTTTCACCTTATATAACATCATAGACAAAAACTCATGAAACCATGTTCAAAACTATTCTATGATATTTATAAATACACTTTTAGAAAATATATAATTCATTATAACATGTTATATCATATAAAATAACTTTTTAAGATACATTAATAACTTACAGATATCCTCTAAAACACTTTTAGGATAGATCTAAAAGTTTATTAACTTTATGCTTAGTTGTATGGCCAAAAAATGAGGCTGAAAGGTTTCTTAAAATCAAAGTAAACTCATTAAATACAATGTAAGTAATAAGAAAACCATAAACCACAATCACCATGAGATATTACCCAAAATAAATTATATTTTAAAATTAAGTATTATATTTTTATGTACCCTACTTTGACCTGTATCCACATCATATTCTATTGTATTGCTTTTATGAATATCATAAGAGGTAACTGAATGAAATCCCTTCTTTATTGTGTATCCATGGGTTTTTTTTCAATCAAATGAAACTTAGGAAGGAGTCCCAATTATCCCATGATATACCAGTATCTCATATATTAAAAGGAAAAATAATAAAGATATTTTGTAAGGGGGAGTATTATATAATATCATACACATACTAACATGATGCTTGGTTTTGAAGGAATCTTAAAACACTTGTTAAAACATTAGAAAAAAATATAAAACAAATAAAAAATAATTTTTTTTAAGATAAATGAAATAAATTCTACTAAAAATAAAGAAAATATAAACATGTGTACCTTAAACTGAATATTCATACTGCATTATTCTTCATACATGCTCAATAAATATCACTAAATTGAAGCCAACAGATACCCCACTCTCTAATGTATCAACATGCCAAGAAAAATTGATTTCCATATGAGAGGGATCCTAAAAAATCCATGGAATGATACCACCTTTTATAATAAATGATGTTGGAGAAGATATATATTAGGTATTGGTGTTTTGAGGGAGGATTCATAAATATTACAATCTCTTCAACACATGGTGAATTCCCAGTCATAAATCCATCTAGTATGCTCCTCAGTAGTTCATTTATTTTCTCATGCATTATAACACATGAGTAAATGCCTTAGCTAATTCATGAAACCATTTCATGTGAATATCTTACTGTCCATCTATTTCAACTTATGAAACCATTATATTAATGATACCATATATGTGGAAGTTTTTCATGAATGATAATTATTATCATTCAGTAACTATAATCATATAATGAAAGTGTATATCATACGATATAATTACACTATTATATAATATAACCAATCATACATTATGATTGGTCATTGGTAGACTCATGATGAAATGATTTACGATATCCCATCAATTATAAAATATTATATATACATATACATAGTAATAATAAGTGGATTTAGGGAACATATCTTTCAATTTACACCTATACTAAATCCAAAAACACTTTGGTGCAATTTTAACTTATATCGTATCATATATGATAAATTGTGAAATCATATCCAAAAACCCTTTTGGGAATCTTGTAGAACCATTTTGTAAATCTATCATTATCTTCCCCATGTATTACATTGTGATACACATTATCTCATAATGTTTTTTATTTTTCATTTTTTTATCCTTTCTTGAGAGGTTTTGAGGTTTGGTTGGTTGTGGGTAGAAAATTCAATTTTCTTGAGGATTTTTGGGAGGAGAAAAATTAACCCATTCAATTATGATTAACAGTGTAGTTCTCATATGGGTGGGATTATAATTTTGATAGAAAATATTTACATGACTTTCGTATGGTTTATCAAACAGTGTGGAACTCCCCAGAATCAATGAGGGGATTTGTCTATGTATAAAGTGAGGTGTATGGTTTCTCTAAACCACGAGGCACCCTTAGAGTAAATGTATATCCCTTTTGGATTAATTATAGGTTGGCGCATGGTTAAAACATGTTTTGGAAAACCATGTGGCCAAACCATGTGGGTTCCTTGTGTCTTGTTAGTGGGCTGTACATAGTTGATGCATAGTTTGGAAAACCATATAGCCAAATTGTATAGTCTCACCATGTGTTTATTTTTTGGGTTTTCTCATAATGACCTTATTCTATTTTAAGGGTCTTTTACCCCCATTTATCCCCACATGCATCAACTGTCCCTTGAGATCCTTGAAGGAACTCTATCTTCTTCCTCATCTTGATCCTTGCATATACTTTAGTGATTTCCTAATGGATTTAAGGTATTTACTCCCCTATTTTTATATTATTTCCTTCTCCCTCTATTTTCACCAAGTTTTGACTTCCTCCATGAACCATATATCTATTATGGTTTATTTTAGGGTTTTAGGTGGATCTAATGTGTGGGTTTTTTGTGTCCAGGGTTTGTAGAATCCATTTATATTCCCATGGGTGTGGTTGCCACATGTCATCTTGATTATCATCTCTTTGATATAGGGTTTTCTATGTAATTTTTTAATTTTGTGATTCAAGGTATGATTTTGTTTTGTAAATTCACTTTTTATGATATTATGAATATATTTTATAGCTCTTTGGTGTGTTGAAACCATTTCATCATGTTTTGAATAACCACAAATGGGTTTTCATGTGAATTACATGTTTTCAATTTTGAAATGGAATGTTTAAAGGTGATAAGATTTTGTTAAATGCTCGTATAGATTTCTAGAATGGTTTCCATGTCATGCATTGGATTCTGAACAAGTTTTGGTTTTTAAATTGTGCCAAAATATTTTAAAGGGAATTTGGATTTAAAGAGAGGTTTTGACCTAAAAGTTATTTATGAAGGGGTTCTTTATGGGATTTAAAATGGTGATTTGAAATGTCTGAGTGATTGAACTTTAAAAAATTCCCACGATGGATCATTTAAATTGTTTTTAATTAAATATATGGCCTTTGGCCATGTTTTTACTTTCAAAGGGTGACACCCATGTGTGATGGGTGGTTTTGAAATGTTTTAAATGGTGTGAGTAATTTCCATCATTTTGGAGAAATATTTTAAATGGTTTTTTTATTAAAATCTAATGGTCTTAGAATCTAGATATATATTTAGTGTTAAAGTCCTATTTGGTATTTTGGTTTTTGAAATGGTGGTTGTGTAAGACATCCCTTGATTTCCCATTGTTTCTTTACACCCCATGTGGATTAATTATCTATATGAGATTATTATTTCCCCTCTTGTGTGGGAATGTGATTGATATACCATAGGTGCATTTTATATATAGGGTTGTTCATCATTGGATGTTAGGGGTGCGAGTAGCTATGGTTTTTCCATGCATGTTGGACATGGATTTTTTTAAAAATATTCCTCACTTACCATTAGGTCATTGGAAACTGAGTAATAAGTGTAAGATATAATTTTCTATACTATTTGGTTCACATTCCACTAGTGATTTACTAGTAATACTAGGCATAAAAGTCTAGGTTAGTGTTTGTATTTATAATGAGGCTTGTGTGGGATAATTATATGACTTGTGATTTGAACTTCAGTGCATGCTTGTAGTTGGTTCATAGGTTGGTATACATTTTTATGGTTAAATTATTCACATGTTAAGATCCCATGGTAGGGCCCACATGACATTTGATTTATGAGTGAGTTATCGATTGAGGGGATATTTATCTATTGATTGTTTGTTTCATTTACCCAATACTATCATAGTTACGAAACCTTCTTTTAATTATAATCATATATTATTTATGATATGTATAGTTCCTGATTTTTCATGACTGCCCATGTGAGTGTGTTGGGTTGGTTAATTTAATAAATGTGGTTTTAAAGATGTTTGTGATTTTTTTTAATTTAAAGACTCTTGTGTGAGTGCTTTAAAATGGATTTAAAAATGGGTATTTTTATTTAAACGTGGCTTTAATAGGTGAAATTATTTTAGGTGACTGTTTAAATTTAAATAAAACAAGTTGTATGTTTTGAGAAATTCAAATAGGTGTGTAATATCGTAATGGCTGAGGCCAATATCTTATTTTAAAAAAAATGTGTTTTTAGGTTTACAAAACAAAGATAAATGTTTTGAAATATGATTATTAATATGTTGGGTTTTTTCATATGTTAAATGGGAAAATCTTAATTTCTACATTATTTTCAAACTAGAATTGGTTAATTTCCTTATGAAATATATTTCATAGATTTAGTGGATTTTGGTGACCTACTAGGATTTTTATCTCATGCCTATATATTTTAGGTTCAAGTTTTTCAGTGGGACCCATAATTTTATAATCAATAATGATGAGGGGTGAGTTGGGTAGTGGTGAGAAAGCAAAGGTTTCATGGAGATGGTTTAGTCTCAAGCTCAAGTTGGTTGTTAGTTTTTTAGTTAGTATTATTTATTTCTAATTATTTGTATTCATCAATTTATAAATTTTGGTTATGTATATTTAAATTGGATGGAATATGGTAGTTTCTTATGAATTATAGTGAATTTTTATTTATTTTGGATCTTGTATTTTTTTATTCCACTATATTTATCTCTGATTTTGTTCAAATCATACCCAAAAAGATTCCTAGGATTCCCAGGAACTAGTTCCTAGCCTACAGGGATCTAGAATTCCATTTAGGCCTTAATTTAAACTTGGTCGAGTGCTAGTCTTGATGGCGGCTGAGGCCAGTTCATGACATACATCATATAAAATAACCACACACAATTATTTTGTTTTAACTCAAAAACACTTTAGAGAAGTGATCTAATTCAAACTCAATCCATATTTATTCAACCTAAAATCATGACATTATAGTATTTTGTATCATTTAAAAAAATATGAATCTCCAGATCCATAAATGTATGAAAACAATATCCTTTAGAAAATCATCAATGCTACTCAAGCTACAAATAGATCTGGAATGATCACCACTAAACACATTATCTCTATATATTGGTTAAATAGTTTCATCATATGTTATCATAAAATATAAATCATTCCCTTTATCTAAGGAATCAATTAACCATGGGACACAAATTATATTAATCTCATATATCCTACTCATATATTCTTGATTTGTTGAGTATATACTAACCATGTTGATGAATGCATCAAATGTAATTCACCATTATAAATGATCACATAATATACCCCTCATCCATATAGATAAAAAAATCATATATATTATGTAGATAAAGTTACACACTCCCAAATCTCAATAAAAGACGTAGATGATATACTCATCATATTGGAGGAAAAATACCATCTTGGTAGAGCTCCAACTAAAACCATAATCAATAAAATACCCAACCATCCTATGATTAACTAATCCTTAGGGTTTTCATAAGAAATATATCAAAGTATGAGGGTTCTCATTCTTGGTATCTCACTAACCTCAGATATCGAGGAAACAAAATATGACCCATTAAACCCTTTTTTTATCAAAAAAATATTGTATGACACTCCATGTGGTATACTTAGTCGGTTATCAAGAACACAAAAACTTTTTGTGCCACATGATTATATTTTGTATCTCTCTAAAATAATCCTACTCATGATGAACTTAAAATTTAATCATAAAATATAACAATATATGAAAAAATAAGTTAGGGATAACTCAAAGGTATAATTTAAAATGGAAATTATAATTTTACCCTAATTTTTTCTATATATAATTATATATAGCCAACTTGAAAGAATAATAAAGTGGATATTTTATTTTATATTATACATTTTATATTCATAAAATCATTTAATAATATTTAATAAAACTCTACAAAATAATATTTATATCATAACAAATATGATGGAATGACTAACATCCTTATGTTTGATGCAATTTCAAGAATTTTGTTAACTCTTACATCAATAAGTAATTCATATCACATCACAATGTGACCATATGATAAAATAATCTCACTAAAATCATTAGTAAGAAACATCTATAAAAAAATATATTTTGAATAATAATTAGATTTAGGAATCATATTCCTAAGGTTATACTCCTTAAACATATTCAATCCCCTTAATTCTATAACATAAAATGCTACAATGTCAACTTATATTATCTAATTTGAAATTTTCTTAGTATAACCTAATCATTCTTAGAACCCTTTACATAAAATTTTTCCATAAAGATCTTATGGTAATTAATATAATAATTTTCATTATCACTTACTAACACATCATAAACTCATTTAGGATAGATTGACATTAAATTTGATATATTAACCAAATATAAATCTTCTTATTTTTTTTTACTGTATTAAAAATATTTTATGATATTAAGTAAAATTCACATTTTATTTTAATAGGTATAATCCCCAAGTAAATATTTATATTTACTTTCTCAATAACACTAAACTTAACTAATTAAATTTCACTTTACTGTCACATACCCTAAGATCTTTAGAAAATTAGGTGAAAATCACTTTAATTTTCTATTTGTGTAATATTTTATTAATTAAATTTGAACTTTTATTGGTTCAAAAATTATCTCACTAGCATATTATAATTTATATTGTTTCCATAATATCATTATAGGACACAAAAAATTCTTTTTGTTTGTAAAATTTTTTTTATTTCCTTTTATAATGAATGTTTGACAAATAAACTATTTATTACATATCATAAAATGTTTTTATATGTGTTTGGATCAATTTAACTCGGAAAATAATAATTTGTTTTTAAAACATATCACCGATGTGTGGAGGGAACACCTTCCTTTATATTTTCGTAAATATCTAGATAAAGACTCTATCCTTGATGAAACATTTTTTCATTATCTTCTTTTTAAAGCATGTAAACGAATCTGATGAACCATAAACCATTTGTTTCAAATTAATGATGTTATATTTTTTAATCCATTATTAATAAACCACTCTCATAATAATATAATAGAAATGATATGATAAAAAATCATTTTCTTAGATCCATTTGAGAATTATTTATTATTTTTCATTAAAGTATTTGATATATAAAACCATTGCTTCATCATATGAATATAAATTACAATATCCATAAATAATTCAATTGATTGTGAACTCCTATAAATTTAAAAAACTTATAAATTATACACTTGGTATCAAAAACCCTTTAAAAATAAATAATTAATTTCTATAACATTGATACCTAACATATACATTTCTTGGAGTGTAATAAAACCCTTCAAGTATCTTAAAAAATTCCATCAAATGGAAAAATTACTATTTCCTTTTTTATTTTAACTTTTAGGTTTTAATTACCTTGACTAGCTACTAAAATAATTTTTTTTGTGTCCAACTAACATTTATTATCCTAGATTAAACTTTTACTCACCTATACTATTATTACAACACCAAAAAATGGTCACAATATTCCTGGTTTATCTATTCTTAATACTTTCATAATAATAGGGTGAACATTTATTAAACTCATTCAAATTTTTGGAACATTTCCCAAAAATAAAAATTGAATGAACTTTTTAAGCATAGAAATCCTTAAAGAAACCTCTAGTCTCACTAATTTATTTACATATCTAATAATATATAATATATATGAAAAAAGTAAAATCCCATTGGTCATTTTGTATCTAATTCCTCAGAAAACATATGTGAATATTACATTTATTTATACAAGAATCCCAATTCATTAGTTGAATAAATGAAATGTTTTTTTAGTTAGGAAGATATTTCCCTACACATAGATTTTTTTTTCTTATAAATAACAACATTTATTAAGTTACTTGTCTCAAAAGTTTCTTATTATGAAAAAATGGTATTTTCATTCATAGATATTACATATTAATATATGAGTATTCATTTCATTTTATATAAATAACCTTGAGGACCGTATGGGTTTAGTGTCATTGGAAACTTGGATACATAAACAACTAGTTCATAAGTGAACTAAATTATCTCCTAATACGGTATTCATAATTGGAACCTATCTTAGAAATATCGTACATAATACCTTTCATCACAACCAAGGTAAAGGAAACATAATAAAGGGTGAGATAGATTCCTTGTTAGGGTAAACAAGGGATATATCAACATAACATTATCATACAGGTATGAATCATGAGAATAAAATTTTAAAACCATACCCTACATATAATATATTATAAGATTGAGTCATGGAATAAATCTTGGTAGTTTATAAGACCAAAACCATAATGCAAAAAATTTAAAAAAAATCCATGGAAGCATAAAACTTTCATAAGACATAGAATTATGATATACACATAAGCATAGAAAATCATTTCCTCAGTAGTCATGGGTCACTATCAAGACTATCGTATTAGATTGGGTTCACTCCCCAAACCATTGTAGTAGTCAATAATCACTCCCAAGACTATCATAGTGGATTGGGTTCACTCCCTAAACCATTTTTGTAGTCATGGTTCACTCCCATGACTATCATAGTGGATAAAGTCCCTTATTGAATTAGGTTCACTCTCTATTCTTGTATAGTTTATCTCATAATATATAATTATTTATCCAATGAATTAGAAGGAGACATAAGTCCCACCTTTTTAATAATGAAAATAATAAATATGTCTACCATAAGATCATAAAACATTCATTATATCATAACCCATGAAAATAAACGGGTTTCATAAACATTTCAACATATCATAACCGGTGAAAAAGTAATGGGTTTCATAAACATTTCTTTATTTCATCATAACATACACCATGGAAAAGGAAATATTTTCATAAAAATATTTTCATCATGAAAATAAAACATATAGAGAAATAATAAGGATTATATAATTAGAACATATTCCTATAAAAAATTAAGTAATATCGAAGGATGTTATATTGTATATAAAATTATTTAGAAAGAACACTTTAAACATATATTGAGGAAAATATCCTTTTTATTTTGAAATCACTTCATTAAAATCCAAAAAAAAAGTCAAATATTAATGAAAAAATTTTATTTGAAAATATCCTAGGTAAATTATAAGATAATATTTAAATCATTTAGCGGCCATGATGGTGTAAAATACCATTCATGTTGTACACATTAAAACAACAATTCCTTTCACATTTTCGATAAAAATTCAAAATTAACTCATTCAGAAAATGACAAGAAGATTCATTTTAAATGATTCTTTCAAAAGTAAAAATGGTTAAAATTATATTTAAACAATCACTATAGACTATTAATAACATTCTTTAAAATTCTTTCAGTAAAACCATGGATATGGAAGAAAAAGGATTTTTCACCCAAGAGATAAATAAATTTAGTTCTCTTTAAAAAAACATTATGCTTAACAATTGAGTAAATTATGGGGGTGGGTGATAGAAGAAAACATGTATTTTAATTAAATAAATATATTAGAAAATAAAATAATGAGTTTATTTAGAGATATATAATAATATTTCATCATCGTAAGTATACTCATAAACAATCTTGAAGAACAATGAGATTATATCATAAACCCCTTATCATTTTTATAAATTTTGAATCATACGTGTTATTAAATAATGACATCAAATTAAAATTTAAAAATCATGAAAAAATTATATTAAATATATATAATGTCAATGTGGTATTATAGACACCACAGAAAATAAAAGAGTGATAAACATAACATATATATCCCATAAATAAAAGAGAGACTATATTTCCCTTACCTTAAGTATCAAATTAATTCATACATACTTAAAAATTTTGTATAATAAATATGGGTATATTATAAATCTATTAAAAAACACACATATATTTATCATATCATATATGATTTATTTATTACCTATTTATTAAAAATGACCTATTAAAATCATGTTTTGGGTAAATAACTGTTTTGTTTTTCATATATGTTTAAGTAAGGTATTTTCAATCCTTTTACTTTGATAATGGCCAAATAATATAAATAATAATAAACATGATATAAATTAAATATATATATATATATATATATTAATCCATAAATGAATGATATAGAGAATGGATTACATCATTGATGGAGATGGTTGGCCGTATATATGCATGAATTCAATTTTCATTTTCTCAATAGATGGAATAAAAGGAAATAAAATAATATATCACTTTTTTATATTAGTAATTATATTATATATATAACATATATTCATTAAATTTATCCTTATTACCTTTCATGTAAATCACAAGATAAAAATGAATCACATTGCTTTGCGAGGCGGTAGTCCACCGTACACATGAGCAACCTTATCATTTTACTATAGAAAAAAAAGTAAGAATGTATATGTGATATTAAAATTACAGAAGAATAATTATTTTATGAATAATATATATATAATTTTAATGTTAAAATATATCATTTTGTGAGAGGTGGTTATGAAAAATGAATTACATTATTTTGCGAGGTGGTAGTCCTCCGTACACACAATTGACTCTTTCATTTCCCATTTGATGGAATAAGAGATGGATATAAGTTATTCTATAAAAATAATAACATATTAATAGATTTTATACAATGGTTTTATTATAATATAATTATCATTACATGAATTAAGGTGGTAAGAGAAGAAGTTGAAAGGATAGAGCTTTGTGAAGACACTTACCTTTTCTTAGAAGAACCTCATTTGAATCTTTTATTAAGGACCATATGCTTGGTTTTTTTGGAATACAAAAACTATATAACGTGTATAAGGATTATGGGGAGATATTTTTTCAATTTTAGGTTATGAAAAATGGATTAATAGTTGTGAAAAAGTGAGGAGAGTAAGTTCACTTTTATAAGTATGGAGGAGTGGAATTTTCCAAACACCCAAAACTATTCAATTAATGAGAAGTAACTCTCACCAAAAGCTCCAAGAAAATTAATAAATAGTATAGTGGAGGGATTATATTTTCCATAAAAACCTAAAAAACACAAAAAAAATTCATTTTTAAATTTTTTATTCTTTATCCATTATGTTTACTTACTTTTACCATTTTAGTTTTCACCATGATAACTAGTTTTTTATTTATTTACCTACATGATTTATACCTTATTAATAAAATAAAATGATAATTATTAGATAATATTGACCCAATTATTATATATATTAATTCTAATTTATCAAATAAAAATCCTATGTGTGAAGAAAAGTTATTTTAATATAGGCGCATGCAACTCAGAAATATCCATTTTAACCTTAATGGTGAAAATTATTTTATATTTTCTTTATTATTCATTATAAAAAAATTAGTTTATATTATTATATAATATTAATTATTATTATTCCAAATATGGAATCCACTTTTTAAAATTCCATTTACAAAATTGGGAAAATTTAATTTAAAATTACACCCGCAAACATGACAAAAAGTGGTATTCCAAAGAGAAATGTTACTTAAGTATAAAAGGCTTTAAAAACAAAATAAAAAATTAATTTGATTAAAATATAATAAATTTATTTTATAATAATATAATTGAAAATATGTACTTTTAAAACATTTTTAAAAAATATGTATCTTTGTAAATTATATTAATAAAAGGAACTTTTTATTCAAAATTAGTACTTTTTAAAAAATATGAAATTATTATAAAATTTTATAAAAGGAAATTTTTAAAAAATAGGAAATTAATTTTCTAAAATAAAATTTATCAAATTTTCTAAAATTATTTTAATTACTTTTTCACAATAAGTAAATAAAATTATTTTTTGAGAAAAAATTATTTTCGAAGCATGTTCGACTATACTAAAAATTAAGTAGTTTTTTATCAATATTATATATATATATATATATTATAATTAAATTTAAAAATGTGGTTATTAATATTAATAACACCATGTTTAATGGATAGGTTATAACAAGGATGATTAAATAATAGTATATTGTGGTTTTTTAAAACTTGGTATTGCGTGTAATGTAAGATATCGATGAAATTAAATTTATTTGAAAAAAATATTTTATAAAATATCATGGTGTTACATTATAACTACCATAAAATGAAATTTCCCTCTAAATTTCACAACATTGATGCAAACAACTAAGTATACTTATTTCTCATCATATCCTTGGGTTCCCACATAGCTTCTTTAAGTGGGTGGTTTCACCACAAAACTATGATTAGATGGGTAGTCTTGTTCTAGAGCACTTTATCTCTATAATAAAGAATCCCCACTAGTTGATATTTATAAGAAAGATCAATAACTTATGGAACAACCTCTAAGTTTAGTACACGTGAAGGATTAAGTATTTACTTTCTTAGAATAAGTACATGGAGCACATCATGGACTTTAGAGATGTTCGGTGGTAGTGCCAAGCGATAATCCACTGTCCCTACTAAATTAATAATCTTAAAGGGGATAATATAACTTGGGACCAAAATTCATTTTTCACAAATCCCATAACCTTATTTCATAGAGAAATTCCCTAGAACACATTCTCAGAAAAATAAAATTATAGATCACACTAATGATTATCATCACAAAGTTTTTGTCGACTCTGAGATGCCTTTATGTGCTACTGAATGGATATAAAATTATATATAATTTACTTAGTTATCTCATATCCCAATATATTTATTTATCCAAATTCATCAGAGAACATTGGAGTTATACACTTTTTTCCATATAAGACTTTATAAGGATTCACATGAATGCTCGAGTGAAATATATTATTATAAGGAAAACTTAATAGAGTAAGGAGTTCATACCAATAAACTTTTAAATACATAGAAGAAGATATTAAAATATAATTTAGGTTTTTAATTATTCTATTATAATGAAAATTTATTCAAGGATGATAAGCTATGCTAAAACTTAAATCTGTATCTATATCTTTTTTAATACTTCAGTAGAAATTCAAGGTAAACCTTAGATCTCAATCATATACAATATATTGTGGTACTTCATGAAACCTTTACACTTAATTAATGTATATACTAATGAGATAATCCAAAAATAAATCCTATATAATGTTAATTAAGTGTATTGAATTCATAAGGTGATTGAATATAACCCATATAATATTATTCACTTTAGACATTTTGGGGAGTCTGAAGAAAAAATCCACGGTGACGTTTTCACATTTATATTCTGGTATAGGTAGTGTTTGTAATATATCCTTATAAATTTGTCTCCCAACCTTAACTTTTTGGAATACCAAGAACCGAGATACAGACTGAACAATATCTCTCTTCATGTTGTCCCACCATAAATACTTATTTCTATCTCTATACATCTGTGTACTTGCAGGATGAATAGAGAATGGTGAAATATGATCCTCATCAATAAATTCCTTATTTAAAACTAGAATTTATGAAACACAAAAAATGTTCCTTAAACTTTTCATTCCACCAAATCTAATGTTATACTCAGGGACATTTCTCATCTTTTTATGTAGATCTACATCTTCCATATGCACCACTTTAATCGTTATCTAGATTTATGGTTGAACACTTATTTTATAAAGATATTATTTTACTATTTTCATAATGATTTTAGATCCATAATTTAAAAATCTAGAAATATTGGATATTTTTTAATCATTATCATAGATAATCTAGAATAATGCTTTCAAATCAAAGCATCGACCACCTTATTCATGTTCCCATGGTGGTAATGTATTGAGAATCCATAATCTTTAACTAGATCTAACCATATTCTATGACACATGTAAAACTATTTTTATGTGAATAAATTTATTAAAATCTTATTATCAGTATATATATCACACCTTTCTCTACAAATATAATCCCTATATATCTTTAATGAAATAATTACTGTAGATAAATCTAAATCATGAGTTGGGTAATTTTACTCATGAAACATTAATTATAATGAGGCATAAGCTATAAAAATGTAATTATTCATGATAAAACATCATAATCCCTTATTATATGCATCAATATAAATTACAAACCCTTATACAATGCAGGGTAAGGTAAGAATAAGAGCACTTAATAACTTTATCTTTAGTTCCTTTAATATTTCATCATATTCATTTGTGCATAAAACTTGTCTCCCTTATAAGTTAACATGGTTATTTGATTATATATTCATGATAAATTCTTTAGAAAATATCCATAATATCTATAAAAATCAAAAAAACTTTAGAACTCTGTCACTATGGTTGTTCTGGGGAAATTCTCAATAGCCTTCGTCTTTGATGGATCCATCGATATACTCTCGCTTGAGATTATATGACCCAAAACAAAACTTTTTGTAGAAAAAATTTACATTTGTAAATTTTTCATACATATTATCCTTCCTTAGTGACTTCAACACAATCCATAAAAGAACATTATGCTCTTCCTTTATCTTTTAATAAATAATAATATCATCTATAAATACTTCCAAAAACTCATCAAGGTAATATATAAAGACTCTATTCATTAAATACAATATAAAATGTGAATTAGTAAGACTAAATTTCATCACTATATATTCATAGTGTACACACCTTGTACAAAATACTTTATTGGGTGTATTCTCATACTTAACCCTCAATTGATGATATATAGGATGAAGGTAAATCATGAAAAAATATTGACCACTGCACAGTAGGTTAAAAAAATCATCAATATAGGGTAGAGGATACATGCTCATGATTAGGATTTTGTTTAGTTCCCAATAATCAATGAAAATTAACATCAATACATATTTCTTCTATACAAAAGGACATGTGAACCATAAGGTGATGCACTTGGCTAAATGAATCCCTTTTGATATTCTTTTGGAGTTTATTATTCAATTATTGTAACTCAATTAGGGCCATTCTTTATGGAGTATTTGAAGTAGGTGAGGCACTAGGCATGAATTATATTGAGAACTCAACTTCATGATTTGGTGGAAGACTAGACAACTCTTTAGAAAATATATCAATAAACTCTTATACAATAGTTATATCATATATTTTGAGTTTCTTCACAAGAATTTTAGATAACCACCCACTTTGAATGGTAATCAAGACCTATACAATGGATTTTATTTCCTTTAGAAGTTAATATCTATCATCATGCTGTTAAAATATCATAGGATGGTTATGAATATAAAATATGACTACCCTTGCTTTGAAATTTAAGTTGTATTTATATAGATAAATATAATCAATTCCTCAGATAACATCACATTCATCCAAAGGAAGAATAATGAGATTTTAGGGAAGCACATTCCCATGAACTTCAACTAGATAAAAATTATATACATGAGATGTGATCATTGTTTCATTAGGGTTTTTACAACTAATTCAACATCAAATCATGGAAGTTATGTATTAAAATTCCTTGAGACTTAACCTATTATACAATAATTAAGATAAATAATCTCACATATGGTATTTAAGTATCTAATCATACCTATTACCACTTAAACTTCATCATTATATCCTCAATACCATACTAAAACCAAAATGGTTTTCATGACTTTGAAAATTCATTAATCAGAGTGATCAATAATTTATAAGATGTATAAATCATGACACCATATTTTCAATATATAACACCATAGGTTTAACCTAGGATATTCATGATCATTATTTAAATCCTTCATGATTATTAATAATGATTTTTTGAATTTCCATAGCATATCCCCCATGAACGAAAAACTGTTTGTGCATTAATGCCCATTTTTAGGCACAAAGTGGTGATTGAGTCAAACTAATTTCACTGTTTTTGGAGTACTACCACATTGTACAACTATACCATATCCACATATACTTTTATTATCAATATAGGTATACAATATTTTGGAAACCACTGGGTCTATCCTTCAACAAAATTCTATGATATTTTCATATACTTCGACATATAATTATGTTTCTCACTAAAGTTTTCTCATAAAAGTTTTCAAAGTTTAACAAAATATATCCTCTGATACCACATATAGTGACCCTAGATTTTCATAAATATATATTACATCTTAATAAATATATATTCATTTTATTTTACATAAACACTCATAAATAACGTAAAGGTATAGTGTATTTGAAAAGATGGATACATAAACAATTGGTTTAGAAGTGAAATAAATCATCTAAAACTATGTTATTAATAACTAGAACTATTTGTATACATATCATACATAAAATGTTTATTCATAACCCAAGGAAAGGAAACATAATAAATGGTATTATAAGATTCTTAGCAAGGGTAACAAGATATCACTAAAAAAAGCTTTGACCAACAGAAATTTATTGACCAATAATATATTTGTTGGTAAAAATGAGTATTTCCAATAGATATTATAAGGCCCCGACCTTAAACCTTACTTAAAATTGAATTAAATGAATAATTCACATTGAGGATTTTTTCAGTTTTAGAGTTTTGGAGAATTTGGACATAACTATTACATCTCAAAAGATTACAAAGTAGTCTCTTCTACTAAATTTCCATAAAATAAAAACTCTTAAAAAAACATGTCTAGTTTCATGTTTTAGGTAGCATGACTTTCCCTTGATCCCATCCTTGACCCTATTCCACGCTAAGTCATGTGAAAAACATTTCAAAAACTTGGGATGAGCATAAAAACTCAGTAAGGGATACACAAAGAATAAAAACTGTTAGTTTATCAAAACAAAAAGTAAACCATGTATACTTTATCAAGGTAATACTTTTCACCTTTATGAAGTAGTAAAAACTCTTTACCGAATAAAATATCATTACTTACCTTTTTGTAACCAAAGGATTACCATAAAACCCATATAAAGAACACATAACATATATAAAGGTAACTTGGGACATAAACATACTTAAGTGGAATAACCATACGGTCGACTCCCACACATATCACTTAATGGAATAGCCATACGGCCAATTTCCATACATACTAAATGGAATAGCCATACGGCCGACTTCCATACCCAATGAATTGGAGGTTATAACGTAACCACCCATCCTGGTATTCACGGCACCACCCGTCATATGGTTTATAACGTAACCACCCGTTAAAATGTCCAAGTACCAATATAAAATCATAAAACATAAAACCAATATAGAGGAATGATAACATTTCCACATCACAATATATCATAATATAATCCTTTATAAAAACCATTTTCAATACCAAAATACATAAAAGAATATATGGTATTTATTTTATTTTAAAAACATTACGGCCTGTTGAGGAAGCCAAAGACCAAATAATACTTGCGGCGGCGGAAAAGGTCGTTGTCATCGCGTACGTTAAAAAAAACATTCCTTTTTGTCATTTAGTAAAATGATTCGTAGAAAAAGGTTCCTTTTGTATAAAAGTATAAGTCAAAGGGGTTTATACACCGTATAAAAGAAAGTTGTGTATAAAACGAAATATGCCTCAATGAAAGGAGATTGATACGAAGTCCCTTACAAAGACAGTATCCTTGGTTTAAGGATAAATCAATTGCATAATTATGTGTGAAAAACGAATACACCAAATATAAGTGGATATTAAATGTAAAAAAATCAGAGGTTATTCACACATATTCCTAGAATGACATATTCAAGGAGTACAAGTTTATCCCAAAGAATCAAATTTGGGCTAAGAAGTTCCCTTGCAAAAATTTGACAGCCTAACGGCGTCACTTCAAAAATTCAGAAAATGAGTTGATGAGAGATAAAAAGGGAATCTCATCACTTGGACATAAAATTTACATCAATCAGGATATATAAGAACATATCCCAACATAATAGTATGTGAATTAAAAGACATAACAAACGAAGTCTTTTAAAAAGAGGAGGGTGAAAGGTTCCCT
Organism: Viscum album; assembly: GCA_963277665.1. NCBI lineage: Eukaryota > Viridiplantae > Streptophyta > Magnoliopsida > Santalales > Viscaceae > Viscum > Viscum album. The sequence continues at coordinate 1,018,178,606 of OY728138.1, read as the reverse complement.
TACCGACTTGGGTAACTTTCGAAAAGTACACCCCATTGAAGAAGTGTCATACAATGAATATGTAAATACCCATAAATGGAATTATAATACAAAAGGAGTGTAATATTTTGCAGTACATAAACCAATCAATGGAAATTGTGGCAAATGTATCATAAATCTCACGAAAATAAAAGTGAGATGAAAAATCTCTTACGAAAACTCGGCAGCCTAACGGCGCCACTTAAAACTTCCAAAATGGATTGATGAGCGGAAATAGAGTCTCTCATCACATCAAAATAATGTTTACAGAAAGAGTAATATAAAATAACATCCCCCAACATAACAAATAAGAGCTTAAAAGAAGTGACATAAAGGAGAGTACTTTAAAAGAAAGAGAGAGGTTAGATCTCTTACGAAAATTCGGCAGCCTATCGACGCCTCTCAAAACTTCCAAATTGGATTGATGAGAGAGAATATGGTCTCTCATCACATGAACATAAAAATTACAGTAAGAGTAATATAAAATAACATCTCAATAACAAAAAATATGATCTTTAAAAGGAATGACATAAAAGAGTGTACTTAAAAAGAAAGAGTGGAGTAAGATCCCTTACCTCGGGTCCGACTTGACTCGATCGTTATTTAACATCCTGAATAATAAACTTGAGTTAATTTCTATTTTCTTAAGAACCTTTTTCAAGTTCATTATTCCTTTTATATCACTTATTTCCATGTTATAAACATTATGTAACCATTTAAGTTAATAATGTCTGTTTTATCGATATTTGGTTCTTAAGTCGAAAGTGGACTTCTTACAATTACATGTTGTTCGTGTGGTCAAAGGTTCTTTATATCCAGAATGACATTCCTGATTTTGATATCATATATATCATATATATCCAGCATATACATGTATTTATAATATTACATAATCATTTAGAGGTAAGAAATGAAATGCACCGTTCATGGAGACGGTAAGCCGTACGTACGCATGAACGCTACATTCATTTCTTTCTCATACTTTAATGGAAAGAAATAATATTCATATAGAGGTATATTATAATTCCAGTATAACATCATATATAATAACTTTAAATCCATCCTTTACACGTCCCACATATGGCATTAACGAATCACATCACTTTGAGGGGGCGGTAGTCCGCACTTTCTTAAATGAAGATATCGTGTTTACCCATAATGGAAACCATAAAGGTATGCCCAAAATGAGAAATACAGAATCTTAAAGAAAACATAAACATATTATATATCATATATAAATATAGTGACATCTTAATGGCCACCTTTGAAGGTGTTAAGAGAATGTTGAACAATCATAGTTTCGGGAGGTAGAATTTCGCCATCCACGGAAACCGTATGTTCTTTAACCATTTGATGTAGTTGTGTGAGAGTGTAGCTCGAATAAATCTTATAAAAACATACTATTATATTGAAGATACTGGTGTTGTTACATAATAAGTAAATAAAAAGAGTTTAGGTGGTTGGAGAAGCAAAATGAAACAAATGAACAAGAGAGAATGAATTACCTTTAAAAGTGTAACTCCTTTTGATTTGAGCCTAAAGGATTCCTTTGAAAGGCTTATACCCAAAGGGAATCCTCTAGGATAAGGAGAGGGATGTGGAGAGAGTAAATGGGTAGGGGTTGGCCGAGCCAAAGGCTTGAGGAGTGTGTGAAATGAGGTAGAGGTGGGGGCCTTTTATAAAAGGAGAGGAGGGGCACTTTTGGAAAGTAAAGAAATATTACTTTATTTGAAAATGTGTTTCGGTTTTAAAAGGTCCCAAATTGATATAATTAGTGGATAAGGTGATAAGGGTTCTAAATCCACCCATCCAATAAGTTTTGGACATGTGTAGTTTATAGATTTTACATTATCTTTCCATTTTATTTAAATCGTCAAATAATGATGTCATCGCTGCATCATTATTATGTCATAAATAATTTAATTTATTTAATGTCTAAAAATTATAAAAAAATTACTATGATGTAGGAAATCGTTTTATCTTTCCAATGAATATTTATAATAAAACAGCTGACTTGTATAACCCCATTTAAAAATTGTTTTAGTAAAACATATTATGTTTGTGCCATTTTTTACATTAACATTAAATAAAAGGTATTTATGTCATTTTCCAACCAAAGTGGCTCCATGGGGTCCCCAAGTTGACCCATGGCTTTTATGGGTTGTCCATGACACAACAAATGAGGGTAGGACATGTGTCAAGCTCATCTCATTTTATTAAAGCATTATTTTTACCTTAAACTACACTAATTACCACTAATCGCGATTAAAAACTTAATAAGTTACTATTCACCAAAAAATTATTTTTATCCCATTGAACCACATTTTACTTCTTAATGACAACCATATATGTCGGATTTTTGAAATTCAAAACACAAATATGGCAAAATTTCATTTAAATGGAAAAATTAGTTTTTATAAGTACCACTTAGTGGTTTCACTATTCATCAAAAATTGAAGTTTTTCAGAAAAATACCAAAAATTCACCCTAAGCTATATTTGATATTCCGAATTCAAAAATGAAGTCTATTTTACAAAATTCAAAACATATAAGTCACATTAATTAATTTAATAATTAATTCCCACTGTCAGAGCAAATAGCGTGTTTTTATGAAACAATAAGTATCAAAAGATTGACACTAGTTTAAGTCCGATTTCAAAGTGAAATTAATTCCAACGACCACTATTGGATTTAATGGTAAAAATATTTTCTAATTTCACTTTAAAATCATTTCAAAAGATAATCTAATCATATAAATAAATTATATTAAAAAGAGGTTTTGAATTAAAATACAACATTTTACACTATTCATTAAAAAAATGAACTTTATCGGAAAAATACCAAAAATTTACACAAAGTAAAATATGATGTCCCGATTCTAAAGAAGAGTTTTATTTGGTCCAAAAGAATGTATAAGAGTGATCAAAACTATTTTTAATGACAGTTCGCCATCAAAAGGTGATAAGTGAACCTTTAGTGAAAATTAGGGTATAAAAGCCTAAAATTGAATTCTTTCCGTATTTTAAGCCTTTGGATAAAAAAACATTTAAAAAACATATATAATAATATTTTAGTTATTTATATCCATTCCCGCCAATACAACGTCTACATGTTAACTACCATTTAAAATAATACTATTTTATTATTAGAGTGCAACGTAAGATTCCCAAGAAACTCGTTGTTGCGTGTTGGGTACGCCATTGAGCATAGCGTCCCCTTTAAAGTCATATTAATATTGGTTCAAAAATATGGATAAATATAAAGATGTCATATTCTTTATTTACCTGGGGTGTTACATCCTTCCCCCCTTTTGGGAATTGCGTCCTCGCAATTTTAAAATTGGGCTTGGAAACATCCTTGAAAGTCCCACATCGGAAGAAGTGTCGGTAAAACAAACACTTTAAAATAAAGAAAGATAAGTACAAAGGTCACCCGAGTTAACCCATACTAGGACTCCATGTAGGAAAACATGGACATGGAGGAGAAAACATAGGGTCATGTTCTGATGGAGAGTGATAGAAAACATGTTTAGGAGAAAGTCAACAATTAGAAAATCACAAACTTGTGATGGGTTAAACGGTATTCGATTCCCCAGTAGGAAAAGTTAATAGACAAAATTTTTGTTTTAAGTTACTTTTTATTGAGGAATTTATTCCTAAGGAAACATAATCACTTATCATGTTGACTCTCAACTTTTATTATATTCCTTATACAAACTCATATTTTCTCCAAAAGGCGAGTATTTAGGAAGACTTGTTCACATTAAGTGTACTATAATCCACTTCTAGAGAATTACCTAACCCAAAAAAAAGAACTACACACTTCCCATGTCTTTAGACTTTAACCAAAACCAAAACCCAAAAGATTAGTACAAGATCAGATAACCCAGAAAAGGATAACCCATTAGAAAGAAAATCTATTCTTAATCTCCAAAATTTGTCCAACAAAACCCAAAGTTCAACGAGGACCATCCGATAAACAATTTGTCCATAAAATTCCTCAAAGTAAACCAATCTAAGATTGAAACCCAAACATTTGAAGGATTTAGTCACATAGTCTTCCAAGTTAAATCATAACATTTATCTCCAAACAAAATCAGTTGCTCTTAAAGTCTTGCATTGAAAAGTAATTATCCTAATCACATATCCTCCATGATAGGTTAATAATTTTCATAAATAACCCAAAATCAACTTACTCTTAATTTATAAAATCATATAACTAAAAAGAATTAGTCAAACTAACCAGGTACTTCACGTAGTCCAGTGGTAGGCGATAAATGCCAGTCGCACTTTGGTTGTGGGTTCGATTCCCGCAAATTTGTCCGACGCGACGGGTTGTCACACGATCTGCGTGTTGTCCTTTTTTCAAAACTATATAATTCTTAAAACATTCCCCAAAAAGAGATAAAATCTTCAAAAATGATCATAACATATTTTAACCTCAAGTTTATCTCATGCCTTTCATTTTCCAGCATATCATATAATAACCCATAATTACCTCAAAAGTATGGATCATATAAACTATAATGGTTACTTTTATAATTATTACCTGAACTTCCACATGGATTGGTCATATCGTACATGATGCATTAAAGATCATACAAAGGTTCAAGTGGTTGATCATGACTCCTTGATAGTTGGTTTAGAACAACCACGAGTTTCCTTATTGAATACCCCATTTCATCCAGTCTCTTAATCAAAGAACCATCACAGTCTCCTTCAAACCAATTTTCACCTTGGTGCCTGCTAGATCCAGCCATTTACTAAAACCAAAAAGGTCAGTGTGAGTATATCAACAAAACCATCATGTACTAATGAGTAAGATAAGCACTAAGATATACTTACTCATTCACTTTATCTTAAACTAGGGCTCTTTCTAAAATCCTAACCATTATGGTAATGTTACTTATGCTTAAAGAATACCCTAACCTCTAAAGTTATCTAAACCGACCTTTGATACCAACTATAAGGCCCCGACCTTAAACCTTACTTAAAATTGAATTAAATGAATAATTCACATTGTGGATCTTTTCAGGTTTAGAGTTTTAGAGAATTTGGACATAACTATTACATCTCAAAAGATTACAAAGTAGTCTCTTCTACTAAATTTCCATAAAATAAAAACTCTTAAAAAAACATGTATAGTTTCATGTTTTAGGTAGCATGACTTTCCCTTGATCCCATCCTTGACCCTATTCCACGCTAAGTCCTGTGAAAAACATTTCAAAAACTTGGGATGAGCATAAAAACTCAGTAAGGGATACACAAAGAATAAAAACTGTTAGTTTATCAAAACAAAAAGTAAACCATGTATACTTTATCAAGGTAATAATTTTCACCTTTATGAAGTAGTAAAAACTCTTCACCGAATAAAATATCATTACTTACCTTTTTGTAACCAAAGGATTACCATAAAACCCATATAAAGAACACATAACATATATAAAGGTAACTTGGGACATAAACATACTTAAGTGGAATAACCATACGGTCGACTCCCACACATATCACTTAATGGAATAGCCATACGGCCAATTTCCATACATACTAAATAGAATAGCCATACGACTGACTTCCATACCCAATGCATTGGAGGTTATAACGTAACCACCCGTCCTGGTATTCACGGCACCACCCGTCATACGGTTTATAACGTAACCACCCGTTAAAATGTCCAAGTACCAATATAAAATCATAAAACATAAAACCAATATAAAGGAATGATAACATTTCCACATCACAATATATCATAATAGAATCCTTTATCAAAACAAATTTTAATACCAAAATACATAAAAGAGTATATGGTATTTATTTTATTTTAAAAACATTACGGCTTGTTGAGGAAGCCAAAGACCAAATAATACTCACGGCGACGGAAAAGGTCGTTGTCACCGCGTACGTTAAAAAAACATTACTTTTTGTCATTTAGTAAAATGATTCGTAGAAAAAGGTTCCTTTTGTATAAATGTATAAGTCAAAGGGGTTTATACACCGTATAAAAGAAAGTTGTGTATAAAACGAAATATGCCTCAATGAATGGAGATTGAGACGAAGTCCCTTACAAAGACAGTATCCTTGGTTTAAGGATAAATCAATTTCATAATTATGTGTGAAAAAAGAATACACCAAATATAAGTGGATATTAAGTGTAAAACAATCAGAGGTTATTCACACATATTCATAGAACGAAATATTCAAGGAGTACAAGTTTATCCCAAAGAATCAAATTTGGGCTATGAAGTTCCCTTGCAAAAATTTGACAGCCTAACGGCGTCACTTCAAAAATTCTGAAAATGAGTTGATGAGAGATAAAAAGGGAATCTCATCGCTTGGACATAAAATTTACATCAATCAGGATATATAATAACATATCCCAACATAATAGTATGTGAATTAAAAGACATAACAAATGAAGTCTTTTAAAAAGAGGAGGGTGAAAGGTTCCCTTACCAACTTGGGTAACTTTCGAAAAGTACACCCCATTGAAGAAGTGTCATACAATGAATATGTAAATACCCATAAATGGAATTATATTACAAAAGGAGTGTAATATTGGGCAGTACATAAACCACTCAATGGAAATTCTGGCAAATGTAGCATAAATCTCACGGAAATAAAAGTGAGATGAAAAATATCTTACGAAAACTCGGCAGCCTAACGGCGCCACTTAAAACTTCCAAAATAGATTGATGAGAGGAAATAGGGTCTCTCATCACATAAAAATAATGTTTACAGAAAGAGTAATATAAAATAACATCCCCCAACATAACAAATAGAAGCTTAAAAGAAGTGACATAAAGGAGAGTACTTTAAAAGAAAGAGAGATGTTATATCTCTTACGAAAATTCAGCAGCCTATCGGCGCCTCTCAAAACTTCCAAAATGGATTGATAAGAGAGAATAGGGTCTCTCATCACATGAACACAAAAATTACAGTAAGAGTAATATAAAAGAATATCCCAATAATAAGAAATATGAGCTTTAAAAGGAATGACATAAAAGAGTGTACTTAAAAAGAAAGAGTGGAGTAAGATCCGTTACCTCGGGTCCGACTTGACTCGATCGTTCTTTAACGTCCTGAATAATAAACTTGAGTTAATTTCTATTTTATTAAGAAACTTTTTCAAGTTCATTATTCCTTTTATATCACTTATTTTCATGTTATAAAAATTATGTAACCATTTAAGTTAATAATGTTTGTTTTGTCGATATTTGGTTCTTAAGTCGAAAGTGGACTTCTTACAATTACATGTTGTTCGTGTGGTCAAAGGTTCTTTATATCCAGAATTACATTCCTGATTTGGATATCATATATATCATATATATCCAGAATATAAATGTATTTATAATATTACATAATCATTTAGAGGTAAGAAATGAAATGCACCGTTCATGGAGACGGTAAGCCGTACGTACGCATGAACGCTACTTTCATTTCTTTCTCATACTTTAATGGAAAGAAATAATAATGATATAGAGTTATATTATAATTCCAGTATAAAATCATATATAATAACTTTAAATCCATCCTTTACATGTCCCACATATGGCATTAACGAATCACATCACTTTGAGGGGGCGGTAGTCCGCACTTCCTTAAATGAAGATATCATGTTTACCCATAATGGAAACCATAAAGGTATGCCCAAAATGAGAAATACAGAAGCTTAAAGAAAACATAAAAATATTATATATCATATATAAATATAGTAACATCTTAATGGACACCTTTGAAGGTGTTAATAGAATGTAGAACAGTCATCATTTCGGGAGGCAGAATTTCACCATCCACGGAAACTGTATGTTCATTAACCATTTGATGTATTTGTGTGAGAGTGTAGCTCGAATAAATCTTATAACAACATCCAAGTATATTTAAGATACTGGTGTTGTTACAAAAGATGTAAATAAAAAGAGTTTAGGGGGTTGGATAAGCAAAATGAAACAAATGAACAAGAGAGAATGAATTACCTTTAAAAGTGTAACTCCTTTTGATTTGAGCCTAAAGGCTTCCTTTGAAAGGCTTATGCCCAAAGTGAATCCTCTATGATGAGGAGAGGGATGTGGAGAGAGTAAATGGTCAGGTGTTTGCCGAGCCAAAGTCTTGAGGAGTGTGTGAAATGAGGTAGAGGTGGGGGCCTTTTATAAGAGGAGAGGAGGGGCACTTTTGGAAAGTAAAGAAATATTACTTTATTTGAAAATGTGTTTCGGTTTTAAAAGGTCCCACATTGATATAATTCGTGGATAAGGTGATAAGGGTTCGAAATCCACCCATACAAAAAGTTTTGGACATGTGTAGTTCATAGATTTTACATTATCTTTCCATTTTATTTAAATCGTCAAATAATGATGTCATCGCTGCATCATTATTATGTCATAAATAATTTAATTTATTTAATGTCTAAAAATTATATAAAAATTACTATGATGTAGGAACTCTTTTTATATTTCCAATGACTATTTATAATAAAAAATCTTACTTGTATAACCCCATTTAAAAATTGTTTTAGTAAAACACATCATGTTTGTGCCATTTTTTACATTAACATTAAATAAAAGGTATTTATGTCATTTTCCAACCAAAGTGGCTCCATGGGGTCCCCAAGTTGACCCATGGCTTGTCTTGGTCGGACATGACACAACCAATTATGGTAGGACATGTGTCAAGCTCATCTCATTTTATTAAAGCATTATTTTTACCTTAAACTACACTAATTACCACTAATCGCGATTAAAAACTTAATAAGTTACTATTCACCAAAAAATTATTTTTATCCCATTGAACCACATTTTACTTCTTAATGACAACCATTTATGTCGGATTTTTGAAATTCAAAACACAAAGATGGCAAAATTTCATTTAAATGGAAAAATCAGTTTTTATAAGTACCACTTAGTGGTTTCACTATTCATCAAAAAATGAAGTTTTTCAGAAAAATCCCAAAAATTCACCCTAAGATATATTTGATATTCCGAATTCAAAAATGAAGTCTATTTTAAAAAATTCAAAACATATAAGTCACATTAATTAATTTAATTATTAATTCCCGCTATCAGAGCAAATAGCGTGTTTTTATGAAACAATAAGTATCAAAAGATTGACACTAGTTTAAGTCCGATTTCAAAGTGAAATTAATTCCAACGACCACTATTGGATTTGATGGTAAAAATATTTTCTAATTTCACTTTAAAACCAATTCAAAAGATAATCTAATCATATAAATAAATTAGATTAAAAAGAGGTTTTTAATTAAAATACAACATTTTACACTATTCATTAAAAAAAATGAACTTTATCGGAAAAATACCAAAAATTGACACAAAGTAAAATCTGATGTCCTAATTCTAAAGAAGAGTTTTATTTGGTCCAAAAGAATGTATAAGAGTGATCAAAACTATTTTTAATTACAGTTCTCCATCAAAAGGCGATAAGTGAACCTTTAGTGAAAATTAGGGTATAAAAGCCTAAAATTGAATTCTTTCCATATTTTAAGCCTTTGGATAAAAAAAACATTTAAAAAACATATATAATCATATTTTAGTTATTTCTATCCATTCCCGCCAATACAACGTCTACATGTTAACTACCATTTAAAATAATACTATTTTATTATTAGAGTGCAACGTAAGATTCCCAAGAAACTCGTTGTTGCGTGTTGGGTACGCCATTGAGCATAGCGTCCCCTTTAAAGTCATATTAATATTGGTTCACAAATATGGATAAATATAAATATGTCATATTCTTTATTTACCTGGGGTGTTACAGATATTAAGTTTTATTGGTATCAATTCTTAAAACCAACACTTATTTTTACAAATAGATATATCTATTGATATTAATAATTCAATGCCAACAATTATTTTACCATTAGTTAAATCTATTTCTTTATTATACTAATACTAACATTTTTTATTAACATGTGAATCTGTTACTAATGATAACTATTACCAACACATCATTTAATATCAATAAAAACTGTTACAATTAACCATTTAATAAAAACATGAATTATATTAGTAAAAAATGAACAGAACCCAATTTTTTTATATATTACTATTTTTATGACCAAAGTCAATATACATTTTTTGAGGTCTTATTAAAAATATCTCATCAACAGATTTTAATATTCAATTTTCTATAAATATTAATTGTGTTTATAGTTGTTAATTATAGTGACCCATACTTTACATACATGGTTAATACTTCAAAATTGAAGCATACTTATTACAACATTTAACAAAACCATGAAAGGACCGTATAAGTATAGTGTCTTTAGAAACTGGGAAACATAAAAAACTGGTTCATAAAGCATCTACACTGTCTCCCATTTATTTCATCATATATATAGTCCCTTTTTGGAATATCTTACTTAATACCCTTCTTTCTGACTTGGGAAAAGAAAACATACAAAAGGGTGATCTCAAATGCTCAGTAAGGGTAAACAAAAGAAATATCAATTACATCAAATTCATAAGAACATAACATTTTGAAAATGTTATCCTGCAAAAGAGATCATAATTTCATAACATGGGATAAATCATGGTAGTGAAATGTAATCCCAATAATCATAAATTAAAACATGAAACTTTGTGGCATACACACATAATCATAGAGAATCATTTCTTATTAGTCAAGACTCATTGCCAAGACTATCTTAGTGGACAAAGTCTATTTCTGAACCGAGTTCACTCCTCGTTTCAGTCCTGTTTCACTGAACCGGTTTAACCTGTCGTTCCAGCCATGTCTATCTCATGAGATATAAAATCTTTACCCAATGAATTGGACGGAGATATAGGTCCCACCCATCTCATAATGATACCATTCTTATTTGTGCCACAAAATCATAAACCATACATCATAGCATAACCCATGTAATAAAAATGGGATTCTTAACCATCGTGACATCATAAAAAAATTCATATAAGATAAAGGAATTCATAAAAATAATTCCATCACAACATAATCAAATAAATGTAATAATAGGGATAAAAACAGAACCCTATATTATCTTATATGGAAAATAATTTTGATAAAACACTTGAACTCCATTCTTGAGGAAAATATCCTTTCTACTTCAAAAACATTTTTCCTTTCTTAACATGTCATACAATTTTAAACTAAAAGAAGTTGATTAAAAATAAACTTGAAAAATTGTAAAGGAAGCTTCTTGGAAATAATGTTTTAAAAATCCATTCATGCCGTATAAGTTAAAAAAACATTCTTCTCATACTTTTTTCGGAAAAGTCAAAAAGTAATTCGTACGAAAAACGACAAAAGATTCCTTTCATATACTTTACTAAAAACTCACCGAAGGGTAAAATTGGATTTTAAAAATTTTAGGTGGATGGAAACAATATTACATATTGAGGTAACATGGATGTGGATGATAAAATACACCCCAATAAATACCAAAGTATAAACAATCTCGGATAAAAATGAGATTGTGATATTTTCCCTTACCTTAGGTCCGATTTGCTTCGTAAGTGTCCAAACCTCCTGTATAATGATTTAAATAATGTTATTGAATTATTACAGAATCATAATTATTGTTATGATATCATATATGGTCATATTCTTAGCTTCTTATTAGTAATATTTCATTATTACTTGTTATTCGGGTGTTTATTACTTTTTGTTCTTATGCATGTTTTGTCGAATAAATTCTTATTCTTCTCTTTAGGTTATAGATACCTAATTTCCATAATGTTATTAGTGTAATATATATCATATTAATTCATTCAATTCATCTATATAATAATTATGCAATGAATATCATGTAGAACGAGTCGCATCACATCGTGGAGACTATATTCCGTACGTACGCACGAGCGATGATATCATTATGATGATCGTGGAATTGTATTGGAGTGTATGTATATTATTTCAAAATCAATATCACTTTACAATAATAATATATAGTTATTATTTACACCATTATATCCATCCAAGTAAGGTGGTGGGGGAAAATAGATTACACCACGGCGTGGAGACGGTATTCCGTACGTACGCACGCGCGGTGATTTCGTTTTCCGTAGGATGGATAGATGGTGAAATAGGGTTGTTTCATACTTATAATAACATATCAGTATATGAGTGATACTGAGTTTATTACTTCATAATGAAACAACAAAATAAGAAGAAGTGGAAGAATAAATAAAGATGAAAGAATCGGTAACGGACATTACCTCTTCTTTGAAGCGCCTCTTTGAGACCTCCTCTTAGGGCACTACAATTGGTCTTTGAAGAAGACCAGGATCTCTAGGATGTTTCTAGGTAAGTGGGGAAGTGAAATGGGCAGGGATTGGCTGATCTTGAAGGCTGAAATTGGTGTGAGGAGGAGAGGGAGGAGGTGCCCTTTTATAAGGGAGGAGAGGGGCACCTTTGGAAATATAGGAAATATTAGTTTATATTAAATCCCAAACCCACTTAAAAACTTCCAAAATGACTCATATCCAAATATTAGATGAGATAGGGTTGTAATATCATCAAAAAATAAAATTTAGACATGTTAGGAATTTATTTTAAATATTATCAACTTGATTTATCCTTATTTATCAATTTAATTTTATTTGTGGTAATAATATTCTAAATTTTAAATTATTATAAATAATTACATATGTGTTGTGAATTCTCTATAATTTGACACTTTATGACATTTGCGACCATATAAATTTTAATTTATAATTTTTAAATATTTTTGTTATTTTTAAACAATTTTATAATATGTTATTTTTATACAATAACAATAGTGTCAATTTTGACACTATTAATTTATTTGAATTTAAATAAAATATATACAGAAGATATGTTCGAACTAAAAGATTTAATAGATCCATAAAATTTCATATATATCTAGAAAATTAGTGGAGCACATTAAATAGTTCATATAATATTTATTTTATTATTTTTAAAACCATTTATTTGATATTTTAATTAATCAAATAATTTCAACATCACTATTGTGTCATAATTAATGATAATTATTTAAACACTAAAAATTATAAATAAATTCCTATGATGTAGATAATTGTATTATATTTCTGGATACTATTCATGTTCTAAGTTTCATTAATTTTATCACTAAATTAAAATTATTCTACTTATAAGATTTAAGAAAGTGACATGTTGTCACATTTTATAGTTTTAATAATAATTAAATTATTTTCAAGGACAAAAGTCCATTAAATGAATCTAATCCGACCCTTAGGTGATATGGGTCGGCTTTTAGTCATACAATAGGATTTTGGAAGGTGTTAGGGTAATTTTATAATCTTATATTTACCCTTAATTACCCGATTTACCTTTAACTATGGTAAATAAAATTTACCGTAGTTACTATTCATAATGCCCAAAAATAAAAAGTAGCTTATTAACCTAATTTGGACCCACTGATTCTGAATATGGAATCCATTTTTAAAAATTCAAAACATATAAGTTGTAGTAATTAATTTAAAATAAATCCCGTTGTTAAGAAAACAAGTTTTAGAAGTTAAAACATTGCCAAAGATTGAAATGTTTTTACCTATGAATTCAATGTGAAATTAATGCCAATGACATATATTATATTAAATGGTAAAAATATATTCTATTTATACTTTAAAACCATTAAATATTATAATTTATCCATATAAATTATCTCAATAAAAAATTTGTTTTTAATTAAAAATTAGCGTATTTTTACTATTCATTAAAATATGAAAGTTATCAGAAAAATATCAAAAATTTATCCAAAGTAAATTTTTATACCCTGATTTAAAATAAGAATTTTATTTTGTCAAATTGAACTTATATACATGTCAAAAACTAGATTTAATGTGGGTGCACCATCAAAAGGCGGCAAAACTGCAATTTTTGAAAAATACTTCTTTTATCCAAAAAAACTGATTTTGCTTTCATACCTCATTATAGAAAATGTATAAGTTGAATTAAAATGTTATAAAATTCAAAATTCAGTTAATACTATTCATAACTGCTAGTTTTAATAATATTTTAATAGCATATCGTTGTTTAGTGAAACTCGGTATTGCGTACGACGCAAGCTATCGAGGAAGGCCGTAGTTGCGTGTAAAGCAAGCCAAGATAGTGTTGTGTGTAGTGAAAGATTCCTTTGATGATTTATATAAAAACAAAATATTTCTCATAAAATTCTCGGGTGTTACATTCTACCCCCCTTAAAATGAATTTCTCCCTCGAAATTCGTCACTTTGTAACAAACAGATGAGGATACCTCTCCCTCACCATATCCTCAAGCTCCCATGTAGCTTCTTCTAATTGATGGTTCCTCCATAAAACTTTCACCAAGAGAGTGGTCTTGTTCCGTAGGACTTTTTCGCTATGATCCAGAATCTCTATCGGCTGTTCTTCATAAGAAAGATCTTGTTCCAGAGGTACAACTTTTGAGCTGAGTACATGTGAAGGATCAGGTATGTACTTTCTCAGGAGAGATACATGGAATACATCGTGAACTTAAGAGAGATTCGGTGGAAGTGCCAATCGGTAAGCTACCTTCCCAACACGATCCAGAATTTCAAAAGGACCGATATATCTAGGGCTCAACTTTCCATTCTTTCCAAATCTCATGACCCTCTTCCAGGGAGATATTCGTAAGAACACTTTATCACCCACTTCAAACTTTAGGTCTTTTCTTCGGTTGTCGGCATAACTTTTCTGTCGACTCTGATATGCTCTTATGTGTTGTTGAATAGATCTGAAATTTTATACCATTTCATCAATGAGATTAGGTCCTAATAGCTTTCTTTCCCCAACTTCATCCTAGCAAGTTGGAGTCCTGCATTTCTTTCCATAGAGAGCTTCATAAGGAGCCATCTGAATACTGGAGTGAAAGCTATTATTATAAGAAAATTCCACCAAATGTAGCTGTTGATCCCAACAACCTTTGAAATCTATAGAGCAAGCTCTCAACATATCTTCTAGAGTCTGAATTGTCCTCTCAGACTGACCGTCTGTCTGAGGATTATAAGCAGTTCTGAAACTCAACTCTGTATCCATAGTATGCTGAAGACTTTTCCAGAACTTTGAGGTAAACCTCGGATCCCGATCAGATATAATAGAAAGTGGTACTCCATGCAATCTTACCACTTCCTTTACATATATCCTGGAAAGCTGATCTAGAGATAAATCCTCTCTAATAGCAATGAAGTGTGCAGACTTTGTAAGACGATCAACTATGACCCAGATAGCATTATTGCCTTTGGATGTTTTAGGAAGTCCGATGACAAAGTCCATAGTGATGTTTTCCCATTTCCATTCAAGTATGGGTAATGGTCGTAACATACCCTTAGAATTCTGTCTCTCAGCTTTAACTAGCTGACAAACCAAGCATCAAGAGACATATTCAGTAACATCTCTTTTCATGCCATCCCACCAGAAGTACTCTTTCAGATCCCTATACATCTTCGTGCTTCCCGGATGAATAGAGAATGAAGAACTATGAGCCTGATCCAGCAGCTCCTTCTTTAATTCTGGGATGGGAGGAATACAAACCCGATTCCTGAACTTTATTATCCCATCACAATCAAGGTTGAATTTAGGAACATTTCTCACCTTATTTTGTAACTCTACATCTTCTTTCTGTGCCTCTTTAATCTTCACATGTATAGATGGTTGAAAATTCATTTGAGAAAGATACGATTTCTCCCCTTCCATTAAAATTCCATGATCCATCCTTTCTAAATCCATAAATATTGGATATTTTGTGATCCTCATCATGGATAAGATAGCATGGTCTTGTCGACTTAATATGTCTGCTACCTTTTTTTCTTTCCCAGGGTGGTAATGGATCGAGTAGTCGTAATCCTTAATCAGCTCCAACCATCTTCTTTGACGCATATTCATCTCCTTTTGTGTGAAAATATACTTTAAAATTTTATGATCAGTATAAATATCACACCTTTCACCATAAAGGTAATGCCTCCAAATCGTTAATGCAAAGATTATAGCAGCTAAATCCAAATCATGAGTTGGGTAATTTTTCTCATGGATTTTCAACTGTCGTGAGGCATAAGCTATCACCATATCATTTTGCATGAGAACACATCGCAGTCCCTTATTGGATGCATCACTGTAGATCAAAAACCTTTCTCTACTATAAGGTAGTGTGAGAACAGGTGCACTGGCTAACCTTCTTTTTAGCTCTTTGAAATTTTCTTCACATTCCTCCGTCCAAACAAACTTAACTCCTTTTCGAGTCAACTTGGTGAGTGGGTTAGATAACCTTGAAAAATATTTCATAAAACGTCGGTAATATCCAGCCAAACCAAGAAAACTTCGGATCTCGGTTACTGTTGTTGGTCTTGACCATCTTTCGATAACCTCTGTTTTTTTCTGGATCCACAGATATCCCCTCTTTTGAGATTATGTGACCCAAAAATGCAACTTTTTGAAGCCAAAATTCACACTTGGTAAATTTGGCATAAAGCTTCTCCTTTCTTAGGGTATTTAATACAATTCTCAAGTGATCTTCATGGTCTTCCTTTCTCTTTGAATAGACAATAATATCATTTATAAATATTACCACAAACTGATCAAGATAGTCTCAAAAGACTATATTCATCAGATCTATGAAGATAACAGGGGCATTAGTAAGACCAAATGGCATCACTATAAATTCATAGTGTCCATACCTTGTACGGAAATCCATCTTTGGTATATCCTCCATTTTGACCCTTAATTGATGATACCCTGAACGAAGATCAATCTTGGAAAAGTATTGAGCTCCACGTAGTTGGTCAAATAGGTCATCAATGCGTGGGAGAGGATATTTGTTCTTGATAGTGATCTTGTTATGATCTCGATAATCAATGCAGAGTCTCATTGATCCATCTTTCTTCTTAAAAAATATAATAGGTGCTCCCCAAGGTGACACACTAGGGTGTATGAATCCGTTATCAAGATTCTCTTGGAGTTTCTTCTTCAATTCATGCAACTCAATTGGGGCTATTCTATGAGGTGTCTTTGAAATAGGCAAAGCACCCGGTATGAGTTCTATTGAAAACTCAACTTCACAATTTGGTGGAAGACCTGAAAATTCCTCTAGAAACACATCATCAAATTCCCATATAATGGGAATATTACTAATCATGAGTTTCTCTCCAACCATTTGATAAAAATAACATTATTTTAGTGGAATCAAGACCCATAAGATGGATGAAATTTCCACTGGAAGGTTATGTTCATCCTTGCATCGATAGATGATCATAGACTGATCTGGAATATGAAATGTGACTTCCCTTCTTTGGCAATTGATATGAGATCCATATAAAGAAAGCCAATCCATGCCAAGAATCACATCAAATTCCACTATAGGAAGGATCACAAGATTTGCAGGAAGCACTTTCCCACAAACTTCAATCGGAGAAGAATTTAAAACTTTTGATGCAACTGTTGTGCTATTAGGAGTTGTCACAGCCAACTCAACATCTAATTATTGAGGTAATATGGTGATACCCTTAGAAAATTCTTCAGAAATAAAAGAGTGGGTGGATCCAGAATCAAATAAAACATTTTCTACTTTAGAGTGGATGGTAAGTGTACCTCTCACCACTTCGTTGTCGTACTCCACATCGCCGATAGTAATTTCATGTGACTTTCCTTTGTCTTTGGCCTTAATATTTTGTTGACGTAGATCATCATCATCAACCCTTGGATTTGGGCATTGATTGGCATAATGCCCCATCTCCTTGCACTTGAAACATTGAAGTGTAGTAGGTTCATTCTATGTATCCCTTCCATTGTTTGCATCATTAGACATCTTATTCCCATTATTTCGACATTCAATTGCCCAATGACCTTATTTTCCACACTTATAACATTTTCTTGTTCCCTTAAGACAATTTCCTCCATGTTTCTTTCCAAACATTGAGCATAAGGGAAAACTCATCTTCTTTTCAGTGTGGTCTTTAGATTTTCCTTTGAATTCCATTTTCCTCTTCTTATCAAACCCATGTGACTGATGGGTTACACCAATATCCATCTCAACCTTGAGATCACATCGAACAATTTCCTCATAGTTATTGAAGTCCCTTATGGCTAACGCCCTTCGAAGATTTGGTTTTAAGCCACTAAAGAATCGATCGATCTTACTCTCAGGTTGGATAATAATTCTGGAAGCGTACCTTTCAAGTCTTGTAAAATTTGCTTCGTAGGTACCAACAGATTCATCATCCTTTTGCTTCAGTTCAAGAAACTCCTTCTCCATCTTTGTTCGAAGAATACGAGGTAAATAATTATTGAAAAATAAGTTCTTGAACACGTCCCATTCCATGGACTCAATTTCATCCCTTTGCCTCGTATTCTTAATAAGATTCCACCATTGATCCGCATCACCTTCCAAATGATACACTGCTAAGATGACTTTATCATGTTCAGAACATTGAAGAACTGAAAATATCTTTTTAGTGGTACTGATCCATTATTCAGGCACTAATGGATCAGAAGACCCGCTGAATGAAGGTGGACGCTGCCTCATGAAGGATTCGACATAATGTTGCTCCTTCCTTTGCTCATTTGGAAGTCCTGCATGATTCTTAGCTTGAGAAAGTTGTGTGAGCATGGCTACAAGATTTTACATTCCATCTCCCATAACGTTTGGTTGCTCAGGGGTACAATCATTGCATTTCCCATCGCATTCCACATTAACACGTTTTCTTTGGGTTCTAGCCATTGACTAATACCAAGAGGAATAGTGTGAGCAACAATAATTATAATAGGAAAACCACATAATCAAGAATAAAATTTCACACTTAAGGTATTATCATAGGTTGTTCATGGCCATTTATAAACCCTAATATTTTTTTCTATGCTTAAACTTATCCTTAGGGTTCTTACTAAGGCTTTCACATCCTAGTTTTCAAAGGTTGACTATACCTTTCCTCAGATACCAACTATATAGGTCTGGAATTACTTCTAGTGGACTATAATTGATACCTATCAGGGAACTCCATGAGCGGCTACACCCCCTAGGGGGGACACACCACCATCCCCAGTGGAATCCATTTCCTCATGAAGCCCTTGGGCGGAGAGCCATGTTTCGTCCAATGCTCACATGTGAGAGTTCCTAAGGATCAGATACATTTCTACCTCCTTTGCCTCTGATACCAACTATATCGACCCATACTTTACATTCATGGTTAATACTTCAAAATTGAAGCATACTTATTACAAAATATAACAAAACCATGAAAGGGCCGTATAGGTATAGTGTCTTTAAAAACTAGGAAACATAAACAACTGGTTCATAAAGCATCTACACTGTCTCCCATTTATTTCATCATATCTATAGTCCATTTTTGGCATATATTACTTAATACCCTTCTTCTGGGCCAGGGAAAAGAAAACATACAAAAGGGTGAGCTCAAATTCTTAGTAAGGGTAAACAAAAGAAATATCAATTACATCAAATTCATAAGAACATAACATTTTGAAAATCTTATCCTGCAAAAGAGATCATAATTTCATAACATGGGATAAATCAGGGTAGTGAAATGTAATCCCAATAATCATAACTTAAAACATGAAACATTTTGGCATACACACATAATCATAGAGAATCATTTATTTTTAGTCAAGACTCATTTCCAAGACTATCTTAATGGACAAAGTCCATTTCTGAACCGAGTTCACTCCTCGTTTCAGTCCTGTTTCACTGAACCGGTTTAACCTGCCGTTCCAGCCATGTCTATATCATGAGATATAAAATCTTTACCCAATGCATTGTAGGGAGATATAGGTCCCACCCATCTCATAATGATACCATTATTATGTGTGCCACAAAATCATAAACCATACATCATAGCATAACCCATGTAATAAAAATGGGATTCTTAAACATCGTGACATCATAAAACAATTCATATAAGATAAAGGAATTCATAAAAATAATTCCATCACAACATAATAAAATCAATGTAATAATAGGGATAAAAACAGAACCCTATATTATCTTAGATGGAAAATAATTTTGATAAAACACTTGAACTCCATTCTTGAGGAAAATATCCTTTGTACTTTAAATTTTGTTTCCTTTATTAACATGTCATACAATTTTAAACTAAAAGAAGTTAATTAAAAATAAAATTGAAAACTTGTAAAGGAAGATTATTGGAAATAATGTTTTAAAAATACATTCATGCTGTATAAGTTAAAAAAACATTCTTCTCGTACTTTTTTCGGAAAAGTCAAAAAGTACTTCGTACGAAAAACGACAAAAGATTCCTTTCATATCCTTTACTAAAAACTCACCGAAGGGTAAAATCGGATTTAATGAATTGTAGGTGGATGGAAACAATATTACATATTGAGGTAACATGGATGTGGATGATAAAATACACCCTAGTAAATACCAAAGTATAAACAATCTCGGATAAAAATGAGATTGTGATATTTTCCCTTACCTTAGGTCCGATTTGCTTCGTAAGTGTCTGAACCTCCAGTATAATGATTTAAATAATGTTATTGACTTATTCCTGAATCATGATTATTGTTATGATATCATATATGGTCATATTCTTAGCTTATTATTAGTAATATTTCATTATTACTTGTTATTCGGGTGTTTATTACTTTTTGTTCTTATGCGTGTTTTGTCGAATAAATTATTATTCTTCTGTTTAGGTTATAGATACCTAATTTCCAGAATGTTACTAGTGTAATATATATCATATTAATTCATTCAATTCATTTATATAATCATTATGCAATGAAGATCATGTAGAAGGAGTCGCATCACATCGTGGAGACGGTATTCCGTACGTACGCACGAGCGATGATATCGTTCCCATGATCGTGGAATTGTATTGGAGTGTATGTATATTATTTCAGAATCAATATCAATTTAAAATAATCAAATATAGTTATTATTTACACCATTATACCCATCCAAGTAAGGTGGTGGGGGAAAATAGATTACACCACGGCGTGGAGACGGTATTCCGTACGTACGCACGCGCGGTGATTTCGTTTTCCGTAGGATGGATAGATGGTGAAATAGGGTTGTTTCATACTTATAATAACATATCCGTATATGAGTGATACTTATGTTATTACTTTATAATGAAACAACTAAATAAGAAGAAGTGGAAGAATAAATAAAGATGAAAGAATCGGTAACAGGCATTACCTCTTCTTTGAAGCGCCTCTTTGAGACCTCCTCTTAGGGCACTACAATTGGTATTTGAAGAAGGCCAGGACCTCTAGGATATTTCTAGGGAAGTGGGGAAGTAAAATGGGCAGGTATTGTTCGATATTGAAGGCTCAAATTGGTGTGAGGTGGACAGGAAGGAGGTGCCCTTTTATAAGGGATGAGAGGGGCACCTTTGGAAATATAAGAAATATTAGTTTATATTAAATCCCAATACCACTTAAAAACTTCCAAAATGACTCATATACAAATATTAGATTATATAGGTTTGTAATCTCATAAAACAATAAAATTTATACATGTTAGGAATTTATTTTAAACATTATCAACTTGATTTATCCTTATTTATCAATTTAATTTTATTTGTGGTAATAATATTCTAAATTTTAAATTATTATAAATAATTACATATGTGTTGTCAATTTTCCATAATTTGACACTTTATGACATTGTCGACCATATAAATTTTAATTTATAATTTTTAAATATTTTTGTTATTTTTAAACAATTTTATAATATGTTATTTTTATAAAATAACAATAGTGTCAATTTTGATACTATTCATTTATTTGAATTTAAATAAAATATATACATAAGATATGTTAGAAATAAAATCTTTAATAGATCCATAAAATGTCATATGTATCTAGAAAATTAGTGGAGCACATTAAATAGTTCATATAATATTTATTTTATTATTTTTAAAACCATTTATTTGATATTTTAATTAATAAAATAATTTCAACATCACTATTGTGTCATAATTAATGATAATGATTTAATCCCGAAAAATTATAAATAAATTCCTATGATGTAGATAATTGTATTATATTTCTGGAGACTATTCATGTTTGAAGTTTCATTAAGTTTATCACTAAATAAAAATTATTATACTTAAAGATTTAAGAAAGTGACATGTTGTCACATTCTTTGGTTTTAATAATAATTAAATTATTTTAATGAAAAAAAATTCCATTAAATGAATATAATACGACCATTAGGTGATATGGGTCTACTTTTAGCATCCAATAGGATTTTGGCAGGTGTTAGGGTAATTTTATAATCTTATATTTACCCTTAATTACCCGATTTACCTTTAACTATGGTAAATAAAATTTACCGTAGTTACTATTTATAATGCCCAAAAATAAAAAGTAGCCTATTAACATAATTTGGACCCACTGATTCAGAATATGAAATCCATTTTTCAAAATTCAAAAAATATAAGTTGCAGTAATTAATTTAAAATAAATCCCGTTGTTAAGAAAACGAGTTTTAGAAGTTAAAACATTACCAAAGATTGAAATGTTTTTACCTATGAATTAAATGTGAAATTAATGCTAATGACATACATTATATTAAATGGTAAAAATATATCCTATTTATACTTTAAAACCATTCAATATTATAATTTATCCATATAAATTATCTCAATGAAAAAAGTTGTTTTTAATTAAAAATTAGCGTATTTTTACTATTCATCAAAATATGAAAGTTATCAGAAAAATATCAAAAATTTATCCAAAGTAAATTTTTATACCCTGATTTAAAAGAGGAATTTTATTTTTTCAAATTGAACTTTTAAACATGTCAAAAACTAGATTTAATGTGGGTGCCCCATCAAAAGGCGGCAAAACTGCATTTTTTGAAAAATAATTCTTTTATCCAAAAAAACTGATTTTGCTTTCATACCTCATTCTAGAAAATGTATAAGTTAAATTAAAATGTTATAAAATTAAAAATTCAGTTAATACTATTCATAACGGCTAGTTTTAATAATATTTCAGTAGCATATCGTTGTTTAATGAAACTCGGTATTGCGTACGACACAAGCTATCGAGGAAGGCCGCAGTTGCGTGTAAAGCAAGCCAAGCTAGTGTTGTGTGTAGTGAAAGTTTCCTTTGATGATTTATATAAAAAAAATCTTTCTCATAAAAGTCTCGGGTGTTACATTAATGTTGTTCATTTGATAATCATTTTAATAATTTTTATAAAATGAAATTCAAATCATTATGATATTTGATATATTTACATATATGTTTGATATTATCCACATACTTGGTTATTTAATTTTCATATTTAAACTTAATAAACATAATAAAATATAGTCAAAATAAATTCATAAACTTAATAATTTAAATTTAATACATAAATAACATAACAATCAATGGATAAATATTATTTTAATAATAATATATATCCACATTATGACATTCTATTTTATATTAAAAGAAAATCAATAATTTTTATAAAAATTTATACAATTCATATATATATTTATTATATCATTAATTTTGGAAACTAAATTGAATTTGAAATTGTGTTAATTTTATTTTATTTTTTCAAATCATTAACAATCACAACCCTAATTAAAATATCCAATGTTTGATCCAACCCGCCCATCCAGTGACCCACAACATTGTTTCCCTCCATTGATGACAACACCTCCTCCGCCTTTGCGATCCCCTGCCTCTTCTGTGACCACCACTCCCCTCGGTGCCATTCGCCGCATCCTCCACCACTCTCCATCTATGCCACAAAACTCATTCGCAACCCCCACCACCTCCTTCATGACACTCCGCCTATGCCACCAACCTCCTCCACTGCAACCCTCTACACCCGCCACACTCTTTCGATCGCCATCGTATCATCCCCACCGAAAGACCCCCGCCGTCCCCAGACTTCCTCGTTCAACCCCCACTATCCCCAAACTTCCCCACCCAGACTTCCCCATGCGAGGTATGCCATAATCTCCATTTGGTGTGAAATATGGAATTTGTTTTTGTGTTCTCACAAACATAGATTGATTCCTCATCCATGTGTGAAATCTATTTAGAAGCTAGGTTGGTTTCTAAGTAGAACATAGTTTCATAATTCTGGGTGTTTGTAGTGGGGTTGAATTACGTGGAAAATTTTCAAAGGTTAATATTGGATCGTGATTTCATTCTATAATTTATTTCTTTGCTACATAGGATTTCCTTCAACACCTGCTACTTCCCCTGAGGTTCGTTGTCATCTCCCTTTCTTCATATCAGTTCATCTTTAACTCATATAACCCTTTCACCAATGACAATTGTAATGGTGTTTTAAATCTATTACTAAGAAGAGTGTGACTCAAAATTCTGGTTTTCTTGTGAACAAATCAACAAATACTAGTAATGCATCATATTATGGTGAATTGACTAAAATTATTGAGTTGAGTTATCAAGTAAGAAGAATGGTTATTTTATTTCCGTGTGATTTGGGTAAATACTATTAAATGTGTCAAAGAATATATGTTTGGATTAACTATTATCAATAATAATGGGATTATAAAAACAAATGATCTCTTTGTGATTGAATCTCATGCTTTATAGGTGTTTTATATAACAAAATCTAAAGTGAAAAATTAGCATGTTGTCATTACTATACCAAGATATTTATTTTAAATAGAAGAAGATATCATACCAGAGGTGTATTACTTACAAACTAACATCGTAAATAATGCCAATGAGACATATATTTCCTTAGAGGATATGGAAGATTTTACAATTGACTATCCTATAACTTATTTTTTTGAAATCAATTAATGAATTTTGAGAAGAACTCTTATGATATGGTGAGTTAGATTTTCTATTTGTAGATTTCCATCCTAGGTCTTTTGTGTGTTTGTGTTTTTATTGATGTGCCCTTTGTGACATGATTTTTTAATGGCTCACTATTTATAAATTTTTATGAATTATAAAATGTTAACTAAATCATCGTTTCCTAAGTCCTTTATTGAGCCTTTTCTTTCACTTTTCTAAATTCATATAATAGAATGAATATATGTGAAAGTCTAAACTTTCCAAAGGGTGGTTTTTTAGGTGACTTTGTATTTTATATCATGAATAAAAATGGATCCTTTTTCTTGAACCATTGAGATCTTTGAATCTATAGATTGGACATAGGATTCCTTCATTTTAGTTTATCATTTTTTGTTTCATATTTATGTTTCTTTTCAATGGAGGAAATCAACATAAGGATGTTGAAGAGATGAATTACCAAGTATCATGACACTAGAAACTCCTCCCACCATCACCCATGCCTCAATCAAATATGATAGAGACAAACAAAGGTTCATTTCCGATGAAATGTCATGAATCGAGAAAGGACAAATCCATTCCCACATCTTTGAATTTCATTATATCTATGTTGCGACAATGAACTTTGATACCAATTTCTTATTAGAATAAGGGGGTTTGGAAGGGTGTACAAAGGTTACCTCAAGAGGAGAAAAAAGGTTCACTTTCTTCCAATTATTTTACTGTATTTTCTATATTGATTATGATTCTTTTGTTAACTTTTCCTTA
Organism: Viscum album; assembly: GCA_963277665.1. Taxonomy (NCBI): domain Eukaryota; kingdom Viridiplantae; phylum Streptophyta; class Magnoliopsida; order Santalales; family Viscaceae; genus Viscum; species Viscum album. The sequence continues at coordinate 1,018,153,098 of OY728138.1, read as the reverse complement.
TCATATAGCTTTTAAGATACTAGACAATATTGGATTGCAAGGTAACATAAAATTCACGGTGTAGGTCCTCATGGTTAACCTTATTCACCATCCCAGCCGTATGATCTTGGTAGGTTTTTTGTGTTAATGGAGATCTGAGGATTATTTTCTATGAATAAATGGTTCTATAGAGGATCATCTTCTTGATATGTATCTTCATTATATATTCATAAATCACATAAAAAATGGTTCTTCAAACAATTACCGACTGAAGAAATATTTCTTTAGATATTTACCACCAAACCTGAAGCCCTTGGATTAGAATTCCAAGATAAAAATTGCTAATGGGGTAACTATCTAACTTGAATACTTGCATGAGAAGGAAAACCTCTAATTAATATACCATGATTTCAAAGAAATGAAAATATTTTTTTTATGATGAATTCCATCTAAATATCTCTTATTTTAGGCTTCCAAAGCTCAGTCTAAGTGGGGATAAGACCCATGTTTCCATAATGGCAATGGGGACCTTGGATACTATGCTCCTGAGTATAAACTGCCTGTCCAATTGAATACAAAATCTAATTTTTACAACTTTAGAGTCATGTTCATGGAGATAATTTCTATAAAGAGGGTTATTGAAAATGTTGGGCCCACTGATAAAAAAAATCTGATCCAGTATGTTATTATTTAAAACATAATGACAAGTGTAAATTTTCTATAAATCAAAGAAGATGATCCAACATTTCAATTTTGGTTTTTAATTTTTTAATTTTATCATATTTGTATATGGTATCCAACATTTCATGTCCAAAACTTATGAAATTTTTTGTCTTTATGATATTGGTGGATTTATCACTTGACGTTTGAAGATATTATGTTTCATCTTCAATTGAATCTCAATTCCATTTATGATGGATATGCTAGAACATGTTCATTTTGACTGAATCTGGATCCCAATTATATTAATACAATTTGATAATTTCTTTCAATACCATATTTTCAACTCTATCCTTAGGGACTAAGGTTTTCATTACACTAAATGGTTCTCCAGCTATTGAATTAGGTGTCATTATCAATTGGAAAGTAGTATCATTTTAAATTGAAATTAGATTTACTTGATTATATAATTTCATGTAGTGTTACAAGATTATAAAATTTTGATTTATGTGTCACTCTTAGTTGAAATTAGTGATTGTTATTTTTTTGTTTCAGGTTTATCCTGGTAGACCTGATATCAAAGATGGATAGAACGCTACGACGAGAGGGGGGGGGGTGCGGTACCCAAGGCTTTAGTTTCAACACCTAATTTATTTTGTTCTTCGTTTGTTTCAGAAGAGGCTATGGTGTATGTGGCTATGAAACCAATGAAACATGGTCTAGAAGACCCCCTATATAAGATTCACAAGACCAAGATCACACTTTCCTCAAATAATGTCAAAAACCTCGAAAACGTTTATATATTGATTCTTTTAAATGATTTCTTGTTTGATTTTATCTATTTATTATTAATTATATTTTTATTAAATATAGAATATTTTATTCTCATTCTAATTTTTGTCTTTAGCTTAGTTTGGGATGGATCTTTTTTCAATTAATTAGATCTTGATTCACATAAAAAATCAGTTCTCATAAGTTTTGATTTTACATTGACTCAACATCATTTTTTTTGTCCTTGTATGTTGTATCTTCACATGTAATGAGTTTATGTGGAAGAACATTAACCACTTTAAATTCTGTTTGAAATTAAATTTTAGAAAATACAAGTTCCCAAAATGAGGACTAACTTCAATCATACAGACAATGTTATATGGTTAAATGAACAAATGGATTTAGTAATATGTAAAAGCCTTCATTTCCTTTGTCCTAATTGTTTATTATTTATATTATTTTAGAAGTGAATTGTTTTACCCTATTTTATGTTTTTTTCAATGTGTGCTAATTTCGTCCGTTGTGCCAAGGACAAGCAGCTGAAATTCAAGGGACCTGTTAGAATCCTTACCATGGTCCTTCACATAACTACCAGAAAGTCCCCTTATGAAAAAGGTAGTTTATAATTCCTTCCTTGATCACTTCCCTGTTTGACCTCAAATTTATGAAAAGTTACTACATTGTCTCAAATCAATCATTCATCATTATTTTTTGGAATTTGAATTTAGTGAATTATTTTAATATCATTTTTGTGAATGTAAGTGATGGTTCAAGAAGTTTATGTCTTCCTTGTAATCCAAGAGTAGAGTTTTCTTGTGATAAAAAATGTTATTTATGGGTTTATATGTATATTGAAACATATCTCATATTGGAACTTGTTTGATAGATTGATATTCTCTACTATGTTTCTTTGATTTTGTATTAAAACTTATAGGGATCAACACATGGGATCAGTTTGAACTGCGTGTGCACAAGCTGGTGATAGATATGTACATCTCATCAGATGTGGTGAAGAAAATCACGTTCATCACAATCGATCCTATGGTGGAGGTTGAGGTCACCATTGCTGATACTTATTGAATTTCTTCAGCCTCTGCAACTCCAAAGATGGGAAGAGATGCATTCTATCATTTTAGTTTAGAGAAACTTATTTTTTTGTGTTTGAATTCTGTCCCTATTAATGTTTTTTTGGAAAACATTTTTGGGGGGTTTCAGTTGGTTTGGAAAACATTATATATGTATTAGAGTTTACATAACTTTAATGAATTACCAATATGTATGATGAAAAATTCTTACTATGCAAATCAATTTTTATACCTATTCATATTTTGGTTTCAATTCATGCAGATATTTTTCACTGAATTGATTTGGAGTTGACTCGTTGGTTTTAGGGCATCAATGAATTGTTAGTGCTCTCTAGTCCCTGTTGTGGCATGGATGGGTTGGAGGTGGCTCGCTGGCCATGGGGCATGGATGGGATGGTGGTGATCACTAGTTCTTGATGTGGCTTGAATGGGTGATGTTAGCATGGGGGGGATATATTTTGTATTAATGGGTGTGATGGATCTTGTTTTTGGGGGGATGGATTTTGTATTGATTAATTTTGTAATTAATTTCATTATTAATATAATAATTTTTTTATAAGTTTGAACGTGTGTTAAAATATTCTTTTATTTAATAATTAAAACAAATTATTTTATATGATAAATGAATAAATATAATATGAAATTTTACTAGCAATAAAAATTTATATTTTTTATTCAAATGTAATTTATAAACAAATATTATATGATTGTAACATTATTACCAACGGAAAAATTTATCACCAGAACCTATTTCTAAACACTTTAACCAATATATCTATTATCTGTTGGTACTATTAAAATTGCAACAAAACTATTTTATCTATTGTAATAACAATTAGCGATAGAGTTTTTACCGAAAGTTTAGTGACAAGGACATATATGTTGGTAAAATATTTTACCGACAAAAAATTTTATTTTACCAATAGATTTACCCCCATTGGAAAAAGTGAAATATTTTGTTGTGTATATGTCAATATAACATGATCATAAGTGTATTATAACATGGGTATAACATTCAAAAACTATACCCTACATATAATAGATCATAAAATAGAGTCATAGAATAAATATTTGTATTTCATAAGACATTAATCATAAAGTAATAAAATAACTAAGCAATAGAAGAATAACCTTATCATAATACATGGAATTGTTGAATACACATAAGCCTATAAAATCATTTATTTTGTAGTCAAGTCTCATTTTCAAGACAATCATAATCTATTGGGTTCACACCCCAAACCATATTAATTTTAAAGGTTCACTTACAAGACTATTATAGTAAATTGAGTTCACTCCCCAAACTATCATAGTAGTCATGGTTCACACACATGACTATTATTGTGGATACGTTTTCCTACTAAACTTGAATAACCCTCTTTTCGAATCCTGCTTATCTCATGATATATCATTCTTTACCCAATGCATTGGAGGGAGATATAGGCCTCAAAAATCACATAATGAAAATAATAAATATGTGTGGAATAAGATCATAAAAAATTCATCATATTATTAACCATGGAAATAAAAGGTTTTTTAAAATAATTTCATCATATGATAATCCATGGAATAGAAACAGGATTCATAAACATTTTATTATTTAAACATAACATACAGCATGGAAAAGGAATGAGTTTCATAAAAATATTTTAAACATTGAAAAAACCATAAAAATAAATAATAAGGGTAATATAATTGGATAATATCTCTATTAAAGCTTAAGTAACATCAAAGGATGTCATCTTAAATGTTAAATTATTTTGAAATACCACTTTGAACAATCCTTGATGAAAATATCCTTTTGATTTTGAAATAAATTAATTAATTCAGTTTTCATTAAAAACATTATTTTTGACCCTTGAGTACATAAAGGGGAAAATAAGGGGAAAAATTTATTTTCATGTAATAAATAAAGGATAAGAAAATTCATGAGTTTATGGATCGATATATAATAATATTTCATCCTTATAATCATAATAAAAAATAATCCTGATAAATAATGATATTGTATCATAAAACCCTTACAACTTTGGTAAATTATAAATCATAATACCAATTAAAGAATAAAATAAAATAAATATATACATATAATTAAAATATGGAGATTTATGACATAAAATTTCAATGGGTTGGTATATACACCACACAAAAGAAATGAGTTGTGAATATGACATATGTCTCCTAGAAATAAAAGTGAGACTAGAAATCCCTTACCTTAATTGTTGAATTATTTAATACACATTTAAAAATCCTATATAATAAATATATATTTATTATAAAATTATTAAATAAAAATAATTATATGTATTATACTATATATTATTTACTTATGACATTTTATTACCCATTTATTTACAATTCCTTGTTAAAATCACGTTTTGGGTAAGAACTACTTTATTTTTCATATGTGTTTTGGTTTTGTATTTTCAGTAATTTTATACTGATCATGGTTAAATAATATAAAAAAATTAACCATGATATAAATATAATATATATTAATTATATATGTATTTATAGTAATATATAAAATTTAGATATAGAAAATGAATTACACTGTTTATGGACATGATAAGTCATACGTAGGCAAGAATGTTGTTTCTATTTTCTCTATGGATAGAAATAAAAAAATTTAAATTATACATAACTTTTATAGAGTAATTATTATGTCATATATATAAAATATATTTATTAAATTTATCCTCATTACCTTTCATGAAAATCATAAGTGAAAAATGAATCAGATTACTTTGTAAGGCGATATTCCTCAATACATAGGAGTGATGTTATCGTATTCCCATGGAATGGAAAGTAAGAAGGTATATGTGATATATAATTCAAAAAGTATAATTATGTTATTTATATCATATATATAATTTAGGTTTATAATTATATCCTTTCAAGAGAGGCAGTTATTGGAAAAAAATTACATCAGTTCGCGAGGAGGTAGTCCGCCGTACATAAGATCTACAGTTTTGTTTACAATTTTATATAAGAGGAGATAGATATAGGTTATACCATGAAAATAATAAAATATACTTATATTTTATGCAATGGTTTCATTATTTTGTAACTATTAGAACATGAATGAAGGTGTTAAAAGAATAAGTAAAAATGAAGGAGATTAATGAAAGAAATTAATTTCACGTAGAAAAACCTCATTTATATATCATATCAAGGACCCTAATATTGGTATTTTTGGAATAAAATCAGATTTATAAAATTTATAAGGATTTTTGGGAGATATTTTTTTAGGTTTTAAGTGATAAAATGGTCTTAATAGTTGTGAATAAGTGAGGGGAGGGAGTTCCCTTTTATTATTGAGGAGTGACATTTTTGTAAATACTCAAAACTATTATATAAATGAAAGTCAATATCACACCAACTGAATAAAAAAATGTGTAAATAATTTATTTTATATAATTTATAGTTTATGAAAACCTCTACCAAATAAAAATAAAATTTTTAAACATTTTATTCCTTATCCTTTATGTTTACTTACTTTTACCATTTTAGTTTTCAACATAATAACTTTTTATTTATTTATTTACCTAAGTGATTTATAACATATGAATAAAAATAAAATGATCCTTATTAGATAATATATAACCATTTATTATATATATTAATTCCATTTTATCAAATAAAAATCTTATGTTTGAGGAAAATTAATTTTAACCCATACACCTGTAATGCACAAAACCCCATTTTAACCATCCTCATAGTATATAATTTTTATTGTAGCTATTATTCATTATGACCAAAAATTAATTTGAAATTATTATATAATATTAATTATTATTATTCAAAATTATAAATCCATTTTTAAAAATTCTATTCACATAAGTGGAAAATTTTAATTTAAAATTAAACCAATAAATGCTATGAAAAAGAGGTTTTCCAAAGAGAAAATTTTCAAAAGTACAGAAAGTTTTAATATCAAAACTTAACATAAATTTAATTAAAATTTATCAAATTGGTTTAATAATAAAATAATTGAACTAATTTTACTTTTAAAACATTTTTATTCAATATTTAACTATAAAAATTCTTTAAAATAAAATGCAGTTTTTAATAAATATAGAAAAATTAATATTTTTAGTAAATTCAAAACAAATTCACCCTAAGATAAATTTTACATGTTTATTCAAAACAAGAAGTTAAAATTTTCAAATTTTTTCAAATTTTTATAAAAATTTATATTATTATTTGTTCATAAAAACTAATAAAAATCAATTTTTTGAAAAAAGTACTTTCAAATAATATAAAGACTTGAATAAAAATTAATTATGTTTTTATCAATATGTTTGATTATATAAAACCATTATTTTTAACTTTAAAAATCTTGTTATTACTATTCATACCACCATGTTTAATGGCTAGGTTATAATGGTCATTTTTTAATTATAGTATATTAGGGTTCTTTAAAACTAAGTTTTTCATGTAATGTAAGCTATTGAAGAAATTAAATATATTTGAAAAAAATATTTTCAAAATTTTTTAGGTATTACACTTATATTAATATTATTATTCTCAAGGATTTCTCTCAAGTTTAGTTTTGATAATTATGATGCTATTTTTCTATAATATATGATTTTATTAGTTGAGCATCATGTATTAATACCATTGAATAAGGACATTTATTAAATGTGAATCCACTAAAATGATTAATATTTTAAACTCATAATATCTATTAGCAGGATAAGATATATATTTTCTCTAGGAAATGAGTCTAGTTTTACATTTATCACACCACATAACTATTTAGGTAGGGAATCTTTCTAATAATTTCATATATGACTCTTGGGTAGTTGAGGAGAGAACAATTTTCTCAATCCATCATATGGATAAACCTAAATCTATTGATTTGGTATCGTAACAATAAGGATTTACTAATTAAGTGTTACATAATGAACAAAATAATAATTAACATCCATCATTGGCATTTAACTACCAATCACTCACTTTTCTTATATAATAAATGTAGGGGAACCTTGATTTTTCATGAAACTACTCATTCGAATGACTAAGGTTTTAAAAAGTGACAATTTGGAATGAATATAACACTAAGTATTTAAAAGGTGTTTTAATCTCACTATATTTTATCACGTTATTATTATAATTTATACATGATTATAGTGATTCAATTTCGAATCTTATTCCTTCCGCCAAACCAATATGATTATACCATATTGATGTGTAACTCTTTACATAATAGAAAATTTGTGTTACTCATCAAAAAATAGAAACTAAATATATTAAAACTTATACAATTTTATATCATGTATAAGGTACATAAAACATTCATATAAAGGTTTATAATTATTATAAATCCCCTCATGAGTATTCATAGATCCATAGATATATGACCCTCACATTCCTATAATAAGACATAATCCTCCACGCTAGTGGGAAGTTTGACTCAAAGTCCATTTACCCAGGGACAATTTACCCAAGAGAGATTCCAAATCACCATAATTATAATACCTAATATGTATATACAATATTCAATAACTAAATTTAGTGTAATAACTTTAATTTATGTCAGGGTATATGGAAACTAAATCCATTATCATAACTAGTACATATCTCCTTAGATTCATGCATGATAATCTCAATAAATAGTTTAACATTTAAACTGAATCATACACATATTAATAATGTAAATAATTTATATCCATTAATAAAAAATAATGAAATAAATTTTAAACCAGTGAATAATTCAAAAATTTAAACATGAGATAAACATTTATGAACACTTCATAAATTAAAGTTAATTATAAATACTTTATAATTTTAGAAATTCATTATAGTAATTTCATATACTTGAATATAAACACTTTATATTCATTTCATAACATGAAATACTTTATATCATTAAATATATTATATTTTACTTAAAATATAATATATTTTATGAATTATATATATTTTATAATCCCATTTATATTATTTAAGAATTTTACATAATAAAAGTATGACATATTTAATATTATTTTAACCTTGATAAAATCAACCATCAAAACTATTATGATGTGGTTTAAATTATATCCCATATAAGGACCTTAATTTGAACAATTCAAATGAATTATTATGAATAACTCAAAATCTTAAAATATAAACACCGTATATTTAACCTTATTTTTTAATTGATGAACACTTCATAAATTACCCTGATGATTTTTAAATAAACACTTTATTTCTAAGTCATAAGGCATTCTATATAATTTGAAAAAATTTATTTTTATATTATAATTGGACATTATAGAATATTTAACAATAAAGGTTTGATAAGAAATTAATTATTCAACTATAAACCCTTTATATTCAATTAGTTTATAAACACTTTTTAAATTAAAATTTCAAAATTGAATTATAAAACGTGTTTTCATTTACCAAGTGTATTTAAGAATCCAATTTTAATCATAGGATATGATATAAATCATATTTGATGACCTAGGTTGAATCATCAACTATGATTGATAGGATAAAACACTTAAATATTATAAGTGCTATTAGTCATATTTTATGACTGATAGACCTATCATATATTATGATATGATATATAAATGTTGATTCATTTATATCATATGATATTTTATGACATAAAAAAAGATAACATAATATTATTAGATATTGTATTGTATGTTTCATAGGGACATCGTAAAGGAAATATGATGCTGTATTTTTTAAACATGAAACAAAACTATCATTGAATTAATATCATGATATTATATTATATGATTAGTTTAAATACATGATATTTTTGTTTAATTTCTACTTATGATATCCCATACATTAAGATTCAAATCAACCTTCTAGACAAAAACATTGAATCATATCTCTCGATAGGTATTATGATATGTAATAAAATTGAAAAAACATTACATATTATAATGATTTCAAGAATCTAAACACATGGTATTCTCTGATACGACATATGAGTTTTTAAGGAATCTAACAATACTTTTAAAACAAGAGAAATAAAAATAAAAACCCAATATGAGATTGAACCATGAAAGTTAAATGAAACCACACATACTAGAAATGAAGAAACTATAATTTTTTTTACCTTACACTAAAGATATCCAATTAACAATTATTCATCCATGCTTGAAAAAATCACAAAAGGGAAGCCAATAGGCTCCCCTCTCCATGATTTACCCATGGTCTAGGATGAATCACGTAATGTATGAGCATGATCCTTCATGGATTTTCAATCAAGGATTGGATATTCTTACTCACTCTCCATTATATGGGGAACTCCCCTTTATATATACCTCATGGACACTCCTCAAGATATTATTCATTTACTCATATGTCATTACAACCATATGACATATCCCATTATACTTTATAAAATTATAGTTGTAGAAGAATTAAAATATTCATTATGATATTCTATTAGTCATAAAATAGGACATAGACATATAGATTTTTTCCCTCCTGTCATTACAAATTAATTTTTTTATTTCATGGGAAGAATATCAAAGGGTTTAGTGAGAAACTAGTAATAAAACAAAAATAAGAAAACTTATATATTAAAGAGATACTAAAAAAACATTTCAATTTATTATTAAATTATTAGTTCCATGCATTGTTATGAGGCTCTATTAAATAGTGTAGTTATTCTAATCTAGATCCTTTATAATACCGTCGTAAAAAGTGGTGGCCATATGGTCCCATGTATCAATATAATCCTTCATGTATATATTCTCTTAATTAAATCCATAGAGTAAGATTCTATATTTATTATCAATCCCCACCCCTTGTTATTTTTTAGTTTTTAATTCTAAAACCCTTCCACACATCATTTTAATTTCTTTATTTTATGTGTTAATATTGTAAAAAACACCCACATACTTCTCTTTGGAATGTAAAATTATTTCCATGGTAAGCGTGGGTTTGAATCTTTACACTCATTTAGTTTTATGCACCCTCTATACTCAATATACAATAGAAGACCCATGGTGCTACTTATTTCTATATATCCTTCATTTTGATGTTTGGTACTCATATTATAGGTTTTTAAATGATTTTGAACTTGGGTATAAGAGTGTTATGGAAAATAATTATAGCTGTATTGTTTTTCCTCTTAAATATCATTATAAGTGGTTAGATACACTTCCTTGAATATAAATACCTTAATTGTGGGCCCTATCACTATATGCTTGGGTAAAGAGAAACAAATCCTTATGCTTTATAATTTTATTCCCTTTAGAGACAAGGTAATCTATTTAAATATAATATCCTTTCTTCCATTTCTTTATTTAAAAATTAAAATTATCTTCAACATGGATTTCTTATTAAACTTTTGATGAATCAAAAGAGTGTTTTTTACACTTAAAACACCCTTAGTAGAGGATTCAATAATCAGTGCATGAAGACCCCATCTTCATATACGACCTCTAAACTAGGATCAAGTCCCACTAAATCACCACCTCAAATGCATTTCTTATTCCTCAAATACACTACCCTCTTCTAATATTCATTTTCTTGACCCATGTAATTTTTCTTTGTAACACCCCAAGGTTTTTAAAATAAATGCTATATTAAATTCATGAAACAATAATTCTATGAAAAACAACACTTTGTTATAACCTATCTAGTAATTTTTTTTACCACCCCTATGATTTGAATTTTGAAAATCTGACTGTCACAATTGTGATCAGTAATTTCTTTAGAGTCTGATACGAATAACTTAATTTTTGGTGAATAGTAACATACCCATATGAATAGTAATTTTACCCTTATGAATAGTGACATACCCTTATGAATAGTAACCTCACCTATGATATTATATATATAGTATTTAAGGAAAGTATGATGTACCTATGTTTTGAAATAAGTAAATAAATGTTTTAAAAACTATATTCTTCAAGTAAATTATGATTTTAATTAAAAATAAAATTAATCATATCTAGAAAATTATTTTTAAAGAATAGACTTCATTTTTGGATTCTATATATTGAAAAATGGTTAGGGTGAATTTGTGGGATTTTTTTGAAATACTTGAATTTTTGGTGAATAGTAAAATACGATAATTTACAATAAATGCCAAATAATTGATTTATTGAGTCATTGATAATGTTATGATGATTCAAGAACCAATGGTTATAAATAATATACACATATTACTATTTTTTCCCTAGAATTGTCATTATTGATTTCCTTATGTAAAAATAATAAACTAATGATTAAAATATTAAGAAAACCCTCCTCCCTTCCACTATAAAAACCACCCCTTACACCCTCTTCTCTTAAATCCTCTCAAGCCTTGTGCCTTATCCAAATTCTACCCAATTCTACTCCCATGTCCCCCCTAATATCAACAGCCCTTGGTCTCATAAAATTACCAAATCCACTTCCCTTAAGAGGCTCTCAAGGAAGGTTAATTGAAGAGGTAAAATTCCTCCTTACTTTTCTTTCATTTTCATGTTCATTTGTTCTATTTTATTTCCTAACATATACTTATAAAAATGGTATAAAAATTGTATTAACATAAATTTAATGTAATTTTTTATTCTAATGGGATAATTCATCTTCATCTCCCCTTCCTCCTTCATTTATTAAAAAAACGAAACAGCGTCCGAGATGTGTTGATTTATCACATTCATAGATGATGATGCTTTAAATTTTATTTACCTTATTCAAATATGGTAATTAAATTATATTTATGGTTTAACCAAACTATTATATTTTTATTGTATCTTATGTAATGTTCTGGAATCCTTATGCACTCCTGATGTAAAATAATAATACAAAACAAGGTAATTGGGAGAAAAAATCACCAAATTAATTCTAGCGTTTATCATTAATGTTGTATATAATGATTCACCTTCACTCTAAATAACCAAATGAATTTTATAACCATTTATTATTCTAAATTTTCATTAATAACATATAAATTAAATTCTATACTTGAATGCCCATCATACATGAATGGCCATACACTTTTATAAGTGATCCGATAATGAATATTATGAAAACAAGCACTCACAAACAGTGAAATTGATTCCATTAACCCATCTAAAAGGACATTAATGAAATTAATAAAGTCATAATAAAACAAATAAATTTATAAAAGGTTCTTGAATTGTTAATTAATGAACTTATTTTGGTTATTCATGTCGTTAAGATCAAGCGAAGAACACCCTCAGATTTAAGGTAAGGGATCCTCTCTCTCACTTCCATTCAAGAATCCCCCCGATGTTGTGTCATTTTATTTTTAATTATTAATTATGGGGTAAGTTTTTAAAACTACACCATACTTACCTTATAATATATAAATTATGGGATATCCCGTTACTACTCATTGATCCCTCACAAGAACACTCGTTACCATGCCGAAAATGTTTGTAAGGGTTTCTTCATCTCACTTCCATTATTGTGAGATATTCCGTATTCAATACTACTACTTGTGTATAGTGTATGTATCCAGTAAATTGATGTTTCATATCATTAATATATTTATTTTAATTATATTAAATGTATCATTTTATTATTATCAATTTTTGGGCATACACTTTAATTGATTACAAAGTTTTAAGTATTTTATACCCAAACCTCTATTTTCATTCGGGTTTCTCTTATTCTCTACTCACCTAAATTAAATTATTATTTATTAATATATAATAATCATAAATTATATTTGAATTATTGATATATGTTTACCAATCATAATTCTTCTTTATTTTATGAGGAATTAGATGTTTTAAAATAATCTTTCAAAAATTATTCCAAAATGCAAGTTTGATTCAAGGAATTTCTCGAATTCTTACCTATTTTGAAGTTCATTATATAATATATTTTAAGCCATATTTATCTTTATAAAATAAAAAATTTTAACATGAAAAATATATTTTTTTCATTTATAGTTTTATGAATGAAAAAATTTCTTTGCACTTTAAAATCTTTTAACATCTTTATTAAACCACACTAAAATGTTTTATTTCTAAAGATTATTTAAAAACTATTTTAAATGATTTCACCTCAATAAGACTTTATTCAAGCCTAAAATATTATTTCATAGACCTTATCTTTTATTTTATGGTATATCCATGTTAACAATATTATTTCATGACAAATACAAATGATTTTCCAAAAAAACTCTTCTTTCCCAAGTAAAAAAGGATTTTTATCATCTCACTTTAAATTTTAGGAAATACATGACTTGTTAACCACTTATTTCTTCCTTGTGGTTTATGTACTTCCATTTTTAATATCATATGAAGAGTTTATTTATTATCATGATATTGGAAGGGATTATGATTTGAATATTTCATGATGGTATGGGACACTTTGGAATGTTTAAGGATTTTTTCCGGAAGGATTTTTCAATGGCCTCATTTAAAAGTATCTTTATTTATGTCAAAGTAAATTGTTGAATATTTTACTTCATTGAGCTTTATCTCCTATGATATGATCCACCATGTTTTATTTAATGTTTTATGATTAGTTTGACTATGGATGTTCCATCTTGAAACCATTCACCATATTACTCTGAATGGTTAGTGTTTATGATTAATGATTGGTGAAAGTTATTTACATTTCACATGTTAGTTTCAATATGAATGTGTATGCTATTTATGTTTATCCTCATTCATAAGAGAAATTAATTGGACTTAGTAAGTTTCGGGTGGGGGCCCTCTATATCCCCTCAGTTAATTGGTTGGTCTCATGAGATAAACTACGGTCTTGGTACGAGGATTTGAAAAAATAGTTATTTATTGTATTGGCACAAGGCTTTTACAATATTGTTATGACATACTACATTATGCATTATCTATTTATGAAACTAGTAATTTAAATTTCATGTGGTTATTTGACTAGTATAATACCCATGATTATGTTTTACTATGGAAATATTTACTCATCTCATGTTCCTACCATATTATGTTCAAGTTTATTTTTAAAGGCATGTGTTTTTATCTATTCACCATGCCTAATGTTTATGTTTATTAAATATTCTGTTGTATTTCTTTCCATTACTTAGCATCTGATCTCACTGATTTCTTATGTTTACTTTTCTCAATACATGAAAAAGTTTATTATGAATGAATTTTGGGGATAAACATAGAGTTTAGGATCTTTCTAATAAAACTTATATATTGTATTTCATTTCAAGTTGTGATGTTAAACCTATGTGTGTATTTGGTTTTCCAAAACTACTAAAATATTCAGTCCTTCAGGATTTAATTCCTTGTAATCATGAAAATGTAATTTTATAAGGCACTGACTCCAGGAAATGGGTGTTGGAGTGTTACAATTGGTATCAAAGGAAGTTTAGTAGAAAACATGAAAACTAGATTAAAAAATGTAGTTTAGGGGAAAAACCCTAATATGGACTTGATGATAAACATATAAGAACATCATATAATTTTGGCAAGGAATACATTATTTAGATATTCATAGAATATATATCCCTTCCTGGATAATGCAAGTAGACGTGGTTCTGGAATAGATTTACCTAGGAGTAACAACTCCGATAAGGTGTTTTGGGCTTGACTCGAGGTAACCTGGTACACGACAACATACCTTACTATGCACCTAGTTTGACACTCTCGGTGGATATGCTTAGGATAATTCACATTTCCATTACAAGCCATTATAAATTATTTATGTCCCTAAAGTATCCAAAGTATATGGTTCTAGGATTTATGATGCATAAATTTATGTTATGTACTCTACCATGTGTAGGGTTATATAGAGTTAATAATTTTATGATATAATTTATTATATTTAATTGATTAGAAATGGATCATAGCAGATGGAATGAGTACTTCTTTAATTATTGTGGTGCAAAGAGTAAAAATGATTATATCTCTTATGGTCTTAAGCCATCGTTTCAAATAAATATAGTCTCCTATGTGTCTTAATCATATGAGGAAATAGTATCATGTGTTAACAAGGTATATAATGAATTTTATCAGTCTTATGGATTTGATGGTAAGAAAAATAAGAAGAGGATGGTAGGGAAAAATATAGATAAAGTGAATAAGGTAAAGAAGGGTTTTCTTACATGTGATAACTGTGGAAAGAATCATCCTAGTAAATAATTGAAGGGAATGAGAGTTTTTTATAATTTTGGAGAAAAAAAACAAATTTCCTGATTGTAAGGGAAAGAAAATGGTTTCTAATGTACAATGATTCAAATGCAAGGAGATGGGACACTATGAGAATCGATGTTACAAAAGGAATATGCCCCAGATGATGTTACTGGACAATGAGAAAGTCATGATACTACCGCAGATGAAGTGGAATGATTAATATGCCTAGTCATGAAAAATGTATTTTGAATATTTTATCATCAATTAAATGGTTATAAGAATTATGGAATATATGAGGATTATACTTCAATACTTTTTTATTTAAGGATTTGAGGTTGTATGATTAATGGTACTAAGGAAAATTGACTTAGTAGCATGAAAAACTTTTGGAAAGTATATGGTTGAGGGATAAACAACCCTTATTATCTTCATAATACTGAGATGTCAATTTCAGAATAGAGAGATGATATATATGGATAAAGTAAATTGGATATTACTAACTTCCATGGGAATGACTCTAAAGTTATTAGATATTGATCTTTTGGAATTTTAAACCATTTATGTATAGGTATTTCAAGGATCAATCAAAGAATACGATCATGTTTATGAAATTTAAATGTATATTTATACACTTATAGAGTGGAATAATCCCTCAAATCTAAAAAAAGAGTATTAAATTTTGTTCTGTTATCATAATATTTGATAATTTTAATGAAATTTTTTATAACTGTAGTTTATGGTTTTATGGTAATATAATTTCATATAAACCTATATTCTATCACTATAAATTCATAGTTTGGTTTTTCTTTTATGCCCAGGTTTTCAATTCCAATAAATTTTACTCCATTCAAAAGGATAATTTATTATTTTATTTATTTATTATTATTATTTTTATTATTATTTTGACCACCTATTTTCCATTAACCCTTTTAAAGTGGATATTTTATTAACCATATTTCTGATATGGGTTTTCCTAAGGAAATTTTCAAGTAGCAACCAATAACTTTCAAAGTGAAATATCAAATTTCAAGGAAGAATATTTTATAAAGAGAGGATAATGTAACACCCCAAGATTTTTTTAAATAAATTTATTATTGAATGCATGAAACACCAAGTCTCTACAAAACACCACTTTTTTATAACTTATCCTGTATACATAATTTTACCAGCTCTATGATTTGAATTTTGAAAATCTAACATACACGGTTGCAATCAATATGTTATTTAGAGTCTGATATAACCAACTTAATTTTTGGTAAATAATAACATAACCTTATAAATAGAAATGTTACCCTTATGAATAGTGACATAACCTTATGAATAGAAACCTCACCTATGATAATATATATATAGGATTTAAGTGAAAGCATGTTGTACCTATGTCTTGAAATAAGTAAATAAATGTTTTAAAAATTGTATTTTTCAAGTAAATTATGATTTTAATTAAAAATTAAAGTATTCATATTTATAAAATTATTTTTGAAAAATTGAAATAATTTTTGGATTCTAAATGTATAAAAATGGTTAGGTTGAATTTTTGGGATTTTTCTAAAACACTAGAATTTTTGTTAAATACTAAAATAAGATAATTTATAATAAATGCTTAATAGTTGATTTATTGAGTCATTGATGCTGTTATAATAATATAAGAACCAGTGGTTAAGACTCACATTAAAATATTACCATTGGTTTTTCATGTAATCATTATCATTTCTTTTATTATGAAAAAAATAATAATATAATGATTAAAATATTAAGAAAACCCTCCTCCCCTCCACTTTAAAAAGAACCTATTCCACACACTTCTCTTCACTCTTCTCAAGCCTTGGGACTTATCCAAATTATTTCCAAATCTCCTCCCAATCTCCTCTCCCATGACCATCAACCCGTGGTCTAATAAAAATTCCAAATCCTCTTCCCTTAAGAGGCTCTCAAGGAAGGTTAATTCAAGATGTAAAATTCCTCTTTTATTTTCTTTCATTTTCATGTTCCTTTGTTCTATTTTATTTCCAAACATCTCATCATCAAAATGGTATGAAAATTATATTACCATACATGTACTATAATTTTTTTATTCTAATTGGACAATTCATCTTCATCTCTCCTTTCCCCATCATTTATGATAAAAATGAAACATTGCCCGAGATGTGTTGGTTTATCACATTCAAGGATGACGTTGCTTTCGGTTTGATTTAACTTCTAAAAATCTGGTCCTGAAATAATTTTTATGGTTGAACCAGAATATTATTTATTTATTTTATCTTATTTAGTGTTCTGGAATACATATGCACTCATGATGTAAAATAATAAAATAAAACAAGGTAATTGTGAGAAAAATCACCAAATTAATCTAAGCCTTTATCATTAATGTTTTATAAAATGATTCACCTTTAATCAAAATAAATAAATGAATTTTATAACCATTTAATATTATTAATGTTAATTAATAAGATATAAAATCAATTTTGGACTTCCTCTCCCATCTTATATGCACTACCATAATCTGTTATAAGTGAACCGATCATGAATGTTATGAAAATGAGCACCCACAAACAATGAAATTGAATCCCTTAAACAATATAAAAGGCCCTGAATTAAATTAATAAAGTCAAAATAAACCAAATAAATATATAAATGTTTCTTTAATTTTTAATCAATGAACATAATTTGGTTATTTAGGTCGTTAAGATCAAGCGAAGAACACCCTCAGATTTACGGTAAGGGCTCCTCTCTCTCACTTTTATTCAAGAACCCCCCCATGTTGTGTCATTTTATTTTTAATTAATAATTATAGGGTAAGTTTTATAACCTCCCAAATACTTCACTTATAATATATAAGTGATGGGATATCCATTTACCACTCATTAATCCTTCAAAAGAGCACCCATTACCATGATGAAATGTTTTTAAGGGTTTCTTCATCTCACTTCCATTTTTGTGAGATATTATGTATTCACTACTACTACTTGTGTATAGTGTATGTATACTTACAATTGATGTTTAATATCATTAATATATTTATTTTAATTATATTAAATGTGTAATTTCATGATTATTAATTTTTGGGAATACGATTCAATTGTTTACAAAGTTGTAAGTATTTTTTACTCGAACCTCCATTTTCGTTCCGGTTGCTTTGATTCTCTACTCACCTCAATGAAATTATTATTTATTCTTATTAAATCCACATAAATTATTTTTTAATGTTCTATATATGCATACCAATCATAATACTTCTATATTTTATGGGGAGTTATATGTTTTAAAAGAATAATTCAAAAATTGTTCTGAAATGCATGTCCGATTCATAGAACTTCTTGAATTCCTACCTATTTTGGAGTTCACTCTATAATCTATTTTAATCCATATTTATCTTTATAATATCATAAGTTTAAACATAAAAAATATTTTTTTTTTCATTTATGGTTTTATGAAAGAAAACATGCCTTTTTAATTTAAAATTCTTTAATATCTTCCTTAAACCGCACTAAAATGTTTTATTTCTAAAGATTCTTTAAAAACTATTTTTAAATGATTTCTCCTCAATAAGACTTTATTTAAGCCTAAAATATAAGTTTAGTGACCTTAAATTTTATTCTACGGGATATTCATGTTGAAAACTTTATTTCATGACAAATAAAGATGGTTTTCCAAAATAACTCTTCTTTCCAAAGTAAAAAGGATTTTTCTCATCTCACTTTAACTTTTATGATATATATGCCTTGTTCACCACACAATTTCTTTATTGTGGTGTATGTAATTCCATTTGGTATATCATATCAAGAGTCTCCTTATTCTCATGATATTATAAGGGATTATGATTTGAATGTTTCAAGGTGGTATGCGACACTTTGGAATGTTTAAGAATTATCTCCTCAATGATTTTTTAACGGTATCATTTAAAAATATATTCATATACATCAAATTACTTTATTTATTCTTGTAAATAATTGAGTTTCATATCATATTATATCATCTACCATGTTTTATTTAATGGTTTATGATTATTTAGACTGTGGATGTTCTATCTTGAAACGATTCACCATATTACTCTGAATGGTTAGTGTTTATGATTAATGATTGGGGAAAGTTATTTAAATTTAATACGATAGTTTCAATATTAATGTGTGTGTTGTTTATGTTTATACCCATTCATAATAGGAATTTATTGGTCTTAGTAAGTGTTTTGTGGGGCCCACTATATCCCCACAATGCATCTATAGGTCTCACGATACAAACTATGGTCTTGGCACGAGGCCTTGACAAAATGGTTATTTATGGACTTGGCAAGAGGCCTTGACAGTATGGTTATGATGTCTTGCATTATGAATTACCTATTTATGAAACTATTAATTCAAAGTTCATGTGGTTATTTGATTAGTAGAGTACCCATGATTAAGTTTTATTATGGAAATATTTACTCATATCCTATTCTTACCATATTATGTTCAAGTTTATTTTAAAGGCATGTGTTTTTAGCTATTCACCATGCCTAATGTTCATGTTTTTGAAGTCTTACATTGTATTGATTACACTTAATGAGCATCTGATCTCACCCATTTTTTATGTTTCATTTTCTCAGGACCTGAAGAATTTTATTATGAATGACCTACAAGGATAAACTTAGAGTTTTAGATATTCCTAATAAAACTTATATGTTGTATTTCATTTCAAGTTGTAATGTTAAACCTATGTATGTATCTGGGTTTTCAAAACTACTAAACTAATCCATACATCAATATTTAATTTATTTTAATCATTCAAATTTAATGTTATATGGCACTAACTCTGAGAAACTGGGGACGGGGCATTACATTCTTCATATTTAGAAATTTTTTACAAACCTCCAGAATAGGAGAAACCTTTTTAGTATTCTTCCTACATGAGGTAGTAACATTACCTTTTACCCTAGTCAAAGAAAGTTATGTTGAGTCAACCTAGACACCAAACACAACATGATTTGTAATATTAGATTCATTATGAAGTAAACACTTCCAAATTGAAGCTTTCTCCTCCAAGTGGTAGCCAAGCATCTAAGCATGCATAGTTCGATTAATATTACCATCCTATGATGCATCCTATAGAATCATGGAGATCTATAGATCATCTCATACAATATAATCCAATACCAATTAATAATATACTCTAGGTATTGTAAGAGATTTAATCACTTAATGACTATGTTGTACATAATTAATCTACATATTATGGCACTCAGGTTGGAACATGAATTTTCTGGCTTACCAAAGGATCCCCATTATAATTTTGATTAGTATATATTCTATTTTTATTAGGACCAACTATAAGAATTCTGACATAATTACTATTATTAAACCTCTAGGACACATTCCCTTTTCAATTATAGGGATAACAAAATTTAGACCAAGATACATAAGAAACCTCATTACTGTGACAATATTAACATTCAATTTAAATCTAGAGAAACTCCAATTGTGGAATCAAAACATAAATATCCAAACCAAGAAGATTAATAAAATGTCAAATCATAATGTTCAACTTCCAGATACATTTTAATTCCATGTTAATCATATACTATGATTAAACCCATATCTTATGATACAATTGAATAAATAAAAATAATGATATCAATATATCCATTTTTATGGCATGGAATTATCATAACTCATGATATATATGTATAATGTGTAAGCCTTTATGTAATATATCCTTTAATATCACACTTTCACTAAATCCTAATATAATTTGTTCCACTTCACCTTATATTATATCATATATAATAGCCTATGAAATCACATCTAAAACTTTTTTTGGATATTTTCTAAAATACCTTTTGGAAATCAACCATTAACTTCACCTTTAATTACAAAATATATAATAACTTATTAATACCCATCTAATACTCATTTTGGTAAACTCTAAAACACTTTTATAGAAACTATTTATTATGTAATGAATCCCAATTCAGTCAACCACAGAGTGTGATCCTATGAGACATTATATTTTTTATGAAAATTATGAATCACATATTCTATAAATGGAATAAAATAAATTCCTATATAAAATAATTAGTGATACTCATGTTATGAAGGGATATAGTGTCATATCCATCAAAAATATATATTTCTATACCTATTACATCAACTTCATTATATAAAATCATGAATTTTTATATGATCATTTTATCTAATACATCGAGTTACCATAAAACAAATAGTATGTAAATCCCATATATCCAACTCATAAAATTATGAATTTCTAAATATATAATAACTAGGTTAATGAATACATCACATTCCATTCTCATTATGGATAAGCACATCACATTCTCAACCCCTGAATTGGTGAGTACACCATATGTATTATCTAGGTAAATCTATACACTTTATTAGTGTATCTCAATCAAGAACCTAGATTTAATACTCATCATATGAGAGGAAAAAAATTTCTTAGAGAATATTCAACCAAGAATATGATCAACAACATAACAAACCACTCCCTGATTAGCCAAGCCTCAATTATTATGTAAGATATGTATCAGAGTATGAAAGTTCTCATGCTAAGTATCTCAACAACCTCAGGTATTGGGAAATCCAAATATAAATAATCTTCCTCTAGTATACTAAAGACATAGTGCATGATGCTCCGTGTGGTATACTTCATAGGTCATCCTATGAACAAAAACCATTTTTTCCTTATGATAATATTCTATATCCTAATAAAAAAATAATACTCACATGAGCCTTAACATTTCATCATAACCTATAATTCTCTATGATGGAAATCAGTTCGAGATAACTCAAAGTCATACTTTGACAGGCCAATTATCATTACACTTCATTAAATATATATCAATTTGTACATATATGAAACCAATATATAATAATATAAAAGAAGATATTTCATTTTGTATAACATTATTCCCACACAGATAACACCGATGAATTTTATTCTTGCACTTTTTTTGAGTTAATGTGGACTGTCTCTCCAAAGGTAGGCAATCTCTAGGATTTTTCTAGTGATATATTAGAAATCAATTTTGTTGAGAGGATGGGAGGTTAGGATAACCACACCCTTTGAGGTGGATTATTTCCTACTCTGGGACTATCTTATATATTTAATATGTATTCATTAATATTTCCATAATCATAGTATGAGAATTGTTACCCCAGTGTTAATGATCTATTTGAGACAATGTGTTTGATGAAAACTTCTACATGTGTAATAAGTTCCCCCATATTTCTTTTATTAATTCATAATAAATTAGTCTGAAAATAGGTATTTTAGATCTATGGAGTTTATTACTATATAGGGAGGTGTTTGGTATTTTGGAATTAGTATTTAACCTCGAAGAGGCGTCTTACTTATCTTGTCAATGTAGGAACCAAAAACTGTGTAGTTTGATGGAATGTGTAAAGGAGAAATGAAATTGGGTATGGAACTCAAAGAGACATCCTATATATCTTAATATGAACAATAATCATATACCATGTAGTTCAAAAGGGTTTATTGGGATTTAATCTTCAATAGGTGGCCCATAATGGAGGCACATTCACCATGATAATGGGATGATCATTGAATATCTTTCACCCCACACGAGTCTTGATCGGTGTGGAAAAAATTAGAGAAGAAGATCAGTCACATTGCCTGAGAGCATACCATTATAATTTAAATAATTAATTAAACATTGAGGCTACTTGGAGAAGATTCGTATGTCATGAAATGGGCGACAATAGGAAATAATGTGGGGATTTTTCATGGGCTTCCCTAAAGTACCCAAACATGTAGGTGGGTTAGGAAAGGGTTTGCTTTTGGGATTACACCTAGGAGGAATCCCATATTTTTTGAACCATGTGGAGAATCCAAACCCATGGAGATTAAGTTTTGGATGGGGGAATAAACATAATAGGAAGACCATATTTCTGAAATCATTAGGAGACTCTCAACTCATATAGTTTAGGGTTTGGTTGGGGATTACACCTAGGAGGATACCTATGTTTCTAGAACCATGTGGAGCATATCGACTCATAATTATTTGATGTTTTGGTTGGGTATTATACTTGTGAGTATTTCCATTTTATGATAACCTTATAGAGGACTCGACACATGGTGACTTGGAGGTTTGGTTGGGGATTAAAGCTTAGAGGATTACCATGTTTCTGGAACTGTGGGGAGGATCTTGACTCATGGTTATTTGAAGGTTTGCTTAAGGAATACACCTATGAGGATTCCCATGTTTCTGTATAATTTGGTTTAGGATTATATTGAATAGGAGTACCATTTAGTGGCATTTTATTATGGTGATAACATTATCATAACTATCCTATAATTCCATATGAGTCATGCTCAGTGTAAGAAATAATAATAAGTAGATGATCGGACAATCCACACAATCTTCTTCATCTGCTGGTGGATGAGGGTGAGGAAGTGAAAGGTGGGAGATTTCCCCACAAGAAAGAATAAGGGATTACTCTAGGATAGATTCTCCCATTTGATCATTTTGATAGGTGAATACGCTTTTATAGAGGGAGATTAATACTAAATGTTATCCCTTATAGAAGGGAAACTTAATTGGTTACCCTCTAATTGAAATGGGGAGGTCCCTGGTACTACCTTTATGATAAGGGTATTTGTTACCAAGATAACTCATAATTGAAGCATTCCAAGGAACCTACATATTTGTTAGTATAAGTTTGGTACTTATTTTACCGAATGAATGATAAATCAAATGGGAGGAATACTTGTTTTTATTTTTCCATGATCATCAAAATTTGGAGGCCTCAGTGGGGGTTTAATTTTGGTATCCTTAAAATGTTAGTCCCAGGGAGAGGAGTGCCCTATAATTAGTGGTTAAGAAGAAGGAAAAGTGGGTGGATTGTATAGGGATGACCTGGGTGAGTTGAAGGTGTCTTACGTATGGTGGACCTGGGTTAATTAGAGGTGCTTTGACTAGGTAAGCCCTAGGAAATCTAGGGGTGCTTCGACCAAGTAAGGCTTGGGACAGATCAAAGAGCTTTACCCAGGTAATGCCTAGGTGAGATAGTGGTGATTTTATCAGGTAACTCCTGGACGAGCTGAAGGTAATTCACCCAAGTAAGGATGGAGTGAGCTCGCATTACTTTTCCCTGGTAAGGCCTGGGCTAGTTAAATATGCTTCACCCAGGTATGCCCTGCTAGATCTAGAGTTACTTCACATAGGTAAGGCCTGTGTGAGCTAGAGGTGCTTTACCCAGGTAAGGACTGGGTGATTTTAATGTGCTTCAACCAAGTAAGTCTTGGATGAGATGAAGGTTCTTCACCCAATAATTTCCTTGGCATGATGAAGGCACTTTTCCTATGTAAGGATCGGGAGACCTGAAGGTGCTTCACCTAGGTATATTCTGGGTGAGTTAGAGGTTCTTCATGTAGGGTTGACCAGGGTGAGATGTATATGCATCATGTATGGTAGACCTAGAAGACCTTGAGATGCCCTATATTGATTGGACTTAGGAGAGATGGAGATTCCTCTAGGGTAATGAAAAACCTGGGAAAAATCACTTTGATGAGGCCTTTACCTAATATCCTAGGGTCTCTTCTGTTGAGACCAAGTTGTGTGGATAAGGAAGTAATAAGAAGAGTCTAATGTTACAGAGTGTTGTTTTTTGTTGTCAAAGAAGCTAAATAAATTCACTTTATAAAGGACTTGAAAACCAGTCGATGATTTTCTGATATGTATTTCATAAATATCACAAGTCAGGAGAACTTTTGATGCAAGACTTACGATAGAAAGGGGGAGAAATGATGATGCCAGTCATATACAATTTTTATTGGAAGGAATGATGATGATGGAAGATAGGGTAGTTTCAGTACTTTCCATTATAACTATGACGATGCTTTGCTGATTTGGATTCACAAATATCATAAGTTTGGAGAACTTGTGATGATAGCCTTATGAAGGATTGGGTGAGTAAAGAAGTGTTTTTGGAAAAAGAAATAAAGTGGTGGGCAAGTGTGGCACGTGAGTATATGTGGAGCGCAAGTGTTTGTTGCACGCAAGTCATATTTTCAAGATCATCACATAAAAATATGAAAAAGGAAATAATGTGGCGTGCAAGTTAAAGATTGGAACACAAGTCAAAAAGTGGCGCGCAAGTATAAGCAACGCACAAGTGTGACACACAAGTATATGTGGTGCGTTAGTGTATGTTGCGTGTAAGTCATATTTCAACATCATCATATCAAAATTTGACAAAGGAAAGAAAGTGTCATGCTAGTGATGGAATACCGTGCAAGTGCTAGAAGGGCGCGCAAGTGCTGGAGCGGCGTGCAAGTACGGGAGCAGCGCACAAGTGCTGGAGTGGCGTGTAAGTCCTAGAGCGGCACACAAGTGTATGTGGAACACAAGTCACCAAAATTCCTATAAATAGATGAATAGCATCCTCATTTTTTAATTCTCAACACTTAAGGAAATAATTTGAGCTCTGATCGCGCAAGTAGTAGAAAGTGGATCACAAGTAGAAGTGGCGTTCAAGTTGTTAGTGGTGCGTAAGCTGAGGGTTATTTATAAGGCACACAAGTAGAGTGGCGTGCAAGAAAAAGTGGCATGCAAGTTGTCAGAGGCTCGCAAGCCGGGAAGTGTCTTCAAGAAATGTGTTTTGTATAAGCCAAAAGTGGCGTGAAAGTTGTGGGATGTGCACAATAGTGGCGCACACATAGTAAGTGGCACGCAAATAGGTGGCACACAATGAGGGAGGCATGAAAGCATGGAGGCACGTAAGCTGAGTGGTGCCCAAGGAGGTGGCGCTCAAGATGAGTGACACACAAACAGGTGGCACACAAGCAGGGAGGCACACAAGTAGGGAGTGGCGCGCAAGCTGTTTGTACCAGCAGGTTCTTACCAGTTCTTGGGTAAGAAAGTGAAGAATTGTTTGGAAAGATTTGATTTTTGAAAGTACACTAAGAATAATAGAAACATTACATTACCCTATTTGTGATTAGAGGGAGCACACACACTATTGGAATGTTTTCAAAGTGCTACACGAGTGTAAGGGTATATCCTACTTGTTGTATTGCACATAAAAGGATTGTTTTCTAGTGGATTGTGTGGTACTGGATTGTTTCCATACCATACCAAGGACGTAGCTACTCTTATTGTGTAGTGAACCTTGTAAATCTTATGTTCCTGTGGTTGTGTGTGTTCAGCAGGGAAGAAACTCTTTAACAGGAGGTGAAGGTTGTTTCAAAAAGAAGGAAACTTAAAAAGAAAAAAATATCACTGATTCACCCCTTCCCCCTCTCAGTGATACTTGGATTATGTATGGGAAATTCAATTGGTATCATAGGGATAGGTTCCCTTAGTTTATTATTTTCTGAAGTGGTTGAAGAGAAGTTGTGATGGAGAATCTAAATTGTGTGAACTGTAAGGGGATTCTGATTTTTGATGGAAAGAACAATCACATCTGGAAGGATAGAATGATGCCTTATCTTATTTCTCTTGGATATGAAGTTCATGAAACTACAATAGATGGATTTCCTTCTATTTATGAAAAGGTTCCTCTTACTCTTTTTGATAAGAAGAGTCTTGAGAATGATGGAAGAGCTAAAAATGTGTTACTCTCATCTCTTTCTGAGAGTGAATTTTTAAGAGTGAAAGGTGTTGCTACAACCAAAGGAATCGGGGACAAACTAAATAACATCTATGAAGGAAATACAAAAGTGAAGAAGGCTAAACTAAAAATATGGAGACTGAAGTATTAAGACTTGAAAATGGGAGAATCTAAATCTGTCGGGGATTTCTTTACCAGGATAAATGATATTGTTAGTACAATCATATTTCTTGGTGAAACGATGGAGGATATTATAGTTGTTGAAAAAATCTTGAGAATTCTGCCTAAAAAGTTTGATGCTAAAGTGTCTTCATTAGAAGATAGAGACTCTGAAACCTTATTTTTGGATGATTTGAATAGTACTCTCATCACTTATGAGATGATAAGGGAGAATACCATGAAGATAAAAGAAAAAGACGATAGAGAAATTCATTTCAATGTAGAAAAGAAAGAGAAGTCGAAGAAAATTCATATTGAAGAAGAAGTTGGTGAATCTGAATCTGAAAATGAGGTATGTAAAAATTTTGAGGAAATTTTATCCTTGTTTTCTATAAATGATAAAAGAGGCACAGAGAAATACAAGGGAAAACTCCCTTTGAAATGTTTTGAATGTGGAGCTGTTGGCCACTTTGTGGATAATTGCCCTCAAAAAGGGAAATATGAAGACAGTGATGAGGAAGAATAAAGACCAAGAAGGAATTGGAAGAAACAGAGTGGAAAAGATAAATATTCTGGAAGAGGTAAGGATAAAAAGTTCTTCAAATTAAAAAGAAGAAACTTGTTTTCGGAAAGTGAAGAAGATGATGATAGTGAGACTGGATCTGAAAATTCTATTTTTGAGAAAGCTAGAGAGAGTACCTTTTTTGAAACTATGAATAATGATGATTATGAGAGCAGTAGTACTAAACAAGAAGAAACTCAACTTGAACAGTATCTTAAAGAAGAGTTGAAGGAATGTTTGAGAAAGATTAGAAGGCTTGAGAAGGAAAACAAGAAGTTGATAAATGAAAATTCCACATTAAACAATCAAGAATGTTTTACTGATGAGAAAATCAATATGGAAAAAGAGATTGATGATCTGAAGAATTATTTTGAGAATGAAAAGAATCGAAATGATCATATTGAAGTAAAGCTGAAGGCAAAAGAAGAAGAGTTGGAACTTGTCCAACAAAAACTTTATAAAGCTGAAGAAATGAGTATCAGTTTCAAAAATTCTATCTCAGAAGTTGGTGAATGTTACAGTAAGAATAAACCAAATAAGGATCCACAAAAGATACCTTAAAATGTTGAAATGAAAGAAGGAACTGGTTATGATAAGAACAAGGCTGGAAAGACCATATATGTGGAAAAATTCAGCAATTCTGAAAAATCAGAAGTGCGTAAAAATCATGAGTCTAGAAAGAAATCTAACTCTTTTGGTACTGATAAATCTGAACCGAGGAAGAGAGTTACAAATGAAAACATCATGATTTATGGTCAATATATTTCTATTAAAAATATTTTTGAAAAGCGTGTTCACAAATTTGGTCAGTATAGAAGTTTCAGAGGCAAATATTCTTTCTATGGTTACTGCTGGTATTGTGGTGGATTCAGACACATGGAAAATATGTGTTTGTTCAACCAACAACATTAAAACTATTCCACAGGTTTTTAAATACAAGGATTGAGGGGGAGTCAATACTTTCAAAATATAATGTCTCCAAATAAATATCATAATATATCTGAGAAGACTGGTGTGAAAGTTGAGAATAGGTTCCAACCATTGGAAAATATTTGTGAAAGATGTGATCGACCTGGACATCTTGCCAAGGGCTGCCTTAGTGTATTACCAGAGCAACAAAAGATTCTTAATAATTGTAAAAAAAGAGTTTTTAAAAGCTAAAAGGGATAGGTCTGATATGTCCTAAAAGAAAGAGTGTATGGTTGTCTGGCCAGAACACATTGACTTGGCTAGGAAATTGGAGGAAGCACAACAGAAAGTGGAGGAAAAGGAAGAACAAAAAGATCTTGTTGTCGAAAATGCTTTGAAAGCTACAAAAGGAGAACATCCTTGTATTTTTGATAGTGGATGTTCCTCTCATAGGACAGGAGACGTAAAGATGCTGAAGAATGTGAATGACTTCAAAGAAGGAATAGTGACATTTGGAAATGATGAATCTCTAAGGATCAAAGGTGTTGGATCAACCATCATTGGAAACGAATAGATGAAATCTAGGAAAACACTATATATTGATGGGCTGAAAAATAACCTGCTTAGTGTGTCACAACTCTGTGATGAGGTAAACATATTTATCTTCAGAAAATATGGATTTGTTGTTAAAAGTGAAAATGAAGGAAATATAGTTACAAGAGGTCAACGTACAATAGGGAATTTCTTCCAAGTTGGTGAAGTGCAGAACTCTTGTTACATGGGTGTAGTTGATGAAAATTAGTTATGGCATAAAAGGCTCAGAAATATGTGTCAGAGAAATATGTGCAAGTTATCATAGAGATATAGTGTCCGAGATATGACTGATTTATAAAGAAGAAGAGATTGGTCTTGCAATATTTGTGAGAAAGGGAAGATTACGAAATCTATTTATAAGAGAGTTGAAATTCGCTCAAAAATACCATTGGAACTCATACACTCTGATATCTGTGGACCAATGAGAAAGAAATATACAAATGGAGATAATTACTTCATTACTTTCATTGAAGACTTTACTTGCATTACCTGTGTTATGTAAATGAGACATAAGTCAGATGCTCTGAAAATGTTTAAGAGTTTCAAGAGGAAAGCAGAGAAGGAATGTGAGTATTAAGTGAAGAAGTTGAGAACTGATAATGGTGGAGAGTATAAGAATGAAGAGTTTGTATTTTACCTTGAGAAACATGGAATTCAGCATGATTTCAGTTCACCATACACACCTCAACAAAATGGGGCTACTAAAAGAAATAATCGAAGTCTGGTGGAAATGGGGAGAACTATGGTACTTGAACATAGTATTTCCCATTATTATTGGAGGAAGGCCATGAGCACTGCTGTGTATATTCAGAACTGATGTTTCTATAGGCCAAACTCAAATATGACCCCATATGAAATGTTCTATGGAAAAACTCCAAGTCTGAAACACTTGAGAGTCTTTGAGAGTCTATGTATTACAAAGAATAAAGGTGGAAACTTGGGAAAGTTTGAGCAAAGAGGAGATGACAGAACTTTTCTTGGATATCATTTAGAAGGAAGAGGATATAGATGACCCAATAAAGAAACAAGAAGAATTATTGATTTTTCAGATGTTAATGTTGTTGAAAATGATGAGAAAGAAAATCAGTCATATGTTGGTGTGGAATTCGAGCAATATAGAGAAGATTTTATTAACAATTCTGATAATACTGCAGACTGTGTTAATCCTAATCAAGAAGAGGAATCCAACTCAGAGATCTTGAGTGATGAGTATGGAGTTCAAACAACTCATCCTATGTTGAGGAAATAAGTGGAGGATTAGATTATTATTGGAGGTAAAAATCAGAGGGTTCAAACAAGAAGAACAATGAATTCTATATCACATACTTCTCTTTATTCGAAAGTTGAACCAAATGATGTAAATGAAGAATTTGAGCATCCAGAATGAATTCATGATATGGAGGAAGAGATTGATCAGATAGATAAGAATAATACTTGGGAACTTGTACCCAAGCTGAACAACAAGAACATTATTGGCACAAATTGAAAGCATTGATTTTGATGAAACCTTTTCTCCGGTGGAAATATTAGAAACAATCATAATATTTCTTTCCATTGCTGCACAACGAGGTTACCAAATCTTTCAAATGGATGTAAAATCTGCATTCTTTAATGGAGACCTTGATGAGGAAGTTTGCATTGATCAACCTTGTGGATTTGTTATTGGAAAAGATGAAAGATATGTTTTTAGTTTGAAGAAGGCTTTGTATGGGCTAAAACAGGCTCTGAGGTCATGGTATTCTAAATTAGATACTTTATTGAATAAGATGAATTTTAAGAAAGGTACAGTTGATATAAATCTTTACATCAAAGAGTTTCAGGAGTTTTCACTGATCATTATTGTTTATATTGATGACATTATCTTTGCTGAGAATGATGGAAGATCATGTGAAATATTTTCTGAGGAGATGAAGAAGTTATTTGAGATGTCCTTGCTGGGTTAAATGAAATACTTTCTTGGGCTAAAAATATCACATAAAAGGAATCATGTATTTCTGTCTCAAGAAAATTATGCTAAGGAACTTCTGAATAAGTTTGGCATAGAAAATTCAAAACCAGTGCCCACACCTATCTTAGTGGGAACCATGTTGTCTAAAGATGGAAAAGGAAAGGAAGTTGATCAAAAAGAGTTTCGAAAGCTGATTGGAAGTCTCTTGTATTTGACTGCCTCAAAACCCGACATCGACTATGCTGTCACTTTATATGCAAGACTTCAAAGTGCTCCTAAAGAATCGCATATGATTGCTGGAAAAAGAATTCTCAGATATATCAAAGGCACAATTTTTTTTTGGAATAAGGTATGATGGATCAGGAAATATTGATCTATTAGGGTATTCTGATACTGATTGGGCAGGAAATGTGGATGATCGAAGATCCACATCTGGTGGAGTTTTCTTTCTGGGGAAAAGTTGTGTTAGTTGGCATACCAAGAAACAGAATTTAGTAACTCTTAGCACAACTGAAGTGGATTATGTTGCTGATACTCAATATTCAACTCAACTAATGTGGATGAAGACTCATTTAGAAGATTTAATTGTTGAAGTAAAGATACCATTTCTCTTGGGCTGTGACAATCAGAGTGCAATCAATCTTAAAAGAAATCCGATACAACATTCTCATTCAAAACAAATTGATATAAATTACCACTTCATCAAAGAGTAGGTGGAGAAGAATATATTAAGGCTAGAGTATGTTCCTACATCTAAACAAGTTGCTGATATATTCACAAAACCTTTACCGAAAGAACCATTTACAAAATTGAGGTTGATCATGGGTGTCCAACCTCTTCATCAAGGTTAAGGTACGCGTTTCTATCCCAACTCTCATCTTGCATGTGGATAGTGTTGTCAAGGGAAAGAATTGTTTCATAAATATATCCTTACAGATTCATGCATAAAGGAGGATTTTTGGGTAAGTTGTGAATCTGGTGTGTATGTGTGTGAACTATTCTAACTTTTTGTTGGAGTGGTTGTAAGAAGGTTATAGGAAACAATGTTGTTTTCCAAGAAAGTTGAAGAAGTGATTAATGCTGAAGTAAAAGCTTGAAAGATGTTCTTAAGAAGGATGAGGAGATACGATCATTAGATTTCATTGTCACTGCTTTTGGAAAGCATGGTTTTGGCTGTCAATAATTCTTATTTCCTACAACGTGTTAGCTCACATAGGCATAGAATTGTTGATAAGAAATCCATTTCTTAAGGTTACAAAGTTCAATGATTTATGAATCTTGGTTGAAAACAAAATCCAAAGGGGGATATTGTTGATACCAAGTTGGATGGATAAGGAAGTAAGAAGAGATTGCTATTATAGAGTTTTGTTTTTTGTTGTCAAAGAAGCTAAATCAATTCACTTTGTAAAGGTCTTGAAAACCAGATGATGCTTTTATGATTTGTATTTCACTAATATCATAAGTCCAAAGAACATGTGATGCAAGCCTTATGATGGAAAGGGGGAGAAATGATGATTCTAGTCATATAAAATTTTGATTGGAAGGAATGATGCTGCTGGAAGATAGGAAAGTTTCAGCACTTTCCATTGTAACTATGAAGATGCTTTTATGATTTGTATTTCACAAATATCATAAGTTTGGAGAACTTGTGATGTAAGCCTTACGAAGTATTGAGAGAGTAAAAAAGTGTTTTTGGAAAAAGAAATAAAGTGGAGCGCAAGTGTGGTGCGCGAGTATATGTGGTGTGCAAGTGTATGTTGCACCCAAGTCATATTTTCAAGATCATCACATCAAAATATGAAAAAGGAAATAAAGTGGCATTCAAGTTAAAGATTGGCGCACAAGTCAAAAATTGGCACGCAAGTATAAGCAATGCGCAAGTGTGACACACAAGTATATGTGGCGCGCAAGGGTATGTTGCATGCAAGTAATATTTTAACATCATCATAGAGAAATTTGACAAAGGAAAGAAAGTGAAGAGCTAGTGATCAAATGGTGCGCAAGTGTTGGAAGGGCACACAAGTGCTAAAGCGGTGTGCAAGTGAGGGAGTGGTGCGCAAGTGCTGGAGTGGTGCGCAAGTGCTGGAGCGGCGCGCAAGTGCTTGAGCAGCGCGCAAGTGTAGGTGGCGCGTAAGTCACCAAAATGCCTATAAATAGATGAATAGCCTCCTCATTTTTTAATTCTCAACACTTGAGGAAAAAATATGAGCTCTGATCGCGCAAGTAGTAGAAAGTGGATCGCAAGTAGAAGTGGAACGAAAGTTTTCAAAGTTACACAAGCTGAGTGTTATTTATAAGGTGCACAAGTAGGGTGGTGCGCAAGCAGAAGTGACGTGCAAGTTGTCAGAGGCACGCAAGTAGGGAGGTGTCTTAAAGAAGTGTGTTGTGTATAAGCCAAAATTGGCACGCAAGTTGTGAGTTGTTCACAATAGTGGAACACAAGTAGTAAGTGGTGTGGAAATAGGTGGCACCCAAGCAGGGAGGTGTGAAAGAAGGGAGGTATGCAAGCTGAGTGGCGTGCAAGCAGGTGGTGCACAAGCTAAGTGGCGCACAAATAGGTGGCACACAAGCAGGGAGGTGTAAAGTAGGGAGTGGCGCACAAGCTGTTTGCACTAAGAGGTTCTTACCAACTTCTGGGTAGAAAGGTGAAGAAATGTTTTGAAATATTTTATTTATGAAAGTTAATTAAGAAGCAAAGAAACATTACATTACCCTATTTGTGCTAAGAGGGAGCACACACACTATTGGATTTTTTTCAAAGTGCTACATGAGTGTAAGAGTATATCCTACTCATTGAATTCCACATTAAAGGATTGTTTTCTAGTGGATTGTGTGGTACTAGATTGTTTCCGTAGAATACCAAGGACGTAGCTATTCTTGTTGAGCAGTGAACCTTGTAAATCTTGTTTTCATGTGGTTGTGTGTGTTCAGCAGGGAAGAAAATTTTTAATAGGAGGCGAAGGTTGTTTCAAAAAGAAGTAAAGTTAAAAAGAAAAAGATATCACTAATTCACCCCTTCCCCCTCTCAGTGATACTTGGATCCTAATTGATAACTTCATCTTCATATTTATTTGGATGGCTGGTGCTCTAGATTTAATTCATAGAAGGTCCCTTCAACCTAGTGTTTTTGAACAGGGGGATGGTTCCTATTAAGGTTTTTAGTGTAATAGAAATTTAGGGGCCACAATATGTTGACTGTTGCTAATTAAAAATTCTTTTTTAGGATTAGGGAAAGACATAATGGTTTGAGGGAATTGGGTGAGAAGATCATTAAGAGCTATCTTCATCATACAGTCATTTCAAATGGGGAGCATAAGGTATCTATTTATAGGAAATATCATGAACATGCACGAAGAGGGATATTCATCAAAGTCACTAATGTAGGTTGTTCATGCAAGTATTTCATGATGGTTGGACATTCGAGGGTGTGCCACATAGGGGAGCCCTGCACAGGGTGTCTGGATGCACAAGTGAAGCACACATACTATAAATGTGTGGTATTGGTGAAGTTGTATAAGAGACTAAATTTTAGAGACCATAAGTTTTGATATGTATGTCTGTTTAGGATACAAAAGTAGTATGATTGAAGCTTGAAAAGAAAAATACAAACCTTGATATGGTTATACACCATATCAAGGATTTTTATAATGCAAAAATTGTCTGAAAGACCCTTATAAATGAATTTAAAGGTGGAGAAAACTATTTCATCATCGATTTTAGAGACCCAATAGCATAATCATAGATAGAGGTTCTCACCACAAAACCATTATATTGGGAATCATTTCTTAGGAATATACATCCCTTGGTGTTTAAGCATTCGTGTGGCATATAAAAATCTGATCTACTTCTTCTATATTGGAAAAAAATATCTACTCAAACTCGACATGTGTTTTCTAATTGAAGATAATATCATTAGTTATGTATAAAAGTGCATGGAATGAATTTTTTGAGGCTAAAAAATGATACCTTTTATATTTTGAAAATAGTTTAATAATAATTGATAGAAGCATACATAAATTATTTTCTATCATATCATATATTATAGACAACTAGATCCAACTTATGTTTGTTTTACTTTTAGGGATTTTGTTAAACTAATTAAATATATATGTAGTTTTTTCTATATCTCCATGTGAGAATATTGTAAAAAAATACCACTAAACTATTCTGTTAGTAAAATTTGTGAAGAATTTTAGTTTTAATAATGGAGTTACTTAGGAATAATATTCGAAATCTAAAACTCCTTTAACACTTTTAAACACCACAATTACACAACATTAATTGTTATGATGTAATAACTTCATTGGTCCACTGATAATTCTTTCTAATCATATCATCATAATTATTATTGAAATATTTTACATTAATATTTTTCGTTGAAATAATTTGGTAACTAATGTAATTATTTACATTATTAATTTATCAACACTTCCTAAACTTATTTGGGACACTAAGTTATATTAAATTTGAATTTTAACTTGTATAATATTTTATTTGTAAGATTTTGACATCTCTAAGTCTAAACATACCCTCAATATCCTATTAAATTCTGTATTCTCTTCATATTATCAAGCTATGATAAAATCCTTTATGTCTAAGAAAAAACTCTTATTTACATTAGCGAGAATATTTGAAAACCAAACTATTATTTCAATATAGAATATGGTATTTTATGTGTTTGGATCATTTTTTTGAAAATAATATTATTCTTTAATTTTTTTTATTGAATTTAGTATAATCTAAATTACACATATTTTAAAAAACATCCAGCTAAAAACGTTTTTCCTAGATAAAAATTTTCTATCCTTATATTCTTATAAAAAATGTTATTGAGTTAGATGAATCATAAAGAATGTGTATTGAGTCCTTAATATTATATAATTCATACTAAATAAATATTTATTAGTAAAAAAAATGTCATAACATATAAGATAAATAAAATAAAGATATTCATTATTTAATTAGATCCATACAAGCTTGATAAATTCCTTTACATTTAAATATATGATTTAACAACCCTTTGTTTCATCATTTGAATGAAAACGAAAAGGATAATTAATTCTTAGCTTTATTTTCAACTCGTGTATGCCTGCACCATTTTTCAATTGTATATTTTCTATCACATACATTTTATAATTGAAGAATTAATTTCTATAAAATTGATACGTGACGTGGAAATTCAATGAGAACTAAGTTTTATTTTTTAGGATTGACCTTATACCCTCTTGTACTATCAACACAATATTAAAACCATGAAATATTATACATAGATCATCTATCCTTGACTAATTCAAATTATTGGAACATTTGCATTAATGAAAATAGTATGGATTTCTTAACTGGAATTATCCTTCTAGAAACATTTAGCCTCTCGAATTCATCAACATATCCAATCATATTAAATATATGAGTGGAGACAAAAATTAATTTGATCATTTTTCATTTAATGACTTTAAAACCTCAATTGAATCATTCTATGATTATCATAAAAATATAGATGATACACCTATTGAAATACTTTAATTGTTGGTCACTAATGAAAGGGTTTCTTTAACACCCATAATTTTCCTTAAGATTTTTTCTTAAGTAAATATAATTAATTGTTTTATACATTAATAATATCCCTCATATAATTTTGATATCAAATTTATGTTTTATGATGTTGATATAATTTATCTATGATGAAGTATTTTATCATAAGAGTATCATGTTTTAAAAATATTTAATAATTACATTAATTAAATGTAATCCCACTAAAATGATGACCCTTTTATAATTATCATATCCAATTGTGGGGAAATATCCATATTTCCACATGAATTATTTCAGTTATCACATAAATAATTTATGACTATATTTGGAAAACAATCATGTAAATTTTATCAAATATGACACATGGATATTTGATTGGACAATTATTTGTCCAATCCATCATATAAAATTGATTCCTCAAGAATCTTAATGGATAGGGTTTCCCAGCTAAGTGTAACCCAAAGCATGAATAAAGAATAATGAACCTATTTCTTAGGTTCACCTAATTGATTTATTTCCTCACACAAGATAATACAAGGTCACCCAAATTTGGTAGGGCCTACCTAGTTGGATGATTGATGACTTGACCAGTTTTTCTTCAGAAGGAATATGACACTTATCTCACTATCTTATCTCTTGTATTCTCTTTTAAAAGTGTGATTGTTTACAATTATTTAGTTTTGAACCCTATTACATTTTAAAAAAACCAATATGTTCAAACATATTGTTTTGTAACTCTGTACACAACTCCAAACATGATTTAATAACCAAAATTAAAATGTCATTATATTTATACACATCCAATTCATCTTATTAATAAAAAAACCTTTCATTTTATATATAAGTCATAATTAAATTCATAATTAAAGTTTATAAAATAATATAATTCATAGTCATGGTAGAATAAAAATGAATCCATCATCATACCTAGAATGTAACTCCTTAAATACATGTTTGATAATTTAAACTAAATCATACACACATATTCATAACATAAAAAACATACATATTTTAATAATAAATAAAGGCATAAAATAAACAAATGAACAATTCAAATATTTAAATAGAAGATAGAATATTTATGAACAATTCATAAATAAAACTAAAAATTAAATTTCTTATAATCCATCAATTCGTTATGAACATTCTATAATTTAAAAAATATAAAAACATTATAATTATTTCCAATATGAACTCTTACATGTAATTCATTATATAGAATTTGTTTTTAATATATGATATTGTTGGAATCCTCATGTATTAATCATGTTTTAATGATCACAAATCTTATTCAACCTAGTTAAATCCTGTAAATTATATCAAATCACGTGTATTAATGTTTAAAGTATTCTCATGCTTTAAGAAGAGCCATTCAAGATCTTAATTTCTCTACATTCAGTTTACTTACTTTATACTATCTTTGATCTACTCTCATAGTACCTTATTTGAAAAATGCTTAAGTCTAATCCATTATATTATCATAATTTCTTAAGTCTGAACACAGTTACTTTGAAAAAGTCCGAGACACCGTGAGTCTGCCACTGGTTATGTCTTTCTGGCACCATGAAGAAAGACACCGTGAAGCAGACACCGTGAAGAAGACACTGTGACCATGATACACCGTTACCATGAGACACCGTGGCTATGAGACACCATGATCATGAGACACTATGACACTCAGACACTGTGATCAATCTAGACACCGTGTGAAAGAGACACCGTTTCCATGACTTACCGTGACACCGTTTCTTAAACTGTTTTGTTGCCTTTCAATTTAATTTCTAATGGTCATATATGAAGAATTTAATGCACTGAAATAATTAATGTTTCTTTATAGACATATAATCGGATAGTACGAGGTACGAGGTACATAATACATGCAAGCTGTCGGCTCCAACACATGCATTCCAAGATAAAGCAAAGTGTGGACAAGAATCAAAAAGAGTGATATACTGAACAAAAAACAAGGTTGTGAGCACTATAACGAAGAACACACTTAGAGCAAGAAAAATATGACTGTATGAAACTCAACACTACTAAAGAACAAACGGAGCATATTTGAAGCTTATAGAACATCTTCGCTCTGTTGAACCTCACAACGAACACAAGATAAATCGTTACACTCTGTTTTACAGTCAAGGACTTGAACTCTACATCTGCTTCATCTCAGATGTTCAAAGCTGCAAAGACAAACACTCAGAGCACTTATAAACCCATATCCATAGTTTTTATCTATTGTGTATCTATTTATTAACTTTTTATCAGAGTGTGTACTTGTACAAAAACACACTCTGTCTCTTTCATTAAATTGAAGGATACAATATATCCTTACTCAACCATTCTATTACTCTTGTGTATACCCACAAATAAGTGTGGACGAGTTCCCTATGTGGGTTGGTTATTTTTCCCCATGAAAACTGTGGAAGAGGTCCTTGTGTGACCTGGACAGTCTGTGTACTCTTTTTAACCCCGATCCAAGGTGTGGATCAAGGTTTATTATATAAAATTCTTAGTGGAAGGTGATAACCAAGTTTAGTGGATTAGGTCTCGGCTTGAGAATAAACCACTTGTTTCATATATTCTATGCTGCTTAATTTAGTTTTCTCTATTTTATCACTTTATTGTATGATTCAGAAATCACTAATTTCACTTTGATAGTTATTCTTGGAAAGAAGTTATAACTAGATTGTTTTAGTAGAATAACTTCAAAAGTAATTTTAATAACACAAATTAAGATTACCGAGAACTAAAAAATGTTCCAAGAAGTTACATAAATAGTCAAACTCTTATAACAGTATAACCTTGATTAATTGGGCTGTATTTAATCTCCGGGGAAACCTTTTTAGAAATAATTTTTACAGAAATTTTTATAGTTACTCAATTCACCCCTCCCCTCTTGAGTAATCTAATCCTACCAAAAGATATGAACTAAAATTAAAATATTTTATATTATAATTTCTATTATGTAAAAAATCACATTATCCAAATATCATATATTTAATATTAATTAATCCTTTAATTGTAACACCCCAAAAATTTTAAGGTAAAAAACTTATATTCGTTAGCATGCATGACACGTGACACCAAGTGAATAAGGGAATATAATATCTTAATAATTTTTAATATATGTAATAATTAAAATATATTCTATATATTTAAATGTATGAAAAACCAAGTTGTCATGTGTTGCACATAAGGGCAACCTTCTTCGATGGCTTGAGTTACACGCAAGATCGAGTTTTACCGAATAATAATAAATTATTAAAATATTATCATTTAATATAAAAAGATATAAACTAGTATTTATGAATATAATTAACTAGATTATGAATATATATATTTTTATATAAATATAAAACTAATTCAAGGGTTACCAATTAATGAGAAACAAAAATAAGAACCAATTGGATATAAAAAGAAATATTATTATTTTTATGATTTTAAAGGAGTTTTAACTTAATAAACATTTTTCATTTCAAATAGTGAATGATTTTAATGAAATATATATGATATATATTCAATAAAATATTTTTTATATTCATACATTAGGTTTTATATTCATAAGATAATAAAAAGCTCTATTTTACACATAAAAACTTATATTTCTATAAAGGACATTTTACCACATTTTAATGAAGAACCCATTTTAAATATGAATTTTGACAATTTAATTAATTAAATATGTAAAAATAAATTTAATATTTAAAATATAAACATAAAATTTAGTTTAGGGTTAATGTTTTATATTTTTTTTAGAAATATATCATTTCTTAATGAATATTTGTTTTTTGATTTTTAATTCAAAACTTATTTTTCATATAATTTATTTATATGGAAAAATTATAATTTTAATTAATTTTAAAGTATAATTAGATAATTTTTTTATCAATTAATATAATTTATATCATTGGAATCAATTTCACTTTTAAATTGATTATAAAAACAAAGAAAATATTCAGACATTTTTACTTTAAAAACTTGCATTTCGTCCCATTTACAGGATTAAATTTAAATATATTTCTTCAAATTATAGGATTATAATTTGTAAAAATTGATTCCATATTTGGAATAAGATTAATTTATAATTACTAATAATAATTAATTTTTTTGACCAAAAAAATTAGTGAAAGTGATTAAAATTAATTACAATTATTAAGGTTAAATTAAGCCTAATAAGTGACTAAACCTAAAAGATAAGGCCTAACAATACCTCTAAACTTGTAAAAAATACATTTTATAGCCACATTTATACCATATAATCCCTTTTATATAATTTTATCCATTATGTTATCCAATTTCAATGTCAAAAAATGTGGTAGATATTCCATTTTTAAAACATTACAAGAGTTCCATTCCTCATCCACTATAAAAGGCCACCTCTTCTCTCCATTCCTCACACATATCAAGCCACTAATATTCATACAATATCTACCTAATTAACTTAAAAGAATACTTATACTATAAATTTAATCCTCCCTTCAGGTAGGAACCCTTCCAAAGAATCCCCTTTGTATAAACCAAAAGAAGTTACCTGATTTTCAGGGTAATACTTTCCAACGATCTATTTTCTTTCTTTTAAATTTCCACCACCTCAAATATTATTATTTTATGTTCATATAATAATCAAATTAATATAAATATACTATTATTTTTTTATTATGGTTTCTAACTATACTAATAAAAGCTTCCATATAATGGAAAACAAACATACTGTTTCTGTGTACGACGAACTACCGCCTCACAAAATGATGATTGTTCAGTTTTTCCTTTACTGAATTTAATGGTTGGACATTATGATGGAAAATATTTTTATAAATGTTATATATTATATTTATAATTTATATATACTTCATTAATAATTTCATAACACACACATTTAATACTTTCCATTTTTTTAATACGATAACATCATTTGAGGATGTATGGACTACTGCCCCCTCAAAGTGATGTGATTCACTCACACTAAACATGTAAAATAATAATAATAATTTTTAAAAAATATATGAAATATATTACATAAATATGGTAATTTAATTATAATATAAATGTAAACACATATCATTTACTTCTCATTCTTTTAAAACATGACAATAAAATGAAAGTAGAATTCATGCGTACATACTGCCTACCGTCTCTATGAACAGTGCATTCCATTTCCTATATCCAATTATTATAGATTATTAAAAACATATATATAATGATTGTATATGATAATTAAGTCATGTTTTAAATTTTATAGATTATCAAAACAAGATCTAATTAATGAGAACAATAGGTATCAAGTTAAAGCTTACTTGAGAAAACTAGGAAATTAACACCCAAAATGGTCAAAATAATGAATGATTATAAAAAAATGGGAAATAAAATATTATAAGAAATAAATATATGATATTATGAATATGAGTATAATTTTTATATATGTTAGAAATATATTTTAAACCATTACACATGAGGATAAAAAAAATTCAAAAAAAGAGAAGGATAAGGTAATGGATTTCGTCTCAATTTACATTCTATTGAGATATATTAGTGGTTATGCACCAACTCACTTTTATATGGTGTATATTCATCCCTTTGACACACAATATAATTTATATACTTATTCTAATGATATAATATGTTTCATTTAATGTCTTACTATCTTGGTGATTATGATTTAAATGTTTCAAAGTGGTATGTGACACTTTGGGATGTTTAAACATTATTATCCTGAAGAATGTTCTTAATTATTATCTTTACTATCTCACTCAATATTTGGATTGTTAAATTTATATTTAAATAATAATTTTATTCTAATAATTTTCATTGGAAATTTACTTTAATATTCATATTTTCATATGAAGAATATTATTATTTTTTAGACTGTATATAATTT
This sequence comes from Viscum album, assembly GCA_963277665.1. Lineage (NCBI taxonomy): Eukaryota > Viridiplantae > Streptophyta > Magnoliopsida > Santalales > Viscaceae > Viscum > Viscum album. Next base: position 1,018,110,414 of record OY728138.1, on the reverse strand, counting down.
TACATATAGTGTTTACCATGTCAGTTATTTGATTAACCAGGGAATTATTGAGAAATACATATCTTTTATTTAATATGGATATTTGATAAGAAATATTTTCTATTTGTTAAATTTATTATTAAATATGAGGAATTTATTTTACATTAAATTATGGGTGGAGCCTATATACTATATATAGCTTCTCGATGCATTGACAGGTTCTTATGAGATGATTAATTTGGCCAAATTAAATAGGTTTCTAACTATAGTTTTAAACTATCTAGAGGAATTATATTGAAATTATAGGTCCTCATGTTTCTATGAAATGACCTCCAATGATTAATAATTTAATCCATATATATTTCTAATATTATTTATCTATTATATTTTTCATTGACATATCTATGGAAACACTTTTTTTCCAGTTCATTATTTGAATGGAATGTGTTATTAGTCATTTACCTTTCCATGTTGGTTTATGTCCATTGATTAATTTTTGATTCCCCTTTAATTACCCTTAATGAGCATTTAAGATCATCCTTATTATAATTTGTTCATTATGTGATTCCTTGTAATCTTAAAAATGTAATAAAATAATTAAATGGTTCCGAGATTCTAGGGTTGGGGAATTACAGTTGGTATCAAAGGAAGTTTAGAAACAGTATCAGAAACTAGATTTAGAAAACTAAAATTAGGGAACATAATCCTAAGATTGAATTTAAGGATGAGTATATAAGAACATCATATATTTTTGGTAAGGTATATATTATGTGGGTATTGATAGAAATACATCCTTTTATATATAATATAAGTGGGAATTGTTCTAGAAAACATACACCTAGGGGTAATAACTCTAATAATGTGTTTCAGGACTAATTTAGGGTTACCTGGTACACGAAAACAGGCCTAACTGCACACCTTGTTTGACACTGTTGGGGGATATTCATTGGATAGTCCAAATTTTTTTAACTACCACTATGAAGTATTTTAATGTAAATATTTTCCCAAATTAGGTAAAGTTTATGATTCTAGGATTTATGTTGCCTAAATTTATGCTTCATGATATACCATATTTAAAGTAATATAATGTTCATAATTTTAGGATCTAATACAATATATGTAATTTTTTAGAAATAGAACATTGAAGGAAAAATGGTATCAATACTAATGGATAATTTATAAGTATCCCTTATGATAATTTCAATGTAGATGGTATTAGAACAGACCAAGTTATGGATTTATTTGGAAATATTAGTCAGATTTTGAAAAATAACCTTTCTCGAATTGAGAAAACTATTCCACATAGATAATATTCTATGATGGATCACTTTATATGGTATAATTACCAATTATTTGTTGGGAATACTAATCCAATTTTAGATGATCAATGGATTAAGTCGATGGAGAAGATATTTACTACCTTGTAATGTAGTGAATAGGAAACAATTACACTTGTAGCCTATTATCTCCAAGGTGATCTTAATAAATAGTGGTCCTTGATTCTGAATACTAGGGAGTAATAAGAAATAGAACTCATTGAATGGAGATCATTTAAGGAAATATTATTAGAAAAATACAATGCTTATGATCAGCAAATTGAGATGAATATAAAGTTTATATTTTAAAGAAAAAGTAAGAAGAGAGTTGTGGATTATGAAGCTACATTTACAAGGTTATGTAGGTATTCTACGAATTACATATGTAACATAGATCACAAGATTTAATAATTATTTAAATGTTTTAAGAAATCACATTTAAGGGTTCTAGTTTCTCTGAATTTCTCATCATACTAAGAGATAGTTTTACATTCCATCAAAACAGAGATGAAATTCTTGTGATCCTATGTATTCAAGGAAAAATAACAGTATAAGAAGTCTTTTAAACACCATAAAAAATGTAATGATTCAATTAAGACAAATGGAAAGAAGTATTTTCAATATTGTGATAATTTTATATAGAAACACCCTAGTAAATACATCAAAGGATTGGGATTTTGTTATCAATTTGGAGAAAAGGGTCACCATGAAATAGAATGAAAATGGAAAAATGAAAATGACGTTATTCAGTGTTATAAATACAGTGATATTGGGTGATATGAAAATTAATTCCTTGTTTGTCAAGATAATATTCATTATAAGAAGACAAGGGATCACGATTAGGCATATTTTATTTACACAAACAAAGTAAAATTATTAATTTAATTTTGTTTTTGGATATAAGGAATATTTTGTAAAAGTATTTTGGTTATGATGTTCTCATCATATGATTTATAAAATATTTTTGGATTTTACTATATTATTTTTTATTTATGGATTTTAGATCTTATTGTAAATGGTACTAATAAATTTTATTGTGTAGAAAGTTAAAATTTTCATAATACACATGATTAAGGGAAATACAACCTTTAATATGATCCTAATATTGAGATAATGATGATTAAATGATTGATTTAGATAAGTGATGACTAATTTGGAACTTATTAATGACTTATTAACAAGTGGTCTATGATATTATTAATTTTTTTTACACATTATTGGGTTTAAGGAATATATCCAATAACATGTGTCTTACTTAAAGAATAAGGAAGAATGGTTGTTTCTAATAAGGATTTATGGTAATTTGAGTTATTACCATATTTCAATAGGATACATGATGATGTTATTCATATGTTTGGAATGAGAATGTTTTAAAAGTTATTTATATTTATTAAAGGATAATTATAATTACATCTTGTAAATTTAGTGACCTTCTTTCTAAAATGATGGATCCCGGACTTATGGAAAATCTAACCATTTCTAAAATGGGTTAAGCTTATATTTGGATGTGGTTTTAGAAATTGATATATTACATCATTATATTATGAATCATGTTCTAAGAGAAGAAGTAGAAATAGTTCAAGGCATTACCAAAGGATAATATTATTCCTATAGAAACATACCTTGTATGTATATTTACTTATATTTTTATTGAGTGAAATAATCCCTTAACTATAGAAAAAATGAGTTTTGAAACAAAAATTTTGTTCTAGTACCTTCATTTAAAATGAATCAAATGAACCATTATATCATCATGGATTTATGGACCTATGATTTTTATCTTTATCCTAAACATGTTCTCTACCACTCCCCATCATAAATTGATTGTTATATTTTTCTTCCATGTCCATGTTTCTATTTTCCCTCTATGTTGTCCTACTAGGGAACCTAGTTATGTGACTATTGTAATTTCATTTATCTATTATTAAGGATATGTAATATTAAACCTTATAAATATATGGGATTTAAAAATAGAAAATATCAAACAATTTATTCATAATATTGACTTTAAATTGTGAGGACATAGTTTAACTAAATTTGGGAGAATGTAACACCCCGAAACTTTTAAAGTAAGAACCTTGTATTCAATAGCATATATGAAACGTTACATCAAGAACACAAGGGAATATAATATATAAATAAATTATAATATATTTACTAGTTTAAATATATTCTATATATTTCAATGCATGAAACACCGAGTTATCATGCGTTACATGCAATAGAGACCTTCTTCGATGGATTCTGTTACATGCAAGACTTAGTTTTACTAAATAGTAATATAATGTTAAAATATTATTATTTAATATAATAATATATAAACTATTAAATTATTAATATTATTAACTAAATTATTAATATCTATGGTTTTTATAAATATATAATGAATTCATGTGTTATCAATTAATGAGAAACTAAAATAAGAACCAATTGGATATAAAAATAAATATTATTATTATTATGCTTTCAAAAGAGTTTTATCTTAATAAAAATAATTAGTTACAATTACAAAATTATATTAATGAAATATATATGTTATATATTTAATCAAATATTTTCTATATTCATCCACTATGTTCTGTATGCATAAGATAAGAACAAACTCTATTTTACACATAAAACCTATATTTTTATAAAGGTAATTTCAACGCCTTTTAATGGAGAATCCATTTTAAATCATAATTTTGAAACTTTAATTGATTTAATATTTAAAAATAAACTTAATATTCTAAATAGAAACATAATAATTCTGTTAGAGTTAATTTTTTTATATTTTTTTGGAAACATATCATTTTTTAATGAATGACTAATATTACTGAATTTAATTCAAAACTGATTTTTCACAAGATTTATTTTTATGGTTAAATTGTACATTTCATTGGTTTTAAAGTAAAATTATATCATATTTTTATCATTTAATACAATTTATTTCATTGGAATCAATTTTACTTTGAAATTCATTACAAAAATATAGCAAACATTCAGAAGTTTTTATTTTAAAAACCCGCATTGTCGCCCCACACGAATGATTAAAGTTAAATAAATTTATGCCAATTTTATTATTGAAATTTTAAAAAATGGATTTCATATTTTTAATAATAATTATTTATAATGTATAATAATACCAATTTTTTTGACAAAAAATATTAGTGAAGGTGATTAAAATTAATTTCAATGATTAATGTTAAATTAAGTTTACTGAGGGATTAAAACGTAATATTAAGGACTTAAAGGAATAATAAACTTGTCAAAAATACATTTTATAGACATATTTACACTATATAATACCTTTTATCTATTTTTTAACATTATTGGATCCACTTAAAATGTGAAAACATTGTAGGAATTCCTTTGTAAAAATATTAAAAGAGTGAAACTCTTCCACTATAAAAGGCCACCACTTATCCCCATTCCTCAAACCTCTAAAACCACTTAAGTTTGGAAAATATCTTAAAAATTAACTTCTATACAGACCTATCATTTTTATTGAATACTAAATTTTGATAGGAATTATTACAGGGAAGCCCTTTGGTGTAAACCAAAAGTAGTTACCCAATTTTTAAGGTAACACTTTCCAATGATCTATTTTATTTCATTTATTTTTTACCATCTAAAATATTATTATTACTCGTTAATATAATTAAAAAGTATTATTAATATAATATTATACTTTTATATTAAGGGTTATACCTACACTAACACACAATTCCATCTAATGGGCCTCATACATACTGTTTCTGTGTACGACGAACTACCACCTCACAAAACAATGATTATTCATTTTTCCTTTACCAACTTTCATGGTTGACCATTATGATGGAAACTATATTTATATATGTTATATATTATATTTAATATGTAATTATACTTATTTAATATTTTTATAACACATAAATTCAATACTTTCCATTTTACACTAATATGATGACATCGTTTGAGAAAGTGTAGACTATCGGCCCCTCAAAGCGATGTGATTTGTTTAAACTAATCATGGAATGTATTAAGGTTAATATTAATAAAAATATTTGAAATATATTACATAAATATTTTACTTTAATTATAATATTCATGTATCTACATATAATTTTATTTTCATTTTTTAAAACATTACAATAAAATGAAAGTTTCATTCATGCATACGTATGACCTACCGTCTCAATGAATAGTGAATTTCATTCCCTATCTCCAATTATTATAGTTTATTATAAATATGTATATAAATATTATATATGATAATTAATTCATCTTTTAAATTCTTTATATGGTGAAACCATGATCTCATTAATGATAATAACAAGTAACAAGTTGAAACTTACTTGAGAAATCTTGGCAATTAACACCTGAAATGGTCAAAATAATGAAATATTATTAACAAACAGGTAAAAAGATATTATAAGAAGTTAATATATGATATTATTAATATTATTATGGTCCTTGTATAAGTTTTTAACATATTTTAAACCATCATACCAAATGATAATGACCATACAAAAAAATAAAGGTTAAGCTAAGAGATTTCGTCTCAATTTACATCTAATTGAGACTTATTTCTTGTTATGACCCAAATCACTTTTATATGGTGTATATACTATCCTTAGACACATAATATCATTAATATACTTATTCTAATGATATTATAAATTTAATTTATTGTCATACCTCTATAGGGATTATGATTTAAATGTTTCAAAGTGGTATGCGACACTTTGGAATATTTAATGATTATCATCCTTAAGAATGTTATTAATGACTATATTTGAAATATCGATCCATTTTTTGATTTTTAAATTCCTATTTAAACAATAAATTTATTTTAATAAGTTTTATTAGAATATATCTTTAATATCAATATTTTAATATGATTTATATTATTATTTTTTAAGTCGTATATCATTTTACATATGATGTTTACCTTGACAGTTATTTTATTAACTAGGGAATTATTGATAAATAAAAATATTTTTTTTAATATGTATATTTGATAAGGAATACTATCTATTGATTAAATTGATTATTATAAATGAGAAATTTATTGAACATGAAATGATGGGTGGATCCCTGACTTTATATTGATTTTCAATGCATCGACAGGTTCGCATGAGATGATTAAGTTGGCCAAATTAAATAGGTTTCTACCTATAGTTTTAAGATTTTTAGAGGAAGGATATTGAAAGTATAGGTACTCATGTTTCTAATACGTGAATTCCAATAATTAATAATTATATTCAAATATATTTTAGTTATTATTTATCTATTATATTTTTCAATGACATATCTATGGATACAATTCCTTTTTAGTACATTATTTTAATGGCATGTGTTATGAGTTAATTAACATTACATGTTTGTTCATGTCTATTAATTCATTATTTATTCCTCTTTAATTACCCTTAAAAACTATTTTAGTTCACTCTTATTATATTTCCATTACCCCATTTATGAATAATAAATATTTTAATAATAATTCACGGATCTAGTTTCTTTTTTTATGTATCATGTTTTTATGTCATATTTCCCAAAGTAATATGGGTATCACGTATATAGTCTTAATATCCAAGAATTCTAAAATTATCTACACTTTAAGATTTTATTCCTTACAATCATGAAAATGTAATAGAATAATGCAATAGTTTCGGGCTTCTAGTGTCGGGGCGTTACTATTGGTATCAAAGGAAGTTTAGAAAAACCCTTGAAAACTAGATTTAGAAAACATAGATTTGGGAACATAACCCTAATATTGAATTTGAGAATGAGTATAGAAGAAAATCCTATATTTTTGGTTAGGTAAATATTATGTGGGTATTCCTAAAAATACATCCTTTCTTGGATACTACAAGTGGACATGGTTCTCTCATAGATGTACCTAGGAATAATAACTCTGACATGGTATTCTGGGCCTCACTTGGGGAAACCTAGTACACAAAAATAGGCCTTACTGCACACCTAGTTTGAAACTCTTTGGGTATATGCATTGAATAACCTATATTTTTTACCTACTATTTTGAATTATTTGAATGTAAATATTTACCCAAAGTAACCAAATATTATGAATCTAGGATTTACGATTCATTAATTTATGTTATGTGCTATACCATATTTAGAGTAATATAATGTTCATAATTTTAGAAGCTATCCGGTATATGTATTTTTTAGAAATGGTTCATAGAAAGAATAATGGTATAAATACTCATGGATAATGTATAGGTTTCCTTACTTAGAAAGTTAATATAACTGGTATTAAAACTGATCAATTTATGGATATATTAGGGAATCCTTTCTATGTTATAAAAAATAACCTTTCCTAAATGGAGAAAAATATTACACATAGAGAATATACTATGCTGGATCACTTTATACGGTAGAATCCAAAATTATTTATTGGGACTATTAATCCAATTGTAGATGAGAAATGTGTTAAGTATCTAGGGAAGATATTTACTACCTTGGAATGCAGCGAATAGAAAATAGTTACACTTGTGGTCTGTTGTCTCCAAGGTGATTATAATCAATAGTGGTCTTTTATTCTTAATACTAGAGAGTAAGAAGAAATAAAACTCATGTAATGAAGATAATTTAAGGTAACATTATTTGATAAATACTTCCCCCATGATCAGAAAATTTATATGAAGAGAAAGTTTACTAGAATAAAGAAAAAGTAAGAAGTGAGTGTTAAGAATTATGAAGCTATCTTTACAAGGTTATCCTGGTATACTATATATTATATACATAACATGGAGTTAAAAATTTACAACTTATTTTAAGGTTTTAAGAAATATTTTTAAAGGTTGATAGTTTCTCATAATTTATCATTATATAAAGAGATAGTTTTATATGCCATAAGAATAGAGAATAAAATCTCAAGATCATATATATTCATGGGAAAAAAAGAGAAAAAGAGGTATTTTGAACACCATGAAAAAGGAATGATTCAAATAAGAATAAAGGAAACAAGGATTTTCCATCTTGTGAAAATTGTGAAAATAATCACCTGGGTAAATGCTTCAAAAAATTCAGAGTTTGTTAAAATGTGGAGAAAAGGGTCACCATGAAATATAATGCAAATGGAAGAAGAAAAATTCCCCTATTCAGTGTTAAAAATACAAGGATATGGGGTTTTGTGCAAAACAATTCCCCAAGCATCAAGATAAAATACCTCATAAGAAGCGAAGGGATCATGGCTAGACATATGTTATTTACACAAAGTGAAAAAATTAATGTAATGTTTTATTTGAATATAAAAAATATGTCATAAAAGTATTTTGGTTATGATGTTATCATCATATTATTTATAAAATATGTATGGACTATAGTGAAATACATTTTATTTATGAATTTGATATCATATTTTGAATGGTACTAAGAGACATTATTGTGTAGAAAGTTAAACTTTTCAAAAAACATACGATTAAGGGAAATACAACCTTTAATATGTTCTTAATATTGAGATAATGATGATGATATGATTGATTTGGATAAGTGATTACTACCTTCGAACTAATTAATTAATTGTCGACAAGTGGTCTATGATATCATTAATTTTGGTTAAAACACTATTGTATTTAAGGAATATATACAATAACATGTGTCTTACTTAATGAATAAGGAATAATGTATGTTTCCAATATTGTTTTATGATAAATCAGTTATTTCCATATTTCAATAGAATAGATGATGAAGTTAATCACATGTTTGAAATGTAAAAATTTATATCTTCTTCATAATGATTATAGGATAATGGTAATTTATTCTTTTAAATTTAGTGACCTTTATAATGTGATGGATCAAAATCTTCTGGAATATTTGACCATTTTTGAAGTGAATTAATCTGATCTTTGGATTTTGTTTTAGAAATTTTGATATTACATAATTATACAATGAATCATGTTATAAAATAAGAAGTTGAAATAGTTCAAGTCATGACTAAAGGACAATATTGTGGCTATGGAAACATACTATGTAAGTATATTTACTTAAATATTTATAGAGTGAAATAATTCCTTAAATATAGAAATAATGTGTTTTGAAAAAAAATATTGTCCTAGTACCTTCATTTCAAATGAATAAAATAGACCATTAGATCATCCCGAATTTATGGACATGTAATTTTTAACTTTCTCTTAAATATGTTATCTACAACTCCCCATCATAAATTTATTGTTAAATTTTTCTTTCGAATCCATGTTTCCATTTTTAAACTATGTTCTCCTACTAGGGAACCAAGTTTCATGACCATTGTAATTTACTTTATCTCTTATTAAGAATATATAATATTAACCCTTATCATGATGTGGGATTTAAAAATAGTAAATATCAGATAATATATCACTAATATAAATTTAAAATTATGAGGATGCATTTTATCTAATGTGTAGAGAATGTAACTCCTCAAAAATTTTAAAGTAAGAACCTTATATTCAATAGTGTGTATGACATGTGAAACCAAGTATATAAGGGAATATAATATCCAAATACATTATAATATATTAATTATTTTAAATAGACTCTATATATTTCAATGAATGTGACACCGAGATAGCATGGGTTACACGCAAGAGAGACCCTCTTCGATGGCTTGCGTTACACGCAAGACCGAGTTTTACCGAATAATAATATATTTTTAAAATATTATTACTTAATATAATAATATATAAACTATCAATTATGAATATTATTAACTAACTTATTAGAATTTATGTTTTATATAAATATAAAATTAATTCATGGGTTACAAATTAATGAGAAACGACAATAAGAACCAATTGGATATAAAAATAAATATTATCATTTTTATGATTTCAAAGAAGTTTTATCTTAACAAAAATAATTAATTACAATTATATAATTATATTAATTAAATATATATGTTATATATTCAATCAAATATTCTTTATATTCATACACTATGTTTTATATTCATAAGATAAGAACAAACTCCATTCTACATATAAAAACCTATACTTTTATAAAGGCAATTTTACCACCTTTTAATGGAGAAGCCATTTTAAATTATAATTTTAAATCTTTAATTGATTTAATATATCAAAATAAACTTAATATTTTAAATTAAAACATAATAATTATTTTAGGGTTAATTTTTGATTTTTTTCAAAAATATATCATTTTTTAATGAATAGTTAATAATACTGAATTTTAGTTCAAAATAGATTTTTCATATAATTTATTTATTTGGTTAAATTGTAATTTTAATTATTTTTAATGTTTAATGAGAATATATTTGTATAAATTAATACAGTTTATTTCATTATAATCAATTTTACATTGAAATTGATTATAAATACAAAGCAAACATTCATATGTTTTTACTTTAAAAAACCGTATTGTCGTCCTGCCCACAAGGTTAAATTTAAATCAATTTATGGCACTTAAATCATTGAAATTTAGGAAAATAGATTAAATATTTTTAATAATAATGATTTATAATTTCTAAAAATAACAACATTTTTTGATAAAATGTTTTAGAGAATGTTATTTAAATTAATTACAACGATTAAGGTTAAATTTAGCTTACTAAGGGACTAAATCTTAATATTAAGGCCTAAAAAAATATAAACATGTTAAAAAGAAATTTTATGGAAATATTTATACTCTATACTCTCTTTTATTGAACTGTGACCATTATTTTATCCACATACAATGTAAAAAATGTTGTAGGAATTCCTTTGGAAAATATTCCAAGAGTGAAACTCCTCTTCCACTATAAATGACCACCACTTCTCTTAATTCCTCACACCTCTCAAACCACTTAGGTTCAGAAAAAATATGTCAAATTAAATTCCAAAAAATTACTCTAATATACATTGAAGAATCACTTTGGAACGGAATCCTTAAAAGGAATCCCTTTGGTATAAACCAAAAAGAGTTACTGATTTTTAAGGTAACACTTTCCAACAATCTATTTCCTTTCATTTAACTTTACCCCACCTCAAATATTATTATTAAATGTTCATATAGCTAATTTTTTTTAACAATATACTATGATGTTTTTTATTAAGTTATTTACCTAAAATAACATGCAATTCAGTCTAATGGGTAACAAACTTACTGCTTCTGTGTACCACGAACTACTGCCTCATGAAATGATGATTATTCATTTTTTGATTACCAACATTCATGGTTGGCCATTATGATGTAAAATAAATTTATATATGTTATATATGATATTTATTATGTACTTATACTTAGTTAATCCCTTTAGAACACATACATTTAATACTTTCCATTTTTATGTTAATACGATAACATCGTTTGAGGAAGTGTGGTCTACCTCCCCCTCAAAGCGATGCGATTCGTTCAAACTAAACATGAAACGTATTAAGGAAAATTTTAATAAAGATATATGGAATATATAAAATATATTATATAAATATATTAATTTAATTATAATATTAATTTATATATATATCATTTAATTTTCATTTTTTAAAATATGTTAATGAAATGAAAGTATCATTCATGCGTATGTACGACCTACCGTCTCCATGAATAGTGCATTCCATTTCCTATATCTAATTATTATAGATTAATATAAATAAATATATACAGATTATATATTATAATTAAGTCATGGTTTAAATTCTGGAGATGATGAAAAAATGATCTAATTAAAGATAACAACAAGTAACAAGTTGAAAATTTATTGAGAAAACTAGGCAATTAACACTCAAAATGGTCAAAACAATGAATGATTCTGAACAAAAAGGTAAAAAGATATTATAAGAAGTTAATATATGATATTATGAATATGACTATGGTTTGTCTATATGTTATTAACATATTTTAAACCATTTTACATGCTGATAAATCACATAAAACAAAAAGAAGGTTAAGGTAAGGGATTTCATCCCAATTTACATCCCATTAAGACTTATTTCTTGTTATGACCCAAAAAACTTTTATACTGTGTATATAATGGACTTTGAAACATAATATTATGAATATCCTTATTCTCATGATATTAAAAATTTTATTTAATGTCATACCTTCACGAGGATTATGTTTTAAATGTTTCAAAGTGGTATGAGACACTTTGGAGTGTTTAAGGATTCTTCCCCTAAAGAATGTTTTTAATGATTATCTTTTCAATATAAATCCCTTTTGTGATTGTTAACATTTTCTTAAAGATGCAATTTTATTTTAATCATTTGTTATTATAAATTTTCTTGAACAACCATATTTTTTTTGTGATGGATATTATTATTTCATAAACTGTATATCATTTTACATATGGAGTTTACTTTGATTGTTATTTGAAATAACTAGGGAATTAATAAAAAATAGGTATCTTTTAGTCATTATAGATATTTGATAAGGAATATTGTATATTGATTAAAATTATTATTATATACAAGGAATGATTTTTAAATACAATGATCGGTGGAGCCTGGAATTTATATAGCTCCTCGATGCATCGATAGACTCTCATGAGATGGTTAAGTTGGACAAACTAAACGGGGTTCTTCCTATAGTTTTTAGCTTTTTAGATGAAGGTTCATGATAGTATAGGTCCTCATGTTCCTAATACATCATGTATAATAATTAATCATTTTTTTCATAAATATTTCAGTTATTATCCATCCATGATATTTTTCATCGACATATCTATGGATCCACTTCTTTTTCAGTTAATTAATTTAATGGAATGGTTTATTATTTATATACCTCAACTTTATAGTTTATTTCTATTGATTCCTTATTTATTATTCTTTAATTACCATTATTGATCATTTTAGCACACCCTTATTATGTTTTATTCTCCCAGTTTATGAAGAAGAAGTATTTGAATAAGCATTCAAGGATGAAATTTATTTTCTTTTTATGTATCATGGTTGTATTTCCTATTTCCCAAAGAATTATGGGTATGAAATATGTAATCATACTTTCCAAGATAACTAAACTGATCTGTCCATTAAGATTTTATTCCTTGTAATCATGCTAATGTAATAAAATAATGCAACGACTCCAAGATTCTATGGTTGGGGAATTACATTAATCATATCAATAGTCAAAACTCATTTTGAAATTGTTTATATCAAATACTATTTGAGGTATGTCACTATTTAAAGGTTAATAAGTAATCATTGAGGTTCATGAGGTTTTGGTGGAATCACATTGGATTTTATTACTAGATTACCTTTAAGGGTTTCTATAAAAGGCCATTGGATAACTAGTGGATTTATAAATACCCTACCTAGGCTACAGGGGGCTGTAGGCCAGCCAGTGGGAGTCCACCAACCATTTGGTAAGGATCCCTGGGTTACAAGAATTCTACCTATAGCTTCTAGATAATGTATGGTGTTGGCCTGAGCCACATAAATAGGCACTAATTTTCTTTTTATGCAACCAAACCCCTATTTTAACTCCTCAAAACCCTTTTTCAAATGTAATCCAACTAGGGAAGTTTGAGATAATTAACTTTAGAATTATTATATCTTATAAAGTTCTCTTATTATCATTTTGATAATTGATTGATTAGTTTTTAACAAATTGGTATGTTTGATTTGATATCTTTCATTATTTATTGGTCTCTTGGAATGATTCTAAATATATTCTACGTTGATATGATTTATCGATCATGTAATGTTTTTTTCTCTTTTTTCACTAAGATCCATCATGTTTCTAGTTCCCAAAGGTCATATGTTTTTTAGGTGTAAACCTAGTGTTATATGTGGTATGTGATCTCTTTTATTCTCTTATGACCATATGATTAAGAAGAAATGATTCTAAGAAGTTGGAATTGATGGAAAGATCCTCCCCTCAAATTATTATGTGTTTTAATTCCTTATATTGAATGGATACTATCTTTGTTTTTAAGTGAAAATAGTTATGTGGTTGATGGGTTTCTCTCTAGTTTTTTTCTAGAAAATTTCACATCCTCTGGTTTTAATTTTTTTCAGTATTTATTAACATAATCCTTGATCTTCTTGATATGTGTGTGTAAAGGGTTTTTGATAAAATATAGGTTTAACCTTTTTCTTGGTAAAGGAATGATGTTTTAAAAGAACCATGAAATGTTTTATGGAATTTATTTTAAAATCATTAATTTTATGAAAAATGGTTGTTTGGAATTTTTTTTATGAAATGTGACAGTCCCTTAGAAATGTTTTTACATACCAAAAACATGGGATACTTGGGTACCTAAGAGGGGGTTATAGTATAATGTATTTTTATTTTTTTATTATGGGTCAATAATGGGGTTTTTCATTTCCCCTTAGGGATATTGTTTTAAGGACATGTTTCTCTAACACTATAGGGGGTTCATCTATGGGGTGTTCCCCTATTACCTTGGCCCTGTTGTTTAGGGACTTTCTTAGTGTCAAATAAGTCATGAATTGATTAATATGGTATAATATTCCTTGATATCCAAGACCTATGTTAAACTAGGGGTGGTATCCATTCTGATTTTATCTATTTAGATTTAATTTTTTGTTATGTATTTTATTGTAGAAATTAAACAGTATTTGATAAATAGTTTAATTTTAAATTTTATTTTCTTTATTTTATATGGAATTTATTTTAGAATTGTTAAAATGGGTGTATTTTTTTACTGTTATTTTATTATAAAGGTTAAATCTCTCTTATCACTCCATGTTTCTAATATATTGAGCATTTTTGTATTATTTGACACAGACATTCCATGTAATATTCGGGCGTGATCCTATAATGCTTGTTTTTCTCATACCCTTCATTGTCCCTTGAGGTTGTGTAGAACTTGTTTTCTATGATACAAGAAAGGGAAATAAACCATAGTGAGATGACTATGTTTTGTTATATCTAAGGATGGGTAGCTTGTGGTGAGATGAAAATATGTTTCCCATGTATCACACAGATTAGCTTTCAATGGGTTGAGTTTAGTTTTTTTGGATTTGTTCATAGAAATGTACCCTGGTTTTGGTTTTTTTCATTATTCGTATTAATAAAAGTGTTGGTTCATAGTTATGGGATATTTTATTTCTTTTTTATCTTTCTATGCATATATACCATGTTATCCTTTTTCAGTTTTGGAAGATCAATTCATCTGGTTGTTGTTGGATTCCTGGGTGTAAGTCACTAGCCTGTGGGGATTGAGAATACCCTTTAGGTATTCCATGGGATAGATTGAAGCCTAGTTGATGTCCTATTTGGGTGAAGTCCTGAAAATTTGGTATCAAAGTACATGTTATGCTTAGAGTTCCCTAGTATTAGGAAGTTGGTAGAAAATAGATATAAATTTTTGAGACTTGAGAGGTAGGTTGTGGTTAGTGACTAGAAATATATTATAGAAACCAGCCTCAAGTTGCTATAGGATATTGGCTCGAATGCATATTCTGTTGTTTTTTGATCAAGATATCAATTTCTAATTATATATTTTTTGTTTAAATTGATATTATTTTATTTTTTTACACCCTCAATTTGTATTTTTTAAGTATAATCATGCCTTAGAGATGTATTAAAGGGATTACATAGATGGGTGTAGTGGGAAATTCTATTTAGGGGAATCCTCCTGTTGTTCAGAATCTCATTGAGGATGTCATGAAAGATGTTTTTTTTTCTATGGATCAGAATGTATTACCTATTCATAACCAATCTAAAGAGGTGAAAGAAATAGCTGGTGGAGAAAAGGATTGAGTGTAAGAGTTCTTATGCTAGAGGTCTATGTCTTTAAAGGG
The DNA here is from genome assembly GCA_963277665.1 of Viscum album. Classification (NCBI taxonomy): domain Eukaryota; kingdom Viridiplantae; phylum Streptophyta; class Magnoliopsida; order Santalales; family Viscaceae; genus Viscum; species Viscum album. The sequence continues at coordinate 1,018,094,453 of OY728138.1, read as the reverse complement.
AAATAATGAACCAAAATAGGTGGTTCACTGGCTTGAAAAATTTATCATGTCTTTGACTTATAAGGGAAAATAAAATCTATCAAAGTGAAGTGCACAATATTTAAACTTTAGGGTTACAGTAAGAGGTGATAAGAATTTTTGTTTATGGTGAATAGGCATAAGATATCATAGTGGAAGGACTTCAAGACCAATTTGTTTCATAAGTTCTACTTGGAATACTTAATGATGGTGAATTATATAAAGTTCCATTAATTTTAGTAGGGAGATATTTCGGTGATAGAGTACACTAAATGTTTTGTTGAGTTGGTTTGTTTTTTTTCCTGTGGTGGTGACGAATGATAAGATGAAGGATGAGAAAAACAGGAAAGGATTACAACCAAATATTTGATCATAAGTGTATATTTAGAATCTCACCACCTATGCTGAATGTTTTGAAAAGGATATGAACGATGAGAATGATTTAGCATACATATAATCCCTCTTTTAGTTTTCCCTTCCACGCAGTTGTAAATTCAGTAACATTCATGGGAAGAAGAGGAAGTTAAATAATAATATAAGAGGTGATGAAGGTAGTATTAAGATTAAAAAAAATTCTACTCGATATATAGTGACTAGAATTGTACCATTTGCTTACTAACAATGTGGTAAAATAGGTCACACCCGATGATCTTTTCCTGAACTTCTGAATAACTACGGTGTATATGGTAACCAAGTCCATCTATAAAGATTCTTCGAGGCCCTCTATGTGATTTAATAGAGTTAGGGATCATCCACTCCAAAGGAAACAATAGAAAAATTAGGAACTTTTAATTTTATTAGGATCTATCCATAGAGATTTGAGGTGAATCAACTTCACATAGTGCAGGAGCCTCTAGAAAAATTTAATGTGGGTCTAACTATAGTGAGAGGTACCATTTTTGGGGAATATTCTATACCAACTAATTTTTTGGATACTTATTCCAAGAATTATTTTATATCTTCCCATTTTTGGATGTTTTGAAACTTATAATGATCTCATTATCTATTTTATAGAGATGGAGACACATCATGGCAAGAGGAAAGAGTACATGTTTCATTTTCCTTCATGTTCTCTTTCAACAACCGATGCTGAGTTAGTATAAGACTTCATGGTTCTTAATCTAGATCTTTTTATTGTTATAATCAGGATAGAATAGTTGTTTTCTCACTAATGTGGGGTTATTTTTTATCGTTAAAATGTTTTATTAGTTTTTACATATGGGATATCCTATGTGTTTTAGGTAGAGAAATATCCAAGATCTATTCATGTAGAACCATCTTCTCTAGAGCTTAAGAATCATTTAGATACTAATTTTGTTGTTTCTAATGATGTTATATCTTATCATAATAATTCAAAATTTATTATTATGTATTTTATTGAACTTTTCCTTAATTAATTATTTAATATTTATATAGAAAGTTTGTTAGAGATCACTATTTATCTACTGCTTGGTATGAAACAAATTTTTATACCATCTTATTATATGGCACCCACTGAGTTAATAGATCATATTCTCTAGATGGATGAACTATTAGAGAAGTTATTTTCCATCCTATTGTTTTTCTATTGGTTCACCCTATTCTATTTTCCAAGAAAAATAATGATTCTATTTATCTCTCCACTGATTATCAAAAGATGAATTATGTAACTTTTAAAAACAATTACACTTTCCCCTTGTGGATAACATGTTTAATCAGTTATAGAGGAAATATAGTTTTCAAAAATTGATCTTTAGTTAGGTTATCACTATTTTAGAGTTAAGAAATCAGATATCTCGAAGGATGTTTTCAAGAGAATGTATATCCATTTCTAGTTCATTGTAGTTCCTTTTAGCCTAACTATTTATCCAGAACTATTTATAGTTTTGATAAACTAGATATTCTACCTATATCACAATACCATTTTTTGGTATCATATATGGTATCCTAATCTATCTAGGAACTAATAAATATCATGAGTAATGTCTGAATTGAATTTTTTAAATCCCAATGAGTAAATACCTTTATGTGAAGTTATAGTAAAGATATTTATATATTTGAGAGGTGAAATTATTGGGGAACTTGATTTTAGAACATGAAATATCAGTAGATCCTAAAAAGGTGAAGTATATCTTATAATGGGAAGAGAGACAATGTTTTTGATATATAGAGATTCCAAGGCCTAGCTGGGTATTATCAGTGGTTCATAAAATATTTCCCAAAGCTGGAGTCACTCTTGAATTTTCTTACTAAGAAAGGAGTGATATTTTCATTGGATTATAAGTGTCATGCCTCTTTTGATGATTTGAAATAATTCTTGACATCAGATCTTTTTCTAATAATTTGGGAACCTGGTAATGGATATTTTTTTTATAGTAATTATTCTGGTGTTAGTATGGATTGAATGGTTATGTTGGATAATTATTTTTTGGCATGCAGTTCTTATAATCTTTGACCACATGAGAAGAATTATATAACTCATGACTTGGAACATTCTACTATTATGAATGATCATAAGATTTAGTGACTTTATATCTTTATGGAGATTTTTATAGTATATTATGATCATAATAGGTTAAGTTGTATCTTTTCTTAGAATTCTAGAACCACAGGAAGAGGTGATGGGTAGAGTACCTATAGAATATTGAATTTGAAATCACCTACACCCCCAAAAAAGACAAATGTTTCCAATAATTATCTATATATAAAATTTTCTTGTTAGGATTTATTATAGGTGAAAGACGAGTAGAATCTTATATTACTTTTTTCTTAGTTTCATAAGGATATATAGAAAGATAATTCATGTATGGTTCTAACCAGTATTCAACTATAGTTATCTATACTTGAGTCAATTATATATGAGAAATAGTAGGATGATGAGTTTAAAGGAACTAGGGAATCCTTATATGATGGAAAAAACACCCCTAGTTGGTATCTCCTCTTTGATTGAATTATTCTCATGGGGAATTAGTTCTTTATCCCTTTATCCATCCGAAATTCAATGATGCATGACTTTCATCATTCTTCGTGGTCCATTCATCTAGGCACTAAAAATATGTATGATCACATGAGATGATGTCTTTAGTGTCAAAGTATGAATCATGACATTGTTAATTATGTGCATCACTATTACAAATTCCAATATATTTAATCATAACACCTAATTCCTTCTTGTTTTCATCAACGTCTTCTAGTGTTGGTATAGAAATGAGTAAATGTTTCTATGGAATTAATAGTTTATTTACTAATCTATCCACATGTAAATAATTCTACATGGGTTGTGATTGATTAGTTGAAAAAATAAACTCATTTTTTTCTGATTAGGGACACCACCAAGGTTGAAGACCTGGGTAAGATGTAGGTATAGAAAATTACGAGGTTTGATGGGGTTAACTCTTCCATTTTCTCTGAAAGGAATACCTAGTTTACTTCATGATTATGGAAAGGTTTCTATGAGGAAATGGGGACATAGAACAAGTTGATTATAATTTATCATCCATAGATAGATGACATGAAAAAAATGATATTCATATTCTAAATGAAATGAACTATGCATAAGTCTTGGATTTTAGAGGATCATGGGGTAGCCATCTAGAACTAGTTAAATTTTTTTATAACAATAGTTACTAATCATCTATCAGAATGAACAATTTTTAGGCTTTGTATAGTCATCTATGAAAGTAACCTCTTTTTTGGCCAAAGGTGAGTGTGTCCTCTCTCATGGGGCTAAATATTATTTAGTATACATCAATAAGGATTTTGAATATATACTGATGATTGTTTACAACTCATATTCAACCAAAATCATATGTAGCTCATTGAAACCGTCCTTTTAGATTTTCTATTGGTGACTAGGTATTCCTGAAAGTATCCCCTCAGTTGGTTCACCATCAGCTAAGGAAGCGGGTGAATTTAACTTCATTACATGTTGAACCATTTTATATCACTGAGTAGATTGGATAGTTGGATTATTAGTTGGTGTTCCAAAATCAGTTAATAGATATTCAAGATTTTTCCAGATATATCAGCTTAATAATTATCACCATGGTTCTTAAAATGTTCTTAATTGAGAGGAATTTGTGTTGGATTTGGTCATATTAGTTATAGAGAAGCTAATGTATATTTTTGGATCTCAAATAAAAGTTATTCATGGGAATTATATTCCATCGGTCAAATATTTATGACCCAACATATCAAATTCTCATGAGACATGAGATAATGAATCATCAGTTATGGAGAAGTGGGCTCATATTTTTTTAGAGAATATTTATTTCACATGAGTATTTGGGGAAATAAAGTCCAATGGTAGAGAAAATTATCACATCCTAGTTGAGGTATGTGACAATTTTAATTTTAATAGTTCATCTTTCAAGTTTGGGAGGTGTCAGCTGTAGAAAAATAGACTATATTGGAAATTTTACCATAATGTTGGTTACTGAAGGTCAAAAACTAGTCATTAGGAAACCACTAGCCAACCGATGAATTTGAAAATAGACAACCAAGGCTACAAGGGGCCACCAACTGGCTAGTGGGAATCCACTTGCCTGCCAGTAGGGAACCCTAGGCTATAGGTATTCAACCTAAAGCTAGAGGCTTGCTAGTGGATCCCAATCAGCTAGTTGGTGGGCTTCTATCGGTGAGCCAGTAGGCTAGGTAGTATCCAATGAACTTTTTTATTTGCCACTATCTAGCCAGTGGTCCACTATCGGATCACTGATGAAATTAACCTAGGTCAGGTAAATAATTTTTTTGTATTTTTATGCTATCAAAACACAATTTTTACTCATACTACATTTTTTCTAAACCTAATATGAATAGATATCATGGAGTGGATCCTCTTTGGCATTCATGGATCCTTATAACTTCTCTGATTAGATTTTTGATCGTGGATCAATTAGTTTATATTGAATTGATATGTTTGATACAATCTATTTTATTTTTCTTGATCTATTGGACTGGAAGTGGATATTTGATGCCTTGATATGATCTATTGATCATGTGATGTTACCTCTATTATTTCACATATATGAAATATGTATTTGGTTCCTGAAGACCAGATCTTTTTTGGAGGGGTTCAGATCTAGTTTTCTACAAGGTATGCGATCTACTATCTTTATCACTAACCTTGTTCTTAAGGTAGATCAATCATATGATGTGGTAATTGATGTATAGTATCTCCCCTAACTTTATTGTGTGTTATATTTCATTCTGGTGGGTGGATCCTATCATTGTTTTCATGTGAACCAATGTGTGCGATATGTGGATCTGTCTCTTGTCTTTTTTGGTGAATCTCAAATGAGCTAGGTTTACTTATTTTATAAATAATGATTGGAATGATAATTTTTCTTATTGTGATTCATGAATAAATGTTTTTTTATATAATTTTAGGTTTTTATTTTATTTTTGTATAGTAAGGATGTTTTCATAGAACTATGAAATGGTTTATGTAATTTTTTTAGAGTATTATTTTGATGGAAAAGATTAGTTTGAAAATTGTTTTATGAAATATGATAATTCCATTGAAACATTTTGATATACACAAAACATAGTTCCTTGACTACCTAGGTGAGGGTTATATTATTGGGTATTTTATTTGTTTTTTAGGGGTTTCACTCATGGGGTGTTGGTATTTTCCATAGGCATATTATTCTAGGGACTTATTTCTCTAGAACCATAGGGGGGTTTGTCCTTGGGGTGTTCCTCTGTTCCCTAGGCCAATTTTTTCTAGGGACTTGTTTTGTGTGCACTAAGTCATGATTAGATTACTTAGATATGAAATACCCATCTAACTCAAAACTATGATAACATAGGTTTGATATACATTATTCTTTGATCTATTTGGATTTATGTTTTTATGATATTGATTTCAGAAATGATGTATACATTGATAAATATTTTAATTAGAAATATGCTTTGATCTATTATATATGGAATCTGTTTTAGAACTATAAAAAGGGGAAATATTTTCACCATGATATTATTATAAATGTGAAAAAAAGTTTGATCATGCTATGTTTATATATATTATTCATGTTGGGATTATTTAACATAGACTTTCTATGGAACACTCATGTGGGATCCTGCTAGGATATAATTTTTCACACCCAGCACACTCTGTTGTGGGTGTGTAGACCTTGTTTTTTCTGATAGTGGAAATGGAAAGGAATTACATTGAGATAAATGGGTTTCATGTTAGTTAGGCATGGTTAGTTGGTGGTGATATTGTGGGATATTGAATATATATCACATAGATTAGATTTTAGTGATTTGTGTCACTTTTTTTCATTTTTTTCTTAGATATGTACCTTGGGTTTTTCTTGTTTCCTTTGTTTAATTGCTACCATTATTTCTTCATAGTTATTAAATATTTTATTAATTTCTATATTTCTATATATCTATTCAATTTTATCCTATTTATGGTTTGGAAAATCATTCCCTCTGGTTTTTTTTGATTCCTGGGTGTTTGTCGTTAGCCTGTAAGGATTAAGAATTCCCTTTGGGTCTTGAAAGGAAACACCTTATAAGTTTCCCTTTTAATTTCTATATAAAAAATTTATATCCATATTGTATGTCTTTCCATATAATTTGAAATGTTATTTAAATATAAACAATCAGTACTTATAGATATTAATTTACTAAATATTTCATATAAATTTAATAATTAATTATAATAATATTATAATTAATCAATTTATAAACACTATAATAAATTAATAAATATCCCTGAATAGGTTTTACAATAAACTATAAACATTTTATAAATTATAAATTTCAAGTCATAATTGAATTTCAAAATCACATTTTTACTTCTATGTCATATTTAATGACATTCTATATTACTATGAATCAGAATACAAAATTTATAATATGGAACACATAAGGAAACCATAGAACAAGGTATTTTCATAGGATTAAATCATATAGGGAAGGTCTATAACATACAATAATGGAACACATAGGATTTAATCCAACATGCAGACCCTACACAAGAATAATCCTATGGTATTTGATGTAGAAACTTTCACTGTTTATGATATAGGATTTACATTGGTTAAAAATTGTGGGCTGATGATAGATGCTATGTAGTATTCATTCAACACATCACATATTCATAGATGTTGTGGCTTGTAATAAAGGTTACTATGGAAGGAGAAATATGTGTTAAGAGTGCTTGCATACCATTAACTCAGTATGTCACATTTGATTAAACCATTCCACAGATGTCTGTATTAGGTGAGAAAGAGTGAAAAAACTATATAGGATTAAATTTACTAAAATTATTATTAGATTACATGTGACACATAATTATTCCTATATAATTAAATATGTGGTGACATATCTACATGAGATTAAACTCGTGGAGAAACACACAATTAATAATACATAGTATTGGTCTCTATATTATTAAATTACATAGGATAAATCTTTTATATGGGGACCTACATAATAAACACATAGTGTCTTATGATATCTCCTATATCACAATGATACAACAATGCATTGTTTTTCATAAAAATTCAAATTGTATCTTTAAACATAATTTTTAACTTCAAAGATAATGGTAAATGTTAAATACCATTAAAAGGTTTCTTTGGATCAAATGAAACTCATTATAAACAATAGAAGAAACATGAAACCCATAAACCAAGATCATTATTGAGAATAATTGAAATAACATAAAATGTAAAATAAATAAACCTATTTGTGTGTTTCTTACATCTCATGAAATCTCATCCCCTTCGATCATATACGATTTATGAATATCTTAAGTGGTAGCCAAATGAAATCCCTCATCCATGGTATATCCACATTTGGATTCAATCACTCAATGGTTGAGTGGGAATCTATATCATCCCATGATATGGTAGTATCTTTTATTATAAAGGAAGGAAAAATAGAGAGCTTTGGGGAAGGAGAGTATAATTATAGGTCACACAATCATGTAACTAATTTATATGCATCAACAATCCTTTTAAAAACATGGATAACTTGCATGAAATAACTCATATAATTATAATGTATGAGTTAATTCCTTGAAACCACAAATATTGTATCCCCAAGGACATGATACTTCTCCCTATGTTTCATAATTATGAAAAAATTATAGTAAATTATGACTGGTATAGAAGATCAATCAAATTCTAAAACATAGAATTCAATATATTAATGATTTAGGATATTCCTATATCATACAAAATATGTCATACTCATCATATGAGAGGAAAACTATCATCTCAATTAAACTCCAACTGATAACACCATCAATGATATACCATATCACCCCTAATTAGATAAACCTAAATGATTCCATAATAAAATTATTAAAGTATGAAATTTATCATGCTAGGTATCTCATTGACCTTAGGTATGAGAAAATAAAAATATGAATCATGCACCCCAAGTATAAAAAATACAGTGTATGTCCTTATATGTGGTATATAATTATGGGGTTATCTGTCACACAAAGCTCATTTTATGACGGATGATCATATTTTTTATCATGATATGAAATACTAATTATACTGACCTTATAATTTATTTATATATTATAACACATCATGGAGAACCCAATTTAAGTATAAATAATAATTTGAGTGGTTAATTATCAATACCCTTCACATAATATATGCATCCAATATGAAAGAATTATATTCTAAAGTCAATATTTTATACAAGATGATATATTTTTATATCCTTAAACACTTTAATGAATATTAAAAAACCATAAATAAGCTCTTGTTCAATCATAAAAAATATGATATATTTCAATATCTACTTTATGTTTCTTGTAATTTTTGGTTTTGTTAAACTCATTACATATCCATGTAATTAACACCAGATCTCAATGTGACTATCTGATAAAAACCTATCATTGAAATATTTTATTGAGAAATATATTTTAAATAATCAAGTTAAAATGATAGTGATACTTAGAAATCATAATCCTAATGTATTACTTCTTGAATAAGAATTTAAACTCCTTTATATCAGAACATAAAATGTAATAATGTTAATAAAATCTATTTTCTACATAAAATTATTTTTAAATTCATCATAAAATTTTCTCATGGAACATTTCCATCATTTTTTTCCTTCAGATAATTTTACAAACTAATCTAACACTTCACATTATCTCTTTAGAAACATATCCTAAACTTCTTTAGGATATAAAGTGACATTCAATTCGTTATGTTAACAAAAATGAAACCCTTTACATTTATATTTAATAACCTTATCATATCCATATTTGAAATCACTATTCAACATATATTATCCATATCCCATCAATATAAAATAAATAATAACCTGGGGTGTAACACCCAAATATATTATATGTATTCCTTTAATTTAAATTTAAATTATTTGGTATCTTGATTTACATAAAACCCTGAGTTAAATAAAACATGATATATTATAACCTTTATAAACTATCCATTGAATTGGTGGGTATTAATTGGATTAACTATATTATTAAATATATTTAGAATTTTTTTTCTTAATACAAATAAATTGATTAATGCTTAATAAATAATAATTGTTTTTTTAATAAAATCATTTCATGATTAAAAGTCCTACATTTCAATGAAATATATTTTTCTTCATGTTATTATCACTATTAAATAGATATTTTATTAGAATTTATTTGTAATTCATGAATAATCATTCAAAAATTAGTTATATAATTTTTAAAAATGAAGATAAAACCATATGAAGATAAAAAGATTTTTTTTTCAGAAAACATTGTATAAAGTGTTTTTATATTAAAAAAATAAATAATTAATTATCAATTAATGATGTTAATACAATATTTATATTATATATTCGACAAAATATTTTAATATTAATCTAATAGTTTTTATAAAGCAAGGAATTAATGTAAATCCATTTTTATGCTCAAAATAATTTTTTCTAAAAAAAGGGTTTCATTGTTTTTTGCATGTTTATTTTAAAATTATTTTCACCAACTTATAGAAATTGAATTTTATAAAATGTATCATATAATTTTTATAATAATTTATTAATTTGGTAATAAGGACACTTTCATTTTCTGACATAATGAATAACAAAAATAATATTTTGTTTACCATAGTTAAAGTTAAAATTGGTTTATTGGGGGGGGGGTAAAATAAAAAATAAGGGTAAAGATTACACTTAAACTATGAAGAAATAATAAATATTTTAATAATATTGTAGATTGTATATAAATGTATTATGATTCTGTGATATATGATTCCATTATAGATTCCCAAGGTACTGTGTAATTATTAATGTTTATGATCTGAAAGGATATATGGGAGGTTATCCCAAGCTCAAAAGAGGGTAGACAAGAGATTATCCTAATCACAAAGTAGGTACATGGGTGGTTATCACAAGCCTAACATGTGATGAGTGTCATGAAGGGTAGCCTTGACATAAAATATCTATTATTATTAATCTTCCACAATTTATAATACTCTCTTATGACATGTTATTTTACTTATTATATGATCACAATACTTATGATCTTTTATTATTCTATAATTTATATCTTATGAACATCCAATTACTTAAGATATTATTATGACCAATTAATTATTGGGTATGATTTTAGAATGTTAAGATCACATTCTCACACCCTTATGTTATGGTTATGCTTATATAGGATAATTTAATAATATATCCTATGTTTACACATACTAAGAATTTAAGGTCACCCATTATTTTGTTTTTATTCCCTAGGTTATGAAGATAGATTTTAAGTAGGTCATAAATAGTAAGTGTACTATGTTAGAAAAAATCTATGGTCTATGTTGAAGATATTTCTGAAAATATGATAATTATATATCTATTATTTAAATACACTAAACCTTTACATTTTTAGGGAATGTATTGTTATGATATATATTTAATATTCATCTAAAATGATGTGATATTTTTGTATATAATGATTGGGTTTCCATGGTTGGAATTAGAGTAGGGTTTATCTTTTAAAGATATTAGAATTTATAAACTCTATTGAAAAAATATGGTTAAGTTTATGTATATTATAACATCATTATGTTTTGGTAAATTAGATATTGTGTTATTTTTATAGAAAACAAATCTCTCTTTGGATATTAGAAGGTGGATGCGGTTGTGGAAAAAATGCACCTAGGGGTAAAAAATCTAAAAGAGGAAAGTTGGGTATTAACTTGATCATCATCATTTTACGATGAGTGGGCCTAAGACTATACAACTGGATTTACGCTCCCCAGGGATATACTTAGGTTAATTTACATTTTCATTATAAAACATTATGAAGGATTTGAATAGATAATATCTATATACGACACAGGTTAAGTATAAGTGGTCATTGACTATAAAAAACATTTCATGATTTAGAAGTTATATGAATTATTTTTCACGATTATATGATTTTTAGTGTGATTTTGTTTCTCACACTTTGTTTTTTGGTTTTAGTCAATGGATGGAACTAAGAGGAGTCATTTTAATGCTAAATGTGATGTAAAATGAAATGATTTTCCACAAGATAAACTGAATATTATGGGATATGGAATGAAAAATATTATTTTTATTTCAAAATCTATAAATCATGTTATGATTACAAACAAGAATAAGTGGGAACAACATAAAATTGTGTACCTATTGAGTAAACATCCACATTATTTTAGTGGGTCCACCAATCCACTAATTACTATAAAATTAATTAGTACTGCTAAATTGATCACACAAGAAATCTAGCATACATAGACAAAAAAATCCAAAATATAATTTTGGGTTCCACCATTTCTTGAATTAACATGGTTCCACTAGCTTCCATTTACTAATATATTTAATTTTCATTATCACAACCCATTTATACATCATTAATTTTATTTAATACTATTACCACAAAATAATTTTTAAAAATTATTATACATTTACTATCCCATGTCAATTCATTTTTCATCCTTTCATTTTTTTCCATGGATAAATAATAATCTAACACAACAATACCACATAATGAATCTTCCATCCGACATAAACCATCACCACCACAAAACATATGCAAATCAATCTCACCACAACCACCACACATCAAAAACACCACACATCAACCCACATCACATCCCATGACAACCAATGATCCCTTATCTAACCAGCATATTCCATAAACAAGATGAAAACTACTATCACCGCATAAATCCCAAACAAGATTCCAACACATCAAAAAAATAAAGCATAAAAATCACATCAAAAAATAACAACACATCCCAAATTCCAAAATTTACTAAAATTGTATATTCTATAAGAGATTTAATTACTTAAATATACTACTTTTCATGGGTATTCTCACATAATGTAACACCCTGAACTGGGATCCACTTATTCTATTCTCTAGTTTGGAGGGATAATATGACTTAGGAATCCCCCCTTATATTCCAAAAGATTCCAAATAAAAGAGAGGGTATATTGAGTGATAGTGGGGAGAATATAACTTATGGTGATAATACAAACAATTGTCATGATTTAGTCACAACATGGAAGTGCTATAAAAAATCAGTGGAACCATAAATGAAACCTCAAAAATAAAAATACTAAAAACAACATCTAAAAAAACTAGAAAATGTATAAAGGTCATGATAGATATATAAAAAAAACATGCAAGATTTACCATGGGATGATCATATTAGTACTTAAAAAAATACTAAAATATCACCAACTACTTGAAAAGGAACCCCATAGTCCATCTTCTATTTATCCCATGTACCCATGACACATACCTTATCATTAAGGTCCAACACATGAGTTAGATTACTTATCTGATCTCAATTCTATAATGTCTAAATGTGTCATGAGAGGCCCTTTTTGGGTGTGAGTATGAACTTAGTATTCCACCACTATCTTGTGCATGTATTACAAACATATTTTATAAAAGTGTATAAAGATCATAAATAAATAGTAATTAAACACATATAACACATAACTAACTTCACTTACACTCAACAACCACAACTAATCATTTACATTCTTTGACCAATGTTGTAATAGAATTATGTATCAACAGTCAGGCATACCAGGAGAACCCTCGGTCTCCCATCCATTTTCACATCAAACAAAACCTCATTCTAATTATTACCGCATATAAATAATTTCAAGTAAATATTAAATCAATTTATAATTCCCTTAAATATATCAAAAGTGTATTAGATTTAAAATCATTAAATAATTGTGTTCTCGGCAACTTGATGTCCCAATGTACAATGAGATATATTCATATAACGTCCTGAATCATTGGCCCCAACATCATGGAGATCCTCATCCCCCAACCGATAGTCTCACACCATCAACCATGGATTTCTATGGTGAGATACTCCATCATAACTAATCACCAACACTATCCCATCTTCTTCTAAATATATGAATGCATCCAACCATATCATGTAGTCAAAACCACCTCACTGTATCCTAATCTTATGTGTACATGACCCTAATGACACTTTATACCTAAAACAGTGAGAAAAATTCCCCAACCACATAATAAAAAACTACAAAAATCTTTGTTGATACATGCGAACCATATCTCTCAACCTTGAAATGCTTAATCACCTTTATCCTTAACCAGAAAAATGATGTCACCTCTATTCCAATGATCAACATCACCCCAAATATCAGGGGCCATACCCAACATGATCCTATGGAACTCACATGGGTATATGCATAATTAATTTAAATTTAATAACCATCCAAAACTACCAAAATAACTCTGAAACACGTTTCATATATGTCATACCAAACTAGGATCAAAATGATTTAATAGAAAAGATATTTCCCTTTATAATCTTCTAATAATAATAGAAAATAAAATAAATTCATAAAGGGTCACACCATAACCACCTAACTAGTGTCTATTTACCAATAATTCCATAACACACATATAAATAAATAGAAATATAGGAAAAACCAAAAATATACATGTATATGTTCACCCACAAAATATCGACTTCTAATTTGAGCTGAAATGGGTGAAAATGAAAAATCTAACAAATTCCCTAGAAAAAGTGAATATTACATTGGATGGTTTTTTTAAACATCATGAGAAAATAATAATTTAAGAAAGAGGACTAATATACTTACCTATAACTATCCAATGAAACAGATGATGCTTGATTCAGAGACTAAATAAAGGATAATCAAAGAAGCCTAGAAGAGGAAAGAGGAGAGATTCTTGGCTGGAGGTTCTATGAGAAATGGGAGAAGAAAAATAGAGGCTGAAGGGTTAAAGGAGGAAAGGGAAGATTTTTAATTTCATCCCATTTAAATACTTACATGGTTGAACACTTGATTTGGAAAATTTTGTGAAAACCTTATGGTGCTACTATCTGAAGGGTAACACACCTTGCACAATTATAATGTATGATTAAGAAACCATGAAACAAATTGTAAGGTCTCTCTTCCCATATTAATAACATCACATGTTCATGAATTCCCTCACATGGTTTTATCTAGCCATGATCTAGTTCAAATGGGATGCATGGTTTGGTCAATAAATTTATCACTAACCGTACACCAACCATGTACCTAATGCTGTTTTTCACAAAATTTATTTTTCGAGACCCAATGCTTCCAAAACTAAACTTAACTTTTGAGACACATACTACACATAACTCCCCATAAAAACAAAAAAAACACATTTTAACTCTCATAATTACATTATGAAGATCAAATTGAAATTTGGGACATATACCAACCAAAAGATTAAATTACTTTAGAAATTATCAACCTAATCAAAATCCTGATACATTAAAACCATTTCACATTAAAATATATCAAATTTTATCTATTTGGCCACACACTAAGATGGTACTGAATATAAAAATATCATAATCATTTCCCTAGACTAACCCAACCACTACACCATGGATAATTTATATTATAACTCACCAAATTTGGAATTAATCACTTAGTAGATTCCCAAAAAAATTGAACATTCCGATGGAATTACACTAGCTATACTCTAAAAACACACATCCCAAAATCATATACCATTATTATCACATATTATAAGATTATCAAATCCTACCTTCATCACACACGATTACCACAAGGTTCTTCATCGCAACTGATTGTTGAAAGCACCACATCACACCTGATGCCTCAAAATAGATCCCAAATCCTATATATATACATATATAATTCACTAAAATATCCCAATTCCTATGAATAACTTAACAAACAAACACTTCACCCAATTCCAACAAAACAAAAAGTACTTTTTTAATCAAACTATCATAAGTACACCTCATGCATTAGTATCAACTATGCCAAAAATAACTGATTCAAATCCATTATCAAATTATTTCTATAAAAATCATCAGATCCCCAACCTAATCAAAACATGAAAGCTCTATTGTTTTCACTTGGTCTAAATATCAATTGATCAATTTATCTCCTCCTTACAGAGTTTCCCATACTATCATCCATTGACACCACTACAAGGTCTACCTCCCCCTTCCATGACCTAAGAGCATAGTGGTATCACAACTGACCACTCCTAGAATTTGTCCAAGTCCTACCTTGGATCCCTAAATTTGTCTCGGTACTTGACTACCATATGTTAGAAATGTATTCTGAAAAAACATCTCTAATAATCCTATCTTCACACATTACTATCACTCCTTTGGTGGCCGCTCACACTAGGTCAAATCATGATCCAACTAGAAACACTAGAAGTACATCATTGATGAAGAACTCTTTGGTGGTATACATGAGTTTATGACCTGAATTATTTATTGAGAATCCTCACAGTATCACTTTCAAATACTTGAAGCACCACTACCTATCTCACATGATTCCTTCTTCCAACTCAAATAAGTCCTACATGTACGGTTCTCCTGAATAATCAGTGACAAGTTCATTAGCTCTAAGAATGAGTTTAACCAGAATATATAGGTCGACAATCTGATGGAATGACACAAGCCATCCTTGAAACATCTAACCCCAGAAATTTATTCCCCTTCCATAGGGGGTGAAAATATGGATAGGTCAACGAACCTACCAATTTATTCTATGATTTTAATGCCTCTCTACTGTAAGTTCATGAACTCAGAAGCTCAATCTTCCCTCAATGTCTTAGAAAATAAATTCTCTAAGAACCTGGCCTCAAAGTCCTTCCATTTTAGTACCTTTTTCTTTCATACATGTACCTGTATGTACGATTAGTGCATTGTTAGTCCCCTGAGTATATACACATACAACTTCACCTTCTACCCGAGGTGTCTCTATATAATTGAAACTTTTCTGTATATATTTTATCCAATAATATTCTTCATGCAGTCCTCCCTCACCCATAAATAAAATATGGTTCTATGACTTGAAATACCTTGTCAAATAATTTTTGTATGTATTAGATCCTTGGTCACCTCTACCAATACTTTTAATGACTCACTCCAAGATCACCCTGAGATACTCAACTAACCATGGTCGAAACTCTACTACCTATTATGGATCCAGCCTGCATAAACAACTCTAGCTACGAATCATGAACACTCTAACCCTTAGGGGAATCATAAAACACAAAATCTAGAAGAACCAAATACCTATACTTCTAACACTCCACTGGATCCTGTCTAGGTGGCATCATGCTAAAGACAAAAAAAATATCAATACTAATAATAAAAGTCTAGATATCACATATAGGCAATGCTATAACATGAAGCACATCTCACCACCCCTACACTTCCATATTGCACCCATATAATATTATATTCAGCCTCATATCCCCTACCTACAAATAATAGATTTGTGAATCAAATACTAATCATACCATAAGTCTCTAGTATGGGATAAATAAGTATAATTCAACTGAGAGGCTATATAGAAAACATTATTTAGCATGTTGTTGAATTTTTAAACAGATCACCCCTTTACTTTATTCCTACCTACCCATATCATATTAAGTCTCCAAATACTCTATACACACATAGGGTTTCATTCTAATGTCATATGAAACTACATACCTGGGATGGCTTAGTAGAATGCCCCCAAAATGCTATGTAGTAAAAAATTGTTTAGCCTTTTTCTGACAATTTAAATATCCCAACCCTGTTTACTATTTTTTTGGTTCCCTACAATGATAATAACCACATAAATATTTAATTTTAACATAATTACCTATCATGATTCATGAATTTTCTCTCCTTATCATACCAAAAAAGGGAAAAACCTCATAATAAAGTAACATCATATCCACATGCACCAATCAAGGTAGAAATAATTAAATGGTAAAATAAAAAGTAAGAACACAAATTTATCACCCCTAGAAACTTAGATTTTCCTCTTTGCATGGGGTTTTGTACACCCAATCATAATTTCTTTAACAATATATAACAAGATCCTAACATTATATCTATAATAACTCAAATAGTAAGACAAAAGAAAGTTCTCTGATACCACTTTGTAACTCCCTAACTCAAGATCCACTTAACATGTACTTCAGTCCAGAGGTCCAACGGGTGTTAGGAGTGCCTCTATATACACCAAAGGTTGTTGACTAGTAGTGAGGGTCTATTGGGTGATAGTGGGGAGACTATATCCACTGGTTATAATAATAATAACTCTTATGATATAAAAATGTTTTATAATAACTTGAAATAACTCAGTGGAAAAATATGTGAAAAAAATAGGACATAAAACAATAGCTAAACAAACCATATAATGTATACATATAATTCCTAACATATAGAAAAACATGCAAGATCACCAGTGGTCCAATAATATAAGTATGTACGAAAAGACCAAAAATATCTCCAAATCAGTGTAAAATAACCCCATGGTATATATTCCATCAATACCATGCACCCATAGTGAATACTTAATCACTAAATTATAGCCCACCAGTCTAATCTGTTACCTAATCTCAAAACCAAAAAGTCTATATGTGTCCCTAGGGTCATGTGAAGCATGTGAGTATGAACTTTGTAATCCACCACCAACATGAACCTATATTACATCTATATTTTATAACAATTTTGGAATCATTTAAATAAATAGAAATTACACACATATAACATATAAACCAATCCACTTGTTATAAATAGACACAAGGGAGTGTTTACCTACGTCATCTAATGCTGTAGTGGAACTATGTATCCACAATTTGTAATAAAAGGAGAAAAATTAGTCTCCGATCTATTTCCACATCACACAAAACCTCATTACAAAAATTACCATGTATAAAACATGTTATGTAAATTTTACATCCCTTAATCATTCCCATAAATATATCACATTTCCCTTGTACTTCCAATCATTACATAATTGTCTTCTGAGAATCCCATTGTCCCAAGGCATGGTGATATTCATCCATCCAAATCCCAAACCCATCGAACCCAACATCGTGATGAGCCTCAAAGCCCATATGATGGTCTCACACCACAAACTCTGGACTTATATAGTGAGAACATCCTCCATAATTTATGGTCAACACCATCCCATATTCCAAAAAATATAAAAAGGTATTCACCAATGTTGAGTTCTCAAGACCGCCTCACTAGGTCCTGATACTCTGTAAACATGAACCCGATGACACTTTTCACTAAAAAAGGTGTCTGATAGGTCACAAACAACCTAATAAAAAATTATTGAGACCTCCAATGTGACAATAAAACCAAATTTATCAACCATGTCACGGGTGACCCCCATCCATATCAATGTGACAAACTAAATCCTCTCATTTTTAGTGATCAACATAACCCCAAATCACACATGCCATTCACAAAACATTACCATGAAATTACTTGGCCATAAGAACAATTTAATTTAATTAAATAAATAGAAAAACATTCCAAACCAACATGGGAAACTGTTTTACACATTCCATGCCATACCTGGATCAAACACATTTAACATACAAGATACTGCCATTCAATGTCTCTTAATAATAATAGAAAATAAATGTTGTAAATAAATGGTTGCACTCAGACCACCCTAGTAATCCCTATTTACCATTAATTACATAACACACATATATATTTGGATAAATCTGAGAACCACCTTACTTATACCCAAAAATGTTTTCTCATCAAAGTTCGACCTCTAATTTGATCCAAACTAGGAGAAAATTTGGAAATTTTCAAATACCTTGGGAATTGAGAATATTATCTTAGATAGAAATATAATTCCAAAGGACAAAAGAAAATAATAAAGTAATCAAGAGGAATAGTTTTCTTACCTATATCTATACAACTTGATGAATGATGCTTGATTTGGAGATTGGGTAAAGGTGAATAAAAGAAACCTAGAAGAGGAAGGAGGAGAGCTCCACAACTAGAGGTGTTGTGAGAAATGAGAGACAAAAATCAAATAAATAAGGGTTAGATAATGAAATGAAAAATGGTAATTTTTCCCACTTTAAATATCCACATAGTTTAGAAAACCATGTGCCCAATGTGTAGTGACGCTGTCCAAAGGGTTACCCACCTTGCACCATTATAAAACATGTTTAACAAAATATACACTAAACTCTGCGGGTCTCTCTACCCCTCTACACCAAATCAAACAATTAGGTACCCCATTTTATGGTTTGATCTAACCATACTCTAGTTCAGTTGGGATGCATTGTTTTGGATGTACGGTTATCACTAACAATAAACCAATCGTACACACAATGTTGTACCTATCATTTTTTTGTTTTTGAGGCCTAACAATACAAAAAATAAAATGAACCACTGAGACACTAATCAGGCCTTAAAACACATAAAAAACATAAAAAACATTGTAACTCTTGAAACTAAATTCCAAATCTTGAATTAAAATTTTGATCACCCACTAACTAATAATTCCAATTCCCTCAGAACTTCTCAATTTGAATAAAATCCTTGGATGTTATGCACAAATTCTATATTTCCATGGGAAAAAAATTAATTATATATATATAAGTTATTATCAATTTTTGGGTGAGTAAAAATAATTAAAAAATGTTTATGCAACTATATAAACTACAATAGATGCAAAGATCACAACAATCATGATTTTTAGAAATGGAAACAAGCATGTATAATTCCATAAACAATATAAAAAAATAAAAAAATTCATGTAGTTTATCCCAATTATCACTAAGTTTTAATTAAAAAAAATAAATTAAATTATTATAATAAACCATACTATCCACCAAAAGGAAGAAAAAAGTATGCACTCCCCACACATGCACATAAAGAGGTAGAGAATGAGTATTCCCTACATCAAAGAATACAACAACACTACTCTTTATTATACACTTAAACACAATTTATTACATAAAATTTCACATAAGACAACTATAAGGATCGAGAGGTTTAGTGTCTTGGGAAATTAGGAACTTTACAAGATAACTTAGAAAATAAAATAAAACATCTTTATTGAAAACTTCTTTTACATGACCACACACATGCCTTCATACTTAGCATAACATGAGATAACTATGGGAAATGTAGAAGAAAATGGTGATCTATTAATTGTAGTAAGGGATTAAACAAGGAATAATATTAATAATATAGTACATGTTAGTCAATAGGCATATCAATGGTTCATAAGAGAAACATGAATATAAAGGAATGATATAACATAATTTTCATTACTTGGAAATGTGGTAACAACATTTACTATGATATTAGCACGAGTCAAGGATGATTGAACATGGATCAAGAGTAAACCCTCATTGAACTTGAATTTGAACGAGTAAAGACTCATTGCAATTGACGTATCCTGATATTAATATTTACCCAATGCATTAGAGCGCTATCAGGGTGCACCCTTCTTAATCATTTAATTTCATGCATAATTGTGACACACAGATCATACAACATGGATTCATTAAACATCATCATTTATTCAAAGATAAAGGAATGTTTAATTCATACATGAAACTCTATAATCAATAAGTAAATGTTCATAAATTTTAATAACCTTGATAGAGAAATGGGCATGGTATTCACTAGAGAATGACTTTGTCATGGAAAATTGTGGTTCAATTTCGGCAGCATAACAACTTGAAATAAGAATTCATAAAAAAGGATGATGAGAGAGAAATGGGTATCTCATAATATGTACATGAAATGGAAAGTAAAGGGGTAATATAGATACATGTCCCAACATATGTAATGTAATTTAGACTCATAATATAAAATAATTACTTGAATGTAAATGAGGAGAGAGAAAACCCTTACGGAATTTCGGCGTGGTAACATGTGTACATGAGAGGCATTAATTAGAGATAAAGGGGTATACCATCATTTAAAAATAATTATTGAAGTATAGTAGAGCTAAAAAATCATACCCCAACATTTTTAATTGAAAATATAAGGTTATATCAACATAAAGAAACTTGGACAAAAATGAGAGAGGATGAAATCCCTTACTTGGAAGTGTGATACAAAGGCTTGGGAGAGGCTTGAGAGAGAATTATTGGGAGCTTGGGGAACCTTGGGTGGATAATAGTGAGATTATAGAAGAGTAGGAACGTGATCCAAGGGGTTTTTGTGAAGATAAGTGGGAGCTTGGGTGGGTTTATATAGAAAAAGAGAGGGAATTATTTATTATTTAGTTTTTGGACACCACACATTAAACTAATCAAAAATACAAACCAACCAATGGTTTTTGCCTGTGGTTTTTTCCAAAAGGGAGTGAAAAAAATTATTTTATAAGTACAATGTCCAAATTTCTTAAAATTTTAGGCTTTCTTATTTGTAGGTGAGTCACACTCTCAAGGAAATCATTTTAAAAGTTAAAATGTTTTATAAGTCTTATAGGGTCTACTATGGATTTTTAAAATAAACAAAACAAACCTAAAATCACATTATTTTAATGTTAAAAAATATATTCGTCAAACATCTCATTTTTAGTATTTTATTACATCACTATTGGGTCATTATGAAGTCATAAAACAAATTATATATTTAAATGGTATTTAATTTTTACCTAAAAATACAATTGTCTCAAAAAATTATGAAAAATTCACCATTGGATAATTTTGACATCCGGAATCCAAAAATAATATTCATTTTATCTAAATAATTTTCCAAATATTTTAATTTTAAATTTTAAAAATAAAAACAGACATTTATTGAAAATTCATGGGTTTTGACAAAAACAGCTTTCAAAGCATAATAAAAATTACAATTTTATTCATAAAAACTATACGATAATTTATATTTCATAATAATTAATTTAGTAATAATATTAAAATATTATTTAATTAAAAAATCCATTAATTCATGAAAATAGTTTTCATAATTGAATATTAACTAAAAATACCACTTGTGCTTCAAAATCCATTTACAAAGTAACAATGAGGAAATGAATGTATATTCTTTATTATATAAAAAATAATACACATAATCATTGTTCTAGGGTCCTATTACATAACCCCTTATAATACCCACATATGACTTAAGGTTAAGGTGTGCGATGGTGACAGACTCTTGGGGTGGCTCAAATAAAATCTCTCAGGTGGTAATCTCTATAAACTTCCACATCTCCCGTAGGTAGTTCTGTTCAAGCTTAACATGTTGAATCTTGTATTGGGTATGGTCAGTAGTGAATCCTAGTGACACCACCTCAATTAGATCTCATACAAATGTGCTTCGTATAGAGAAATTCTAAAGGATGAGACTATCACTTCCTTTTTCTGAATAAATTGGAGTTGTTAAAGCCCAATATTTATAATAATCAATTGATCACTATTTAATTACTATATTAGCAATGATAAAAATTATTAATGGTATTTTGAAATCGAAAAACATAAAACCAAGGAAGTGAATTTTTTATATAACGATTTTACATAATAAGGAATTTAATTAGATCAAGAGGAATTTTCATTAATAAAAGTTTGGGACATTACAATCTTCCCCCATTAAGAAATTTTTCCCTTGAAATTTCCTTTACCCACACTAAAATAGTTGAGGGTAACTTTTCTTCATCACTTCCTCCAATTCCCACATTTCTTCTTCAAACTTGGGGTTTCGCCATAACACCTTAATGAGGGGAATTATCTGATTTTATAGAAAAATTTCCCTATGATCTAAGATCTTCACTGGCTTCTCTCCACAGGAGAGGTCATTCTCTAATTATACCAAATATGGATTGAGTACATGCTATGGGTCAGGTATGTACTTCCTCAAGAGAGATACATGGAATACATCATGTACTTGAGATAGGTTCGGTGGGAGTGATAGTCGATAGGCCACTGCTCCAATGTGATCAAGGATCTAAAAAGGGATGATGTACCTTGAAATAATATTTCCCATATTCCCAAATATCATAACTCTCTTCCATGGTGATATACAGAGAAATACCATGTCTTCAACATCAAACTCTAGTTATTGTTGACGATTATTAGCATAGATATTTTGTCGACTCTGAGAAGAATTAATGTGATGCTGGATGGTTTTAACCTTCTATATAATTTCTTCAACCATTTATAGACCTAGGAGTTCCCCCCAACTTCATCCCAATAGTCCAGTGTTTTTCACCTCTTCCTATAAAGGGCTTCATAAAGATCCATTTGGATGCTTGAGTGGAAACTGTTATTGTAAGAGAACTTAACCAGGGGAAGATGTTGATACCATCCTCCTTTCAAGTCCATTGAGACTACTCTCAACATGTTCTCAAGAGTTTGTATAGTACTCTCATTATGTCCATCAGTTTTAGGATGATAAGCCGCACTGAAGTTCAATTTAGTATTCAAAGCATGTTGGAGACTCTTCCATAACTTATAAGTGAATCTTGTATCTCGATCAGATACAATAGATAGTGGTACTCCATGCATTCTTACCACATATCCGATGTATATTTGTGCTAGTTGATACCATGATAAATCCTCCCAAATTTCAATGAAGTGCATAGTATTTGTAAAAAGATCCACAACAACCTAGATAGAATTGTTTCCTTTGGATGTCTTTGGAATTCTGGTGACAAAGACCATGGAGATGTTCTCCCATTTCCATGATGGTATGGGTAATGATTACATCATCAACTTATAATTCTACCTCTCATCCTTCACTTACTGACATACTAGAAGCTTTGATGTATACTCAATGATCTACTTCTTCATGTTATCCCACCAATAAATCCCTCGGATATCTCGATACATCTTTTTGTTTCCTAGGTGAATGGAGAAATTAGAACAATGTTCATCATCTAATTTTTTTTTCTTTAACTCCGAATTTGACAGAACACATAGTCTTGACCAAAATATCACATTTCCTTCTTCATTAACATTTAAATATGGGGATTTCCATTTTTTAATAGTTTCGACTTTCTTCTGAATTCCCACATCATTCTTTTGAGAATCCTTTAACATTTCCAAAAGAGATGGCTGAGAAATAATTTGTGAAGGTATTGATAATGTTTTCTTATTTATGATTCCAATGTCTATCATCATCAAATCTTAGAAGATTGGATCCTTTTAAATTATCATCAATGATAGAATTTCTGGGTCTTTTCTACTTAGAGAATCCACCCCCTGTTCACTTTTCTAGGGTGGTAATGTATTGAGAAGTCATAGTCTTTGATTTGATCTAACCATCTTAGTTGGCGCATATCAAATATTTTTGTGTGAATATATACTTGAGGATTTTTTGATCCGTATATATTTCACACTTCTCCACAAAGAGGTAATGTCACCATTTTTTTAAAGTAGAGATTACTAAAGCCAACTCCAGATCATGTGTTGGATAGTTTTTCTCATGAACTTTCAATTTCTTTGAATCATGGGTAATGCATTTTTAATTTTTCATCAACACACAACCCATGGACTTCTTCAAAGAATCACTGAATTCCCCAAAAAGTTCTCCACTTGTGGGTAGTGTAAGCACGAGCGCATTGATAATCCTTATTTTTAAACTCTTTGAAGCTCTCTTCACATTTATCACTCCAAGAAAACTAGTCCCCGTTTCGAGTTATCTTGGTTAGAAGGTTTGACAATCGTCATAAATTTCTCACAAATTTGTGATAATATCTATCTAACCCCAATAAGATATAGATATCCATCACCTATGTTAGCCTCATCCACCCCTCAATTATAGCTATCTTGGAGGGATCCATAGATATCCCATTGCTTGTGTTAATATGACCCAAGAATGATACCTCTTTTAACCAGGACTCACACTTTCTGTACTTTTCATAGAGCTTATCCATTCATAAGGTCTCTAGTACAATGATTAGATGCTCCTAATTCTTCTACTTGGTTTTGGAGTATATCATAATATCATTTATAAAGACTATGAAAAATTTGTCCAGGTAATCTCTAGAGACTGTATTCATAAAGTCCATAAATATTGCTGGAGCATCCATGAGTCTAGAAGGAATTACTATGAATTCATAGTGCCCTTATCTTGTATGAAAAGAAATCTCGGGGGTGTCATCATCCTCTAACCTTACTTGGTAATATCCTGACCGAAAATCCACCTTAGAGAAGTATTGGGGCCCACATAGCTGATCAAATAAGTCATCAATCATGGTAGAGGATACTTGTTATTTATCACGATTTTTTGAGCTCACGATAATCAATGCAAAGGTGCATTTACCCATCCTTCTTCTTGATGAAGAGGACTGTTCACCCCATGGTGAATCACTTGGGCATATAAAACCTTTATCCAGAATATCCTATAATTGTTTCTTTAGCTCCTTTAGCTCCAAAACATTCATTATATACAGATTATTGGATATTGGAAATGACCCAGGTATAATATCAATTGAGAATTCAACATCTCTTCTAGGAAGACGACCAGACAATTCCTTGGGAAACACTTCAGTGAATTACCTCACAATAGAAATGTCTTTAGGGATGGTTACTTCCTTAGACTCAATCATCTGAGCAAGATATGTGTGGTCATAGGGCTGTAATATCCACACTTGAGATGATGGTTCTAAAGAAGATTCATCCTCCTCCTTATACTTTTACAGAATCATAGGTTAATTCGCCACATGGTGAGTGATTTACCTCTCATGGAAATTTATGTTAGCTCTATATAGGGAAAGCCAATCCATGACAATAATTGCATCAAATTAAATCAGAGGGAGTTTGAGGAGGTTCTCTGGGAAGTTTAGTCCGCAAATTATGACAGGGGAGGAGTTATATTCATGGGATGCAATGATTTCCCCATTTTCCGTTCTCACCAACATCTTTACTTCCATGATTTTATGGTGGTGTTGTGATTTTATAATAAGGATATAAAAGAATGTATAGAACTAGAATCAAAAAGTACGTTCACTATTATTGAATGAATAATTATCATACCTATCACCACTTCTTTTTCGGGGTTTACTTTGGAAATAGTGATGGAAAAACCTCTCCCTTGCTTCCTTAGAGGTTGTTGGTTTCCTCCTAAAACCCTTTGCTTAAGGAACTATTTTGAAAAGTGCCCTGGTTCTTTACAATTAAAGCAATGAACAACACGTTGAGGTTCAAATGTAGCATTCCTATCCTCTATTGTAGCCATGGATTTTTATTGTCAGTATTTAATGGGTAGGTTCACTTCTCTTCCACACCTAAAGAATTTCCTCATCCCCTGTAGAAAATTTCTGGGGTTTTTCTTTCTGCACCTTTGGAAAGTGGGGTGTTTGATTTTCTTAGAACTATTGGATTTATCGAACTTACAAAATTAAAGTCCACATTATGCTTCTTATCCCCATGATACCCATGAGATTATTTGATCTCCATTTTGACTTTGGGGGCACATCATAAAATTTCCTCATAGCTCTAGAAGTCATGGAACACTAGAGATTTTCGTAGGCTAGGTTTTAGACCACCAAAGAATCGGTCAACCATGAATTCAGGGGTAATGAAAAAGCTAGAGAAATACTATGGAATCCTTGTGAAGTTTTCCTCACAAGCTTTGATGGATTCATCATCTTTTTTCTTGAGTTCAAGGAAGTCCCTTTTCATCTTAAGTCAGAGGGTGTGAAGAAAATATTTATTGAAAAACATTTTCTAGAAATCCTTTCATTCCAATGCCTCGATCTCATCCTCATGCTTTTTATTTTTGATAAATATCCCCAATTTATTAGCTTTACCCTCTATATAATAAGAAAACATAATAACCTTATCTTGTTTGTAACATTTAATGATAGAGAATATATTTTTATTGGAGGTGATCCATTGTTCAGAAATTGAGGGATCAGATGATCTGTTAAAAGTAGGAGGACTTTGTCTCATGAAGATCTTGATTGTGACCTTTTCTTTCTTAGGGGGGGGGGTTGAAAATTCCTATCAACCCATGTTTCTATTCAAAAATTGAGTTAACTAAGAGAGTATCCTAACAAATTTTATGATTCCCGCTCCTATCAGATTGGGAATCTCATTAGAATAGTCATAACATTGATCTTCGCATCAGTTTTTAGCTTAAGACCCCATATTACCAGCCATTTTCTTGAATAAAAGGAAATTTAGGGGTAACACATAAATGGTAATCCATATACAAAAAGGAATAACTTATAAATTACTTTTATTTTCTTAACTTATGAATTTATAGGCTTCAATCTATGTTATCAATGATCTACTACACACCATATTTTCTCAGGGGAATTTACCCCTTAATAATGGTTTATATTAAGCTTATGAATTTAATAAAGCATATCCCCTGAGAGTGTCATAACCAATAGTGCAGTAAGACCTGTTGTCGTGCACTTATTCCCATTCGATTTTAGCTCAAAGCGGTATTTTTGGGTTTTACCCCTTCATACATCTGTGCCAGAGCTGCCTCTACCTACTCGTATCAAGGAAGGGATGTATTTTCTTGATAAACCACTTGTTCAATACTATCCAAAATTTAGGTATGTTTTTATTATAATTAGTCTAATCCCTAATTCTTTCACTTGGGTTTTCTAATCCTAATCCAAAAATTAAATAAACATATCTTTTGATACCAACTATAACAACACTTCTCTTTATTACACATATAAACATGATTTATTACATAAAATTTCACTTAAGACAAATCTGAGGACCGAGAGGTGAAGTGTCTTGGGAAATTAGGAAAATTACATGAAAAATTAGAATATAAAATAAATCATCTTTATTGAAAACTTCTTTTACATGACAACACACATTCCTTCATACTTAGCATAGCATGGGAAAACCCGAGCACATGCATAAGAAACGTGTTAGAAATAAGGACTAGTAAGGGAGTAAAAAAGTAATAACATTAATAATATTCTACATGTTAGTAAATAGGCATATCAATGGTTTATAAGAGAAACATGAATATAAAGGCATGTTATAACATGATTATCATAACTTGGAAATTTGGCAACAACATTTAACATTATATTAGCATGATCCAAGGATAATTGCACATGGGACATGAGTAAAAACTCATTTCACTTGAATTAGCATGAGTAAACCCTCATTTCACTTTATTTATCATGATACTAATCTTTACCCAATGCATTGGATCGCTATCAGGGCGCACCCTTCTTAATCATTTCATTTCATGCATAAGTGTGCCACATAGATCATAAACATGGATCTATTAAACGTAATCATTTATTCCCTGATAAAGGAATGTGTAATTCATACATGAAAATCTATAATCAATAAGTAAATGTTCATAAAGGTGAATACCCTTGATAGAGAAATGAGCATGGCATTCACTACAAAATGACTTTCGCTTGGAAAATTGCGGTGCAATTTCGGCAACATAACGATGTGACATAAGAATTCGTAAAAAAATTGATTAGAGAGAAAGGTGTATCTAATCATATTTACATGTAATGGATATTAATGGTTTCATATAGATACATGTCCCAACAATTTTAATGCAATTTATATTTATAATATAAAATAATTTCTTGAATATAAATGAGGAGAGAGAAATCCATTACAGAATTTTGGCATGGTAATGGGTGTACATGGGAGGAATTAATGAGAGAGAAAGGGGTATCTCATCATTAAAAAATAATAAGGGATGTATAGGGGAGTTTAAAAATCATACCCCAAAATTTTTAATTGAAATGAAAAGGGTATAGAAACGTAAAGAAACTTGGACAAAAATGAGAGAGAAAGAAATCCATTACTTTGAAGTGTGATCCAAAGGCTTGGGAGAGGCTTATTGGGAGCTTGAGACGCCTTGGAAGTGTTCTAGAGAGAGTAAGAAAGAGTAGGGACGTCCTTAAAGGATTTTTAGTGAAGATAAGTAGGATATTGGGTGGGTTTATATAGGTAAAGAGAGAAAATTATTTATTATTTAGGTTTTAGACACCACACATGAAAATAATCAAAACCAAAAACCTATCCATAGGGTTTTCCCATGGGTTTTTCTAAAGGGGAGTGGAAAAAATTATTTTATAAGGCCAATGGCCTAAAGTTTTAAAATATTAGGTTTTTTTATGTGGAGGTGAGTCACACTCTCAAGGAAATTATTTTAAAATTTAAAATGTTTTATAAGTCTTGGAGGGTCCACTAAGGATTTTTAAAATAAATCAAACAAAAATAAAATCACATTATTTTATTGGTAAAACATGTATTGGAAGAACATACCATTAACAATATTTTATTAATTACAAGTGGGACATTATGATGTCATAAAACACATTATATATTTTGATGGTATTTAATTTTTACCTAAAAATTTGACTACCTTAGAAAATTATGAAAAATTCACCATTGGATAATTTCAAAGTCCTGAATCCAAAAATAATATTCATTTTGTCTAAATAAATTTCCAAATTTTTGAATTTTTATTTTTAAAAATAAAAACCGATATTTATTAAAAATTCATGGGTTTTGACAAAAACAAATTTCAAACCATAATAAAAATTACAATTGTATTCATAAAAATTATACGATAATTTATATTTAATAAAAAGTAATTTATTAATAATATTAATATATTATTTAATTAAAAAATCCATTAATTCATGAAAATAGATTTTTTAACTGAATATTAACTAAACATACTATTTGTGGTTCACAAACCATTTACAAAGTTACAATGACAAAATTAATGTATATTCTTTATTATATACAATAATAATGTACATAATCATAGTTCTAGGGTCTTATTACATAACCCCTTATAACATCAGCACATGACCTATGGGTAAGGTGTGCGATGATGACTGAATCTTGGGGTGGTTCTGATAACATCACTGGGGTGGTAATATCTATCAACTTCCACTTATCCTGTTGGTGGTTCCATTCGAGCTTAACGTGTTGAAGCTCAACTTGGGTTTGGTCAAGAGTAAAGCACAGTGATTCCACCTCCTTTCCAAGATCTGATAAATGGGCTTTATATGTAGAAATTATACTGGATGAGGACATCTCTTCCTTTTTTAGAATAAATTGGAT
Organism: Viscum album; assembly: GCA_963277665.1. Classification (NCBI taxonomy): domain Eukaryota; kingdom Viridiplantae; phylum Streptophyta; class Magnoliopsida; order Santalales; family Viscaceae; genus Viscum; species Viscum album. The sequence goes on along the minus strand of OY728138.1, from coordinate 1,018,064,170 downwards.
TTTGTAAAGCCCTGTATTTATACTAATCAATTGATCACGGTTCAACGACTATATTAGCAATGGTAAAAATTCTTAATAGTATTTTGAGATATAAAAACATAAAAACAAGGAAGTGCATATTTTATATAAACATTTTACATAATAATAAATTTAATTAGATCAAGAGGAATTTTCATTAATAAAAGTTTGGGTCATTACAAAGAATCTTTCCAAATCTCCACACAAAATAAGGAGGAGGAGGAATAATTAGAATAAATAAACCAATGATCCATGTTAGAGAAAAGGCATATATGGATCGCACAAAATTCCTAGGTTTCTCCAAAAACCTGAGTGGAATAATAGAACAATGAGGTAAAACAAATGATTTCTAGAATTTATAATCAGTGTATACCTTGACACATTCATGATGTGTAAAATAGACTCATGTTGTGAGTTTTCATGATACTCACAAATTCAGGTCATGTATTCAGTTCATGCCATGATTTCCTCAAACCCAAAACTCAAAGAAAATCTATAAAAGTTCATCATTCCTTATGATTGAAATCATTTACTGTGTGAATAATTGTTTCACTTCATGTGTTTGTTAAGCCCAAAAATCCCTTCTAAAAGTCCTTGTTTTTAATCACTAACCTACAATTTTTAACACAAATTCATGTCATGAAAAAGTATTCATGATTTGACCAAACCTATGTAGAGAAATTATTGTTCCAAATTCCACCGAACCCTCCTCAATCCTCCTCCATATTCCTTCAACACCTAAACTAGATAAGTAACAAGCCAAGTAGGAATGCACCATTACATTATATACCTATAAAATGATTCTCATTATCAAGAATCAAAATTCAACCTAAAATTAAATGGAGGGTTATAAAAAAAATACCATTATATACCTATTATGGATCTCATTACACCCGAATCACTGCCACCAAATAAGTACATTGAGCCAAGAAAAAAAACAATAAGACAACACATATATCCTCATAAGCTCACACAATCCAAAATTCACCTCTCTTCTACATTACCATTCACGCCACAATTTTATCCTCTATATATCCCAAGACAATAGCCACTTTAACCATCACACAAGATTTCCTCGAGAACAAAAATGAAGGAAAACCATTGGCTATATTAAGATATTGTCAACTTTTGGAGAATATAACTCACCCAGACATTTATAAGATATTTTAAAAATATAACACATTTAATTTAGAAGGGGTTTCCACTCTTTATATTCTTGAATCTATAACACATGACACCAATAAGAAAAATTGTATCACCTCATAAATCAATTATATTTAGGTATCACGTCATCAAAGAAAAACTAAACAAAGAAAAACTCAATAAAAATTAGGGTACCAAGAACAAATAAACATAATAAAATCCACCATGCCTCTACAACACACAAACTAAGTGGAGGGTTCTTCAACAAAACACTTTATCTTGATAATTATGGATCTATAGTGGTCTCTCCATGAACATATCTTCGTCATTGACATCCATCTTACCCTAGTTAATGATATTTGAATCATCATGAAGATACTGATGATAATGGGAAACATGGAAGATTTCATGGCTCCTGTACAGATATGGTGGATACACTAAATGACGTGCTACCTCGCCAACATTACCCATTTAATTAAAATTCCTAAAAAACTAGGGAGAAATATTTCCCCCTTTGCAAAACATCCTCTTCCCTAGATGAAGGGAAACCCCTAAGAAAACATGGTCTCCATCCTCACACTACAATGGCCACTACATACGATCAACATAGGCCTTCTAGTTTTCCTTCACCATCTTAATTTACTCTTAGAACATCTAAATATTCTCTATCATTATCTACACCACATCAGGACTATGAACCTCTGACTCCCCAACCCCTATACAACACAAAAGAGAATTACACAACCAACCATATGATGTTTCAAAACAATCCATTCTAATGGATGAGTGATAATTATTTTTTTGGTATGAAAAATCAACCATGGGAAGGTGACTTACCCACTATCCAACAAAATCCAAGATTCAAGATCACAACATATCCACCAGAGTTTGGATGGTTTTCTCTATATACCCATCTGTATGAGGATGAAAAGAAATGATAATGCACAACTGGGAGCCAAAATAATGTTTAAATACCCTATATAATCTCTAAGAAAAATGAGGATATTGATAATAAATAATTTTCCTTGCTACCCCATGAATCCTAACCACATTATCTATATATGTCTTAACCAAAACATCCAAAACACATAATTAATTGATCGCTAGAAAATGAACCAACTTTTCTCTAAATACACAGTCATGAAAACTACATCACATTCTCCATAAGATTGGACTAACCTAATGAAGAAATACATCAAAATTACTTCCCATTTTCTCTCAAGGAAATTATAATTCTGTACTAACCCTATAAGAACACAACGTTGCAATTTAATCTAATTATTGACTAAATAATTTTCTATAAACTCAACCATGACTTCTTTATCATAGGACACCAAATCTAGCTCCTCAATCCACAATACATCTTAGATACACCAATATGAACTTCCAAGGGTGATATATGAAACTCATGGAGAACTACCTCACGAATCGAAAATGGAAAAAATAGCCTACCTTTAAACAAAATTTTATTTTGACAATCTTCCAACTATCCTCTAGAGAATCACCATGACCAACACCATCACACATTAACTCTACATCTGACTCTCCCCCTTCAGACTCATCTACCAACTACATCAAGTATGATTTAACTTTAATATGATAAATAAAACCTCTATCACCAACATCCTAGACACCAGAATTCATCACTACAAGCTCCACTATCCCTCTCTAAACATGATCATAATTGTAAAGACCTGGAAATCCCATGGAAAGTTTTTTCTTAAATACATGGGAATTTTAAGAGTCTGCAGTTTCTAACGACGCCTGATCCCGAGGTCCGATGTGCTAGGAATCAATTTTTGAACTTTTGTTTGGGTAAGTTCAGTAAATGTACATGCAGGATTTTATAACTTTTAAACTAGTGCTCAGAATTGAAATCCGAGGACGCCGATGAACTCGCAAAGCTGGTATTCTCTTAAGGAGACCTTTACCGCGGTTGCATTATATCGTGGATGGAAGTTAATTTTTTTGGGGGTTCTTAATAAATTAAATAAAAATTATGTGTGATATAATTTTTTTTAGGTGGTGGTTATTTTCTCCAAAGGGAAGTTGGAGGTGGGGCCCACCCACTCATAACCTCCCATGAGAGGATATTATGTGGTGGGGCCCACACAAGCATCAAACTCCTCAACCCACCCGAACCCCCTTTTAACTCTTGAACTCCCAAATTAAATGTGGAGCCTCTCCACCTTCCCTCTTAATGTGCCAACCCACTCTCTCAATTAATTAACTAAGCTTGGAATTAATTAATTGGCTCTTCTATTTTGAATTATTTTGAATTTATTATGTGAGCATAATAATATGTGTTATATTATTTTGGTTGGCATATTTTTTCCTAGGTTGGGGGAGAATTAGTGGAGCTTTGAGAGAACCCTTGGAGGAACAATATCCTCTCGACGAAGAACGCCATTTCCACCAAAGAACGACGACACATCTCCTTCCTTTCCAACCGGGTAAAGAAAGGGAAGAATCCACCCGCAAATAACGCTGCCAACAACAACATCATACCCTCAGATGTTGATGGAACGTCGTCCTTCTTCTGTGATGTCAATCATCTTCAAATCGTCAACGTTCAACAACAAATACGAGGTAGGGGGATTTGATTACACTACTGGAAATAATGGCATTTACGATAGGGCATTTGCGTCGGGATCCCATCGCTAATAGGCTTTTGCGACGGGGGCCCGTCGCAAATAGCCCGTCGCGGAAAATGGCATCGCAACAACAATTATTTGCAACGGGCCCGTCACTAAAGGTATTATTTGAGACGGTGATCCTTCCCGTCACAAATGTTAGTCTGTATATTTGTGAAAACTTCTTAAAATCGTATTTGCGACTGGCCCGTCGCAAATACTAATTGCGATGGGCCCGTCGCAAATACTAATTGCGATGGGCCCGTCGCAATTAGTATTTTTTAAAAAAAATCAAAAAATATTAATAAGTTATTTTAATGAATATAATAATAATACTATTTGCGACAGGCATAGTATCCTGTCGCAAATACTATAAAAGAATAATAAAAAATAAATTATTAATAAATTATTTTAATTAATATAATAATAATACTATTATAATTCAAAAATAAAAAAATATTAATAAATGATTTTAATTAATATAATAATAGAATTATAATTCAAAAATAAAAATAATAAATTATTAATAAATTATTTTAATTAATATAATAATAATAGAATTATAATTCAAAAATAAAAAATAATAGAATATTAATAAATGATTTTAATTAATATAATAATATTAGAATTATAATTCATAAATAAAAAAATATTAATAAGTTATTTTAATTAATATAAAAATAATAGAATTATTTTACATTCAAATATTAAAATAATTCAAATATTACAAAAAAATATAATTAAATTATAATATTATAAAATTTTAATATATATATAAAATTTAATATTATAAAATATAAATAATATTATTATTCATATTAATATTGTTATTTAAAAATATAATATTATTAATATTTTATAATGAGATAGAAACTACGAATAGAAAAAAAATTCATATTTTGATTTAACGAACTTTATAACATAAAAAAAACTCTAATCTGAAGGAGGGGGGAGGGGGGGAGGGGGGGGATCTGCAGATTCTGGTGGAGGAAACTCCATCCCTAAAGCATGAGTGAGTCGGCGCATGTACTCCATCTGCTCCTGATGCTGCTGCTGCCACCGACTCATCTACTCCTCGTACAACTGCTGCTGCCATCGATGCTCCTCCTCATGCTGCTGCTGCTGCTGACGCATCTGCTCCTGCTCCTGTCGGAGACTCTCTATCAGTGCAGTCTGAGATTGCAACTGATCCTCATACTGTGTAGCAGAAGAAGATGCATGAGCTCCTCTCGAGATGGACGCCGACATCGCAGCACTGCCATAATAATCTCTCGGAGTCAGTCGAGAGCTGATACCAACTACCCGCCCCTTCTCGAAGGCATACTGGGTGGCCTGCATCCATGCCGCCTCATCAAACTGACGGCCAGTGGTCTGATCTGATGACTTGGCCTGACTCTCAGGCCGGGTCTGTGACGCTGCGGCCTCATATGACTCCTGTAGTTTCAATTTAAAATTAAAATTGTGAATATATTATATGCAGTTAATTTTTAAACTTGAAAACAAATAATACTGACCACGATGTGACGTTGACGATCACCTCCGAGCTCCTCAGTTGCAGGATCACTATACATCCTCCGATATATTTCGTACTCTATAATATCGGGGTGCTCGACAGCCTATAAGAATAAAAAATAAACTGTTAATATTTATAGTTATATAAAATATTTATAAATAATGTACGTACCAGATGTTATCTATGAGTACTGAAAATATGAATCCCAGCTCGATGAGTCACCTCCTGTCTCCCCCGATTCTGCCTCCCCACCGATGATCTCCTCTGAAAAGAATCACTCAACCAGTGCACACATAATTCATCCCATACATGGGATGAAATGTACTCTAGTCGGTGTGCTCTACATGACTCGTCAAAAACTGACACTCCTGCTTTCTTCGTGGCATATTTTCTTAAATTGTGCAAAAACTGACGAAAGCGATCACGCATGGCCACCTCCCATGCCTCGTGGATGGCGTCACTCATGGTATCCTTGATTGGATACCATAAACCCTACAAATAAATCAAAATATCAAGCTATAAATGAAATAATTTTCAAAAAAAAAAATATTTATTTACGTACGTACCATCCAATGGCCGAACATGGCCTGCTGCACATCAATGGGAATCTGCTCCCATGTGGTCCAAGGCTGAGAGAAATAGTTGCGCAAAATAGCGCTGCCCTGTCTGACTGCTATATGTGGAAAACTGTAAAAATAATAAACATTTATTATGTGAATAGATTAATGAAATATTAGTCAAATCCACAGGTTATCACACAGGTTATTACACCTCCGTGTGTGTGGATCAAACCCAAGACGTGGATTTCGCTCGGGGATGGGTTCAGGAATCATCAATCGTGCAAGACCGCTCCCCCTCCGCGTACTCCCTAGAGCGCCTGCAGGCTGAGGGTCATCTGCCAGCAACTCATCCGCATCGAAAGGCAGGTCAGCATCCGCCAACTCACGAAATGTGTCGTCGTCCATCTGAAATAGAAAATGTTAATTTTGTTAGCAAATAATTGATAATTACTATTATATATACATATATATTATTTATGATTGTATATAACTACCATGTAATTCTATCAGTGTTCATCTGCATCATCATCTTTATATATGTCAATGTCATCTTCATATTCCTCCTCAACATCATCGATATCCATTCGAGTTCCAGTTGCTTTATCTCTTACCATTTCAAATTCATATGTGACATCATTAACATCATCGTCATCACCGACTCTTAAATGTGGGGTGTCGTCATTGATACTCATGTATCTTTGTAAAAAAGATTGATTTTGAGTACTCTCTTGAAAAACTTCAATTCTTTGCACATCAGTGAAAGCACATTTACTTTGACTAAACTGATTGTCTCGAATTTTGATTTTTATTATACTCCACCAATCAGTCAAGTCTCTTGATGTAGCACAATAACTTGTGTAATAAACTTGATGTGCCTGTTGAGCCAATAAGAATGGTTCATTTACTAGGAGAACACTTTTACATTTAATATCGATGATTCCATGAGTCGGATGAACACGCACGCCTCTCTCTGTATCCAACCACCGACATTTGTACATGGTTATGTAATGTTGTCCAAGATAACAGAGTTCAATGATTTCATCAAGTATGCCATAAAAGTCAACTTCATTTTCTCGATGATGAGATACTCTCAAGCTAACTTCACTGTTCATTGTTTTTTTTTGATTCCCCATATGCATGTGTGTGAAATCGAAATCCATTCACCACATATGCATTATAAGTTTTAACAAGTTTGGAAGGTGGGTTACTCAATATACACAGCGGTTTGTCAATTTTATCAGCATGTCGAGACACCTGAATTTTTTTAAATAATTATCAATATAATAAACTATACATTGAATGAGTTGCTAAAAGATAAAGAATTTATGTTACCAATTTTTGAAACCACTGAGAGAAATTTTTCTGTCGGCGTTCTTCGAGAGCAGCTGCTGTAATTTGTGGAATTTGTTTATTGATATGATTAACATACAACCTGTAAAAAACAAAGTTATTTACTATAACATAAATGATAGAATAAGTGATATAAACACTTACATTACAACTGATGTCATCTCTTCACAGTTGAGCAGAACATACGTATGAGCTCTGTGATGTTCATCATCCGAAAGCCAGCATTCATAAACTCCACCAAAACCAAGATCTGGCTGGTTGAAAACAGATAATTGATTGTCGATTTCATCAATATTCTTCTCGTTCCATCCCATTCGGTTGTGTTTTGAAGGATACTCAGATTCAAAATAATGGGAGCAGAAAAAAGATATTTCCTCTTGCAAATAAACTTCTACAATAGATCCTTCAACAGATGCTTTGTTACGTACTTTTCTTTTCAATTTTTGCATGCATCTTTCAAATGGGTACATCCATCGAAACTGTACTGGACCTCCACATTTGGCTTCATATGGAAAATGTAACATCAAATGTTCCATTGAGTCGAAGAAAGACGGCGGAAATATTTTTTCCAGTTTACATATAATTACAACAACATCTTCTTCAAGTTTTCATAGAGCATCATAATCTGCTATAGCCGCACAAATTTCCTGAAAAACATGAGTCATGTCTGTTATGGAATCCCAAATCACAGAATTGAACAGAACTCTTAATCCAATGGGTAGAAGTCTTTCCATTATTACATGAAAATCATGAATTTTTAATCCAGTAATATGACCATTCTTTACACATCTACCCAAATTGGAAGCACAACCATCTGGAAGTCTCAAATCTGCAATCCACTGAAAAAATAATAAACGGTTTTCTTTAGACAGTGTATAAGCTGCTTTTGGTTTCAGTAACCTTTCTGTTCTGACTTTCTCAAACAGTTCCAGTTCTAGACGCCTGCAAATTTGGGCAAGATCTAAATGTGCATTTACATTGTCTTTGCTCTTTCCTGGCGTATCCAAAACTGTATGAAACAAATTATCAAAACAGTTCTTCTCAATATGCATGACATCCAACATGTGACGGACCAACAAATCAGACCAATATGGAAAATCACAAAATATGCTACGTTTAATCCAATTGTGTTCTTTCCCAAAACTAGAAATTTTCTGTTGGTTTATTATGGGACCAATAGTGATGGGAGGTAATGAAAATACAACTGATTTTAACTCCGAACATGATAGCATTTTTGGAGGTCCATCCCTTTCAACTGTTCCTTTTCTAAAATGAGATCTGTTTCTGCGAAAATGATGATCAACTGGAAGAAATATGTGATGACAGTCAAAATAACAAGGTTTATTTCCATGAATGAGCATAAATTCTTTGTTCTCTCCCATAAAGTAAGGACATGATTTCTGACCATGTGTACTCTAGCCAGATAACATTCCATAAGACGGGAAGTCACTAATTGTCCACATCAATGCTGCTCTCAGTATGAAATTATTTTTCATAGCAACATCATATGTAATGGCACCAGTACACCACAATAAACTTAATTCATCAATCAATGGTTTCAAATAAACATCAATATTCTTCTTCGGATGTCCTGGAATTAGTAGAGTCAAAAACATATATGGCTCCTTCATCAACATCTATGGAGGTAAATTGCACGGAGTTAAAAAAATAGGCCAACATGAATATTGACTACCATAAGATCCTAACGGACAGAAACCATCAGTGGAAAGGCCCAGTTGAACATTTCTAGCCTCTAAATTAAAGGATGGATGCACTCTATCAAAATGTTTCCATGAATCACCATCAGTTGGATGATTCAAGATTTTATTGGTTGAAATATTCACTTTATGTCATGACATCATTGTCGCTGTATTCTTAGACATGAATAAACGCTGAAGTCTAGATGTAAGCAGAAAATATCTCAACTATTTTACAGGAATCAAACCAGACTTCCCATGTTTCCCTTCTTTATATCTCAGTTGCCCACATGTGAGACAACTATCCAACGACTCATTTTCCCCAGAATATAAAATGCAGTCATTTGAACGTGCATGAATCTTCTGACAAGTAAGTCCCAAATTCCGAACCAACCTCTTACTCTCATAGTAATTTTCAGGCAAAACATTTCCTTTGGGTAACAGTGTTTTAAGCAAAGAAAATATCTGGTCAAAACAGGTGTTTGACATTCCATTATCTGATTTGATAGCCATAAATTTTGCAACTGCTTCTAATTTTTTCATCTTGAAGCCAGGATATAATGCATCCTTAGCAGACCATAACAACTCATAAAATTCAGACGGTGCCAACTCAGGATTTGAAGCTATATCAGCCGGAGTTTCTGTATGTTGAACAGATGAACCTGCAACATCATGTACTAAATCTTGAAACCGGGATGGATCCGGAATCAAGTTGGTATCACCTACTCTGGAACTGCGTTCACCGTGTTGATACCAAAAAACATAATCTGGTTGAAATCCAAAACGCAAGAGATGTCCCCCCACTTTTTCAAACGTGTCAAACGTTCTCAATGCACATTTTCTACAAGGGCATTTTATTTTTCCTTATGAAACAAATTCTGGATTTGATGCCGCAAATGATAAAAAAATCTCCACACCCTCTATATATACTGGATTTAAAACAGAACCGTTTGGATTTCTACGTTGATTTATCCATATGCGGTTATCTAATAATGACAGTTGACGACCTCGTTGTTCCATATCTTTCTATAAAATATAAAATCATTACTGGTTTTGAATAATTTGTTAGAAAAAACACTCAAGCAAGGATAATTATAGAGTTTACATCATACACGACTAACGCAAACTTTTTATTAAGATAGACCTAAAAATTGACCCTTTAAGAATTGAATATGTTGAGAATAAAGCAAAACCTGTTACAAATATTGTTAATTTTAATATTATATAATTTTTTTATTATTTTAATAATACTAATATTATTTTTTCATAAATATTAATTATATAATAATAAAATTATTACATTATTAGTATATTTTATTATTAATATTAAAATAATATAATTTTCTATATTATATACAATTCTACTTTCATCTGTGTGTTTAACATTTTGTCTCCACATGTAATATTTGCATTCACTTTCACCTCTCCGTTGGTGAGTATGTTGATAATTTTGAAAAAGAATGCAAATATTACATGTGGAGACAGAAAACACACAGATGAAAGGAGAATTGTATATAATATAGAAAATTATATTATTTTAATATTAATAATAAAATATACTAATAATGTAATAATGTTATTATTCCTAATTATTGGTAATTATTCCTAATTATTGGTAATTATTCCTAATTATTGGTAATTATTGGTAATTATTACTAATTATTGGTAATTATTGGTAATTATTACTAATTATTACTAATTATTACTAATTATTACAAATTATTAATAATTATTGGTAATTATTGGTAATTATTGGTAATTATTGGTAATTATTACTAGTTATTGGTAATTATTGTTAATTATTAATAATTATTGGTAATTATTACTAATTATTACTAATTATTACTAATTATTACTAATTATTACTAATTATTATTAATTATTTGTAATTATTGGTAATTATTGGTAATTATTACTAATTATTGGCAATTATTACTAATTATTACGAATTATTACTAATTATTACTAATTATTACCAATTATTGGTAATTATTGGTAATTACTGGTAATTATTAGTAATTATTGGCAATTATTACTAATTATTGGTAATTATTACTAATTACTGGTAATTATTGGTAATTATTGGTAATTATTACCAATTATTTGTAATTATTGGTAATTATTGGTAATTATTACTAATTAATGGTAATTACTGGTAATTATTTCTAATTAATGGTAATTATTGGTAATTATTTCTAATTAATGGTAATTATTGGTAATTATTTCAAATTATTACTAATTATTGATAATTATTGGTAATTATTGGTAATTATTAGTAATTATTACTAGTTATTGGTAATTATTGTTAATTATTACTAATTATTGGTAATTATTACTAATTGTTACTAATTATTACTAATTATTACTAATTATTACTAATTATTACTAATTATTACTAATTATTATTAATTATTTGTAATTATTGGTAATTATTACTAATTATTGGTAATTATTACTAATTATTACGAATTATTACTAATTATTACTAATTATTACTAATTATTGGTAATTATTGGTAATTACTGGTAATTATTAGTAATTATTGGTAATTATTACTAATTATTGGTAATTATTACTAATTACTAGTAATTATTGGTAATTATTGGTAATTATTACCAATTATTACTAATTATTGGTAATTATTGGTAATTATTACTAATTAATGGTAATTACTGGTAATTATTTCTAATTAATGGTAATTATTGGTAATTATTTCTAATTATTACTAATTACTTGTAATTATTGGTAATTATTGGTAATTATTTCTAATTATAAATAATTATTGGTAATTATTACTAATTATTGGTAATTATTCCTAATTATTGGCTATTATTACTAATTATTAGTAATTATTGGTAATTATTGGTAATTATTACTAATTATTACTAATTATTGGTAATTATTACTAATTATTGATAATTATTACTAATTATTACTAATTATTGGTAATTATTGGTAATTATTGGTAATTATTACTAATTATTACGAATTATTGGTAATTATTACTAATTATTACGAATTATTGGTAATTATTACTAATTATTACTAATTATTGGTAATTATTACTAATTATTACTAATTATTGTTAATTATTGGTAATTATTTCTAATTATTAATAATGATTGGTAATTATTACTAATTATTACTAATTATTGGTAATTAGTGATAATTATTACCAATTATTACTAATTATTACTAATTATTCCTAATTATTACTATTTATTACTAATTATTGGAAATTATTACTAATTATTGGTAATTATTACTAATTATTGGAAATTATTACTAATTATTGGAAATTATTGGTAATTATTGGTAATCATTAATAATTATAACTAATCATTACTAATTATTGGTAATAATTGGCAATTATTGGCAATTATTGGTAATTATTGGTAATTATTGGTAATTATTGGTAATTATTGGTAATTATTGGTAATTATTGGTAATTATTGGTAATTATTGGTAATTAATGATAATTATTGGTAATTATTGGTAATTATTCTTAATTATTGGTAATTATTCCTAATTATTGGTAATTATTCCTAATTATTGGTAATTATTGGTAATTATTCTTAATTATTGGTAATTATTCCTAATTATTGGTAATTATTCTTAATTATTGGTAATTATTCCTAATTATTTCTAATTATTCCTAATTATTGGTAATTATTCCTAATTATTGGTAATTATTGGTAATTATTGGTAATTATTGGTAATTATTGATAATTATTGGTAATTATTGGTAATTATTCCTAATTATTGGTAATTATTGGTAATTATTGGTAATTATTCCTTATTATTGGTAATTATTCCTAATTATTGGTAATTATTCCTAATTATTGGTAATTATTCCTAATTATTGGTAATTATTCCTAATTATTGGTAATTATTCCTAATTATTGGTAATTATTCTTAATTAGAGGTAATTATTCCTAATTATTGGTAAATATTGACAATTATTTGCAATTATTGGTAAATATTGGTAATTATTTGAAAAAATATTGACAAATATTAGCAATTATTGAATATTGGGAATTATTATTAGTTATTACTAATTATTAGTAATTATTACTAATTATTAGTAATTATTATAAATTATTACTAATTAATGTTAATTATTTCTAATTATTATTAATTAATTAAAATTAATTTTAATTTTTCATAATTACTGCTAATTAATTGTAATTACAGCTAACTATTTTAAATTAGTGTTTAATTGTCTCTAATTACTATTAATTATTAATACTTATTCATAATTATTTCTAATTAGAAATCAAAAAAAAATTCAAAAAATTTAAACTAAATAAATAGAATAAATAAAATAAATATTAAATTAAAATTCAGATAAAAACCTTAAACTTGATGTCAATGTCGAGCCGTTGTAAATGTAGAACACCACCAACTGAATCCTCGAAGTCGGAAAAAAAATTTTACAATTGAAAGTCGTAAAAGATTGAGAGTGAAAAAATTGGAACGGTTGAGATTTGAGAGTGGAGAAATTGTAATGGTTGACAGTATTTATAGGTTGGATTAATTGCGACGGGCTTTTTTGCGACGGGTTTTCCGTCGCAAATAACGTTTTTTCCGACGGGGCCTGTCGCAAATAACCCTGGCCGCATTTAATTATTGGCGACATTAAAACGGTTATTTGTGACGGGCCCCGTCGCAAATATCCCCTGCCGCCGGGGTATTTGCGACGGGGATATAACCCCGTCGCAAATAACCCTGACCGCATTTAATTATGGGCGGCATTTAAACGGGTATTTGCGACGGGTCCCGTCGCAAATAATTCCTGCCGCCTGGGTATTTGCGACGGGACTGCATTCCCGTCGCAACTAGTCTTTAACCACCGCCGGTTATTTGCGACGAGGTTCTATCGCCGTCGCAAATAAACTTCGCGCGGTTTGGCGCACATTTCGCGCCAAACTATTTGCGACGGGTAAAAAAACCCATCGCAAATAACAGATTATTTGCGACGGGAATAGTTGCCCGTCACAAATACTCCTTTGCGAAAGGTATTTGCGATAAGAATAATTCCCGTCGCAAATACCCCGTAGCTATTAACCATTTTTCCCGTAGTGTTATTTATAAATTAATAAAATTATACCCTCATTCTTCGATGAATGCTTTGCATCGTCATTGGCCAATTGATATCACCTAATACGGAGGGCGCGGGTCGAACCAACATGGCCCGACGCCCCTCCGTTGGTTATTGTTGATTGACGTCGGAGGTGAAGCCGAAAGGGCGTGGTGCCATCGCACCGTGCTAGAGAAGAACCCTGGGACGGAGGAGGCGGTGGCGTCGGTGACTGGAGGCGGTGACGACAGCGGAAACTGTGCGCCGACCACATGGAGGGAGACCGGCGGCCGCTCGGGCCGCCCAGACCGCGGGACAACCGGCCAGCCGAATCTGCCGGTCCGTGTGCAGGAGCCACGGCTCACGAAGGCGCCGCGTAAAGGGAGACCGCGTCCGTAATCCGCATGCCGCTCGACTGGAAGAACCGGCTGGCCGCCTGCCGGCCGGGCTGGAAAACCACGGTGCCCGCAGGCGCCACGCAGAGGAGACCGCGGGCCGCATTCGCGGGCCTCTCGGCATGGAGAACCGACCGGCCACTTGCCGACCCGTCTGGAGAATCGCGACACCCGCAGGCGCCATGTCAGAAGAACCGCAGCCTGCTGTGCGGGCCGCGTATGCTAGGCAGAACAGGCCGGCTATGGCCGGCCAGTCAGGAGAGGAGGCGGCGCCACCGGGTGAACCGGACCGGCCCACTATGTGGGCCAGGTTTTCATGTGGGTTGCGCCCCACTGGGCCGGGCCGACCCCCAGCCTGGTCGGACCCACCGAGGTGGGTTGGACCGACCCGCCAGCCCATTGGTCTTGACGGGCCGGGCTCAACTTTGCTTAAACGCGAATAACTTCTAGACCGCACATCCTATTGATGCGCCGTCTGCGGCATAGGGACCCTCACGACGAGGCGGGCCTTTTCAATACTCTAAGTGGGTTCTGGATAAATTTGGAAAACTTCCGGGTTGGATCGAACGTAAAATCCAACCGGGCCCCTGGAACAGAAATGCCAATAACTCTCAGACCGGGCGTCTGATTTACACACCATCTATCACATTGGGTTCCTTTTGATGAGATGGAACTACATGATACATCAACTCGAGACTTCATGATAGTTGATGTATTGACACTTGGCTTGAGGAGCAGACCCTCCCAGAATCGATTGTGCTGTGTGCGGGAACCCTAGAGCTGGCTGTGACGACTATTGTACCAGAATCCTACGTGGGTTCGACAACGACGACTACTGTTCCAGAATCCTACATGGGTTTGACATCGATGACTACTGAACTGGAGTCCTTCATGGATTCGACTGCAATGACTACTGTACCGAGATCCTCCGTGGGTCTGACAGTTCTGACTTCTGTTCCTGTATCCTGTGTGGGTCTGACAGAGTAGCTGGTCCTGTATCCTGTGTGGGTCCGACAGCTTAGCTGGTCCTGTATCCTATGTGGGTCCGACAACTTAGATGAATAAGTGACTACATATGATCATCTTTATCACTCTATGAAAGATGTATACCTGTGTAAGCTGAGTCATGTCTTTTAACCATTATCATCGTGGTGATTAACATTACTTTCATTGTGGACTAGGTTGTGATTGGGCATGAGAGTTGGAGCTGGACTGTGACTGGTAACTTAGGTATATGTATGGGCATATACCTAAGTAGGGTTGGTTGATACTTCATGATTGTGTATTTCTAATGTGGTTTATCTTTTGTGGATTCTGGGAGACCTTTAGGGGTCTCGGGGTCCCCTACTGATTATTGTTATACTCACCCCTTCACGGGCTTCGCCCGCACCTTGTTGTGTTCTGTGTAGACGATGAGAAGTAGTGATTGAGGCTGAGGGTGACAGACAGAGTCTGCTTGGAGCTGGACTAAATGGGACATACCATAGGGACTAGTTGTTCGAGTTATGTACCTATCCTTTAGGTAGGATTTTGCCGGTGGACGATCCAGGAGCTGTTTTCCCTTTTTACTTGTACTTGTTGTTCAGTTGGGTTTATATATTGGCCCACTAACTTTCAGCACACCTTAATTTTCTATTTTAGTACTTGTTTCCTCTTCTGCTTGTGTTCAGAGTGTGTGTGTGTGTTACAGGTTTAAAGGAAATTCCTTCCCTTTTTATCAGGATTACGCCTTTGGTGCTAGTCGCCAGCCCCTGGCCTATGGAAGGCGGGCTTGGGGTAGTCACAACACGGGCCTCGAGGACGGGTCGTGATAATAATCTTGAATCACATCACCTTGAGACTTCTGACCGATGCATAGAAAACTACTTTCCACTTTTATAATGTGTAAGAGATATAAAAATCATAATTTTAGAGAAACCCAATCTGCAAATGCTGGATTATATCCATATATTACTAATAAAAGACACATTTTAGGATCTTTTGGTCCTTGAAAACCCCAAAGCACTCATCGATAAGGTAATACTGCGAAAAAATCATATTGGACACAACCAATGCTATCTCAAAATCATGGTTGGAATAGTTACACTCTTGGATATGTATCTTCATAGACCCATAAGATATAATTTCTATCTTTTGTATCAATAATTATACCAATCCTATATGGGATGCATCAAAGAAATCCTTATAATTCACACCTTCCTTAGGAAACCAAAACACTGGGGCACTGTATAATATCTCTTTATTAAACCAAACATTTCCTAAAACTAAATTTTCTATATTAAATCCTGGTCCTTCTAGTTCAAAGATATCAGTTGGGATATAAATCAAGAGAAACCATGCACAAACCTCCAGTAATAGCACACAAGATCATGGAAAATGAATTTTTTCCTTGTTCTTATGTGATTCCTAAGAAATAAATGCCTCAATAATTTATGGGCCTATGCCCACACCTCAATGACACACCTTGTGCCTAAGTAAATTCAACCCTCACATATATAAATTTCACTTGGAAATATTTCCATAGAGATTATGGTGTCGAAACACATACAAAATAACTCTATTATGATCAACATCATCCTCCTATGACTTCAAGTAGATCGGGATATTGTCGATAAAAACGAATAAGAAATGATCTAAGAACAAATAAAACATATAATTCATGAGTAGCATGTTCATAGGTGGCTCATTTGGGAAATTTAATGTCCTGAAAATGAACTCAAAGTTCCCATACCAACACTTGGGGGTATTATTTATAATATCTTCATACTTCACCCTCATTTTGTGATATCTTGATCACAAACAAATATTTAAAATCCAATTGGATCCATTTATCATGTCAAACAATCCACCTATCCTCAAAAGGGGGTAATGGTTCTTGAAGTAACATGATTTAACCTCTGGTAGTCTACACACAACCTTATACTATCATCCTAATTCTTAGATAATAACATTGTTTCACCCTAAGGAGACACAATGGGTTAGATGGAACCCCTATATATAAAATCATTAACCTATATTGTTAATTAACATAGATCCATGTGCACCATTCAATAAATATCCATCAAAATCAGATATATAACCTGTTTATCTCTTTCCAAAACAAAAAATAACATCAAGGAGGTAGTGTTATAAAATAATTTGGTAAAGTACAAATAAAATTCAATAAAACCTTATAAATATCCCCCAAAAAATCTTTTATTGAAATCTCCACCAACTGAGACAAAATAGGACCTATTATACTTCCAACCATCCATTAACCCCCTAAAAAATGAACAACATCCATTGGTCCTTCACATCATAAAAAGAAACCCTCCCATAAAAGTATTTGATGAATACACATATGGAATACATCCAATATATAATAAGGATTAAATAATATTGATGTATCTATAGTAGAAATAAATTCTCCACAAACTGGTGTTTCTCAATCACCGGTCTACATCCTCGTTACACATAAAAAAATACAGCATAACCTCTAACTAGTGTGGATAACACTAGGGGGATGGGAAGTATCTCTATATCTAGTCCCAAAGCACATAAAAAATTAGGATCAATAAAGAATTATGAGATTCCAAAATAAAACAAGGCATAAACTAGTGTATATGATAGAATAATCATACCTTAAAATACATCTAGAACAGCTAGCACTGACACCTCCATCGTATGCCTCTTCCGAAGACTAGATCTTTTTCCTCTCTACTAATGCACTATATGACCAAGATCTGGACTAGGTACCTAAGGGAAGGGACCATCGTGATGCTTCCCTCTACTAACTTCATCAATCATTGGATACAGAAAAAATACCAGTGGACCCAACAGATGATACTACCTCAGAGAAACCTACTACAGCTGATGATGAAATGGGACGTGAATTCTTATTTAATAATGACCTACCTAATCTATCATACAATAAGCCTAGTAGTTTCCACGACCCTCGTAGTCATAACATGAAAATGAGAACCCCTCTAGTATGTGAATGAGTTTCACCAACCCGAGAATGATATGAAACCATAAAATGAGGTTTCTTCCCCACCTATATGAACCCTAGCCATCAAAAAATCCATTATCTAATACCTAAATCCCTACTTATCAATATGCACTATTGACCACTATCTTGAGTCTCACTGACCATTTAATTAATTTTCATGATAACAAACACATTATCTTGCATTTACAAATATGTTGGAAGTGTAAATAGTTTGAATTTACACATGATTTCTTAGTGTAATGCCTTCTCAAAACACCAATTTCAAAACACCATATTTGAGAATAAATCTGGAGAGAAGTAAAGGAGGCACTTTAGCTTGAATCAAATTCCTTCACACTTAGTCTCCCCTATTTAAGGGGGGGGGGGTAGCTCCGACCTCTTCACCACATTCATAATAAATAACAAGAAATCCAATTAGAACTCCTTCTTGAAATCTAATCACGATACATCCTCATATTTCCAACCACCAAGATACAATGTACAACACTGACACTCAACTACCCACATCTGACCAACTATCCAAGAAACCTAAAAATCAACCCAATCTAAAATCAAATAAAAAGTGATCTCAATAACCTCAAACCAATACTCCATCTATAGATCAATGACTTTCTCCTCATAATTTTCTTAGCCCCACCACTAAAAGGAACGTAAGACCCTCCATCAAACCCCATATTCCACTATTAGGTATATCCTTTGATGATCAACTCAACCATCATATGGAAAATATACTTCTTGATATATAGATAGATGATGAACATGATATATTCCTGAAAATCAAGGATAAATCCCAAGACGAGTAGAATTGGGTTTTTATCAAGATTTATTTAGTGAATTACATTTGAATTTTCCAAAATCATTCAAATTCAGACATTAATATAAACATTCACGATTCATTCCCCTTTACCAAGTCTTTTCCCTATAAATGGGACCACATCACTTAGTTATTCAGTAGATTTAGAGTCCTTGAATTGGATCACAGGGGCCCTAATATTATATTTCCTAACCGATCTACCAAGGCTATATCATGTACCAAGATAAATATGCACCATTTCCCTACCAATACTTGAAATTATCCCATTTAATAACTTCAAAATACATCATATATCTCAATATAAACCTTTGATACCTCTCTATCATGACCCATCACCCCAAAGTTACCCATCCTAGGACAATAATGAAGGAAGAGAGATAATAACACCACTTAGTTTCACATCTAGTAGGCCCCATGTTTGTGATTGACACTGAAGGACTAAAAATATCACATATAAATGGAATTAACTTAAAAAATAATAAGGATCAGAGATAAGATATATAAAAAAGTCAACTCCATAAAGAACTATAAAAGTAAACTAAAACCATCCTAAAATCCATGATAAATATAAATAAATAATATAAAATTATCCAAGTAAACAATAATGTAAAACTCACAAAAATTAACCCAACAACAAAACCAATATTTAATATATTAATTTTTATACTAGTCACTAAAATCCAATTGTAAACCTAAAAAATAGTTTATATATATGTGGGGTGAGAACAACATGTATAATCAGTATGATCATACCTAAAACCTCTAGTGCACATGTGAAAAGGGAATACTAATATACCAATGAATAAAAATCCAAACCAATATAAACCTGAATAGGTCAATTGACCAATATCAACCTCACCATTTAATTCTAACTAAATAACACATACAATGTAGTAACATAGTATCAAAAAATATAAATCAATGGAACCCTGCAACCACTTTTCCACTTATTTCCCACTCTCACTCCCCAACATGAAATCTACTATGCTCTCAAACCTTCCAAGTATATCTAATAAAATAACCATATATCTCATATGGGGATCATGGAACATACCTACCTATCCAACCTTCCTCATGGTCTAGAATCCAATGAAAATGTCAGTCAATATCCATATCACTACGTAATCACAATGTCACATCTCTTATCCAAGGAAGTAGAGTATCATGAAAGAGAAGAAAATAAACCTTGTTTTGTTCTTATATCACACATGAAACCACCAAAAATCACATCCTTATCATCAACATGCAATATATAACACCATCCCAGCATCATTGGGTGATCTCAAACACTAACCCATAACATTAATGAGTGATCTCCAACACCAACCCAAATCTTCATTACTACATTTGAAGGATGAACATGGAAGAGGGGGTAGCCAACCATCCAATCCACCAACATCCTAGATTTTGAGGAATTCCTCTGAAATTGAAAACATTTTGGAATTGTTAAGGTTATCCAA
Organism: Viscum album; assembly: GCA_963277665.1. Lineage (NCBI taxonomy): Eukaryota > Viridiplantae > Streptophyta > Magnoliopsida > Santalales > Viscaceae > Viscum > Viscum album. The sequence goes on along the minus strand of OY728138.1, from coordinate 1,018,043,519 downwards.
ATCAGGGGGGGGGTTTATAGAAACATGATGAAAATAAAAGATAGATAGATAGCACCCAATACCAAACCTATGGTTAAATTCAACTACACTAAAATACTTTATAATAATACCATTATATTTCATAACATCTGTCACAACCACATCCACCACTAAATGCATCACACCACATAACCACAAAAAATCCCCACTTTCCATTTTAGGTTCCACCATTTTCTAAATTAATGTGACCCCACTAAATCCCCTTTATTAATAAATTTCATTCACATTAAAACATACCATTAATTTATCATTCATTTTTGTTAATATAATTACTACAAATCAATTTTTATCTTATTCTAATTCATTTACCATACTATGTCATTTTATTTTTTAAAATTTCAATTAATTCCATGGATAAAAAGGAAACTAAAAAATCACTTCATATAATAGATCATTTATACCTCTTCAACAATGACTTCCAGAAACTATATTCCAAGACATATCACCACAATGTAACACATTACAACCACAACATATCCCCCCACATCACATCCCATTCAAACCAACCATTTCTTTATTCTATAAAATATTACATACCCAAGCTAGTCACTACCATCAATGAACAAGGCCAAAAAATATTCCCAAACATCAAAAAAGTTAACATGGAAATCACATCAATATATAACATCACACACCAGCTTCGACAATTTACCATAATTTTAGATTAAATTAATTTAATCCACCAATTAGTATGGGTATTCTCACATAAATTATAGATTTCCATGGGTAACCAATTCATTATACATATATAATTTATTATCCTACTATTCAAGGTGGATTTAAATAATAAAAAAAATAAGGGTTTCACAACCATATTAACTACAACATAAGCAAGAATACAAAAAACATTATTTTCATCAATGATAACAAGCAATTATAATTCCATCAGAAATATCAAAAAGAAGTAAATAACCATGTTTTCACCCCATTCACACTAAATTGTAGTTAAATCCATTTAATTATATTATTATGATGACCCATAACATCCACCCAAAGGATGAAAAAATCATGTACTCCACATACATGCACCTAAAGAGGAAGGGAATTTGGATCCGCTACCTAAAAAGAAAAATTTGAAACCACCGCATAAAAAAAAGTAAAAGAATGAAAAAAATACCAAAACCACATAATGAAATCTTGGATCAAACATATAATGAAAATATAAAGCCTCTAGAAACTAAATATAAAATCTTGAGGAATAGCACTGAACGATCCTTCCAAATTACTAAGTTTCACTCAAATATCAAGAGGAAAACCGAGGAATGAGGTAAAACATAAGGGTAACCAAAATTTATAAACAGTCCACACCTTGAGAAATTTATGAAATGAAACATATATTTAAATTATGAGTTTTCATGATACTCACCAATTCAGGCTGTGAATTCCTCTTACCCAAAACCCGATGGACACTCGATGAATTTAATGGTGCCTCAGCCTCGAACTCATTTACACTGTGAATAATTCATTAATATTCGGATTTTATTTAGAAAATTAATCAATTTTTAAAATATAATACATGAATTAATTGGCTATTATATGTGAATATTAATTCAAGTTGTGAACACAGATTCAAGTCTTGAACAACCCTCTATAGCAGAATTACATCTCCAAACACCTCCTAATCCCTTTGATCTTAATATGAATAACTACAACTCAATAAATAGTAAATTAACAAAAATATAAGGAATGGACCATTAAATTTTGATTATATAATTATAAAATATAATTTATATTTCTTTAATTCTTTTCATTGTAAAAGGAAGACAATGTTTATGCATATGTACAAATTACCATATCCATGAACGGTGTATTTCATTTTTTATCTCTACCATTTATGAGTGGTTAAAAATATGTATATAATTAATATATATGATATTTATATCATTATTAACATGATATATTTTATAAAACCATGATTAATATTCAAGGATAATGACTGCCAAATCAGAACATTCATAAAAACAGAAGCAATTAACACTAGAAATGATGGAGATAATGAAAGATCATCAATACCCTGGTGATAAGATGCTATAGGTAAACCATATATAGTATAATGAGTATGAACTTTATTTTATTATATAATTATAATAAATCTAAATTTATCAAACATCTATTTAAAATAAATTACATTAAAATCGGACCCGAGGTATGTGTTTTCTGTAACAATCACACTCTTTACCTAGACTATTTATGATTAAATTTATGATGATGAAATTATTTGATATATATATTATAAATATAATTTATTCTATTATAATATGGTTATTTATAGTTATTTAATGTTTTCCTTTCTATTTATTCTCTCAATGTACTCAAAATTTTAAAAGAATGATTTTTTAATGAAAACCGTACTTGTTTATCTACTCGGTTTTGAATCTTTTTCTTCTATGTCCATATTTTATTTAAATTTGTTTAAAGAATGTTTTTAATATTAAAAAATTATGGATTAAAATATTTTTAAACATGTTTTAATTTCTATAAAGATTTAAATGTAATATTTTGATTGTTTTTTGAATGAGGTACTTTTTATCATAGGTGTGAACTGAATCTTTGTTTCAATGTATACTAACCGAATGAATTTTCCCACCATAATTAGTAATATTTTATTTGAATATTCATATAAAAGTTTCCATGGATACATTAACAGAATATATTTTCCATAAAATTGTGGAAATTTTATATTTTAAATATGTTATTTTAAAATGAAAAGGTTATTTTAAAATGAAAAGGTTATTTTCCTCATGAAATTTACAGTAAATTTTTAATGGATTTTTTATTTATAAAAACATACATTTATGATAATTATTATTATATAGGGATATTTTAAAATGATGAAATACTTATTCTTTAACTATATATTTTTTAATTATGGTTATGAAATATTGATTAAGACTATTTTATATTCCATGGGATAAACTATGAAGAAATGGTAAATATTTTCATGATATTATGGCATAAATATGAATGGATTATGATTATGTGATGAGTAGTTTTGTTATAATCCTCCAATGAATTGGGTAATAAGTAATGTTCACAATCTCAAAGGGTACATGAGAGGTTATCCCAACCCCATAAGATGGTACACAAGAGGTTATCCCAAACCTAAAGTAGGTGCACATGTGGTTCGCCTGAGCATAACATGTGATGAATGTCTTGATGGGTCACCTTGAAATATGATTTCTATGATTATAATTATGCCACACATTTTTCTACTCTCTTATGAAATTTTCATTTTATTAAAATATAATCACACATATTTTGATATTTTATTTTTCTACTGGGCATGATTTTAAAATGTTAAGATCATATTCTCAAACCATTTTTCTCATTTAACTATTACATATGATCATTTAAGGATATCAACCTTATTTATGATTACTGAACATCTATTGTTACCCTTTCTTATGATACAATTCTACAGGTTTCAAAGAAAAGTTTTATGTAGGGTATGACTAATAAGTGTACTGTGTAAGAAGAAATTTGTGGGAGATGTTGAAAATATTTCACGAAATAAGATGATTATATATCCAATCTTCAAATACACTAATTTCTTTTGGTTATAAGGTAATGTATTATTATGATATGTATTATATATTTATATAAAATGATGTGATATTCATGCATGGAATGGTGTGGCCACCTCAAGTGGGGTGAGGGATGAAATACTTTGTTGGTCACCCAGTTATCCCACTCACTAATTAGATTTTGGGTCACACCCAATAAAAAACCATTAGGTGATTGTTGAAAAGATAATGGTTCTCCCATAACTAAAAAAATAAAAAACATAATTATTAATAACTCACATAATCACTTTCTCAAAATCATAGTATAAAAATAAATGATTATCATATATTTTCAAAATCACCATTGAACATAATGTAATTATCACATGGTTGAGGAATTATTAACCAAAAGGTATCAAATAATATACCCTGTTAACTAGATGATAAATATATCATAACATCCTATCACAACACAATAATCTTCTAAGGTATACACACCTAGGGAGATAACATCTACATTTTATATTCTATCTCTATGCACTAAGGTAAACATTTAATATAAGAACCATGTTAGTATTTTTTCACTAAATTTACTGAAGTGTTATTAAAAGTGGGATATTTTGTATCATGTAGTGTAAATTAATGATAATAATTTATCATTATTTTATATTTGTTTCATATAAAATGGAAAATTATATGATCAAAACCCCATATAAAATATTTTTAACTAGGTTATACCGGATTTATGATCATCATAATAGGTTGTGGTGATCTGTTAAGATAAATATTAGTAAGATCACATGTATATAGATAAAAACTATCACTCATAGGATATAAGTCAATGAACTAGTTTTTAGATTGAGCCACTTAAGATACACCACATGCATTGTTATATATGCATCGTTAGGTTACTTAAGTGAACGTTGGTTATGAATCCTTTGAATTATGTTTTCTGAAGAGGTTCCCTATTTGGGATGTTTCATAATATATAATATCAAAAGACATTTGTGATATTGGATTTGTATAATATAATTGGGTATAAAAATATTCAAGAGGATATATTTGACTAAATAATAATGGATGTGTCTCCCTATATGGATAGTTATGATAACATGATTATAAATTGAGTGTTTACTAAGTAAGTTAATGGATTTACCATAATAATTACATGTCAAGTAACTATAGAAGGTTTAGCTAGATTGAAAAATGATATAAAATATAAACTATATGAGATTAAAATTATACTTCTCTCTTAAATATTCTCAATGTCGATAAAAATGGAACTTTACTAATGGGAATGTGGTAGATTAAATCACACTAAACCTCTTAGTAATTTGGGTAGTTAGGATGTATTTTTAGATACCATTATTATTTTATGACTATGAATGAGATTTATAATCATTTCCAATTTTCCAAAGGATCCTTGGGGACACACATAAGATGATATTAATTAGATTTTTCAAACTAATGAGATTTTTTCATGTGTAAATATGATTATTTTTTTGATAAATAATAATAATATTTTTTTTGAGTATTTAAATTATTTAATTAAATAATTAATGTGGAAATTTCATATAAATAAATTATTATTTTTATTATTAAAATAAAACATGAGGAAATGACAAAATCCGAAATGGGATTTGTTCTTGGGTTTGATGTAATGGTATTCTAAGTCCCATTACACATTGAGAACTCATAATAAAACCTAGATAATAAATTTAAGAAAATTCTATGATGGTATAAACTATTTTTTAGTCTCATTAATTTACCTCCCAAGGTAGTTTGTGGATCAAGACACTTTTATAGGCTATTTAATGCCCCAAAGGTCCATTAGAGGCTATTTATTACTCAAAAATTCTATTAGAGGTTATTTAATGAACTTAACTTCTTTTACTATGAATTTATATTCCATGGAGGCTATTTAATTCCTCTATTACTATAAATAAGAAAGAGGATATATGTTTACCTGATTCCATTACAATAAGATAATGTTGTAAGTTAATGTTCTATAATGTTCATCATCTATGAGAGATAAATAATTTACTTCATCAGGCTAGTTCCATAGCGTCTTTATACCTTATTCCATTCTTCACCTTTGAGGAGTGACTAACATCACTTGTATAAGTAATATTTTCCACCATGGTGTTTGTGACTAACATTATTAGTGGATACAAAAGGGTTCTTGGATTTGAAAATTCTAGCTTGATATTAATATCACAACCTTTTTTTAGTAATTTATTATATTGATTTTTTACTAGTTGTTATCTTGGAAATGTTCTTCTTTGTTCCAAGGGTTGGTAACTTCATTAAAACCTATATGTTTTATCCTATAAAATTTTAAACTGTTAAACAATTTATGGAAACTCTTACACATGAACTTGTAATGAAGTATAGATATACTCCTAAGAAATCCATTATTGATACAATGATTTACATATCCTATAGTGTGGGGGAAATGGAGTGAAATTATAGGTTTATTAGGATGTCACATTTAATGTGTTCATATAACGGATGTGATCCCAATATTCAAGAAACAGTATTAGAGCCACCCTCAATAATTGAATGATGCATTAACTAAATGTTAGAATATTGTATACACTACTTGAAACTGAGGCTATACCAATGGTTTAAAACCATTGGTATAGGCTGGAAAACCATCGGTATATCCTATACCAATGGTTTTCAAAACTGTTGGGTGTTATGCTGTGGGGATAGGCCTATACTAATAATTATTCATCAACCGTTGGTATAAGCCATTTGAAATTATACTATACCAATGGTTTTTTAGTAACCATTTGTATAGATATATACTAATGATTTTATAATGTTCATATATATAATGAGACTTAAAATGATACCAATGGTTTATAAACCATTGGTATATAGTTCTACCAATAGTTTCTTGATAACCGTTGGAATAGATAAGGTTTTTCAAAAATATACCAACAATTTGTAGACTATTGGTATAGATTTATCCATAATTACACATAGAAGACCCCCAAGACCTCCAACATTGGATACAACATCCTCCCCTCTTTTTCACAAAGCAAAAACATCAGAAAAAACACCACAATAGCATATAAAATATTTAAAAAACTAATACAATGCCTAAAAATACACTACAATACAATGTACATATTTCAAAAAAACTAATGTAGACAATATAATGATAAATTTATGTTGAATTAAAGTGTTTAGAACTTATTTATATCCAATTATTCATGATACAATTATAAAAACACCACACAAGAAAGAAAAACATTCCAATTGAGCTCATTTTTTATACCTATCCATTGAAAATAAAACATTATAGACACATATATAGTTTATGAATATCAATTACAGTATACATTTTTTTCATATTTTATTATTAACTTGTTGGAAATGTATTAATTTTTAACAAAATTTTATCTTTTGATAATAATCATATAGGAATTGGAAAATAATAAAACTCAACATAAATGTAAATAGTATAATTTTAACTCAATAGAAGTAATATAATAATCCTTTATAGTCATTCACTATGGTAAATTAACAGTTTTAACTATTTTTGTGACACATGTATTTGGATAAATAAAATTAATTATGTAAATATGTGGGGAAGGTTGGGAATATACATCCAAACTATAATAAATCCATTTCAACCTTGGAAGGTAGGGATATCATTCATGAATGGAACACCTGAAAGTTTTCCTTGTAATTTTGTTGAATAAATAGTTTAAACTATTCAAATGTGTTCCTTATAAATATGAATCATTTTGGTGGGTTAATCGCATTGTGGATTTTCATCACATAATCACCAACATTACTCAACGCGACAAATGAGGTACTAAAAATATCATGAGCTTTCCAATGAAAAATCACCAAAGCCACCAAATGTGATGCACTGCATGAGATACCTAACACAACACATAAGCTAGAAAACATAGACTCACCGTTTTCATAACTACAAGTAGACATATTAAAAAATCACTCTCCACCAAATACCACCTTGTTCCAAATGTGTTTTCCCATCTGGTTCATTTTAAATCCCTTCTACAAGAGATTTCTCACCATTTTCTCCTCCAGTTACTCAATGAAGTTACAAATAGTAAGTCAGATTCCTTGTTATGGTCATATCCTATGTCACCCAATAGTAAAATGTTGTTTACATGAGTAACACTATAACTTTGATTTCCTCTCTTCAATATTTTCCAAAGAAATTCCCCAGGTTCCATTCAACTTTCCAGTTTCCGTGGTGTTACCTTTTTCCTCCTCGATAAGTGATTGATATTAGTTGTACAATGTCACCTTAAAAATGCCTCAAACAAGTATAATCATTGAAGAAAACTCAAAATAATAAACAAACTCAACAGTTTCAAAACATCCCTGAGTTTATCTTCAATTAAATAATAGAACACCATTCGAAATATGAAATATGATAGTTCCTCTGATTTATTTCTTGGACATCGTATAACTGTTAACCCACATAATAAATCCTCTGATTCATTTCTTTATTATTGTTTTGATGGTGTATCTAAATAATATTAGCATGGATTTATTAATATAGTGACTCCCAATATAATCTTATGGGTTATTTGGGATCATCAAAATAGTTTTACGCTACATGTAAATCACCATGTGTTGGGATAAATTACTTAGAGACTAAATATTTTGATTTAAAAAATAGACAATATCTCCAATGAAATATCAAAATGGACTAGTTTTATTGGTATCAATGTTATATGTTCATACCAAGAGAGGATTAATTCCCACTAGTTCAGTTGTTTCTCTTAGGTATCTTTCCTAAAGAATACCTCTAATAGACCTTACTTGAATTTATTTATTATCTAAAGTGTTCTTATTCATAAATGGAACAATGGGGCATGGATATTATTATCTAATAGGTTTCTCACTCCATGTTGACTTTTCTAAATGATTCTAGTAATGAAAATAATATTCTCTTAATAGTAGATCGTAACTTGTCATTAATCATTAATTTCATTATGGTATGTATTAAACACACTGTTATATAGTGTTTATCATTTTATAATGAAATGAATTACTTTATCAAAATATAATTCATTAAAAATATTTATATTGAGTGGAATATGATGGTTTATTTTCTCTCTTTCAATGGAGTTTAATCCATTAATTATACTTTTTTTCATCCACTATATATTTACCTATTGATTATTATTTTTTAGTGGGTAATCATTCTCTAGGAATATATTTTTTTAATCCTAATAAAATCACTAATACATTTTACCCTTGTGAAACCTAAGATGTATTTGAAGGATCATCTTCCCAATTTGTTACAGTCTCAAAACTTTGGAAAACCTATACAGTTTATTTGATTTAATTCACTCATCCATTAATTAATTAATGTATACTCTATGAAAAAATATAAAGAATTATATTCACCATTTTATTCTCCCTAACTCAATGTTATACAATGATATTCAAAAATATATCTAATACTGACACTCACACCATATCCTTTCAAACATCTTGGGCGATCTTTCTTATTTAATTATTTCAAAATAAAATCCCATCATATGAGGAGTGAAAATAAGTACCTGAAATGTAATGAACCTTAGTACCCCAGCACCTACAATGCACGTCAAAAGTACCTACAATCATAACCTAATTCACCACATGAAAAACAAATCTACCTACAATAAAAAAGTAAAAACATAATTCAATTTCAATCAAAACTACCATCATTCAAAATAGAACATAGTAAATAATGAAACTAAGTATCCACTACAATCAAAACACTAATAGAACATCCTCAACCTCCAATGAAACCAACAAAACATCCTAAAAAAATATAACCAACAATGAAACCAATAAGAATCCTAAAATACCAAAAAACCAATACATAAATAATGATAAAAAAACCAATTGATGAAATTATCCAATGATAATAAACATAAAAAATATCACATATATATTTAGTCATAATAAATCATCAGACATCAAATGTCATAAATATCAGTAAAATATGTAATGGATCAATACATTTCTCATAACTATAACTATCATTACCTTCATTATCAGCCTCATCCACTTCCTCATCCCCATCCTATACTCATCCCCATCCTCATCCCTATCCTCATTCTCAGCCTCATCATTTCCCTCATCCTCCACCTTTTCCTCGACCTCTTCCTCAGTCTCAGACTCTTCCTCACCATCATCCTCTCCATTACCATCACCATTTCCAGAAATATAATCGTCTTGAACACAATTAGGACTATGAAATGGTAAATTATATAATGAACTCATCAACAACATATATGCATCACAATACATTGTGGTCTTTGGTGTAAGTGACATACATTAAACTTTCTCCAGTTCCATAAATTCAACGTTTTCCCTTTCATCCTATTATTCCACCAATGTGACCCCTTTTTCATCCAATTACACTCCTTAATTATCCTTTTAAAACGTTATGGAACTAAAAATGGAACCTGAAGTGGTCCAATACCTCTTTGGTTCTATACTCTTCCTAGGCCGGCAACATACTCTCACATGGTTCTCATCTCCCAAAACATGATGTAAGTGATCGTTTGGTTTAAAATTTTCCAGATCTTGGGAATAAAGGGAATAAACAGAAGTCCATTTCAAATATCAAAACATTACTAAGTTAAAAAATTGATATTAAAAACTAAAATCAACAATGTATAGCTTACAATTTGCTGATGTGTTGGTTCGTTAACCGCACCTCCATCTTTTTTCATTCTAGTTGAGCAAAATAGTTTTGCCCAAGGAACACATCCTTAAATATTCAATAACTCCCTATAAAATTACATTGAATGCAGGAAACCGTAATTAAAAATAGGTTACTAATAAGGAAATTCATAACTAAAATAAAATTGATATTAATTTTAAATTAATTAAAAAAGAAAAACATATGGTTTGATTCGATTATATTTGGTTTAGTTTATTTAATTTTAGTGTGGTTTAGGTTGATATTAAATCTCCACTAATCTACCAATACTTTAGAAATTGAATGAATTATAGAGGAAACAATAGAAAGTGCAAGTCACAAATAAAAACTATAAATAACTATCATACCTACTTCCTCTCATGTTCTGGAAACGTAGTCCACCCTAATGTGTGGAGTTATTTCTTAGAAACAATGTTAATTTTATTTTTTCTAGAAAATTATTTAAAAAATCAATTATACAAAAGAAATTATTAATTCAAAACATGAATATTTTCATTTATAAAACCTCAAATTTGATTAATTCCTTGAGTATGGTAATCGTCTAATTAATAATCATTTTCAAATATTGTTCTATAAAAAAATCATCCATTAAAGGTATGGCCTATAAATCTATGCCTAGTCTAGAAAAACATCCATTATAAAAATAATAATTATAGTCTCTCTACCGCTAACCTAATTATATTAGTTGTGCTGGACTTGCACCCTCACTATCGAGAAAATTAAATCAAAGTTTGCACCAAAATATTAATTCATATAAATTCAATAATAATATATCATTAAATCCAAGAGATGTTTTACACATATTTTTACCCAAGTTCTATCCTGTAATTCTTTTGGTAGGTGTCTCCAGGCGAGTGGACTAAGAGGAATGATGTCAGAGTATTTGGAAAGTGTCACAAAAAACTCCTACATTCTTGCTCTGTTTTATTGATCATTTTTTGTCTTTATTGTAGTCCACCATGAACTTTATATAGCAGTTACACACCACATGAATACATGTATGCTCATACCGCCTATGAGTAGATCTAGCTATTGTAGAAGAAAAATAAATATTATATCAGTATATCTTATAATGAAAATAAAATATGGTAAAAAAATTATTAGGGTTCTATAAATATTCCTAAGACAGTCTGATCAATGGGAACCACTGGATCTGTAGGCACTGAAGGAACATAACCCTATATAGATGGAGTGGGTCCCTATTTTTTCTCCATAGACTTAGAATTTTTCAGAGTAGGAGTCAAAGAATTATGAATATAGAAGCATTAGGGGAAGGAAGTAGAAGGAAAAGTATAAGACATAGACGGATAACTAAATGCATGATATGGATGAGGAGTAGGAATCATCATCAAAAATGGGAAAGATGGGTGAGAAGATTCAGATGTAAATGATGGTAAAAACATGGGTGGGTTAAATATCCCATGTGTCGCAAATGACCATGAGGGATTAGAATGTGAGGTATATTCTATGTTAGTGGGAGGGATATGGTCTAATCGGGTACGCCAATTGGAACACCTAACTCTAGTACCACCCCCTCATACCACTGGCCTAAGTACGGGGACCACTAGGCTACTTGTTAAATAACTAGTGCCTAAGTGGTGGACCCTACAAAAAAGTTTAAAACAAAATTAATCACTTAAAATTAGTTGTTATTGCTATATATATATATGAAATAATATGTCCACAATAGGAACTATTAGAGGAACACCAATCTTAGTTATTCAGTGATTATTATCTATCATCCTTTTTCTTTGAATCTCCGCAACAGTTTTCATTTCTTTCATTTGTAAACAAATATTGAAATAATTAGAAATTTAACACTAATGTGTAACCCAAAGAACAAAAAATACAAGATTTGACTTAATTAAGGAATACCAATTGTCAAACCAAATACAAGATATGTAGTGATATAACAAAAATAATTTTAAATTTATTTGGGATAATATCAAAGCATAATACATGTCATAAAATAAACAAAATTTTCAAATTTTAATTTTTATCATAGGTATGATATAGTTTTATTCCAATTTAAATTTGATCTAATTCGATTTTGGTTAAATCGTTTGTCCATTTTTATTTTTACATTTGTTGGTTCATTTTTATCGATTGATTAGTCCATTTATCTATTTTTATTTCTCTTTGATCATTTGGTTCAAATTTGTTAATTTATCAGGACATATGTTAATTTTTATTTTTCATTGGTCATTTGTATCATATTTTGGGATAAGTGATTTTGTCAATTTTTTGTTTAGGTAATTATTTTCTGTCGTTTTGATTTTAATATAAATAAGTTTAATATTTAAAATTCATTCATCTTGTTTTTTGTTCTAAATTATTTTTTAATTTTTGTTTGATTTTGTAGGTTTTAATATAGTTCAATTCAATATAATAAAATGAAAATCAAAGAAAACTAAAACAAATAAATATTGGAAATTCACATGAAGGTCAAGTCAGATACAAGAAATTTTTAATAAATAGTAAAAAAATTTGAATATCACCAAACTTAAAACCCAAGTGGAGGTAAACCAAAAGAATTGAGAAAATGGATGGGTGGTTATATATATTTACCACCACAACATGAGGTTCACAATCAACTGTAACAATTGAGCTGTTGGAGTCATCATAAGTAATAAATGAATTTGGGCCAATGAAAGCAAGGTGAAATCAATTGAATCATTAATATCATAAAAAATATGTCTTGTAATTACTTCAATAATGAAACCAAATTTAGGTTGAAGATGATATTTGACCTAAAAAACTGGTTTAGCCATTAGTTATAATACATATTCTTTATAGGTATCAAGAGTACGAGTCATGTCAATAACTCCAAATCCATAATAATCAATAAATGTTCCCTAATTCATCATCAAATCAAACCACTAACATTTCATCATAGTTACGTGACCATGAGAATAATAATCCAATATTTTTTTTCAAGGAATCCATAATATGATGCTTTTTCAAGTTGAGGTCTATAATCTGATGTACTGGAATAAAAGTATGTTTTGGTAGTTAGCATAACACCATCATGTTGTGTTCTCATGTTCGTTTTTCATTTATTTATAATAAATATGTACCCATTGATCACAATTTATTTATAGTCATGAACCACGATATTAGGATCAAAATCCTAAGATATTATTTCCTTAGAGGAAAATTTAGTAGAAAAACACAATACCTGAAATATAAATTAATATTAAACATATCTAAATATTGAATTTATTAATTTATTATAGTAATATTTCTACCTTCTATTTCAACCAAGTTGAAAACTCTTTGCTATGAAAAGTCTCTCTCATTATGAAAGATAAAGAACAATGATTTCTATTTATCATTTCTTTATATTACCTATATATAAAAATATAAACATTTTATCATATATGTAAAATTACATGAGATGAGATAAGATATAAATTTTTAATTTACTTAATTTATGTAGTCATCAAACATATCACAGTTGATAAAAACCATGTGATGTTCCATCTCCCACTATTCAATGATTAATTTCGTCAATGTATATAATCCAGTACTTCCTACTATTAAAGAAAGTGAAGGGAAAGTGGGTTCAATTTTCTCATACATTTATTCTTCATTTCTCATTGGTATGTTCCTTCTCGTAGTAAGATCAGGAAAATTTATTGAGTAGAAATCCACACATTCTTGATCTATGTAACCATTCATAATAGAACCTTCTGGATGAATTATATTCAAGAAATAAGACATAAATTTGTACATATTTATTAATTTGGATACATCCAAAGAAAAGAAACAATTCCTAGAAGAATTATTTCAGATCAATGATGGACAATCAGATGAAACATGCATGTGAAAAATGATGGAGGAAATATTTTCTCTAACTCAAAAAAAATTAATAGAGCATCTGTAAACGTTTTTTTCAAGAAATACATGGAAAACTTATTATCAAAAATACCACTAAAAAAATTACACAACTAAATAACGAACATTCTTACATTATTGGAAAAAATATAAAAAATGGCTATTGGAATCAATACATATAGAACAATGTGATAATCACGAGTCTTCAAAGACTTCAGCTTCAAATCTCTTCTATTGACACATTTTGATATGTTGATTGAATAACCATTAGGAACTTTAATAGTATCTTGTACTTCTAGAAATTGAAATTTTTTTTCTACAGGTGTCATCACATATGAAGAAAATGGATGTTTCCATTTATTTTCATTGATAAACATTGGATGCAATTATGTTTTGATATCCCAATCCACCAAGTCACACCGAGATCGTAAATCATCTTTTTTTTCATTCCATTGAAATTTAGAATAATTGAATTTTTTTACATATATTCTTTTCAATGTGAATTGCCTCTATAAAATGAAGTAAAAAATTATTTGACTAATAAAGAAAATCAAAGAAGATACTACTCTTCTTCCAGTTATAATAGATTTCAATGGAAATATTCTTCCTCTTACTAGATTTATTTTACCCTTCCTAAATGAAAAAATAGAATCTTGCAATTCATTAAGAACATAAGGTCTACACATATGCCGAGGTGGATCATCGGTCTCACTGGTATTGTCAAATCTTTGGCGATTATTTTTACATGGATGGTCCATTAGCAAGAATCATTGATGTCCCATAAAAATGTAACTACTATGATATTTTTTTCTTTTGGATCGTGTATTCTTTATACAAATAGAAAATGATTGTTTTACCTTCATGATCCTTCCATAAATCATTTCATAAGAAAGAAAATCATTGATCATCCACATAAGCACCACATGAATCTAAAATATGTCTTTCAAACATGCATCGTATGTGTGCACACCCACATCCCAAAGAAGTTTCAAATATTTTATTAAATTTTTAAAGTATAATTCTATATCTTTTATTGGATTAGAAGGGATATATATGAGTATACTCATGAAAGTGAATATTTTTTTAGACACAACCATGGGGGAAGGTTATAAATGTGTATAAAAGTCAGCCATATATTGTGGGAAGAATTAATCTGCCCAAACAGATTAGAACCGTCACATGAATTACCCAACCTCACATTATGAACTTCATCTACAAAATTAGAATATCGAGCATGAAATCTTTGAACTGAAAATCCATCTATAGGGTGAACAAAATCATCATTACTGTACTTTCTCTTGGTATCATTCCATTTCATTTTTGTTGATCTTTCATTTGGAATAAAAATATTATAGAGTCCGGGGATCAATGGAAAGTTCCACATTACTTTATATGGAATACGAGATAGTGTTCCAATAGCTTTTGGATTCCATCATGATATGACCCATTTTATTCAATCTTTATATTCAGAAGATTCCTCCAAGAAGAAGCTGCAATATTTTGAGAAATCATGATTTTTATTGAAAATACCAGTTCCTTAACTAATTTCTATGTAATATAGTTCTTTTAGGGAATATCTACATAATTTTTCAGTGAGTACTTCATGAATATAATAATATAATCAATGAAAGTATTAGAAATCCTATACATGGTTTTCCAATGAAACAATCAAATTAAAAATTCCAGCTTTTTTATTTTACCATATTGCTGATATACCAGAGTAGTGGAAAAATCATTCAATTTATTTAACCTGTCAACATCATCATTTTAATTTGACACATCATGTGTTCTCATATTGAAGTCTTCTTGGGTAAAAAAATTTCCTTCTCATGATGGTGAATAAATGAAAACCAGTCATATAACAAATTCTCTAGTCCAGTCCTCTCATTTGGATCATCAACATTTTGAGATTCCATTTTCGCACCATTGTAACACCACTCATAGTATTTTTTAAAACCATATTTTTTTATTTAGTAGCTAACTTTTTCACATCTCAACCAAGTTCTTCTAAAATAATTGTAACATAGGCAGTGTTTTTGACAACTATCTAAAGAATTATCAAATAAAAAAAATCTAAAAATCTACCCAACTTGTTTTAAAAATAACTTGAGATACAATTAGTTTCATAAATATAACTTCTATACATTATGTAAAAAAATGTTATAAGTAAGTTTGTAAAAAAATTAAATAAGATTTATTTTTAATCAAAAATATTTTTAAATAAATTATAATTGTTCACTTTATATGAAACCCTAATTGACACACTACTCTATATGAGAATCATAATATAAAATACCAACAAATACTATATATATAATAAAATACAACAAATATAAAACAATGATATTTAATTCAATTATTAATATAAAAATACGATATTGGTTTGGTTTGGTTATTTTATTTTGATTGGTTCAGTTCATACCTATTAGGGTTTTATTAAATATTTCTCAAGGCAGTTTATTTTTTATCATTACTATATAATTTCTTTTAGTCAGGTTAAATTTAGTTCACTTCATTTTAATTAATTTCAATTTGATGGGTTTTAGTGTTTTTTGAGTCTAATCAAGTTTACTTCGGTCAAATAAAGTCATTTAAATTCATTTTATTTGGTTTTATCTGGTCAGTTTGATTATCATATAGATAATATTTGTTAGTTTAGTTAGGTTTTAGTGTATAGTAGGTTGATAGGTTTTATTAATTTTTTTCAAGACTAGTTTATTGGTTTGGTACAATTTGGTTTTCTTAGGGCCTGATAAATTCATTTCAATTTAGTTTATTTAGCGGGTCATCATAACAAGGAATAAATTAAAAAATTATGTAAAATGTAGTGGATGTGATAGAAAATTATTTTAAAAATAATTCTATATTTTGGATAATTATGTGAAAATAGTTGGGATTAAGTCGAAATTTATAGATATCAATTTATTACATAATTAATGATATTTCTAATCAATAGTGACCCTCATGTAAAGATATTTGTTTAGTGTAAGGAATAAAAAATTGTATAATTGGTGATAAATGATTTCATAGTAGGATATTTTTATGATATAAATCTTATAAATAAGGTGTATATATTAAATAATTATACAAAATTATATATTATATTTTTTATAGGGATTTTTGTTAGGGTATTATTCTTGGAAAAATTCATTTGTTATTGATTTGTATTTATCATTTTTATTGTATTTATTGTTAATTACTTTCATGGGGATCATATGGTTTTATATATGCTTTTATTTGATTTTTAGTTCTTCTATAAATGATTATTCTGATAATCAAGGATTTTTTATAGGATATGATAATATTACCCTTGTATGTATATTCATTTACTATTAAGTCTTATAAAATAATGTGATTGGGATATCCATATTTATATACACTCTAATAGTTAAGTCTATTCAATGGATTTTTTCCTTAATACAATCTCCAACATCTAAGTCTTGTACAATACACAATATGATACCCCTTCTAATAGAATTTTATAATAGCGATTGATTATTCAAAATACTAACATGATATAACCTACAAATATATAATTATTTTTAACCAGAAAGTGTAATTTTATTTAACATTATAAGAATATAAAATATTTTTTGATCACCTCTTCAGGTTATATTTAATTTTTAAATAATTAATAAAATATTTATCATTCTAGTGTAGTTGAGGTTGAGGTGTTTATTTTCTCTAATGGTTAGGGAATTGAGACAAAACACCATATTGGTGGATGATATCATTATATCCTAGTTATAAAACATATCCTACATAGCACTATATATTCTCTCAATCATTTTTCAATAAAAAAAATGTAATAACATGTATTAAAAATAATATTATCATGATTTATCAAGTATTATAAATCCAGATAAATTAAATATGTATTAAAATAATAATATAGAATGTATATATCATTAAATACATTGTAAATCATTATATAAAGATTATAAAAATATTTATTCCCTTAGTTCTATGAATATGAACTTTTTTTTGTTGTTATAACCTCATCACAATAACACTGATCTACACCGAGAATTTCTCACATACGTCTCTTGATAACAACACTAGTAACTCAATATCGATACATGGTATAAATATATACCACCCTATGGGTATGACTATGTCAAAACCACACTCTAACTAGAAATATTTCATAACACCTTGGATGTCTCTATTTTCCATCACAAAGTAGATATTTTATATATAATTAGTGTATATGTTCATAATTTCCATGACAATCGATTATATGTGACCGTGACACCTAAAAAATCACTTCACCAACTTAGCTAGAAAAAAATATTGGATTCAGTAATACTGTTCCATCTATTCCTACAAAATCAAAAAAGATACCATAACCTTAAATGATATGAAGTATTTAGGACATGAAAATTTAATATTCAAGAATATTTAATTGAAAACCATAAACAATGAGATTGTATAAGATGCAGAATGAAAAAAATCCAAAATAAATCTAGGTAGAAGATACAACTCAGTTAGAATTTACCAATTTGAAGTGGATGAAAAAAATGAATTCAAATATGGATGGTTCATTAGATTGTAAGAAGAATAATCAAATGAAAATATTAACAGGAGATATTTCAGCAGATGAGAATGAAAAAATCCAAAATAAAACTAGGAAAAAGAAATAACTTTTGAAAAACATACCAATTAGAAGTGGAATAAAGAAATTAGTTAAACCAAGGATGAAACACTGGTGGGAATAAGAGGAGTGATAGTGGGAGGAAGTTGAGTACATGTGGGAAGAGAGGAGAACACTATCGATTAGGTAAAAATGGGGCTGATCGATTCTGGGTAAATAGGGATGATCAGTCCTGATGGTTTTTAAATACCATTGGGAGTGAATTTTTGTTAATAAATCTCAAATGTTTAAAAAACTGTTAAAATAGACACCCTATCCCAATAGTTTTATTAAACCATTGGGATACCATATTGTAAATTTTCAAGGGGAAATTTTTTGGGAACCCTATCCCAATGGTTTCGATCACTCTATTCTAATGGTTTATTAAAACCGTTGTGAAATTATACCATTAAGCATCCTATCACAACAGTTTATGAAAGCCATTAGGATAGGTTGGCTTATCCCAATGGTTTAAGAAAATTGTTGGAATCAGGGGAATGGGATAAGGGGGATTTCTATTAGTGATAGTCTTATGATATATTCACATTGTGTAAAAATTATTCTAAGATTTTCATGAATCATTGATGCAATGTATAGTGTTGTGATCTCTCCACTTATGGGTAATTTAGTGTAGTGGGTTTTAGCTCAAACCTTGTATGAAATATCAAATCCCATGTGCTCTATTCTACCAGACCCATTCAGAAGGTCATATATCTGTGTCTTACTAAAAATAATTTGTATACCTATAATTATTCTTGGTAATGTGATTAAATTCTTAAATATTATATAATATACAAAGATAAATGAATGAATAAATTAATATTCATAAGATATATTGAGTATATATTAGATAAATACTATTTAATTATTAAGAATATAATCACATATGGTATATATATAATAAATATACATTTAATGGTGAGAATAAATATAAAATAATTTAATAAATACTTAAGTGTTATATACATATTAATAAGAATGAAATTATTTAAGACCTTGGTCGATTAAATGGATGGGCCATACTTAGCTAAACATCAATAATATATCATTTGTTAGTTAAAATGGTAACAATTATCACAATTTAAATTTTGGGTGACACTTGACTAGGAAATCTAATTTAAATGAAACCTATAGGAATGGTATTGGAAATATTCATGATAATAATAGGGAAAGATGATTTTCATTCATGAATCCAAGAGTTTATTCAATAATACTAACAAGAGTTTTTTACCTAAATATATATGGTATAAGAGAATATATCAACTAAGTTAATAAAAATAAAAATATAGATCTTGGACCACTAAATATATAATATTTAGGGTTATTATTTTAGTAAGATTATATTCAATAAAAAATCATATTGAATAAAAATATAAAATATATAATAATGGCATATATTTTGTTATAAATATTCAAGAAATAAAACATAAGCCTAAATTTTTCATTGAGATTAGTTTGGTATCATAAATTATTAATTATTCTGAAAAAAGAATAGAAAATATATGTCATGGAGATAACTATCATAGTCGAACATACCACAAAATGACCTCATAATAATAAGTATGGAAAATATTCTTTGGATGCATCATATTTAATTATAACAACCATGAATCCCTAGATTTATAAGAAACATGAATGAATTGAGGATTTCAATATAAAATAACACCTTAAAGAGTTTTATCAATAAAAAAACATAATTTATAAAGTATGAGACAACAAAGTCATTTTTCTAGAAAAAATGATTTAAGGAATCCAAGTTTCTTCCCACGTTCTCAAAATTCATGGGAACATAAAAGAAATTGGAACTATTGGGATCCACTGCAAGAAATATGTGTCCACTAATGTAGCCTTTTAAATTTTTTTGGGATATTTAAATCAGTTCATTTTTTAATTTTAAAATTAACAAGATTGATTGTACCATTCTCAAGTTTCTCAATATATTGATAACAACATAACAAAACCTAAAAAGTTCAATCCTTATAATAATTATAAATAAGGAAAATGATAATAACAAGGATAACAAGAATAAAACTATTAAAATGTAAAAATATTTAATCTCTACACTAAAACATCATAAATAAATCATTATAACAGAAATAATTGTCTGTTTTACAAACAAACTAGGCATTAGGACATGTTTTTTCTCAATGCCTAAAGATGATTCAGAACCAACATGGTTATTATTTGGCCACATTGGGTATTTATGATATATAAATAAATTTCTACAATTTTTAATCATGGTTATTAAATACCATATGTGTGTCAAATATTTGTGGTAATGTGTAGCTATTTAGAGAATAAAGGACGATGATTGAAGAATAAGTAGTTAGAGTTGTTTAACCTTAACCAACTTATGTGTAATTTAAAATAAGCATTATTAATTTTTATGAATATTAATAAAATTATTATCACATCATGGTTGTTCTTCAATGTGACATAGTATGTGATACTATCCTAAAAGTAGGTATCACACCAAAAGACCATAACAGTTCCCCTCTGTGATGAGAACCCATAACTTCAATGACAATATTACTAAATTTATTTCATATATTCATATGAAATAATTTTAGGAAAACAAATAATATTTTCCATCATGGGTGGTGGTTGAAATGAATTTTAGGCACCTTCTCGTGGTGTACACCATTGGTAATTACTAGTGTAAGAAATTGAGATAATGACACCCTCTAGTAGTAAATCCTCATTTATTGGTGTAATTGGATGTTTATATCTATAGATATGTGTATTTATACTTAGAATTTAGTAATCTTATTAATTATTATTATAATTCATTCACTTTGAGGTATTGATGAAAACCATGATTAAATATGTTAGCAGTGAGGTAGGATATGTTGGGTCCATCATAAGAAATATTTCATTAATGAATATTGTGAGAAATTATTTAACCCTTCTGTTCTATAACAAGAGTCTATATATCATGAACTTTGATAGAAATGATATATCCTAAATAAATCTATTTTCATAGTGTTCTATAGGCACATCCGATTTTTGGAAAGACAAAGGAAGATACATTGACCACATAGGTTGATGACACCATCATGCAACATGCTTGGTTAGAGATATCATGATAAAGGGATTATATTACACTATAATCATCTGTATGAGGTATTATGTAATGAGGACATTAAAATATTTCTATATGGGTTCTTTGGAATGTTTCTATATGCCAGCCTTGTAATTTGGGCTTCTTCACCTAATTCAACGAATAAAGTGTTTTAGTGGGTCACCTACTAAGTGTATCCAAAACTCAAGTAATAATAATAATATTTATCTTGTTGAATAAATATTATTATCACATATGGTTTCATAATTATTCATGTTTTATTGATCAAATATATTCCATTACCAATTATTTCAGGGAATATTTTGTGAGTATAATAATTAATAAATATTTATTATCTATTTAGTGAATATAACATTTATTTATTTATTGGTGAATAATTCAATGATATCTATTTATTAAATAAATATGCATTATTTAAGTCTTGATAAATATTGTAAATGAATGGTAGACTGAGTTTAATGGACCAATGAGAAATACTATATATTGAATATTATTTGAATAAATAATATTTAATTTAATTCATGAGTTTAACTTATGATAATAATAATAATAATAATAATATAGTCATGGGGTTCTGTATGGATTATGGAAACAATAAGGAAGAATGTGCAATTATTATTATTTAACCCTAATGGTATAAACATGAATTACATTATTTTATTAAGATATCCAATTAATTTTTCATACATAATGAAATATAGAGAGAATCCTCTCAAACCCCTAGAGAGCTCCCTTAGTAAGAATGACCTCAAGAACAGAGAGAGATCCTCCTCCACTGCCACTCTCATGCATATAGATATTGAGATAACCCTTACTTGAAGTAATTTTTAGGACAATCAAAGGAGAAAAATTCAAGCATTAGGATATTCCATGATTTCCCTCCTAGATCCCTACAATAGTGCTTGGAGGTTCATGGAACACGTGTGAATCACCATTGGAGAGAATCTATTCTTGATTCCTACAATGTAACGATGTTATGGCATATATACATTATAAGATCCATCAATAAAGAATGAATTTCAGGAAAGTAATTCATTAATTTCTTAAATTAATTATAAATAATATGTTATGATTCTACTATTTGGTTTTGGTTTTTTTTCTATCATATATATTCTCTGATTCAATTCTTTTGATCATGGTAGTTATGGTCAAGTAAATCTAGGATTTATCATCGATCATGATAGAAATTTGAGTTCATCATGCCCCATATAGTTCATCCATCACTCTTAGAAATTACATGTAATATTATAGAGGTCACATAATTATTTATAATTATTTAAATATTGTTGATTGATTTACTCTTTTTTTATTCATTTTAAATTCTAGTTAAAACGTTCTTTAATTTGAATCATTTTTTATGATATTATTTCTCTTCATTATCCAAAATATAATCAATTTAATTAAATTTAGGAATGAAATAAATTCGATGACCTTATCTAGAGATGTCGAGGAGTTGGGATGAAAAAAAAGAGTACACGTCGTGTAACCCATAGGTAAATGTATTGTAGCCAAGAATAATTTACCCTAAATTAATTCATAATTAATTAAATAATTGTGAATTTATTAAATTAATTTAATTTAATTACACACCACATGTTTACTAAGCCATCGTGGTGCAAAATCAGATAGTGTATACACCATGTAACTTCCATACCTAACGTGTAGTACTTTTGTAACAGATGAGTCATGTATCTCCTTACATGACACACAAGAATGGTGAATGTGTAACTTAGAGACTAAATGAATTTTATCCCATTAACCTCAATGCACTCCATTATTTTCCCTGGAATGGTTACATGTCAAGTCCCAATGTGTGAGCCGCAGATAGACGGTGAGAATAATATAAAACGTGTAGATGAAATGTAAAAATAATGTAATTTTACTTAATTATACAGAAATAAAAATTATTTTTATACTTTTCAAACATTATTAATATGTTTTTTGTGTGTTAATTAAGTTTATACTACAGACTATGTGATAGTTTATATATATATATTTATAAATATCTAATTATTTTTTTTCGTAATTTTTTGATATGCATATCATATATAAGTTGTATTATAATTATTACTATACATGAATTTATACATAACACTCTATGTAAATAACATGTGTTCTGTGTGGTCATTATATTGATACTAAAAAACAAAAAATTATGTGATAATTTGTATATTCCCCATTTTTTAAGAGTAAAATGTTTATGAGTATAATGCACATTGGATAGTTTGAATGAGAACTCATCATGTTTCCTCCAAGATATGTTTTTTATACATAGATAATTGTATAAAAATATATTTAATTTATTTAAAATTATGATGGATCATATTGCTAAGAAAATTTGGATGATAATTAAGATAAAATAATTTAATAAATAAATATGATAATTAATTAATTCGAGTGAAATTTATCTTAAATAAGAATGATTAAAATACAATTCTAATTTTACTAAATGTGTAATTAGTTTCATGCATGTGGATGATCATGATCATTGTACAAAAAATTTTATGTGATTTTTTTTCCTTTAATTTTATATTAAATTAAATTTTCGGCCTATATTTCATACCACCTATAATTTTGTAAGCGTCTATGTGCCCATGGTTTCTTCTATGTAAACCCCTTAAGAAAACCATTTATACCCCTCACTTGTGTGTGGGTAAAATAATATGTAATGTATGGTTCTCCCAAAATAGATGAGGTAGTTCATGTTTGGATCCAAGGAGAAACCAATCTAAGATAGTTACATTGTTAGACATGTGGAAAGCTATAACATGAACTATAAATGGTTCTATGTGCTTTCCTCAAAGTCGATTGTAATGTTAACATCCTCTAGATAAAATATACATTTGTAAAATCTCATGATCATAACACTTTATTAATTTATATTTGTCAGGTTTCATTGTTATTTCATTATGAATGTTTTGTCGCAATCACATGAGTTAATTAATTAACAATAATGAAAAATAGAACTAAAATAAATTGAAATATACATAAACATTATCTATACAACTGTTAATAACTTAAGTAAATCCAATTAATATTAAAAAATGTAATAAAGAAAATAATTGGAAGTTTATGCATAAAGATAAATTCCCTCAATTATATATATTAAGTCAGTATATCCATCTACTAATTAAGTTAAAATTGAATCATTGTTCAAAGTGTTTGACCAACCAAATTTTTGGTGTATTCAATTATCAAGGATTATAACATGAAGTTTTTGGTTGACTTAACTTTGTTCACATCAAGGGTTCATAGACAAAGTAGGCCTTGGTGTAACTAAGAGTCAAGGGTTGAGGAAATATAATTTAAGAATTTCAATATTGGGGAGCCCACTCATGAGATATTTTTTTTTGAGTTAATGGAGTTGGAAGTTGGAAATCCAACCTATAACTCCTCAAATTGCTTTACTAGGTGAATTTAGGGTGATGAGAAGGGGGATATGAATCCCTTCCACTATAATTTTAAATAAAAACGATATTCCTAATCCTCAGGTGAGGGAAATTGTGTTTTGATAAAATAGTGGAATAATAATAAATATAATATATATTTATTTTTCTAAATTTTCTCTGATAAAGTACTAAAAATATAATGATCTTATTTCTAGAAATAAAAATAAATAGGACTTTAAATGTATCACTATGATATATACTTGATAAGGAAAAAATTATCACCAAACAATTTCCCAGAGTGGAAAATTCAAGAAACAAGTTATCTTACACCATGATAGAAACTTTAATGTCTTAGAAGAACCTATTATTGAAGTGCCTAGTAAAGAGGCTTGTAATGAAAATTTGTGTATCAATGAGAAACATTTTAATGTTGCTACATGTTTTTAGTGTTTCATAATATCATCCATGAAGAATGAGATTCTGAAGTAATATGAGGACATAGATGTTTATATAATGATGTATAAACATCAGGATCTTTATAAAGTAATGAAAGACAAGAGTGATTTGAGATCTCCAATGCTATGTTCACAACTGATCTTGGAGAGTTTGTTACAGATGATCCTCAAGTAGTAATTCCTATTAGATATATTAAATTCTTAAAAATATTATGGATTAAATTACTATATGATTTTTACCCAAATATCATAGTTTCCTCACTGGAAAAGTAATTTTATAGTTTTATTATTAATTATAACCTAATAAATAATGACAATTTACTTTCAAAACTTCTTACTTAAATTCACCAAGTGGACATGGATATGGGGCATGAAAAACTCATAGTCCTTATGGAGAATAATAAAAATAATAAGAAGGATAATTCTCCCAAGAAACATAACTTGTCTAAATATCTTGAGCACCATACCTCCAAGAAGGGGAATATCTAGAGGGAGGATAAGGAAAGGAAATCATTATGTTTTTTCTTTAGAAAGAAAGCCCACTGGAAGAGGAACTAAAACTAGAAGAAATATGAATCTAAATGTGAATTTATTATCAAGGGTAATACATAAATATCTACACAATGGGTATTATAAATAAATTTTTTCTCATATATGTATCCAAATGCAAGAAACATAGTAGATTCAAAAATATTATTAGTGGAGAGGTGGATTTTCAAGATGCAAATGGTGTATATCGGTAGGCTCTAACCATAGGATACTACCACCTATCATTTCCAACAATAATGATATTATCTTTAAGAAAATATTAAGGTATGTTGAATTTAAATATTGGTCTTTGTGTAATAATTTTTAAAAAAAGTATTGGAAATTTATAATGAATCATGTTCACATGACTCATATGACACCAAGATATGACATAACTTTCTTGGTCATATAAATGGGAAGCGTTGGACAAAAATCTGTCAAGATTGTTATTTAAACCATTTAGTAAAAAAATCACTTGAAATATGTCATGATTGTTTATAAGTAAAAATTAAAAAACCGCCATTCAAAGGTTAGGGTCAAAGGGACATAATTATTTTCGAATTGGTACACAATGATGTGTGTGAACCATTTCTAGTAGCAGGTAGAAGTGGTTATTATTACTTCATAACATTTACTGATTACATGAGTAGATAAGTATATATCTACTCAAAGAGTTATAAGATTGAGTCAATTATAAAATTAAAAGAATCAAATAATGAATTATAGAATAAAAATATAAGAAGATAAAGAAGATTCAATTGGGATGAGGTGGAGAATATTTTAACCAAGAGTTTATCAACTTTATAAGGGAGTTTAAGATTCTATCCCAACTCAATACACCTTACACACTATAGTGGAATGATGTCCATGAAATGAGATTTAATACCTTTATAGACATCTTAAGGTTGATGATGGGTCATGCAGATCCTCCATTACCCTTTTTGGGATATTAATTACACAATATTGAATTTACATTAAACAAAGTACAAATTAAAGTGGAAATGGAATTAATTTTATTTTATGGATTAAAAATAAACCCATATTATCATATAAATATCTATGGGGTTATGATGAGTTTATTAGGGACTTATTAGAAAAAAATCCAATACCTCAAGGAACAAAGTGTCTCTTTATAGGGAATCTTACGGAAACAAAGAGATACTACCTATAAAATCCCTAAGATAAGAAAGTGAATATCACCAAAAAAGATATATTTCATGAGAGGGACCACATAATCAAAAATTATAGTGGGAGAAATATTGAATTTAATAAAGTTGATTCTAAAGATAAAAATGTGTTCGTACATGAATAGATTCCACAGGTCCCCATGGAAGTAGTTCTGGAAACAAAAGTACTACATAGGAGCACTACAGAGGTAAGAGAACTAGAGTGATATTTATTTATATTAATTGAATAAATTAACCCATTATCGGTTAATAATGATGAACCTGTGTCCTATAAAGTTGTATTAGAGATATCGGAAGCTGCAGGATGACAAGGAGCCATGAATTTTGAAATGGATTCCATATATGCGAACAAAGTTTGGGTTTTAGTCAATGAACCAATTGATTCAAATTCCATTGGGTTAAAATGAGTATTAAATATAAAAATAAACATAGAAGGTAAAGTAAATACCTATAAATAAAGTATTGTTTCTAAAAAGTTTAAAAATCCTCAAGGAGTTGACTATGATGAAACCTTTTCACCAGTTTCCATGTTTAAATCAACTAGAATTATTCTTTCTATAGTATCTTACCATAAATATGAAATTTAGAATATGTATATAAAAACTAATTTAAATAATGGTAAAATTTAGGAAGATGTCTATATGATAGAACTAGAAGAGTTTGTGACTCTTGGAGATTCCAAAAATATTTCCATGTTTCATAGATCCATTTATGGATTGTAGAAATCAACTTGGTCATGGAGCATTTGATTAGATGAAGTTATGAAATATTTTGGTTTCATTAAGAATTAATGGGAGATATGTGTTTATAATTGGTTTAGTGGGAATGTGTTCATTATCATAGTATTATATGTTGAGAAAATATTAGTTATTGGAAATGATATACCAATATTACAATCTATTAAAGACTGGTTAAAAAAATGCTTCACCATGAATGACTTAGGTCAAGTACCTATATCATATGGATCAAGAGAATTCATGATATATACAAGAAGCTTCTTGGACTATGTCAAAGTACATACATTTACCAGATACTAAATATATTTAGTTTGGAACAATCTAATAGGGGATTACTAATAGTGTCACTTGGTATACATCTTTCTAATAATGTGTGTCCCCAAACACAAAAAGAGAAAAAGATAATGAGTACGGTCCCATATGCTTCAAGGATATGATCAATAATGTCTTCCATGTTATGTAATATACTTGATGTTTCCTTCATAGTGAGTATAATATGTAGATATCAAGATGATCCAAGAGAGTAACATTGTTCTTCTATTAAGGCTATTGTTAAGTATATCATAAGATCTAAGTATATCTTCATGGTGTATTGAAGAGATGAGGAGCTAGTCATTATTGTACCTCTCGAACCCCTCAAGGTTTTATTTTCAGGATCACAATCACCCTCATATTTATCTAATCCTCTTTCAAGTGTTTTTGGATTGATAGGAATCAAATCAGGTGGCCAAGGAATTGGGCCAAGAAAGAAAGAAGGCAAAGTGGACTGAAATTCAGTCCACCGGCCAACCGGTGGCTTCACCACCGGTCAGCCGGTGGAGCCTGGACAGAAGGCATCCTTCTGTACAGACCACCGGCCAGCCGGTGGCACACCAGCGGTCGGCCGGTGGACCCTGGGAAGGATGCTGAGCCACTTCCATCTCACCGGCCAACCGGTGGCCAAGCACCGGCCAGCCGGTGTCACTCTGATTGAACAGGGTTTGCTACTGCCTCACCACCGGCCAGCCGGTGGCTCTGGCACCGGTCGGCCGGTGGTGCCTGGAAAAGAAGACTCAGCCACTGTCAAGGCACCGGCCAGCCGGTGGCCCTGCACCGGCCAGCCGGTAGCACTGGTCAAACTAGCCGTTGGCTTTGACCAGTCAACTCCAAAAGCCTCCCAACGGCTCCGAGGCCTTTTCCAACGGCTCCAAAGCCCTCCAACGGATACTTGAAGGTTCCTAGCCTATAAATAAAGGCCTAGGAAGCCCCGGAACAATACACAAGCCACCGGACACATTTTTACATCTTTGGCGAAGCTCCGACGGATTGTTCCAAGGGAACCCAAAGTGCTCCAACAACTTCCACATCCAAGAGCACCTCCATAGAAGCTTGGAAGCGGCCCTCAAACATCATCAATCAATCAAAGGCGCCCAAGGCTTCTCCATTACGGGTTTTATTGTTTATCTCTTTTTGAGCTTTAAAATTGGGTTTGTGCCTACAAACCCCAACTCTTTTCTCATCTCCCCTTCTTTGGGTTCTCACACCACCACTAAGGTGTGAAGAGGTTTTCTCAAGCTTTTCCTTTAAAAGGCTTGTGTCTCGGTGAGCTAGCCTTCACCCGTTAAAAAGGCTAGTGGGTTCTTGCTTAACCATCAAAAGCAAGTGGGTTCTTGCTAAACCACAAAAAGCAAGCTGTAATAGGTCCTAGTGCTACCTCAAAGCCTAGTGGGTTTCTTGCTATAACCATTGAAAAGCAAGCGGTAGGAATCTCTCAAGTGTTTTTGGATTGATAGGAATCAAATCAGGTGGCCAAGGAATTGGGCCAAGAAAGAAAGAAGGCAAAGTGGACTGAAATTCAGTCCACCGGCCAACCGGTGGCTTCACCACCGGTCAGCCGGTGGAGCCTGGACAGAAGGCATCCTTCTGTCCAGACCACCGGCCAGCCGGTGGCACACCAGCGGTCGGCCGGTGGACCCTGGGAAGGATGCTGAGCCACTGCCATCTCACCGGCCAACCGGTGGCCAAGCACCGGCCAGCCGGTGTCACTCTGATTGAACAGGGTTTGCTACTGCCTCACCACCGGCCAGCCGGTGGCTCTGGCACCGGTCGGCCGGTGGTGCCTGGAAAAGAAGACTCAGCCACTGTCAAGGCACCGGCCAGCCGGTGGCCCTGCACCGGCCAGCCGGTAGCACTGGTCAAACTAGCCGTTGGCTTTGACCAGTCAACTCCAAAAGCCTCCCAACGGCTCCGAGGCCTTTTCCAACGGCTCCAAAGCCCTCCAACGGATACTTGAAGGTTCCTAGCCTATAAATAAAGGCCTAGGAAGCCCCGGAACAATACACAAGCCACCGAACACATTTTTACATCTTTGGCGAAGCTCCGACGGATTGTTCCAAGGGAACCCAAAGTGCTCCAACAACTTCCACATCCAAGAGCACCTCCATAGAAGCTTGGAAGCGGCCCTCAAACATCATCAATCAATCAAAGGCGCCCAAGGCTTCTCCATTACGGGTTTTATTGTTTATCTCTTTTTGAGCTTTAATATTGGGTTTGTGCCTACAAACCCCAACTCTTTTCTCATCTCCCCTTCTTTGGGTTCTCACACCACCACTAAGGTGTGAAGAGGTTTTCTCAAGCTTTTCCTTTAAAAGGCTTGTGTCTCGGTGAGCTAGCCTTCACCCATTAAAAAGGCTAGTGGGTTCTTGCTTAACCATCAAAAGCAAGTGGGTTCTTGCTAAACCACAAAAAGCAAGCTGTAATAGGTCCTAGTGCTACCTCAAAGCCTAGTGGGTTTCTTGCTATAACCATTGAAAAGCAAGCGGTAGGAATCTCTCAACGGTTGAGTTGGGAGCGGAGACGTAGGCCAGGTTTTGGCCGAACTCCGTTATCAATTTCGTGTGTCTTGCCTCCTTTATTTCCGCTGCATTCAACTTTGATTTTAATTTTGTTAATCATTTTTTAAAAAGGCAATTCACCCCCCTCTTGCCATCATTCCTCGTTTTGTTCCGAACCAACAATTGGTATCAGAGGGACCTTTGAGTAATTCCTTAACCTGGTTTCAAAGTTAAGATCTTTTTTTTTGATGGCATCTACCTCTTTCGCCCCCGAGGGCTACTCTTTGGGTCGGGCTCCATTTTTTGATGGGTCCGACTATAATTATTGGAAAACCCGCATGACCACTTTTTTAAGAAGCATAGGTTATCCGATTTACAAAATAGTCATGCAAGGTTACACTTTGTCTACCCCCGATGAATCCAAATGGACCCCCGCCGATATTAGGAATTTTGAGCTTGATGGCCAAGCCATGAATGCTCTCCATTGCGGCTTAGATAGAAATGAGTTCAATCGAGTGTCTACTTGCACCTCCTCACATGAATTTTGGATACTTTTAGAAGTAACTCATGAGGGCACTAACAAAGTTAAGGACACTCGGTTAGACATGTATAGACAAGATTTTTAAAGCTTTACTATGCATTCTTCCGAATCTATTACCGATATGTTTACACGCTTCACTGACATTTGCAATGGAAGGAAATCTCTTGGTGATGATGTTTCAGCCGAGACGATGGTCAAGAAGATCTTATGGGTCCTTCCGAGCTCATGGGCACCAAAGGTGACGGCGATCCAAGAAGCTAAGGACGTCAAAAATATGCCGGTAGAGGAGCTCATCGGATCTCTCATGACTTATGAGATCACGATGAGGAGGCAAGCACAAAAGGAGGGCACACCAATCAAGACACCAAAGAACATTTCCCTCAAGGTACAAAAGCAAGTAAGCTCCTCCTCATCTTCTTCCTCATCTCCTTCCTCATCTTCCTCATCATCAAACGGCGACTCGGAAATGGAGAATCTCACCCGCCAAATGCACAAGTTTATGAAGAAGCACAAGAAGAAGAAGAAATCTCGCAAGGCGCGAAAGCAAGAACCCACCGCAAGATCCGAGCCCAAGGTAAAATGCTACGGGTGCGGCGAAAAGGGCCATTACAAGCCCGATTGCCCACTCAACAAAAAACGGGCCAACGAAGAAGGGAAAGAAGAAGGCTTCAAGGCCACATGGAGTGACACCTCCTCATCCTCCTCCTCCTCCTCAAGTGACCAAGGTACAAAATGCCTAATGGCATTCCATGAGGTAACATCTTCCGATTCCTCTTCCTCATGTTCTTCAAATTCCAATTCTTTAAATCATCTTTCTTATGAAGAACTCTCATTTTCTAGAGACCAATTAGAAAAAGGTTTTCATGAACTCTCTTCTAAATTTGTCACGTTGAAAAAGTCTTTTAAAAAACTTTCCTCCGAAAAAGACCAACTTCTCAAAGAGAAGGAGGAACTCACCCTTAAAATCCAAAATTTTCCAAATGTTGATTCCATGGAATCAACCATCAAAGACCTTAGAGAGACCCTAGCCAAGTTCACCCAAGGTGAACAAAATTTGAACAATTTGCTTGGTTCACAAAGGGTTTCCCGAACCACCAATGGACTTGGCTATACCAACCAAGCCTCCTCCTCCCATGCACCCACTGTTTTTGTAAGGGGGAGCTCTAGCTTTAAATTTTGTAACTATTGCAAAAAACCCGGGCATCTCATTTATGAATGTAATTGTAAAAACGCCCGGTACGGCCAACCCAAATCGATTTTCTATTCCGATGAATTTTATAGGAGAAGACCCGCCATGAAACAAATTTGGATTGAAAAATCCCTTTTGGCAAGTCTCTCCGGGCCTAAATTTGTTTCGGTTTCAAAAACCACTCCCCAGTGATTCTTTGTTTTTATTTAGGGGGAGTTAGGATTTTTTTTAAGCCTTGTTGTGTATTCAAAGTTTTCATTTCAAACTCAACACTTGGCTTTGAAATTCAAATTTTATTTTAAATTTTCTTTTTTAAATATCCAACAGTTGGTGTCGATTTTTCAAAACTCTCAATTTCAAAAATTTCATTTGGTTTCAAATTTCGAATTTCAATTGGTTTTTGATTCAAAACTTTCAATTCAAACTATTATTCAAATTTTTCAATTCAATTTTTCATTTCAAAATTTCCAACAATTAGTATCATTTTCAATTGTTTTAAAATCTCGTTTTTCATCGAATCCCTCAATTAAGTTTTATGCCCCATTCTATTTTGATAATCACAAAGGGGGAGAAATTTCTTGATTGATTGGGGGAGAATAATTTTCATCATGCTTAGTATTTCCTTTCAATTTCAGCATTTTACATTAATTGTTTTGGTGATTGTGATCATCAAAATAGGGGGAGATTGTTGTACCTCTCGAACCCCTCAAGGTTTTATTTTCATGATCACAATCACCCTCATATTTATCTAATCCTCTTTCAAGTGTTTTTGGATTGATAGGAATCAAATCAGGTGGCCAAGGAATTGGGCCAAGAAAGAAAGAAGGCAAAGTGGACTGAAATTCAGTCCACCGGCCAACCGGTGGCTTCACCACCGGTCAGCCGGTGGAGCCTGGACAGAAGGCATCCTTCTGTCCAGACCACCGGCCAGCCGGTGGCACACCAGCGGTCGGCCGGTGGACCCTGGGAAGGATGCTGAGCCACTGCCATCTCACCGGCCAACCGGTGGCCAAGCACCGGCCAGCCGGTGTCACTCTGATTGAACAGGGTTTGCTACTGCCTCACCACCGGCCAGCCGGTGGCTCTGGCACCGGTCGGCCGGTGGTGCCTGGAAAAGAAGACTCAGCCACTGTCAAGGCACCGGCCAGCCGGTGGCCCTGCACCGGCCAGCCGGTAGCACTGGTCAAACTAGCCGTTGGCTTTGACCAGTCAACTCCAAAAGCCTCCCAACGGCTCCGAGGCCTTTTCCAACGGCTCCAAAGCCCTCCAACGGATACTTGAAGGTTCCTAGCCTATAAATAAAGGCCTAGGAAGCCCCGGAACAATACACAAGCCACCGGACACATTTTTACATCTTTGGCGAAGCTCCGACGGATTGTTCCAAGGGAACCCAAAGTGCTCCAACAACTTCCACATCCAAGAGCACCTCCATAGAAGCTTGGAAGCGGCCCTCAAACATCATCAATCAATCAAAGGCGCCCAAGGCTTCTCCATTACGGGTTTTATTGTTTATCTCTTTTTGAGCTTTAAAATTGGGTTTGTGCCTACAAACCCCAACTCTTTTCTCATCTCCCCTTCTTTGGGTTCTCACACCACCACTAAGGTGTGAAGAGGTTTTCTCAAGCTTTTCCTTTAAAAGGCTTGTGTCTCGGTGAGCTAGCCTTCACCCGT
The DNA here is from genome assembly GCA_963277665.1 of Viscum album. Taxonomy (NCBI): domain Eukaryota; kingdom Viridiplantae; phylum Streptophyta; class Magnoliopsida; order Santalales; family Viscaceae; genus Viscum; species Viscum album. The sequence continues at coordinate 1,018,009,203 of OY728138.1, read as the reverse complement.
TAAAAAGGCTAGTGGGTTCTTGCTTAACCATCAAAAGCAAGTGGGTTCTTGCTAAACCACAAAAAGCAAGCTGTAATAGGTCCTAGTGCTACCTCAAAGCCTAGTGGGTTTCTTGCTATAACCATTAAAAAGCAAGCGGTAGGAATCTCTCAACGGTTGAGTTGGGAGCGGAGACGTAGGCCGGGTTTTGGCCGAACTCCGTTATCAATTTCGTGTGTCTTGCCTCCTTTATTTCCGCTGCATTCAACTTTGATTTTAATTTTGTTAATCATTTTTTAAAAAGGCAATTCACCCCCCTCTTGCCATCATTCCTCGTTTTGTTCCGAACCAACAGTCATTAGGGGTTATACTAATTCTATTTTTCAAACATATCTTAATGATATGAATTCATAGACATGATAGGTTTTCAATATCAATAGAATAACTATGAGATGGAAGAGTTCAAAGAAGCCCGTTGTCGCCAATTCTATAGTGTATTTGGAGAATATAGTGACTTATGATGTATCTAAGGAATCCATTTGGATTGGAAATTTTTTATGATATCTTGATGTGGTACCTAACATTAAAAACCCTATCACATTTTATTATAATAACAATGTAGTGGTGGGTCTTGCAAAAGAGATATAATCACACCAATAGAAAAATCACATACCCTAGAATTATTACATATTTGGGGGTTTTTCTCAAATTAGTGAAGTTGTAGTACGAACAGTCCCACCAAATAAAACTTGGTGGAACTCTGGAAAAAATTTCCATCTCAGCATAAGAATGAGTGTCATGTGAGAGATAGATGACTAAAAGTTGTTAGTAGTTGGATTTAGTGAAAGTGGGAGTCTATTGGAGTTGGTACCCAAGAACCAACTTATTTTTACTCTATGATAACCTATATTCATTATTTTGAATATTAATAAACCCATTATCACATCAGGATTGTTCTTAAACGTTATGTAATAATTGATAATGTTCTAAGAGTAGTTTTCATAATGAAAGGTCATAAAAGTTCCTCACTTTGATGAGAACCCATATGTTCCACAATAATATTCTTAAATATGTTATATAGCGATATGAAATAATTTTATGGACACAAATTATATAAGATATTATGGGTGTATACTCATAGGACATTAAGGCACCTTCTCATGGCATATAACCTAGGTAATTTCCAGTGTAGGAAATTATGAGAATGATACCCACTAGTAAGAAATCCACATATACATGTTTCATTTGAAATTACTGTCTATAGACATGTTTATCAATCCAAATACTTTAATATTATTAATAATGATTATTATAAGTTGCATAGTTTGATGTATTGATTAAAACCATGATTATATATGTTCATGGTGATGTATGATACATTATGTACATCCCAAGTAATATTTCCTTAATGAATAATGAAAGACAATATTTTACATGTTATTTATTTAATTGAAGTTGATATCTCAAGACATATAATAAAAATGATATTTTCTAAATAAATTTATGGACATGGTGTTATTTATGTATGTTTCATTTCTAAAAATGTTAATGAAAGAGACATCGAGTACAAAGGTTGATGGAAATGTAATGCTACATACTTGATTATAGATATCACGATAAATAGATTATATTAAATATTAAGATTCTCTATGAGGTATTATGTCATTGCAACATTAATTTTTTTTCACTATGGGTTCCTTGGTGTGTTTCTTGACAATAACCTTGACCTTGGTATATTTCACCTAACACCAATAAAAAAGTGTTCTAGAGGGTCACATAGTAATTGTATCTAAAATATTATTTAAAAATATCATTATTTAACTAGTAAAATAAATATTATCCCCATATATGGATAAAAAATTACATATGTTTTTTTGACCGCATATATTCTTTCATCATTTATTTAATAGAATATTTTCTGATCAGAATATTTAATAAATATTTATTTAATATTTAGTGAACCTAATAGTTTTTTTGAGAATTATGAAGTGATATTTATTTATTAAATAAATATTTATTATTAAAAGGCCAATAAATATTGTGGAGGAATGGCAGACCGAGTTTAATGGTCTGGTGAGAAATAATATATATTTAATATTATTTGAATAAATAGTATTTAATTTAATTCATGAGTTTAATGCATGTCAAGAAATAATAATAATATTTTTTTATTATATACCTGAGACTATGTAGGGATTACTAAAATAATAAGTGTGCATGTGTCATTAATTTTTAAAACCTTGTGGTATATAATACCTAATATATTGTAATCTTAAGAGATCCAATTCATTTTTTGTGCAGAACAAGATCCAGAGAGAATACTATCAAATCCCTATAGATATACCTCCTTAAGAATGATATCAATAATGGAGTGTGACCTCGTCCTCCCCCACTTTCATTTATAGAGATATAGAAGAAAATGCTTCATTGAATTGATTCTTAGAGCGATCAAACATGAACAATGTAAGAGTTAGGATCTTCCATATAATAACTCATAGATTCTTACAGTGATGATCAGAGGTTCATGGAACACATGTGGATCAATTCTAGAGGGAATATATTCTTGATTACTATAATTTAATTATGGTAATATGTATAGAAATTGATATATCCATCAAAAAAGAAATAATTCTTTGAAGGATAGTTCTTTACTTTCTGAAATTAATTATAAAAAATATATAATGATACTAAGCTCTTCTTCTGACATTTTATATTATCTATATTATTTTATTCAATTATACTGATCAAATTGTTTATCATCTTGTAAATTTTCGATTAATCATTGATCTTGATAAAACAATGAGTCAAAATTTTCCCATTCACCACTTTCGCTTCACTTGGAACCCACACCAATAAAATTATGAGTTGGAAATAATGAAAGAGTTTATAGATTATTAATTATGAGAATCAAATTACTTATTATTAGTGTATTTTATTTAGTAATAAAATATTATTACTTGATACTATCAATATATTTTTTACTTTTATATGTTTCCAAGATAAGGTGGGATTTTCATTTGATTTAAATAAAAAATTTTGTTCTATTTATTAGAATTAAATGTTCTATAGTTACACTATCATGGTTAGTGGATTATTGTTGGCTCCAAAAATATGGCCCGAAAGAAAGGAACGAAAAAGACAGCTAGCACGCTGCCTCGCAAAGCACAGCCGTGAAGCCCCGCCGCGAAGCACCCACGCGAAGCGCCCCGACCATCGCGGCCTCGCGAAGCTCCGGAGGTGGTAATGCTCTGCGAACGCATTTGACGTTCACGAGCCGCCGCAAAGCTCTGGAGGCGGTAATGCTCCGCGAACGCATTTGACGTTCGCGAGCCGCCGCGAAGCTCCTGAGGCGGTAATCCTCCGCGAACGCATTTGACGTTCGCGAGCCGCCGTGAAGCTCCGGAGACGGCGCGCGAGCCCTGCTTCGTGGCACCCCTTTCCTATAAATACTGGACTCCCCCTGAGTCCCGGGGGGGACAATCTGACCTTTGGGCTTCTCCTCTCCCGAATCGCGAAGCACGCTTTTCCCCGGGAATCATGAGATCCGCGAGGTACTTCTCCTTCGCGAGACTCCTCTGCATTGTCTCGTTTTGAGCCCCTCTTCTGAGAGGGATTCCCTTCGCGAAGATCAAGGGCGTTCGCAAAGGAAGGGGATTCCCAAGGGAACCCGGGCAGCCGCGGAGCGTTTATGCTTCGCGAAACACCCAACCCATGCTAGTGATCCCTATGCCAAGGCAGGATCACTACACATCGCGAAGCACACTGCTTCGCAGGACCCTGCTTCGCGAGGCACCCCTTCCTCGCGAGGCAGTGCTCCGCGAACACTGTTCCACTTCGCGAAGCACCTCCCACTCACACCTATGCCCCATGCTAAGGCCAAGGCACTCCACTTCGCGAAGCGCACTTCTTTGCTTAGCAATTCCTCTTCCCGTGTGACCCTCCCGGTTTGCACGATGTGATTTCAAAGTCCCATGTACAATACCACCCGTAGCGTTGCTTTGCCTAATGCTTCTTCGCATAGGCACGCTAACGGCTATTGCTTCTTTGCATAGCCACGCTAACGTGGACCCCTCGATGGTTTGTTCCACGACCCCCCTTAACCATGGCCTTACCAGTACCTTCCCTTCCCCAAGGACTAGAGGGTACCGGTAATGTAAGTCCTAGGGGTGTGGAGTGAACCCACTTCGTCCGAGCTGAAAGACGTTAAACTGCCAAACACCACGTCCTCAACACATGACGTTAAACTGTGATCCGACCTCGTGCCCCTCACAAAGGGTCCCCCCAGCTCGAACATTTTTTACACCACTCGTCTCCACGGGAATGGAACTCTTCCTCACATGGAATGAGATCCTCCTTGTCGGAGTGGCGTATGTTCGTAAGAGAAGGACGACCCTAGCCCCCCAACGGATGGCTGCACCTCTGCATCTCCGTACTTTCCCACTACCAAGGTCAGTGGAGGGCGTGATAGGGAATGTGGCACCTCCCATCGTCGGACCAAGGTCCATCTTTCCCACGCTTTGTCGCGCCATGGGCCTCTATCCTGGAGTAAGTCCCAGCACCGTGGGCCGCCTAACGCGTAATCCCCTCTTCGCTTCTCACGGACGCTTCCTTCGCGACGTGATCGTCAGGTCCTTGCAACCTCTTGTTTCTCACACCCAGCATGACTCACGTGGGCTTAGAGTGAGCACCGACCCTGACCCCCACCCTTAGAGAACTATGAGGACTTTGATCCATGTCAAGGCATGGTAAGTAGGAAGCCTCTATGAGGTTCAAGCCCACCCATCATTTCACGTCGGGTCTCACCCCCGTCCAGCACGATGTTAAACTGCATTCTGGTCCAGTGGTAAGCCTTTGCGACCCATCCTAGCGAACTACGAGGACTTTGATCCATGTCAAGGCATGGTACGTAGGAAGCCTCTACGAGGTTCAAGCCCACCCGTCATTTCACATCGGGTCTCACCCCCGTCCAGCACGACATTAAACTGCATTCTGGTCCAGTGGTAAGCTGTTGTGACCCATCCTAGCGAACTACGAGGACTTTGATCCATGTCAAGGCATGGTACGTAGGAAGCCTCTACGAGGTTAAATCCCACCCGTCATTTCATGTTGGGTCTCACCCCCGTCCAGCACGACGTTAAACTGCATTCTGGTCCAGTGGTAAGCCGTTGCGACCCATCCTAGCGAACTACGAGGACTTTGATCCATGTCAAGGCATGGTACGTAGGAAGCCTCTATGAGGTTCAAGCCCACCCGACATCCATTCACGTCGGGTCCCATTCCAGTCCAGTGGCAAGCCACTACGACTCATCCCATTTGAACTACGAGAACTTTGATCCATGTCAAGGCATGGTATGTAGGAAGCCTCTATGAGGTTCAATCCACATTGATCGGTCGTTCATTCACGTCGAGTCTCACCCTCGTCCAGCATGACGTTAAACTGCATGCCTCCTTTTGTCCCGCATGACATTAAACTGTACACCCAATTCTAGTCCGACGGCAAGCCGTTGTGACTAACCCGAACTACGAGGTCTTTGATCCATGTCAATGCATGGTACGTAGGAAGCCTTCCCAAGGTTCAAGCCCACCACCCATCGGACCAAGGTCCGCTTTCACGTCGGTTCACCGACAAAGCCCTATATGAACTACGAGGTCTTTGATCCATGTCAAGGCGTGGTACGTAGGAAGCCTCCATGAGGTTCAAGCCCACCCATCATCCAATTCACGTCGTGTTCTTCCTACGTCCAGCACGATGTCAAACTGCAATTCCAGTCCGACGGCAAGCCGCTGTGACTAACCCGAACTACGAGGACTTTGATTCATGTCAAGGCATGGTACGTAGGAAGCCTCCCCGAGGTTCAAGCCCAACTCCCATTGGGCTAAGGTCCTTCACTTACGTCGATTCTCCGACACCCACTGCCCGTCGTTTATTCACGTCAGGGTTCACTATCGTCCCGCATGACGTAAAAATGTGTTCCATTGATCCCTTGAACTATGAAGACTTTGATCCATGTCAAGGCATGGTACGTAGGAAACCTTCCCACGGTTCAAGCCCGCCACTAGTGGACCCATGGGTCTACTTTCATTTCGGTACTCTGACGATGCTCATCGGGCCAAGGTCCACATTCATGTCAGTTTATCGACGTCATCCCGAACTACGCGGACTTTGATTCCAGGCCACGGGGATACGTAGGAAGCCTCGTCAAGGCTCAAGCCCAACTTCTCTGTCGCCCCTGCGATGGTCCCATTTCACTCTCCTTCCACTCCATTCATCAACCTACCACCTGTTCCGATTCTAGCCCGGACCGTCTTATCCTGGTGAGACCATGTCGGTACGCTCTTCTTCACAGTCGCCCATGGGCTGGCCCCGGTATCTATATCCCTTCAAGGAGGATCCCTCAATCCAATCTATCCTAGCTAATGCTCTGGTTGGGTTGATCCGTCTCTGCTGGACGTTAAACTTACAACATACCCTGTGTTGAGCACGGGAAGCTGAGGAAAACCTCAGATATGTGTCCATGACATATAATTCCCCGCGCTCGATGTGGGATGCCTCGGGCTTCCACGCCCTCGAGAAGCCTTGTGGTCAAGGATAACAGACAGACATGCCAGGTACCCCAGCATCCAGACACGCTACTGATGTCTCAACGTGACTACTCCCCTGATTGAAGGTTGCTGCCCTGACTGGACCCTTTGGAATGTCCCGACAGAAGCAGTGTAATTAACTGACGCCCATGGAAACATGGAACTGGGAAGAGTTTCACGAACTACGTATTAAATCTATGAGGGAGACCCAGACTAGGTGACGAGTTCTGAGGAGGAATCAACAGGAGGAAGAACTTACATCCCATCATCCCATTTTGATCAAGGAGCAGACGTCCCTGAATAAGGAGTGAATGCCGCCCGCCTTTGGAAAGCGGGAATGCGGGGCAACAGAAGCACCGCGCGTCCTCCCCCATGGACGGACGGGCGCACGCCCCGTCGAAAGCGTCGGAAATAGAAATGGTGAACCCGACGTGAAATTCTTCTCCTCAATATGGGGATTAGTAGCGTTCGAGACACCAGTAGATTGACGTGTCACCGGATCCAGATATCTGGTGCCGGGTCCCGCCAAGCAAATAGCGGGCCTGTCGTGAAACTCACCGGAAGTCGGGGCAGTAGAACATGGGGCACTCCGTTCTGCAGCGTGTTGGCGTGGATCCTTCTCACAAACATGGAGAATGGAAGAACGCTGGGGCACTGGCTGTCAATCCTTTCCCTCTCAGTACTGATGAGTTGATCCCTTCGTTTCTCAAGAACCAGGTTGCTGTTACAGAGACGCGATCATCGTCCTCTCCTCGCCCACGCAGAGGCAGGGGCAACACCGCCACGACCATCCCACGTAACGCCGCTACCGCCACGATGGCCGCCGCATCGCGGAATACGGGGCGCCCACATCCCCTTTCCCCATCAGAGGTCATCCAGTGAAGGGTGATCAACAACCTCGTGCGCAGGTACGAGGATGAAGGGGTCATCCCGACCCGGGATATGGCCCACTTGGACCTGGAGGCCTCCAGGCCCCACCGTCAACGCCGCCCTAACAGGCCGCGCAGGGAGCCCCTGCTCCCCACCCCAACATTCTACCGTTTCGGGAGCTTGTCTCCGGAACGCCTTGACGACTCCTCGCCTTACGCTGAAGAGGCGGGCGTCGTCCGGCTCAGCCCGCCCAGGGTCCCGACCCGAGGGCTCCAGGCGAGAGCTCCCGCCCGGCCGCGTCAGCGCCGCCGTCCGGCCCCGCAGGAAGAGCAGACAGGCTACGTCCCTGCACCACCTGCGCCAACCCGCCTGACCCGACGTCAGCGCCGGGCCCGGGCTGAGGACGCTCGCCCGGGCGTGTCGATGTCGACAGCTACTGTGGCCCGAGCCACCACCGACGTGCATCGTGAAGCCCCTGCATATACTGAGCAGGGGCACTCCTTCACCCAACCAGGATCGAGACCCCAACCACCCCAGGGGCAGGCTGGGTTGACTCTCCGGGTTGCAGGCCCAAGTGGTGATCGCCGCGAGCTAACTCGCGGCAATGTCACCCCGTATGGAGGTCCTCCCCGTACCACTACTCCACAGAGCGTGGGCCTTCCCCGCTCCGAGGTTCGTCATGGAGGCATGCCTCGTGCTACCCCCATCCCGCAGGAAGACCTGCCCCACGGCAGTGACGCTCAGCGCAGAAAAATTTCCCGCGCCCACTATATAGGGTATGGAGTCCATCCTCCTGCCCCCGACCACCAACCTGAAGGCACCATCCATCCGGTCCTTCTCCAACATGGGGGCCCTCCCTACATCCTCTCTGCAACCGGCGAAGGTCCTCCTCGCCCCAGCAACTTGAGGAGTGAAGGTCGGCCTCGCTCCACTCGTGTCGACCATGGAGGTCCTCCCCATGCTCCTTCCAGTTCCAACAGAGGCCCCACCCACATGGGTACTGTTCATGGAGGTCCTCCCCATGTACCCTTCGACATTTGCCCCGGTTCCCCTCGCACCCCGGCTATCTCGAGTGGGGGGCCTCTCCGCCACGGCGCCAGCGCCGCCCCGAGGCTGCCTGATAGGGGTCAACCCTGTCCCGAAGAGCCACCCCGGGGCAGGAGAGCGGGTCGTCGCCGCAACAAGAAGAACCCTGGGAAGGCCCAGGTGGAGATCAAACCTGCCCGCTTCTCCGACTCTGAAGTGAAATGTGATTCAGCAATGGAAGCTTCTCCTCGCTCCTCCGTATCAAGGACTGGGGCAGGAACCAGACGCGTTAGCCTCATTCTCCCGGAATTTGAGGTCCACCAGATTCCCATCTCCCTCCGCAGGTACATCCAAGAGGAAGAAATCCTGCGAATTCCACAGGTCTCGACCGTGCAATCACCGCCTCTGTCACCAGAAGAGCCCTCTACCTCTACCAGAGATCACAAAGAGTTATTTTGGGGGCCAACGACGGTAGAGCGACGACATGACCTGTCGCCGGTAGCCGCGGCTCCTGTTTCGGAAGCTGCGGTTATCAACCCGTCATATCGTGACATCGTGGCCATGTCACCTAACTCTTCGGAGGATGGCCCGAAATTCGGCGGCCAGTCAGCTCGTTTGCCGTATTCTCTACCGCCGAGCTTACTATCCCAGAGGTCCACCTCGGTACCGCTACCGGTCCCTCAGCCGCCCCCGGTTGACGAGTGGGGCAACATAGGGCCAGACCCTGAGTCCGAGCCCAGGAGATTCTGGAGTATCCTTGCAGCGGATTACTTCCCGAAGAAGTTTTGGCCGACGGCGGCGCTGAATTTCCGCATACCAGAGTCTCTTACCCCTGAAGAAGTGGGGTGCTTTTTTTGAACCCTGTGGGATACACACTTCCGCCTCCGTTATGAATGGGTGGTGTACCCCAGAAGTCGAGAGCACTTCGAAGAAATCGGCGAGCAGTGCCGCCTGATCGATGCAGCCGCACTTCTTGTGGCCCAGCACCCTGAGTCGCCAGGCCACCAGAGCGCCCTTCAATGAAAATGCGTTCAGAGTCTTAAAGCACTCCGCAGAATCGTCAGGGAAGCCACCCCCCATGTGCAAGTCCGTGGTTGGGGACACTATGACGCTCTCCTCTTCGACCCTATCCGACGGCTGCCCGATTCGCTATGCGACATCAAGGATATTCCCTCAAGAGGGGTCGCAATCCACATGGCCGAAATTGTGGATAAGGAAGATGAGCTTGAGTTCCTTGATGGAGACTTACCACCTGAGGGCGTACCGCCGCTGCTCGACCCATCAGGGAGAGTTACCCGTCAGCAGAGGAACCTGCTAGGTCTCCCCGTACCGACCGAGTCGCTGGTACTCGGTCGAAACACTGGAAAGGGTAAGGAGCACGTTGGAATAGTCAAGCACTCCGACCCGTCCACCTCTGTGCAGAAAATGGACGAAGATCCCGAGAAGGCCACGTTACGCCAGCTGCTTGCTGAGCAGAAAAAGATGGTTGACGAACTCTTGGCTGAGCGCCCCGCAGAGCGGCGACCCGACTATGGTAATCCCAGGCCGGGGCAGCAGGGGCAGGAACAATTTCCCCCCAGTGAGATGCCTCCAGGCCACCCTGATCATGCTACTGCCGCAGACAGGGCGGAAGCCGGGACGTACGGCAAGAGGGCGCGATACGTCTCGCCAAATCCCCCCCAGCGACGAGGCAATCTGAAGAATCCAATCCGGGTTCCCCCAGTCGCTCCGCAGGTCGTCCAGCCAGTTGACCCACGAGCGGCCGAAACCGTCTACCGTGTTGAAGAACCTGGCAATGCACTTGTGGTTAGGGATCCCCGTCAAGACAGGGACCCCCACCCGGAGGATCTTATTGCGGCACTCACAGCTCGCCTCGAAGCATTGGAAACGCGGCAGGTGGCGGTCCCACTATATGGCAAGCCTTATCCCGCATGGGTGGATGATATGCCCGCACCTCCAGGTTTTGGGAACCCCACTTTCTCGCCTTTTAACGGGACAGGGGACTCGCCGCAGCACTTGGCTCATTTTTCTTCCAGGTGTGGCCCCATGCTGGGGACCCCGGCTCAGCAAGAAGCCGCCAAGCTCCGATGTTTCGTACAGACATTGGAAGGTCCGACATTCGTCTGGTAAAACTAGCTCCCTATCAGATCGGTGACCGGTTGGGAGGATCTTCGCCGGTAGTTCTTATACCAGTTCAGCTCCACCATGCGAAAGACCATCATTGCAGACCTCTTCAAGTGCAAGCAAAGGCCTGATGAGCGAGTCGCAGACTTCATCGCCCGGTGGAAGGGACTTACGTATTCCCTCCATATGCCACTGACTCAGGAGAAATTACTGACGATGTGTGTGGGGAACGTCAAGACAGAGCTGGTACCCTCCTTGATTAACCAGAACTACCCTGGAGGGTTCAGAGATTTCTCGGATAAGGCTCAACGCCTCGAGGAAGCCCTGCAACAGGCCAGTCAGGCACGTTTGTTGCCCCCTATGATCCCAGCCAGGAGGACCGCCAGGGCTGAACTTGCCGCGGTGGCTCAAATAGAAGCCCCGAGGCAGCTGGATTTGCTTCCGGCAGCACCACCCCCGCAACCCCGCAGAGGTCCTCCACCTCAAGCACAGGCTCCTGCCCAGCAGCGACTGCCTCAGAACCGACAGGTTCCCCCGCGCAACGCGCCACCACCACCTAGGCGAGACAATCAGGCACTGCCTCCTCGACAGGCCCCTCCGGCCCCTCGTTGGGACCAGGCCCCCAGGGCCCCCTATCCGTAAAGAAGGTACCAGACCTATTCCTTCAACGAAAATCAGGTCCCTGGCTACTTCCGAAGTGCTCTAGAGCAAGGGATTGTGCGTCTTCCTGAGTGCAGAAGGCCGGCAGAGGCGCATCTCACCTATCACCCCAACTACTGCCCTTATCATCGGATCCTGGGGCACACCCTCAAGTGATGATATGTGTTTAAAGACTGGCTTCAGGACCATGTCAACAACAACATAGTCAAGTTGGGCCCAGCACCAGCGCAAGTGGTAGGTGTCTTTCCAGGATCAGAGATCGGCAGCGACAGTGAAGGTGAGTGGCAGTAGGTCCCTAGCTGCGGGTCCCAGAAATACGACGACTGGATGGCTCGAAAAACCGTCGTCCGTGCCCAGGGTATCATCCGAGCGTGCCTGAAGCAGTCGGAACCTTCAGAAGAAGTAGCCGGTGCCTCCGCATCGTCTTCACATTCGACCTCTGCCCAAAAGGGAAAGCAGCGGCGACGTAAGAAGAAGCAACGCGCACCGCCAGTATCGTCGTCATCCCACACTCTCGGCGACTTTATGCCCCCCGAAATGAGGATCCCTCCCAGAATCTGCCCAGCGGTGGATGACTCCTCGAGCGACAGCCAGGGGTACGCTTCGGTTAACACCGTGGAGCTGGTAAAGCCCTATATGACCCCCGACGAGGGGGAACGCCAGGCAGACCTCCCCAATTTTTCCAGCCGACGTCAACGTCAGCAGAATCGCAATCGCGCCGGTCATCGAGGTACGTCAGCAGGCACTCTTGGCCAAGCCGTGCACACTACCGAGACCAGGCAGCAGGCTCAGCGCAGATCTCAGCACGTGCAAACCCATCTAACACCCTCGGCTCTACCTCCACCACCGTTTGTGCTATTGGATCGTGGGGAGCCTCCTTGATCGTATCACAGTCAGTCTTGCACAGCTACAGGCCAGCCTCCGCTGTCCGATCCCAGTCCGGCGACTACCCTTCAGGCTTATACTAGTAGTCAGCGAGATGTACCCAGTACTAGTCAATCACCGGTTCAGCCGGCCGGACCCGCTGTGCCTCCAAATGCCGAACGACCTCCTGTAAGTAGAGGCTCGTGTTTGGCATGAAAGTATGATGTTCTGAAGCACCTGGCTGGCATTCCGGCGAGGCTCTCCATCCTTGAGGCCCTTCGCCTGTCATCTGAAATGCGCGAGGAACTTGCCGAGGCCCTAAGGAGCCCCTCTAGTTCGAGATGGAAGTAGCAGTTGCGGAAGCCTTCCATACCGAGACGATCGAAAACGCTGAATGTCAGGGGGTTATCTAGTTCTCCGGTGAAGATGAGGACCCTCTTATACAGGGGCACATTCGCCCGCTGTACATCACTGGCCACTTCAACGGTGTGGAAGTCCGCCGTTGCCTCATTGACACAGGTTCCGGAATCAATCTAATTCTGACCCGGACGTTGCAAAAGCTGGGTCTGTCCGAAGGTGATTTAACTCCCTCTGACCTCAGGATCCAGGGGTACGACAGGACAGAGCAAACCCCAATCGGCAAGATCCGCCTGAAGACTCAGTTCGGTGGCTTAATTGCCAGCACCGAGTTCATGGTTGTCTCTCAGGACACCGCCTACAACGCATTGATGGGTAGGCCATGGCTCCATCTGCATGCAGCGGTCCCTTCGTCGTATCACCAGTGCCTCAAGTACTCGCTCAATTGTCGAGTAGGCGTGCTCCAAGGAGATGTGTCCCCTTTCGCTTCTTGTGAGGCCCGCTATCTGGATGCGGGTTATTACAAAAGTAAGGACAAGTAAATCCTGGTAAGCGAGGATGAACCTGCCTCGATCACAAGTGATCCCTGGGAAAGCATGGATGACGCCTACATCCTCCCGATCCACCGGTTGGAGGCCACGACCCCCGACATGGGACAATGTTTCGTTGTTTCGGGTACGCAAGGAAGGCATGTTCCCGTGTCCAAGCGACGACGGAAAATCACCTCGTACTCCTACATCAACCAGGCTCAAGTCATCTAGGAACCCCCTACCCCTGTACGGTACCGGGACATCAATCTCATGACAACGGCGGTGCACCATACGTGTCTCCTCCACCAGGATGGAATTAACCGACTCAGGCTGACCCGTCACCACTGCTTTGATATCATCAAATGTGCCCCTTTAGGCCGAAGGCCAGATGGGATAGGGTCGACTGCCTTCATTGCTATGGTCTCAATGGAAAGCGAGTCTCCCGATGTGATGACCGCTGCTACCCAAGTCGGCACCAGCTGCCCCTCAGATTTTGATAGCCTAGAAGCCCCCCCCCGTCGCGGGAAGTCCCCCCACGGGTGGAGAGGAAGACTTGGAGGATGCTCCCCCAGCCTTTGAAGAAGGCGTCTCTACCACGGTTTATGAACTGGTACAGGTGAACCTTGGTAGCGAGGCAAATCCGAAACCCACATTGATCATCGCAGCCATGTCCCTCGAGGAGCGGCAGCAGCACGTAGACTTCCTCAAACAACACTGTGTTGTGTTTGCTTGGAGTTACAAAGAGATTCCAGGGCTAGATCCCCAAGTAGCCGTTCATCGTCTGGGCCTCCCGGCAAAACATCGTGGGTTTAAGTAGCCTCCCAGGAAGATGCACCCTTCCCATGGTGCTATGGTTGAGGCCGAAGTTGATAAGCTAATCAAAGACAACTTCGTCAAGGAGGTCCAGTACCCCAAGTGGCTTGCCAACATTGTGCCAGTCAGGAAGAAGAATGGGCAGATCAGAGTCTATATCGACTTCCGCGATCTTAATCGCCACTGCCTAAAGGATGACTTCGCACTCTCGGTGATGGAGCTGTTGATTGACACCACGACCAGGTTCGAAGCCCTCTCTTTCATGGATGGGTATTCCGGGTATAACCAGATCCGGATGGCCCCCGAAGACGAGGAGTCCACTGCCTTCAGGGCTCCCCAGGGTACCTTTTGCTACCAGGTAATGCCATTCAGTTTGAAAAATGCAGGTGCCACTTATCAGAGGGCCATGCATCGCATATTCAAACCGATTCTCGGGACATTGGTGGAATGCTATGTGGATGACCTTGTAGTCAAATCATGCCAGCGCCAGGACCATCTCAAAGACCTTGAGAAAGTGTTCGGTTTCCTCCGTTCCCGTCACCTGAAGATGAACCCGCTGAAGTGTGCTTTTGGGGTCACCTCTGGGAAGTTTCTGGGCTTTGTTGTCAGATACCGAGGTATCGAGATCGACCCGGAGAAGATCAAGGCCATCAGCCAAATGCCTCCCCCGAGCAACATTCGGGAGCTTCGAGGCCATCAAGGCCACTTAGCCTATATACGCCGATTCATCGCGAATCTGGCCGGCAAGTGTAAGCCCTTTTCCCGGCTCATGAAGAAGGGCGCCACCTATGAATGGGATGAGGAGTGTCGGACCTCCTTCAAGGAAATCAAGTAGTATCTGCTCCAACCTCCGGTCTTGATGCCACCCGTCTCCGGAAAGCCGCTGGTCCTTTACATGACCGCCCTGGAGAGATCCCTCGGTGCACTACTTGCCCAGAAGAATAATGAGGGTATTGAGAATAGTCTCTATTATCTAAGCCGCATGCTTCTCGATACGGAGGTCAGATACTCCCCTATGGAAAAGAGCTTCCTTGCGCTCGTCTTCGCCGTGCAGAAGTTGCGACATTACCTGCAGCACCACGAGGTGCAATTGGTCTCCCGGGTAGACCCACTGAAGTACATCCTGAACCGTCCCATGCTGACTATCCGACTAGCATAGTGGGCGGTGATTCTCCAGCAGTTTGATATCAGGTTTGTACCTCAGAAGGCCATTAAGGGACAAGAATTGGCAGACTTTTTAGCTGCCCATCCGACCTTCACAGATCAATCCCTGGACCTGGATTTCCCTGATGAGACGATCCTCTCAGTCGATCATGCTGCCCCGTGTTGGCAAATACATTTCGACAGCGCCTCCCGGAGCCCCACCGGTAGGAGGCTCAACGATCCCAAGCTCAACAGAGTGGGCCTAGGTATTGTCTTCAATACCCCAGTGCAAGCCATCCTGCCATACTCGTTCCTGTTGTCAGAAGGCTGTACGAACAATGAGGCAGAGTACCAAGCTCTCATCACCGGCCTTGAGCTGGCCCTTGAGATCCATGTGCCCCATTTACATGTGAAGGGAGATTCCGAGCTGGTGATCAAACAGGTTAATGGCGACTACGTCGTCAGGAAGCCGGAGCTCGCACCGTTGCTGGAGTACACCCTCCGCCTAATGGCCCAGTTCTCCCCTCGACCAGAGGTTACCCATGTCCCATGGTCGCAGAACGGCCAAGCAGACGCCTTGGCTGGTTTAGCCGCGTCGCTCGCAGAACCCGAGCAAGATGATTTGGTCATACATGTGGCACAACGGAGAGTCATTGCCCCCGTCACCCAAGAGGACCATGATGGACTGCGGGTAAGCCATATCACCGCCAGACCCTCCATAACGATAGTCCCAGGTTCATCAGACGCAGTGGTTCAAACCACCCCCGACTGGAGAGCACCTTTTGTCGAGTATCTCCAAAATGGTCAGCTCCCGGATGACCGGGCCGAGCGCGAGCGAATTCGACGCCGTGCGCTGCAATTTACCCTCCAGAGCGGCCCCAATCTGGAATAGATCCTTTATAAGCGGAGTTTCGATGGTGTCCTTCTCCGTTGCCTCCAAGGAGGGGAGATACCTCAAGTTATGCAAGAGGTTCACGCCGGTTCCTGTGGCCCCCATCAAGCTGGGCCCAAACTGTCCCATCAAATCCGGAGGTTGGGGTACTTTTGGCCCTCTATGATCCACGATTGTATTGGATATGCCAAGAGATGCCACGCGTGCCAAGTACACGCCAACTTCTTGCATAGGCCGCCGGAGCCCCTCCACCCCACCAAGTACTGTTGACCATTTGCGGTATGGGGACTTGATGTAGTGGGACCGTATCCACCGACAACGACCTTCCAGTGTAGGTTCATCCTGACTGCTACAGATTTCTTCTCCAAGTGGGAAGAGGCAGTTCTGCTCAAAGAGGTCAAGGACCGTTCCATTGTTGACTTTGTGAGCTCTAACATTATCCACCGGTTTGGAGTCCTTCACGCCGTCCTCACCGATAACGGCACCAACTTCCGAGCAACTGAATTGAAGAAATTGTACGCTAAGTACGACATCCGGTCAAACCATACCTCCCGCTACCACGCGCAGGCAAATGGACAGATCGAGGCGTTCAACAAGACCCTCTCTAACATTCTGCAGAAGATGGTTGGTCAGAACAAGAAAATTTGGCCGGACAAGCTCCCCAACGCCCTCTGGTCTTACCAGAAGACGACTCACAACTCTACCTAGGTGACCCCATATTCCCTGGTTTATGGAGCTGAGGCCGTCCTACCCATTGAGATCCAGCTGCCGTCGTTACGCACTGCAGTTTATGACCACCAGACATCAGATGAGGTAGCCGAGATCCGTCTGGCTGAATTAGAGGCACTGGACGAGAACCGGCTTCATGTCCTGCACAATCTGGAAAGGCATCAGGACAAGATAGCGAGATCCTTTGACAAGAAGGTTCGTCTTCGCTCTTTTCTACTGGGTGACCTGGTACTGGCCCTTCGATCGCCAATGATTCCTAGTAGGAAACCGCCCAAGTTAGAACCCAAATGGGAAGGGCCTTATATCATCCATAAGGTTTACCCCAATGAAGCATACTCCTTGGTTACCATGGATGGAGAGCGTATAACCCCTCCCACCAATTCCAAATTCCTCAAAAGATACTTTGCCTAGGGCAAAAAGGTCCAGCACGACCCTAAAATGTGAGATGGTCCCGCACGACCCTAAACTGCATCCCCGTCCTTACTGCAAGACGTTAAACTGCAAGCCAGTCAGGCCTTCCTGACCGAGGCTCGGCCTCAGGCCCCTTGGCCTCCTCGGGCCCCCGAACCCATCCTTACTGCAAGACGTTAAATTACAAGCCAGTCAGGCCTTCTTGACCGAGGCTCGGCCTCAGGCCCCTTGGCCTCCTCGCCCCCCCGGCCCCGTCTTCACTGCGAGACATTAAACAGAAAGCTGGTCAGGCCTTCCTGACTAAGGCTCAGCCTCAGGCCCCTTGGCCTCCTCGGGCCCCTGACCCCGTCTTCACTGCGAGACGTTAAACAACAAGTTGGTCAGGTCTCCTTGACCGCGGCTCGGCCTCAGGCCCCCTAGTTTTCCCTGATCTATTCTCTTATGGGATTTTACGGTATGGTGTAGGACTATATCCTCATTTACGTCGGATTACTCGTCGTACCGTACATATCCTCAAATTAGATGCTTCTTATCATCCCGCATGACGATAAACTGTATTTCTAGAACTACGTGTGGCTTGATTCTCATCCTTATGAGATACATAGGAATGCTCGGACGCCTCGTCTTGAGCCCAACCCCAAGCTTTTCCCTTCCGCTATTCCCCCTAGGAATAGTTTTCTTGGAGGATCTTTGTGTAGCAGGGAGTAGGCTTTCTTGGCCCCACTTATGCAACCCCGCTCGCACAAATATTTTAAGGGTCGCACCATGTTCCCACTCCCGTTCTTCTATCCTCCCACGTCCTCACAGCATGATGCTAAACTGCATGGCCTTCAAGAACTACGTATGGCTTGATTCTCATCCTTATGAGATACGTAGGAATGCCCGGACATTTCGTCCGTTGGCCCAGCCCAAAAGCCAAAATCTTCCCCTCGGGTCAAGACATGGCAGGGTGCACACTTTTGCCCCGGCCCACATCGAGCAAGCCTCGGCCCGGCTGCACATTCCCCCTGGAGGTGTTTTCCCCTTTCGTGGATGGATACAGCTATGTTTCACCCACTCCTTGACTGGGATTCCGTCATTTTTCACACCCAGAGGGACCCCCAAGAACGGCCTGGATACAATGCCCAAGGGCTCTCCTACCGATAAGGGCCAACGCCCCCGAGGGTTTTCAAGCAACAAGCCGATACAAGTCCCGCGTTGCGAATTTGGTCAGCGGTCGATGCTCATTTGTTGCCCCCATACGGGTCACCATAGGAACGCTGTGTTTCGAACATGGTCAATAGTGTCCTGGATTTTCGGGTCCACCCCGAGATGTCCCAGGCATCAAGAGCAGTGATTCATTCTGCCCCATCTCGAGGTGACAAACTTCCCCCAGGTGGTTCTAGAGATCGGGCCCACGACCCCGATTCCTCATAAGGGTGTACAGTGTGATGTGGGACTATGTCATCATTCGCGTCGGGATCATGTACCATGCCGTACGCCCTCCCTTTACGAGGCCCAGCCTCAGGCCCCTTGGCCTTCTCGGGTCCCCGACCCTCGTCCTCATGTAAGACGTTAAACTGCAAACCAGTCAGGCCTTTCTGACTGATAACTTTCCCTTTTCTCCGGGCCACGGCCCAGGATTCCTCATAAGGGTGTACGGTGTGATGTGGGACTATGTCCTCATTCACGTCGAGATCATGTTCCATGCCGTACGCCCTCCCTTTACGAGGCCCAGCCTCAGGCCCCTTGGCCTTCTCGGGTCCCTGACCCTCGTCCTCATGTAAGACGTTAAACTGCAAACCAGTCAGGCCTTCCTGACTGATGCCTGACCTTAGGCCCCTTGGCCTTTCCGGGCCACGGCCCAGGTCCCCTCTTACCCAGGGTGTACGGTGTGATGTGGGACTATGTCCTCATTCACGTCGGGATCATGTGCCATGTCGTACGCCCTCCCTTTACGAGGCCCATCCTCAGGCCCCTTGGCCTTCTCGGGTCCCCGACCCTCGTCCTCATGTAAGACGTTAAACTGCAAACCAGTCAGGCCTTCCTGACTGATGCCTAAACTTAGGCCCCTTGGCCTTTCCGGGCCACGGCCCAGGTCCCCTCTTACCCAGGGTGTATGGTGTGATGTGGGACTATGTCCTCATTCACGTCGGGATCATGTGCCATGCCGTACGCCCTCCCTTTAAGAGGCCCAGCCTCAGGCCCCTTGGCCTTCTCGGGTCCCCGAACCTTGTCCTCATGTAAGACGTTAAACTGTAAACTAGTCAGGCCTTCCTGACTGATGCCTGACCTTAGGCCCCTTGGCCTTTCCGGGACACGGTCCAGGTCCCCTCTTACCCAGGGTGTACGGTGTGGTGTGGGACTACGTCCTCATTCACATCGGCTTCTTCGCCATACCACACACCTCCCTTATCTAGGGGTATATTTCTCCCCTTCTCGTCCAGTATGACGTTAAACTACATTTAGAGAACTACGTGTGGCTTGATTCCCATCCTCATGGGATACGTAGGACCACCTGAATGTCCAAAATTCGGGTCCAGCCCCATCTCTCAGGAATCCTCATCCAATCCCGGCCCCTTGGCCTATCCTTCATCCATGAGAGGATTATATGGTGTGGTGTGGGATTATGTCCTCATTCACGAAGGTCTCGTAATGACCACGCCATGATCCCCCCCTACTGAGCTGTTTCGTCGATCCCTTTTTCGGCGGTTCACCAATGTGCTTAAGAGTACTCTGGTTTATTACCTGGAATGCCAAGCTTTACTCGGACACGTCCACACCCGCTTTCCAGGCTTTGCGTATCCCCGCACCAGGGCTTTCATCATTTTTCACACCCGGAGAGACCCCCAAGAACAGCCTGGATACTACGCCCAAGGGCTCTACTACCGATACGGGCCAACGCCCCCGAGGGTTTCGGACAACAAATCGATAAAATCCCGCGTTGCGAATATGGTCAGCGGTCGATGCTCGTTTTTTGTTCCCACCTCAGGCTAACGCAATATGGACGCTGTGTTTCCATCATGGTTAACAGTTTTCCTCTATGGCCACGCCAACCCATTAAGCCCAAATTCCGGGTACACGATTCACACCCTTCATCACTTCATCATGTCCAAGTAGAATCTCAGAACTCTTGGTACTTTTCCTCCGTGCACGTCTGCGCATTGGGAGAACAAGCTGCATCAAAGGTGTCCTTCGAAACTCTCCGCCGACTCCCCTTTGATGGACGCCCCAATTATTGCGATAAGGATCTCCCCCCCTTGTTTCCCACACCGAGTTTATATCACGTGGTCTTAGGGATTGGGTTGACATCTGTGCTTTCTCGGGAGTTATCACCATCCACGGTCCGAGCTCTAAGACCATAAACTAAGATTCTCATCTGGAACTACGTTCGAGACCCCTTGTCTTTGGGTGAAGCTTGAGTTCAACAAGTTCACCTCTCCGGTCCTGCCTTCAGGACCCCGACCATGGGACCGCGTGGCGTAGTGTAGGACTACGTCCTCATTCACGTCGGGTTTTCAATAGCTGCACCACGCATACCCCGTTCTGAGAGTTAGCCCTCATATTCCTTGTCCTGCATGACATTAAAAGGCATCCTTCAGAACTACGTGTGGCTTGATTCCCATATTCACGGGATACGTAGGACCACCTGAATGTTTAAAGATTTGGGTCCAGCCCCACCTCCTAGTGATCTCCTGATCTCCTGGTCACCTAGGCCACTTGGCCTATCCCTCTCCAGGAGGGGATGTGTAGGTATGATACAAGGTTTTGGGAACTGTGCCCTGCTTCCCCTAGGAATCTGCCATCTCTCGATCACCCTCAAGGTTGAGTCCCTTGACTCCTTGTAGTGGTTCACCCATGTATTAAGAGTACTCTGGTCTAGGACCAAGAGTGTCAGATTCAACATGATCATGTTCCTTCCACTTTTCAAGCTTCGTGTTCCCCTCCATTCGGGCTTCCATCACCTTTCGCACCCAGAGGGACCCCCAAGAACGGCCTGGATACAATGCCCAAGGGCTCTCCTACCGATATGGGCCAACGCCCCCGAGGGTTTTGGACAACAAATCGATAAAATCCCGCGTTGCGAATATTGTCAGCGGTCGATGCTCATTTGTTTGTCCTCATCTCAGGCTAACACGACAGGATGTTGTGTTGCAAACATGGTCAGCAGTAATCCTCTGTCGTCACGCCAGCCCCTTCAGTCCTTGAATGTTGGTTGCATGATTCACATCATTTTCCACCCCATCATGTCCAGGTGGAATCTCGACACTTTTGGCGCTATCCCTCAGTGCACTTTTTCATGTAAGGGGGACAAATCTTCAATCTGGCGTCCTTCGGGGCTCCCATGGTCCAAGCTCTAAGACCATAAACTAAGATCCATTTGGGACTACGTTCAACTTGATTCCCACCCTCATGGGATACGTAGGACCGCCGAGACGCCCTGTCTCCGGGTACAACCCATTCAGGAAACCAGTCTCTCCCCCTGTTTCCCCTCTATATAGGCCCCTCGGCCTAAGGTTTCCCTCTCCGAATGGTGTACAATCTGATGAGGGATTATGCCTCCGTCAATTGTGTTTTACAACACTGCGCACATTTCCTGCCTAGCATCGTCTCTACTACGTTTGCACTGCGTGACGATAAAATGCATGCTTGGTCCTATCATACGACCCTAAACTGTGACAGCATCGTCCTGGCCGCACGACGAAAAACGGCACTGCATTGTGTTGACCTCGTTGTAGAGGACATCACGTTAGGTATTGGTCACGTGCCATGCCATTTTTCAATGCCCATCACGGCTTGATCCTTGTGGCGACACCACGACCTACTATTCTAGGCTTGTCACTTCACAAAAAAAAACCATTCACCCTAAAGAACAAACAAGATACATCAAATTCCGCTTCTTTTAGTGCAAGGGCCACACCCGCACTCCCCTTTTCCCCTGACACTAGTATCCTACTGTGTCACCATCCAGAACTATGTATGGATTGATTCTCATCCTTATGAGATACGTAGGAGCGCCCGTGCACTTCCCCGTGGGCCCAACCTAAACTTTGTGTTCGGTCCCTCAACTCGAGCATTTCCCCAGAGAATGCATGGTAAGTAGGGCTTAGGTCCTCCTTCACGTTGGGTTTTGATGCCATGCGTCCCCTGATCCCTGTACCCATTTATGGTCTAAGGTCCATCAAGAACTACGTAAGGCTTGATTCTCATCCCTATGAGATACGTAGGAGCGCCCGGGCACTTCCCCGCGGGCCCAGTCTAACTTTTCATGGTCCGAATTCTACGACCCTAAACTAAGATCTCCCCAAGGGAAAGGAATCTGATCCCTCTCTCTAATACGTTTCGTTGTCGTATTCAGATGTGTTTCGACAAAGAACCCGAAGTGTGAGACTTTCATGCGGACATTCCCTTCGTCCCACGACCAATCTTCGTGAACTCGCTATTTGGATCCTCATCCTCTTCCACGTCCAGAAGGACCCCCGGACGACATGGATACTTGGCTTAAGGGCTCTCCATGAATGCTGGACCTAAGGGCCCTTCAATCGTTTCGGGCCAACGTCCCTACGGATATTTGACAACATCTGTGACATGGTCCCGTGTTTCGAACATGGTCAACGGTCGACCCTCATTTGTCTGTCTCCATTCTAGGATAACACGACATGGTGCTGTGTTGCGAATACGTCAGCAGTTATCTTCCATCGTCACGCCGCCATCATCGTGATCTGAATCTCGAGCACCATGATTCACACGTTTCCACTCCCTCATGTTCAAGTGGAATTCTATCATACTCGGCTCTTTCTCTTCGCGCATCTAGGTGCTCTAAATGACCGTGTTAGTGTCATTGGGCCGGTATTCACCGAGCGTCCCTTTGCCCTAACCTGCCCCTCTCTGTGTCAGGAAATTCCCACCAATACTACTTGTTTCTCACACCGAGCACGACTCACGTGGGCTTAGTAGTTTTGGTGAGATGTGTACCAACGCAGTCAGGCTGCTCCTCATCCTGCATGACATTAAACTGCACTTCCAGAACTACGTATGGCTTGATTCCCATCCTAATGGGGTACGTAGGAATGCCCGACCACTCTGCTTTGGGCCCAACCCAATACTCACTCTTGGTCCCTCGACTTGAAGAGTTTCCTCCGGGGGTACATGGTGTGATTTGGACTCCAAGTCCTCATTCGCATCGGTTTCATATCTACCGCGCCACACGCTTCCTTCCCTCTTATTCCACGTCCTATCGTATGACGTTAAACTACAGGAGTCTCTGTGTCCTCAACGCATGACATTAAAATGCGGTTCTACCCTGAACAAGTTCAGGATGCCCCAAGATCCCATTGGGAAGCGACAGACCCCCTTGCAAGAGAGGCCATGTCCCAAGGAAGGAATGATCCATGATCAAACTGATGCGCCTATCTGGTGTACTCCCGACACGGTGGTGTAACTACCTAAGTGTTGGATTCTGTTCGGACAGACCATCACCCCATATTCCACGCTTTGCGTGCCCCTTATTCGGACCCTCGTCCCTTTTCATGTCTCACGGAACCCCCTAACGGCCTGGCCTCATGCCGCATCGGCTCACCTACCATCCTGGGCCAATGTTCCAGGAAACGGGTCATATCTGGAAGGACCCCCTAATAGTATGGATTTTTGACCAATGGTCCGCCAACTGTCCTGGGTCAACATCCTGAAGGATTGATCAACAACATTTGTGACACGGTCCCGTGTTTCGAACATGGTCAACGGTCGACCCTCATTTGCTGTCCCCATTACAGGCTAACGCAATAAGGGTACCGCTTCTCCTACAAGGTTAACAGTTGTCCCTTATTGTCACGCCATCCCCACAGTGTTCTGAATCTTGGGTATCGTGATTCACGCTTCCCATTTTCATCTGTCTGGACCGATTTCAGCGCCCCTGGCGTTGCCCTGTTCGTGCGTAAGAGCACGTTGAAGAAATGGTAATTCGGTCTTCCTGAAAGTTCCTTCTCCCATCAAGCCTCCCCCGTCTCTCAGAAATCCGGACTGGTAATCCGAGTCCCGGACATCGGGCTCGACCCACGTGGGCTTGGGGAATTGTCGCCTAACGTCCCGCAAACATTGTATGGATGTAACAAGGTAGTTCAACAGTGGAAATCATGCACACTACGACATTCAAAACAAAGAAAACATTTTTGAAGCACGAAAGTACCAATGAATGGTTTATGGGTTTGTTACAATACTCTGGGGTTAACTTCCCCCATGGATGGGTTGACCCCGTCAAAAGAGCGTTGCAGCTCCGCCACCCGTTGACTTGCAGCATCCAAGGCTTTCTGCCGCTGAACTAGCTCCCACTCCTCCTCCACAGTGGCGGGGCGCAGTTCGTCAGTCCTGGCTTTGGCCCTCTCCACGCCAGCTTGAACGACAAGCATCTCTCCAGAGGTCTGCCTCATATTCTCTTCTGCCTCCGCCAGCTGGGCCTTCAACCGTGAGACCAGCTCAGTTTGTGCATCAAGAGAGGCTGAAAGCTCATCTGCTCGGGTCTGCATCTATTGAACCTCGCCTTCAGCCTCTTGGAGCTTCTTGATGCTGGTCTTTTTCCTCTGCTGCCATCCCACGCTGAGCCCGCGATCATGCTCCCGGATCTTCTCAGCCATAAGATCTCGGATGAGTGCGTAAGGACGCAGGGCATCCACTCCCCCAACGCACAGTTCGTGCAACCGCGAGCGAAGCCGATCCATTTCGGCCAGCCATTGTGCTTGGGGGGTGTCCTTGATAAAGCGCGTGATCAGCTTCCACGACCGGCGGCGGACTATGCTGCTGTCTTCCTCGTCGGAGGCCGTTTCGTCCCAGTCTGCGCGATTGGAAGGCTCGTATGCGGGATACGCCCGCAGGAAATCCTCGGCAGGATCAACATCCGGTGTGGAATCTAGTGCGACACCTGGCGCCGAAGCAGGCGCGACAGAACTGGGACCGACTAGTTGATCATCTTCCTCGGAGTCCACCTCGATGACTTCGGGTACGGCCCTACCGGCGGACCCGCCAGTGATGATGTGCATCGTAGATTGAGGAGATGGAGGGACTATTGACACCATCACCGGCATGCCCCTAGGAGGGATTCCACCAGACATCCCGACCAGCCTTGCCGCAGCGGCCCACGCCAGTCGAAGAACTGTACGACAGAGAGACATAAACGTTAGTTGGCATGGCCTACATGTGACAACGAGGAGACCGGTGGAGGAGACTTACGAAGATCGACCTCCGAGCACTGCTCTTGAGCCGGTACTGACGGGACCCCGAGACGAGGCCCCCCGTATACTGTTGGAAGGTCCGGAGATTCTAGAGGAGCCACCTCGGGCCCCATGGTCCCACCAGACGCAGAACTGGACGCAGCCATAGGCGCGGGTTCTGAAGGTCCCGCATCATCACCCTCCAAGGAGCGAGAACGAGGCCTGCGAACAAGTTCCCCCTGCATGGCTCAAACATTGGTGAGAAGTCCATAGGGATCCAAGAACAGATCGTAAGGAGAGAAGTTCAGAATGCTACCTCGAGAGCCTCCGCGAAATCGTCGGATTCTGAGCCTCGGTCTCCGACCTCGCCCTCCTCCAGTGGGCTCCCTCCTCCTGCCTCATCCTCCCGAGAGGAGTCCTCTGATTCCCCCGGCAAGGGGAAGCGCTCCCTCAGATCGGCAACCGATAACTGTGGGGGGACCATCTGATTCAACAGTACCCTCACCCGGTCCGTCATTGGGTGAGGGACGCCATTGGAGTGGACATAATCCTCCAGATCTTCCAGGTACTGTTCTGCCTCCGCCAGAGACGCCATGAATCCAGCCCGAACTGGGCCTATGCCCGACAATTCCATCCCGAGGCGATTCAGGTGGGCCCATATCTCGGATGGGCTGAGGAATTGCCGGTTGACATCCCAAATGTCCCAAGCTTCCGGGAAGACGACATCCTCTGCCATATCAATGTGACGCAGGCACTTCCCCGGAGCCTGGGTGGATATCCTACGAAATCCCCTCGGCGGACGCCCCTCTGGATGACCCTTATCTTCCGGAATCACCGGATCCACTGCTGCTGCCATACCCTCGGCCGGTGTGGGTCTCGCCGCCATGGCAGCCCCGCAACCGCGAGCGGCCCTAGATGCCCGCCGACCCCGACCTCGAGATAGAGGAGGCCCACCGTCACCGACCCGGATAGTTGGTTGCTTCAACATCTCTCCTGGGTAAGCATCCTCCCAACTGATGGCGTACTCCTTCACTAATCCGAAGGCGGCTGTGGATGGAGGAAATGCAATCCGCATCTTTCCATCTTCCCGCGTGAACATGAGCCACAGCTGCCTCATCACACATGGGTGATCCTCATGACGCACCTCCCATTAGACCTGCGGAGTCAGCCGCTGGAGGCACCGGAACTGCCTCGCAAACTGATGTGGAGTGTACGGTTCACAGAGCGGCTCACGATCTATTCGTACCACCAAAACTCCACCTCGGAAGGCCAGGAGGTAAGCCCGATGTTATTCCGTTCCCCGTCCGTCATCAGTAAGCATTCCCGTCGGCAACGAGAAGAGATGGAAATTGAACTCATCCGCCCTCCACACCCGATTCAGCACCATTGGAATGACCAGTTTGAATGGGAAGCTCCCGACCGCGTTCAGGATGGAGGGGCGGAAGTTCGATCCCGGCGGAGAAATGGGGTTTGGATACTCGTAAATCCCCCTGATATGCACTGCGATCCACCCATACAGAAGGTGGAAGGGCCTACATATCCTTGGTGTCTTCTTTCCCTCGCTAATATGCCGCAGCATTCTGTACAGTTTGGTGAGCATCGGGATCCCCAGGTTGATCCACTGCCCCATGGCCAACATCGACGCCATGATAAACGAGCTGGGTCGTACCCCCATGCTTGTATCTCTCACCGGCAGGATCCAGCCACAGATGAGAGCCGCGATGAACGCTGCCAGCCTGACTATCGACTGTTGTTCAGTGCTGACACTGAAACCCCAAGTTTTCCATTGGCTGTCCTCCAAGACCCACCAATACAAGTGCCCCTTTCCCCGTTGGGCTGCCCTTGGACAAGTTCGAGGCCTCAGAGGGAACTCTCGATTCTCTGGGAAATTCAGGAAGCATTTGAACCACCTCCTGAAGTGGACGTCCCTCACTGCCTCCTTGTCCTCTCCAGGGACAAGTGCCATCAGCGCCGACGCCAGTCGCGGCATTTGCTCCGCATCTCCCCACGCGCTGACAACAGGGAGGAATTCGTCATACATGGCCCCCAAGATCGGGACCCCAGAAATCTAGTGGACATCCCACAGGCTGATGCCCACCTCCCTGTGATGCAGGTGAAAGGTGTTGGTCCTAGATGACCATCTACTCAGCAACTCCGGCATTAGCTGCTTCGGTTGGTAAATGTGGAATTGGGAAGCCCATGCTGCCTCATACAACCCCACTCTCCTCAACTCGGCCCCGAAGTCCTCGCATGAGGAGCCTACCCAGTAGGCCCAGGCCCAGTCATCAGTAAAGTTGCCGCCCTGGCGCAGGTCCCACTCATCGGACCATCCCTTCTTCGAATCCTGCAAAGCCGCCTTCAACATGGTACGATAGAGGGGAGGGGAAGTCTCCGGTTACAGTGGCTTCCCGCCAATATCGTTCACATTGTTGTAGAGACAGTCAGCGATGACGGGTGTGAAATCCTCTCGCGCGTGACCATCGGACCCCCTGAACCATTGGTGCTGGCACGGTGTGCTCCTAAACCAGCAAGCTGGTTCGTCCCTACTCGCCTCAGGGATAAAGACGTCATCCCTCAGCCCAAAGCCGTACAACGGCAGTTTCTTGCACTGCGGATAATATTTCTGACCCACCGAGAGCAGATCTGTCAAAGAAGTGTGGTCCGAGTGGCTCCGGATCATCTCCCCTAATCCTGGACAGTTGGCCATCTCCTCTCGACGAGCAGCATCTGCAAGGACCCCCAAGACAGCTTCTTGATGGGCCATTTTAACTCTGGCCCTCAGAAAAGGATTCTTTCGGATGGATCGCGAAGCTCGACCGCGAAGCTCGATCGCGAAGCCGGATCGCAAAGATCGGTCGCGAGACCAAGCCGTGAAGTCTGGACAAGGCCGACAAGCAGAGGTTCGCTTGGCGCGGACGCAGAGTCGGAGACCCGCGGTTCGCCGTGAAGCTCGATTCGCGGAGGGATGTCGCGGAGTACGCGGAGCTTCGCGAAGTCGAGAGAACAAAAAGACAAGGAAGGCACGTGAAGACAAAAGAGGTCGGACCCCCTATTTATAGGTGGAGACCCTGGAGCATCGCTGCGCACCTCACCCGCGCGAAGCATCGCGGCGCGTCCGGATCCGCGGCCCCGGAGAGCATCACGGGGCCCCTTCGCGATGCCGCATCGCGAACCACCGACAATTTTGGCAATTTTCCCTCAGACTTCGACCCTTCGCCCTCTGCGGCTCCAAGTCTGAGGGGGGGCATTTGTTGGCACCAAAAATATGGCCCGAAAGAAAGGAACGAAAAAGACAGCTGGCGTGCTGCCTCGCGAAGCACAGCCGTGAAGCCCCGCCGCGAAGCACCCACGCGAAGCGCCCCGACCATCGCGGCCTCGCGAAGCTTCGAAGGCGGTAATGCTCCGCGAACGAATTTGACGTTCGCGAGCCGCCGCGAAGCTCCAGAGGCGGTAATGCTCCGCGAACGCATTTGACGTTCGCGAGCCGCTGCGAAGCTCCTGAGGCGGTAATCCTCTGAGAACGCATTTGACGTTCGCGAGCCGCCGCGAAGCTCCGGAGGCGGTCCCCTCCTCGGCTGGCGTTGACGTTCGCGAGCGCGCCGCGAAGCACCGGAGGCGGCGCACGAGCCCTGCTTCGCGGCGCCCCTTTCTTATAAATACTGGACTCCCCCTGAGTCCCGGGGGGGAAAATCCGACCTTTGGGCTTCTCCTCTCCCGAATCGCGAAGCACTCTTTTCCCCGAGAATCATGAGCTCCGTGAGGTACTTCTCCTTCGCGAGACTCCTCTGCATTGTCTCGTTTTGAGCCCCTCTCTTGAGAGGGATGCCCTTTGCGAAGCTCAAGGGCGTTCGTGAAGGAAGGGGATTCCCAAGGGAACCCGGGCAGCCGCGAAGCATTTATGCTTCGCGAAACACCCAACCCATGCTAGTGATCCCTATGCCAAGGAAGGATCACTACACATCGCGAAGCACACTACTTCACAGGACCCTGCTTCGCGAGGCACCCCTTCCTCGCGAGGCAGTGCTCCGCGAACACTGTTCCACTTCTCAAAGCACCTCCCACTCACACCTATGCCCCATGCTAAGGACAAGGAACTCCACTTCGCGAAGCGCACTCCTTTGCTTAGCAATTCCTCTTCCCGTGCGACCCTCCCGGTTTGCACGATGTGATTTCAAAGTACCATGGACAATACCACCCGTAGCGTTGCTTCACCTAATGCTTCTTCGCATAGGCACGCTAACAGATATTGCTTCTCCGCATAGCCACGCTAACGTGGACCCCTCGATGGTTCGTTCCACGACCCCCCTTAACCATGGCCTTACCAGTACCTTCCCTTCCCCAAGGACCAGAGGGTACCAGTTATGTATGTCTTAGGGGTGTGGAGTGAACCCACTTCGTCCGAGCTGCAGGACGTTAAACTGCCAAGCACCACGTCCTCAACACATGACGTTAAACTGTGATCCGACCTCGTGCCCCTCGTGAAGGGTCCCCCCATCTCAAACATTTTTTTACACCACTCGTCTCCACGGGAATGGAACTCTTCCTCACATGGAATGAGATACTCCTTGTCGGAGTGGCGTATGTTCGTAAGAGAAGGACGACCCGAGCCCCCCAACGGATGGCTGCACCTCTGCATCTCCGTACTTCCCCACTACCAAGGTCAGTGGAGGGCGTGATAGGGAACGAGGCACCTCCCATCGTCGGACCAAGGTCCATCTTTCCCGCGCATTGTCGCGCCATGGGCCTCCATCCTGGAGTAAGTCCCAGCACCGTGGGCCGCCTAACGCGTAAGCCCCTCTTCACTTCTCACGGACGCTTCCTTCGCGACGTGATCGCCAGGTCCTTGCAACCTCTTGTTTCTCACACCGAGAATGACTCACGTGGGCTTAGAGTGAGCACCGACCCTGACCCCCACCCTTAGCGAACTACGAGGACATTGATCCATGTCAAGGCATGGTACGTAGGAAGCCTCTATGAGGTTCAAGCCCACCCGTTATTTCACGTCGGGTCTCACCCCCGTCCAGCACGACGTTAAACTGCATTCTGGTCTAGTGGTAAGCCATTGCGACCCATCCTAGCGAACTACGAGGACTTTGATTCATGTCAAGGCATGGTACGTAGGAAGCCTCTACGAGGTTCAAGCCCACCCTTCATTTCACGTCGGGTCTCACCCCCGTCCAGCACGACGTTAAACTGCATTCTGGTCCAGTGGTAAGCCATTGCGACCCATCCTAGCGAACTACGAGGACTTTGATCCATGTCAAGGCATGGTACGTAGGAAGACTCTATGAGGTTCAAGCCCACCCGTCATTTCACGTCAGGTCTCACCCCCGTCCAGCACGACGTTAAACTGCATTCTGGTCCAGTGGTAAGCCGTTGCGACCCATCCTAGCGACTACGAGGACTTTGATCCATGTCAAGTCATGGTACGTAGGAAGCCTCTATGAGGTTCAAGCCCACCCGACATCCATTCACGTCGGGTCCCATTCCAGTCCACTGGCAAGCCGCTGCGACTCATCCCATTTGAACTACGAGGACTTTGATCCATGTCAAGGCATGGTATGTAGGAAGCCTCTATGAGGTTCAATCCACATTGCTCGGTCGTTCATTCACGTCGAGTCTCACCCTCATCCAGCATGACGTTAAACTGCATGCCTCCTTTTGTCCCGCACGACATTAAACTGTACACCCAATTCTAGTCCGACGGCAAGCCGTTGTGACTAACCCGAACTACGAGGTCTTTGATCCATGTCAAGGCATGGTACGTAGGAAGCCTTCCCAAGGTTCAAGCCCACCACCCATCGGACCAAGGTCCGCTTTCATGTCGGTTCACCGACAAAGCTCTATATGAACTACGAGGTCTTTGATCCATGTCAAGGCGTGGTACGTAGGAAGCCTCTACGAGGTTCAAGCCCACCCATCATCCAATTCACGTTGTGTTCTACCTACGTCCAGCACGACGTTAAACTGCAATTTCAGTCCGACGGCAAGCCGCTGTGACTAACCCGAACTACGAGGACTTTGATTCATGTCAAGGAATGGTACGTAGGAATCCTCACCAAGGTTCAAGCCCAACTCCCATCGGGCTATGGTCCCTCACTTACGTCGATTCGCCGACACCCACCGCCCGTCGTTTATTCACGTCAGGGTTCACTATCGTCCCGCATGACGTAAAACTATGTTCCATCTATCCCCTGAACTACGAGGACTTTGATCCATGTCAAGGCATGGTATGTAGGAAACCTTCCC
The DNA here is from genome assembly GCA_963277665.1 of Viscum album. Lineage (NCBI taxonomy): Eukaryota > Viridiplantae > Streptophyta > Magnoliopsida > Santalales > Viscaceae > Viscum > Viscum album. The sequence continues at coordinate 1,017,977,791 of OY728138.1, read as the reverse complement.
AAGGTTCAAGCCCGCCACTAGTGGACCCACGGGTCTACTTTCACATCGGTACTCTGACGATGCTCATCGGGCCAAGGTCCACCTTCACGTCAGTTTATCGACGTCATCCCGAACTATGCGGAATTTGATTCCCTGCCACGGGGATACGTAGGAAGCCTCGTCAAGGCTCAAGCCCGACTTCACTGTCACCCATACGATGGTCCCATTTCACTCTCCTTCCACTCCATTCATCAACCTACCACCCATTCCGATTCTCGCCCGGACCGTCTTATCCTGGTGAGACCATGTCGGTACGCTTTTCTTCACAGTCGCCCATGGGCTGGCCCCGGTATCGATATCCCTTCAAGGAGGATCCCTCAATCCGATCTATCCTAGATAATGCTCTGGTTGGGTTGATCTGTCTCCGCTGGACGTTAAACTTGCGGCATACCCTATGTTGAGCACGAGAAGCTGTGGAAAACCTCAGATATGTGTCCATGACATATAATTCCCCGCGCTCGATGTGGGATGCCTCGGGCTTCCACGCCCTCGAGAAGCCTTGTGGTCAAGGATAACAGACAGACATGCCAGGTACCCCAGCATCCAGACACGCTACTGATGCCTCAACGTGACTACTCCCCTGACTGAAGGTTGCTACCCTGACTGGACCCTTTGGAATGTCCCGACAGAAGCAGTGTAATTAACCGACGCCCATGGAAACATGGCACTAGGAAGAGTTTCACAAACTATGTATTAAATCTATGAGGGACACCCGGACTAGGTGACGAGTTCTAAGGAGGAATCCACAGGAGGAAGAACCGACATCCCATCATCCCGTTTCGATCAAGGAGCAGACGTCCCTGAATAAGGAGCGAATGCCGCCCGCCTTTGGAAAGCGGGAATGCGGGGCAACAGAAGCGCCGCGCGTCCTCCCCCACGGACGGACGGGCGCGCGCCCCGGCGAAAGCGTCGAAAACAATTATATAAATTGGATTACGGCAATTATATATGTAATTTAAAGAAAAATTAGGTAATAAATAATGATTTGAATTATACATGTCTTTTAGATTGTTTCTTAGGTCATAAAAATAAGAATATCATATAATAACTCAATAAATATAGATGATTAGATTTAAATTTTTATGAATCATTTGATGTATCTAAATATTGGTTTTTAAGAAAAATGAAAAAATTTACTTTTAAGTATATATTGTAACAAGACAATAATTTATTTGAGCTCATATATACTAATGTATGTTTTCGTATAAGTAAAGAATCCCATGGTGGTTTTTTGTACTTCATTACCTTTATATATGGATTAAATAGGTATGGGTTTGTTTATATTGTGAAACAAGAGTATGAATCCTTTGAAATGTTCAAAATAATCCAAATTAAATTAAAAAATTAATTATGAAAAAATATTAAAATTCATTGAACATATATAGGAGGAGAATATTTGAGTCAATAATTATGTGACTATCATGGATATTATGATACAATATAAAAATTTTAAAATCCTGACCATTTTTAAAGTTACAAGCTCATTTAATTCTTTTGATCTAAAAGTAAGGACCTTTTTTGAGTGTGTCTTCTTCATTATAGAATCACTTCAAGGGTTTATAAATTTCTTGGAATCATATAGAGGTTCCGAGAAAGGTTGAGACATGTATAATAGTTATATTAGTGCAACTGGCTAGCTGGTATAGTTCCAACTGTTAGCTGATGGTAATCAAAGGGCCTTTGAGGGTTGATAGTCAAACTAGTAAGCTACTGTACCACCAGCTTATGAGTGGCCTTTAATGGATCACTAGTGGGATGATATATATTTTAGGGGTGTTTTAGTAATTTTCCATCCGATACCCTTTTACCCCTATTTCCTACTCCCTTCATCTAGAACCCCCTCATGAATTCACTCCCCTCCCCTCTTCTCCAATGGTAGATCTCCCTCACTTAATGTATTTTTTCCTTTTGTTAGATGCATTAGTGATGTACAGGTAAATATAAATGTATACTACATTATATTATTCATCTCATTCACTTTATAGTTTCCTCTCTCTATTTTTATCTATTATGCCCTATTTTAAGGTATTTTTTTTTTGTGTTTCTTGATTTCTTTTGATTTATTCCAAACTAAAAATTGGTATTGATTGTGTTGAATATTCTAAGTCTAAGGGAAGTAGTCCCTCAATTTGGACATATATACTTGATGGGGGTTTAGATGTGATGCATCTCATAGTCATTCCCTACATAGATCTAATATTAATTTAATTGTTTAATTATGCCCCTTATTAGCTAGATTACATAATTAAAAATATTTTAGTCTAAGTGAAAATGGTTAATCCATGAAAATTAATATTTTATACCTTGATCCTCAATTTAAAAATTGTAAATTCATATGGATCCTTGAAATGGAAAATAAAGATGAGTAATCTCCTCAGTTTTTTTGAATTAATAAATTGGGTTTCTAAATAGTTAAAAGGAAATTATGTTTATATTGATGAATGTGAAATTAAATATCAATATAATTGATAATTGTGGGAATATAATTTCAATGATTTATATTTTTCCTAAAAAAGAAGTGTGGAATTTTGATATAGTGTTGGATTGAAATATTCAATTATTTTAATGAAATAAATTCCTATGATATTGAAATTGAGAAATAAGACCCTGAGATGGATCAATGATTTGTGTGATTAAACTCATGTTTGAAAAATTGTTTGTAAATATTAGTTAATGGAATTGGTTCTTGAAGAGGACCATAATGGTTTTGCTTTAAATTGATCCCTCCAAAATTTATTTGTGATAATTACTTAGTATATAAACAATGAAATGTGGTTTGTAAAGGAATAAGATAAGTCTCTATAAAAAAAAGAATGAAATTTTGTAAATTTTACTTGTAAAATGAATTAATGGTTGTGGTTTTCTATATAAATGGTTATATATGTGATTTAATTGTCTTATATGAAATGAAAATTCCTATAGGGGTTGTTGATGATGTTATACATGAAAATACTTTAAAGGTGATCTTGAACAAGAGATAAAGAAATTTCTTTTGATGTGGTATGTACAAAAATTTAGTGGCCATTTTACACGATGAAAATAAAGAGGCTCCTAAAGACGTTTTTACATGCCTTTAGTTGAAGGATAACCCCAAGAAAAAGAAAATGCTACTGATAAAGTTTGTACAAAAATCTATTGATATTTTTTATCGGATGAAAAGATAAAACCCATGAGGCCCATATAAAAATACTCCTAGAGAAGTATATACATTCCTTTAATCATGATTTAAATATAAATAAATGGGTTATTTGTTTGGTGACATCCAAAACTGGATGAAGCTAGTATTGTGTGGCATGATATGTTAACAGTGCTTGACTCTGGACAAGACTTAGCCCCCCTGTGGTCAATTATAGAGGTAAGGTCACTATGAAATGCTTAGTGTCAACTGATATTGTCTGATGTAGGTATGGTCCGATCTCATATGTTACCATGGAACCCAAATGTTTGTTTTTATTTGGTGTTTTTTTAAAATTGTTTAAATCTATTAAATTGTACCACCTCTACAACCACTTAATTAAAGATTGGTTATTTTGTGGAAACTGTTGGAGGTAGCAAATGGAATTATACTTACACTCGGTACAGGCCTCCATGACACTTGGTTACTTGATAAGAAGCAACTTTATTATAGGTATGGGTTTGGGAAAGGCCAAATGCATGATTTTGTTTTGGAATGCAACGAGTAGAGAAATGATGATGGTACTAGAAGAAGATTGGGAACTGATTGAGATGATTTGTTGTTTTAGATTTATTAGTTCCTTTGATGTCATATATATATATATATATGATCCACCCATGGGGGATCCGTTAATATAAGTATGACATTCTTCATCGCTATAATATTTCAATACTACAATATTTATTTTGAACATGTCTAGGAATTTTTTAATTCAGAACTAGAAATTGAACAATTTTCAATGGAGAAATTGTGATGGGATCCTATCATAATAGGTCATTTGTGATGGGGTCCTCTCACAATTGTCCCGTTACTGAAAATGGAATAGAAAATAATTTTCTTTCTGATGGTCTATCAGAAATAAGAATATTTGTGAGGCGAATCCATTCCATCGCAAATAGTTTATCGAGGGTTAAAAAAACCATTTCGTGCTAGGTCCATTGCAAAAATTTATTTGTGATGGGCCACTCACAAATAAGTATTTGTGATGGGACCATCATAAAAAAGTAAAAAAGTAAAATAAAAATAAAAAAATTAGTATTAATTTTTTTTAATAATAATAATAATAATAAAATAAAAAAACAATAAAAAATTTAATAACCAATATATGGAATACTAATATCAAAATAATAATAATAATAATAAAATAATGAAAACTAATAAATTCGGTAAAAATATAATTAAAATAAAAAAAATTAAAGAAAACAAAATATTCCCAATAATATAAAAAATTATAATTATAATAATAAAATATTAAATAATATAGTATAACAATAAAAATAATTATATAACAATAAAAATTATAAATTAATTTTATAATAACAAATAAAAATAAAAATAAAACACACAATATTAAAAAACAATATAAAAAATGCACTATATAAAATTACAAATATATAGAATAATAAAATTATTACAAAAAAGTTTTACATTCAAATGATTATCATAAAAAGTAAACAAGTCACTTAGGGAGAGGGTCATTTGGATGATCTGGAGGAGATGGAGGAGGGAACTCTCTCCCTAAACCATGAGTGAGAAATCTCATATACTCCATTGTCTCCTTATGCCACCACTCGTCTACTTGTGTTGCCGCTGCTACAATTGACACATCTCTTCCTACTACTAATGCTGATGTCGATGGATCTCTTCCTACTCCCTATGAATACTCTCTATAAAATCACCATGAGTTCTAAGATTATTCTCATACTACGTAGAAGATGATGATGAATCTCCGTGATCTGCTCTTCAGCTGCATGACAACATCATAGCTGTACCGCAACAACTCTCAGTCATCAATCGAGAGTCAATACCAATAACTCGAGCTTTTTCGAAGGCATACTAGGTCTACTACATTCATACTTCATCATCAAATCTTGTTGCACTGGTCTAATCCTCAATCTCGGCTAAAATCTCAATCTATATTGAGATGTTACAACATCATATAACTCAGTCAATTGTAATTTTAAATTAAAATTTTTAAAATATTATTTACATATCATTTTAAAACAAAAAAATTATACAGACCACAATATAGTGATGGATATCACCTCTAATCTCTCGAGTGATAGGTTTACTATAGATCCTCCTATAAATGTCAAATTATATACTATCGAGCTCTTCAAGATCCTATATGAATATAAAATAAATATTTTACATTTAAAGTTATCTAAATTATTATAAAAAGGTACTTACCATATATTCTCTATGCGTACTGAAAGTAGGACTACCAGCTCAATTTTTCACCTTATATATCCCCCAGTTCTGTCAACCTACTTTTGATATCCTCTTAAAACGACCACCCATCCAATGTGAACATAATCCATCTCAAACCTAAGACGAAATGTAATCGGGTTGGTGGGAACTGTGAGACTGATCAAACTCTATGACTCTCTCTTTTGTCATTTCTTTCCTCGTCAAATTGTACAAAAACTCACAAAAACACTCACACATACAACCCTCCCATTCCTTCTAGATATAGTCACACAACATATCATCGATGAGATACCATCAAACATTCAAATAATTAATTATATCATGTTATTTATTAAATAAATTTCATATTAAATATTATTTATTTACAACCAGCTAATGATCAAACATGAAATGATTGACATCAATTGGAATATGATCCCATGTAACCCATGCTCCAAAAAACTAAATATACAATATAGCACTCCTGTTTCCAACTAATATATTCTAAAAGCTAATAAAAAGAGAACAAATAATCAAAAAATTAGTATGTAAATAAATTAATGATAATCAATGAAAAATAACTAAAATGCACAAGTAAACATACCTCTACATGCATAGATGGAAGTCAAAATGTAGACGTCACTTGGGGATAGGGCCATGAATCATCAATATCGCAAGACTAAGACCCGTTAAAGTATTCGCTGAATCGCTAGTAGTCTGAGGGTCAGTTGATCCAACATCATGCTCGTCACTAGGTAGACCAGCCTCCTTTAACTCATGAAATAGATTTAAGTCCATCTGAAACACAAAATTACTTTTTTTAGAAAATAATTAATGATTGTTGTTAAAAAATAGTTGAAAACAACTATTAGATATTGATATATATTATATATGTTTATAACCAGAATTTATCTATGTTAATATTCATCTTCACCCTCATCCTCGTATATGAAGGTGTAAATATCTTCCTAATCCACCTTCGTATCAAAAATTTCCATATGAGTTTCAGTTTCATCATATATTTTCATTTTAAATTCATTTTTTTACAACAATAACATTATCGTCACCATCGTCCCTTAACTGTGTGGTTTCACCATCGATATTCGTGTAACTTTCTAGAAAAGATGGATTTTGAGTAGTCTCTTGAAAAATTTTATTTCCTTGCACATCAACAGAACCACATTCACTTTGAATAAACTAATTTACTTGAGATTAAATTTTTATTATGATCTACTAATTACTTTACTGTATTAAAGTAGCCCAATAATTTTTATAATAAATTTGATGCCCATGATGAGACAAAAAATGGTTCATTTACAATAATAAAGATTTTAAATTTAATATGAACAATTCCATGGATTAGATGAACACATAGGCCTCACTTAGTATCCAACCATTTACATTAATTCATCATTAAGTAATTATGTCCCAGATAACATAGTTTAATTATTATTTTTAACATGCCATAAAAGTCAACTTCAATTTCACTATGATGAGATCCTCTCAATAAATCACCAATATTCATTATTTTTTTGGATTCCCCATAGGCATGTGTATGAAATCAAAAACCATTCCCCACATGCACATTATAAGATTTAACCATTTTATATAGTGGACTACTCAATATACACAATATATCATCAATTTCATTTTCATGTTGAGATACTTGAAAATTTATAAAACAATTTTTGAAATAACAAGTAATAGATTGATTTTATATGTTAAACCATTTTTTTTATTTTTAAAGTTTTTGAAATTGGTGGGAAAAATTATAATTCCAATGTTCTTCAAGAGAAAATGATTTAATATTTCAAAACTATTTCTTGATATGATTTGAATATAATATAAAAAAATTATATTAATTTACTATAACAATAATTATAGAATAAGTGATAGGAGAACTCATAGTAAAAATGATATCATTTCATCGAAGTTGAGAAGAACATATGAATGAGCCCTGTGATGTCCATAAACTAAAATCCATCATTCACGAACTCCATCAAAGAAATGTTCAGTCCGATTAAAAACTAATAATAGATTTTTCATTTCAACATAAAAATTTCCCTCATTATGGATCATGTGGTAATAGTTTGAAGTATATTCAGATTTTATATAATGCGAGACAAAAAAAGAATTTTTCTCCTGCAAACAAGCTTCTATAATTGATCCCTCAACTGTTGCTTTATTACATTCTTTTTATTCAATTTAGTGCATATCTCGAATGGGTACATCCATTGAAACTATACTAGACCTTCACATTTTGCTTCATACAGATAATATAATATCAAATGTTCCATTGAGTTAAATAAATCCATTGGAAATATTTTTTTGGGTTTACATAAAATTAAAATAACATCTTCTTATAATATAATTAGTGAACCATAGAATGTTTTTGTTGTACAAATGTTTCAGAAAAAATTTTATATGCATGTTACAGTATCCTAAATCATAGAATTCACCAAACCTCTTTATCTTATTAGTATATGTCTTTCCATTATAACATGATAGTCATGACTTTTTTAATATGGTAATATGAACATTTCTAACACTTGATTCCAAATTCGAAACATAGCCATCTAGAAGTATCAAATATGAAATCCAATGGAAAAATAAAAATCAATTTTTAATAGAAATTGAATAAGCTACTTTTGGATTTATTAACTTCTATGATCTAACATTTTCATGCAATTTCTAGTTATGGCTACCTGTAAATTTGTTCATGATCTAATCATTCCTTTAAATTATCATAGGTATACCTTGTGTATCTAAAAAATGATAAGATATATTATCAAAATCGTTCTTCTCAATATGATTGACATACAACATGTGACAGACCAATAAATCAGACCAATGAGGCAGATCACAAAAAATGATTTGTTTTATCCAATTGTGTTTTTCGAAAATCCATGAATATTATGTTGGTTTATTGTTGGTCCAAATGTAACGGTTGGTAATAAAGAGTCAAATTATATTAACTCCATACCTGGGAAAATTATTCTAATTCCATTACATTCTATTATGCCTTTTCTAAAATGATATCTGTTTCTCTAAAAAGGCGGATTGGTTGGAAAAAATATGCGATGATAGTATAAAAAACAAGGTTTTTTTCTATTACCACGCATAAATTCATTTTTTCACTCATACAATTCAAACATGATTTTGGAGCTTGTGTATGCCATACAAATATCATTCCATATGCTGGGAAGTCAGTAATTTTCCAAATCAATGCAACCTATAGTATGCAATTTTATTTCAGAGCAACAATATATGTACTGAAACCATTACTCAAAAATAAATTTATGTCATCAATGAATGGATTAAAATATGAATCAATATTCTTTTTCCAATGTCCTATAATTAATAATGTCAAGAGGATATATGGATCCTTCATCATCATCTAAGGAGGTAAATTTTACATAGTTATAAAGACATTCCATCAAGAATATTGATTACCATAATAACCAAATATATAGAAATCATTAGTAGAAAGATCCAATCACACATTTTGGGATTATGAAGAAAATAATGGGTGTAATTGGTCAAAATGTTTCCATAAATCACTATGAGAGGGTTGATTTAAGATTTTACATATTTAAATATTGTTTTTTACCATGATATCAATGATGTTGCATTTTGAGACATAAATAAATCCTATAATCTGGGTGTAAGTGGGAAATACATAATTTTTTTGATAAGAATAAATCCAAAATTCCCTAGTTGAGACTCTTTATACCTCAATTTTCCACATGTAGAAAAATATCCAATGACTCATTTTCATCATAATATAATATGTAATCATTTGAAAATTCATGAATCTTTTGATAACTAAAGCCCAGATTATGAATCAACCTCTTTCTTTCATAGAAATATATAGGCAACACATTACCTTCCAGTAATATTGTTTTAACCAAAGATAATATATGATCAAAATAACTCTTTGACATTCCATTATCCTATTTAAAAGCAATAAATTCTTTAACCTATAAAAATATTACTATATTGCAACCAGGATATAATCCATCCTCAGCACACCTCAACAACCCATAAAATTGAAATGGTTTCAACTCAGGAGTTATATCAATATCATCCCTATTTTTCAGTTTGTTGAAAAGTCATACCTACCACATCTTGTACTAAATTTTCAAAATGTAAAGGATATGGGACCAAATTATTAGTATCATTTATGAAATTGTGTTAACCATGTTGATAACAAATAATTAATCTATTTAAAAACCAAAACTCAATAGATAAACCCAAATATTGTCAAATGTTTCAAAAATCCTCAGATCACATGTCTTACATGGACACTTAATTTTTCCTTTTGAAACACATTCTAGTTTTGATGATATAAATGATAAGAATATTTCAACACCCTCAACATATATATGATTTATACCAGAACCATTTGGATTCCTATAATTATTTATCTAAGATAAATCATCTAATAATGATAATTGTTGACTTCCTTGTTCCGTATTTATCTAAAAAACATAAAATAATTAATTTAATATAAGAAAAACATGATACACATTTTTTATTATTATTCCAATGTATTTATAATTAGTAGTAGTTATTTCTAATTATTCCTAATTATTCAAAATTATTTCTAATTATTTGTAATTATTCATAATTATTAGTACTTATTCAAAATTATTTCTAATTATCACCAATTATTTATAATTATATCTAATTATATCTAATTATTCCTAATTATAGATCATTATTCATAATTTATCCAAATTATTTCTATTTATTTTTAGTTATTTCTAATTATTTCTAATTATTTATAATTTTATCTAATCATTGCTATTTTTTGGTTATTATGGTTAATTCTTAATTATTACTAGTTATTGTTAGTTATTCCTTATTATTCCTAGTTATTTCTAGTTAGTGCTAGTTATTGTTAGTTATTTCTAGTTAGTGCTAATTATTGATTGTTGTTGCTAGTTATTTTGAGTTATTGCTAGTTATTGCTAGTTATTGGTAATTATTGCTAATTATTGCTAATTATTGCTAATTATTTCTAATTATTTCGTATTATTCATAATTATTTCTAATTATTCCTAATTATAGGTAATTATTCTTAATTATTGATAATTATTCCAAATTATTAGTAATTATTTCTAACAATTTATCAATATTTGTAATTATTTCAAATTCTTTCTAATTATTCGTAATTATTTCTAATTGTTCCAAATTATTTCTAATTATTACAAATTATTTCTAATTATTCCTAATTATTGTTAATTATCCCAAATTACAACTAATTAGTACAAAATATTCATAATTGTTTTTAATTATTCATAATTATTCCTAATTATTCATTACTATTCTTAACTATTTCTAACTATTCCTAAATTTTAGTAATTATGCCTAATTATTCACAATTATTAGTAATTATTGCTAAATAGTCCAATTTTTTTTCTAGTTGTTCATAATTATTGCTAATTATTCCTATTTATTTACAATTATTTCTAATTATTCCTAATTATTTCTAATTATTATTAATTAACATTAATTATTACCAATTAACACTAATTATTGATAATGAATAGTAACTATTGCTAATTATTGCTAATTATTGCTAATTATTCCTAATTATTAAAAATAATTCACAATTTTTTCAAACTATTCCTAATTATTTCTAGTTATTAGTAATTATTCCTTATTATTCCTAATTATTTGTAATTTTTCCAAATTATATCTAATTATTTCTAATTATGGCTAATTAATGATTATTATTGCTAATAATTCCAAATTATTGCTAATTATTCCTAATTATTGATAATTATTTCTAATTGTTCATAATTATTGAAAATTTTTTATAATTATTTCATATTATTACTTTTTATTTATAGTTTTTATTAATTTTTATTTCTTTTTACTAATTTTTTGTAATTATTAATGTTTTTTTGAAATTATTAATTATTTTTTGTAATTAGTACTATTTTTTTGTATTTTTTTGTTAATTATTGCTAATTATTTCTAATTATTAATATTTCTTAATAATCATTACTAATTATTTGTAATTTTTTGTAATTTTTTGTAATTATTACAATTATTTGTAATTATTACTAATTTTTTGAAATTATAACTAATATTCTGTAATTAGTACTAATTTTTTAATTATTATGATTTTTTTGTAATTATTATTATTTTTATAATTATAACTATATTGTTTAATTATTACTACTTTTAACTTATTATTTCTTATACTAATTATTACAATTTATTACTAATTACATTTATTTTTATTAATTTTCATTATTTTATAACAATCTATTACTAATTTCTATATTTTTTTACTAATTATTACTAATTACTACTAATTATTAATAATTTCAACCAATCATTACTAATTTCCACTATTTGTTTTCTAATTATCAAGAATTTTTATAAATTAACCCTAATTAGGATTAATTTTAATTACTAATTACTATTATTTATTACTAATTATTATTAATTATTACTAATTATTACGAACTATCACTAAATATTTCTAATTATAAATATTTTCTGTAAATATATAACAATTTATTACTAATAATTACTAATTACATATAATTTAAATAAATTATTGTAAATTAAAACTATTTAATTTTAATTTAAATATTAATGAAAATTATAAATAAATACTTCTTAAAAAATTAATTCAAAAAAATTAATAAATTTTAATTTATTCTAATTACAACTAATCAAAAATAATTATTACTAATATTAAATAAAAAATAAAAAGTAAAAAATAAATTCCTTGAGAAACAATATCTTTTGGTTGATGAAAAACATGACTGTTGATCCCTTTTAACATTTCAAACACATGAAAATTTAAACAAAGAAATATTAGAGTGGAGAGTGTGAGAGAAGTTTAGATATGTTTTGAATGAAAAAAATTCAGGGGGGGGTATATAGCTTAGATCATTTGGGACAGGACCCTTCGAAAATAGTTAGGCATTTATTAATTGAGGCGGTGGTAAAAAATATTTTTTACGATGGCTGCCGTCGCAAATACTATCTTTCTGAAACATTATTTGCGACGGACAATCACAAATATTATTTTTTACAATGGGACCCGTCACAAATAGTTCAACGATTATTAATTGAGGGGGCAGTAACTGATAGTTTTTGCGATGGGACTCGTTGCAAATACTATCATGGGAAAACAAATTTGCGTTGGACAATCACAAATAATATCCGGTCATCATATTATTTACGATGGGAATCCTACCCCTATTGCAAATAACATAAACCCTAGAAGGGTATTTGTGATGGGGGTTTAGTCCTCGTCACTAATACTCTTCCCGTGCTTACACACGCATGGTGCACAAAATGTATTTTCGATGGACCATCGCAAATACCTCTTTCAAGAACTATTTTCGATAGATCAAAATTCGTGGCACAAATAGTCTTTTTCGACGGACTATTTACGATGGGACCTACGACCATCGCAACTGACACGTCGTAACCCATAGTGATTTCTTAATTTGGAAGACTTATATGATTCCATTTATTTCCAATGTTGTTTTACACTGATGTGAAGGTATAATATATTCACCGTACTACTTTAGACCCATACTGCTACTTAGTAGCTTCTAAAAAATGGGGATGTGTGCCTGAGGCCTTACAGTAACCGTCGACCAGGGCACCAATTAGTTGTTTGTGGAAGTGTGACATTACAAAGTGGTATCGGGGTATCCCTTAATTTTTTTCCTTTCTATTTGAAAATATTAGACAAGAGATAAGATATTTATTGAACATGGTAGGGAACATGTTCCTTGGATTGTACACCCCATGTATGAGGGATGTCCATGTTACTAGGGTTGGGATTATTTTCCATGTTGTTCACTTTTACATTTGATCTAATTTGACCTTGAGTAATACACATGATTATGAGGTTATTAGTTTACACGATTTCTACCTCTTATCCAGTATGAAAAAATGGGTGTTTGTGTTCATGGATCGTGGTAGGCACGTTTAAATCACATGTCATCCATACGATGCATGTGATTATGTATGGTTGTGTATCATAGTTTCCTACAATTATGTATGTCTCATTGACTTAGAAGTGTGAGGAAAAATTTATGTGGATATAAGTGAATTGTTAAAAGGAAAAAGGGTTGGTTACTTAATTTATATGTAGATTTATATGGTATTTTTTCCATATAAGTATATGGTGGAATAATATCTGACTAACTCTTTGTGTTATACCAACTCATTGGGTTATACCTAGATAATTATATTGAATTATAGAACTATTAAATTGTGGGAATAATTAAATAGAGATCCAATATAGAACCTCTACTATTTTTTTTCTATAGCTTGTCAATGACACTCTATCTTACCGTAACTTAGAAAATTTTGTCTAAATTAATTTTGGAAGCATAGTATGTGGGTATTATGTAATAATGAAATCCAAAATGTGAAATTTAAATGAATAAGGGTAGGCTTAAATGGTAAACTCTTGGGTAATGAGGTTTTAAAATATGATAACATGGTAAATAATTACAGAACCAAAAATGTGATAACTCTGTAAATTGTATTGAATTAAATGTGTTATCTTAGATGAATGGCGGTGTGTTAAAATGTAAAAACTCATAAGTATTATTGAAATGATAGATGAATTTGATACTTTGAGCCTTTTTATATGTGACTTGAGCTTGGTAAGGGTAGATGGGGATAGATAGAGAGCCCGAGTTTGTGAAAACATTTTGATGGGAGGTATACTAGATAATAGAATATTATATCTCTTATGCCCTTTTTTGATTGGTGACCTCTTGGACTAGGGTATATTATGTTTTTTAACCTGTATATGTAGGTGTTGTGGTTAGTTTATTCCCTTATATACTTGAGAACCCTATAAATGGGTGTCCTAGAAATCTAGATGTCATGCTTTTTTTGATATGATAATGAGTATGTTAGCCATGATTTTTACTATTTGTACACAATGAGGTAAATGGAATAGGACCATTCGGATAGAAGGGAGGACCTATTGATTATGTTTGGCCTGAACCAAGATTTAGTGATTTGTTTTCCAGTGATATAATAGGGAACCCTATGATATATTTTATCATAGATGTATGTGTGAATTTAGATGCAGGAAGCATGGTTATATACTTTGGATTATGACATCAGTATAAATGTGGTGGAACCAAATTGATGGTTTAGGCACATTCGTGCCTCATGTTTTAATATTTGAATCACTAAGAGTGCTATCAAAATTACTTGATCCCATAGGTTTTAGATACACCTTTTGAGGTGTGTTGAGACCATGGGGTGGTGAAATGGTGCTGGAGTGACCCTAGTTAATGGGTGACCATGTGATTGACATGGGTGTGATTCCATTATTCTATATGACTGGGAGATATCTGAAGTAAACTCAATATATATATATATGAGATCATGTAGATCATGTTGTTCATGCACAATTATTAATGGATTTGGTTCAGTGAGTAGTCGTGTGTGACCTACAGACCGGGGGAAATTTATGAAATGATTATAGGTTGACCAGACTAAGGATTTTTAGTAGGAACATGAAGTGTCCCCAAGGTGTGGGATGATTTTATAGGAGGATCAGGTGAGATGACATGACTGATCTAGGTTGAGCCTCGATAAAAGTGTTAAAGGATGACATGATAAATGTTGGAGGGTGTCTCAGGAGTACTAACATTAGTATGATTATAATGAGACCTATTAGGTTGACACTCTAGGATAAGTATAGTGAGATGGATAGTCATGAGAAAACTATTTGAAATATAAGGGTGTCATCCTCATTATTAAAATATTTTTTTTCAAAAACCATGAATATAATTTTTGTGAGTTGGGACCGAGTGTCAATTTAACTTCTATAATAATCCTCAAGGATGATCACTTTCAGTCAAGACTAGACATCATTTTTAGCGATGTATAGAGTGTGGTCCATGGATATCAGAATGTGGTTTAGTGATTCTATGATAAGGAAACTATTATGTTGTGGATAACGATGGCGGTAGAGGTGAAATGACCCTCACATAAGAGGGATCGTGGATGTATGAAATATAAGGCCCCAGCCTTAAACCTTACTTAATCTTGAGTTATTACAAGATTACACAATGAGGATCTTTTCAGGTTTAGAGTTTTAGAGAATTAGATCATGAAACTTGCATTACATTCCACATTTAAACAAAGTGGTTACATAAAAGACAGTATTCATTCTTCCCATCAACGGAAACATATTTAAAATATAACACAGATTCTTTCTTGACACATCCTTGACACTATCATCACATCATGTACCTTTCCCTTGACCTGTGAAAAACATTTCAAAAACTTGGGATGAGCATAAAAAGCTCAGTAAGAGTTATAAAAATATGGAAAGGAAACATGAGTTCATATATACATTAGAATGAATTCACACTTTACCCATAAAACATAGGCATATCAAATCATGAATAAATCATAGAAAACATAAGACATAAAGGTAAATTGAGGCATTCATAACATTCTTACGTAGGGAGTAACCCTCTTGGTTACGTTTGGAATACCCATCACAGTATATTCCCTAAATATCTTCGGAGAAACCTTAATGTTTCACTCCTTCGCGTTACCCAATGCATTGGAGAGCTATATCGGGCTTACCCGCCCTTAGTTTATCACGAAACCACCCGTTTTCATAACAATGCCCAATAACCATAACATAAATGTATCACATAAAACATGCATAAAGGAAATATAACATTTCCACATTTCAATCACAATATAACATTTTAGGATTTTGAAATAATGAATCCATTAAAAAAACCATTTTCAAAACCATTTAAAAAATTTAATAAAGAGATTTTTGAATCAAAGTGTCCCATACCACCTTGAAGATTTTAACATTTTAAACCATTAAAATCCATATAAATAGATCCTTAAAACCATTTTGAAAACATGGATATTAATAAGAACAAATCATTAAAACATTTAAAGAGATATTTTGGTTAAAGGGTTTTTACCAAAATTAGAGACACTTGAATACAATAATTGAGGAATAACATTTAGTCAGAACTTTATAATATCATGAGAATAAATGTATTCAAGATATAATACTCCAAAGGATAGTATATACACCATATAAGAGTGAATTGGTGCATAACAACAATGAACTCTCAATAGAAATGTCAAATGTGATGAAATCCCTTATAAAGAAGGTATCCTTAAATTAAGGACAAATAAATCTCAAAAATATGTGTGAAAAATATAAATACACCCAATATAAGTGGATATTAAGTGTAAAACAATAAAAGGTCATTCACACATATTCAATGGATGACATATTCAATGACTACATGTTGAACCCAAAGAAATCGAAATTGGGTTAAAAAGTTCCCTTGACAGCCTAACGGCATCACATCAAAATGAGTTGATTAGAGATAAAAAGTGTATCTCATCACTTGGACATAAAATTTACATCAATAAGGATATATGAGAACATATTCCAACATAACAATATGTAAATTAAAATACCCAACAAAAGAAGTCTTTAAAAAAAGAGGAGGGTGAAAGGTTCCCTTACCGACTTGGGTATCTTTCAAAACATACACCCCATGAAAGAAGGACAATAGATCATTGATGTAAATACTCATAAAAGAAATTATATTACACAAAGAGTATAATAATGGGCAGTAAATTCACCACTCAATGGAATTTGTGGCAAATGTAGCATAAATCTCACGAGAATAAAAGTGAGATGAAAAATCCCTTACGAAAACTCGGCAGCCTAACGACGCCACATAAAACTTCCGAATATGGATTGATGAGATCAAATAGGGTATCTCATCACATTAAAATAAAATTTACAGAAATAGTAATATAAAAGAACATCCCCCAACATTACAAAGAGGATCTTAAAAGAAGTGACATAAAGGAGAGTACTTAAAAAGAAAGAGAGAGGTTAGATCTCTTACGAAAGTTCGGCAGCCTAACAGCGCCACTCAAAACTTCCAAAATGGATTAATGAGAGAGAATAGGGTCTCTCATCACATTAACATAAAAATTACAGTAAGTGTAAGATAAAAGATAATCCCAATAACAAGAAATATGATCTTTAAAAGGAATGACATAAAAGTGTGCACTTAAAAAGAAAGAGAGGAGTAGGATCCCTTACCTCGCGTCCGACTTGACTCGATCATTCTTTAATCTCCTGAATAATAAACTTGAGTTAATTTCTAATTCCTTAAGATCCTTTTTCAAGTTCATTATTCATTTTATATCACTTATTACCATGTCATAAACATTATGTAATCATTTAAGTTAATAATATTTATTTTGCCGATATTTGGTTCTTAAGTCGAAAGTGGACTTCTTACAATTACATGTTGTTCGTGTGGCCAAATGTTTATTATATCCAGAATTGTATTAATGATTTAGATATGATATATTTCATATATATCAAGTAAATTCATGCATTTATAACGTTACATAATCATTTAGTGGTAAGAAATGAAATGCACTGTTCATGGAGACGGTAAGCCGTACGTACGCATGAACGCTACTATCATTTCTATTTCGTATTTTATAGAATGGAATCATAATGATATAAAGTTATATTATAATTGCAGTATAATATCATATATAATATCATAGTTCCATCCTTTATACATCCCACATATGGTATTTAACGAATCAAATCACTTTGAGGGGGCGATAGTCCGCACTTCCTGAAATGAAGATATCGCGTTTACCCATAATGGAAACCATAAAGGTATGCCCAAAATTAAAAAAAACAGTAGATTAAGGAAAACATAAACATATTATATATCATATATAAAAAATAGTGACATCATAATGGCCACCTTTGAAGGTGTTAAATGAGTATTGAACAATCATCGTTTTGGGAGGCAGAATTTCGCCATCCACGGAAACCGTATGTTCTTTAACCATTTGATGTAGTTGTGTGAGAGTGTAGCACGAATAAATATTATAACAACATCCTAGTATATTGAAGATACTGTTGTTTTTACAAAAGAAGTAAATAAAAAGAGTTTAGGGGGTTTGAAAAGCAAAATAAAACAAATGAACATGAGAGAATGAATTACCTTTAAAAGTGTAACTCCTTTTGATATGAGCCTAAAGGCTTCCTTTGAAAGGATTATTCCCAAAGGTAATCCTATAGGATGAGGAGAGGGATTTGGAGAGAGTAAATGGTCAGGGGTTGTCCGAGCCAAAGGCTTTAGGAGTGTGTGAAATGAGGTAGAGGTGGGGGCCTTTTATAAGAGGAGAGGATGGGCACTTTTGGAAAGTAAGACATATTACTTTATTTGAAAATGTGTTTCGGTTTTAAAAGGTCCCACATTGATATAATTCGTGGATAAGGTGATAAGGGTTCTAAATCCACCCATCCAATAAGTTTTGGACATATGTAGGTCATATATTTTACATTATCTTCTCATTTTATTTAAATCGTCAGATAATGATGTCATCGCTACATCATTATGATGTCATAAATAATTTAATTTATTTAATGTCTAAAAATTATAAAAAAATTACAATGATGTAGGAAATATTTTTAGATTTCTAATGAATATTTATAATAAAAAATCTGACTTGTATAACCCCACTTAAAAATTGTTTTAGTAAAACATATCATGTTTGTGTCATTTTTACTTTTACATTAAATAAAAAGTTATTTATGTCATTTCCCAACCAAAGTGGATCCATGGGATCCCCAAGTTGACCCATGGATTTTCTTGGTCGGCCATTACACATCCAACAAGGTTAGGACATGTTTCAAGTTCATTTTATATTATTAAAACATTATTTTTACCTTAAACTACAGTAATTACCTCTAATCGCGATTAAAAACTTAATAAGTTATTATTCACAAAATTTTTTTTTATCCCATTGAACCAAATTTTACTTCTTAATTAAAACCATGTATGTTGGATTTTTGAAATTAAAAACACAAATATGGCAAAATTTCATTTAAACGGAAAAATCAGTTTTTATAAGCACCACTTAGTGGTGTCACTATTCATAAAAAATTGATGTTTTTTAGAAAAATCCCAAAAATTCACCCTAAGATATATTTGATATTCTGAATTCAAAAATGAAGTCTATTTTACAAAATTAAAAACATATAAGTCACATTAATTAATTTAATAATTAATTCCCGCTGTCAGAGTAAATAGCGTGTTTTTATGAAACAATAAGTATCAAAAGATTGACACTGGTTTAAGTCTGATTTCAATGTGAAATTAATTCCAACGACCACTATTGGATTTAATGGTAAAAATATATTCTTATTTAACTTTAAAAACAATTCAAAAGATAATCTAATCATACAAATAAATTAGTTTAAAAAGTGGTTTTGAATTAAAATACAACATTTTACACTATTCATTAAAAAAATGAACTTTATCGGAAAGATACCAAAAATTTACCCAAAGTAAATTTTGATGTCCCGATTCTTAATAAGAGTTTTATTTGGTCCAAAAGAATTTTTAAGAGTTAACAAAACTATATTTAATGATGGTTCAACATCAAAAGGGTATAAGTGAACCTTTAGTGAAAACTAGGGCAAATACGCCTAAAATTGAATTCTTTCCGTATTTTAAGCCTCTATCCTCTATTGGATAAATGTAAAAACATTTAAAAACATATATAATCATATTTTAGTTATTTATATCCATTTCTGCCAATACAACAACTACATGTTAACTACCATTTAAAATAATATTATTTTATTATTAGAGTGCAACGTAAGATTCCCAAGAAACTCGTTGTTGCGTGTTGGGTACGCCATCGAGCATAGCGTCCCCTTTAAAGTCATATCAATATTTTATTAACAAAGATGGATAAATATTAAAATGACATATTCTTTATTTACCTGGGTTGTTACATCCTTCCCCCCTTTTGGGAATTGCGTCCTCGCAATTTTTAAAATTGAGCTTGGAAACATCCTTGAAAGTCCCACATCGGAACAAGAGTCGGTAAAACAATCACTTTAAAATAAAGAAAGATAAGCACAGAGGTCACCCGAGTTAACCCATACTAGGATTCCAAGTAGGAAAACATGGACATGGAGGAGAAAACATAGGGTCATGTTCTGATGGAGAGTGATAGAAAACATGTTTAGGAAAAGTTAACCACAAGAAAATCACAAACTTGTGATGGGTTAAACGGTATTCGATTCCCCAGTAGGAAAAGATAATAGACAACATTTTTGTTTTAAGTTACTTTTTATTGAGGAATTTATTCATAAGGAAACATAATCACTTATCATGTTGACTTTCAACTTTTACTAGATTCCTTAATCAAACTCATATTTTTTCCAAAAGACGAGTATTTAGGGAGACTTGTTCGCATTAAGAGTACTGTAATCAACTTCTAGAGAATCACCTAATCCACAAAATAGAACTATATACATCCCATGTATTAAGGATTTAACCAAAACCAAAACCAAAAAGGTTAGTACAAGGTCAGATAATCCAGAAAAGGATAACCCATTAAAAAGAAAATCCATGCTTAATCTCCAAAATTTGTCCAAAAAAACCCAAAGTTCAACGAGGACCATCCGATAAACAATTTGTCCATAAAATTATTCAAAGTAAACCAATATAAGATTGAAACCCAAATATTTGAAGGATTTAGTCACATAGTCTTCCAAGTTAAATGGTAACATTTATCTCCAAACAACATCAGTTGCTCCTAAAGTCTCGTATTGAAAAGTAATTAACCTAATCAGATATCCTCTATGATAGGTTAATCATTTTCATAAATAACCCAAAATCAACTTACTCTTAATTCATAAAATCATATAACTAAAAAGAATCAGTCAAACTAACCAGGGACTTCACGTAGTCCAGTGGTAGGCGATAAATACCAGTTGCACTTTGATTGTGGGTTCGATTCCCGCAGCTTTGTCCGACGCGACGGGTAGTCACATGGTCTACGTGTTGTCCTTTTTCCAAAACTATATAATTCTCAAATCATTCCCCCAAAAGGGATAAAATCATCAAAAATAACCATAACATAATTTAATCTCAATTTTATCTCATTCCTTTCACTTCAATCATAACATATAGTAACCCATAATTACCTCAAAATTAAGGATCATATAAACCCAAATGGTTCTTTATAACTATGTCCACAAAAGAAAAGATAACTATTACTTGAATAAAATTTGCCTATATTAAACATCAGGGTTACACATAATATAAAAAGTCTTCTAATGTAACCCCATCATCAAAAGAGGCTTAATACTCTTAAGAATTTCACCATAACTCTTGAAGCCCTTATATGTTGACATCTTACTCATTAAACATTCTTCATGATCCATTATCCATTCCTTTCCAACTTATTCCGAAATACCTCTTTCCTACAAACAAAATCATGAATCATATCCTAAGATTCCAAAATAGGAAAAAAATAGTCATGAAATAGTACATACCTTTGATTGGTCATTGTCAGTTTCTTCATCCTCAATCGGAATGGCATTAGGTATTGGTAAACGAATATTGGTACGCTCTTGGTGACCCCATTCACGAAACTTCTTCATAGGACATGTGTTTGAATAATGACCATGCACACCACATTTAAAACATTCAATTGATCCATCAGAAAGAACTTCTTTCCCTTTCCTCGAGTCAACTGGATGCTTCCTTTTTCCATGGCAGGTTCTTGCATTATGACCTTCATTTCCACATCAATAGCATATTTCTGTCCCTTTGAAACATTTTCCTAGGTGTTTCTTTCCACATCTTTGACACATAGGTTTTTTAACACACTTACCTTTATGA
The DNA here is from genome assembly GCA_963277665.1 of Viscum album. Classification (NCBI taxonomy): domain Eukaryota; kingdom Viridiplantae; phylum Streptophyta; class Magnoliopsida; order Santalales; family Viscaceae; genus Viscum; species Viscum album. The sequence continues at coordinate 1,017,955,633 of OY728138.1, read as the reverse complement.
TTATTACCTGTACTTCCGTAGGGATTTGTTTATTGCATATATGATGCTTTAGAAAAATCTCCAAGGTTTAGGTGGTCAATAATGACTCCATATAGTTGGTTGAGGATAATCACAAGAGTTCTCATTGCAGCTCCCATATCATTCAGTTTCTTGCTCAAAAAACTGTCACAGTTTCCTTCACATCCACTGTTACTTTGGTGCCTGCTAGATCCATCCATTTACAAAAACCAAAAAGGTCAGTGTGAGTATATCAACAAAACCATCATGTACTAATGAGTAAGATAAACACTAAGATATAATTAATCATTCACTTTATCTAAAACTAGGACTCTTTCTGAAATCCTAACCATTATGGTAATGTCACTTATGCTTAAAGAATACCCTAACCTCTAAAGTTATCTAAACCGACCTTTGATACCAACTATAAGGCCCCAACATTAAACCTTACTTAATCTTGAGTTATTACAAGATTACACATTGAGGATCTTTTCAGGTTTAGAGTTTTAGAGAATTAGATCATGAAACTTGCATTACATTCCACATTTAAACAAAGTGGTTACATAAAAGACAGTATTGATTCTTCCCATCAACGGAAACATATTTAAAATATAACACGGATTCTTTCTTGACACATCCTTGACACTATCATCACATCATGTACCTTTCCCTTGACCTATGAAAAACATTTCAAAAACTTGGGATGAGCATAAAAAGCTCAGTAAGAGTTATAAAAATATGGAAAGGAAACATGAGTTCATATATACATTATAATGAATTCACACTTTACCCATAAAACATAGGCATATAAAATCATGAATAAATCATAGAAAACATAAGACATAAAGGTAACTTGAGGCATTCATAACATTTTTACGTAGGGAGTAACCGTCTTGGTTACGTTTGGAATACCCATCACAGTATATTCCCTAAATCTCTTTGGAGAAACCTTAACGTTTCACTCCTTCGCGTTACGCAATGCATTGGAGAGCTATATCAGGCTCACCCGCCCTTAGTTTATCACGAAACCACCCGTTTTCATAACAATGCCCAAGAACCATAACATAAATGTATCACATAAAACATGCATAAAGGAAATATAACATTTCCACATTTCAATCACAATATAACATTTTAGGATTTTGAAATAACGAATCCATTAAAAAAACCATTTTCAAAACCATTTAAAAAATTTAATAAAGAGATTTTTGAATCAAAGTGTCCCATACCACCTTGAATATTTTAACATTTTAAACCATTAATATCCATATAAATAAATCCTTAAAACCATTTTGAAAACATGGATATTAATAAGAACAAATCATTAAAACATTTAAAGCGATATTTTGGTTAAAGGGTTTTTACCAAAATTAGAGACACTTGAATACAATAATTAAGGAATAACATTTATTTAGAACTTTATAATATCATGAGAATAAATGGATTCATGATATAATACTCCAAAGGACAGTATATACACCATATAAGAGTTAATTGGTGCATAACAACAATGAACTCTCAATAGAAATGTCAAATGTGATGAAATCCCTTATAAAGAAGGTATCCTTAAATTAAGGACAAATCAATCTCAAAAATATGTGTGAAAAATATAAATACACCCAATATAAGTGGATATTAAGTGTAAAACAATAAAAGGTCATTCACACATATTCAATGGATGACATATTCAATGACTACATGTTGAACCCAAAGAAATCGAAATTGGGTTAAAAAGTTCCCTTGACAGCCTAACGACATCACATCAAAATGAGTTTATGAGAGATAAAAAGTGTATATCATTAATTGGACATAAAATTTACATCAATAAGGATATATGAGAACATATTACAACATAACAATATGTAAATTAAAAGACCCAACAAAAGAAGTCTTTTAAAAAAGAGGAGGGTGAAAGGTTCCCTTACCGACTTGGGTATCTTTCAAAACATACACCCCATGAAAGAAGGACAATAGATCATTGATGTAAATACTCATAAAAGAAATTATATTACAAAAATATTAGAATAATGGGAAGTACATACACCACTCAATGGAATTTGTGGCAAATGTAGCATAAATCTCACGGGAATAAAAGTGAGATGAAAAATCCCTTACGAAAACTCGGCAGCCTAACAGCGCCACATAAAACTTCCGAATATGGATTGATGAGATCAAATAGGGTATCTCATCACATTAAAATAAAATGTACATCAAGAGGAATATAAAAGAACATCCCCCAACATTACAAAGAGGATCTTAAAAGAAGTGACATAAAGGAGAGTACTTAAAAAGAAAGAGAGAGGTTAGATCTCATACGAAAGTTCGGCAGCCTAACGGTGCCACTCAAAACTTCCAAAAATGGATTGATGAGAGAGAATAGGGTCTCTCATCACATGAACATAAAAATTACAGTAAGTGTAATATAAAAGATCATCCCAAGAACAAGAATGATGAGCTTTAAAAGGAATGACATAAAAGTGTGTACTTAAAAAGAAAGAGAGGAGTGGGATCCCTTACCCCGGGTCCGACTTGACTCGATCGTTCTTTAATCTCCTGAATAATAAACTTGAGTTAATTTCTACTTCCTTAAGAACCTTTTTCAAGTTAATTAGTCCTTTTATATCACTTATTACCATGTCATAAACATTATGTAATCATTTAAGTTAATAATATTTGTTTTGCCGATATTTGGTTCTTAAGTCGAAAGTGGACTTCTTACAATTACATGTTGTTCGTGTGGACAAATGTTTATTATATCCAGAATTTTATTCATGATGTAGATATCATATATGTCATATATATCCAGTACATTCATGCATTTATAACATTACATAATCATTTAGAGGTAAGAAATGAAATGCACCGTTCATGGAGACGGTAAGCCGTACGTACGCATGAACGCTACTTTCATTTCTATTTCGTATTTTATAGAATGGAATCATAATGATATAAAGTTATATTATAATTCCAGTATAATATCATATATAATATCATAGTTCCATCCTTTATACGTCCAACATATAGTATTTAACGAATCAAATCACTTTGAGGGGGCGGTAGTCCGCACTTCCTTAAATGAAGATATCGCGTTTACCCATAATGGAAACCATAAAGGTATGCCCAAAATGAAAAAAACAGAAGATTAAGGAAAAAATAAACATATTATATATCATATATAAAAAATAGTGACATCATAATGGCCACCTTTGAAGGTGTTAAATGAGTATTGAACAATCATCGTTTTGGGATGCAGAATTTCGCCATCCACGGAAACCGTATGTTCTTTAACCATTTGATGTAGTTGTGTGAGAGTGTAGCTCGAATAAATATTATAACAACATCCTAGTATATTGAAGATACTGTTTTTTACAAAATAAGTAAATAAAAAGAGTTTAGGGGGTTGGAGAAGCAAAATAAAACAAATGAACATGAGAGAATGAATTACCTTTAAAAGTGTAACTCCTTTTGATTTGAGCCTAAAGGCTTCCTTTGAAAGGATTCTGCCCAAAGGGAATCCTCCAAGATGAGGAGAGGAATGTGGAGAGAGTAAATGGGCAGGGGTTGGAGGAGCAAAAAGCTTTAGGAGTGTGTGAAATGAGGTAGAGGTGGGGGCCTTTTATAAGAGCTGAGGGGGGGGGGGCACTTTTGGAAAGTAAGAAATATTACTTTATTTGAAAATGTGTTTCGGTTTTAAAAGGTCCCACATTGATATAATTCGTGGATAAGGTGATAAGGGTTCGAAATCCACCCATCCAATAAGTTTTGGACATGTGTAGGTCATAGAGTTTACATTATCTTCTCATTTTATTTAAATCGTCAGATAATGATGTAATCGATTCATTATTATAATGTCATAAATAATTTAATTTATTTAATGTCTAAAAATTATAAAAAAATTAAAATGATGTAGGAAATCTTTTTATCTTTCCAATTACTATTTATAATAAAAAATCTGACTTGTATAACCCCACTTAAAAATTGTTTTATTAAAACATATCATGTTTGCGTCATTTTTACTTTTACATTAAATAAAAAGTTATTTATGTCATTTCCCAACCAAAGTGGCTCCATGGGGTCCCAAAGTTGACCCATGGATTTTCTTGGTCGGCCATTACACATCCAATGAGTTTAAGACACGTTTCAAGTTCATTTCATATTATTAAAACATTATTTTTACCTTAAACTACACTAATTACCTCTAATCGCGATTAAAAACTTAATAAGTTACTATTCACCAAAAAATTATTTTTATCCCATTGAACCAAATTTTACTTCTTAATGAAAACCATGTATGTCGGATTTTTGAAATTCAAAACACAAATATGGCAAAATTTCATTTAAACAGAAAACTCAGTTTTTATAAGTACGACTTAGTGGTGTCACTATTCATCAAAAATTGATGTTTTTCAGAAAAATCCCAAAAATTCACCCTAAGCTATATTTGATATTCTGAATTCAAAAATTAATTCTATTTTACAAAATTCAAAACATATAATTCACATTAATTAATTTAATAATTAATTTCCGCTGTCAGAGCAAATAGCGTGTTTTTATGAAACAATAAGTATCAAAAGATTGACACTGGTTTAAGTCTGATTTCAAAGTGAAATTAATTCCAACGACCACTATTGGATTTAAAGGTAAAAATATATTATAATTTCAATTTAAAACCAATTAAAAAGATAATATAATAATATAAATAAATTAGATTAAAAAGAGGTTTTGAATTAAAATACAACATTTTACACTATTCATTAAAAATATGAACTTTATCGGAAAGATACCAAAAATTTACCCAAAGTAAATTTTGATGTCCTGATTCTTAATAAGAGTATTATTTGGTCCAAAATAATGTTTAAGAGTGAACAAAACTATATTTAATGATGGTTCAACATCAAAAGGTGATAAGTGAACCTTTAGTGAAAACTAGGGCATATACGCCTAAAATTAAATTCTTTCCGTATTTTAAGCCTCTATCCTCTATTAGAAAAATGTAAAAACATTTAAAAACATATATAATCATATTTTAGTTATTTCTATCCATTCCCTCCAATACAACGGCTACATGTTAACTACCATTTAAAATAATATTATTTTATTATTAGAGTGAAACGTAAGATTCCCAAGAAACTCGTTGTTGCGTGTTGGGTACGCCATCGAGCATAGCGTCCCCTTTAAAGTCATATCAATATTTTATTCACAAATATGGATAAATATGAAAATGTCATATTCTTTATTTACCTGGGGTGTTACATGAAACTAAGAATTAGGCTGCTGAGAAAGCATTATGGTTCCATTAAGATACTATGTATAAATTATGATGTTGTTTTAGATAGATTATGAGCTTGGCTATTGACTAGGTGATAGTTTTGGGTTAGTTTAAAGGTTCTTTAGATTAGTGGTGTGTTGGTGCTCATGGTATGGAACAATGGAGGATATGGAAAGTTGAGTGTTCTACTATGGGAATTACACCAGAAGTCTGGTTGAAAGTTTAGTGAACATATCAGGATAATCAATGGAAACCTTATGATTTAGGACATCGTAACCAGGTGTATTAATAATACACTAATAGGGGCGGACAAACATTTTTTGGGAAGTCCATCGAAGGAGGTTTATCTCGTGTTCTCATATGAAATTTTATTTACATAAAAAACTATATTGAAGGTGTTTTATTTTATACTATATGTATGTTTTGGGTTCTAGATGGGATTATTTTAAATAAAATAGAGTGTTTGGGTGAAATGACTAGATGAATCAAACTTTAATGTTATTTTGGTATTTTATAATGATGAGTTGGGCCAGGGTCTTAATAGTTATTTTTGAACGATTGAGCGTGTTATGTTGGAATCCATTCCAAGAAAATAATAGGAATGTAGGATGTGAGGTTTTTTAAAACATTCTATAGATTAGTTTCACTATGGTTGGGAGTTGGATTCCATGGATAGAGACCTATAGTGGGGAGGACCATAAGTTAGTTGATTAATTAATTGTGGATTATGTGTAGTTTCAAGGTAGATAGGCACATGGGGGAATCATCTTAGTGTTCAGTGAAAAATGAGTGTTTTCTTAGGGTATGGAAATAATTTTACTTGTGTTTTGAGTTAATATTTAAAATCATGTTTGGAATTTTAGAGTAAAATGTGGTATGTTTAGGTTGATTTGGTAGACCCAACACAGTCATTATTTAGTTTTATGGAGAATAAATAGGTGTTTGTGTATGCTGATGAGAGATTGATGAGTTATTTTGATTGGAAATTGAAATGTCAAGGGTGTTGGTTAACAGTCATGTGACATGAACATGTATGGTGATTGAGAGGTACACTAAGTAGTAATCCATGTTAGGGAAGCTTTGATGTTATAATTAGTGTGTTGAAATGAATACATGGAAAGAGCTCAGTGTTATATACAATCTCAGAGTGATACTTTTATTATAGCTATTATTTTTAATAAAATCTTTCTTGTATGTAAGAGTGGAAGAAACCAATATGATTTTATATTGATAAGTTGAGGAACTAACCAATTCTACTAGATGTAATGAATCTGGGTGAATTCGCTAAAATGATCTACACTACAATGCATGGTTTGATGAATCTATAAATAGTGAGACTAGTTTAGTACAGTTTTGAAATAACTAAGACCAATTTTGGGTTTTAGTTTCATTCATGTATCAAGGGCCAGAGTACAATATAACACAATAGATGCTTAAGGGGATTAGTGACACTAGAAGTATAGCTCGATGATGAGATGTTATATGATGGTTAAGTTGTAAGATCCGGACCATTTTTAAATATATTGGTTTATTTAAAATTGGTTTATCCATGTGTAAGTCCCTTGTTTGGTAATATATTATTCATAATAGAAACATATCAGGGTTAGGAGGGATCAAAGATTCATACATGTGGTTCAGGAGATTCAAAGGCCTGTAGAAAATTTTATAGAGTGCTATCATATATCTAGTGGAAATCTAGTCGCCCTAGATGGCTATTAGGCATACTTTCCAGTAACTGGACCACTGGAAAGATGATGGATCCTAGTGTCCATCCAGTGGGGTACTGGAATGTTTTTAGTTTTTTTTTCATTTTCCCATTCCATCCCATTTTATCCCTATTTCCTCCTCCCTTTATCCATATGACATTCAAAAATTCCATTCCCCTTATCCCTCTTATCCATTGGTGGATCTCCCTCACCTCTTTTATGATTCTCCTTTTTCCATATGCATTAAAGTCCCAATGTAATATCTAAATTTTTCTTATGTTATATTCTCCATCTCCTTCACTTTCTAGTTTCATCACATAGTTTTTATAAAATATGACATATTTTTAGAGCTTTGTCTGGTTTTTTTGGTTTCATCTAATTTAGGCTGAACAACATCTTGGTAATAAATGTTTAGACTATTTTAAGGCTATGTTAAGTGTCCCCTCAATTTCAACCCATAGTCTTTATCTTATTTTCATGTGATACATTGTGTGTTCATGCCATCATTTTCACACATTGAACTAATTATAATTTAATGGTTTAATTATGGAATGTCTTAGCTAGATAAGATAATTACATGCATTAACCCTAATTGAAATGGTATGATTCAAAGTGAATTACTTATTTTAGACATTTAACATGAATTTAGATATTGAAAATTCATTTATATTATTGAAATGGGAAACAAGGATGAAAAATATCCTTAGTTTTTTGAATTAAAAATTATGTTTCTATAGAGTTAAAAGGAAACTATATTTATATTGATGATTATAAAATTAAATTTTATAATCATCGAAAATCATGGGAATGAAATTTTAGAGATTGATGTTTTTATTTAAATAAAATGTGGAATTGTGAAATGGTGTTATATTGATAAATTTGAAAGGCCTTATGAAATAAATGTTCATGTTGTGAAAATAGATAACTATGAACTTGAAATATCTCAAGGGATTTGTGAGATTAAGCTCATTTTTGAAAAATATTTTTAAAACAGTATTTGATGGTAAGGGTTCATGAAGAGGAACTTAGTGGTTACATTTTAAAATCATCCCTAATATATTGATATGAAGATATTACATAATTAAAAAAGAATTAAATGTGGATTTAAATGTAACGAGATAGCCCCTCATAAAATGAAATATGATATGTTGTTAATTGTTCATTAAAAATGAATTGATGGTTGTGGTTTAATGTGGTAATGGTTATATGTGTGAAATAATCATATTATATGAAATTAAAATGCCATTGATGGTGGTTCTTGATTTTATATGTGAAAAAAACTTTAAGGATGTCTTGAATAAGAGATAATGAAAATATTCTCAAAACGGTGTGTACATGTCATTAATGGCGATTTGAAACCATAAAAAAGAAAATTCTATTGAAGAGGTTTATACATGCCTTTAGTTGTGGTTTGGAATAATGAAAAATAAAATGATCTTGAAGTGGTTTGTACATGACTTTATTGGTGGGTTTCATCTGAAAATGCACTTTGAATAGTCTATACATGACTTTAGTGGTAGTTTCCATATGAATAAATGGGTTCTTTGTTCAAAGACATCTAACACTGGCTGAATGATGTATGATGGGGCATGGTATGTAATCAATTCTAGAATCAGGGTAGGACTTGGTTTCCCTATGGATAAATATGGAGACACGATCACCACATCATGCTAATAGACATCTATTTCTGACTGAAGCAGGTGTTGTTCGATAACAGTTGTTATATCAGATCTTGATAATCAATGGTTAATTACTATACTATTTTTTAAAATTATTAAATTGTTTCACTTATACATTTACTTTATAATAGGCTTGTTATTTTGGGAACACCATTGGTGGTGGCTTGATGTGCTGTACTCACACCCTACTCAAGCCAGTATGAAACTTGGGTACCTAAGTAGATCATACATGATTGAGAATATGGGTTTGGGAAAGGAGTAATGCATGATGGTTGTTTTTCATGCTAGGATTTGAGTAATGATGATGGTATCGGGCTAGGATTAGTAATAGTTATGGATGAGTTATAGATTTATTTTTTTAATTCCTTCGATATAATATTTATATGATCCACCCATAAGGGATCTGTTATGGTACGTATGACATGCACTATTGTTATATCATTTTGATATTGTTGTATTTATTTGATAATTTCTTGGGTGTCTATTTATAAAATTATTTGGATGATGTATATGATTTCCTCTATTTAAATTTTTTTTTACTATAATATGAAACTATAGTATCCCTATAGTACCACCATAGAGTAGTGCTGCTAGTTGGAAGCCTTTGGTATATTGGGAGGCTTGCTTGAGATCATGTAGTTACCACCGATATGGAAAACAATTAATGGTTTGGGGTGGATAGATGTTACAAAAACATAATCCACTTGGTGAACCATAATTTAATTCTGTATCTGATAGGATTAATAGAAATATGTTAGACATGGTTTGGTTAAGGATGAGTCATGTTGTAACACCTTGATATTTTTGTATTAATTTCTCTTGAAATAAATTGTATTTTCAGTTGCTTTTGATGCACACAACACCAAAATAAAACAACTCACACCATATTAGACGAACATTATTTGGAAAATTATAATAATAATTAAAACCTTAGTAATTAAAAAGTTAGTAATAAATTTAATAGTTTTATTTTTACAGGTCAAATAATTAATTTTGTATAATGTTAAAGACGATTTTTTTATCAAAGAACTTTTTTTACTTATTGTGTATTTTATCATAAAAAAATGTATTGATCAGTTTTAAAAAATAATTTTGATATTATATATTATTTCAATTAATTAAATAATATATTAACATTTATTATTAATTGATATAAAATAATATTAAGAACACTTAAATTCTAAATGACCTTTTTTCTCATTTAAAAAAGTTTAGGTTTAAATTTACTATTTTCAGTAACAGGATAAATTTATAATTTTTAATATCAATTTTTTTAAATAAAAATAATTTTTGAATTCAATATATTAAAATCATTATAGGGTATATTTTTTTGTATTTTTTTTAAAATAATTGATTTTTAGGTTAATAGTGATCAATACAATTTTTAAAAAAACTGTTCATTATCATTATATAAGTAATTATTAAATTTTAATAAAAAATTAGAAATGATTAAATATGTATTTAGGGTGTAAAATTATTCATTAAAAAATATTATTTCAGATTTAGAAAACCTATTTTTGAAATTTTAGAACATAAGTAACAATTTATTCTATTAAAAATTATTTTCGTTGTTTTATTTTCATTAAGAATCCTTATGGTGAAATTAATTAATTTATTTATTTAAAAGTAACATAAAATTAATATTTTTAATAATAAATAAAATAATATTATTAAAACAAAAAATATTTATAACATTATCAGAAATATAGTTTAATGTAAAAAATACTTTTGTTTTTCAAAAATATTTATTCATGTGTTATGCCTTCCAATTTTAATATTAAATTTTCTCAACCCTAGGAATTTTATTTCATAAAATAATTTTAATATATAAAATAATTATTTTAGAAATATGTAATAAATTGAATTTTTTTCTTAGTCATAAAAATTAGTAACTAATGTTAAAAATTAGTCAATGTGGTAAAATTTAATTATAGAAAAAATAAAAAATGAAGGATAAAATCCTATAATCACTGAAAAAATTTCTAAAAATGATTTCTGGATAGTTGGATTAGCACAAAAAGTTTGACCACTATATTATTTTTCATGTTTACGACCAATTTCCATGAATAGTGTCATGTTATTTTTTTAAAAGTAACATGTATTTACAATAATTTCACTCCCTTCACTTATTAAGGGGGTCTAACACCACCCCTTAAAGGGGATTGTAAAATTAAAGATCCTCTTTAAATAATTCTTTTAATTACCCTATAATCCTCTTCCACTTACCTTATCATCTGGTCAAAAGTAGTTTTCCTATGTCTTCTATTTCAAAGAAGTAGTTGAAGATAAAGTTTAAATTCTACATATAAGTACTAATCACTCTCTAATATTTTCCCATATCCATATTTATCCTCAAAACCTAAATGACCCATTAAAAAATTATTTTGTTAGTCTTATTTATATAATTATGTTTTTTTATATTTTTAGAATAAACATTACACATCTTTCACCCTTTTTAATAGAAAAATGAGAATGTCATTCGTGCGTACATATTAAATACCGCCTCGATAAAGTAACATATTTAATTTTTCATAACCATGTTATATGTATGGTAATAAAATTTTACTCAATTAATAAATATGATATTTATAACATGATTTTGGTTATAAAAGGATAATTGTTTTAACCATTCTCTTGTTCTATAGAAAATAATAAAATTACTAGTGTGTACGTATGAACTAGCACCTCCCCGGAGTGATGTATTTCATTTTACATATCTATGTTATTTTTTAATTTATCAAAATATACTCCAATAATATCCTTAAATTTCTATAATAATGATATTATTAAAAAATGATCACTTTCTAATCCGTACTCACCCATCAATTATAACACTTTATTGCTTGGATTGGTTTAAGAACCTACATGAACAATTCAACAAATTTCTTTCATGAATGGATATAGGAATTTAAATAACAGTATTTTTATAAATTAATTAAAAAATAATTATTTTTTAAGCCTATAGAAATGTTATATTAATATTTATTTTATTTTTAATATCCCACCTTTGGTTTATTAAAAATTACTAACATAGGCACACCACTAAATTCATCTCAAATTACCATAATTAAAACTATCATTGAATGAAATTATAAATTTAAAAAATAATTAAAAAAAATATATTCCATATGTTAAATAATATCAGAATGAGGAAATAAATATCAAATAATGGGGATCAACATCGATTTTATAAATCATGTTCAAAACAATTATTAATTACAAATATTTGATGATGAAAATAAACTAAAAATAACTTGTTAACGTATAATAAATAAATATAATTTACGATTATAAAATATAATAGATATTAATAAGTTTAAAAAATAATTTATAAAGATAATTATTTTTTTATATAAGAATTTATAGAAAATTTGACTAAGGACGAATATAATGTAAGAAGTTTATAGTCTCATTTTGTTTTTTGAGACTTATTCCATGCCAACTATTTCTTATATTTTGGGTTGTTTATATAATAACCATGGATTTATTTTTATCATATTTGTAATATATATTAAAGGTTTTACATGTACATCTAAATTATTATATTTCAAGGAATTTTGGTTTAAGGGTTATCGAAAGAGTAAGGGGTTTGTCGCTAATCTCATTTTCAAATTAATATTGTTTTTGAATGATAATACATATAGGGAAATTTTATTATATTTATCTTTAAAACCCAAACCATTTCATTATACTACAATTATACATTAGGTTTTATATATCCTTTATCCATTTTATTTAATTGGTATATAATTTACCCGATGTGACTCTTATAAGTGAAACTGAGACCACTTATTTTTTAAGGCTGGGAATCTTCATCGTTTATGTACACAATAATTTTATTTATGTTCTTATATTTGATTTAATAATTGGAAAATTTAATTTTATACAATTTAAATTCCTTGTAAATAGTTTATAAATAATGTTTAAACATTTTCAAAACATATCATTTCAATAAAATCAACCCATTTTAACATTTTTTGGGTGAACACATTATTTCATAATTATAGGAATTCATCATTATAAAGCTTCATTTTCTAGTTTTTAAATGGTTTTATAAATTATTTTTATTTATAATTAATTTTAAATGAAAATAAAATAATGTTATATTTTTCAAAAGTGAAAGTTTCATTAAAAATAAATTCATTCTTTTAAAAATGTTTATTTCAGGGCTCTATTGTTGAAGATTTTTTTTTAAAATTCAATTATTTAAATTTTTTTATTTATACTTTTTGAAACCTTTATGTACTCTTCATGTATTAATTATAGAGATTTATTTTGAAAATATATTTTTTGAAATGCCTTCTTTTAAATTTCACAAAAGTGATCATTTTGAATGTTATACATAACTTTTTTCTTTTATGATAATGTGAAGAAATGTTTTCTAATGGGTATTTTACAATTTACATACATTTTAATATTTTTTTCAAAAGGATTTTATATCCTTGGGATTTATGTTTAATGAGGTACCCTCTAAATTCTGTGATTCTATTTTTCTTTTGGGGGTTTAAACTCATGGAATCAAATATTAAAATTCTTTATCCCTTATTATGTGATATCTTTCATAATATTCCACTTATGAAGTATTTTTAAATCAATATACATATCCCTTTAAATTATTTTTTTTTACTCTGTGGATATGTTATTATAATACCATTCACCTTATTTCTCTCGATGAATTATGAAATTTTATATTGAAGTTTTCTATTAATCCTCTAACACTTCGAGTTTTTATAGACCTATTTTTTTTTCAAAAAAATTAAATTTTAATTTATATAATTAAAAGAAAAAAGTAAAATATTCATTTTACACAGAATTTTCTAGGCTTATATTCCACACAACAATGACTTGGTGTACGATGCACACAACATTGAGTTTGAGTACAATACACATAACACGAGTTTCTACGAAATATCTCTTTTTATTATTTTTATTATTTAAATAATATAATTATAACCTAGTGGTTAAAATGAGTAATATTAATTGTAATAACTAATTTTATAATTTTTTTATTTTATATAAATAAAACATATTATTTTTGGTAAAGTCATTTTTATGTTTTAAAACATCATTTTTTCAAATAAACTGCTTCTAATAATTAATGTTATTTTAGACACATTTAGAAATTAAATTTGATAAAATAATTTTTTTTAATTTATAATTTCGTAATTATATTAGGTTGAATTTTTTGGATTTTTTTGACGAACATCATTTTTTTTATGAATAATGAAAAATACTTCTTTTTATTTAGAAATTTCTTTTTTTATAATTAATTTTTAATGCTAAATGATTTTAGAAATATTTTTGAAGGTTGAATTAGATGAATATTATAGCTAATAGTTCATTAGAATCAATTTCAATTTGATTCCGAATATACAATATGAACAAATGTTTGAACTTTTTCTTACTTTAAAACCCTGTTATTTCACCCCTTCTACAGGATTAACACTAATCTTAATATTTTTGGTTATATGACTGGAATTTAAAAAATAAAACATAAATAATTTTATTTAGTCTAATATTCAGATTCTAATAATAATGTGTTATTTGTTTTGACCAAAATGATTAGTAAATATGATAAAAATTAATCACAGTAGTTAAGGCCAAATTAAGTTTAATTAGGGACTAAATCGTAAAATTAAGGTCCCAAATGACCTAGAGACTTTCCCAAAACCCATTGGATGTCCATATTTCAGACATAAACCTTGAATTTTTTTTATTTTTTAGTAATTTTTTAGGTAAGAACATGTGCACACTTAATTTGTTTCTAAAAATTCCATGTGAGTGTTTTTCCTTCCCTAGAAAAGGCCAAACACTGTACCCATTCCTCACACATCTTAAGCCTCTTAATTTTTCCGAATATCATCCCCAATAGCCTCCCAAATATCCTAAATTATAATTTGAATCATATATTTTAGTATAAACCCCATAAAGTAATCCTTTTGGCACAAACCAAAAGGAGTTACCCGATTAAGAGGTATCATATTCTCTCAAGAACCTTTCCTGTATTTTTCTTATACACTACTAATATCTCTTTATTTGCTTATTGTGTGAAAAAAAGTATAATTAATATAATATTATGTTTTTTATTTTAATTTAATGACCTAAAATTACACAAAACTTCATCTAATGGATGTTGAACATAATGATTCTGTGTACGGTGAACTACTGCCTCACGAAATGACGATTGTTCATTTCTCATTTACCCTCATTCATGGTGGGAATTATGATGAAAACTCTATTTGTATATGTATTATATTATATTTATTATTTATTTAATCTTATTAATTACTTTTTCAACAAAACTTTTTCTTTCTTTCAATTTGGTGTTAAAACGATAATCTTGTTTAAGGAAGTGTGGACTACCGCCCCCTCAAAGCAATGTGATTCGTTCACACACCACGTAAAATATATTAAGGATGGTTTTAATGAACTTATATGATATATATTATATAGTAATGATAATTTAATAAGGATATATATATACATACATATATATATATACATGTTTCATTTAAATACATTCATTCAATATGTCAAAAAAAAACAGAAAACAACGTTCATGCGTACGTATGGCTTATTGTCTCCATGAACGGTGCATTCCATTTCATAATTATTCATGATAAAAATTATTTTAATATAAATATAATATATATACATGATATTTATATCATGATATATATTCTCTAATCATGATATATGTATAATAACCACTGATATAACAATTTAAGACACATTCGAAGAACAAAGAAAATATTACCCGAAGTGAAAACATACCATAATATTGTTAACAAGAGGGTAATATAAAATCATAATAAAACCATATATGGTATTATTTATAAGTATATTATTATTTAAAATTATTATAATAAACTTAATTTTATTATACAGGAATCTTGTATGAGTACAGAGAGAGTCAAGACACAGGGTAAGAGGAATTTCATCTCACTTTTAATTTATCTGAGATTGATGTCTTGATCATCGCTATTTTTTTGTGGTGTATTTACTACAAATTATTGAATTATATTTATATTATACCTAAATTTATGGGTATTCACATATCTATTCTATAATCGGTCTTTCATGGGGTTTAACTTTCAAAAGTTACCAAATCGGTAAAATAGTTTTGTCTCATCTTTCCTTCTTTGAGACTCCTATTTTGTTATGCACATAAAATATTATTCAAGGTGTATATACCTCAATTTCACATATTATATTTTCAATATAATTCTTTTAATTATATCTTAAGCTTAATGTAATTTCATTTTATTACATGGAGATCATGACCCCAAGTCACTGAGTTATAGGAGTTGATTGAGACAATCTCATAATTTGTTTCAAGATTATTTATGTTTATACTTCCTTGGATAAAATATTATGATATATAATTCATAAATATTAATGAGTTTCATTATACTATGTTTTGAAATATATTCTCATTTTTAGGACCATTTTTTCACTCTTTGGTACTTAAGATAATGTTTTTAGTAAAATCTGACCACCTCTCTCTTTCGTCGAAAGTCTATTCCATTAAAAAACCATGTTTTCAAAAATGTTTTCAAAATATCCTTGAATATAATTTTCAAGGAAAAATTGGTTTTAAAAACGAATTATTGTTTAAAAATTTTACTTTATAAGTTTTGAATGCTATTTTTAAATAAAAATGTTTTCAAAAGGTTTTATGTAATGAAAATAATTATTCAAGAAAGAAAGGATATTTTCCCCATGTAATGTTTTAAAAGATAATTTAAAATTATTTCATATTTAAGATAACATAAATTGGTGTTAATCATTATTTTATGGGGAAATTATTCAATGTTTCTATTCATATTCTTTCTTTTAATGGATTATGTTTTGATGGAATGGTTTTATAAAACCCGTTTCTCTTTCACTGGTCATATGATTTAGAAACCTATTTATTTTCATGGACTGTTTATAACAAAATAATTATGAAACCTATCTCTTTCCAGAAGTTATGATCTATTTACATGTTTATTATACCCATTTCATTTCATGGGTTATGATATATTCATTTTTGATCTTGTGGAACATGTATGTATGATTTCATTATGTGAGATGTGTGACCTATATCTCTCTACAATGTATTGGGTAAAGATTTATATCTAATGAGATATAATAGGCTGGAGAAAGGGTTTACTTGGTTTAATAATATAGGCCCAGAACGAGGCTTTACTCAGTTCAGTAATATAGTCCTGGAATGAGGGTTTACTCAGTTCTGTAAAATAGGGCTGCAATGCGGTTTTACTCAGTTCTGTAATACAAGGCTAGAACGAGGGTTCACCCGATTCAGAAAAGGAATTTTTCAACTAATATTGTCTTTGAATTACTTCCTTGGATTCTATGGAAATCAATATATTCTTATGTGTTTCCATAATTCCATGTCTTACTCCTATGTTATGCTTTAATGGATTATTTCATTAACTTACTTTTGATTCATGAATTATGAACTGCTAATATTTATTCCATGTTTGTTTTAAATGATCTTTGATATATAGGTTATGATATTTTATTTTCATGATCATGTTCTCTTACCCTATGATTATATTTATGCTTACATTACTTCATTTTTACCCTTTCTGAGAATTTCAGATAACCACTTTTTATGTTTCCATCCTCAAGTTTTAAAAATATGTATTATCTTTGATGTGTATAAGAAGGCTTCTAGTTGCGAATAACCTATTGGGAGATAATGTAGATCACATATGTACAAGTTTTATGTTTACATGTTTCCAAAGGTACTATACCAACTACGATATTTGGTTATATGCTGGTACAATGTTTAATTATTTTACATATGTAATGAAATGTTAGTGCTTGAAAAACAAGGGTCACTATAGTTGGTTTCATAGAAAATGTATAGCTATCTTTGGAAAGTAGAATTATTAAACCTTAGTGAAAACCCTAAGGACATGTCTAAGGATAAGTCTAAGTATAAAGAAAAGTTTAAGAAAATTTCCTGGAATTTTGGTGAAGGATAGAGTGGGTTTTTATGTGAAATACATACTTATCATAATACTATAAGTATATGTGGATCTAACACAGATGTACTTAGGTTTAACAACACTAACAATATTTTCTCATCTTGTCTTAGATAAATTTGGTACATGACAACTTTCCTTACTGTACACCTAGTTTGAAACTCCTAGTGTATATGAAATTGGAATTCAAAAACTCTTTAGGAACGATTATAAAAAATTTAAATGTAAGTTGACTATGAATAACCTAAGATAAACATAAGGAATCATATATTAAAGAATATGTCATAAGTTATAAATCCTACAAGTGATTTTTCACGATTATGTGTCTACTCATTAAAATAACTATTTCTTTCTCTATTATTTTGGTTTTATTCAATGGATAGAACCAAAAGGAATCTTTTTAATGAAGATTGTGATGGAAAATGCAATTATTATCCTCCTGAGAAACTGAATTCTATGAGGGATGGAATGAAAAATCACGGTGCTATGCTCACACAACTTTCCCAGTCTATGAATCATGGTGTAATTCCAAATGATCAAATGAGGGAACAAAATTCTGTTGAGTATTTCATGAGGAAACATTAAAATTCTTTCATAGGGTATCTTAATCCATTTGTTTATGAACAATGGACTAATATCACTAAAAAGATATTCTCGGTTCTTTAGTTTTTAGAGCATGAGAAATTCATTCTAGCTATCTATTGCTTAGAAGGTGAAACATATCAGTGGTGGACTATAATCAAGAATATGCGGCAGAGTGATGAGTTTGAATCCATATTTTGGGATGATTTTAAGAACTTATTTTTCAATAAGTACATTCCTCAAATTCTTCACAGCAAGATAGAGAAATATTTCCTTGATTTGAATCAAAGGAATGATGAGTTTGTTGGAACATATGAGGCTACTTTCCTAAGACTTGTAAAGTATGCATCAAGAATTATCATCCAACCCAAAAGGAAAATTGATAGGTTCATTAGTAGTTTAAAGATTTGTCTCAAAAGGGAATTGTGCATAAGATACTTTAGTATCTACTAAGATATTGTGTGCTGTGCAATTAAGGTTGAAATGGAGGTGGGAGTAATGTATCAATATCAGGATATTGATAAGAATTGGATGATGGAGTTGAAAGGAAACTCTACTAACCATGGAGAAAAGAAGATGAACTTTAATTTATCCTCTATGTGTGGGAAGAATCAGGGAGGAAATTTCTTTAGGGGGTCCCATAAATTTTTTATGTGTGGAAGGGAAGGCCATCAAGAAATTGATTATCGAGGTGATAGGAATAAGTTTTCTCTAAATGACAATGGAGAAAAATCTACATAGAATGAACCTCCCACTGGTTAGTGCTACAAGTTTAAGGAGAATAGTCATTTTTATAACCATTTCCCAAACCTAATGGTTGGTGATGATGATCGACTTCAACAACCTCTTAAGCTGAGGGACAAGGGGAAATCTCATGCAATCGTTATATCTGTTGAATGGTGTAATAATGACATGATGAAAAGTACACTTACCATCCACTCTAGAACTAAAAAAAGTCATATTTGATTATAGATATACCCAATCTTTCATATCTAAATAATTTTATAAGGGTGTTAATATTCCCAAGAAATAATTAGATGTGGAACTTTTAGTAAAAACCCCTAATGGTATGATGATTGCATATCAAGTTTATGGTTCCTCTCCAGTTGATGTTTCTAGGAATATAATTCCTAAAAATATTTTCATTCTTCCTTTGGTTTAATTTTATTTCATATTTGGCATGTATTGGATTTCTCTTCATAAATATAACATCAATTGTTAAGGAATGGAAGTTACATTCGATATTTCAAACCCTCCTTTGATCATCCATCAATGTTACAATAAATCTGAAATTCTTATGGAGATTGAATCCACTGTATGGCTCTTAATTCACATTCAAAAGGGTATTTTTATCTCTAATGGTTAGAGAGAATATCGACATTTATGATATGCCTTTTATTCGAGATTTTGTGGATGTGTTTTCAGAAGATTTTCCTAGTCATCCCCTAAAATGTCAAGTTGAGTTCCCAATAGAAATTGGACTTGGTTCCAAACCAATTTCAAAGACTCCTTATAGAATTTCCCCAATTGAGTTGCAATAATTGAAGAACCAACTACAAGAAAACCTTATTAAGGTATTCATTCAGACAAGTGTTCCATCTTGGGGTGCACTAGTTATGATGGTAGAGAAGAAAGATGGATCAAAATGTGACTCTGTATTGATTAGAGGGAGTTGAAAAAAAAATCAAAATCAAGAACCATTATCATATTACATTCATTTATGACTTGTTCAATAAACTTTGTGGAGCTCAATACTTTTCAAAGAGTTACCTTGATTCGAGATATCATCAATTGAGGGTTAAGAAGGAGGATATAACTAATATGAAATTTTATACAAGGTATGGTCACTATGAATATATATTGATTCATTTTTCCCTTACTAATTCCCCTACAATATTCCTGGATTTAATGAATATATTCTTTAGAGATTACCTTAACCTTTTTGTGGTTGTATTTATAGAATATATTCATAACTATTTAAAGAGAAAGGAAGAGCATGAATATCACTTGAGAATTGTACTGAAGACCCTAAGGAAAGAGAAGTTATATGAAAAATTTAAAAAAAGTGAATTTTAGCTACAAAAGGTTTCATTTTTGGGTCACATATTCTCAAGAGATGGTATAATAATAGATTCTTCCAAGATAGAGTCTATTGAAATATGGACTAGACTAACCACAATGACTAATATATGTAGATTTCTTATTTTATCTATATATTATTGATGGATTGTCAATAATATCTCATGACTATCTAATCCTCTGACCAAGTTAACTTAGAAGGGTGTGAATTTCCTCTATATAGATGAATGTGAGTAAAATTTCAATGAACTGAAGAGAAGGTTGGTTAGTACACCTGTGATTACATTACCTCGTAGTGGAGGAGGGTTTGAAATATATAGATATTTATCGAAGAAGGTATTGGGATGTATTCTTATGTAAAAAACATGGTTATATATATGACTAACGATAGTTTAAGATTCATGATCAAAATTACCCAACTCATGATTTGGAATTAGAGGTGGTAATATTTTCATTAAAGATATAAAGGAATTATCATTATAGTGAAAAGTGTGATATATATACTGATCATAAAAGTATAAAATATATATTCAAACGAAAGGAGTTGAACATGCTCTATAGAATATGGTTATAGTTGATAAAATATTATAACTGCTGAAGACATTACCACCCTGGGAAACCAAAAAAGCTGACTGATGCTTTGAGTTGGAAGGATCATGATATATTATCTATGATGAGGATAAAAAAGATACCATATTTCTAGATTTACAAAGGATGGATCTATAAATACTGAGGGAAGGGGAAAAATATTATATTTCCCAAATAAATGTTCGGCCTTCTATCTAAGTGAAGATTAATAATGCACATAAGGAAGATGAAGAGCTACAAAACAAAGTTATCAATGTTCTTCAGTTTTTCTTTGATCGGTATGGAATGATATGGCTTAAGAACCATGTGTGTGTTCCTACAATACTAGATTTGAAGAAGAATATGTTAAATGAATCTCATAGTTCTTTAATCTATATTCACCGTGGAATAAATAAGATGTATAGGTAATTGAAGTAATACTTCTTATGGAATGACATGAAGAGAGATATTGTGGAGTTTGTATCTCGTTTCTTGGTATTCTAGTAAGTTAAGGCTAAAATACAAAAAGTCTAAAGGGATGTTTTGTCCATTATGCATACCAAAATGGAAATGGGAGAAAATCACTCTAAATTTTTTCATTGGACTACCTAAAAAATCTAAAGGTTTTTATGCTATATGGGTGGTAGTTGATCACCTTACTAAGTTATCACACTTCATTGATATCAGAGAAGATTTATCTCTTGATCATCTTTCCAGAACATACATTAAGGAAGTGGTAAGATTTCATGGAGTACCAAATCTTATTGTATCATATCGGGATCTAAGTTTTACCTCCATGTTCTGGAGAAGTCTTTAGAAATCACTTGACACATAATTATGTTTCATAAGTGATTATCATCCTTAAATAAATGGTCATTCTAAAAGAAAAATTTATACCCTATAGGATATGATGAGATCATGTTATATTGATTTCAAAAGTGGTTGGGATAAAAACCTTCCACATGTTTTGTTTTCTTACAATAATATATTTTACTCAAGCATTCAGATGGAACCATATAAATCCCTCTAAGGGAAGAAATGTTGAGCTCTAACATGTTGGGATGAGGTTGGAGAAAGAAATCTATTAGGACCTGAGATCGCTAAATAAATGGTCATGAAGGTTAGAACCATTCAACAACATATTAGAATAGATAAAATATGGTAGAAAAGTTATGTTGATAACCATCTATGTGATCTGGAATTTGAAGTTGAGGAAAAGTATTTTTACGAATCTCACCATTGAATAATGTTATGAGATTCAGGAAGAATGTGAAACTAAGCCCTTGGTATATCAGACCCTTTGAAATTCTTGATCGTATCAGGACAATATACTATCACTTGGTACTTCATCCAAATCTATCTCATGTCCTTGATGAGTTCCATGAATTTATCCTGAGGATCTACATACCTGACCATTCACATGTACTAAACTCAGAGGTCATACTGCTGGAGTAGGATCTTTCTTATGAGGAGAAACTTGTTGAAATTATGGACCAATCAGACAGAGTTCTATGAAACAAGACCCCTCGCCTAGTCAATTTTTTATTAATAAATCACCAGTGAGTGGAATCTACATGGGAACTTGAGGATATGATGAAGAATAAGTATCCTCACTTGTTTTACCCGAGTTATGAATTTTGAGAGTGAAATTCATTTTAAGGGGGGTAAAATGTACCACCCTTGGTTTTTATGGACCTGTTATTTTTGAATAAATTTAAAATTTCATTTATATATTTAAATAAAATAATTAAAAGATTTGTTCCAGAAGTAATTTACTTGGTGTAAATTCCATGTAACACTGACTTGGCGTACGTTCCACGCAACACCGACTTGCCGTAAGATGCAAACAACATTGAGTGAGAGTAAAATATACACAACAATGAGTTTCTACAAAATATATAATTTTATTGTTTTAATTATTAAAAAAATATAATTATAATCTAGTGGTTAAAACTAGTAATATTAATAGTAATAACTATTCTTCAAATATTGTTTACAATTTTTTTATGTAAATAAAATATATGATTTTTGGTAGTCCTTTTTATGTTTAAAAACATATTTTTATGGAATGAAATACTTCAAATAGTGAAATTAGTTTTAGAGTAATTTAGATATTTAATTTGATAAAATAAACTTCATTTTTTAATTCAGAATATCAACATTATCTTAGGGTGAATTTTTGGTATTTTTTGAGAAACTTCATTTTTTGATGAATAGAAAAAAATACTGCTTTTTAGTTAAAAAAATCCATTTTGTATAATTAATTATTAATTTAAAATATAATTAAAATTATTTTTTTAATATCACATTAGATTATTATTATTTATACTTATTCATTAGAATTAATTCTAATCTGATATTGAATATAAAATCTTAACAAACATTTGAACTTTTTCTTACTTTAAACCCCCATTATTTCATCCCGTCTGAGGGATCAACACTAATCTAAATTTTTCCACTTCAGTAATAAGAATTTCAAAAATAAAACATAAACCATTGTATTCTATCAAATTTTTAGAGTCTAGTAATACCATGTTAATTTTTTTTACCAAAATGATTAGTAAAAATGATTAAAATTAACCACAGCGGTTAGATCCAAATTAAGCTTAATTAGGGACTACAGCTTAAAATTAAGGGAATAAATGAAATAGAAACTAGTAAAAAACCCATGTTATGTCCAAATTTATTCCATAAAACTTCAATTATTTATTGTTTTTGGGTTGTTAAGAAATTGTTTAGGTAATAACTTTTGAACACATAATTTCTTTCTAAAAATTCCATGTGAGTCCTTTTCCTTCTCTATAAAAGGCTACCACCTCTACCCATTCTTCACACCTATCAAGTCTCTTATGATTATAAAATATCAACCCATGTATCCTATTTACAATTATACCTTATACTTTAAAGCCTCCCTTGGGGAAGAAACCCTCTCAAGGAAGCCTTTTAGCACAATCCAAAAGGAGTTACCTGATTAAGATGAAATGTCTACTCTGAAGATCCTACCCTATACTTTCCTTATCCACCCACTAAGCTATATTTTTTCCCTTATCATGTAAAAACAGATTACTTCATAAACCATTATGTTTTTATGAACTGATTATGAACAAAAATTACACACACCTCTACTTAATGTATGTTGAACATCTTGTTTCTGTGTATGATGAACTACTACCTCACGAAACAATGATTGTAAATTTATCCTTTACCATCAATAATGGTGGCCATTTTGATGGAAACTATATTTTTTATATTTAATATGTTATCTTTTGTAATTCTTTAATATTATTTATTCCTTTTTAAACACACAACTTTTTACCTTTCATTTTGCGTTAATATGATCATCTCGTTTGAGGAAGTGTGGACTACTGCCCCCTCAAAGCGATGTGATTCATTCACACACCACATAGAATGTATTAATGATTGGTTTAATGAAATTATATGATATATATGATATATTAATGATAATATAGTATATATATATATAGATACATATATATATACATATGTCATTTATATACTTTCTTTCAATATGTCAATAAAAACAGAAAACGTTCATGCATACGTACGACTTACCATCTCCAGGAACGATGTATTCTATTTCATACTTAATTATGATATAAATTAATATAATATAAATATAATATATATACATGATATTTATATCATGATCTACATTATTGAATCATGATACAAGTATAAGGACTAACAATATAATAAATTGTGACACATGTGAAGAACAAAGAAAATATTACCCAAAGTGAAAACTTAACATAGGATCATTAAAAAGTGGGTAATATGAGGTCATGATAAAACCATATATGGTATTATGTATAAGTATATTATTATGTAAAATATTTACAATAAACTTATATTTATTATATAGGAATCTTGTACGAGTACGGAGAGAGTCAAGACAGAAGGTAAGGGGGATTTAATCTCACTTTTAATTTCGGTGAGATCCATCTCATGATCACCACTCTTTAATTTTGTGTGGTGTATGTACTTAAAATTATTTAATTATATGTTTATTATACCTAAATTTTTGGGTATTCACATATTCATTATGTGATGCTTCTTTCATGGGGTTTATCTTTCAAATGGTACCAAATCGGTAAATCAGTTTTGTCTCAATTTCAATTCTTTGAGACTCCTATTTTATTATGTACCTAAAATCTTTTTCGAGGTGTATATAACTACATTTTACATGTTATATCTTGAATGTAATTATTTTCATGATATATTAAGATTCATGTAATTTCCTTTTATAACATGGAGAGCATGGTCCCAAGTCACTCAGTTATAAAAGTTTATTGAGACAATCTCCTCATTTTTTTGAGATTATTTTTGTTTATACTTACTTTGATGAAATATTATGATCTATCATTCATGAAGATTAAAGAGTTTCCTTATCATATGTTTATTAAATATATCCTCATTTTTAGGACCATTTTCACAGTATTTGTTACTTAAGATAATGTTTTTAGTAAAATATGACCACCTCTCTCTTTGGTCAAAAAATATATTGTTTTCAAAAAACTGTGTTTTCAAAAATGTTTTCAAAAGATACCAGAAGATAATTCTCAAGGGTAACCAGATTTTAAAAATGTTTTATAATTTTTAAAAACTAATTTATAAATTTTCCAAGATATTTTTAAAAAAATGCTTTTAAAAGGTTTTATGTAATAAAAACCATTTTTCAAAGAAGAAATAATATTTTCCTCAGGAAATGTTTTAAGGGATATTTTAGAATTATTTCCCAAATAAGATAAAATAAATTGGTTTTAATCATGAATTTATGGGGAAATTATTCAATTTTTCCAATTATATTATTTAATTGAATGGATTATGTCTTGATGACATGATCTTATGCAACCCATTTCTTTTTCATAGGATATATGATTTTGAAACCCGCTTCTTTTCGTGGGTTATGTTTTTGATGAAATGATGAATGAAACCTATCTATTTACACTTTTTATGATCTGTTTACATTTTCATGATACCCATTTAACTTCATGGGTTATGATATGGTCATTTATGATCTTGTGTCACATGTATGTATGCTTTAATTATGTGATGGGTGGGACCTATATCTCATTCCAACGAATTGGGTAATGATTTATATCTCATGAGATAAACATGGCTGGAATGAGGGTTTACTCAGTTTAGTGATACATGGATAGAATGGGGGTTTTATTTGTTTAGTAACACTAGGCTAGAACAAGTGTTTTCTCAATTCATTAATACAGGGCTAGAACGGGGGTTAACCCTTTTTAGTAAAGGAATTTTTCTACAAAGTTGGTCTTATCTTTGATTACTTGGATACTACAGAAATTAGTATATGGTTAAGTGTTTCCAAAATTCCATGTATTACTCCTATGTTATACTTTCAGGGCTTATTTATTTTACTTTATTTGGATTCATGACATATAAACTACCAAGATTTATTCCATTATTCATGTATATGATCTTTTATATGTAGGTTATGATCTTCTATTTTCATGATCATGTTCTCATACCCTATGTTCATGTATATACTTATATTTCTCCATTATTTACCCTTACTAATCATTTAAGATCACTTCTTTTTATGTTTCCTTCCCCTAGTTATGAATATATGTATTATGTTTGATGTGTCTAAGAAGGGTTCTAGTCACAAATAACCTAATGTGAGATAATTTAGCTCATATATGTACTAGTTTTATGTTTTTATATTTCCAAATCCACTATACTAACTACAATATTTGGGAATCTGTTTGTATATTGTTTATGTATTCCACATATTTAATGAAAGGTTAATTTTTTAAAAGAGAGGGTCACTAAAAAACCAACTTTCTATCTCATAGTTTAATTTAATTATGTTGGAAGTATGAAATGTGTATTTTTTTGTTCAAAATAGAAACTCTAGAATTTTTTTTGTTTATAACATGCTATGTGGAATTGTTTTTTATTCCCAATATGAGTCATGATTTTTTTTTCACATAATTAATAATGAAAATATTGTTCATTTAAAATAGGAATCAATGGATTTTTTTGTTCATAACATGATTCTTATACATTTTTATTATTCTATGTAATATGATTAAATTCATAACTATTGTATAATATACAAATAGAAATGAATGAATGAATTAATATGTATAAGATGCATTGAGTACGTTTAAGACACATAGTATTGAATTACCATGAATATAATCATGTAGGGTATGTTTGTCATATATATAATATAAATGGTTAAACTAAATATAAAATACTTTATTAAATATCTATGTCTATGTTTCCTTCACGTATTAATCAAATTCATAATGAGCATGATCGATCTTATATTTGGGGTTTTCTTAGAACATTATTAAAAATCTATCTTTTTTTTGAGTGAAATGGGTCACAATTATCTAAATGTGAATTTAGGTGAAATGATTCTAGGTAATATAACTAGATTGCAATATAAAGGTATGGAATTAAGCATATTCACCTGATGAGTTGAGAAAGATGTTGTTTACTTAATAATATAACATATTTATTTAGTACAATTAACTAGATTGGATTAACTAAATATGAATGGATTAGAAGACTAGAATAACCAATTGAATACATATATAAATAATTATCTTGGCTTACTAAATTTTTAATATTGAGAGTTTTTTATTTTAGTAGGATATTATTTAATAAAAATCTATATTTAATATTTACATACATGATACTAATAATGAAAAATATTTTAATATGGATATTAATAGAATTGGGAATAGACTCAATATTTTCATTAAGATTAGTCCTTGAGAAGGAAATATTGAATATCAATAACATAATTTACTAGTATCATGATTTGATAATTATTTTGATACATGGGGATAAAATACATGTTATTAAGATAGATATCACAACTGAACCTGCTTCCAATATTCATTATTCTAATAAGGATTCCCATGAAATGAATAAGAACTATTTTTTCGGATGAATCACATTTAATGATTTTTATAATGGTGCATATGATTCTTAAGAAATGTGAATCAATAGTGGTATTTAATGTTATTGAAAACCTTAAAGAGATATATATAGATCAAGATATAATTGAATGATATAAGGAATCAAATAAATTTTTATTATGAAATATGTTATAACGAACCTCATTTTCTATTATTTTGCACGAAACGTTTGGGCACATGAACAATATAGAAATCACTGGGTTACTCTCAAGAAAGATATTTCTAGTGATGTAAACCTATAATAATTTTTTGGATATTTAACTTAAATAATTTTTATTTTTAATATGAAAATTATTGACTATAAACTTCAT
The DNA here is from genome assembly GCA_963277665.1 of Viscum album. Taxonomy (NCBI): domain Eukaryota; kingdom Viridiplantae; phylum Streptophyta; class Magnoliopsida; order Santalales; family Viscaceae; genus Viscum; species Viscum album. The sequence goes on along the minus strand of OY728138.1, from coordinate 1,017,927,464 downwards.
AAGCTTATCAATATGTAAAGAAAGACATAACAAAACCTAAAATGTTCATGTACTATCTTAAGGATTAATAAGGGATAAGGTGATGTCAAGGGAAAAAATATAAAACTTGGAATTAAAAATATCCAATCTCTGAACTAATTATTCATAATGTTATGATTTCAAAGAAAGGAAAAGGTTTATTTTTAAAAAATACTATGAATTAGAAGAGGAATATTCCTTAGTAGTTGGGGATGATTGAGAAGAAAAGTGGTGATATTGTAACCACATCCATTATTTATATTATATAAATAAATTTATGCAACGTAAAATTATAGATATTATATATCATATTTTCATCACTAATGTTTTGTAATATATAACTTTTTAGAGAACCTATGAATTTGATTAATGAAAAGTATAACTATAATCTAGGAATAGAGAAATAGGTTCTAAATTATTTATGGGGACATTTAATTTACTTTTCTATAGTGGATTATCATTATTTATAGAAGAATATTATCATGAAACATCAATAAAAATATTTTTTTTGTATCTTTATTAGATTAGGTAGGTTTTTTATATTTTATGAATTGTATTTATCATACTATTTATATGAATTAAATATTTAATACTACCATCAACATGTTCAATAGATTATATATATATATATATAATATGTAAATGACCTTAAAAATTTATTAATATTAGATTTAAAATAGGAATTCATTCTCTTAGATTTGTGGATCTTTTCATGTATATAATTTTAGAGAATTAGGTTATAACTCCAACATAAAAAAAATACATAATACAAAGTGGAGACATCCTTTCAATATAAATTTTCCCACCATATAAGAATTTTAACACAAAACACGATGTATTTTCATGAAAAATCATTACAAATTTTCACTCTACCTCTTACTTTCCCTTAACCATCCTAATATCCTAAATTTTTTAAAAAAATGTGAGATGAGAACTAAAATCTCAATAAAGGACAAAAAAAGAAAAAAATATTTAATCTAATGATATGTTTTGAAAGCACCGAGAGTTACCTGATATATGTTTGAAGATGATGAAAATATGGAAGCAAAATATGGAGATAAATATGAACATAGATTTAATGATTTTTCTTTTCCAAGAATAATACCTATGTTCATAAGATCAAGAAATATCAATATAATCGGAAGAAAAAATTACACAGAGAATATCATAGTTCCATAGACACAAAAACTATAGCATGAAATGATCTAACAAGGAGGGTGAATCACTATTACTCTAACGACATAGAATGTACACTATAGTAAAATTTAAGTTGGATGGATGTCACCACTACAATAGTGAGGTAGCCACCCAAGTCCAAGATGCTAATGTGGATGGTGTAAAGATGTATGTGGAGATATAATACATTGTTCTCCAAATTATGAGATACTATAGTAGTCATTACAAATTCTCACTACTATAGTGCCATATCAGTGTCACCTGGTCAGCTCTTGTATAACTAGTCAGAGTTTCTATAGTGCACTAAAATTTATCCCAGGGATATTTAACACCCAACCCCTATAGTTGTGGCACATTTCCCATTAAACCCCCAATGATATCATTATAGAGCTCGACCTATGTTGTTGTGTCCATTTGTTTTTTATTGTTCGTAAATATGCAGTCCAACATCATCCAAAACAAATCAGGCTACACCAGTCCAACAATCACCCAATTGGATCCTGATCTGCAACACAGACCTGCTTCATTCACAATGACTTAGAAAAATTAATTAATCTAATATACTCCTCTTATTCACTCAACTTTGTGTGATTCCATTCAAAACCACAATTTCAATATGAAAGCTCATGAAATACCTACTATTTTCATTTTTTTCCTCCCATGATGTCCTACAATATTCTGCCTCTCATCCTCTATTCATCAATGAATACTAGCATAACAACAATAGTTCCTTGACTTCAATGTTTCTGTTGGGTCCTCAACATATCTATTGGATTTTTTGTTCTAAAAATATTTTTCAATGTCACTAACCCATCATATATCAAACTTCTGATAAAATGGAACTTCTATTGAATGTGATTCAGTCAAGAATGAAAAACTAGGTTCTTTGAAAGATTTACAACAATCTAACTTCCACAGTTAAATAAATTTTCCTCTCTTTTTATCCATGTAATTCAAGATATTTTTCGCCAAATCAAATCTTTTCCAGATTCTGTTATAACAATGTATTATACCTCTATGGTGGATAATTCCACCCCCATATTCAATTGTGATATATAGATTACTGTATTTTAACCACATGAAAATACATAACCCATGATACTCCTCCTACCATTGACATCACCTCCATGGCTAGTATCCACATACTCCTCCTACCATTGACATCAACCATATGTAAATACATAACCCATGTATTTCAACCATTTATACTTTGATAATTTAAAATGGAATTATAGGGGAATAAAAACAAAATTTATTAAACCCTAATGATTTAAAAATAAATTTAATATATAATTTATTTCACAAAACATTGAGTTTCTTAAAAAAATACATTTTTATTATAATTATTTAAACATGATAGTTATAACCTAGCGGTTAAACATATTAATATTAATATTAATAACTGCTATTAAATGTTATTTATAATGGTTTAACATAAATAGGACATATTTATTTACGATTTTTGGTAAAATAAAAATCATTTTTTTTCAGAATTTTCTTAGGGTAAATGTTTAGTATTTTTATGAGAAATTTAATTTTTTTGATGAATGCTAAAAATACCACATTTTAGTTAAAAAATTTGATTTGAATTTAAATAAATATTATAATTTAAATTGTTTTTTAAAGTCACAATAGATCAATTATACATATATTAAACTAACGTAGATCAATGGAATCATTTTTAATTTGAAATTAGATATAAAGACTTATTGATATTTTGAACGTTCTTTTTACCCACTTTCTTGCGACACCTACGAGATTAAAATTAAATGTAATTGTGCCGTTTATATTAATTTAATTTTGAAAAATAGATATATACGGTTGTGATCATTAAGAAAATTAGAGTCTGATAAGATCAACATAATTTTTAGTGAATAATAACTTGACCCTTTGGAATAGTAATGTTACCATTATAAATAGTAATTTGAGAAATATAATATTAAACTCACCTATAAAAGTATGGATACAATTTAGGTATACTATAATTAAAAATATTATATAATTACATCATTATGAAAGTAAATAACTTTTTTTAAAAATTATTAATTTTGTGTTGGTTTTTTTGTAAGTCAAAAATATTTAATTACAATTTTATTAGTAATATAATGATTTAAAAGAAAATTTATTTCCATTAAGTAGACTTATAAGTGAAATTTTTTTCTTTCCTATGATTATAAGATAATTTTATGAGACTTTACATAATTTTACAAAGTGTCATAAAATTAGTTATAAATATAAAACCAGTATTTTCCAAGTAAATGATTATTTTTATTAAAAATTAAATTTATAATATTTAGAAATATATTTTCATAAAATGGGGCTTAATTTTTAATTCTATATTTCCAAAAATGGTTAGGGTAAATTTTAGGGATTAGTCTAAAATACTTGTATTTTTTTATGGATAGTACAATATGATAATTTATGATTAATGCAAAATACATGAATTATTGATTCATGGGTTATGTATGGATAATGTAATCCCATAATATCTTACTATCCTTCATTATTTTATTAAATTTGGTGATATTTCTCAAACTATTGATAGTATTGAGCCAAAATAATAAACAAATGAATAAAATATTAAATAAACACCCCTCACCACCCCTTCCCCTCCCTCCTTCCAAGCTTTGAGAAAAAATAAATTTTCAAACCAATCCGCTTCCCAAGTACCTTCCCCATGTACAAGATCTGTTGGTCTCAAAAAAAGAGAAAACCATGGCTCCTTAAAGAGGCTCTCAAAGAGAAGGATTCAATTGGTAAATCCTCTTTCGTTTTCATTTAATTTCCTTTGAATCTCCTTTTTCATTTCATATCCTATCCTCATATCCTCTATCCAAATGATAATGATAACTATATATTAATCTATATACTGTAATAATATTATTATAATGGAATATTATTCATCAAAATCCTTTCACACACACACAAACACACACTCTCTCTCTCTCTGTCTGTCTTTTATTTTAAAAACAAAATCTTCATCTATGATGTGACCATTTACAACCTTCATGGATGACATATTTTATTTCTTCAATTTCTTCTTAAAGGCTGGACATGAAACCCTTTTTATGGTTAAAAAATACTATAATATTTATATTAAAAGCTATTTAATATTCTTTAACCATTATATATATAATATTAATTCATACAACAAAACTAGTTTGTGATGATCGAAAAATCGCCAAAATAATCTAAAAGATTATCACTAATATTTTATATAATGATTCAAACTCACCCCATATAAAAAATGGATTATATAAACATTTTATCAACTATATATTTATTAATAACATATAAATACAATTATGTATAACTATTTCCATTTTACTTGATTTTTGTACATGTATACAAGTAAAGCAATCATTAAAACCGAAAAAATGAATACTCACAAACAACATAATTAAATATTGTAACTAATAAAATAGGATTAAAATGAACTAAATAAAATCATAACAAGTAAGATTCATGTTTTATAGTTTATTAATTAAATTATTAATTAATATAATTTTATTTTCAAAAAAATTATGTGCAAGTGCAGAACACTTTCAGACATAAGGTAAGAGTTTTATAAACTCAATTTCATTTCCATGAGATACGCCTTACTCAACACTATTTCTGGTGGGTAGTGTATATATACTACCCATTTATGTTCCATATCATTAATCTCTTTATCTTTATAGTATTAAATTTATTATTTTATTATCATTAATTTAATGGGGAATAATGTTTGACTATTTGTAATGTGGTAAGGGTTTCTTCCCAAACCTCTATTTTTCGTTCCCATAATGATTTCTCTCAATTTATCATAATAAAATCATTAATAATTCCTATTAAATCCACCTAAATTATACATTAAATTAACAGAGATATTTACCAATATGAATTCTTCTTTATCTGATGGTGGATTAAAAGTTTTTTAAGTTTTCTCACCGAGTTCCTCCTGATAAGAAATCCTGGTTAAAGGAAACTTCTTAATATCTTAAAAAATTTCAAGTGTAACTCATATTATATTTAAATCAAACCATTAATTTTATAAAAAAAATCATTTTATTATAAAAAACATATTTTTTCATTTTTTATTTTATACAAAAAAAATTCCTTTTTTAAAGAACTTTAGTATTTTTCCCTTAAACCACACTAAAAAGGATCATTTCTAAATTTTATTAAATGTAATTTTGACATGATTTAAATTTATTTGGAAATAATTTATGGATGAAATATAATTTAATTGTCCTACCATTTTTATTTTCTAGGATATATGTCATGATCCGTACCCTAGGGCCCGTGCTGTGACTACCATAAGCCCGCTTTCCATAGGCCAGGGGCTGAAGATTCGCACTGAGAAAGTATATCCCAAAAAGGGAAGTCATTTGATTTAAAACCATACATACATAAAATTTATAATCCATGGAAAGGTAAACACTAAGTAAACCAAAACTTTCACTGAAACAACCACTGAAATTACATAACAAATAGAAAGTACAAAGGGGCCAGGTTACAAACCAAAAACCACAAAGTAAAGTACAACCACCAAGGTAAATCTTCTCAAAACCTACCTTAAGGGTAGGTATCTATAGACATATAAGTATGTCACTTCCCCATATAACTGGTCACCACCTGGTCTCAGACCACCAAGGTCTCCATCGAAGCGTCGATCACCTGAACAAGACACGACACGTGTAGGTGAAGCCTGTGTAGGGGTGGGTAAAAAAATAATCAGTAAGGGAGGAAAACCACAAAAGAATGACCTCAATGAAAGACCACACAACAATATCACATAACAAGACCACAAATCAGTGATCACATAGCAAGACCACAAAGTAAAGACATGTCACTCTAGGTATAAATCTAAGCATGAAAAGTAATATTTTCAATCGTAAAGATGAACCATCTTGTGCTACAGAGGGACTCACCCCTAATGAGCCACTAAGGACTGCATGGATAATGGAACACTAAGGTCCACTCAGCTACTGGACTACTGAGTTCCTCTTGGAAGCTAGACCATTGAGGTCCCCTCGGCTGCTAGACCATTGAGGTATTCTCATTTATTGGACCACTAAGGTTTGCTCATCTGCTGGACCACTGAGGTCCACTCATCTGCTAGACCACTAAGGTCTTATATTCTACTAGACCTCTATGGTTTTCTCATATAATATACTAATAAGGTCCGCTCGTTATATCTTTCATGTCACAACCAGCTGTAGGATTCTCGATCTCCAGTGCACTTGATTCCGGGAGAATCTACACCTAGATCCATTGGTCATATCACGATTGGCACAAAAACTCACTTAGAGTGTACCCAATGTAAAATATTTGAGTAAGGGTCACAAAACAATAGGTGGAGCATCGATCTAATTCCTAGTCTAAAATATATTATCCTTTTAGTAAATAGGGGCTGGTTGCGTCTGGGCCCTATCCAACTTCGTAAGATCGACCCGACCAATACCGCCCATGGGCCCCGCATGACGAAACCTTGGTCGACCAACCCGACCCGACCCGGTCCGGCTTGTCCTTGTGGAAATGACCATTGGGACTTATTGGATCTGGCCCTATTTGACTATGGATCCAGTCTACCGGGTCGCCCAGCGAGTCAGTTCTCATCCGGTCCGATTCGGCTTAGTCAGATTGGTTTTTGACCAGCAGGGTGGCCCAAGGCCCCGATTTACTCTTCATCCTGGCCCGCATCGTTTGGCCAGTTCTCCTCCAGCCCGGGCTTCCCAATAGTCTAGTTTATCTCACTATGATGACCTATAATGGAAGTAAAGTTCTATTTCATCTCAGATTCCATGTGGCGTCTGGTTTGCACAGACACACGATGCCAGGGTGGAACCGATTCCTCGGCCCACCAGTTGGATCACCCAGATAAGTCTTCTATGGGTCCCCTACCTCTATCCAATGACTGTGAATTTGTGCCACACGGTGCCCCCGATATGGCCAGGTGGTCACATTCATCTTCTTATAGCTTCTTCCCCCCGTACCGACAGCCCCTTTCACCATTACGGCATGCTTCCAGCACACCGCCTCCCACCTACCACCTCAAACTAGGTGCCACAACTTAGTGTCGCCACTGCGGCTAGGTGCCATTTCCTTGTACCACCACCACAGCCTTGTGCTACAACCTCTTGCTGATTCCACGACCTACCTAGCCTTGACCGTTCCCACCCAATGCCGCCATCTCCTATGACCTCCTGTCGCAGGTTTATTTTCCGCTGTGGTCCCATATGGACCGTAGATACCATCACCAACAAATTCATTACACCAAAAAGAATGGTAAGAATTCCAGAGGAGGAGAGGGGAATAAGCTGCACATAATAACTCCAAATGAATGATTTAGGTTTTTTTTCATGTTGACCTTGATTTTTTCTTTTTAGTAGGTTCTTAAAGAACCCAAATAAGTCAGAATAATCACTAAGATAGATATCCCCTTTATCCTGCATTAATAACCATCCAACATGAACGATCAATCTGTAGGTAAATTTGTTCAGGAGTTAAACCAAATTAGTCATTTAAAATAAAGAATGGGAAAATGAAATTTATATAGAAAATAATCAATCCCTTACCTTGAAAATGAGATTGCTTGAGAATGATCATTCGCCATCGTCCGTCGATCTTCAGTCCCGAATCCTCTCTCCACGTTTTTCATCACTATCATTCAATTCACTGATTTTCACTATTGGAGGGGTTTCCTTTATCATTCGTTAGAGGAATTATAATTTTGTTTGTCAACCCTGAACCCCCTATTTATTTAAAAAAGGAAGAAGTGTGCATGTTGAAGAGTCGCCTCCCTACTCTATTAGTGAGGTTTATTAATGGGATTTAGTGTCGCCTCATCATTTCACCATAGAACTTATGATTCTTTGCGCAATGAAGAAGAAAATTAATAAAATAACATTTTATGTTATTTTATTTTTCTTCCTAAAAGTCTGAAAATTCACTTTCACCCTCAAACCATGCCTGTCAAGGTTAATATATTCCTATGTGAAGCACATGATCATTATCACAACAGTACTCTGAAATTTCAAATCCGAGTTACCGTTTAAGAGTTATATGGATTTGAAAATAAAATAATTGTTACTCAATAGTTTTATTTACATCCAATAACCACTTTCCATTGTTGGTCTTCACCAGAAAATGTTATAACCTTTCTAGGAAAATACGAATGCTCTATGTTCAATGGTGTCCTCATATTTTCGATCTGGGAACCTATTTGAATGTTAGAAAAACCCGCTCGCATGTTAATTTAATTAAATGTAAAAATAGTTTAAAAATAAGTACCGGCCACTCTGGGTCTCACAATTACATGTCTTTTCAGAGCCTGTTCTCAATAAAAATACCATTTAATTTTCAAATTTTTTATTAAATTATGGGGTGTTAATTTACTCCCCACTTTAAGACATTACATCCTCGTAAGCCAAAACATGGATAATCAAACAATTGGGGTACTGAGCATGAATATGATCCTCCTGCTTCTATGTGCTCTCATAGAGATTCCCATGCTTCCAAAAAACATCCACCAGAGTAATCGACCATCCCTGAAGGATCCTATCTAGTTGATCCTTTATATCCCCTAAGTACTTCACCAATGTTGCCCCATCTTCAATATCCATCTCACCGTGGTCGATGACGTGAGAAGGGTCATGCATGTATCTCGTCAAATAGGATATGAGGAAGACGTCGTGCACCCTCTCTAACTACAGTGGTAGAGCCAAGCAGTATTCCACCTCGCCCACTCTACGCAGTATCAGGAAAGTTCTGATGAACCTCATAAATAACTTGCTACCCAACCAAATATTTGTATCCCTCATCGAGGAGAGACCTATAGAAATATGTGGCCCCTTATTTGAACTCCATGTGTCTTTGTTTCCTATCCGCATAGGAATTATATCGGCTCTATGCAGTCTTCATCCACTATTAGATGACATGCATCTTCTTAATGGTAACCTGTACCACCTATGGACCCATGAGTGCTAACTCCTCTGGACCTATCTAGCATAATGGTGACCTGCATGTTCGTACGTACAATTCCTTGAACGGAGCCATACTGATGGTGGAGTGGTAGCTATTGTTGTATACAAAATCGACCAGTGGTAGGTGGTCCTACCAACTACAACCAAAATCAAGAACGCAAGCATGAAACATGTCCTCTAAGGTCTGTATGATCTGCTCCATTTGATCATCCACCTGTGGGTGAAAGGCTATGATGAAGTGAACCTGAGTCCCAAATGCCTCCTACAATCCCTTCCATAACTGGTATGTAATGTGTGAATCATGATCTAAGACTATCGTAGATGGGTCTCCATTAAGTTGAACTATCTCCTACATATAGGGGTGTTCCAAGATCTCTACTGAGCCATACTCTCAAATGGGCAGGAAGTGGAACGACCTAATGAGTTAGTCTATGATCACCCAGATGGTATGGTTCCCCTTGAACGTATGTGGTAAGATCATCATGAAGTCCATTGATGTCCCATCCCATTTCCACTCCAATACCTCAAGGGGTTCTGTCAAACCTACTGGAACCCAGTTCTCAGCCTTCATTTCCTGACAAGTGAGGCATCTCGAGACAAAATCTTCCACTGTCTTCTTAATCCCCAGTCACTAGTACTGATGTCGGAGGTCCAGATACATCTTTTTCACACTTAAATGTACTACCAAAGGGGATGTATGGAACTCCCTCAACACCTCATCCCACAATTCTGCTGGTACTATGGTGCATTCTCTAAAAAGGATGACGTGCTCCCAACCTTTTGAATATCCATTAAAGGCATGACCTGTGGAAATTTGGGCACAAGTAGTCTCGCAGCTGGAATCTTTGAGTTGAGCCTCCATGGTTCACTGTAAGAGTGGAGTGGAAACTACCATCAACTGAAGATAATCTTCCTCATCTCTATCCAAAAGGGATATCTTAAGTGATGAAAACTTCTCTGAGGCCTCGTTCAGTAGATGTAAACTCGATCTCTTGTTGAGAGAATCTACCACCATGTTTTGCATCCCATGATTATAGGCTATCTTGAAGTCATAGTCCTGAAGGAACCCTATCCCACACTGATCTCAGGTTCAATTACTTATTAGAAAAGATATACTTGAGACTATTGTGGTCATAGTAAATGATGAATCGTTCATGCATAGGTAGTGTAGCCACATATTCGGTGTGAAGACTACCCCAGCCAACTCAAGGTCATGAGCCACATAATTTTGATCATGAAATATTTAATTTCAGGAGACATAACAAATAAATACTTTCCCCTAAATCAATACCCAACCAATTCCGGTTTATGATGCATCATAGTACCCCATGTAGTTGGTGCCCTCTTTTGGAATCCTCAACATAGGAGCACTTATCAATATTTTCTCTAGCTTCTGAGAGTTTTGTTGGAATCCTTCTATCCACACAAAGGCTTTTCCCATATTTCTCAATGCCATCATGGGTTAAAAAACATTGGAGATGTCAGGTAAAAACCTCTGATTGTACCCATCCAACCTAAGGAAAACTCCACACCTCAGTAATGCTCTTGGGTGTCTCCCAAGCGAGCACCAACTCCCTCTTCGATGGATCCACCAAAAATCCATCCAATGAGATGACATGTCTATGGAATTGGAACTTTTGTATCTAGAACACACACATCCGAAGCGTTCCGTAAATATGGTTCTCTCAGAGTGTGTCCAGAACCATATTCAAGTGTATCATATGCTCATCTTTGGATGTTTAATACACTAAGATGTCATCAATGAAGTCCACTACAAACTGTTCTATGTATGGCTAGAAGATCCTATTCACGAGTCCCATGAACACTGTTAGGGAGTTATTCAATCCAAATTGAATCAATAAGTACTTGTAGTGGTCTTAGGAAAATATGAAATCCGTCTTTGGGATGTCCTCATCTCGTACTGAAAGATGGTGATAGTCTGATCTGAAGACTATCATTGAGAACCATCTCGCTCCATTCAGCTGATCTAAGAGGTCAAAAATCCTCAGTAGAGGATACATGTTCCTCAAGGTCACCAAGTTTAGGTGCCATAAGTCCAAACATAAACTGAAGCTTCAATTTTCCTTCTTGGAAAACAACACTGGGGCTGCCCATGGTTAAACACTAGGCCTTACATACCCCTTTTTCTTCAAGTCCTCCAACTGTACCGTCATATCCTAGAGATCTACGGAAGCCATACAATATTCATGTATAGATACAAGTGTCATGAAGGGATGTAGATAAATTTAGAAGTATACTTCTACATGAGGAGGAAGTCCTGAAACATCTTCAGGAAAGACGTCCACATACTCATCCAACACTATAGGAAACTATAGACTTATCTAATCCACTGCACTGAGGGTCATGCTATCCAACTGATGGGTGATCGTATGCACCCTCTTATGTGTGATTCCATCCCATGATGAATAATATCCCTTATCTTTGATGAAGGAAAAGGAGTCCCATCTCCATAGACGCACCATATTCTGTTCCTAAAATAGTAAATCTGAGCGTGGACTGTGGATAACCAGTTCCTACCCAGAATGGCATCATAAGGCTTCAACGCTTCTACTAGGATATCCCAAAAAATATTTCACATGAAAGAGTAAGCTTAAAATATCAAAACCAGTGTGTGATCCTCAAGTACCTTTCTGTAGGAGTCTCTAATTTTAAGGATCAAGCCAACAACTCGATCAAAATCTATGAGCTATGAACAAGGTTTGTGGCAAGGAAAAAGTGACTAAAACCTGTGTCTATAAAAAATACAGCTAAATTAAAGAAGACATGGATCATAACTCATATCATTGCTAGGACATCAATACCATAGGAATCAACTACCTAAAGCTGATCCCACCCCTATCCACATATTCCTAGAGCTCGTGGGGGACCACATGGGGGTGGTGGTGGAAGTACCTCATACATACGCCCACCCCCTTCTGCTCGTCCCACTCCTTTTCCTCCTCTGACCTCCAGAGGACCTCCCTATTTATATCTCTGACACTACGTCGATGATCCCTCAATCCTCTATCAGTCCTCTTCATGGTGAGTCAGGCAATCCCGAGCCATGTGCCCCTTCCCACCGCATGCATAGCATACTATGCTTCCTTGATGACTCCCTCTACCTCAAGAGCCTCATACATCCAACCCTGAGTCCTGGGGTCATCTTCTAAATGGTCTTTCCCATTTGAGCCTCTACATAATCTATCAGATACACTCCATGGATGAATCGACCAACCTTCTCCAAGTGCTAGTTCCCACCATCGGTCACTACTCTACGAGGAAGCTCTCTACTAGTAGTGATTTCTCCAGTACCCCATCCTTTATAAGGATGATGAGGGAAATAATTGATGCCCTAATCTCCCATTGGAGCCCCTACTAAAAGGTATAAGCCCTAAAGAAAGGGACCCACAACATATTTGTAGAGTAGTAGGAGAGGTCTGTGAACCTCGCAGAGTATTCATCCATTTTCAGGCTGCCCTACTGTATGTGAAGAATCTCTTGTATGCACACAGAGCTCAAAGCCATGGGGAAGAACTCCTCCCTAAAACGTTTCTCAATGTTAGACTAGGTGTGGGTCACTTCCTCATGAGTCTATATGGTCAATCTACACTATATCCCTATCTAACCCTGGAGAAGGCTCATAGCTAGATCTACCATCTAGTCATGTGGTGTTCTCACTAAGTGGAAGACTCATGTCACTGCCTCCATCCAATCCCCAGTGACCTGATGATCTATCCCTACTTTAAACTTGGAGGCCTCTATATCTGGAACACATTTAAGGAACCGAGCTTACCTGCATCCTCTACTAGTAACACCAGTAGTAAATTCCGACCAAGGAGCGATAGTATCATTGGGACACTGCCAACGGGTACTATATCTGAAAACAATCCCTGTATCAAATCCTCATCACTATGTGGACCATCCTCATGGTCACACACAAGAATCTGAGCTGGCTGTTTTCATGGAGGCATCCTGAAAGATATCAAGATGAACCACAGTCAAAATATTATACCTGGTGAGATGACTCTGACTCAAAAAGATCATGGGAAAAAACTCAAAGATGCATGAAGCTAGTGTTTTCATGTACCAAGTCAGAAAGGAGAATTTAGGGTCTTGGTGTATGGATACATCGGCCGCCACAAAAAAACTGGACTCCATGGACTTAAAGCCGAACTCAGGACACTTAACACTGTTTCCCTATAATTTTTTTAGAATATTAGTTTTTCTAGTAGAGTCGCCCAACTTTGGTACCACTTTTTCATGACTCATCCCAGAGGGCCGGTGTCATGACTACCCCAAGACCGCCTTCCATATGGTAGGTGATGGTGGCTAGAACCAAGAATGAATTTCCCAAAAGGGAAGGCATTGAAATTAAACCAAGAAACATGTACAAAGTACAAACTGTAGAAAGGTAAACACTATGTAAACCACAACTTTCACTGAGACAACTAAAGAATGTATAATACCAACATAAAGTAAAAAGGGGCTAGGATAGAAACCCAAAACCACAATGGAATGTATATCTTCTAAGGTTCTACTTCTCAAACCATACCCGAAGGGTAGGTGGAGGGTAGCTATCTATATTAGTATAAGTCAATCCCATCTGTCCCATCTCAATGAGAACCACCTAATCTCAGACCACCAAGGTCTCTGTCGAAGCTTCGATCACCTGCATGAGACATGACACATGCGAGTGAAGCCCGTGTAGGGGTGAGTAACACAATACTGATAAGAAAAAAAACCATAAAATAAAGACCACAAAATAAGAAAACAAAGCAAGATCACACAGTAAGACCACAAAGAAAATATCACACATCATGATCCCAAAGCAATGATATTTCACAACAGGTATAACTCAATGTATAGAAAGTATGTTTTTTAGTCATAATGTTGAATCATCTTTTACTACTAAAGGAATAATCCCTAATGATTCAATGAGGTTTGATTAGCTACTGGACCACTGAGGTCCGCTCAACTCCTGCACCACTAAGGTACGCTGGGCTATTGGACCACTAAGGTCTGATCAGCTACTATACCAATGAGGTAACCTTATCTGCTTGACCACTAAAGTCTGCTTGTCTACTGGACCACTGATGTCCGCTCGTCTGTTAGACCACTGAGGTCCCCTCATTTGCTGGACCACTAAGATTTTCTCATCTACTGGACCACTGAGGTCCCCTCGTCTGCTGGATTACTGAGGTCTACTTACCTAGTAAAACACTAAGGTCCCATCATCACATACTTCATGTGCCACCCATCTATTGGTTTTTGTCTCTCCAGTGCCCTTGATTTGGGGAGATTCTATTCCACAATCTTTGGGTTGTATCTCTACTACCTCGAAAACTCACTTAGAGTATAACCAAGGGACCATCTCATCATAAGGGTCACAATGCCATAAGAGGCACGTCAATCAGAATCCTCATATGAGAGATAATTTAATTTTAGTAAAAAGGGCTTGGTTGAATCCATGTTTGGTCTAACTTCATCATGCTAACCCAACCAACCTGGCTGGAGGGCCCCAAATTATCCATCCTAGTTCGGCCGACCCGACCCAACATGGAGGGGTCCGGGATGACACGGTCTGACCTAGCACAGTGGCTTGGCCCATTGGGCCTTGCTGTATCTAGCCCAGTTTGGTTGTGGATACAGTTCGATGGGTTATCCAATGCCTTGGTTCTCAACTAGTCCAATTTGACTTAGTCAGACTGATTTTTGACCATCTGGGCTACCTAGGGGACTCGGTCTCTAATTCGGCCCGACTTGCATCAGCAGGCCGATTCTATTCCAAACCAAAAACCATGCGACGCCTAGGTCATGTAGACACGTGGTGTAAGGGGGGAATGCTTCCTCAACCAGCATGTTTATTCATGTGGAAATGTCTTTTCTATGACCCGCAGAAAGCCATGGGTCCCTGGTCGCGGTCTGTAGACTGCATCTATTCACCGCACGGTGCCCCCGATGTGGTTGGGTGGCCGCATCCACCTGCCTCCAGCCCCCCATTACAACATCCCCTGTCACTATCATGGCATGCTTCTAGCCTGTCGCCTCCTACTTTCCATTGTGGCCTAGGTTCCACGACCTGGGTGCCGCAGCCCAGTGCCGCCGCTGTGGCTGGGTTCTGTGGACTTATGATGCCATTACAACAACTTAATGATGCGATAACCTTCCTGGATGTGGCTCTTCCCACTTGATACCTCCATCTCCCACTCTCTCCTGCTGCGGGATGATGTGCCACTACGCCGCTGCGATCCCATTTGGACCGCATAACCATCACCACAAAATTCAATATTCCAAAAATAATAAGAAGAACACCAGAAGGAGATAGGGAAAGAAGTATCACAAAAGAACATCCAAATAATTATCCAGGTATTTGTTCAGTTTTAACTGGATGCGACATTTTTATCATGATCAGGAAGAAGGAAAATAATTCGGCATAATCAGTTAGATAGATATACCCTTTATCCCACATCATTAACCATCCACCACGAATGATCGATCCGTGAGTTATCTTTTTTGTGAGTTAACTTGCATTAATCCTTTAAAATAAGGAATGAGGAAATGCAATTCACACAGAAAAAGCATCAAATCCCTACATTAAAAAGGATATTTCTCATGGATGATTGTTTGTCATTATCCATCGATCTACATTCCTGAATATTTTCTCCAATGTTGTCGTCGTTATCATTCAATTCCATGACGATCTTTGTTGGATATTTTTCCTTCATTGTTCATCAGTTGAATTCCAGGGTGGTTCGTCAAAACTAAATTCTCTATTTAATAAAATAAGGAAGATGCATGCATGAGACTATTTCACCACTTTTCTCCATTAATAAGGTTCATTAATGGGATTCCGCATCACCTTGTCATTTTACTATAGCACCGATGAGTTTCTTCCTAATGAAAAAGAAAGTCTAATAAAATAACTATATAAGTAATTTTATTTTTCTTCCGAAAAGTATAAAAATTAACTTTCACACTAGACCCATGCCAATCGAGGTTAGGATCCGCCTAAGGGAAGAACACCCTCATGATCTCAACGGTACTCTTCGATCTCAAATCCAAGTTACCATTTAAGATTTATAAGGATTTGAAAATAAAATAATCATTACAAAATTATTTTATTTATGGCCAAAAACTACATTCCACTATTGTCCTGTGCCAGCCAATGTTAGGCCCTTTCTAGGCAAATCCAAATGCTCCGAGTTCAATGATTTCCTCGTATTTTTTATTCGGGCACCGGTTTGAATGTTAGAAAAACCTGATTTCATGATTATTTAATGAACATTAAAAATAGTTCAAAAATAGATTCCGAATAGTCCAGGCCTCAGAATTACATGTCCTCTTAGAGCCTGGTCATGAAAAAATCTCATTTAATTTTAAAAAAATTAATAGAATTCGGGGTCATTATAATATACATGTTTACAATCTAAGTTTATGGAAAATAGAAAATATTTTTCAAAATAACTATTCTTTCCAAAGAAAGAAATGGGTTTTCTCATCTCACTTTTACTTTTATGAGATATATGCCTTATTTGCCACTATTTCATTGTGTGTGGTGTATATAATTACCTATGATTTAGTATATCATGAATTATATTATTCTGATGATATTCTAGGTTTTATTTAATGTTGAAAGGTATTATGACTTAAATGTTTCAAGGTGATATGAGAAACTTTGGAATGTTTAAAAAATATTTTCCTCTAGAATTTCTCAATTATTTTTTTTAGTGTACATTCATATATGATACAAAAAAGTGGTATGGGAAAAATTGATTTAAAAATATAATTTTATTTGACATATGTGAAATGAATTGATATTAATAAGTGATGGGAAGGGCCTTCTATATCCCATTGATGCATCAATAGGTCTCATGAGACAATCAAGGTCAAGTTTTTACTATTTGTGTATGATTACATGGCCAAGGCCTTAACAATACATTTATGATGTATGGAATTATGCATTCTTTCACTATGAAACTAATAAATAATAGTCAATGCGGTTATTATACTAGTAGAATATCTATGGTTATGTTTTATTATAAAATTATTTAATCATATTTTATTCCTGCAATTTTATGATCAAGATTATGTTTTAAGGACATGTGTTTTTAGTTATTAACCATGCCTTATTACTTATTTTTATTACATCTTCCACTGTATTTCTTAACCTTATTGATTATCTAATATCACCCCTTTTATATGTTTTATTTTTCCCCAGGATGAAAATATGTATATTTTGAATTACTAGCATGGATAATCTTGGAGCTTATGGGTGTTTCTAATGGATTTTCTCTGTTGTTTTTTTTTCCGTTAAAGTTATAATGTAAAGAACATGAGTGTAATATGGTTTAAATAACTGCTAAACTAATCAATCCCTTTGGATTATTGTCTTGTTTATTTTCCATTTTAATTAATATTATTCACTAACTCTTGTCTACTAGGGTCAATGTCTTTACATTTGATATCATATAATGTTTAGTAGAAACCTCAGAAACCGTATTTAGAAAACATAGATTATAGAACACGACCCTAATATAGAATTTGAATATTATCATATAAGAACATCCAAAATTTTTGGTAAGGTAGATATTATGTGGGTATTACAATAAATACATCCTTTTCTAGATTATATAAGTAAATACGGTTCTGGCACAAATGTACAAATGAGTAACAACTCCGACAAGGTGTTCCAGGCCTGACTCAGGGTAAACCAGTACATGAAAATTGGTCACACTGTAAACCTAGTTTATAACTTCAAGGTGATATGCTTAGGATAATTCAAATTTTATTTAGAATCCATTATGATGTATTAAAAAGTAAATATCCCCCTAAAGAAACCATGTTTTTGAATTTTAGATTAGTTATAATTTTTTTCAATTTATGTTATGTGTTTTACAAGTAAAAAATTATGCATTATGATTTATGGCCTAATATAATGTATTCAATTGTTTAGAAATGGGTCATAGTGAAAGGAATGTGCACCCCATTAATGCACATTACCAAAATAATAATAACTATCATTTATTAGATGGGTCTAAGAAAATATTTCAAAGGGAAATTTTCTCTCAAATGTTCACATCATATGAATAGATAGTATCATGTATTAACAAGTAGAAAGAGTTATATATGTATTACAGATTGGAAAGGAATCATGAGAAGAAGAGGACATTAGGGAAAATATGAATAATCGGAATAAGGGAAGAAGTATTTTCCCACATTCGATAATTGTGGAAGGAAACACCATGGTTTATACTTAAGAGGGAAATGAGTATACTTAAAGTGTAAAGTAAAAGAACACCATGATAATTACTTTAATGATATGAAAAATGTTTATAATATACAATTTTTTAACCGTAAAGAGATGGGACACTATGAAAATCAATATCCCATGCGTAAAAATAATATACCCCAAAAATAAGATAATATATCATGGTCAATATTATGTTACTACCACATAAAAAGAGGAATGATTAGTGTGCTTATGTTTGTATTAAATTATTATTGTTGACCCCAGAAAACGCATCCCCAAAATTTTCCAAACGTCCCCATAGATGATCCCAGAGCATTCCGGGATGGTTTTGGGGAAAAGTATGGGATTGCACATAAAAAAGAAGTTTCGCATGGAAAACCATTTGCACGCGCAGAATATTACGCGCCCATCATTGCACGCCTAGAATATTACGCGCCCATCTTTGTGCGTTTGGAATATTAAACGCACCGCCTTGGGCGCGCGCAATTTTACTTGCGCCGACTTGAGCGCGTAGAATTTTATGCACACAGATTTGAGCGCGGAAAACCCTTCGCGTGCATGCAATTTTACACGCACCGATGCCTAGGTTTCCGCCTATAAATACAAAGGCACCCCCCTTCTTCAGGAGGACCCTGGAGGTCGGCCGCTGCTCTGATGCGCGTAAGTTTGTATTTTTCGCGCCCGCGCGGAACACTTCCCTCCAGCACGCAAAACATTATATTTGCGCGGAAAAGGGCCAACCTGCCCATTTTTATGCGCAACACATAATTTTTGCATGAAACTGTGCTGCTGAGCCCGACTTTTCACGCGCCGGTGCAGCACTGGTCCTATTGCGCGCAAGGAATCCCTATTTCCCATGATTCCTTCCCTATTGCGCACCTGCATCCGGTATTGCACGCGCCGCATCCTATTGCAATCTTGCATCCGGTATATCTCACGTCGCCTACTATTGCGCGCTCGCCTCCGGTAATGCGTTACCGCCTCCGGTATTGCACGCCCGGATCCCGCATTGCGTGCTGGCCACACCTATTGTGCACGCCACACCCCTATTCAACGCCAAATCTCCCCGATTTCGTGGTGACCTGGTGTTTTCCGTGCAACAGCCTCAATTGCGCGCACGCCTTCCCTATTGCATGTAGTCCTCCCTTACTGCGCGCAGCCTATCCTGTATGTCACTTCTATTACGCGCAACAGTATACTGGCTTGCGCCCGCTGGTCCATACCGTGGGGGCTGCGCCCCTGCACCCCCACTCGGGGTTAGTGTCGGGCTGCAGTCCTGGCCCTCCGGGCCGGTCCCTTCACAACCATCATAGACCCCACTGAAAAATGGTGATTCACACCAAGAACTTCTTGGGCTGGGACATCGGGGTTTTCCATTGCGCCCTTATGCGTAGCCTCTCTCCACCTATGGAATAGCATGATTTTAGATACTCCTCTACACACCATGAAATACCTTGAGTCGATATATTCCTCTTGGTCCCTTTCACGTGTCGTGAGTAGATATTCTCTTCATCAATTCCCTGATTACCTTGAGTCGAACCATTCCTCAGGAAGCTCCTCTAAATCCTGTCACTTGGATCCTATGCCAGGATGAACCAGAAAGGGCTTCCCTTGTGTAAGACCCAACACCAGCCGTTCTAGGTGCCTTATGGGAACAGTCGTACCTATATGACTATAAGCTGTAGCACTCCCTATCTAAAAAATGATAGGATGCCTCTTGTTCCAAATAAGAGATGCCTTATGCTCCAAGCATGAGATGCCAATTGTCCTCTCTATATGACTCTAAACTGTAGTAATCCCTATGTTCCAAACACTGGATACCTCTTGCTTCTAACAGGATATGACTTATGCTCCAAGAATGATATTCCCAATGCCATGATTACAGTGGCATAATATCAAGAGCATTGGAATCCGTTCAAACATTCCATCACTCCACCTCACGCTTTGCATGTACTTCATTCGGATCGTCATCCACTTCCATGTATGATGGGACCCCCTGACAGTATGGATGATTGACCTTTGGTCCGACTGCTGTAACAGTACGGATGATTGACCTACGGTCTGCCTACTGTAACAATATTGATGATAGACCTATGGTCCGCCTGCAGTAACAGTATGGATGATAGACCTTTGGTCCGCCTGTAGTAATAGTATGGATGATAGACCAGTGGTTCGCCTGTTGTAATAGTATGGATGATAGACCTTTGGTACGCCTGAAATAATAGTATGGATGATTAACCTATGGTCCGCCTACTATCCTGGGCCAACGACCTGGAAGACTTTGGATAACACTTTGAGTCAGGTCCTGTGTTTTGAACACGGTCAGCAGTCGACCCTCATTTGTTTGTCCTCATTTCTAACTAACGTGATATGGATGCTGCGTTTCTGCCATGGTCAACAGTTATCCTCCATCACCACACCACTCTCACCGCATTCCGAATGTCGGGCATGTGATTCACACTTTTCATCTCCCTTTGTTCAGACCGATTCCAATTCCCTTGGCATTATCCCTCTTGTGCACTAGCGCATAGGTGATTACCTCAACGCACCAGTGAGTTGGGAAGCCCTCATGTCCAGACATGAGAAAGAAACCACATGGGATGCCTCAGAGTGTAATCCCCATACCACCATGGGCCGCCTCAGAGCGTAAGCCCCATCCACCATTGTCACTCCATAGCGGCACACGTGCAGCACCCTTGCGTAAGCCCCAATCCATCCCGAACTATGTGGAATTTGATTCCCTACCATGGGGAAACGTAATAAGCCTCCACGAGGTTCAATCCCACCAACCGGTCATTATGACCTCTTCAATTCGATTCTCCAACCACTTTGGGCCTCCTCAGAGTGTAAGCCCCATACCGCCATGGGCCGCCCTTGCGTAAGCCCCATATCCACCACTATGAGCCACCTCAGAGCGTAAGCCCCATACCACCCTGGGCAGCCTCAGAGCGCAAGCCCCATATCCATTGTGGTCTTCCTCAGAGCGTAATCCCCATATCCACCATTGTGGTCCGCCTCAGAGCATAAGCCCCATGCAACCATGGGACGCCTCAGAGCGTATTCCCCATACAACCATTGTGGGACGCCTTAGAACGTAATCCCCATCCATCCATCATTATGGGCCACCTCAAAGTGTAAGCCCCATACCACCATGGTCAACACCCTTTTGTAAGCCCCATACCATCAAACTATGTGGACTTTGATTCCCTGCCATGGGGATAGGTAGGAAGCCTCTTCGAGGCTCAAGCGCAGCTACGCTGTTTCCCTTGCGATGGTCCCATTTCATTCCCCCTCCATTTAATTAATCCATCCACCACCCATCCTAATTCTTACTTGGGACACCACATCCCAGTGAGATTATTCCATTCATCCCAGTGCCTCTCCCTGCGGCACCCGGGCAGCTAACCATGCATAAGCCCCAACATGTCTCTGGGTCGCTGTCCTTTGTGTACACCCTGGATCATCACCCCTTCGAACTATGTGGGTTTTGATCCCTGTCCTCTACATAGGGTACGCAGGAAACCAACATGAGGCTCAATCCCATCCAATAGTAAACCTTGGTGTCCCCCATTTAGGGTGCACTCTCCCTAATCCGCCCTTAGTGGTGTTCAGATCAGCCACAATGTGTCATCTCCCCTACATGGGGTGCACCACCTTGGATTTGTCCTAATTGGGTGTTCTGATCCATTCATCTTCTAGGTGTTCCCTCCTTGGGGTGTACCAATCTGATCCGTCTCTATGTAAAGTTTTGATCACCCTCAAACCATCTCCTCTAGACGTTAAACACGCGGCATACCCCGTTTTAAACATGGAAAGATGAGGAAAACCTCAGAAGACACACCCTTGGAGTAGCCATCTCCACAAGATGTTTAACATGAGACATAACCCGTGTTAAACATGGGAAGATGAGGAAAACCTCAGAAGACATGCCCTTGGCGTAACCGTCTCCACAAGCCCTTAAACTCGCAGCATACCCCGTGTTAAACATGGGAAGTTGACAAAAACCTCAGAAGACACGCTCTTGTCATAACCATCTCTAAAAGACGTTAAACTCATGGCATACCCCGTGTTAAACATGGGAAGATGGGGAAAACCTCAGAGATATGCCTATGGAATATGATTCCTCGCATCCGATGCGGGATGCCTTAGGTTCTGCACCCTTGAGATGCCCTCTTATGAGGGAGAATACCAGTTCCCCGATGTCCACACACCCAATGATGCCCCAACATGCCTGATATTGTCAACTACTCCGACCGAAGGTTGCTACCATGTTAGGACCCCATGGAATTTACTGGCAAAAGTAGTGTAATTAACAGACGCCCATTAAGATATGGCGTCGGGAAAGAGATTCATGATCCTATCTTAAATCTATGAGGGAGAGTCAGACTAGGTGACGAGCTCCGAGGAGGAATCCACCGAAGGAAGAACCGACATCCCATCATCCTGGTTTCGGTAATGGACCATATGTCCCTGAACAAGGAAATAATGGCGCATGCCTTTGGAAAGCAGGAATGCGGGGCAACAAGACACACGTCCTCCCCTGGGTGACGGATGCGCGGGCGCGCCCCGACGAAAGCATCAGAAGAAATTATGTTTATTGATTATTTTATCAATGATTTATAGGTTATAATAATTATTTAATATATTAGGATTGTATTAAAATACTATTTATTTAAATATTTAAGGTTATATGTTGAATGGTACTAAGAAAAATGATATGGTAGCGGGTAAGAAATTGGAAAACAGAAGGTTAATGGAACGAAAAACTTCAAAATGTTCCTGGATATGAGATAATGATATTGGATAGAGATATTATTAATATAGAAAAAGTAATTTGGATATTACTACCATAGGAATGATTCTAAAGTGTTGGATCATGATATTCTAGAATGTTTAACCATTTATGAAATAGTTTATGTTGATCATTGTATGAGGTTTTAGAGGTTAATGTATTACTTCACCACATGATGCAACCTGTGCTAGGAGATGAAGTATATATATTTCAAGTTTGAATCAAAGGAAAATATTGTGTTTATGAAATAGAAATATATATTTATACTGTTATAGAGTGGAAAAATTCCTAAACTCTTTGAAAAGAGGATTAAATAGATATTTTTTCCTATTATCATAATTTTTTATGATATCAATGATTTTTTTCATAACTATTTTTTATTGTTTTTAGGAAATTAACTTTCATCTAAACATGTTCTTAATCATTTTCCATCATAATTTCATACTTTAATTTTTCTTCCATGTACATGTTTTCAATTCTATCTAATATCATCTCATTCGAAAGCATAATTTTTTGGTGAGCACCTCATTTCTCGTAACCTCATTTTAAGAGGATATTTTATTAACCCCATTTTTGATGTGGGTCTCACACATGGGAATTTTCAAGTATCAACCTTTAAATTTTGAATTCAAATTTTATATTACAGGGAAATAATTTTCTGAAGTAGGTACGAATGTGACACTCAAATGATATAAAAAAATTAATATAGAATATAATTCATGAAACACTGAGTCTCTTTGAAATAATAATTTGTTATTAAAATTAGTTAAACAAGATAGTTATAACATAGACATTAAGTATAATAAAATTGATAGTGATTACTAATATTAAATGTTATTTATAATTTTTTTAAATAAATAAAACATATTTTTCTGCGTTTTTTTAGAAAAAAACAATTTTTTAAAATTAGCTTTGGGTGAATTTTTAGTATTCTTCAGAGAATTTTCATTTTTTTTGAGGAATAATGAAGAAAACTACATTTTAGTTAAAAAATGTGTTCTTAATTTAAATAAATATTATATAGTAATTTGATTTTTATGGTCACAATAGATCAACTATACATATATTAATCCAATAGAGATCAATGGAATCATTTTTATATTGAAATTAGATATAAGTTCTTATTAAACTTTTGAGAATTATTTTTACATGCCTTATCACCACACCCATGGGATTAGTATTAAACATAATTTTGAAGCTTTTATGAATTGAATTTTAAAAAAAAATACATACACAATTGTGATCAGTAAGATATTTAGTGTCAAATAGGATGAAATTAATTTTTTTGTTAATAGTAACTTGACCATTTGGAATAGTAATGTTACCCTAATGAAAAGTAATATGACCAATAGAATACTAACATCACCTATGACTGTATGGATAAAATTGAGGAATCTTATAAGTTGTAATTTGACATAAATATATCATTATATACGTATATAAATATTATATAAATTATTAATTATGTTTTGGTATTTTTATGAGTCATAAATATTTAATTAAAATTTTATAATTAATATAATGATTTAAAATAAATTTATTTTCAAATATTAGACTAATAAATTATCATTTTTTTCCTATGATTATAATTTTTTTATTATATCTTACTTAATATATAAAAGTGTTATAAAATCAGTTATAATTTTAAAACCTTTATTTTCCAAGTAAATGATTATTTCAATTAAAAATTAAATCTATAATATTTAGAAAACTATTTTCATAAAATGTATTTCATTTTTTAATTATAAAAATCTAAAAATAGTAAGGGTGTTTTTTTGGTATTTTTCTAAAAAAGTTAAATTTTTGGTGAATAATAAAATATGATAATTTTTTATTAATGATAATTACATGAATTATTGAGTCACAGGTGATGTATTGATGATTTAAGCCAATAATATCAAACTATCATATATTATTTTAATATATTAGGTGATAATTCTCAAAAAATTCAGTGTTGAACTATAATAATGAAGAAATGAATAACATATTAAAAAAACCCCTCTCCTTCATTATAAATACCATCCCTCACCACCCCTTCCCCTCACACATTACTATATTTGAGGCCTGTCAAATATATAGTAAATACACGTTACAATACCATTCCCCATGTCTAAGTTCCTTTTTTCTCAACGAAAGTCCAACCTAAGGTTCCTTAATGAGGTTCTCAAAGAGGATAATTCAAGAAGGAAATCATCTTTCTTTTTCTTTTAATTTCCTCCTTCATTTATTATACTCTCCTCACCTAATATGTAAAAATGAGCATTATAACTCTAGTATAATCTATATAATTTATTGATATAATTTTAATGGAATATCCTTCATAAAAATACATTCTATCTCTATATTTTATTTTAAAAATGAAATCATCATTTGCGAGGTGCCGAATTACAACCTTCATAGATGAGAGATTTTTGTTCTTCAATTTCTCCTACAAGGTTTTTCATGAAACCATAATTATGGTTAATCCATACTATAATATTTTTATTAAAACCTTTTTAATTTTCTAGGACTATTATATATACATAATATTAATTCATACGACACAACTAGTTTGTGTGTCGAAAAACTGCCAAAATAATCTAAATGATTATCAATAATGTTTTTTATAATGATTATTCCTAACCCCATGTAACAAAATGAATTATATAACCATTTAATATTATATATATATTAATAAATAATATATAAATTTAAATATAGATAAATATTTCCATTTTAACTGATCTTTCGTACATGTACACAAGTAAACCAATCACGAAAACTGATGAAATTAACACTCTTGAATGATGGAATTCAATATTATAAATCATCAAAAGGCCATAATGAAACTAAATAGAATAATAATAAATCAAATTAATTTTTAATAGGCTCTAAATTAAATTATTGAAGAATATAATTTCATTATCCTGTATATTAAGTGCAAGTGTAGAACATTTTCAGACATAAGGTAAGGGTTTTCTCAACTCATTTTCATTTCTATGAGATATGCCTTACTTTCCACTATTTCTTATTTGTGGTGTATGTATAATTCCCATTGATGTTACATGTCATTAATCTATTTATATTATTTTTATTCAATGTATTATTTTATGATCATTAATTTTATGATGCATAAGGTTTGACTGTCTATAAATTGGTAAGAGTTTCTTCTCGAACCTCCATTTTCACTCAGGTTATGCTTTCTCTATATTTATCCCCATAAAACCCATAATATTTATTATTTAATACTCCAAAATTCTGTGTCAATTTTACATGGATATGTACCAAGATGAATTATTCTTTTTATGATGGGGAATTACATGTTTTATAAGTGTCCTTTCTCAATTCCTTATGATAAGCAAGCCCATTAAAGGGAACATCCATATTTCTTACCCATTTTCAACTACACTCCAAAATCTATTTTAAGAAGCCATTATTTTTATAAATACACTAATTTTATCAGGAAAATATTACTTTTTAATTTCATGTTATATACCAAATTTTTTCATTTTTTTGTTTTAAATACTCTTTAGTATTTTCCCCTTAAACCGAACTAAGGTGGCTCATTTCGAATGTTTCTTAAATGCACTTTTTATATATATTCACTACTGTTAGAAATCATTTACAACTCAAATATAAATATATTATCGTCCCCTTTTTATATTATGTTATATACATGTTTATAATATTATTTTATTAAAAATAAAAATTATATTAAAAAACTCTTATTTTGACAGTAAAAACAACTTTTCCCATCTCACTTTTACATCTATGAGATATGTGAATTTTTCCCCACTATTTACCTGTATGTGGTGTATATAATTTCATTTTATATATTATATAGTTAATTATATTAATCTCATGATACTATATGTTTTCCTTAATGTTAAATGGTATTATGATTTAAATGTTTCAATGTGGTATGTGACACTTTGGAATTATTAAAGATTATTTTCCTCTAGAATTTGTCAATGATTTTATTAGAGTTCATTCATCTATGATACTTCAAAGTGGTGTGGGAAAATTTTATTTAAAGTTAAAATGTTATTCTATATATTAGGAATGAATTTTACTTGGTAACAGATGTGTGGGGCCTACTATATCCCCTCTATTCATCGGTAGGTCTCATGAGACAAACTAGATTGGGGTTTTACACGTTATGTATAGTGTCTTGGCCGGGGCCTTAATGGTATGTTTTTGATGAAAAAAGTTATTCACTCTCTCATTCTGAAACTTGTAATTGATAGTTTATGAGGTTATTAGACTAGTATAATATCCATGGTTATGCTTTATTATGGAATTATTTAATCATATTTTATTCCCTATATTTTAAGTGCAAGATTATGTTTTGTTGACATGTGTTTTCAGTTATTCAAAACTACTTATTTAATATGTTTAGGATATATTCCACCATATTTCATACCCTTAATGAGAATTTAAGCTCACCCCTTTCTTTTGTTTTATTCTTCCCTAGAATATAAATATGTGTATTATGAATTAATAACAATGAAAATAAAGGAGTTTATTGGTGTTTCCAATGGAGTTTCTATGTTTTTTCACTTTAAAGTTCTAATTTAAATCACATGTGTATTATATGGTTTCCAAAACAACTAAACTAATCAATCCCTTGGAATTCATTTCTTGTATCTTTTCCAATATATTAATGTAATCCACTAGATCCGAGCTACTGTGGTTGGGGTATTTACAATATTTTATTACAATATTCTAAATATTCATAGAAACCTTACAATATAGTCATTCTGTGATGACATCAAGGGTCCAGCTACACAGTCTCTCTTGATCTTCGTCACCAAAATCTTGAAATCTTCTCAAAGTTCATTTATCCTAAAGTTTTTATCCAACTACCCATTCATCTCATCAATTCTCTTAATACATGATCCTACAATGATGATGTCCTCCACATATAGAAGTAGTATAATATTCTAATCACTAAA
Organism: Viscum album; assembly: GCA_963277665.1. Classification (NCBI taxonomy): domain Eukaryota; kingdom Viridiplantae; phylum Streptophyta; class Magnoliopsida; order Santalales; family Viscaceae; genus Viscum; species Viscum album. The sequence goes on along the minus strand of OY728138.1, from coordinate 1,017,899,327 downwards.
AGACTTGGTGTGGAAACATTGATCAATGCCACCCCATTTTTTTTATTTTTTGTCCTGAATGCATCAAACCTTTTTCCCACTACCTGGGTTCCTTCTTCAACCCATATAAGATATTACAATGTTTTCAAAACAGGTATTCCTTCCAAGAATCAATTAATCACTATGGATGAAACATATAGAGATCATCCTATAGATCTCCATGAATGAAATCAGTCTTGATATAAATATTTTTAATGTATAAGTCTTCTGATGAAAAGATACTCAAAACATCCTGGATGGTGGTAGTTTCACTACATGTAAATAAATACCAGTGAAGTCCAAAAATTATTTATATTGAATACCTTTCAGAACCAACCTTGGTTTTTACCTACTCTTACATCGTGATATTCCTTGACCAGTATACCGATATTCCCTGTAATTCTTTCTTTTCTTGTGGTAGAGGTGTCAAATCCAATGTCTTGTTATCATGCAATGATGAAATATCCTCCATAATAGGTAACTCCAACTTTTTGACTCCTTTAAATCTATTACTTATTAAAAACATTATGGTTCTCCATTGTTATTCAATAAGATATAATTTAAGGATGGTGAATAATTCTGCACTGGCATTCTTACTCTTGTCGATATCCTCAACACCAATTGAGGAGTAAACTCTATAAGTTTTGGAATCACAGGACCAAGAAGACCGTCAAGCTCCAAATTCTCATGGATATCTAATTCTTAATTACCAATATCAACTTAAACAACATTATGGTCCTTGTATATGAAAACTTCATTAAATACCATGTTCTGGATCTTGATGAACATCTTGTTAAGATCATTCCAAAAGTGGAAACTGAACTCCTCAGAACCATAGACAATAAATAAACATGGTTTGGACTTAGAATAAATCTTTTCCCTTGAATAAAAATCAATATAAAACTTTATAAACTACCAATTAGTCATAAATGTGATAGTGTTACCTTCTTTTTAGACCATAGATCCTTATATACACTTTCTCACATTAGATGTGTCAGCCTAGAAAATCTTGGGTATCCCTGAGTGTAGGATTATACTCCTAGAATGTTCATTAATTGTCCCATTCATTCTTTCTACTACACCATTATTTGTTGGTGTTATTATATATGTATACCCCCATATTCCATTATTTTCACAAAATTATTTGAACTCATTACTTGCATACTCTCCACCACTGTCAATCCTAAAACAATTTATCTTTTTTCTTGGATTGTTTTCCACCATGGTCTTCCACTTCTGAAACCCCTTAAACATATCCGATTTCATTTTAAGAAAGAAAATCCCTGCCTTCCTTGTTGATTAATTGATAAAAGTCACATAATATTATGACCATCCAAGGGAATTTACTTGTACAATCACCCAAAAATTATTTTTCACTTGGTCTAACTTCTCAAAAATTAGTGTTCTGCCTCCTTTAAAAAAAATACACCTTCATCTACTTTATGAAGATACAATATCTACATATATAAACATCGACTTACTTTATCTCTAGTGGAAATAGTTTTGTTTCTAGAACCTTAATCCCCTTCTCACTATTGTAGCCTAACCTACATCACCACAGTTCTAATTCCCTGATAGTTTTTATTGATGAAATTATATCCATGAAAGTCTCTATTGTGTTGTACAGGGTGATATTCTTTTCTTGATAATATATGAATATGGATCCCTTGGGGATGTTCCATGAACAACATGTGAACACGGTGCTAAAAAATTCATCATCATGATTTATAGTAGAAATAAAGTTTCTTCTCAGTATAGAAATATAACTATTTTTTTCAAAACCAATAATCTCCCACATTGGTCTGGATTTTTTCATCACCCATCCCTAAAATATATTGGGGTTCATCATTGGTAATATGTACTATGATGAAATTTATTGAAACATAATTATCTAGGAAACACTTATCTAACATGGAATGGGAAAACATTTCTAAGTCTAAAATAAAATACTCTATAAGGATATGCATACTCAGTAGTAGAACATCATCAATTTCATCAGCCTTTGTGTTTTATGCATTAGCTTTAGGTGCATTCCATTGATATTCTCACTCATTTTGACATTTATTTTCTTCTTATAAATCCAGTAGGTAGAACTAGACCCCTTTTTATTTTCTCGTATCTTTCTTCTTGACATTGATCATCATTTCAGATTGTCTTACTGCACATATCTGTCTCTTCCATCAATGTTAAAAGTAGAAACAAATAATCTTCTGAATTGTCCCCTTAAAAAATCCTCATTGAAAATCATTTCCCATACATCCTTCAAAAATAGATTTTTATTCCCAGAATAACTATTCACAACTATTACAGTGGTTTCCCAACTACTAGTTAATGAATATAGTAAAACTACTGCACATATCTCATCATCAATAATAATATAAACTGATGTCATCTAACTAATTTTGTTGTAGAATTTGTTGATGCAATTAGTAAGAGTCCTCCCTTAAATCATTTTTAGATTGAGAAATTGTTGCATCAGGTACAGGTTTTTTGATGATAAAGGCTTAATATGCATATTTCTGAGAGATTTAATCAGCCCAATAATCATATTCTCATCTCTCATATTTAATTCCATGTTTTTTGGAAAATTTATGGTGTACAAATCCCAACACATATCAATCCAGAATCTCTCACTATATATTCTCTATGTTCAATGGATTTATACCCATAAACGACAAGTGAGACGTTTTATGATAATGATAATACATGATTAAAATACTCTAGTAAGTGAATTTTGTTCTGTATAATCAGTAAATATTCACCTTTACTTATTCCATACACAATATTAAATTTGTGAATTTTGAACCCAACATTTGATACAAGTTGTTGTGGAAATGTTGGGAGTCACCTGATAGAGGTTTATAGATGATGAAATTAGATAAAAAAATGATGAGGAGAAGATAAAAAACAAAGTGATTTATGTGATTCATGAAAAATAACTATTCCCACGAAGTGGCATAAATATCACTATATTCTAGAGAGAAAATTGAAAAATCTGAAAACCCATGAAAAACCTTTTCTTAAAAAATAACTCTTCCCTAAGAAATTGAATTTTTATTCCTTTAAAATGATCATTTATTTTACGTTTAAAAAAAATGATTTCCATGAAAATTAATTATCAAGGATAGAAAATTCATGTTGTTAACTTGGGATATAATCTCATAGAAACCTTAAATCACCCTTAAAGAAATCCTACAAATTAGAATATCCATATGAAAAAATTCAATATAATTATCCAGAGAACACGATAATTAGCCAATGCATTGGATCACTATCTAGGTGTACCCAAAATATAAGCTATAATAGGCTCCCCTGATGCTATCTCAGTGAACCGTTAATAAAAAATTTACAAGGACTATATCATGAAGAACACATTTTACGATTGAAACTTTTCATCATATACCCATTGAAAAACACATTTGAACCCATATGAAAAATATTTTTGGATATCAAAATAAAATTTTCATTAAAAAAACCTATTTTGAATTCCAAAATTCCCAAAAAAGTAAATGAGGGGTTTTTATTGATGAGAATATAAAAATTTAAAAGGTATATAAAAAAATAATTATTATAGCAGAACAATAATGTATTGGAACTGCGTATATTAAAAATAGAACAACCCTTTTGTCGTCTGTCAAAAATTCCATTTAAAACATGTAAAAAGTGACCTTTTTAATACCTTTGAAATAATGTAAAATTTAATTTATAAATATTTTATGTTCATATAAAAGCATTCATAAAATAATTTTAGAAACATGGAGATTTAATAAAAAATACTTGTAAGGAAAGCATTAAAAGACATTTTCTAAAAAAGGAATGTTCACTCATCAATTTATAAATATATAAATCAAAATCTCCATGAAACAACAACATTAAAAAAACATTAAATACCATGAGAATATTGGAATTCAAGATATAAAATTTTATAGGGGATTTATATACAACATTTAAAATAATATAGGTTCGTGAAATCAAAATATTCCTTAATGAAATAGAATTGAGATGAAGTCTCATACCTTGAGCCTGAATCCTCACACACATTATTTATCTTCCTCAATAATAAAAACATGTTAATTATTCAATTTATGAATATTAATTTTTAAGTTTTATTATTCATTTTATCTCACTTATTACCATGTTATATATCATTACTTAGTTAATTAATCTTTGCGTCGTTTGTTACGATGATATTTGAATTATGTATCAAAAATGACTATGTTATGTTCACTATGGTCAATGTGGTCATTATTTAAAAATATCTAAAACACTAATAATTAAATAATAATCACATTTGTAAATAAATTATACTTTTAAAACCAATAGTTAATGTTTTTTGGATAAATTAAGTACATTACAATCATGGAGACGGTAGGTCGTATATATGCATGAGTGACGTTTCCATTTTTCAATGATCTTTATGGAAATAAGGTAAGTAATATTTCATGATTATATAATGATAATTATATCATATATATAATATTATTTATTAATATATACTTATATATATCATCCATATGTTGTGGTGATGAAAATCGAGTCAGATCGCTTTGTAATGGCGGTAATCGACTTGTACAAGAATGACGTTATAATTTTTCAATGACTGAAAATGTAAGAAATAAAATGATATATAATCTTTTAATAATAATAAATATGTAATTAATATAATAATTATATAATTTATATCACATATATGAATTAAATTCCCCCTTATAACATTCCATGTAAAGCGTTATTGAAAAACAAATCACATAACTTCATGAGGTGGTAGCCCTTTGTTCACTCGAGTGACATTATTGTATCCCATACTGAATGGAAATTTAAATGGTATATATTATAAAATGAATAAAAAGGTATAATTATATTATAAAAAAATAATATATATACATTATATAAATTTTCAAACACAAACTGAGAGGTGGTAATAGAAAAACTAATGACATTGGTTCGTGAGGCGGTAGTCCTCCCTACACACAAAGAGTGATTTTATATCCCGTTTGGTGGAATTGGAGAAGAAATAGGTTATAATATTAAAATATTAACATATACTTATATTTAGTACTCTATATTTATTATATAATAATGGTTTAATAATTATTTATGTCGAATATGGAATAAATAAAATAAAAAAGATCGTTGAAGAACATTAATTATTTTTTTGGCTAACTTGTTTTGGTTTACAACAAAAGGATTCTTAGATTGAAGTTATGAAAAAATAAGTATTATATGATTATATGAGGGAATTATGGATGTTATTTGGGAAATTATATACAAAACTAAATTTATTTTAATGTGTGAATAATATATGAGAGGGTGTGGCCTTTTATAAGTGAGGTTAGTGGAACAGTTGTAATTTTTGAAAATAAAATGATGTACCAAAATCTTTCACATGAAAATGGGTAAAACGTTGTGTATAATATATTATTATACATTATAAGGTATAAATAATTCCATAAAATAGATATTATATTAGTTTTTAGGTCATTTTAACCCTTATCTTTTAAGTTTAACCCCCACGTAAATATGTTTTTACCTTAATTACAGTAATTAATTTTTACTATTTTAATAATTAATTTTGGTAAAAAATTATGTTTAAATGATTAGATAATATAAATTATGGTGATTAAAAATATTTAAAATCTATTACGAAATATATTTCACATAATTTGAAGGAATAAATTTAAAATAAACCCACAGACACGATGAAAAAGCAGGTTTTCATAAAGTGTATTTTCTATAAGAATTTGATTTTATAATAACACTATACCTTATTATAATAATTTTATGAATGTAAATTTATATTTATTTATATAAAATATAAAAATCTAATTGAATTTATTTTCATTAGATATTTTTTAATTAATTAATATAGGGAAACATTATGCATTTTAAAATAGTTTTCAAATCAGTTTCATTCCCAATCCAAAAAACAAACTTATTCTAAAAACCAATATAATGTTGATTAAAAAGTAATTTTTTGGATTAAATATAAATAAACAATACTTATGTTTGTATAAGTAATATTCAAAACATATTTGTAATTTTAAAATACTTAATTTTTTAAAAATAAATGTTTTTTTAACAAAAATCAGTATCACTCACTTCTCACTAAAAAATCAATATTTTCCCTAAAATCCCAAAATATCACTGCAAGTAAATTTTTATATTATAATTTAAAAAATTATATACATAATTTGAAATTCTAATTCTAAAATTTGGAAATTAAACTTTCAAATAAGACCTTATAATAAAAGAGTTCAGTTAAACCTATTTTCTTTTTGATTTAAAATTACTTAATAATTTTATAATTAATATGACTATATAATTCAAATTAATAAATATGTAAATGATTTATTCTAAAATTACCTAGTTTATTAAATTTTTCCTCATTTTATAAATTGTTTGATCACAATTTTATTGAATTATTATTAAAGTGTGGATATCTTTCCCTCATAGAATATTCTAATTCACAGGTTTCCTCTACCCCCATATGGTTTTTATTTAAAACATTAACACGGTGAATCACCTTATGAAAGAAAAATTTATCTCTATGGTAAAAAATATAAACATAATATTCCTCATAAGAAATAATATCTTCTTTATAAACAACATTAGGGATAAAAAAATGATATGAATCTGGATCATATTTTCTTAACATCGATACCTCAAATACACTATGTATATGAGATAAACTCGGAGGTAAGTCCACTAGTTTGGAAACTAGTCATAAATTATATAGGATTTCATAAATTTTAATGAACCAAGGACATATCATTCTCTTTTCATGAAACCTCATAAGACTTATAAATAAAAATACTTTGAGAAATATATGATTGCCATCCTTGAAAGAAAAATATTTCATCCGGTTATCCACATAAATTTTCTATCAACTCTGGGTCGTCCTCATATATTGCTAAATAAAATGCACCTTCTCATCCATTTACTCTACCAACTCTAGTCTCATCAACTTAATTTCTCCTAAATAATCCAAAACATCGATCTTCTAACACCACTATAATTTTAATGTCTTATATGGAATCATATGTATTCTAGAATAAAAATAGTTATTATATGAATAGCCAACCAAATATAGAGGTAGATATCATATTCCCTGTTAATCCATTAAATAAGAATGATGCATATATTTCATGGTATATGTTTTTCAATCAGACTGAACATCATATGGAGGATAAAAAGATGTACTGAAATTAAATTTAGTAACCAATAACATTTGATTTATTTTCAAAAAATTAGATGTGAACCTTGGATCATGGTCTGATACAATGGAGAAAGTAACTCCATGTAACTTTACTATATCCTTTAGATACAATCGATAAATATAATCTACATACATTTTATATAACATGGGATGCAAATGTCAAGATTTATTTAATTGATAAAAAACAACCGATATAGAATTATTACCTCGATATATATTTAGAAATCCTACCATGAAATTATCGATATATATTTTCCCATTTTGACTCTATCACTGTAAAAGGTTGAAGAATTCCCTTTGGTAGTATATGTTATGATTTAACCTTATAAAAATTCATACACTTCATGGTAAAGTCACCAAAATATTTTCATTCCATCCCACCAATAATACTATTCAAGGTCTCTATAAATTATAATGCCACTCGGATGAATGGAAACCATAAAACTATGAGTTTCAATCCATAAATCTTTCTACAACTGGGAATCACAAAGAACATATAGTCTTTTTAAAAATATTTAAAAAAATTCATAATGAATATTAAAATATTGAAACATAACCTTCTTAATGGATCATACCGTTTCTTGTAAAGATTGATCCTCCTTTGGATCTTGATTAATTATTTTTGAAAAATTAGACCACACAAAAACATAAAAAAAAATAGAGGATTTCTCTACATACAAAACTTCTCAACTAAATTTATCAATTCATTAAAAAATGGGTCATGTTCCAAATTTATCATTGTTATTTTAGTGTTATTTCTTCAACTTAAAGCATTGTACACTTTGTGTTTTTTTTCAGGATGGTAATGAATCAAAAAATCATAATCCTTGATCAGTTTTAATAATCTTATTCGTCTCATGTTTAATTATTTTTGAGTGAATACATACCTCAAATTTTTTTTATATGTATTATTTTTAAAATTTACTCCATTTCAATGATGATGCCAAATTTTTAAACTAAAAAATAGGAGTAAATTCCAGATCATGTGCATCTAAATCTAACTCATGAGGTTTCAACTAAGGTGAAACATAAGAAAGAAGCTAATCATTCTTCATTAGGACACAACCAAGTGTTTTAATATAAGCATCACTATAGAAGAAAATTTTTATATTTATGTAAGGCATGGGAAAAAGTAGATCATTCATCAATCTCCTTCTTAGTTCCTGAAAAAAATCATCACATTATTTATTCATGATTAATTTAAATCCATTTAGAGTTAACTTAGTTCGTGGGATTTAAATTTGAGTAATTCTTTCAAAAATTCTTTTTTAGTAACCTTATAATTTAATAAAACTACTATTATTTACGATATTTGTGGGTCTTGGTCATTGTTCAACAACTTTTGTTTTAGTTGGATAAATAATTATACCATATTTAGAAACAATATATCAATGGAAATAAATTTACTACAACCAAAATTCATACTTACTAAATTTCACATATAGTTTATTTTATTTTACGGATTCTAAAAAACCCTTAGGTGTATTTAATGTTCTTAATGAATTTTAGAATATAGAAAAATTTCATCAGTAAATACAACCAAACACATTCCCAAGAACCCATGAAAAGAATCTATTTATAAGGTCGATAAATATAATAGGTGTATTAGTCAACCCAAATGTAATAACTACAAATTCATAGTGCTTATATCTAGTCCAAAATGTATCCTTCAAAAAGTTATCCTCTTTCACCTTCAGTGGATGGTACCCAAATCTCATTCCAACGAATGATAAATACTATACCCCTAGATCTTATAAAATAAATATTTGATATAGGGAATATTATACTTGTACATAATTGTGATGTTATTCATAGTTATATAGTCAATGAAAAGTCTTATTTGTCCATATTTATTTTTAATAAGAAAAATAGGATCACCCCTGGAAAATTGAAAGGTCAAATGTATCCTTTAATTATCAATTATTTCAATTTATTTTTCAATTCTAGAAGTTCAAATTAATACATTTGATAAGGGGGTTTAGAATTAGCATTAAGATAAAAAAATAATTCAATATTATAATCAACCTCTTAATAATGAATAACATCAATAAAATCATCTAGAAAACATCCATGTATGAATTCACTTCCACAGCACCACTAATTTAAAAATTGTATTTCTTTTAAAAAATATGAGGTGGTAACTTTTACTACCATCTTTAATAAATTTATTAGCTTCTTCGTATGTTATAAAAGAAATTAAATCATTGAATAAAATTTTCATAGATCTAAAATCTTTCATAGAATGATAAAATAAAAAAAATCCATACCTAAAATGATATCGAAATCTACCATGGATAATTCAATAAAGTTATCAAGAAAGTCCATCTTGTTGATTGAAAAACAAAATTCCTTAAAATATTGGTTGTGTTAATACTTCAACTCAGATTTTTCAGTTAATAACTATCTTAATTTCTTGAAGTGATATTCCCAATTTACATGAAAATTTCCAAAAAATGAAATAATGAGAATATCTAGAGTCAAATAGGTTATTAGAATAACTTAAATCCATGAGTAACATACCTATCACCACTTCATTTGATGTCCCAAAAACAACCATAATAGTTATAAAATATTTTACCACACCATTTTTCTTCTGATCTTGATGACTTATAACCTATGTTATTATCATTGGGAACAAATTATTATATTAACCCAATTCAATGCAAGTAAAACTCCTCATCATTAGATGGATATCAGTTTTCCCATTATTTGATTCATCCAGAATCTTTTCCAAGAAATTGCATGCCTTATAGATAAACATTAAACATCAGTAACACTTACTTAATTTCATAATAAATTCTCCACAGTTATTTTTACAACACTTACCTTAAGACAAGAACATCATATTTTACCTCCAATTTTATTTTTTTTTTATTTTTCTCCATCACCTTCCACCCCGAACCATTCATACTTTCAGCACCATGAGGCACATAAGTGTTATAAAACTTCATATTAAATGTTCTGGAACAATTAATGACTTCTCATATCTTTTAAACTATCATACATCCAAATCCATTCATAAATTAGGTTTCAATATTAGGTAAAATATATTAATTTTACTATAAATGTCCTAAATGTTTTTTGGTATATATCTGGATAGTCTTGATTAATTTTCTACATACATAACCACATAATCTTCATATTTTTCCCTAAATTATAGGAATTGTTTTTCCTTCCTGATTCTAGAAACCTTAGTGAAATTTTTATTAAATAATATATGATAAATATTTCCTACTAAATGACATAAAGGTTATGTTTTTCATTTTTATTCTTAATCAAAGACCACTATCAATCAGATTCACCTTGAATATGTTAAAAATAATGATTTATTTATTTTCATTCCTAACATCCCTTGACTTCAGTTATATTTTTCTTGGAATTAATCCATCAATTGGATACGATAAGGTCAATTTATCCACTAAATGATGGGGAATGTTTCCTCATTAAATACTCCAAAATAGACATCTTAATTCATGTTTGATCATGTTCCTCTATTTCATGGATACCACCACCATTTATATCTTATTTTAACTAATCCCTCACTACAAAAAAGAATTATATTCCAATTTCATCTATCTTAGGACACTAATTTGGAAGATATTTTCCTCCCAGTGTCCTCCTACAAGAACTTTCCTATTTCCTATATGAGAAACCATTATGAATAGATGTATTTTTGACGTATCAACATGATAATCATAAAACTATTAATCATTTAAACATAACCATATAGTAAAATATTTAATTTCTATTCTAAAATAATTATCCCAAACTATAATGTTATCTAAAATAACCACCGATACCAACTAGAAGGACCAATCAATAATAATTTAATAATCTTGAGATTTAAGTCAAGAATTGATTCTCTTAAATTTCCGAATCATTTATGGTTTATAGTTTTAGATAATTAGTTCATAACTCAAACATAAAAAAACCATTCAATAAAAAGAGGAAATTTTCATTTTGTATGCATTTTTCCCACTATATAAAACTTTTAAAACAATACATGTTTTATTTTCATGAAAACTTTTCATGACTTTAAGCTTAACTTATAACTTTACCTGAAACATCTGAAAATCCTATTATTTTTTTAAAATGTGGGAATAACACAAAAATTATAATATGGGAAAAAAACAAAATTAGAAAATCATTATTCTAGTTGAAAAAAATGAAAACCCTGGAATAAACTTTTTTAAAAAACATAAATTTTGATAGAGAAATAGAATAATCTTTACTTTAAAATTTTCATTTATTTTACCTTTAAAAAAAATTATTTTCATGATAAATAATTAGAAAAAATAGAATATTCACATAGGTAACATGGGAATTCATATCATTGAACCATTATAGAACCCTTACAAGTCCCTTACAAATTAGAATAACCATACAACCAACTTACAATATAATTTTTGAGAGAACATAATTATTACCTAATAATTTGGGAAACTATCTCAGAGGACCCACTATATAAGATATAATGGGATCACTCAGTGCTATCTGGGTATACCCATCATAAATAATATCCAAGGAACATATAATTATTAAACCATTTGTGCTTATATATTTTAATCATAAAACCCTTTGAAAAATAATTTTAAGCCCATATGAAATTTTTTTTGATATCAAAATAACGTTTTCTCATAAATACCCAATTTCATGACCAAGATAACTAGAAAAATAAAAAGAGGATTTTTATTGAAAAAAACATGAAGTCTTCCTAAAGAATCTAGAAATAAAATAATGGTCATTGAGGTATAAAAATTCATTATCAATATTTATATTAAAAATATAACATTACTTTTTTATTTTTCAAAACATTCCATATAAAATACTCAATAAGATTTCTTTTGAATTTTTTTTAAATAAAGTAAGAAAATAAAATTTACTTATATAAATAGGTTATTTAAATACAAATACTCTCATAAATTCAATTAAAACATAGCCATATAAGAGAAATAGTTTGGTGGAAAATTTCAAAATTAAATTATATTAGAATGGAAAATCCCCTCATCACTTTGGGAATATTATAATCATAATTACCATAAATTAATTACATTAAAAAAATATTTAATAAAATCATCATATAGAAATTAATGATATTACATATCATATGGGAAGTATATACCCATTATAAAAGTATAAAGGTGAATACCATAAAAATATTCTTCAATGAATGGTAATTGAGGCGAGGTCCCTTTCATTGAGTCTGAATGTTCATGTATGTTTTTAATCTTACTAAATAGTAAAATTATGTTGATTGTTTAATTTATTAATATCCTTTTTAAAGTTTTATTATTAATTTTATCTCACTGATTTCAATTTTTTATATGTTTAATTAATTAATTAAGTTACCGTAGAATGTTTCAACAATATTTGGCTTATGTGTCAAAAATTAATTTGGTAGGTTCACTATGGTAAAATAGGTCATTATTTAATCATATATAGAATAATAATCATGGAATATTTATCATATTTATATATAAATTATACTTTTAACACCAATAATGAAATATAGTTTTGATAAAAGTATGTTAAAATCATGGAGATGGTATGCCATACACACACATGAGTTATATATTCATTTTTTGAATGATGATTATGGTAAGGTGGTATGTAATATTTTATATTGATATAATGATCATAATATATTATATAATATATTATTTTTTAAATATAATTATATATTTCATCCATGTGACGTGTTGATTAAAAGTGAGTCACATTGCTTCGTGAAGGTAGTAGTCCACATGTACACGAACCAAGTTCTCATTCTTTAATGACTGAAAAGGTATGGAATAAAATGATATAATAAATGTTTAAAATGATAAATATATCATTATGTTCCTAATTATGTAATTTATATCATATATATTCATCATATTTACCCGTATAACCTTCCATGTGATGTGTTAGTGAAAAATGAATCACATCGCTTCGTGAGGCATTATCCTCCGTAAACACGAGCGATACTATTATATCCCATAGATAATTTAATGTAAAAATTATTTATCATATAATTAATCAATATGTATAATTATTTTTTTAATATCATATATATATATATATATTTCATATCCATAATCATACCCTACAATGAGAGGTGGTAATGGAATATGAATGACATAAATTTACGAGGCGATAGTCCATTGTACACATAAGTGATGATTTCATTAACCATTTTATGGAATTGGAGAAATATTTAGGACATTAAAATAAAATAATAACATATTATAATATGTACAATAGTTATGTTATTATATAATCTTTTTTTATGAAAAATATAAGAGTGTGGTGGAATAAAGAAAATAAAAACTATCGTTGAAGAACATTACCTCTTCTTCTGGTAACTTGTTTTGGTTTTGCATAGAAGGCTTCTTATGTTGGATATATGAAAAAATAAGTATTCTATGATTATATGTAAGAATTTTGGATATTATTTGGGTATTTATTGACAAAAACATATCTTTTAAGGTGTTAATAGGATAGGATAGTGGGTGGCCATTTATAAGTGAGGTGTGTGGAACAATTGTAATTTATGAAAAGAAAAAGGTGTACCCATGCTCCTAAGAATAAAAAATGGAACAAAATTGATTATTATAGATAATTAGATATGATAAGGTTTATATATGGTAAAAAAATATTTTTTATAAATTTTTTAATTCAATATAACCCTTAATTTCTTAGTTTAACTCTAGGTAAATTTAATTTTACTTTATTCGTGAAAATTTATTTTTATGATTTTCACATTTAATTTTGGTAAATAATTAAGAATAAATTATTAGATGATATAAATTATGATTATTAGAAAAACTTAGTCCAATTTTAGAAATTCATTTCACATAATTGTTATGATTTAATTTAAAACAAAACACGCAAATGTGATGAAAAAGTGAGGTTTTGAGAAGCGTATTTTCAAGAAATTGTTGATTTTATATTAATAATATGACTAATAATATTAATTATTTAAATAAAAATTAATATTTAATTGTTTATAAAATTAAAATTTAAATTATAAAATTAATAATTTGGAATTATTTTAATTAACTAAAATAGATAACATTATGAATTTTAAAATAAATTCTTGAAAAATCACATTTTTATACCCAAACAAACATTTCTACTAAAACTAATATTAAGTTGATAAAAAAGTAATTCAGTTGACTAAAAATAACTAAATATTACGTATATTTCTAGAAATAATATTTTAAATATATTGGTACTTTTAAAATACTTAAATTATTTAAAATAAATGACCTTTTTTACAAAATAAGTATTTTTCACTATTCAGTAAAAAATCAATATTTTTTGGAAAATATAAAAATTTAAGTACAAGTATATTTTGATATTAAGATTCAAAAAATTATATTAATTTTATATAATTTATATTCTAAAATTTAAAAATTAATCATTTAAATAAAATCATATATGAAAAAAGTTTAGTTAAAACTATTTTCTTTTTGATTTAAAAGTTGCTAATATTTTTATAATGATTTTAGCTATATAATTCACATTAATAAACATGATAATTATTTATTCATTCATGAAATGGGTTAATAAATTATTCCCCCATTTTATAAATAATTTAATTTCTATATTATTGGCTCATAAAACATGTTCAGATATTTTCTCTCATAGAATTTTCATTTTCCTGTGTTACTTCTTCAACCATATTATTTTTTCATAAATAAAAAACCTGGTGAATCATGTTATTCAAAAAAAATTATTCCTATGGACAATAATATTAACTATATGTTCCTAATAAGAAATATTATATTTCATCTTAACTAATTTCTTGCTTAAAATATGAATGAATTCAACATATATTTTATTAACATTGAAACATGAAATTGATTGTGTACCTAAGATAAACTCATAGGTAAGGCCACTCTTTAGGAAAATGATCCAAATTTCTCTAAGATTATATATGGTCTAATGATCCATTGACATAACTTTCCATTTTTATCAAAATTTATAACAATTTTCCACAGTGGAACTTTGAGAATGACCTGGTCACCTACCTTACTAACAAGAACTTTTTTTTTCTATTCTAGGCTATCCTTAGATTGTGCTAAATAAATTTTACCTTATCAAAAATATCCTATACAAAATATGGTTCCATAAACATTAATTCCCATATATCATCATAAAAAATGTGGAACCCAACACTGGTTTCCATCAGATGCCTCAAATGGGGCCATTTGTATACTGGAATGAAAACTGTTATTATCAGAAAACTCATCCAAAGAAAGATGTGGATCACATCTTCCATGTTAATCCATTGAACTATATTGAACCATGCCATCTATTATTTAAATTTTTTTCTCAAACTATTCATGATTTTGAGGATAAATAATGTAATGGAATTTAATTCAGTACCAAAATACATCTTACATCATTTCAAATAAAATAGAGGTGAACGTGAGATCACAGTTTGATACAATGGAGGGAGGAACTCTATGTAACTTGAATATCAATTTTAGATATAGTTGATAAATCTAATATGAATACATTGTATCTTGAATTAGGAATAAATGAGTTGATTTAGTTAATCAATCAATAATAACTCAAATTTTTTTATTACCTCGACAAGTCATTGTAAATCATACCATGAAATACAATTATATATATTTTTATTTCCAACCTGCCACTATAAAAGATTGAATAATTCACTTCATTAACAACAAATCTGATTTATCCCAACGATAAGTCAAACACTTCTAGGTAAGATCAACATTATCAATTTTCATTTCACCCCATTAATAATACTTCCAAATATCTCTCTACATAAAAGAACTAGAAAAATTAATGGAAAATAGAGAATAATAAGCCCCACTCAACAACACTATATTAATCTAGGATTTTTCAAGGAACACATAGTCTTTTTCAAAATAAAAAAACATACACTTCATCAATATATTAATTTATAAATTTCCCTTATTTTAAGGACCCGAACCTAGTTTCCTAGAGTTGGTGCCTTATTTTATTATATTGGAATATAAACGGGGAATATGCATTCAAAAGAATAAATTAGTTTAGTAGACATTGAAAATAAGATACATATATAAGTTTCACATTACATCATGAAAGGAAATTCAACATTAATATATTCCATTAGAAACTTCCACACCTCCTAGATTATTCCTAAAAATTACTCATAACTTACTTCTTCATATACTGGAAAAATGAAACTCAAGAAAGGGCCAAGCTCCAATACTCTCTAAGAGTAAGAAATATAGAGGAAGATATCATAAACATAAACAGTAGGAATGAGGAATAATTTATAACACAAGACTTTAAAAAAATAATAAACATGAACACATTATGGAAGGAATATGAGTTGAGTGAATAATACCATAATAAAACATAATCATGGGTATTATACTAGTCGAATAACCACATGACCTTCTCATTAATATCTTCATAATGAGAGAAGTTTATATACCAAACATTATGAAATTTTTTTTAAGGCCCTGGACAAGATGTCTAAAAATTATTAAGGCCTCGACCCAAAGCATATCTCAAATTGGGGAAAGGCCTTGGCCAAGTCTATATCTATTTGTCTCTTGAGACCTACTGATGCATCGAGGGTCTATAGTAGTCCCACCTGTCACATAATACGTACAATTAATTCCTCATACGATTGAGGATAAACATAAAAAACATATACATTTATATTGAAACAAACTTGTGAAATGTAAATAACTTTATCCGAATATTAAACATAAACTCTAACAATTAAGAGTAAATTGATGGATAGTTTTAGGATGGCACACCCACATTCAATCTAATAGTAAACCTTTAAATAAAATACGAAGTATGATACCATAATATATTAGTCACATTAATACATAATAATCAACAAGAGTGTTGAAACAGACGGAAATACTCTTTTAAAATCATTGAGTAATTCTTGAGATAAATGCTCTTTTATTCATAAAAGAAGAGTTCTTTTGGAAAAGTATTTGTATAAAACCAGAAATTAAGTAAGATAATATTTTCATAATAAAATGGGTGATTTTATAAATTTAATAGTTTCTAAAAGAAGATTATAGAGTTCCCTTTAATACAGTTAATAATCTGAGAGATTCCCTTGAATTAGGCTTGTATTTTGGAAATAATTTTGAACTTTTCTTTTAACACATGTATCTCACCATAAAATAAGAAAGTATTCTGGTTGGTAAAAATATGTAGAAAACTCACACATAATATAATTTGAGTAATTAATAATACATAATAATTTCATTAAGGTAATTAGACAATAAAAGTAACCCTTATGAAAATGGAGGTTCGGGTGGAAAACACATACCTTAAGTCTGAATGAGTTCCGGTCTTGAAATTAAGGTATTGGAATATGAAATTAGACTTATTAAGATCCTATTATAAATTTATTGAGTTTATTTTAATTCTATTTAATTCATTTATTCCCTTATTGATAAGTTATTATATTGAATTTTATCATTCCAGAGTATTTGTTTTCTTTATTTTCATAATCAGGTCACTTGTTCTTAAATAATGGAGTTCATGTGTAATGGATGTAAATATCCAAAATTGAAATTAAATATTGTTTATGAACATAAATAAGTATTAATTTTAATTTTTATCATTTTTATACATGTAAATAGGATTAATCATTAGATTAAATATTAATTACATTCACATAGATTATTTTAGGAGTATTTTTATTATTGGGAACTAGTTTAGTCATACAATTTAATAATATGTATGTATAATAGTTATTGAATATTAATTAGGTTATAATATATATATATATATATATTATATTCTGATTAAACCATCAAAATGGTTTCATGACCAGTAATGAAGGATAAATTGAAGAACAAAACTTCATCATCCACGAAGGTTATAAATTGGAACCTCATGGATGTTGATTTCCTTTGTAAAATAAAATAGGGAGAGAGTAAATATGCTGATGTTTATTCTTCCATTCACATGATATAAATCCTGTATATATATGAAACTAGAGCTATCATGGTCATTTGGATAGACTTGGTGGGGAGAGGATAACAAAATAACATAAATTGAAATGAAACTAAATGAAAAAGAAATGTGCTTTACCTCTTGAAATAACCTCTCTGAGAACCTCATTAAGGGAAGATATTTTCGGCCTTTTGGCGGGACCAAGAGTTTCTTACATGAAGGGAGTGACTAAGTAAGGTATTTGGGTAGAACATCGAGGATCTTCAAGGATTATTGGAGTGAAGAGAAGAGGGAGTGGGGGGGGGGGGGGGTTATAGTGGAGGAGTAGAGGGTTTTTAGAAATTTTTATTCATTAGTTTATTAATTTCCATAAAGACCAGAAATAATGATGATTACATGAGCAATAATAGTAATAAATTCATGTGAGTTCTAACCAAGTGGTCTTACATCAATTATTATGTCATAAATTTTGTATTTAACTGATAATTTGTATATATGATATTTTACCTTTTTTCATAATTCATAAAAAATTCGAGTTTTTCAGAAAAATACCAAAAATTTACCCCAACCATTTTTCAATGTATAGAATGAAAAACTGAATTCCATTTTTCAGAAATTATTTTCTTAATTTGATAAATTTAATATTTAATTAAAATAAAAATTTATTCTGATAAAACAGTTTTAAAACATTTATTTACTTATTCCAAAACAAAGGTATATCATACATTCACTTGAATATTATTTATATACTATCATAGGTAATTATACTATTCATTAGGGTATATCACTATTATAACGACCCATACGTTACATACATTATTATTACTTCATAATTGAAGCACACTTATTACAACATATAACAAAACCAGGAGAGGACCGTATAGGTATAAAGTCTTTAGAAACAGGGAAACATAAACAACTGGTTCATAAAGCATCTTCTTTGCCTCCCATTTATTTCATCATATCTAGAGTCCCTATTTGGCATATCCTACATAATAAACTTCTTCCTGACCTGGGTAAATAAAACATACAAAAGGGTGAGCTCAAATTCTCAGTAAGGGTAAACAAAAGAAATATCAATCACATCATATACATAAGAACATAACTTTTGGAAATCATAACTTGCAAAAGTGATCATAATTTAATAACATGGGATAAATCATACTAGTGAAATTTAATCCCAATAATCATAACTTAAAACATGAAACTTTGTGGCATACACACATAATCACAGGGAATCATTTCTTATTAGTCAAGACTCATTGCTAAGACTATCTTAGTGGACAAAGTCCATTTCTGAACCGAGTTCACTGCTCGTTTCAGTCCTGTTTCACTGAACCAGTTTAACCTTCCGTTCCAGCCATGTCTATCTCATGAGATATAAAATCTTTACCCAATGCATTGGAGGGAGATATAGGTCCCACCCATCTCATAATGATACCATTCTTATGTGTGCCACAAAATCATAAACCATACATCATAGCATAACCCATGTAATAAAAATTGGAATCTTAAACATCGTGACATCATAAAACAATTCATATAAGATAAAGTAATTTATAAAAATATTTCCATCACAACATAATCAAATCCATGTAATAATAGGGATAAAAAAAGAACCCTATATTATCTTAGATGAAAAATAATTTTGATAAAACTCTTGAACTCCATTCTTGAGGAAAATATCCTTTCTACTTCAAAAACATTTTTCCTTTCTTAACATGTCATTAAATTTTAAACTAAAAGAAGTTGATTAAAAATAAACTTCAGAACTTGTAAAGGAAGATTCTTGGAAATATTTTTTTAAAAATCCATTCATGACGTATAAGTTAAAAAAACATTCTTCTCGTACTTTTGTCGAAAAAGTCAAAAATTACCTTGTATGAAAAAAGACAAAAGATTCCTTTCATATCATTTAATAAAAACTCACCGCAGGGTAAAATTGGATTTAAACTATTACATATTTAGGAAACATGGATGTGGATGATAAAATACACCCCAGTAAATACCAAAGTATAAACAATCTCGGATAAAAATGAGATTGTGATATTTTCCCTTACCTTAGGTCCGATTTGCTTTGTAAGTGTCCGAACCTCCTGTATAATGATTTAAATATTGTTATTTACTTATTCCAGAATCATACGTATTTTTATGATATCATATATGGTCATATTCTTAGCTTCTTATTAGTAATATTTCATTACTACTTGTTATTCGGGTGTTTATTACTTTTTGTTCTTATGCGTGTTTTGTCGAATAAATTCTTATTTTTCTTTTTGGGTTATATATACCTCATTTACAAAATGTTATTAGTGTAATATATATCATATTAATTAATTCAATTTATTTATATTATCATTATTCAATGAAGATCATGTAGAACGAGTCGCATCACATCGTGGAGACGATATTCCGTACGTACACACGAGCGATGATATCGTTCCCATGATCGCGGAATTGTATTGGAGTGTATTTATACTATTTCAGAATCAATATCACTTTACAATAATCATATATAGTCATTATTTACACCATTATACCCATCCAAGTAAGGTGGTGGTGGAAAATAGTTTACACCACGACGTGGAGACGGTATTCCGTACGTACGCATGCGCGGTGATTTTGTTTTCCGTAGGATGGATAGATGGTGAAGTAGGGTTGTTTCATACATATAATAACATATAAGTATATGAGTGATTTTGATGTTATTACTTCATAATGAAACAACTAAATAAGAAGAAGTGTAAGAAGAAATAAAGTTGAAAGAATCGGTAACGGACATTACCCCTTCTTTGAAGCGCTTCTTTGAGACCTCCTTTAAGAGCACTAAAATTGGTCTTTGAAGAAGACCAGGACCTCTATGATTTCTCTAGAGAAGTGGAGAGGAGAAAGTGGCTGGGGTTGGCCAAGCTTGAAGGCTCAAAGTGGTGTGAGGAAGATGGGGAGGAGGTGCCCTTTTATAAGGGAGGAGAGGGGCTCCTTTGGAAAAACTAAAAATATTATTTTATTATAAAGCAAAATTCGGTTTTAAATAGCTCAAAATTGATTTATTTAGAAGCTAAGGTGGGGATGGGTCGAAATAATCTCATCTAATAGAATTTACACAAGTTTAGGTTCCTATTTTAACCTTATCATTTATATTTAAGTTTAAGTTAGATAATTTTACTTTTACCGTGTCTTTTTGTGTTCTTACACTATAAGGTCAATAAACATACTATAACAAGACCAAAAAAACCCCAAGTTGTTTATTATTAATATATATAACCTTATATAAGTAATTTGGTCGAACCTTAGATTTTTAGGAATAAAATAACAATTAATAATATAATATTTGTTTTAAAAACTATTTTATGTCAATTTTGACACTATTTAGTAATTGATTTTTGTGAAAATCATAACAGAATGATTAGTTCGCCAAAAGTTAATTAAATCAATACTAACATGTCATAGTAACCTAGAAAATTAATTTAATTCATAAAAAGTCTCAAATTACATTTATTCGGTTATTTATAACATCAATTATGTCAATATTTCATTAATAAGATAATTACTGCATCATCTTTGTGTCATAAATAAATTAAATTATTTAATGTCTAAAAATTACATATAAAATACAATTATGTAGGAAATCTTCTAATATTTCTAATGAATATTTATAGTTTAATTTATCTTATGAATAAACCTATATTAAAAATTATTTAGTTATTAAACATTGATTTTAACTATTTTAACACTTCTTTAAATTAATTAATAATAAATGTCCTAATCTAATCCAAGTGGGCCTAAATGGTCATATTTTTTTCCTAAGGTTGTTTTTGGTCGAATTACACTTATCCAATAGAATTAGGACTTGTGTTAGGGTAATAATAATATCATTTTTACCCTTAATTACCCTATTTACTTTTAACCGTGGTAAATAAAAGTAAAAAGTTACTATTCACCATACATTATTTTCATCTCATTGAACCAAATTTTACTTACTGAAGTCAACCGTGCCTCTCGAATTTTTTAAATTCCACTCACAGAAGCGGTAAAATTAAGTTTTATGTAAATTTGCAAATTCTCCTAGGAGGAGGGTAAAAGACGGTGAAAAGTTCAATAAAATTTTTATATATCTAAAATTATTATAAAATGACTCCAATGAATTGCATGAAACTTATATAGGTATTATGTATCAATTTGGCCCAAAAATAAATTTAATTAAAAATAAATAATTATTTAAATAAAAAGTCCGTTTTTAAATAGTAACAAAATGTTTTCACTATTCATCAAAAATTGAATGTTTTTAGAAAAATAACAAAATTTTACCCTAGGCTAATTTCGATATTCCGAATCCAAAAATGAAGTCCATTTTAAAAAATAAAATTCATAAAATTTCAAAAAGTGGTTATTACTATTCATAACAGCTAGTTTTAATAATATTTTAATAGCATATCGTTGTTTAGTGAAACTCGGTATTACGTATGACGCAAACTATTGAGGAAGGTCGCGATTGCGTGTAAAGCAAGCCAAGAAAGTATTGTGTGTAGTGAAAGATTCCTTTGATGATTTATATAACATAAAAACAAAATATTTCTCATAAAATTCTCGGGTGTTACAACTATTCATAAGGGAATGTTACTATTCATAAGGGTTTGTTACTATTCACACAAAATTATGTTTTTCCTTTCGGACTTAAAATAACTTACTGATCACAACCGCGTGTGTCAGATTTTCAAAATTCACATAAAAAAAGTTAAACAATTATGTTTAAAGGTCACATAGAACATAGTAGTTCATTATGTTGTTATTTCATGTGATTATGACATATTTGTAGGAATGGAATTTCCATATAATCTTTTTTGGGTAACTATACTCTCCCCTCTATAAAAAAATTTAGTCTTCAAAATTCAAAAAATATTTCCTAAAAGGATTTGTGTATGTCTTCAACATAACCTCCTTAGTCTCCCATGTTGCTTCCTCTATCTAATAGTTCCTCCAAATAACCTTTAATGGACGAGTCATCCGATTTTTCAATACTTTTTCTCTGGTATCAAGAATCTTGATAGGATCTTCACAATAAGATAAATCATGATCATGTTCTATTTGTTCATAGGTGAGTATATGAGTTGGGTCTATAAGGTTATTCCTTAAAATTGATATGTGGAACACATTGTGAACTTTTGAGAGACTTGGCAGCATTCCCAAATGGTAAGCTATAATTCCAATTCGATCCATAATTTCAAATGGTCTGATGTACTTGGGACTTAATTTTCCCTTCTTACTGAATCATATAATACCCTTCCATGGAGATACCTTTAAGAAAATGTGATCTCTTTATTGAAATTCCAAATCCTTTGATTATCAGAATAGCTCTTTTTCCTAATGTGAGCTATTTTGATATGGGTTTGAATAGTCTTCACCTTTTTGTTTTGTTTCCAAAACAAGTCCTGGGCCTAAAATCTTTATTTCACTAAAATCATCCAAGCATGTTGGTGTAAGACATTTCTTTCCATATAACGCTTTATATAGTGCCATATTAATACTTGGATAGAAGCTACTATTATAGGAAAAATTCTATGAGAGGAAAATATTGATCCCACATACCTTAAATTTTAGGTGAATAAGACCTCAAAATGTCTTTAAAAGTTTGAAAACTCCATTATGATTGTCCATTAGTTTGTGGGTGGTAGGTAGTTCTAAAAAAAAGATCAGTATCTAGGGCCCTATGAAGACTTTTCTTGAAGTGTGATGTAAAACCTGGATCATGATTAGAAAAAATTGATAAGGGTATACCATGAAATCTAACAACTTCATTAATATCTAGTCATTCTAAACGTTCAAGTGGTAAATCTTATTTTATAACAAGAAAATATGTTGATTTTGTAAGACGATGAACAATAAACCATATCACATCATTATTTCATGGATTATTTGGTAGCCCAATGAAAAGGTTCATCATAATATCCTTCCATTTCCACATAGGTATAGGAAGGGGTTACATGACTCTTCCAGGATGTTTTCTTCTATCCTTCACCTGTTGAAAAACCAAACATCTCTACACGTAATAAAAAATCTCCCTCTTTATGTTTTTCCACATAAAATGTTCCTTTAGAACTATATACATATTTGTTCTACTAGGGTGTATAGAGAAATTAGATCTATGAGCATCATCCAATAGTTCCCTCTTTAGCTTAGGAATAGTGGGGACACAAAGCCTCTTTCTAAATTTCAAAATGCCACCTTCATATATTAATTCAATCAACTTCCCATCATTTAAAACATTAATTTTATTTTGAAATTCCTAATGACAATCCTGATAAATTTTTATCCTTTCCAATAAATAATGTTTGGATTACATTTGCAAAAGTAGTGATGTTTTACCTTCCTTGATAATTCCCATATCCATATTTACTAGATTCATGAACAAAGGATCCCTTTCAACTCTCATATTGTTCAGAATTCCATGGTATTTTATACTCCAAGAATCTTCCTCCTTATTTTGCTTCCCCAATTAGTAGTTTATTGTGCAATGATAATACTTTAGTAGCTCAATCCATATCCTTTATCTCATGTTGATGTATTTCCATGAGAAGATATATTTTAAACTCTTATGATCTATATATATGTCACCTTTTCACCATAGAGGTAATGTATCCAAATATACATAGAAAATACTACCTCTAATATCTAGAGATCATGAGTTGGATAGTTTTGTTAATGAATTTTTAGCTGCCTAGATACATAGACAATCACTCTATTATTCTGCATAAGGACACATCCAAGTCCTTTCTTTGATGCATCACTAAAGATCACAAATCCATAATTCCCTGATGGTAGAGTAAATATTGGATAATTCACTAACCTTCTCATCAATTCTATAAAAACTTCATCACATTCCTTTTTCCATATGAACTTAACCCCTTTTTGTGTAATCTTGGTCATTGGGTTGGATAAAAGAGTGATGTTTTGAATGAAACACCGATAATAACATGCTAAACCTATAAAACTAGGTTCCTCAGTTATGTTCATTGGAGTAGGCCATTCTTGCACAACCTTTTTCTTGGTAGGATCTACATATATTCAATCCTTAGAGACAATTTTTCGTAGAAAGGAAACTGATCGGAGCCAAAAATCAATCTTTCTAAACATCCCATATAATTCATTTCTTCTTTGAGTCTTTAGAATAGTGAGTAAGTGACTTTCATGATCCTCATAGTTTTTAGTGTTTATTAGGATATCATCAATTAACAACACTACAAAGTCATAAATATATTCCTTGAAAACACTATTCATTAGATCCATGAGAAAATATGGTGAATTAGTCAATTCAAAAGGCATTACTATAAACTTCGAATGCCCATACCTTGTTCAAAATGCTGTTTTTGGAATGTCTCTCTTTCTCACAAGAAACTGATGATATCCAATTCAAATATCAATCTTTGAAAAATATTGGGCTCCATGTATTTGATCAAATAAATCGTCAATGCGAGGTAGGGGATAATTGTTCTCTATTGTTATACCATTGATCTCCCTATAGTCAATACAAAACCTCATAGACCCATCTTTCTTCTAAACAAAGAAATAACATCTCCATATGGAGAAAAACTAGTGAGAATAAATCCTTTATCACTTAATTCCTCTAGTTGATTCATTAGTTCCACTAAATCTACAGTGGATATTCTATAAGGGGTATTTGATAAGGGCCTTGAAACATGAATTATGTCAATGGAAAACCTAATTTCCCATTCTGGAGGATGTACAGGTAAATCCTCTGGAAAGACATCAATATATTCTTTCACAACAGGTACATCTTATATTTGAATATTCTTTTCCTCACACATAGTTATTGGATTAACTTCCTCCCCAATTATTGAATTAAGTAGAGCTACTGAGGGTAGATCTTGATGAGACTTATATGGTGAGGTTTCTGCTTTACTGATAAGGGATTCTAGACCATTCTGAAAAATTGTAACTTTCTTATTTTTTCAATAGATCATCATATCATAATTTGATATCCAATTCATACTAAGAATTATATCAAAGTAAATAATTGGTATGATGATAAGGTTAACAACTAAAGAACATTTATGTGTCATGAGGGGGAGTTATCGACACACCTTTGTTTCAAAGATACATCCACTAGGAGTTTTTAAAAATAACTCTTACTAAATCAAATTGGACATGTATAATTTTATTGGAAAAATTTGAAGATATGAATGAATGTGATGATCCAGAATCAAATAAATCATTGGATAGGTTTGATGAAATAATTAATGTACCTGACACCACTTCGTTATGAACTTCAACCTCCATAGTTGTGACTACCTAATCTTGTCCCTACACTATTGTTATTTTCTCTAGCATGTTTCTTTGATGCTTTGTAAAATCATTAAAATAGTGTCCCCTATCCCGAAAATTATAGCATTCAATATTAATATATTCTTTATTACCCTTACAATCACCAGAAATATGAACTTTCTGTCTAAATTTGATGCATACTCCCTTTTCCATTAAGCAGACACCAAGGTGTTTCCTTCCAAAATTGTAAAAAGGTTTAAATTCAACTTTCCCCTTCTTCCATGTTTCCATATTTCCGTTTCAAGAGTTTTCAGCAGCCCTCTTATTCTCTTTATTTCCCTTTAAATTCATAAGACTTAAATAATTCCCTTTCCATCTTGATAACACATGAAACTATATCTTCATATGAAAATAAGCTTTGGGAGACCAGTGCCTATCGTAGGAACGACTTTAGGCCATCAAAGAATTGATCAATATTTCTCCTCTGATTTTGTATGTAGTCTAGAAAATTCCTTTCTAACCTTGTGAAGTTAGCTTCCTACTTTTCAACATTATCATCATCCTTTTGCCTCAAATTCGGAAATGAAATTTCCATATCCAATCGTTGTTCCCGAGGAAAGTATTTATCTATAAATATTTCCTTAAATTCCCTCCATTCCATATCTTCTCTCTCTTCTTCCCCCTTTGTGTTTGGGATTAATGACCACCACTGATCTTCATCTCCTGATAGGCGATAAACTACCATGAGGAACTTCTCTCTTACATTACACCCTAAAGAAGGAAATATCTTCTCTAGGGAACTTATCCACTATTCAGCAACAAATGGGATTATAGTCCCATTTAATGATGGAGGTTGTTGTCTCATAAAGTGATCTAACAAAGATCGTCCATGTGGGGGATCCAGATTCTCCATATAGGTAATGTTATTTTTCATAACCTGAGTAAGTTGTCCCAGTATAGTTATAATATGCTCTTCCCTAGTCACTGCACCAGAAAAAACATCATTATATTTCATTAGAGGGGAACCTATACATGGTATACAAATGTTCATGCAGTTTAAATTTCTTCCACTAGGTTCTATTTCTAGATTACTTCATACACTAGATAATGTTTTGAATCACAATGTATAATATTAAATTAAAAAATACTTAGAATAAATTTAAATACTACACATGGATAATTCCCTAATAAAAAAATCGTTTCTTTGAGGAAAAATTTACATTTCAATCCTTCATAATGTATTTACAAAAATGTGAATTATCTTAAGAATATCTC
Source organism: Viscum album (assembly GCA_963277665.1). Taxonomy (NCBI): domain Eukaryota; kingdom Viridiplantae; phylum Streptophyta; class Magnoliopsida; order Santalales; family Viscaceae; genus Viscum; species Viscum album. The sequence continues at coordinate 1,017,871,603 of OY728138.1, read as the reverse complement.
CCAAGAGTTTCAATACCAAGAGTGCATCATGTCCTGTTGTCGTGTACTAGGATACCCCAGGTCAAGCCCGAAACTCCCTTTTGGAGATTTTACTCCTAGGTAAATCTGTTCTAGAGCTACCTCTACCTGTTGATTCCAGATGAGGATGTATTTTCTAGAAAGATCCACATAATTTATTCCTTACCAAAATCATATGATTTTATTGTATGATTATCCTCAAAGACTATCTTTGGGATTTGTTCCCTAATATATGTTTTTTTAAATCTAGTCTCTAGGTTTTCTACTAAACTTCCTCCGATACCAACTGTAAGGACCTGATCACAGTTTCCCAGTGCCGGTGCCTTATTTTATTATAAGAGCATATAAACAAGGAATATGCATCCAAATAGACCAAGTAGTTTAGTGGACTTTGGGAACATGATACATATATATAAGTTCAACATTACATCATGAAATGAAATGAAACATTAATTTATTCTATTAGAAACATTTAGGACTCCTAGATTATGCCTAAAAATCACTCATAACTTACTTCTTAATATCCTGGGAAAATGAAACATAAGAAATGGGTGAGCTCAAATTATCATTAAGAGTAAGCAATACATCAGAATATATCATAAACACAAACATTATGCATGGTGAATAATTGAGACCACATGGATTTAAAAATAATAATAAACATGAACACATTATGTTAATAATATGAGATGAATAAATAATTCCATAATAAAACATAATCATGGGTATTATAATAGTAAAATAACCACATGAACATTCAATTAATAACTTCATAATGATGGAAGTGCATATGCCCGACATTCTGAAACATATTTTCAAGTCCTTGGAAAGGACGTACAAAAATGATTATGGACTCGGCCAAAACTATTTCTCAAATTGGGACAAGGCCTCATTCATGTCCATCTGTATTTGTCTTATAAGACCTACCATGCATCTAGAGGATATAGTGGGCCCCACCCATCACATAATAATTCCAATTAATTCCTTATAGGAGCGGGGATAAACATAAAAAAAATATACATTCATATTGAAACTCACATATGAAATGTAAATAACATTACCTAAATAATAAGCTTTAATATAGAGGATGATATTATAATATATAACTCCTAAAATTAAATAATAATCAACAGGAGTGTTGACATAGACGAAAATACTCTTCTAAAATCATTGAGTAATTCTTAAGATAAATGCTCTTTTATTCTGAAAAGAAGAGTTCATTTAGAAAAGTATTTGTATAAAACTAGAACTAAATTAAGATAATATTTTCATAATAAAATGAGTGATTTTATAAATTTAATGGTTTCTAAAAATAGATTATATAGTTCCCTTTAAAATAGTTAATAATTTGAGAAATTTTATTTGAATCGGGCTTGTATTTTGGAAACAATTTTGAAAGATCCTTTTAAAACATTTAACTCCCCCTAAAATAAAAGAATATTATGGTTGGTAATAATATTTATAAAACTAAAAAATCATTTATGAGATGTACATAATAATAGATAAGAATCTCATTGAGGTAATTAGGCAATAAAAGTAACCTGAATGAAAATGGAGGTTACGATGGAAAACCCTTTCCATAAGTCTTAATCTCTTCATCTATTGAACATAAGGTCATGGAATATGAAATTAGACTTATTAAGAACCTATTAGACATGTATTTATTTTATTATAATTTTTTTAGTTCATCTATCCCATTACTGGTAGTTTATTATATTGAATTTTTTTGTTCAGGAGTGTTCGTTTTCTTTATTTTCATAATTGGTTCACTTGTTCTTAAGTTATGGAGTTCATGTGGAATGTATGTAAATCTAAAAAATTTAAATTAAATATTATTTATGAACATAAAGAAGTGTTAATGATAATTTATATCATTTTTTTACATGGAAATAGGATGAATCATTAGATGAAATATTTATGACATTCACTTAGATTATTTTATCGGTATTTTGATTATTAAGAACTAGTTTGGTCATACAATTTAATAATATGTATGTATACTGGTTCCTAAATATTAATTAGTTTATAATATATATACTATAGTATTTGGAAACCATAAAAATGGTTTTATGATAAGTAATTAAGGAGAAATTGAAGAACAAAACTTCTTCATCCAGGAAGGTTATAAATTGGAACCTCATAGACGTTGATTTCGTTCATAACATAAAAGAGAGAGATTGTAAGGATATTGATGTTTTTTCTTGCATTAAAATGATATAATTATAGTATATAGATGATATTGGATCTATAATGGTAATTTTTACAGAGGAGGTGAACAGAGGATAACAAAATAAGATAAATCGAAGTAAATCTAAATGAAAAAGTAAGGTGCTTTACCTCTTGAAATAACCTCTTTGAGATTCTCCTTAAGGGAAGGGATTCTGGTCATTTGGAAGGGAATAGAGATTATTGGACGTGGTTTGTGACTAAGGAAGGGTATTTGGGTAGATATTTTATGATATTGAAGCCTTATAGGAGTAAGGAAAAGAGGGAGTGCATGGGGGGGGGGGGTTACAGTGGAGGAGAGGAGGGTTTTCATAATTTTTTAATAATTTGTTTATTAATTTCTCTAAAGACCAAAAATAGTGATAATTACTTGACCAAGAATAGTAATAAATTCATTTGAGTTCTAAACAAGTGGAATTACATCACTTATTATTCCATAAATTGTGCATTTAACTGATAATTTGTATATAAGGTATTTTACCGTATTTCACTATTCATAAAAAATTCGATTATTTCAGAAAAATACAAACAACCTAACCTTACCATTTTTTGATATGTAGAATCAAAAAATAAAGTCCATTTTTCAAAAATAATTTTCTAAATTTGATTAATTTAATATTTAATTAAAATAATAATTTATTAAAAAAACAATTTTAAAACATTTATTTACTTATTCCAAAACATAGGTATATCATACATCCACTTGAATATTATTTATATAATATCACCAATAAGTTTACTATTCATTAGGGTATATCACAATTCATAAGGTTATGATACTATTCATAAGGGTAGGTTACTATTTACCAAAAATAATTTTGTTTTCTTATTGGACTACAAATAACCTAGTGATCACAACCATGCATGTCATATTTTTGAAATTCACATCACATAAGTGAAAAACTTCTATTTAAAGGTCACATAGAACTTATTAGTTTATTATGTTCTGATTTCATGTGATTATGACATATTTATAAGAAAATAATTTCACTTGGAAAAAATATTGGGTCGTTACACTTATAAATGGATTATATCATTTACTATAAAGACTAATCCTTCTTTTTAGATTTTTGAAATCATTATGACAAAGTCCACTATATTGAAACCTAGAACAAATATTAAGATATACTTATATCAAAAACTTATAGGAATTTTTTTTTGAAAATTTTAACCAAAGGGTCTTATTCTAAACACATTGTGGTTAATATATCATTGTTTTTTTAACTCAATCTTTCATCCAGTTTTTTGGATTTTCCAGGATGGTAATGAATAATGATGTTATAATCATTGATTATTTTATACCATAATTTATGTATCAAGTTTAATTATTTTTTATTGTTAATATACTTCAAAATTTTGTGATCACTATTTATTTCAATATTTACTCTATAAAAATGATGCATCTTAATTTTTTAATAAAATACCACCACAACTAATTCCATATCATGTTTTGCGTAATTTAACTCTTAAGGTTTCAATTGATATGAAAAATAAGCAATTACCTAATCATCATGCATTAAGAAAAAACCAATTCCTTTCAAATAATCATCATTATAGATGAAAAATTATCCATGTTCAAAAGATAGGGTAAAAAATATAAAATTCAACAATCTACTTTTTATTTCTTAAAAACATCATGAAATTATTTTTTCCCAAATGAATATAACTCCATTTCAAGTAAACGTAGTTTATGGACTAGAAAAATGATAATTGTTTTCAAAAAACCACTTGTAATAACCCATTAATCAAAGAAAACTAAAAAACTATTTGATATTTGTGGTTCTAGACCATTAATTACCTTATTTTATTTTAGTAGGGTAAGAATTTATTCCATCTTTAGAATCAATATGTAAATGGAAATAATTTTTTTCTAAGAAGAATTCACACTCACTAAATTTACCATATAGTTTATTTTCATTTAAAATATGTAAAACAATAATTATGTATCTTTCATGTTCATCCTGACATTCAAAATATAACAAAAACGAAATTATTAAACACAACCAAAAACATACAAATAGAATCATCAAAAAATAAATTTATATGCCTTATATTTATAATGGGTTAATTGGAAAACCTAAAATCCATAACTAGATACTCATAGTGACTATATATTCTCTGAAATTAAGTATTCAAAATTCCACCCCCTTCATCTTCAATCAATGGTACCTTGACCTCAGGTCAATATCTAAAAAATATTGTTCCCCTAATGTTGATCAAATGAATCATTGATATGAGGAAAAGGTTAATTTCACTTAATAAGGAATTATTTTAAAGATATATAGTCAATGAAATGTCTCATTTAACTATCTTTATTTCTAACTATAAAAATAAGACCACCCCATAGTGAATTTCTGTGTTAAATGGAACCATTACCTTACAATTTATGCAATCAATTATAAAAGTTACACTTCATTTATTTGATAAGAGTATTTATTAATAGTATTAGAATTAGGACCTAAATCAATGGTAAACTCAACCTTATGATTAGGAACAACACCAAGAAATCATTTGGAAAAAAATCTTGTATTCATTTACTACTGACACATCACAAATTTATAATTTTTATATCCTTTCAATAATACGATTTAGGTAAGTTTCACTTCCATCCGTAATAAATTTCTCAGCTTTATGGTATATTATCAAAGGAATGAAATCAATGAATCGAACATTCTTGGATACGTTTTATATATTATCATTATAAAATTTAAGACAATCCATACCCAAAATCAAATAATTCTATACTATGTACAATTTAATATATATTTGGGAAAGGCCATTCCACTGATAACAACTAGGTGAATCATATAAATCTTGGTTTCTTTTATACTTCCTTACAATGTTTTCACTAAAAGTTCTATCTTAATTTCATGAGGTGATATTGTTAATTTTGTTTAAAATTTATCATAAATGAAATAATGAAAATATTTAGAGTCAAATATGGTATTCAAAAAATTATAATACATGAGTAACATACCTACCTCCACTTAATTTGAAGGCTCAACATCAACTGTAGTAGCAGAAGAAGATTTTTTATCATCCATTTTATTCTGATCTTTTTGATTTATAGCATGAGTTATAGGCTTTGAGAAAACACTATCATAATAAACCAACTCATTGCAACTATAAAAACTCATCGATAACACTTCCATAATTTCATAAGAATTTCTCTAGGGTACTTTTAACCACACCTGCCACAATATGTTAATTTATTTTTACTACCTATATTTTTTGAATTGTACATTTCCACATCACCTTCCCTCTTTACCCCTTATTAATTTCATAGTCCCAAGGCCCATAAGTGTGAAAGGACTCAATCTCAACATTTTCAACAAACTAAACAACTTTCTCATAGATTTTAAATTATAATATGGGTAATGTAATTCATATACATGGTTTCAATACTAAATAAAATATGTTAATTTTACTATGAATGTCATGAAATTTTTTTGAGTGAACCTGGATAGTCTTGTAAAATTGGATTCATACACGACCACATAATATTTATCTTTTTTCCTCAATTCCAAGAATTTTTTTCATCTGTATTCAAAAAGTGTAAGGGAAATATATCTCAATAAAAAATATCCTTAAAATTTTTCCCATTCCATGGAATCAATATAATATTTCTCTCTCGTATAACAAACCATAAACCACAATAAATTAACATCACCATCAAAATGATAAATGGAAAGAGTTAACTTTTGAAATTGTGAACATCCCATGATTTCAAATATTTTCTCCTGTGAGTAATCCATCATTTTTCTACCATAGGGTTAGTTGATCCACTGAATTATGGGGTGGGGGAAGGTGTTTTATCATGAAATTATCCACAATAGACATGTTACTTCATGGTACATTGGTTTCCTCTCCAACATAGATACCACCACCATTTATAGATTGGGTCAACTGATCCATCATTATAACAAACTATTCTATTATAATTCGAATCATCTTAGGATGATGATTTAGAAGGATATTTTTTTTCTGAGTTCCTTCCCACTAAAACTTATCTATTTATTCTATGTTAAATAATTATGAGTAAACATAGTTTATAATTATCAATTGGTTAATCTTAAAATTCCATATCATTTCAATGTAACCATAGGGTAAAATATTTTAAGGGTATTCTATTGTCATTTCCATAAATTCTAATGTTAATTAAATCCAAATTTGATACTAAAGATAAGGAACCAACATTAATCATTTCATAATCTTGAGTTTTAAGTAAGGAATTAATTTTACTACATTTGAAGATATTCTCAGGCTTAAATTATTAAATAATAAGGTTACAACTAAACATAACAAAAGCATATAATACCAATTGGAATCTTTTATTCAGTATTTATTTTTCCCACCATATAAAATTTTAGTACAAAACATGATTTATATTCATGATAAATATTCATGAATTTTTACATGAAATATTCCTTTAAATTAACAATCCTTGAATCCTATGTTTTTTTAAAATGTCGTAATATAATAAAAAGATTAGTAAATGACATAAAAAGAGGAAAACCATTATTCCATTGAAAAATATAAATACCCATGGAAATAAGTTTCTAAAAAACACAACTTTTTTACCTTAAAAGGAAATTATCATCCCTTTAAAAATATTATTTATATTACCATTTAAAAAAAATTATTTCCATTAACACTCATTAGAAACATTGAAAACTCAAGCCGGAACCTTGGGAAATCATCTTGAAGAACCCTTAAAAACATTTGGAAATGGGAATATCCATTGACCAACTTCCAATATAATTATCTGGAGAAAATAATCATTACCTAATGCATTGAAGAGATATCTGAGCGCACCTACTATATAATCTGTAAAGAGCTCACCCGATGCTATATAACACATCCATCATAAATAATGTCCACAAATCGTATCTTGAATATTTTTTTAATCTTGTAACTTTTCAACATAAAACCCTTTGGCAAACACTTTTGAACATATATGAATAAAATTATTGCATAATAGAATACTTTTTATTTTAAAAAAACAATTTTTAATACCAAAATACCTTAAATAATGTAAAGTGGGTTTTTCATTGAAGAAAAAAAAATAAATGGTTACAATGTAATACATAATTCAAAAAATATTCATGGTGGCAGAAAAATCCATTGTCATCATGTAAATTAAATATATAGCATTATTTATTTTTTATGTCAAAATGTTCTGTATAAAACATGTAAAATTTTTTCTTTTTAGACCCTTTGAAATAAATTAAAAATAGATAAAATGTACTTTACAAATATTTTATACCAAAATAAAAACATCCATAAAATTATTTGAAAAACATGGATGTGTAAGAGAAATATTTTGATGTGAATCATTAAAATATATATTTTAAACCCCCCCCCCATAATTTTGAAAATATTTGAATTATAAAAACCAAGAAAGATTAAAATTAAACAAAAGTTTTAATAACATGATATTTGAAAAATTCATGATATAACATGTCAGAGGTGCTATATATACACCTTTTAAAAGAATAAAGGTGAATAAAATGAAAATATGATTGAATGAAATGAAATTGTTACAAAGTCCCATACCTTGGGTTCAAATCATCATGCATGTTCTTTATCTTCATGATTAATAATATAATATAACTATTTAATTAGTAAATAAAATTTTTAAATTTTAATTATTCCTTTTATTTCAGTTATTATCATGTTATATATTATTACTTAATCCATTTTTTGATCATCATATCTTTCAATTATGTTTGGATTATGATTCAAAAATGACATTATTAGGTTCAGTATAGCCTAAGGGGTCATTATTTAAACATATCCAGAATTTATATCATGACAAAAATATCATATTTATACATCAATTATACTTTTAATACATATCATGATTATTTTTTTGAAAAATAAAGTGTATTACAATCATGGATATAGTTTCCCGTATGTACGCATGAGTGATGTTTCCATTTTTCAACAATCAATATAGAAATGAGTTAATTATTATATAGATTAATATAATAATAATATCATAAATACCATATTATTTTCTTAAATATAATTATATATATCATCCATGTAACGTGGTGATAAAATACAGTCATATCGCTTTGTGAAGATGATAAACCAAATGTACAATAACAATGTTCTCATTTTTTATGGAGTGAAAAGGTAATACAATAAATGATATGTTATATCTCAATAATGCAACATCCTGAGTTGTAAGAAAGAAAAAATATGTTCAATAGCATACATGATACACCAATTTTAATGAAATATATATGTAATATATTCAATTTAATATTTAAAATTCATTTCATATGTTTTCTAGACATCATTTGATGAAAAATTTAATTTTTCGAATTAAAGATGTATTTTTCCAAAAAATACAGTTTTACCACTTTTTGTAGGAGAACCGTTTCTAAATCTATTTTATTTTTTCACTTTTATATGTTTTATTTTAAAAAATAAACTTCTTATGTAGTATAAGGACATAAAATTTACTTTGTTTTATTTTTTTGGCATTTTTATAATAAAATTCATATTTTAATGAATTGTGAAAACACTGCATTTTAATTCAAAACCGCCCTTTCGTTTAATTTATTTATGTAGTTAAATTGACCATTTAATAGGTTTTAAAGAATAATTATATTAAGTTTTTATAATTTAATACAATATTGGTCATTATATGTAATTTTACAATGCAATTAGATATAAACACATGCCAATCTTTTGACGGTTTTTACTTTAACAATACCTTTTTTCTCTTTTGACAATGAGAATAAATTAAGTACTAAAACTTAGATGTTTTTAATTTGTAAAAATGGATTCTATATTTTTAATAATAAGGAAAAAATTGTGTAAATATGTGTCTTTTAGTTTTAGACATTATTAATAGTAACTTTAGTAATTTTTATTTATCAAAGTTGAAGGTATATTAGGTAAATTATGGTAAAAAATAATATGATATGGATAATAAAATTACCCTAAAACATTCCAAAATATTGAAATATGAATAAAAGAATACCCTTAACACTTTAGGATGAAAATTTATTCATTTAATACTTTTTTTCTATGAATTTTATATTATTATTATTAAAACAAAAGAAAGTGACAACATGTCACCTTCTTATTTATTATTAGTATAAAATATTAATGTAGTGATAAAATTGATGAAACTAAAAAACTAATTAGTCTCCAAAAATAAAATAAAATTATATACATAATCTTAATTTATTTATAATTTTTATAGATTAAGAAATTAACACATATTATTGACCCCAAAGTGATTCAATAATTATTTTTTAAGAGAAATATTAAATAAAAGGTATTATAAATATTAAAATAAATATTATAATAAATACATTATTTCATACACAGTTTTTATAGGTCAATATGACATGTTATAATAGTATTAAATTCTTTGGTTCGAAGTTATCTCTTTTTTTGAATTTTATTTAAATTCAATGAAATGAATAGTGTAAAAATTGACATAATTGATGTTTCATAAAAATAATTATTTATTAAAATTTTCAAAAATCATCAAATTTTTTTAAAATAACAAAGTTAATTTTATAAGGTATACAAATTCATTAATTTTAAAATTATGGGAAATTTACCCCATATAAGTAAAAATAATATCCTCTTAATAATTAAAATATTGTTACCACAATTAAAATTAAAAGAGAACAACTAAGTGTAAACTGAAAAAATATATTTTGAAATAAAATAAATACAAGTATAAAAATTATTTTATGATATTATTTAGAACTATAATCATATTATATTATAAATATCTCACGTTGGATTCATTTTTATTAAAAAATTCATTTTTAATAATTTAATATTTTATTACATTCCAAGCGTGCCCCTTCCCTCTCCTATAAAAAGGTACCCTATCTTCTCTAATAATTGAACTTCAATAACACAATTATTTGGAAAATATATACCCAAAAATATTCCTAGAATCCCTACCCTCATCATATAATCCGTACATTGTCATAAAGCCTCCCAATGATTTCTTTTGTTATAAACTAAAAGAAGATACCTGATTAAGAGGTAACACATTCTCTCATTATTTTTTAGTTTCATTTACATTATCCACTCTCTATACTCTTATTATTTTATTATTACATATAAAAACTAGTATCATCAATATACTAAGTTGTTTTTATGATATGTTTTTAACCAACACTTACACACACCTCCATTTAATGGGTAACAAACATACTGTTTCTGTGTACGGTGAACTACTGCCTCACGAAACAATGATTGTCCAATTTTCCCCTACCACCTTTCATGACACCCATAATTATGAAAAGTATTTTTAAATATGATATATATTATATTTATATTGTCTCTATTATTTTTTTAGTTTTTATTTATAAAATAATTTCATGATTTCCATATTGTGTAAATATGATAATTTCGTTTGAGGAAGTGTGGACTACCACCCCCTCAAAGCGATATGGATCATTCTTTCTATACATAGAACATATAAATGAAAGTTTTATTAAAAATATGATACATATATGAAATTAAAATAATAATTTAATTATAATTTAATTATTATTATTTTAATATGATAATGAAATGAAAGTCGTGTTCATGTGTACGGACGACCTACCATCTCTATGAACGGAGCATTTCATTTCTTATCTCCAAATATTATGGATTATAATAAATACATATATAGTGGATTTATATGATACTTAAATAATGAATATTAATACGTAAATGAGATAATTTTTACCATATATATAATTTACAACAAAACAAGTTCATTTTTGACAAATGTATTGAATATAAAAAAACATCTGATATGAACTTAAATAATTATGGAATTTTTATAACATGGTAATATGTAATATAAAAATAATAATAAAATTGAAAAATTTTATCAAGAAATTAAAAAATAACCTAGGTTTATTATTCAGGAAAATAAATAACCTATGATACAAGTCAAACTCAAGGTAAGGTAAATCTTAACTCAATTTTTATTCATTGAGTTAAATATCAATGTCACTGGTTTTGTTTTTTCATGAAAATGTGTGAATGACCTATGATTTTTTTGCACTACCTATCAACTTATATTTAGTGTATTTATATTTTTCACACATAATTATGTCATTTATTTATCCTTAATATAATGATATGATCTTAATAAGGGACTTCATCTCAATATCTTTTCATTTAGGCATATCTTGATGTTATGCACCTTTATTATTCTATAAGGTGCATATATAACCCCTTTTTACACTTTATGTCATTAATTAGTTTATTATCATGATATTCAATGTTTTATTTAATTTTATTACTTAATTATTTTTATTCAAGTATTTCTTTAGTGGTAAGAGACTCTTTAACTAAGATTTTTTTAAAATGTTTTAGTGATTTATTCTTCTAAATACTTATATTTCATGTGTATGTTTTTAAAGTGCGTTTTTATGAATTTATTTATGTGGATATGAGTGTTTTAAAATTAATATTTAATTCAAAATTTTTAAAGTGGTATGAGACACTCTGATTCAAAAGTCACTTTATTTAATGTTTTAAATGGTTTTGGAAATGGATTGAATATTTTAAAATCATGAAAGGATTTATTGTGATTGAAAATGAAATGTTATGAGTGAAATGTTGATAATTAAAATTTTGTATGTATTATGATAATATAATTGTACTTTGACATTTTAAATGTGGTTACATGATAAACCAAAGATGGGTGTTTATGTGATAAACTAAATATGAGTGGTTACGTGATAAAACAAAGATGGGTGGTTCCGGGATAAACCAAGGATGGGTGGTTGCGTTATAACCTCTAATGAGTTGGGTATAGAATTCAATCATATATCTATTATATTTAGTGATATGTGTGTAATTAGACCGTATGGTTATTCCATTTCAGTATGATTATGTTTCAAGTTACCTTTATATGTTATAGGTTACTTTCTATGGGTTTAAGGCAATCTTTGATTATAAAAAGCGTAATCAATGAACATATATTTAGTGAATTGTAATTAATTCTTCTTAAATGTGAAAATTATTACTTTATTACAAATTATTCATGGTTTACATGTTTTCCCAAGACTAAAAATTTTATTTCTTTGTGTATCCCATAAAAATATTTTTTATGATCATCCTATATTTTGAAATGTGTTCATATGATTTAAACAAGAATAGAGTCAAGGATGTGATCAAAGAAAATTTATGATTTAACATGAAAAGAAACTGCATTTCTTTTTTAAATTTTTTGTTTTATGGATGAAATGGATTCTATTTAAAGTTCCCACTTTTTATTTCTATGGTTATGTTATGTATGAGTTATGTCTTAATTCTATAAAACTATAAACCTAAAGAGATACTTGATGTGGATTAAAGTCAAAATATCAACTTAACTCAAGATTATTTAATTCTTAAGGTTATATTGTAACGCCCCGACCCCAGTTACCCAATTATGGTGCATTATTTTAATACATTGGCATGATTACAAGGAATCAAGTCTCGAAAGGCCGATTAGTTTATCAGTCTTGGAAAATAGATTATATACATGAATGTTACATTATACTTCATAACATACCAAACAATATAATTAATCCTTTTATGAATGCCATTATTCCCTTCTCTTTACCCTTCTTATCAATCACAATATACTTCTTGGAATCCTGGGAAAAGTAAAACATAGAAAGGGGTGAGCTCAAACGCTCTGTAAGGGTAAGCAATACAGCGAAAACATTCATAAATAAGCATAAACATTTAAGGCAATGTATAATTAAAAAAAAAATCCTTTTAAACTTGAACTTCAACATAGTATGGAAAAAATAAAATGAAATAATTCCATTTACTTATTCACATGGATATTCTACTAATTGAATAATCACATGAAATATTAATAACCACTTTCATAATGACGGAATGCATAATGCCAGACTATCATAACCACATAGCCAATGCCTCATGCCAAGACTACAAATAATATTTTTCCAAGGCCTATTGCCAAGACACTAGTTTGTCTCATGATACCTACCGATGCATCGAGGAGCTATAGCGGGCTCCACCTATCACATATTAAGTCCAATGCATTCCCATATGAAAAGGTTCAAACATAACATAAACATTTGTATTAAAACTAGCATACGAAATGTAAATACTTCACCCATAAACCACGAATGGTATAAAAATAACACATCCATAGTCAAACATATCACAAAACCTTCAATACAATATAGAATGTTTGTATCTTAATAAATCAACTTCAAATAAGTGTAAAATCCATCAAAGGATGTTGACATAGATGGAATCCAAACTCTTTTTAGAGAAATATATCTTTCCATTTTGAAATCATTTAAGAGTCATATATTTATAAAATAAAACATTTTCTTTGAAAATATTCTTATAATATTGTAAGGGAAGGTTCGACGACTTTATAATGGTGGAAAATAACCGCAACCGCCGTATAAGTTAAAAAAACATTCTTACCTTAATTCTGTCGAAAAGGTTAAAAAGCACCTTGTTTGGAAAACGACGGAAAGATTACTTTATAAAACTCTTATAAAAAGTCAAAAAAGGGTATAAATGACTTTAACCCATATTCTTTTAAATAGTAATTTTTTTTTGAAATACATTTTTAAGAAACATGGATGCGGATGATAAAGAGATCCCAGAAGATTATTACGTATAAACAACCTCGGATAATGAAGAGATTGTGAAATAACCCTTACCTTCTACTTTTACTTGGTTGGGGTAGGTTAACCTCCTGTATAATGGTGAAATAATTGTTATTAAATTATACAAGAATGTGATATCATATATGTTCTTTTAACATTGATTTGTTAATAATATCTTAGTATTATCGTCGTTTCGGGTGTTAACTTACTGGTTTTCTTTGATACGTTTTGTTACATAAGCCATGTTTTTTATGGATAGGATGTATCTTATTCATATCCATAATTATATCAAGTCCTTAAACATTATTTTTAAATCATCAAATGATAATTATACTTGAATGGATATGATGGAGAATGAATCTCATCGCGTTCGTGGAGACGGTAGTCCGTACGTACGCACGAGCGACACTATCATTCTTTTGATATTAAAATAATATATAATTGGATGGTATAACATATATAAAGAATAATTATCCTGTTATATTTATTATTTACATGAGTTACAAATCATTATTATACCCATCCAAATAATAATTTATTGAATAACAATTACACCACGACGTTGAGACGGTAAGTCGTACGTACGCACGTATGGTGACATGTTATTCAAAGGATAGATAGAATACTGAATATGGTTGTACAATATTTATAATAACATCACAGTATATATATGATACAGGAGTTATTATTTTATAATGGTAATAACAAAGAAAGAGGAAGTGGAATAAGAAAGGAACTTGAAAAGGGGTGGTGAAAACATTACCTCTTCTTCGGGTCCTTCCTTTTGATTTGATCAAAAGGGCTCATTAGGATGGCTTTCTGATCAAACTAATACCTCTTGGTTGTAGTTAGGGAAGTTTATAGAGTATTTGGGCAGGGGTTGGCCTAACCAAAAAGGCTTTGAAGGTGTGAAGAATTGAGAAGGAGGAGTTCCCTTTTATAAGAGGGGTGAGGGGTACCTTTGGAAAAGCTAGAAATATTAATTTATAATAAATTCATATTCGGTTTATAATGGATAAAAAGTTTATTATTTAAAGGTTAAGGTGGGTATGGGTCTAAATCCACTCAACCAATAGAATTTAGACTGGTTTGGGTCATTATATTAACCTTATCGTTAAGTATTAACTCTTAGTTAATTAGTTTCACTTTTACAATGTCTCTTTGTAGTTTTATATTATATTGTTAATAAACAAAAAATATACATCCAAGAGACCCCCAAGTGGTCCATTAATGATACACCTATCATGATATAAGTCTCTTTGCCAAACAATAGATTTTTAGGAATTTAATATCAATTAATAATATAATATTTGTTTTAAAAACCCTTTTATGTCAATTTTGACACTATTCAATAGTTGATTTTTGTGAAACTCATAACAGAATTATTACTTCGAAAAAAGTTAATTAAATAAATCATAATATGTCATATTAACCTATAAAATTAGTTTAATTCAATAAAAGTCTAAAATTATATTTATTTGGGTATTTATAATATCAATTATTTTAATTTTTCACTATTATGGTAATTACTACATCATCATTGTGCCATAAATAAATTTAATTATTTAATGTCTAAAAATTATAAATAAAATATCATTATGTATGAAATCCTTTTATCTTTCTAATTAATATTTATAGTAGAAAATCCAACATATATAACCCTATGTAAAAGTTTTTTTTCTAAAAGATATATGCTTGTGTCATTTTTGTATTCATTTTAACTTAATTAAAATAAAGTGTCCCTATCACTTACAAGTGGCACCATGGGGTCCCTAAATCGACCCAAAGATGCCCATGGTCAAACATATATCAACCAATAAGGTTAGGACACGTTTTAGGATAATTTGTTATTATAATAATATTATTTTTTAACTCTTATTTACCGGATTTACCCTTTAACCATGGTAAATAAAATATTTACCGAAGTAATTATTCAAAATGTCTAAAAATAAAAGTTAACTATTTACAAAATTTTAACATCCTGATTCCAAATATGGAATCCATTTTTCCAAATTCAAAACACATAAGTGGTAGAAATTAATTTAAAATTAATTCCCGATGTCAAAACAAAAAGCGTGTTTTAAAGATATAATAAATATCAAAAGTTTGATACTTGTTTATGTTCGGTTTAATTGTGAAATTATGTCCAATGACCAAAATTTCTTTATATGGTAAAAATATATTCTAAATATACTTTAAAACCACTCAAATTCATAATTTATCACTATTAATTATTTCGAATAAAAAAAGTTGTTTTTAATTAAAATTTAGTAATTTTCACTATTTATCAAAATATAAAAGTTATCCGAAAAGTACCAAAATTTCTCCCGAGGATAATTTTGTTATTCCAAATCCAAAAATAAAGTCTATTTAACCAAATTAAAAACATAAAAGTTTCATTTATTAATTTAAAATTTATTCCCACTTTCGAAACCAAAAGGCGTATTTTTAAAAAAAATAATAACTATCAAAAGTTTAACACTTGTTTATGTCCAATTTCAAGGTGAAATTACTTATAATGACCATAATTGGATTAAATAGTAAAAATATAACCTATTTATAACTACAAAACATTAAAATTTATAATTTAACAATATAAATTTTTTTGACTAAAAAAAGTCATTTTCAATTAAAATATAGTATTTTTCACTATTCACAGAAATATGAAAGTTATCAGAAAAACACCAAAACATTATTGAAAATAAATTCTTATGTCTTGATTCTAAAGAAGAAGTTCATTTTGTCAAATTGAATATATAAAATTTTCAAATATTGGATTTAAAAAGGCTTCGCCATTAAAAGGCGGTAAAATTTCATTTTTTGAAAAATACTTCTTTTATCCGAAAAAAATGAATTTGTTCATCAATCATATATTAGAAACTCATAATATGGATTCTAAAAAATATAAATATTATATAATGTTTTAAAATTTAGTTAATACTATTCATAACCTCTTTTGAACGGTTTGTTTGGTAAGTCATGGTGCGCTTGAACTCGGTGTTGCGTGTAGTGTAAGTTATTGAATTATTTTGACGAAATAACACACTATGAAATCTTGGGGTGTTAAATTCTCCCCTCCTTCAATAAATTGCGTCCTCGCAATTTGAAATTTTTCTTCAAAAATAAAAGGTTGAAAATAGAAAATATCTTTGTGGGAAAACCCACACGAGAAATTGGGTTAATAAAATTTAGTCTTAATAAGAGGAAAAGAGAAATAAAAGGGTCACCACCAAATTATGATCTCTATTCGAACAAAATTGGTGGAAATTAAAGACATATAAGTGGAGATAAAACGTAAATATTTATAGTTAGTGATTGAGGTCATCAATCACAAACAAGTGTACAATTGAGGTCCTTAAATTCATCAATCTATGATGATTTAAAATACCATCGGTTCAACAAAACATAAGGTATTATGATAACACATTTTTGAAGTTTCAAAATATCTTAGTTGAAATCCCACATAAAAAAATGAATTAATGAGGCCTCTATTTAACATAAAGAGTGGTAAGTATGAAGATTACTGAAAATAACACATACTAGGGTTCCATGTACGAAAATATGGATATTGAAGAGAAATATAACCATAAATTATCTGATGGAGAGTGGTAGAGAACATGGCTATGAAAAGGCCAACAATCCCAAAGCCATAAATTAGTGATGATCTAAGGTACCATCTAGGAAAACATTTTTGTTCTATGTTACTTTTCTTAATGTTGAGTAATTTATTTATGAGATTGTATAAGATCATAAAGAGATATACTTACTTTATAATTAGAGTTTTATCCATTAATAAATTTCTACCACAAACTCATATTTCACCCCAAAACATAATACAACTAAAAAAATACTCTATTTATCCTAAGCATATAGGGTTTCAAATATAATGAATTTATAATTCACATATCAGATCCTTTATGAAAAGAAAGTACATTATACTATCCAATAACTTCATGTAGCACAATGGTACGTGATAAATCCAAGTTTCACTATGGTTTTGGGTTCGATTCCCGCAGCTTTGTCTGACACGACGGGTCGTCACATGGTCTGCGTGTTGTCCTTTTATAAAAATCCCAAAATAACCTTTCAAACTTAATCCATTCCAACCTTTAGACTTATCCAAAATACTATTATCCAAACTCATAATCCAAAATTTACAAGGAAGTTAAACATAATGAGGATCCTTTTTTCCAGGTAATAATATGTGAACGCCTTCCTCATATATTCTTTTACAACACCGCAACATCTTGAATTACCAAAATTAACCATCTATTATTCCAAAATCACTAACTCAGTATCAGAACTATATTATGGTTTATCATTCTCTCAACCATATATTTTCCAAAAATTTAACCTGATATTGAGTCACTTTTCTTTGTTCCTCACAATCTCAAGTCCTTAAAGAAATAGTACTGCAGTACAATCCTTATATACTCCATAATTATTATAACAAGTACATTGTTGATACAACACTCAAATGACATAATCAATATAAGAACTCTAATAATTCATCTTCATCTGTGGTAGTATCATAACTTGATTATTATCCAATATCATCATTTTCGGCATAGTTTGATGACTGGGACATAGGTTCGCGTAGTGTCCAAACTCCTTGAAAATTAAGCATTGTACATTTGAAACCATTTTCTTACCCTTGCAGTCACGTACTTTGTGACCTTTTCCTCCACACTTATAATAAACTCCCATTCCTTTCAGGCAAGTTCCAGGGTGTTTCTTCCCATAGTTATCACATATGGGAAAATTCTTCTTTTCCATCTTCCCTTTATCCATATTTCTCTCTTCCCTCCTTTTCTTCTCTTACTTCCCTTCAAATCCATAGGACTCAGTAGACTCTTTACTTATCTTATCAACACATGATATTATTTCTTCATAAGATGATAATACATGGGAGATTATTTCTCTTATAAATTATGGCTTAAGACCATGAAAGATATGATCCTTCTTTCTCTTTGGATCATGTGGATTGCTGGAGTTTTCATTCCTTCTACTGGGCGCCATTTCTAAACAAAAGCATAAACTAGGTCAGTTTATGAATTGCAATGAATAATTTCAATCTTGTAAAATACCTAATGAAAATTGAACAGTTTCTGGATATAATCCATAATCATAAAAATGTTTTCTTTGAGTAAGTATATACTCATGAGACCTTCATAATGGTTTATAAAGAAAATGATAATTATCCTAAGCATATCCCCCAGGAGTGTCATAACAAAGAGTGCAACAAGGCCCATTTTCGTGCACCAGTTCCCATTCGAGTCTAGCTCAAAGCGGTGTTTTTGGATTTTACCCCTAGGTACATCTGTGCCAGAGCCACCTCTACCTGCTCGTATCCAGACAGGGATGTATGGCTTGGAGAAATCACAAAATCTCTACAATACCAAAATTCTAGGATGTTCTTCTATACTAATCCTCAAAGTCTATATTAGGGCTATGTGCTCTAATCAAAGTTTATCTAAATCTAGTTTCCAAGGTTATTACTAAACTTCCTCTGATACCAACTGTAACGCCCCGACCCCAGTTACCCATAGTAGGTGCATTATTTTAATACATTGGCATGATTACAAGGAATCAAGTCTCGAAAGACCGATTAATTTAGCAGTCTTGGAAAATAGATTATATACATGAATGTTACATTACACTTCATAACATACAAAACAACATAAATAATCCTTTTATTAGTTCCATTATTCCCTTGTCTTAACCCTTCTTATCAATCACAATATAATTCTTGGAGTCCTAGGAAAAATAAAACATAGAAAGGGGTGAGCTCAAACGCTCAGTAAGGGTAAGCAATACAGCGGAAACATTCATAAATAAGAATAAACATTTAAGGCAATGTATAATTAAAACAAAAGCCTTTTAAACTTGAACTTCAACATAGTATGGAAAAAATAAAATGAAATAATGACATTTACATATTCACATGGATATTCTACTAATCGAATAATCACATGAAATATCAATAACCACTTTCATAATAATGGAATGCATAATTCCAGACTATCATAACCACGTAGCCAAGGCCTCGTTCCAAGACTACAAATAAGATTTTGCCAAGGCCTGGTGCCAAGACACTAGTTTGTCTCATGAGACCTACCTATGCATCAAGGAGCTATAGCGGGCTCCACCCATAACATATTAAGTCCAATGCATTCCCATATGAAAAGGTTCAAACATAACATAAAAATTCATATTAAAACTAGCATAATAAATGTAAATACTTCATCCATAAACCACGAATGGTATAAAAATAACACATCCACAGTCAAACATATCACAAAACCTTCAATACAATATAGAAGTTTTGTATCATAATAAATCAACTTCAAATAAGCGTAAAACCCATCCAAGGATGTTGACATAGATGAAATACAAACTCTTTTTAGAGAAATATTTCTTTCCATTTTGAAATCATATAAGAGTCATATATTTATAAAATAAAACATTTTCTTTGAAAATATTCTTATAAGCTTGTAAGGGAAGCTCCAACGACTTTATAATGGAGGAAAATAACTGCACCCTCCGTATAAGTTAAAAAAACAATCTTACCTTAATTCTGTCGAAAAGGTTAAAAAGAACCTTGTTTGAAAACGACGGAAATATTCCTTTATAAAACTCTCATAAAAAGTCAAACAAGTGTATAAATGAATTTAACCCATATTCTTTTAAATAGTAAAAAATGTTTTGAAATACATTTTTAAGAAACATGGATGTGGATGATAAAGAGATCCCATAAGATTATTACGTATAAACAACCTCGGATAATGAAGAGATTGTGAAATAACCCTTACCTTGTACTTTTCCTTGGATGGGGTAGGTTAACCTCCTGTATAATGATGAAATAATTTTTATTAAATTATACAAGAATGTGATATCATATATTATCTTTTAACATTGATTTATTAATAATATCTTATTATTATCGTCGTTTTGGGTGTTAACTTACTCATTTTCTTTGATACGTTTTGTTACGTAAGACATGTTTGTTTTGGATAGGATGTATCTTATTCATATCCAGAATGATACCAACTCCTTAAAAATTATTTTGAAATCATCAAATGATAATTATACTTGAATGGATATGATGGAGAATGAATCTCATCGCGTTCGTAGAGACGGTAGTCCGTACGTACGCACGAGCGACACTATCATTCTTTTGATATTAAAATAATATATAATTGGATGGTATAACATATATAAAGAATAATTATCATGTTATATTTATTATTTACATGAGTTACACAACATTATTATACCCATCCAAATAATAATTTATTGAATAACAATTACACCACGACGTTGAGACGGTAAGTCGTACGTACGCACGTATGGTGACGTGTTATTCAAAGGATGGATAGAATAATGAATATGGTTGTACCATATTTATAATAACATCACAGTATATATATGATACAGGAGTTATTATTTTAGAATGGTAATAACAAATAAAGAGGAAGTGGAATAAGAAAGGAACTTGAAAAGGGGTGGTGAAAACATTACCTCTTCTTCGGGTCCTTCCTTTTGATTTGATCAAAAGGGCTCATTAGGGTGGATTTATGATCAAAATAAGACTTCTTGGTTGTATTGAGGGAAGTTGAGAGAGTATTTGTTCAGGGGTTGGCCGAACCAAAAGGCTTTTAAGGTGTGTAGAAATGAGAAGGAGGAGTTCCCTTTTATAAGAGGGATGAGGGGCACCTTTGGGAATGCTAGAAATATTAATTTATAATAAATTCATATTCGGTTTCCAATGGCTACAAAGTTTATTATTTAAAGTTTAAGGTGGGTATGGGTTTAAAACCACTCAACCAATATAATTTAGACAGGTTTGGGTCATTAGAATAACCTTATCTTTAAGTATTAACTCTTAGTTAATTAGTTTCACTTTTACAATGTCTCTTTGTATTTGAATATTATATTAATTAACATACCATATGCATCCAAGAGACCCCAAATTGGTCCATTAATTATAAACTTATCATTATATAAGTCTATTTGTCGATTCTTAGATTTTTAGGAATTTAATATCAATTAATAATATAATATTTGTTTTAAAAACTCTTTTATGTCAATTTTGACACTATTCAATAGTTGATTTTTTTGAAACTCATAACAGAATGATTACTTCAAAAAACGTTAATTAAATCAATAATAATATGTCATATTAACCTATAAAATTAGTATAATTCAATAAAATTCTAAAATTATATTTATTTGGGTATTTATAATATCAATTATTTTAATTTTTCAGTATTATGGTAATTACTGCATCATCATTGTGTCATAAATAAATTAAATTATTTAATGTCTAAAAATTATAAATAAAATATAATTATGTAGAAAATATTTTTATATTTATAATGAATATTTATAGTCGAAAATCCAACATATATAACCCTATGTAAAATGGGTTTTCTAAAAGATATATGCTTGTGTCATTTTTGTATTCATTTTAACTTAATTAAAATAAAGTGTCCCTATCACTTACAAGTGGAACCATTGGGTCCCAAAATCTACCCAAAGATGCCCATGGTCGAAAATTTATCAACCAATAAGGTTAGGACACGTTTTAGGGTAATTTTTTATTATTATAATATTAATTTTTAACCCTTATTTACAAGATTTACCCTTTAACCATGGTAAATAAAATATTTACCGAAGTAATTATTCAAAATGTATAAAAATAAAAGTTACCTATTTAAACAATTTTAACATCCTGATTCCAAATATGGAATCCATTTTTCCAAAATCAAAACACAGAAGTGGCAGAAATTAATTTAAAATTAATTTCCGCTGTCAAAACAAAAAGCGTGTTTTTAAGATATAATAACTATCAAAAGATTGATACTTGTTTATGTTCGGTTTAATTGTGAAAATATGTCCAATGACCAAAATTGTATTAAATGGTAAAAATATATTATAAATATACTTTAAAACCACTCAAATTCATAATTTATCACTATTAATTATTTCGATTAAAAAAAGTTGTTTTTAATTAAAATTTTGTAATTTTCACTATTCATCAAAATATAAAAGTTATCCGAAAAGTACCAAAATTTCACCTTAGGATAATTTCGTTATTACGAATCCAAAAATGAAGTCTATTTTACCAAATTCAAAACATAAAAGTTTCATTTATTAATTTAAAATTGATTCCCACTTTCGAAACCAAAAGGCGTATTTTTAAAAAAAATAATAACTATCAAAAGTTTAACACTTGTTTATATTGAATTTCAAGGTGAAATTACTTAAAATGACCATCATTGTATTAAATAGTAAAAATATAACCTATTGATAATTCCAAACCATTAAAATTTATAATTTAACAATATAAATTATTTTGATTAAAAAAAGTCATTTTCAGTTAAAATATAGTATTTTTCACTATTCACACAAATATGAAAGTTATCAGAAAAACACCAAAACATTATTGAAAATAAATTATTATGTCCCGATTCTAAAGAAGATGTTAATTTTGTAAAATTGAATATATAAAAGTTTCAAATATCGGATTTAAAAAGGCTTCGCCATTAAAAGGCGGTGAAATTTCATTTTTTGAAAAATACTTCTTTTATCCAAAAAAATGAATTTGTTCATCAATCATGTCTTAGAAACTCATAATATGGATTCTAAAGAAATATAAATATTATATAAAGTTTTAAAATTTAGTTAATACTATTCATAACCTATTTTGAACGGCTTGTTTGGTAAGTCATGGTGCGCTTGAACTCGGTGTTGCGTGTAGTGTAAGTAATTGAATTATTTTGAAGAAATAACACACTATGAAATCTTGGGGTGTTAAATAGATCCTTATATATAATGAGAAATATGTCATGAATATCATAATTATTTCATGTATCTCACACATATATTCAATATTTTTACCTTTTTTTACAATCCATATAAAGTGTTAGTGAAAAAAACACATTGCTTCGTGAGGTTGTAATCCACCGTACGCAGGAGCGATGTTATCATATCCCCTATGAAATGTAATGTAAAAAATGTATATATGATAAAATTTCTATATATGTATAATTATTTTATAAATATTATATATATACTTTATATTGATAATAAAACCAAACCATAAGAGGAGGTAATGGAAAAATGACATCATTTTATGAGGTTATAGTCCACTGTATATCATAATTGGAGAAAACAACGGATTGAAAGTGACTCAATGTGGATTGTTAATAAACATAGAATAAATAATCCATAGTTACTTGGAATTTTAATAGGGAATAGTGTGATTTCCAATCATATTTAGAGCAGATTCATGACATGGTATCAATTACATATAGGGTGGCTAATGCAGTCGCATACGCTCTCTTGAATAATGAGGAAGAGGATCAGGATTTGATTTTTTATTTTAGACTGTCTAATTCCTTTTTAAACATTCACGTATCATATGTGTGTGGTTTCTTTTTCATGCCAACTTATCCACTCTTGTTGCCTCCCATATTTTTCATTTTATTAAAAAATATTGATGGAATGAACCCTTTGGTCCATCCCTGACCTTCTTGTATTATTAAAATATTAATTAATTTTTATTGATATATAATAAGAAAATTTAATTTAAAACATTCATCAATAGGTATTATTATTCTTATTTAAAGTGAATAAACAATATTTATTTTAAAACAGTTTTCAAGAAAATACCATTTTTGAACAAAAAAACAAACTTATACTAAAAACCAATATAATGTTGATTAAAATGTAATCAAGTGGATTAAATATAACTATAGAATATTTATTTTAAATAAAATCATATTTAAAACGTATTGGAAATTTTAAAATACTTAAAATACTAAAAATAAATGAGTTTTTTTATAAAAATCAGTATTTTCCCTATTCACTGAAACATCAATATTTCCCAAAAAAGCCAAAATTTTTACTATATGTATATTTTTATATTCTGAATTTAAAATTGATATTCATATTTTTATCTTAAAATTATAAAACATAGAAATTAAAATTTTAAATACAAATAGATGAGGAAAGAGTTTAGTTAAAACTATTTCTTTTTTGATATAAAAATTACTTAATAATTTTATATTTAATATAACTATCTAGTTCATATTAATAAATATGAAAATTATTTATTCAATAATTACCTAGGTTGTTACATATATATTATATCTTGAAACTATTTTCTATAATTTAACATTTGATAAGTTTAAAATTAATATTTTTAAGTCCACTTATATTTTGGAATTTTTACAGAGGTCATGTAAATGAGAATGACATCCAACATAACCATAGTGAAGAAATATTTTATTTAAATAATTATGTATCATTTATTATAATTCAATATTTTTTATTAAGAAAAATTACCAACTATCCTTTTAAGGGTAAATGCAATTTTGAAAATTATTTTTTATAAATCATACATAATGATGGTGAATTTGGAAAGTGAAAAATGACTCTTTGAGACACGGTGAAACTTAATTAAATATTGAATCTAAAAATAAAAATAAAACATTTTTGGTAATTATTTGATCATTTATGAGTCATATAAACCTATTTATTTTATTTTGGGGTCATTCTCTTACCCATCTTCATTTACACTGAATCGTATTGTAAAAAATGAGGTTGGAAAGACAATATATTTTATGTGTAATTGAAAGTGTATTGATATGTATTTTATAATGATTTGTGGTTTTGATACGTATATGATATGCACTATATAAAGTAAAATAGAACCCAAACTAGTTAAATTTCATTTTTTAGTTATCCTAAATAGATAGTGGGTTACTTTTTCTATAATCCATTAGAGCACAATTTCTTATATCTCAACATGTTATCTTTAAAAAAAGGGAATTAATTTATAATATAATTAGGGAGATTATATTTAGAATTAATAAAGTTCAAGGGAACAAAAAATATTTCATTTCTAAGATGGATGAGTCAGAAACATAAATAGTTATTTTAAATCAGTATAAAAAAGAACAATGAAGGTTTGGTTGATTTTATCAAAAACCTAAGAGATTTGAAACCTGTATAAAGGGGTAAAACCCATTGGGTGTAAGGATGTATTTTATAATAATAATAACATAGATGTTAATGTGTCTATCTAATAAAATCACATAGTACCTAAAGGTATAAATAAAATCCATGGATTTGAATATGATGAAACCTAGTCTCCAGTTGATACAATCAATGCTATTGAGATTAATTTATCCATAAAAACATATTATAAATATGTGATATATTAATTGGAAGTGAAAACCACATTATTTTATGGTAATTTATTATTGGATACTTATATGATGTATGAAACAACCCGACGCTCTTGGGTGCCACCCGAGTTAGTGGTAAGCCAAGAGTTCCACCCTAATCCCACCTCTAATATGCAAGGGGCTGATCCTTAGCATCATGTAGGCATATATCTTCACTTGAAGACCATATGATATAATAACCTACAAGAAACACAGCTCCAATGCACAAGATATCTCAAAAAGTTAATAGTATATATAAATATAATCAAATGAAATGTATTAAATTCCTGTATGAGAAATAACAAAAAATACATCCACTAAGGTAAATTTAAGGGAAAAAGTTCCTCCAATATGTCCTATAGAACATGGATTACTTTGAATATCCTATATGTTTCATGTACTACTATATCTATCTTCAAACCTAGTGGTAAACACCAATATCACAAAGCACCGTACTCCATAAATAATCACTAAGAATCCCTAAGAATCAGCTCTGAACATGAAACCCAAGATCTATTCCCATCTTAACTGACTATGAACCTATGATTATTCTACCTAGAAAAAACATGAGTGAGAATAAGGATATAAAATGGGTGAGTAAAAATATACCCATAAGGATTTCCAAAAAACATAATGAATACATAAATAAATTTATGTACTAATGAGTTACCTGGTTGATTTCTAGAAATAATAGTCTAGATATTCTTGATCAATAGAAGTATTAAGGGAATATATAAGTCACACTCATCTCAAATATAATCCCAAAAATCCAAATCCTATGAAAAACTATAATTTATCGGGACACTGTATAGTCTTTGAAGTTTGATATTTATAACCAGCTATAACATCATATACTGAAGGAAATTCCCAGGGTGATGAGGAATCTCAATTACTATAGATGTAGATTCCATATAGGATTCCCAAAATTCATTCACCACAATAATACATTAATGGGAGGCCAGTCATCACTAAAGAATACTCAAGAAGTGTGGTTGCACCATCCCCATTATTATATCATTACCATACCATCGATCTAGCCTCCATAACTACCCATGATAGAATTCCATGTATCCTCTCTAGAATTCTAGTAGAGGAACCATGCCTTTATTTGGGGTATGTAATTATAGAGGGAGCATCAAACCCAGTATAATAATTTCACCTCACACAAGTTCCTAAAAAGGGGAGTACATAATCAACAGATAGAGGAACCATACCCCTGGGTTTTCTAGTGGAGCACTGAACCTATCTTCAAAAGAATGTGGGGGCACCCGTGCCCTACACTCATCATGATGGTTAGGGGAGTACCAATCCCAAAATTAGTCTGAAGACAAAAAAATAATCTCATCAATGACCAAATGGTTCCATAGATAATAACCTACTCATGCCATCAACTTCTTCATCTCAAACAACAGAAACATGGCCACTATTGAATCTTATGTGGAAAAAAACTTAATATAGAAAACATGAATGTCCAAATATGAGCCTATACAAGGAGGTATATATTTATGGAAGGTTATAATGGGGTAAAAAATGCGTCCCTTATAATAAATGACATGTGGAATCTACGAATAAGTTTTGTCATCTGCTAGCTCCCAACATGGCATGTAATGATATAACTACACGACAAGCTGTTAATGGAACATGGTATGGAGGTTCAAGAATGGAACATGAAATGTTCCACATCGTTCCCTTTCATGAGAAATTTTGTTACACAATGTGTGGTCCAAATCTATATGGAATTGTAATTAAAATAGATTCTTAGCCATGTAATCCCTATATATTCTCTGATATCATCTAGGAATACATGAAGTGTGACCTAATCAAGAGGTGAAATTTTTTAATTCAAACTAAAACCCTATCCAACCTAAAACCTAGAGTAAACCATTTATATTCTTATAAGCAAAACATTTTGTACTCAAGAATTTTATAGAAACTCAATATTTCTTTCCAATACTTGAATGATTCCCCTAAATTAATGTCCAATCTCACTTGAGCCTCCACAAAATGTGTTAATAATCAAAGTTAAGACCTTTGAAGATGGTATCCCTCCTCTTATCATCAAAAAAATTAATCACTTACGAATCCCAACTTATCCTATATACATTGACTCAAGGAAAAATACACTCTATCCACCTTCTGTAATTTTACACAATCCATTGAATCAACCATGCTCTGTAAACACTGGAATTGAATGAAAACACAAAAGTATGGAACTAGGGATCAATTGTGATTCTATTGTATCTGAGAATAGTCTAATAAATAGTTTAATCATTGTCTAATGAATAATACCCAAATATTTAGGTGGGAAATTAAAAAATAAAAATAAAAATGATAACCAAAGATTATAATTGTGATCTCGACCGTCATTTGTGTGTGGGAAATCATATGAACAATTTAAGGAAACCAGATAAGGTTATGTAAATTTGAAAAAAAAATTAGAAGAATTATTTTATTCTTTTAAAATAATATATAATGATGAAATTAATTAATAATAACAACTTACATTGATGGTGGATAACCATCACCTTTATTTCATTATCATAGCCATATGATCCAGTAAATGTTTCCACCGTAGATTAAATATGAAGGATTTACCACGAAGATTCAGCATCTCCCCTCTATATCCCACTCTATAGGGTTATTTCCATAATAAAGAATATTAACACTTGAAATATTACATAAAGATGGTTTTAAAGTTAAATTATAGGGTTCAAATAAAAAAATCATAGTAAATTTCAAAAAAATTTAAACGAAAACTTTGATAACCTACCTTATAAACCCTAGGTGAAATTTTAACTTATAAAACAATAAGGGGGAACCACCAATTCTAGATAGATCACTGGCATTAGTTTTTCTATTCAAAACTCTATTCATGAGGAATACACGTCTGATCCGAAATTTTTGTGCATGAACTAAAAATATTATATTAATAAAAATGTATTATTATAAAGGATTAAAAAAACTCACATATTTACATAGGATGAACTATTCATAAAAAATTAGTGTTTTAACTATTCTAAATAATTTTAAAAATTAGGGTCAACACATCACTGTTGGATCCAGTGAGACAAAAATTAATTTTAAAAAATAAATATAAAAAATATTTTGAAATTCAACTTGCTCGGAAATTTCTCAAGAAATCAAATCTAGAGTAAACACTACACATTAGGATTAAATGGACCATAAAAAAAGTTTCATGAGGTTATCTATATTGGAATATTTAACATTTCACTCCTAGAAAGGTCCTGAGACTTCATAACTAAAATTTGATATTAGTCTCACTTTGAAAAAATAAAGTTATTAACATGCTATCGAACATAAAACCTTTTCATTTTTGAGAATGATATAATTAGAGATGAAAAAAGGAATCCCATAAAGAAAAATCATGTAGAAAACCCACCATTGAATGAACTCCCTTAATCTATGAGGATATAAGATCTTAGATGATTTAGTATACCTACCACCAAGTAGGAAACACCCCCTTTCACCACTAAAAAAATATTCTCTGGCCATATTAAAGAAATAAATAAGTAGAAACATGAATCCAATATTATAGTATGTTTCCATGATTCAGCATTGAAAATATTTCTTCATACGAAGGTCATCTCACCAAATTAAACAAAATGATACCATAGATCATTGACGACTACCAATTAAAATTATATCTACAAGGTTATAACTAGGGGGAGTTTCTTTTGAACTAATATTAAAGATCATTCTTAGTTTTTGTCATTTGATAAATACAAACCCATGATTGACACATCATTGATAACTTTACAAAATTCCACACTGACTGTAGAAAGTATTCTAAGATGTAAGCTTCCCTAGTTTGGTGAAAAATCCTTTAATTTCTCATATTAGTGGGGAAGGAATATATGTCACTATATTGTAACACAATGGTGTTATATTCCTTCTTATATAACATAAAAATTAATTGGTACCCTCCATCAATACCTAGAAGGTTTCACATTCACCATCAAAGATATCCCTAGTGTGTTATTATCCCAATTTTTTTAAAGCTACTGAGGAGAATTTTAGGCACACTACCATCCTTGTTCAACCATTCCAAAACACACTGCTTCAAATCATGTGTCCCACTATTGCACAATTCTAAACGAATGGTCCTGAACATTTTTCTAAACATTACCTATCATCACCAGATGGCACCTAAATTATTCTTAATTAAATAAAATTCATAAGATTTTAAAGAAATATCCTCCTTAATGAATATAAATCATTCCAATATGTTAAGAACACAGAAAAGATCTATATTATGTTCCCCAAAAGGTTGGTATCGACATAGGGTAACCTTCATAGTACATAGAACAAACACTAAGTAAATTACCATATTTTATAATGGGTAGTGGTCATCGTGTTCACCACCTTCATGATGACCCTGTAGGTATACAACCTAAAAAACATTTGGTCTCACTTTACCACAATATTGACTATACATATGAAGGACACTGTCACATAAAGATAGAGTGTGGGGTCTCCACTATCAATGAAAGGTGAGAAACATCTCCATATAAATGAAATATATAATTTATCCCCAAAAATATGTACATGAACCACCTATATTGACTGAAAATATAGTCTTTGGTTAAACACATTGACCATCACACTACCTATGTGTCACTATAATCACATAAATTATCATTGTCACAACATTATTTAGGAAAACAACACTATATGAATAAAAATATCTCAATAAAAGAGTTTACTACATAAATAATACAATCAGGAAAATACTAAAGATGTTCAATAAAACACCTAATAGACTCCTTCTTAAATAGATACAATGAATTATTTTGTCCATCCGCTCAATAAATGCCAAATGGGAACATAATTAAACTAAAAAAAAAATCAAATTCTACATTTATAAGAAAAATCATATAATGATATCCTATAGAGGGATAACCATGGGTCACCCTTCATAAGAATTTATTCACTCTTACACATCCACAAAAAGTGAACTTTACCCATGAAAAGGTAAAAAAAGTCCTTATTACTGTCTGAAGGGTAACTGAATTTTAATTCTCAAGCATGAAATCCACCATTCACACCAAATGAGATATCAATCCCCATAAGGGGGTGTACCTTAAATCACTTACTCAACCATACATCACCAGGAATATCTAGAACCATCACCCAAATTAATATAGAGATGGGAACCATTGAAAATGGTATCCATCACTGAAATCTATCTAACTAACCAATGTTCATACTAATATTCCACTAAAATATATAACTCTTGAATATATAGTATATAATGACTCAAAATCATTTACACCATCTAGTATGTGGGTCTATGAAGGATAGGACAAAAATAAACTTTGAACCACGTATATAAATATGAAGCTATATCCATTATCCCATGCATCTTTCTATATATTTTACTACCATAACTTCATGAAAAACATAAATTTAACTTAACATTGAATCTATAGGAAAATATTTTTGTTCTTTAGAACTCCAACTACTCAAGAACCACTTTACCTCTACTAAAAAACTACTTGGTAGTCACATAGTCTGTTAAAATGATGTGAATTGTCCCAACAAAAATATCAATGTAGAGATATTCCTATAACACCAATTTGGATACCATATAGTGATAAACGAATCTCACAACTAAGGTAAAAATCTAATTTTTTATCCTATAACTCTCAATCCATAGATCTATCTTAGGTTGTGTTTTCGGGAATCACAACCACAACTCATATCCTCTTCCTTCGGAGTGTCCACACAAAAAACATATCTCAAATAAATAAACTAAAAAACATTATTAGTAAATGACTTGAAAAAGATGTGTGGCTTGAAGTGTACTTATAAAAGGTCACACTATCCTATAAAAGGTTTAACATACTCTATTAAAAAATGCATCCTTGATAAGGTATCAAACTCTAACCATGGAAGGGTAGGCCCATCTTGAGTTTCAGAAACACATCATACACTAATGAATTTCATTTATATGTTTGAATATCAATCCAAAAACCAACATCTAGTAACTATTCATCAGAACCAGGTGGAATATTATGTACCTAACTCCAAGTAAACCATATTACCTTAGGATTAGTCCCACTAAATTATCTCTTGCGGGATCAATCATCAAACAATTCCAACATAACAACTCTATAAGTAGTCATGTCCAACCTAATGGAAACTACAACCCTATCTATAAGAAATATATGAATTAAACTCAAATAGGATATAAATTTCCTTATATTATGGGGTATAAACATCTGTTGACCTGTCTTGGTAGTAGTTACTCAACACTAAATAATAGGTGGCGAGTGACCCAACTACAAGCTTGTACTCATCATGATCCTACCAACACACACATTCTGGATATTAGTGCATAAAAACCCATAATTAATAGGATAGAACTATAATATTTAGATTACATTTTGATATATTGATAGAGTAAGTATATAAGAGATCATAACTAGAAACATTATAATTCATTTACCATTCTTAATTATACCATGCAATCAATGTTATAGTGATCAATGTTGAATATCGAGTTAACATGGTCATAGGTAAAGGATACATACACCACTAAACCTAATATGGTATCCTAGTTATGATGACCAAAATAAATATCCATTTAACATAATTGAACATAATTCCCAAACCAATCCCCACATTTCCAGATACTCTAAACTCCATCCCTAGTATGACCTACACTAAAACCACTCAGTCATGATTCAACCCACTAAGGCCCTTCTTGGGTCATGGTATACAACACGTTCCACCCCAAGCATGCCTCAAATAGTGAAAGGTTGGTTAATAGTACATAGTAAGCATAAATCACAATATGGGTGGAGGTATTCTTTAATAATGCAAAATAAAAACATCTCCAATGAACAAGATAACCCAAAAAAGTAGTTGGATATTTATATAATTTGATGAAGTGTATATTATTCATGTGTGAGAAAATGAATACAAACAAATATGATGAGGTAAGTACAAATGAAATAATTTGTAAAATAATTCTAAATAACATGAAATAATTATATTCCCCTACATAATTCAAGTACTCTTAGATGATAATCTAGCTATAACAGTCAATACAACTATAATTAAACACTATTCTATATAAAGTTTCTCTATGTATTACGAGGATCTAGATCCAAACCATCCATCCCAGGTCCATGCCAATCAATACCATATCCTATTATTTTCTTCATCTATATAGACTCAACACATGTTGGAACATTTCCCATGTAGGACTGAGAATGAGAATACCTAGAAGGATTACCCAAAACTAGAAAAAAAGTAATATATCAAATCAATGATTGTGATACTAAAGAGTGACCAATAGAATGTTGAGAAAGAATATGCAATATGTTTTTGATCCCTATAATTCTCAAGGACACAAAGAACTAATAGTCATATGGTAGTAATTAAAGTATATTTTCTCAGGATACTAAAGTATACACTAATTCTGATGTTGATAACCATCAATAACATCATAACTAAAAAAACCCCAAGGGTGATAAGGAATCACAAGTCCCACAAAAGTATATATTTTATATAATTTCAACAATCATGTCACAACTTGAATCCATAAAGGTGAGAACACTCATCACTAATGCATGATAATTAGGTGAGGGAGCACCACATCCCATGGTCTATCCATACCGTATCGCCGATCTAGCCTCTTCAACTTCCCATGATAATATTTCACATAATATCTTAGGAATAGTAGTGGGGGACCCATACCACACATTGAGGAATGAATTGGATCAGGGAGTATCAATCCCATAGAAGGAACCCCTCCCTATTTGATCTATAAGACTTTAGAGTAATGACACCATAGATAGAGTACTCATACCCTAGGAGTGTGTGTGGGTGTACTAATCCTATTTATAATAGGCTGTTGGGTACTATCACTCTAACATCATCATGCATATTAGGGATGAACCGACACAAAAAATAACTCCAAATAACCCACATGAATCTCACCACTGACCCATTGGTGTTGAAGATAGTATCCAACTCATGTCATCACATGCCACATATCAGATATTGGAGACATGGACACCATCACATCATATGAGGAATAATACACATAATGGACTAATCACATGTAAACAATTGATACCATACGAGGATATATGGATAAAAATAAGTTTTAAAAGAGGTACATGACATTAAAATTATATTTTAAGACATTTATGATCTAGGAATAGTCTATTCATGTATTAAAACACCACATGGAATGTAAGTATTAGACTATACGGCATGTTAGTAATGGAACATGGTGGGTAGGTCCAAAAGTTGCACTTGATTTGTTCCCAAGCATCCCATTCCATGTGAAATAGATTAAATGACCTGTAGTTCTAACCAACATGATATTTAGATCCAATATAATTTCCAGGAATGTACTCTATAAACATTCTATGTAGTTTCTAGGGATATAGAGTTTGTGATCCTATCATAAGAAATGTGATATTTATCTCATACCAAAACGATAGCATACACAGTTCCCAAAATACATAAGATTTTTACTTCCAAACCATATTCCATGTATTTAGTAATTTTTTTAAACACACATTATTTATTCTTAATCCTTTAGTGCTATTAGCTAATCTACTTTGAATCTTGTCTGAGCCTTATCCAAAGACATCGATAATGAAAGTGATGTTTTTGGAATACAGTCTTCAACCAAAAGTCACCAAAAATATGAATTGTTGTTAAATACTCATTTCACCTGCACACCAACACTTGGAATCTAACCCAAACAATCCACCACCCTTGATACACAACCATAAAAATAATTACCCAAATGCTATAAAATTTGAAATCTAATGCAATTATACAAACATGGAATTGAGTTATGATTATGATTTGAAGTAGTTAAAAAATAGTAGAATCACTGAACAAACAAAAATTTGATTAAAAAAATACGTGATGAAAATTGGGAGAAATGAAACAAAAAATGATAATCAATAATGGATTTTTCAAAACTAGCCATTTTTGGTCAGTGTGAAATCAGAAGAATAATTTAGGGAAGCCAACAAACTATATTCGAGACTATTATTATGTATTATAATTTTTATTGGGCCATATAAATTATAGAAACAAATTTAGAATAATTATTATATGATTTTAAAATCACATAAAATAAATAATTTTATCAGTAATAAATTCTTACCTTGAAGTATGATTTTTTTTGCTTCAATTCCACTATCATAACCACGTGATCTGATCAATTTCACCATTTTTATCTAATCAAGTATTCCGATCAGATGCTATTCCCTCCACAACTTAGTCTCTCCCCTATATCTTTCTCTATATTTGGTGATGTTAATGGATGTGATAAATAACCATAGTGATAATCCATAAAAGTGTTTTATCATCAAATTCCAATGATCGTACTAGAAAAATTCAATGGAATCTTAAAATAATAAAATAAATGATAAAAAAGATAACTTATGATAGAAACCCATGATGTGAACTATAATTATACCATCCCTAAGGGAAAACCTTCATTCTGTAAACATCCATTGTTTTGGTTTTCCCATCAAAGGATCCATTGAGGAGGAATAAGTAACTCATCATAAATATGTGTGTGTGGACTAAAAATAAAATATAATTATTAATATATTATTTTTATGAATTCAAAATGATGTCATATTTACATTGGTTCAATTTTTCATCCTAAAATAACTTTTAAAAATTTTCAAATGTTAAATTTAAAAAACAAGCGTCACTATATCACCATCTGATCTCATTGGATATATATTTATTTAGGAAAAAATATTAAAATTCCCAGAAAATTCATCTTGGTTAGAAATTACAAAATAAATTATCCATAAAGAAAAAATACTACCTATGATCAATAAAACTATCATAAAATTTCCCAATTTGATTTTCAAGGTTAATTTTAAAATTTAAAATCTATAGATATTTAAGTACCTTGAAATTAAAAATTTATCTAAGCCTCACTAGGGAACATTATATGTCATTAAAATTTAACCCAAGTGTTTTGAGAATTTAGGAAATGTTGAAAGGGTTTTTAAGCTGAAATGATATGTTAGTGGGTTGAAATAACCTTATCAGCATAGGTATATTCATTTTTATGAAGCTAAAATGGAGGTTGAATTTATTAAAAATAAATATAATCCTAGTGTATATAAAAAAGTTAGTGAGAGTATAGTTATATTTATGGTGTTTTATGTTAACGAAATAATTCTCATAAAAAATAAAACTCAAATGTTACAATTAAAGAAAAATTAGTTGTGATATTTCTTCTTAATAAAGGATCTTAGTGAAGTAATGTACATATTATGTATGGAGATCAATAGAGATAGATCTAAAAAAATGATTTCCCATGATGAAAACACATACATTAGTAAGGTTTATAAAATATTTTACATGGGAAACTATTAAAAGGGATATTTACTAATATTTCTTATAAATAGACCATAAAATAAAAAATGTAAATTATTTTTTGTGGAATAATAATGCGTGATCATTAATATATAACCTTCTATAATTGGATAAATCATGTATGTTATTTTTTTCTTGATGTATCTTATGCATCAATTATGATTAGTGGATACCATTAGAATCTGATTAGAACTCATTGAGTAGTTATGAATATTTTCCTGAGGTACATTATAAGAATGAATGATTTATTTTTAGTAATTGGTGGTGAGGAAGAGATCATTATAAATGGTTACACCGATTCTATCTTTAAATCTATCAAAGATGACTATGGATCTCAGTTTAGATGTGTGTTTTGTGCAAATTTTAGATAAATTAGATGAAATGGTTAAAAAATATTCTATGTAAATTTCATCTCATTCAAAAAATATATAATAGAATAAATGTTAATATATTTAATTTTTCTATAGAGGATAATATTTTGGATCCCTTAAAAATACATATATACAAAAAAAATTTAAAATCCACACCAATTATCTTGGTATTAAAAAAAAATTTATGAGATTTTTTAAGGTGCAAGATTTTGTTTTTGTTTTTGACAGAAAGTAAGTCAAGTTTTACTAAATTTGAGATATGTTGTATCATATTATGTGTATTAATATAAATAATGCTTCTTCCATTTATGTTTGTTTCATAAAACATTGGAGGTGATATGATAAAAACCCTAGAATATTTTTATTTTTTAGTTATGCAGAACTGATGATCATCATTTTATATTGTGATGTTTTTTATCGTATATATGACTGGGATCATTTTTATTGTGATAAAATTGATCAATCATAGGATATAAGTTAGTGAAACTAAATTTATATTGACCCCCTTATAGTAAACCACATTGGTTTTTATGTATGTTTCATTATTGTTATTTAATTAAAAAATATCTATGAAATGTTCAACTTTAGAAAGCCAAATAGGTTCCCTACTTATCAGTTTTCATACATTTTTACCATCTAAATTCATTTATGTATTTCTAATAGAGTGTAATTGGGTATGACACTAATAAAGTAAAGGTATTTTATTAACATGATAATATGTGTTCACTCATATGACTGGTTATGACATAAAATCCCTCAACATATATTTTATTAAGATCATGAAGTAATGAAAAAATAACCTAAAATAACTTTTTGTAGACTTTATTTATTAAAACAGTTGTTATTGGAATGGTTTAAAGACTCTTATGCCAACATTTTTACCAAACAATTGTTGTAGACCCTTCCTAAAGATTAATATTCCATTAGTTTGATGAAACTGTTGGTTTATGTACACGATAATTTATGTATAATAATAATTTTATTGACAATAATAATGAATAACTAAAATTTAATAAATAGTTTATTATATATAAATGTTTGTGTGTGTGTGTTTATTTGTATATATATATATATACAATAGTTATTGTTTGAAAGTGGTTAATTCATTGAAAATAACAGAGAGGCCCTAGGTTTAACACTATATACTATTTGTTAGCATCACATATAATAATGGTTTAACAAAATAGCTAATATAGGTCTATACAAATGGTTTCACAAATATTTGTATAGAATTTTATACAAATTGATTTATAAAACCATAGGTATTAGTCTTTAAAAACATATTAATATCCAATGAATCATTAAACTAATGGTATAATCTATATCAATTTTTTGAGGGTGTATACCAATAGTTCTAAATCATTAGTGTAACTTCAACATCTAGTAGTGATAGACATGATAATATAGTTACACGTTAATTAGTTATATATTATTTATCCATATTGATAATTGATAAAATATGATTGCTGTGAAAGATTAACACTATCCATGTATCGTGATTAATATTGATATTATGGTTATAGGAACATAGAGAATGTATATTTGGTTGAATAAAACATAGTAAACCCAGTTTTACATTGGGCATAAATGATGTGTTACTAAATACCAATCACAGTTTATGATTATGAATAAGATTCAAAATATTTTCCAACATTACAATGGGCCCCTAAGTTTAGACATAAGATAATTCTATTTGGAATTTTTAGACTAATATGATTTTTAATGTGTAAATATGTTTATGTTTACCATAAACACAAATAATATTATCATTTTGCACATTTGAAATATTAAGTTAAATAAAAATTATTTTATTAAATAATTATTGTAATATATATAATGGGTTATATATATTATTAAAGCATAAAAATGAGTAAATGAAAATTATCAAATGGGATTTGGGATCAATATTTAAATAATGGGATTTTTTGGCCCATTACATGTTGAAATTTACAATACCACAAAGAAATTCCATTTAAGAAACTTCTATGCATGTTTTAATTAAATTAGTGTCATATTAATGCACATATTAAGGTGGTTTAGAACTTAGAAACATAAATATGGGGTAAAATGAACTAAATTAATATTAGATGATATTTTTCACACCTCATTTGGTTTCTATGAATTTTTATTACTTATAGGCTAACATGTTCCCCTTTATCATTAAATAAAATAAAAAAGTGGTGTGGTCTTTTTTCCATTGAGAGAATGAAAAAGCGGTGTTTACATTTTTTAGTGTTCTTCATTAGTGAGAGCACACTAATTTTTACAATTTTTTATGTTAGAGATTATATTTATCCATTCTTTATCCTACCAATACCTTTGAGAAGTGACTAACATCACTTGTATATGAAAAAGGTACCACTAAGATATTACTGATCTGTATTATTAGTGGATATTGAATGAGGATTGGGTTTAAAGATTCATGATTTATCTAAATATACAAAACGTTTTAAAATAATATTTTTATTTTATTATTTTATTACAGTGTTTTTATTTTACTTTTTATGTTCTTGGATGTGTTTTATAATTTATTTGTCTATGTACGATTAGTTTGAAACAACATTAATAAAAGTAATCCAATCACACATCAAAGGAATATAATTATCTAAACATTAAAAGACCATTATCTAAAAAAATATCATTAAATAATTGAATTGATTTGAGTCCTAAATATACTATGATTATCATAAAAACATTCCCCACCAATGGGTCTCATTGAAGGACTGTTGTATTCTACTTGATAAAATATATAAAATTATCGCCTTAAAATTTTCCCAGTCTGAGTCATAACTATTATTAGTGTTCAATAATATTAAATTATAAACACAAAATTTTAATGATATTTTATGGATTCCTAAACTATAACATCATTATCTATTTTAGAAAATTAAGGAAAATGGAAATTTATTTGTTAAAAATTGAAATCTGTGTGGTAAATCAACATTTTTATCAATAATTGTACATAATAGGAGGGGATGATGTAACAACAGGGGTGTGTTCCATGTGGATCACTTGTTTCAAAGGGTGGGACTGTCTAGGACTATGGGATTTTTGAGTCTGGACATACATTATTTCTGGGATGGGTATCGTTGAATCAACTCAACAGAACTTAATACTGGTTCCACATTCACTCAATCATGGTTAGGCCTAATACATTGGTCTATTTCAATTTTATTCATCTTAATAGGATACTTTATCTAACATATTATACACTGCCTAATCCTATAGTCCATTCATATTTTGACCTGATCTATTGTGAACCCACAACCTGTTATAAACTGACCCACCGGGTTCTAAGCCATAATTCCCCAATCCTCCTCCATTTGGCTAGGAGTTGGTGTCCGATACTGAGTAGGAATATCACACACATGGGATTCCTTAGTGCATGGTACATGTATGAATTCACATAAAAAAATCTCCATTTACCATTTCAATGATAATAATCTGGAATAAAAAAATTCTTGAAAACATCTAATCCAAAACCAAATTAAAAAAGAAGTACAAAAAGGAAAAAATTCAATCCCACCATAAAATGTAAAAGAATATATCCTTCCTAGTAGGATAGGACCACTATAAAATAAAACCACCAGAACACACCCTGAACAAGCACATATAAACACCTAAGTCTATCAATATATCTAGGATCCTCCTACTTTAAGTCTTTCTGGGACTCCATTGAAATGCTCATCATCTTCACAAGACACGACATGTGCTATCAAAGCCCATGCATGGGTGAGTATAAAAATACCATGTAGGCACCAAGAAAACCCAAAAAATAAATATGAGAAGCTGAAAGTAAATAGTTTTCTCAAACCAAGACATAGGGAACCAATGAAAGATATAAAATCCATCTGACCACTTATTAGCCATGCATGACTAGTCAGATCCTTCCAAATGGTGTCTCAATCAAGATATGTGAAAAAACACAAGGAATACTTGAAAAAATAGATATAATAATATCATACTCCATATCTCATTATGTTCAAACCTAATACCCAGCTATATGATTATAATCAAGGAACAAAATAAATGTTAATGTAGGAGAACACACTCCATGGTCTCTTCCATCACATATGACACTCATTTGAGAGATATGATAAATTAGAAACAAACCTTCAATTCTTGATGGCCCATCCGAGAGAACACGCTTCATCAGGAGCAGCTCAATGCCCAAATCTAGTACCCAACACTATTTTCTTATCATCTATGTCATGCATAAATTTTAAGATTGTATTAAGTACCCATAGGGATAGGACCACACCTCACTACATCAAGGGAACACTACCTCTTAAATAGGTGTTGTGCATGATAGGTGGAGAGTCCTGCTCCTCGCAACCACACTCTATAGATGACATAGCTCCAACTCCCATAGATGAACATCCCCTAACTCTACTAAAATATAGGGAGTAAAACTCTATAGATAGAGGATATACACCTATGAATGATAGGAAAGTAAAACTCTATAGATAGAGGAACTGAACCCTAGCATGGATGGAGAGTAAAACTCTCTCTCTACCTATATGATCACTATGGGGGACCTCAAACCTAATTCGATAGGAGAGTACTAATACTGAGATAGAGGATCCATAACCTAGTCGACATGAGATTATTGACTCTACCAACACATTTTTTTTTATTGGGAAACCACACCTGAATATGATAGGGGATTACTGAACCCATGGATATTAGACCCGCACTCTGGAACATTTTGGGAGTACCCACTGAAACTACATAATAAGTAGGAGGGCCCATACCCTGATCTGATAGGGGAGTTATATACGAATATAAATGAATTATATGAGTGACCTTCACTCGGGTTCAATTAGGGGATTACCATGTATAGGAGATATATTTCATAGGGAGAGGACCCATGCCCACTATGTAGGATTTTTGTCTCCACTGATCTAAGAGGTAAGGAATCCCACACCCTAGAGTGACAGTGGAGTATTAGTCCAAACTTATATGTCTTAAACTAAAATTCTCTCCTATATTAGTCAAGTTTCCATCAAAGTAGTATCACACTCCTCATTCCCCATTCCACAACATAATAATATGTAGGAAACTTGTGCCATGATATTTCTGGGGATCACAGCTCTATCGACCAAAAGAGTTTAGTCAATCCATATCCTGAGATGGGTGAGAAATGAACTGACCCTGAAATATCTCATGTGATATAACCTGGCCACTATCCAATGATTCAGCACTGCTTAGCAACATTGTTCTAGAATTATACCTAATTGTATATCAAAATACACTATGAAGGATACCATCATGTTCTCTGTGGGAAATTACTGAGGATTATCTACTTGTAGGAATGAGTCTGATCCCTAAAGAAGGATATACACTAGGAATAAGATCCCCAGAATAGTAAAAATTGTATGATAGTGTCCACATGGAATGTTACATCACTTGAAAACCTATCAGTTTCTTATGGTGTGCAAATTTTCTATCCATGTGAGCTTACACAAAGTGTACATGGTGTACAAAACATGTCTACTATATCCTGCACCCCTGGCCGTGTCCTTCTCCACATGTATTATCCTGCCATCTTCCACACAATGTATACCCCTAGTAATGGCATGTACCAGTTAATTGAGCTCTTGGTACTGTTCTCATCCCATTCTCATGTACGACACCCCATGTCCGTGACAGTAACTGTCTACTTCCACATGACCATGTCCCTTGACAAGGGTACCCCAACCATGTCCCTTAGCCACACGACCTGGGCTCCCCACCATAACTATTTTCATACCTAATAAGAAAAATCAAAGTCACAAGGGAAAGGAATTGAGCTCTTCACTGGGACTCCCACACTAGTGAGATCACCAAGGGTTCCCATGCTGCCTATAAGCACACTGTCAGTGGAAAAAATGTAACACCACAAGGTTTTCTAAAAATAAATTGAAATTCATGAAATTTTATTTAAATTAGATATTTATAACTAGACATTAAACATAATTGTACTGCTTCTATGTTTGGAATTTTGAAAAAATGGTCATCTACAATTTTGTTCAGTAATTTATTTGGATTCTAATGGAACCAACTAGTTTTTTGGTGAAAAGTAACATACCATTATGAATAGTAATATGAATAGTAATATGACCATAATGAATAGAAAATTTTATTATTATTTTATTTTTCTAAGGCTTGAAGATAATTACATTTTGGTTAATTTTTTAATATGATATAAAAGCAGTTATAGTTTTAAAATTATTAATTTCTCAATAAAGTATAATTTTTTTTGAAAATTAAATTAATGATATTCAAAAAACTATTTACAAAAAATGGAGTTCATTTTTGAATTCTACATGTCGATAAATGGTTAGGGTGAACTTTTGGGATTTTTCTGAAACATTTGATTACTCGGTGAATGGTAAAAAATACAGTTTTGGGTTTTGGTGTGTTAATGACATCATTAAAGATGTAATAATGATGTAATAAATCTGATCAACTATTGTACAATTAAATAATATTTGAGGTTTCCCATTTGGATAATACCAGGGGCAAATACCATGGACAAGCCCATGGTTTTTTAAATACCACTAATAGGGTGTCCCTCGGAAATTATTAAAATAATCCCCCACCTTTTCTATAAATACCAACCCATTCCTTCATTTAATTCATTCCCAATTCCTTCTCAACGTATATATGGATTACTTACCTCCCTAGTAGTCCTCCCAAGGTTTCTGCGATCCCCCAAGGTCCCAAACTTCATGTTCTAGTAATTACTCTACTAGGTAAAAAAATTCTCAATTTCCTTCTTTTTTTCCATTCAAGTTCTCTTTTATGTGGTTTAACTTTCAAGATTCCAAACAATGTTATTATTTCCTTATTATTATGGATCTATTCGGTATTATGATTCATTTATTTATGGGTGACCTTGGTCCCCTCTTTTTTTTATATTTTCTAAAACCATGTTTCATAACCTTTAGGATGTCGATTTTTTGTAAGGGATTTCTCAATTATTCTTTTATTTTGAGTTAATTTATTTTCTTATTCTTTCTTCATATCCTCTCAAAAAAGAATAATAAAAGCTCCAAAAATTATTTATATTATATATGTTCTCATTTTCATTGAAAATTCATCATCATTATTTTTATCCTCTCTCACTTATTCAAGGAATAAAAACATTGTCCGTGATGTGTCGAATTATCGACATCATGGTCGATGTGATTTAAATTTTCATTAATTGCTGCATGTCTGGTCAGGAAACCATTTTTATTGTTTAACCAAGTTATAATATATGTATTATTTCTAATTC
The DNA here is from genome assembly GCA_963277665.1 of Viscum album. NCBI lineage: Eukaryota > Viridiplantae > Streptophyta > Magnoliopsida > Santalales > Viscaceae > Viscum > Viscum album. Next base: position 1,017,827,460 of record OY728138.1, on the reverse strand, counting down.
ATGGTTCTGTAACTCTTTTGGAAACATGGTTTTAATTTATAAAACAAAATGAGGTCATTATTTTCAAGGAACCACTAAAATGATCTAAACGAACATCATTAATATTTTAACTTATGAATCATCATCATGTAATAATTCAAAATTATAAATGGAATATTCTATGGTTATGAAAATATGAAAATACTACTCCTTTCCAATTCTGTAGTTTCACTTCCAATCAGAAAGAACTATCCACCATGGACCAAACTTAAAAATCATGTAAAGAACTCACCACAGTGCAATGAACAAAATACTAACAGTTGAAGGGTGAAATGATGTAATTAAATTATCATATAAGGTATTATAATAAAGTATATGATTTTTTAATATATTAATAAAACTCTTTTATCTATTATAAAAGTGTTTTAAATGAATTTGAAGTAATACAAACCTGAGGTAAGGGAATTCTTAACCCGATTTCCATTATTGGGGTTGAACTTCTACTTCATTATTTATGTGGTGTTAAAATTGTCTGTGTGATGGATTTTATTTATATTATGTTTAATTATGTATATTTTAAATTCTTATACTTATTTCATCCGAAATATTAAGTCTCTCTTCAATTATATGATTTATGTAATGGGTTTTTTCTTTAAAATCATCTTTTAAAATTCTTTTTTACAAAGACCAAAAGAAATGTTTTTATGATATTATTCATGTTGTATGATTATGTTCTTTTAATTGGTAATTGTTTATGATTAAGGGAATGACCTATATTTCCCTACAATTTATTGGATATGTGTAAGTTGGAGGTTTTCCATATGATTACTCCAAGTGTAACTATGATGGTTACGCAAACTGTAAGGTAGCTGTGAGGTTTACAAATGATAAGGTAGCTGAGAGGATTACAGGATTATGTAAGTAATTACCCAAGATACCTTTATGATTATTTTTATGTTCTCATGTTTTTGTGGATCTTTTTTAATTATTAGTTTCACAAACTAATTAAATATGGGTGACAATCATATATTTTGAAAATATTTTCATACGTTTCATGTATTCAGGGACTAATGTGATCTTTCCTTCTTTGACATCCCTTACTGAGATTTTTGTTCTCATCCCAAGTTTTTTTCAAATGATTTTCACTGGTCATAATTATGTGTAATACAAATATGGAATCCATGTTAAATGTTTGAATAATTGTCAAAGGGATCATTCCTTAAGCTTTATTGTTTTATTTTTTGAAAAAAATGGAAACTATTTTTATGGTATCCACTCTATAAAAATGCGTAAAGTTATAAATGTATTGTTTCCTAATTCTATAATGTTAAAAACTTTAAAATATTCTTAATGTAAAAGGAATTGATTTATCTTCTAAAATAATGATTATGTAATGTGATAAAGTTGGGTCCTTATAGTTGGTATCAGAAGATGGTTTAGATAACTTTAGGGATTAGGATGATGTTAAAAGAATACCGTAAATGATTTTTTCTCTATGATTAATTTGAAATGTTTTAGCATTTAAATATTTAAATGTTTTTTCTTCTAAAATATTTATGTTTAGAATGTTTTTACGCAGAAGAAATATGGAAGCTTAAGAAAAGAGGCACCAGAAGAATGACATCCTTTCGAATCTGCAGCCTAGAATGGTAGGGATTGGAACTGACCAATTTGTGACAGTAATGGCTCATCTAACACAAGAAATAAATGGTGGTGGAATCCATGTAAGAGAACAACCAGGGGTACCACAATAGAACATGACAATAGTGGAACATTTTATAAGACCACACCCTCCGACTTTAAATGGATCTTCTGACCCAATAGTGGCTGAAGGATGGATTAAATCTCTTGAAAAGATATTTGATGCTATAGGATGATCATATAATCAAAAGGAAAGTATTTACATTTATCGTTTTGAAGTTGAAGTTGATCATTGGTGGTTAATGGTAAAGAATATCAGGGATAAAGAGGATATTTATGCCTTAGAGTGTGATGAATTTAAAAGTCTTTTCCGTGAAAAATATTTTCCTAAGGTGGTGCGACTTATGATTGTGAAACAATTCCTTTAATTGAGGAAAAAGGAGGAAGATTTAGTGGTTTTTTATGAAGTTAACTTCACATGACTGGAGAGGTATGATCCAAATATTATTATAGTTCTTAATAGTAAAATAAACCACTTTTACTCAGGACTAGAGACAATGTATCAAAGGGTGTTGGCCTCACATGAATTCAAAAGTTATGAGAAACTTGTTCGATGTGCTAAGAGGGTAGAGATAGAGTTTTCTGATGATCATGTGAATTTTGTAAACATGTATAAGAAGAGGTCAAGATGGAAAATAGTCGGTAAGAATATATAAAAGAAATCCGATGGTAAGAAAATCTAGTTTCCAGTTTGGGAAAAGTGTGGCAAGAATCATCTAAGGGGATGTCTTAAAAAAATTGGGATGTGTTTTAAATGTGGAAAGTTTGGACATATGGCCTGAAATTTTAATGAAAATTATCCTAAGAATAATCCTAATAAGAAAATTGTTATGTGTTTTAAATTCAGTGAGATAGTTCACTATACAAATGCCTTCCCAAAGAGTGATAAAATGATGAAAAGAAGCCAGAATATAAGCAGAAAGGTGTAGTGAGATCCTTTGTGACTACGTCAGCAGATGTCAGGCCATCCAATGAAGTTTTATAATGCAATTTATTTGTTTACTCATATTTTTTTAAACTTTGTTTTGATAAGGGTTCTACACATTCCTTCATTTTTGAGAAAGATTCTGGTAAATTAGTAATATCATCTCAACAAACGAGACTAGAAATTGTTGTTAAAACACCAGGAGAAAATATTATAGTAAATAGGAATTATATAAATATTTCTATTGTGTTATATGGAAAGAATTTACCTAAAAACCTTGTTGTTTTACCCTTAGTCGAGTTTGATGTTATTTTGGGAATGGATTGACTTTTTTTTATCATGCAAAGATTGGTTGTAAGGCTAAAGAAGTTGTTCTTCCAAAAGATTGTCAATTTGTATACACGAAAGAACCCATACACTTGATAACATATTAGGAAGCTGAGAAACTATTGAAATATGGAAATGAATGTTATCTTGCTCATATTGTTGAAAATAACGGTAATGATTAGATTAATTATGTTCCAGTGGTTAGTGAATACCTTGATGTTTTTACTGATGATTTACCTGGTGCATACCTAATCAAGAAGTCGAATTCACAATTGACATAGTTCCTGATGCTAATCCAATTTCAAAAACCCCTTATTGTATAGATCAAATAGAACTTCGTGAATTGAAAAATCAGTTTTAGTATTTTCCTGATAAAAGCTTCATTAATCCTACAACTTCACCATGGGGTGCTCATATTTTGTTTGTTAAAAAGAAATATGGTTCAATGAGACATTACACTGATTATAGGGATTTGAATAACATCACTATTAAGAACAAGTTCCCTTTGCCTCATATCGATGAATTGTTTGATCAGCTCTAAGGATCCCAGTAGTTTTCCAAGATTAACTTGAGATCCGGATACCATCATCTAAAGGTGAAGAAAGATGACATCCCAAAAATAGCCTTTCATACTAGATATGGGCTTTATGAATTTGTTTTTATGCTGTTTCAGTTAACTAATTCACCTTTTGTATTCACAAATATTATGAATAGAATATTTCATGAGTTCTTGGATAAGTTTGTGGTTGTGTTTAATGATGAAATTATTGTATTTTCTAAAAATAAAGAGGAACATGAAAAACATATAAGGGGTTTTTTTCAAACATTAAAGGAAAAAAAACTGTATGAAAAATTCAGAAAGATTGATTTTTGGTTGCAGAAGATTTTTTTACTTGGGAACATTGTAAATAACGATGGAATAATAGTTGATCCTACAAAAAAAAGTGGTTTATGAATTTCCAAGACCTAAAAATGTTATAGAGATTCATAGTTTTCTTGGAGTAGAAGGTTATTACTGAAGATTTGTTAGGAACATTGCACGATTATCTAGACTGATAAATAAGTAAACATGAAAGGGGTTAAATTTGTTTGGAAAGTAGAATTTGATGTTCATTTTCATGAACTGAAGAAGATATTGGAGAATAATCCAGTTTTGGCCTCGCCTTCCCAAAATGGTGAGTTTGTTATCTAAAGTGATGCTTATTTTAAGGGAATTGGTTGTGTTTAGATGTAGAATGATCAGGTAATTGCTTATTCTTTAAGACAACTTAAACCTCATGAGTGAAATTATCCCACACATTATTTGGAATGAGAAGATGTGGTTTTTACTTTGAAAATTTTGAGGCATCATTTATATGGTTCCAGATGTCAAATATTCACTAACTATAAAAGTCTAAAATATATATTCACTCAGAAGGAATTAAACATGAGGAAGAGAAGATGGCTATAACTGTTAAATGATTATGATTTCACAATCAATTAATATTCTGTAAAAGAAAACAAAGTGGTAGATTCTTTTTGTTGAAAACATCATACATCATTAACCATGCTACATTTGGAACAAGATCCATTGATTAATGATTTGATGAATTTTGGCATAGAAGTTGTTGGTGCAGGGAATACATATTCTTTGTTTTAGAATTCAGTGTAGTCATAACTGTCAGATGGAATTAAGAGATCATAGAAGGAAGACTATGAGCTACAGAAAAAGGTATAATGGATTAAAATGAGTAAGCTTCCAGAATTTTACCTTGATAAAGACTATGTTCTAGGATTTGAAAAAAGGTTGTGTGTGCCTTGTGATTTCCAGTTGAAGAATAACTTATGTTTGAAGCTCATAGTTCTCCATTTTTAGTTCATCCGGATAATACTAAGATGTATAGAGACATTCTGGAGTATTATTGGTGGGATGGAATAAAAAGAGATATTTCTGATTTTACCATGAAATTTTTGACATGTAAATAGGTTAAAGCTGATTGGAAGTTTCTGAAAGGGATGATTCAACCTTTTCCAGTGCCAGAGTGGAAATAGGAGAATATATCCATGGAATTTTTGGTTGGACTACCAAAGACTTCTCAAGGTAACAATGCAATTTTGGTTACTATTTATTGGCTGACAAAATATGTACATTTTCTTTATATTAGAGATAAAATGCCTTCGGATTAGATTTATCGACTGCACCTAAAATTGATTTTCAGGTTACATGGAGTTCCTCTTTCCATTGTATCTGATCGAGATCCTAGGCTTACTTATAAATTTTTGAAGGTTATTTAAAAGTCATTGGGAACAGAATTATATTTCCGTACATCTTTTCACCCTCAATCAGATGGGCACTCAGAACGAACGATTCAGACATCAGAGGATATGATTCGAGCTTGTTCATTGGACTATCAGGGAAGTTGGGATCAACATAATTCTTTAGTTGAGTTTTCTTTTAATAACAGTTTTCATTTATGTATACAGATGAAACCTTTCGACACTTTTTATGGGAAGCAATGTTGGACTCTATCATTTTGGGTTGAAGTTGGTGAAAGAAAGTTGATAGAGCCAAAATTAGTAAAAGAAGTGGCTGAGAAAGTGAAGATGTTTCAATAGCACATGAGGATAACTCAGAGCATGTAGAAAAATTATGCAGATAATAGAAGTAAAGATTTCTCTTTCGACGTAGGTGACCATGTTTTCGTTAAAAACTCTCCTTGGAAAAGTTTGATGCGTTTCAGTAAGAAAGGGAAGCTAAGTTTGTGGTTATTCTGTCCTTTTGAAATCATAGAGAAAGTTAAAATATTTGTATACTAATTATCTTTTCCTCTGAGTTTGTCTCAGGTACACAATGTTTTTCATGTTTCGATGTTGATAAAGCTTGTTCCATATTCATCACATGTCTTGAGCCCAGAAGTAGTTCAACTGAAAGAGAACCTTTCTTTTTAAGAGAAACCAATTCAGATTCTTGATCTAAGGGAATAGGTATTGAGGAATAAGGTAATCTACTAGGTAAAGGTTTTGTGTAGAAACCATGTGGTAAAAGAAGCCACATGGGAGTCTGAGAATGTGACCAGGGAAAGGTACACTCACTTGTTTAATAAGAAAATAAAATTGTGAGGATGCAAATTCTAGAAGGTGGGAATAATGTAACAACCCAAGGTTTTATAAGAATAAATTGAAATGTATGAAATTTTGTTTAAAGTAGATATTTATAACTATCCATTAAATATAATTTTACTGCTTATATGTTTTGAATTTTGAAAAAATAGTCATATATTATTGTGTTCAATAAGTTATTTGGAGTCTAATGAAACCAATTTGTTTTTTGGTGAGTAGTAACATACCCTTATGAATAGTAATATGACCATAATGAATAGTAAATTTAATTATTATTTTATTTTCTTAAGGCTTGAATATAATTACATTTTGGTTAATTTTTCAATATGATATAAAAGCTGTTATAGTTTTAAAATTGTTAATTTTTGAATTAGGTATGATTTATTTAAAAATTAAATTAATGATATTTAAAAAATTATTTTCAAAAAATAGACTTCATTTATGAATTCTACACATTTATAAATGGTTTTGATGAATTTTGGGGATTTTTTTGAAATAGTTGATTTTCCGGTGAATAGTAAAAAATACAGTTTTGAGTTTCGGTGTGTTAAAGACATCATTAATGATGTAATAAATCTGGTCAAATTGTGTGTTGTTAAATAAGATGTGAGGTGTCCCAAGTGGCTAATACTATGACAAAATACCATGGGAAAGCCTGTGGTTCTACAAATACCACTATTGAGGTGTCCCTTAGAAATTATTAAAATAATCCATCACTTTTGCAATAAATATCAACCCGTTCCTTCATTAAATTCATTCCCAATTCTTATTCAATGTCGTTATAGCCTCCTTACCACCCTAGTTGTCCTCCCAAGGTTTCCTCAGACCCAAAGTTCCCAAAATTCATGTTCTAGGAGTTACTCTACAAGGAAAGAAAATTCTCAATTTCTTTCTTTTTCCATTAAAGTTATCTTTTATGTGGTATAACATTCAAGATTCCATACCATGTTCTTATTTCCTTCTTATTCTTGATCTATTATGTATTATAATTCATATCTAGATGGGTGATCCTTGTTCTCTCTCTTTTTAACATTTTCTAAAACCATGTTGCATAGTCGTTAGGCTACCAAAGTTTTTGTAAGGGGTTTCTCAATTATTATTTTATTTTGAGTTCATTTATTTTTTTATTCTTTCCTCATATATTCTTACCCAAGAGGTATTAAAGCTAAAAAAATCATGTATATTCTGGTTACTATCATGTTCATGGAAAATTTATCATCATTATTCTTCTCCTCTCCCACTTATTTAAGGAATAAAAACATTGTCCGTGATGTGGCGAATTATCAACATCATAGAAGATGTGAATTCAATTTGCATTAATTATTTCAAGTCTGGTCATGAAACCATTATTATGGTTGAACCTGGTTATAATATATGTATTATGTCTCATTCATGGTTCTGGAATTCTTTTTTACACATGGTTTTAATTTATAAAACAAAATGAGGTCGTTATTCTCAAAGAACCACTAAAATGATCTAAATGAACACCATTAATGTTTTAGCATATGAATCATCATAATGTAAGATTTAAAAATGATAAATGGTACAAGTTATGGTTCTAAAAATATGTAAATACCAATCCATTTCAATTCTGTAGTTTCACTTCCAATCGACAAGAACAATCCATCACGTACCAATCTTAAAAATCACATAAAGAACTCACCACACTGCAAGGAACCGAATACTAACAATTAAAGGGTGAAATTATGTAATTAAATGATCATATAAGGAATTATAAAGATGGATATTATTATATAATATATTAATAACACTTTTTTAACAATTATATAGGAGGGTTAAATTATTAATAAGTAATACAAACCTGAGGTAAGAGAATTCTTAACCAGATTTTCATTCTTTGGGTTAAACTTCCACTTCATTATTTATGTGGTGTTAAATTTTATGTGTGATGATTTTTGTTTATATTATGTTTAATAATGTATATTTACTATGTGTATACATATTATATACACTCTATTAAGTATATCTTCAATTATATGATTTATGTAAGGGGTTTTTCCATTGAAATCCTATTTTAAAATTCGGTTTTACAATGTTCAAAAGAAATGTTTTTTTGCAATTATTCATTTTGTATGATTATGTTATAGTTCTTGGGAATTGTTTAAGATAAAGAGTGGTACCTATATTTCCCTCCAATGCATTGGGTATTTGTATGTTTGAGGTCAACTGTATGGTTACTCCATGCGTAACTGCAGTGGTTACACAAACTGTAAGGTAGTCGTGAGGGTTACAAATGATAAGGTAGATGAGAGGGTTACAAGATTATGAATGTAATTCCCCAAGACACCTTTATGATTATGTTTATGTTCTCATGTTTTTTTGGATCTAGTTTAAATCTCATGTTTCATAATGTAAGTATATATGGGTGACAATCATGTCTTTTGAATATGTTTTCATACTGAAAATTATTTTTTTATTAATAAGGCCACTTTAAGGAAGGAAGTGGGAAACCAAAAGTACAACAGACCCAAACAACAACAAACAAAACCAGGAATCACCTCATCCAAGGAAAAACTGCGCCGCTCACTCCAAGGGAGAGCCACTCAGCGACCCCATGCAAGCATGGTCCCTCCCGATGGCAAGCCATCCCTCCGATCAGCCACCTCCCAAGTGACCTGCCAAAGAAGGAGCAGCGTGTTCTAACCCATCCGAGCCGATCTGGTCCTCCGACCTTCCACACACAACAAGAACAGCAACTTGACAACACATTAGGAAGAGAGAATATAAACAGATTCATTGAAAACAAGTCGAAATCCACCAGAGGCCGTGTCCCTAAACAACTTCTAGGATAAGTCACAGACCTGCAACAGGGGGTACCCCCTTATCAAGGCCTCAAAGGCAGTGGTCAATCTATTCCAAACCTGCATGTACTCCACGAGACTGATCAACCACTTGTTGAAGCCTCCAACTAGGATCGAATCCTGCTTATCAACCCAAACATTCTACTATTCATTCAGCTCCGATTAAAGGTTCTGACCCATCATTTTGGCTGCATCCTCTTCCGATGCATTAAGATATAACACCTGTTCTGACACCACATCCTCCGAGCTTAACACCAAGTTCGAGGAGATTTCATGTTGTCCAGGAGAGCTAAGATGACACATGATCTCCCTGTCCAGCGCCTCGACCGTTGGTTTTTTAGTTGACCGGGTCCTCATAGGAGGAGGTAAGGAGGAGTAATCCTTCCTACCCCTCCTCCTCCTCTTCCTCATGTAACTCCTTGACTCGGTTTCGACTTCAGAAAAACTTCTACATATCCCATCAAGTCCTGCTTCCCCTCCACCATCAACACACTCCAAGAGAGCATGCCCCCTTATCTGACCTTCCAACCCGAGGCCATCAGTGTTCCTCCTGTAGTCTTTATCATCCACAACCAGAGAAGAAGATTATACTCTGGAATCCACCTCACCCAGTTCTGCAAATCTGTTTCTCAAAAAAACTGGGATCCGGGCTGGAGCAACACTCTCTGGTAGGATGCCAGAACCCGAACCCTCTAGGACTCCAATGTTGTTCTGAGCCTGCACCTCCTCCCCATTTCCATTCAGCTGACCAGGGGTGTTACCCAAGGAAGGCCCAACCCCATTTCCCTTTCCTTCTTCCTAACACAAGCTTCCCCAACCCCAGACCCATCCTGTAAAGCTGGTTTCTCGAAACCCCTGCCCATATACTGCATCTGCAAATTCTGAACCTCCCAGCCCCTAAATTCACCTGGAGGCAGAGAGATCCTCGCCAATGCCTCATCCGCCAGAATCATACACTCCTTCCCCATGCTACTGGCCGTCTGACCTACACCTAAGTCCTTCCTGAGGCGATCAAACACAGCCTTCACCTGAGGCCCCGAGTCCCTGGCAGTATCCTTCAAGATAGAACCGGCAGATCTCGCTCTCCCCGAGCCAGAAGGATCCACCATCGAATCGTTGGACACAAGGTGCAACCCCACCCCCGGTTGGCAAGGAGGCCTGTGCTATTAATCCCCCTAAGGAGTCTCGACAGAACTCAGGTTGCACACAGCAGGTTCAGAATCATGGCCGGAGCCTGACCCATCTTCTTCGACATTCACTGAGACACCCTTATCCACCACAGAAGTATCAACCACCACAGCCGAAGCCCTTTTGCGGCATTCCTCCAGACGGTGGCCTTGTCTATGGCAGAAAGAAAAAAACAAAGACCAAGATTCTTAAAACACACTTTGTACGTACCTGTATTGCCCCTCGATCACTATCCACACCTTGTCGGGTGGAGGATGAGAGAGCTCTACTTCCACACAGATTCTCGCAACAATCGGGTGCACCATTGCATCCGTTTTCCAATCAGCACAGAGGAAGTGACCCAGGGAGTTACCTATTGAGCGGAGGAGGGATGGCTTCTGAAAGGGGAGTGGAAACCCTGGAAGTTGAATCCAGATCGCCACAGAGGAAGAGTCCCAATTCATGTTCAAATCAAACGTCCAGCGATTGAGATGGAACGGTAATCCTCTAAAGGACCTGCTAGCTCGAGACCAGGCCAGCGCCATGTCGTCTTCATCAGCAAGGCAAACAAGGATTTGTCGCGGCCCGAGAAGACCGATGACCGCACGACGACCTAAACCCCAATCCTGATTCACGTACCTCTCGAAAACCTCCACCGGAGGCCTACGACGGGTGAACTTTGAAACCAAGGCTGTGGAAAGAAGTGACGAAGCTTCCAAAAATTCCTTGGATGAGACCAGGACCACAGGTTGACCATTACACACTCCAGGAACCTTCGGAGTGACCTCAATGTCAGGGAAGAAAGAGCGCCACCTGAGAACATCATCTCTAGAAGAAGAACCCAGCCCCTCCCCCTGACGGGGAGGGGCCGTCGCCGCCACCATAAAAGCCAGGGCATCCAATCGCCCGTCGCCCGTCGCCCGTCAAGGTACCATCATTACACACCTTGAATATGTTTTCATACATTACAAGTATTCATGGACTAATGCACTCTTTCTTTCTGTGAAATCCCTTATTGAGATTTTTATGCTCATACCATGTTTTTTTCTAATGATTTTCACAGATTATAAGGATGTGTAAGATAAATAAGTGATCCTGGTTAAATGTTTGAATAATTTTCAAAGAATTAATGTCTTAATATTTAATGTTTTATATGTTGAAAAAATGGAAACTGTTTTTATTGTATCCAATCTGTAAAACTGTGTAAGGTTATGAATGTATTCTGTCCCAATTCTCTAAACCTATAAACTTGAAAAGATCCTCCATTTAAAAGGAAGTGATTTTTGGTCTAAAATCAAGATTATGAAATGTGGTAAGGCTGAGTCCTGATAAATACAATGGTCAAACCACACCCAACATCTAGATCAAACTAGGTTATAATCATTAAAAATGGAAGGAACTTGTCTCCTCTATTATGATGGGTGGAAAAAAATCAAGCACCCGATCCATCTATGGTCATATGGTCTAGCAGTACACCACTTCTCTAACATGATCAAGATGCTGATGTAACCTGATTATTCTCATCTGAACCTAGAAGAAAATCACTATACCAACCTCAAGTGACTCGCATAAAACTCTAATGTCGAGTAAATGGGGGTAGAAACAACAAGTATACTGAGGAATATGGGAAAATACTATATCTTACTAGGCTTTCTATATGTGATCCTCCAATTTCTTTTCCTAAATGTGGAAATAAAATGAAGAATGGATAGTGTAAAATCAAACCACATTAATAAAACATCATAGGGACTAAATCACCACTGTAGAATGTTTCTATGGGATGATATCCCTCTATCAGTACAACCAATAATACAGGTCGAGTAAAAAGTTTCAAATAGTATCATTAGGGACATATCAGACACTCAAGAATGCCATAACACCAAAAATAAAAGAGTCAAAGGAACTCATCCACTACAACTTGAAACTATCTTATATGGGAGTAATTGAATCAAATTCATTATTTTAATCAAATAAAAAACATGTGATGGTGGGTAAAACATCTCTATTCCTTTTGAGTCTGAAGATATGTCAAACAACACTACCTCATGGCTCAACAAATTCCCCACATCACCCTATATAATCCCTAAGTAAGAAGTGGTCAGTAAATAGTACCTCAAATAGTGTCTAAAAATACTACTGGAAAAGTAGATAAGACTCATAGTGTACCTTTAATAATCCTTGGAGCCTTTGGGTAATGGGATTATGTAACCTAAAACTGTCCTCTCCCCCCGTCCTCAAACTCAATGATCCTAGAATGGACCAATAGAGGGTGGTAGCATAAACAGATTGAAACCCATGCCACCTCATAATACTCTCCCTGCTCTTTCTTTGTGCCCTCCACCATATAGAACTACATGATCTAAATACTACCTCATCCAAGGCAGTCCATTGACTATCTCTATCTCAGTATAACTACAATTCAGATAGTCTTGAGCAAGATGTCCCCACTCGTTAGAGGCATACCATTGCTTCTCCTGGGACTAACTAGGTCCCCAACACGACTCCTTCTCTACAAACCCATGCATATGAGTATGGTCTTGAGTATTCCTCCTATTCCATGATCATGTCAACTTCTATCTGCTAGCTTATACTTAGAAATATTCCCCATGATCACCACCATTGGTCACATTCGATCGAAACACTTCTAGGAATATCTCTATTACTATATCTCACACCAACAAACCTATATAAGAGGAAACACACAAGGATACCTCACATGATGGGATGTCTCTATAGAGTCCCTTATCAAAGGTCTGACCTCTGAATAATGAGTCTCAAACCATATCCAAGGAGTACCATGAATGGTCTATGAACCATTCTGAGTACTCTTCCAATGTGATGCTACCATTACAAATATTTAGAAGATCTAGTATATTAACCAATATCAACGTGGCTTAATAAAACTCTTCCTCAAAGACCCCTCAAACTACAACCAAGAGAGTGCCACATCGTCTTGGGTATACATCACCAAAATCCACCATCAATTGGAAAAGACCGGTAGATGTCTTTCTGTTTAGACCACCATCTAATCCTGATGTGTCCTCACAAGGTGGAAAATGCACGTGACTACGTCAAGCCAGTCATTAGATACCTAGGGTTTAATATCATTCCAACACTGGGGAGGTCTCTACCTATGGAAGTAATATACTTCACCCAACCTATGTGCATCCTCAAATAGAACTTCTGGAAGAACTTTCTCCTCAAGGGGAGGTGGCTCAACTAGTAGATGACCAAGAGGTAATACCCCATGGATAATGACTTTCTCTAGAATATCCTCAATAGGTGGATCATCATCAAAATCCATCATGGAACCATGTATGGTTATCTTCATGGTGGAATCTTAAATACAATAATGAAAAACCATGATCAATGATTATTATTGGGGAACTGACTCAAGAAGGACAAGAAACCTATAAATCCTTGTAATATGATACATGTACCAACATTTACCTAAAAATATAGAACTAATGTATTATGTAAAAAAAGGTAATCAGAGTCCTGGTTAATGGATATATCAGCCACCACACCAGCACTGGAGTCCCTTTCATAAAATAAAAACTCAAGACACATTAAATTTGTCACCATAAATCCTAAACTAAGATCATTTTTATAAAATAAATACACTGGGTCCAAAATTGTAACTTGCTCTGGTACCACAATGTCATGACCTGAACCACTGAATCTCGATTCGTGACTCCTCAAGTCTACCGTAAATAGGTCAGGGGTAGGTTTCTAAAATGGCGTAGGCATATCACAGACATGAGAGGTCTTATCCTATTGTACCCATATGAATAACCCACATACATCTATATGAAATTGTGAATAGATAATAATATGGACAAATGAATGCATAAATATTTCACATAACGAGACTATAAAATAAGTCAAAAATAAATAAAAGCCCAATAAAAACTGTAAAAGAATCCAACCTGCTTAGAAGGTGGGGATTACTATTAGATTAAACCACCATAACACACCTCATCCAAGATCTGATAAATACATCGAGTTTTCAATCTCTTTAAGCTCCAAGTGATCTAGGTTCTATTGGAACTCTTTTGAATGTGTTTTCATATACACAAGAAGAGATATATATGGTGAAACCCCATGAATGGGTGTGTATAGAAATACCCAGTAGGAACCCAAAAAACCCACAAATAAAAATGAGAAACTGAAAGAATGTAGTCTGATCGACCTTTGCCATATGGAATCCAAGAAGGAGATAAAATCCATCTCAACCACTCCTCAACTATACATAACTATTAACATATTTCCACATTGTGTTTCAGTTAAGATATGTGAAAACACCTTAAGGAATACTAGATAACACACAAATATACTTGTCTCAGACTCTAGTTCTCATGAGGTTCCAACGTCATAGACAGACACATGATTCTACTCAAGGCTAAAAATAAATGCTTGTCCAAAAGCACACACACCATATAATCTTACACTAAATATAGAACTCATCTAAGAGATAAAATCCATCTAAAACAACCATTCCAAACATGAAATACTATCCAAGAGAACATGCTCTATCATGAAATTCTCCATGTATAACTCTAGTGTCATACATTAGAGGCCAAATCATCAATATCTTGTGTCCTGAGAAATCTCAATGGTACCCAAAGAGAGAGTCCCACACCTATCCCCTATACACAAATAATTTAGCACAAATCCAACATATTAACCATGCATATCCCCTCTAAATAGCGAGTAAAGAGTGACCTTAACCTATAAAATTCCTTGCAGTTGAGGGAGTACTATCTTTTAACCAACTCACAAAACCTCTGATGTACCTATTGGGAGATGCCCGCACCTCACTACATTGAGGGAGAACTACCTTCAAACAAGCTTTCATTCATAATAAGTGATGGGTCCCCTCTTTTCAATTGTGCTCCATATCTGAGGGAACTCTAACTCCCATGGATGATCCCCTCCCCACCACTACTTTAAGATGGGGGAGTAAAACTATTTAGGGTAAGGAACATAACCCTATAATGAAAGAGGATTACATCTCCACATCTATCTATATTATAAATAAGGGGGACCTACACCCTGACTCGATAAGGGAGAATAGACCCTGAGCTAGATGATCCACAACCTGGTATGAAAGGAATGTACCAAATCTTTCTAAACATCACATATGGAGGACTTACACCCTGATACGGTTGGGGAGTACAAAATTCAAAAATATAGGACTCACTATATATATCCTTAGGGAAGTACCGACTCTAACTACCAAATGGGTTTTGATAGACCAAAACCTAATAGGATTGGGTAGATCTGTCTCCATCTAAAATAATTATATAGGGGACCTGATCCCTGGTCTAGTCAGGGGAGTGCCAATATAGGGATAAATAATACATATAGTTAGAGGAATCATTCCCACAATGGGAGAGTTCTGTCTATACTAATATGTGAGGTAATTGGAACCCACAACGTAGTCCGATAGGGGATTACGAGTCCCTACATATCTCAGTTAATCCAAACTATTCTCCAGTATCGGTCAAGCATTGATCAAAAGATTATCACACTCATCATGCCTCACTCCGTAACACACCCATAGGTAAATAGACCCACACCAAGACATGATAGGGGAGAACTATATTAATGTCTTATAGAGTATAGGGGGCCCATATCATGATACAACAAGGAAAGGTACCAAAACTGACATCTCTCACATGATCTACCCAAACCACCATCCATGATTCAATATTTTTAATAGAATCATTCTAGAATCAAGACACAAATTACATCTAAGTAAACCAAAAAGGATATAGTCCGGTTCTAGATAGAAAATTGTTCAGAATAAACTACTCATAGGCTTGAGTGTCTGATCCTAATAAGGTTATATACTAGGTGAAAGATCCCAAGAACTGTACATGACATATACTAGGGTCTACATGGTGTGTGATCCTACCAAGAACATAGAAGTGTATTCTTACACATAACATGGATAGCCATGTGAGCTTATATAATTTATAAATGGTGTACACAATGTGTCTCACGTCACCCAGGCCCTTAGTTGTGTCCTCCCACACATGACTCAACCAGCCGTGTCTCCCACATGTTGTTTACCCCGAGTACATAGAGTGTCTAGTCTTACCAACCTCTAGGCTATGTTCTCATCTCGTTCCCATTTACAAAAAACCATGTGTTTGTCTCTATCCATGTACTTCCACATGACCATGTCCCTTAACATTGCTACCCTGACCATGTCCCTCGAGCACATGAACTAGGCTCCCATCATGGTTTGTACCACTTTTATAGGACATGTAGTCTCGAAAATTTCATCTTCCTTGATCAGTAATGGCACAAAATGTGCACCTATACAGTACACACTATTTGATCAAAAATTCTAAACAATAATTCCCTAAGAGATGCTCGAAACACCCTGATTTGTACTGAAACATACTGATTGACCCCCAGGTGATCTCTAGAAGTCGTAATATGGCTATAAATCCTTATAAAATGCATAAAAAGGGGTATAAGTACAAAAACAAAAATCTAACTAACTCTTGGATAAATTTCAAACCTTTATGTTGAAAAATGTGCTCATGATCTTCTAAAGATTGATCAAGTGATGATCGGTATCAAGAACAGGGCTTAATAGCACCTTTTGTTATCAGATCGACCGCCGGTTGTCTATCTCTCAAGGGGGATCTATCTATCTAACTTATTTGTGCATGATTATGTTTTGGGAGAGGATATTTTTTTATTTTTAATAAAATAATATATTCAACTTTCTTATGAGCGCCACCAAAACAAATCACCCGACACCAAATATTTTTATGTCATTCCTAGGCCAAAAACCATGTTTGGAACTCATCCACAGTCTGCAATTTATGAACCAAGATTTTTACCAAGAGTTATTACTTATTTAAAAATTTATTTGGTGCATGTGATGTAATCAATCTAATATTTTTAATATCACAAAAAATTTCTTTTATAAACCCTAGAATATCGCACTGAATCAACACTGAACTTAGTGAATATTCATAGAAATATTCTAACATTTTACACGGAAAAAACTAGAGTATGTATGTAACACTTGTCATAGATACCACCTATCATGGTAATTTTATTAGTTGGGTGACCTTAACCATATAATTCTTAACTAATAACCATTTCCTTGAAGCCCAATGTATTACAGAAACATGAATCAGTTCCTACCACTATCCTTCTTTAGTGGCTCTCAAGCATCGACTCTGGTATCAATATCCTAGATTTTTATATGGATGTAGATATTTCCTCAGTGTAACATCCCACTATTATGTATATTATAAGTAAAAATAAGAAGAAAAATATTAACATTGGCTGGGTGAGGGGTGGGATCACCCTTATATGTGCTCACATAACCACCACACTAATGATGGTTGATTTTATACAATGTTATTAGTCCTGATAAAGATAAATAACCTTATTGGTGGGAGGGGGATTAGGGTATTTAAATATTTTCTTTTAAAACTCATCCATAATCCTGTTCGGTAGTTAATAGTAACATGTCTCAACCTCATAATGGATACCAAGTGATAAAAAAATATAAAAAAAGTAAAGAAAATAATTGGTTCAAATAAACCATAATAATCCAAGGAGTATACATGGTAATTACACCAATATTATTAAACACTAATATAACTAATTTTATAATTATTCATGGTTTTACTAACCCAATAAGTCTACAACCATCACCATGTATGAAGCTTACCACATGAAAATAGTTTAGGAACTCGCTGCTCCTCTGAGTGTTATTATCTTTGATCTTCCCAAATCGGTTTTTTTTAAAATATAAATAAATCATGTTTACTTTTATCTAATTTATGAACATTACAAAATATCTAGTGATATGGCCTTCTGGAAATTCACATCCTTTTTTTCTCCCCTTCCCGCTATGATCAAAAAATCTATTTATCTTCTCCCTAATTTATAGTGTTTGTTTTAGGATTACTCTTGTGTTATATTTTTCTAAAATTGTTGAAATTTAATTATTTTTTCTCTCCAATTTCTATCTTCTATGATCCTTATTATTTCTTTTTATATAGAGAGTTCACAGATTTTATGTCCTCTCTATTATTTTTCAATTTCTAAATTTTTTTCATAAACATTCATGTGAAAGGTATTTCATTTGGATAGATTTAACAGTAAAATCAAAAGGTTTTACTATTTTATTCACTATAAATAGAAACACCATAACATAAAGAAAATTCCCCCTACATGACATGGTCAACAAAAAGTCTCCATGTTTTATGGATGTCACACAAAAAATGGCCTCAAAACTATACAACATATCTTATTATAGAGATATACTTAAAATCGTTATTATCTAGAAAAAATACCATTTGAAATACTAGAAACCACACCAGCTTTTCCAATTTATTTTTCGACTTCAGAAGCCTTAAACACATAGTGCCTTTGACCAAAGTGATTTTTTTTCTCTAGTATCCTATTATAGTTAGTCTTATGTAGGTCCCCCATAGTATCCAAAATTCCTATAATGATCATTCTTGTTTCTAGTAGGGATTCTTGAAATACACTATAACATTCACCATAGATTTGTCTCAATGGATTTCCAATTTCAATTGACCTTATAACTACCAAATTTCTAAATGGAAACGACTCTTATCTTTTCTCTCTATGTTAGAGAAAAGAATTTTCTATAGTGATTAAATAATCTTCATTACAATATAGTGACTCTTACAAAAAACACCATCCAACAAAAAAAATCTTTTTTACCATTATTTATAACATTTACATATAGACCATGTAAATATTTTTATATAGGGAAATTTATAATGTAAAATTAACTTCACTGAAACATAATTAGAGAAAATATTTTTGTGGATACCTTTTCCTATGTAAGAATTGTTAAGCCAACCAATTACTATTGAGACCAAATATAATTAGAGAAAATATTTTGGGTCTGAGATTTCTGAAAAGACTGAAGGAGGTTCATGAGGAATAATTCTACGAAGGAATATGTTGTTTGTTTAGAAGGATTTCTGTTGAAGGATTTAAGCATAAAGATGTATCCACTTAAGACTCAGTATGCAGAGAAGGAATCTACAGTACGAGAAAGAGTGAATTACGCAAGTGGTACATGGAGGGAGATCTCTATCACGCATAAGAGAAGGTAGTTCGCAAATAGATAATAGTTCACGAATAGATAGTGATTCGCAACATTGGTTCGCAGGCTCAATTCGCGATGGTGGTGTGCAATAGAGAAGGCATAGGCAGTCCACAAATAGAGGAGGTTCGTGGAAAAATAACCAGTATGTGGAGGAAGTGAACCAACCAAACTCAGTACCCAGTAGGTGGGAGAGTAGGTGGTTTGAGAAACACACTAGGGAGAATTAAAAAGCTTCAATTCATTTTGTGAAAGTATTATACGGTACATAACAATACCCAAGAAGGTGGAATTAATATTTGGGTGAAAAAGGGACTTCATTAGAGCATCTACCAATTGTTGAGGATAAAATAATTCATGAAAATGAAGAGACCCACATGTCTATAAAATGTGTTTTCCATACAAGTCCATAAATTGTGAGTGGATTCCATTCTCAGAGAAGGTAATGAAAGAAGAGGAAGACAACAACCCTTTCCACTGGTAGTGAGCTAGATAAAGTGGCATAGGGGGTGACCCTTGGGAATCGAGTGGAAAGAACCTAAATTTGTGAAGGCATTGAGCCTAGGCATAGAATATCTATCACAAACATTGTACTCATTATTGGAAGTGAGACTTAGTGAATTTGGTATATCGACACATATTCATTGTAAGATACTTGGACATAGCCTAGAGAGGGTGAACCATGTAAAAATATCTATGTACATGCTTTCAAATATGTTCATATATTTCTATGGGAGAAAGAGAGAACTAAGTTTTGTTTAACAATAAAACTAGATCCAAAAAGAAAATGTTTAATCTATCATGCCCTGATTCACCCCAGCCTCTTAGGGTATTGGACCTAGTAGACCTAAAAACTGGTATCATAGAAGAGTTCAATGTAATTGGTTCTCTCTCAAGAAGAAGAAATGGAGGCGGTCAATCATAAAGGAAATACAGTATTTGATGGAAATAATTATCAACTATGGAATAATCAGATGCAACACTACATCCGATTAGTAGGGATGGATGTCCTCATAGCAGTAATGCATTGGATATCAGCTGGTAATAATAGTGGCAATTAATCAGAAGATGAAGAAAGAAAATTGTATTATGATGATAAAGGGATCACTGATTTAGGGGTATCTCTATCAAATAAAATTTATACGATGTCGATGTCTTGTAAAAAATCATATGAAATTTGTGAAATTTTTTAAACATTTATGAGGGAGATACAAAAGTCTGAGGAGAAAAGATATAGGTTCTATATAATAAGTATGAGGATCTTAGAATGAATCCTAATGAGATAGATGATGTATTCTTCGATAGGATTAATATTATAGTGGAAGACATATGGGGTGTTGTAGAAGTCACTAAAGATATAAATATTGTGAAACATATCTTGAGAAAACTTCCACTACAGTTCAATCTGAATGTTTCTATGTTGGAAGAAAAAGACCCGAAATAGAGGAAAATGGATAACTTGTATAATAACCTTGTATCATATGAAATGAGAAATGATGATAACGATGTAGTGGAAAAGGATTTTTCTAAGGATGTGGTTTTTAATTCCATGAATAATCTCTCTGTTGGAGATAGTCCTGAGGTGGAAAATATGGATGATTTCATGTCATATCTCTCCTATAATATAATACGGGAAAAGGAAATTTAAAAGTTAAAAATCCATTTTCATGCTTTCGATTCAGAAAGATTGGGAATTTTGTAGTAAAGTGTCCTAAGATGTTAGAGATGAAAATGAAGAAAATGTTGAAATCCTCTAAAAGAAGTATTCATAAAATGAGAAATGGAGGAGAAGTACGAGGAGAATGTTCTTCAAAATAAATAATCTACATTAAAAAGAGGATGATGGTTTAAAATAATCTGAGGTAGAAGAGTTGGAGGACTGTAGATATCGTAAAATAGATTCTTTAGTGGAAGTTGTTAGAAATTTAGTAACAAGAGAAGAATGTGATGATAAAGAAGGAGAAATTGAAGGAAGAGTTGATCTTTAGGCTGAATTTGAAGCATCCCTTGAATAGATATATATTTTGAGATGAAAACAAAGAAAGATAACAATGTTGTTCATGATGAAAAAATATTTATGCAGCAGTAGGAAGAAGAGAGTTTTGAGTCGAATGTAGAAATTGAAAAACTGAGGTCTTCAATTCCAGAAAGCATAGAAATGGTGGTTGAGTACAAGCTCAAAAATGAAGAACATAAAATTGAAATTGATAGTTTGAATAAAATTGGAAAGGATCAAATCAAACATATCGAACAAATAGAAGAGTCAATTGTTATTTTGTGACAAACAATTATAGATCATGAAAAAATATTAACTCTTAGTTCGACATTAGGAAGGAAGACCATAAAGGTAATAGAGAAGATGATACATGAGAAGAGTGGTCCGTCAGAAGAAAAGAAACAATCAATTATGAATGATAAGGTTGGTATTAGGCTTGATCTAAAACCGAAATTAGTTATGGTCCAAGTCAGACCACAAGAACCCACATCAAGATTGAAGATTGATTTGGGTAAAAATTAGAATAAGATGATTTAGAGAACACAAGGAAAAACTAGTGGTGCATAATTGGAACATAGAAATGTACCTAACCTAAGATTCTATTTTTTTGGTAAGATGGGAAACTATAAAAATGTATGTTCTATAGAAAATTGTTAAAATAGGGAACAAGACCAACAGAGGTGGTCATACATAGGCCAAAATTCAAGGTCATCATTTGATGGTCATTGTTTTTGGTGTAATGGACTCAGGCTTGTGGAATGATATTTCACATTAAAAATGAAGAGGAATGTGCTAAGGAAGAATGAATTTGTTCATAAAAATAAGACAAAAGTATCTTCAAGAGAGATGAAAATTTAAATTCAATTTGTATATTTTCAGGTTGAATATGGATCGTCATATAATAAGAATGATCAAGATTATCATTCCATGTCAGATATGAAGTAGAATACTTAGGTCAAAAAGAAAAGGAATGAGAAGTAAGTGGTTACAGAAATTGAATTCATGGCATCAGATCACATTGAGATATGGATCATTGATAGTGTATGGACTTCCCATATGACAAGAAATAAGAATCTAGTGATCAGAATCATTTATGATAAAGAAGGTAACATATTATTTGGTAATGATGAGGGCTTAAAAATCATTGTTTTAGGAAAATCCATGTTTGGAGGAAAAGACACGAGATGAGAAGATGTATTGGTTATTGAGGGGCTTAGTCGCAACTTAGTTTCAATCAATTGTGTGACTCAGGGCATGCCATATGTTTTTCCAAGAAAATTATGTATCATCATGGAAAAAAATTCTGATATTGTGTTGCAAGGAAATAGTATGAAAGGGAATATCTACCTAAAGAGTGGAGAAGAAGATATGAACTTTCTTTCCAGGTATGAAAAAACAATATATGGCATAAACGTTTTGGTCATATTACGCAAGGTTCCTTAGAAGATCTAATGAGATACATTGCAGCTCGAAATATCCATATTTTATCATGTGACCATACTCCTATGTTTGAGGCTTGTCAGTAGTGGAAAATCATTCAGAATACATATAAGAAAAAGGATTATAAGTCAACTATATTGCTTGAGCTGGTATATATTGACGTATTTTTTCCAATTTCGCCAAGGGCTATTGATGGGAGGAGTTATTATGTTCCCTTTATTGATGACTATAGTAAAATGACATTGGTATCAATAATCACCCATAAATATGAAGTGTTTAGTTGCATTATAAGATATCAAAGGTAATGTGAAAAGATGCTTGGTCATAAAATCAGGACAATTCGAACAGTTAACGGAACGTAGTTCACAAATAGACAAGTGACAGATTACCTTGAGAAACATTGGATAACGAATCAAGTTTCCACAATAAGAACTCCATAGCATAATGGAGTAGTTGAGAGGAGAAATCATATTGTCAAAAACATGGCCAAAAAAATTCTCATTGAGAATGACCTTCCAGAGAAATTATGGAATGAAGTAGTGATGATAGCAGTATACACATTAAATTGAGATTTAATTTTTTCAAAAAAGGAAAAGACTCTATAAGAGTTATGGTATGTAAAGAATCCATCATTTAAGTACTTTTAAATATTCAGAAGTAAATGATTCAATCTCAATAAGGTGAAATAGAAGAAATTTGAATCCTATGGGGATAAAGGGATATTTCTGGGCTACTCAAAGAAAATTATTGTTTATAAATTCTTCAATAAGAAGCTAGGAAAGATATTTGAATGTCATTATGTGAATATAGTGGAGAATGAATAGAATATTTAGAAAATATGTGATAATGTTTAGGAGGAAAGTGATGAAGAGAAGATAAGGTCATAGATGCTCCATATCCAGAAGATGATTTAGAAGAAGACTTAGATGATGAGAAAAAATTAGATTCTTCCTAGAGACTATCAAGATGAGGTGAAACAAATAGACATAACATAATAAGTGATTAGACATCACTAGTGATGAAAATAAGGATGAAGTATCTACAAAAAGAATCAAACTTATCACAAGTATAACCTAAAATCATTGATTAAGAAGCTAGAGTTAAGATTTGGGTTCAGGAATTGAATAAAGATCTTGAAAAAATTGAGAAGAATAAGATGTGGTAAATTGTTTTAAGACAATCAGACAAGAACTTCATCAGAAAAATGGATCTTTCACAACAAAATGAATGAAAATGGTGCTCTGATTCAAAACAAAGCATGAATGGTGTGCAAATGGTACTCCCAGATAGAGGGTATTGATATTAATGAGACATATTTACCCATTGAAAATCTAGAGACAATAATATTATTCTTGGCCATAACAGCGATAACAACTTTTAAGGTTTTCCAGATGGATGATAAATTTTCATTTGTTAATAGAGTTCTGGAAGAAGAATTATACATTGAGAAACCATATAATTTTCTCATTCCTGAAGATGAGAATGGAGTTTGTCAGCTGAAGAAGGATTTATATGGATTGAAGCAAGCACCAAGAGCATGGTATTCAAGGCTTGATTAGTTTCTAAAGAAGATCAGTTTCCAGCTTGGTGGATTTGATTACAATCTGTATTTCAACAATGGAAATAGTCAAAGGATGATGGTTCTAGTTTAAATCGATGACTTAATCTTTGGTGGATCATATGATTCAAAACGTAGAAAGTTTTCTGAATTCCTGAAAAGTAAGTTTGAAATGTCGATTATTGGCAAGATGAAAATTTTTCTTAGGATACATGTGATGAAAGGAATGAATGGAACTTTTATTTCAAAATCTAAATATGGAAAGGATTTTTAGAGATGATTTGAAATAGATAATTACAAAGAGATGAACACTTTGGTTGCTACCTGACTAAAACTATCACGAGATGATGAAGGCAAGGAATTTAATATCAAAAAATATAGGAAAATCATTGGAAGTCTGTTGTATCTAACAGGGACAAGGCCTGCTATTTTATTTTCCTCATACCAAGTAGTGAGGTATCAAAGAAATCGCAATGAGTGCAATGCGATTTCTATAAAAAAAATCGTTAGTATATAAAGGGAATAATTGATTTTGGCTAAATGTATAATGAAAAATATCAACTAGAGTTATTAGGATATACAGATGAATATTGGGCTGGTTCAGTAGATAATAGGAAATCAAAAAAATGAGGTTCCTTTTATCTTGGAGGGTTTTGTATTTCTTGGTTAATCAAGAATAAATATTGCATTTCATTGAGTACTGCATAAGCAGAATACATTCTGGCTGCTCAAGCTTCCACATAGCTATTGTGGATAAGTAAATAACTTGAAGATATGAGAATTAATGTAACATATTTAATTGAAATGCATTGTGATATTTTGAGTGCGATAAATCTTAGAAAAAATAATGTCCATCACTCAAGGACAAATAAAATTGAAATCAAATATCATTTTATCAAGGAGAAGGTGGAGCAAGGGCTTGTGAAGTTAGAGAATGTACCTACAGAACAACAAGTTTCTAATATTATTATTAAGGCCTTACCCAAAAATGTGTATGAAAGGAATTGACTAGATCTTGGAGTCCAGTTGAATCCCTACACTTGAAAAAGTTTGGATGTGGGTACCCCTATCATCGAGGTATGACGTTTCTTTCCCTAATGTAATGATAAGTTCTATTTACCATATTGTATACAACCTTGATGTTCCCTTTGGGTTCATCGACAAAGGGGGAGAATATGTGACTTTTCAGGGGGAGAAAAGACATTGTGAGAATCTATTAATATTTGGGAACTTGAAGTTGAGATGAATCTCGTTAGATGATCTATAATATAGGGGGTTATTAAATCTGATTATGTTTTAAGTGATTGATCAATGATTATATATAATGAAGGATACGGTTTGTGATGAAAATAGTTCATTGTTATCCATGTAATAGTATGGTATCAAAAATTGGTGATTATAAATGAAGTGATTCATTTATTAACTTTTCATTATTCTATTATTTCTCATGTCAAGCATGGATCATGTGGGATTATAGTTTGTGATGAGTAAATCCTTGTTTTTTTATTTTAACCATATGAATAAAATGTTGGTTGAAGATGGAAGGTGCTTTATCAAGATATAAAAATGCAATGAATTGTTTCAAGGAGAGTTGTCCACAAACCAAATGGGGGATATTGTTGGGAAAAAAACCCTCAATGTGTTCTCTCAAAATGTTTTGGGTGTAATTGTGTTTGTTGACAAAACCAGATGACAAAAAATGAGTATCGTTGCTATTTGCTGAAGACTATTTTTAATGTGGCATAGTTTCCAAGGGTTTTCCAAATTTTGGGCCCTCAAAATAGGGAGTTTGATGTTGGAAAAGGAATGATTTTTTCATAGGAGGGAATGGTATGAATAATGTTGATGAAAATTGGCAAAGGGTGAGAACCTCATACCATAATTCATGGGCCATATACCATGTTATGGTAATGGTACACGGAGCAGTAGAAACATTATATGGGTGTAGTTCGCGAAAGCAAAAATGGTTCGTAGAGGAAGGTGGTGCGGTACACTGATGGATTTTAATCGGTAGAGGAGATAGACTACGTAGGAGCAAAGGCAATATGTAGATTGTGTGGAAAAACTGTTTTTGGATGGCTTGTGGTTCGTGACGGTTGGATGATCGGTATGCGGTGTAGACTGGATCAATTATTTGTGAAATATTAAGTTAGCAGTTTTTGTGGATATCTTTTCCCATATAATAAATTTGAAACCCACCAATTACTATTGTGACCGAATAAAATTTAAAAAAAATATTTTTGGTCTAGTATTTCGACAATGGCTGAAGGTGGTTCACGAGGAAAAATTCTACAAAGGCTAAAGTGGTTCACGTGGAATGAATTCTGTCGAATGATTTAAGAAGAAATGTGTATATTCTTAACACTTGGTACATGAAGGAGGGGTATCTGGTATCAAAAAGATTTAATTATGAAAGTGGTATGCGGAGGGAAATCTCCGATACGCAGAAGTGAAGGCAGTCCAGAAATAGAGAATAGTTCACAGATAGATTGTGATTCACAGCGGAGGTTCACATGATCGATTCACAATGGCGGTGCAGAAAAACAAAGGAAGTGACAGTCTATAGACAAAGGGAGTTCATAGAAGAGGAATTAGTACGCATAGAAAGTTATACGCATACCAAACCCAGTACTCAGTATACAGGAGAGCAGTTGGTTCCCGAAACACACCAGGGAGCTTGAAAAAGCTTCAATTAAGTTTGTAAATGTATTTTTCGGCACCTAGCAGTACCCGAGAAGGTGGAATTTAACTAAAGTTGAAAAAGGGACATCAACATAGCATCTACCAATAGTTGAGGATGCATGAATTTATGGAAATTAAGGGACCTACATGTCCATAAACTCAGTTTGAACAACAAGTCCATAAACTGTGAGTAGATTTAATTCCAGGAGCAGTGAGAAAAGAAATAGGAAGACGATTACCCTTTCCACTTAAAAGTGAGACAGAAAAAGAGGAATAGAGAGTGAACCTTGGGAATTCAGTGAAATGACCCTAAACTTTTTAAAGGTAGTGATCCTGTCCATATAATATTTAACCCGAACATTGTACTCATTATTGGCAGTGAGCATTAGTGAATTTGGTACATCAGCACATCATTGTTGTATAAACTTTGGTTGTAGCCCAGTGAGGGTGAAACATGTAAAAATCATTGTGTACATTCTTTCATATATGTTCATATAATTATATGGTACAATGAGATAATTTAGTTTTGTTTAACAATGAAATAAGATCCAAATGGAAAAGATTAATCTATCATAACCTGATTCACCCCCCTCTCCAGGTATTCGACCTAATGGACCTAACTGTTACTCTATCAAACTTTAACACATTTAAGACCTTTCTATTAGTCTATTAAGTTCCTTTATAATAATTAAAATATCCTTTAAAGAAATAAAAATCATAAAAAACTCAAAGATATATTTTTCTCAAAACAATTACTTGTGGGTTTAATGACCACCCTTCGAAAGCACCAATGTAGATACACTATATTTTTCTTTTAGAACTCCATAATGGATATAATATATAAATTTTGGAACCTTTTTCTTTATATTATGCATTATTAATTTAATATTAATCTAATATAATACCATAGGGTTCAATATCTTCATAAAAAATAAAAAATAAATGAAACTTTCCTCAGGAAAAATACTTCTCATGATTTATGTTCCCTCCAATACTTTATTAATATGATTCTAGCACTGAATAAACAAATATAAACACTCACCCTTTCTATACAACCATTATCATAGTTATACCCCTTTTAAAATAGGAAACATAAATCTAATACTTCATATCTAATCTTGGAAAACAACCCCAAATAACCCATGGACACCGTTGTTCCCTTTATTAATCAACCCATAGAGCAATTATATGAAATTTTACAAAAGAGAGTGATAAATCCAAACATTTAAAACTATATAGTAACTATCCTTTACTATAAAAATAAAATCATATAGGGGAGGTGGGGTACCTTCTTCTAAAATATCTAGATGGATGGATATGGTTGGACTCTAAGAACCAACCGATGCCCTAATAATCAGGTTTGGGTAGTGCCTTTATCATAATTTCCATAATATTATTCCCCATTTACATGTAATCCAAATTAAATGGATTTTTTTTTATCTTAAACAATGATAAAATAGTAGTCTATCATGAATTTATATTTCCTTGAGTGATAGACACGATTTTTTCTAATAATTTTTCAACTAGATATCAAATACACCTCAAAAAATCAAATCTTTCTCATGTATCGATCAAGACTAAAACAACATGCTCTTGATGATGAATTCATCTTATAAAAATTATTCTTAAACCAAAAAACGTTTCTCTCATCTACATCAATAAGAAATCTGTATGATTTCTTTATTTTCACTTCCACCTCAAGGAATAGACTGAATAATGTTGGTTTATCATCAAGTTAGTACACCTTGAACTCCACTTGTACTAACATATCCAAGAATAACCAAATAGTTTCCAAAAAATCGATGGGGGAAAATTTATAATCAATATCAATGAATTAAGTTTGAGAATACCCATTACACCCCAACACTTATTTGTTTTAAGTGAAATTTATATCCTTTTTGATTTAATTACAAAACAACAATTTCATTCCATTGATATTTTTTTTCCATCCATGGAATAACATCCTAAGTATTATTCTTTTATAAATGTTCAATATTTTCATACATAATTTCAATTCAATTACCATATTTAGTAGGCCCTTACAAAAATTTAATTTATACATCAGATATAAGAGATTTTTTATAGAGTATTTATCCTCCTTGTTTGTACTATATATTTCAAATAATCAATTATATTGTTATCAATTATTTAACATGAATTCTTATATTTCATTTAGTTTTTAACTTGATTCAATTTACACTTCATTGATGTCTTCCTATAAGTTTAGTTTATATCCATATTATTTCCCTAAAAATATACCTTTAAAATCCCTTTACTATGATGTTTCATCATTGTTCTTATGAAAAACCTGTTCACTAGATTGTGAATTATAAAAAACATCCAAAATAATGAAATATTTAATTTTATAATTTTCTATATATTTTTTATAGAATTTGTATGCCTTAAATTTAGATTAGTACCTCAGATAAATTACATTTTCCCGATGTGCATCAAACTTATGGTTATTATCTTTATTGAAAAAACACATTTACTTCTGAAAACTCAAAATTATTTCAAAATTATATTCTTATTATACCACATTTCCCATGGTATATTCTATTTAATAAAACCAAAAAAATCCCTCTTATAGATTTAGACTTCTATAAGTACTAATTTTATTAAATATAGATATAATAAATCTTTTTAAATAATCATTATTTAGTACATGTATTTTGTAATCTATTTCATCCTCTCAATTAATATATTTTTATGGAGGAGTCCTTATCATCAGAGCTTTGTAATAGATCCCATTATTTACAAGATATTCTTTCATATGATTAATAGTGATATCTATAAAATTATTAGATTATGATTTATTAATTTTATCCCAAGAATTATCTCTTACAAACTTCAATAATGTTTAATACATACAAATAATTTATATTTATTAGATATTACTAGCATCTGTTCCATCATAAAAAAATCATCAATGAAAAAATGTACCTCCTTCCATAGTTGTATTTGGGTGTTATTGTCCCAAAAAAATGATGTCCACTATTTCAATCAAATTTTTTGAGTCCTTATCCTTTAGCTTGTATATATTATGACATATTTCCTCCTTTTTAGAAGAATCACATGTGTGAATGCGGTGGTGTGTGATTTTTGTAAAATAATGTGCTCCTTAATTCTTCACAAAATCTTCTACGGACTTTTCTCTAATGTGGCCAATCCAATTATACCTTAAATTTTTATCTTCCTCCTTGGAAAGAAATGACCTCTATTACTTTTCACCAATAAGGATTAAAATACCCTTTTAATGCTTTCCCGAAATTTAATTATCTCATTATATTCATTTAATGATGAAAATTTTCTTATAATAATTCATGTCATGCCTCGAGTCACATGAAAACATTACACTATGTAAGTTATGACTAAGGGATTGAACAATTGAAACATCCATGACCATAATTTATTTTCCATCAAATTTTTTATTTTATAAATCCAATGATAATCAATCCTTAACCATTAGAAAAAAATGAACGTATATTTATAATACTGGATGTCTATGATAATATCTTTGTTTCCCATCATATGGGTTTCCTGAATGCTTTCCAAAATTGATAGACCATATCCATATATTCTTATCAATGTTATCTATAATTTCCCACCTTGTCCTTTATTTTTTGGTTCATTTAAGATGATTCATTTACTTTGGTAGTGAATTATATTATTCAACATATATCTCATTTGAAACATACTCATCATGTAAAGCTAGTAATTTATTATGATTTTTCATCATTCTTAATAATGCATATATCTTCTTATTTTTACTTTCATGAATCTACATTATAACACCAATTTTTACCCTTGATGAAAAATTAGTAATGTTTTTTCCATACACTTCAATATAAATAATATATACCACAAAAACATAAGATGTGTTAGAAATTGTGACCATATTTTTTTATTTATATTTATCCTTGAGGTTCTATTTTTCTATGAAATGCTTATATTTTGGGTTCCCTGCCTTCTAACAAAAATAACACCAAATTATCTATGTACCAATTAATTAATTTTCTACTCCTTTTGTATATACTCTAAATTTATATAATCTATATAAATCAAACTTCCTCTAAATTATAGGTGATTATGATTTCACATAAACCATAATTTTTTTTTGTTTGTGATCAATACCCATAATATATTTTCGTTTTCCTTTGAACCACTATACCTTTTCACTTGTGTTTAATTTTTTTATTCACTCCCAATGTGTTTACTTAGATTTTGTGCTATCTGACACACTCAAAATTCAAGATTTTATTCCAAAAGTTTGAAATATCTCATGATTATCAAGATTTCTCCACATAGTTATGAATATGGGTTCAAACTCTTTGACTATTTTGATATGATATTTCACTAAGTTAGTTAATCACTCAATAATTTAGGGCCGATTTGCACTTTTGATCTTGAGAACAAATTCTTTTATTGAGTTTTTAGAATTTATATACATAATTCATTGAATATTAGAATTTTAATCATATATTGTTTTTATTACAACTAAATTTGAGGTTTTTAGTCATGGTTAAATCTAATTTATTTATTTATTTGGAACTCCAAATGTCAATATTATCAAGAAATGGTTCTAACACAACCTTAAGACAAAATATTCACTCTTATTCAGTTTCATCATCATCGTTGTTCTTAGATTATATTATATCTAAAAACTATAACAACTTTTTCACTGAGGTCTTATAAATCCTTAATACCTTCCACTTTAATTTATTCCAAGATAACATATTATTTTTCCTAATGTTTCTTACTTTTGAATAACTTAAAAAAAATTACATTATTATATATAGATGAGTTTTTTGGGTAATTCACCTTCATAGTTATCTCAAAAATTCCATTACCATTTTTTAGTATGATTTCCAAACTTTTCACCTCAATAGAAAATAAGTGGAAACTATACTTTGAATCTTAATTTTCCATTATTTATTGTTTTAGGATAGAAAAACATCACTTAAAGAATATCCCTTTCATAAAGATCTCATTTTAAGATGATTTTATTTACTTCATTATATTATAATTCCTTATAATATTTATTCATTTTAGAATCTTTTTTATTGTTATTTATCTCACATAAAACATGAGTCCTTTGAAGACTACCAAAAATCACAAACTAAGGTTACTTATATTTTAGAACTAATGAGTTTTAATTGAAATGATTTGGTAATATTTTTAGTATACCTTTTAAAATCTTCATAATATCTAATAATGTTCATATATTATGAAGGTCCTCTAAAATAATATTGAACTAATCAAAGAATCCATCAATGAAGTCATTTGGGATAATCCTAAATTATTTATACTTATTCCAAAAAATTTATATTTATCTTCACCCATCTTAAGATTCACCATAAAACATTTAACAAATCATTCATTATTTATAGTTTTTGGATGTATATAGAATATAATTAATGTATATAACATTAGAAAATACTCCTACCAACACATTGAATCCTTAGTAATTAGCATAAATCTCCCCTTTTCCTTTTTTTGACAACTCTTTTCTCTCTATACTTGATGAAATACCATGAATAGAAGTTATATATATGTTAATTATCAATTATAGGATGGTTTATATCATTTGATTCTTAATTTATAGAAATTTGTTCTATCCAGTATTAGAATACCATTATGGTTGAAAATTACTAATAATATTCAAAAAGGGAGATTAATTAATATCCTTTATTTATGATACTAGTAATTGTTCCCAAGAAATATAAATACCCTTGGGGAGTTTATTGGGATATTTAAATCCTTTATTTTCACCCTTACTGAAAATAATTATCCATGGTTATAAGGATGAAATGTCTTCTTCAAAATGGATATGAAGTGATATAGATCAAAAAATATTAGCGTAATGGTTTTTACTTGTTTCACCAAAATAGGGATAATCCAAAGAATATACAATGATAATATAATGATATATAAAAGTAGTAAGCACAATGATTTTACAATTTTTAATGGACACCCTTATCAACTAGTCTTATAACCACCATCATGTAGATTGATAACTTCCCAAACACATATGAAACTCATAAACTATGCATGTTCTATTGGGTTTGATATTCCTAAATAAGAATGTGTTTATAGTAATAATAATGTTTTTATTAGATTCAATTTTATCAACTTTATAAACTTTAAAAAACATATAATTATGTAGTCTCCTGGAAATCCTCTTATTTCATTTCTCCCATTCTAGATTAGATATAATAATTCGTTATTATTCATGAATATTTATAATTGTTGTCTTCTAATACATATTTTCCTATGTTTTAAAATAATTTCTAGAATTTCCCAATTGCTTATTTTCTCTCAATATATTGAATGATTCTTCTAATTTATTTTACATAGAGATATCCCAAAATGTAAATTCCTTTCCCTTCTTCTTCTTTTTCCAGATGTATTGTGTAGTAATTATTTTGTAAGTCCATTACGTTGGTTATATTAAACTCTAAAATCATCTTGTTGTACCTTTTTCTTCACTAAATCTAGAAATTCCAAAACATGTTAAAACACCCTCCTATATAAAATGGTTAAATAAATCCTTTGAGTTTTATTGATTGAACTCACAATGTGGAATTTTTCTTATACACTAATACAAGACACATGGATAAACATATAAGGTCACATCCTTAATAATTACATAATGATGTTTCTTTAGACTAAAATTCACATCCTTCCATTCCAAAAGATCATTCAGGTTTAGAGCTTCGATAATTAGGTCACAAATGTTACATAAAAACCCATATATTAAAAATTAGACACTTCTAATTAGAATCAATTTTTCACAATATATAAAACTATTTTAAGGAAACAATTTTTATTTTCATGATTAATGTTTATAACTGTGAACATGAATTTTCCTTTGTTATTACCCATAATTTATACCTTTGAAAAACACATAAACCCATGGGATGGGCCCAACAAATGAAGTATGGTACATAAAATAAATAAACCTATTAGTCCATTGAAAAAAATTAAATTCCATATCTTTATTTCCATTATCAAATATTCTTTGATAATATGAAATAAATCATATCAATAAGACAACTCCCACCTTTTTTCTTAAATAATAACATTATAACTCATATAAATAGAAATAAAACCCATTTTTAGTGACATAGAGAAATATATTCATAACCTATTTTTGAAATAACATGATACTTGTTAAATCCATATAATAAACATACCTAATTAACTATCTAATTATTTATTATAAAGAAAAGGAACATTACTCATTAGATTTAAGATATATAATGGGGATCACATTTTTTATAATATGTATCATGGTCACCCATTCATATAAATTGTATCATGATCAGAAATTTGTGTAAGATGTATCAGGCTTATGAAATATTTATATATAATGATCAAGTACTATATAAAAATAAAACAAAAATTATTGTTTTGATGGTATTATGTTATCATGGTTGGAGAAGATTTGATTGAGGTAGAAGAATAAATAGAATGAAGATGCTTGGTTAAAAACCATACCTCTACTTTAGAAAACCTATTTATTATTATATCTAAAGAATTATTAGGTTGTGTTTATAGTCTAAAAATTTCTATAGTATGTGATAAGGGATCAAAGTAATGGATTTGGGAAGATACAATCAAAACCAAAATCTTTCTTAAGCATAAATAAAAGGGGATAAGAGTTTATCTTTTATAAGTGAGGGAATTGGCACTTTTAGAAATAATTAAATAATTAAATTAATTTTAATTTACATAAAAAATGTATCCTTAACAATATAATTTTATGAAAGGATACACGTGAGTCTAAATCCACTCATACAATATAAATTTTTCATATTTATATTATTTTAACCTTATCTATTTGTTATAACCTATGTTAACCCTTTTGATGATTATCAGGATAATAAAGTTTTTTTACTATCTAATGGTCAAGATAGTTACTATAAAAGGAAAATTAGACTACAAATGAAAGATGATTGATATTTAAAACTATATAAAAATCCATTTTAGGAATATTTTTTTATAATGTTTAAATCATTTAATAAAATACTTTTATTATATAAAATTATTAATGTCATTCTTTGGTATTATTTATTTAATTTAAATTTGAAAACAACATATAAACCATGAAATTTGAATATAACTCTATAAAATATCCATAATATTTTATATTTATCAAAAAAAATTTGGATAACAATAATTAATTAAATTATATAACTATTAATATTTTTAGAATCATGTATTTTATTTTTCTATTAATTGAATAAAACCCATGCCAACATTCTGTAATAATATGATGTATTAGTTAGATATAAAAAATTAGAAATAAATCAATATGATAGATAAATTATTTTTCTATAAAATAACCAATTATAACAAAAAAAAATAATTTTTTATCCCTATCCCAAAATATTATAGATATTTAAACAAAGTGGGTGGAATTTTTGACTTTATCTTATACTTAAAAATAAGAAAGGTCAAAAATCATAGGAACATGGAGCCAAGTTGACATATTTTGGAAAATAGGAATGAAATAGAAGAAACAGACTAATTAAAATAGTAACTAAAATAGATAGTGTCAGTTTTATTAAATATTATATAAGTGTTTACCTTGGTCACTCAATTTACCCATTACCATAGTGATAACTATTTACTATAGTTACTATTTATAATGATAAAAATGAAAATAGAGTTATTTAAAAAGATTTTACCTCCTTATTATAAATATAGAATCCATTTTTCAATATTCAATTTCTAGATGATCTAGAAATTAATTTATGATTAATATGAAGGCATAATTTAAAGGAATTTTTCAAAAAAAATGCCTTTTGAGCCCAAAAATGAGATTATACTGAAATGAGGTAAAATAATGACCCAAATTTGATTATATAAAATTAAATAATAATTATTTTACATTTATATAAAAATGAAATAAAAATTGTACTTTTTTAAAGGAAAAGATAATTTTACAAAAACCAATATTTTTCATTATTCACTAAAAATCTATGTTTTTAGAAAATTTAAAAATTTCACACAAAGAATTTTTTTTGTTGATTTTAAAAATGAAGATTGTTTTTTCAAAGTAAAATAAAACAATTGGAAATAAATATTTTAAAAAACTCATATATCCAAACTAATTTAGTAAGTATAAAATAATTTTTTTAACTAGAAAAGTACTAAATATTTTTATAATGAATATAACTTTATAAAATATAATTAATGAATATTAATAAGATATAAAAATTATTATTTCAAATATTACATGGGTTTTTACATTCTAACCCTCTATTTGAAATTACATCTTATCAATTTTATTCATTACGTAAATAAACATGGATATTATTCCATTATAACATTTTAATATCCCTTTATCACTTCTTAAAATATAATGTTCGTAAAAAAACATTAACATGAAAAATTAATTAATTTTAAAAAAATTAATCTCTATGGTTAGTAATATTTACTAGCTCTTCCATATAGTAAATTTTATCATCCAATTGAACTAGTTTTGGAAACAAAACATGAGATGAATCCAACCCATATTTTTTAACATTGAAAAATGAAATATCTTATGTACCAAGGATAAAATATGGGTAAATGGCACTCAGTAGGAAACAGATCAAAATATCTCCCTGAATTCATATGATCTAATGAACCAAATACTTAAATTCCACTTTTTACAAAAATTTATATCCCATTTTACTGTAAAACATTAAGAAAACCATGATCACATACCTAAATATAAATATATTTCCAATAGTTTTATACATAAATTTTTATACTTTATCTATGATGTACTCTTGTTTTTCTGAATAATATTCACATTATCAACCAATTTATTTACCAACTCTTTTCCCATAAACTAACTTTCTCCCAATCCATTACAAAAAAACTAGATTTTGACACTACTTTTCATACAATGAACTAAAACATCCAATATGTATACTAGAATAAAAATTATTGGTCCAAGAAAAATAAAGCAATGAATTTTTTTGACCCAACATTTTTTGTAAATATATTGACCAAGCATGAAGATTTTATAAGAAGTTATGAATCATTCGGTTGGACTATCCATTAGATTAAGGATAATTTTTTTTCATCAACAATTTAATTTAGTACTAAACAACTTCTGATGTCCTTTCCCAAAAATTAAGGTGAAATTGGGATCATGATCAGATAAAATGGAAGGAGGATGTCAATGAAACTTCACTATATAATTCAAATATAGTCACAAAAGATAATCCAAATACAAAGTATCTCAAATGGGAAGGAAATGTACAGATTTAGTTTGTCGATCAACAATTAATCAAATTTCCTTATTACCTTTAGATGTCATTGTTAATCCGATAATTTTATATAGGGATATATTTTCCCATTTCCAAATTGGCACAAAAAAATGTTGAAGAACCCCCTTTGATATTTTTATTTCTAGTTTAACCAATCTACATGTCAAATATTTCATTTTAAAGTTATAAATAAATTTTTTTATCATCTAACCACTAATTTTAAAAGACATTATCTATATATTAATTCTTCCAGGGTGAACATAAAATATGGATCTATGAGTTTCAATCAATAGATATCTCTTCAAATAGGAATAAAAAAGAACACATAACCCTTTTCCAAACTCAGAACATAATCTTTATCAATATTAACCTCTAGAAAGTTACCCTTCTTAAAAAATACTACCTTTTTCTATACCATAAAATACTCATCCTTTTCAGACTACTTAATTATTTATGAAAGATATGATTTAATTGAAAACTAAAAAAAATAGGGAATGTTCATAGATACACAATATCTTGTCCAAAAGTAGTCAAATCATTAAACAAAGGGTCACTTTCCGAATGTGACCAGGTTAGTGGTGGTTAATTTTTCTGAATCAATGTATTGAATACAATGTTTTATTTTCCTGGATCGTAATGAATCATGTAGTCATAATACTTAATAAATTCCATCCTTGTTATCTACCTCATGTTAAACTCTTTATAATTTAATATATAATTAAATATTTTATTATAATTATATATTTCACAATTTACAATATATAAATGGTGCCTCAAAATTTTAAAAACAAAAAAAAAATTAGTTAATTCTAAATCATATGTAGGATAATATTACTCATGATGTTTTAGTTTATGTGAATCATGATTAATACCATGATTATTTTTCGTAAGGAAACACCAAAGTCCCTTCAATGAAGCATCACCATATATAAAAAATTACACATTTCTTGAGGGAATATCTGACACTAGTTCATTAAGAATTATTTTTTATAGTTCTAAAAAAATCATCACACTCATTCATCCAAACTAATTTAACACATTTTCCTATTAACATTTTTAATGGGTTATAAAACAAAGAACGATTTTCAAAAAACCGATTTGAATAGCTTAATAAACCAAGAAAACTATTACTATCTATTATTTTTGAGTAATTATAAATTATTTAAAAACTGTATTTTTAGATTTTCTGATAGTTATGAGACATTTTGAAAAAATATTATCAAGGAAATAAATTTTTAGAAACAAAAATTATAACATACTAAATTTTCCAAATAGTTGTTTTTTTATTTAAGGTTTTAAAAAAATACTTATGGTACTTTAATTTTCATAAATAAATTTATAATATTCTAATATATTATTAATAAAAATACGCACAAAAATATCCTGATGGTCATGGATAAATTATTCATAAGATCCCTAAATATAGTTAGTGAATCAGAAAAACCAAATGGAATAACTAAAAAATCATAAGGACTGTATGTATTCTGAAATATATTCATCATGATATATTCCTCCTTCCTCTTAAATTAATGATACCTTAAATTTATATTAGTCATTCAAAAATATTATATTCATTATAAATGGTAAAAAAAATCATCAATATGTGGAAATAAATACTTATTTCCAATATTAATTTCATTCAAATATCCATAATTAATTCAAAGTATCATTGAACCATAAATATTTTTAATAAATAAAATAGTATCACCCTATAGAGAAGTGATAGGGAAAATAAATATTTTATCTATCAACTATTTCAAAAAAAATTTCAATTCCAAGTGTTTTAATTGAGCTATTGGATAAGGGGGTTTTGAAATCGTATTATCATCAACAAATAATTCAACAGTAAACTTAACCTCCCATCATGAATAAACCTGTGAAAATATTCAAGAAATACATCCATAAAATCATTCACTATAGGGGAAACTCTAATATGAACAACTTATTTTTTTTCATCGACTTGATATAAGAATCTTTTAATCCTAACTTTAATCAAATTATATGCTTATTAGTAAACTGTCAAAGGTATAAAATCACTAAATAAGACATTACTGGATCTTTAGAATATCTTACTATGATAAATTGAAATATAATCCACTCCTAAAATAATTTCAAACTCTAGTATTGGTAATTAAAAAATATTTTCTGGATAGACTATACCGATGATAAAAATGGGAAGATTACTAAAAATATTTGTTGTAATAATATTTCAACTAGGGTTTTCAAAAAATAAATATACCTTCTTTTTAGGAGGTGATATTAAAATTTTACATGAAAATTTATTAGAAATGATATAATATATAGATCCAGAGTTAAATAGGAAATTTTTATAATTCAAAAAATAGGTTACACACATTTCACAAGTTCATTAGATTTCACAATGTCAACTATAGTAGATGCAAATAATTTTCCACAACTTTTTTATGTAGATATTAATGATTTTTACTTAGATTAATTGACATAAGAAAAATATTATAATAATTTCCCAACTCATTGAAATTAAAACATATCACCATTGGATGGATATCTCATACACCATTCTTTTATTTTTCATAACTATTTTCTTTATAATCAAAATTCATATGAATAAACATACGAATCTTGTAACACCATTCATATATTTTCAATAATTCCAAAAAAATGTGTCTTACCACATTTGTAAAATTTTTGGCACTTAAATCCTAAATTTATAGTTAAATTATTAAATATTTCTTACAACTTCAACCACTTCATACAATTGTGACCTCAAGGAAAATAAATTTCTGCAAAATCTATCTCAATATAATCATAACTGTTTTATTCTTGTGAAAATAAATCTATTTTTAAACATTGTTTAAATCTTGAGTAAAATATATTAATTATACTATCAATTTCCCAAATAAATCTTGTTATATATGGGCCAATATAGAAAAGTTTTCTTCTTACATGGATACTGAATCTTTGTATCTTTCCCTTAATTATAAGAATTATTTCTCCAATCTATGTCCAATAACATTGGTATGTAATTATCTCGGAAATAATTCCTAAATATATCCCATTCCATATTATAAT
The DNA here is from genome assembly GCA_963277665.1 of Viscum album. Classification (NCBI taxonomy): domain Eukaryota; kingdom Viridiplantae; phylum Streptophyta; class Magnoliopsida; order Santalales; family Viscaceae; genus Viscum; species Viscum album. The sequence goes on along the minus strand of OY728138.1, from coordinate 1,017,787,321 downwards.
GTTCTTCTCTCTCCATCTATTACTCTTAACTAAATACCAACACCGATCAGATTCACCTTCAAATTGATAAATGGAAATAATTACCGTTTGAGGTCTTGAAAATCTTATGACTTGAAGTATCTTTTTTATATCATTTATCCATATTTCAGATACTAGTTGATATTGAGATTCATTGAATGTTTAAGGGTGATATTTTATTAAATACTCAACTACCAATTCATTCCTGTGTGGAAAATCTATTTTTTTCTCTAACATAAACACCACCACCATTTATATTATGCATCAAATGAGTTATCACTAAAAAATAATTTCACAGTAACAATTCTAATCATTTCATGATGCTAATTTGGAAGGATATTTTCCTCTAAACATCTTCATACTTCACTTCCCCTATTTCATTTTTGTAAAACCATTAAAAAAAATAAAAATATTATATGAGTAAACATAGTAAACTTCAAATGAAATATCATATCCACATAACTATAAACTAGAATATTTATAGGATAATCTATTAAAATATTATTAACCTCTAATGTTACCTAATCCTTTTCTCTAATTCCAATTATAAGGAACCACCCCGAAACGTTACATAATCAAGATTATTTAAAATATAATTCACTTTCTTGTTTTCCCAAAGAACTTTTATGTTCATAGTTTATATAATTATTTTATAACTCTTACATAAAAACATATATGTTATAAAGTAGATAATTTTACTTAGTATCAATTTTCCTACAATAGAATACCATTACAATTAATAATGTTTTTTAATAAATAATCTTCATGATATTAAACAAGAAACCTTATTTGTTCATACCCACCCTTAAATTCTATGATACAAATTTCAAAAACATCATATGAGAACAAAAATATCAATATAGGACATAAAAGAATGATTTTTTTTAGTAAAATAGAAAATAGAAAAATACATAAAATATTTACCTTTGTAAAATATTATTTGATATTGTGAAATAAATCATATCCACCTGAAAAACAAAATCTTATTTTCTCAAGGGAAACCATTTAAACACATAAATTGAAAAAACCCATTTTAAGTAATTAGAAAACTATATTCATGACCCATGTTAGAAATAACTTGAGACTAGTAAAATATATAGGATAAAACTACCTAGTTAACTCACTCACAATTTAATATGATGACGAGGATCATTACTCAACGAATTGGAGAGCTACAACGGGGATCACCCATTATATAAGTTGTATTAGACTCACATATTTGTATATGTTATATTGGGCCCACCATTTCTTATTAGTTTTATCGATATCACCCACTATTCATATATAATGAAGAAGTACTATATAAAAAATGAAAACATTTTTGTGCTTCCAATTATCATCATAATCGCTTTGAAAACTCTTTTGAAACCATATCCAAAACAATTTCATACATCTAAATAACATTTTCTTTTAAAAATCAATTTTTAAAACCAAAACTCCCTGAAAAAATGATATAGTGTTTTTCTTGTAGAAAAATATGAAATATTATAAATGATTCCAAAACTGAAATAAGGATTTTGGTGTTGGGAAAGACTGTTGATGAGGTACACATTATAATAGGATATTATTTTGTCCATTTTTTAAGAAATTCAAAATGTTTCATATAAGATATGAAAAAATATTCCTTTTTTAAAAGCATTGAAATAAAGTCAAAAGTGATATAAAATTTTATTTATAAATCTTTTTTGTTCATATAAATACATCCAGAAAATAATTTTAAGAATATTTTTATGAAAGAAAAATATTTAGAAAATAAATCATTAAAATAATTTATATGAGGTTTTTTGTTAAATCATCCCTTAACTTGAGTCTTACTCATCAATTTTGTTATTTTATATTGCTAAATAATAAAATTATTTTAATTTTTTACTTTTAAAAATAATCCATTTTTATTAGTAAGTTTCTATTTATTTATTACAATATAATATTCACTTACTTAGTCATTTAAGATCATGCCTGGGATTTTGATGATATTTAAATCAAATATCAAAAATTACATTAGTAGGATGAATATGGTCAATAATGTCATTATTAAATTATATAAAGAATAATAATAATGAAATAATTATAATTTTTATACAAAACTTTTTCTTTTTAAAGAAATTCTGAATGATGGTTAAGATAAATGAAGTACATTACAATTTTATGGATGGTAGGTTTTACATACTCATGAGTAAGGCTTCCATTTTAAATTATCATGCTTGAAAAAAGGTTATTATTATTTTACCCTTATATAAGGATAATTATATCATAAATTCTATATTATTTCATTAAATATTATTATATATACCCTTAATGTGATTTCATGATGAAAAAGGATTCACATTGCTTCATGGAGGCGGTGATATACCCGTATGCTCGAATAATGTTATCATTTCTCAATGAATGTAAATGTAATAAAATTGATTATTTATTAATTTTATAGAATTATAAATATTTGATGAAAATTATATATATGCATATATGTAAATTAAATCCATCAATATAACCATCCATGAAAGGTGGTGATAAAAAATGAATTAAACTGGTTCGTGAGGTGGTGGTCCACTTTATACATGAGTTATGGTTTCATTTTTCGTTCAATAGAATATAAGATGGATATAGGTTATAAAATAAACATAATAAAATTCTAGTATATATAATATAAATATTTTATTATCTCAATAGTGTTTGAGATGATTTTAATGACGTTGAAGAAGAAATAAAATGAAAATTCTTGGTTAAAAAATATATCTTCTTTTTTAGAAAACCACTTTTGTTTGTTTACCTAAAGAATTATAGGGTTGGTTTATAATAAAAAACGACTCTAGAATTTTTATAGGGATGTATGTAATGTATTTTTAACTGTGTTTTATGAACAAAAATATTTTTAAATTTGAAGAAATAGTAGAGAAGGTGCTATTTTATTATAGGCAAGGGATGGGGAACTTTTGAAATTACTTAAAGTAATAAATTATTATTTAATTTCAATGAAAAATGGATCCAAAGTGAAATAATTAGGATATAGGATGAGTATGTGTTGAAACAATTTCATTGAATAAATATTTTACATTTTTATATTATGTTTCTATAATTTTCTTTTTGTTTTAACTCATGTTAACCATTTAGAATTATTACCATGATAAAAAGGATTTAAAATTTTATGGGTCAAGATAGTGACAATAAAAGGAATTTTTTCCATAAATAGACCATTAATGATACTTTGAACCATATACCAATCAAATGTTTAAAAATAATAATTTTATCTACTTTAAATAATATAATTAAATATATTTATTTTAAAATGTCATTAATGTCATTTTTGGAACGATTTATTTAATTTTACTTTAAAAACATCATATAATACAAGGGATTATAATATAATACATTAAAAAATCCGTAAAATTTTAAATTTATCATCAATATTTATGTAAAATGGAATTAAAATAATTTTATTATCATTTATTTTATTTTTCAATTAATTGAATAAATACCAAGTCGACATTGCATAATAATTTTAGGTAATTATTTCATAAAAAAATAAAATATAATTACCATAATAAAAAACAAATTATCATTAAAATATTAATTTTTTATTTAATATTAGTCTTTTTATCTCTTTTAAAAAATATTATAAATATTAAAAGCAATAAACTGTCATTTTTAACTTTATATTTTACATAAATATAATGATGGTCAAAATAAAATACATATGAAAAAAAGATTAGATAAAATTATAAAATGGATGAAAATTTCTAAAATAAAATCATAAAATAGGATAAATTCAAGTTTTAGTGTCATATTTAAGTCCTTATCATGTAATTTTTAACCTTAATTACATGATTTACACATTATTATGGTGACAATTATTTACTATGGTTAATTTTTTTCAATAAAAAATAAAATAGAATTATTTTACAACTTTAGAAATTAAGATTCCAAGAATATTGTAAATTTTTTGAGATTCAATTTATTAAAGTGATATAAATTTATTTAAGATTAAAATAACAATTTAACAAAATAATTTGTTTTAAAAAAATTGTTTTTTTGCCCAAAGAGGAATTTATATCAAAATAATGTATAATAATGTTCCAAATTTTATTACATATAATTTAATAAAACTTTTGTTAATTTTATATAAAATTAGAAGAATAATGTTACTTTTTCTAAATTAAATAAATGTTTTACAAAAACTAGTATTTTTTATTATTCACTAAAAAATCAATCTTTTTTGAAATGTCCCCAAATTTTACCCTAAGATAATTTTGATGTTTTGTTTTAAAAAATGCAGTTAAATTTTCCTTATTAAAATTGTAATATTTTTAAATAAGTAATTTAAATAATAATTTATACGAAATATTTTTAATTAAAATAAATCTATTTTCATTTTTTGATGAAAAATTACTTAATATTATTATAATTAATATAAATTTATAAAATATAATTAATAACAATAATTATTACATGATGATGTTTTATAATAATATTACTTATGTTATTACAAAACAAGTTATAGTTTTTCTCTAGAAAAAACCTTTCAATCACCCAAAACCATGCCGACTTGTACTATTTCCTCTTTTTCTTCTGATGCCTGAAAATTTCCAAACCTTTGGACATAGTTAATGGGTTATTCTACAGCATAATACAACTTTTTTTATCTGATTACACTATAAAAATCAAAATTTCCATTAAAAGTCTTTCCATTCACAAAAATTATTTTAGAATACCTTTTTGGCATCCACCAAAACATAGTCTTCAATGGTTTCTCATTTTGATAGACCTCGTGAATAAAAATTTTATATATGGAACTGAATATTACATTGTCTCCTTATGACATAGAATTAACTATGAATAATGATAAAATGAACCTTACATTTTGATCTTGTGGCACTTTTACACTACACTTTAAAAAAACATTCTCTTACAAACCATTGTTGATAAAATTTACCTACTATCAAAGTGACACTTTTCAAATATGGAACCTTCTAGTGAAAACACAATTCACCACATCATGGTAGAGAAAAAACTTTTTTTTTCAATCACCATGACATTATTCTTGGTTACTAGACTTGATTGATCCTCTTCTATTCTCCCAACTAGCACAAACACATATTTATCTTTTTTCTTGATCTTATAATCCAATATAATAGACATCCAAATTGATTTTAAACATAATTTTGATAAAATATAATAAAAAAATGCTTCAATGGTTTTTTATGACACATTTGGCATTTTCTTTCTAGACCAAGATGTTTTTTTAATTCCACTAAGATGGGAAGCGTCATTGTTAGTTATTGAAGGTGGGTGAACTCTTACCAACCAGTGATTTCTATAATAATAATAATATTGAAATTTACAATATAGTATTATTTTGTTAAAAAATAAATTAAATTTCATCTACTATGATGAAATATGAACACACATGATTAAAAATACTGTTTTTGGAATTATTACAATTATAAAACCTTCAAAATATAATTTTAAAATATCCATTCCTCAAAGAGAATGAATTTGAAGTATTGAGGATTAATTAATTGTTTATAAAAAATGGCATGGATTGAGTGTGAATCACATATCCAACTTATGTTAAAAAAATTTAAATATCTATGTTCTATCAACTACTACAATAACTGTTTTAAATATTAATTATGGTCTTGGAGATAGTTCTTCCTGGTGATTTTGTTACATTGAAACGAATTTTTCTCTATTGGGTGTACAATTTCTATAATTCCCCAGATTTATTTGAACTCCTACACTAGAAATGTCTTGGAATTTTTATTTAATTTAATTTTGAATAAAATTTTTATGAATTCATATTTCTTAAATCATTTCTTTACATTAGATCACCACTTAGGAATCATGAAAAAAAATTAAAATCTATAAATAATCTCTATGAAAGTTTCTTGAGTGTTATAATATATGAATATTATAAATGAAATTTCAGGTCGAACCACTATTGAAATGATCAACTACAACTTATTAGGACATATATTTCTTCTAATCATTATGTTTTAATAAATAAATAAAAAATGGTGTAATTTTTCTATGATTATTCATTAAAAAATTTCTCATTCCCAAAAGTTTGATAGAGATCACTGGGAATTAATCAAAAGAATCCTTCCTCCAAGATAATCTATAGGTAGTGAAAATAAAATAATTATTGGGATGGATTTCCTTGATTCCATGTTCTACCAGAACCTTTAATTAATGTCTTGAATTAAAGAGAGAAAAATATAAATTTTGTTCAAGGTGTTTTTTAGCACTCATATTCAACATTCACACCAAATAAAAAACTGTTAGACTATTTATATAGGCCTTTATAAGTCATGATCCGTCCCCCATGTCCCATGCCGCAACTACCCCAAGACTGCCTTCTATAGGCTAGGGTCTGGTGACTAGCATTATAAAGGAATATCCCAAAAAGGGATGACATTTACTTACCAATACAGACACAGATAGAGAATAATGCACAAAAAACCACAAATGAAAGAAATTAGTACAACCACCACAACGTACCGCCGCTGAGAGTAAAAAAGGTGTAAACTAAAATTAAAGGGGCCTGAACACAAACCCAACTGAAAGGAAATTATATATGAAATAAGTACATGCTCTGGAGGTCTTCTTCCAAGGATCCTACCTGAAAGGTAGGTACAACTCACGGTCAGATTTCATTGCAGCACACCATGTCTCACGATCCTCCTCTAAGCACCGTCTAGCCCTGACTCCCCAAAGTCTCAGTCAAATATATCTATCGTCTGAACAAGACACAATAGGTTCTGGAGAAAACCATGAAGTGGTGACTATAACAATACTTAGTAGGTACCTAGAGACCAACTTTGGTCTCACAGAAATCCACAATGAAAAATTCCTCAAAACAAGATCTCAAAGTAAAGAACAAAGCAAAAGACGCATCTCACTCTAGGTATAACTAAATTACAAAAGTAAAGATGATTATTCATAAAAATATATCATATTATTATATTTAGAGGATATTATATTGATCTAGGATGGGTCTCTCTACTGATGATCCAAAAAGGGTCGCTCTACTGCGGATCCACGATGGGTCGCTATGCTGTTGAGAGTCTCTTCTTTCTTTACGTCACATCAAACCATTGGATTCCTAAACATAGCATTCTTTATTTCTTGAAAATCTTCTCCTCATGCCATCGATATTACCTCAACTTCCATGTAGTCCAACATAGAAAAACCAATCGGAAAATCCCGTCATAAGTGTCCCAATGCAATAGACGACATGTTGAGAGAACGCCCGGTTTGTAAGATATGAGCATTCTTTTTAAATGGGCCTAGTTGGATTCAAGTCTGATCTAACCCATACATATTCCAACCTCCAACAAAACTCACATAGAGTATCTCATAGGGAACTACTCGTTGAGAGGGTCGCAATTCCACAAATGACTCATCAATTAGATGCCTGATTTGCAAGATACATGCGTTTTAGTAAACATGGGTCAGTTGCATCTGAGCCCAATCCAACTCGGTCAAACCAACCTAACTAATCCTAGAATGGGGTCTTGCATGACCTTCCTTATCTTCCTGGCCCATTGGGCCTCACTGTGTCCAGCTTAGGTTGGTTGTGGGTCCAATCCACCAGGTCACCTAGGGACCTGATTTTATTTGGCCTTGCCCGTTCGGGTGGAGCAACCTCTTTCTCCCACCTGGGATGCAAAGAAGCCTATGTGTCCAACATTAATTTTCTGACCTGGTCCACTAAAATGAAACAGATCAAGGAACTGACCGAGCATCTTCGGTGCCACGGTCCAACTGGCCTAACTTGGCCCAGTGTGCCGGCCGGTTCAGCCTTTTCTGGATCGGCCCGGACCAGTGCGGTCAGTCCGGTTAGGGGAGTGTGTGACTGGTCAACCGACCACCCTCTTTAGTCAAACATGGACCATGAATGTGGGAATCTGCTCCACATGGTTCCCAGTGGCACAACCTTTCTAGCACACCACCATGGCTGACAGGCCACGACTTCCTACTGCTTCACCAGGGCATGCGCGGGGTGCACCACTCTCGCCTTCCATCAGCCCCTACCGGTGGACCCTTTGCAGCACCATCGTGGAACACTGATGGGTGCATCATGTCCTTCCTCTTGCGGCTGCTGCTGTGGGCCACTATTGGATGACACTGGCTTTGTTCATGTTGGCCCGCACCCTCCTCATTATATGTTTCAAAACGGGGAGGCTTGGGATGGTATTCTATCAACAAAAGTAAAATCCCAAATAGAAATCACAAATGAAACACACTACCACAAGAACACATGATTTAAGGATCAACCAGTTTGTGGGTTGATCTGTGTTCTTCATTTATAAATTAGAGCAGGGAAACACTAACAAAAATTATTCCCTCTACCTCTTTTGATGTTTGTTTTTATAGCATTCCATCCTCGAGGGTTCAAGAGGTCGACATCCTTCATCAGTTCTCATCTTTGTTCTTTGAGGTACGTTGATGTCGATTACATTCTAATGATGTTTGTTATTCTTTATTGTAGAGGAAACTCACCGGAAGATCATCAAATAATCCTTAGGGTTTTATTCTCAACTCTCAAATGAATTATTTTAATAAATAGGAAACACATCATAGTGTTTCTATTACTCTATGCAATTGTGTTTTTATTCATGAAGAAACGAGCCATTAACGATCCTTATTTGACTCGCCTCGTCATTGCCTCATGGCCGCACTGCAGCACCGCCGTCCACCACTCAACGTTTTGAAATAAGATAATATAACCTATTTTATAAGTTATTTTATTATTTTTCAAAATGTTAAAAGGATAACGTTTCTGTTAGACACTTTCCAGTCTAAGTTAAGATCTTTTAATGAGAATCTCAGCATTCTGAGTTCAACAGTGCCCTCAAATTTCTGATCCAAGCACCAGTTCTTGTGTTAGTAAAACCCACTCGCATAATTACTGAACATACATTAAAATAATTTCAAAATCACATTTTGGGATCCCTGGTCCTTGGAATCATGTGCCTTCAAACCCTATAGTCTCTAAGTAATTCAATGTTATTTAAAAAAAAATTACTTGGAAATTCTGGGACCTTACATTCTCCCCAACTAATGGATTTACATCCTCGAATACATGTCAAGGTATACTCAAAAAAATGGGGGGTACTAAGAAAGATCTTGAGCACCCCACTCCCATATTCGATCTTGAAGATTCTTGTACTACTACCAAACGTGCACCAGAGGAATCGACCGTTCACAAAGGTCCCACTCCACTCAATCCTCTTTCTCCGTTGGGAACTTTGCAGACATCACCCCATCATCAATTTCCATCTCACCCTAGTTTATAATGTGCGATTAATCATGCACATACCTCATCTTATGGAACTTGTGGAAAACATCGTACACCTGGTACATCTGTGGGGAATGAGCTAGGCAGTACACAACCTTTCCATCTCTCCTTAGAATTTGGAAAAGGTCGGATGATCCTTAGAGATAACATGCTGCCCCAAAAAAATGAATGCAATCCTTATCGGGGTGATACCCAAATGAAAACAATGTCTCCCTCCTCAAACTCTGAGGGTCTCCATCTCTAGTTAGAATAAGATTTTTGCCTGCTGTTTGCAGTCCTCATTCGCTCCTGAATTATCTACACCTTCTCAGTGGTATCTCATACCAACTTTGGACCTATGAGTGTTTACTCCCCTAGGTCTATACAACATAGAAGTGGTTTGAATGGTTTCTTGTACAAGGCCTCAAATATTTCCGTGCCAATGGTGGAGTGATAAATATTTTTTTATGAAAACTCCATTACTGGTACGTGGTACTACCAACTGTGACAAAAATTTAGGACACAAGCACGAAGCATGTCCTCCAAGGTATGTATGATCTGCTCCATATGATCATCTTTATTGGGGTGAAAAGCTATGCTCAAGTGCAATTGAGTCCCAAATGCCTCCCGCAACCCCTTCCATAACCGAGATGTATATCGAGCATCATAGTCTGAGACGATTGTCGAAGGCACCCCATGATTCCACACTATCTCTTGGATGTAGAGGCGTCCCATGCCCTCTACCGATCCCTACTCTTGGATGGGTAGTTTATGAGACGAATTGGTGAGTCAGTCAATGATCACTGAGATAGAATCGTGGCCTCTAGATGTGCATGTTAACCCCATAAAAAAATACATAAAGATTCCATACCACTTCCAATCCGGTACCTCAAGTGGTTGTTTCAAGCCTGTTGGGACATGATTCTTAGACTTCACTTGGTGAAAAGTGAGGCAACATGATATAAAATCTACCACTTCTTTCTTTATCCCTATCCATCATTATAGATGTCAGAGGTCTTGGTACATCTTCTCCTCACCAGGCTGTTCCACCAAAGGGAATGTATGGAACTCCCTGAAAACCTCCTCCCATAAATTCACCAGTACCATTTTGCGTCCCCAGAAAAGGATGACATTATCCCCACCTATTGAAAATCCTTTAGGAGCTTATCTTTAGGATATATGAGCAAATCAGGCCTCGTAGTCAACATCCACAATTTTTTCCTCTCTAACTCACTATAAGAGTGGGGGAGTGAGAGTCATATAATGGAGGTATACTACTCCATCATCATCCAAAAAGGATATCTGCATTGCGGCTAGATGCTCCATCACCACTCTCAGTAGCTGGAAACTAGACCTCCAGCTAAGTGTATCAGCCACCATGTTCCCCTTCCTAGGTGTATTGACAATATCAAAGTCATAGTCCTAGAGGAACTCCATCCATCGTCGCTATCTCATGTTTAGGTCCTTATATAAGAAGATATACATGAGACTCTTGTGGCCAGAGTAGACGGTAAATTATTCACCCATCAAGTAGTTCCACCACATATTCAAGAATAATTCCACTGATGATAACTCCAAGTCATGGGTTGTGTAGTTCTTCTCATTGTTTATCAATTGCTATGAGATATAGGTGATAAATCCTCACTCCTGCATCAGGAAACAACCCAGTCTGGTCCCTGATGCATTGAAGTATACCACATAGTCGATACCCTCCTCTGGAAACCTCATGATAGAAGTGATGGTCAAGATCTTCCTCAGCTACTAGAAGGTATAATGGCATTTTCTATCCATACAAAGGTTTTTCGATTAATCTTAAATGTTTTCATTGGTTATTATACTCTCGAGAAGTTAGACAAAAACCTTCTGTAGTACCTAGCCAACCCTATGAAACTCTACACCACAGTCATGCTTTTGGGTGGATCCCTAGAAAAAAATGCCTCTATCTTCACCAGATCCACTTTCACTCTAGCCTCCGAGATGACGTGTCCTAGAAAGTGGCCTCTAGAATCTAGAACTAGAAATTCGAGATCTTAACATAAATATAGGGATTTTGAATTGTATCTAGGACTATTTGTAGGTGTGTAGTGTTCTCTTCCTCCAATGCTGAGTACACCAAGATGTCATTAATGAATACAAACACAAAATGATTGAGTTGATTCTTGAAGAACCTATTCATGAGTTTCAAGAACACTACTGGGGAATTAGTCACACCAAAAGGCCTCACAAAAAACTCATAGTGGTCGTACGGGTATCTAAAGTCTATCTTCAGTACATCCTCATCCCGTAAACAAAGCAGATGATATCTTGATACGAGTTAAATATTTGAGAACAACCTTTCTCCCATAAACTAAACGATGAGGTCATCAATCATCGGAAGTTGAAACATGTTCTTCATGATCACCTAGTTTAGGTTCCAGAATTCCACGCATAGTCTCAATCTCCTGTATTCCTTCTTAGAAAATAACACTGGGGAATCCCATCGAGAAACATTGGGTCTTATGAACACCTTCCTATTGAGGTCCTATAACTATACTCTCAACTGATGAAGCTCCGCGAGATCCATTCTATATGCAACATTGGAAATCATTGTCATCCCCATGTACATATCGATGTAGAAGTCTACATTTCTATGAAGAGGTAGTCCTAGAACATCCTGAAAAAAGACATCCTCATATTTTTCCACAAATATAGGAAATATCAGACTCTTCTAGTACACCGAACCAAGGGTGATGCAAGCTAACTGGTGAGTGATCGGTTGCACCCTCCTCTAAGAATGTATATCCTCTACCAAAAAGGATCCCTCCATATCGGGGAAGGAAACAAATTTCTCAGCCTCCCAAACAAAATAAACATTGTGCCTAAAATAGTCGATCTGAGCTTGGATTGTAGATAACTATTCCGTACCCAAGATGACATTGTAAGGCCTCAACAATTATACTAAGAGATCCCAGCCAAAGATCTCACCTCATAAGGAATGCTCACACTGCTGGAACTGGTATTTTATCATTGAATCCCCTACCACAGGAGTCTCTAATCGTTAGGATCAAGCCAATGACTCCACTAGAATCTCTGATTGTCGAACAAGGCCTATGAAAAGGAAAGAGTGACTGGAACCTATGTTTATAAGAATTATAACTAAGGTGGAGAAGACAAAGATCATACCTATAATCATCTCTAGAAAGCCATGGTCATTGGAATATATTTCTTGAAGCTGGCCTTTCTGATGTCCTCCGGCTCCATGAGCCCGTGGTGGACCACCTGGGGGTGGTGGTGGTAACACCTCGAACTGTCATCCCCCGCCTACCACTCTTCCTGCTCCACTGCCACATCCACCTCCCTAAAGACATCCTTGCTCAAACATATTCCTCTTTCTTGCCAGTCACTTGACTACCTGCTGATTATCTGTGCAGTGGATTGGGCAGTCATGGGCCATGTGTCCCTTCCCGTCATAAGAGTAAAAAACTCTAGACCTCAGCTAACCTTATCTACCCCTATAGCTCCACACCTCTGACCCTGCATACTTTGGTTTACCTCCAGAAGGTCTGAACCGTTTGGGCTTCTGCTTTGTCTGCCTACTACCTGCTATAGATGACTCAGACACATGTCGTGCGATAGTGGTTCTAACTATCAGTTTCTTCTTGACTAGGATTCTCTCCAATAGTAGAGCTCACTCTAGTACTCCAGCCCGCATCAGGATACTGAGCGAAATCATTGACACCCTGATCTCCCATCGGAGTCCTTGCTCAAATGTCTGGGCCATAAATAAAGGGTATTGTACCGTGTTGGTGGAGTAGCAGTAGAGGTAGGTAAACACCGTTGAGTACTAGTCCAGATCCAGGATACCCTAATATAGGTGTAGTAGCTCTGGAATACACACTAAGCATAGTGTAACTAGTAAAAAATCTACCCTGAAGAGGCTCTCAATGACCAACCAGGAAGGGGTTGCCTCCTCGTGTGTCTGGAGAATCAAACTCTACATTCTACTTGTTTTTATCTGAAAAAGGATAGCAACTAGGACCACTACCTAGTCTATAGGTGTCTCTACCATGAAAAAATCCCATGTAACAGACTCCATCCAATCCACAGTTTCGTGAGGATTTGTCTAACCACGTAACCTCAAGGACCTCTATATCTAGAACTCGTGCAACACACATAGTTGGCGAGTACTGTCAACTAGTCGGGATGGTATCAACTACTGCTCTATGGATGGTGGTGGTGCTGGTACTCCAACTGAAGGTTCCTTCACTGTAATTGATCCCTACACTGACGCCTCATCACTCAGTGGGCCATCGTCATAATCTCTCACTGGAATCACAGCTAGCTGTCTTCATGGAAGAATTATGTAGGGAAACAATTACTCCATGATCAGTAAGTTATACCTGGTGAGATAACTGAAAAGTTATCAGGAGAAAAATATTTCCAAAACACATGCAACTTTTGTTTTGTGTACTAAGTCAAAAAATAGAATTCAATGTCCAGCTGTATGGATACATCAGCTGCTGTGCTAACACTGGACTCCCTGGACTGAAATCTGTACTCAAAGAACTTAATAACATTTCCCTCATCGAAAATACGAACTCTTATTTCTTCTTGTATAATTTACCTCCATCTGATACCACTTTGTCATGACCCATCCCCCGGGGCCCGTGCTGTGACTACCCCAAGCCTAACTTCCATAGGCCAGGGGCTAGTGACTTGCACTTGAAAGGAATATCCCAAAAAAGGAAGGCATTTCTTTTCAAACAGTACACACACAAACATGGAGTACTGCACAACCGGAACCAAAATGAAAATAAAGTAGTAAAATCCCCACAAAGTACCACCATTGAGAGTAAAAAGGTGTAAACTGGAAGTAAAGAGGCCAAAATACAAGCCCATCTGAAATAAAAGTACCGAAAAAGAAGTAAAAACTCTAGAGTTCGTCTGCTAAGGATCCGACCTAAAGGTTAGGTACAACTCACGACTGGATGTCACTACATCACCCAATATCTATTGATCCACCTTCATGCACCATCTATCCAAGGCTCCCCAAAGTCCCAGTCAAAGCTATCTGTTGTCTGCACAAGACACAATAGGTGCGGGAAAATCCTATGTATAAGTGATTATAAAAATACTCAGTAGGGACCCCGAGACCAACATGGGTCTCAAAGAAGCCCTCAATGAAAAATACCTCAATGTAATATCTCAAAGTAAAGCGCCAAGAAAAAGTCACATCTCACACCAGGTATAAGTTTAGTATAGAAGTAAATATGATTATTAGTAAATCTAAATCGTCTTATTCTATTGAGTGGCTCTAATACTGATCCATGAAGGGTTTCTCACTACTGATCCATGAAGGGTCATGATATTTTTGATCCATGATGGGTTGCTCTACGTTCGATCCATGACGGGTCATGCTAGTGTTGATCCACGAAGGGACACTCTTATGTTGATCCATGAAGGGTCGCTCTTATGCTAATCCATGAAGGGTCTCTCTTATGATGATCCATGAAGGGTCTCTCTTATGTTGATCCATGTAGGATCTCTCTTATGCTGATCCAAAAAGAGTCACTCTTATGCTGATCCACATAGTGTCTCTCTTCATTCTTCACGTCACAACTGACCACTAGATTCCTGCACTTAGCACGCTTCATTTATGGATGATCTGATCTTCAAGAAATTGGTCGAACCTCAAACATCATGAATTACCACATAGAATAACCTATAAGACCATATCATTATAAGGGTCCCAACATAATAGATATCCCATCGAACAGATTCTCAGTCTGTAAGATATGGCTATTTTCTAAAAAAGGGCACAGTTGGATTCTAGACCAATCCAACATGGATATACAAAAACTAAAACCCAAAATTATGTAGATTATTTCATAAGGAACTCCTCGTTGAGAGGGTTGCAATGCCGCAAACGACTCTTCAATTAGATGCCCGATTTTCATGATAAAAGCGTTTGAGTAAACATGGATTGATTGAGTCTGATCCTGATCTGACTCAGTTAAACCGACTCGACCAATCCTGGACCAAGGTTCGGCATGACCAATCTTGTCTTGCTGGCTCATTGGGCTTCATTGGGCCAGAATTAGGTTGGAAGTGGGTCCAATTTTCTAGGTCACATAGTGACCCAGTTTTATCCGGACCAGCCCGCTCCGGCGGGCCAATTACTTTCTCTCACCCGGGCCGCTCGGGAGGCCTGGTTCAACTTTCCTGGATCAGCTCTTTCCAGTATAGAACATCCTAGACCAGTTTTTCCTACCCGATTTTTGGCACGCTCTTGGTCAACCTGGCCACCCCATTATGTAAAATGCAGCTCGCAGATGCGGGATGAGACCTCATACTTCTCCGTCGCTGCTCACTAGGTGTGCCGCTCCGACCTGCCACCATCCCATGATGGCGGCCCCTTTGCCGCACAGTCGTGGCCAGCAGGCCATGGTGCAACAAATGGTGCACTGTCTCCCTTCCCCTATGAGCGGTGTCGGTGGCGCCGCCAACGTTCTGATGATTCTCATGTGGGTCACCAGAGTAGCTCCGATGGTCCATTTCTTGATCCTCATGTTCCTACAAGATCATAGGGCTTCCACTTTTACTACGATGGGTTCGAACTTGACTTTACACCATTTCAAAAATTCATCCATGAAGAATGCACAAGAATACGCAATGCAGAGGGACTTGTGCATTGTTCATGTCAACCTGCACCCTCTACATTAGAAGTTCAAACCAGGGAGGCATGAGATGATATTCAATCAACAATAGTTAAATCTAGAATATAAATCCCAAATGAAACACCCTACAGGAAGAAAACATGATTCATGGATCAACTAGTTTGTGGGTTGATCCATGTTTATCATTTAGAAACCAGAACATGGGAACTTTAAAAAAATTTAAATCTATTCCTCATTTGACGTTTGTTGCCGTGGTGTTATGTCTATGAGGGTTCAAGGGGTCAATTCCATTTTTTTTCTTCCCCTCTTCATTCTTAGAGGTATGTTGAAGTCGATAATGTTCTAACAACATTCATTGTTCTTAGTTAAAGCATAAAATCACCAGAGTTGGGTAGGGAATCCTTAGGTTTTAGTTCTCAACTATCCAACGCGTTAGCTTAATAAAAAGTAAACATCTCACAATGTTTCTTTTATGCTGCGACGTTGTGTCATTACATTGTTTCAATTATTAAATAGTGTAACATTTACTCCTTCAAAAATGAGCCATTAAAGATCCTCATTTAATGTGCCTCTTCATATCCTCATCGTCGCACTACAATATCTTCACCTGCTGCTCAATGGTGTGAAATAAGATAAAATAACTTTTTTATAAGTTATTTTATTATTTTCCAAAGTGTCTAAAAAATAACATTTTTGCCCAATACTTTTCGGTCGAAGTTAAGTCATTTCAAGGAGAATTATGAAATTCCAAGTTCAACAATGACCTCATATTTTCAATCTGAGCAGCGGTTCAAAAGTTACAAAAACCCACATGCACGATTGGTGAACATACATTAAAATAAGTTCAAAATCACTTTCTGGGAACCTCATTCCTTATAATGACTTTCCATCAAAGCCTGCAATCTCAAAATAATTCCATATAATTTTAAAAAAATGAAATGGAAATTCTGGGACATTACACTATATCATCTAAAACATTTATCAAATGTGTTTTTATTAAATTAAAATCATTTAATAAATTTTTAATGAAATAAAATATTTAGAAGTGTCCTCCCTTAATTTATAACTAATTATATAATAATTAAAAAATTATTTTCTATATCTAAAATCTTATAATCATAATCATATGATTATTTAATTGAATATAATAGATTAAAATAGGATAAAGATGAAATTATCATGAATTATCACATAATACAAAAACTCACACACACTAAACCAATCCTAAATGTCTAGAACTATGTTATTGTTTTCAATAGATTAAATAATGTAATGATTTATACCATTATATTAAATTTTAGTCTTTAGTGAAAATTTCTAAAAAACTCTCATTTCCCCAAGTCCTTATATAAATGTTTATTTATACCTTAATTCACATCTTTTATATATTTTTGTTAAACCATATCCAAAACTCCTTTAAAATATATTCAAAAACTCCATTAAAAAAAATCTATCAGTCATTTTAATTCTATATTATAATTTTTTTTTAAAATGTGTGAAAATAATTCCAAAACATATTTTGGATATCCTCCAAAACACTTTTTTTGTTATATTTGAATGTTTTTTATAAACACTTTATCCTAATTCATTTAACCACATAGTGTGACCCTATAGGAATTTGTAGTAATTAAAACAATTATAAATTCTATAATTTATGATTATTGATAAATATAATTCTCTATAAAAGTGTTGATGCTACTTAGTCTATAAATATTCAATCATGTCTCTATTAAGTACATATATCTCTGTTTTATTTCAAATATTTATGTCATTTACAAGTATTAATAATATTTTTTTCTCTTTTTCCATCATAGTGAGTGACTATTGGATATAAAGTGTGCCAGTACTATATATCATACTCATATATTATCAATTCTCCGAATATAAGATCACTAGATAAATAAACACAATAAATATTAACCACCCTGTTATATATGGACTTCACATACCCCTTATAAAAATAGAATATAAAATCCCATTATAATTTTTACGTATGAGGATACACTTCTTCAGCCAGTAATAATAAATGGACCATATTCTATACTCATCATATTAAAGGATGAATAAAAACATGGTCAAACCTCTAGAAATTTCATATTTAGTAACATAACCAACCACAACCAAATTAGATGAGCCTTAGGTATGTAAATTCAATATGAAACATGCACCCTTATCTACCTAAATATATCATTTATAACATCTTTTTTAGTATACACAATGCATTATCTTGATTAAAAAACCATTTCTGTTCTTTATATATGATATATATATATATATATATATATATATTTAAGCTCTACCATATAAATCATCAAATTTCATCACAACCTACAATACTATATGATGTCTATAAATAACGGATAACACAAATCCATACATTAAGAGGCCAATTTTCATTCAACTTTATAAATATATACAACCATCATGAAATAATGAAAAATTTATGAATATTTTTTTATATAGCATGATATATTTTATATTTCAAAACTAATTTAAGAATATGATAAAATCCAAATAGAAGATCAATTATAATCATATCTTACATAATTTAACACTAGATGGTCCTTATGTATATTATATTTATATTTTTTTCATCTCTTTACACTTGAATATAATTCCTCTTTTATCTATGAAACCTTAGGACAATTCCTCCTATAAATATCTATTAATTAGTATCTCTTATAAATAATTATTTAATGAATAATCAAAATATTATGATTCTTAATTTTAATGTTCAACCCTTTTAACAAAGGATTCAAACTTCTTTTCTTCAAAATATCCAATGTTATATTGTTAAAAACTTCTATTGTCTATTGGGAACTCTTTCTATGTTCATAAAAAAATCCTATAAATTCCCATTCAATATTTTCCTTTTGAGATAATTTTATAAAATATTTAAAGACAACACTTTACATTAAGACATTTCTTTTCTAAAAAACCGCAATATATTTTAGGATATAATGTGAACCTTATTTTAATTTGATTGGTAAAATCATTTATTTGTTACACATTGAACACATCTATATATAACTATACTCTTACTAAAATCTTAGAAAACATATTTTCTCAATAATATATTTCCATGTTTCAAAATCCATTCTATTAGGAAAAATGTTTTCTTTTATTTGTCAGATTATACACTATTATACCCATATCATATATTGTATTCTATGTATTTGGTGAAATATTGCGATAATAGAGTCTTATTATTAAAATGATGCAAATATTTTTTTTGAGAATAATATTCCTCGTATTTTAAAATATAATGTGGAAAAAACACATTTGTTTATCATTGAATTACAATTTTACTTTAAATATTTTCTATAGTTATATATTATTGGATTAAATCCTAAATTATTTGAAAAAAACCAACTTATTCATTGATAAAAAATATAGTTTATAAAATAAATCTATTATCAATTAAGTGAAAACATGACAAAAATTGTATAACCATTATAGTTTCCTAATCCACATGAACTCTGAAGTATACCAATGTATCCACCTCATTAATATAACAACTATTCTATTCATCATATAATTACACTCTTCAGGATCTAAATACAAATTATTTATCAATTTTCAACATTTACATACGTTTACAACATTTTTATAAAATATAATTGGTATCATATAACCTTTAAAATGGTAAATAAATTTTAATAACACTAATACCTAATGTGGACTCTATAAAAATTTATTTTACTCTTTTAGGCACTCTATAAAATTCTTCTTCCAATGAAGAGAATCATCACAATATATGAACTTCAACTAATTTTTAACTCATCCATTGGGTATTGGTTATCAAGTATGGATATTTAGCCTTCCTATTTCCTTCATACCATATAACAATTCAATATTTTTTACTATTATTAAAACATTAGATCATATAACTTCTATTTCATGCTTCTATATCCTAAAATTTTGAGGAGGTTGGTTGATCCTTTATTAAAAGATTTTATTTTATTGTTAACAATAATGTATCACATAATGCTTTTTAGAGACAATAATCTGAATTCGATAAACATATCACAACTTAAAAGAGACCCAACCTCAATAGTTCATTGGTTTACCTAATAATACTGAGTACATTTTAGGATAATAATAATAATTCTATCATATTTAATTTAAACAATTACATTGAAACCTCATAACTATTATTCCTATTTTGTTATTGATAGAAACTTTTTAGGTGTCTTATCATATTTAACTAGTCCATGCTAACATGTTTTATGGTAAAAATCATGACAGTAGAGACTTCAAGAGAAAATTTTAAATTAATTTTTTTAGAATAAATACCTATTTATTGAATGAATTCCCAAGAAAGTTTCTAATGAAGGGGTTTCCATAACATATATAATTTACCTTAATTATTAGGAGTGATTCCTAACATCTAATACCAGTCTATGAATAAATTTATATTAATATTATAATTTTCAATAATTTATTTAAAAGTCAAGTTTGACTATGATAATGAAATCATTACATCTACTATAATTTTTTCCCAAATTATTATCATGATTTATAGTTATTTAATAAAAAAATTAATTAAATTTGATCCCATTAAAATGATAACCCTTTTAATTTTTCACTACACCCAATTTTGTTAGAAAATGTCTATATTTCAATAAACAATGAGTTTAATTTATAATTTATCTAATTACATATCAATTTATGTTTTTTATCATTCCAATAATATCCAACAATAATCTTGTATATTTTAGTTTAAAACTCATTTCCTATGCCCATTATATAAATCATTCCAAATATACTCCTTTGGTATCATAATCTTTTGGGTTTCTTAATAAGTGTTTCCCAAATATCAAATTAAAATTTAGGACCTAGTCTTATTAGGGTCATTTTTATTTCTTGTCTTACATAAGTAATATGGGGACACCTGTCTTTGGAAAAACCTACTCAGTTGGATCATAGAGGTCTCTAAAAGTGTTTATTTAATGTAATCTAAATAAAAATATATTTAGGTGTTTTAAATCTCATCACATTATCTAATGTGTTACATTTTATGTGTGAATCATTTCAATGTTATTTTATTATATTTTAGCTATAAAAAAATTAAAATTTATAAAACATATTAATGTATATCCCATTATACTACTCATGATTTACTTTACATACAAAAAATACAATATAATTCTATTCAATCATAAGTAAAATGTATCCTATGGATAAAGTTTATAAAACACATTAATTTAGGGTCATATAATTATATGAAACTAAAATCCCAATAATATAAATCATGGTGTTATAGACATCTAACCCCCACTTTTCAATAATGTTTCTAATCCACTGGGTCAATGATATGTCTAAGGAAAAGTACCAATACCCTTGAATCAAAACACCAGACTTTCCATAATACAAATAAATTTTAACAATGAATATGAATAAATTATAACCAAGAATTAATTTCATGTTTATATTCCCTAAACAATAATAGTCATGGTTACATGTAATGAAATATTATATCTTTCCAAGAATACAACTTCTTATATTC
Organism: Viscum album; assembly: GCA_963277665.1. Taxonomy (NCBI): domain Eukaryota; kingdom Viridiplantae; phylum Streptophyta; class Magnoliopsida; order Santalales; family Viscaceae; genus Viscum; species Viscum album. Next base: position 1,017,765,861 of record OY728138.1, on the reverse strand, counting down.
ATGGTTTTAAATATGTGATAATTATTTTAGCATTATAAAATATAGCATACCACATTAAATAACAAAACATATCATAATGAATAATATAAAAATTAATAAAATAAATAAACAAATAAATAATAAATTTTAGCACGTGGTAATAAATTATAAAAAATTATGAAGATAATGTTAAGTTCCAGATAATTTTGGTATTCACTCTATACATCCTATAAAATATAAATATAAACACTTTATTTATATATATATAATTATATAAAAATTTATTATTTCATTATCAACATATAATTAAACATGAAATCCTTACTTAAATGTTTTCTTATGAAAAAATTTATAATCATGTAAAAGTCTTATATTTAATGTAAACACTTAACTTAAACTAAATATCACATATCTTAATTTTGTAAAGCTTTGATAAAAACAACCAAAACTATATTTGGATTAAATTAAATAAATTAAAAAAATATTAAATATATATCAACATTTAATATCATTATTTAGGAAAATTTCATAAATTAATATAAACATATCTATATTTTTCCTCATTCAATAATTTATAAACACATTATAAATTATTTAACAATTGTAATCTAATTTAAACTTTGATTACATCTACATATTTTTTTATTCACTTCAAGATTCCCATTATATGTGGTATTAGAACATGGTTATAGTTAATTTTAATATTAATCCAAATTATTTTTCCTTAAAATTATAAAACAATGACCATTTTTTATGTTAACCATGATGTTATTCATCTTTAATAACCCCATTTTCTTAGGATAAACCATGAATGTTTTTAGGTGAAATTATTATGAACCTAGGCCATTTAAACATTCAATTCTGAAACTATATTGTGGTTTCATTAGGCTATATTATTTTTTTCTTATTGAAATCACATTTCTATACTGACCATTAGATTTTGTTTAGTAAAAAAAAATTTATTCTAATCATTTAAAATGATCTGTATTACATGAAACTTTTCCATGCCTATTTTTTATAAACATTTATGTCATTTTATTAAATTATTAAAACCAAAAAATTTTTCATAATAAAACTAATACTTTATATAAATTATTATTAAGAGTAACTATTGTATATAAAACACATTATGATCTTGGAAAAAACCAATTTTATCATTTCTTCATCTATCTGAATATTCATTCTAAATTATATGGATATATTTTTAACACTATTCATTAGGCTTGGTGGAAAAAATAAACATCCTAATAGAAAATTAATGATCATAGGTAACTTATTATTTTATATGACCTTTTTATTCAATAAAACTAAAAAATGAATAACAATACACATTTTTCTTCATAATCTAGTCTTTGCAAAGATTACCCACATCATATTGATAGATATCACTGAGAAGAAGTTAATAAAATTATTTTTTATCATGGTAACCATTAGATTTAAGAATATCCCAATGATTTTGAAAGACCTCATATAATTCAAGGTATACTTGAACCTTTGGTTAAATGTTTAAAGGAATGAGTGAGAGAGAGTATAGATTGGGGTAGTTTTTACCAACATTCAGATACCCCTTGAACATAATTTCATAAAATGTATGTTTTTTAGCGAATATAAAATTTTTTTAATTTTTTTTATAATTTAATAATAATTGGTTCATAATTGTTTCATGAGGTACAATATTTTTAACTCTCATATTTTTATTCATAATGGCATTTTAAAATTTCAAATAATAAATTTTGATATTCATACTCCTCTAATTTTCCTTATATAATAATATAACCATTTTTATAGTAGAATAAATAATATATATCAATTATTTATTTCATAATTCATATATTTACATACACTAAAATACATCATAGTGACCCTAAATATGTTGTGGTTGAAACTTGGTCAAACCACATCATTGTTTATACCATCACATTGTGGTTTAATCTATAGTTCATATTTCCAAAAATATTTATTTTATTTATAGATATAAAAATTAAATATCAAATATGATAATTATTGCAATCCCATATTAAGTGGGAAATTACATAGATTTCTTCATCTATGGATGAACCATTTGTAAATTACTCTCATAGAAATGGAAGATCCTTGATTGAATGAAATATTTAACTAATCCCGGCTCTGATGTTCTATGGTGTAGTGAGACCATTTCTTACTTCCTAATTAGTCAAGAAACTCAACAAAACTAACAAGATTAGAGTATTGGTATCAGAATATCCTTTTAAAACCCCCTGATTTAGTCTCTTTACCGGTTTTGTGGGATTACATGATCTGGCTATTTTAAGGATTTTAGGACCTTAGTGTAATGATCCTCACCATCAGGAGTTAGTGGAACTTGTAGACATTGATTTTTTATTGAATGTAATCTGGGTGTAAATTTAATTTTATATTTACATCGAGTTATAGATAATTTGTGTCTTATAATAGTTAAATTTACAGTCTCATGGAGAAGTTAAATGGATAAATTCACTAGAGGATAGAGAGTTTAGGTTTAGTTAGTGGTAGCAGTTTTGTTGCAACCAAGGGTTGTATAGATAATTTTTTTTGTCAGTTTTACTTGTTTTTTATAACTATTAAAGGAATTATAGGATGATTATGATCAATAAATGTTTATAGAGAAATTAATAAGTTAGTAGAGTGACTATATAGAGGCAATTGTGATATAAGGTGAATGATTACTCTAGAGAGCCCTAAATATCAAGGCTATGGAAAGAGAAGATTGAATAATGGTGAATTTATCTTGGAAGGTTATCATATTGAGTATAATATTTCTATCTTGGTTTATTATAGTGTTATAAGAATTATGATCTATCATGGAAGAATTTTGGGAAGACTACATAGTGTTTGTTGAAGTATAAACAAACGACACCACAAAGACGGTTAGAACATACCATGATCTGGTAGTTAAAGTAGTTTTTTATTTTATTTTGTGAATAAAAACTAGTATTCATCCTTATTATAAATGGGATTCATTTTTAATCTATAGTGGTTTATGTAATAGAGAAAAAATTTATATTTGACCATTTTAAGGTGGATATGTAGTTGTGTTTTTGAATATTAGAATGAAATGAGATAGAATAGCCTAAAAATCCATAGAATAATTAGCAATTATAGAAACTATAAAGAGGATATTTTTATGTTATGTAAGTTATTTTTATGGATAATTTCATCTTGGTTTGGTTTATTGAAGGTGAAAGGAGATGTTCAGATGTAACAAGCCACAATGTATGCTTGGGTGTAATTATAAATAATTAGATCAGGTGAAATGAGATATTGATTATGGTCATACGTGGAGTATATTTCATGTAATTTAAGGTTATAATGGAAATTGTGACATAATATTATAAACAACTATATTTTATGTCACAACGTTTTGGAAAATCCATGTATACCATGGGGAGTCTTGGAATAGGTTTTAAAGAAGTTATTATTGTCAAATAAAAGAATAGGGATATATAGATAGCTTTTTTCATAGAGGTTATCATGGATAGATATTGATATTTACTAAATAATATATAAATGGTAAATAAGGTATTAGGTGATGCCACAAAATATAAGTTTCATATAAATATGGATCATGTCATAATCTACAAGCATCTAGGTTGTGGTGTATAAATATATAAAGATTAAAAATATGGAAATAAGAAAATTTATCAGGATTTTGAGAGATGAAAGTAATGGATTTTAAAGTTAAGGTATTATATATCCATAATTATTCCATAATGTGTTGGTAAAAAATAAGTGGTTTTTAAAGACATGGAAAAAGAAACTAATCAATTTGAATTTCACATCCCAAATCTGTGGAATGAGTCTTGTAAGTTTAACTTGATTATTCTGGTTTTAATTTACTAAATTAAACCTTTTGGTATATATACCATGATCATTGATCATTTAGAGTGTTTGAATCAGTCTAAATGAACTATTTATATACAATGGGATTTTATAAGGTCATAAAAACTACTATGTCAGTTTTGTATAAGTATTGTGAGAGGTAGAACAGATTAAGAAATAATGTTTTTTTGAGAAGGAGATATAGGAAAAAAAGGTTTCATTGATATATTTGGTTTCATTTATTGTATATTATCATGGATAGATATTTCCATAAATGATACTTTGATCACTAGAGAATAATATAGAACACACTAATGCTAATTTGTTTCTTTTAATTATTCTAATCAATAGAAATTTACTGCTACTATGAATAACATTTAAAATACATTATTTAAACTCCCTTTTTAATATGTTGATCATATAGTTACATGAAGGTATATCATAATAGAACAATGTTAAACATTTTATAATATTTATAATTTCAATATGTAAAGGAGTAAATTTCATACACTGATCATGAAGTGTCTTACATGTCTACAAACTGATATAATTTATTAAGTTAGTGCATAGAGAGTTATAAAACGAGGTAAAACTTTGTTGAGTAGTGAGTAATCCCATGGTTATTGATTAAGGTACCGATACCTAAAATAGTGTGACAAAAACTATAATTGTAATCCACAAAATAGTGCATAATAGTGTATTTTTTGTACACTTGAACATCACTGTGTCTATTCTCCTTGGAAGCTTCCATGTGTAGGAGAACTATGTAATATATTCATTTCATGTGTGCTTTACTTTATTCATTTTTATTTTATATTAAATGAATATACATTAAAGGGTGTGATATATTCAATTTCATTCCTTCGAAGAAGGGAATAATATCCAATATCAAGTGAGGGATAACTATTAAGAGTAATGAAAAATAATTTAATTGGTTTATAATTCATTTGACTACATCTCTTAATGTAACCATAGACTCTTTTAAAAAGCCATATTTCTCAATAATTAATCCACTTAAATCCTAGTGGTAGAATATTGATGTTTTAGTGGGCTAGAAAATGGTATTAAAAAACTATCCCTACAATAAGAAGTTTTTTATAGTATATTAGATTCTAAATAGCCTCTTTGGGAGTCTGATGAGGGGAAACATTCTTCTTATGGTGTATTGGGACCCTTCATAAAACTTGTTATATGTATATATTTTCATGGTCATACCCCTTAAGGTTTAGTAGTAGTGTTTCTAGAAGGGATGGAATTTTATCTAGTATTCCCCTTGTTTCCTTCCGTATAGACCCATTTATGTTCATTGTGATTTAGGTTTGATTCCATGGATTCTCTTCTGATAGATCTAGGTGAATTGTTGTTACATTATAATATTCAATTTTTCCAATACTATTCAATGATGAGTTTGGTGTGGTTTATCTATGTATTGAGCTACGACTTAACCAAATCAATACAAAACCACTCTTTAGAGATTGCTGTTTTTATTTTAGTGCATAAAAGAAACTTAAGAAGGATAGTTTTACATTGATGACCATCATTTGAGTTTAGTTGTTACACATAGATAGTTTTCATATGAGATTGTTAAAATTGTATTTCACTATAGAATTGAACATACTATAAGAATTTGGGAATTTTTTTACAGAGGCACATGATCTTTGAAGGAACTATGGACATTATATTTCTTGTGGATTTATTATTGTATCACCACATGTTATTATTATAAAATACTATAATAATTATAGGATATATTGATAAATTATTATTTTATTTAATAAATTTCAGGTTTTAACCTAGGATGTTATGGATGTCCTTGATTATAGGGTGAGGTTGGATGAATACAGAGATAATAATATAAATATTTTAACTCTAATTTGAGGGTGTTTTTAATCCTTTTATAAATAAATTTTATATTTCAAGTGATGTTTGGTAAAGGGTAATTTGGTATGACCAACCTAAGTGATATATTATGGGGATTGGGTGAGTATGAGAAATTTCACATGACCCAATCACATCATAGAGTGTATCACATGAATTTTACCTAGGAATTGAATCAACCATGAAATTATGTTAGGATATTTCCGTGGGACAAATATTAAGTGTTCCCATAGAGGGTGTATATCCTTGAGTAATATCATGATTTAACCTATAAGGTCTAGGGTGTTAGTGTATAATGATCTATGGAGAGAAATCGACAATTCCGTGTTTGATTGATTGGTTTTTTAGAATATTTCATTGAGGAAGTGGATTTATTGAGAGGGATGAACAAGAAATTCGAACTAATTGTGATACATTTTATGAACATGAAGAAATTACTACCTCAAAAATATTAGAGTGGTAATAATTTGAAGATTAATTTACCTTATAGATTTATTAATCATATAAGTCGGTAGTGATCCTTAAATGTTGAGTCACTATGTGAGGGGTTACAAGTGAGATAGAAAAGGGATAAAGAGAATAAACCATGGGTGGTTATATATATTGATGAGTTGGGAACTTCCAATGGTAGATTATTGTGTGGTAACCCATTAATGATATTCTTCCTAAATTTTGGCATGGTAATCGTGAGTACCACCCATGTGTCATATCACATTAGAGATAGAATATTCATTAGGTATGGGCTGTTCAATGATGTATATAAAATTTTGATTCAATGGATATACTAGAAACATGTTCTGTGAAACACTTGAGATCGTTTTGGGACTATAACGAGGTTTTCCAAGTTATGTGATGCATGTAGTGGCATGGTTAATTAGACAATTTATAGGTTAAGATGGGTAATTTATAAAGTTTGTCGGTAAATATTTAATTTTCTACGTGTTGTGATATGTCAATCAAGACAATGAATAGATGGTGATTCCATGTCTACTATTGAGGTGATCTTCATATGAGTTGATATGAGAATTACACAACTATTAAGATGATTTGAATATAATGTGAAAGGTTTTTACCAATCCTATTTGGAGTGTTATGAGCTAGATATTATCCACCTAATCCTTGTAAGTGTTTATAGGTAGGATTCTATCCACTTGATGATTTAGATATATGTATTTGTTAGTCACTCTAAGAACATTACCATGTATTTAATGGGAAGTACTAAGTAGTATAAGTGACAAGATAGAATGTAAACTGCCACACAATCATTTTGAGTGTTTGAGATGGGTGGAGGCCATGAAATACTTAATACATTTAATGGTATGTAAAATGGATACCCAATTCCTATTATATTTTATAGGCTAAATGTGGCCCACTTGATACTTTTATGGCCAGACATGCAAGATACTATCCACACAAGCATTTTGAGAGTTTACTAGATAGAAACATTGCACTAGATGATTATGTACCTAGAAAGAATATATGATAGACACATGTTCCCTATAATATTACATGATAGAGAAGTGGGCCACCTAATACTTATGAGATTAGGGGAATGTATCCTTACCACATTATTCTTATGAGTTTTCTAAAATGGATGCAAGCCTACAAATTCCTATCATTTAGATCTTGGGAAACTCCATTGTAATGTCTATAATCAAATTGATAGATTGAGATTCCAAAATTGGAAAAAGTATGTTGGAATTTACTTATAGGGTGGCTTTTCAAGCACTTGACAGCATGACAGATGAAATACATGTGAGTGATGACCACTTTAATTTTATACAATACCAAGATTCACATATATTTCTATGTATATTATAAATTCCATTGGCGGTGTCCTACTAGGTTTTATAGTCACATCCAATACAAGAACCTTAATGGATGTGAGACCTTTTGTTTGGTGTATAGGTCAGTTTAGGTCATGAGTACATGTGAGTAGGCTGGAGAAGATTGAGACAAAAATGAATAAAATTAAGTTGAAATTTATTAGGATTGTAGTTGTGTATCCTTTACATATTAATTATCCATGCATATGTACTCTGTTTATGATTGACCAGTAGATGATCACTTTAGGACCACATGAGAGGTATTTTATTGAATTAGTGTATTTATTTTATCATGGTGTATACTATTTATCATGGTAATATTCTATATAAATTCCATATTTTGTGATATTTTTATCTATTTTATTGGGGTTTCAATATTTTTTGTATTATTATTTATTATGATATAGAGGTATTAGTATCCACAATATATATTATCAATACCTTACTTCAAGTTGGTTAGATATTACTTATGGAGATATGTGCCTAAGGTCATATGGTGTCATTGTTTAGAAACATATAAGGTCAATCCTAACATGATGTTATAAAAATATATCAATAATTTCTTTATTTTTCTAATATTTTTTTTTATTTTAGATATAGATAATACATGTTATATATTTTTATTTAGGTTGTGTATATTCATGAACAAAAAACAAGAATGTACTTAATTTATTTGAAATGTCAATAATTACTCATTTTTTGATTTCGAAAACAACTTATTAGTGGAACATCAGATAACTGAACCTAATTTAAATGATTCCTAAGATATGAATCAATGGATATTTTTTTCATTCACATGCACATGGTTATGATGATATTTGACACTAGATAGTGTATTTGGGTATGCATATATCCTAATATGGGAGAGATCATATAGTGGGTGTGCTATAATATGAGTTTAATCGAGATTTGAGAAACATTAAAAAATATATTACTTCATTGGTTTTTGAAATATGTGGGGTTTGTATTCTATTGACAAGGAATTGGGTCTGGTGTTATTGAGATGTTACTTGAGGTGGAGTGAGTTGAGTACATTTGCAATATAGGAGGGTGTTTATTGGTTTCTGCTTGAGGTGGGTGGTGATATATAAGGGTATATAAAATAGAGGGTTCGACCTTGGTAGATTCTTTGTGAAATATGAATAACAAATGTGTGACATGTGATTGTTTGATTGGTATAAGAATAAGGATTTTCTTTGGTTAGTGCAAGTTAAAACACCAGTATCATTTCAAGGGATATTTGAATAATATGTATGTGGTGTATGGTAATCTGGATGGGTGGGTGATCCTAGTATTGATTTTATAAAACACAAAAAAATGATTCAATCTAAATATAGAGTTAACTCTTGGGTTCACACTGTATTAGGAATGATATTTGAGAGACAATGGTGGTATTTATGCACTATTTTGTGTGATGTTTTTGAGTCCTTCCATGTTATTGGAATATGTGAGTAGGTTTTTGTTCTATGTTAAAGGTATATAAGGGGAAAAGAAACAAATTCATTATATAAAATCCACATTGAAATGGGTTCTTAACTACGTGGTGGATCTATGATAATGTTTGAGAATGCACAATGGGTTGTCTATGAATCCTTACAAGTATGTGGGTTTGGATGATATATGATATGGGATTTATCCTTTGATAATCATATGGGGTGTTCGATATCAAGATGTTCTAGTACGACGTGGGGGAGTCTAGGACTCCTTAAAATCCTTAATTTCATGGATTTAAGTTATTTTTTTCGATGAGAATCAGTAATTGATCATACATGGGGATGATATTGGGTATGCAATAGACTTTGGGTAATTGTATGACTCTTATATATAATTTATAAATGTATGGGGGTGACATCCGTTTTAAAAATATGAAATTTATAATTTAAATAAGGTTTTCTCAATGATATTCTAGCATATACTTATATATACGAACAAGTAAAATGAGGTATTATTGGTGAGTGAGAGAGGGGATCTCTTTTCTTTAATTTTTGAAGTGATCAAGGGGTCATAAAGATCATGGTTAAGCTAATATTGTCAGGTCATAGGGGAGATAATATATGACTTATTAAATACAATGAATGGTGGTTGGGGTAAATAATAATGTAGGAAACATTGAGGAATTAAGTTTCTAGGTATTATTATTGATTAATTTGGTGAGTATATCTAAAATATTTGGTTAGGAAGCAATGAATGTTTTGAACTTATATCTTGGAGGTAGGGTTTTATATAAGGTTGAAATGTGAGAGTCAAATTCTATTGATTGTGGTTATTGAATTTGAGATAAATCCACTGGGATCTTGTGGCTGTAGTGATGGATCGATGATAGAATTTAACTATTGTAACACCGAGTGTTGTGATTTTAAAGACCCTAGACCATGGATCATGTGGTGGGTCTATATAAGTAAATGAGCATCACTCATGAGATATGGTATATAGGTTATAATGGATTGTGGTTTTCTCATTATTGTTTGATTAAAGCTAAGGGAAATAGTATTTTAGAGACTACAAAATCGATAATTTGAGGGTGTAACACTTTATTTGGATGAAAAAGTGGCAGAAGTTGAGAATGAATGTGTGATAGATCAAAACATGTGGTGGTATTTAGTTCGTGTTCATTATTAAATGCAAGAATCCTAGATATTTTAAGGATTTAGTAATAACACATCATGGGTATTAATTATTGAAAACCCAGAGAGGTCAGAATGTTTCATAAATAACCAGGTTTAAGATGTTAGAATCATAATTATATTGTGATTTTTAATTGTAAGATATCGGTTCTCAAGGGAGAGTATGATTAATTTCTCAAATTAGTGAGCCTTTATGCATGGATATAGTCATAGGAGAGAGAATATAAATCTTTATGTGGTTAATTTGTACATTCTCAAGTGATGATATACAAAGGGAAGCTATTTGAAACATACTTATGGTGTTAAAATTAGATAATGATATTTGAGACTAATCAATTTAGTCAATTTCACAATGTTTAAGTCATTGATTTTTCCAATGTAGTTAGTTAGGTGGGTAATAAATGGATTTTTCAATGTCTGATCAATGGAAAATTATATGTAATTTTTCATGACTAAGTTTCTTTGGAGATTAAAATTGAATATAATTGGACCATAAAATAGGAATTCTAAGATCAAATAGTTTCTTTGGTCTGGGTGTGGTGAAGAATAGACTATAAACATAATATTACCTAGAGATAAGAGGAATATATTAGATATTAATAACCAACAATATTTATAGGAAATAATATTAACTAGTTCTTGTGTAAGGGAAAAGTTATGGGGGGGGGTATATCCACTTAAGTCATCAAGTGATAGTGTAATAAATATAGAACTAGTTCCATGGGAATATAAATAGGGTATAATTTATATTTTTTATATTAGATCAAGATAATGATCATTTCTTAGTCACTAAAAGGGTTGAAATAGAGTTTTTAGACATGAGAAACTTGGTGGATGAGTATAGTGGAATAATTAAAATGGAGGTGGTAGAAACATGGTTTCATTAATGGATGTAGTAATCCATTGAAACCATAATAAAAGTGCACCAATAATCGAGTGGGATAGGTAGTGGTACTACACCATATCCTATCCATCAGATGAATGATGGAAGGATATTAGGACCTCATTGGTCACACAAAGAGTTTAGTGAGGTCTATTATATTTCTAATGGTGTTTGGGGTCCTTCTTAAAAGTGAAATTCACATCCAACATTTACTGATCACCCCCATTCAGTTTAAACTGCATGGGGATTATGAGGGAGGTGTTTTGTTTAAACCCTACCTCAGTATCATTCTACCTGATCTCCTTTAGTTCATTGTGATTATTGGTTTATGCAAGTTAATTTCACATAATATATCAAGGTGTGTTGGTATTCCTCTATACTCTTTGGTTTTACTCTTCATTTTTTCTTTATTTTTGGTATAGCTTATTTATTGGTTAAGGTACAATTTGACTAGATCATGGTAAAATTTCTTAGTGATAAATGATGTTTTTATGTTAGTTCTTAAAATAGGCTCGGGAAGGATAGTTTTTATTGGTTTCTCACTATGTCATTTAAGGTATTGTGCTAAATGAGTTTTTTTGACAATCTTCCAAATATGTTTAAATTAACTATCAATTATCATTTAAGTATTATAGAATTTTTCATTGAAGGATCACGTACATGGATAGATTGTTCAATATGTCATTACATGAATATTCAATGTTGTATTGTTTTTTAGTTCAATTAACCTAAATTATAATTTTTTTGATTTAATGAGAAATAATTATCATTTAATTAAATTTCAAATTTGATAATCTCGGATCTAATAGATGATCAAGATGATTATTGATGATTGGGTATGCTAGTATGAATGGAGTGATCATCATGTAATAGTGTATACTCAATGTTTGTAGTGGAAGGAACCTTATTTTACCAAGTTCATATATAGTGTTATATCCATGTTTTGGCATATTTTCATAAATCTTTGATCATTTTATGATAATTAATTAAACCATACCACTTTGTTTATTTTGTAACACTTTGATTTTTATGATTAAATTTCATTTAAAAGAATTAATTTTATTTTCAATTATTAAATATTGTTTATATAAATATATATTTACAGGTTTATATTAATTATAATTATTAATTATTGTATTTTGTTATTAATTATTATTATATAACACAATTATTTATTATTTTCATTTTGTGTTGGACAAATGTTTAATAAAATCTTACTTTTTAAAGTAGAAGGAATGTAGAAATTTAATGTTATATTGTTTTTGAAACAAGATATTTTATATTTTTAGAAGTTATAGAATATGGAATTTATTTTTCAAAGAACTATATCCCTTATGTAATAGATTATTTTCTCATATATATTACATTGGGAGACGATCAAGATAGAAATTTCACTCAGTGTTGGTTACCGGGAAGTGGGGATTTACATTTTGAATACAATGACTCTTCTATATGTAGTGATGAAAATTAAATGTTGAATAAATTTAAAGGAAATTAATTATATGTATTTTAGATTTATCTATACATATTTATGTACTATTTAGATTGTCAGTTTTACATAATCAGATACCACTATTGTGAATTTTTTTGGATGTTGTAGTTTTTGGAAGAGAAACCTCCATGTATTCAAAATTATTACATTGGCAAACTATTAGACATCTGGGCTTATTTTTACACTACATAAAGAATTATTCAATCCCTAACATGGTGAATTATATCATTCCATTACAAGGAAATGTTTTATTTTAATGGTTTTATTAGTTTAGAGATGCATGTTTTTGGAATTAGAAATCAAATTGTTATCATGATGACATTGATTAAAAGAAGAGAAGAGTCTCACCATAAATAGAATTATTATGATTGTAGAGACCTGGATAGTTTCTATTATTGAAAATTTTGGATAAATATTAATCACATAGTATGGATGTATTATCAATATATGATTTGATAGATAATCTATTTTGGTTTATGAATGATAATTGTAATAATTATTATTTATAATTGAAATGCCTTTATTTTATAAAGTGTTCTATTTTGGAATTTTTGGAAGATTAAATTATATTTTACTTTGAGGTTACTGTGGATTTTTTACCATATTCATTTATAATATCTATGAATTTTATTTATAGTTATATTTTAAAATAATGTCTACAATGAGTTTTATTTTTTGAATAGAAAATTAAGAATTACATTCTCAGGTTTTATTTTAAATTATTGAAGGAGGAAAAAATGTGAGGATTATATTATTAATTTTATTATATATATGATTTCAAGATAGATTCTGAAGTATTTTTCATGGGTGAAAATTTATACACATACTAAATTATGCAACAAATTTTTTTTAGAAAAATATTACATATATTACATTGTACTCTTTACTACAATCACTCGACTGAAAATAGATAAGAAGAAAAGGAAAAAAAGTGACGATAATTAAAATAATAATGTTATTAAGTTAACTTAAAGAATAGTTTCTTCTACTACTGTGTTCTATGAAGATTATATTGTATCAAAGATACCATGTGAACTGTTATACATTGAATTCATTTTTTTCTATTGAATATTGATCCACTATCAATTACTGGCGGATTATTGAGACTCTATGATAATTATATTTAAAATTTATACATATCATCTATTTATATTATATGTGTCAAATACTAATGTTTATTTTTGGGTGAACTGTTATATACTAATACTAAGATGTTGAGTCAGTTTCACCTTCTTATAATCACTTGTCAGTTCTATGGCAATTGAATTAAAAGGCACCAAAAAATAATTATATAATGTTTCAACTAGTTATAATCCATTATGACATATTTATGAAAAATATATGAATAAAAATCATCATTCCAGGTGGGTAATGGTGTTGTATACTCGAGGATGTGCTTTATTTCCCTAAACCAAAACAAAAATATGACATGTCATGTCTATTTAAATTTCTTTTAATTACACTATATAAACTATTTAAAAGATAAGGATACATCCAATACAATTTAAAGGATATAATCTCTTGAAATTTTTTAATAAGTGGTGTGTGATAAGAACAAACCCAGATAACCTTATACACTATTAACAGAGTTAGTATTGAGATAAACTTAATCACATTCCCAATCCCTATGGGTAAGAGACTACTGCCATGGTATCAATAATGTATCAAAGATAATGATTTTACCCCCAATAATAAATAATAAATGTACATAATATAGGAATAAAAAATACTTCGTATAAAAATAAATCCTTAAAGAGAAAATATTACCATAAGAAAACAAGTATAGATTCTATGTAGTATATTATCCAAAGGTTGACACAAAAAAATGAAGAAAAAAATCAAAATCACTGTGTAATGGGTGGATTAGAACTCCATTAGTCACATCCATCACCCAAGGTACCATGCCTCAAGTACAAACACTACCTCTAAGTGGCACATTCCTTTTTTCTAAACCTAAAATAACATAATAAACTAATTTTCAAAGGAAAATTTATGTTGTGATCAAAAAAACATAGTAGGATTCTACCAAATGTTACATAAGAAGTCCCAATACAAATAAAACTTTTATTATAAAATTAAAATAATATATTTCAACAGATATAATTTCATATTTTCAGTAAAAAAACATGATTCTAAAATAATAAGATACTTATTATATCATATCAATCTTAAATGAACATTTACAATTAATGAAAGGGAATAAATAAGACTAGTTTTGTAATCAATGGAATATAATAATCAAATACAAAACTCACTATAGTCATGTTCCCTAATGATAGTTTGTTCCTACCAATAATATCCTCACCCTTATCATCCAATAGTCACATCTCAATGTGCATATGTGTCCCTAAGGCTTAGGCCATTAGGATAGAATCGATAAACACCCCTTTGAGGAAATTAATTCTTAGTTTGGTTTAGCTAAATTGGTTATCACAAATCTATTTCTAGTGATTTATTTTTCCCAGCATGATTCTATTTTTCACACATTATTTAATCAGTCTCACATGTTCATTCATTCATTAAATCAATCAATCATGGAAAATTATTTCATTTCATTTCAATTCAAAGACCAAATGAAAAAATTAAAGTTTTAACATACTATTTTAATACTAAAAACAAATAAATGGTTTTTAGTAAATTCATTCCTTTCAAGACAAACATTAATTTAAATAAATTTTCTCTAGAATTAATTTCAAATAATTTGGTCAAATAATTTGTCATTTCAAACCATATTTCTAAAATCCACACAATATTTTCAAAGATTTTAATTTTGTTTATTTAAAAAATCTATGAATCATTAAACCAAAATAAAATATTATCAATTCATAAAAATAAATTTAAAATAATATTCATATCATGAAAGGAAATATACATTCCAAGTGTAGGTAAAAAAATTTTGGAACTAGAAAAATTTAGCCACATTATTATAGAAATCCCAAAATGGGAACCACCCAAAGAGATTTGAAGGTAAGGAAGATCAAAGTGGAACACCTATAATTAAAATTAATAAAATATTATTTTAAATCCATCAATAATATAAGGATATATCACTAAAAAAGTGGGAGATAAGTGAATAATGTAGTATTCCAAAACAAAGGGATTTCAGTTATTATAGTGGGATCAATCATATCCACTAACAATTTGATTTAAGAGGAAAGGGTTTGGAGAATAAAAAATCCTCTATAGAGAGACTCTAAAATAATTTTTTTAGGTTTGATTTATGGGGTTTTAGAATTTATAGTGGGGTTTTAGTACATACATTATAATTTTCAAGGGATTAATAAACCATTTTCATGTTTTCCTGGTTTATGTCACATAGTTAGAGCTAACTATGAACACTTACCAAGCTTCTAGAGAGAGCTTCATAGTTTGGATGCATGATTAGACAAAACATGAAAAAACCATGTGTTCGTACTTAGGATACTGAGAAGGGTACATGGTTTGGCCCCATTATTTAAAAAAATACAAAGCTATAAAAATAACCACTTCCCCATGATACATAGTTTTTGGGGGAGGTATCATAGTTTATTCTAACCGTGAACCCCCATTAAATCCATGAGATAAAGAAATTTTTTTCCTAAGATTAATTAAAAAGTGTTCCCTAACCATATAACAACTTTAAAGAATCCCAAGAATATCCAATTTTATTCAAAAGTCCCTAAACTCAACCGAGAACATGATGTAATCATAGTATAATTAAAATAACAGATCAAATTACCTGAAATATGGTAATGGGATATTATATTGTGATATGAGGACTTACTTTTACAATAAAATTTATTATCCAATGTTATTTATAATTTCATCATGTCGCGTCCAAACATTCTTTTCAATAAGATTATTCTTTTTAGTGTAAATATTTCATAGAAAAATATTTAACATGATTGATGGATGAACTAAGAGAAGGTATGTCCATGATTAGAGATCCTTATTTCAATTTTTAAAATTATAGTTGTTGGAAATATATAATTATTATTCAATTGAATAATAATTTTTTTTGGAATTTTATATCAGGGTGATTAAGCCTCATAATATGTAAACTGGGGAAATTAAATT
This sequence comes from Viscum album, assembly GCA_963277665.1. NCBI lineage: Eukaryota > Viridiplantae > Streptophyta > Magnoliopsida > Santalales > Viscaceae > Viscum > Viscum album. The sequence goes on along the minus strand of OY728138.1, from coordinate 1,017,749,286 downwards.
GTAGAGTGTTGATCAAGAAGATGAGTTTGATTTAAATTCAAATGCTGTGAATGATACCAATTTTTTTAGTTCTAAAGGATTCTAATGTGTACTATAATTGTGATGATGATCATTATATGTGGGAAATTATTGATGTTATTTTTAATGGAACTGATAATATATGAAAATTAATGTATAAGAATTTTATGATAATATTCAATACATTCAATATGTTTGATACCTAAAATATTACTCAAATGAATAGAAGAATCATAAAGTTAATGACTGATATTTCTACAATAGGTACTATTAACTAGATTTAAATGAATATTTAAGAGTTAATAGAGTTATAAATAATTTATGGGGTAGGATATATTCTACTATTAGATAGTACACACTAATAAAAGTATGTAAAATGAATAATTTACATGCAACACTCATGATGTAAAAATCTATGATTCAAGAAAAATATGAAGATAAAAATTTATTTATGAAATGAAAATCTTATATTAAATTTTATATATCAATGAATGAGTTTAAGGAAAATTAAATATTTATAACTCCTATAATATAGAATATTACAGTTCCAATTATATTGATGAACTTAAATTTTTTTCTATAATATTCAAAAAAATATTAAAATAAGTGACAAGAAAAAATTAAAAGGATGATGGTAAAGTGTTAAGATGATATGTATTAAATAAAAATATGAATCTTAGACCTAATTAATCTCAAATAAAATCTGAATTAGAAATAATTAAATATTTTTTCAAGAAGAAATGGAAAAGGAGTTATAAAATCTACTCAGAGTTTTTCTGAGTAATTATGTGATGAATCATATTCTCACTCTACTTCTGAGCATTCAAATAAAAATCAAAATATATGTATTATAACTTAGAATAAATTACTATACTTATTATACTATGTTAATTATAAATTTTAAATATATAAATTTGACAAGATTATTGAATATTATTTCATTCTCAATGATAAAAAATGACACTTTAAATAAAAATTATTAATATCTAAAAACCTTTTACTGTTCCTTTTTTTTAAAATAGAAACACCATCTAAATTCTTTTTAGAACTAATGTATAAACTTCATAAAGGTGTGTCTTATTATTCCATTCATGATGAAATAATTTATTTTTTATATGTTAAAGTTTATTATTTGAAATATGTTAATATTATTCTTAATAATGGTTAGGATTACCAAATTAAAACCATTTCTAAAAAAATGGAATAATGGTAGACCTGGAATTGGAATAAATATTGAAAATTCAAAGCATTATTGGAACTATTTTGTGCCTAGTCCAAATAATAAATTATTCTTTGTTGTAACTTGTTTTTATTTTGGTATATCTGGACATTATGCTAATGATATTTATTTTAATGTTTTTCAATTTCTTAGGGGTTATACATGAATAAATATTAAATGATATATCTAAAAGTAATGATGAAATCTATGATCAAAATAATAATATTTTTCATCTATATATCTTATGTATAAAACCACTAGATCCAAAATAAATTAGGTTCTAAAAAGTATTTGTGTTTCATATTTTGTATGAATGATCCATAAGAATTGGAATTTTAAATCTTATATATTTTCTACTAAAATTTAATATCGAGAGACTTGTTAAATTTTTATTCATTATAAATGTTAGATGAAATTCATGGAAATAAAATATGAGGATAGATCACGAAAATGCATTATATTGGAGGAAAAGAGTTATCCCACCTTAATGAAGTACTCTATGATGTATTTTTATACAATGTTTTATATTTTTTTCGTCCAATGTAAGTTCATTGGAATTATATTTACATAAGTACATGATTTATTTATTTCTTATTATAATTATATTTTTTTCTTAATGTGCAAAAACTATTTTATACCTGGGGATATACTTTCATAGCAATTTTATCTTCTATTCTATTACCTTTTATTGTGCCATTCTAGTAATTTTAGATCTATACCGTCACGAGGTATCTTTTTTATTGATTTTATATTTGGTAAGCCCATGTGATTTTATAATTGTTTTATACTTTCCCCCATCTTTTATTTATCTAATTAATTTTTTTATACTATGGATTAAAAATTTGAATTATTTTATTAACTTTTGTTTTATATACGAACTCATTATGTACTTATCTGCTAGGATGTTAGAATGAGTTTCTTTTTAATTTTTTATATTTAACATATGAATTATTTTACTTCCATATTATTTATTTTACTAATTTTTTCTATAAAGATTTATTATTTAATGTGCCGAATGATAATTTGATGGGTATTATTGTATTTTGGAAATGTAATCTACATTATTTCCTATACTTATTATACATGAAATGTTCTAAACTATTTTAAATTTATAGTTGATAATATTTTTAAAAATATATGCATTTAGGAAGAGTTATTCTTTTACACTTTTTTTAATTTTCATTTAGCATATTTAAAATTATCTTTTTATTGTTAATTTACTGTTGAAGCAAGATATATTTGTTTATTATTAACAATATAGACATTTTTATTTATATTTAATATTTTTATTATGCATGAGTTACCTTTTTCATAACTATATTTACCAAAAGGTGGAGAATTTTAGTTCCAATGAAGAATTGTCATTGTTTTTTTCCATTCATAATTATTTAATTCATGTATTTGGTTTTCCATATTTTTTACAAAAGTTATAGAAATTTTTATTTCTTATTCACATGAACTCTTTACATTTATATCAATTTTCTATTATGTGATTTTATTTTTTTAAATAATTAAATTTTTTATCAGTTTAATCATTTAAAAGGTAATAGAAAGTGTTTAGGTGTATAAGTGGTTGATTTTATTTATTTATTAAAAATGGTGATAATGTTTATTTCTTATGATATCTCTTTGAATATGATATAATAATTAATTTTTCACTCATTATTTATTAATTTCCTCACACTTTTATTTAAAAGTTTTATTTTTTTATATTCTTTGATTTTATTATCTACTATTAAATATTTTATTGCTATATTTTTTTCACTATTTAATAACTTTTTTATATTTGTATACTTATTTATTTTTCATTTTTATTATTTTTTATAATTCTAGAAGTTATTTTGAGAATAGTTTTATTTTATGTTTTAGAACAGTTTCTTAAAAATGTTCTTTTCAATAAAGAAGTGATCTATAATATGGAATATTGAATTTATATTATTATATAATATCGATATTTTAGATTTTTAGAAGATATAGAATCTAAAATTTATATACATATAAGTATGATTATCCTTAAATATTAGAATATTTTCTCTTATATATTAGTGTTAGAGATGATAGAACACATGATTTCACTAAGTGTTGGTTACATGGAATTGAGAATTTAGTTTTATGTATTGAATATATTAACTATTACATATCTCATGAAGAATATCATATATTAAATTAGTATAAAGTAATGAAATATTATGTTTCCAACACTTACTCTTATGTATTTAATAACTGTTTAATAATTTAAGTATTTTATTCTGAGACTACTCTTACACAATGTTTTGAAGCTGGGTTTTTTTTTGAAGATATGCATTTATATATTCAAAATTATTAAATTTTTCTATTATGGTAAATTTAAAATTAATTTTACTTTTACATATTTTTAGAGTTGAGATATTAATTTTATGTATTGAGAAAAACATATATATAAATTATTTGTTTTTTATCTTTTGAAATCCATCATTCATGTTCTAATATAACAAATATTAGGTTAGATAAATATTGATAATTGATTATTTATGTTTTCATCAACAATTAACTCATTAAAAACCATTCAATTATCTTTTTAGGTATATTCATCTGGACACTTATAAAGTCATCAATTTGGAATTTTATTCTCCAAGTTTTATTATAAAATTGACTATGCAACTATTTCTTTGAAATTTATCTTTTAATTAAATTTTATAATATATATCTCAAATGGGGATATGGATCCAAAATGCATCGACCCTATATTTTTTTCTTAAAAAAATATAGTTCTAAATATTCAATTCAATCAAATAAATTTAGTGGAAAAATATTTTTTCAATTTACATAATATTACAAAAATATAATCTTGTATCTTACTCAATGTTTCATAGTATAATGTTTTAGTAAAAATGCCTCAAAAATGTTACTCAAATGAAAAAACCTAAAATCAATGAATTCAATTACCCTCTAAGACTAATACTAATAGTATTTTTACAAAGTGATAAAAATCATAACTTTTTAACCTATTAAAAAACCATTTTTTCCAAATGAGAATGATTAAAAGCATATCCTTTTGTTAATCTCTAATATATAATTAATTAAAAAACAATAAATAAATTTATTTATCAATTGTATAAGATATGTTTTTGTTCATTAAAATTTATGGTCTATAAATATTAAATAACTCAAGATTGTGGCACATTTGATTTTTGGAAAGATTTAACTATGAATTTCATTTATATATATATTATTTTCTGGTGTATCTAATGAAATATATTATTCTTTATGAAACAATATATTCATAATATAAATTATATTTTTCATTTTACGAACCAAAAAAATAAACCAATATGCTACAACCTAAAAAATACTTCACTTTATTCAGTAATGGTCACTTCTCAAACCGTTAATTTTATATAGGTTTATAGCTGATAGAAAAGTAATATGAGGTAATGAAGAGGTGATAGTCTTTCAATTGATTAACTGGGAGAATTACTATATGTATTTTTATTTGAATTGTAATTTTTAATATATTATATATATTCCATTAAAAATATTAATCGTTAATATAAATATTTAATGGTTGAAAAAAATTAAATTTTCCTCCATTGACATCTATAAATAAATTATTATCAACTATATAGTACACATATTATTTAAGACCATGTGTAATCCATCCAAAAAACATTATAAATGTCAGAAAGTTACTTATTTTGAATAATATCTCACCTCTCAGTATAAAATTATTTTATACAACTACATTATATGTAGTTATAAATCCACTCTATAATAAATTTAAATGACCAATCGATGGTTTCATATAAACATCGATATTATTTTTTGATAACCCATAATTAAAAACACCAAAAAATATATGAGTCCTTCAACAATATCCTTGAAGGTAAGTTGTTTAGTGTTAAGAAAGTATCCCATCATGAAAAAAGAAATATAGTAATAACCAAAAGGAAAAAGGATCTATATAAAGACCTAAACATATATTATGAGTTTTTTATGAAAAATATAAATGTAACCAATGAATTTTCCTTAATTAATGACCAATAAGAGTATAAATTTAATTTCAACTTACTGAATTATTTGTTAGATTACATTCCATGAACAAAGTTTTGTTATTAGATATAAATATATACAACAATATCCTGGTGATTAGAAAATTACTCTAAATATTCAAATGCACTATAGCTATATTTTTTGTCAATAATATGATCAATATGTGTGTTTGGTGATGGAGGAGTATCCTAAAAAATAACAGTTATAATTTTATATTACATGTAATATAATGATCTAATCATATGTATGAATGTGAGTTTTTTTTGAGATATTAATTAGTGGGAAACCTATAGATCTTATGAATGGTAAAATATATTTTAAAGCATCAAAATATAGGTGTTAATAAATCTAGAAACACTATATATAATAATTTTGTGAAGGTTTTAGTAGATGTCTATTGAAATAGCTTAATAACTAGGATTAAAGAGGGAAAAAGTTGGTTAGTTGATTGATAATACAATTAAGGATTATTAATCATGAAGGATACTGAGATTAGTAGAGAATATCTCTTTAATTTAGGTATGATAAAACTGATTCAACATTATAATTAAAGTGGAAGTGAATGTTATTAAAATCTAAATTTAGAATTTAATTGTTGCAATTTCTTATAATTCTAGGTGAACAAGTTTAGGAATATTCATAAAAATTTCCAAGTTATTTAAATCTACTTGATCTTTCTTAAAGTGGTCGGATATTCCCTTTGATGAATTAAACAATTTCAGTTATTAGTTGAATAATTATGGAATGTCTATGTTGGTGATGAAAAAAGTCTGGGTTAATAAGTTCAAAATATTTTATAAGAGTCACCCTAGTATTTTAAAGAGTCATCATAAGAATTCATAATTCCATTCCTGATTCGGGAAAGATAATTTAACCAAGTAATAATATTTTTATAAGGTTTTTTTAATATGAATAACTAAATGATGTAATCGAAAAAACCCACTGAGAACATTAAGGTTCATCAAGACTGATGATAATGTAAAATGACATAATTTATAACAGTAACACAATAATTTATTTAGAATCATTTTTAGATACAAATAGAAATTCATGTGTTATTTTTTGGTGAAGGTATTATTGGCCAAAAAATAGAAAAAGGTATGGAATATCACTATTTATAATAAAGGTTACAAGAAAGTGTTATATGGTTCACCTTGATTATAATAGTTAGTTTTTTTAATATGTATAAATTCCAAAAGATAACTCTAGAAACTCAAACCAGTGTTTTCAGTGATGAATCTATTTTTCATATCTAAAATATAATGATGATTTTTCCATGTTTTAAGATGGGTTTATAAAATATTATATGTGTGCATCACTTTTTAGTGAATCTATTTTTTTAAAATATATAGATGTAAAAATTAAATTTAGTTGTCAAATATGGAGTAATGTTTTAGATATTAAATAAATTTGATGAAACCAAACTATTCAGTAGTGTTTTAAAATCCAAGTTACTGAAAGATTTAGTGATTTAATCCGAGAAATATGATCTTTCGTCTTTGAAGAAATATAATAAGCAGTGATGTATTTAGATAAATAAAATAAAATATGATGATTATTTTGGAGTTAAATGATAATGTCATGTTGTGGAAAAAAATCCATTACATAGTAGTATTTGTGATATAAATTTTTATAATGTTATAGAGATTGAATACTTTATGGTTTTAGAAGATTTTTTTTTGAAAAAAGCCAATGTTTTATTTTGAAATTAAATAGAGTTTAATTATTCTAGGATTAATTGATGAAACTATAAAAAGGGTATTGTCACAATACTATTTGATAAAATATGATAATATTGATATTTTTTTAGATTTTAGGAGAAATAACATATTAGATGGTTGAGAAAATATTTTGACGATCACACCATCAATATTAATGAATTTGATATATTATATTATAAAAAATATATATTTTTGGAATTCATAAATTTAAATGAAATAATTTTAAGATAGAGAGAATGGTGATTAGTATAGAATTAAAATAACATTATATACTTATAATGAAAAAACTTTTTAGACATTTGGAAAGAAGTGAAGCTGATGATATTTTAATAAAATATTTTGTGCATTGAGGTGGATGAATATTAAAGATGTATGAACATATAGGAGTAAGTACCATGACATATCCTAGGATACAAATACCCTATAAAATGATTCCTATAAAAGAATAATAATATTTATTGGAGGGATTTACACTATAATTTCTTTTTTATAACGTTCCTAATCCAGATTCCACTCAATGGAGCCCAATGACCAGTTGGATACATGGCCTCAAGTGAATCTCCTCAAATAAATTTTTTTTCTAACTAGTATTGTTGGCCTAGGTTGTATCCATGGAATTAATATGCAATTATTAGTCGATTATAACACAATAGAATATAAAAAACAATCTATATCAAAAGAATATATAAAAAATAGAAAAATGATAAATATACAAAGAAAGAATATAGAAAAAATTCTAGAAGTATCTCATATACAATAATAATGATAAATATCTCTATAATTCATCCTAAATAGGGAAAAAACAGTATAATACATCTAACAAAATATAAAAAAGGAAAAAATCCCTGTCTCCAAATAGTATCATGATCCTCAAATAGGTCCCATTCTCCCCTGATCCTAAGAATGGCATAAATTAAAGAATTAAACCATGGGTATAATCCATTGTCCCTACCTACATCCAAATAGTTTGTTCGAGTCCCCAACGATAACCTGGATAGGGTGTGAGAAACAATCCTAGAGGTTTACCACCCCGGGATCTATAAAATGTTCTAAATTTTTAGTATATCAAGCTAAAGAAGTATGAACATTATAACAGGTAAGTAGTAATATAGTAAATTTCCAGTAGAATATATACTATGAGTCAAGTGGTAATGAATAAACATACAGAGATCCCTATAAAAATGTTTGAAGATCATATCCTAATGAAGACAATTAGAAAAATGAAATAATAACCATGCCATTTTTGTATAAACAATATATCATATAACCCATATACATGATGTAAATCCTGTAATATCATAGCAACCATGGTTGAAACGTATAAGCAGAAGTCACATATCCACAATGGTTTCATTGTAAAATAAAGTATATCACATTTACTATGGTCATTCCACATAATCATGGCATAAAAAGTACTACAACTATTCTATATAATGAAATTGTTAGACCCCACATGGTTGGATTCAAGTTATTGTAGACTAAGTAATCCTCATCTATTCACAATATAATCTTGATGGAAACTCAATTAGTCTTGAGTTGGGGTCCAAGGATCTTATCTAATAAACATGTCCACTATGATCGCCTCATAAACCAGATCCAATGGGTAGAGAGGCCCAAGAAATCCCATGGAATTAAAATACAAGGTGCATACAGGTCCAAGGTATTATCTACCCCTATAATGTCCCATTCTATTGCACCCCCATCGCTTCTATTACAACTTTTCATCAGTCAATAACATCAATATTCCATTCCATGATTATACACACTCATTTCTACATTTTCCAACTAAATAACTAATTCAATTAATATTCCATAAAAAATATTTAGACTAAAGAATAAACATTAAAAGGAGGAAATTATATCCTAATCAATAAATTAAATTCCATTCATTAATTATTGGGATCCCTCTAACCATAAAAGCACTAAAACTCACCCCTTGAGTGATTCAACAATAGGCATGGATGAAGGATACACCCCATAGGTGGCCTAGTCTAAGAAAAAACTTCAACTAACTTGATGGAACTAATGAGAATCCAAAATATATTCCATTACACATAATTCAATTAATAAATTCAAATTTGGGCTACATTGAATGTTATTGAGTGTGTAAATATAACAAATAGCTTAATAAATAACCATACAGAATGCAAAAAGAGTAGACCACATACCTTAGGCATGTAATAGAGTGATCATCTAGTATAAACTTCTAATTCAACTAAGATGAGAAGAAAAATGAACAATTGAAAAATAAAAAGAAATTAGGGAATATTTTCTTGCATATAATTAGCAAAAATAATTCCAAGACAAACCAAGAATAGAATAAAAGGAATTTATTATTCACTAATGTAGATCAAATGAGACAATTGGTGATTGAGCTCAAGTTTGGATGTAAATGTGGGATCAAAAACTACCTTTTGGATAAAAAAGAAGCTGTAAAATGCCGAAGGATACCAACAAAAGATAAATAGGAAACTTGGTTTGAAATATAAGATTAATTAAGGAAAAGTTTTTAATTTCACCCAAAATCCTGGGTTTGATGGGTTAGCCTGACGGTTTTCAAATACATACACCATAAATGAGCCCACTATTGTGAGGATTGGGAACTTCAAATCATTTGAAAAACCATGTCTCATCACACTTTAAAAACATATATAACTCATACATGGGCCTGTCACTCTAATAATAAAATTTTTCTAATAGTGCAGTCTCTTATTTCTCTCATATAAGATCTCACATAGATAGTATTAACCATAATCCTACTACACATGGTTTCTACTAACCATGTATATGGTATGTTTCTCCTTAGAAGATGGGTTCTGGGCTCTGAACAAGCCCCAGATACCCCCAATACACCTATGACCTAATAGGGTATTTACATGAGGCCATAATTAAGCATTTAAACTGAAAACAAAAGTATTCTTTCCTCATACAAAAAATATGGGTTATTAAAATCTTCCACCTTAAAGGAATTTGATTGTGAATTTTCTCTCAATCATGGTCAAGATTTTCTGAGAAAATATCCAAACAATGAGAATATATCTCAACCTCCTCCTCCCAAGTCTCATCCTATAAATATTCATGCTACCATAACACCAATACTAGAGTAAATAACAAGCCTTAGAGAACCTTCAGGATCCTTTCAACAATATAAATTACATACTCCTCAAAGGATGAATTTAACTATCACTCAACTTCCTTGAGATAAAAATAATGAGACAAGTTTGAATGATAACAAAACAGATGATATATATGAAAGATGTAATGTATGGTTCAATACCTTTGAGGTAACTTCAATTGATAGGCTACCAGACTAACTCACTCTCAAATTTCGAATGACTCAAAATTGCTTGGTGAATTATTACCCTATAACCTGATCCATCTATTTCCTAACCTCAAAGTGACACACAAAATTACCCATTCCACAAACTTAAACTCTAGAGGTCATCTGTGGCCATTGAAATCATATTTCTATCGAGAGGGTGTGGTTTCTATCTGCTTATTGATAAAATTGACTTGCTCAAAATTCCTTTTCCTCAGATGTGGTCCCAATAAATTTTCCTCACTTACCTCTAACCAACACATGGTCGATCAACATAGCCTACCATACAAATCCCTATAATGTTCCGTGTGTATTATCACTTGATATCTATTATTATAGCTGAAGTAAACTAGGGGGTATATACCTCTCCCAAGAGCTCCCAAAATATAGGATGCACTTACGAAAATTTCTTTAATAATATCTATTTTATGATATGACTGTACATTCGTCCGAGGATGATATAACGTGTTCAAAAGCACCAGTGTACCCAACAAATTATAAATACTCTTTTAGAAATGAGACATAAACTGTGCATACATATATGAAATGATAGCGTGTGAGACCCGGTGAAGTAATACCGTCTCACAAATTTAAAACCTCCTAATATCATTAAAATATATGGTTTTCTTGATTATAAAAAAATGTTAAAACATCATGATCCTATCAACAACAACCCACAAAACATCACTACCTTGAGATGAAATTGGTAGTCCTTTCACAAAATCCATTGTGACGTCAACCCATTTACACTCGAAAAATGGATAACTATTTTAAAAGTATATGAAGTCACTATTGTTCCACCTTCACCTGATCATAGGTGGTATAAATCATAGAAAAACTAGATACCTCATCTTTCATACCTGACCACTAGTATTGACAGTGCATGTCATAACACATCTTTTTGATACAGGGTTGTCCTGCCAAAACTGAGGCATGAAACTCCTGTATCATCTCCTCGCATATGTCCACTAGAACCCAAAAAATTTCAAGGGATACATAGGATTTTATCTTCACCTATAGTTGAAATAGGAGGTTGTTCCTCACTTTCCACACTCTCTTGTTGCACTAGGACCTCTGAATTTGATAGATGCCATAACGCCCTAGCCCAAGAAGGCCCTGACCCCAGAAGCTCGGAGCTAGTGAATTATTTTACTACATTGTAATTATTAAAGGAATAAAATCCAAAAGGACTGATTAGTTTTTCATTATTGTAAAGACAAATTACATACATGATACCCATAATTATTTGGTAAAAAAAATAAAACATGCTACACAATTATCTAAAATAAACTATATCCTTGGAAGATTATTCAAAATTATCTTCTTCACAACCTTGGGAAAGAAAAAAATACGGTAAGATCAAATGATCAGTAATGGAAAATAAAATAGAATAAATAATTAATCAATATATATATATAGGTAAATATCTGATCACACTTTCCATTTACACAACTTAATAAGGGATAATTACTATAGAAAGGTAATAAACTAAATCACATGTCATAAATCAAAAAACTAATATTGAATTACATCGATAGATATGTTGATGAAAAATATCATGGTTAAATAATAATAGAAAATAAGTGAGGGAAATTATTTTTTAATAGACTCCATGTCTAAGGAACATGAAAACCTATACCGTCAATACCTTTCACAAGACTGTTTAAAAAAATGGGCAAAAACCCATTTAATTTGGCCAACTTATTTATCTCATGAGAACCTATCGATGTATTGAGAGGCTATATAAATATATAGATCAACTATCATTGAATTTAAAAATAATTACTAATATTTAATAATAATTTTAATCAATACGCAATATGCCTTATTAGATATCAGAATTGAATAAAAGATATAGATTCATCAATAATTCCCCAATTAATCAAATATCTATCAAAGTAATCATCATATGTAAAATTATATATAATTTAGGAAATAATAATATCCATTGTATAAAAATATTGATATTAAGAAAAAATTCCAATGAAAAATGATTATAATAAATTTTTTGTTTCAATAGAATATTTACAATAACAAAGATAGTTCCATTACAAATATAATAATTAAGAACATTCTTGAGGGGAATAATTATTAAACATTCAAATGTGTCCCATACAACTTTGAAACATTTAAATCATAATAAAAATTGTTGACCTCACCTATTTTGATAATCCCAATTATGCTTTCACATACTTTGATAATCCCAAATAATTTGTATCTATATATTAATTCTTTCAATCTATGATCAAGTTGATAATTATATTAAAATAATCTTTGAAATATGTTAATCAATGTTTATCTATGTTTATATGACTTTTGAAATAATTATAACTCAATTGGATATGTTTTTCATAAAAGAGATAAGTGTTAAGTCACTGATATGATTATAGATGCTAACACAAATCTACCGGTACTTAGTCTACCGATAGAAATAGTCACCGAAAATCTAAGGTCACTGATACACAGAGCTACCGGTATGTATAAGTCCACCGGTAAGCACATGCCACTAATAGATCATCCACAGATACAAACAGCTACCGATAGAAGCTATGCTACCAATAGAACAAGTCTACCAGTATGCATAAGTCTATCGATGTACACTTCACAGGTACTGAACAGAGCTACCGGTAAGCAAAAGCTACTGTTAGAACAAGTCTACTGATAGAACAAGGCTACCGACACACAGTCTACCGATAAGTGTGGTTTCTGATACAGAGTCACCAAGACAAGGAAGCTAGTGATAGAAAAGCAAGATACTAATAAACAAGAGTTACCGAAAGATGAAGAGCTACTGATAGAAGGAGTCACTGGTATATAGATCTACTGATACACAAAGTAACAGCTACCAATAGAAGGAGTTACCAGTACAAGATCAAAGAGCTACCGATAGAAGCTCACTGCTATACAAAGTCCAGCGTTACATATCTACCAACAGAAGCTACATATAGACTTACTAGTCAATGATTACTAAACTCTTCATTTGTCAATATTATTTATTTATTAAGCAACGGTCATATTTTATGTTTTTAATGAAATTAGTGTTTTTAATGTGGGTTTTTGGTATGTCAGGGAACTGTACCTAATACCCATGAAAAGGTAATCATTCCCATTGTCGAAGCTGAAAGATATAAAAGGAAGGACAAAGACCGGACACAAAAAGGGAGGTGAAAAGAAGTAGAAAATTAGTTTCATGAAGAGTAAACACAACGAAAAAAAGAATACTATAAAGTGGTGCATACAGAAAGGCTACTTCCATACTCGATGATCAATGAACTTACACGAAGCCATTCTTCCTGAAAGATAACACAAGATTCACCTTAGTCAAGGAGTGAAGAACTACAATGAAAGATATTCATGCACTCAAGATGATCAAACTGAACTGGAAGAAAACGACCCTCTGTTTTTCAAAAAAAAACCTGAGAAGGAATCAGAGCATCATTTACATCAATCCAATGAGTCTAGATCTTCACTCACAACACATAGAGAAATCTAAACTCATCTTTATCTATTCATGTATATTGTGTTTTATTCATTTACTTTTTGAGAAGTGTATTTACACACTGTAGGTGACGACGGCGGCCTCCGTGCCGGTCCCTCCCCCTTCGATGGGGGAGGGTGAATCGTTGTCTCTTAGGAGGGCGAGGGCCTTCCAACCTTTCTCCAACCCGGATTTCCTCCCTCCCTTCCCGAAAGTGGCTTTAAACCCTAAGGTCCCGAACCTGGTGGACGGGGTCCCGAATCTTCCTTTGTTTTCGACGGAGTTCTCTGAGTCGACCAACCTATTGAATCTCACTCTTGTCGCCCGCTTCAAGGAAAAGAGGCCCTCGGTTGATGAGTTCGATCGTTTTGTTTTTGGTTCATGGGATCTCCAAGAACGAGCGGTGTTGGGTTTACTTGACAATAGGCAGATAATGGTTCGCTTCGAGATGGAGGCTGATTTGATCAAAGCATGGTCAAGTGCACCTCGTTTTTACAAGGGATCCCGCTTTCTGTTGCTGCGGTGGTCCTTCGACCTGCACATGAAAAGGGACTCACCTTCAATCGCGGTTTGGGTAAGTTTTCCCAAGTTTCCCTTGCCGTTCCAGAACCCTTCAATTATCCGGATTCTTGGAAATATGGTAGGTAGATTCCTTTGCACGGATAGTCGAACTGAAGAGATCTGTCATCCAGTTAATCCTTGTGTTTGTGTTGAGATAGATACATCTAGATCTCCTTTTGAGTATGTTTTTTGTCACGATTGGTGAAGAATACCACTGTAAACAGCGGGTGATTTATGAAGATTGGATAGATTTCTGTGGGTCTTGCAGGAGGTTAGGGCACTCGACCGAGGTCTTCCGTAGGGGACTTCCTCCTCGGACGACCAAGCGAAGTGGTAAAGGGAAATATATCCCGTCAAACATGGAGGGGAATCACCATTTGCAGATTGAGGAGGGTTCTCATTCGAGATCGATGGAGCCGGATTTCAGAGGAGAATTCTCTAGGGTGGCTTCAGTGATGCTGGATGGTGACTTAGTTAGGACTGGAAAGGCAACTCTGGAGGGTGATACCGGTCCTGGTTCTTTGAATGGGAAGGGGCCAGGTTTCCATCTGAATTTGGATTTCTCGATGGAATCCAGGTGTCTGGATCCTGTGGCTCCCCCCTTTATACCTTTGAGTAATAGATTCTCTATCATTGATGAGGATGTTTGATCTGAATGCCTGGAAGGGAATGATTTTTCAGGAAAGGAGAATGGTGAAAGGGTTTTAGAGGATCAGTTGGCTGGAGGTTTGGTGACTGAAGTCGGTTTGGTCAGAATAGAAGCTATTGAGGTTTTGCAAGAGGGTGACAGGGGACTGGGGTTGGAGGGACCATCCTTAGTGGTTTGCACATAATCCAGAAACTCCAATGTGGTGGGAGATGATGAGTGCCAGGTTGAGCAGGGCTTGAAATCAGTTCCTGCAGCAACATTGGATGAAGGTGTTCCAGTGGGGGTGCCTCTGCTGGTGATGGAGAACACAACTACTGGTCAGGATGAAAAAGGAAGGGAGTTCCCGTTGGGAGGGACAAAGAAGGTGTGCAGAACATGTGGTCGTTCGTTCAGTGAGGTGGTACAGAGTGAGAAAACCTCGGTTCCAGTCGGAGGACCTGGCTCCCCCTTAGTAAGACGTCGTTCAAGGAAGGATTACTCCCATCTCCCACGGCCTATGCAGACTCGTTCAACATCTAGGAAGAAAGGCAAGGTTGCTGTGTCTTTTGCAAATAACATTGTGACAGAGAGGATTTCACCGGACCCTGTTCTAGAACTTCTCAGGAATCGGGTGCAAAGTCCTCAGTATTGGAGGACACCAGGTTGGGAAACGGCCTCGGCCACTGGAGAAGATGAGTCTGGCATGGGAAGTAGAGAGGAGTACGAATTTGATGATTTTTACTAATGGTTTTGTGTGTTGATTGCTGTTTCTGGGTTTAAGTTGTGGTTGTATGCTTGGGAACCAGAACCCATTAAACCGGCTATTGAAAATAAAAAAAAAGGATTTCCAGTAGTATTTACACACTGACTCATGGACTGAACTGGAGGATACTAAATCCTCACTCTAAACTTCTTACACATTACTATATCCCACCCTGAATTGTGGAAGAGGTCAAGTGTTACCTGGATAGCATGAGTACTATAGTTTTTGTTCCCACATACAATTGTGGTTGAGGTCTTAGTACCTGGACAGTCTTTTCACTGTTGTTTACCCCGATCCAGGGTGTGGATCAAATTTATATAAATTGTTTGATAGGACTAAGTCTCGGCTTGAGACTGAACCTCTTGGTTTTATCTGCTGTGCAACTTTGATTAAGTTTAATGTATACTATATATTTTATATTCCGCTGCTAATTACATTGAAATACAATTTATTTTAAAGTTACTTTAAATGTTAAATTATCAAGTGTTTATACTTATTGTGAACTGATAAGTTAGTTTCAAAAGTTAATTTAATCTTCTGATTAAATTAACTCAGACCTAATGAATCTTTGAGAAACAAATTGAACTCTTACAATCTATATAAATTCACTACAGTTTAAATTGTTTTTAAATAGGGGGATTCTTAATAGAAATTTTTTTAACAAAAATTTATAAGTGGAACTCAATTCACCCCCTCTTGAGTATCAACTCCGACCAACATTTGGTATCAAAGTTTTGTTTTGTTTATAAAAGCTTTCAAAATACTCTGTTTTTCAACTGTGATTTTAGTTGCATCTTTAATGATATTAAATTTCTATTAGTTCAAAATTTTATCTCTTTAAATATATTTTCTAAAATCTAGTTATGGACAATAGACTGGAAGGTGCTTCTACTAACATACCACCTTTCTTTAATTTTACAAATTATGCCTAGTGGAAGCTTAAAATAAAAATTCATTTATAAAGTATGGGATTTGATATCTGGACTGCTACAGAAACTCAATATAAGATTCCAGAGACTGTTAGAACTACTTGAGATGAAATTACTAAGACTTCTTACAATAATAATTATAAAGCTATGAATGCCCTGTATTGTGCTCTAGGTTATGAGGAATTTAATAGAATATCTGTATGTAAAACTGCTTATTAAATTTGGGACACTTTGGCTATTTCACATGAGGGAACAACCAATGTTAAAGAAATGAGGCTAAATACTTATACTATTAAATATGTCAATTTTAAAATGAAGCCCAATGAACCCATTTCTGAAATGTATCTCAGGTTCAATGAGATTGTCAACACCATGCGCCCTCTTGGTAAAGATGTTCCTGCAAAATAATAGATTATGAGAATATTAGGATGTTTTCTAGAAATATAGATAGGCACATCTGTTTACATTAGAGAATTGTGCGACATCCGCACACTGCCTGTTAGAGAATTAATTGGTAATCTTATGATGTATGAGGAAGAAGTAAAAGTGAATAAGGAAGATGATTATGAACCTAAAAGGAATTCAGTGGCATTTAAGTCTACTACCTCAAAGAGAAAGGACAAGGAGAAAGTTCACATACAAACTGAAAGCTCAACAAGTGAGTGTTCATAATATGATAGTGATGCTAAGATGGCTTAGATATCCATAAGATTTAAGAAATTATATAGGAAGAATAAATTCTTTAGAATATCAAACTAAAAAGGTAAATATGATAAAAAAGATCATTAGAAGAAGAATTGGAATAAGCCTGATAAAGTTGATGAGATTATCTACTATGAATGCAAGAGGAAAGGACATGTAAAAGCAGACTATCCAAAATTGATGTTGGAAAAGAAATATGACTACAAGGAATATGAATACAAGAAATCTATGAAATCTACCTAGAGTGATTTGGAAGACATCACAAGTGAATATGATGTTTCTGACTCTGAAAATAATCATGCTAACATGTGTTTTATGATAAACACATATGAGGTCACATTGGACCCTCCTGCTTTAAATTCATACTATTCTGGAGTTGATTCTGATTCTGATTCTGAATCTGAAAATATGTCTAGTGAAGAATTGTTTGAATACTGTAATATACTAGAAGAGACCTGTAATGAACTTAAGGACAAGTATAAATCCTTAAAGAAACAACATGCTTTATCTATCACTGTTAAATATGCCCTTGATATAGAAAAGGAAAACAATGCTCAATTTCTGAAGGAAATTACTGAACTAAAATTGTCTAATGAGCAATTAAGGAAGGACTTAGAAAAATTCACAAATGGAAAAGATAATCTCACTCAAATTATAGGAAAACAAGTGGCACCAAAGTACACTACTGGAATAGGCTATCATCCTGGACATAGACAGTTTAATAAAACTAGATTCATTTCTAAATCTGGAAAGAATACTGTTAGTCCTAATTCTGGAAATTTTTCTTCTTCAACTAGTTATTCATATGGTTATAGAAAAAATAAAGTTTATCTTTCAAAATATATTGATTCTATAAATTATATGAAACCCATAAGACAAATATGGGTACCTAAAGATTTTCTTTCTAACCTTTCTAGGGCCAAGAAGATCTGGGTACCAAAATAATTTTACATCTAAACCTATTTTGTTGGAAACCTGCTTAAAGAGTTCTCATAACAAGGTATGGTACTTGGACAGTGGATTTCCAAGGCACATGTTTGGGGACTAATCATGTTTTAAGAGTTTAGTCAAAGTTGATGGAGGCCATGTCACCTTTGCTGATAACTCTAAAAGAAATATCCTCGGCCTAGGCCAGATTGGTAACACTGATTCAGTTTTAATTTCCAATGTTTTAATTGTTGGTGGAGTTAAATATAATTTGTTAAGTATTTCTCAGTTATGTGATGATGATTTTAATGTTAAATTTGAAAATGAATTTTGTAATTTTTTTTATTCCAAAAATGTTTTAGTATTATCTACTTTGAGAAATGAAAATGTTTATACTGTTGATTTGAATTTTTAGCTAAACAAAATGATACTTCTTTAAATTATTTTCATAAAGAGTCTTCGCTATGGAACAAAAGATTAGGACACTGAAAAATTCATGAACTTAGAAAACTAACTAGGAAGAACATATTTAGAGACCTACCTAAACTTGAATTCCCATCTGACAAAGTTTGAATCCCTATAAAAAGGGAACCATCATAAATTTTCTTTCAAGTCAAAGAAGGAAGTTTCAACTTCTCAACCTCTCAAGTTGGTTGACATAGACTTGTTTGGAGCTTCTAGAGTTTCTATCATAAATGGGAAGCACTATGTATGTGTCGTAGTAGATTAATTTTCTAGATATAATTTGGTATACTTCTTAGCTCAAAAAGTGAAGCTTTTTCTTACAATATTAAATACTCCAAGTCTGTAGAGAACCTTAGTGGACTTAAGATTAAGACATTGAGAAGTGATCGTGGCCCTGAGTTTGAAAATCATGAGTTTGAATCTTACTACTCACAAAATGGCTATAGTCAGAATTTTTCGGCCCCTAGAACACCTCAGCAGAATGGTGTAGTAGAAAGAAGAAATATAAGCCTTCATGAAATTTCAAGAACCATGATTAATGAGTATGACCTGCCAATTTATTTTTGGACTGAAGCTGTAAATACAGATTGTTATATTATTAATAAATTCTTGATTAGACATATTCTTAAGAAGACCCCTTATGAGTTGTGGAATAATAGGAAACCTAAGTTTAATTACTTCAGAGTTTTTGGTTGCAAGGTTTTTATTCTCATTAGAAAGGATAATCTTGACATGTTTGCCTATAAAAGTGATAAAGGAATTTTTCTTGGTTATTCTTTAACTAGTAAAGCCTATAGTGTCTTTAATAAAAGAACCATGTGTGGGGAAGAATCTGTTCATATCAAGTTTGATGAAACTGATCCACATGAGCCAAAGTCTTCTCTTGAAAGTCTTGAAGAAGATTTATCTCTTCTAAACCTTAATGATAAAACCAAAGAACCTGCTGTAAAGACATCCAGTTCTGGACATATTCCAAAATCTGCTTCTATAGAATCCAACCTTAGAGAAGATCATGAAATTTCTAGTCCAACATTTACTAAATCAAATAGAATTCTAAAGAATCATCCTTTGGATGCTGTTGTTGGTAATCTTGATAGAGGGACACAGACTCAAGATTCTCTAAGAAATCAGGTTGAATATCAAGATTTTCTTTCACAGATAGAACCTAAAAATGTCAATGATTCAATTAATGATGAATTTTGGGTAGTGGATATTCAAGAAGAACTTAATCAATTTGAAAGAAAAAAGTCTTGGAATTAGTTGACAGACCTAAGGACACTTTGACAATAGGCACTAAATGGGTTTTTAGAAACAAAGTTGATGATTCTGGAAATATAGTTAGAAACAAAGCTAGGTTAGTTGCACAAGGATATAGTCAAGAGGAATGTATAGAATATGAGGAAACCTTTGTACCTTTATCTATATTAGAGGCTATTAGGATTCTACTTGCCTATGCAGCTCATCTGAATTTCATGCTATATCAAATGGATATGAAAAGTGATTTTCTAAATGGTTTTATAATTGAAGATTTTTTTACTGAACAACCACCCAGATTTACTAATACACATTTTCCAAATCGAGTTTTCAAGTTATCCAAATCTTTATATGGTTTAAAACCAGCTCCAAGAGCTTGGTATGATAGAATTAGTAATTTTCTTCTTTCAAAAGGTTTTACTAAAGGAATTCCTGATCCAAATTTTTTTATTAAAAGAATTTCTAAAGATGTATTGATAGTACAAATATATGTTGATGATATTATTTTTGGATCTTCTAAACATTCTTTATGTACTGACTTCTTAAAAATTATGCAAAATTAATTTTAAATGAGTTCAATGGGAAAACTAAAATACTTTCTGGGATTTCAATTTTTCCAAAATGAAAATTGTATTATTTTGAATCAAGGAAAATATACAAAGGATCTTCTAAAACGTTTTATTTTAGATAGTATTAAGGAAAATGATACTCCTATGAGTACTATCTGTAAATTGGATGCAGATGAAACTGGGAAACCAGTGGATCAAACTAATTACAAAGGTATGATTGGAAGCTTACTTTATCTTACTTCTAGTCGACCATATATTATGTTCAGTTTATGTATGTGTGCAATATTTCAAAAAAATCCAAAAGAATCTCATTTACTTTCATTTAAAATAATTTTTAAGTATTTTAAACACACTTTAAATTTGGGTTTGTTTTATCCAAAAGGATAATCTTTTGAATTAATGAGTTATTCAGATGCTGACTTTGCTGGTTGCAAGTTGGATAGGAAAAGAAAATCTGGAAAATGTCATTTATTGGGAAAATTCTTAGTATCTTGGTGTAGTATAAAACATAACTCTTTTTCTTTTTCTACTGCTGAAGCAGTGTATATAGATGCTGGTAGCTGCTGTGCACAAATTTTGTGGATGAAACACACTCTTTTGGACTATGGATATGATTTTTAGCATGTTTCAATTAACTGTGATAGAACTAGTGCAATTAACATTTCAAATAATCTTGTGTCCCACTCTAGGACCAAACACATTGATGTAAGGCACTATTTAACAGTACCAAAAAGTGATATTACTCTTGAATTTATAGGCACTAAATATCAATTAGCTGACATTTTCAGCAAAACTTTAAGTTCAAATAGGTTAAGTTTCATTAGACATGAGTTAAGAATGATAAACCTCACTAATGTAATACCTCACCGATAAACCTCACCGATAAACATCACCGATGTAATACCTCACCGATGTGATACCTCACCGATGTACCTCACCGATGTGATAACTCACCGATATACCCTAATGATTGTGCGTTGTTTTAAACTTCTGTATTCTACCCGAATCTATATCGTTCATGCTTTAATTTTTATATTTTAATTAATCGTGATTACTAAATGATAAAACTACGTCTTAATCACTTCTCGATCCACCAAAACCCCTTTACCCTCAAGCCTTATCTTCTGAATCTCTCAAAAACCCTACGTTCCTTGAACCATATATGGAAAAAAACCAACTCCCTACTGTTAGAGATGACATTGATGAGCCGAATGCGAAGAAGCAGAAGACCGAGCAAGAATCAAGTGGCAGTGTTGGTAGAACAAGGTCAGGAAGGTGACCAGTGAACCCTTATTTTCAGAACATAGATATTGTGATTGAAAAAGGGCTATGTGTGGAATGGTTGTTGCCTAGTAAATCATTAGTTCTAGAGGTACATGACGATCAGAAGTTGGAATATTGCTTTTCGAACAATAATGTCCCCTACTATCCAAAGCTTGTGAAACATTTCTATGAGTTTGTAAGTTTGAGAAATCAGAAAATGTGAACTAAATGATTTCTTTTGTGAATGGAAAGGAGATATCGTTTTCATCCGTTGAGTGGCCTGAATGCCTGAAGGTTACCACGAAGGTGTGTCTGGATATTTCTAGAAATCAGTACCACTACAAGTGACATATTTGATTATGATATTTCCTTAGAGGAACTCAACAGTAGTGGAAATCATAGATAGGTGGTGGCTGCTGAAATGGATGGAGAGAACAGATTGTTGTTCAAATTTGTTCATCGTGTTTTAATTCCAAGGAGAGGGGACTTTGCGAATTTAAGATATCAGGATATGTATTTCTTACATATTTTGTGACATGGTGTGAAAGTGAATCTGTGCAGGCTGCTAATGATTCAAATGGAGGATATGATTAGACCAAAGTAAAAAACAATGCCTTATTATTTTCCAAGATGATCTCAGTGATGATCAAAGTGAAAGGATTAGCTGAGTCTCAAGATGAGATAGTGGTATAAAAAAATAATTTCTGTATCACAAGCATTGTTTTCAAATACATGAAAATAAACTGGAATCCATGGATAATAGAGTGGGTTAATGATGACAAGAAGCTATATGATAAGTTAAATCCTGTGGATCATCCTTCAAGGCCTAAGGATTTGAGGGATTTATGTATTGGACCTGAAGAATAAGAACATGAGTACAATGATGAAACTGATGGAGAGGAGACTTCTATGGATGATGGAAGGGTTCAAGACTTGCCCCCAATTCATGTTGCTGAAATTATATCTTAATGAAAGGAAATATTATTAGAAAAGAATCACCTATTATTGAGGAAGACCCGCCAACTCCTAAGAATTAAGAAGAAAGAGAGAATGAATCTGAAGCATTTGATTCTGTCTACTTAAGTCTGATTCCATAGATTGGAAGCTCAGTTGTGCCTGTTAAAGAAGTAGTGGGTGATATGGAAGGACCTATGCCTAATCCAAAGGAGCCTCCAGCTATTGCAGAGATGGGGTTGATTGTAGAAGATTCTTTTGAGGAAGAAAGACCTACTGAGAATGCTGTTATTGTACAAGAGAACGCACCAGTTGAGGGGGAGTACTCAATCAGGTTTGGTAGTGTTTTAGTGGCAGTTGAAATTGAGGATTGGGAAGAAGACCTAGGTTTTGTGGATTGTGGATTGGATTATCAAGATTCTGATAATGATACATCCCTCAATAGACCAAAAATCAATTATAATATTCATACTGAGTTGTTATCTGAAGATGTGGTAAGAATAGATGATATGTATAAGCTAAAGTCTAATATCAAAATCAGTTTTGTGGAAGAAATAAGGAAAATGGAAGCCTCACTGGTTTCATCCATTCAATAGATTATGAATGACTAAGTTACCAGTACAATATCTGAAAGAGCACCGGTAGTGGTTGCACCTGCTGATATGATCACCAGGGTTGATCTTGAACCCTTAAATAATGAGCTGAAAGAGTCTTTTAGTGCTTCTATTGCCAAATTGATGCACTGCTTTGTTGAAGAGATAAGAAATTTATAAAAGTCATTTGAACTCTCTCTTGGCTATAATGTCTCTACCATTGTTGCAAAAATTGTAGATGAAGTTACAGCTTTCCAGATTCAAGTATCTAGACTAGAAGAGGATGTTATAGTTCTAAAGAAGTCTGTTATCTCGTTAGAATCTTATATGAGTTCTAGACCTCAAGAAGAAAAGGATTTATCTTATGTTAAAAGTGTTTTGAGCCAGATGGTATCATTCTTTGAAGGATTTAAAACCTCCATGAAAGATCATGTCAGCACCCAGGATTCCCAAGTGAAAAATCTTATCAGTGGGTTTACCAAAAACATAAAGGAAATAGTAACCTTTTCTATTGGTTCCCTTGCCTCCAGACCTTCAATATAACTAAGTTAGATTCGAGCTATGATGAAGGAAGAGCTTGGTTCAACATCATCCAGTGGCTCTGTGGACTCATCTGATCTAAGAAAAGTGGTAACTTCTACTAGAGATACCACTAGAGATATAATGAAGATAGTCCAAGACTATACGAGAGAAGCTCTTGCCTCTGAAAAAGAAGTTAAAGACAAGGTAGATTATTATTTCCAAAGGGTTGACACCAAGCATCAGCTCAATAATCATTTCAAGCTTATGTTAGAAAAAATGAAGCTACCTTTATTCAATCAAGGTTTCAGGGAGAAAGTAAGCAAGCTAAGGGAACTAACTTCAGCCTTGGACAAATTCACGGAGAACAAGGATGATTTCATATCTGCTATGGAAAGAGGAGGAGGAATAATTAGGGATTTTAGAAATATCTTATTGCCTTTCATGCATGTCGATGCTAGACCAGTTATTATACCTCTAGATTTACCTGCATCTGCCTCTGATACTTCTCCTATTCAGATGACTCCAGCCCATGCTATCAGAAGCCTTACTCTTATGATCACTGAGAGGGCTATTCAGTATAGTCCAGGAACAGTTTCAGTAGCTCACCATCCTATGATCATTTCTGGTGTTCCTAATCCTACACCTGCATCCACACAGCCTGAATCCTCTTCTTCTCCCAAGGTAAAATCTCACATTGAGGACGAGGATTGACTAGGTGTCTATGATATTTGATAGGAATCTCTTGTATTTTGTTTTTTATTTCCTTGAACCTTTTGGCAACATGAAATACAAATGGTTTTCTTTTCTTTCCCATTTTTATTCTTCTCTCCTTATTGTTTCCCACTTTTTTCTAATCACAAAGGGGGAGAAAGATAATAGAACTAAAGGGGGAGAGAGCTACTTGTGATAATTTGAACATTTCACATCTTATATTGTTTTCTCTGCTACAATTGAATTTAATACTATATCCTCTCAAACATTACTGATTATCTTGAGATTATAATATCATAAGTTGTGATTATCAAAAAGGGAGAGATTGTTGACCTCACCTGTTTTGATAATCCCAATTATGATTTCACATACTTTGATAATCCCCAATATTGTGTATCTATATATTAATCCTTTAAATCTATGATCAAGTTGATAATTATATTAAAATAATCTTTGAAATATGTTAATCAATGTTTATCTATGTTTATAAGACTTTTGAAATAATTCTAAATCAATCAGAGATGTTTTTCATAAAATAGATAAGTGTTAAGTCACTGATATGCTTATAGTTGCTAACATAGATCTACCAGTACGTAGTCTTATGATATACATAGTCACCGATAAGATAAGGTCACTGATACACAGAGATACCGGTATTTATAAGTCCACTGGTAAGCACATGCCACTGATTAATCATCCATAGATACAAACAGATATCGATAGAAGCTAAGCTACTGAAAGAACAAGTCTACTGGTATGCATAAGTCTACCTATGTACACTTCACTGGTACATAACAGAGCTACCGGTATGCACAAGCTACCTATAGAACAAGTCTACTGATAGAATAAGGCTACCGACACATATTCTACCGATAAGTGTGGTTTTCGATACAAAGTCACCAAGACAAGCATTCTACTGATATACACGCAAGCTACTGAGAGACAAGAGCTATCGATATACGAAGAGCTACCGATAGAAGGAGTCACCGATATATAGAGCTACTGATACACAGAGTAATAGCTACTGATACATGGAGATACCAGTACAAGATCTAAGAGCTACCGATAGGAGCCCACTGCTATACAATGTCCACCATTACATATCTACCAACAGAAGATACTTATAGACTTACCAGTCAATGATTCCTAAACTCTACTTTTGTCAAAATATTATTTATTTATTAAGAAATGGTCATATTTGATGTTTTTAATGCAATAAATGATATTTAATGTGGGTTGTTGGCATGTCAGGGAACCGTACCTAGTACCCATGAAAGGGTAATCATTCCCATTGCTGGAGAAGAAAGCTATAAAAGGAAGGACAAATACCAGGCACAAAAAGGGAGGTGAAAAGAAATATAAATGTAGTTGCATGAAGAGTACACACAATAGGAAAAATAATGTTGTAAAGTGGTGCATACAGAAAGAATACTTCTATACATGAATATCACTGAACATACACAAAGCCATTCTTCCTGAAGGAGAACACAAGCTGCACCTTAGTCAAGGAGTAGAGAACTACAATGAAATCTCTTCCTGCACTCAAGCTGATCAAACTGAACTTGAATAAAATGACCCATGGTTTTTCAAACAAAAACCATAGAAGGACTCAGAGCTTTATTTACATCAATTGAAGGAGTCCCGAGCCTGACTCAGAACACCTAGAGCACTATAAACTAATCTCTATCTATTTAGCTCTATTGTGTTTTATTAATTTACTTTTTGAGAAGTGTATTTACAAACCGACTCATGGACTGAACTGGAGGATACTAAATACTCACTCCAAACATCATACACATTACTATATCCCACTGTGAATTATAGAAGAGGTCAAGTGTGACCTAGATAGCCTGTGTGCTATAGTTTTTCTCCCACGTAGAACTGTGGTATAGGTCTAAGTACCTGGACAGTTTTTGCACTATTTTACCTTGATCTAGGGTGCAGATCAAATTTATATAAATTGTTTGAGAGGACTAAGTCTCCGATTGAGACTTAACCTCTTGGTTACATCTTCTGTGAAGCTTTTGTTAAGTTTAAAGTATTATATATATTTTATATTCTGCTGCTAATTACTTTGAAATACAATTTATTTTAAAGTTACTTTGATAGTTAAATTAGCAAGTGTTTATACTTTTTATGAACTAGTAAGTTAGTTTCAAAAGTTAATTTAATCTTCTGATTAAATTAACTGAGACCTAATCCATCTTTGAGAAACTAATTGAACTCATAAAATCTGTATAAATTCACTACCGTTTAACATGTCTTTAAATAAGGAGATTTTTAATAGAAATTTTTTTAACATAAATTTTTAACTGGAACTCAATTCATCCCCCTCTTGAGTATAAACTCCAACCAAAAAACATAAAGGTATGAAATTAAATGAAACATATAATATCTTTAGAATAATTATATTCATGATATTATGTGTTAAAGGGTAGTATATACACCATATAAAAGTGATTTTGTGTATAACAAAAAATAAGTCTCAATGGAATGTAAATTGAGATGAAATCCCTTACCCTAAACTTTATTTTTGTTGTGTGTTCTTTATTAACCATTATTAAAAATGATTATGATATCATATATTATCTTATTATAAAATCAAATTATAATTTTGTTAATAATCTTTCATTGTTTTCAATATTTTTGGTATTAATTACCTAGTTTTCTCATGTATGTTTTTGACTTATCAATTGTCATTATTATTAATTAGATTATGATTTAATAATCTCTTGAATTTAAAACATTAATTAATTATAACATATATTCATTATATATTTATTAATAACAACATATATTTTTTTTAAATACGAAATGAAATACACCGTTCATGGAGACGGTAGTCCGTATGTACGCATGAACGCTAATTTTATTTCATTGTCCTATTTCAAAATAATGAAAAGTAAATGATATGTATATACATGTTTATTATTATTTTAGTGCCCTATTTTTGTATTATATTTCATATATGTTTGTTAAAATTATCCTTAAAACATTCCATGTATAGTGTGAAGGAATCACATCGCTTTGAGTGGGTGATATTCCACACTTCCTCAAACGATTTTACCGCATTAACACAAATTGGAAGGTATTAAATATATATGTTATAAAAGAGTTAAATAAGTTTAAATAAATTATAAATATCATATATAATATATATATAAATAGATTTTCTATCATAATGTCCAACCATAAATGTTGGTAAAAGAAAAATAAATAATCATCATTTCATGAGGCTGTAGTTTTCCATACACAGAAACAATATGTTTGTTACCAATTACCTAGAAGTGCGTGTTAGTGTCGGTATAATAATTAATAAAATTAATCACAATGTATTGGGTATTTTTTTTGTTATTATATAAACATGGAATAATAATATTTGTTATGGTGGAAAAGTAAATTGAAGAAAAGAGATCGTTTGAAAGAGTTACCTTAAAAATCAGGTAACTCCTTTTAGTTTATAACAAAGGGATTCCTTAGATAGATTCCTTAACAATGATAGACTTAAAATTTTTGGTACATGATTCTGGGAAGTGATTTTTGTAGTTCCAAGCCGAAACTATGTGGTTGGATATGTGTGAGAAATGGGGATAAGTGGTGGACTTTTATAGTGGAGGAGGAGT
Organism: Viscum album; assembly: GCA_963277665.1. NCBI lineage: Eukaryota > Viridiplantae > Streptophyta > Magnoliopsida > Santalales > Viscaceae > Viscum > Viscum album. The sequence goes on along the minus strand of OY728138.1, from coordinate 1,017,721,038 downwards.
GTCACTCTTGTAATATTTAGACAAAGGAAATATTACAACATTTTTCATACTGAAAGTGGATACAATAGTGTAAAAAATTCAATGAAAGATATTATAGGATCTAAATATGGTTAACCAAGAGCTCTCTGAAAAGTGTATTTTTTATTTTGTTCTTTAAGGTTAAGGATTATTCCCTTATTAAGCATAATTTAACCTTCATCATTGTAATTAATTTCAATCAATTTCACTTATTTTTTGGTCAACACAAATATATTATTAAAAATAAAAAATTATTATAATTTTAATTATAGAATCTATTTTTCCAAATTCCATTCATATAAGTGGAATAATGTAATTTAAAATTCACCCAATAGGTGAGACGAAAATGTGTGGTTTTAGAGTAAAAAAATACAAAATATTAATATTGTTTTATATTCAATTTCATATTTGAATTTATAAAAATTAATTAAATATGATTAATTGATGTATATTTGATGTTTTGGGAAATTAAAACCTATTAAAAATTTAATTTAAATGTATAAATAAATTATATGAAAAGTTAGTTTTAAATTAAAATTTAGTATTTTTAATTATTCACAAAAAAATAAAACATCATGAAAAGTTACCAAATATTTACCGTAAAATAATTTGGATGTTTTTATATCATGAATAATGTTTATTGTGACAATGTAAATCATCAAACGTGTCAATATTATGATTTTAAATAGGTTCTCTAGTAAAAGGTGGCAAAACTACATTTGTGAAAATATATTATTTTATGAGTAAAATTGTGTTTGTTCTTATCTTATGCATAAAAGATTTTTTGGTTTAATATAAAAATATTATATTGAATATATAATATATATTACATAAATATAACTAAATAATTTCGATTAATTTAATTTATTTTTGTAAAATAGTTTTTTTAGAATAAATTTAGTTTTCTATAAAAATATTCCCTTTATATTCAGTTGGTATATTTACTAATTTCTCATTACTTTGTAACCAATAAATTAGTTACGCAGACTATATATTTTCATTATTTAGTCAATAATATTCATAAAAACTAGTTTATATCTTATTATAATAAATAATAATATTTTAATAAAATATTATTGTTCTGTTAAACTCGGTATTGCGTGTTTGACATGCCATCAAAAAGTTTTCTCTTGTGTGTAATGCAAGTTAACTCAGTGTTGCGTGAATTACCAAATATGAAATATATAAAATATATTTAAAATATTAATTATATTTTGACGTATCATGCTATTATATTATCTTATTCACTTGATGTCACATCTCATACACACTATCTAATACAATATTCATACTTTAGAATTTTGGGGTGTTATATTTTCCCACCATAATTATACTACTTCGTCATTATTTAAACATGATCTCAGTAATATAGAGATTGAAAATGAACTATTTCCGAATGAACCACATCGTAAAAAGGGTTCATATGAAATATTCTTAATAATAGAGAAATGAAATTGTGATGGTCGTGTAACTAAGTTCCTAGTAGGAGAACATATGTGGGTAATGGAAACATGGATACAGAGGAAAAATATAACAATCATGTCAAGATGGAAAGTTCTTGAGAATATGGAGATGAAAAAGTTTGAAATCATAAGGCCATAAATCCATAATTATATAAGGGCCATTTTATTTATTAGAAATGAATGTACTAGGAAAAATGTTTTGACTCAAAACCCCCTTTTTATATAATTAAGGAATTAATTCACTATTTAATTATATATAAGTTTCTATGAAATAATATTTTACTTTTATTATGACTTGTACTATTTATAGATGATTTATTAGCACAAGATGTATTAATGGTTAATTAATACATTAAACTCTAAAATATTTTCTGATGATCAACAATCATATAAATTGTCAATAATTAAAATATATTATGATCCAAAACTTTAAAAATTAGCTCACTAAATTTATAAAATGAACTTATCATTAACCTTTAATCAACCTAAAGCAACATTAAATTATCACATTCCAAATATGTGAATAACTTCATCATGTATCCTCCTAAATCATGGTAATGACTTAAATTACCATAAAACCATATAGGAAACATGAATTATTCCTTATTGCTTAAGTATTCCATATATTGTTTGATATATTCCTTAATTCCACTGGTGTTGTAAAATCCATCAATGATATCATAGAACTAATTTGAAAAGTCATTTATCAGTTCCACGGTATTCGACAATTTTACAAATCAATCATTTCTTCATCATTATCTCAACATTAGGAACATGTTAAGTATGTTCATCCCTGGAATAATGTTTTTTTCTTAAAATTTTAACATTCTACATAATAAATTGTCTTGGTAATATTAAAAATATAATCTCAAATCCTTAATAAAAAATTATTGGTGTACAATCTTTATATAATTAATGAATCATATGATGGGAAAATAATAATTATAAAACTTTTACAATATATATTTAAGATCCAAAAGCAGATGTACATTAATCATTCTACTTTGGTTGTTTGATCAACATATTCTTAACCTTAATCACTTATATTATTCATAGGTATATTCCTATAATGATTAGGAAATTAATTTTCATAGTTACCCATCTTATTATATTTGTAACACCAAATATCAACATTTTCCTTATTCCCTTTACATTATTTTTCCTGGTGAAACTTTTCTCTACACTTACAAAAAAATCAGAATCCATTCTAGAATTTACCATATCAATTCTTTCCATAGTTTTGTATTTTTTATGAATCCTTCTTTCCCTTAATCATTATTGACTAATTCCCTTTTTCATGGGGTTTATAAGACCTCTTCTTCTGTTTTTTCCCTGTAATACATAGGATATTGGGAAATCCTTCTCTCTTTTTATGGAACATAAAACTATATCTTCGTATTATGAGAAATTATGAGAAACCACATCACTTTAAATATTTGGATTAATACCTTCAAATAAGTGGTTGATCATTCACTCTATGTTATATATATAATCCTAACATACTTAGATAACCATGTAATGTTATCTTCATAATCCATAACACTATGTTCTTCCTTTATATTTATGATAAGAAACTGTCTCTTCATCTCAATTTTCTGATCACGTGGGAAGTATTTGTCTAAGAATGTTTCCGCAAATTATATATATTCCATGGGTTCTATTTAGTATTCTTATATTGTATTCTAGATCAAGGACCATCATTGATCAACATCACCTTGGAGACTATAGAACACAAGTGTATCATTTTCCAATTCATTACTTTTGAAGGCTATAAATATATTCTACAGAGACTTAATCCATTACTCGCTACAATTATACTAGAAGTTCCACTAATCAATTGGGGATTATACCAAATAAATAAATCATGCATAGGATATTCTCTCCCTTGAATATGATTCTTTATTAGAGAAAGGTTATTTTTGATAAGCTAACTACGCTTCCTTAATTTATCCATAACTTGTTCATTTCAAATAAAAGTTACTTTGAATTTCTATACATGGAAACCTCAATATATTCCATGAGTATTGGTACCATTATTCCCTTCAAAGTTCCATTTTTATACAAAAAAATACACAGAATCAGTTTCAAATATAATAAAATTTATACAACTCTAAATATGGTATAACACATAATTTTAATCTATCCGTCATAAATCCTAGAATCATAAACTTTGGTTACATTAGGTAACTCAAAACTTTAAAATCCTTTATAATGGAAGGTAATGAAATAATAAATTATCCTATGAATATCCCCCATGAGTGTCAAAAAAGGTGTCCATTGTATCCCATTTTCATGTACCAGGTTACCCCGAGTCAGGACCTGAAAAACATGTTGATTTTATTACTCCTCGGTACATCTGTGCCAAAACAACTTACACTTGTAGTATCTAGAGATGTATGTATTTCTTGGAATACCCATGTAATTTCTTCCATACCAAAATTCTAAGATGTTCTTATATAATAATCCTAAAACTCTACCTTAGGGTTATGCTACATAATATATGTTTTCTAAATCATGTTTCCAAGGATGCAGCTCAACTTCCTTGGATACCAACTATAACGCTCTGACCATAGAAGCCCGAATCGTGTGAATTATTTTATTACTTTGAAATTATTACATGAAATTAAATATATAAGGATTGATCACTTTAGTAGTATTGGAAAGACATGTTACTTACATGATACCTATAATATATTAGGAAAACAAAAAAAACATGCCATATAATAAACTGAAATAAACTCCATCCTTGAAAGATTATTAACAGTTATCTTCCTCATATCATTTTGAAATACTAAACGTGAACTCAAATTCTCTGTAAGGGAAAATAAAATTTAATAAATAATGAATGAATCTATATGGAAATGTAAATAACTGAAAACAATTTCCATTTAAACAACTATATAAGGAATAATTAATATAGCAAGGTAATTATTTTAAACGCATTCTATAAATAAATAAAATGAGAATTAATTACATCCATAGATATATCGATGAAAAATCTCATGGATAAAAAATAAATGAAACTAAATGAGGGAAATTAGTTATTTATAGACTTCATGTCTAAGGAACGTGAAAACCTATCCTGTTAAAACGTTTCATAATATAGTTTAAAACTATAGATAGAAACCTATTTAATTTCGCTAACCTATTCATCTCATGAGAACCTATCGATGCATCGAGGGGCGATATAAATTCCAAGAGGCACACATAATTTAACTTAAAAATAATTACTTATATACAATGGACATTTTAATTAATAAACAATATTCTTTATCAAATATCAATATTGAAGGAATGATATGTATTTATCAATAATTCCCTAGTTCAATAAGTAACTGTCAAAGTAGACAATGTGTGTAAAGTGATATATGGTTTAGGAAATAATAATTTTCCTCATATGAAAATATATATCATTAATAAAATTTAAAATGAAAATTATTACAATTAAATTATTATTTCTAGATAAAATTAACAATCTCATAATTATGTGAGATTTAAAATATAATCATTAATAATATTCCTAAGGGGAAAGATATTTAAACATTCTAAAGAGTCACATACCACATTAAATAATTTAAATCACAATAACAATGAATGTATACCACTAAATGAAACAAATAAAATCCTGAAAATACATATATTCATGATATTATGTGTCAAAGGGATGTATATACAGCATAAAAATGCAAGTTGGTGCATAAAAATAAATGAGTCTCAATGGAATGTAAATTTAGTTAAAAACCCTTATCTTAACCATCCTTTTCATTGTGTGGTATTTATCCTACTATATAGTAGTTTAAAATATGTTAAAAACTAATAATTTAACCCTAATCATGTTTATAATGTAATATATAATCTTATTATAATATCTTTTTCCCCTTTGCTAACAATCTTTCATTGTTCGCAATATTTCATGTGTAAATTGCCTCATGTTCTCATGTAAACCTTTTACTTGACTATTTTTTCCCATTCATTAGATCATGATTTAATCATATCAATAATGTATAACATAAATTAGTAATCATATATATTCATCATATTTTTAGTTAGTATAATCTGTAAGGTTTGGAGATAAGAAATGAAATGCACTATCCATAGAGACGATAGTCCGTATGGACGCATGGAGGCCACCTTCATTTCATAATCATATTTTAAAATAATGAAAAGTAAATAATATATATACATGTATATTATAATAAAATTACCCTATTTATTTAATAAATTTCCATCATTTTTATTAAAATTATCTTTAATACATTCCATGTTTAGTGTGAACGAATCACCTTGCTCTGTGGGGGCGGTAGTCCACACTTCCTCAAATGATGTTATCATGCTAACAAAAACTATAATTTATTAAATGTATGTGTTATAAAATTACTAAATAAGTATTACTATACAATAAATATTGTATATAAAATATATAAATAGAGTTCCAATCATAGTTTCCAACTATAAAAGTTTGTATAGGTAAAATGAACAATCATCGTTTTGTGAGGCTGTAGTTCACCGTACATAGAAAAAGTATGTTTATTGCCCATTATATGGATGTGAGTGTTATTTTAGGTCAATAAATTAATAAAACAACATGAAATTATATTTAGGATACTATTTTTATTATATTATCATGTATGGAGAATATTTTATTTGATGGAAAGGTAAATGAATGAAAAGAGATCGTTGGAAAGCATTAAATTAAAAAATAGATTGATTCTTTTTGATTATGCCAAAGGTATTCTTTGAAAGTATTCCTAAAAAAAGATAGGATTAAAGGTATATTGTAAGGATTATGGGAATTTAATTGGGAATATTTATTCTTATTTTTTGTTGTTTTAGAGATGTGAGGAATTGGGAGGATTGGTGGCCTTTTATAGTGGGGTAGGAGTGGCACTCTTGAAATATTTTGAAAAAGGAATTCTTCAAAAAAAACATCATGTTGAAATTTTATCATATAATGAACCAAATTAAATGAAAATTATTATAGGTTCAAAATATTTCCATAAAAATATCTTGGACATGTTTATAGGTCATTTTGGGCCTTAAGGTTAAGGTGTAGACTGTTATTAAGTTTAATTTAACCATAATTATTGTAATTAATTTTAATAACATTCAAAAATATTTTCCATAAAAAATAAATATGGAATTATTATAATTTTATTATTATTATAATTTTAAATATTGAATCCATTTTTAAAATTCCAATCATATACATGTTAGAAATTAATTTAAAATTCATCATGCTGGTTGGACGACAATGCAAGTTTTTAATGTAAAAATGGCCAATTGTTTGATACGTTTTTACATTCAATATCAAAGTGAAATTGAAAACAACGAAGTAAATTGAATTAATTAGTATAATTTTATATAATGTGACATTAATATAATTTAAAAATGTAATTTAACCCTATAAATAATTAGATGAAAATGATTTTTTGAATTAAATTTATGTATGTTTAACTATTCAAAAAAATGAAACTTTATCAAAATTTACCAAAAATTCAGCCTTACCAAATTTTAATTTTTTTTCATAAAAAATTAATATTATTTTGAAATATTGAATAAATAAAAGTGTCAAAATTATGATTTAAAATGATTTTTATAGTAAAAGATGGTAAAACTGCCTTTTTGAAAATATAGTATTTTAAGAAACAAATTGAGTTTGTTCTTATTTTATGATTATAAAATATATTAGATAAATATAAAAACAATATTTTAATTAATATATTATATATATTACATTAATATAACTAAATAATTTTAATTAATATAATTTAGAAATGTAAAATGTTTTTTTGAGCATAAAAATAATTTTCGATAAAAATAGACCCTTTATATTAAATTGGTTCTTATAATCATTTATAATGAATTTTTAACCAATGAATTAGTTTTTAAACAATATTTTTTCATTAGTCCATTAATACTATTCATAATGATTTGTTTATATCTTATTATATTAAATTATTATATTTTATTAATATATTATTTTCCTGTAAATCTCAGTATTGCATGTAACACAAGACATCGAAGAAGGATTCTATTACATATAACTCAAGCTAACTGGGTGTTGTATGAATTACCAAATATATAATATATCATATCAATTTAAAATAATAAAAATATTTTTAATTATCAAAATATTATATTTCCTTACACGCTAGGTGTCTCTTTTCATACATGCCACCAAATAATAAATTCATACTCTAGAAATTTGGGGTGTTTGATGCATAAAACTCACTCAATATAGTAGGGTATAGGTGAAAACTATGGATGAAAGAGGATCATGTCACTGATTTTCCTTCACCTCCAACTGTATATTAGAGAAAAAATTCATAAGATTCCACTCCGTGATGGCCTATAGATATACATATTTCCAAGTCCTCTAGTATAGTTAATCGACCAATACATTCTCATTCCCATTAATATTAGAATGATCAATGTAATAATACAACAGGTATTCAAACCACCTTCCCTTCTTCATATTAAAACCCCCCTGTGTAAATATGAACATGATGATTTTTTGGTCCATGTACACCATAAAATGCTCTCCCAGTAAGTAGTGTCTCGAACATCACAAAGCTTGAATGACGGTAGCTAAATCAATATCATGAATCAAGTTATTCCTTTATATGGCCTCAACTACTGAGACCCATCTTCGATGAATCTATCTCCAAACCTAATAACATCTCTTAGCTCGATTTATGATGTGTCATAATACATAGTGTAACTATGACCCTACTCTATAAAAATCCACATCGAAGCTGAAGTAAATCATATGTTTAGATCCAGAAAGGATTTCTCTTACGTATCTAACAATACAAACATCACACCCATATTAGACAATCCCATCAGTAGTGATGTTATGAAAGAAAAGTCTTGTATGAAACTTCATTATATCCATGATTCCCCAAGAAAATACGTATCTCAATGACGTTCTTGGTATATTTCGATGAAACTACAAGTCTCAGCTTTTCTAGAACAACTGATACTCCCGTCTCTATGATAATGTGATGCCAGAGGTGAATACAATCCATCCAAAAGTGTAACTTTGTGAGCGATGAATATAAATAATGTTATCTCATTGTATCCAAAATTATCTGAAGATGTTCAGAATGGTTGTGTTGATTGTGAGAATACACCATGATATTATCCATGAAACCATCACAAACTAATCCATATAAGGATGGAAAACCCAATTAATTATCACCATGAAAACTGCTTGCATACTCAAGTGACCAATCAACATAACCAAATATTCATATAGACCATACCTGTTATGAAAATCCGAATGAGGTATTTCTGTAGGTCAAAAAAGAAACTTATGATATCAAAATCTCAAATCAATTTTTTAGAACACCCTATCTACATAAAGATTTCAAACATGTCAACTATTTGTGGAAATGGATACCTATTCTAAAACATTGTCTAGTTTAATATTAGATAATCCTCAAAACCCTAAGGATTCCATATTATTTTTTTAAAAAGAAACCATAGAAAAACATGGAGAAGTAATGGGTCAAATAAACGCTTTTTACTCCAAATCCTCTATTTGTCTATTAAGTTCCTACAAATCCATCGTTTCCTTCCTATATAGAGGAATAGATACCAATATAGATCTTGTCACTAGCTCTATGGAGAACTCCACTTCACTATCAGGATGTAAACTGGAAAAGTCATCCAGAAAAATTCTCCTAAATTGATAAGAAACTGGAGGATGTTCATCATAAAATTCTCTCGATTCATACATATATAAACTAGAAATATGGGTTGTCATCACTCCAAGAATATGATTATATGTTATATCTTGGATTTTGTAGAAATTGTATTCACCCTTGTGAGTATGAACCGAACCCTCTAGTGATGTGAAAGTCACCCTCTAGTGATAACAGTCAATGTAGGCTTCATAAGACACTAGAAAGTCAATTATGAGTATGACGTCAAACCCAGTCATCTTGAAGGAAAAAAATTCCAAATGAAGTGACACCCACAAAACTCAAGGGTATCTCCTTGCACTGCTACACACTATATATTCTGATCCCCAATATAGTACCAAGCTTCCGAACACCCTCAAAAAATTGAAAAACAATCCTAATACATTCTACTATAGGTATAGATATGAAACTAGGTGATATAAATGTATGAAAAAGGCAATATACTAACATATAGGATACTTGAATTATAGATCTCACCATATATGATTCAACACCCTGATCCTTGGGGGGAGGATTCAAAGAATTGATCTAGTGTAAACTGCTGCCATGTGACACAACCTCATTTTTTTGAGTTGGACCACTCTGCTATCTCACAACAACTAGTTGTTGGCGGGAAGGTCATGTTTTTTTTCACATAGACCAGCCTACCATATTCTCAAAACATGATAGGGTCATGATTTCACTGATTAATCATATTTATTTGTCTTCTACATTGATGAAATAGAACTATACTACCATCACTATCATCCTAGATGATACCCATCTCATGGGAAGCCATAAAATAGAACTTTATTCATAAATATGCAGAACCACTAGGTCTAGAGAATTCACTACTTTACTATGAACCCCCAAAATACCATAGATTCCACTCTATAATCAACACTCAATTTTGTATATCAGTAATAGAGGTCAATCTAAACACGTTGACCATAGATTTAACAACATGTCAGAGACCTTCCTCAAAGTTCCTCACCATAAATGACTCATCAGAAAGGTATAATGGTGAAAAAATATATATCTCTCTAAAATGTGTCAACTATTCCTTAATTGTCACATCACCCCACTTCAGATGCATAAACTCACTAACTAAGTATAGCCTCAAATTCATGAGGTGAATGTATTCATTGAATCTAGTTTTGACATTAGCCCAAACACAATCTCACAGTTTTTCAACCTGGTTAATAAAATCCCACTAGCTATTTTCTACTGCTCGAAGAATATAAGTCATGAGAATTACCTTAATCTGAAGAGATATATGTAGATATTACAACATTGACAGTGTTGTATAACGATGTAGCTCAGTATACTATGGTCTTCCATCCCCTAAAAACATGGTATGCTTCTGCTGCTGGAACACACATATCAGCTCAGCCACAAATAAGGCATGATGTGACGCTCCCTTAAAAGTATACATGAACCAATAAAACCACTCATGGAACTGTTCCTCAAGACATTTTTCTAGAAAAATAGCCAGTTCAACAACTGGAAGTAAATTAGGATCCTCTTGTATCCCATAGCCCAGTTCCTTCAGACCATCATTGTTACTAAACTATTGTAATATTACTAGAGGTCATCATAGTGTAACCAATTTAAAATTCCAAACACACACATCAGAAAATAATGATATCAAATTTCATGGCTTATAAGTGTGGGATGTGTCAAAACTATCTAATATATAGGTCATAATACACATAATTCTCCTAAATTAAAGACTAATTAATGTAAATAATCAAAAATTTCACTAGGTAGAATGCCTCTTACCCACTAAGAATCTATAAATAAGCCAATTTCTCCATTTATCATCTTAATTTCCATTTAAATATCATATTCAATTCAAATTTATTTTAAATGGTTGAACCAAATAGTCCTCAAATTTGTGATCCATAAGGGGACATAATCTTTTTAAAATGAAGAATGGCATCTATATAATCCAAACCATAACACGTTCCAATCCAAGAAACTCATGATCCATGACTAAACATTCAAAAATTGGATACATAGCGTGTCTTTGATAGCCTAATTAGGGAATAAATTCTTAGTTTATGACATGCACTCTATGTACAGCTGTCTTGTCCTTTCCATTTCTAAAAAGTCTATCATAGTAGCATGAAAATCTATCCTGACACCCATCACATCATTTTGATAACAAGAAACACATCCTATATAGAATGATATAATCCATGAAATTTTAATCTACTAATGTTCTTAAAATTATAAAAGAGATTTAATACCCCCATCTCATTAAGGTTTAACATAATGGAACCCTAAATCATATCAATTATTGCACCAAAATTATAGTGTATCCCCCAATTGTGGAATCAACTCAACTGTAATATCCAAAATCTTGAAAAACAAACATTTCCATCCAAAGAAACTTGGAATTTTATTTTAGGTGGGTTCACTACACCCAGAAACCGTTCATTAACCAATTCTAATTCCTTTATATCCTTTTATGTTATCGCCAAATAATAAACAATAAAAATAATGCCTCTGATACCACTTTGTAACATCCAGGACTCATATTCTACTCAACAATTCCTCGAGCTCGGTTCGCTAAGTGGCCTCCAGCGGATCTCCAAAAAATTCCAGAGGTTGCTTTCTAGTAGTGGAGACCTTGGGTGTGTCCATGGGGAGACTATTCCCAAATTACCAGATTGTAACATAGGAAAATATTAAGAACAATCAATAGTGTAAGCATATAAAACTACTAAAAAATGATAATTAAACAAGGAATGAATATATAATCAATTCCAGAAGTTTCTCATATATAATGATGATAAAACATGTCTCTAAAAATAATCCAAAATAGTTACACAACTAAAAAATACATATAAAAAAAATACAAAAATAACCAAAAATAACTAGTTCCCAATAGCCTTGCAAGCCTCATCTCAGTTCTATAATCCCATTATCCTAATAATGGAAAAAATTCAAGCATCAAACTATGAACACTTTCTCTGATCAATACCTTCATTCAAAACAGTCCATACAAGTCCCTAATGGTGGCCTGAATAGGGTGTGATATACAATATCAATACGTAACCACATATTGATCTATAACTTGTCATGTCTATGTAATATAATAAACAAAATAATTGAGAAAGTATAAGTGGTAACCTATAAGACACTAAATTTCCCATGGAATAAATACTAAAATTTAAGCGATACATCATAGATACACAAGGATCCATAAAAAAAATGTCAATATCCTATCACTGGGCATCTAATAGTAAATAAAAAGTGATCACCATGAACTTTCTATATAAATAACATATAATATATCCCACTGTATTTATATAAAACCAATGATAACATATAAACAATGACTAACCTGTATAACTAGAAGTGCCATATCCAAAATAGATTCATTTTACAACCAAGAATATCACATTTACCATGGTCATTTCATATAATCAAGGTGTCACAAGTTCAATGAACAAGTTCTATAATGAATGTTTTAGACCCCTAAAATTTAGATCAAAGTTATAGTGGACCAAGGCATCCTCATAGAGTCTCACAAGCATCTTGATGGAAACTCAGCTAAGATTTAGATGGGGTCTAAGGAGCTTGTCTACCGGCCATTTCCATTTCGAGAAAAATATAAACAAGATCCAATGGGTAGAATGGCCCAATTCATCCCAATAAATTATAATCCAAGAAGCATATAGGTCCAAGGAATTATTTACCACTATAATTTCCCATGTTGTAGCACACCGAGGGTGTCTGTTAAACCCATTCATCATTCAATAAAATTACCATTTCATACCATGTGTATACCCAATAATTTCAATAATTTCCAAATAAACCATTCAATTAATTAACATTCCATATAAAATATTTAACCAAAAGAATCAACATTGAAAATAAAAAAACCTTCCTATAATCAATCAATAAAATTTAATTCATTAATTATCTATCTCCATCGAACTAGGAAAGAATGAAAACTCACCCCTTAATTGGTTTATTAATAGGTATGGGAAATGGGTACAACCTATGGGTTTCCAAGGATGGGATACAACCTCGAATTAACTCATAGGAATCCAAAACATTTTCCATTAAACATGATTAAATTAATCAATTGAAATTTGGGGTCACACGAGAATGTTTGGAAGGTAGAATAATAAAAACTAGATTAATAAAGCACCAAACGAAAGGGGGAAAATTATAGACCACCTACCAAAGGTCTGTAGTAGATTTATTATCTAGTAGTAGCTTCTGATTTGACTAAAATCAGTATAACAACAATGAACAATCAAAGAAACTGAAATTAGGGAATACTATATTGCACCTAAATAGCGTAGTCGATACCAAGAGAAATAAAAAACGACATAAATATAATTTATTACCCACTGATGTAGATCTAAGGGGATGACCAAAGATCGAATTTTTATTAAACCCCGAATAGCTCAAATGCATTATTTTTTATTGATTTTTGATAACCGCCCTTTCAAGGTATGGGGGGGAACCCTTAAAAGGCTTATAGGAATAGAGATTACATAACCCGTAGGTATTAAGAAATATACAGACTATAACTACATGGAAATTCTTGTCTCCAACTTTTTTATGATGATGCCAAATCTCCACCTTTTAATGGCTAGTTCTGCTAGGTCTCGCATAGTTAGTAGTAACCAAGAATCTACGATGCATAATTTCTACTAAATTTTTAGCATTCATATTTCTCCTCAAAAGTTGAGTTCTGGGCTATGAAAAATCACCAAATACCTCTGATACACGTATTAAATCAAATGGTATTCACATTAGGCCATTAATTATGCATTTAAACTGAAAAAGGACCCAGAACTCATATAAAATACATGGTCCTAACATTTTTTCTTATCTAGGAATTGAGACTTTCATATTTAGGATCTATTAAGTTTTGAAAATAATAGGAGACTCTAGTGTTGAGATAATCTGGTGATAATATTTTATAAAATATCTATATCATTGTTATCTACAAAGACAACATTTCATGCTGTTCGAAAAAGTAATATTCTCATTATCAAATAATTTTTTGTTGAAATAGATTTGATTTTTTATTCCCACTCCATTATGATAATATTAAAAATTTTTCTTATGAGGTTTTTAAAGAGGGTAATAAACTAGATAGACAAAGTACAATATAGTAATTTGTATCAAGATATAGAATCATCTATGTAATTTGGAAATGTTTTATTTCTTAGAAATTTAATCTCTTGGTTTTAGGATGAACCCATCCCCATTATAACACTTATGAGAATCGTAAAAAATCTATGACTTAGAATTAAATATATTTTAAAAATTAGTAGTTACCCACTACATGGATGCAACTTATTGAAATATTTTTTCATTATCTTTATTTTATTCATTAATTTACATATGGTGTGTTACTATTGGGTTTATTATATTATATCCAAATTTAACTTACCTATTAATGAATGTTCAAAAACTGAGAGGTGTTTTAGAAAGATAAAAATTAAATTTGAAATAATTTGTAAAAAATTCTTTATTGATTCACCCCTTATTAGGTTTCCAAACCCATTATTGGTAACTTCAACTGGTATTAGAGAGTAGAAGGTTTCCTCTAACTAGATATATTTTTATTCCTAATTAATTTTATCTAAATTAAAAAATATCATATTTACAGATGATCCATATGAAAAAAAATGTAAAATTAAGTATTCATTCTTGTGAAATTAAAAAATTGATATTTTAACCAAGTTTCTAAATAATTAGATGAATATAAAGGTAATGATTCTAAAAAAGATTTTAAAGAAGAAATAAGATCAACCACTAGTTAAAGGTAATCATATTGGTATTTTTCCAATTTTAAATGTTTGTAATGATCCTTCTAATGAGAGAAGTTTTGGTTGTGATGGGTATGAGTTAGTTAAATCAATTGAAGATCACTATACTAGAGTGATTTAATATTTGATGAATGATCTTATTTAGGTTATCACTAAAATATTTTAATTTATTAGGGTAATATATATTGAGAAATATTATCTAAAATAGAAAGTACAATAAATCTAATATACATTTCCAAAAAAATAAAAATGATGTGACACTCTCATTTAACATGTTAAGGCTAAGGAATAATCTATAATACCGTGAATTGAAATATTATGAATAATATGAGAATAATTAGAAAGAATTATCCATGAAAATTTAGTTATTTGTTAAGTATTTAAATAATTTATCTATGTATTATGGAAATTATACTAAAACTTTATGATTGTGAAAAATGATCTGTTGGAAATTAAGAAAATGATAATAATGGACATAAATAATTATTTGAAAGAATAAATTAACATGTGTGAAGAAAATACTGTAATGGTTAACAGATAAAGTGATGTTAGGGAGAAATCTCTTGAATACTAGAAAAACATTTTTAAATTTGTAATTTATTGAGTTGGTGGTGAATTTGAGAATTATGAAAAATGCCTGTGATTAATATTCATAATATTTTAAAATTATACATATTTCCATAATTATTTCATATATTATTATTTCACAAAAAAATATACATAATAAGAAAAAAATACTGATATTATCCAATGATCTAAACATAACAATACCATAGATGATGGTAACCCATAGTCTTGTTAGTTTTGTTTTTACAAGTAAGTTTCCTTCTATTGAATAGGCGTGAAAAAAAATTCTATAAATATATGGGTAGAAATAATTGATGAATAACACACCACCAACTCATGAAATGATGTTATAAAAATTAGAATCATGTGGTCCCCAAAAAAATATTAACATAAGAGTTGTGTTTTTTTTTTGAAAAATTAGCTAAAAAATTGTAAAATCATTAATTAAAGAGAAAACAATTTATAACATCCAAATATTTTATGAAATATATTTATTAAAATTAATTTAAATTAATTAATATCTTGTGTTGTAAAAAATACACATTTAATATTTTATTATACATGACACCATGTTTAAATTTCATTTCACGCATCATCAAGTCTCTTTGATATCATCTTTTATAAAACTGATCGTGTTATATAGAAAAATAATACACTATTAATATTATTATTTCACATAATTGTTTTCACCTAGAAATTGAAATAGAGGGAATGAATATGATCAGATAAACTAAAAATATATGGTTTAAAAAAGTTTAAATAATGTTTTATCTGGTGAAAATTAACGATAAATGAATATAATAACCAATTGAATATAATGAATGTGTTTTTATAAAAAGAACTATTTTTATGACAACAAAGGTGTTTTATCTTAATAAAATAAATTAAAAACTGTTATTTAAAAAACAATTATACATTTTCATATTATATGTCAAACCAAATGTTTTCATATTCATCCAATAATATTTAAAGGCATAATATAAGAATAAATTCAATTTTATGTATAAAAGTTATATTTTTCTAAAAAGTAGTTTTTACACATTTTAATGGTATATTTATTTTAAAAATAAAATTTTAAACAATTATAAATTTTATTTAACTAAATAAACAACATTTTTGAAATCCAAATTACATAATTTACTAGGGTTTATTTTTTTTTATTTTTTCAGAGAAGTTTTATTTTTTGAGGAGTCGTGAAAAATAATAGATTTTAATTGTAAACTATTTTTCATCTAATTTTTTTATATTGTTAAATTATATTTTTAATTTTTTTAAAATATAACTATATAATTTTTAAAACTATTAATACAATTCAGGTGAGTAGAAAAATATTTATTTGGAATTTGGATATAAAAACATAGTAAACTTTTTTTTCATTTTCACTAAAACCCCTTTTTCTCGCCACGTCTGCAAGATTAGATTTAATTTTAATTTTTTAAATTATGTGAATTTAATTTTCAATAATAGATATAAATATTTGGAATCAGAATAATCTTTATATTAAAATAACATCAACATAAATTTTTACTATAATAATTATTGAAAACAGATAAAACTAATTAATGCAATTAATCTTATAATGGGGTTTTGTGCATTACATGCATTTTTATTAAAATTAATTTTACACACAAATATTATTTTTATTTAATGAATATTAATTTATATTTAGAATAAATATGTATCAATTCTATAAACAACAACTTTTAAATTAAATTATTAAGGAATAATTATATAGGTAAATAAAAAGATACAAGTAACCTTAGTAAAAACAATAATGATAAAATTGAGTAAAAAAATTAGAACAAAATGATAACCATGCCCTTATTAAAATGTTTTTTAGGTTTATATTGACCATACTTCCTATAAAATACATTATTTATCAATTGTTTTGAACATGATTTAATATAGACTTTCCAATAGTGTTTACCATTTGATATTTACAAGAATTCCACTTCTCCTCCACAATAAAAATACACTCACACCCTCACTTATTCACACTTTTGAAGAATTTTGAATCATCATAACATGAAAAAAATAGACTCCCAAAATCAGTACTATCATCTTAAAAGCATGAAATTTGGAATAAATCAAACCAATAAAGTTCATTGGTGATAATAAAATAGAGTTACCCAAAGAAGCAAAAACATTCTTCTAGGAGCACTTTTGTTTTATTTCTTTCTTCACCCATCCATTTATTCCTAAATAATAATTATATAATAAACTAAGTATCCTAAATATATTGATATGTTTTATTTGTTATAGTTACTACTTAAACCATCACACACTTCAATCAAATGAGATATGTTTTCATCATTCATGTGTTCTGTAGACCACCACCTCGCGGATTGATGTTGTTCTTTCTTCCATTATCAACTTTAATGGACAAGAATAATTTTGGATTTATAGTTTATAAATTATATTTATAATATTTATAACATAATACGATATATTGAGTAATTATATCATAAACACCATTTTTAAATTTCACACAGTTGGGGATACGATAACGATGCTAGTGTGTGTGATGATCTAACGCATAAGGAAGCGGTGTGAAGAGTTTTTATCTAAAATGTTAAATGGAAGGTAATAAGGGTAAATATAATGAATTTATTTGAAATAAATTTAATAATTATGTTATAATTGACATAATTATATTTATTTAAACATAATTTATCATCATTATCACTCTTTCACACACTGAAAATGTGATAATTTCATTTATGGACTTGTGGAATACTGCCTCCTCGAAGTGATGAGATTCATTTTGAATAAAAGGAATTATATATATAATTATACATGATTAAATAATATGTCACATATGATATAATGGTCATTCTATAAATATAACCTTAACTTACCTTTTTTCCATTATCATCAATGAAAAATGTGAACGTTACTTATGTGTACGAATGACATACTGTCTCTATAACACAAACATTGGTTCATTTTTAATGAACATTATTCATGATTGGTTTTAAAATTATAATTGATGTATAAAATTGATAATTTTTTCATTATTATTATTCAAGATATGTTAATATAATTACTACCTTGACCATAGTCAACTAACTTTAGTCATTTTTCCCACAATAGCCGAATATGGTAAAAAATATCTGATATAAACTTAATTGATTAAGTAATTATATATAAAATGAAAATAATATTAATATAATTAATAATAAAATTAAAAAGATTCTTAAGTATCTAAATAATTAATATAAATTTTCTATTTAGGATGATAAAGAACAATCATGGTGAATTGGTCTAATATAACAGAGTTTTGTCTCAATTTACATTCCATTGAAGCTTATTTGTTATTATCCACCAAATGAAATTAATTTTAGGTATATAAATATTTATTACAAATTATATCATGAATTTAATTTATTTTATGAAATTAAAATTTTTAAATGATTTTATTCTTTCAAAAATTTAATGATTCAGAAGTTACTCAAGTACTAAGGGGACTTCTAGTCTGACTTTTATTTCTCTAAGACTTATTTCATATTGAAAAAATATTTTTGTTGTGTGGTGTATATAAATACCATTTATGTATTTTATGATTATTATATTTTATTTTATGGTGATTTAAAAGTCCATTTTATGACATCTCATTCATGGGGTTTACAGTTTTAATGTTACCAAAGCGGTAATAGATTTTTGTCACAATTTTCCTTCTTTGAGACATTTTTTATTTTATAAACCTATCTTATTTTATGAGCTGCATATACCACACCATCGAAATGTTATATCACGAATCAAATTATTCTCAAGATATTTTATGTTTCATTTAATTTTATTCTTTCATGGGTCTTCTAATTCAATTGTTTCAAAGTGGTATGGGACACTTTGGAATGTTTAATGATCATTTTCCTTGAGATGGTTTTTAATGATATTTTAAGGAAATTTCTATGCAACAACATAAAGAAACCTTGTTTTCACTTATTATCCACCAGGGATATAATTTATTGATATCACCCCTTTTATTGGTATGAATATATTTTTTTCAAATGGATTTTTATGAAACCTATTTTATTTCCATGGGTTGACCATGATTCAAAGAGATTGTTTCCGAACAGGTTAATTTTCCGAAGGTTAATTATTTTTCAAAGATATTATTAAGAAAGTTGTTTATTTTTCATGGGATGATAATGTTTTAAATAGATTTTTTGGGAACCGTTTCTTTCCCACGAGTTAATCATGTTTCAAACTGATTATTATGGTAACTCTTTCTTTTCCATGGGTCAATCATGTTTCAAAGAGATTTTTATGAAACCTGTTTTTTCCTATGGGTTGGTTATGTCCTAATAAGAGTGTAATGAACCCACTTACTTTCCATGAGTTAACCAGGTTTCAAAAATATTGTTTTTAAACCTTTTTTCCATGGGTTAATTATGTTTCAATGACATTATTATGAAACAATTTTATTTTCCACTAGAAAACAAAATTTCAAATAGATTTTTTTGGAACACTTTTTTTATGAGTAAATAATATTTTAAAGATATTTTTATAGTACCAATTTATTTACATGAGATAATCATGCTTCAAATAAATTTATATAAAACCATTATTTTCTATGGTTGGATTATGTCGTATATAATTGTTTTTGGAAACCACTTATTTTCCATGGTTGTATCATGTTTCAAAGAGATTGTTTTGGAAACCACTTAATTTACACATGTCTACTATGATCCAAATATATTTATTTGGAACCCATTTCCTTTTAATGGTTTAATAATTTTATGAAAATAATAATGGTTGTTTCTAATTAGTTATGATGAAATTAACTATCCATGTTGTTTATTCTTTATTCAGTTATTGGAAATAATAAATGATGGGTGCATCCATATTGCATCAGTACATCCCATTACAACAAAACATGGGGTTGAACAAATAAATTTGGGAATTCCTTCTACAACATAACATGGGGATTACAAAATTGTTCTGGGTGAGATATTTATAGCTCATTAATTAATTGAGTGATTATAATTTGGGAAGTATATCTTCTGATTATTGCAATTAGAAGTGTTTTGAAAGGATTTTTAAGGGTTTTTATGAAAGTTATTCTTAATGTTTCCAAAGAGGTATTTAATTACTTGATATGGGTTTATAATAATTATTATGATTGATATTTATATCACATGGATCACTATTATTGATTATGACGACTCTTTTCTATTTCATGTTTTCATATATGATGATCTGGGTATTTATGGGTATGATTTCTTTTATTATTAACTCATACACTTTGATTATGTCATCATACCCTTATTAACTCATATTCTCATTGATGACATTTTATTGTTAATTCTTATGTTTACTATTACTGAGAATCAGAACCCACCCTTGTTATGTTCTGAATTCACCAATATTTAAATAATTATTTCAAATGATCTATATATGAAGGTATTTTATATGGATGATGAAAATGTATTGATGTGAAAAAGAAAAGATGGGTTAAGTGGGATAAATACTCATGTAAATTCATGTGAATTGTTTTTGTTAAAGTTTTTCCTAATTATTTAATACTCTAAACTTAAAATTTCATCAATATTATAAGTGATACACTTTTTCTGTTTGATGTTGTATGTTTTAGATAAAAACATTTGGGTCCCAATTTTCAGTAACAAACCTGGAAATGTAAATTTATGGATTTATGCATACGATCAGGGAGTGTAGGTCCTAGGCTGTAATATATGGTATCAAATATTGGTTTAGAAAATATTTGAGATTAGTAATTTTTTCATGTGTGGTTATATTAAAAGTTTTAGATAGTTTAATAGGCCTATAATGTTATGAGTGATTATAAGTTTAATGTCTTAGACACCCATTGAGGTTGTAATCTATGTGATATTAATGTGATTAATGGAATTTTTGTAGATTTTTTATTTTCATATGAGGCATTTTTAACCCAAATAATGAAATTGAAGTTTTTTTAGGGATAAATTAATTTTTATGATTAAATAAAAAAGGGGGACAACTCATATGTTATGGGAAAACCCATCACATCCAGGGAGGCGATGGGTCTTGTACCCATGATTGAAGGATGATAAGGGTTTGGTGCCTACAACTAGCCTATGTGATTTCTTAGTTGGCACTACATTGTTACATGTTAATATTATGTATATTTTGGAAATATATGTTCTTTTATTTGTGGAATAAAGTATGATTCATTTGGGAAAAATATATGATCAATTCCATATAGTCTTTGGGTTTCAAACTTAGTCAGGCATTTCTTGGAGAATTTGAAGGTTAGTTATTTATGGAATAATTTATTTTTAACTTTTAGTATTTATTTTGAAGGTAATTTTATCAGATTGAGGTTTAATTTTTTCTTTTAATTATCTTACTATTATCTAACAATTTTAGTTTTGGTTAATCACAAAATATAGGTGGAATATATTGTCTATCCCATTTATGGTTATGTTGTCAATAAAAGTTGATTTCAGTGCTTTAGGAATTAAAAATTCACCCTTAATACTAATTTTTTTTGAAAAAATGATGATATTTTAGAAGAAATAAATTAAAGGATGAAATTATACTCTTTGAGTAAGTATATTTACTTTTTTCATATGGTATAGATGGTAGGGGAATTCTTTAACTCTCGGAAAATGATCATGAAACAAATACATTATCCCAGTACATTCAATTCTGATGAACTGATTGTGTTTTAGGTTATTATAGATTAATTTTTAGTCCCTTAAATTTATATTGATCATTTACTTGTTTTTTATCAATAAAATCAATCACTATCCATAAATATTTATGATTTTCTGACATTATCACATATGTTATCCTTTTATGAAATCAGATTTATGCATAACTTACAGGGACCTTTTTGTTTAAAACGTTATCATTTTAAGTGTATGGTTTATTTACCATTTTTATGATTTTATTTTCAATAAAAAAATTATAAAAATGTAAATTCATTGATGACTAAGATGAATTTATATATTGAAATGCATTTTATGGGGGGTGTGATATCACATTCCGTGATTTAATGAAATATCTTTTTTAAAATCAATTTAAATCATTTGATATATTGAAATTCAATCAATATATAGTTTAGCTTTCACTATTGAAAAACCATGTCTATCTTGTTTTTCAAGAAGCATCAAGTCTCTTCGATATCATGTGTTACATGCAAGAATAAGAATTACTGAACAACAATAAGGTATTAATATTAACATTTAACATTATCGTTATCACATATTCATCTGATTGGTTGGTATAAATATGATTCACTAAATTATGAATATATGGTTTACACATGTTTATATAATTAATTATTTTATGTTCAATTAATTATAAATGAATATAAAAACCCATTGAATATAAATAATGTATTTTCTATAAAATTTTTAAGCCAATAATTGGATTTTTTTCTTAATAAATTAAATAAATTTATATTAATGAATCATATTAATGAAATTTATAAATTATATATTCAATAAATTATTTTTATAGTTATACAACAAGTTTTATAAGCATAAAATAATAAATACAATTATAATCACAAAAAGATCTATTTTTTTAAAGGAAGCTTTGCAACCTTTTTATAGAAGACTTATTTTAAAATAACAATTTGACAATTTTATTAATTTTATTTTAAATAATAAAATTATTTTTTAAAATATGAATATAAAATCATACTTTGGGTTAATTTTTGTTATTTTTTTAGAAGATTCATTTCATAATGAAAAGGGAAAAAATACTAGATTTTAATCTAGATATTTTTTTCTTCTAATTATTTTATAGTGTACACTTACATTTTAAATTATTTTTAATTTATAATTAAATATATTTTATATATTTTAATAATATAGAGGTCATTGGAATCATTTTTTTATTGAATTCAGTTATAAAAAATAGGAATATTTTAGACATTTTCACTTAAAACCCTCTTTCTCAGAATCTCAACGAGAATAACTTTAAATCTATTTTTTATAATTATGTGAATTGAATTTGGAATAATGGATATAATTATTTTTAATCAACATAATATTTATAGTCTAATAAGTTAAAGTAAACTTGTTTCTATAATAATAAGTGAAATCTATTAAAATTAATTAAACTTGAAAAATATTATCATGAATGTAAATAATTAACAGAATTTTATTATTTAGGAAGACTGAGAACACACATGAGTAATTGGAAAAAATTTAAGGGTTTTTGTCTCAATTTATGTTCCATTGAGACTTAATTGTTATTATGAACCTAATTAATTTATATGATGTATATAATACCCTATTTAATGTTATTTAAGGAATTTAATTTATTTCATGATATTTAAAGTTTCAATTGATGTTATTCAGTCAGGAATATCATGATTCAATATTTACTCAAGTAGTATCAGGATTTATAGTCCCCCTTTTGTTTCTACAAGAAAAATTCTATATTCAAGACTTATTTTTTTCATGGGGTGAATATAATTACCATTTATGTATTGTATAATTACTATACTTGAATTAATGGGGATTTACATATCCATTTTATGATCTCTCTTTTATGGGTTTTACAGTTTCAAAACCTCCAAAGTAGTAATGTATTTTTATCACAATTTTATTTCTTTTAGATGATTGTTATGTTATAATCTTATATTATTTTATGAGTTGTATTCATTGCCCATTTTACATGTTATATCATTAATCTATTTATTATAATGTTATTCTATGTTTCATTAAATGTTATTCCATCATGGGGATTATAATTTCAAATTTTCAAAGTGGTCTGAGAAACATTAGAATATTTAATATTTATTACCCTCATGATTTTTTTTAATGAAATTTTAAATAAATTCTCATTAATCAATGTGAAAAATATTTATTGTTAGTTTTCCTCCACTATGGATATTTTGTATTGAGACCATCCTATTTCTTTTTTCTTATGGATTATTTTTTAAAGTGATTTTTTAAAAACCCATTTTCATTCCATGGTCTAGAAATGTTTCAATAATATTATTTTGGAACCCATTTCTTTTCTATGGGCTAATCGTGTTCCTAATATATTTTTATGGAACATGTTAATTTTACAAGGGTTAAATTTTTTTCAAAGACATTATTTTGTAACTTGGTTACTTTCCACAGTTTAATCATGTATCAAAGATAATTTTGTGGAACTAGTTTATTTTCTTTGCGTTAATAATATTTGACTGTGATTTTCAAGAAACCTATTACTTTTACGCATGTTGATTATGTTATAAAAATGTTTTAATGGAACCCTTTTTCTTCCATGGATTATAATTTTGTTTCAAATAGATTGTTTTGTAACTTGTTTCTTTTCTGTGGGTAAATCATGTTTCAACGATATTGTTATAAAACCCGTTTATTTTACATAACATTACCATTTTTGGAAGCGATTATCATAGACCTCATTTCTATTCCACATGTTAATCATGTTTCAAAGAGTTTTTTGGAACCCGTTTCTTATCCACATGTTAATCATGTTTCGAATAGATTTTTATAAAACCCATTTATTTTACATAAGTTAATTATTTCCCAAAAATATTTTAATGGAACCCACTTGGTTTATATGGGTTGATCATGTTTCGATGATAATTTTTTTGTAACACACATCATTTCAATATGTTAACCAGGTTTCAAATCTATTGTTGTGGAACTTGTTTCCTTTTTTAGGGTAATCATGTCATTAAAATAATAATTTTTGTATCCATTGAGTTTTGAAATACTAAATTATTTATTTTCATTATTATTTATTTATTCATGGACATTATAAATGCTGGGTGAAATTTGAATGTTCTGAGAATTCATGTTATAACTTAACTTGGGGTGGAAAAGTTAGCACTGAGAAATCCTCTTACATCATTACATAGGGTTTCCCAGATTGTGATGGGTGTGCCTTTTATAGCTCTATAATTCATTGGGAAATTATAATGTTAGATGTAGGACCTACGGTTATTCCAATTCAAATGGTTTTAAAATGGGTTTTGAAGGGTTTTATAAAATCAATTATCAATGTTACCAAAAAGTATTTAATTTATTGTTATGGGGTTATAACGTTTTTCATGATTAAGACTTAAATCACATGGATCATTATTATTGAATATGATGACTGTTTCCATTTACTTGTTTTTTAATTTTTTGATCTAAGTATTGAGGGTTTTAGTTCTTTTATGATTCACTCATTAACATTAATTATTTCATCAAACCCTTATGCATTCTTATTCTCATGGATGAAGTTTGTTTTTAAAGGTTATGTTTACCCTTTCTGAGCATTAGAGATCACCATTATTATGTGTCATTTTCCCTAGGTTTTAAAGAATGATGTTGGATGAGTTATTTTAATATAGGATTTAATATGGATGATGATGATGTATTAATGTGAAAAACGAACATATGGGTTAAGTAAGAGAATTTATCATTTTAAGTCATGTTAATTTTTATGTAATAGTTTATTCTAATTATCAAAAACTCAAAAAAAAATATCCTTGATGTTATAAGGAATCATGATTTTTATTTGGATTTTCTTAAGGTTTATATAAGAATCATTAGGTCACAGTTATCATCATCAAATCCGGAAAGGTAGTGTTATTTATTCCAACATAGGATCTTGGAGTACTGGTGTTGTTTTCTTATAAAGTTAATATGCCATTTATAGGGTTATTAGAGATTTGAGTTGTAACATCCCAGGAAAATAAAGAAATAATACATATTAATTTTAATTAATATTTTGAGAATTAAATATTAAATTTACTTTAATCGGGTTTCTATGTTTGATGGCGTACCCGATAAGCAACAACATGTTTATTTGAAATCTTACGTTGCACACTAATAATATTATATTATTATTTAAAATGATATTTAATGACAAGTATTTATATTGTTGGGAGAATAGAACTTACTAAAATATGATTAAACATGTTTGTGAAATATTTTTACATTTATCCAATAAAATTTAGAGGATTAAAATGTGAATGAATCCAATTTTATGCACAAATACTCTAATATTCTTTAAAAGGTCAATTTACCACCTTTTGATGGAGAAACCTTTTTAAATCTATTTTTTTACTTTTAGATGTTACATTTTACAAACAAATATTATTCATTAGAATCGAGACATCAAAATATGATTTGGATGAAATTTTGGTATTTTTCTAATAAAGATCATTTTTAATGAATAGTGAAAAATACTGTATTTTAATTCAACACTGACTTTTAATATATTTTATTTATATTGATATATTATCTTTTTAATTTGTTTTATAGTATAATTAGAATATATTTTTACCTTTTAATCCAATATTGGTCATTGTAATTAATTTCACTTTGAAATTGGACATAAACAAATGTCAATCTTTTGATTGTTATTTCATAAAAACACGCTTTTTATTTTGACAACGAGAATTAATTTTAAATTAATTTCTGACACTTTTTTGTTTTGAATATGGAAAAATGGATTCCTTATTTTTAATTAGGAGGTAAAAATTGTGTAAATATATAACTTTTATTTTGAGACATTATGAATATTTACTTCAGTAAATATTTTATTTACCCCGGTTAAAAGGAAAATCTGGCAATTAAGGGTAAAAAAACAACATTATAATAATATTAAATTAAACTAACATGTGTCCTAATCCTATTGGTTGATACATATCCAACCATGGTCATCCTTGGGTCGATTTTGGGACCCCATGGGGCCACTTGGGAGTGATAATGACACTTTATTTTAATTAACCTAAACTAAAAGAAAAAATTACATAAACAAATATATTTTAGTAAATAAATTTTTACATGGGGTTATATAAGTTATATATTTGACTAAAAATAATTATTTAAAATATAAAAATATTTCATAAATCATGGTGTTTTTTTATAATTTTTAGACATCAAATAAATTAAATTATTTACGAAACAATAATGATGCAGTGTTTACCTCATTAATTAAAGATATAAATAAATAAGATTATAAAGAATAAAATAATATCCAAAAACTATCCAATACTTATTATAAGATTTTATTTCGACCATGAGTCATATTATCTTTGACTTTAATACAATTTGGACATTTGTAAATTGAAAATCATTATATAATAAAAAAATATTTTCAAATTTTCCTAAAGATCCCCCCCTCTACTTATAAAAATCCCTAACCTATAACCCGTTAGTCCACCTATAAAGACATTTGTATTATTAAAAATATAACCAAATAAACTAAAATGATCCCTACCCTCCTTCTATAAGACTTAAATTAGGTAGAAGGAACTTTAAGAAGTCCTTTTGGTTCAAACCAATGGGAGTTACCCGATTTAAAGTTAACTGTTTCTCTTAAAATCTTTTCTTTTATTCTACTTCTCCAACCCCTAAAATAATTTTATTATTTTCCTTTATAACAAAAATATTATCCTCAATATACTAGGATTTTTTATGAGAATTATTCGAACTACACTTACACACACCTCCATTTAATGGGTAAATAACATACTGTTTCTGTGGATGGCAAACTAACAACTCACCAAACGATGATTGTTCCATTTTTTTCTACCGCCTCTCATGGTGGCCATTAATATGGAATTTTATTTATATATGATACATAATATGTTTATTTTTTCTTTATGACTATTTATTTTTCATTTATAGCATACGTTCATGGTTTCCCTTATTTGTAAACGCGATAATTTCATTTTAGGATGTGCGAACTACCGCCCCCTCAATGTGATATGATTAATTATTTCCATATGTGAGAAATATAAATGATGGAGTTAATAATATTATATATTATATTATACTGGAATTATAATATATCTATGTATAATTATGTTTTAATTCCATTAAAATATGAAATAGAAATTAAAGTAGCGTTCAAGCGTATGTACGCCTTACCGTCTCAATCAACGGTTCATTTAATTTCTTACCTATAAATGTTATTTACTATTATAAATACACATATATACTGTATATATATGATATATATGATATATAAATCATTAATATCATTCTAGAGATAATGAAATTTTGACCACATAGACAACTTTTAAAAATAAGAAGTTCATTTTTGACTCATGTACCAAATATCGAAAAAACAACTCTTATTACATAAAATGATTACATAATGTTTATAAAATGATAATATGTGTTATAAAAGAAATAATAAACATGAAAAATGCTCTTAGGTAAGTAGAAATTATCTATAGTTCATTATTTAGGAGTTTAAAGAACAAATGGGTCAAGTCGGATACGAGGTAAGGGAATTCATCTTAATCTTCTTTCATTGAAGAATATTTTGTTTTATACACTAAATTATATTATACAATGTATAAACACATTTTAATTTTCATTTAATTCAAAGGGAATATTTTTCTACAAGGATTTTTACTAAATGACAAAAAATAATGGTTTTTACGTGAGCGGTGACAATGACCTTTCCACTGGTGTGAGTATTATTTGATCTTTGGCTTCCTTAATAAGCATAAATGTTTTTAAAATGAAAATAAATACCATATAATCTTTTAAGTATTTTGGTATTTAAAATGTTTTTGATAATGGATTTGTTATATCAATATATTTAAATGACGAATTTTGATTGAAATATGGAAATGTTATCTTTACTTTATGTTTGTTTTTTTTGTTATGAATATGTTATGGTTATTGGGAATTGTTTCCGTATATGAGTGGTTCTGTAATAAACCTAGGGAGGGTGAGCCTAAGATAGAATTCCAATGAATTAGGTAATGTGACAGAGGTAAACATGAATGTTTCTCCTAAGAAATTTAGGGAATATACGGTGATGGGTATTCCAATGTAACTACCTATGTAGTTGTGATGGCTACAATGTAAGTATGATATGGATGTCACAAGTTACCTTTATGATTTATGAAATCAATGTGTTATTAATAAATATTATGATTTCATGAGGTATGTTAAAGAGCTTATGTTATGTTTTTATTAATGAACAAATGTTTTCTTTCATTTTTTATAACCCTTACTGAGCTTTTAATAATCGTCCCAAGTTTCGATTTTTTTTCACTAGACTTAAAGATGAATAGGTTCAAGGATGGGATCAAAGGAAATTCATGCTTTCTAATACATGGACTTGAACATGACTCTTTTTTGAAGTGTTTTTATTTTATGAAAAAATGGAAACTGAGTAGAAGTGGTTACTTTGTAATTTTTTAGATATAGTGTAATAGTTATGGCCTAACTCTCTAAAACTCTAAACCTGAAAAGATCCTTAGTGTGAATTATTCATTTAAATCAAAATTATGTAATGTTTTAATGTCGGGTCCTTATAGTTAGTATTATAGGTTGGTTTAGATAATATTAGGAGTTTTGGTATGGTTAAATTAATATCCATAATTTAATTTATGTTAATATTGAAATGATAGAATTTACAGATTACCATGTTGCTTCGCCTAAAATAGTTCTTCTTTAAGAATGGTTTTCTGTAGAGGAAATATGGAAGATGTAATGGGAAGATATCATGAGGAAGAAAACATTCAAAATAAGCAACCTGATATTGTCAAAATCAGAACTAAATAATTTTTTGTAGTGATGGCACAGTTGACATAGGATATAACTGGTGGTGGTATCCATACATGATATCAGAGAGATCAACCACAGAGGAACATGTCAGTAATGGACCATTTCACGAGGTAAGAACCTCCATCATTCAGAGGATCATCTGACCCTGTGCTAGTATATGGATGGACTAATGCACTGGGGAATATTTTTGATGTCATGGGGTGTTAATAACATCAAAAGGTTAGTATCTCTATTTACCATTTTGATGGTGAAGCTGATTAGTGGTGGTCGATGGTGAAAAATATCAGGGATAATGTGGAGATTGATACTCTTGATTGGGATGAATTTAAAGGTATGTTTCTTGTGAAATATTTCCCAAAGGTGCTTCATCTTAGGATGGAAACACAATTCCTAGAATTGAGGTAGGAGGATAACTCAGTGGCTTCTTATGAAGAAATATTCACTCGAATGGAAAAGTATGCTCCAAATTTCATATGAGATCTTGATAGTAAAATCAACTGATTTTAATCAAGATTATAGGCAAATTATCGAAGGGATTTTTCTTATCATGAGTTCAAAAGTTATGCAAAACTAGTTTGATGTGCGGATAAGGTGGAAATGGAGTTTTGGGATGATCGTGTGTTCTTTGTCAAACAAAATGATACGAGGTCAAGGTGGCAGATGAAATGGAATAACTCTTCAAAAAAGTTTGATGGTAATAAAAATAAATTTAAATTTTGTGAAAATTGTGGTAAAAATCATGTTGGGGAATGTATTTTGAATTCTAGTAAGTGTTACCGATGTGAAAAAATGGGACATAAGGCTCATAATTGAACTGAAAAAGAGTTGGGTAATGGTAAGACAAAATATTATTTACAATCAGTAAAAAAATTTAAGTGCAATGAAATGGGTCCTTATGGAAATGAGTGTCTAATGAACAACTCAACTAAGGGAAAGTAGCTATAATAAAAGCATAAAGGGGTGGTGATGTCCTTTGTAACTACTTCAACAGACATTGGGCCATCAAATGAAGTAGTATCAGGTACACTATTTGTTTGTTCAGATTATGCCAATGTGTTGTTTGATTCGAGGTCTACACATTCTTTCATTTCTATGAAATTTTCTAGTAAATTGGTAATTTAATCTAAAGATATGAATCCTGAACTTATGGTTAAATCACTGGGGGAAATTTTGAGACAAAAAGAAACCATTAGAACCTTTATGTCATTGTGTGTGGAATGAATCTACCTGAAAAACTCATAGTTTTTCCTCTAGTAGAGTTTGATGTTATTTTGGATATGGATTGGATTTCTATTTATCATGCTAATATTGAATGCAGAGCTAAAGAGGTTTCTTTTCAGAAATATTTTCATTTTTTTACAAGAATAAACCTTTACTTTTGGTAACATATCAGGAAGATGAGAAACTAGTAAAAGATGGAAATGAATGTTACCTTTTACATATTGTTGTAAACAAAAGAACTTTTCAGATTAATGATATGTTACTGGTAAATGAGTACCTTGAAGTTTTTCCTTACGAGTTTCCTGGTGTTATACATGATCAGGAAGTTTAATTTACTGATGACTTAGTTCCTGATGCTAAACCAATTTCAATACCCCCTTATCGAATGGCTCAAATTTAACTTTTAGAGTTAAAGAATCAATTGCAGGAGTTATTAAGTAAAGGTTTCATTTGACCTAGCACATCACCATGGGGTGATCCTATCTTGTTTGCTAAAAAGAAATATGGTTCAATGATACTTCTCATTGATTATAGAGCATTGAATAATATCACTATTAAGAACATGTATCCTTTTCCTCATATCAATGATTTGTTTGATCACCTCCAGGGAGATCAATATTTTTCAATGATTGATTGAGGTCAGGGTACCATCAGTTGAAAGTAAAATAAGAAGACATTCTGAAGACCGTGTTTCATATAGATATGGCCATTATTAATATGTAGTTATGAATTTTGGGTTAACCAATGCAGCTACAATATTCATGGATCTTATGAATAGAATTTTCTGCGAATTTTTGGATAAGTTTATAGCTGTGTTCATTGATGATATTTTTGTTTATTCTAAAAGTAAATAAGAGCATGATAGTCATTCAAGGGTTGTCTTGAAAACCTTAAAAGAAAACAAACTATTTGGGAAATTCAGAAAGTGTGAGTTTTGGTTACCGAATTTTTTTTTTCCTTGGTCACATTGTTTAAAAATACCGAATAACTGTTGATCATGCTAAAAAACGTTGTTGAAGAATGGCCAAGACCCAAAAATATAACCAAGATCCGTAGTTTTCTTGGTTTGTCAGGTTATTATTAGAGGTTTTTTATGAAATTTTTATAGTTATCTTGTTAAATGACTAAGTCAACTCGAGAAGGTTTTAAGTACGTTTCGACAAAAGAATGTGATGATTGTTTTCGGGAATTGAAAATAAGAATGGTGAATGCTCTTGTTTTGGAACTACCTTCTAGAAATGGTGAGTTTGTTATTTAAACTGAATCTTCAATGAAAGGACTTGGATATTTTCTTATGCAGAATAATTAG
Organism: Viscum album; assembly: GCA_963277665.1. NCBI lineage: Eukaryota > Viridiplantae > Streptophyta > Magnoliopsida > Santalales > Viscaceae > Viscum > Viscum album. The sequence goes on along the minus strand of OY728138.1, from coordinate 1,017,688,473 downwards.
GTAATTTCTTATGCATAATGTTAGTTGAAACCTCATGAGTTTAGTTACCCTACACATGATTTGGAATTCACTGTTGTTGTTTTTTATTTAAGAATTTAGAGGCATTATTTTTATGGAGTAAAATGTGAAATATATACTAAAAAAAAGGTTAAAGTATATATTCACTCAGAAAGAATTGAACATTAGGTAGAGGAGATGGATGGAATTAATCAAGGATTATGATTTCACGATTCATTATCATCCAAGAAAATAAAATAATGTGGCCGATGCTTTGATTTTAAAAAGTAATGCTTCATTAACTATGCTATGTTTGGGACGAGATTTATTGGTTTTTGATTTCATGAACTTTGTAATAGAAGTTTTTGGTGTAGAAAATTCTTCTATTTTTTTCAGGTGTTAGTGAGATCATCTCTATTAGACAGAATTAAGAAAACGCAAAAGGAAGACACTGAGTTGTAGAAAAAGGTAGAGTTGGTTCCTAAGGGTATGTTTCTTGAATTTGACATTGATAATGATTGTTTTTTAAGATTTGTAAGGAGATTATGTGTGCCTTGTGATTCACAATTGAAGAATTATTTGTTAAGAGAAGCTCATAGTTCCCTGTTTCAGTTCATCCGGGCATTATTAATATGTACAGAGATCTTCCAGAGTATTACTGGTGGGATGAAATGAAAAGAGACATTTCTGATTTTACTATGAACATTTTGACTTCTTAGTAGGTTAAATAAGAGTGGTAGTTATAGAAAGGGATGATTAAGTCTCTACTGGTGATGGAGTGGAAATAGGAAAATATATCAATGGAATTAGTTGTGGGATTAACAAAGACATCTCAAGGAAATAATGAAATCTGGGTTATTGTTGATCTATTGACTAAATCTGCTCATTTCCTTCCTATTAAAGATACTTTGTCTCTAGATCAAAATTCTCAGTTGTATGTCAAAGAGATAGTCAGCTTTAATGGTGTTCCCCTCCCCATTGTATCTGATCGGGATGCTAGGTTTACTTCCAACTTTTAGAAAGGCCTTCGGAAGTCATTGGGAACTGAATTAAATTTTAGTACATATTTTCTTCCCCAATCCAATGGGCAGTCAGAATGAACAATTTAGACCTTGGAGGATATGTTACATGATTTCGCAATGGATTACAAGTTATTTTGGGACCAACATCTCTCATTGGTTTATTTTTCATAAAACACCAGTTTTCATTCTAGTATACAGATGGATTTATTTGAGCCGTTATTTGGCAAGCGGTGTCAAACTACAGCTTTTGGGATGAAGTAGGTGAAAGGAAGTTGATGGGACCAGAATTGGTAGAAGGAATGGCAGAAAATGTTTAGTTGATTCAAAATCACATGAGAACAGCTCAGAGTAGGTAGAAAAGTTATGTGGATAACTAGAGGAAGGATCTTTCTTTTGAGGTAGGTGATCATGCCTTTCTCAATGATTCTCAATAAAAAAGTGTGATGTAGTTTCTTAAGAAGGGAAATTTGAGTCCGAGGTTGATTAGAACTTAGGAAATCCTAGAGAATGTTGGATCAGTTGCGTACAGAGTGAATTTATCTCTATGTTTATCCCAGGTAAACAATGTTTTTCATGTATCAATGTTGAGAAATTATATGCTGAATTCATCTCATGTTTTGAGCCTAGAGTTAGTTCAGTTGAAATAGAATCTCTCTTATGAGGAAGAACCAGTCTAGATTTTAGACCGAAGAGAGAAAGTGTTATGAAATAAGATAATTCTTCAGGTAAAGGTTTTGTGAAAAAACAATGTTTTTGAAAAGGAAATGTGGGAATTTGAAAACTCTTTGATGGATAAATACTCCCATTTATTTGATAACTCAATAAAATTGAGAGGAAAAAATTTCCAAATGGGGGGGGGGGAAGGATGTAACATCCTAGGTAAATAAGGAAATAATACATTTTTATTTTAATTAATATTTTGTGAATTTTATATTAATTACAATTTAATGGGTTTGCTATGTTTGATGGCGTACCTGATACACAACAACGAGTTTCTTTGAACTCTTACATTGTACACTAATAATATTATATTATTATTTTAAATGGTAGTTAACACGTAGCCTTTGTATTTGTGGGAATGAATAACCAACTAAAGTATGATTATAGATGTTTTTTTAATTTTTTTTACATTTATCCAATAAAAGATAGAGGCATAAAATGTGAACGAATCCAATCTTAAGCACAAATACTCTCATATTATTTAAAAGGTCGATTTACAACATTTTGATGAAAAACCATTTTTAAATATAGTTTTTTCACTTTTATATATTATATTTTACAAAAAATATTTTTCTTTACAATAGGGAGATCAAAATATAGTTTGGACAACATATTGGTATTTTTATAAAAAAAGTTCATTTTTAATGAATAGTGAAAAATAATATTTTTTAATTCAAAACTGCATTATAATCAAATTTATTTATATACATAGATTATCTTTTTAATTAGTTTTAAAGTGTAATTATAATATATTTTTACAATTTAATACAATTTCAGTCATTGGATGTAATTTCACATTAAATTGGACATAAACAATTATCAATCATTTGATAATTTTTTCTTAAAAACACTCTTTTTATTTTGATAGTAGGAATTAATTTTAAATTATTTCTGCCACTTCAATGTTTTGATTTTGGAAAAATGGATACTATATTTTTAATGAAGTGGTCTAAATTTTTTAAATAGGTAAAATTTATTTTTAGACATTAAGAATATTTACTTCAGTAAATATTTTAATTACCATAGATTAAAGGTAAATCTAGTAATTAGGGGTAAAAAAATAATATTATAATAAAATAAAATTATCATAAAATGTGTCATAATACTATTGGTCGATATATCTCCAACCATGGACATCCTTGGGACGATTTTGGGACCCCATGGGGCCACAAGGGAGTGATAATGACACTTTGTTTTAGTTAAATTAAAGTATTGGAAAAAATGATATAAACAAATATCTTTTAGTAAATCAATTTTCACATGGGGTTATATATGTTATATCTTAAACTGTAAATATGTATTGGAAATATGAAAAAATTTCCTAGATCATGGTATTTTTTTATAATTTATATACATCAAATAAATTAAATTATTTATATCAATAATGATGCCATGTTTACCACATTAATAAATGATTTAAATAAATAAGATTATAAAGATTAAAATAATATCCAAAACCTATGAAATTATTATTGGATGATTTTATCTATACCATGAGTCATCTTATCTTATACTTTAATATGTTTTGTACATTTAAAAAACGAAAATCATTATATAATAAAATAATATTTTCACATTTTTCAAAAAGAGCCCCTCCTCCCCCTTATAAAAAGTCCTCAATTATAACCCATTACACACAAATCTCAAGCCTCTAGGATTATCCAAACTATACGCAAATAATCCCTCAAGATCCGTCTATCCCTCCTAGAAGCCTTAACTTAGGCATAAGGCACTTCAAGAATTCCTTTGGTTCAAACCAAAGGGAGTTACCCGATTTAAAGGTAATAGTTTCTCTTAAATTATTTTCTTTTATTTTACTTCTCCAACCCCTAAACTCTTTTTATTATGTTATTTTATAACCACAACAGTATCCTAAATATACTTGGAAGTTTTTATGATAAGTATTAGAACTACACTTACACACACCTACATCTAATGGGTAAAAAACATACTGTTTCTGTGGATGGAAAAGTAATCCCTCACGAAACGATGATTGTTCAATTTTCTTGAACCGCCTCTAATACTGTCCATAAGATGAAAATGTATTTATACATGATACAAATTATGTTTATTTTTCTTTATTATTCTATATTTTTTATTTATATAATATCTTTATGATTTCCATTGTGGGAAAAAGTGTTAATTTCATTTTAGGAACTGCGGACTACCATCCCCTCAAAGTAATATGACTCGTTAATACCATATGTGGGACAAAAAAAGGGTAGAGTTAAAAATATTATATATGATATTATAATATAATTATAATATAACTATGTATCAGTATGTTTTAATTCCATTAAAATATGAAAATAAAAATGAAAGTAGCGTTCATGCATACATACGACTTACCCTCTCTATGAACGGTTTATTTCATTTCTTACCTCCAAATGTTATGTAATATTATAAAAAAATGTAAATAATATAAATTTATGATATATATTATATCTAAATAATTAAAATCATTTAGGATATAATGGACTTTTGACCACATAGACATCTTAGAAAAATGAGAAGTTTATTTTTGACTCAAGTACAAAATATCAACAAAACGACCATTACTATCATAAATAATTACATAATGTTTATAACATGGTAATATGTGATATAAAAGGAATAATAAACTTGAAAAGGGTTCATAAGTAAGTAGAAATTAAATTTATTTTATTATTCAGGAGATTAATGAACAAACGGGTCAAGTCAGATACAAGGTATGGGACTTTGTCTCGATCTCCTTTCATTAAGGCATATTTTTTTATACACGTATTTATTTTATATGCTGTATAAAAACCTAGGGAATTTCATTTCATTCAAATTGAATCTTTTTGTATAATTAATTTTACTAAATATCAAAAAATAATTTATTTACGTGAGCGGTGACGATAACCTTTCCGCCGCCGTGAGTATTATTTGATCTTTGGCTTCCGTAACAAGACGTAATGTCTTTAAAAAGAAAATAATTACCATATACTCTTTTACATATTTTGGTATTGAAAATGGTTTTGATAATGGATTTTTTATGTCAATATATTTAAATGATATATTGTGATTTAAATGTGGAAATTTTATCATTCCTTTATGTTTGTTTTATGTGTCATGAAATTTTATTGGTTCTTGGTCATTGTTTACGTATATGTGTGGTTCTGTGATAAACCTAGGGCGGGTGAGCCCAAGATAAATCTACAATGAAATGGGTAACATGACATAGGTTAACGTGAATTTTTCTCCTAATATATTTATAGAATATTTTGTGATAGGTATTCCAATATAACTCCATATGTAGCTGTGATATCTACAATTTAATTATGATATGGATTCCACAAGTTACCTTTATGATTTGTTAATTCAATGTGTTATTCATAAATATTATGAATTCATGAGGTATGTTAAAGAACTTATGTTATGTATGTATTGATGAAATAATGTTTTATTTCTTTGTTTTATAACCCAAACTGAGCATTTTATATTCATTCCAAGTTTTGAAATGTTTTTCATAGGACTTAAAGATGAATAGGGACAAGGGTGGGATCAAGGGAAAGTCGTTCTACCTAAAAAATGGAACTGGGAAACACTCTTTTTTTAGAGTTTTTATTTTATGAAAAAGATGGAAACTAAGTAGAAGTGTCTAATTTTTAATTTTTGAGATGTAATGTAATAGTTTTTTCCCAACTCTCTAAAACTCTAAACCTGAAAAGATAATCAATGTGAATTAATCATTTAATTCACGATTATGTAATGTTTTAAGGATAAGTCCTTATATGAGTACAACGATATCATATTTTGGAATGTTATATTAAGGTATTGATATTTTTGAAAGCATAAATTTTGGTATAGAAGACCAACTATAGTTTATAATATATGAATAATCATGTGTTAAAATACGAAAATCATTGCTTGTGGTGTAATAAGATGATGAAAAATGTGGAAGAAGAAATTCCCATGAAAGAAATAAAAATTATATCAAAATAAAGAAGAGATGATTATAATTTTTGGTAAAATTAAACACCATGGGACGTTACACATTATCCATGAAAATTAGTGTCAAAGGAATCAACCTAAAATAAGGATTATAATAAATCAAAGAGAGGAATAAGAAGGATAGTTCTTGTGAATTCAACCATGATGAAAAAACTGAAAGGTTTTATAAAATATTTAATCCTAGCACCATTAAAAATATTTGTGAAATATTAAAACTTTATGAGTATACAACTAAAAAAATTATGACATGGATTACTTGAAAATCATCAGTTACTTATTGAAAAAATAAATATGTTATGATGAAATAATACCCTCAAAAAATAATAACCAATCATATGAATAAGTATTGATAGACCATATGGCTAGAACATTTTATCTTAGAAAGTAGAGAAATAATAAAATATTGAATATGGAGTTCCAAATGAATTTAAAAATCCCATTCCATTTTAAAATAATTTAGAAGAGACCAAGAAGTTCATGCGGGCTAAGGAGTAATAAATATAGAAATTTAAAAGAAGCGATAACATAAAGAGTTATCAATAATTAAATGTTATATATAAAATAGTTTTGAAGTTGATATCCATGTCTCATACTAATTTTTTCTCATTAATTATCTCATGGAGACAATCATTATTCCCATAATTCTTATCTTATGTTAATTTGAATATGGAATTGATAGTGATGTATGAAAATAGAGAACCGAAAAGTTTTGAGATTTAAATATAGCGTGATATATCATCTATCATGGAGTACATGACACAAACTTTGAATAATTTAATTGGTGAAAAAATATGCTATGAATTTATCTTAATGAAAATAAACCATGATGATGATATTTTAGAGGGAATCCCATGTTTTGAAACTATCAAAAAGGATATACTACCCAAGTTATATTCCTTTTCATTACATCAAAAAATATAAATAGAACATAAATAAATAGAAGTTTAAGGTATACTTATTAGTCTTCTCATACTAATTTTGAATGTGTCGATGCTATTTTTTAAGTGGGAGTGATTTAAAATTGTTTTAAATGGGGAAATATTCTCCCAAAAATGGATTTTATTTATGTTTTTGTTTAATATGAGTGAATGTTGAATATTTATTATAAAATATATCTATGTATCCCATATAATGATAATTTATATTTGATTAATTAGTGGATAATGTTTAATTAAAATATAATTCTGTCATTATATATAGAAAATCAGGTCTTATTTCTTCTAAGTGGTATCTATGGTGAAATTGGGAGAATAAATAAAGGGGGAAAAAAGAGGGACATGTTGATTTTTCAAATTAATTAAGTTAAAGAGAATAGAATAATATTTATAATGCACTAATTTTTATTATTTTTAGTAAGGTAGAGAACAATACAATATTTGAACATATTTTAATATTTATTTTGTGAACATGTTTATAGTATTGAAACAAAATTGAAATTTTTAGACCGAAGATCCTAATAAACATTTGTTGTATCTATTATTAATAATCATGTAAATATTTTATTGAAAAATTATTTTAGTTGAACTAATACTTGGTGAGTATACCATATATATGATTATTGAAGATATTATTTTTAAATAATCAAATACACGTACTGTTAAATATGAAATCACTTTCTACTATTGTTTTGAGATGTTCAAGGCATCTTAATATCAAAACAACATAAGAGATACGATAAAAAGGATAAAATTATAGCTAATTGATTGTCAATCCATTCATGGATTATTGACCATGAAGGATTCTATAATTATAATAGAATACACCTATATTAACATATTTATTAATCTTTTTAAGACTAAAATAAGAGAGTTAGTGAGGGAAACTAAAATAATTTAAATTGATTTTTCAATTTCTATATATTTTTTTGAAATTAAATATTAATAAATTTGGAATCATACAAATAAATTACCATATTTATTTAAAGCCATTTGAGCTGTCCCAAAATCATTAAATGTTCCCTAATATAAGTTAAATATAAAATGATAATAATGAAATATTTATAGAAATTCTAATCTGAATGTAAAAAATAAATAAGTCATAAATTTTATATCATTTCTTACACGAAATCCACAGAGTTTGTAGAAGTCATAAAAAAACTTCATAATAGTCATTCTGGAGGGTGGAAAGATAATTTAACAATTTTGTGGTTTTTTCAAGTTAAATTACAACTATGAAGAGTGGAATGTGGCAAGGTGAAGAGCTCCAAAGAGAACTATAAGTTTAATCAGGATGTAGCTGAAGAGTTAGATTCATAATTTGTAAGAGAGTATTAAAATATTCATAATATCCATTTTGAGATACAAAGAGAAATTTAAGAGTAATTTACTATAACAAAATAGTTTTTTGTGATAAAATTCTAAATATTAGTAGACTATAATTAAAAAAAATTGACACAATGTTTTAATAAGGGTAACTTTAGTCGAACAACTAGAAAATTTTTTTGTGTCGAATAAATCCTATAAGTTAATTATGTTAACTCAAATCATTTTATTAAATGTTGGATATATTATTCATATCTCAAATTTCATTATGATTTGATATGTTATGTTTCATTTTGGGTTTATGGTAGAATAAATAAGAGGCCAATACTCCTTTAATCAAGGATTTTCAAAAATAGTGATTTGAAAATTATCTTTGGTGATCAAATTTGGATTATTTTAGGAGAAATAATACAAATATAATGATCTAAAAACGAATTTTCAATGTTTTAAACATAAAAATTACTTATAGGGTTTTTGATTCCACATATTAAGAATAATGTTACATAGTGAATTATTTTAATAATTATTATTGTAGTTAAATTGTATTCTAGAATTAATAGGTTCTATCATTCCTTTAAAATGAGAAGACACTATATAACAATATTATAGATTCATATTTTTTTTAAAATTTCTGTGATTGAATATTTTTTTTTGTTTTATAGAAATAAATTAATAATAATAATACTAACTTATATGATAGAATTAAATGGTGTTTAATTATTCTGGATTTGAATAATTAAATGAGATAAATGGAATAAATATCATGTTATTAGAGGCATATAGTTCAGAATAATGTAATGTTATGAGATTACGGGAGCAATAACATATGTTGTGGTTGATATTTTTTTTATATTACCTTTATAATGTGGAAGAAATTTCTATATTCTTTAAGATACAATATATTTTATGATGATTCAAAAATATATTGGAAAAAAGGTGATGAAAAAAGGGTGAGTTGTAAGGAATTGAAAGAACATTCTCTTGATCAGAAGAAAAGGAATTTTATTGTTACATAAAACTATACCCATTACTATGTACTTCATATATTATTAAGGAAATTTAGGTTCTATTTGGTTTGATATATTTTTATTTAAATTTATTTTTATCAAAAGAATATTAAGTTTACATTTGATGAGATATTATAATAGCGTCAGAAAGAAAATCTATTTTCAATCTCTATCAAAGATGAAATGGAGTTTTCAATTAATAATATGGAAAACAAGATATAAAGAGAGGAAAAAATATATAAAAAGGATTGGAAGGATAAATATTATCTTCCACTAGTTGTGATTAATCAAAGTGTAAGTGTTTAGTAGCATATGGTGATAATGATCCTTCAAATGAATAATCTTTTGATGTTATGATTATGAGTCAATTAAATATATTTAATAACACAACATTCATGTCAAGTATTATTCTAGGAATGTTTTTATTTAGGGTTTCACTAAAATATTTTATTTTATTATAATAATATATAATTAAAATTCAGATGTAGATTAGTAGGATAAAGAAATGGAGAATGTATTATTTAAAAAATTAAATATACTTTAAAATCAAACTAAAACTTTCTATAGATAAGGAATAATCTATATCACATTTTAGTTTAAGGTATTTACTAATTGCGGTTATATTTTGAGGTAATTTTTATAAGAGAGTTTACTTTAAGGAATCCTTTAACAAAGTGATCCATGCATTGGAGAAATTACATAAAACCACTATGAATGTTTAATATTATTCATTAAAAATTATAGAAAATAAAATAAAAAATACTAAAAGTTCACTAATTAGTAAATTTATTTAAACTAAGACTAGTTTGGAAAGGTGAAAAAAAATTAATGTATAGTGATATCATTTTAATACTTTCTGATAATTTAAGATCCAAAATACCTCTATATGAACTTGAATAAGATATATTTTTTAAAAAACCCATAAAAAATCTTCTCAATCATATGAAAGTATATATTCTACCAAAAGTAATTATAAAAAGATTCATACGTTCAAAAAAATAATATATGTTGTGAAAAAATCATGATATTATTCATTGATATAATCATTTAAATAAATTGGAAGATGGTTACCTATGATCTCATTAATTTTTTTGGTACAAATGAGATTTCATATGAAATAATTTCTTTAAAGTGAAATTGAAGAAAACATTTAGAATACATAATTTATGAAAAATCTAGAACTACAAAAAGGGTGTATGTAAAGAAAAATATTAGCATTGGATACCCAATGTAGGCCAAAAAAAGATATATGTTGTATAAAAATAGTATGTTGAGGAAACAATATAGACTATTATTAAAGATAAAATAATAATTTTTTTGTCTATTGTTGTGTTTGATGAGGTTTTGAAAAAATTATATTGAATTTTAAATCAAAATTACAGTGTATAATTTTTTTAAAGATATATAATTCTTATACAACGATGAATATTTTTTACCAAAAATAGATTTTAGTGAAATGGAAACATTTGTGATTATTATAGGACAAGTGATACATGCCATTTGTGGGGCACTGATAATTTTTTTGAACATGAGAAATATGTCGTAAAACCAGGAATCAAATTGTCTCTAGGAATTCTATGTTGTCTGTATTGAAATCCTATTTTTTGGGTTCAATTTTAATGAAAATGTAAGTAATATTGGTTGGTTTTAAAATAATTTAATGAAAAATTTGTAAATACTTGGATTATTACCTCATTCACCTTTTGATTATTTATTAAATTGATTTCTAATCTTGATCTCATAAATAAAATCCTACTATTTACTTGTATTAATAAATTTCTATTCTGATAGGGAGATACAATGAACACTATATTTCTTATCTTTTCTTGTCCTCGTGTTTTGATACCTCCATTCATCATTGAATTATTACACTCTGTACTATTTCATGTAGTGGATTAAATCTAAGTGTATTGTGTGTGAAATGTTGATAATAAGAAGGGGAATATAAAATAAAAAATAAGAAGAAATATATACTAAAAACCATTAAATTATATAGAGGTGTTAGTAATAGTATTTAAAGATTAGAATTTTTCAACATGAGAGGTAAGTGAATTATATTTTTATAAAAAACAAATGTCCTAGTGTGCTATTATCAGAGATTTATATAAAGAAAATAAAATAACACAAGACCCATAACCAGTAGTGATTGTGAGAATGATTGAAGAGTATGTTCTAAACATTTTAAAGAAATATTTGTAATGTTACTTTTCTAATATGACTCATTTATTCATTTATCCACTGGGAATATTTATTTTGACATTAAAGGTTTTATATCTTTCCAATATCTAAAACTCAGATTCTACCATCATTATAAGATGAATACCAACCATTTTAGTTTTAGTGGATCTACATTTCTTATCATGATAGATTTTCATTCTTAACTCACACTTGAATACTTACACCCAATATTTGTTAAATTTAATGGTAAATGTATTTTCACAAAATCTTCAGTTAGTATAGACATTATAACGTCATTGTAAATTTTTTTCCTCTACATTATCAGGGGATCATTTTAGTTGATCACCCATATTTGGTGTTGAGATGAAACAATATACTTATTGAAAGATTGAAATTCCAAAGTTACCTTAGAGGCTGTGTAGGAAGAGTAGCTTCACTCATGGTGAATTTTTCAAGATATAATCTTTGATCCATGCGAAGATCATTTTGGAGTAGAGTACTACTGTTATTATTTTAGAAAATTAGATTCACTCTGTTATCATTTCAAACCTGTGGGCTGTAGTAGAAGGTGTAACAAGATGGATCAGTAGAATCCTATTTTTTCTTGGGGTGGTAAATAAATGGAAGTGGAAACTTCTGAAGTAGCACCCAACCTCGGGATCTCAATTAATAATTACTTAATAGGACAATTCTTCTTTAACATAAGTGGGGGATTGGGGCCTATTTATAGTGGCATTGAAAATGAACTATTGGGAGAGGTGAAATGCATTTTTAGTAAGTTAGACACAATCAGTGTGCTAACAATGAGATGGTGGCCGATGAGGGTTTTCATATTAGTAATATATTTTGTGAGAGTGGTGGAATGGTCAATATAATTTCTTCACATGTTTCTATGTTTTTTCTAAAATTTCTTACCCAATGGTTAGCCAATAGAACTCATGGATGTTGTACCTATCATAAGTATGGGGTGTGAAAAGGTGGATATGTGACCAGGAATAGTGACCATTGTAATATAAAGGCACATTTACCAAGAAAACTATTTCATTGTTTATTTATTTAGGGGTATAACATTGTCAGTACCCACAATACGCCCAATGACTATGGGAATCATGGTCACTCCAGTACTTTTTAATTTTCTAGTATAAATAATTTCACATTTTTTTCTTAATGTATTATTTTTATACAATTATAGTATCATTAATAATTTAAGAAACACAAAAATAAAATAAAATAAATTCCCCACAATTTATATCAAAATATGTACACATTAAGAAACTCCATATTTAAATTCAATTTTGATTAAGATCCAACATCAAAAAGTCAACAAAATTTACCATAAACCTATTAATTATCTTAAAAGGTGATATATTTTCAATGAATAAAAGATAGTACACTGTGAAAATTATATATCACATTACACACCCAAAAATAAAATACTATACTACTAAGAAATATTATCAATTAATTCAATTTTTTCAAAGTAAAAAAAATGTAATAATAACTTGACTAAATCTACATTTACCAGCCAAATATGAAGTAGATAAGGGCTCATCCACTTTGAAAAATTATCATGTTTCATATGTGAATATAATATTTACCTCACTTCAATTTAATAAATTTTTTATTTCATGAGTGGATCAAATTATATTTAAGTGGAATCAAAATTTTAATAAAAAGTACCTCCATTTTTATATCTTTCCTATATTTCTCCAAGCCAATGTACTGTTTTACACTTTATTGATTAAAATTAAATCATTGTGTTATATGTCAGCTGCCCGTATTTTGAAGAGTTCTATAATACTCCTAGGTAAATGTATTCATTAATGACATTTTCCTTTATTTGATTTTTTCAAGCTAGAATCTTTTACAACGAACTGTTCATATCACTTATTGAAATGGAATTATTTATTATTAAATCATCTCCAGTTTCCTTGTATCAAAGATAAATTGTGGATTCAAATTATTTAATTTTATTCTAGTTTCAATGTAATTATATATTTTTATTTCAGTTGACTCCCTAAGGTGTTGTTTCTCCTAGAGTTTATGGTACCTCATATTAAATTCAAAATTTAAGTCACTTAAATTAATAAAATTTATTCAACATAAATATTTTCCCTCACACTTAGTCTACTAGTTATAAGACCAATCATCAAGAAAATAAGTAAAACAATCAATCAAAAATCACCGAATGTGTTAATTCTCTAAATACCAATTATTTACTCAACTATTTCAAGGTATTTTCAAATAAGGTAGGGAATAAATGATGTTTAAAAAATGGTTGAAAAATATAAACATAAAACTATATATAATAATTATTTAAATTATTCACAAATAAAATAAATTTTTCCATTTTTAATTGTTTTTATACATTTTTTTACACTCTAGTTTATATAAAATATAAAAAAATCTTTTAGAAATATGTAAGGGTTCCTAAAAAGAAATTAAAATTATGTTTTTTTTCTTTTATTGTTTGTTTTTTTTAAACAAAAACAATGATATTTTAATAATAAATATAACTTATTTCTATATCACTCACTTTGTTAAAACACACTTGTAGTTTAAATCCATTTAAGTGAAACATTCATTTTTTTATAAAATCAAAAATTAAATAATGAAATCCATAAAAATTTGGATGAATGAGACAAAATGGATTTATTCAATTTATGGAATTATGTAGGAGTTTTGACTCATACATAAGATCTTTCCAAGGATATTTATCAAAATATTTTAGATTCATTACCTTTGCCTTAAATTGGGTTTGTAAATCAGTTCCATTGATCTTCACCATACCATATGGAATAATGTTAGTTACTATAAAAGATTCAATACTCTTGAAAAAATTCATACTAAGAATTAATATCCCTGTTGAAGACTAAAGATATAATGTGTCTATAATTTGAAAATATTTCTTCTTTGTGTTTATGTCTGGGAGATATTTGGTTCTTTATTTTAACAAGAAGGTTTTCTTATGGGCTTGTAGTGCATTTTTATCTATCACTATATTCTATAGCTTCCTTGGTTTTCCAAATTTCCTAGACTTCAAGTCCACTCCATTATGATCCCATTTTATTTATTCTATAGATCAAAAAAAATTTCCCGATTCCTTTGGAGCCTTAACTGGTAATATATAGTTGACAGAAACATATTCTAGGGAATTATATGATTACTTCTCTATAGTTTCTTTAAACTATTCTGAATTTAATATAGGTTCCAGATTAAACTTATTTTAAAAAATAGTTCCAACGAAATCACGTGCATCTAATGTTTTTCTTAAAATAATGTCATCTTCAAGACGTAGGTTATAGATACACACCTTGGAAGCTCCGTTAAGTGATATGTGGAAATACATACATCTAATTTGAGCCTTAATGACTCTTTTTTTAAACCTATTAAAAACTATTTAAATTATACTAATTTACTATTTTAGTATTTACTATATATTCCATGAAACATAGGTACTATCCTAATCATTATATTTTTAAATTCACTATCTTATTGATCATTTAATTTTAATTATCAATTCTTAATATTGAAATTTTGTTCATATATTTATCTATAATTTCTATTAAACTATGATGGATTACCTTCTATATTTTAAATTTCTATTGTAACTTTTGATGAGGAAGAAAATGGGGAGGTAGAATCAATAAATAGAATAGTGAAAAATTATCTTTATATTTTCTAATATTCCATAAAGATATAAGTATATCTACCACATTTCACTCAGCCTCTAGATCAAATCTAGTGATATTTTAAGATTTTTTGGTCATTTGTATGAATTTTTTTTAAAACATTTATAAAAAACACTAGGAAACGAGGAAATAGTGCCAGGTTTGATGAATGCCTATCCCGAGGCACTCAAAGAAATAATTTTTGAACCTGATGAATTTGTAGTAAAAATAGACTTCAAATTGTCTCAGGAAAAAATAATTATTTGTGTGTTAAAAAATTAATTTTTGGGTTCAATTTTAAATAAACACTAAGTAATTATGGATGATTTTAAAATCAATTAAATGATAAGTAATACAACCATTTATTATTCTCTCATTCACTAATTGAATATTTATTCATTTTTTTTGTAATCATCTTCTCATTAATTGAATTTAACTGATTACTTACATTAGGAAATATCATTTCATATTGGGAGAAACAATTATCACTATTTTTCCTACCTTTTTCTAGCGGTGTTTAGATATTTCCATTCACAATTGAATTACCCGACTGTATTCTATCTCAATAATTGAATTTAATATTAGGGGATTGTGTGTGAAATGTCTATAATATGGAGAAGAATATAAAATATAAAATAAAAGGAAGCTTCTACTAATAAGACCATTTAATTCTCTATGGGAGTTAACAATAGTATGAAAATATCAGAATTAGTCAACATGATAGGTTAAGAGATTATTCTTTTAAAATTAAAAAATGGCCTCGCGTGAAATTATTGGAGTGTTGTAAAAGGTAAATTAAATAATAGAAGATCTGTGAATGATAGTGATAGATGTAAAACATCTAGAGTAACTTCCTCTGGTATCAAAGAATAAGAGTATCCCATACACTTTTTTTTATAGTTATATAATTTTATATATAAATAATAAATTTCAACTACCATGGTTCTCTCTATGTGGGGGGAACAGTTTTCTTCATTGAATTCTAGAATGTCTACCATGAGTAATGAGTAGGTTTACTTTATATTGGGTAGTTCACATAAATCAAGAATAAAGGGTCTATATGGATTCTATAATACATAAGTACTCTTCCATTATCCCTCCCAGTATCCATTTGAATGTGGAGTAATCTAGTGATTCACAGTATATTTAGTTTCATTATTGTGTTCGAAGGGAAAAATTTAGCCCGAGTTTTATCTATTGGGCATCGTATATTAATTTAGCACCTCAATATAATTGTTTTTACCAATGAGATGTCATATTCATCCAATATATAAAACTAAAATTCACCCATCATTAGATGAAAATATCAACCTTTTCTTATCAATGGATATGCATTTCTTTGTATGATGGATTTTTTTTCATACCTTATCCTGAAATAATTACACCCTCCATTATTTTTATTTAATGTTGAAGGGAGGTTCTCGAAATATTCAGAACATGTGGACATTATCATGATGCTTCTCCCTTATATAACTTTTGTTCTTAGGGAAACCTAGTATATTTTTATGAATATTTCATGTTTAATGGTAAAAATCTCTTTCATGGAAGAGTGAAATACCTGAACTCTCTCATAGGCTGTTAAGGTAGGAAATGTTTTCTCATGTAACACATGGCTAGAACATATCTTTGATTGACACGAAGCTCAGATTAGAGTAGATTATTTTCATGATTCTCCTGTTAAAGTGGATTCACTCCATTGTCGTATCAAATATTTGGGTGGTAGAAGATGGTGAACCGACAAGGTTAGTGGAATCATGTTTTTCGTTGTGGTGATAGATAAATGGCTGTGTAATCCTTAATAGAAACACACTGTAATTGGATCTCATTGAAGGATTATTCAATAGGTACATAGTTCTTCAAGGGTTGTGGAAGATTGTGGTTTTTTTGATGGGTTTATGGAAGAGGAATGGTAGAAAGATATGATTTTTTAGTAACCAGGTCATAGTTAGTTATCAAATCATGATACGATGGTTGAAGAGGTCATTGATGATGGTAATGACAACCATGAGAGTGGTCACATGGTAAATATAATTTCTTCACAAAATAATCTATTTTTTCCTTTGAAGAAGTTTTTAACACATAACCATCTGATGGAAATAATGTTAGTTTTACATAAAGTGAGTATGGAGTGTGATATGAGAAGTGCCATTGGTATGACAAAGTGATTGTTACCATGCCTACCAAGTGACAATAGGTTCATTCAGTAGTATCACATGAATAGTACCCATAATAAGAATAGTGAACACGGATGTTAGGGTCTCTCCTGGTCTTTTTAATTTTCTAACTTACATTTGTTCACATTATTTCATAGTATAGTAATTATCAACAATAAAATTATACCCTAATAATTCTAAAAGAAAAAATTTCCTTCCATTAATGGATTCATAATTTATATCAAAATATATACACATCAATAAATAACATATTGAAAGGTAATTTAGAATTGAGTTGAAATTCCGTAATGTAAAAAAATTACAATGAACCTGGGACTTGAATTACAATTTGGGTGTATTTTGAATGAATAAAATACAATAAATGTAGAAACATACAACTCACATTAATAAGTGGTCATTATTATAATGAGTGATGATATGAAATAGTCATGAAAAAAATCATATGTTTATTAGAAAATAAGACCACAATAGATGAAGAATAAAGTGATAAAATATGATAAGTTCCTCTTAGTGTTTATGCATATGAATAAAAATGTTAAAAATGACACTCCTAATATTAAAAAAAATAATTATGTCAAACCAAAATAGAGAATATTATATTATGGGAGAAATGGATACACAATGTACAATTAGAAATAGGCCGTACAAATTAATTTTTGAAGAATCAAGATAAAAAAATATCCAATCCACAATATGATTAAGATGATCATATTAGTATACTAAATCCCTAATTAAGGTACTAAAAGGATTAGAAAACAGTAAACACTAATGCATAAAAATAGTTGTGTGGATTGTGTAAAAGTTCTAAGAATATATCTACCAAATGTATTACATGGCCATATAGGCAACATTAATTGTTACTAAAAAATGTAATTCCCTATTGGATTATATCCCTAGGAAATTTTCAAACAAGTTGGGGTTCATGCATAAAAAGAACACAACAGATGTGCCTAAGGATTACATAACTATATGGAATGAAAAGTGTAAATTGGGTAAGAAAACATAGCTATCATAAAGTGGTGAAGTTGAATTTCTATGTAGAGTAAAAAATCCTATTTTGTCTAAGAAGAAAGATGACGATATCTAGAAGTATATACTTCTTAATGAGGTTAAAAAATATAACTTTAAGGGAAGTGATGGAATAAAGGAATCTCACCATTTTAGGGATACAAAGAAAAGATTTTTTGGGTTGAGATATTACTCTTAGACCAGTTTCTACCATTAATTGGGTGATAGGGGATCACATTATTCGTACACATTCTTTAATATTCTAATTTGAAAAAAGAATTAAAGGCGATATTTGAAAAGTAAGAACCATTGATTGTTGTTATTGAAACACAAAATGATTCTCCATTTCATTATGGATTAATTTAATCCCCATTAGAACACATTAATTGGAATTAATATTTTCCTAGAGAATATTTTAAAGAAAAAATTATAATCAGGAAATGATGGAGTGAATCCCTTGAGGGGGATCTATCAAAAATAGGATTTCTTATATAGTTTTATTTTTTAGATGAGAGTCTGTATAAAAATTCAAAAATCTATGGTTTATGAATTTATGATCATTTTTATCACTTTGTTTTGGACTATATTAAATATGTTTATTAAGGGGGAGTGAGTTTTATGTTGAAAATAGATTAAAAAAAGGAAATTTTTTCTTAAAAATATTTTTTAATATGTTTTTTGAAGATGATTTTTGGTGAAAACATTCATATATAATGAATATGAAGAGTCTATAGAAATATAAATTAATTTTTATTAAATAATTTCTCATTGATAAGACAACTATGTTTCCATTATTCTATCAATACAATCAGGATGAAATTCTATCAAGTGGAGTCTCCCAGGAAAGTGTAAGAAATATTATGGTGGGTGAAAATGGAGATGATGGGTTTTCAAATAAAATAAGATTAAGAGATGAGAAGGATTTTCATTAAATTATACATTCTTATTTATTTTTAATAGGAATTAAAATATTCAAAAATATGAAAACATATTTATATTATCTTATTTTGATGTTCCCCAATTATTTATTCTAGATGTTTTTTATTTTTTATAAATGTGTTGCTAGTATATCTGTGGAGATAAGTCAATTAATTTTGGAGTGTTGGGTGATGGATTAAAAATACTCCTAATAGAGGAAACATGAATGCCAACCATATATATTGGTAATGTATATTGAACCTTCCTTTGATAATCTAACAAAATATAATTGTTTTACATTTGAAAATGTGTAATGAGGAGTTGCTTTGTAGTTAGGAAAATGTATATATTTAAATTTTTGAGATAATATTAATGATAAATACATATTTTTATGTTATAAAAGTATAATATATAATATTTTACAATGATATGTTATGCTTAGAGTGAGTCTAATATTTAAATTTTTTTGGATAACTTGTAATGTTTTGATTCTATAATATATTAAAGGTTGATAGAAATTTAGATAAAAAGTGGAAAAATATTTATATAAACAATAAAAGGATTTAATTCTAATGAAGGGTTATATTTTACATATAGATTATTTCTTGGATGATGGTTTGGAAAATCTTAAGTGAAACTATAATTTTATTGGTAGTGTAAACACATTAAATATACTTTTTATGTATTTAAATGTTGTAAGAATACCATATAAATTAGTTAATGAGGATTGAAATTATTAAAATAATATAAAATATTATTTTAAGCTTTTCTGATATAAATTAAACTATGAGAAAAAAATTTAAGTTCAATTAGCCCCTAATTATTTTAAAAACATTAGGGAATTTAGACTTAAAGAAATTTTTTCGAAATGTACGACATTAAAAAAGCCCTATATTGTACATGAAATTGAAAAATAAAAAAGGGATGAATTATGAATAGTAAATCTATATGTTGGAAGAGTGACCTAGGACTTAAAAAATAGTGTCTGACCTCATAAGAGTTAATCAATACCTCTGATGAATCATTGGTCATTTTTGAAGTGTAAATGATAAGTTTATAAGAATAATGAAGATATTTGAAGAGAAATTATAGAATTAAGAATATTATATTAATATTTTCTAATATTTATATGATATTTTATATTATTACTTATATATGTCTAAGTATGAACTCATACTTGATAATATTATATTTTGAGTTCAAAAGAGTAACATAATACACCATAAGAGTATTTAGTGCTTCAAAAATGTAAATTATGGATTTGTAAGAGCATATTATGAGAATGGAAGAGTGTTTTGGACTTTGGATGAGTAAACATGAACCTTATAAGTGTTCCAATAAATTTATAAGATTAAACCATAGTTTAATATTTTTGAAAATTTTGAGAGCACTAAAGTATTAAAATATACTATGTTTTATAATTAATATTCTGAAGAAGGAAATTGTATTTGATCATGATGTTGCTATTGTTTCAAAATCAAAATATCATGATGAATTATTAAGGTAGGAATATTTACATAATTTAAGGAATGTCAAATGGTAAGAGTTTAATAAGATACCTATTTCATTAATTCTATGTTTTTTGAAAGATAATATTTTCAAATAAATAGATATAGTGAAAAGATAAAATAAAATTAGCTTATTCTTACACTGATCGTCATTGAATATAAAATCAAAAAATAAATTCTCATTCAATATTAATGAATGAAAAAATTTAACATCCAGTTGAGACGAATAAGATCAAATCAAATGTTGGTTTTAAAAAAAAAATAATAAAGCTGAAATGATGACTTTATTAAATATATAAATCAGAAAATGAAATCTGTTGATTCTTTTTATATTCATAATTTTTTAAAAAATATAAAATGAAATGTGATTAAATGTATAGTTTATGATATTTATATTTACCCTATTATTTAAAATATCAAGCTGTCAATGAAGAGTATCACTTTTTAGTGAATTAAGCCACACAAAAACAATATTTACAAAATAATTTTTAAACAAAAATATTGAATGATTTATATAAGTAAAATTTGGTAAATTATTTTTGAAAGGAATATTATCAACCCCATTGGAAGAATTCTTGGGGAGTGATATTCAGAAAAGGTTAAATTAGGATGAATTGATGAATGATATTCTTGTAATTGTACTTTAAAGAGACTTCGAAGAACATTCCATGTGGATATTTTGTGAGGATTAAATGTTATATCATCAGTTAGAAAATGGTTTCATTATTTATATTATTTTTAATTTTGGTTAAAATATCTTCTAATTTTCTTATATTAGGCATATTGTAACAGAACTGAGATATTCATTTCCAATAATCATATAGAATAAAAAATATCAATTTCTCGAGGAAATAAACATGGGGATAAACTCTTAAAAAATGTTTACAAAAGGGATAATGAATTTTGAAGAGATAAATATAGAACTCTCAAATAAGTAGAGATTAAAAAGACGATATTTTATAAAAAATAAATACTATTGGGGTTTTAAAGTTAGGGAAGATACTAACATGGTCCTACTGATTAGATCTACTATGTTATAGGAGGAGAATAAAAAAAACCTGCAATACTCTGTATTGAAAAAATAGTGATAAAGAAATATGTAGTAGGTTATTAGAGATACTAAACCTTCTGTTACTATTTTTTATCAAAGTGTTTAGCCATTATTTTTTAGGATCTACTCATTCCTAAAATTTCTAAATGATGAAAATTGTGTGAAAACAAAAAATGTTATTTTATAAAAGATTTATACATAATCATTTTTTATATATACCAGGTTTCATTCAACTATTGTTAAAGATACAATAGATGTTGTAAACTCTATATTATGGAAAGATACTAAATCATTCTAATTTGGTGGAATATAGAATTTAGTGAATATCTATTCCATGTTTTTGGAGTTTGTAATACCTGTTATAATGAATTAAGACTACGGGAATTTGTGTAAAGAACTATTAGGGTGTTATTTATGTCCATATGTGTTGTATGATAAAAAATATTTCAATAATACCTTGATAATGTGTTATATTCCCTAAATAACCTAATTTTAATTGATAGAAAGATAACACTACAGAATATTTGAAACAATCAACCCAATCACCACATGGATTAGGTTCATGGAACATGGCGAAACTTTTTAAAAATATCATGCATTTCTATTTTCATAATTTATTGGGTGGCAGATGGTGTTTGTGATTTGGTAAACTAAAGAGGTACATTATTATATTAAACTTAAAAAGAGGTTCAAATACTGAAGGGGGAATATATTTAGAAAGATATTGAAATTATTTAAACGTTTCAAGAACCTAACTAAGTTTACCTCTCATGTGTCTATATTGGTTGAATTTGGATATCAATTGGTTCCTATGTATAAGTTTCCCAATGATAGTATATCAAATTACTTACCTTTTTTTTATTTGAATTATATGAATTGAAAATTTTACTAGGGTTTAAAAGAGAGTTAGTTAGAGAACTATATTTCCATCATTTTTTGTGATGAATTTGCGGTTTTAGCCAAAGTATTGACTAATAATAAGGAAAGAGAGGGAAAACTGAGAAATAATTTTATATGTAATGGAGGAAATACCACATCCTTATAGTAATAAATGTGGTAAATATACTATTAAATATGTTGTACATTCTACAATGAATATTTATTTATTTAATCACTTAGTTTTTTTATTATGATGTTAATTATTTCTTGAATAATGTTTATATTAAGGGTTTTACACATATATTTACACATATCAAGATACTTCTTGATGAAAATTCACAATTGTAGTTGGATGGTGATCTAATAGAGAATTATTTGGCTATGATGTGATAAGATATAACACTCTCAAAAAAAATATTTAATAAATTAATGAATCATTCTTACCATACAATGACTGTTTTTATTTTACTATTTAGAAATTTCAAGGGTCTATTTGTGAGAAGGCCATTATTGAAAAAGAAACTGATGAGGTAATACATGAATTAAATAAACTAAATAATTTCTCCTGAATTTCATGGAAACAAAGTTATAATTTCTTAGAAATAGAATAAAATAGTTGAATTCTTTCCTATAGAGAAGGTTAACTTTTTGAGGTTCAAATGAAGAATTTAAAAATATAATGTAAATATAAGATGAAATAGATTAAATTGTGGAAGTATATTCTTAATAAAGAATGTATTGAGATAAATATTATATTTATAAATCAAGAAAAAAGTGAAGAAATTTTTTCAAAAGTTGTTAATAAGATATTTGTTACCAAAAACTTTTCTAAAAAGAATATTTCTACTATGAAGAAAAAAATTGGTGGAAAATGTTATTTAATTATTTAGTAAATTTATCTACATCAATATTAAATAATAAGGTTTCTTATACCCAGGTTTAATTAATTTTCACTTCTTTTTTTTGAATAAAATAGTTGGATTAATGTAAAAATACTTGTAAGTGTTAGTGGGTAGAAATTACAATATAATTACCACCACATCAAAGGTGAATATAAACATTTCCATAAATATAATCACTAAAAATAAATCCCAAGAGGAGAGAAAATCTGTGTATAAATGGTATGCTCAAAAATCTAGGTAGTCTGTATCGATAAGATAAAATAAGGGATATGTTTGTAACTATTGAAGGTTTATACACATGGATTTTGATTATTGGCACAAAATTTCAAGAAAATGAATATTATATAATTCCCAAATTATGTCAGACCAATTTTAAAACTCATTATAAATTTATTACACAAAATTGGAATTATGAGAATAAGATAAATCTTTCTTGGAGAAAGAGTTTTTTATTCTTAGAAGATATCATTGATTATTGAAATATAGTTAGTCATATTTATGAAGAGTACTGATATACACCATCCAATCACGACTCTTATAATAATATAAAGATAATACCATAATACAAAACAATATGTTTGGGAAAAAAGACAAGTCTTTCTTCAGGAAGAAACAAAATATGGTTTCTAAAAAAACAATTCTTATAAATAATGTTGAAAATGATATTCAACTGATATAGAAGAGGTTCATTTACTATGAAATTAAATGAGTCATCATATAGAATTATAAATTTTATATAAACATAAATTATAAAGGAAATAATATGGAATCAATCATGATATAATCATTTGAATAAAGAGATGTTTTTATTTTTTTAGTGGTAGAAATATAGGATGATCAACACAAATTTCATAAGGGGGCTTCTAAATGGGATAATCCAAAGTATATTGAATAACTATTAGAAGGTTAAAAATTTTAGGGAATTCAATTATAAAGTTCAGGACATGGACGCCTATAAAATATTATTTATTAAACAATTAAGTGAATCACATGCAACTTCTAGTGTTAAAAATGATGTTTTGAATGTGGAGTCTATAAATAGAAAGTTTGTTAAGAATGTATCTAAGTAACACATTACCATATTTCTATATCAATTAGAAATATAAAATAAATTTGAGTAGTTTAACGGTCATTTTCCTCCCAATATATTACTTTGTAGGTTTTTGGTTGTTTTAGGGGTTCATATGAGACTTGGATGGAGTTAGAGATGTTCGATTCCTAAAGGAAGAATGAAGGGGTATTACATGTCATGTAACTAGATTACATAATGTGAAAATCTATTTTATGGATTCTCTGTAGATTTTCAAATTGTTTAATATTTCAGGGTTTGAAAAATATAATAAATCATGGGGTGAAATCTATTTTTCTGTAAACTGAACCATAGGCACTTCACGACATGAAAGAGTATTACATGTTGTGTAATATAGAGACATTGTTTTATTTTAAAAATATTTTCACCTAAAATTTCATTCATTAAATTGTTCTTTATTATTCCTATAATTTCAAAACATCATTAGTTTCCACAAGGGGTTATTCAATCCCACTTCCTCCCTCTTCAATTTTTTGATCTCGGTTATTGTTCGTTGGTGATCCATAGCGATCTAAGTCATGTTCTCCATTCATTATCTTGAATTTTCTCTCTGTTCGATCTCATTTTATTCCATATATTCTCATAGTGATATGGAGTTTCTCACCCATGTTCTAAATGGTATTTCCTTGAGTTTTTTGTGTGGTTTTGTTGTGGTATCCTCATATGGATGCAAACCATGCGAGATAGGAAATCTGAGGTCCGTTATGTGATTCATTCTCATGTAAAGAACATCAAATCCCATTCAATGTAAGAATTACTTTGTTTCTCCATATTGTGGATTATTTGTATGGTTTTTTACTTCTATTTACTTGTTAATCATGGTTTGTTGGCATAATTGAAGGTAAAGAATCAGTTAATTGAAACAGAGGGGTAGATGGGGTTTATTTCCATTATTTTTCAACTTTGTTTTGTTGTTGTGATCGTGTGATTTTTTTGGTTTGGCACCCCACTTAAAAGGGTGGTCGTTTGTGTTTCATTCACACAAAAAAATGGAATTCATGTTGATTGGTTCATGTTGGAAAATAATATTTGAAATTGACTAATCATGTATATTCATCTAAAGAATGGATTCCCAAGGATCATACAATTTATTGGATAACCCCTGAAGACAAAAGTGAAACTAAATTAGATATTCCTTATTAAATCTATAATTTATGTTCCACTTTATTACATGTAGTGATGTCATGTGTGTGTGTGTTTTCTGTGGTTTGTGACGCAGTGTAGTTTTGGGAATGGTTATGTGTTGAAAAATTTCTTTGTTGGTGTAATGGAATGTTAGTTTGAGAGACTTATTGACTGTGGGAATGATGAGAAGTGTTGTACATGAGGGATTCAAAAATTTTTGTGGGTTGATATATTCCTAGACGTGGTTGTGTGTGGATGGATTATGGGGTTAATTTTAATAAGGATGGTGATGGTTGGTTTCGGTAATTCTCCCACTGTTTCTCCATGAATGGATTTTACTATGTTGCAATTTTGATGTTTGTACATGGTAATTCCCTAGATAATGATGGGATAAATAAATAAATGAATGAATAAATGACGGTTTATTTCTTGGTTTTATTAACAAAATATAAATGGTATATTTGGTTATTTGGGAATATTAATTGGTTTGTGACTTATTGTGTGGTGGTGTGCATATAAAGGTAGTTGCAAAGATGGTGGTGTTTTGAGTTTGATGTTTGTTTTGAAACCCATTGGTTGGGATGAGTGTTTCATTTCTTATATGTATATACATGAATTATCCTTGTTATTTCTATATTCACCCCTCCTTAGTAGAGTAATATTTTCTAAACACAACTATAGTCATGTGGGATAGTGTCTTTCCCAATATTCTTTGTGGTAGTATGGATGGATGGCCACCACTCATCACTACGTCTTGTTCCCGAAAGTGATAGCCCAATATTCTTTAGGCAAGTTGGGATTTATGAGCCCCAGGTGTGGGAAAATTTTGTGTATTATCAGATGTCTTTGAGAAAATATGTGTTTCCCATTCCCAAGTGTCTTTGAGATGAGATGTCTTGTGATTTCCTAGGTATCTTCGAGATGAGATGTGGTTATGGCCCAGGTGACTGTGGGTGGGATGTGATGTGGTTTGTGGCCTAGGTGTATGTGAAAATTTTGTGATGTGATTTTTGGATGAGGTGTCTGCGGGTGTGATGTGATGTGGTTTGTGTCCTAGGTGTCTGTTGGTGGAATGTGGTTGTGAGGCATAGGTTTGTATAGGCTAGTTGTTACATGGTATTTTAGGAAGAGGTGGGAGATCTAGGATGTTTGTCATTGGGGTACAAGAGTGGCTAATTAGTGGGAAATTTTTGAGTGGTACCCTATCATCGATGTAATTTGTATAATACTACGTAACTTTCATTATTTGGTGATTGTGACCTAGTGAGGTTGGTATGGTTGGTATACCTTCTTAGGAGTTGTTGGATCTACTATTTTATTCACGGGTTAATTAGTGTGCCACATTCACTAGTGAATTGAAGACATTGGTTTTCCTACTGTGTATACTTGGATTATCACCCTACATATATAAACTACTTTTAGGTTTTGAGGAGGATTTCTTAGATCATGCTGGACCTTACATTCTTGGATCTTGACAGTTTTCATGTTATTTCTTACCCTTGATTTTCATATTTTACTTTGGAAACTCTTGTATTATAACTATTCTATTTTGGAAATGAATGTATAAAGGTTTTTTCATTTCATCACATTGTGTTTTGGAGTTTTTTTGTTGATTATCCATAACATTAGATCGTGTTTTCAAAAAAAAATGGTAATCCCTCCCATATTATGATATTTGTACACCCTTAGTGATAATCTCTAACCGAGGGCCTACTCCAGGTGGGACATGGTGGTAATGATCTCATTTTATTCATTTACAACCCTAGTGATGTATCATTAGGTAAGTATTTTATGATATATTGGTATCATAGGTGATGGTTGAGATATAGTATAGAGTTAGGATTTAGGAACATACAAGATTTCATGGGATGTTATGACAGTAGTTATATTTGACCTTGGTGCATGACATAGGTCCGAAGACTATCTAGGAAATTGGATTTTAGGTCCCCCTGGATCTAGTTCACAGAATCTGAGATTATCTAACAACCAAGTGAGACAAACTTAATTGTAGGATAGATACATAAGAAAGGTACATTCATAATAATGGCTTTTGTTATTATTTGAATTGGGTTGATTTAAGAAGGTAAAAATGGATAAAATGAATTAAAACAAATTTGGGTAAAATTCCATACTACTAATGCTAAGGAAATATTTTTTTTTATTTCATCCATGAATCCTGGATTTCATCTATGTGTGGCCCAGGTGGTGGAATTTAAATAGGATAATACGAATGATCTCTATAGGGTCGATCTAGCTAAGGGAAAATATTTTTGGTTGAGAACATCGTGTTTCATAGAGTGTAATAATTTGGTAATGTATGAGGGAAGTGTTTCTAACCTAAAGACAGAGGGTTGGAAGGAGGAGTTGGAGATTTCCTTCAGTCTAATTTGGGCCCTAACAGAGTACAAGGTTCTTTTTGAAGTTTGTCAGATGTAGGGTGTCGCTTTCTAGTGGTGGTCACTGTATATAGGGGAGCGAAAGGAGGACGATGTCTTGTGGGTTGACTCTTAGATAGAGTTATTAGAAGAGTAACTTACATCGACTATGAATTCTGAGAAGAGGTGGGAGCTACTATCCCTTCGACTGGGGAGTATGTCAGTGTGGGAATTTGGGTTCATGTTCAAGGATATTCTTCTCTTTACACCTGAAATTTTTTTTGATGAGAATTATCATCTGAGAAATTTCAATGAGGCACTCTACCATTCTATCAAGTATGATTTTACTACTTTTATGTTTCCACAATATTTTTATCTTCAAAAGAATGAAGAGGTGATTGAGAGGATACACTCATGTGGAGGTCTACTATGATAGTTGAACCAACACTGTTCTTAATGTTTTAGAGTTTTCAGTGGAAGGTTTTAGGTGCCAGGATCTCTGTGGTTTAGATCATTGGGTGTATGGACTCTGCATATCCCTTACTGGCCTTCTAGAGACAATGGCCTATGTTCATTTACCATGGTCTGGGGGATGATGTGTTTATTATATGGTGTTCATGAAAATCTTCAGAACCCATTCCCAATTGATTCTTGAGCTTAGTTTGGCATAGGTGGGGAGGCTCAATATCAGCCTCAGTATCAGTTTCTGATGAAAAAGTATTAGCAAAAGGGATAGAAGGCTTTTTCTCTGTCGAGGGGAGATAGAACTAGTAGAGGATGTCCTCATTATGGTTTTTGTGTTCAGTGACCGCAACTCGAGCATGTCCACAGAGGTGGTCATAATTAGAGAGGTATATGAGCCTGGGGTGGCTAGTTTCACATAGGATAGGTTGTAGTTCATGAAGGGATAGATATCATCAAACCTACGATCGTCTTGTTTAATACCCCTTCTTGTGCCTTGTTTTATTCTGAAGATTCTCACTCCTTTGTTTCACCTACTCTAGCCCATGATCTAAGACTAGACATATAGAGGGCTCTTATGCACATGGTTTTCAGTAAACCTATTAGAGTCCAGAATAATATATTTGATGTGTTTTGGGGATGTCGACTGATGATGGGGTAACCTCAGTTCCATCAGGTTCTCTTTTTCTCTATAGATTCATCCATACGATCTCATCCTTATCATATACTGGTTTTATTCAACATGTTCCATTATCGACAGCTTCTAGAAGAGAGTTTTGTTTTCATATATAGATGTCCAAAATATGGTTTTTGTTGGAAGTAAATGTTTTTAGGTGGGAAATTGACATGTGGAACCCCTTCTCTATTTATTCATTGAGCATTCAACAGAATTAGGGGATGCTAAAATGATAGAGGTTCCTAGAGTCATTTGGGAGTTCCTGGATGTTTTTACTAAGGAGGTTATGAACCTACCCCTTTATATGATGTTGAGTTTAAAATATACTTACATATAAATTATTCTCCTATTTATATGGATCTTTATCAGATGAATCCATCAGAGTTTCGGGATTTATGGATTCAGATAGATGAAGTGATGCATATGTGTTTTGTCCACCCTAATGTGTTACCATTTGTCGATCTAATATTGTCAACAAAGAATATGGATGGTGTTATGTGGTTTTGCATAGTCTACTAGTGGTTGAATCAGGTGACAAACATGAATCATTACCCTCTTCAGAGAATATATGATCTTTTTGGCCAGTAATGAGGGGAGAGTTTCTTTTCATAGATCGATTTGGGGTCTGGATATCACAAATTAAGGGTGACAGAGGGAGATATCCCGAAGACTTCCTTCAGATGTAGGTATGGTAACTTCGAATTGTTGTCACATTTTTTGGTGTTATGAACACACCGACTGTGATAATTAGGAATATGAAATAAATGTTCTGTATGTTTCTGGATCAGTTCATCATCATATTCATAGATGATATCCTATTCTACTCAAAGTTAGAGGAGGACCATGTCGAGCATCTCGAAACTATATTATAGGTTCCTCAACTCCATTGACTATATTGAATGCTATCCAAGTGTATTTTCTGAACATGAGAGGAGAATTTTAATGGAAATTTGGTTTCTCATCTTGGTTTTTTATTAGACCAGCAGACTGTTGAAGTGGTTGGTTCTTGGGAATCCGACAAGAACATGGCATAAGATCAAATTTTTTTTCGTCTCGTAGACTATTATTAGAGGTTTTGACCTATTTCTCTCAAACAGTAGCTATGTTGAATGATTTTACTGTGAGTGACCAATAGGTTTTGTGGAGTTTACAGTTCCAAGAAATGTTTGGTCACGTGAAGGGGAATTTGGTTAGATCTCTAGTGCTCTAGTTACCAAAAGAAGGGTGATGTTATAGGGTTTTTTAATGCTTCCCATATGGGTTTGGGATGTAAGGAGATTTATCCATGATAAATGATATCATATGGTTCTAGGAAGTTATATAACCACAAGAATAAAAATTCCACACAAGATCTGGAGTGAGTAAAAGTTATATTCGTGCTGAAGTTGTGGTGGCATTACCTCATTGGGGAGAACTTTGTAGTCTTCACAGATTATAAGAGATTGAGGTTTACCTTATCCCAGTGTGATTTTAATTTACAATAGTGTTGGTGGATGGAGTTAATTCTGGAATATGATTTTGATATCTCCTACACTTTAAAAAAGAGGAATGTCATGCCGGATGAATTGAGTAAGAAGTGGTAAAAAGAGGTTATTCGAGAGTTTGTGGATGCTAGGAGATAATTGGTGGAGTTGGTATCCTTGAAATTATATGCATGGGTGGATGGTTTAAGATTCTATTTTTTAGGTGATGGTGAAGTCTTGTCAAATGCAAAAGGTGGAGGAGTCTAAGTGGGGAGACAGAGAGGCAGAGGTGATGTGTGATAATGTTGGCTATAGTGATGCTATAGAGGGATGGTCAGAGGATGGTTGAAACCAGATATTGTTTTATTGAATGATATTTGTTTTAGTATAAATTTGCAGTGATTTCATTCATGAGATTCATAGATCAAAATTGGTGCTGAATCTAGGTGTTTCCGAAATGTACCATAGATTAATGATGCAGTTTTGGTGGCCCGAGGTGAAAGGGGAAGTGGAAATGTTTGTGGTGAAGTGCTTGGTGTAGCACCCTAAGCATTTAATGGTATGTTTCTCTTAAATACATTCTATTTAGAGCATATATTTCATGAATCACTGAGCCTCTATGAAAAAAAACATGGTTAGTTATAGGAGATATCCATAACCTAGCCATAAAAGTTATATTTGTCAGCTCTGTGATTTGAATTTTAAAAATCTAAAATACACGTTGCTGATCAAGATGATAATTAGAGTCTGATAGAATTAACTTAATTTTTGGTGAATAGTAACCTACCCTTATGAATAGAAACATACCCTTATGAATAGTAACCTACCCTTATGAATAGAAACTTACTCTTATGAATAGTAATATGACTCTTATTAATGGTATCCATTTCCTTGAATGTATAAATGAATTTAGTCACCATAAAAATGAAGATGAATATTTTAAGTGTTTATAATTTTCAATTAAATAATTATTTTAATTTGAAACTTAATTAATCATATTTAGAAAAAAATTTGAAAAATTTACTTCCTTTTTATATTCTACTTGTTGAAAAATGGTTAGGGTGATTTTTTTGGGATTTTTCTGAAATACATAAAAATTTGATGAATAGTAAAATGAAATAATATATGATAAACGAAAAATAAAGAATTTATTTAGTAATTGATGATGATATGCCGATGTAAGCCCAATTGGTTCGAAGTCACATGCATATATTACCGTTCTTGGTCATGGAATACTCACTCTTGGTTTTCTTGAGAGGAAATAATAAATTAATGATTTTAATATTAAGAAAATTCGTCTCCCCTCCACTATATAAACCACCCCTCACCTTCTCTTCCTCCCACGACATTCAAGCTTCAATATTAGCCTAAATTCTGAAACATACTCTCCCTAAGCCCTTTTCCCATGTCCAAGACTTGATGGTCTCACTAATATGCCAAAAACAAAGTCCTTTTAGAGATTCTCAAGGAGGAGTACTCAAGAGGTGAACCTTCCTTCTCTTTTCTTTCAATTTCATTTACAAAGTTTCATTATTTTGTTCTCCCTTATAACCTCCCCTCATCCAAATTCCATGATAATTACAATAACATAAATTTACTGTATTTTTATTTTTTTAATGGAATATTTCATTATAATCTCTCTTTTCCCCTCCTTTTATACAATAAATGAAAACACTGTCTGAGATGTGTAAATTTATCACACTCAAAGAAGACATGTTTTCAATTTGAATTAATATCTTCAATACAAGTCATGAAACCTTTTAAATGGTTGAAACATGTCATAAATAATGTATCTTATCTTTATTAATTTACTCAAATCTTTACATGTTCATAATATGGAATAATAATACAAAACAAGTTTATTGTGCACAAAATGGCCAAGCCAAATCCAAGTGTTTATTTTTAACTCATCGAATGAGTCATCCTCATGGTATATAACCCGAATCATTATAAGATAATTTATATATCTTTAATGTCAATAATAATGTATATTATCAATTCTATATGTTTGAATACATTTCAATTGATCTTCCATTCACGAATACAAGTAAACAAATCATGAAACCAAGTAAGAAAATGCTTCAAGAACAATAAAATCGAATCTCTTAAACCCATCAAAAGGCCATTAATGAACTTAATAAGGTTATACCATATCAATTAAATGTTTATATGGTTCTGTAATTATTAATTAATAAAGATAAATTTGATTATTCAGTTTGATATGAACAAACAAGAACACCTTCGAGCGTAAGGTAAGGGATCCTCTCTCTCACTTTTGTTCATAAATCTCTCCAATGTTGTGCCCTTTTATTTTTAATTCATAATTACGGGGTATTTTTTCGCACCTCCCCATAATTTCCTTGTGACATATAAATAATGGAATACCCCTTTAACTCTCATTTAGACCTCACAATAACACTTGTTACCATGACAAAATGTTTGTATGGGGTTTCTCATCTCACTTTCATTTCTGTGAGATTTTCATTGTTCACCAATTATTTATTGTATGTGGTATATGTGTACTGCAATTTGATATATAATAACATTATTCTATTTATATTAATTTTATTCAATGATTCATTTGAGGGTTATTATGATCTGGTCATATGATTCGACCGATTACATCGTGGTAAGAGACTTTGTCTCAACTACTATTTTGTTGTGACTAAATTTGTATTGTCCACCTAATAATATTTATGTGGTGTACCTAATGCACATTTGAGATCAATTTTCATTTGAAATTATATTTATATTAAATATCCATAATTTCATATCATGGATATGTTTTTTGTCTAAACTGTATTCTATTTTACATACGGTGTTTATTTCAAAAGTTATTTTAATTTTTGAAATATTGATGAATCCATATACTCTAATCTATACATATATTGAAAAGGTATATTGATCATGTATTGAATAAATGTATAAAAAATTATTTGGACATGCAGTGGTGGGTGGGGCCCACTATAACCCCTCGATGCATTGGTAGGTCTTATGAGACAAATCTGTTGGTGGCAAACCCTTCGAGTTTGATTCCAAAAATCAGACAAGTTTCTACCCATAGAACTAAACTGTTTTTACAGTATTATTGTTTCATGTTCCAGATACATGACGTCCAAATAATAAGCATTTTTTTATTCATTATTAGTTATTACTATCCATGAGGTTTTAACAAAGACAAAATTTATGAATTCCATTTTATTCTTAGTTTATTAATGGTGAGAGTTTTTCATTTATTCACCATGTAATATTGATTATGTTATATGGATTATGATTCACATATTATTGTATTAATGATTCTTCTATTTTAAACACTTAATAATCATTTTAGCTCACCCATTTCATTGTTTACATTCAACATATAACTAAGAGGAGTTCATTTATTGAGTTCTTGTGGATCCAATTTTTAGTTTTTGTTATGTATTGTATTTTGTAAACTTTTCCAATGTAATTTGAGTAACATATATATATATCTAGTTTCTTCAATACTACTTAACTGATCGTTCCTTTGGGATTTTCATTCCTTATAACCTTTCCAATATAACAAGTAGTGCACCAACTCCAGTCAAGAGGGTTCGAGGCATTACTGTTGGTATTAAAGGAAGTTTAGTAGCAATCATGGAAACTAGATTAGAAAACATAGATTAAAAAAAATCCCTAAGATATTTTTTTGAGTATGAACATACAAGAACGTCCTAGAATTTTGGTAAAGAATAGATTACGTGAACCGTTATAGAAAATAAATCCCTTTCTGGATATGAGATGGTAGAGGAGGCTCAAGCACAGATGTACCTAGGAGAGAGAGCTCTGAAAAGGAGTTTCAGTCATGAACCAAGGTATCCAAGTACACGATAATGGGCCTTGCTTCAATTTTGGTTACGACACCCCCGAGTGATATTCTTAGGATAATTCATGTTTTCCTTAAAATCCATTATGAAGGATTGAAATATTAATTATTCCTCAATGGATCAATTTTTCTAATTATGGGATTAGCGATGCGTTGGATCTTTCAGCGGGGCTGCTAATCTAGTGGTTGTTGAGAAATGGAACAAGTCCCTTGAAATGATATACATGGAATTAAGATACAATGAAAATTAAAAGGTATTACTTGAATTATATTGTCTCATTGGAGACACTAATAAATGGTGGTCATTGATTCATAAAACCACGGAAGAAGATGAAATAGAAGATAAGAAATGGAGGAATTTTAAGGAAATATTTTTGAAAAATATTTCCCTCGTGAGCAACTAACTATAATAAAGAGTAATTTTCATGGACTAAAGCAAAGGGAAGAAGACAATGTTATAGATTATGAGTGTACCTTCACAAGGCTATCTAGGTATGCCATAGATTACGTACGTAACTCGGCAGACAAGATTGATAATTTCTTCGAAGGTCTTAGGCCATGTCTTTGAAGGGAACTGGCTTCTCCAATATTTTCATCATATGATGAAATTGTATCAAGTGCCATCAAAATAGAGAACAAATTTTCTAGATCAATTTTTTTCGAGGGAAACCAAGATAAAAATTGGCACTTTGATAACAATGGGAAAGGTGAAGCACTAAAGAAGAACAAGGTAATGAAATAATTCTCATTATACGAGAACTGTGGAAAGAATCATCTCGAGAAATTTTTGACTGGCATGAGAGTCTTCTATGAGTGTGGAGAAAAGGTTCATCTATATCATAAATGCAAGGGTAAGAAACAATTTCGAAGATGTACAATGCTACAACCATAGAGAGAGGGGAAAATATGAAAATGAGTGTCCTAAGCGCCAAGGAAACATTCCTCAGAAAAATCCAAGAGAGAAATAGAGATATTATGCGATTACAAATGTAGATGTTGAAGTTCCTAATTATGTGGTGGCAGGTACTTTAATTTTTTCCTCTAACTTAGACAATACTTTATTCGATTCTAGATCATCACATTTATTTACATCTTCCCATTTTGTAATGAAAATTAGACATGTCAAATTTGATTTAATAAAGGATTTAACATTCAAAATTCCTAGTGGATGCATCATTACAATAAAGGTGTTTCAACTTGTCCTCCTCGTGACACAAAAACATGATATTTTTGCTAACCTTATCATCATACCGATGATTAGATTTGATATAATTCTCTGTATGAATTGGCTGTCAAATTATGATGAGAAGATATATTGTAAGAAAAAGGAAGTTAAAAATTTTAAAAATGGTGTAGAATCTTTTATATTTAGAGTAGAGACCTCACCATATGATTCTTATCTAGACCCACCCACAATAGCTCTGTTAAATTCCATTATTGGAGACGAAGAGAACCCAATATCTCTGGGTGAGGAAGGAAATATTCAAATTAACGATGTTCACATAGTGAAAGAAAACATTGATGTATTTCCAGAGGATATACCTGGACACCCTCGAGAGCAGAAAGATGAGTTCTATATTGATTTAATTCATGGTTGAAGACCTATATCAAAGACTCCCTATATAATGAGCACCATGGATTTAGTGGAGCTAAATAAAAAACTAGAAAAATTGAGTGAAAATGGATTTATTCTACCTAGTTTTTCTCTATGGAGATCCCTTTTCCTCTTAGTCAAGAAGAAAGATGGATCCATGATTCTATGTATTGATTAGAGGAAAATAAATGCTATTATGATAAATAATAAGTATCCTCTGCCCTAGACTGATGATTTTTTATCAACATCATAGAGCTCAATACTTATCAAAGATCAACCTTTGATCCAGATATCATAAGCTACGTTTGAAGAATAAAGATATTCTTAAGACATCATTTCCAACCAAGTATGGGCATTACAAGTTTACAGTGATGCCTATTGGACTGAAAAATAAACCGTCTGTTATCATAGATTTAATGAATAATGTTTTCAAGGAATATCTTGATAAATATTTTGTGGTATTAATATATTATATCCCAGTATACTCAAAAAGATATGAAGACCATGGTAATCACTTATAGATTATTCTGAAAACTCTTAGAAGAAAAAAATTATATGGGATGTTTATCAATTTGGAATTCTGGATTAAATTAGTTTCTTTATTAGAATATATTTTCTCTATGGATGGAATCCTAGTTGATCCTATAAATACAAATCTATTCAATAAATTTCCCATGCCAACAAACATAAATGAGGTACACAGTTTTATTGGTTTAGCAGGTTACTATTAGCGTTTTGTTTCTAATTTTTCCTGACTGGCTAACCCGCTAACCAAGATCACACATAAAGGAGTTAAGTTTTGATGGACAAAACAATGTACATAATTCTTTGAGGAATTGAAAAGAAGGTTGGACAATGCTCTAAATTGGACACTTCTATCTGTAAGTGATGGATTTGTAATATACAATGATGCATCAAATAATGGAATGGGTTACAGATTTATACAAAACGATAGAGTTATTGCTTATGAATCCTGACAATTGAAGGCTCATGAGAAAAATTATCCAAATCCTGATCTTGAGTTAGTAGCCATAATCATTGCTTTAACAAAATGGATACATTATCTCTATGGAGAAAGAAGTCAGATTTATATGGACCAAAAGAGTTTGAAATACATTTTCACATAGAAATAACTCAACATGAGGCAAAAGAGACGACTTGAGTTACTCAAAGATTAAGATTGTTGAATACACTACCCCCCAGGAAAGGCAAATAAGGTGGAAAATGCATTAAGCAGGTAATATCATGGACTTCTAACTCAAATGAGGATTGAGAGATATCATATAATCATGGATATACTAAAGATGAATATGTGAATTTTTAAGAAAGGGAAACATCTTTCCTCTTTCAAATTATTGCTAAACCATATTTACTAAAAAAGTTAAAATTCTCTCAATCTAATGATGAGAATCTGTAGAATAAAATTAATGCTGTCAAAGATTAGAGATTGGAAGACATCGTGTATGAGGATGGAGTTCTAAAATTTGGGAAGAAGTTATGTGTTCCATCAGTACCTGAGCTAAAAATGGAATTATTAGACGATTCCTATAGCTCAAATTTTTCAATACACCCTGGTAGAAAAAATATGTATATAGATATGAAGGAACATTTTTGGTGGGATAATATGAAGTGGGAAATTGCTGACTACATGTCAAGGTGTCTAGTTTGTCAACAAGTGAAGATAGAGAGACAATGTACCAAAGGAGTGATGCAACCTCTAACTATTCTTATGTGGAAGTGGGATAACATTACGATGTATTTTTTCATCGAAATACTGAGGACATAGAGAATGAATGTTGAAATATGGGTAATTTTTGACCATCTCACAAAATCCGCACATTTCCTTCCAATAAGGTAAGACTTACCACTTGAGTGCCTGACAAGACATTATATTAATGAAGTTATAAGAATTTATGGTGCACCTCTATTGATTTTGTCTGATCGAGATCCCTGGTTTACATCAAAATTCTTGAAAATTCTCTAGAAGGCTTTGAATGTTGCGCTTCGTATGAGTACTGCTTATCACCCTCAAACTGAAGGACTATGTGAAAGGACTATTCAAACATTGGAAGACATGTTGGAATCATGCTCTTTAGACATTCAAGGTATGTGGGATCAATAGTTATGTTTGGTGGAATTTTCATACAACAATAGTTTCCATTCTAGTATTCAAATGTCTCCATATGAAGCATTTTATAGAAAGAGTTGTTGAACTCCAACTTGTTGGGATGAAGTTGGTGAGAGAAAATAAATAGGACCAGAACATATTGAAGAGTCCATGGAAAATGTGAAGACTATCTAATACCATATAAAATCATCCCAAAGTAAGAAGAATAGTTATGCTAACTACTATAGTAAGGATTTGGAATTCCAAGTGGTAGATCATGCCTTTATAAAAGTATCTTTATGGAAGGGTGTCTTAAGGTTTGGTAATAAAGGGAAACTTAGCCCTCAGGTACATCGGACCATTTGAAATTATAGAAAACATTAGAGCTATATCTTTCCATTTAGTAATGCCTCCAAGTCTTTCCAAAGATCATGATATGTTCCACGTGTCATTGTTGAAGAAATACATGCCAAACACAATGCATGTACTCACATATGAAGAAATAAAACTGGAACCTAATTTATCATACTATGAAGAGCCTATTAGAATTCTTAACACAAGGGAGCAGGTGTTAAGAAATTAGAAATCTCGTCTAGTAAAAATTATTTGAAAAAACCAGAATATAAAGGAGAAACATGGGAACCTAAGGATGTTATGAAGAAGAACCACCCACATATTTCTGGTGGGCTTTATAAATGAAAACAATTTCTAAGAATAAATTTCCAAAGGAGGGTTTAATGTAGCACCCCAGAAATTTTATGGTATGTTTCTCTTAAATAAATTTTAGTTATAGCCTATATTTCATGAATTATTGAGCCTCTATGGAATAAAACATGGTTACTTATAGGAGATATCCATAACCTAGCCAAATAAATATATTTTTCAGCTCTGTGATTTGAATTTTAAAAATCTAACATACACGGTTGTGATCAAGATGATAAATAGACTCTGATAGAATTAACATATTTTTTGTTGAATAGTAACCTACCATTATGAATAGTAACCTACCCTTATGAATAGTAACTTACCCTTATGAATAGTAATAGGACTCTTATGAATGGTATCAATTCCCTTGAATGTATAAATGAATTTAGGCACCTTAAAAATGAAGATGAATATTTTAAGTGTTTATATTTATCGATTAAATAATTATTTTAATTAAATATTTATTTAATCAA
Source organism: Viscum album (assembly GCA_963277665.1). NCBI lineage: Eukaryota > Viridiplantae > Streptophyta > Magnoliopsida > Santalales > Viscaceae > Viscum > Viscum album. Next base: position 1,017,649,285 of record OY728138.1, on the reverse strand, counting down.
ATTTAGAAAATTATTTTTGAAAAATGGACTTCATTTTTGGATTCTACACATCAAAATATGGTTAGGGTAAATTTTTGGTATTTTTCTGAAATACTTAAATTTTTGATGAATAATAAAATGCTATAATTTACGATAAATGATAAATAATGATTTTATTGAGTCATTGATGATGATATGCTAATTTAATCCCAATTGGTTCGAATTAACATGCATATATTACTGTAATTGTCCATGTAATACTCATTATTTGTTGTCTTGAGAGGAAATAATGGATTGGTGATTATAATATTAAGAAAACTCCTCTCCCCTCCTCTATATAAACCACCCCTCACCCCCTATTCCTACCACACCACTAAATCTTTAATACTTGCATAAATACAGCCAAATAATCTCCCTAATCCCTCTACCCACGTCCGTGACCTTCTGTTCTCACTAAAAGGACCAAAATAGAGGCCTTAAAGAGATTCTCAAGGAGGAGTACTCAAGAGGTGAACCTTCCTTCCATTTTCTTTCAATTTCTTTTACAAAGTTCCATTATTTTGTTATCCCTTCTCACCTCCGCTCTTCCAAATTCCATGATAATTCTTGTACCTTAAATGTATTGTATTTTCATTGTGATAATGGAATATTTCATCATAATCTCTCTTTTCCCCTCCTTTTTTACAATAAAAACAAACAGAGTCTGAGATGTGTAAATTTATCACACTCAAGGAAGACGGGTTTTCAATTTGCATTACTATCTTTAATAATGCTCATGAAACCTTTTAAATGGTTGAAACTGGTCATTAAATATGTAACATATCTTGATTAATGTTTTTGAATCTTTACACATTCAAAATATGGAATAATAAAACAAAACAAATTTATTGTGTACAAAACCACCAAGCCAAATCCAAGCGTTTATTTTTGATTCATCGAATGAGTCATCCTCATGGTATATAAACAAAATCATTATATGATCATTTATATATATATAATTTCACTAATAATGTATATTAACAATTTTGGACATTTAACAACATTTCATATGAATTTCCATTCATGAATACAAGTAAATTAATTAGGTAACCAAGTGAGAAAATGCCTCCAAAACAATAAAATTGAATCTCTTAAACCCATCAAAAAGGACATTAATGAACATAATAAGGTTATAACATATCAATTACATGTTTATAAGGTTCAATAATTTTTAATTAATGAACTTAAATTTAATTATTCAGGCCGTTAAGAACAAACAACAACACCTTCGAGCGTAAGGTAAGGGATCCTCTCTCTCACTTTTGTTCAAGAATCTCCCATATGTTGTGCCCTTTTATTCTTAATTCCTAATGATGGGGTATGTTTTCGCACCTCCTCCATACTGACATTGTGACATATAAATAATGTAATACCACTTTACCTCTAATTAATCCCTCGCAAAAACACTCGTTACAATGCCAAAATGTTTGTAAGGGGTTTTTCATCTCACTTTCATTTCTGTGAGATTTTCATTGTTTGCCACTTATTTCTTGTATGTGGTATATGAGTACAGAAATTTGATATATGATAAAATTATTATTTTTATATTCTTGTTATTAAATGATTCATTTTAGGGTTATTATGTTCCAGTCATATGATTTGACTGATTACATTGTTGTAAGAGACTTTGTCTCAACTACTATTTTGTTGTGAATAACATTGTATTGTGCACCTAATAATCCTTATGAGGTGTACATAAATCCAATTTGAAATAAATTTTCATTTGAGATTATATTTATATTAAATACCCATTATTTTATATCATGGATATGTTTTTTGTCTAAACTGTATACCATTTTACACACGGTGTTTATTTAAAAAGTTATTTTAATTATGGAAATATTGATGAATCTATATACTGTACTCTATTCATATATTTAAAAGTCATATTGATCTTGTATTGAATCAATTTATAAAAAATTATAAGGACATTTAGTGTCGGGTTTGTCAATTATATCCTCTCGATGCATCAGTAGGTCTCATGAGAGAAATCAGTTGGCGGAAAACCCTTCGAGTTCGATTCCAAAAATCAGATGGGTTTCTACCCGTAGAACTAAACCTTTTTTATGGTATTATGGTTTAATTTTCCAGATACATGACGTCCAAATAATAATAATTTTATTTATTCATTATAATTTATTACTATCTATGAGGTTTTAACAGTGAAACAATCTATGAATGCAGTTTAATTCGTAGTTTATTAATGGTATGAGTTTTTCACAATTCACCATGCCATATTGATTATGTCATATTGATTATGAGTCACTTATTATTGTATTCATGGGTTCGCTATTTTTAATCATTACTGAGAATTTTAGCTCACCTCTTTCGTTGTTTACTTTCAACGGGTGAAAAAGAGGAGATCATTTATTGAGTTCTTGTGGATGAAATTTTTAGTTTTCGTCATGTATTGTATTTTGTAATCATTTCCTACATAATTTGTGTAACATCTATGTATCTAGTTTCTTAAATACCACTAAAATAATCATTAATTAGAGATTTTAAGTCCTTCTAACCATTACAATATAACAAATAGTGCACCAACTCTAGTCTAGAGGGGTCGGGGCATCACACTTGTGTTTCCAGCAGGTGAAGGCTGAGAACCATCTTCCTGGGGGTTTCTTTTGACACATAGATGTTTCTATGTGGAAATGGGATGAAATATCCATGGATTTAATTATACAGTTACCTTGATCTCAAAGAGGCTGTGATTTTATCTTGGTTATAGTGGATTAATTGATGAAAGTGGTCCACTTCTTAGTGATCAATGAGTCCGGGCACAGTGGATTACACGCCAAGGGGTTATGTGGATTGAGTGGTGTGATTGCACAGAGATCCATGGACATTGTTTCAGATTGGGAAAATTGGTTTACCTCATAAATATGGATTATATTTTAGTACTCTTTTAAAACACAGTTATGCCTTAACACTGATTTCCACCCTTAGACAGATGGACATACAAATAGGACTATCCAGACATAGGAGGATATGTTATAGGAATGTATCTTGGTCATAGGTGGATTCTAGATATGAAAACTACCTTTATTATAGTTTTATTAAAAGAAATATCTATCACTCTTTCATTATAATGGATCCATTTAGGTATTTTTATATAAGACCATGTCATTATTTATTGTGTCGGACGGTGGTTGGGAAGACAACTGTTCTTATTCAGAAAGTGGTACAGAGAATGACTGAGAAGGTTGATCTTGACCGTGAAAGGATATAAGAGAATAAAGCCCAAATAAATACATATGTTGATAGTGGGAGGAGTCCCTTGGAGTTTGATGTTCGGGACCACATGTTATTGAATGTCTCACCTCGATATTGGAAGTAAAGGTTTGGCATAGGGAGTAATATTTGTCCCAGGTTAGTTGGACCCTCTGAGGTTTTGGGGCGAGTTGGTCAGGTGGAATACATGTTTTTATTACCACCACAGTTGAAGAGAATCCCTGATTTTTTCCAAATCTCTCATCTTTTTCAATATCTTCATGAAGAATCACGTCTCCTTGACTAGGGAGAGTTTGATATTGAGGACGACATGATGTTCAAGGAGCAGTTAGTGGAGATCCCTGATCATCGGGAGAAGGTGCTGTGAGTATGGACCATTCCTTTGGTTCGGGTGCTATGGAGTTTTGGTGTCTAGAAGGAGAGTACTTGGGAGTGAGAAACACATGCGTTTTACCATTATCTAGAGATTTTTATTTTCACTATATTTTTCTTTTCCTTGAAACGTAATGTTTGAAACTTGTTTTATTATATGAGCTATTTTTTGGACTTTTTTGCATGTCGAGAGTGATGTGTGATAGTTTCTTGACATATCTAAAGGGGATGAACTTATTCCATATATTAACACATTAAATATGATGCAATTAATCCCATGTGGGTGAGTTAGTTCTACACAATGTGGATAATATTATGGCATGGAAGATGAAAATCCCTTATTCGTATGTCTGATATAGAATGGTTGTTGAGCTCATTAGGTGTGTTTCATGGTCAGTTGGTTGATGTGGTGTTTTCTGGATTATAGTGTTCGGAGGAAGTATTCTTGGATTTGGTTATTTATAATCGATATTTTTAACATCAATGGGTGGTTTATCATTGAAAATAGATGTGTTTGGTTATTAGTGGTGTTTCAAGTATAGAGGTACTCTTGAGAGGTATATCACATGGTGGTTGTTCAAACCCCTTTTTTATGGGCTAGGCTATGGATTCTGTAGGATGAGAATCATTTGAGAGTTATTTGATGTAACATTTTTTTCCACCCGACCGGTCACATTGCATGTTTTTTTTGTTTTTTGAGGGGTTCAAAGGAGGCTTAGATGAAATTAGGTAATTTAGGTTGCTGAATGATGAAATAAGATATATTACACATCATGTTACAAGATTACACAATATGAAATTATTTTTCATGGATTTTCACATGTTTTTCATAGTCTGTAATATTTTTGGGGTTCAAAAAAAATCAAGAGGCGACACATTTTTCAACTGAAACCGAATCAGGGGTACTACACAACGTGAAAGAATATTACATGTCTTGTAATAACCGGACCATATTTTGGTTTAAAATAATGTTTGGCTGAAAATTCATTCATTAGAGAATCCTTTATTCTTCCTATCATTTTAGAAGAACCCTTGGCACCCTTTGGGGGTTTTCAAGCCCTTTTTATCCCTTGTCTATTTGTTGATCTTGATGATTGATCATTGGAAATCTAGGGTGATACAAGGTGCATTATCCATTTGTTTTATAGAATATTCTCTTGGTTAAATCTAATTTTCTTTCATATCATCTCATCGTGCTATAAGGTTTGGTTAGATGTGTTTATAATGGGTTCTCTCTCAGATTTTTTGGTGTGGTGGTTCCGCGACATCCTCGTTTGTATGATTACTGTGCAAGAGAGGTGGTCAAAGTTCCGCTACAAGATCTATTATCTTGAAAATAACAATGAAAACCCTTCAATGTAGTATTTCCTTTAATTATAATAGTTTTGAATCATGTGGATGGGGTTATTATACTGTTGACTAATGAATCATGGTTTTTCTGGCCTAATTGAAGATAAAGAATTAGTTAATGTAAATTAAGGGGAAAATGGGGTTTGTTCACATACTTTTACAAAATTGATTTTTTGTTGTAGTCTTGTAATTGTTTGGGATTGATGACATGCTAAAAATGGTGTCTATTGGTGGCTTTCTTTTTATTCTATAAAAATTAACAAATTCATGCTGTTTCATTCCTCTTGGACACTTATATATGAAATTTCTTAATCAAACATATTCAGTTATTGAATGGATTCCCTAGGATCATATAGTTTATATAATTACCACTGAATTAACAAGTGAAACTAAATATGGGATGCCTTATAAAATATTTAATTTGTGTTATTCCTTGGTATGTGGGGTGATGTGATGTGCGTTTGGGTATTCTTTGGTTTATATTATGGGGTTATTTCTGGAATGATTGTGTGTTACGGAAAGACCTAAGTTGTGTAATTGAACATAGGATGAGTGATTGATTAATTATGGGACAACTGAGAAGTGTTTTAGAATAGGGATGAAGAACTTGTCATTAGTAGTTATATTGATTGATGTGGTTGGGCATGGATTTATCGAGAGGGATGAATATAAAGAATGATAGTGATTGTTGGTATTGGTAATTTTCCAAGAGTTTATCTAGGAATATATTTTTTTATGTTTCTTGTTGTGGGCTATTTTTCTTAGTTTCCCATATAGTGATTCAACATATATATATAAATGAATTAATAAATTATTTTTTAATAAATATTGGAATGGAATGGATTGGTTGGAGTAACAGAATAGAAATGGTTCATTAGGTTGGTTGTGAATAAGAATTGGATTTATGAATTGTTTTGTGCTATTGTGCAAGGAGAGGTAGCATAAAATATGGTAGTGTTGTGGGTTGGAAGTTTGTTTGGAAACCCATAGGATGGGATGATTTTTTGATATCTTATATACATATAATTGTATTTTCCTTGAGATTTATATACTCACCCCCCCTTGTTGAGCACTATGTGCTGAACACAACCATCATAATATGAGAGGGTGCCTTTCCCAACCATCTTGGTGGTAGGATGGATGGACTGAAACCCACTCCTCGGTAATACATTCTTCAAGAGGATATAACCCAATATTCCCTAGGAAGGTTGTGTATTGTGAAAAACAAGTGTGCAGGTGAAATGTTCTTTCCCAAGTGACATTGGTATGATATGTTTTTCATGTTCCTAGGTGAATTCTGAAGGATATATGTTGTGTTTTCTCATGTGTCTTTGGGATAAGATTTGGTTATGGCGAGGTGCCTATGGGAAGGATATAATGTGATTTGTGTCCCAGGTGTCTGTAGATGGGATGTGATGTGATTTTCAGCCTAGGTGTCTTCCATAAGCAAGTAGTTGTGATCCCTAGTTTGTGTGGGTGGGTTGTGATATGGTATGTTCATAATAGGTTGGAAGGCTAGGATGTTTTGCATTAGGGTGTGAGAGAAGCTAATAATTGGGAAAGTGGTGCGGGGTACCCAATGATCGATGTGACTTATATTATATTAAATTATTTTCATTATTTGGTGGGTGTGGATTGGTGAGGCTGGGATGGTTTGTATATTAGCTTAGGTATAGTTTGGTTCTATTTTTTTTCTTATTGGTGAATTAGTATGCCTCATTTACTTATGCACGAGAGAATTTGATTTTCCTACCGAGTATAGTTGTATGATCACCCTACATATATAAACTAATTTTATTGTTACATAAGGAGTTCATGGACCTTGTTGGACCTTACTAGGTTGGATATTGACAGTTTCTATGCCACTTTTTATCCTTGATTTTGGTATTTTACTTGGGGGACTTTTGTATTATAACTATTATATTTTAATTATTCATGTGGGATGGTTTTGGATTTATTTTTTTATTGTGTTTGGGAGTTTATTTTTAGATGATCCATCATATCTCTTGATCATGTTTGTCAAAAAAGGGTAATGCCTCCCATATAGTGAGATTTGTACACACTTGGTTTTAGTCTCCACCCAAGGGCCTATTGAAGGCAGGACTCGAGGTCATTATCTTACATTCTTCATTACCAGTCGTAGAGGGTAATCTAAGGGAAAGGGGAGTAATGAAAATATTGTAAAAAATAGTAAAAGATAGATGATATCTCATATATCAAAGTCTATTTCAAACAATAAGAAAGATAAGAAAGATAATAAATCCACACATCATTAAGGGGAAACAATTTTGAAAGTAATGAATAAAGAATTCATGGAGAGTTTACGATATTTTAGAGCTATATAAAATAGAATTTATAGGTTTAGATCCATATATTAGCCTTATTTTTTTAAAAAAAAATTGAACATTGAAACTCGTAGTATATTTAATCTTGTTTATTTGTTCAACATTGTATATGTAATTTAAGGTGAAAAATGAAAATTGAGAACTGGTAATTTATGTGATATTTATACATCATGATGAACAATCTATCATGGTGAATATTAAGTGATATAATGTATATTTACAATTTAATCATTTCATAGATAATATTACTAAGGATTATACATTGAGTGGGTTCTAAAAAATAGGTATAGATACCCAAGTTTATTTATGTTTATTAATTCTATAAATCTAGTTAAACTTAAATAAATTTATGTTTAAGATATGTTGATCACTTTTATATCTCTATTTTTTCTTATGTTTAATCTACCTTTTATGTTTGAGTGATTACAAAAAAATTATGGAGAAAAATTAACATTCAATTGAAATTGTTAGAAGTTTTTAGTGATGTTGATTACTGGTTTATAAAATATCATGAAAATGTTTTTGTACATCCCATAAGAAGCAATGTTTTAGTTGGTATCACATTGCAAAAAAACATGGATAATTTTTTTGTATACACTGATAACTCATGTTTCCTATACTGGGTTAGACTACTTATACATAATGTTTATTGGTTTATGATATATTTCTAAGAAAAATTTTGGGCCACTATTCTCTCATATTGAACTGTCTGAATCTCTCAACGAAGGGAATAATAAATAAATAAGATGAAAAATATAGAAAAAAACTTTTTATAAGTTATGGAATTGAGAAGAAATTACCAAGAAAGTATGGTATAATTATTGGGTAGAATACTATTAAACATTTCATTTATTTTTAAAATGTATAATAAGAAATATATCGACTTTATGAGTCATTTTTCATTAACACAAAACTCAAAAAGGTGGGGGATTAATGTTCTAAAATGTATTAATAAAATTTAGATTTTATTTATTGTTAATATATTTTGAATATATATGTAAAGGAAATTAAATATATATTTTAGTGTTTGGTAATGGAGTAAGAATCAACCCAAATAACAAAATGTTATGGAAATCCATATATAGATGGGTAAAAGAGACTGAAGCTACCATTGGACATGAATAAGAAGATTACTACATTGTGTTGGAAAAAGAGTGTTTTGGATTTGTTTTTAGGTGGGTTACTTATAAATAAGATGAATTTTCAGATCATATAAATGGAAAATACAAATTCCAATGGTAGTGAAGTACTATCTACAAAATTTTACAATAAGTGGAGAAGTTTGGAGTAAACATAGTTTCTGAACTGATATTTGTAAATCTTATAAACATTTTAATGGAGAATACCTTAAAATAGGTTGAATGTTTTGTGAAAAGATTTTTAATATTTCATAAATATAATTTTATTATTTAACTATCATTGAGTCATCTATTTTTAGTGTTGAATATTAATTTAAGGAATGTTTGAAGCAGCTGACGTTAAGTTCAAATTACATAGGACATAAAAACACTTTAAATAATCTATTTAAGTATTTAAATTCTTAAAAAATACCTTGGAAATTAGGTAAATATGTTTGAAATTATTTTTATAATTTACCCATTTATTTAAAGCTAATATGGTGTAATTTTATGTGTTTTATAATCCTGATGTTAAATTCAAGATGGTTTGAACTATTTTGAAGAGATTGTAGAATTTAGAGTTATAGATAATATTTGATTTGGTTTGAATTTAAAAGAGTCATCTTGTGAAACTGGAATTAAAAAAAGAAAAATTAATGACTTCAATATAGTAACTATAGACCTTAAAAGATTGATATATGAATTTGACAAAGTATAGTTTTATTGAAATATATTCAGTCATGGGTTCGATAGAGTAATTTGTCACACTAGAAGTGTAAAGGAAATGTTTAGAAGTGTCTTGATGAATATGGATTAGTAAATATATACTTTATAAGAGTATTCCATGAAATTATAATATTACGTAGAGTTTTCAAAAGATTACATATAGTGTTTGGATGATTTACCCAAACATTTGATGAGTAAATTCCTTGGTATAAAGATGAATGGCCAAATTGGTAAGAGTATTTGGGACTATAGAAAATTAAATCAATCCATCATAAGAGAACTTCATGAGTTTGAAAGAGTATTAAAAACATTAGAAGAGTAAAATAAATTTTTATAAGAGTAATAATAAACTTTAGAACAATATGAATGATTCCAATACATTCCAAAATTATGAGAATATTGAGCAATAAATAATATGAATTTAGAAAATTAATATTCTGAAGAATGAAATTATATATGATAATGATAAATCTATTATCTAAAGGTTTTAATATCATAATTATTTATTAATACATGATCTTATCCATGATTTGAAGAAAATTAAATGAACGGATTGAAAAGAGATCACTATTTCAATAATTTAATGATTTTTAAATGAAGATATTTAAAAATTAACATTGGTGACAAATTGATGGAATAAAATCATAAGAAACATGAGTTGATCTTAATTGAATAAGACATCACTAAACATGATTCCCTTCATATATAATGAAATATAAAAATATTCAATATGATGAGTAGAAGAATTTTAAATCCGAAAAAGATACTTAGATAAATAATGCAGTTAAAATGTGAAACTTAAAGAGTAAAGATATATTGAAATTAAATGTGTTGATGCTGGTGTTTCCAATCATTATTCAAACATCATAAAATTAATTATAATTTAATATATGGTAAATGAAATTTAACTTGACATTTTGAGGAATAAAATAAATTTTAGATTTAATATTCCCTTACAATGGTGTGTTGATCGTTGCGGAAAACCAGTTTCTATATGATCTTAATACAAAACTATAGAATGATTTAAATGTGGATAAATAGAGGAAGTATTTTTTATAATTATTTCCCTATATACAGTTAGATGAATTAATTGGAATTTTATCTGTATTATAATAAATTTAAATAAATAAAATGAAGATATTACTATAAGTTTGATCTAATTATATAGGTAAGAATAACCTATATAGATATTTTGGTGATTAGTGCACATTTAAACTGGGTGAAAAAATAGTTATATGATCAATATTCTTTTTAAGAATAGTTACAATATATCATAAAAAATAATATTTCTTCAATATTGATATTTACCTAGGAAAATAATTGTATCTTCTCACACAGAATGACATATATCAATATTTTGAGAAACTAAATAATGGGAGAACCTCCCTAATAAATAATAAAATGGGATAAATTACTATGAATAGAGAAATATATATAACTCAATGAAGAGGAGAATTAGAACCTGAACCCACAATGAAGAATAAATAAATTATAGGTATTTATGTTCAAAACGAATCGAACTTGTTTACAAATATAATAAATAGAATGATGAAAGAGAATGAGAAGAATATGAAGAACTATGATTCCTCGTTTTGTTGATGTAGTGAGAAATATAGAAGAAGAATTATTTTTCAAAATTAAATGAATTTGTTGATTTTTTTCCTAAATTTGTGTTGATCCTTTTTTATTTGGGGTCTTACTAATTCTTAATGATTTTATAATCATATAATAGAGAGAAAACATCAACTATATTTTATAAAAGATCAATGAAAAATATTATTTTATAGAGACCATGTTGTATGATAATGTTCTTAAAGATACAAGGTTAATTGAAGTCCTTGTGTTGAAAAAGGATATTAGATGACTGTGATAAATTCCATCCAGTATAATGTGAATATCTACTTCAAGATGTCAGTGTTTATAATACAAGTCAAGAATATTGATGAGTATTTGAAATAGCATAAAAACCAATGGGATTAATTTCATGTTCATTTTTTTTCATATTAATAACACTCATATGTAAATTATAGTGAAGATATGTTCAATTTAAACAAAACTATTCTAACATGTAAATTATTATAATATTATTAATGAAAATCATGAATCATAAATCCTGATTAGAAAAAGGATTATGTTCCCGAAATGAAGTTGATACCTTCAAAAAACACCACATGATACACTATAAATTTTTTACAACATTGCATATAATGTTTATGATTGTATAAAATAAAAAACCACATTATTTACTTTATCATAAATAGAGTCTGGAATTCGAAAGTGGGAAAAATATTTATGATGAAATTGGAATCTGGTAAAAGTAGTCCACACAAGACTCACCCCCACTCAGGTGTCAGTACAAATTTATTTGCACTATCAATTCTTATAAAATTAGATGGTTCCCTAAGATTGGAACTAAAATTAATTTCCTTGGTATTTTTATATTAATTAGATTGTGTATATTTTTGAAAACTGTTTTGAGGATCCTTTGATAATGAATTATATTATGATCACTACTGGTGAAAAATTAGTAATTTCAAACAATAATTTTATTAATTGGTTTAAAAGAGATGCTATAAAATCCATAATTAATATTAAAGCTAAAAGGTAAATATAACTAGATGAAAGTAATTAGTGTGGTAATTATACTATTAAATTTTATAAATATCATTATTCTAATGAATCATGTATAACTTTTAATGAATCTTTTTTCAATTAATGAGATATTATTTTTTTATTTTGAAGAAAAAAATTGAGTGAATAATGTTCTTATTGATGTTTTCACCCAAATATTTACATAAATTAATGAAATACATGAAAAATTCACATATGAAGTTTACTGTTGATGTATATAAGATTCATTGTATAATAAAGTGTGAAAATGTAACACTATCATAAATCTTCTTGAATCTTGGAAAGATTCAATATAACTTTCCCTTGATTTTTTTATTTGATTGATGAAAAATTTTAGTGGGATATTTTTTAGGATATTTTTTTAGAAAAATTTTCTAATAAAATAATCCATTCATTAGATAAACTAATAAAATTTCTTTATGATCATAAATTAAACTCATATTTAACTCCAAATCAAGAGAATAAAAGAGTTGGATAATTATATATCCATAAGAAATATAAATTCTATAGAATAAAAGGAATAATTCGAAAATTTAATGAAAACATGGGGTCAGTTTAGTTGAATAAAACAAGTACATTATTGATCATAAATTTCTTTAAATGGAAAATAAGTTGAGAAATATGGAAGACATCCATGAAAAATTTTAAAAAGGTATTAAGATGAAATTTTTTCCACAAAAGTTTCTTAAAGGGATATTTAATCTTATTACAATCAATTTTCTAGAAAATAGATGTTGAATTATTATTTATATTCATCTACTATTATATTAGAATTGAATGTAACCCATACTCTAGCTAAATCAATTATTTTTAAACTATTTTGAATAATAGTGAAATATTGATGTCCAAATATGGACATGTTTCTTTGTGTAAAAATGAAAATATATTCATCACCATATCAATGGTGTTTATATATATTCCATAGAGTTTAATATATTGAAAAAAATTCTAAAATGTGAGAAAACCTATTTAAAAATAACAAGATAAAAAATCAAGGTAAACTGTAGCAATAAGAAAAAATAATAGATTTGATGGATACTATAGGTTTCTTAGATACAATATTGTTTATTTGTAGAAAAAAATGCAAGTAAATGAATGTTATATAATTCATCCATTCAGGGTTATAAAATATTAATATTTGGAGAGACCTACGAAACTAAATGAGAATTCATATAATTTGATAAATATGTCAAATAGGGAAAATTATGATTTTTAGAATATTTATAAGATTATTGAATCCAAGGTGGTTATAGTTATCATGGGAGATATTATGTACCCACCATGAACGAATATTACTATGATGTGAATGGAAGAAAAAAATTTATAAGGTGACAATTGAGAAAATAAGGAAAGTCATTCATAGGGTAGAAAAAAATAAGGTTACTGAACAAACTACACCCATAATGAAAGATAAAAAGGATGATTAGTATAAAAGTGAGTTATGAATAATTTTATTATAGTAATTCACTCATAATTGACTATTGTAAATTATCCAAGAACATTAAAACAAAATGGATAAATACGGAATTAAAAATGAAATAATCTATCTAAGAAATAAATAGTTAGATTAGTTTAGTGGTAGAAATTGAAGATGCAGAGAATTAATTTTTCTTAGAGGTTTCCCAAAAGGAATAATGACAATGCAATTGAACAATTAATTTGAAAGAAAAAAGTATTAAGGAATTAATCTATGAAGATTACTCCATGGATACTTTAACAAGAATAATTGATTAATAATTAAGGGGAAAAAGTGACTTCTAGTGTTAGAAATATTATAACAAAAAATGTGTCTATAGATCATAAGTGAGGTTAGAATACATTGTGATTAACTATATTGTAGATTAGTTTTATAAGGCTATGATTGTTCAGGAGGAAAAAAGGAATGATAGTTTCTTGCTTGCTCATGTGTATAATATTATTAAAACAAATAATAAAGATAAAAATATAATAAATCCATGATTCTTGAAATATAATATATTTTTAATTTTAATAATAATGAAATTATGAAGTGTTATTAAAAAATTTTATCTATAAATAATTGATATTTTCATTGGTGATCAATGACTTATCACAGTTCCTCATATTAAGGCTTAGATGAAAGAACACATATTCCCATTACTATCTATTTTCTACATTTTATAGCGAATTTAAAGTGAATAATTAAATTGTAGAACAAGTAATTATGATGATATATATAAAATAATAATAATACATCATAGATAATAGCAATGGCTATCAATATTATTATTTGTATAAATTAATCCATGTTGAAGATTAATAGAGAGTATCCCCTAAGAGGGAACTCATAATGAAGTTAATCCACAAATTTGTAGTTATATTTCCTAAATATAGAAATATTGATTGACATGAAGAAATTAAATCACGAGGTCTCTCGATCACTTTTCCATACATTTTTAGTCTTATTTTAATTATGATTTTATGGGTGTTATTATTGATAAAAAATGTAGTGAAAAATCAAATTTCACTGGAATGTTTTTGATGTGGTTGTTGTAGTTAAATCAATCTCAAAATATTTCTTGAAAATATGTTTTTATTCCACATAACAAGTGATTTTTGAGTTATTATCACCTTATGAGTAGAATATGGATATATAATTTCAGAAAAATGAACACTCTTATTTTTTACTCCAGATTATACTATATCTTCTTAAAATTAATTGTTTGAAGAAACATTATTAATAATAAGTTAGTGCCAACCTTATCTGGTATTGAATTTATTAATTACTTCAACAAGGGTGATAAAAAATTAAAGAAGAAGTTCAATAGGGGATATGATATATTTTTAATGTTAAAGAGATAATAAGACTATTCCATGAACTTATAGAACAATTAAGGGGGAAAAGACCATTCATGTTTTAATTTATTTTCAATAATCTGGGAAAAGAAAAACATTAACATTTCGAGTAGTTTTTTTATGAAACAAATTTGAAGGGGTGGATTGATGTGACTTAATATTTTAATGAGGTTAATTTTGTATTTTTTTGACGTGTTATCAATATATATGTGAAGGAATATAAATCTATTTTGGACATATATTTATGGAAAAATGAGATTAAAGCTAGTAAAATACAAAATAAGATCATTTTTTTATGATTGAAAATAAGAGTTTATGAGTTATTTTTTAGTGATCTACATATAAATAAGTTTGTTGGTCTAATATTAATGGAAAATATATGTTATGATTTTGGATAAGTTATATCAACAATATTCTAAAATTTGTGGAGAATTATAGATGGAATTTTACTACTAATATGACTGATAGAAAATTGATGAATCTATGAGTATAGGAGTAATTAGATAATGCTCAATGTTTTTAAAAAATATAGCGGAATTTTTGAGTATGCCAATAAGGAATATAATTAGTATAAAGGCTAATATGTTTAGTTTTTAATTTATCTTGGTTGAATATTTGATGAAGGTGATGTAAAGATAGAATTTAAGATGTAGTTAATTCTTGTTTAATACATTATTATAGTATCTAAATGCTAAAAAATCCCTTTTAAAATATCAATACAAATTTAGAATTATTATAATACCTCCCATAATTTTTTATGATATTAGGAGGTAATTTTATGTGTTTGAGAATACATCATTTTAACAAAATAATATTTAAATAGTTTTGAAGTCATTATTGAATTTATAATCGAAGATGTACTTTTTATAGCTATGAATTTTGATGATTTATATAGCGAAACTAACAGTGAAAAATATAAAATTCTAGGATTTATATGACAAAATATCGAAATTGGATGAGTGAAAAAAATACTTTATAAGATTGGATAGTATATCTTAAATAGTTAATAAATAACTCACAAGAGTCATTGGAAACATTATAAGAGTATCAGAATATCTTATTAGAGTAAATTTATTTTGGAAGAGTAAATACAAACATCATAAGTGCCGTCTAATACTTCATAACAGTAATATAAGTGTTAATGATAACAGGTGTGGTTTTTATAAGTGTAACATAGACTTAGGTAGAGTATGTTACACATTTTAAGTGTAATGGACCAATTTACAATAGTAATTGAGACTATCAAAGAGTAAATTGTGGATTTGAACTAGTACCTCAAGAGTTTTGAAGCATAGTCCATACATTATAAGAGTAAAAAATCACTTCATGAGAGTAAAAATAATTCAATAAATTTGATGAATTTTGAGAATGATGAAAGAATAAAATCAATAATGTTTCAAAATTAACATTATAAAGAAGGAAATTATTTGTTATGTTTTTGAAGCTATTATTCCATAATATCTTGATTCTTTGTTAATACATGATTGAAGCCAGTATTTTAAACAAAATAGTGAGACAGTTTTGATGATATCTGTATTTCACTAATTCTATATTTTTTAAATGTAGATATTTATTTTGGATGAAAAGATAAAAGAAAATAAGGTTATTCTCATATTGATATTTATTTTTTAGAACATGAAAAAATGTGTTTTTATTCAAACTAAATGGATGAGAAAAGTAATATTCATGTCAATAAGAATAATATGAAATCTAAATTATATTTAAGGAGAGGAATGAATATATAATGATGAAATTATTAATGAAATAACATTAGAAATTAAATCTATTTATTCTTGTGATTTGTTTATTGTGAAAACATTTAAAAATGTATTGTGATTCAAGATGTGTTATGAGAAAATTATATTCACACTGCGAGGAAGAAATATAATCAAATATTGATGAGTTCTATAATTTGGTGAGTTAGGCCACTCATAAACATGATTTTCTATATTGTTTTCATATAAAATTATATAATCATTAATACGAGTATGAATAATGGAATTATTTTTGAGAATAATGTTCTTAATTTGGGTAGAAATTTTAATTAGTAAATTTTTTTACGCAGATTAATTGATAAGAAATAAAATAACGGTATTAAAATAATTTTCCTTTAAATAGACATCATAGAGTAACCCATGTGCATATTTGGTTGAGAAGTTAATTATCTTCATTGAGTGAATAAATTGTTAGATGATCAATATTATTTTTTATTTTGGTTTCAATATATCTTGAAAACAAATGTATTCCACCTATATTAAAATTCACAAAGGAAATTAATAATCACTGATCATAAGAAATAATATATATTAAGGTTGTGAGAAAATAAATATGAGGATATCACCACATAATATATTTATAAATTGAGAACTCAAAATGAAGGGGGTAATTTAGATCACTATGATAAGTGGATAAAAAGAACTCGATAATGTGATTAAGAAGAAATACCATCTAGGTATCAAAGTGGAAGAATAATTAAACTAGGATTTATTATTTATATCCACTATATTAATGTATAATAAAGAGAGGAAGAATACTTGTGCTATATTATATTATATAAATAGTGATAAATAAATAAAAATAAAGAAAAGAAAAATAATAGATAGATCATTACTGCAAATGTTTTTACAATATAGGTACCTGGAAATAATTTTGTATGAGTTATAAGATCTTAATGATAATTTAATCATAGAAGTGAGAGAAGGAAATGTTAGGATAAGATATGTAATCAGGAAGAAAGGTTGTTTTTTAGAGACACATTTTTACAGTAGTGTTCATAAATATCTAAAAGATAATAAAAAACTATATATTGAGGATTAATATTATATATTTGTGAAGTATATATATCATGGGTAGAGTGAAGACCTAATAAATGAATTTTATGTTTCTGATACTATTTTTAAAGACTCAAAATGATGGTACACATTATAAAGATCCCACAAGATAAGTTTCATGTTCATCTATATAATATTTAGATCACTCAACATTTTAATGTGGAGAGAATTGGTTCAATATGATAAATTCAAAATCCCCATGTTAAATGATTCCATGATTATAGTATAGAAAATATGACTCAAACATCTATATCAAATCTGGGTGTAGGATTCCCAAATTGGGGATAAACCTTGTAAAAATATGATGTGTTACCCTTTCTATTATTTCTACATTTCATATGTTGTATGTTTTAGGGTAAACTAAATAGATCATACATTTTCATAACTATAAATAATGATTCAAATACAAAAAGTGGAAAATGATTTAAGATGAAATCAAAATTTTTAAAAAGTAGGAATCACCTAATTGAGACCCCCACTATGTTGTCTACACCAATCCCTTAGAATTTTCTTCTCTAAAGTAGTTTATGGTATTGGATGAAAAAAAATTGGGGGATATTAAATATCCAAATGGATTTTGGTTGTATTTTTTTTTCCATTAATCATGTCAATTAGGGTATTGGTTGATATAGGAAGAGACCATTGATGTGAAGTTTGATGATTCCATTTTATATAATATAAATATCAAATATTATACAATAATATGAGTTTGTTTGAGAAATTTACTATTGAGTATCCTATAAACATGATGATTGGAGATATATTTTTCAAATCCTTAAAGACAAATGATGTTAAAGAGAGAAGCACTATATATCAAAATATTGACAATGTTGGTGTAGAATTATGTAAAAAAATTAATATATGTTATTAGATATGTAAATAAATAGTTTATTGACTGAGAATCCAACTAATAATTGTTGAGAATATAGGAGGCTATAATTAGTAGATAATATATATTGCATACAAGATTGTTTATGATGATTTAAAACTCGAACTAAATTGATAGTGAAGGTCACTAATATATTATAATTTGTTTTTTAATTGATATAATGATTTATAATTTAATATGAGGATGATTGTAATTATTTTAAAAAATTATATAGTAAATTGAAGTCATTTGATATGGTTTAGAGTCATTAGAGATTCCATGAGATTAATTAAGTTATACATTTACTTCAATAATTCTAGGATGTTTTTATTTGAGATTAAAAATGTTGTAAGTCCTAAATTTTTTAGGGTTTTAAAAGAGCCCTACGAGGATTTCATAATATCAATTATTGGATTTCATTTGAGTCACTCTAGATCAGTGTAAGAGAATTTAAACGAGGCATTATGTTTTTGTGTGGTATATTTATGTTATGAAGAGTGAAGTGTTTCAATGTAAAGAGACCCATTAAGAATAGTATTGGTCATTAGGAAGTAGGGTAATAGTTGGATGTATAATTAATAAAATTAATAAAAATTGTTGTAACAATCATTTTTTGTCACATAGAGAAATATAAGATTAATTTTATTTTGGGGAATTATTTTTGTTTAACAATTCAACAAAGTCATGGAATATAACTATAAAATATAAATTTGGATAGAAAATTTTATAAGGGTCACCTTGAGTATAACAGTTTGAAATATTTATGAAGATGGATAAATTATATAAAATAAATATATACATTGAAATCAGTGCAGTTTTGGTTGATGATATTTTTGATTTCTCAAATTTCATTACATTTTCTTTATTTCATGACTCGATATAGGTGTGTAGAAGATTAAAATAGGTGATAAAAAATCATTTAATATGGTATTTTAAAGTATTATTATTGTAAAATTAACTCTGCTGATCAATGATAGAGGAAAATATGAAAAATTAATTGACTTTCATGATTCAAAAACTATTCATTAGTGTTTTAAACATCAAAATTACTAACGGTTATTGTAATTAAATCTTAGAAAGAATAAATTTATATTCTGAAGAATACAATTATGTAGGTAATTATTCAATGAATTAAAATTAATGATAAAAATGAGTCACCAGTTAACAGATGATCTCGTTATTTTAAAATATAATTCTACATTACAATAGTATTTAAATTGAACATTTTCATACAGTTATATATACCTAATATTTCTAGATTATTTGTAGAAATATTATAAGAATAGGAATCCCGAGTTATATGGTGTAATTAAATGGATTTTTATTGAACATGGATAAAATAATGAAATGAGAAAATTATTATTCAAAAAATTAAATTGGAGATATGTTTTTATTAAGATATAAAGATTCTATGATCATGGGAGAAGGACTATTTTGTTTTCTTCAAAAAATGATCTATTTTTCATGACACATATATTAATAGATTTTATAAATTCATTAATATTTAAAATATATTTAGGTGTTTGAGAAATATTAGTAGAAGAAGATAAATATAGTGGATGGTGAGTTATCGAGAATTGAGAGAACCCGATAATTATTTGATTAATAACTCTTTGGTTATCAAAGAATAAGTAGAGCTAATGATGAAATTATAATAGAAAATGTGGATCTAGGTAGATAAAAATGAAAGAGATAGGAAGAAGAAAAAGTTGTACCCATGACCTATCCTATGATATAGATGTTATAGAATATGTTTGAGAAGAAATAATAAGAATATTTGATTGAGTGACTTTAACTAATATTTTTGTTTGGTAACTATATATGGAAGATTTTATTTGTAGGATGAATTGGGTTTTGAATTTCACTTGAGTAAAATGTATTGAAATATTCCAATGATCTGATTTTTTAAAAGATAAAGAGCATTGATATCTATAGAGACCAATTCATATATAGTTATATAGAATAATTTCAACATAAAAAAGGGTATAATGAGTTAAGATATATAATTATATTGTGCCACAATATCAAGATAAAACAATTGACCATATTTAGGATATTTTAATTTAATGTTGTAAAATTGATTTTGAATGAATAATATTGTAATTAGTGTTTGGATATAGAATAACTTATGTAATATAGTTATAATGGAGTTTATGGTGATTCCAAAACAAAATTTAAGTGGATTAGATCCCAATTGTAATGGTAATTTTATTAGTGGAAAATATTTTAGTTGATCTATACCTAATAATGATAATGTGTAAGTACCCATAATAGGATTTATCCTTATTAAAATTAATAGAATTAATTTTTATAATATTTTATACTTCTTATATGGTATGGGTGTGCTATGTTACTTAGATACAGATCTGCCATTCCTATAAATGGTAAAAGGGATCAAATATTGAGAAGGTTTATGAAATGATAAAGTATAATGTTTAAAATATTTTAGTAAATCTTGTCACTATGACCCCTCCCATATCTTCTGAATTCATCCATTATTGGGTACTTCAACATCAACCTTTTTATAAAGATATGTTTGAATTTTTCAAATTGAATGTCACTATACCTTAGTTTCCATATATTGGATATAAGGTCACATGTTTTCTTAATTCCTGTTCTATTTTCTATTTGGGGTATTTGAATATATAGGATTATTATCATGTCATTTTTGTGATTTATGAAGGTTATTATTATTTTCAATGTTTTTAGGTAATTTTATGATTTTAAAAATAAATATTGAACATTGTAAGTAAAAGAATATTTTGATGAAATAATTGAACTATAAAGTATACTAAAAATTTGAATAAATCTATGAACACTCTTACATTACTTCAATTTTATACCATATATGTAATAGTAATTGGGTCATGTGTAGAATTCATCTATCTATTCATATCAAAAATTTATCTTGCGCATTAGAAATTTTTAGTTTTTATAATATTGATCTCTGTATGCATAATAGTCATTCTAGTTTTCATAATAGTCATATAGTTTATGTTGTACTAATCTTAGGGAGAATATGTGTCATTTAATTTTATGTATCAGTCATTAAAATATGTGTATCAGTTATTTTATAAGAGTGTATGAGTCACTCCAATGTATGTATAAGTCATTATAGATTTTCATAACAGTTATTCTTGAATAATAGTATTTTTCATATCAGTTTTCCCATTTAGAAATTTTTTCCCTAAATGGAATGACAATATGTTTTTAAAATTTTAATGGGAATACTAATTAAAAATGAGGGATTTAATACAGGTTTTATCAAATGAATTCTTTATTTGAATTTTTTAATCTATTAATTTTTTTAGAGATTTAAAAGGGTCTTATAGATGAAAAAAATAAAAATGTATTATTTTAATCCATATTAAATGGGTGAAGGTTTGGTCAAGTATTTAAGAAGTTCCATGAAAAAAGTTATATATTATTTTAAAATCATGATTTTTTTTCATTTGGATCTCTTTGGGTTTCCTAGAATATGGATGACCTAAATACTTTCTTCAACACTAGTTAGACTCTATGTTAAATCTGTACTTCGATCTTATGATTCTCTAACCCATGCTTTCCATTTTTCTTATGCTCAAGTGCAGTACTTGTTAAGGCTCCTCAAAATGGAATGAATTTGAGACACTATCTTTTATTATTAGACTATGCGGTGATCATGATTGCTAACTAGTTAATTAGTATGAATTATCACAAGAAAAAATAACCAAAAAATTGAAATTAAAACAGGGGCTTTGAAATGAAAATATTTTACTTACATATACATTAATTTATGTTGTGTTACTATTGTTAGCTATAAAAAATAAATTGGGTTTAACTACTATTTAAGTAATATAATAAATAATGATCTGGAAATTGATGGGAATAGAGTATAATATAGGTTTTTCTTTGTATTTATATTATATTTGTACACCATTTTATTTTTATTAGTTGGTATTAACCCCTTGAATTATGTAAATTTCATTTTTTTTGTAAAGAATGACTTGTTTCCGTGATATCTTATTGAAATCACCATCAATAACTGTGTAATAAATCTATGTTTTTAATTAAAAAACATGGTTGGATAATTTGGAAGTGTAATTTCATTTTTTTGACATATAATATTATATATATTTTGAACGATGATTATTTTGCAGTGGATGATTTAATTTTATTGTGTTGTGAAGAGATTAACTATATGATGCTTATATGGATTTATTAGTAGGGTTTTTGGTGTAGTGGAAGTGTAGATTATTACTAGTATAAGGTTTATCTTATGTGATGGTTACCATATACTGTGGGGATGGTTGTGCAGGGTTTTAAAGAAGATAAATATATTTTTTTTAATTACTGCTTCGTGGTATTAAATGAAAATAATAACACGTCGATAAATTGTAATAAATAAATAAAATTAGTGTATGGGGATGGAATTAAATGGGTTATGGTTATCAATGAAAACACATAAAAACATATGCATAAGTAAATGATTAAAAAAAGTGGGCGTTGGATTTTGAATGTTTTTTTTAATATGGCAGTCAATAAAAAAATTAACAAAATATGGATGGTAAACATAAATTCTGGAATGGGTTGATTATCTTATTAAATTTGGAATCATTGGGATTTGGGGTGATGATTTTATTGGGAATGTTGGATGGTCGATGATATATAATGGAATCGGTTCATAGTGGAATATTTGGGATTTTTATAATGTTAATGGGATGTGATAGTGTTGTTTTAGCGAAAACATTATAGTATAGTTATCATACATGTCTATGCTATATTTTTATTTCTCTAGAGTTTTTTCACCCCTTCCATGTTTTATGTCCTAACTGATTCACTGAGGTCGTTGGACTCTGGTTATTCAAAACATGTTCTAGTTCACTGAGGGAAAATATGTACAATTACTCCCACTTACATTCTCTACCTTACTAGTTTAGTATAGGGTTTAGTTGCTAATGGTACGTATGATCATGGATTGTAGCATGATCTGTACAAGAAGACTCTATGGGTTATTGGTATGATGGGACATGGATGGGTTCAAGATTGATATAGGAGGGAACGAGGTTGATGTTTTTATTATTCATGATTATATTATACAATGGATATATTATATATGTGTGGGATATATTGAGATACCCAACTATACTTGGGCCACTGATCGATTTCCATACTGAGCACTACCATATGACATCTGGAGAACATCATTTTATGTCAAAGGCTGATGGCTAACCTCGAGGGTCTAGGGGGTTATTATGTGGAGAATATATCATCATCTAAGAGTGAAAATAGTATACAATTTTTTTAAAAAAACATCTATAGAAAAAATAAATGTATATATAATCAATAAAACATAAAAATAAACAACAGAAATATTATATCCTGTTGAAGGTGGAATTATACATTCATAAATGAACATTAATCACCCACCTATATAATCACATATGAAAATATATAAAAAAATAAATAAACAATAGATGAAAATCTACATCCTTCACGAGGAATCTCCTCATCAAAGTCTCTATATTATATCTAATATATCTGGATCGATCATATACGGAGCCTTCACCCTACCTGAACCTAGGATAAATAAATTCTTCTTGGTAACCCAAGTGTTATGGATGCATGAGGATTTTGTGAGTATAAATCATCAGGGAATCCCCAATGGGATCATTAATGTTATCAATAAATTTGTTCATTCACATGATTTATTTCTATAGTAAATAAATACAAATCACACACCTCAATAAAATAGTAATCATCGATCTATGGATTATAAATTGGAAAACAATCTAGACCATAACAACTTCATTATGTGCAAAATATCTTTGAAAATGATACATAAAATTGGGAAAATACAATTCAAAACTTATAATCTCATGAACATTACTATATCAAATAAAATAACTAGATATTAGGTATTATCCTAAGTAAATGGTAATGGTCATAAGAATAGTCACCAAATCCTAGAAGAATATTAATAATCTCATATAATATCAGTAGTACCACCATTAGTATTAGTTGTCTTAAGAATATTGAATAATATTATCAATATCATCACTAGATCATTAATGTATTAATCATATCATATCATTATGTACAATGGATATATCCAAGGAATCACTAGGCGTCTTATAAGACATCAAGTGCGACCCCCAGTTACTTGGTATTACTATGAGTCTCAAATCATCATGCTCAATGAAAAAAATGTATAAATCACTATGTATATAATATAATTATAGATATAAATAATTGATCATTGGAATTAATAGGCATTTCAAATCACTAGGTGTAATGAAAAAATCCTAGGAATCATGAGGCATATTGTAAAACATCGAGCATAACAAATAGATCCTAAGAATACCAAAGAGTATCATGTGATTAGGTGAAATTACTATATCCTTGGAAACATCCTAAGAATATCACATATCCTTATTTTTAATTAAAATATCATAATCCATCTAATAATTCCACAAAAAATATCATATGTAATCAAAATATCTTTAAAAATTCATGGAATATAACATAAACTTAATGGGGGGAAACATACACTCAGTAAAATCTCATATAGATATCATCATAGGGGGGACCCTAATTCTAAACACATAGCACATCTACTAGGTTGGCCTCTCATGCATTGAACACAAAACATTATCCTTAATTCCCTTGTTTTAAGGTACCTCATGGAATTAATGAATAAATATTCTATGTACTACCATTCTTTAAGTAGTATGTGATAAAGAGGAACCCACTATGGTTCCCTAGTCCACAAAACAATTTAGAAACACTACGTGGTATCCTCATTCTCATTATTAAACCTTGGCCCAAAAACGTCATTAAGATGCCATTTAATCATCCATTACTTTCATAATCCCTTCATGGACATAAACACCTAATATTTAATGAAATATTAGGAAGGAGTAATAACACCCATATCACCGTCTAAAGAAATCCTAGGTAATTCTTCATACACTAAACTTATCTATGACCTACCCATGGCACACCACCATAGGATCACATGTTGGCGAGGGAGGAATAATCACCCCACATTACAATAGACAACCTTGAATGCTAAAAATTATACCATGATTCAATCATGACATACTCAAGGTAACCATTCTAAACATATTAAACTCTTATAGTCAAATGAAATATGGGAAACCTATTATTGGACCACTATATTAATTTTACTCATTTTATTTAAAACCCTATGTGGTATAAGAATCTCACGATTCATACATATAATTTGGTCCTCATCTATCAGTGGTAATGGAATGATCTAGTGGTAAAGGTTCCATAATTACCCTTCATATTTTATTTTATCCATGAAATTTTATTTTAAGGAGAAAATTATTCAATTTAAAAGGTCAATCACTGATGGTGGTGGGATAATATATCACTTGATATATAAAACTTTTGTAATGAAATAGGGGTATATTCAAGGAACACATATCACATGAGACACTATCTCAATCAATATCATGAAACATAATTAATTATGAAAATTTAATGATAATTATACATTTTAATTAAATTTGGAACAATTTAATAAAAATCACTAAGCCGACACTCTATAAATCAACCACGACCAACCACACCAAGAAGGTCCATGGGATACCCTAAAGAAAATCACATGAAATATCAATTACATTAACAATATATTCAATAGATTTTTTTTAATTATAACTAAAATATCTATAAAAATACATTGGGAGATGTACCTCTAACAAATTGGAAATCAATGGAATGTGTTCATCCTCACAAGACATCCTTAGCTATTATGAATAAAATCCCCATCATATGATGATAATTTCAACATGACCTCATATAATAATCAATGAATCCCAAGCCTGAGGCATTCATAAATTATAAAAACATATTGGGGTTTACTTGGGAGAAAAAGTGAAGATATGAGAGTCACATACCTCAAAAAATAAAAAATCACCCAATAAATACCCATTTCAAGGGGAATTAAAGGAGGAAATGTGGGAGGGGGTCCTTGGACTATAATAAATAATTGAGAAGGAGGATTTTTTATGGGGTTTAATGATATTGTAGGTAAAAAGTAAATTTAAAATTTTAATGAAAATAATGTCACACGATTACCTAATGGTTTGAAAAACTATTGAGCACATTGTGCATCAAGTAACAAATGATGACACAATTTTGTTTACTAAATAACCAAACTATAAAAAAATCCTAAAAATGACAATGTAGCCCAAAATATAGATTATGTATTGTTCCATTATAAACATGAATCAACTATGTACTAACACCAATAGACAAAACAACTTTCATGGTCTACAAACACAATTTTAGCTAACTATTTGGTAACCATGCATAGGGAAAACCCATTTTCCATATTCTAACATCAACCTGATGTTACAAATATTTAATAAAGAACTATAAACACCTATAAATACATGATTATTATATGGAAATATATCCTTGGATTAAACTCTCAAAATCATGGTCTGACTCAAAAATCTAAAAAAACTCTATTATTGAATAAAAAATTCAGATTTACCAAAAAATTAAGAACCAAAAAAATACAGGTCATTACAATGTCTCCACAATATAACTTTTCATACTCAATAATTCGTAATATTAATTGTCTATATATTCCAAACCATATCATTAATTAATATACAATCGACTCTCTAGGGTAAATTCCTAATCACCAGATGAGTTACGACTGCATGGCTCCAAACATATGGCACACTATTCCAAAAAACTAATCCCCCACCAATCATAATCCCAAAAACTAATATGGTTCTAAAATATACCCATATATCTTGATACACTATTGTGTCACTAGTAATTTCATTCATATTCCCATGATTCTCCCCACTATAATTATATTATAAAAGGCTGATACTAAGCCATAGTGATGACCAAAATCAAAATAACCCATTAAAATTAATTTCTAGTCCTTTATCGACCCAATTGATCTGGCTTCCATATCACTATACCCAATAATACACAAAACATTGACCAATACACCCTGGGATTAGTATATAAGAAAATGTTCATCCACACCCCCTAAAATTTAATGCCACTACCTGTTCATGATTCCATAATATATAACATAATCATGAGATCATCTAAATACACACACCAGGGTCCAAAAATTACTCTTAATGTAATTCCATGATTTTATCATTGTCAAACCAATCTATACATCATTCACTCCACCTATGTAATAACAAACCTTCGATCCGACATGACCTCATATCACATCAAAAAATGATGAGATCAATGATCTTGAAGGGATTCATACAATGACATATTTGAATCCCGCTTATTAAATTAACCAAGAAACTAGATAGAATCATTTCATTCTTCAAACTACTATCAAAATGAAACATTTATCGTCTAATGACTGGTTTCATAACACACATTACCCTAACCACATGATGGTTATATCTTGACATGTAATTATATTTTTACCATTAAAAGATCATCCTTATTGATTCCCTAATGTATGAAAACATTGATTACTATGGAACATGCTTCATCCAACACCAAACATAATAAATGGATGTGGTTGTCCCATTCATTCATGAGTTCTAGCATGAAACATCAACTTTCACCCATTCCTAGATCACCGTAAAAGTCATCCTCAACATCCATTTTAATCTTATCCATAACAAGGGTCACACACTTCATGAATAAATACATTACCACATTATTTATATTTATTGATCCCACTCCCTCAAGTGAAACTAAAACAGGTTCTACTATCTATTGTTTATCACTCCTCTCGATCCATTCTAACTAACATATCAACCCTTGGAACTATTTAGCATTAGATTAACTATAACACAATATTCATATTCATCTCCAAATTAATTTATCATGATAGCGGGATATATCTCATTTTAATCAAAACCATGGGTTACCATGTTTTCATGAATTCAACCAAAACCATTAATCTTCATCCCACACATGTCCCCTCACCCATTTTCTTCCCAATGTAATCTATATGTATATAGTTCATCCTACAATGATCTCATCAAAACACAATATGTGTACACTACCACGCCACCTAATGCACAAGATGAATCATGATCCCATGTTTCACACATGATCAAACCTAGGACCACATTCCCAAAAAACAATCAATCACCCACTACATGCCAATATCACTTATACAGAAACACCTCAATTTTTTATGGAATGTACCTAAGGAATATCACTCATGCTATATCTAATAAACCTATCAATTGGTAACCTAAGAATAATATTAAAACTAGGAATGTATACCTATACACTATAGATATTTATTCTATATATATGGGGTTATAATCCACAAACACATCTTGGACAACACCAAAAATAAATCCACATCACATCACTATATTACTAAAATCAAAACCCATGCTCAATACCAAATAACATACACTAAGAGTGATTTACCTAATTAAAATACATGTAATATTACATACCCATTAACACCTTTCATGCCCTAATATCATGACCTATATCATCTAACCATGATTCTCATCTCTAAGGCACTCAAAAATCAAGTTCTGCACCTCATGAGTTACTCCCACATATTTCATCCTGCTATCCAATATCTTGATCTTCAAACCTAGGAAATGGGTACTTCCACCTATCTCATAAATCATATCTAACTAAAGATAAAACTTGGAAGAAACATCTACCCATGATTCTTATATCTAAGAAACATCCCCACTATAGGTTTCTCAAACACACACACACACAAACCTCAGTACTCAGGTGAAAGGTTTTTATCCCACACTAGGTCACTGATTATCATCAGTATTCTACTAATAAGAATACCCCCCATGAGGAATGTTATATTATCCATAATTATATAATGGTATTATAATATAAGGATCCATATTATGTAATGAAAAGTTATATGGTTTATTTAACAATAACTCTACCAAGAAGTTACACAAAAATACAATCTATATATTATTTTAGAATATTTAAAAAACCAAAAATATTGTCTTCTTGGAGCCTATAACAAGGTATTAAGTACGTATACCAACACACAAAGAGTCACTATACACCCCTTAAAATGAGTAACTTTATTTCTATCTTAAAAGATAATCCATTCATTATATCAACATGAACTATCATCTTAAAAAAGTTCACTATGGTTTAGTTGAGTTGAATGACATGAACAAGTTATATGTGAAAATTTCATAGAATTTATTTTTGACATGATAAAAATCTAAATTCTCTTTCAGCAGCGATATCAATCATATAAAGGTATAACTATTTCATTTGAGTCTTCTATTCCATATATCAGCCATGTAAACATGTATCTTTCAAACATGAAAATTTCAGAAACTAGAAACAACATTAAAAAATCCCCATAAATTAAATATAGAATCTGTATTATCCAAAACTATGAACATAAATCCTAGATCCCTAAAAACATAGAAATTATGTCGAAGATGTGTTTGGTACATACCATTCAGAGGTACATAAAAAGCTCTGAAACATTCCATATCACACAACCTATATATCTTTAAATTGTAAGAAAAATAAAATCATGATATGATACCACTTTGTGACACCCCAATAGCCTTGAAATGTAGATTGGTGCCCAAACCCTGAGTTTTAAAAAGGACTCATGAACACCTCCAAAAATTTAAGAGGCCGCTAACTAGTAGTGAGGGTTTAGGTTGTTTCCATTGGATATTATACCCTCATATGAGAGTAACAAGTGTAAAATAATCAAGACAAAATACACAATAATAATTAGAGTATCCATAAGTAGTAAAACCAAAATATAACTCATAACCATTATATTTAAAATGGAAAGAGATAGTATATTTTTATATATCCCAACACAATTTATCATCAGTCTAATCATATATATATAATATTAGAAGAATAAATTAAAAATATTACATGGCTTTTCTACCATCCTTGTGCCTCAACTCACCATAGTCCCCAAACACCATATGATATATCCAGCTAAATCCAATATTGGTCTTTTCTCTTGTTGAACAAGTGATAAATGAGGTTTTCTATAGTACCCAAGTGAAATAGCCAACTGAACAGGGTGAGGGTACAATTCAGCAAGGAACCACTAATGGGGTACATAACATAACCTATAAATAATTTTATTCATATGTGATATTCTTAGAATAAATAAGTACTTGACTTACATATAAATAAAACTATATATTAAACCCTCTGATTCTAATCTGACACATAGGACTGAACATAACAACATTAGATAATGATAGTCATCTTAAAAAATGATACAAACGTTTAGGGGATATAATTCATACCCTAAGATCGTAGAAACATGCCTACACCATATGAAATCACCAGATCATAGAGACCATACCAAGAATTTCATAATGATTGGTGGTTCAATCTCTTGATCCTATAATTATCCTAGGTATGTCATATAATTTCATCAATTACACCACTAGATCCTCAGTGTCCTTGGAATCTCTTATAATATCATTAAGATAATCATTTAAACCTAAGAATACTAGGACTCCCATATCATTATAAACAATAACTCTATATTGGAATCAATATTCAAATTATAAATCTATAGGTGTGACTACTAGATCCCCTGAATAATTATGAATATCAAATCAATAAGTGTAGTAAAATTATATTAGGAATCAATATAAATCTCATAAAAAATTAGTTATAATAACAACATCCAAGGAATCACTAGGAATCTTAGGTCGTTATTTTAGATCCTAAGAAATATCATATGCATCTCACATTTTATCAAGTGTAATGACTAGATGCCAGGAACCCTAGGAACCTCATCTAAAGTATCATGTGTAAAAACCAGATCCTAGGAAAATTTTAAGAATATCATATTATGGTAATGGTGGAAAAAATCTAATAAAAAACATCTCATAAAACCTTACAGCTAGGTTAATTCAATGATTGTACACTCGTCTAACTAAACCAACTACTATACCCTCAACCCAGGCACAAACAGACCATCAATCAAACTCACCCATAGATCACATCATAGAAATCCTAAAATCATTTTCAATAAAAACAATCCACCCAATATAATATCCAAATCCCTCTTCTATTATTCACTAAGGATCCGTATAGAATAAAAACTATCTATACACTCATATCCAAGTTCCACATTAACTATAAATTGATATGTATCATCATAGACATGAACCTTCCCACATGAGGGTCATAATTAAATTTTTTTTAAGTTGATTTAAACTATATGAGAGTCCTTAAAATCACTCAAATGAATCAAAAAAACTGACATCCATGAACCAGCCCAATCCCTTACTACATGGAATGAATGACTTTGGATGTTCTACTAATACCCAGGAACCAATTTGAATCTTCAATAATCAATTATTAATGAGTCACAAGTTACATAATTTTTGAAATCTAAGGAAATTTCATCTATAATAAGGGGCACACCATCCATGGAAAATAGTGCACCCCGCCATATGGATTTTCTTATACCATTTTGTTTCCACATCCATCATGGTTTCCTCTATCACATTCTTATTGCTTATATCGATCCATTATCACAGTACTATCAATACATGACACCATGAATGGCGATATTGACTATACCACATTAATCCAATACATATATATTTTCCCATATCATCATATAGGGACACCTCTCATTTTCATAAAAACCCCAATAAAACTAGTATTTATGAATTCTATCAAAACCATCGATCCTAATCTAGAACAAAACTACTCATCATGTTTTATCCCAATTGTATCCATGAGTAACTAGTGTGTATAATGTATATATACATAAAATCCAAAGGTTGTAAGCTCCCGTCCCACCCAATGACCAATATGACTTGTGTTCCAATTATTTTCATGCTATCAAGCCTAGTTTTATTTTCCAAAACAACAAAAAAATACATACTTCCTTCAAATCACATACAGTGTGAAAAATCATGGTGCACTTTCTAATGATCCTAAAGAATTTCCCTGATGGAATATCCAATAACCCAAACACATAATTTCATGGGAGTCTTCTCAAGAAAATAATTATATAACACACTATATCTAACATAGATATAATGATTTGGGTTCATTATCCACAATTACATCAGAAACAATTCCATAAATCAAGAGACCAAGTATCCACATGATCTTTCTGTCAAAACCCCACCATGATACTTACACATGAGAAAACAAAGTGCTTTATTCTATAATAACCCAAGGCATATCACATGCTTATAAAACATACTTAGTAGCACATCCCATGAGCTGATTTTATATCTGAAATAATCTATCTATGCTACCCATCATTAAGATACTCACCGATCTAAGAATGTCCCTCTTATAGTTTACCCTCCCATGCTTCTCTTGGATCACCAATTTCCAGAGCCATATTCTAAGGCACTAGAATCTCCCACCAATCCAATAAAATATATATCATTGTATTCATACTCATTGGTAATATCCCTACACCCATATGAAATATATCAGGGAAACTGATATAAGGCCCCAACCTTAAACATTACTTAATATTGATTTATTACAAGATTACACATTGAGGATCTTTTCAGGTTTAGAGTTTTAGAGAATTAGATCATAAATCATACATTACATTCCACATTTAAACAAAGTGGTTACATAAAAGATAGTATTATTCTTTTCCCATCAACGGGAACCTATTTAAATCAAAACATGGATTCTTTCTTGACACTTCCTTAACCCTATCATCACATCATGTACCTTTCCCTTGACCTGTGAAAAACATTTCAAAAACATGGGATGAGCATAAAAATCTCAGTAAGGGATATAAAAGTACGAAATGAAAACATTAGTCCATGTTTGAAATCATACTTTACTCATAAAACATAAGAATTTTAACATACCTCATCAAGTAATGAATAAATCATAGAAATAATAATAAATAAAGGTTACTTGAGGCATTCATAACATTCTTACGTAGGGAGTAACCCTCATGGTTACGTTTGGAATACCCATCACAGTATTTTCCCTAAATCTCTTCGGAGAAACCTTAAGTTAACACTTTGTATAAAAAAATTACTTTTGAATAAACATAAAAGTCAAAGGGGTTTATACACCGTATTAAAGAACGTTGTGTATAAAACCAAATATGCCTCAATGAAAAGAGATTGAGATGAAGTCCTATACCTCAAGTCTGACTTGACTCGATTGTTCTTTAATCTCCTGAATAATAAACTTGAGTTAATTTCTACTTGCTTAAGAACCTTTTTCAAGTTCATTATTCCTTTTATATCACTTATTACAATGTCATGAACATTATGTAATTATTTAAGTTAATAACGGTCGTTTTAACGATCATTGGTACTTGAGTAAAATATAAACTCTTTATAATTACAATTTGTTCATGTATCCATTATATCCAGAGTTATATTCCTGATTTAGATATCATATATATCATATATATCCAATATATAAATGGATTTATAATATTACATAACATTTAGAGGTAAGAAATGAAATGCACAGTTCATGGAGACGGTAAGCCGTACGTACACATGAATGCTACTTACATTTATATTTCGTAATTTATGGAATGGAATCATAATGATATAAAGGTATATTATAATTCCAGTATAATATCATATATAATATCATATATAATATCATTAACTCCATCCTTTATACGTCCCACATATGGCATTAACGAATCAAATCACTTTGAGGGGGCGGTAGTCCGCACTTCCTAAAATGAAGATATCGTGTTTACCCATAATGGAAACCATAAAGGTATGACAAAAATAAAAAATACAGAATCTTAAATAAGAAATAAATATATTTTATATCATATATAAATATAGTTTAATCTTAATGGCCACCTTTGAAGGTGTTATAAGAATATTGAACAATCATCGTTTCGTGAGGCAGAGATTCACCATCCACGGAAACAGTATACTCTTTAACCATTAGATGAAGGTGTGTGTAAGTGTAGCTTGAATAGTTCTTATAACAACATCATATTATATTTAAGATACTGGTGTTGTTACAAAAGAAATGAATAAAAAGAGTTTAGGGGGTTGGAGAAGAACAATAAAACAAAAAAACATTAGAGGAGACTTTACCTTTAAATCGGGTAACTCCTATTGGTTTGAACCAAAATGGTTTCTTGAAGAGATTTCTTCATTTTGTAAGGCTTCTAGGATGAAGAGAGGGATGTGGAGAGATAAACTGAGAAGGGATTGGCCTATCCAAAGGCTTGAGAAGTGTGGGTAAGGAGGTAGAGGTGGGGGCCTTTTATAAGAGGAGAGGAGGGGAACTCTTGGAATGGTATAAAATTTTACTTTATTTTCAAATGATTTTCGGATTTTAAAGGTCTCATATTGATTTATTTCAAGGATAAGGTGATAATGGTTTGAAATATACTCATAAAATAGGTCTTTGACATGTGTAAGTCTTATATTTTACATTATCTTTTCATTTTATTTAAATCGTTCATTAATGAGGTAATCGCTGCATCATCATGATGTCATAAATAATTTAATTTATTTAATGTCTAAAAGTTATAAAAAAATACTATGATGTAGGAAATATTTGTAGCTTTCCAATTACTATTTATAGTCCAATATATAATTTATTTATACAAAGTTAAAAAAATTTACTCAGCTGCTACATTCTTTGTTTTATTTAACATTCTTTAAAAATAAAAAGATAAAAAGTCATTATCACACAAAAGTGATTCCATGGGGTCCCCATGTTTGGAACAAGGAATTACATGGTCCTACATGACACAACCAGTATCATTAGAACACATGTTGGGGTCATTTTTTATTATTATGATATTATTTTATTATCCTTAACAACCCGATTACTAATTAATCAAGATAATTAAAGATAATTACTATTGTGACTATTTATAATGTCCAAAAACAAAAGAGTCTTAATTAGATAATTTGGAACTTATGATTCCAAATATGGAATCAATTTTACCAAATAAAAAATATAGAAATTTCAATAATTAATTTAAATATAATCCCTGTTCTCAAAACAAATAGCGGGCTTTTTTGAAACAATATCTATGAAAAATTTGGCACTTGTTTAAGCCCGATTACAAAGTGAAATTAATCCCAATGACCAGAATTGGATTAAATGGTAAAAATATATTATATTTACACTTTAAAACCAATTAAAAATATAATCTAACCATATAATTAAAATAGATGAAAATACAGTTTTGATGTAAAATGTAGTATTTTTCATTATTCATTAAAAAAATGAAGATTAATAGAAAAATACAAAAAATTTATACAATGTAAATTTCAATGTACCAATCATAAAGAATAAGTTCATTTTGACAAATAGAACTTATAAAATTGTCAAATGTTTGATTTAAAAATGGTTTTCCATCAAAAGGTAGTAACACAATCTTTTAAAAATATTAGTCTATTCCATGCTTAAGATTGGATTTATTCTCTTTTTAAGATTCTAAAACACTATCTAATTCATAAATAGACATAGATAAAAATATGTATTATTTATTACTTACATGGGATGTTACATCCTTCCCCCTTCAGAAAATTTCTTCCCCACAATTTATTTACTTATCGAATAAGTGGGGGTATTTAGCCCTCATTTCATTTTCAGATTCCCATGTTGCCTCTTCACTCATGTGGTTTTCCCACAAAACCTTTACTTGACGAATCACCTTATTCCACAACACTTTCTCCCTATGGTCAAGAATCTAGACCAGTTTTTCCTCATAAGATAGATTCTCTTCCATCTTAACTACCTCTGGACTCAAAACATGCGATGGATCTGGAATGTATTTCTTTAACATTGAAACATGAAAAAAATTGTGTACCTGAGATAAAATTGGAGGTAACGCCACTCAGTATGCAACTGATCCAACTCTCTCTAGAATTTCATATGGTCTAATGAACCTTGGACTCAGCTTTCATTTCTTACCAAATTGCATCACACTTTTCCATGGTGAGACTTTGAGGAAAACATGATCACCTACCTCAAAAGAGATATCCTTCTTCCTGTTGTCCGCATAACTCTTTTGCCTGCTATGAGCTGTTCTCACGTGTTTCTGTATCAGCTGAACTTTTTATGCCAAATCTTCTACCAATTCTGGTCCCATAAACTTCCTTTCACCAACTTCATCCCAAAAAGTTGGAGTTCGAAACCGCTTCCCATATAATGCCTCAAATGGTGCCATCTGTATACTGGAATGAAAACTGATATTATAAGAAAACTCAACCAAAGAAATATGTTGGTCCCAACTTCCCTGATAATCCATCGAACAAGTACGTATCATATCCATCAAATTATGAATTTTTCGTTCTGAATACCCATCTGATTGAGGATGAAAAGCTGTACTAAAATTTAATTCAGTACCCAATGACTTCTGAAGGACTTTCCAAAAGTTAGAAGTGAACCTGGGATCACGGTCAGATATAATGGAGAGAGAAACTCCTTGTAACCTAACTATCTCTTTAAGATACAAACAGGAAAGTAGATCTAGGGAAAAAGTGTCTCGTATAGAAAGGAAATGAGAATTTTTAGTCAAGCGATCAATAATAACCTAGATTTGATTATTACATCGAGGTGTCTTCGGGAATCCCACAATGAAGTCCATGGATATATTATCCCATTTCAACTCTAGCACTGGTAAAGGTTGAAGCATCCGTTTCGGTAACTGCCACTCTACTTTAACCTATTGACAAGTCAAACACTTCACAGTAAAATCAGCATTGTCTCTTTTCATTCCATCCCACCAGTAACACTCTTGAAGATCTCTATACATCTTAGTACTTCCTGGATGAACTGAAAATGGAGAACAATGAGCTTCACATAACAAATCTCTCTTCAACTTTGAATCACACGGCACACACAATCTCCTCCCAAATCTCAAAACACAATCATTATCAATGTTGAATTCAGGAAACTTACACTTTTGAACCAACTCTACCTTTTTCTACAACTCGTTGTCTTGCTTTTGTGCTAGCTTAATTCTGTCTAATAGAGAAGATTTTACTGATACCTGAAACAAAATAGAAGTAAATCCTTCACCAACAACTTCTATGCCAAAGTTCATCAAATCCTTAACCAAAGGATCACATTCCAAACGCAACATTGTTAATGAAGCATTACTTTTTCGAATCAAAGTATCAACCACTTTATTTTCTTTTCCCTGATGGTAATGAATTGTACAATCATAATCCTTGATTAATTCTAGCCATCTCCTCTGTCTCATGTTCAATTATTTCTGAGTGAATATATACTTTAAACTTTTGTGATCGGTATATATTTCACACTTTACTCCATACAAATGATGCCTCCAAATTTTTAAAGAGAAAAAAATAGCAGCTAATTCAAAATTATGTGTAGGGTAATTTACCTCATGAGTTTTCAACTATCGTGAAGCATAAGAAATTACATGATCGTTCTGCATTAGTACACAACCAAGTCCTTTCAATGAAGGATCACTTTAGATAACAAACTCCCCATTCTTGGAAGGTAGTTCCAAAACTGGAGCATTCACCAATCTTCATTTCAATTCCTGAAAACAATCATCACATTTTTTTGTCCAGATAAACTTAACACCCTTCCGAGTTAGCTTAGTCATTGGACTAGATAACCGTGAAAAATTTCTAACAAACCTTCGGTAATATCCTGCTAAACCATGGAAGCTATGAATCTCAGTTACGTTTTGGGGTCTTGGCCATTCTTCAAAAACCTTTGTTTTTGCAGGATCAACAGTTATCCCATCTTTGGAAACAATGTGACCAAGGGAAGAAATTTTTTGCAACCAAAACTGACAGTTTTTTAATTTCCCATACAATTTCTTTTCTTTTAAGGTGTGAAAAATAACCCTTAAATGTCTTTCAGGCTCCTCTTTAATGTTAGAAAACACCATAATATCATCTATGAAAATAACCACAAACTTATCCAAGAACTCATGGAAAATTCTATTCATAAGGTCCATGAATAAAACAGGTGCATTGGTTAGACCAAAAGGCATAACTACAAATTCATAATGGCCATATCTTGTATGAAACACAGTCTTCGGAATATCAGATTCCTTTACCTTCAAATGATGGTACCCAGATCTTAGGTAAATCTTTGAAAAAAACTGAGCTCCCTGGAGTTGATCAAAAAAATCATCGGTATGAGGAAAAGGATATTTGTTCTTAATAGTGATGTTATTCAAGGATCTATTATCAATGAAAAGTCTCAATGAACCATATTTCTTTTTAACAAATAAAACAGGATCACCCCATGGTGTTGTGCTAGGTCGAATGAAATATTTCTCTAATAAATCATGTGATTTCTCCTTCAACTCTAAAAGTTCAGTTTGAGCCATTCGATAACGGGGTTTTGAAATTGGATTAGCATTAGGAACAAAGTCAATAGTAAATTCAGCTTCTTGATCTGGTATTAATCCAGGGAACTCATCAGGGAAAACATCAGGATACTCATTTACCAATGGAACATCATTAATCTGAACAGTTCCCTTATTTTCAACGATATGTGCAAGGTAACATTCATTTCCATCTTTTACAAGTTTCTCAGCCTCTTGATATGTTATCAACAGTAAGGGTTCATTATTGTACACAAACTGAAAGTCTTTCTGAAAATGAAACATCTTTAGCTCTACAGTCAATCTTAGCATGGAAAATAGAGAGCCAATCCATACCCAGGATAACATCAAACTCTACTAGAGGTAAAACAATAAGGTTTTCAAGTAGGTTTTTTCCACGGATAAGGATAGGAAGATTCTTATAAATTATTTTTTCCTCAACATTTCCCCCAGGTGTTTTTACCACATGTTCAAGAGTCATTTTGTGAGATCGTGTTACCATTTTACTAGAAATGTATTTAGACATGAAATAATGTGTAGACCCCGAATCAAACAACACACTGGCATAATCTACAAAAACAAACAAAGTACCTGATGCAAAATCTTTTGATGTTCCTACATCTATTGAAGTAGTTTCAAAGGATTTCACCACCCATTTATGATTGTAGTCTAACTGCTTCCCATCACTCAAGATCTTTGTCAGACACTCATTTGCATAGTGACCCATCTCATTGCACTTAAAAAATTTCACTAACTGTAAATAAAATTTGGTCTTACCATCACCCTGATCTCTTTCAGTGCAATCACGAGCCTTATGTCCCATCTGAACGCATCAATAGCACTTTCTAGAATTCAGAAGACAATACCCAGCATGTCTTTTACCACATTTATCCGAATCTGGAAACTTGGTTTTCTTATCATTAGAACGTTTTGAATAATTATGTCCTTTCTCTTTCCACCTCAGTCTCTTCTTCTACTGGTTGTTATAGAACACTTGATCATAAGAAAACTCCATTTCCACCTTCTCAGCACATTGAACAAGATTTTCATAACTCTTGAACTCACAAGAAGCTAAATCCCTTTGATATTTTGGCTTTAATCATGAGTAAAAACGATTTTATTTTACTATCAAGGTCTCGGATAAAATTTGGAGTATACCTTTCCAATCGAGTGAACCTCTCTTCATAAGCAGCCACTGAGCCGTCCTCTTGCCTCAATTCCAATAGTTGTTATTCCATCCTAAGTCGAGCAGCCTTAGGAAAATACATCTCAAGAAACATACATTTGAATTCATCCCAGTCGAGAGAATCAATATCATCAGCATCCTTGATATTTTTAACCATTGACCACCACTGATCTGCTTCACCCTCCAAACGGTAAATAGCAAGACTAACCATTTAATTGTCTGAACACCCCATGACATCGTAAACCTTCTCTAGTTCTTTAATCAACCATTCTGCTATCACAGGGTCAGATGATCCTCTGAATGATGGGGGATGTTGCCTCATGAAATGTTCCACCACTGACATGTTCCTCTGTGGTTGATCTGGATGATCTCGTGCATGGATACCACCACCATTTATCACTTGAGTAAACTATGCCATCACTGTAAAAAACTGTTCAGTTCCAATTCTGACCATCTCAGGATGCTGAATCAGAAGGTCATTTCCTTTTGTATGCCTTCCTAGCATTGAATCCCTGTTTCCTCTGCAGAAAACCATTCTAAACAAACATGTCTTAGATGAAGCAACATGGTAATCTTCAAATGCTATACCATTTCAATTTGACCATAAAAAAAATATTTTTGGATAATCATTTAATAGAATTATAACTCCTAAAGTTATCTAAAACAACCTCTGATACCAACTATAAGGCCCCAGCATTAAACATTACTTAATCTTGAGTTATTACAAGATTACACATTGATGATCTTTTCAGGTTTAGAGTTTTAGAGAATTAGATCATAAATCATTCATTACATTCCACATTTAAACAAAGTGGTTATATAAAATATAGTATTATTTTTTTCCCATAAATGGAAACATATTTAAAACAAAACATGGATTCTTTCATGAAATTTCCTTGACCCTATCATCACATCATGTACTTTTCCCTTGACCTGTGAAAAACATTTAAAAAACATGGGATGAGCATAAAAAGCACAGTAAGGGATATAAAAGTACGAAATGAAAAAATTTGTCCATGTATGAAATCATACATTACTCATAAAACATAATAATTTTAACATACCTCATAAAGTCATGAATAAATCATAGAAATCATAAGACATAAAGGTAACTTGAGGCATTCATAACATTCTTACTTAGGGAGTAAACCTCATGGTTACATTTGGAATACCCATCACAGTATATTCCCTAAATCTCTTCAGAGAATCCTTATCATTTAACCCTTTTGCGTTACCCAATTCATTGGAGATATATATCGGGCTCACCCGCCCTTCGTTTATCATAGAACCACCCGTCTTCATAATCAATTCCCAAGAACTATAACATAATCGTATCACATAAATATTGCATAAAGGAAACATAACATTTCCACATTTCAATCACATGATATCAATACAACACATTGACATAATAAAAAAATTATGAAAACCATTTTCAATACCAAAATAAAAGGAAAGTAAAACATGGTATTTATTTTCCATAAAAAAAGTTATGGCTTGTAGAGGAAGCTGAAACTCAAAAAATGGTCACGAAGGCGGAGAAGTCATTGTCGCTGTATACGTACGACAAATAAAAACTTTTCCTTTTTTAGTTTAGTAAACGCTTCGTATAAAAAATATTCCTTTTGAATAAACGTAAAAGTCAAAGGGGTTTATACACCGTATAAAATAAAGTTGTGTATAAAACAAAATATGCATCAATGAAAGGAGATTGAGATGAAGTCCCATACCTTAGGTCCGACTTGACTCGATCATTATTTAATCTCCTGAATAATAAACATGAGTTAATTTCTACTTGATTAAATTTTTTTTTCAAGTTCATTATTCATTTTATATCACTTATTACCATGTCATGAACACTATGTAATTATTTACGTTAATAACGGTCGTTTTAACGATCATTGGTACTTGAGTCAAAAATAAA
Source organism: Viscum album (assembly GCA_963277665.1). NCBI lineage: Eukaryota > Viridiplantae > Streptophyta > Magnoliopsida > Santalales > Viscaceae > Viscum > Viscum album. Next base: position 1,017,607,593 of record OY728138.1, on the reverse strand, counting down.
CTCTTTATAATTACAAGGTGTTCATGTATCCATTATATCCAGAGTTATATTCATGATGTAGATATCATATATATCATATATATCCAGTATATACATGAATTTATTATATTACATAACATTTATAGGTAAGAAATGAAATGCACAGTTCATGGAGACGGTAAGCCGTACGTACGCATGAACGCTACTTTCATTAATAATTCTTATTTTATGGAATGGAATCATAATGATATAAAGGTATATTATAATTACAGTATAATATCATATATAATATCATTAACTCCATCCTTTATACATCCCACATATGGCATTAACAAATCAAATCACTTTGTGGGGGCGGTAGTCCGCACTTCCAAAAATGAACATATCGCGTTTACCCACAATGGATACCATAAAGGTATGAAAAAAAATACAGAAGCTTAAGGAAAACATAAAAATATTATATATCATATATAAATATAGATTCATCTTAATGGCCACCTTTGAAGGTGTTATAATAATATTGAACAATCATCGTTTCGTGAGGCATAGATTCGCCATCCACGGAAACAGTATTCTCTTTAACCATTAGATGAAGGTGTGTGTAAGTGTAGCTCGAATAATTCATATAAAAACATCCTAGTATATTTAAGATACTGTTTTTGTTACAAAACAAATGAATAAAAAGATTTTAGGGGGTTGGAGAAGTAAAATAAAACAAAAGAACATTAGAGGATACTTTACCTTTAAATCGGGTAACTCCTCTTGGTTTGAACCAAAATGGTTTTTTGAAGAGCTTTCTGCCTTTGGTAAGGCTTACAGGATGAAGAGAGGTTTTTTTAGAGATAAAATGAGTAGGTCTTGGCTGAGACAAAGGCTTGAGAAGTGTGGGTAAGGATGTAGAGGTGGGGGCCTTTTATAAGAGGAGAGGAGGGGTACTCTTGGAAAGGTATAAAATGTTAATTTATTTTCAAATGAGTTTCAGATTTTAAAGGTCTCAAATTTATGTATTTCGATGAGAAGTTGATAAGGGTTATAAATATACTCATCAAATAAGTCTTTGACAAGTTTATTTCTTAGAATTTAAAATATCCTTTCATGTTATTTAAATCGTTCATTAATGAGGTAATCCCTGCATCATCATGATTTCATAAATAATTTAATTTATTTAATGTCTAAAAAATAGAAAAAAAATACTATGATGTAGGAAATATTTTTATATTTCCAATTAATATTTATAGTCCAATATATCATTTATTTTGACAAAATTAAAAATGTTTTACTCAGGTGATACATTCTTTGTTATATTTAACTTTCTTTAACAATGAAAAGATAAAAAGTCATTATCACACAAAAGTGATTCCATGGGGTGCCCAAGATTGGCACAAGACATCCCATGGTCTGAAATGACACAAGAAGTAGAATTAGGACACATTTTGGGGTCATTTTTTATTATTGTGATATTATTTTATTATCCTTAACTACCCGATTACTAATTAATCTAGATAATTAAAGATAATTACCGTCGTTACTATTCATAATGTCCAAAAACAAAAGAGTCTTAATTAGATAATTTGGACCTTTTGATTACAAATATGGAATAAATTTTACCAAATTGTAATCATAGTAATTGCAATAAATAATTTAAATATAGTTCCCGTTCTCAAAACAAATAGCAGGTTTTTTTGAAACAATATCTATGAAAAGTTTGGCACTTGTTTATGGCCAATTACAAAGTTAAATTAATCTCAATGACCACCATTGGATTAAATTGTAAAAAAATATTCTATTTACACTTTAAATCCAATTAAAAATATAATCTGACAATATAATTAAATTAGGTGAAAATTCAGTTTTGATGTAAAATGCAGTATTTTTCACTATTTATTAAAAAATGAACATTGTCAGAAAAATACCAAAAAAATTTACAAAGTAAATTTAAATGTCCCAATAATAAATAATTAGTTTATTTTTACAAATAGAGCTTATAAAATTGTCAAAATTTAGATTTAAAAATGGTTTTACTTCAAAAGGCAGTAAAACAATCTTTTAAAAATATTAGTTTATTCCATGCTTAAGATTCGATTTATTCTCCTTTAAAGACTCTAAAATAGTATCTAATTCATAAATAGACATAGATAAAAATATCTATTATTCATTACTTACTTGGGATGTTACGACTGATTTTCCAGAATACCCACTTCTAGGTTCTCATATATATATATATATATATATATATATATATATATATAATTTGACACATACAAACACAAATCATAGGGCTCGCATGAAAATTCATCTGCCCATCTCTAAAACAAATCCTACTAAGAATATTTATATGATAATACCCTCTTGAGGACCATAATATAAACCATAATCATGTAATGGAAACTTCATATGATGAACAATATCATGTAATCCATAGTTATATGGTAAAATTTGGTATACTTCTATTAAGAATCAATTTGAAAAAAATAAATGTGTTTTTATGGAAACATTAATTATCCAAACATACTTGTTTTTGGTACCAGTACCAATGGAATCAAGTGAATATATGGATCCATCATGTGTTACTATAGACCCCTTAAACTGAGTGACTATATGGCCATTATGAAGGGGAATATCTCTATAGTATCTAGATGACCATTCGTCATAAAAAATTACATTATGGTTCAACTGAGTATAATGTTACCTATATGTTATTTGGTATAACACAAAAAATAGGTTGTTGATACATTAAAAAAACCCATCATTATAGAAATAAATATTTCATAATAAAACATATGTCATGTGTGGCCTTCATGATGGTTGTGATACTTGTAAACACAACTCTTTCCGATACAATAAGATCCAAAACCATAAATAATAATATAAAACAAACCCATAAAACCTAAATAAATATATCAACAATAGATGTGAATGCCAAGTACAATAATTACAAATCCCTGATAACAACGATATTTTAATAAAACCAATTTTTCGACATACCTGTTTGAGGGCCATCAAAATATATGACATGAACCTATATCACCAATACACCATCTACTATAATAGTAATAAAATTAAAAATATGCTCCGATACCACTTGGTTATTCCCTTTTGTTCCTATAATATTGATCATTGTCCAAAATGAGGGTTTGCATGTGAACTCAAGGACACATACCCATATGCTAGAGGCTATTATGTAGTAGTAAGGGTATAGGGAGTTATCATGGGGATACTATACCCTCATAAATTAGTTAAAAAATGTAAAATATAAAAAACAACAACCTTAATAAAAAATAAAAGTACACATAAGTAATAAAACCTTTCAATACAGAAAAACATTTTATATCAAATGGAATGAAAAAATATAAAAGCATACATGCAGACCCAATCACACATTGGGATAATCACATACATAAAATATTTTAAAAAGATATAAAAATATTGATTAGGCTCTACTATTATACCCAGGACTCACATCATCTCAATTTATGTAATCTATTCATGTTATTCAAATAAATCAAATAATGGTTATCTGCCCTACCACAACATGTGATATATGAGGGATGATCAAGTACCCAAGTTCCATAGATATCTGAGAAGGTGCGAGACAAACTCAATAGGGAACCCCTAAAAGTAGCGCTTATATAACTAGCAATGTAGTGCAATAACATGTGATATGATTTAAATAAATAAATACATGGAACATAGATAAATAAAATTATTATAGTCCATCCTTTGGTTCCAAGGTGAAACTTAGTTTTTATCATGAATTCTTCCGACAGTTCTATAAATATATGACCCTGAAACATAACCTTAGGGATATAAAATTCTTATCTGGTTATCATAGTAACATTACTACTCTATGTGAAATAACCAATTTTTTCGGATCATTGTAGGAATCTAGTTATAATCCTATCACCAATTGTGAGATACTTGGAGAATCCAAGGCATATCATATAATATTAATACTCTCATAGAATGTCACATAATATCATTTGATTAACATGAAAATCCTTGGCATCATAGGTATTTCATATTTTAAAAAATGATGACCAAAACCTAGAAATAATAATTTCATGATGCCACCATTATTTTATGAAATCATCAACATAAACTAGTGGAGGGGATCTAAAATAAATGAAATATGGGAAGATAATGAAGGGAAGATAAGAGATTAAATCACCTAAATCCATTATTAAACAATAATCATTATTACCATTTGAATTTAAATCAATGAACAAAAAGCTTTAGATCCCTTCCGGGTATAGTGCTAACTAGTGGAAAGGTGTAGGAGGTAATAGGTTTAAATACCTAGGAATGGAATATAAATTTACACTATCTATGTAAATATTGGAATTTGAATGGTAAAAAAATGGTTTTATAAAATGTTGACAAACCATGACTACTCCATTATTTCATACCTCACCACATATCATAGTTTAGTTACAATATTATAAAAAACTTGTTCTAAACATGCTATTAGAACTATCCATCCCATACCCCTATCACATGGTTGGGTTGCACAGTTCTCCAAACCAGGAACTAACTAACAAATCCCAAGATGACTCAAATTCTAAGTATTGTATGAGTTCCCTATGAACATAAAATAACTATGCACCAATACACATAAAAAACACCTTTCATAGTTTACCATCAATGTTTACCATATTCATATAGTAAACCCGAAATGGTAATGAACCCTTAAATAAATTTCAACATTAACCCAGAACCCTAAACATTTTCCATATTACATAAAAAAATCATAGAAGTCATTAAATATATAAAAATAAATCATTTTTGATTCCCTATCACTATAAATTTTGATCCAAATCCAAATTCTAAAACTATACCCTATTCCAAAATTAAAAATACAGATTTACCATGAAAATAATGAACCAAAAAACATGGTGTTTTTTATAGTATGAAATGGTATATTTTTGATGTGGTGTGAATGTGATATGTTTCATTACTGTTTTATGAGATTTGGTATGATAGAGCATAACTATCAAATGAATGGGAGCATTGAGACATTTTTCAGTAGGGTATAAGAATTATAATTATCAAGGCAGTTGTTAATGTTTTCCTTTGATTATATTTATTTTATTATTATTTTATTAAATTTTGTGGATTACATGGGATGTTATCATTATTGTGTTTGGTGTGGGTTTTTTTACCTAATAATTTCTTATTGGTTTTAATACATAGTCATTAGAGACATAAGATTTTTCTGTCTTACTTTCATGGGAGTTATTGTGGAGGATATTACCAAGAATACATTTATACTCAACCCCATAGATAAAAACTATTTTTTATTTAATGTAGAAGGATTTTTTGATCAAGTAAGACCATACATATTTGGATCTTGGAGATACTTTTGATGTTATTTCATTGTATTTGTTTTGTAATTATATTTTTTAGACTTTTTTTGTATCACACATCCTGATTTGTCAGATATTTTACAATGGGATATTGATTTATTAATGTGACAAGATGTTGATTGGTTGATTTATCTTTTTGTTCATACTATATAATGGGAAATACCTTCCATTGGATTGTTTTATACCTCTTATTATAGTTTTGAACATGAATAATATTAGAGGAATTCCTTGGGGTCATTATTTTCTTTACCATTGGTCATAGAGGGGTTTCCAGTGTGTGAGAATCTACAATGAATGGTATTAGAGTTCTTGGTTTAGTATTAGGTATGAGAGTGGAGTTAAGAAATGAAGAGGAATAGATGGTATAGTAGATAAATAATATCTATTGAACTTGTCATCCAGAATATTAAATGTATAATGACTAGGACCTAATATTTCCCCCATGATATTCTGTGAGGACCCTAAGAATTGTGAACATACTAAGTGAATGGATACTACATATAAGAAATATAACTAAGAGAGGTAAAATCTTCATTCATTATTTCACTTGTCTTATAATTGGGGTGATTTTGTTACAATTAATAAATACAAATCCATAAATGTAAATAAATTCTACACCATTGGAAATAATATTTTTCTTATTTGTTTTAAGATATTCTTTATAGTCATCCTTTATGTGTAGTTTATGTTGGAGAGATTCAATTTGACGATTTGGTTAACCATTGATGGGTTGACCATTATGAGGAGGGTGATGAATTGGGAAGGATAATATTTTAGTTATAAATTCATTGGATTTTAATGTATGAGGGAGTGTCTCTTATCTATATGTGGAGAGATAGATGAAGGAGATCATGATCACCTTCAGTCGGATCAGATACAGATTAGAGTATCAGGTTCTACTAACTGCTACATTGATACATGTTGTGGGACCCTTATCATGGATTTTATATATCAGGCAGTGAAAGGGGCTATATTTTTTTTGGATAATGAGTTATGTAAATAGGTGGGAGCTGCTCTCCCTTCATCATGGGTGCTTGAGCATGGTAATGCTCAGGATCAAGCTCAATAACCTTCATGTCTTCACACCTGATCACTTATTTGAGATGGATTCCTGAGTGTGGAATTATGAATAGGTTCAATGTATATATATTTAATATGTGGTCACTTCATTTATGATTACAATTTAATTAGTGGTTTAGAAGAAGGTTGATGCAATTGAAAGGATTCATCCACATCCGAGATAATCATAATAGGCATGTAATTAGATCTCCCAAATGATTAAGACTGTCATAATAGGATCTAAGATGCCCGTGATTTAAAGATTATTAATTGTAAGGATTAATTATATTTTTTTACCATCCATTTCCCTAGAGATACTAATTTACATTTACCCACTTTGAAATCTGTTCTCATGTACCTTGGTTGTGGCAGTCATGTTCATCGATGGAATTGGTTCCCATCAACTTAGAAGTATATGTTCAATATGGGTCGTGACATTCCATATGAAACCTAATTATATTAGTTTCCTCAGATTCCATATTAACATAAAATAAAATAAGAATATATTCCATAAAGAGGAGATGAATCTATTATAGGTTATCCTGATGATGTTTCAAATCATCAAAGAGTTCAGTTTGTGCGTGAAAATAGAGGTTCTATTTAATATCTTGAAATATAAGAGAGGCATAGTAAATTACACACCACTCGAGGGTAAAATTCTAGTGTGGTTGGAGATAATTCGAGGTATGAATAGTTTTTTATTGATACTATTTTTTCGTTATTTTATTATGAATCATTTCTCTCCATTGACACATCTTATTAAATACACACTATGTGACTAAAGGTGGAGAGGCTTCCTACGCCCCCAGTTCTGCTATGCCAGTTTGAGTTTAGTGGTTTTTCTTTGATGAGTGCAAGGGATGTGTACTGATACTGGGGTACTATTAGTCATATAGGGATTTAAATTTCTTTGGTATAATAATCTATACTATTTCATCCTTGGTTATTATTATTTGGTCATATGTACACAATTATTGATTTATTTTCGAGTTAGATTTTGTTTTGGGATGAGGAGAGATAACATGAAATTTTCACTAGTGAGATATATTATGGGATTATATTAGGTGTTCAAATCCTTTGTTTTTTCACCTATAATCATTGAAATTAAGTTATTTAAAGGAAGAGGTATCATAGTTTCTTATAAAATTTAAGGATTATATATTTGTTTTCACCTGTAGGTTGCGACTCTACACCATAAACATGAAATTATGTTTGGGAATAAGTTATAGCTAGTTGTATCAATAATTTTGATTTCTCTTTAACATAAATATCCTTGAACTGTGGATGTTTTATTTTTTGATTTAATTTTTGATATAGAAAGGTTTTATCCAATGTATTGTATCACCATGGTTTGATATTATATAATTCTCAATAGAAGAGTGTGGTTATATGTTATTGTGTATACAATATTTGTAGTTAATTTAGGAAATGGAAAAGAACATTTATCCATTTTGATTATTGATGATCTATTTGATTTATTATTTGGAGTTAGTTGATCATAAAAAATTGAACTATGGTCCCGGTGTCTTTAGATAATGGTAAAGGTGAATTATATCTTTAAGATAACATTTATGTGTCGCTATTGGAATTTTGAGTTTTTTGTTATGTTATTTAGTGTCACTAACAACCCTTTTATTTTCATGGGACTCATAAAATCCTTGTTTTGTGAGTTATTAGATAATTTAATGGTAATTTCCATCAATAATATATTAAAACATTATAGTTTAGAATAATTGGATTCTAAGATTCATAATACTAGTCTATAGGTACTTAAACATCACAAAATCTATGGGAAAATATCCAAGTGAATATTTTAAATGTTATAGTTTTATTTCATTTTATCTGTGGTATCCAAGAAGGGGTGTAAGATGATCCATAAAATATCAAAGTTATTTTTTATTGGCTATTACCCATGAATGTTGTGAAAGATCATAGTTTCCATGGTGTCATGGGATTTTATTAGAGTTCATGTCCAAATTATTTTGGGTTACAACCCTATTCAAAACTCTACAAAGATATTTCCAGGAATTATATAGACCAATTAGTATTAAAAATATTTAAACTACATGAATTAGATAATGGCTAGCATCCGCATTCTATGGCTTTAATAGAAGGGATAAATCATTTTGGGTTTTTATGATTCTTCCCACTTAAGTTTGTGATGTGTACTAATGTTATAAAGTGTGGTGATCTTATATGGGTATAAGGAATTTAACCCAAATGGGAATAACTATTCCACCCATGATCATCAGTTTGAAGAATTGTTTTTCTCTATGATGTTATAGAAACATTCCCTCATTGAATATAATTATGTGGTCTTTATTGGTCACAAGAGGTCAATGTATTTTTTATATACATCTGATCTGATTATTCGACAACATAGGTGGATAGAGCTATTATAGGAACAAGATTTTAGAGTCTCATACTCCCCTAGTAAGATAAAGTTTGTTATATATTTATAGACCATGAATTCATGGTGATATGTTGTTCTAGTGTTGAAAGATATCTAAATAAGAATAAATGATCTTCCATGAATATATAATGATGTAGAGGTTTTTTACGGTAGTGGTTACCATTAAAAGTTGATGGTGGAGTCATCCCTAATGTGGTGGGTATTGGAGTTATACTAGGGTGAATCATAAGTAGAGGGTATGTGAGATCATGTGTTACACGATGATCTTCTATAACGGTGGAAGGATAAAGATCAATATTAATTGATATTTTAGGAATAATGTTTTTCCCATCTGTGATGCATAAGAAAGTTATCCATGACTTCCATAGCTCAACCTTAGTAATGTATGAAGGTTTCTCAATGATTCATGGTTTGATTAGTATATATGTTGGTTTTCCAGGATGATAATATCCATATTATATATTATTTAACTATGTTTCATCTATTATTTTTTGAATGAAATACATTGTATTGAAGTTTTTTACCATTATATGATAATCTCAAGTGAAAATTGGATGATATATTGATGGATATAATCATCGGTTTACTATGAGACAGTGGAGTGTATGGTTATATTTTAATAATCATGGAATTATTTTGAATTCATTTCAATTTATAGAAATTAAGTATTTGGGTTCTAAGGATGCACTTGCATAGTGGTGTGTGGATGCGATAATGAATCTTCCTGGGATCCTGGGAACTAAAATTCCTTGATAGGATCAAAATAATAACTTCTGGGTATGGGGACGTCCTTAAAATATTTTTAGAACCTTATTATTACTTATCCCTACCTACTACCCACAAACATAAATGAAAATATGTCAGACAATGTTGACAAAGGAAGATATTCTTCAAGACCTTGCATTGAATTTAAGAGGATCCTAAGTGAATCACTTTCCATTCATAGATTTTTTTTTATCACTATTCCATATACCTGGAAAATTTGAGGTATTATATGAAATGAATTATCAATACCCTCTATGTTGGACAAATATTAATGAATTATCTATCCTTGAAACAAATGTGGTGTACCATTTGACTTTATAGGTGATTTGAGAGTGGATGATAGTGGACCAAGACCATCAAAAGTGTATTATATTTAAAATTTTAGGACTCCTTTAGAATTTTAGGTTTTGAAAAAATTTAGTTATTATGGTTTCTCTTCATCATTTTATATAGAGGTTTTACTAATGGAGTAAGTTATATACTTGGATTATCATCTTTTCTGAGATATTGGGTTGTATCAATGAGGTAACATATCTAAAAAACAATCATATACTAATGTGATTCATTCAAGATAACCATATTTTTTCACAAATTACTCAATATTATCATGAAATGACCATGTGATATATTAAAAATTGTTATGTGGAGAGGATAATTTGGAATTTCTACAGTGGAAGTTCAATATTCACGATTTTCAAAAGAATATGATAAGTTTGGTAGTTAATCATTTAGTTCGTGGTCTGTAGAGGCATAGTGGAATATAGGTGTGTTCTTGGGAGGGTGATTCATAAATTAACTATCAATATAAGAAAATATTTATCTTTTTTTGGTATTGGTGCTGAGATGTTTTTTGTTAGGATAGTTTAAAAATAATGAATGATTTAGTGTGGGTTTTCTTGAGATTTACTATTCTTTTTTTGAGTTTTTTTAATAGTTTTTTATATATTTGATTGGTATATCTTAAAGGGTTATGTGTTTGAGGTTGTTTTTATTTTACATTGAGTATTGGTTTTGATTCTTGGGGATGAAAATTATTTGAGGAGTATCATTTGTAATGTTCTATGAGTTACCGTATCCTCTTTCATTTTTATTATTAGGCTTTGGAACATATATGTGTATTATTTCGTGATTTTGGTGGTTCAGAAAAGATATTAATATTTTATTTTTTGTAAAAACCCATTCTTTGATATTAGAGGTATATTTTTATTTTTTTTAAAAACTATAATTTTGAATAAATCCTTGAACTTTCAAGGGCATCCAAATTTTCTCCAATCCATAGTTCACTCTTCTATTCCTGTAGATTAGTTATTTTCACTTAAGAGTAACTATATCATCTTTAAGGTTCATCTAGATATTTGTATAATTCATTCATGTTGTTAATTAGTCAATTAATTTTTGGGTATCCTTATATTCAACTGTTTTATAGTCATTCTTGTTCACATAATAGTTATTCAGTTTACAGAGTAGTAATCTCAGTGAGAATATGATTCATTGTGGATTTCATATAATTCTATAATATATTTATATCAATCATTTATAAGGACATTATGATTCATTATTTTTTTCTATATGAGTCATTCGAGATTTACATAGGAGTCAAATATGTCATAATTTTCATTTTTCATCACAATTATATTTGGTAAAATCTTTATTCCTAAATAACACAAATCAATGTTCTTATAAATTCAATTGGAATATTAACATAAAATATGGGATTTAATACCCTTATAGAAAAATGAATTTATTATTTTAATTAATAAACATGTTTCAATATTTTTGTAAATTTAAATGTTTAGTGTGAAAGAAAATTAACCATGTTGGATTTAATATGAATTAACGAGGGGGTTGGGGATGGGGGTGGCTCTATCTTTAGGGTGAAATAGGAAAATAATTACTTGTAATTTTAAAATTCATAATTTATTTAATTGACTGAAACCTTACTTGTTCCCCTAAAACATATATGACTAGAATTTATCATTGGATATATGTAATACTTATAAATAGATATAACCTCATTTCATGAGATTCCTTAACATATGATTATGTTTTATCAACAATTTATATGAAACATGTTGCAATGAATCTCACATTGCAGGGGATTCAACACACTCTCTATTTTTTTTAATTTATAGTATTATCGTTCTTATGTATTCATGGGATAATGAATATGAAATAAACCAAGAAATATAATATCTAGAAAGATGAAATTGAAAGAGGGGGTGTGAAACACCTATATTTTTCATAACTTTAATATTACATTCTATGATGTTTCTATTATTATCTATCATATAAAAAATGGAATGAGTTAATCTATCAAGAATATAATAATTAAATAGGTGAAGGTTAGTTGAAATAGTGTAACATACAAATTTATTTTTAAATTTCAATGATATTTTTAAGCCCTTTGAAATGAAGGATTTAATTTTATGTATTATTAAATTGTATGAATCCATATAATACTATGGACTACTTTGTTACAAATGTTAATGTTTTCATTAATAGCTTACTGAAATCACCTCTTAGAAATTTTCAAAAAATTATATGTTTTTAATTAAAATATACTGGTTGGATATTTTGGAAATGGAATGATTTTTTTCTACAACATCCATATAATATATATATTGAAATATGACAATTTGGTTGTTTCTTATTTTTTATGAATATTTTTTGTATGGTAGAACTATATGTTACAAATGAGGACTTCTTGGCCAGGAATGATGTGGTAGTGAAGACGTGGTTGGTTATATGAATAAGGTTAGTTTGGATTCATGGTCGGAATATGGTTTCCATATGGTTAGATGGTGATGGATGAGTCAGTTTAGGATTTGTTAATTGATACGTAGTGGTATAGAATGAAATTAATAAATTGAATAGAATGGGAATAACTAATTAAAATTTCAGTAATGAAATGGAATTGAAATTGTAGTGGTTTTTTGTGAATGTGTTAGTGAATAAATGATTTTTAATGTACTAAAATAAAGTGGGTGTTGGATTTTGAATGTTTTTTTATAAAATATAGTTAATAGAAAATATAATAGGAAACGTATATTAGGATCGATTAAGACACTGGAACGGTTTGGGTTGATTAGGTGACCCTAAATTTTGATGCGTTCTTAACTATTTAAAAATGTTGACCCTTTAATTTGAAATATTTAAAATCTAGTCATATTTTTCCTATAAGGGTATGACTGAACCTATTTAAATTTTATCCATCATTAAATAACAACATTAAATGAAAAAATAGATTAAATATCAATCATGATATTTGTACATGTATCAACCCCTTCTTGGAAAACCTACTTGTTATAATGATTAGTTATTATCCAAAATTTTAGATTCTATAATATAAAATAATGTAGTTTTAAAAGGTGGATTATCAAACCCTTAGTTTCTCACAGACTTACTCTACCTCTCAGAATGGTTACAATATTTCCAATTTCTCAAAGATTTCATAGGGTCAATCCATTATCTTCTTGCATACCCAGAGTCACACTGATTTTTTATATTCTCATAGCGTATATACAAATACCTATTTATTGACAATATGATGTATATATATGACCTGCATAGGGATTTCATTTCATCCACCTGATAAATCACTTGTCACCAAAATAGAGTCTTTAAATTCCATCACATGGGTAGATGAATGACCAAAAACCCAGTATCTATTTCTAGCTTAGCTTTAATGATCTTACATACAATCTTCTCACCTATATTTCTCAACTCGAACACAATATATTATGAAATTAATAAATCCAACAACACATAAATATATTAAATTCTCAACACACTAATGATAATAACATAAAAATGTCAACATACCCCCCATATTTATTCATATTAAGCTTCTTCAACAATGGTTTTCAATTGAACTTATTCCTTTTTTATTCGGTACGCAGATAGTAAATCCTATACAACTTAGTATCATCACCTACATATATTTTCTTTGAGTGTTCTCACTTCTTCTGTTTTTCACACAGACACTCAGTTCTTAGTACTGTTTTACACACTGTAGTCTATTACACTATATCTCTCGACATTTTTTTATTTTTAAATATAGTTTCTAGGTTTTTTTATATATTCAAAATAAATAAATTATTATAAAATATGTATGATTTTATGCACCCCATTTATAAATCTTCATTTACTTGGGTGCCTCCCCTTATCTTGATTCCTTTTTTCTCCATAATGACCATCTTTAGAAAAATATTGGGATTTTATTTTTCTTCATACCTATTTCCCATTTCTTCTCAACCATTAGACCTTATAAATATTTTCACTGTGGCATGGATAATTTCATTTTCATCATGTGTTATTTCAATAAAAATAATAAAACCCAAACAATGTATTTGTTAATCCTAGATAGTGTCTGAGAACACTATTATTAATCTATATTATTCTTGAATTAGATGTCACTATGATATGTAGAAACTGAATCATAGCTCTTATAACTTGAAATTTAATTTATAGATTTAATTAATATATAATTTTATCTTCAAGATATATAATCATCTAAGATACCGACCCTCTTTAATCTATTTTTTAACGGGATATTTTTTTATCTCATTGAATTAGGTGTGGACCAAAATTTATTATATTATTTTCAGATTAATGGAGTTTAGAATCACTATAATTATATATAATTATTCAGAATGTTGGATTTCGGAAAACTAAACTTTCTTCTGCTAAAATTATTCTTAGTTTGATCTTACTAAGATCTAGTTATTCTTATTTCAAGAAAAAAAATCATAATATGATTTTTTTGAAAACTTTTCTATTGTTTTTTATGTTTCAAAAAATGAGGATTAGAATGGGCATTGGCTTGTTTTTGTATTATTTAGAATATATGTTCTTAAACTAATATTTATAGTTTTAAAAATCATAGAATTTTCATTAAGGGTTGTCACATACACAACTCGTATTATTCATATGAATTATATTGATTCCATATTTATAACTAATAAAAATCTTCTAAAGAGTTCAAAATACTCAAAAAAATATAATTTTTTCATATATAACTCATAAAAATGTCACCATGACTAAGATATAGACTCCTATTCACACATTTATAACTCATTTAAAAATAAGTTGAATCATATGAAGCATAGGGAAATGACTCATATGGAGTCTGGACAATGTTGAATTTTATCCAAAACTCTAAATTATATACTTCTTCATCACTAATCAATTTTTTATTTTCAAATCATATTTCGCAATCATAATACCCTTTAAACAACCTAGGAAAGACATAAAATGAATTTTTAGTATATCAAAGTAAATAAAAATTTCATCCACTCCAACTGAAAGCCACTTGTAGTACATAAACTGAACATTGATCATTTTCATGAAACATTAATACATTTTATTTTTTTTATTTATTTCAGTATCTTCAAAAAATCATCCAATTTTTGTATAACATTGATTCCATATTTCTACAATTAGCAACACAACATGATCAAATCTTCCACTTATGATGAAACATTTTCCTCAAATATACATAGGAATTCAATATCACTGTAATAATTATTCAAATATTTCTAAAAAATAATGTAGACAACAATAAAATAATTATATCATTAATAGT
This sequence comes from Viscum album, assembly GCA_963277665.1. NCBI lineage: Eukaryota > Viridiplantae > Streptophyta > Magnoliopsida > Santalales > Viscaceae > Viscum > Viscum album. Next base: position 1,017,592,430 of record OY728138.1, on the reverse strand, counting down.
CGTTTTGTATCATTAATAAAATAAAATCAATTAGGAAATTTAGATGCTTCTTCTAGAATATTACATTCCATGGTCTTTAAGAAGAAACCCTATATCATTTTAAATTTATAAAGAGATAAAAATCTCTTAATTTAAACAAAAATAAAAATAAAACCCCTCTAAAATGGGTGGATATTCATCCCGTAACCCATCCTCTGTAACATAATGACATTGAGAACTAAAAAATAATTCATTGATAAAATATTTATCATTTCATTCAAATATCCATGTGGTCACTTCAAGACCCCCATTGGATTTTCTCCATTACCAATGCACTTCAAAAGTAAAATTCATACTACTCCCCGTTATTAATAATAAATTTACCAATAAAACGTTTATCTCCATCATTGAAATGACACATGAGATGGAAAATATTTCTCTACCCCAGGTCTCAATGTAACTTTTACTCTCCTTTGATCTACTACATTCCATTTTTACCCCTTTCTTGGGATATTTAGTAAAATAAATGAGAGAATGATGTTTATAAATATTCTTGAGTAATGAAACATATGTAAGTCAAAAAAAATTCTGAATTTGATAACCCAATAATTAAAATAAGAGTTATTTTACCAATGCATCAATGTTATCCCATTACATTTATCAATGTTTTTCTAATTCTGAGTTCACTGGCTTTAGTCTATTCAAAAATATTTTCATAAAATTTCATGAGCCTGCACTCATTCTTAAAAAAACATAAGATGATTTATGAGAGTGGTTTTAATCCCCCAATTAGTTAGATAGTCACCCAAATATAATTATAAAAATAATGAAGCATGATAAGATTACGTTACTGAGTATCACACCCTAAAATTTATCTTTTTATAACATTTTACAGAATTCTAGATTTATATAAAAATAAGAGATAATTCATATCATGTAACTTGATCCATTTGATAGTTTTTTATAAAGGGATAATCATCATACTTAGCCATATTTAGTTCATTTTCAAGACGAATTTCAAATAAATAATTATACCATTTTATGTTTAATACCACATAAAATATAAGAGGTATTTTGTATCAAGGAGTCATAAATATTATAATACATTTTTCTTCATGGTGGGTATCTTTCATGATAGTATAATCATCCTAACCAACCATTTCTTTTCATTAATATTTCAATTTTAATTCCACCTAAAAAGTATCAGAAATAGAGAAGTATAAGAATAAATTGGACTTAATTCATCTCTTTAGTTTAAGAAGTAGAGAAGGGGATTCGTCATCAATATATAAATTCTTTTGATTAAGGACATATTTTTTATTTTCATTATTCATGCAATATTTTTGATTATTAAAATCAATTCACCTTAGGGAATCATGATTTTTTATTACATCTCAGGGTTTTTTGGAAAATAACTTATTCTATTGGGATAGCGTAAAAAATTTAAAATTTTCAGCATTTTCTTTCAATGTATCATTTTCGAACTAATTAGGCTATATAATAAAGAAAATTTTAGCCACATTCACTTAATTATTTTTATGTGGAAGAAATGATTGAAAAATTACTTCACCCCAATGCCTCAAATGAGAATATTGTAAGAATTTTTGAATAAAGGTTGCATGTTTATGCAATCTAAGATCAGGATGCCTGGATTGACAAGAAAAACCAAATAATATCTTGGGGTTTCAATCAAGGAAAAATCACCCTGGAATAGTTCATTCATACAATAGACAAGATGGTTTCTCACCACAAATAACTTCTATAAGAGGATCCAGAAACACTGTTTAGTACTTTTAATTAAGAATTATACAGAGTGGATGATTCAAATAATCTTATTATAGTGTTCAATAACTTTATGTACTCCTTTAGCACGTAATGGTTTTGTTATGCAAATAATGGTTTCTCACATGTCTATAATGTGGATTTATAATAAAAATTTATATTTGTAGGCACATTTGGTAGATATATGAAAAACCCTTTTATCCTCCCACAGATATAATTTTAATCTTTTAGGTTTCCATTTTTGGGAAGCCTCTCAACCTCTCTGAAAGAGTGTCATCCACTAATCAAATCACAATATTTCTCACATAGGTGGATTCCCTATTTGATTCAAACATCCTCCCCTTATAATTGAATTTAATAGATATATTAAGGTGGTAAATTATGTGGAATATTTGTTTACATTATTGTAATATCCTTCTAATAGGATGAACACCATTCTTAGATTTCTTAATTATATTCTTAGGATTTCATGGTACATATTTATTATTTTGATTGTGGCCCAAGGAATACTTGTTTCCATTTATTTTCTTGTGATATTCTATTAGCATTATTATAAGAGTCTAATTGTGATGTTATATACCAAACAATATATTATATATGACCAAAATTATTTCATAACTCACAAACGCTAACCAAATACTTATATATGTTTTTACAAGTTAAATTATTCATTTTTTGTGTAGTATACTTATTTCTTATAGGGTCTACATTGGTGTAAACATGGATCCCCTAACCTTATATTCATATTAGAGATTCAAACAATGAAATAATATACTATAACTCTTTATAATTTTCTATAAACCACTAGAATAATAAAAATTTCATACAAAGCACCTTCTTTTGCCTTTATGTGTAATTTTTCCATGTTTATATGCTTGCTATTTTTGGTTTGACGCCCTGTCATTTTGAAATCATTTTTGTGACCGTATATTTATATACATTATCAAATATTCCACTATCAAATTAGTGGGTTCTAAATCAATTTTATTTAATTACATTTTATATATTTTCATTTTTTTCTAAACTATTTATTAAAATAGAATTGGATCTCATTTTTTAACTACAAAATGGTTTATTTTTCCTTATTCTTAATGTATATTGATCTATTGAGGACATTAAGATATCTATTTAAGCCAATATGAGTTATTTTGTAGGTAATAAACATTTTAGAAACCTATATGGTACCACAAAATATTTTATTTTCATTAGATATTCCAGGTTATGTAACTAATTTATTTCTAAATTTTACTTCATTCATTAAAAAAATTAACAATGCGGGAATATTTTACCACGTAAAATAATTGTAACTTCCATCGCTAATCACATTCTAGATTATGAGTTTTTATATTTTTCATATGTATAATATTATTTACCTCTATAGTACTTGGATTACATTAATATTAGTAGTTTAAAATCAATATTCTCATAGACTATTCTTTTCAATTCATCACCAATTATATATTTTTTATTTTCCAAGTGAATCTATTTCTCATTTATATTTAAAAAGTCTTGAGAGAGTATTTTTACATCCTATCATATTATCTAGTGAAACATCCATGTCATAATTTTCATTTTAATGATTTGTATCTTCATCTTGAATTCCCGTAATATGTTTCATTTTTTATGTGATAATTTCAATTGTGACTATTTGAAGATAACCCATCATATGAGAGTAAAAATATTTAAATAATTAATCCTTTAATAAATATTAATATTATACAAAACTTTAACTTTATTTTTTAGAGTAATAATAATAAATAGATTCAACTGTATACTTTCCACCCTAATTAAAATTAGTTATAAGTTTTCCATTATCTCCTTTGATATTATTCTCATCTTCTTGAAAATTTATTTTTTGAATTTTTAATGTGTTTTTAAGACTTCAATTTCTGGTTTAGTCAGAGTATAGATAGAATTCATGATATGATAATCTTACTTAAGAACGTCAAATATTTTCTTCATAAAAACATTCTTTTAAAAATAATTTGGAATATAAAATTTAGATGTAACCAAATTAAATTCTACTTGGGATCAAAGTTAACACCTCATGTGTGTGTTCGTGTGTGTGTGGGGGGGATCAGATCACCTTATATTTTTTTAATATTCTTAAATAATTAAAAAATTAACACAATAATTTTATATTTTAAAGTAAGAAACTATATAATCTATTAAGGTATGAATATATATGTTGAAATTTTATCCAACATGAAATAATCATATGAATTATAGAAAATAAAGTTAATATTTTTAAATATTTTTTTTATATTTATTAACCCTTTAATGATAAATGTACTCCTGGTCATGATTATTCATTCACACAAATAATATGTTATCCACTAAAAAATAAAGTGGTTATAATGTGTTTTCACAAAACATGTTTGTGCTTCAGACATATACAATGTTTCTCAAATTGATTAATTGTTTTGAGTATCTCAATAATGCCATATAGTCACATTTTTATCTCCTTTCACACCAAGAGTCACAATAGTTCCATACATTCCCAAAATTTATATACAAGGTATTCCATTTAAAAATGCTAAATTAGGCCTTTGTTCAATACATAAATTTACTACAACCAATGGATATATCCACATCCTCATAACTGGATCCTTTTATGTAAATTTATTGTGTAACAAGGTATAAATATATATCTTATCATCATAAATCATATAAAAAATATTGTTACCTAGATTTATAAATTGAAACACATTATCCAATGATATTCATAAGTCACATGGGTTTACACTATCTATGAGGATTGAAATAATTATCAAAATAAAATAGATGTGTCAGTATCTCTTTCTTATTTCTAATTATCAAGATCAAGAATTGAAGCTACCACATGATCTGATACCATTTTTCTTCAATACTTATATAGTGAAACCCACATATATAACTGTCAACACATACTTTTCTTCTTCTTTAAGAGTTCTTAATTCATATTTTCATCATGTATCCTCTCAGTTCTCACTATTTTTGACACACATAGATATGCTACACTAGTAATGTGACATGATTTTTCTTTATATATATATGTAAAACTAGTTTTTATTGATATTTTTAATATTAAAATTCATCTAAAATATATAAGGGGTCATCAACCACATTTCTCAACATCCATGTATGTGGGTGTCTCCCACAATCTCTTTACTTTCGGTCTCTCTATCTATTTTACCCTATAAAGTACTAGGGGTGAACATTTATTCTTCTTTCTTACACAATTCTTATCATCCAACAGATCTTATAGATATTTTTTATTATGAATAAGACATTCTCATTTACTCATGTTTACATATAAATATTCCTCAAATCATTCTTTTAATGTCGTATTTACAATCATATAACATCACATTTTTTACACGGATCATTTCATTCATTATATGAGTGAATTAAATAAAAATATTAAAAATTAAATCAAGATTATGTAAGTAAAAGATGATATATTAAAATATTATTCATAATCTTTATTCATATTGACTCACATATTGTAATGATATTTATATATCAAATAGAAACTATTTGACCATTAAATTTAATTAAAGATTTTGATTAGTCTAGAAATTGATCCTCAAGATAACTAAACATCCTTGAAATTAGTTACACTTTAATACTTATCTTAACCTACTCAGTGTTCATCATCTTACCCACTCAATAAATGTTCAAAATTGTTATTTGTGTTTTAGATCAATGATGTTCGACATTCGAATAATTAGATGTAATTCATTAAAACATTGTATTATGAAAAACATATTTTTATTCCATAACAATTTATATTCCATGGATCATTCTATGATCTTTTTAATGTCAATTCAATAATAGTTTCTTAATATTCACGTTGAATCAAAAATACTTTTATTCTATTGTTGATGTTTGAAACAGAGAAGATCAACATAAGTGTAAATTGGTTTTAATTCATCTCTAGAGTATAAATTCAAGAAAATTATATATCAATATATATTAATTTTGGATTTTTCACAAAGTTATTACTCATACACAAAACATATGACTCATATATACCAAATATAACACATACATAGAGTACCAATCACATTCAAACAGGTTAATTATCTATAAAATAACATGTATTCAAGTCCCTATGACTTATGCGCATAATCTTATTCACTCATATGCAACTCATTTAATCATCTAAAAAATTATAGACATCATATGGAATTGATTCATATAGACTCTGGAATTTTTTAAATTTCAACCATAACTCCAAATTCTATAATTCAACACTATTACTAATAATTTTTCTCATATCCTCTCAAGACTTCACAATAAAGTCCAAGAAACATTATAAAGGCCTTAATATTTTTTGGAGTCAATTATTGTAATTATAAAGTGCTTAAACTCAATCTCAATACACCTTAATGTACATAATCCTAAATTTTATAATTTTTGTAAACCGTCACAACCTTTTCAATTTTTACACTTATTTTAGTCTCTCTAAACCTTCATCCATGTGTTTTAAAAAAATAATTTAAAAATCCTATAATCCAAAACACAAGAAGATGTATTCTACAAATTTCCTGAAATATTTTCACAAAATAATTAGGTCTTCAGCCACTAAAAAAACTTGTTTCTTAAATGTATCCAAATTTTTTTGGATAACAATGAAATAATTCCATCAACATTGGTTATTATTTATCACTAAAAAAGGAAAATCAATCATAATATTTAAATGAGTCAACATCAATATATTTGTTTATGTTAATTAAGAATCACTCTATCTTTTCTTTTTATAATGGAAAAAACACTCCTATATTATCCATGATTTAGAGTAAATACCTTCTTCATTGGGTGGATACTAATTTAATCCACCACATTCTGTAAAAAGATATAATTTAAAACTATTCAATAATACATTGAAAATAAATACAATATTGGATTCAAATATCCATGTGGGAACTTCATAATGAATTTTTTATATCTTTTAAATGTAAAATCTAGAATTAGTTGATTAAAAAAATTAAATAATGAATCCATGGTGAAAATTTTGTGAGGTATATTGGATTGATTTGTAATATACAATGGTATTAGTTATTAGTGGAATGGTATGAAGATGTATGGATGTTTATAACCAATTTTAGAGTTGGTTTAGTGTGAAACTACTAGGGTGGGTATCTTTTGTGACTACTCTATCGTTGTATTTTCCTTGTTTTTTTATAGTCACCTCATTTGATTGGGATATATTTACTGAAAAACAAATATTTTTGGATTTTAGTTATTTTTTCCCAACATTAGGGATGGAAATGGATTGAATAAATGATTACACTATCTTTCCAAATATACCCGCCAAGAGTAGATAGGGATATAATGGATTGAGGTAGTTATAAACATGTGGTCATGTGGAAGACCCTTTGAGGTATTGGTATGATGATATTTGATGGTGGTATTACATGGTAGATGGTAGGACTAATGTTAATGTTGTTTGTGTTCATTATATTGTACAATAATGGAAATATGATATATGAATAATAAATTTTATGTAAATGAGGATATGAGAAAATTCCATTTGTATGATATATGGCATAGTTTTGGTATAGGATATGGTGTGATACAGAAGGGTTGGGAGATCCAAGAAATTTGACATTGGGGGTGAGATTGAAAAACTAGTAGGAAAGAGTTTGTGTGGAGACTTCTATTTTATTGATTGATTATTTTTTACATATGTGTGTTACTTAGTGAATGAGTTTTGGTATGGTTATGTATGGTTAGTTGACCTCAAAGTTGGTTTTTTGGTTTTATTATTACTCACTAGTGTATTAGTATGGTTTTATCAAAATTTCAAGAGAGGTCATAAGGATGATCCTACTAAGTATTATTATATGCTCAACCATAGATATATATATATACTATTTTTAGTTAACTAGGTGGAATTTTGTTACCAAGATGGAAAATATGAACATAGAGATGGAATTATCTAATACATTGAGGGAAATTTTATTTGGGGGGTTCCGTTATTTATTTGATATGGTATTGATTGTGGGATTTCTCAGTATGTTCTAGGGATTTTCAGGTTAATTCCTTCCATTGGTGGGTTTTATATGATCAATGTTAGTCTCTATATCATGGTCGATTAGTGGTGGGGCATGGGTTTCACTCTTGGCTTCACTAAAGTCCCAAAAAGGGTTCCTAGTGGAGGAGGGATGTGAAATTGTAAAATTTAATAAAGATTCCACATCGCTGTAATATATGATCCAATCATTTTAATATGAATGAATCCTATGATTTCAATGACCGAAATCATACCACAACTTTTTTTATTTCATAGATAATTAATGGAAGTTTATTTATCTCAAGAGACAATGATTTTAGAAAATAAAGTATTCAATAAAAATGGTTATTATAAGTTCAAAAATCCAATTTAATTGAAATATATATCATAAAATTATAAAAAAAATTATCTTAATCAAGGGTATAAGGTGTTCCCAATAAATTTCAATGATTAATAACATTGATATTGTTTTGACTGAGAAGTCAAATCATAATTATAAATAATGTTTCTTGAAAAAAATGGGCAAACAACCTTATGTTCTAAATTTTGAAATTATGATGAACATGGAAGAAACAAAATTAAAAATTCATTCGAATTATATTCAAAATGTTTATACTATATATCGTAATCTTATCGAATGAAAATCATAAGATTTGGATTCCAACAGAATTAAATGTCTCAAACTTCCTACTAAATTGTCCCTTGTTTAACAAATTATGTATTTAATGAGAAAAATGAAATAAAAATGTTAACTCCATCAATAAACATGATTTAAACAAGAACATTATGGATTTTCCTCATGACTTAAGCAATACATATCACTTAATGAAAACTATTGACTATTTCTTCTATCCATAACATTTTGAAAATTAACAATACATAGTTTTTCAAAAAATAATTATTAAAATTTATGGAAGAAATGCTTAATTCAATGTAATTAAAATTTTCACGTAAATTATTTTTTAAAAAAATTTCATTTTTTAGTAATTTATTAATGTTGTTATTATTTATTACTATACATATATTTACTAATTTATTATATTATTTACTTCAATAATATAATTATATATGTTTTTTTCAAATTTATTATAGGATTTTTTATTTATTACTTTTTATAGTGATAATTAATTATTTTTTATGTTTAATATTTATTGTATTATAATATTTTTTTTATTTTATTGAAACCATATTTTTTAACATATATTAACTAATATTATATTGTTAATTTTAAATAATTATAATTTATAATTTCATAACCAAAATAATACTTTCTAAAAATTAACTATAATACTAATTTATAATAATAATAATTTATTTAATACATAAATAATATTTTTAATTTATTTCAACACAAAAATTTTTAATTTTTTTGAAAAATTTATGATGACATTTAATATAAAATATTTAAATGTTAAATAATAGATTATTTAAATTTAATTATTTGAAATTCTTTGAAATTTATAATTATTTATGTTTTATATTTCATGATTTATGTTTTATAATAATTTTCTTCTATAAATACATATATTATTTTCAAAAATATATCTCCCACCTGTTTCCTTGGTAGTTGTGATTTTTTTGTTTTCATTAGATGGTGCACGTGGCATGTACCAGGGGAAATGGATAGAACATCCACACGAGAGTGTGGGAATGATAACATGTGACAATTTCATGGGAGAGAGACTATGTGGGAGCATGATCTCATTATCTAGGTCATACAAAATGCCTTAGAATGGAAGGTATGGCATGATGAATTCGGGCATGAGCTATTTCAAGATGCAGTTGAGCTAATAGAAAAATATGACCTGCCTTACCATTTGGATAAATTCATGGACTTCTCATGTTAGTCTTTTGGATCTCACTTTTTCCTTCATTCCATCACTAATTAGAGAATATTTTTTATTTCTAGCGTAATAAGTATCATAAGGGGATCTTTCTAATTATAATAGAGTGGGATACAGCTTGGTCCTTTATTTTACATTGGTTAATGTGTTTTTATAATTTATAATCCATGTATTCTAATAATGAATAACTTATGAATAATTTAATTTTTTACACCTTTTTATTATAGTAAATTTTATTAATTTTAACTCACATATAAAAATATTATTTAGAAATTAATATTTTTATTATAATCATCGATTTTTTAATATTTAATCTTAATTAATTTTTATTATTTTTTAATATTTTTTACTAATTGTTATATTATATTAATTTATGATTTTAGTTTTCAATTTAATGTTTTTGTAATTATTTGGTATTTTTATAAATTTATAAATTATTTCACTAAATTTACTATTATATTTTCACAGTTTTTTCTAAATTACCTTACTCTAAATTATTATTTTTAATTATTAATTCATTATTATAATTTTTATTTATTAATTTTTAAAAAATTGTATAATTTAGAAAATAATTTTAATTTAATAAGTTTGAATATTAATTTACGAAATTTATATTTTTTATTTTTTATTTAATTTATTTAATTTTATATTAAAACTAACAAATTATGTAAATAAATTCTAGAAATTTAAAAAAATTAAAAACATAGTTAATTTAATTTTCAAATGAAAAAAATAAATAAGTGTGACTAAAAAAATTATCTAATAATATAACTAATAAAAATAAATTACTAAGAATTCTCAAAAATAAATGTTGAGAAAAATACTTCTGAATGAGTAATAAATGAATGAATTTTTATGATGAATGATACATTTGAAACAAAATATCTTTTTCTAATATAAAGTGGGAGAAAAAAATAAATCAAATGACATTGTGAGTAAAGAGGGCTAGGTGAGTGGCTATTTATAATTGATATTTTTACAAATGACAATAACAATGAAATGATTTCAATCATTTTTTGGTTGAAAATTTACAAGTAAATATTAACAGAATTATTTTTATGGAAAATTGAGAAAAAACCATTACTTGTGATTGTAATTCACAATAGACACCATATCCATCTCAAATAATAGCTGCAAATTTTAAATTATATCTTTTTTTAAAAAAAAATGATCTGCAATAAATATTTTCCATAATAATTATCCCATCCCAATTTTTTTAATATATTAAACTAAAATTGGGATGGATTTTTCAACATATCACAATTATTAGCCTACAGTGATATAATAATGTAATTCCATCACAAATTGTTTTCACAAGATATGACATATTCAAGCCTTATAATACTATTTTCCAAATATTAACATTTTGTATTAATAAATCACCAATGTTACAATAATTAGGTTTAAATTGTCCTTCTATAAAAATAAATAACTTCCAAAGGTATTGTTTGCAAAAAACAAGCAGTATATTACAATTAATAATTTGAAACCACACACTCTTCTTATTATAAGGTAGAATGTTGCATTCAAAATCACTCTCCATTTTATTCACAAATCTTTTATTACTTTTCTTGACTTCTATGTCTCATATCCAAGGTATTTAATGTAAGATTTACTATTTTCAATTTTTTTGGATGTGTTAATTGTCTCATTTCCTCATGTATTGATTTAAAGTTCATATCTTTTGTTGTTTATAAGGGGGTTTATTCATAAATATCAATTCCTTTAATTTATTGATCCTAAATTCAATATACTCTCTTATCTATATAATATCTAAGGACATTAACGAATACATTAATAATTTCATATTATTTTTAATGTATTAATTATCACTTTTCACCCATATTAATTTAAATTTCATATCTTATGTCATTCATTAGGGGACTATAAAAAAATTCCATCTAATTGGAATATTTTATATCATTATATTTTCCTATCTTTATTCCTTTTTATATTAATATGTTATTCTATATTTATGTTTTTATAATTCTCTATAAATAAATTTCATAGTATATTCTTTTCTTTAAGGTTTCCATCATATTAATTCTTTAATTCAAACCCAATAATGTTTTTTAAGTGATGTTTTTACAATAAATATATTACCCTCCATGTTTTTTCTATTTCAACATTTTTTCTTTTCAATTTTGTTTTTCTGAAACATCATTATTTAAAAAAACATTAAATACCATTGTATCACTATATGAAAATTAATTTTAACACTGAATTATTTGTTTGTTATTGAAATAATGTCTCCAATATCTTAAAATTGAATTAAATTATTTCTCTTAAAATTTTATTCTTATTATTATCGTTTTTATTATTCAATTATTTTTTAATATTTTCTAATCAATATTTATTTGGAAATTGTATTTTTTTCCAAAGAAATGTTATATTAATATTTATATTTTAAAAATAATATTATCCTTATGTTTATATTGATAAAAAATTGAGAAATTATTTTCATAAATATTCTTCAATTTATTATATAATTTTAAAAATATATCTATTCAATGTCAAATCCATTTTTAATTTCTATATTTGAATTTTTATTATCTTACATTCTCTCTAATTGTAGATTTTCTAAATTTTTTCTATTTTGAAATAAATTTTTTATTCACTATCTAAATTTAAACATGTCCATGGTATTATTGAAATAAATTCTATATGAGTGGATTGACCCATCACTAACTATGTCTTAAATTATCATATACTCTCCATAAATATAACCTTTTAGCGAATAATTTTTATGGGAAGAAATATTTTTAATATTTTTTTATTTTTTAATTAAAATTGTCCCCATAATTTATATCATATAATGGAAATTTTTTCATAAATTTATTTTTTAAAATTAGGACTTGAAATGATTAAATGGATTTAATGATGATTTTCACCTATTTGTTTCATTTTGAAATAAATTGAAAAGCCATACATTGAGTTTTTTACTTTGGAATTAAATTGAAAATTGTGTATAAATTATTATTTTAAATTATTTTTAATCAATTCATAAAGTAATCATATAATTGTACACTATGTTGTGTTTTTCATGGTTGAATGTCTAGGATTAATATAACAGAGGGAAGTATATATCATATGACTTGCTGCAACCATGTACGACTTTTTCCCAGGGACCATCAAATATGAAAATCATCTTATTATTTGACATTGTAGTTGGCTAGAATTTGGAAATGGAATAGTTTCCCTATAGCATGTATAAATTCCATAATCCATTTCAAACTCTTCTCAATTGAAATTTTTTAGAGCGTATGACTTCCTAGGATATCTTTTGACTTCTCCCATTACATAAAAACATTACTGGGATCATAAAACAATGATATCCACCTTGTCAATATTCACCCAATGAGTGTAAAAATTTGTCTCATCCAGAGCATAGACTTCTAGTATTCTATAAGACATCCCCAACACATGTTTATGACTTCCAATTCCCGTAAGTCTTTTTCCCTACAGAACATATGAATTTTACTAGTGAGTTCAAGACATTATCCTTTTAATATAACTTAAGTTCCCAATAGAATAATTCTATATATTCTCATAAGACTTCAAAATCATATAATACGAGTTAATTTATGTGCATATTACTTTGAGAGATAAAAAACATTGAAAATTGGAATTCCTAAAATAAATAAGGCTCAACCAAAAACTATATTTCCATTCAATAGTTTACCCATATCGTGAAAGTATCCATTAACCATACACATGGCTATCTTTTATCAAGCTATAGAATATAGAGATTATGGGAATAGACTTTGAGGAATAACATGGAAGAGAAGTATATTCCTAATGAAAATATTGACCCAGTGAAAATACACATGAAACCTATAAATGAAATTATAATTTTTTTAATAATTTCAAGAATATTTTGAAGGAAAAATAGTTATTCAATGAAGGATATAACCATTATTTTCCCACGGTAATTGAAGTTGCTGAAACATGTAAAAAACCATGGGACATTATATAAATTTGATTATATTTCACACACACAAGACAATAAGTACTTAATTACTACAAACTATAGCGAGTAGTATATTGATTTAGAAGTGATTGGATATTTAAAATTACATGGTAAGGAAAAAATAAAGAATAATGTTGTTATTAAATAACAATATTCAAATTCAAACTACCATGGAAGGGTGATTTATTGAGGTTTTATCTCATTAATGGGTGAGAGAGAAGTAGAGTAGAAAGCAAGTTTACATTTTTATTGGAAAGTGAGGGTATTATCTGATGTTAAAATATAGATTTTAGACATTAAATTAAAATAAAATTAAATTTAATTCTGAATGACACATAACAATCCCACACATCAAATAAATAAATTAAAATAATCCCTTATCTTCAAAGATAACATCAATCCCACTTTTTATAAATTTTATTGGGATTTTATTTTTTTCATAATAAGATCTGTCTAATGGGATATTCTTGAATCTACCATAGTTTCTAGGGAGGTACCCTACATTTTTTGTTTTTTTTAATTTGAAATTTGTTTGATATATTACCTGGTATAGTTCTAATCAAATATCATGATTTTATCTAGAAGTTTATTTAGAATTACTTATAAAAATTAGAAACATATGATTTTCTAAGGAAGTGGAGATATAGAGTTTGTCTCTATCCCAATGAAAAACTCTATATTCTCATTAGCTTCTTACACTAGCAACACCCTAGTAAGTGAAAACATAGAGGATAATATGGTTCAACTAAATACAAAACTTAGAGAGTTATATATATTTATATAAATTTGATAATAATTATTGGCTATTATAATTAATTAATAATCTTGATTTTGTGATTATACATGGAATGATATAGTTACTACCAAAATTTCATTGTTTGAAAAAATAGGATACAAACAAGTATATGAAGTGATTATTGGATGATTGAAATAGTTTAAATACAAGGGGAGTCCCCCTAACATAGATTAGCTAGAAGAAAATGATATTCTAGTTACAATGATCAGTTAAGGAATAAATGTATAACCTACAGCTTAGATAATTTAATATCTGAGATGGAATCTTCAGATCCTTTATCTAAGATTTATTCCCTACTTATAAAGTACCCAACTAATTAAAGGGATATATTTGACTAGAAAAGTATGTGGGTAGATATTATATGTGTTTCGTTAGAGGTTACAAGTATTGACAAAATAATTCCCAAGTCAACCCAATAAAGGCATCCATTTTTGGTGTTCATTACTATGGACTAATAGAAAAATGATATAAAACTACTTGATACATTTTATAGAGGATAACTAATTGAAAAGATACCCACTAAATCTATAGAAATTACAGAGAGTATCTCACAATGCTTCTAAAATTTTGGTACAATATCTACTACTGGATGAGTACATTAGTTATAGAGTTACCACCCTAATATACCTAGAATGTGGTGTTAAATACTTCAGGAATAATAAAATTTTAAATATTTATGTTCCCCATCCATACTAACTACAAAGGTGTAGTATAAATAATGATTGGGGCTGATCCCATAGAGGATGAGGAACATAATGATGATAACTCTCAACTAATGGTTAGGTATATCCAATTTAAGTAGGTTTAATTCAAATGGTGATTAAAATTGAATAAATTAATTAAAATAGAAATGTAGAATAGAGGGGAACCCGTTTCCTAGGGATGGTTTTGCTAAATAAAATAATTAAACTTCAGATTAAAAATAATTATAACAAGTAGTTATGAAAGAAAACAATTTTTTTGGATAGGAAAATGGTATTTATATATCAAACTACCCTATTATCCCAATTCATCATTTTCAGATGAATAAAAATAAATAAATTGAATTAATTTCATTTTACCAAAAGTAGAAGAGTAATTCCATTAGATGGTCATGAATAAATCATCTAAATAATGTTGGTGTTAATTAATATTTAATGACATATGTTCAATGGATCAATGATGAATAAAATAGATCCACCAAAAAATATGATACTTTTTGAATAAAACCATATTTATGAGCTAAAGAAAATCAAACATTGATGGTACACACACACATTAACTGATTTCTCTCTCCCTAATGGGTTTTATCCAACCACTGTTAGGTGACCTCCAATGAATATTAAATCCAAATATATAAGATATATATTGAGAAATAAATAATGAAAAAATAATAATGAAATATAATTATTTTAATTAAACAAATAATCATTTGACATTATATGGAATGAATGAAATAAATAAAAAATAGAAATAAAATATATCTAAAACTGGTCATAACCCTATGATATCCTCCCAGTGGTTGTGAATCTATATTGTAATGAAATTTCTCTTGAAAGAAACCCATATAAATAATCATGGTGGCCGTCATCTGATCTCGTCTAGTAAAAAAGGACAGTAATGGTCACTCCGGGTCAAATAGAAGCCACCACAACGAACGATAAACTAAAATCATAATTTTTAAAATGTATTCACTTGTTTTTTCACATCATGTAATAATTACACTTCATGTAATCTTTTCACATAATTTAATATTTAATTGGAATGTATCTTCAAATTTGAGTGATGAAACCATTGTTTTATCCTGATTCTTCAATTTTGTGACATGGATGTGCTCTGTGATTATATTCAAAAATACAATGTCATGATGAATACCACATTTTGAATCCTATTATGGAAATAAAGGTCTTGAATAAGAATAAAAACATAAATATCATGGAATTATCTCGTTTTATAAAAATTAATACTGAATGGAAGAACATAGGAAAACCCGTCAAAATATTGATGCAAAATGAAAATATCAAAGTATTATTTACATGAACATATGATCATATATTTAACATATTTTGTGTGAAAAATATAATTGAATAAGGTTCGGGAAACATAATCATCCACAAAACCTTGAATATGAATACTTTTTCACTCATTAGTACATTTCCTAGATTGATGCCACAAATTTAAAGAAACAGAGATCTATAATTCCGTGTACCTAAGGCAGTACCAAATTCATCAAAACTACACCTAATTACATAAAGATTATTCTAAATTTCAATATTTATCTTGAAACCAAAACCCCATACGGAAAATATTTTAATAGGGTTTTCAATAGCCTTTCCAACAACCTCTACTTCAATGTAATGTCTATTAGCCTTTAAAAAGATACCCACATGGACATAACTATGATCCCTCTTTGTGGGACCTACCTATATTAACTATGTTGTCTCAAAAAAACCAATCTACCCTCACCAATAATAGATGAGATATAATGGAGATTGAAATATTGTTTATAAAGATTATTTCCTCTCTACATAATATAAAGAATTAATGATTAGGAAAACTCCACACCCAATCAATTCGAAATTCAATGGGAAATGTTAGTTCTTTTTCTTTAATACGTGACATGGATGTTAAGGAAAATGAATATCAATACATATAATTTGATTTTGTAACTAGATAGGCTAAGGAAGAATGTATTTTTAGTTCATCATATACAATGTGATTCAGAATATGGGTGGATTTGGTCTTTTCAAAATCATTCAGAATTTAAACTTTTGACACCCTCGACAACTTATATAGATAAACATCATTTTATTATATTATAAAAATATTAATCAGATAAAAAAATAAAGAACACAACTATTTATTGTGGTTAGGGGAACAATTATACACTAGTCCACTCTACCAATCACTATCTCAATGAGCTTGTTGATTTTACATGCATGTCCCTCATATCACAAGACCAAAGTTCCAAAAATGAGTACAAGAAGTTGAATTCGTTACAAAGAAGAATAATTAGAATGACTTTTGGTTCTATAACAGATAAACGATTGTCCATATCTTTGATCAAGAAGTTGAAACTCCACCATAAATAAGTACGAGCACTTGAAACTCCATAAATTAAAAGAGTTTCATTTGAATGGTTTGGGTTGTTCTTCACAGTTGCAGTAGAAAGAAAGTAAAAAATGATGGATCTTATTCTACCGAAAAGAATATATTCATGAATGAAATAGAATGAAGTTATTCTCTTGGTAAAAATGTCTTCAATAATGTAGCAACATAAAAATTTGTATAATATTAAACATGTATATCTCGAAAGTGTAGCTTCTGTCAGAATGGATTGGTCTCTGAAGAATCACTGTAAAAAATATTTTTTAGAATAAAGTAACATATGTGAATCTCTTATCACACACACACACATATGTATATATAATTGATGAAATAATATGAAGAAATATATAAAATAGATATCCTGCATTGATATTCCAGATCCAAAACAATAGCATGATTGATCATGGAAATTAACATATCAATTGACCTCGGGAGTCATAACATCCCACAAGAATATGGATGATTTTATCCGATAAAAACGGTTATTTGAAATAGTAAAAATTATCATTTAATCGATCTCTAATCCTTAATCGGCCATTGTAGTAATCTTGTATAGAAAATTACAGCTTGAAAAATTTCTCCATTGAGAACACAACCTTGGATTTAGCTATATAGTGTGGGGATGATTTAAATGTATAAATAGAGTAGAAATTATCATAGAGGTGATAATCCATTCATTCCTACTTGCATGCATAAAATTTGGAATGTAGCATTGATTAATCATACGTTCAACTTTCCCAAACATAGGGTATGGATAATAAATCCAGACTATATTGTAGTTTTGTTGATATATATGTTTGTCAATTTTCTTAATTTAAGGATTTTTATCTAGATGAAAATTATTTAGGGTAATGTGGGGTTGATATCATATGAAAGCGACAACTTTCCATCGTAATGTAAAGATAATAAACAATATGTTTATTTTCCAAATATAGGGTTAAAAATAGGGTTTCTAGATTTATTCCTATAATGCTAAATTCTTTTAAACTAAATATAAAGTCTTATAAATCTTACTCAACAACACATCATTAGAAAAAAATGGTATTTGTGAACACCAAAAAGACCATAAATTATAGGATATTTTTGACACAATACATTCTATATAATCTCCCACTTTTGATGATCAAAAAAACCACTATACAATCTATAATAAAATATAATTAAAATATGGGATTTATAAAACACATAAAGGTAGACATAAAAAATATTTCTATGTTTCTATTTTAGAGAATTTTTTCGATAAAGAAATTTTTCAAATGAAATTTTGTGGTTTGAAAATATTATCCCCTTTAAAGACTCTACAGATATTCATATAATTAATTACTTAAATAAATATTTTCCCCCTTTTGTGATATAAAAAAGATAGTTGAAAAATAATAAGTTATATAAACCACTTTGATATATCACTGAACTATAAATGAGTAGTTATGAATAGTGGAATAAGAAAAATAAATCTAGGATTGGTAGTGAAGTGTTGAAGTTATAGAAAATAAACTAAATCTAAATATGAATAATCTGAATTGAATTTAAACTAAAAATAACATTTTCATGTAATGTTAGAGTAAAATCCATGGTTAAAGGTCTTCAAAATGAAAGGGAAAGAGTTCAGTATCAGCCAGGACATAGGGTTCACTTAGATGAGGATTGGATTTAACTGAAATGCTAAAATCAATGAGCTTTAAGAACAATCTATGAAAATCATTGTTAAATATTTATGTCCAGTGTGGAAGTAGATTCTTTGAATAATTTCCACCATTCAAATTCTTAACCAATTTTATCTTTATAAATGCATTCATAGATTCCTATGATTGGATGAATGATGTCAACATGTGCTTGACTTAATGAAGCTCCAATACCAACTCAAATTCATTTGTAATCAGTTTACTCACGAAATTAATTGGATTTTATAATATAAAACCTAAATTAATGTTATCACACTAAAGAGTGTGTAGCATATCATTAAACATTTATAGTGATAAAGTAATTACCTCAAACTTTATGAGTAGTTCTTACATTATCTATTAGGAGAAAGTTGATGCTTGACTACTTTCCATGAGATACCAAAATTCACTCCTAATAGTCAACATAAACTCATCAAACTCTATATTCCTGAATGAATTATTCTTCAATGATAAAAATTATCTTGACATTTTGGCGATAATCTCTTTAACAACTCCAACAAAAATAATATTTTCTTTGAATTTTCTTAAATGAAGCTTCTTAAGATTCAAAGTATGATCTTGGCTTTGATAACTATGTATTCTTAAAAATTATTCTTCTCATCCTCCAACTTTTCTCTTAGAAACACGTTCTATGACTCCAACTATATATCTTTTATAACTAAGGGATCATTACGGGAATTAGATGATTCAGAATATTGATCTTCACCATGATTAACCACAAAAATAGCCAGTCTTGGATAACAATCTCCTTCTATTCTGTTTCTCAATATAGATCCTCCCAAAACACCATTGTCATGATCAATTAGAGTTCTATGATTAGGTACATATTCTTATTGAAGTTCTTGAATTTGAGCATCCTACTAAACATGCTCATCTACTTGAGCCTCTTGCTGAAATCCAATCGAGGCTAAGGCTACCATCTATGGAATTAAAATAGTAACCCTTATTTCTGAACAAGATATTACTCTATCCTTAATGTTACTTCTTCATGAGGACTTTAAAGAACTGATCCAATAGAATGGATAATTATTTTAACGATTGAGTATCTACTAAATTTGTTTTTTTCCACACCAACAAGAAATAAACTATTATAATAGTTTCTCCAGACAAAGCAATGATTCTTTACTATTCGAGCATTCAAAGTGTTTCTAGAGTGACATTTGTTCCATAAAAAATATTTACAATCATTTCTTTTCTTTAATGAAATAATGAAATAATCATTTTATAGGGATAATATCCCATCTTCACATCCATGTGACAACAATGATTTAGATATCTCATCATAAACCAATATAAATTAATCTTAAGTTTATTAAAAAGGAAAAACAAGATATAAATGTCCATGTAAATGAATCTCTCAAGTTTAGTAGTCCTAGGAAAAATCCTATGTTGAATAAACTTCATCATCAATTGATAATTAGGTGTAATTTCTTTAATCAAAAACTTCTTAAAAAATATTTTTCCAAATAAATAAAACATAATATCCTTAGTTAAATGTACTCCTTTACCAATATTCCTTAAAAAAAATTAAAACTCCACCTCTTGGTGGAAACATATCATCTCATCCATTTCCACCGATGAAAATGAAAACTCAAAATCATTATTCTTAGATACAATGGTTTCTTCTTTGAATCAAAGATTAAATGAATAATTTTAACAAAATTAATTTAATTCTCTATTATAAACCATAGGCATGTTATCTTCTCTGAAAGAATATACAAACCCTTGAAATATCATTGATTTCTTGAGTGATATATTTGTAGAGTGTTGACAATCAAAATAGATTACATTTATTTACAACACATTGTGACATTTACCTAAGGCATAATTTTTTTTCCAACACATCATCTATGAATCGTTATGAGGTTTCCATCTCTAATTGTTTTCATACTCAGGGGTTCAAAGGAGTATCGATTTCGACAGATGATAATAAAAATAGAGAGAAGTACTCTGTATGCCAAGGGGATGTGTAGGAGAGGATAAAAAGAGTGAGAGAAGGAAAAAATATTTCATACACAACTGAGGATGTACTCATTATGTTTTCAATTTTGAAATGAAAAATATTAGAAAATGGAAATTAATGTCTTTTAAAATTAAATTAGAATGAAATAAAATAAACAAATAATTAAAATAGATTAAAAAAATATTAATAAATAATAATAAAGAGATTGGAGATAAGTTAATTAATAATCATGTTAAATAAAATATTCATAACTCCCGCTTAATAAAATAAAAAATAGAATGGGAAAGTGTTTTTGGTAAAAACATTAGCTAATTCATATTTGGTATTAACAAAAATTAAAGATATATCTTTTTTAAGGACATGACCACTTAGAAAATTATATTGTATATCAATGTGCTTAGTACTATAATGACTTCGAGGTTTTTTTGAAAACAAATTGGCACTAGTATTATCACCTAAAATAGGTACCCTATTAAAGTTTAGTTCAAATTAATATAGTGTGTTTTTCATCCGTAATACATATGCACCAAAATACCTAGAAGACACATATTCTTCCTCGGCGGTTTATAGGGAAACTGAGTGTCATTTCATAAAAGATATAAGGCCCCAGCCTTAAACCTTACTTAATATTGAATTAAATGAATAATTCACATTCAGGATCTTTTCAGGTTTATTGTTTTAGAGAATTAGAACATAACTACTACATCTTAAAAGATTACAAAGTAGACACTTCTACTAAGTCTCCATAAAATAAAACGTCTTAAAAATAAAGATGTCTAGATTCCATGTTTTAGATAGTATGAAATTCCCTTGATCCCATCCTTGACCTTATTCCACTTTAGGTCCTGTGAAAAAATTTTCAAAAAACTTGGGGTGAGCATAACAAGCTCAGTAAGGGATACAGAAAGAATGAAAACTGTTAGTTTTTCAAACATCAAGTAAAACATATATACTCTATCAAAGTAATACCTTCACCTTCATGAAGTAGTAAAAAAACGCTTCACTGAATAATGTATCATTACTTACCTTTTTGTAACCAAAGGATTACCATTAAACCCATATAAAAAACACATAGAATATATAAAGGTAACTTGGGACATACACATACTTAAGTGGAATAACCATACGGTTGACTTCCACACATATCACTTAATGGAATAGCCATACTGCCATTTTCCATACATACTTAATGGAATAGCCATACGGCCGACTTCCATACTGAATTCATTGGAGGTTATAACGTAACCACCCGTCCTGGTATTCACGGCACCACCCGTCATATGGTTTATAACGTAACCACCCGTTAAAATGTCCAAGTACCAATATAAAATCATAAAACATAAAACCAATATAAAGGAATGATAACATTTCCACATTTCAATCACAATATATCATAAATATATTGACATAATAGAATCCTTTTTCAAAACCATTTTCAATACCAAAATACATAAAAGAGTATATGGTATTTATTTTATTCTAAAAACATTACGGCTTGTTGAGAAAGCCAAAGATCAAATAATACTCGCGGCGGCGGAAAAAGGTCGTTGTCACCGCGTACGTTAAAAAAAACATTCCTTTTTGTCGTTTAGTAAAACGCTTCGTAGAAAAAGATTCCTTTTGTATAAAAGTAAAAGTCAAAGGAGTTTATACACCGTATAAAAGAAAGTTGTGTATAAAACGAAATATGCCTCAATGAAAGGAGATTGAGACGAAGTCCCTTACCTCGGGTCCGACTTGACTCGATCGTTCTTTTAACGTCCTGAATAATAAACTTGAGTTAATTTATTCTTGATTAAGAACCTTTTTAAAGTTCATTATTCCTTTTATATCACTTATTTCCATGTTATAAACATTATGTAACCATTTAAGTTAATAATGTTTGTTTTGTCAATATTTGGTTCTTAAGTCGAAAGTTGACTTCTTACAATTACATGTTGTTCGTGTGGTCAAAAGTTCTTTATATCCAGAATTAAATTCCTGATTTGGATATCATATATATCATATATATCCAGCATATACATGTATTTATAATATTACATAATCATTTAGAGGTAAGAAATGAAATGCACCGTTCATGGAGACGGTAAGTCGTACGTACGCATGAACGCTACTTTCATTTCTTTGTCATATTAGTGGAATTAAAACTAAATGAGAGGTATGTATATTTTAAGTCCAGAATTATATTCATCATTTAGATATATCCTTAATTATATATATACATTATATACATGTAATTTTAATAGTACATTACATTTGGGGATAAGAAATGAAATGCACCGTTCATGGAGACGGTAAGCCGTACGTACGCATGAACGCTACTTTCATTTCTATCTCATACTTTAATGGAAAGAAATAATAATGATATAGAGGTATATTATAATTCCAGTATAACATCATATATAATAACTTTAAATCCATCCTTTACACGTCCCACATATGGAATTAACGGATCACATCACTTTTAGGGGGCGGTAGTCCGCACTTCCTTAAATGAAGATATCGTGTTTACCCATAATGGAAACCATAAAGGTATGCCAAAAATGAAAAATACAGAAGCTTAAAGAAAACATAAACATATTATATATCATATATAAAAATTGTGACATCATAATGTCCACCCTTGAAGGTGTTAAATGAGTATTGACCAATCATCGTTTCGGGATGCAGAATTTCGTCATCCACGGAAACCGTATGTTCTTTAACCATTTGATGTAGTTGTGTGAGAGTGTAGCTCAAATAAATATTATAACAGCATCCTATTATATTGAAGATACTGGTGTTGTAACAAAAGAAGTAAATAAAAAGAGTTTAGAGGGTTGGAGAAGCAAAATAAAACAAATGAACAGGAGAGAATGAATTACCTTTAAAAGTGTAACTCCCTTTTCATTTGAGCCTAAAGGCTTCTTTTGAAAGGATTATACCCAAAGGTAATCCTCTAGGATGAGGATAGGGATTTGGAGAGAGTAATTGGGCAGGGTTTGGCCGAGCCAAAGGCTTGATAAGTGTGTGAAATGAGGTAGAGTTGGGGGCCTTTTATAAGAGGAGAGGAGGGGCACTTTTGGAAAGTAAAGAAATATTACTTTATTTGAAAATGTGTTTCGGTTTTAAAAGGTCCCACATTGAAATAATTCGTGGATAAGGTGATAAGGGTTAGAAATCCTCTCATCCAATTGGTTTTGTCCATGTGTAGGTTTTAGATTTTTCATTATCTTTCCTATTTATTTAAATCGTCAAATAATGATGTCATCACTGCATCATTATTATGTCATATATAAATTAATTTATTTAATGTCTAAAAATTATAAAAAAATACTATGATGTAGGAAATCTTTTAATATTTCCAATGATTTCTTATAATCAAAATTTGGACTTGTATAACCCCACTCAAAAATTATTTTAGTAAAACAATTTATGTTAGTGTCATTTTCACTTTAACATTAAATAAAAATATATTAATGTCATTTTCCAACTAAAGTGGCTCCATGGGGTCCCCAAGTTGTCCCATGGCTTGACTTGGTCGGCCATGACTAACCCAATAGGTGTAGGACAAGTGTCATGGTGTTTTCATATTCTTATAATATCATTTTTACCATAAATTACAC
This sequence comes from Viscum album, assembly GCA_963277665.1. NCBI lineage: Eukaryota > Viridiplantae > Streptophyta > Magnoliopsida > Santalales > Viscaceae > Viscum > Viscum album. The sequence goes on along the minus strand of OY728138.1, from coordinate 1,017,567,721 downwards.
TAATTACCTCTAATCGCGATTAATGAAAAAAAATTACTATTCACCAAAAAATTATTTTAATCTCATTGAACCAAATTTTACTTCTTAATGAAAACCATGTATGTCGGATTTTCAAAATTCAATACACATTAGTGGTAAACTTTCATTTAACTGAAAAATCAGTTTGCTTGATTACCACTTAGTGGTTTCACTATTCATCAAAAATTGAAGTTTTTCAGAAAATTACCAAAATTCACCCTAAGCTATATTTGATATTCCGAATTCAAAAATGAAGTCCATTTTACAAAATTCAAAACATATAAGTCAAATTAATTAATTTAATAATTAATTCCCGCTGTCATGACAAATAGCGTGTTTTTGCGAAACAATAAGTATCAAATGATTGACACCAGTTTAAGTCCAATTTCAAAGTGAAATTGATTCCAATGACCACCATTGGATTAACTGGTAAAAATATTTTCTAATTTCACTTTAAAACCAATTAATGTAATAATCTAATCATATAAATAAATTAGATTAAAAAGAGGTTTTGAATTAAAATACAACATTTTACACTATTCATAAAAAAATGAACTTTATCAGAAAGGTACCAAAAATTTACACAAAGTAAATTTTGATGTCCCGATTCTAAAGAAGAGTTATATTTGGTCCAAAATAAATTATTAGAGTGATCAAAACTATATTTAATGACGGTTCACCATTAAAAGGTGATAAGTGAACCTTTAGTGAAAATTAGAGTATATATGCCCTAAAATTGAACTCTTTCCTTGTTTTAAGCCTTTATCTTTTATTGGGGAAATGTATAAACATTTAAAAACATATCTAATCATATTTTAGTTATTTCTATCCATTCCCGCCAGTACAACAGCTACTTGTTAACTAACAATTAAAATAATATTATTTTATTACTAGTGTGCTACGTATGTTTCAAAGAAACTCATCATTGCGTATCAGGTACGCTATCGAACATAGAAACCCCTTTAAAATAAAATTAATATTTAATTCGTAAATATTAATAAATATGAAAATTATTTATTGTTTATTTACCTGGGATGTTACATCCTTCCCCCCTTTTGGGAATTGCGTCCTCGCAATTTTATTCACTTATCAAAATAAGTGGGGGTATTTATCCCTCATAGCATTTTCAGATCCCCACATTGCCTCTTAAATCACATGGGTTTTCCACAAAACCTTTACCTGATGAATCACCTTATTCCGTAACACTTTCTCCCTGTGGTCAAGAATCTGGACCGGTTGTTCCTCATAAGATAGGTTCTCTTCCAGCTGAACTACCTCTGGGCTCAAAACATGAGATGGATCTGGCATATACTTTCTCAACATCGAAACATGAAAAACGTTGTGTTCCTGAGATAAACTCGGAGGTAAACCCACTCGGTATGCAACTGATGCAACTCTTTCCAGAATTTCGTATGGTCCAACGAACCTTGGACTCAACTTTCCTTTCTTACCAAATCTCATCACACTTTTACAAGGAGAAACCTTGAGAAAATCATGATCACCTACCTCGAAAGATAGATCCTTCCTCCGGTTATCCGCATAACTCTTCTGCCTGCTCTGAGCTGTTCTCATGTGCTTCTGAATCAGCTGAACTTTTTCTGCCAACTCTTCTACCAATTCTCGTCCCATCAACTTCCTTTCACCAACTTCATCCCAGAAAGCTAGAGTTCGACACCGCTTCCCATATAATGCCTAAAATGGTGCCATCTGTATACTGGAATGAAAACTGTTATTATAAGAAAACTCAACCAAAGAAAGATGTTGGTCCCAACTTCCCTGATAATCCATAGAACAAGATCGTAGCATATCCTCCAATGACTGGATTGTTTGTTCTGACTGCCCATATGATTGAGGATGAAAAGCTGTACTAAAATTTAATTCAGTACCCAACGAGTTCTGAAGGCCTTTCCAAAAGTTAGAAGTAAACCTGGGATCACAATCTGATACAATGGAGAGAGGAACTCCATGTAACCTGACTATCTTTTTAAGATACAAACGGGAAAGTTGATCAAGAGAGAAAGTATCTCGTATAGCAAGGAAATGAGCATATTTGGTCAAGCGATCAACAATAACCCAGATTGCATTATTACCTTGAGATGTCTTCGGTAATCCAACAACAAAGTCCATGGATATATTCTCCCATGTCCACTCTGGAACTGGTAAATGCTGAAGCATCCCTTTCGGTAACTGCCTCTCTGCTTTAACCTGTTGACATGTTAAACACTTCACAGTATAATCAGCAATGTCTCTTTTCATTCCATCCCACTAGTAATACTCCCGCAGACCTCTGTACATCTTAGTACTTCCAGGATGAAAAAACAACTCATTCTTCAACTGTGAATCACAAGGCACACATAACCTCTTCACAAACCTCAAAACACAAACACAAACTTATCCAAGAACTCATGGAAAATTTTATTCATAAGGTCCATGAATACAGCAGGTGCATTGGTTAACCCAAAAGGCATAACTACAAATTCATAATGGCCATATCTAGTACGGAACGCAGTTTTTGGAACGTCTGCTTCTTTTACTTTCAACTGATGGTACCCCGACCTCAAGTCAATCTTCGAAAAATACTGAGCTCCCTGGAGCTGATACCACTTCATTCGATGGCCCAACATCTGCTGAAGTTGTTGCAAAGGATTTCTCCACCCCTTTCTGCTTGTAGTCTGGCTGCATTCCCCCAGTTGAGTTCTTCGTTGGACACTCGTTTGCATAATGACCCATTTCATTACACTTAAAACATCTTACCGTTGGCTTTTCATTTCCTTCTTGATCATCTTCCTTACAGTTACGAGCAATATGACCAGACTTACCACACCGAAAGCACTTAACAGACTTGGATAAACATTCTCCAGGATGCATTTTACCACACTTCTCACAGGATGGATATTTGGTTTTCTTACCTCCTTGCTTCTTTGATGAATTCTTCCCCTTTTCCTGCCAACTAGATCTCTTATTCTGTTGTTTTTCATAGAACACCTTATCATCGTCAAACTCCATTTCCACCTTCTCCGCACATCGAACAAGTTTTTCATAACTTTTGAACTCACGAGAAGCTAAAGCCCTTCGATACTTTGGCTTTAACCCTGAGTAAAAACGGTTTATTTTACTATCAAGATCTCGTATGATGTTTGGAGCATACCTTGCCAATCGAGTGAACTTTTCTTCATAAGCATCCACTGAATCATCCTCCTGCCTCAATTCTAGGAACTGTTTTCCCATCCTAAGACGAACCACCTTAGGAAAATATTTCTCAAGAAACATACCTTTGAATTCGTCCTAGTGAATATCCTCAATCTCATCACTATCCCTTATATTTTTCACCCTCGACCACCACTGATCAGCTTCACCTTCAAAACGGTAAACAACAAGACTAACCTTTTGATGTTCTGAACACCCCATGACATCAAAAATCTTCTCCAGTGCTTTAATCCACCCTTCAGCTAGCACAGGGTCAGATGATCCTCTGAATGATGGTGGATGTTGCCTCATGAAATGTTCCACCACTGACATTTTCCTCTGCGATTGATCTGGATGATCTCGTGCATGGATACCACCACCATTTATAGCCTGAGTCAACTATGCCATCACTGCAACAAACTGTTCAATTCTGATTCCGACCATCTCAGGTTGCTGATTTGGAAGGTTATCTTCCTCCTGATGTCGTCCCAACATAGCTGCTTTGTTTCCTCTGCGGAAAACCATTCTGAACACAGAAATATCTTAGGCGAAGCAACATGGTAATCCGTAAATGCTATATCATTTCAATCATATTATAATTTAACACTTTTCTAACTCCTAAAGTTGTCTAAACCGTCCTCTGATACCAACTATAAGGCCCCAGCCTTAAACCTTACTTATTATTGAATTAAATGAATAATTCACATTGAGGATCTTTTCAGGTTTAGAGTTTTAGAGAATTAGAACATAACTATTACATCTTAAAAGATTACAAAGTAGACACTTCTACTAAGTCTCCATAAAATAAAAACTCTTAAAAAGAAAGATGTCTAGATTCCATGTTTTAGATAGCATGAAATTCACTTGATCCCATCCTTGACCTTATTCCACTTTAAGTCCTGTGAAAAACATTTCGAAAAACTTGGGGTGAGCCTAACAAGCTCAGTAAGGGATACAGAAAGAATGAAAACTGTTAGTTTTTCAAACATCAAGTAAAACATATATACTCTATCCAAGTAATACCTTCACCTTCATGAAGTAGTAAAAAAAAACTCTTCACGGAATAATGTATCATTACTTACCTTTTTGTAACCAAAGGATTACCATAAAACCCATATAAAGAACAAATAGAATATATAAAGGTAACTTGGGACATAAACATACTTAAGTGGAATAACCATACGGTTGACTTCCACACATATCACTTAATGGAATAGCCATACGGCCAATTTCCATACATACTTAATGGAATTTCCATACGGCCGACTTCCATACCCAATGCATTGGAGGTTATAACGTAACCACCCGTCCTAGTATTCACGGCACCACCCGTCATATGGTTTATAACGTAACCACCCGTTAAAATGTCCAAGTACCAATATAAAATCATAAAACATAAAACCAATATAAAGGAATGATAACATTTCCACATTTCAATCACAATATATCATAAATATATTGACATAATAGAATCCTTTTTCAAAACCATTTTCAATACCAAAATACATAAAAGAGTATATGGTATTTATTTTATTCTAAAAACATTACGGCTTGTTGAGAAATCCAAAGATCAAATAATACTCGCGGCGGCGGAAAAAGGTCGTTGTCACCGCGTACGTTAAAAAAACATTCCTTTTTGTCGTTTAGTAAAACACTTCTTAGAAAAAGATTCCTTTTGTATAAAAGTAAAAGTCAAAGGAGTTTATAAACCGTATAAAAGAAATTTGTGTATAAAACGAAATATGCCTCAATGAAAGGAGATTGAGACGAAGTCCCTTACCTCGGGTCCGACTTGACTCGATCGTTCTTTTAACGTCCTGAATAATAAACTTGAGTTAATTTATACTTGATTAAGAACCTTTTTAAAGTTCATTATTCCTTTTATATCACTTATTGCCATGTTATAAACATTATGTAACCATTTAAGTTAATAATGTTTATTTTGTCAATATTTGGTTCTTAAGTCGAAAGTTGACTTCTTACAATTACATGTTGTTCGTGTGGTCAAAAGTTCTTTATATCCAGAATGAAATTCCTGATTTGGATATCATATATATCATATATATCCAGCATATACATGTATTTATAATATTACATAATCATTTAGAGGTAAGAAATGAAATTCACCGTTCATGGAGACGGTAAGCCGTACGTACGCATGAACGCTACTTTCATTTCTTTGTCATATTAGTGGAATTAAAACTAAATGAGAAATATGTATATTTTAATTCCAGAATTATATTCATCATTTAGATATATCATTAATTATATATATACATTATATACATGTAATTTTAATAGTACATTACATTTGGGGATAAGAAATGAAATGCACCGTTCATGGAGACGGTAAGCCGTACGTACGCATGAACGCTACTTTAATTTCTATCTCATACTTTAATGGAAAGAAATAATAAGGATATATAGGTATATTATAATTCTAGTATAAAATCATATATAATAACTTTAAATCCATCCTTTACACGTCCCACATATGGCATTAACGGATCACATCACTTTTAGGGGGCGGTAGTCCGCACTTCCTTAAATGAAGATATCGTGTTTACCCATAATGGAAACCATAAAGGTATGCCAAAAATGAAAAATACATAAGCTTAAAGAAAACATAAACATATTATATATAATATATAAAAATATTGACATCATAATGGCCACCCTTGAAGGTGTTAAATGAGTATTGAACAATCATCGTTTCGGGAGGCAGAATTTCGCCATCCACGGAAACCGTATGTTCTTTACCCATTTGATGTAGTTGTGTGAGAGTGTAGCTCAAATAAATATTATAAAAACATCCTAGTATATTGAAGATACTGGTGTTGTTAAAAAATAAGTAAATAAAAATAGTTTAGAGGGTTGGAGAAGCAAAATAAAACAAATGAACAAGAGAGAATGAATTACCTTTAAAAGTGTAACTCCCTTTTGATTTGAGCCTAAAGGCTTCCTTTGAAAGGATTATGCCCAAAGGGAATCCTCTAGGATGAGGATAGGGATGTGGAGAGAGTAATTGGGCAGGGTTTGGCCGAGCCAAAGGCTTGAGAAGTGTGAGAAATGAGGTAGAGGTGGGGGCCTTTTATAAGAGGAGAGGAGGGGAACTTTTGGAAAGTAAAGAAATATTACTTTATTTGAAAATGTGTTTCTGTTTTAAAAGGTCCCACATTGATATAATTCGTGTATAAGGTGATAAGGGTTCGAAATCCACTCATCCAATTGGTTTTGGCCATGTGTAGGTTTTAGAGTTTTCATTATCTTTCCATTTTATTTAAATCGTCAAATAATGATGTCATCACTGCATCATTATTATGTCATATATAATTTAATTTATTTAATGTCTAAAAATTATAAAAAAAATACTATGATGTAGGAAATCCTTTTATATTTCCAATGAATATTTATAATCAAAATTTTGACTTGAATAACCCCACTCAAAAATTATTTTAGTAAAACAATTTATGTTAGTGTCATTTTCACTTTAACATTAAATAAAAATATATTAATGTCATTTTCCAACTAAAGTAGCTCCATGGGGTCCCCAAGTTGGACCATGGCTTGTCTTGGTCGGCCTTGACTCACCCAATAGGTGTAGGACATGTTTCATGGTGTTTTTACATTCTTATAATATCATTTTTACCTTAAATTACACTAATTACCTCTAATCGCGATTAATGAAAAAAAATTACTATTCACCAAAAAATTATTTTAATCTCATTGAACCACATTTTACTTATTAATGACAACCATGTATGTAGGATTTTCAAAATTCAATACACATTAGTGGTAAACTTTCATTTAACTGAAAAATCAGTTTGCTTGATTACCATTTAGTGGTTTCACTATTCATCAAAAATTGAAGTTTTTCAGAAAATTACCAAAAATTCACCCTAAGCTATATTTGATATTCCGAATTCAAAAATGAAGTCCATTTTACAAAATTCAAAACATATAAGTCAAATTAATTAATTTAATAATTAATTCCCACTGTCATGACAAATAGCGTGTTTTTGCGAAACAATAAGTATCAAAAGATTGACACCAGTTTAAGTCCAATTTCAAAGTGAAATTGATTCCAATGACCACCATTGGATTAACTGGTAAAAATATTTTCTAATTTCACTTTAAAACCAATTAAAATAATAATCTAATCATATAAATAAATTAGATTAAAACGGGGTTTTGAATTAAAATACAACATTTTACACTATTCATAAAAAATGAACTTTATCAGAAAGGTACCAAAAATTTACACAAAGTAAATTTTGATGTACCGATTCTAAAGAAGAGTTATATTTGGTCCAAAATAAAGTATAAGAGTGATCAAAACTATATTTAATTATGGTTCACCATTAAAAGGTGATAAGTGAACCTTTAGTGAAAATTAGAGTATATATGCCCTAAAATTGAACTCTTTCCGTGTTTTAAGCCTTTATCTTTTATTGGGTAAATATATAAACATTTAAAAACATATCAAATCATATTTTAGTTATTTCTATCCATTCCCGCTAGTACAACGGCTACTTGTTAACTAACATTTAAAATAATATTATTTTATTACTAGTGTGCTACGTAAGTTTCAAAGAAACTCATCGTTGCGTATCGGGTACGCTATCGAACATAGCAACCCCTTTAAAATAAAATTAATATTTAATTCGTAAATATTAATAAATATGAAAATTCTTTATTCTTTATTTACCTGGGATGTTACAGAAGATAATGAAACTAATGATTTTCCTAAAAAGTAAAAGGTTCCTAATGAAATTTTTCTATCCAATATACATCCCCAAATAATCATTTCAATATAAAATAATATTAAAATCAGATGTTTGGGGGTAAATAAGAGTTTGATACATAGTTCCTTTTAAAGAACTAATAATTATTTCAACAATAGTAATATGCGACACTTTTGGAATTATTGAAAACTAAAATAAATACTTATAGAAAACATAATGTATGGTATGCTAGTAATAAAACATAACTAAAAATAATACCTCTATATAACTTGTTTCGAACTCATTTTCCATCATTATACATATCATGTTTTATATTGGTATAGATTGAAGTTATATATGGAATGTTGTTATAAAGTCCAAACATGATCAATAAATCTATGATATACTTAATTTGATTTAAAAAAATCCAATTTTTTTTTTAATAAAGTTGAAATCCAAAAATAAAAGTCAGTTCTCCCATCAAACACATTTAAAATTATTTTTTTATTAAATTTTAAAATTCATGAATATACATTTTATTAGAAGAACCAAAAATAACACCATCAACATAAATTTGAACTAATACAATAGTAGAAAAAAAAGTTTTCTTAAAATGTGTTAGATCTACCAAACCCAAAGGAAATATATTTTTCAAAAAACAAATAACATAATATCTCATACCAATATTGGGTTCTTGTTTGAGGACATGTAGAGACATAGTATGTTTTAAAACCGAATTCAGTTTTTAAGTATTTTCAAAATCTGTATGTTGTTCAACATAAAAAACCATTATTAAATAACCATTTAAACAGGAATATTTAACATCCATATGATATAATTTAAATTTCATATATTATATATAAGCTAACAGGATTCTAATGGATTCTAACCTAGATATGGGTGCAAAGGGCTCGTCATAATATATTCCTTCTTCCTAATTATATCATTTGGCTCTTAATCTGGCTTTATTTTAGGTTATGATCCCTTGATCATCTTTTTTATTTTTAAAGACCAACATGGTTCCTATAATTGGATAATTGGTTAGTCTCTCTACTAGTTCCCAATCATCATTCATTCAAAATTTATTTATTTCTTCCAATTTAAAAAGAATCAAAATTTCACCATCTTTGGATTCCTCTATAGTTTTATGTTTTAATGGGGGTAGAAGTTAGAGAATTTTTCTAGGTGTCCTATGTTTATTTTGGTTCTAATTCATGTTTCTAGATATAATATTATAGTTTCTAGTGTATGGTTATCTAGGGTTAAAGATTTCATAAGTTAAATAGTTTCATGTTTTTCAGTATCACGTTCTTATGAACTGGATTGAATTTTATTAATATCATTTTCAAAAATAATTTTTAACAATTATAAGTCTCATGTTTTTAAAAGAGTTCGTGACATCATTATTTTTATCTTCCTCTATAACAAAAGGTCCATTCTCATCAAAATTCACATGAAATTATTCTTAAGAAATCATTGAATTCTTATTAAACACTCTACATGCTTTAGCGGTTGCAATAATATCATAAAAATATTGATTCATTAGATTTTGTATCGAACTTACCAATGTTTTCCTTAGTATTCAAGATACAAACCTTGCATCCCAAAACATTAAATTACTTTACTTTTAGTTTTTTGTTATTCCAAAGTACATATGGTGTCTTTTTAAAAATATGTCTAATTAAAACACTATTCATGATATAGCAGTCTATTCTTATGATTTCTTCTTAAATATATGTAGGAAGAATGTATTCATTCAACATAGTACTATCTATTTCTTAAATAGTTATATTTCACCTTTAAACAATTTAATTTTTTTGTGTGGTGTTATTGCTGTAGAGAAGGTGTGTTTAACACCAATATTTGAGAAAAAAGTATTAAATTTTTTATTCTAAAATTTTCATCCATGATCACTTCTAAATAAAATTATTTTAAAAACATTCTCATTTTGACCAATTTCTCATAATCTTTTTAAAATATAAAAAACATCACTCTTGAGTATTATAGTAAATCAGAAATAATCATCAAAGAAAACATAAACATATAATTTAACATCCAAGAATTCTCCTTTGGATGGTTCAAAAAAATCTATATGGATAGGTTGTAAAGGTTTAAATGTAGTAATTTTGTTAACATATTTGAACGAAAATTTGTGTTGCTTTCCAATTTGGCCTGCACCATAGAATCATTCATTGTCAAATATAAGACTAAGAAAATAAAAAACTAACTATTTCAGGAAAAATTCATGAAATGAATAAATAATACATTATCTATGTATTCTAACCATGATACATTTTTCTTATTAGATAAACAATTCACATTCTATTTACAAAGAGAATTTAAAACCAAATTATAAAAACTACCAACTTTTGCTGCCCTAAACATAAGAAAAATATATTTAAACACATATCATAAATCATTATAAAAATAAGCATAAAAACCGTCATCACAATTTTGAGAAAAACATATCAGATTGTGCTTTATCCTTTCCATATATTACAGTTTTTTGATTAAAATAGTTTTTGGATCTACAACAGTTCCTAACCCAACTATTTTCCTTTTGAATTTTTACCAAAAGTTACAAGAAACCCATACATTTGTTTCAGTGTATGAAAAATTGATGGGTCTCAAATCATATTCCTAGAACAACTATAGTCCATATACCATATATCATTTTTTCCCTAGGGCCTATTTCCTGTAAAAGAATTTATACAAATGTAGGTTTTGGCACCCATAATTTCTTGGGTCCAGTAGTGTTACCTAGCAATGATCTAGTAATCTAGAACTTCTTTTCTTTTCATAAATCATATCATTTTCTTCATACAATGTTTTGGAAATAAAATCTCTTTTATTAGCACAAATTTGAGAATTTTTCAAATAATATTTAGTTGTGACATTGAAATTTGTTCTTAAATGATAAAAGGTTGGATTTTAATAATTTGGATCAAAATAGTTTTTATACAATTTATACTTATCAACCTTGCTTCCTATTCCATATCATTCCCTTTTAAGGATGTTATTTCTAAGAATCTCATTGAAATTTTTTTCTCATTTAGTAAAAAGAAGAGAATCACTCTTATATAATTCCACTTCATCCTATAATTATTATTTTTTCATTATCGATACTGTTTCATGTTGATGAATTTAATTTTTCAATTAGCTCATTATGTTCTTTTATCAAGGTATCTATTTCACCTAAAATAACTTGATGTCTATTTTTTAAATACATGTGATTTTTTGTTATTTAATCATATTTTTATTCTGACATATAAATGTAAGCATCTAGTTTATCAGTTGAGAAACTGGTAGTATAATTATTAGAAGACTAACATGTTTTTACCGTTTCATATACTTATTTGGCCCTAAACCATGTGTTGGACTTTAGATTCGATTGACCCTTTACTGAATCAATCATTAAAGAACTGTTGGAGTCTTTAGATACACTCATTGTGGATTTTATTTCTCTTTCCCCTCTGTTCCCATAAAATTAATTCTTATGATATAACTTTTCTGGTCTTTTCCATTCATCTTTCAATTCAGTGTAATGTAATCCAATATGGCCCATTTTTTCATTCATAACATCGAACTTATCTTGGTTATTTTTATCCTTATTAATGGATTATATAAAACCAATTTTCTTATTGTATTACTTGTCAATCATTCTGGCCAGTTGGGCCAGTTCCATTTTAGAGTCAGAGGAATCTGAATATTTCCCTTCTTTGACATCTTGATTTGATATTCTTATATTCTTCTAAAATATAACATTTGGAGTAGTATTTTATTTCATTACTATAATCATACGATATTTAGATTCGTATTTTATTTATGCTTCATACATAATCTATGTTATAATTAGTTCGTTCACTATCAGATCATTGACATGTGATGATAGGTGAATAGTAGAAGATATTAAATTATATCTAAAAATTAGTAATCTAAATAATTTCAAAGCTTGACCAGACTGTTTGATGGGTTATTCTAGGTATGTAAAGTTTTACGCAATTTCTATAAGCCTTCCATTAATCTGCATGATAATTTTCCTATCAAACATTCTAAACGAAATTAAAATTTAATTTAGATTTAACATACCTCATCTGCTCACGTTATCTATTCCTTCAAATGAAACTTCAATAGTTTGCCTCATTTCACAGGTAGTAGAATGTTTTGATACACGATTGAACTCATCGAGTCCAAGATCATAGATAATATCATTCATAGAATTTTATTTGATATCATACTCATCTTCTGTTTTAGCCCACCCTATTTTTCATTTTTCAATGATCTTATAAGCTGTAATGATTTTTGAGTTGAATCTGAATCCATGATTCCATAGATAGATAATGATTCAATATTTCCAACATCCATAATTTTTACCATTACAATACGGAGCACATAACAGTGACATTCTGTCTCTCGGATCATTTATTTCCATATTTTCATAGACCTTATACATTTTATAATGTGACAACTTTATCCAAAATATAACCTGTGATACCAATTTTTAGGTTGGAATATAAAAAGTAAGACATAAGAGGGGGTGAATTCTGTTATTTAAAATTCTTCCACAATTCTTAATTTTGACACCCTCTATAATTTATACAGATATGCAGTTTTTTTATTCTATAAGGAAAGTATGCTATGGAAAAATAGAAATAAAGAACACATAATTTTATAGTTGTTCAGGGCGCAAGGATCCCCTAGTCTACTCTACAAATAACTCTCTATATGAGCTTGGGGATTTCAAAAGTATGAGCCTCTTATCAAAAGAGAAATGTTCCATGGCTAAGTGCAGGTAGTTGAAACCTTTTCAAACTAGACTAATTACAAAAACATTTGGTGTTATAATAGAAAACAAAATATGCACATCTTAGATAGATAAGTTGATACATCACCAAAAATGAGTTTGATTATTTGAAACTCCAATAATTAAGAAGAATTTGATTTTAAATGTTTGGGTTGTTCTACACATTTGATGCAGCAAAAGATTAAAAAAATATGGATCTTATTATTCAGAATAGAATATCTTTATGAATGAAACAGTATGAAGCGATCCTCATTGCAAAAAATATCTTTAATAAGGTTTCAACATAAACAATTGTAAAATATTGAACATTTATATCTCCAAAGTGTATCATCATTTAGAATCGATCATCCATGGAAATAGCATTTGAAAAGTTAATTTCAATAATAAAGTCTTAAATGTGATTATCTTATCACCTACATATATATATTTGAAGAAATAGTCTAAAGGAACATATTGAACAAAAAACATGCTTTGATATTCTAGATCAGAAATGATATTCTGATTGATCATGGAAATTTTCATTTCAATTAACATGGGGATTTGAGACAACTCTTAAGAATTTTCAAGATTTTATCTCATGAACATGCTTCATTGAAACAATCAAAATAGTCATTAAATGAATCTTCAATTCTGACTCAACCACTACATTAATCAAAGAAAGAAATCTATGGATTGAAAAACATCACCATTGAGACCAAAATGTTGGGTTAAGCTTCATAGAGTTGGGTTCTAATCAATAGAGCGTAGAGAACCAATTAGTTTTGGGATGATAATCCATACGTTCATCCTTTTCAACATCAAATCTAGAACCTATAATTGATTACCAAATATATTCAACTTTATTTAATGTAGGTTATGAACAATGAATCTATACTTTAATGTAAGGTTTATGATGCATACATTTTTCAATTTTCCAAACGTAAGGTTGATGATCGAAACAAACACTCATTAGCATAATGTAGGTTTGATATCAGAAGAAAGTGATATATTTTCAGCGTATTGTTGGGATAATGAGCCATACATTTATTTTCTGAATGTATCGTTGAAGAAAATGTTTCTAGATTAATTAATGGGATTCTAAATTCATTTAAAAAAATATAATGTCCTTTAAATCTCACCCAACAAAATATCATTATAAAATAAATAGTTGTACTTGTGAACATCAAATTCAACATAAATTATTGAGTATTGTTGAGAGAATACATGCCCAAACTCTACTCGAAATAAGAAACCTATAGTGGGGATACATTTGAATATATATCTAGTGATCAAGTTATATAGAATGTCTATGATGGAAGATATAACTTGAACCCAAACTTCATTCCCTTCAATAATGAAACCACCCTAGAGGACCATTAATGATTCTCTATCATAAGAGGTGTCAAGAAAATTAAATATTGTAAATGTCAACATGCCTTTATTTGGTTTCTTCCAACAAATACCATGAATTGAATTGGTTCACTATGAAATGTATACCAAAACTAATATAAAAAGATATAAATAGGTGACCCTAGTCATAAATATTTCTACTTTAACTTCCAATAAAATTTCAAGACTCATATATTTTCAACAACTCTTACACTATAATAGAGCTTACTCTTTCAAATGCACTTTTTTTTTTGTCTTCAATTAAAGTAGTGCTGTATGTAATTTATTTCATACTACTGAAAATAAAACATAAACCAATAAGTGAGGTTGTATAATTGGTTAACCAAACCAGATCCAATGTATTAATATTTTTGAATTATGTTTTGGTAAGAGAGAATATAATTTTTTTCCCAGTTAAATTTTATTCTTTTTAAAAAAGAATGGAAGAAAAGTGAAGGTCCATCCCCAACTATATCTTGTTTTCCATTTATTAAGACATATGAAAAATTAATAAATGTTTATAAAATAACAATTTCATTTTATTTTGGATTTGAAACTATGAATTTCAATATTTTGGATTTAATAAAATATCTACAAAATGAACCATCTATTTTCACAAATTATCACTATAAAATTTCATATTGTTCTAGGTATGAAATTAAAATATTAGATGAAATAATTAAACTCATTGTAGCATTAGAGTTAATTTATTATATTGGAAATTTTTGTTTTAGGTAATGAGTTAAATGTAGAACGCATATTCTATAGTGACTAGTTTGAGGAGTTAGATGAATAATATTTCAATGAAAAACATAAATCTGGTACTATCACTTATTATTTACATATACAATTTTAAAACATCAAAAATAACTAGGTTGAAAATATCTTTTGAATTCCCCATGAACTAGAACTGATGTTTTCTACCCTGTAATTAAAAATATTTATTTTTGAAAGAAATAAAAAAACCAACATGTTATAATTTAAAAATAATAGAACCAAATTAAGAACAATAATTGTTGAATATTTTGAAATAATATTTTAGGAAAATAAGTTTGTCACTATAGGATGTCACATGGATTATTCCCAAAACCTATGTGCAAATGATTCTATAATAAAATTTGTCAACAACTATGTGAAATCTCTAATGTAGGCTCCACCCCACTTTCATGAAAGTTTTAAAAGGAAAAATTTAAAGATTATTTGGAGTTAGTGTCATTTACCTAATTTTGGACTCACAATGGGTGATACCTTTTAAGATAGTGCCCAAAAAGATAGGATTCACCAATATAAAAATAGAGAATAATCAACTGGTGCACATTTGGATTTAGAATAGTGTTAGGTTTTATATTGAATATTGAAAACGAAATTATGTGACCTAAAAAGGCCATTTCACCATCATTATATACATAATATGTTTTAGAAGAAATATGTGAAAGGACATTATTATTTTCATGACAGATTCTATTGTCATATTTTCAATTTTATAACTCTAAAATATCAGTATAAAATCAAATTCACCTATCCCACTAGTACATTTATATAATAAAGGATTAGCTTTGGGTTAGGAAATTTTCCAATTACATATCAATGATCAATTAAAAGAAAAAAATTTGATCTAATTGAGAGATGTATATAGTTATTTCGTGAAAATGTACTTTGTATAGAACATTCATTGAAATAATTCCCAAAATTATGAAATTGTTTTAAATTAATAAATTGAAAATTGACAGTTTTTAAACTTTAAAAAAATGTTATTTCATGGTGGGAAATGGAATTTTTTGGGCAACATAATTTATATGGATGGAATTGAATTGTATTAGGCCATAATTGACATTATCTTTATAATAAGCTATACCATCACTATAATTCACATTAGAATAATTTTAGTTTCTAATATATTATAAAAATATTTGATAAATAATTTAGATAAATTTATTATCCCTTGATCTACCATCTCAAAAAGGAAAATAAATTTTTTATTAATGATTCATGAAAATAAATCCTTGATAGAATCAATAAATATTATCTAAAACCCCTTTAATACCTCCCCTAGACATTAATGAACCTTTTTAAGTATCATTTGATTATTTCATTAAGTAATTATAATAAATAAATCTTCATAAACTCTGGACTTATCTTAAATCATTTATATAACACAAAATAATATGTCTATATATATTTTTGTTTCATTATACAAATTTATCAATATTTTTCAAAATGTAAAGTTAATATTTACTATGATCATTAATTTATGAGATATTTGACAAATTAGGATCATGAAAATTCCTGATTAGTGAGTTGAATGCTTATGATAGAATAATTCATCTTGGAGATCAAGGAAAATAAAGGATATGATATTTTTTACAGAATGTATGATTACATTTCCCATCATTGAAGATGTTGGAACCCAAACACAGATAACCCTAGATAAATCTCTACCTAGAGAGTACCTGTATAATGTCACCCTAATGCCCTAATATAATAAAAATTTGAACTTATTGGTCAAATAGAAGGTATAATGTATTTTCATAAGAGAAAAATTCACATGTTAAAATAAAATTAAAAATATTATTTCTATGAGGAGCCTTACATATTAAAAATACTTAGTGATAAATTAATTAAAAAGTGTGTTTGTAATGAAAAGGTAAAATTTATGCTTATATTTTATCGTAATCATGTATGGGGCGGCCACTTTAAAACTCAATGAACAACATTATTTTTTTATAAACTAGTTTTATTTGGAACTATATTTGATATTTAAATTATTCTTTCAAATCAAATCATCATCTATCATTATACTCAAGGATCTTCTAAAAGATACGAAACTACCCAACAACCTTTTACATTATTTTTGAAATATGTGATTTGTGGGGATTAAATTTCAAGAGCTAATTTCTAATATTTATAATTTTACTATATCTTGATATTAGTATAATTTTATTCTAAATGTAGTAATAGAAATAAAACCTAAATTGATGTTTTAAATATGTTATGAATTTTATAAGATCAACTGTCCTTTTGGTTTTGTGTTCTTAAAGAAACAATTATTGATCATGGATCCCAATTCTTCAATAATATCCTAAAACACATCATTAGGAAATATGTAGTTTATTATCCTAAGTCACCAATTATATACCAACCATAAAGAAATGGACATTATGACATATTAGATAGAGAAATAATTATTACATGGAAGGGAAAATTCATCCCAACAAGATATATTGGATTAAGAAATAGAACGAAGCACTATGGGTATTTATAATATCCATCAAAACACTGCAAAGAATTTCCACTTAAAGAATGATTTATTTAAAATCTTCTAACATACCTATTAAATTACAGAAAAATTCCTATTTCGAAGAGAAGAAGATAAATTTGGAATTCAGAAAGGATATAAAGTAGAGTACCCTCTAAATTATGGAGATATAAGTGTTAAAAAAAGAGGAACATGAAAATTCCTTATTGTAAAAGGATAATTGTAGAAATTTACTTGGAATAATCATTCAAAAATGGAATTTTAATATGGTAAAAAGTGATGTTACTCACCTCTTGGTTGAATCTCATGGCCTGTGGAATTCATTAAAAATTGATTGATCAATTTTCAATGACTCATACATATCTATTTGGTATAGTGGAGATCAAATTCGATGAAAGAAAAAAGATCATTAAATTGAATATCTGATAGTTGTACAAATTTCATGATGATTTGTTAATGAGTCAAATAAATATGTCAAAAATCCACATGACTGAATTTGAATAAGTACATATAGGTTATTACTTTCATTAACACTAGTCAAAATATACACATTATATGTATGTCATTCCTCGGTAAATTAATTATTAAATTAATTTAATTTTGTGTATAAGATAAGTTTAGAGGGAGTGAAGACCAAATATATTAGGGTGTAAGTAATTTATTTTATTTTTTATTACTTTTATGTGTATTTTTCCAGGAAAAAATATAAAAGAAATACAAACACTATAAATACAATATTTTCAAGATACAATTTTTTTGATATGATATGTTTTTTAAAATTTATATTTTTTTATGTGTTTTTGGAAAATAAAAACAATTATAAAATATATCTATACTAGTGTAAAATATATAAAAGTTTTGAGGGTTTGGAAATCCTAAAACTGTTGTATTTTTATCCTTACTATGTAAATTCTACCCCCAATTTCATAGATATTTTTTCTTGGAAAAATGAAAATGAGCGCCATATGACATTTTTTTATAGAACCATAATTTTTAAAGGACTAAAATAGAGTGATAAACTAAAACCTAGGAAACATATCTTTTATTAAATACAATACCAAATGAATACAATTCAAAATACATTCATATAATTCATTTGAAACAAGATTAAAATTGGTAATTATTATCCCACATGATGTTTTGAGACAGTTAGAAACTCGATGTGTGAGTTATAGAAATAAGTTATTTTCAAATACCTTGGATGGGGAACAATCAATAAGTGATAAATTAATCAATTGATGGATTTAAGTGAGGGGAAGGATATGCCAATCCGAAAAAGGAGAAATTGTAACATCCCACGTAAATAAAGAATATGACATTTTTATATTTATTAAAATTTATGAATAAAATATTAATATTACTTTAAAGTGGATTCTATGTTTGATGGTGTACCCAATATGCAACAATGAGTTTCTTTGAAATCTTACGTTGCACACTAATAATATAATAATATTATTTTAAATGGTAGTAAACGCCTAGCTGTTGTAAGGGCAAGAATGAATAGAACTAACTAAAAAATGATTATATATGTTTGTCAAATATTTTAACAATTACCCAATAAATTATAGAGGCTTAAAATGTGAATGAATCCAATTTTAAGCATAAATATTCTAATATTCTTTAAAAGGTTGATTATCCTTCTTTTGATGGAAAACCATTTTTAAATATAGTTTTTTGTCACTATTATATGTTATATTCAACAAAATAAAATCATTCTTTAGAATCAAGACATCAAAATTTACTTTGTGTAAATTTTTGGTATTTTTCTGATAAAGTTCATTTTTTAATGAATAGTGAAAATGTTGTATTTTAATTCAAAGCCTCCTTTTTAATCTAATTTATTTATATAGTCATATTATCTTTTTAATTGGTTTTAAAGTTTAATTATAATATTTTATTACCATTTAATCCAATCTTGGTCAATATAATTAATTTTACTTTGAAAATATACATAAACAAGTAAAATCATTTGATAAATATTGTTTCTTAAAAACACGTTATTTGTTTTGAAAGTGGTAATTAACTATATAATTTTTTAATGAAACTTCTATGTTTTGAATTAGGTAAAATGGAAAACATTTTTTAATTTGGAATATCAAATATATCTTAGGTTGAATTTTGGTATTTTTCTGATAATGTTCATTTTTAATGAATAGTGAAAAAAACAACATTTTAATTCAAAACTACCTTTTCATCCAATTTATTTATATAGTTATATTGTCATTTTAATTGGTTTGAAGGTGTAATTTAATTATGTTTTTTATCATTTAATACAATTTTGTTAATTTGATGTAATTTCACTTTTAAATTGGATATAAAGACAAATCAATCTTTTGGTATATTTTACTTCTTAATGACCCATCTTTGGTTTTGATAACATGAATTATTTTTAAATTTATTACTGAAATTTATGTGTTTGGAATTTGGTAAAATGGATTCTATATTTGGAATCAGAATGTCCAAATTATATAATTAATTAGGTAGTTAAGTGTAGTAAAATAATATCATAATAATATAAAATGACCCCAAAATGTGTCCAAATCCACTTTTTTGAGTAATGGCCAACCATGAGAAGATTTTTACCAAACTTCAGGTCCCATGGAGTCACATGGGTGTGATTGTGACATTTATGACATTATTTTAAAAAAAGAAGAGAATTACAAAAAAAATTTGTATATCCCAAGTAAAAAAAATTAATTTTGTTTTCATAAATGATATCTTAGGCTATAAATAATCATTGGAAAGCGGAAAATATGTCCTACATATTGGAATTTGTTTTAAAAATTTTATATATTAAATAAATTAATTTATTTATGACCCCATGATGATGCAATGATTACCTCATTAATGAACGATTTAAATAAAATGAAAAGATAACGTAAAATCTAAGAATTAAACTTCTCAAAAACCAATTGTATGGGTGGAGTTATAACACTTATCACCTTATCCTAAAAATATATCATTTTGGTACCTTTAAAATTAGAAAATCAATTTATAATAAAGTAATATTTCAAGACTTTATAAAAGTGACCCTCCTCCCTATTATTAAAGGCCCCCACCTCTACCCCATTAACCACACCTATCAAGACCATGGATCATCCACAATCTTCTCATATTATCTCTCAACATCCCTCTCTTACTCCTAGAAGCCTCACTTTGGGCAGAAGTCTTTCCAAGGAAGCATTTGGCTCAATTCAAAAAGAGTAACTCGATTTAGTGGTAATGTCTTCTCTTGAGTTTCTTTATTTTATTTTCCCTCTTCATTAACCACTATCTTCTTATTATTTGATCCCATAATAACACCAGTATAATAAATATTCTAGGATATTGTTATGATAGGGATTATACCTACACTTACACACACCACTGTCTAATGGTTAAAGAACATACTGTTTTTGTGGTTGGTGAATTACTGCCTCACGAAACAATGATTGTTCAATGTTATTTTAACACCTATCATGGTAAAACTTTTGATGGAAATATATTTATATATTTATATATATTATATTTATGTCATCTATATGATTATTTATTTTATATTTAAAACATACCTTTATTCTTTTCATGTTGTGAAAATGCGATAATTTCATATGAGGATGTATGGAAACTGCCTCCTCAAGTGATGTGACTTGTTCATTCCCAACATGGAATTTATAAAGAATGTAATTAATGACATTATGTTACCTATATAACATATATATTATACTCTAATTATAATATATCTATGTCTAATTTAGTTTTAAAGTCAATTAATATGACAAAAATGAAAGTAGCGTTCATGTGTACGTACGGTCTACCGTATCCATGAACGGTACATTTATTTTCTTATTTCCAAACATTATCGAATATTATTAAATACATATATAATGGATATATATGATATTTAAATCATGAACACCATTTTGGAGATAATTTACTTATAACTACATGAACAATTCTCTTCAAACAAGTTCATTTTTGACTCATGTACCGAACATCGACAAAACGTATGATATGAACTCACATAATTAACTAATTGTTATAATGTGATAATATTTTATATGAATTGAATAATAATCATTAATGTAAGTCCTTAAGCAATTATAAATTGACAAAGGTTTATTATTCAAGAATAGAAAGAAACGAATAAGACAAGTCGGACATGAGGTAAGGGATTTCTTATGTCACTTTAAATTCCGTGAGATTTCCATTATTCGCCACGTATTTATTTAATGTGGTGTATTGTGTACTAAAATTTGATATATATTATCATTATTCTATCTATATTCATGGTATTCTATGATTTATTTCGTTCTTATTATCTTTTGGTCATACGACTTGATTTATTACAACGAGGTAAGGGGTTTTAATCTCACTTTTTATTCCCATGAGATTTGTTCTATATTTACCACTATCTCATTTGAGTAGTGTATTTAATACCCTTTATTCTACTCTTTGAGTATTATACATCCATTTATGGGTATTCACATCAACATTGTATGATCCTTCTTTCATAAGGTGTATGTTTCATAGGTTACCAAATCGGTAACTGAACCTTTCACCCTCTTCTTTTTAAAAAGATTTCTTTTTTGTTAGGTCTTTTAGTTTACACTTATTATGTTGGGATATGTTCTTATATATCCTTATTGCTGTAAATTTTATATCTAAGTTATTATATACCATTTTTATCTCTCATAAACTCATTTTATAAATTTTAATGTGACGTCGTTAGGCTGTCGAATTTCTGTAAGGGAACTTCGTAACCCAATTTGAATTCTTCGGGTTAAACCTCTAATTCTTGATTATGTCATGCTATGAATATGTGTGGATGACATCTGATTGTTTAACACTAAATATCCACTTATATTTTTTGTATTTATATTTTACACACATAATTATTTCATTTCTTTATCCTTGCTCTAATTTCATGATCTTTGATTGGGATTATATCTAAATTTCTTCTCATTGAGACATTTCTTGATGATATGAACATATATTAATTTTTTAAGTGTATATACAGCCCCTTTGACATTCCATATCCATATTATCTCTATACTCAAGTCATTTAAATGTTTTGAAAATGTTCTACTTTCTTGTGGATTATAATTTAAATGTTCAAAATTTAAAATGAATCTTTTAATAAAACATAGTTTTAATGGGTTTTAAAGATTTATTCTTTTAAATATTTATCATCTATGTCAAATTTTTAAAAATGGTTTTAAAAATTTATTTATATGGACATGAATGTTTTGAAAACATTTCAAAAGCTTCTAAGTGGTATGTATAAGGACCAGACCTTAAACATTACTTAATATTGAATTAAAACGAATAATTCACATTGAGGATCTTTTCAGGTTTAGAGTTTTAGAGAATTAGGACAGAACTATTACATCTCAAAGATTACAAAGTAGACACATGTACTCATTTCCATTTTTTTCATAAAATAAAAACTCTTGAATAAAAGAGTCATGTTTAGTTCCTTGTTTTAGATACCATGACATTTCCGTGATCCCATCCCTAACCCTATTCCACTTTATGTACTATGAAAAACATTACAAAAACTTGGGATGAGAATAAAAATCTCAGTAAGGCTTATAACAATACGAAAAAAAGCATTATTCCAAGTATACGTAAGAATCAATGAAATCATACTTTACTCATAAAAAAAATCACTTTATCATACCTCATGAAATCAGAAGATTTATAAATAACTAATAGAAATCATAAGACATAAAGGTAACTTGATGCATTCATAACATTATTACGTAGGTAGTAACCCTCATGGTTACATTTGGAATACCAATCACAGTATATTGCCTAAATCTCTTCTGAGAAACCTTAGAGTTTAACCCCTTCACGTTACCCAATGCATTGGAGAGCTATATCGGGATCACCAGCCTTTAGTTTATCACAGAACCACCCATCATCATAAATAATGCCCAAGAACCATACCATAATTGTATCACATAAAAATGCATAAAGGAAACATAAAATATCCATATTTCAATCACAAGATATCAATAAAACACATTGATATAATAAAAACATTATCAAAAACATTTTCAATACCAAAATAAATGAAATTTAAAACAAGGTATATATTTTTCATTTAAAAAAATTGTGGCTTGTAGAGGAATCAGAAACTCAAATAATGGTCACGACGGTGGAGAAGTCATTGTCACCACATACGTTAGACAAAAACATCCCCTTTATCATTTAGTAAAACGCTTCGTATAAAAAATATTCATTTTGAATAAAATTAAAAGTAAAAGGGTTTTATACACCATATAAAAGAATGTTTTGTATAAAACAAAATATGCCTCAATTAATGGAGTTTGAGACCAAGTCCTATACAAAGACAGTATCCTTAGATTAAGGATAACTCAATTAAATAATTTATGTGTGAAAAATATAAATACACCCAATATAAGTGGATATTAAGTGTAAGACAATCATATTAATTTACACATATTCATAGAATGACATATTCAAGGATTAAAAGTTTAACCTAAATTATTGAGTTAAGAATTTCCCTTGAAAAAATTTGACAGCTTAACGGCGTCACTTTAAAATTCAGAAAATGAGTTGATGAAGGATAAAATGGTATCTCATCACTTGGACATAAAATTTACATCAATAAGGATATATAAGAACATATCCCAACATAATAATATTTGAATTAAAAGGAAAAACAAAATAAGTCTTTTAAAATGAGGAGGGTGAAAGGTTCCCTTACGGACTTGGGTAACTTTCGAAGCGTACACCCCATGAAAGAAGGACTATTCAACATTGATGTAAATACCCATAAATGAAAGTATATTACAAAAAGAGTAGAATAATGGGAAGTACATACACCACTAAATGTAAATAGTGGAAAATGTAGAATAAATCTTATGAGAAAAAAAGGGAGATGAAAAAACACGGCAGCCTAACGGCGCCACTTAAAACATCCAAAAATGGATTTATGAGATCAAATAGGGTCTCTCATAATATGAACATAAAATGTTCTGAATTAGGAATATAACATAAATTCCCCAAAAATAAGAAATCTTAGCTTAAAAGAAATTACATAAAAGATAGTACTTAAAAAGAAAGAGAGAGGTTGGATCCCTTACCTCGTGTCCGACTTGACTCGATCGTTCTTTAATCTTCTTTAAATCGGGTAACTCCTCTTGGTTTGAACCAAAAGTGTTTCTTGAAAAGATTTATGCCTAAGGTAAGGATTCTAGGATGAAGAGAGGTATGTGGAGAGATAAAATGAGAATATCTTGGCCGATCCAATGGCTTGAGAGGTGTGGGTAAGGTGGTAGAGGTGGGGGCCTTTTATAAGAGGGAGGAGGGGTACTCTTGGAAAGTCATGAAATGTTACTTTATTATATAATGAGTTTCGGATTTTAAAGGTCCAAAAATTGTATATTTCTCGGATAATGTGATAAGGGTTAGAAATACACCCATCCAATAGGTCTTTGAAAAGTGTAAGTATTAGATTTTACATTATCGTTTAATTTTATTTAAATCGTTCATTAATGAGGTAATCACTGCATCATCATGGTGTCATGAAAAATTTAATTTATTTAATGTACAAAAATAATTAAAAAAATAATATTATGTATGAAATATTTTTATCTTTCTAGTGACTATTTATAGCCTAATAGATAATTTATTTAGACAAATTTAAATTTTTTTTACTTAGGTGTTACATACTTTGGTTATACTTTCCCGTTTTTAAAAAATAATAATAAAATGTCACTATCACACTAAAGTGATTCCATGAGGTCCCAAAGATTGGTACAAGGCATCCCATGGTCGGCCATGACACATCCAGTAGCATTATATCACATGTTGGGGTCATTTTATATTATTATTATGTTATTATTTTATTACCCTTAACGACTCGATTACTAATTAATCGCGATAAGATAATTATCATCGTTACTATTCATAATGTCCAAAAACAAGAGTCTTAATTATATAATTTGGACCTTTTGATTCCAGATATGGAATACATTTTATGAAATTCCAAACTCAAAAAATTTAGTAATTAATTTAAAATAATTCCTGTTGTCAAAACCAAAGACGAGTTTTTAAGTTGTAAAATCTATCAAAAGATTGATTTGTTTTTACATCCAATTTAAAAGTGAAATTACATCCAATGAAAAAAAATTGTATTAAATTATAAAAAATAATTAAATTAAACCATTAAACCAATTAAAATTACAATATAACTATATAAATAATTTGGATGAAAAGGCAGTTTTGAATTAAAATGCGGTATTTTTCACTATTCATTGAAAATGAACATTTGTTAGAAATATACCAAAAATTCACCCTAAGATATATTTGATATTCCAAATTCAAAAATTATATCAATTTTACCAAATTAAAAACATAGAAGTTGAATTAATTAATTTTATAATCAATTCCCGCTGTCAAAACAAATAGCGTTTTTTTAAGAAACAATATCTATTAAAAGATTGACACTTGTTTATGTCCAATTTCAAAGTGAAATTAATTCAAATGAACAAAATTGGATTAAATGGTAAAAATATATTTTGATTACACTTTAAAACCAATTAAAATATAATCACACCATATAAATAAATTAGATTAAACGGAGGTTTTGAATTAAAATACAACATTTCACACTATTCATTAAAAAATGGACTTTATCGAAAAAATACCAAAAAATTATTCGAAGTAAATTTTGATGTCCCTATTCTAGAAAATAATTTTATTTGGTAAAATATAACATATAAAATTATCAAAAAGTGGATTTAAAATGGTTCTCCATCAAAAGGCGGTTAATCGACCTTTTAAAGAATATTACGCTTAAAATTGGATTCATTTGCATTTTAAGAATCTAAAATTTATTTATTAAATGTAAAAATATTTGAAAATCATATATAATAAATTTATAGTTAGTTTTGTTCATTCCTGCAATTACATCGGCTAGGAGTTTACTACCATTTATTATAATGTTATTATATTATTAGTTTGCAACGTAAGATTTCAAAGAAGCTCATTGTTGTGTATTGGGTACACCATCGAACACAACATACCCTTTAAAGTAATATTAATATTTTATTCACAAATATTAATAATTATGAAAAGGTAATATTATTTATTTACCTAGGATTTTATATCCTTCGACCCTTTTGGGAATTGCATCCTCGCAATTTTAAAATTGGGCTGGGAAACATCATTGAAAGCCCCACATCGAAAAAGGAGTAAATTAAGCTATCATATTAAAATAAAGAAAGAAAAGTACCAAGGTAACCAAAGACAACATGTACTACTATTCCATAAAAACATGGATATGGAAGAAAAAAACAAAGGGTTAAGTTCTGATGGAGTCTGATAGAAACATGTTTAGGAGAATGTTAACCACCAGAAAATCACAAACTTGTGATGGGTTAAACGGTATTTGATTTCACAGTAGGAAAAAGTAACATAATTTTTTTTGTTTTAAGTTACTTTTCATTAGGTAATTTATTTATGATCATAAATAAAACATAAGTAAACATACTTACTTGTCATGTTGACTTTCAACTTTCACTTGATTTCTTACACAAACTCATATTTTCTCCAAAAGACGAGTATTTAGGAAGACTTGTTCATATTAATAGTACTATAATAAACTTATTTAGAATCACCTAATACATAAAATATAACTATATATTTCCCATGTTTTTAGACCTTAACCAAAACCAAAACCAAAAAGGTTAGTACAAAATCAGATAATCCCCAAAATGGGTAATCCTTTATAAAAAAAATCTATTCTTAATCTCCAAATTTTTTCAAACAATAACCAAAGTTCAACAAATACCATTAAATAAACAAATATCCATAAAATTATTCAAAGTAACCAAAACTAAGATTGAAACCCAAATCTATGAAGGATTCAATCACATAGTCTTCCAAGATAAATCTTAACATTTATCTCCAAATAACATCAGCTTCTCTTAATGTCTCGTATGGAAAAGTAATTAGCCTAATCTCATATAATCCATGATAGGATAATAGTTTCCATAGATAACCCAAAATCAACTTACTCTTGATTCATAAAATCATCTAACTAATAATACTTAGTCAAACGAACCAAGGACTTCATGTAGTCCAGTGGAAGGCGATAAATACCAGTTGCACTTTGGTTGTGGGTTCGATTCCTGCATCTTCGTCTGACACGACGGGTTGTCACACGGTCTATGTGTTGTAATTTTTCCAAAACTATATAATTCTTAAAACATTCCCCCAAGAAGAGATAAAATCATCAAAAATAACCATAACATATTTTACCAAAAAGGTTATCTAATAACATTCATTTTGCAACCGAAAATGTATTAACAAGTAATTGCCTCAAATTCAAGGATCATATAAACCCCAATGGTTCTTTATAACTATTTCCACATAAGAACAGACAATTATTCCTTGAATAAAATTTTCATATATGAAACATCATGGTTACACATACTATAAAAAGCCTTCTAATGTAACCCCGTCATCAAAAGATACTTAATACTTTTAAAGAATTTTACCATCCTAAAATCTACCATAACTCTTGAATACATTATATGTTGACTTCTTACTCATTCAACATTATTCATGATCCATTAACCATTCATTTCCAACTTATTCTAAAATAATTCTTTCCTACAAACAAAATCATGAATCATATCTTAAGTTTCCAATAATAGGAAAACATATGTTAAGAAATAATCCAAACCTTTCATTGGTCATTGTCAGTTTCTACAACCTCAATTGGAATGACATTAGGTATTGGTAAATGAATATTTGTACGATCTTGGTGATCCCATTCTCAAAACTTCTTCGTAGGACATGTTTTTGCATAATGACCATGCACACCACATTTAAAACATTCAATTGATCCATCAGAAAGAACTTATTTCCCTTTCCTTGAGTTAACTGGATTCTTTCTTTTTCCATGGCAGGTTCTTGATTTATGACCTTCATTTCCACATCTATAGCATCTTTATGTCCCTTTGAAATTTTTTTAGGTGTTTCTTTCCACATCTTTGACACATAGGTTTTTGAACACACATACCTTTATTATTATTACATGAACTTTCGTAGGGATTTGTTTCACGCATATACTATGCCTTATAAAAATCACCAAGGTTTAGGTGGTCAATCCTTACTCTAGATATTTGGTTTAAGATATACACAAGATTTCTCATTTCAGCTCCCTTATCATTCAGTTGCTCGTTCAGAAAATTGTCACAGTTTCCTTCACATCCACTATTACATTGGTGCCTTCTAGATCAATCCATTTAATAAAACCAAAATGGTCAGTGTGATTATATCAGTAAAATCATCATATAATAATGAGTAAGATAAACACTAAGATATAGTTATCTAAGTTATCTCAAAATCATTATAACTTTGAAAAAACAATGACTCCATCTAATATACTACCCATTGTGGTTATACACAACTTGTATCTTATGCTTAAACAACACTCTAACCTCTGAAGTTATCTAAACCGGCCATTGATACCAACTATAAGGACCCGAAATTAAACATTAATTAATATTGAATTAAATTGAAAAATTCACATTGAGGATCTTTTCAGGTTTAGAGTTTTAGAGAATTAGGACATAACTATTACATCTCAAAGATTAAAAAGTAGACACATCTACTCAGGTTCCATTTTTTCCCAAAATTAAAACTGTTGAATAAAAGGTTAATGTCTAGTTATTTTTTTAGATAGTCTGACATTTCCTTGATCCCATACATGACCCTATTCAACTTTATATCCTGTGAAAAACATTACAAAAACATTGGATGAGCATAAAAAGATCAGTAAGGGTTATAAAAATATGAAAAGAAAACATTAGTCCATGTATAGATAAGAATCAATGAAATCATACTTTACTCATAAAAAAATCACTTTATCATACCTCATGAAATCATAAGATTTAGGAATAATTCATATAAATCATAATACATAAAGGTATCTTGATGCATTCATAACATTTTTACGTAGGGAGTAACCCTCATGGTTACATTTGGAATACCCATCATAGTATATTCCCTAAATCTCTTTGGATAAACCTTAGAGTTTAACCCCTTCGCGTTACCCAATGTATTAGAGAGATATATCAAGTTCACCTGCCCTTAGTTTATCACGGAACCACCCATCTTTATAAACAATTCCCAATAAACATTACATTATCGTATCACAAAAAACATGCATAAAGGAAACATAACATTTCCATATTTCAATCACAATATATCAATAAAAAACATTGATATAATAAAAACTTTATCAAATCCATTTTCAATACCAAAATATAAGAAAAGTAAAACATGGTATTTATTTTTCATTTAAAATTAAGTTATGGCTGGTAGAGGAAGCCAAAACTCAAATAATGGTCACGACGGAAGAGAAGTCGTTGTCATCGCATATGTAAGAAAAAAACATTCCATTTTGTTGTTTAGTAATACACTCCATATAAAAAATATTCCTTTGGAATAAACGTAAAAGTCAAAGGGGTTTATACACCGTATAAAATAAAATTGTGTATAAAACAAAATATGCCTCAATGAAAGGATATTGAGACGAAGTCCCATACAAAGATGGTATCCTTAGATTAAGGATAACTCAATTATATAATTTTTGTGTGAAAAATATAAATACACCAAATATAAGTGGATATTAAGTGTAAAACAATCAGAGTCATCCAAACATATTCATAGAATGACACATTGAAGGAGTATAAGTTTAACCCAAAGGATTGAGTTAAGAACTTCCCTTGAAAAAACTCGATAGCCTAACAACATCACTTTAAAATTTAAAAAATGAGTAGATGAGAGAGAAAGTGTTATATCATCACTTGGAAATAAAATTTATATCTATAACGATATATAAGAACATATCCCAACATTATAATATGTGAATTAAAAGACATAACAAAACAAGTCTTTTAAAAAGTGGAGGGTGAAAGGTTCCCTTACTAACTTGGGTAACTTTCGAAGCATAAACCCCATGAAAGGAATATTCATCATTGATGTAAATACCCATAAATGAAATTATATTACACAAAGAGTAGAATAATGGTAAGTACATACACCACTCAATGTAAATAGTGGAAAATGTAGCATAAATATTACTCGAATAAAAGTGAGATGAAAAATCCCTTATGAAAACTCGGCAGCCTAACGGCGCAACATAAAACTTCCAAAAATGGATTTATGATATCAAATAGGGTCTCTCATAATATTAACATAAAAAGTACAGAATGAGTAATATAACATAACATCCCCAAACATAAGAAATTTTAGATTAAAAGAAATAATATAAAAGAGAGTACATAAAAAGAAAGAGAGAGGTGTGATCTCTTACCTCGTGTCCGACTTGACTCGATTGTTATTTAATCTCCTTTAAATCAGGTAAATCCTCTTGTTTTGAACCAAAACGGTTTCTTCAAGATCTTTCTACCTAAGGTAAGGCTCCTAGGATGAAGAGAGGGATGTGGAGAGGTAAAATGAGCAGATGTTGGCTGAGCCAATGGCTTGAGAGGTGTGGGTCAGGTGGTAGAGGTGGTGTAACATCCCAGGTAAATGAAGAATAATAGATTTTCATATTTATTAATATTTTTGAATTAAATATTAATTTTAGCTTAAAGGAGTTGCTATGTTCGATAGCGTACCCGATACGCAACAACGGGTTTCTTTGGAATCATTCGTTGCACACTAATAATATAATATTATTATTTTAAATGGTAGTTAACTCCTAGCCATTGTATTGGCGGGAATGAACAAAACTAACTATAATATGATTATACATGTATTAATATTTATCCAATAAAAGTTACAGGCTTAATATATGACTGAATCTAATTTTATGCATAATTTACATTAAAAGGCCGATTTATCGCCTTTTAATGGTGAACCCTTTTTAAATATAGTTTTGGTTACATTAATACATTATATATGACCAAATAAAATCCTTCTTTATAATTAGGACATTATAATTTACTTTGGGTAATTTTTTGGTATTTTTCTGATAAAGTTCATTTTTTTAAGGAATAGTGAAAATATTGTATTTTAATTCAAAACAATGTTTTAATCTAATTTATTTATGTGGTTAGATTATCCTTTTTATTGTTTTTAAAGTGTAAATAGATTATATTTTTACCATTTAATCTAATTTTGGTCGTTAAAATCAATTTCACATTTAAATTGTATATATTCAACTATCAATCTTTTGATAGTTAATATTTCTTTAAAACACGACTTTTGTTATGACAGCATGAATTAATTTTAAATTAATTTATACCACTTATGTGTTTTAAATTTAGTGAAATAGATTCTATATTTGGAATCATTAGGTTCAAATTTTTTAAATAGGTAACTTTTATTTTTAGGCATTTTAAATATTTACCTCAGTAAATATTTTATTTACCATGTTTAAAGAGTAAATAAGGTAAATGAGGGTAAACAAATAATATTTATTTACCCTAAAATGTGTCCTAATCCTATTGGTTGAGTCATATCCTACCATGGGTATCCTTGGGCCAATTTGGGCACCCCATGGAGCCACTTAAAAGTGATTATGACACTTTATTTTAATTAACTTAAAGTAAAGGCCAAAATGAAGTAAAACAATATCTTATAGTAAATTAATTTTTACATGGGGTTACACAAGTTATATTTTCAACTATAAATATTCATTGGAAATCTAAAAATATTTCTACAATCATGGTATTTTTATTTATAATTTTTAGACATCAAATAAATTAAATTATTTATGACACAATCATGATGCAGTATTTACCTCATTAAAAAATGATTTAATTAAATAAGATTATAATGATTAAAATATTATCCAAAACATGTCCAATTATGATTGGATGATTTTTTGTCGATTATTAGTCTTCTTATCATTGACAATAATGATTTTTGGACCATTAGAAACCGAATATCATTATATTATAAAATAATAATTTCACTCTTTCTTAAAGAGCCCCTCCTCTCCATTATAAAAAGAGACCACTTCTATGCAATTCCTCACACCACTCAAGCCATTTGGCTCGTCCCAACTCTGCCCAATTAAGCTCCCTACATCCCTATACTCCTCTTAGAAGACTTAACCTAGGAATAAGGCACTTCAATAAGTCCTTTGGTTCAAACCAAAGTGAGTTACCCGAACTAAAGGTAACGGTTTCTCTTAAATTTTTTTCTTTATATTGCTTCCCCAACCCCTAAAATCATTTTATTTCCTTTATTTTGTAACAACACCAATATCCTCAATATACTAGGATGTTGTTATGATAAGGATTATAACTACACTTACACACACCTCCATATAATGGTTTAACAACATAATGTTCTTGTGGATGGAAAACTAACGCCTCACGAAACGATGATTGTTCAATTACATCTTTCCGCCTCTCATGGTTTCCATTATGATGTCACTGTATTTATATATGATATATATTATGTTTATGATATTTTTATGCTTCTTAACTTCCCAATTATATCAAACATTTATGGTTTCCATGCTGGGTAAATACAATAATCTCATTTGAGGAAATGCGGACTACTGCCCCCTCAAAGTGATGTGACTCGTTAATGCCCTATGTGGGATGTATAAAGGATAGAGTTAATGATATTATATATGATATTATACTGGAATTATAATATAACTATGTATAATTATGATTTAATTCCATTAAAATAATAAATAGAAATGAAAGTAGCGTTCATGCGTACATACGGCTTACCGTCTCCATGAACGATGCATTTCATTTTGTACCTCCAAATGTTATGTACTATTATAAATAAATGTACATGATCGATATATATGATATATATGATACCCAAATCATGAATATCATTCTAGATATAATTAAACTTTTACCACGTGAAAAACATGTAATTATAAGAAGTCCATTTTTTACTCAAGTACCAAATATCGACAAAATGAATGTTATTAACTTAAATGATTACATAATGATTATAACATGGTAATAAGTGATACAAAAGGAATAATAAACATGAAAAGGGTTATTAGGAAAGTATAAATTCACTTTAGTTTTTTATTCCGGAGATTAAATAATGAACGTGTCAAGTCGGACACGAGGTAAGGGAACTTTTTAACCCAATTCCCATTTTTTGGGTTGAACTTATCTTTCTTATTTATGTCATTATTTGATTATGTAATAAATGAATTTTTTATATCTTATCATGTCTTTAATCTTTATTTATGTGAGCTTATAGTGAATATACATAAGTTATCTATTTACAAAATGATCTTTGTAAGGGACTTCGTCTCAATCTCCTTTCATTGAGGCATTTTTAGTTTTATACATGACTTTCTTTTATACAATGTATAAAACCCTTTGACTTTTACTTCTATTCAAAAGGAATCTTTTATTAAGAAGCGTTTTACTAAACTAAAAAATGGAATGTTGCTTTAACTTAAGCAGTGACAAAGTCCTTTCCACCAACGTGAGTATTATTTGATCTTTGGCTTCCTTAACAAGCCAATATGTTTTTAAAAGGAAAAATAAATACCAAATACTCTTTTTACATATTTTGGTATTGAAAATGATTTTGAGAATGGATTTATTATTCCAATATCTTGAAATTATATTTTATTATTGAAATGTGTAAATGTTATCTTTCCTTTATGCTTATGTTATATGTTAAGATCATGTTATGGTTCTTGGGAATTATTTACGTATACTGGTGGTTCTGTGATAAACCTAGGGTAGGTGAGCCCGAGATAGCTCTCTAATGCATTGGGTAATGTGACAGTGGCAAATGTGAATGTTTCTCATAAGAGATTTAGGGAATATACTGTGATGGGTATACAAAGTAACTCCCTATGTGGCTGTGATAACTACAATGTGAGTATGGTATGGATGCCATAAGTTACCTTTATGATTTATGATTTCTATGAGTCTATCATAAATCTTATGATTTCATGAGG
This sequence comes from Viscum album, assembly GCA_963277665.1. NCBI lineage: Eukaryota > Viridiplantae > Streptophyta > Magnoliopsida > Santalales > Viscaceae > Viscum > Viscum album. The sequence goes on along the minus strand of OY728138.1, from coordinate 1,017,533,429 downwards.
TAAGTAAAAGAGTTCATGTTTTGAATGTATTTATGAAAAAAATGTTTTCATTCACTGTTTTATAACATTTACTGAGCCTTTTATGCTCATCCCAAGTTTTTAAATTTTTTCACAGGACATAAAGATGAATAGGGTCAAGGATGGAATCAAGGAAATGCTATGATCTCTTTGACATGGAATTAGACATGAATTTTTTTAAGAGTTTTTATTTTATGGAAAATGTTGACTCTGGGTAGAAGTGCTGACTTTGTAATATTTTGAGATGTAATAGTTGTGTCCTAATTCCCTAAAACTCTAAACCTGAAAATATCCTCAATGTGAATTATTCATTTAATTCAAAATTATGTAATGCTTAAGGATGAGTTCTTATAGTTGGTATCAGAGAGTTGGTTTAGATAACTTTAGGAGTTAGAAAATTGTTAAATTATAAATTAATTTTTGGTATGATTGAAATGATATAGCATTTAATGATTACCATGTTGCTTCACCTAAGATATTTCGGTCATAAGAATGGTTTTCCATAGAGGAAACAGATCATATTTTCTAGAAAGGCATACAGAGTATAATGACCTTTCGAATCACCAACCAGAGATGGTCAGAATCAGAATTGAGCAATTTACTGTACTGATGGCTCAGTTGAATCAGGTGATAAATGGTGGTTGTGTTTATTGATGATATTTTGGTATTTTTTAAAAGTAAAGAGGAGCATGAAAGTCATTTAAGGTTTGTCTTGAAAACCTTAAAAGAAAAGAAATTGTATGGGAAATTCAGTAAGTGTGAGTTTTGGTTGCAAAAAAGTTCGTTCCTTGGTCACATTTTTTCAAAAAATGGAATAACTGTTGATCCTGTAAAAACAAAAGTTGTTGAAGAATGGCCAAGACACACAAATATAACCGTGATTCATAGTTGTCTTGGTTTGGTAGGTTATTACCGGAGGTTTGTTGAAAACATTGCACGGTTATCTAGTCCAATGACTAAGCTAACGAGAAAAGGTGTTAAGTTCATCTGGACAAAAGAATGTGATGATTGTTTTCAGGAATTGAAAAGAATATTGGTGAATGCTCCAGTTTTGGAACTGCCTTCCAAAAATGCTCAGTTTTTTATCTACAGTGATTCTTCATTGAAAGGACTGGGTTGCGTCCTAATGAAAAATAATCAGGTAATTGCTTATGGTTCACGTCAGTTGAAACCACATGAGTTAAATTACCCTACACTTGATTTGGAATTAGCTAATGTTGTTTTTACTTTAACAATTTAGAGACATCATTTTTATGGAGTGAAGTGTGAAATATATACTGATCACAAAAGTTTGAAGTATATATTCACTCAGAAAGGATTGAACATTAGACAGAGGAGATGGTTGGAATTAATCAAGGATTATGATTTCACGACCCATTACCATCTCGGAAAAGAAAATAAAGTGGTCGATGCTTTGTGTTGGAAAGGTAATGTCTCATTAGCCATTCTACATTTGGAAAAAGATCCTTTGGTTTTTGATTTGATGAAATTTGGCATAAAAGTTGTTGGTGTAGGAAATTATTCTATTTTGTTTCAGGTGTCGGTGAGATCATCTCTATCAGACAGAATAAAGAAAGCTCAGAAAGAAGACAATGAGTTGCAGAAAAAGGTAGAGTTTGTTCAGAAGGTTAAGTTTCTTGAATTTAACATTGATAATGATTGTGTTTTGAGGTTTGGAAAGAGATTATGTGTGCCTTGTGATTCACTGTTGAAGAATGAGTTGTTATGTGAAGCTCATAGTTCTCCGTTTTCTGTTCATCCTGGTAGTACTAAGATGTATAGAGATCTTAGGGAGTATTACAGGTGGGATAGAATGAAAAGAGATTTTGCTAATTTTACTGTGAAGTGTTTGACTTGTCAGTAGGTTAAAGCAGAGTGACAGTTACTGAATGTAATTCTTCAGCCTCTATCGGTGCCAGAGTGGAAATGGGAAAATATATCCACGGACTTCATTTTGGGATTACCAAATACATCTTGAGGTAATAATGCAATCTGGGTTATTGATGAACGATTGACTAAATCTTCTCATTTCCTTCCTATTAGAGATACTTTGTCTCTAGACCAACTTGCTCGGTTGTATGTTAAAGAGATAGTCAGGTTGCATGGAGTTCCCCTCTCCATTGTATCTGATCGTGATCCCAGGTTCACTTCTAACTTTTGGAAAGGCCTTAAGATGTCATTGGGTACTGAATTAAACATTAGTACAACTTTTCATCCTCAATCAGATGGGCAGTCAGAACGAAAAATTCATACCTTGGAGGATATGTTACGTTCTTACTCGATGGACTACCAGGGAAGTTGGGACTAACATCTTTAATTGGTTGAATTTTCTTATAATAACAGTTTTCATTCCAGTATACAGATGGTTCTATTTGAGGCATTGTATGGAAAGCGTTGTCGAACTCTAGATTTTTGGGATGAAGTAGGTGAAAGAAAGCTGATGGTACTAGAATTGGTAGAAGAGATGGAAGAGAAAGTCCAGTTGATTCAGAAACACATGAGAACATCTCAGAGTAGGTAGAAGAGTTATGCGGATAACCGGATTACGGATCTATCTTTCGAGGTAGGTGATCATGTTTTTGTCAAAGTTTCACCATGGAAAAGTGTGATGCGATTCGGTAAGAAAGGATAGTTGAGTCTGAGGTTCATTGGACCTTATGAAATTCTAGAGAATGTTGGATCAGTTTCGTACAGAGTAGCTTTACCTCCATGTTTATCCCAGGTACACAATGTTTTTCATGTTTCGATGTTGAGAAAGTATATGTCAGATCCATCTCATGTTTTGAGCCCAAAGGTAGTTCAGTTGGAAGATAATCTATCTTATGATGAACAGCCAGTCGAGATTCTGGACTGTAGAGAGCATGTGTTGCGGAATAAGGAAATTCACCAGGTAAAGGTTTTGTGGAAAAACCATATGGTTGAAGAGGCAACTTGGGAATCTGAAAATGCTATGATGGATAAATACCCCCACTTATTTTAATAAGTGGATAAAAATTTAGAGGACGTAATTTCAAAAAGGGGTGAAGGATTTAGCATTCCATGTAAATGGAGAATAATAGATTTTCATATTTATTAATATTTGTGAATTAAATATTAATTTTAGCTTAAAGGGGTTGCTATGTTTGATAGCATACCCGATACGCAACAACAGGTTTCTTTGGAATCTTATGTTGCACAATAATAATATAATATTATTATTTTAAATGGTAGTTAACTCCTAGTGGTTTTATTGGAGGGAATGAAAAAAACTAACTATAATATGATTATACATGTATTTATATTTATCCAATAAAAGTTAGAGGCTTAATATATAAATGAATCTAATTTTAAGTATAATTTACATTAAATGGCCGATTTACCGCCTTTTAATGGAGAACCCTTTTTAAATCTAGTTTTGGTCACTTTAATACATTAAATTGGACCAAATAGAATCCTTCTTTCTAATGAGGACATCATAATTTACTTTGGGTAATTTTTTGGTATTTTTCCGATAAAGTTCATTTTTTTAAGGAATAGTGAAAATATTGTATTTTAATTCAAAACTATGTTTTAATATAATTTATTTATATGGTTTGGTTATCCTTTTTATTGGTTTTAAATTGTAAATAGATTATATTTTTACCATTTAATCTAATTTTGGTCATTAGAAGCAATTTCACATTTAAATTGTATATAATCAACTATCAATCTTTTGATAGTTAATATTTCTTAAAAACACGCCTTTTGTTTTGACAGTGGGAATTAATTTTAAATTTATTTTTCCCACTTATGTGTTTTGAATTTGGAGAAATTGATTCCATATTTGGAATCATGAGGTTCAAATTGTTTAAATAGGTAACTTTTATTTTAAGGCATTTTAAATATTTACCTTAGTAAATATTTCATTTACCATGGTTAAAAGGTAAATCAGGTAAATAACTGTAAAAACAATAATATTTATTTACCCTAACAGGTGTCCTAATACTATTGGTTGAGTCATATCCGACCATGGTCATCCTTAGTTCAATTTGGGGACCCCATAGAGCCACATAAAAGTGATTATGACACTTTATTTTAATTAACATAAAGTAAAGTCCAAAATGAAATAAACAAATATCTTTTAGTAAATTAATTTTTACATGGGGTTATACAAGTTATATTTTCAACTATAAATATTCATTGGAAAACTAAAAATATTTCTTACATCTTGGTATTTTTTATAATTTTAAGACATAAAATAAATTAAATTATTTATGACACAATCATGATGCAGTATTTACCTTATTAAAAAATGATTTAATTAAACAAGATTATAATGATTAAAATATTATCCAAAACATGTCCGATTCTGATTGAATGATTTTTTTTTCGATTATGAGTCATATTTTATTCAACCATAATGATTTTTGGACCATTAGAAACTGAATATCATTATATTATAATATAATATTTTCACTCTTTCCTAAAGAGCCCCTCCTCTTCCTTATAAAATAACACCACTTCTATGAAATTCCTCACACCTATCAAGGCATTTGGCCCGTACAAACTCTGCCCAATTAAGCTCCCTACATCCCTCTCCTCCTCCTAGAAGCCTTAAATTACAAAGAAGTCACTTCAATAAGTCCTTTGGTTCAAACCAATGTGAGTTACCCAAATTAAAGGTAACTGTTTCTCTTAAATTGTTTTCTTTTATTTTTCTTCTCCAACCCATAAACACATTTTATTTCCTTTCATTTTTAACAACACCAGTATCCTCCATATACTAGTATGTTGTTATGATAATGATTCTAACTACAGTTACACACACCTCCATATAATGGATGAAGAACATAATGTTTCTGTGGATGGAAAACTAACGCCTCACGAAACGATGATTGTTCAATTACATCTTACCGCCTCTCATGGTGGCCATTATGATGGAAATGTATTTATATATGCTATATATTATGTTAATTATTTCTTTATGCTTCTGTACCTCCCAATTATATCAAACCATTATGGTTTCCATGGTGGGTAAATACGATAATCTCATTTGAAGAAGTGCGGACTACCGCCCCCTCAAAGTGATGTGACTCGTTAATGCCCTATGTGGGATGTATACAAGATAAAGTTAATGATATTATATATGATATTTTACTGGAATTATAATATACCTATGTATCATTATGATTTAATTCCATTAAAATAAGAAATATAAATGAAAGTAGCATTCATGCGTACGTACGACTTACCGTCTCCATGAATGGTGCATTTCATTTCGTACCTCCAAATGTTATGTACAATTATAAATACATGTACATGCTGGATATATATGGTATATATGATAACCAAATCATGAATATCATTCTAGATATAATGAAACTTTTACCACGTGAACAACATGTAATTATAAGAATTCCATTTTTGACTCAAGTACTAAATATCGACAAAATGAACGTTATTAACTTAAATGATTACATAATAATTATAACACGGTAATAAGTGATATAAAAGGAATAATAAACTTGTAAAAGGTTCTTAAAAAATTATAAATTAACTTTAGTTTATTATTCAGGAGATTAAAGAACGAACGGGTCAAGTCGGAAATGAGGTAAGGGAACTTCTTAACCCAATTCCCATTCTTTGGGTTGAACTTATCTTTCTTATTTATTTCGTTCTTTGATTATGTTATAAATGAATTTTTTATATATTATCATGTATTTAAAGTTTATTTATGTAATCTTATAGTGAATATAGACAAGTGATCTATTTACAAAATGATCTTTTTAAGGGACTTCGTCTCAATCACCTTTCATTGAGGCATTTTTAGTTTTATACATGACTTTATTTTATACGATGTATAAAACCCTTTGAATTTTACTTCTAATCAAAAGTAATATTTTCTTTACGAAGAATTTTACAAAAAGAAAAAAAGGAATGTTTCTTTAACGTAAGTGGTGACAACGACCTTTCCACCGCCACGAGTATTATTTGATCTTTGGCATCCTTAACAAGCCATACTGTTTTTAAATGAAAAAATAAATACCAAATAATATTTTTACGTATTTTGGTATTGAAAATTATTTTTAGAATGGATTTATTATTCCAATATCTTGAAATGATATTTTATTATTGATATGTGGAAATGTTATCTTTCTTTTATGCTTATGTTACGTGTTAAGATCATGTTATGGTTCTTGCACATTATTTACATATATGGGTGGTTCTGTGATAAACCTAGGGTGGGTGAGCCCGAGATAGCTCTCCAATGCATTGAGTAACATGATGGAGGTAAACGTGAATGTTTCTCCTAATAGATTTATGGAATATACTGTGATGGGTATTCCAATGTATCTCCCTATGTAGCTGCGAAAGCTACAATGTAAGTATGGTATGGATGCCGCAAGTTACGTTTATGATTTATGATTTATATGTGTCTTTTATAAATCTTCTGATTTCATGAGGTAAGTAAAAGAGTTCATGTTTTGTATGTATTTATGAACAAATGTTTTCATTCACTATTTTATAACCCTTACTGAGCCTTTTATACACATCCCAAGTTTTGAAATGTTTTTCACAAGGGTCAAGGATGAGATCAAGGAAAAGCCATGATCTCTTTAACATGGAATTAGACATGACTTCTTTTAAGATTTTTTATTTTATGAAAAAAAGTGGATTCTGGGTAGAAGTGCCGACTTTGTAATATTTTGAGATATAATAGTTATGTCCTAATTCCCTAAAACTCTAAACCTGAAAAGATCCTCAATGTGAATTATTAAATTAATTTAATATTATGTAATGTTTAAGGCTGGGTCCTTATAGGTGGGGGCCTTTTACAAGAGGGAGGAGGGGCACTCTTGGAAAGTCAGGAATTGTTACTTTATTATATAATGAGTTTCAAATTTTAAAGGTCCCAAAATTATATATTTCAAGGATAAGGTGATAAGGGTTCAAAATACACCAATCCAATAGGTCTTTGACAAGTGTAAGTCTTAGATTTTACATTATCTTTTTGTTTTATTTAAATCGTTCATTAATGAGGTAATCGTTTCATCATCATGGTGTCATAAAAAATTTAATTTATTTAATGTCTTAAAATTATAAAAAATACTATGATGTAGGAAATATTATTATCATTCCAATGAATATTTATAGTCTAATATATCGTTTATGTATACAAAATTAAAATTGTTTTACTTAGGTGTTACATACTTTGGTTATACTTTCCCTTTAAAAAAATAATAAAATGTCAATATTACCCAAAAGTGATTTCATCGGGTCCCATAGTTTGGCACAAAGAATCCCATGGTCGGCCATGACACAAATAGTAGAATTATAACACATTTTGGGATCATTTTATATTATTATTTTATTATTTTATATTATTATGTTATTATTTTATTACCCTTAACTACCAAATTACTAATTAATCGCGATAATTAATGATAATTACCATCGTTACTATTCATAATGTCCAAAAACAAAAGTCTTAATTAAATAATTTGGACCTTATGATTCCAAATATGGAATCCATTTTATAAATTCCAAACACAGAAATTGTAGTAATTAATTTAAAATAATTCCCGTTGTCAAAACCAAAGACGGGTTTTTAAGAGGTAAAATCTATTAAAAGATTGACTTGTTTTTACATCCAATTTAAAAGTGAAATTACATAAAATGGCCAAATTGTATTAAATGATAAAAACATAATTAAATTATACTTTAAAACCAATTAAAATGACAATATAACTGTGTAAATAATTTGGATGAAAATGTAGTTTTAAATTAAAATGCGGTATTTTTTCACTATTCATTGAAAATGAACATTTGTTAGAAATATACCAAAAATTCACCCTAAGATGTATTTGGTATTCCAAATTCAAAAATGATATCATATTTACCAAATTTAAAACATAGAAGTTGAATTAATTAATTTTATAATCAATTCCCGCTGTCAAAACAAATTACGTGTTTTTAAGAAATAATATATATTAAATGATTGACACTTGTGTATGTACAATTTCAAAGTTAAATTAATTAAAATGACCAAAATTGGATTAAATGGTAAAAATATATTTTTATTAACCTTTAAAACCAATTAAAATATAATCATACAATATAAATAAATTAGACTAAAAGGAGGTTTTGAAATAAAATAAAACAATTCACACTATTCCTTAAAAAATTATCTTTATCGGAAAAATTACAAAAATTTATAAAAAATAAGTTTTTCTGTCCCAATTCTTGAAAAGAATTATATTTGGTTAAATATAACATATAAAATTGTCAAAAATTGTATTTAAAAAGGGTTCTCCATCAAAAGGTGGTTAATCGACCTTTAAAGAATATTACGCTTAAAATTAGATTCATTTTCATTTTAAGCATCTAACATTTTTTTAAATGTAAAAATATTTGACAATCATATATAATCACTTTTTAGTTAGTTCTATTCATTCCTGCCATTACATAATCTAGGAGTTTACTACCATTTACAATAATATTATTATATTATTAGTTTGCATAATAATATTTCAAAGAAGAATGTTGTTGCATATTGGGTACGCCATAGAACATATCGTCCACTTTAGAGTAATATTAATATTTTATTCAAAAATATTAATAAATATTAAAAGGTAATATTCTTTATTTACCAGTGATGTTACGGTATGGGACACTTTGATTCTTAAATCTCTTTTAAATGTCTTATTTTAATATTTTCAAAGTATAAAGGGATATTTCTCTCATAGAGTTTTAATGATTATATTAGATATTTTTATTATTCTCAATATCATGATGTGATCTATTATGATTGAAATGTGGAAATTTTATGTTTCATTTATTCATGTTTTAAGTGTTATGATTATGTTTTGGTTCTTGGGAAATGTTTATGAAATCGGGCGGTTTCGTGATAAAATAAGGCCGGGTGAGCCCGATATAGCTCTCCAATGAATTGGGTAACGTGAAGGAGTTAAACATTAATGTTTCTCCGAAGATATTTAGGTAATATAATGCGATGGGTATTCCAAACGTAACCATAAGGTTTTTCTCCCTACGTAAGAATGTTATGAATACCTAAAGTTACCTTTATGTCTAATGATTTTTATGAGTTATTCACAAATCTTATGATTTCATGAGGTATGTTAAATGCTTATGTTTTATGAGTAACGTACGTTTTCATTGATTCTTAAGTATACATTGACTAATGTTTTCTTTCCATATTTTTATATCCCTTACTGAGCTTTTTATACTCTTCTCATGTTTTTGAAATGTCTTCCATAGGACTTAAAGATGAATAAGCTCAAGGATTGGATCAAGGAAAGATATGCTATCTAAAACATGGAACTAGTCATGTTTCTTTTTTTATAGTTTTTATTTTATGAAAAAATGGAAATTGAGTAGAAGTGTCTACTTTATAATCTTTTGAGATGTAATAGTTTTGTTCTAATTCTCAAAAACTTTAAACCAGAAAAGATCCTCAATGTGAATTATTCATTTAATTCAACATTATGTAATGTTTTAAGGTCAGGTCCTTAAAGTTGGTATCAGAGGTCAGTATAGATAAAATTAGAGTTTAGGGTATTCTTTAAGCTTAAGTGACATTACCATAATGATTAGGATTTCAGAAAGAGTCATAGTTTTTTTAGATAAAGTTAATGAGTTTAAGATTACATGAATAATTATATCTCAGTATTATGTGATGATTTTCCCGATATACTCACACTGAACTTTTTGGTTTTAGTAAATGGCTGGATCTAGCAGGCAACAAAGTAATAGTGTATGTGAAGAAAACTGTGACGATTTTCTGAACGAGAAACTAAATGATATGGGAGCTACAATTAGAACTCTTTTTGTTATTCTCGACCAACTATCTGGAGTCATGATTGACCACCTGAACCTTAGTGATTTTTATAAGAAATCATATATGCGACAATCAAATTCATACGGAAGTTCAGGTAATAATCATAAAGGTATGTATATTCAAAAACCTATGTGTCAAATATGTGGAATGAAACACATAGAAAAATGTTTCATAGGGACAGAAACATGCTATAGATGTAGAAATTAAGGTCATAAAGAAAGAACCTGCCATGGAAAAAGGAAGCATCTAGTTGACTCTAAGAAGGGGAAAGAAGTTCCTTCTGATGGATCAATTGAATGTTTTAAATGTGGTGTTCAGGTTCATTATGAAAACACATTTCCTACAAAAATATTTCGGGAAAGGGATCTCCCGGATCGTACAAATATTCATTTACCAATACCTAATGCCATTCCGATTGAAGATGAAGAAACTAACAATGGCCAATGAATGGTATGGATTATTTCTTAACATATATTTTCATATTATTGAATATTAGTATATGATTCATGATTTTGTTTGTAGGAAATAAGTATTTCATAAAGTTGGAAATGAATGGTTAATAGATCATGATGAATTTTGAATGATTAAGAAGTCAACATATAATGGATTCAAGAGTTATGGTAGATTTTAGGATGGTGAAATTCTTAAAAGTTTTAAGGCTCTTTTGATGGTGATATTACATTAGATGACTTTTTATAGTATGTGTAACCCTGATGTTTGATATATGAAAATTTTATTCAAGGAATAATTATCTATTCTTTTGTGGATATAGTTTTAATGAAACATTTGGGTTTATATGATCCTTGAATTTGAGACAATTACCATTTAATATATTTTGAGATGCAAAACAAAAGTTATTTGATAACCTTTGTGGTTAAAATATGTTATGGTTATTTTTAATGAATTTTTCCCATTTTGGGAATGTTATAAAATTATATAGTTTTTGAAAAAGGATTACACACAGTCCATGTGACAACCTGTCGTGTCGGACAAAGCTGTGGGAATCGAACCCACAACCAAACAGAAACTGGTATTTAACTCTTAACACTAGGCTATGTGAAGTCCCTGGTTAGTATGAAAAATTCCATTTAATTAGATGATTTGATGAATCAAGAATAATTTGATTTTTGGTTATCTATGGAAATGATTGACTTATCATAGAGGATATGTTATTAGGTTAATTACTTTTCAATATGAGACTTTAAGAGTAACTGATATTATTTGGAGATAAATATTGAGATTTATCTTGAAATACTATGTGATTAAATGCTTAAGAGATTTCGGTTTCACTCTTAGTTTGGATTACTTTGAATAATTTTATGGATAACTATTTATTTAAAGGCCTTTCTTGAACCTTGGGTCCTTTTTTGTTGAATTTTGGAGATTTAGAGTAGTATTTCTTTTTATAAAGTATTATCCTTTTGGATATTATCTAATCGTGTAATAAAAATTTTGGTTTTGGTTAAGTTCTGAAGACATGGGAAATATATAGTTCATCTTTTTTGGGTTAGTTGATTCTCAAGAAGTTGATTACAATGCTCTTAATGTGAACAAGTCATCCAAAATACTCATCTCTTGGAGAAAATATGAGTTTGTGTAAGAAATCTATTAAGAGATGAAAGTATACATGACAAGTAAGTATTTTCCATATGTTTTAGTTAAGCTCATAAATAAATTCCTCAATGAAAAGTGACTTAAAAAAGTGTTGTATGTTAACGTTTCCTACGGGGAATCAAATACCATCTAACCCATCACAAGTTTGTGATATTGTGGTTGTTAACTTTCTCCTAGACATATTTTCTATCCCTCTCCATCAGAACTTGACCCTTTGTTTCCTCTTCCATATCCATGTTTTCCTACATGGAATCCTAGTATGGGTTATCTCTAGTGACCTTTGAAATTTTCTTTCTTTAAAAGTGATAGTTTTACTGACTCTTTTTCTGATGTGGGACTTTCAATGATGTTTCCGAGCCCAATTTTAAAATTGTGAGGATGCAATTCCCAAAAGGTTGGAAGGATGTAACATCCCAGGTAAATAAAGAACATGAAATTTTCATATTTTTTAATATTTGTGAATAAAATATTTATATTACTATAATGGGGATTCTATGTTCAATTGCATACCCAATACGCAAGAAAAAGTTTCTTTGAAATCTTACGTTGCACACTAATAATATAATAATATTATTTTAAATGGTAGTAAATGATTAGCCGTTGTAATGGAGGGAATGAATAAAACTAACTAAAAAATGATTATATATGTGTTTTAAATATTTTAACAATTACTAAATAGATGATAGAGTCTTAAAATGCGAAAGAATCCAATTTTAATCATAAATATTCTAATATTCTTTAAAAGGTTGGTTAACCACCTTTTGATGGAAAAACCTTTTTAAATAAACTTTTTTCACTTTTATATGTTATATTTTACAAAATAAAATCCTTATTTATAATCAAGACATCAATATTTACTTTGTGTAAATTGTTGGTATTTTTCCAACAATGTTCATTTTTTAATGAACAGTGAAAAATGTTGTATTTTAATTCAAAACCTTCTTTTTAATTTAATTTATCTCTATGGTTAGATTATATTTTTAATTGGTTTTAAAGTGTAATTAGAATATATTATTTTCATTTAATCCAAATGTGGTCATTATAATTAATTTCACTTTGAAAATGGACATAAAAAAGTATCAATCTTTTGATAGATATTGTTTCTTAAAAACACGCTATTTGTTTTGACAGCGGGAATTAACAATATAATTTATTAATGAAACTTCAATTTTTTTAATTTGGTAAAATGGAAATCATTTTTTAATTTGTAATATCAAATAAATCTTATGGTGAATTTTTTGTATTTTTCTGATAATGATCATTTTTTAATGAAAAGATAAAAATACAACATTTTAATATAAAACTGCCTTTTCAAAAAACTTATTTATATAATTATATTGTCATTTTAATTGGTTTTAAGGTGTAATTTAATTATATTTTAATCATTTAATATAATTTTGGTCATTTTATGTAATTTTCCTTTTAAATTGTATATAAAAGAAAATCAATCTTTTGATAGATTTTACATCTTAAAAACATGTCTTTGGTTTTGAAAATAAGAATTATTTTTAAATTTATTACTGAAATTTCTGTGTTTGGAATTTGGTAAAATGGATTCCATATTTTGAATCATAAGGTCCAAATTATGTAATTATTACTCTTTTGTTTTTGGAACATTATGAATTATAAGGACGAAAATTATTTTAATTATCGTGATTAATTAGTAATCAGGTAGTTAAGGGTAATAAAATAATATCATAATAATATAAAATGACCCCAACATGTGTACACATACTCTTTTTTGAGTCATTTCCGACCATGAGAAGCTTTTTAAAAAACTGGAGGGCCCATGGAGTCACATGGGTGTGATAGTGAAATTTATGACATTCTTTTTAAAAAAGATGAGAAATTTAACAAAGGTTTCTATATCCTAAGTAAAACAATTTCAATTTTCATTAAATAATTGATCTATTAGAATATAAATAGTCATTGTCAAGATAAAAATAATTCCTACATCTTGGTAGTTTTTTTATAATTTTTAGACATTAAATAACTAATTTTATTTATGACACCGTGATGATGTAGTGATTACCTCATTAATGAAGGATTTAAATAAAATGAAATGATAATGTAAAATTTAAGACTTAAACATATCAAAGACCTTTTTTATGGGTGGATTTATAACTATTATCACCTTATCCTCAAAATAATTCATAGTTGGACCTTTAAAATCTGAAAATCATTTTATAATAAAGTCACATTTCAAGACTTTCCAAATGTGACCCTCCTCCCTCTTATAAAAGGCCGCCATCTCTACCCCCTTACCCACACCTCTCTAGCCCTTGTCTCACCCAAAATCTGCTCATATTTTCTCTCCAAATTTCTCTTTTACTCAAAAAAATCTTCACATTGGGAAAAAGTCTTTCCAAGGATTCCTTTGGCTCAAATGAAAAATAGTTACCCGACTTAGAGGTAATGTCTTCTCTCAAATATCTTTCTTTTCAATTCTCTCTTCACTCACCAGTGACATCCTATTATTTTATCCCATTATAACACCAGTAGCCTAAATATACTAGGATGTTGTTATGATAAGGATTATACCTAAACTTACACACACCTCCGTCTAATTGTTAAAGAACATACTGTTATGTGGGTGGTGAATTACTGCCTCATGAACTGATGATTATTTAATCTTCTTTTAACACCTCTCATGGTGGCCATTATGATGGAAATATATTTATATAGGATATATATTATATTTATTTTCTCTCTATGCTTCTTTATTTTAAATTTAAAACATACCTTTAGGCTCTGCATGTTCTGCAAATTCGATAATTTCATATGAGGTATTATGGACAACCGCCCCCTCAAGTGATGTGACTCGTTCATTCCAAATATGGAATTTATTAAGAATTTAATCAATGAACTTATGGTATCTATATAACATATATATTATACTATAATTATAATATATACATGTCTCATTTAGTTTTAAATTCCATTAATATGACAAAAATGAAAGTAACGTACATGGGTACGTACAGCCAACCGTCTCCATGAACGGTACATTTCATTTCTTATCTCCAAAAATTGTGGAATATTATTAAATACATATATACTGGATATATATGTTATTTAAAACATTAACACCATTATGGATATGATTTAATTATAACTACGTGGACAATTCTCTTCAAACAAGTTCATTTTTGACTCATGTACTGAACATTGACAAAATGTATGATATGAACTCACATAATTAACTAAATATTATAATGTGATAATATGTTATATGAATTGAATAATAAACTTTAAATTATGTCCTTAAGAATTTATAAATTCTAAAAGGTTTATTATTCAGGAATATAAAGAAATAGACAAGACAAGTCGGACATGAGGTAAGGGATTTCATATCTCGCTTTTAATTCTGTGAGATTTCCATTGTACGCCACTTATTTATTGCATGTGGTGTATTTTGTAATGACAGTTGATATATATTATCATTATTCTATCTATATTCATGTTATTCTATGATTTATTCGGTTCTTATTATATTTCGTTCATACGACTAAATTTATTACAACGAGGTAAGGGGTTTTTATCTCACTTTTTATTCTCGTGATATTTATGGTATATTTACCACTATATCCTTTGAGTGGTGTATGTACTACCCATTATTCTACTATTTGAGTAATATAAATCCATTTATTGGTATTTTCATCAACATTTTATGGTCTTTTTTCATAGGGTGTATGTTTCATAGGTTACCAAATCAGTAAGGGGACCTTTCGCCCTCTTCTTTTTAAAAAGACTTCTTTTTGTTAGGTCTTTTAGTTTACATCTTCTAATGTTGGGATATGTTCTTATATATCCATATTGTTGTAAATTTTATTTTCAAGTTATGAGATACCCTTTTTATCTGTCTTCAACTCATTTTTTGAATTTCAAAGTGATGGTTTTGGATGTCGAATTTCTGTAAGGGAACTTCTTAACCCAATTTCAATTCATTGGGTTAAACCTCTAATTCATGATTATGTCATTATATGAATATGTGTGGATGAACTTTGATTGTTTTACATTTAATATCCACTTATATTTGGTGTATATATATTTGTCACACATAATTATGTCATTTCTTTATCCTTTCTCTAATTGCATGATCTTTGATTGGGATAACATCTCAATTTCTTGTCATTGAGACATTTCTTGAAGATATGCACTTTTATTCTTTTATTAAGAGTATATACAGCCCCTTGTACATTCTATATCCATATTATCTCTATAATAAATCCATTTAAATGTTTCAAAAATGGTCTACTTTCATGTGGCTTATAATTTAAATGTTTAAAATGGAAAAGGACTCTTTTATTAAAACATTGTTTTAAATTGTTTTAAATATTTATTATTTTAAAAATTTATCATTAAATTCCATGTTTTAAAAATGGTTTTAAGGATTTATTTATATTGAAATTAATGTTTTAAAACCCTTTAAAAAGTTTCAAAGTGGTATGGGACACTTTGATTTTAAAATCTCTTTTAAATGTCTTCTTTTCATATTTTCAAAGTATAAAGGGATATTTCTCTCATATAGTTTTAATGAATTTATTAGATGTTTTTATTTATTTTAATATCATGATGTGATCTCTTGTGATTGAAATATGGAAATTTTATGTTTCTTTTATGCATTTTTAAGTTCTATGATTATGTTATGGTTCTTAGGAAATGTTTATGAAATCGGGTGGTTCTATGATAAAATAAGGGTGGGTGAGCCCGATATATCTCTCCAATTCATTGGGTAAAAGGAGGAGTTAAACGCTAATGTTTCCCCGAAGCGATTTAGGGAATATACTGCGATGGGTATTCCAAACATAACCATGATTGTTACTCCTGACATAAGAATGTTATGAATTCCTCAAGTTACCTTTATGTCTTATGATTTCTATTATTTATTCATAAATCTTATGATTTCATGAGGTATGTCAAGTGTTTATGTTTTATGAGTAAATTATGTTTTCATTGATTCTTATGTATATATGGACTAATGTTTTCTTTCTAAATTTTTATATCCCTTACTGAGATTTTTATGCTCATACCATGTTTTTGAAATATTTTCCACATGACTTAAAGATGAATAGGGTCAAGGATAGGATCAAGTAAATAAATGTTTCCTAAAACATGGAACTAGTCATGTTTTTTTAGAGTTTTCATTTTATGAAAAACAGAAACTCAGTAGAAGTGTCTACTTAATAATCTTTGAGATGTAATAGTTATGTCCTAATTCTCAAAAACTTTAAACCTGAAAATATCCTCAACGTGAATTATTTATTTAATGAAATATTAGGTAATGTATTATGTCCGGGTCTATATAGAAATTAACTTATAATAATTTCATTTGAGTTGTATCAAGGAATTGGAAATTGGATATTTATATAAGGAACCTTTTAATGTGGGACAAATGGATGTATAACTTTATAAAATTTTAATTCAACTAAAATATATTATATCATTACTCTTGGAACTAGTAATTTTTCATAAATTTAAGTGGGTGAAGTTGGTTGGATTCAAAATATGATTAATTAAAATTTAAATTCAGGAATCAATATTTTATTTTCATTTCTATACTGTATGAGAATTTTTAAGTATGCATGATAATCATTTTTGTTTAGCTGAATTCAATTTATTTCCTGAGTGTAAAATAGTGTATGTTTTATGGTGTTATGAGTGTGATATTTTCTAATTTCATTAAATTTTCAATCGTTAATAACCCCTAATTGATTAAAAACTAAATAATTTCATGCATTTCTATTTATTTTTAAAATATAAAATTAAAAATTTAAATGTCATAAATTCTATTTTTACATGTTTTATTCAAATTGAAATTAATTGGAAATCCATACATTGAATTATTAAATTATGGAATAAAATTAATTACATGACATAATTTTTTTTAATTATTTTAAATCAATTTTTAATGAATAAGACTAATATAGTGTTATTTTTGAATCTTTTCATGGTTTTATTTCTTAGTTTAAAATAATATGAATTATTTTCCCATAATATGTATGGACTTAAATGATTATTCAATGATTTTCATGTATCACTTGGTTCATAATTTATGACTTCCCAAAATCCCACTTGAATTTTTCTTATAACATAAGTCTTCAATGACACCATAGAACTTTTAAATACACTATGTATGACTTCATATAGTGAGTGTATGAATTGTTTCTTTGATATATCATTCGAATTTAGTATCATATAACACATTACCATCATGAGTGTATGACTTTCATAGTTACAATATATAATTTCAGAACTGATAATTATGTTTCTCTACACCATGAACATCTTTCAATAGAAACTGTATAACTTCTAAAATACTTTATAAATTTAGTTCGCCACTTTATAATTACCATGAACTTATTATGAATCTAAAGTCATAAAAATGAGATATCTCTTATTCGTATTACTCTATATCATATACAAAATCATATAAATTATTACATTCCTGAATTAGATATGGTTTAATGAAAAATATGGCTTTCATTCCCTTGGTATTCCAAAATACAATATGTTCCTCCCTAGATTCCACTCATCCCTCATCAATGAAGCTAAATAAGGGGTATCATGGGGCTAAATTTTGGAAATGGGAATGGTTAATAAGGATACACTTAAATAGAATCTATACACTCAACATCCATAGACATAATCCCTAAATGAAAATAAAAATGAGTTTTGAACCCACAAATATACCAAAGGCACTACACCGTATCAAATAATGAGTTGTTCGTGCTACTCATGTGGGACTTAATGTTTATGAAATGTTGGTCTATTCATTGTTCATTCTATAAAGAGTACATATGCTATATTGAGGTAGTGGTGGAGGATGATTTTTGAATTTTGATTCTACCACTACAAGGGTTTTTTTCTTTTAATTTGTTATAATCTCTATAAAATGGAAAACTGGACCCTTAATGGTAAAACCAAGGATCACTCTCACCTCCCTTTATGATGAATTTATATTTGAACTAATAATTATATTATGGATAATTTATTTTGATGTTCCATATTTCATTGAAATTAGGATTATTCTATTAATCCATTAATTTAAATTATTCTTCCCTTTTATAATTGGTTCATATAAATACGACACCAAAAAATTATGCACTATCTATATTTGTAAGCAGTGCTTTGATTGAAGAGTGTTTAGATACTTCACATCACAATGATGTGATATAATCAATAATTCTGTGGTTATTTAATTTTTGTATAAAAAAACTAACAAGGAGTTTGATTAATTTATTTTTTGGAAGATTATAGAGTGAAAACAAAAGTGTAAAAATTGAAATATGATTTAATTGTAAGGTGAGTAGATTACAGAAGATTACGAAACTACCTTTTAACATTGAAATTAAAAAATTAAATTAAATTATAAATCAAACACACTGAATTCCTAGAACAAAAAAATATAGTAAGTAATACCCATACTATCTAGATAAAATCCAAGCCCCACTTTACTTATATATTTTAATGGTTTTGAAATGTATTCGATAACATCCCCACAACAAAATATTAATTATCCTTTCCATAGTGAGTACCATAAAAAAATTTCTTCTCATTGAAGGGAATTCCATTAGATAAAAATAAAATTTTATTTACTTGTGTAATTTATTGAATTAACCATAAGTAAATTTATTATATATGGTGTGAATACATTATACATAATTTATTATAATTCATGGGTATATTCTTAGTCAGGATATTTATTTCTTTAGATACATATTTTAGTTGTAAAATTTTTTAATTAAATTATTTTTATAGATATATCATTGTTTCTGTATTCATGTGGGACACATATTTATTGCAATATAATTTATTTATAGGGAATTAATAATTATATATCCCTAAATACATTATGAGAAGAATTATATCTTTAGAGTTTGTTATGTTTTGGGATACATGCGATTATCTTAATCCCATAGGTTATGGTAAATGAGTGGTCAACCTAGTACATTATCTTATTATACATATGTGGGTATCCTAGTCCACTATGATTTGAAATCCCTAAGAATTAACCTTGGTATATTATTATGATATCCTTTTTATTTTATATTTTCAACAAACCTATTTCATTAAAAATTCTTTTTATATATCCCCATGGTTAATTGATATTATTTTAGGATTTCATATCCATATTCCATATTATATGTTATGATTACATGATCATCCTTTAATAGATTTAACGACATAATATCTGACATTTCCATTATGTACAAAGATTAGTTATTATGATTTCATGACCTTCTTCTGTTTATAATTCCATTTCCCTAATGATCACATATATAAATTTTTTTAATCTATTGATTACTCCACTTTTTTCAATTTATAATGATTTACCCATTATAGGGAATTTTGTCCCACTCCTTTCTTATGTTTCCCCAATTTCGTAGGTGATATTTAGTTTTTAAGAGTTTGTGAAAAATATTATAAGGGGTATGTAATAAAGGATTTGATTAATTATATTGTATAATTATAGGTTGATGGTGTATTATATAACTTTCTCTAAAGGTACTAAAATTTGGTTCCATGAGTTAGTTATAATTTCATGTTATGTGTAAAAGTATGTATGCTTAGAACTAGGTCTAGAAGTATAGATCCAAGAGGATCTTTGATTGATAACCATTTTTTGAAGAGTACTAGGCTATGTATGATAAGAATAATTACACAGGGAAACATCTCCAAAGTATTTATACAGAGTAATATTATAACCTTACCATATAATTTTTTAGTTAACATGGGGGGTTCTATATTGTTGTTTTTGAAAATAGATAAAAATGTTAATAAGTGATTAATAATGTGTAAAATTAATAAGGGGACAATTTAATTATTCAGGTAGAATGTAACATTTAATATTTTCATGGAATTTTTATAAAAAATTTATACATTAAATATGTAAATTTATAATTATTTTTTAATGTAATGTTCCTAGAATCTTTATGGATAACTATTTAAAAATAATTGATATTGAAATTTTAGTTAATAATAATAAATTCATTCTCTCTTATTCAGAAATCATGATATGATGTATTTCATTTATAATAAATTAATATTAATTTCATAAAATTTATAAGGTATGCATACATTTAAATTATTTATATTGAATTGATTAAATAATATACAAGTATTCTTAAATCATGTATCATAATGGAATTTTATGAATAATAATTATTTATCGTAAATGATTTTATAAAATTATTATTAATTAGTTTTGGATTCTTCTTATAAAAGTAGTTTTTGATAACTATAGTCAGAATATTTTAAATTTTATTATCTAACTCTAGTTTTAACTATGGTGAATTCATTGGTATAAAATTTTTAACTTTTTATTTTACATTTAACATTAATTATAAAATTTTAATACATAACCATGTAAACTAACATTATATTTTTAAATGTTATATATAATTTTATGTTCATCATATGAAAAAATGATAAAATAATTATTTAATAAGAAAGGTAATATTATATTGTTTATTTATACTTTTACTGAATAATTTATTAAATGTTTAAATGTTTTTATCTTATTATATATACAATTTGTTGGAAACTAAAAATTTACATTATAAAAGGTCAAATAACATGGTTTACTATTAAATAATATTATGAAATATTTAAATGTCGTTAGTTGAAAATTAAATTTATCATATATTTATATATTGGATTATTAATAAAAAATTGACATTACTTTTGGAAAAGGTAGTCATACTTATATTATTAGGTTTGTTGACATAATGTTACAACCATAATATATATAGTCAATTATAATAAAACAAAATTCATTAATTTTTATTTAAAGATAAATTTATATTTATTATAATATTATTTTTATGAAATGTATATAATATTTGGAATCCTCCCATAAATATAATATTGTGTTTATTTTTTAGGTATTTTTTTAAAAGAGTTTATTTTAAGGTGAATAATAAAATAATAGTTCTCTTTTGAATGTTTCATGACATCATTATGATGAAAATATGATTGAGTAATTATTCAAAAAAATAATTAGATAAAATTTTCTTTTTGTGGGAAAGGAATATATTTAAAAAAATAAAATAAAATTCCAAACATTTAGATCTATTTTCAATGCCTAAATGTTTTTGTTATAGAATAATATTTTATTTGAAATGAATATTTATAAGATGTCATTTTGTTTTGGGTGTGTTTAAATATGAATAAAAAACAAATTATTAATAAAAAAATTACTAGTCGATGGAATCATCATTATTCATATTCCCATGAAAAATACATAATTTATGAATATTTTATTCAATGATACCACTGCCCATTGGATATATACTCAATCCTTTCCACCCGTTTATATTGTCATCTAAATATTCATTAATTGTAAAATATTTACTATAATACCTCTCTAAAAAATCATAGTCATATTATTGAGTTCTTTACGTAACCATATGAATTTCCCTTGAAAGCTTCGGGCTTACTCTAATAGGGGAATCTCAAAGAACAGTTTACGATTTCCCATGTCCCTACTTACATCTCTTATTTGTGAATATTTTTCCTTAAAATATCTTAAACACCCCCTAATTTCATGTCATGATTATATTAAAATGATTTCTATATACCTTTAATACATTATCAATTAGAGTTTACATGTAATATCTCATATATTTATAGAATAATAATGTTTCATATTAGTTAAAATTTATGAATTATATCTTAATTTTAGGTTAAGGGAATTATATTTTTGATAGCGTACTCGACATGAAACAACCAGTTTTCAAAAATCTTATACTGCACATAACATTGAGTTATACCAATAAATAATAAAATAAAAATAATAATAACATAAATGGTAGTTAATGACTAGACATTTTATTGGACGGAACGAACCAAACTAACTAAAATATTATCACACATGTTTTCTAAATTATTTTACCTTTATCCAATAAATTTAAGAGGCTTAAAATGATAAGGAATCCAATTTTATGCATAAAATACTATAATATATTTAAACGGTTGTTTTGTGGACATTTATTGGAGAAGCCTTTTTAAATATAGTTTTGTCACTTTTAATTTAAAAACTATCAATATTTCCAACATCTGGGTAATTTATTAATAATATTTAGACTTTAAATAAATAAATTTATTTATGAAATAATGACGATAAAATTATTTCTTTATTAAGGAAGGAATCAAGTAAATTAAATTATAAATAGTAAAATATATTTTATTTATAATATTTTGCACCATCGATATTTTTTTGGATGGATAAGATATTTTATGATTGAATAAATGTATTTTTTCGAATTAATCATGTTCTAAATTCTTTAAAAAGTCAATTATGAATTATGTCAAAAATGATATAATCCATAACTTAAAATACAAAATAGTTGATTAAATGTTAAAAAATTCAAAAAATATAAGATTTGAACAAATTGTAAGGATAATTAATAATATTTCATAAATGACTCTTTTTTGGTTCATTTGACATGTTATGGCAATTTCATTAACCTAGAAATTTTAAATAACATGATATTATGGTATGGATAAAAAGGGTAAAATAAGGGTTAAACCAAAAATAGAATGATTAAAAGATATTAAAAACTTTTCATATTTTTATTGGATAATGGGGAGATGACCCAAATCATATTATATTTGAAATAAATGAGTTTTAGACAATTAAAAATCGAAATTAAATTTATAATATAATAATATTTCTAGATATTACTAAATTACACCTCCCCTCTCCTATAAAAATATACCCTCTCTTATCTAATAACAACACTTCCAAAGACTTATGGATTGTCCAATATCTGTGAAAAAATCTTCCTATAATCCCTCCCCACAATCTTGAAATATTATTTTATATAGAAAACCCTTCTTAGAGGTCTTAAGCAGTTATTAAAAGGCAATCAACCAAAGAGGAGGTATTGTTTTATTTAAGTGTTTTCTATTTTGTTTCTTCTTCCACATCATTAAAATCTTCTCCAAACATAATTAGATAATAACTACATTATAATAAATACATTGAGATGTTATTATGTTAATATAATCCACTAAGATCCGTATCTACTTCCATCAAATGGGAAATAAACTCATTGTTCCTGCGTACGTATGAATTATCACCTCCAAGAACTGATTTAGTTCATTTTGCATTACTATTTATCAATATTGGTTATAATTATAGAGTTAATATTCATATGTGATACTAATGACACATTAATCATTATAATATAATAATATATTAATTACATTCTTAATTCCATGTTCTTAAAAATGATAATGTCATTTATGCGTATGTGTGAACTATCACAACCACGAAGAGGTGTGACTCATTTTTATTCATTATATCACTTGTATGATATATATAAGTATATTAAATTTAATTTTATGATTTTAATAATATCATGATTAGTCTGTTATGATAAAATTATAATTACCTTATTTCCATAATGATCAATGAAAAATGGAAACATTACTCATGCATAGGTATAACCTACCATCTCCATGATTATGACATTGTTGATTTTAATAACCAAAATTAATGGTTTAATTTAAAAAGTATGATTAACATATAAATGTGATAAATATTTCATGAATAATATTATGGAGATGATGGACTAATGACCACATGGACTAGTGACATCATCCCGTGTTCATTTTAGACTCAAGAACCCAATATCAGAAAAACTTCTAACATTAAATAAAATATTTAACTAATTATTATAATGTGGTCAAAAGTTATATAAAGGGAACAATAAACAAGATTTTTTTTTGAATCCTACATAAATTAACCCATGTTTATTATTTAGGAAGATAAAGAATGAACACGACAAATTAGAAACAAGGTAAGGGACTTCTTCACAATCTCCTTTCATTGAGGAATATTTTTATTTATACACAAAATTCTTTTATATGGTGCATATTCAACCCCTTTTACTTTTAATTCAATTAATTGGGTTTTAAAAATAATCCTTTTATAACAAAACATTTTACTAAACGACACAAGGAATGTTTTTTAATGTATGTGAAGACAAGGAATTCTCCTCCACCGCAACCATTATTTTATATTTGGATTTCTCTACAAGATGTATTATTTTTTAAAAGTAAAATAAATAACATATAACAATTTCATGTATTTTGGTATTGAAAATGGTTTTGATAATGAATTTAATATGTCAATATCTAGAAATGATCTCTTGTGATTATAATGTGGAATCATTATTTTTTCATTATATTTGTTTTATGAGATATGATTATGTTATAGTTCATCGTAATTGTTTATGTATATGGGTTGTTATGTGATAAACCATGGGAAGGTGAGAAAATGATATCTCTCAAATGAATTGAGTAATGTGAAAGAGGTAAACGATAAGGATTCTTCTAAGATATTTGGGGAATATACTGTGATGGGTATTCCAAACTTAATCATGAAGGTTACATCATATGTAGCTATGAATGATACAAGGTATGTATGATATGTATGACACAGGTTACCATTATGATTTATGATTTCAATGTGTTTTTCATGAATATTAGGATTTCATGAAGTATGTTAAAGATATTATATTTTATGGGGGAAAATATAATTTTAATGCGTTTATACGTATTTATGGACTAAAGTTATTCTTTCCTTATTCTATGTCCTTTATAAATATTTTTTTTCTCATACCTAGCTTTTAAAATGTTTTCACATGGTATATGGATGAGTAAGAGAGAGTAAGAACTAAATAATATTTTTTAAAAGAAAATAAATCATGTTTTCTTTTTAAAATGGTTTCCTTTGGTGAAAAAATGGATACAGTTTTGATAGTATCTTCTTGAATGCTTATGGGATGATATATATTAATAATGGAATAATTATCTATAAATGTAGACCCTAAAGTATCATCAATGTTAATTAAGGTCAACTTATTGATTTCTCTCAAAATTAGGTAAAGTTTAAAGATGTGGCATTAAAGTTGTTATCATAGGCCAGTTTAAATAACATTAAGGGTTAGAATATTGTTAATATAAGAATAATAATTTATTTTTATGTTGTAGTCAAATTTAAATGATATTTAATTTTTTGTATTATCAAGTATATTTGTCTTATATAAGATTGTTCAGATTGTTTTTTCATAGAGGAAACAATTAATCTACGTTAGGATGAACATAAAGAGAAGAAAAACCATCCAAATCCGCAACATGGGATGGTCATAATTAGAACATAACAATTTTTTGTAGTGATGGAGTAGTTTAATATAGCTATAAATGATGATGGTATCTATGTTTGATATCATCTAGATAAACCACAGAGGAACATGTTGGTAGTAGATCATTTGATGAGGCAAATTCAACTTTCTTTCAAAGGACCACCTAACCCTGTTCGAGATGAATAGTGGATTATATCCCAAGAAACAATTCTTGATATCATGGGGTGTTTATAAAATCAAAAGGTTAGTATTACTATATACCTTTTTTAAGGTGAAGATGATTAGTGGTGGTCAATGGTTAATAATATCATGGATAGTTAGGAGATTAATGTCCTTGATTGGGATGAATTCAAAGGTATATTTCTTGAGAAATATTTTTCTATGGAGGTTTTACTTAAGATGGAAAAATAATTCTTGGAGTTGAGGAAGGAGGATGACCTAGAATCATCTTATGAAGAAAAATTTAATCGATAATAAATGTATGCTCCAAATTCTATTCAATATCTTGATAGTAAAGTCAATAATTTTTAGTCATAATTTATGCCAAAGTATCAAAGGGTATAGGATTCTCATGAGTTCAAAAGTGGTAAAAAAACTTATTTGATGGGAGTGAAAGGTAGAAATTGAAATTGATGATGATCAAGTGTTCTTTGAAGAATATTATAATAAGTAGTCAAGGTGGAAGGTGAAAGGGAATAATGCTTTAAAAAGTAAGATGGAAGGAAATTTATGTTTACAATTTCTGAAAATTGCGGTAAAAATTAGAATGGGGAATGCCTTTGAATTTTGGTAAGTACTTATGATATGGTAAGATGGGAAATAATGCTTGTAATCTCACTAAAAATGATACTAAATTTGGTTAGACAAAATCAAATTTATAGTTAGTATAATTTTTTAAATTTAATGAGATGTTTTACTATGAGAACGAGTATCTGATGACGAATTTGAATGATGTGATGCGGCTAAAATATAAGTAGAAAGATGTGGTGAAATCATTTTCAAAAAATTCAGTAAATATTGGTCCATACAATGAAGTGGAATTAGGTACATTTATTGTTTATTTAGATTATTCCAATGTGTTGTTTGATTCAAGATATACACACTCTTTCATTTTTGAGAAATATTTTGGTTAGTTAGGAATTCTCCCTCAAGAAATGAATCTTGAACTTATGGTAAAACACATGGGAGAAACGGAAAGTCAAAATACACTTATATGAATATTACTATCCTTTTCTAGGGAAGAATATACCTGCAAAAATTATTTTTTTGCATCTAGTAGAGTTTAATGTTATTCTGGGCATGGATTTGATTTTTTTTACCATGAAATGATTAACTATAAAGATAAAGAAGTTTCTGTATATAAATTCTTTCAGTATGTTTACAAGAATGAACTATTGATATTGAAAACAAATAAGGATACTAAGAAACTCGTAAAATATTGAAATGAAGGTTAATTTTCACATATTTTTGAAAACAAACGAACTATTTAGATTAACAATTTTATAGTGGTAAATGAGCGCTTTATGTTTTTTCTGATGAGTTTCCTGGTAATATATTGGATTCAGAGGTTGAATTTACTATTTACTTACATCTTGATGCAAATACAATCTCAAAACCCCCTTATCGAATGGATCAAATTGAACTTTTAGTGTTAAAGAAGCAATTGTAGGAGTTATTAGATAAAGGTTTAATTCGATCTAGCACATCAACAAGGGGTTATATTATCTTTTCTTTTAAAAATAGAGATTGTTCAATGAGACTTTTCAAGGATTATATAGACTTGAATAATGTCTTTATTAAGAACAGTTATCCTTTTCCTCATATCGATGATTTTTTTGATCATCTCTATGGATCTCAACATTTTTCGAAGGTTTACTTAAGGTCAGGGTACCATTATTTGAAAATAAAGGTTGTAGAAAATCCTATGTCTGCATTATGTAATAGATATGGAAAGTATGAATTTATAGTTATGAATTTTGGGTTAACCAATACACCTATTGTATTCGTGGATCTTGTGAATAAAATATTCCATGAGTTCTTGGATAATTTAGTGGTTGTGTTTATTAATTACATTTTGGTATATTCTAAAAGAAAAGAAGATCATGTAAATCATATAAGAGATGTCTTTCAAACCTAATAGGAAAAGAAACTCTATGGGAAATTCAGAATGTTTGAGTTTTGGTTACAATAAATTTCATTCCTTGGTCACATCATTTATAAGGATGGAATAACTGTTGAACCTACTAAAACAAAAGTTGTTGAAGAATTACCAAGACAAAAAATATGATCGAGATTTGTAGTTTTCTAGGATTATCAGGTTATTACCGGAGGTTTGTTAAAAATTTCTCATCTTTATCTAACCCAAAAACTATGTTAACTCGAAAAGGTGTTATGTTCATATGGGAAAATTAATGAGATGGATGTTTTCTAGAATTGAAAAAAATATTGGTGAGTTTTCTAGTTTTGGAACTATCTACTAGAATGGTGAATTTTTATCTATAGTGATGCTTCATTGAAAGGACGTGGTTGTGTCTTATTAAAAAATGATCAGGTAATTTCTTATGCATCATGCCAGTTGAAGATCGGTGAGTTAAATTACCCTACACAATATTTTTGATTAGCTACTATCATTTTTTCTTTAAAATATTGGAGGCATAATTTTTATGGAGTAAAATGAGAAATATAAACTGATTGAAAAACATTTGAATATAATATAACTCATAAAGAATTGAACATGATACCTAGAAGATGGTTGAAACTAATCAATGATTATTATTGCACAATTTAGTACCATCCTCGAAAAGTAAAACAAAGTGGCTGATGCTTTGAGTTAGATACATAATTGTACATTAACCGTGTAACTTTTGGAATGTGGGACATTTATTAATGATTTGATGAATATTGGAATAGAAGTTGTTTGTTCTAGATATTACTCTATTTTGTTTCAGGTTTCAGTGCTATCTTATCTATTATATATAATTAAGCAACCAGAAAAAGAAAATAGTGAGTTTCAAAAAGGTATATTTTGTTTAGAAGGGCATGTTACCTGATTTTAAAATTGATAAAGACCGTGTATTAGTGTTTTAAAGAGA
Source organism: Viscum album (assembly GCA_963277665.1). NCBI lineage: Eukaryota > Viridiplantae > Streptophyta > Magnoliopsida > Santalales > Viscaceae > Viscum > Viscum album. Next base: position 1,017,504,732 of record OY728138.1, on the reverse strand, counting down.
TTATGTGTGCTTTATGGTGCAATGTTTACAAAATACCTATTATTTCAAGATCATAGTTTTACTTTTTTAGTTCAGCATGGATGTAATAAGGTGTTTGGATATCTTCAAAAGTATTACTGGTGGGATGGAATGAAGAAAGATATTTTTGAAATTATTGTGAAGTGTTGGACTTTTCAATAGTTGAATGTAGAATAAATGTTACTAAAAGAGATGTGTCAGTATTTTCCAATACTATATTTGAAAATGGAAAATATATCCATGTATTTCATAGTGGGTATACCAATGGAATCTCTAGGTAATAATACCATTTGGGCTATTGTTGATAGATTGACTAAATCTCCTCATTTTTTTCTTAATTGAAATACATTGTCTCTAGAAAAACATTATAAGTTGTATATAAAAGATATAGTTTGGTTAAATGGGGTTACCCTCTCTATTTTATTGGATCATGATCCCATGATCACTTATAACATTTGGAATGGTCTTCATAATTCGTTGGGAACAGAATTAAATTTCAGTACAACTTTTTATCCTCAGTCAGATGGGAATTTAAAACTAAAAATTCAAACCATGGGGGATATAATACATGCGTGTTCAATGGATTACCCTGGATTTTGGGATAAATATATTTTTATCTTTAATATATTTTATAATAAATAAATTATTCATAGTATAAATATGGAACCATTTGTGGCATTATATGGAATGTGGTATCAAACTCAAGCTATTTGGGATGAAGTAGGTGAAAGGAAGTTGATGAGACAATAATTGGTAGAAGAGATGGTAGAAAAATTTCATTTCACTCTAAATAACTTGAGGATAACATAGAGAAGAAAAATAATTATGCATTTAACTAGGGAAAGGATATTATATTCGAGGTATGTGATCATGTCTTTCTCAAAGTTTCACTATAGAAAAGTGTGATGCATTTTGGTAAGATGGGAAAGTTGAGTCCACTATTATTGGAACCTATGAAATCTTGGAGAAAGTTGGATCAGGTGCCAACATAGTGGATTTACTTCTGATTTTATTCTATGTACAGAATTTTTTTCATGTTTTAATTTTATGAATGTATCTGATAGATCTGTCACATATATTGATTCCCGAGGTTGTTCAGTTGAAAGAAAAACTTTCTTATGAGAAATAACCCATATAGATTATTGATCATAAAGACCAAGTGTTTCAGAATAATGTGATTCAATAGGTTAAGGTTCTATGGAAAATCCATATGGATGGATAGGCATCATGGGAATCTTAAAATGCTATGAAGGATAAATACCCCCACTTATTTGATGATAAGTGAATAAAATTGGGAAGACACAATTTTTAAAATGGGGGAATGTTGTAACATCCTAGGTATTTAAAGAATAATACTTTTTCATATCTATTAATTTTAATGAATTATATATTGATTTTATGTTAATGGGATTCTTTTTTGATAGTGTACTCGACACGTAACAACATGTTTCTCCAAAATTTAACATCACCTACAACATTGAGTTATAGAAAAAAATAATACCATAATAATTATATTATTTTAAATGCTACTTAACTTCTAGTCATTGTATTGGAAGGAATGAACCAAACTAACTAAAATATGATTACACATTTTTGTTAAATGTTTTTACATTTATCTAATAAATTTTTGAGGATTAAAATGAGAATGAATCCAATTTAAAGCATAAAATACTCTAATAGTTTTAAAAGGTAATTTTACATTATTTTGATAGAGAACTAATTTTAAATATAGTTTTTTTCACTTTTATATGTTCTATTTGAAAAAAATATTCTTTTTATTTGGAATTTTGACATAAAAATTTTCCTTTATAGAAATTTTGGTATTTTTCTTATAAAATACATATTTTAATTTATAGTGAAAAATACTGCATTTTAAATAAAAAGTTCCATTTCATATAATTAATTTATATTTCTATGAAATTAATTTATATGATTTTTAAAGATATTTGGATTAATATTTTATTATTTAATCCATTTTTTATCGTTGGATATAATTTCTCATTGACATTATATATACAAACATGTCAATGTTTTGATGGTTTTTACTTTTTTAAAATTCGTTTTATTGTTTTGCCAATAGGAAATAATTTTTAATTAATTGCTGACACTTTAGTGTTTTGAATCTGGAAAAATGGTTTCCATATTTAGAATTATAAGGTCCAAATTATGTAAATTGGTCCCTTTTTTGGGAAATTATGAATACTAACTTTGGTAATTATTTTAATATTCTTCGGTTAAAGGGTAAATATGGTATATAAGGGACGAAATAATATTATAATATTATAAAACTACACAACCACTTTTCCAAATACTTTTGGCTGAGATATGGCAGACAAAGACAACCCATGGGATGAAAAGTTGGCGTTTAGAAGCCATTTGGGTGAGATTATGACACATATAATTTTAAAATTAAAGTAATGTAAAATATATTGTAAACATATATCAACATACAAAAACAACTTTAATATGGGTTTATATAAGTGATATATTCAGTAGTAAATAGTCATTATAAAACTAAAATTATTCCCTTAATCATTTTCTTTTATTTATAATTATTATACATTAAATAAATAAATTTATTTATGAAACAATAACGATATAGTGATATCTTTATTAATCATGGAATCAAATAAATGAAATTATAAATATTAAAATAAATATTATTTGAAATATTTTAATCCATAAAATAATTTTCTCGATGAATAATACATGTTATTATTCAGTTAATGTATTTTTTTTAGAAATAATCATGTTATAAATTTTTGAAAATGTCAAGTATGAATTGTGTACAAATTGACATAATTTATAATTTAAAATATTAAATAGTTTATTAAATGTAATAAATTTCTAAAAAAATATAATATTTGACCAAATGATTAGGATAATTCATAATATTTTATAAATGAAACTTTTTTAGTAGTTTTAAAGATTATTATAACTACATTAACATACAAATTTTAAATAACTTGTTATCTTCGCATGATTAAAATGAGTAAAATAATGGTAAAAGAAAAGAAGATTAGGATTAAAAAATAATCAAAAACTTCCTAATTCTAATTCAATAATTTTGATATAACCCCAAAATCATCTTATATTTACAATAAGTGAGTTTTTTACTATTATAAACTGAAAATATATTATCTATAAATTAATATTTCATGACTTCCCAAATATACACCTCCCTTATCAAATAAAACAAAACCCTCTCTTCTATAATAATCACTCTTCAAAATCCTTTTGGTTCATCCAATATCTATCCAAAAATATTTCTATAATTTCTGTAAACATTATTTATGGATTATTTTACGTCGTACACCGTTCTTAGAGGTGTTATGATGTTCTTCAAAGGTGATCAACAGAAGAAGAGGTATCACTTTCTTTAAGTGTTTCTATTTTGTTTCTCCATCCTCTTCATTTAAATATCCACCAACCATGACGAGATAATAAATAAAATATACTCAAAATATTGAAATGTTATTATTTTGATGTCATCCCTTAAAATTCATTTCTACTTTTTTAAAATGGTAGTGAAAGTAATTATTTGTGCATACGTGTGAATTGTCACCTCCGCGAACCGATTTAGTTTGTTTTCCATTAACATCTATCAATATTTGTTTTAATGATAGAATTAATATTCATACGTATTATTCATGACATATTAATTATAATATGATAATAATATATCAATTACATTATTAATTCCATGCTCATAAAAATGATAATTTTGTTCGTGCGTACATGTGAACTATCACCTCCATGAAGCGGCGCACCACATTTTCATTCATTTTATCACATTTATGATATATATATATATATAAGTATATGTATATTACTTTTATTATGTTATTAATATAATGATAATTCTATAAAGATAAAATTCAATTACAATATTTCCATAACGATCAATGAAGAATGGAAATGTTACTCTTGGGTAAGTACGCCCTACCGTCTCCTTGATTATAACGTTGTTCATTTATCATAACCAAAATTATATGTATAATTTAAAAAGTATGATTAATGTGTAAAAGGGATAAATATTTCTTGAATGATATTATATAGATTATGGTCTTATATAGCGCCAATGACTTCTCCATCTCCACAACCATTATTTGATATTTTTCTTCCTCTATAAGACGTAATGTTTTCTAAAACAAAAAATAATAAATACATTTTTGTTGTAATTTGGAATTGAAAATGGTTTGATAAATGATTTAATATTTCAAAATCTTGAAATGATTTATTTTGATTTCAGTATAGAAATGTTATTTTCAATTTATTCTTGTCTTATGTGTTATGATTATGTTATGGTTCTTGGGAATTATTTTTGTATATGGGTTGTTTTGTGATAAACCAAGGGAAGGTGAGGTCGTGATAGCTCTTCAATGAATTGGGTAACATGACTACGGAAAATGATAAGGTTTATCCTAAGATATTTAGGGAATATATCATGATGGGTATTCCAAACGTAACCATGAAGGATACTCAATATATAGTAATGAATGTTATAATTTAAGTATGATATATATGCCACAATTTTCCTTTATAATTTATGATTTCATTTATTTTTTTAGTAATCTTATGATTTGAGGAAGTATTTTATAGATATTATTTTTTATGGCTGAAATTTATGATTTTAATGGGTCAATAAGTATTTGTGAACTAATTTTATTCTTTACTAATTCTATATCCATTACAATGTTTTTGTGCTCATCCTATGTTTTTAAAATGTTTTCACATGGTATAAGGATGAGTAAGAGAAAAGAATAACTCCAGAAGATTTTTACCAAGAAAATAAATCATGTTTTATTTTTAAAATTATTTACTTTGGTAGAGAATAATGGTTATTGTTTTTATAATATCCTCTTGTATGATTATGAGATGATATATATTAATAATGGCATAAATTTATAAAACTCTAAACCTAAAAATATCCTTGATGTAAATTAAAGTCAACATACTAACTTATCTCAAGGTAATTTAATGTTTTAAGACAAGGAACTTATATTACATATCTAATTTTATAGAACACTATCCATAAGTCATTAATATATCAGAGAATGTGTTTTAGAACCCCTTACTATTCATTTTAATTCTCCTCAAGCCACTTCTATAAACTAAATAGTATTTAAATGTATATTCAAAATATAAGTATAATATTATTATATTTTGGTAATTAAAATATATTTTAGTTTAAATCTTCTATTAAACAATTTTAAAAACACCATTCAATTATGGTAGTTTTGAACTACCTAAATGAATGATGATAAATTTATTACCATTATTCATTATATATTTATTCTTAAAAAATAATATCATGTTAAAATATAATAGTAATATATAGTAAAATGCATTTTTATGAATCAATAATGACGAAATAATCAAAAAAATAATGAATTTAAAAGTACAAAATCATTGTAACATTTTTACTTTAAAACAATACTATCAATGAAAAATTAATTTTTTTGGAAATATTTTAGAGAATATATTTAAATAGTAGAAAATTATTATGAAATAAACCATAAAATATGTCTTCTTCTAATTATAGAGCCATTGGACAAGGATATTTGACTATTATCATTACACAATATCAGTTTTGGAATTATGGATAAGACAACTTTTAATGATCTATATAAACAAACTATAACTAAAAGTGTATAATAGAGGGATATAATTTAATAAAAAAACATGAAAAAGGTTCTCAAGAAGGTAAGTAAAAAATATAACTCGATTATGCCACAATTTGTTGAAAAAATAACATGAATTGTTTATCATAGTATATGTTTCTATCAAACTTTACACTATTTTCCAGTAGTGTTTCAATATTAACTTTTTATATTATAAGCCTCATATAAAAGGTATTCACTATTTACTTGTCTATTTTCAATTTATTTTAAATTTTTTAATGCTCTCCTTATTATAATATTGATTAACAGTTATTACCTTATGTTGTTGATAAAGTGGAATCATATTTTTAATAAATTATTGTTTCCCTATTTCATATATTCTATTTAATATATAATATATAGTTTCTTAAATTTATACCTTATTAATATCACATTAGTTTGAAAAATTATTGGAATACATTACTATATTATAGATTTATAGTTTGAATAATATGTTTCTCATTAGTGGAATCTCACAATTTTTTTTAATTTTTATACTCTCTATCACACCCAATATATATTTATTACTCATTCATTGATTCTCATATTATCTATTAATTTTCATAATTATCACTTTTTTTATTTAATTTTTGGAATATCCATTAATTTATGGCTATATTATCATTATTTCTAATTGTCAAACCTAAGGAAATCTATATGGTAATATTTTCTGATTATCATTTCTCTCTCCATGTTTCTTCCCCTTTAAATCCATTTATTTTCAAGGCTCTATTATAAATAAATTTTATTATTAAAATAAAAATAAAAATCTTTTGTATCTCATTTGGAAATATTTCTTTAAAGTGAAAAATATATTTTTGATTATGATAATGTCAATAAAAATGTGTAAAATAGTTCTCATTATTTTTCTTCTATTTTCCACTCTATTTTTATCAAATTTTGTTCTAAAAAATTATTTTGTTTCCTAAAAAATATTCATTTTCATAATATTAATTTTATAAAAAATGTATTACATTTCTTTCCTTCCATGAAAAAATCATTTTATTTGTTTTTAACACAATATAATATTTTTGTAATTATTTTATTAATTCTTCTAAAATTTCATATCCTCTTCTAAAATAATTTTTTAATTATGTCAATAACGTTTTCAATTCTACCATATTAAATTTTATTATATTATTTTTTAACCTACTATAAGTTTTAATAAGTTTAACTAGATTGAAATATGAAGTTTAATAATTTAAAATATATATATACATCTATGTTATTTTTGGAAATAAAATATAAATGAATAGATTGAACCACTAATAAATTTATCTTTACTAATTAATAACTATGTATAAATATATCCCTTTTTAAATTGCTTTTCACTGTGAGTAAAAAAATAACCTTTTCTTATTGAATTGTGTTTACCTAGATATTCATACCATTTTATTGGCTAAAGAAATTTATTAATTTAACCGTATATCTCTATATTCTATATTTCATTAATACCCACTACTTCACTAAATCTAATTGGAGGTTATTTACCAAGGCTACTACATTATTTATTCATTTTTACATTTTATATACATGGGTAATTCATGTTATAATTTTGATGAATTTATTATTTTTTTCAATTTAATGTGGCCCACATATTCATGGATATATCATTATGTGATTGGTAGGACTATAAATTTATTACCATTAATGAATTTTTTTACACGTTCTCTCTTATTATATTATTATATTATATAACATGGTTGGGAATCCCAATCTATCATGTTTTGTTACATGAGTGTTTAGTATAATCAATTGTCTTATTAAACATATATGATTAGTATATATTAAGCTTATGTTTTATTCCATATTCCTATATCATCATACAATATAGTTCAATTTTCAAATAGTTAGTGATTATTATCCTTTGATTTTATATCCTTACACTATGTCTTATATTATTCTTCAATGACCATCCTTTTATATATTTTAGGAACTTATATATGACTCATCTATCATGCCTCATGTTAAATTATTCGGATTTCATGGTTATCTTTAATTAATCATGTTATTTATCTTATGATTATGCATCTCACTTGTTTTTAATTAATTGATAACTCATCCATTTTATACTAACAATATTTTCCCCATAACTGAGCATGTGATGAAAAACCATTCCTTTGTTTCCCCATTTCACTTAGAGATCATTGGTGTTAAAGTGTTTATAAAATAATTATAAGCGGTCTATAAATAATTATTTGATTATAATATTGTATATTAATAGTTTGGGGATGTTTTATGTACCTGGTCACCCAAAAAACTAATATTTTTATTATGGGAGTTGGCTGTAATGTTATATTATGGATAAAAATCTATTTTTATCACAAGTAATAAAAGTATAGGTATGGGGTAGATTTATTTAAACTCTATGGGAAAGATTACGTTGAATAAAACTCACTAAAATATCATTAATAATATTAGTTAGTGGTGATCCATAAAGACCAAGTCACCATATTAGGGGAGACATATGATATGGATATATAATAATGATATAACATAACGGTGGTTAGATATAATGTTTAGTGTTGTCCTACTATTGGAAGAGTACCATTTGGTAACCTAATTGTTGGATACTCTAGGACCATAGTCATGGTAGTTTTGAGTAATGAATTAAGGGAAAATCACTATAGAGAGGTTTTATTATGAGTTGGGGGATAATACTATAAGGTCTAACCATTATAAGTAAATATGAATACTATAAACATGTGATATAAGATGGTTGATATTAGTTGGGGGATAAAAAGGGTATGTTTTAATGTGTGACGAATATGGGTATTGGTTTGTTATCTTTGGGATATGTTTGGTTTGGTTATGTACAGTATTTTTGATTTTACCTTATTGTATTTATGAATTTAGATTCATCAATAAAATCAAAGGATAGATGATATGGATTAACCAACTATTTAAGAGATTACTGGAGGCAGTTAAATAAGAATTCTTATATTATTAAGAAGAAATTTAAAGATGTTTCAATGGTATTTATGACTCTATGAAGAGAGTCAAGAGTTGTAAGTTGGCCACCAAATGCTTATGAGGGTCGGTGGGGTAGATTATAGTCACCCAATCCTTTAAATAAAAGGATATGGTAGATATTGGCAGACTATCCCAAAGAAAATGACTTTCATTAAAAAGACGTATAAGTAACCATATTTTCATGATTTTGGTTACCTATTCCATTGTAGTGTGTATAAAATAGAGCTGATCCACCTAATTATTATGACATTGGTTTGAATATATACTTTATTCATGATGATTATGTAATTTTAGGGGATAGATATAAGCCTCAGGCTTCTTATGAGGATGAATGGTATGGACATTAGTTACTCAATTTTAATAAGTGTGTATTCTATAGATTTTTACCACTAATTACTTATATAACTAGTTGAGGTAACCAGATGCATATGAAAATTCATGGGAGGGAAGCATGACACTAAAGGATTGCATGGCCTATCAGGATGAATGTTAAACACGCAATACTTAAAATTATACTAACTTTAGATGTATCCTACATGATTCTAATTAGTGAGACCTTTGGAAAATACATAACAATAATTGTATCTAAAAATGGATGAATACGATACTAGCACTGATCAAATGAATTTGGAGATGATCACCAGGATGGGTTTTTTTAACACCCAATTGAACTAATAGTGCATCATGTTATTTATAACTACATTAATTTTAAACACTATGTACATGAACATATTTTACAGTTCATATTTGACAAGAAATTATTATATTCCCACAATTTTTAATTCTTAAACAATATATGTTTACCTTAGTGAATGTTGATAACTTTTGTTTGAACTATAGGTCTTGAAAAGGTCACTTGAATATATTAGAAATAAAGAATATCTTAATAGGGTAATGGATACTTTTATGATGTGATATTTTAATAATTTTATATTTTCTAATTTATTTTAGTATTGTTTAAAATTTGTAATTTATATATTATTTTTCATGGGGCGATCACTAAAGGTTTTGAGTTCCAGAAAATATGGTCTGGTCTATGAAAAAATTTATTTTTTCTTGAATTTGATGAATAAATCATAATAACTTGATGTAGAATGACATGTATAACTATTAAATCCAATGAAAAAATAATCAAAGTAACAAGGAAAAATGGTGAGAGGATATTTAATGATAATTTTATATTTAATTTCATTATAAGAAAATAACATAGTCTTGAGTTTTTTATTTGAATTAAATATTGAACAATCAATCCTTTTACATTTTGTACCATCATTGTAATGATAGTATCCAAAGTAAAATCCATCAAGTAGTGATCCCCATGTTCCCCATGATTTCAGTTGGGTTCGGATTATACAACGATTTCTAGAAAAAGCAAATAGTTTTCTTAGGGTATTCATCCTGAACATAATAAAAAATCTCAAGCATAATTATTGTGTCTCCTTATTGACAAGGATAATACATTTTGAAAAAATTATCTTGAACATGAGAGAAAAACCTAGAGTCATTCTTTATAAATATAATTATATAGGTAGGTGATATGTTATGAAAAATGGAATGATCTTCACGACATTCTAGAAAATAATATAATTGGGTATATATAGAGTTAAGTTATAGAATTAGTAAATGACAAATGAAATTAGATATTATTTCAATCCATATAAACCCCACTATTAATATAACTATTAATAATAATTCATTGAAACATGCAAGTACCATGAATAACAAAAAAATCAGTAAAAAAAATATTTATTCCAATGATATTTTGTATATTATTTCCCTTCTAGGGTAGTTAGTTGTTCCCAACCACCTTACTCAGTTTTCACCAAACCATGAATAATAAATATAAAAATTTATTTATTTTTAAATAATAAATACTATATTCACGGGCTTATGAATAATTATTTATTTAAATATTCACATAAATAATGAAAATTTACTTTAATAATAAATAATATTTAGTACCTTGTGAATAAAAAAAAATAAAAAAAAATATTCTATTTGATGGTCCTGTAAATAAAATTTTATTTTTTTTGTCGTATAAATAAATAAATAAATAAATAATAATAAATAAATAATATTTTTTCCTTGAGAATAAATCAATAGATAAATTAATATTTTATCCAATGGTCTAGAGAAAAAATATTTATTTAAATATTCAACACACATATAAAGAGTGACGGAATAAATACGACTTATTAATGTTGAAAAAAATTTATTTGTGGTTTTTAAAATAATAATATTTATTTTTAATGGTAACTAAAAATATTGTTTAACTTAGATTAATGGATTATTTATGGTTATGAACCTATAGAACATTCCCCAATGAAATTATACAGTCTTTCAAAATGTCCACTATTATCTTCAAACAAGACATAAATATTCCAATAGAAGAACCATTTAATGTGATAATGATGAAAACTATATATGACTATTGATTATGTAATATGAATCCCTTATCTTGAAAGATCATCAACCTGTTTTATACTGATTTCATCAACCTATATGATAAATTTATCTTTATTTAAATATCTAAAATGTACCTACCAATATAACAATCATATATATTTTAGTATAATAATTGAATTCTAATAAAAGGGATGGGAAATCTACTTTCATAAATATGGAAGGGAAAAATTATTTAATAGTTAATTCATTACTATTATTAATTTATGATGCACCCAACATACTCGAATTCGCCGCTAGTATATGGAATCACTATTTCATTAATAAATAATAACATGTTATTCGTGACTTGAATTAATAATAGTTATAAGAATATAGACAATCACATATATTCTGTAAGAAGAGTACCTAATAAATCCTATAGATGATTGACATTTTACTTATGGTAATACCCATATAATCCATTTCTTATAGAATACCAAGTGAATGCTTTATGAGTATAATACACGTCTGCTTATGAAAATCAATAACATGAGTGTCAATATCTTCAAAGTCTTATTGTAGAATGTTGTCTATAGGAATATATTTATTAATATGTCATAACATGATAGGAATCTCAAAATCGGGAGATAGAACTATATCATTTAAATGAGGTTGATTTCATAAGTAAATTTTATCATTAATGTAATAAAAATGGGTAATTATTATATAAATATATATTCCATTAATATTTAGGTGTTTGAATATATATAAACATGTAATTTGAAATAAAATGATTTTATTATAGGGAACCAAATCCAATAACTCACAATTTCACTAGAACCAAATGCTAAGGATATTTTCAGTATATTAGTTTTGAAATGTTTTTCATGATTTCACTAATTATAAATATAACTACTCTTCCTAGCAAGTTTTATGATGGCAGGGGATAGAAATAACATAACTATTTATAAAAAAATCATCTTACATAAACAACACTACAAATATTAAAAACACCAAAGAAAACCCAATCCAAGTTTTGAATTTGTATTTATAACCATAAAATGTGAACAAATCCTTAACCACCATGAAATAAAACCCACCAAATTATAACACATACTTGAATCACTATTTATCTTGAAAATGACATGAAATATGAAATAAAAAACTAAAAATATTGCTAAGAACTATAATTCGCGTGTTGTTAATGAAGAATGTTAGTTAGAAGATCATGGAAATGGTGGGGTGTTTTCTATGTGGGATAAATGTGTGGTGGGGCTGTGAGGAGAGGAATCACGCGAGAGGATACCTATGGAATGTTCTGATAGAATTTTAGCTATGAACACATGGTGGTGGGTTGTGTTGTGCTTCTTACTATGTATTTATTTTAATGATTACAATCACTATTTATTATGTTTAATAATTTCCTTAAATTTAATTATTGCTAGTGTTGTGGAAATATTATTATTATCATGAAATAACCTTGAATAATTCTTCATGGAATCTTTCATGTCTTAGAAGGAGGATAGAATAACCATAAAAGTTCATTAATTTAATTCATAGATCCCCTTGTTGATGTTATAAAAAAATAGGAAAAAATGGACATATACGTGCCCATTTTGATACAATATATAGCAGATAGGTGGAGGGTAAGGCTGAAAAAAATCTTCCAATGGCCATGATAATTATTCTAGGTGTTTTAAAATATCAAAACATCCAAGGTTTCTTGAACAGTGTTTTGTAGAATCCGTGATGATGGATGGAATTGTATTTATTATCGTTCAAGTTATTTAATATCCCTCTTCAATGAAACTACTCAATGAATTGTATATTTTTTAAATATTTAAAGAATATAAATTTTTGACTTGGATTATTATGTATCAAAAACCAACTTATGAAACAATTCTATAATCAATTCAAAAAACTAATCTCTCTTTTAGTGATCTATTTTCGTAATCCTCTTTTATCTAATCTAGATTTTTTCTGATTATAATATCTTATCACTCTCATAATTTTTCACATTGTCTTGTAGTTTTTCATAAAAATACATTTAGAGAATTAAGATAATTCTAAAACATGATTTCCCCTATCAATGGTCCATTCATCCTATATTTTCTTCTTGGTGATCAGTACTATTAAATATAGAGCTTAAATTTTACTTTATATAACCATTAAAAATAAAAGGACAATTATTATTGAGTTTTCTATCTATACCTAATAAATAGGTAGGATATATTATAATATTGGTTTCTTAATACAACCAAAAAATATAAGAGTTTTGTTTCTTTACTACCATGAAATCCAATTAATTGATACATCAAATCAATAATTGATTTAGGTAGCATACCTAAGGTAACTTCTTGAGATATTAAAAATTGTATTTCCAAATTATATGCCTTATTTACTTTATTTCATTATTTTGTCACTTTTATTCTTTAAATAATTCAATTTTTATTTATTTAATAAAAATAATTATTTTATTTGTGAGTCACTATTTTATTTTAATTATTATTTTATAAACTATATTATAATTATTTTGTTTCACTTTTAAATTAGATTCATTTGATTATATATTCAAATTTTTTTATTTATCTTTTATTTTTTAGAAAATAAGATTTATGTCTCTAAGAAATTGTTTATTTTCTTTTTAGATTATAAACTAAAATTCAGCCGACATCATTTAATTTCACTGCAACCCAATATGGAATTATTATAAATGAGTTTTTTAATTTGTTATTTTATTTGTTTTCAAATTAGTTCAAAATGTTTTTTTCAAAATCATTAATCAGTTTCATGAAATTTTATTTTTTTAAATGGATTTTTTTAATCATCTATGTGATCTCGAAGGACACTCTATGGCCAACGATATATATTTAAATTTTAATAATTTTTGTTTCTATAAAAAATTAATATCTAATTTGTTTTGTAGATATATATCATGGTGTTATTATCATTACAAAAAATAAAATATATTTCTAAATATTTATTTGAAGTGAGATTAATGTTTTATATTGATTATTATGTTATGTAATTTTATAGAATATGAAATATCTTTTGATGTCTTTATAGAGGTTTCGAAAAATATATTTTCATGATTAAAGTCATTTCAATCATGATTGAAGATACATTTATGGTTTTATTAGAGTGTTTAGGATGATACACATGAAGATATAAAAGTGTAGATAGTATTAAATATCCAGTTCTTTTGTTTAGTAGCTCCACTTTTCTAGAAGACCAATTGGACAACTGGTGGTGTACCAGTAGCCAACCAGGGGTCAATTAATAACCATCCCCTATAAAATATTTCAACCAATCACATGGTGGATGTTTTCTAGCGAAACGTTACCAATTGAAAAGACTCTTATACATCAGGATGCACACTGGATACGTAGTGGTGTCTACTGGGAAGCTAGTGATGTCGAATATTCATCTACAAGGACTCATTCAATTTGGTCAAAATGTACATTATTTTGGTCTTTATAAGATTCATTACACCAAGAGTTTTTAAATAATTAACTCTACTTGTGTTGCCTATGAAAAGATTCCCTTGGACTCTTTAAAGATTAAAATTTCTCTCAACTACACTCTCAAGATCAATTAAATTCCAAAGTACTATCTTTCTCAAAATTATCTACTCTTAAACCTCTCAAAGGATCTGAACCCTCATATCAAATATATCATCCTATATTGTATTTATCGTTTAAAGATATTTTTTTTATAATTGGTTTAAAATTAGAAAACCACTCAACACTCATCACCATACTCCAATACGTTCTCACTCTTCCGATGTGAGTGATGGGTTCCATGGCTACCAGAAAAGAAAAAAAGGGTTATCACAAACCAAAGTTATTATGGAACAAGATTCTTTATCACCATAAGGATTATGTGATTATTAATATAATCCACGCTAGGGGATAGGTGTAAATGTAGGGGATGGCATTGTGTTATTTCTGAACACTTTTTCAATTGTGTTTTTTTCTCTCTTTACCATATTACATGTCCCAATTTATCATTTAATTTGATACCTTCTTAAATTCAATTTGATTATTTCATAAATTAATTAAATTTTATGTTAACATTATAATTTAATTAATATAATTATAATTTACATTTTTATTCCATTTTAAAATTATTTAATAGTGATTTTAAACTCTCTTTCCATATTTCTCAATAAAATATTTTGTAACATATGGGTTCATTGTGTTATTATAAAAACATTATTATTTTTAAAATAAATATTTTTTTTTATTTTAAAATCCTAAAATATTTAAATGCATGATTATTTTTTTGGAATATAATTCTTATTCAAATGATCATGTTTTACATGGAACTAATTATTATTAAAAAAATTAGATGTGAATTTTTTTTTGGTTTTATTAGTTACCATATTTGAAAATGAAAATTAAGGATTATATTCTCAATAAATTATATAATTAAAAATGGATCCAAAAATATGTTACAAAATTTTAACTCAACCTGAAATCTATGAATGAAATATATTTTGGACTTGATTGTATTGAGTTTAATGATGAGTATATATGAAAATAGCGTATAAAATATGGAAATTATTGGAAATCACACACAATGTTGAGAATAAATAAAAGGAAAATATTTGGATATGCATCACCATGATTTTAAAAGTGTCTATATGCATCATAGTAAATATCTTACTAGAATATTAATTAGGTTTGTAAACATTTTAATGGATATGAAGTCCATTTGTTATGATATATCTAATGAATATATCATAGAGAAAATTTTACAGGTTTTATATTGATATTAGGATCCCAAGACACAATCATTATTGAATAAAAATATTAAATGAAAATTCATGTTGATGAATTAGTTAGATAAATAATGTAATATAAAATAATACTTAAGATACAAGAGGGAAAGTATGATAATAATGTTAATGATATAAAGAAAACCATATTCTTTAATGATATCAATGCTAACTATTCCCAAGGTGGGGTACAATACTTTACTCAATTTACCAAGAACATTAAAAATTTATCAAGTGTTATAAATTCTCCATCCTATCCAAGTGCCTATTTAAAAGTGTTGAAACCTATGTGGCAAGATAAGAGTGTAATTAATAAAGGTTACTTCAAAATTCGAGTTCCCTAGTGTAAAATATTTTGTAAAAAATAAATAAGGAATGTAGGATTTCAATGTCTCGTCAAGTAATAAGGTGTTAAATACATGGATTTAACTTCCTCATTAACTTCATGTGGCTCAATATTTAAGTGAATTATGGAAATTTTTTATTAAGATATTGAGGAATGTATCCCTATTCCTATTTTCTCATCATCATATTATTCCTATAATTCATAACCTCTTCTACTATCTTCTTGATTCTCAAGGAACTATTATTATAATGAACTAAAATATTCTTGTAATCAACTAAAAAAATGCTTCTACAAAACATGTTTGATCATATAAAAAAATTTAAAATTAATATAAGAATTTTTTTTCATGAAAAACATAATCATAAAAATATATTGGATATTATCATAAATGAAAAATAATAACCATCTATAAATTTTATAAAAATTGGATATAGATAAACATGAATCCAGCTTTACATAACTTAAAAGACCACTTTCAAAATTCACCCATGGAGAAACAATGTTTAAAAAATATTTGGGCTATAAAATATCTATAATATAATGGAACATCCTTGGTTTCTAAAATCATTCAAGAACCACTATTTTTACAATCATTTTACTTTTATTAAAAACTATTTGATGACAAAAAAATATTATTGGAAATTAATTGTACACTTATTCTGTGAATGTGATTTTAAGAATGGATGAAATTGAAAAAAAGTAATACTTTTTTCATATAATTTTTCCAAATTAAAAATTCATCCCAAAAAATCCATATTCCAAAATAATTAATTTATAACATAATTAGACCCAAGTTTATTTAGGTTCCAAAAACATAAATTGGATGATTTTTTAAGAAATATTCCTTATTAGAAAAACACCAGATACATTGTGGTACATATATAGTGGTTTATCAAGATACATGTGTGGATAAATCATCAAAATAAATAATATTAACAAAATATATGGAGGTTATTTCATAGTTATAAGTAACTTTTATGGTAAAATAATTAGTTTATATTTTATTGATTTTTTAAAAAGAACTCCAATTAATCATTATTTGTTTATAAGTAGAAGAAATTGTTTTATGAAGAAATAATAAATTTTATGAAAATTATTTTAAAATATTATTCAAATAAAAAATTTAATGTTTTTATCTTATTATGAAAGAACATATTTATAGATTCTTTATTTCACAATCCTTAAAAAATTATTTTAAAATCACATTCATAAAATATATCAACTACTTGAGTACATAAGTTAGTAATTTAGGGATTGGTGATATATTCCTTGGTCATTGTAAAACATACTCACTTATCAAACTCAATAGTTATGTACTAGTATGAAATCTCACCACATATCATTTTAAATATGACATGGTTTTTTAATAACTCAAACATGGTAGGAAATAAAATCCATATTATAATTCTTGAAAATATTTCTCTAATTCAAAATCTCATTCATTAAATCATCAGTAATTATTTGGATATTATAAAATTTAAATATTATGATGAAAATAATATAATTTTATCACTGTTGATGACATTACATGATTCACATGGGAATATTTCATGTCTCATAAAAGTGATACTTTTCAGGCCTTCATCATGTTTTCTAAAAAAACTGACTACAAAAGGGGATTTTAAATTATTTCTATTAAAAATTATTAGGGAGGATAATTAAATAATTAATAATTTTAATATTTTTTTGAATGATGTTATCATTATTTTTTCATACGTTCTAACCCTCAAGATTATAGTGTAGTAGAGAGGTGAAAATGAACTATCTCTAATATCACTCAAAATATATTATGTCAAGATAATTTATTAAAATATTTTTTTACTGAGGCCCGGAATTCTGTATTATATATGATTAATATATTTCTTTTGAAACATCTTCTAAAAAACCCCTTTATATTTAGAAGAATAAGAAACACACAATTTTTTGTAATGTTTATTGGTTGTAAATATATATTTTAAACTATAAGGAAAATATTGAAAAAAATTGATTCTAAATTAGATTAATTTGTATTTCATAGGTATTATAACTCATAAATTAATTATTAATTAAATAAAAAACGTGATAAACTAATAAAATAATCAATAAATTTTTTTAATGAGAATTATATAAAATCCCATTCTCATAGTAATTTTGAATATGAACCTTTTGAATCAAAATAAATTACAAAAGAATAATAATGTTATTCAAATAATTTATTAAAATATTTCAAAAATACTGAACACTGGGAACACATACTAAAATATTGGTCCTAATGAAGTCAAACATATTTCCTTTGTATCTCACATATAATCTCAAAACCATAATGATTCCATTAACGTTAAAAATTGGTCACTTGAAGTGAAAGAAAAAATAATCCAATTTATACAAAATGATATTTGGAATCTCATTAAAAAACGTAATAATAATCTTGTCATCAGATAAAATTGGGGTTTTAAGAATTATCTTAATACTTTTGGTAATATTATACAAAATAAATCCAATTTTTTATTTAATGACTATATCACTGAAAAAGGAATCAAAAATATTTAATCATTTTCACACGTTACTTGGTTTGAATGCATTATATTCTTGTTTTAATTCACCTATCATCTAAATTTTAAAATATTGTAAATGGATGTAAAAAAGAATATTTTTAAATTGTTTTATTTTTTAATATTTTGTAATAGAATAAAAGAATTGAAAATTAATTTTTCTCAAATTATATTTTCAAAAAAACTAAAGGTATTTATCTTCCAAATCAATTCCCCTAGAATTATTGTGTACGTATTTTAAATTACAATTGATCAAATAGTATTTAAATGGGAAATAGTGTTGCAATAATATTTATGAAACACATATCAAATGATTTTCCACTAAGTCCAATTTATATCGATGATGTTATTCTTTTACATTAGGAATGGATCTAATCATAATAAAATTTCTTATTTATAGAAAAATGAATTTGCGATGATATTTTGGGGGAAATAAATTTGTTTACCAGTTTTCAAAATTATCCGGAAAATTATGGTAACTTTTAAAACTAGGTAAAATAGTCAAATTAACTCTTAAAATGAATCATTATAAATCATGCTAAGGAAATTAGTACTCATATGAGTAAAAACTATAATATAACATTGGACGAAGTCAATATGTCAGTCAACAATAATACTTATACATGAATTATTTGTATTCTACTTCATCTTACAAAAAATAAGTATGAAATAAAGTTTAGTTTTATTTCATTTTTCTCAATTTCATTCAAATCCAAATTAATCAAATATCCAAAAATTCCAAATGGTTTTTAATTATTTAAAAGGATATAAAAATATCAATTGTTTTTTCCAAAAGGAACATCTTTCGAATTTAATTATTTATGTAAAAACTAATTTTGGAAGAGGATAACACTATGTGAAATGTATTTCTAGGAATTTTCCCCTATATAAGAAATCGCTCATATCATGTAGTACTAATAATAAAAATGTTGTTTCTATTTCTATAGAAAAAGTAGAATATATATCCATTGAGAGTTTTTTCCCCAAAATAATGATAAATAAACATACTATATTAGGAATCAGGATTATATTTTACTATATTAATATTAAGTGTGATAACACTAGTTCCATTTATATATCCATTAGTCATATATAACACTCTTTTAGAAAACACATTGACCTTCAACACCTTGTATTAAGAGATTAATTCCAAAAAAGTGATATTTTTTTGTATTTGGTTCCAAAGGAATATCAACTTACTATTATCATCAAACAATATTTTCTTTTTAAAATAAAATATATTACATGTTAATTATGAGATTTTTTCTTAATGAATCATTGTGTTGGACCAATTGATATCTTCAGATATTTTTTTGAAATCATTAAATTATTTTTAAACTCCATTCAAATATCGAAAATATTGATTTAAATTTTTTTCTATTTCATTATGTTTTGGACATTATACCTTTATCTCTTAAAACCTATAAATTAAAGGGGGTTTTTATCTTTATATTTTTTATATATTTCTTTATGAGTGACCTTTTATTTTCAAAATTTTTTGTTCTTCTTTTTAATATCTAAAAATGTAAAAATAAATATTTTTTATGAATAATTAAATTATTTATAGTTTTATAGTTTTTATAATAAATTATCTTGAAACAATATTATTTATATATATACTATAATTTAAATAAAAATGATTGACTTTATATCTCTCTAAGGAATATTAATTATAGAAAAAAATTATATATAACTATCTCTCTAACAGTAATTCATGAGTTTTACATGATGAAATTGAAATAAATGTATGAGTGATAAGAAAATTTCACCGCAATTGATTTTTTTTAATTAATAAATAAAAAATATATGTAAAATAATTTCATGAGAAAATAAGTTCCCAGTAAATGTTTTTTACCCATTTTTTATATATTTTTTATATTTTTATATTTTTATATTTTTAT
Organism: Viscum album; assembly: GCA_963277665.1. Classification (NCBI taxonomy): domain Eukaryota; kingdom Viridiplantae; phylum Streptophyta; class Magnoliopsida; order Santalales; family Viscaceae; genus Viscum; species Viscum album. Next base: position 1,017,484,135 of record OY728138.1, on the reverse strand, counting down.
ATTTTTTTTATTTTAAAAATATTCTTTTATTTGACCCATTTTTATCATTCTCTCTCTCCATTGAAAACACTATTAATAAAAAGTAGGGTAGTAGGATGTTAATAATTATTTTAAAAATATTTTTTCTTTTCTTGTATTAAAAATCATTTTATCTCTTGAACTCTCATCCCAAAATAAATATTTTAGTATTAAATAATCTTCTATGATTATAATTTATATCCTTATTTTTATATTTTATATAATAAAAAATTGGGGAATATTTTTATAAATTTTTTATTTATTAAATGGGATAGAATTTATTGATATTTATTCCCTTTTATTTTGTTTCAAAAAGGGAGATATTTGTCTTCTATTGACAAAAGTTATTAAAATATATTGATTAATTTTTTTATAAAGGGGGAGTTATTGAACTAAATTCATTATTTAATTGTGACTGATGAATTATCTTATATTTAATTTTTATTTACTTTGATAGAATTAATGTACTTATCTCTTTAATTAAAGTTAATTTATCTTGTAATGTCATGTGTATTTTACTGTTGAAAAGTGGGAGAATATTGTGTTTCACTCTATCATATTGTTTTGACGATCACTAACACTCATATATGTATATAAAAAAATTAGGATGTTTCAATATTTATATTGATTAACAAGTGATATAATTTAATGGTATGTTAAATAAATTTTGACATATTTTTATATGATTTTACATATCTAATTTCATACTTTAGGTCCATGGAATCGATATTGTATATCCTTAAAAGGAATTACAAAGAATTTTTTGTGGACAAAAATGAATATGGAGAATTGTATATCACACTAACCAATTATTTCCATTTTTCTAGTACCTCCTCTTGGCTAGAATACAAAAAAAATAACACAAGGAGTACCACCTACCAACTGGCGGGGAAGGGGAAACGATAATATCCCTTATATTCCCCTTAACCAGCTAGTTGAGTTGTATGAGCTAGATTAAGATAGTTCTATAAGTTCCACCATATATATGAAGGCCAATAAATACCTAAATAAGGCTACATGATAACTAGTTTTGTCAAAAACCTATTCTCTATGTCGATATTTAATGTTGTCAAAATATTCATTATAGTGGTGTTAATCAACTTCATTTTTCATAGTGAAATAAATATTATTCATTCTCCTACAAAATATTGTAACAAGATTCTATTGAACTCTTTTTTGTTTACATTTTATCCCAAAATATTTTCAGAATCTATTCAATGCCAATGTACTTGTTTTCAAAAAATCTTTTTAAAGTTATATTCTTTACTCCTAAATATATAAATTTATCTTAACCCTTCTCTAAAATCCCTCATCTCAAAATTTTAAATCCTTTAATGATATTTTTGGTTGGAATTAATATAATTTTTTAACATTTAAATATCTCTCCTCTCACCAACATTCTCTAATGGGTTTCCATTTCAATAGTATAAAAGATTAGTTATTTATCCCTTGATGAAGTTCAAGAGGATTATCATAAATAAAAATTTTGAGGGGTGAGTTTCTTGATAAAATTTAAGGTCAATTCAATGAAAATATTGACCTCTCATGTTTAGGGGGGGATGTAGTCTCTCACATAGAACTATTTCCAAAGTCTTTATAAATTTTGTTTTCACTCTCTTTAATTTATCACATCTAATCATTTACCAATGATTAAAAAATTCTCCTAAATTTAATTTTACCAAATCCTCACATAATTTTATTTTATATTATCTGTAAACCATTTATCATATATATTAACTATGTAACACCCTGAGATTTTATGAGAAATACTTTTTTTATGTCTTATGTTATACGCAACAGCAAAGGAATCTTTCACAGTACACAATACAGACTTGTCTTGGATTACACGCAATCGTGACCTTCCTCAATAGCGTGTGTAGTACGCAATACCGGGTTTCAATATACAACGATATAATGTTATGGTCTAGCCTTTATGAATATTATTAACTAAATTTTGAATTTTATAACAATATTATTCATATTACACATTTTCTAGAACATGGTAAGAGAACAAAATAATTTTTTTAGGTAAAATAAGTATTTTTAAAAAAATGTAGTTTTGCCACCTTTTGATGGCCCGCCCACATTAAATATAGTTTTTGAAAAGTTTATAAGTTTAATTTGTCAAAATAAAATTCTTCTTTTGAATAAAGATATAAAAATTTACTTTGGATAAATATTTGATATTTTTCGGATAAGGTTCATATTTTGATGAATAGTAAAAATACGCTAATTTTTAATTAAAAACAACTTTTTTCATTGAGATAATTTATATGGTTAAATTATAATATTAAATGGTTTTAAAGTATAAATAGAATATATTTTTAAGATTTAATATAATTTATGTCATTATCATTAATTTTACATTGAATTAATAGGTAAAAACATTTCAATCTTTGGCAATGTTTTAACTTCTAAAACCCATTTTCTTAACAACGGGATTTATTTTAAATTAATTACTAAAACTTATATGTTTTGAATTTTGAAAAATGTATTCAATATTTGGAATCAGTGGGTCCAAATTATGTTAATAGGCTACTTTTTATTTTTGGGCATTATGAATAGTAACTACGGTAAATTTTATTTACCATAGTTAAAGGTAAATCAGGTAACTAAGGGTAAATATAAGATTATAAAATTACCATAACACCTGCCAAAATCCTATTGGATGACTAAAAGTCTACCCATATCACCTAAGGATTAGATTAGTTTCATTTAATGGACTTTTGTCCATGAAAATAATATAATTATTATTAAAACCAAAGAATGTGACAACATGTTACTTTCATAAATTTTATAAATATAATAATTTTACTTTAGTGATAAACTTAATGAAACTTTGAACATGAATAGTCTCTAGAAAACTAATACAAGTATATACATCATAGGAATTTATTTACAATTTTTAGGGATTAATTAATTATCATTTATTATGACACAATCGTGATGTTGAAATTATTTAAAATATCAAATAAATGGTTTTAAAAATATTAAAATAAATATTATATGAACTATTTAATGTGCTCCACAAATTTTCTAGAAACATATGACATTTTATGAATCTATTATAGATTTTAGTTCAAACATTTCTTCTGTATATATTTTATTTAAATTCAAATAAATGAATAGTGTCAAATTGACATTATTGTTATTTTATAAAAATAACATATTATAAAATTGTTTAAAAATCACATAAATATTTAAAAATTATAAATTAAAATTTATATGGTCTAAAATTTCATAAAGTGTCAATTTATGGAAAATTCACAACACATATGTAATTATATATAATAATCTAAAATTTAGAATATTATTACCACAAATAAAATTAAATTTATAAATAAGGATAAATCAAGTTGATAATGTTTTAAATAGATTTCTAACATGTCTAAATTTTATTGGTTGATTATATTACAACCCTATATCAACTAATATTCGTATATGAGTCATTTTGTAAGTTTTTAAGTGGGGTTGGGATTTAATATAAACTAATATTTCTTATATTTTCAAAGGTGCCCCTCTCCTCCCTTATAAAAGGGCACCTCCTCCCTCTCCTCACACCAATTTTAGCCTTCAATCTCGGCCAATACCCCTCCCCATTTCACTTCCCCACTTCCCTAGAAACATCCTAGAGGTCCTGGTCTTCTTCAAAGACCAATTGTAGTGCCTTAAGGGGAGCTCTCAAAGAGGCGCTTCAAAGAAGAGGTACTGTTTGTTACCAATTCCTTCAACTTTATTTCTTCTTCCACATATTCTTATTTAGTTGTTTAATTATGAATTAATAACATCAGTATCACTCATAAAATTATATGTTATTATAAGTATTAAATAACTGTATTTCACCATCTATCCATCCTATGAAAAACGAAATCACCGCGCGTGCGTACGTACGGAATACCGTGTCCACGTCATGGTGTAATCTATATTCCATCACCACCTTACTTGGATGGGTAAAATGGTGAAAATAAATAACTATATATGATTATTTTAAATTGGTATTGATTCTGAAATAGTACACATAGACACCAATACAATTCCACGGTCATGGGAACGATATCATCGCTCGTGCGTACGTACGGAATACCGTCTCCACGATGTGATGTGATTCATTCTACATGATATTAATTGAATAATGATTATACAAATGAATTAAATGAATAAATATGATATATATTACACTAATACCATTATGGAAATGAGGTATCTATAACCTAAAGAGAATAATAAGAATTTATTCGACAAAACACGCATAAGAACAAAAAGTAATAGACACCCGAATAACAAGTAGTAATGAAATATTACTAATAAGAAGCTATGAATATGACCATATATGATATCATAACAATACGTATGATTCTGGAATAAGTCAATAACATTATTTAAATCATTATACAGGAGGTTCTGACACTTACGATGCAAATCGGACCTAAGGTAAGGGAAAATGTCACAATCTCATTTTTATCCGAGATTGTTTATACTTCTGTATTTACAAGGGTGTATTTTATCATCCACATCCATGTTTCCTAAATATGTAATATTATTTGCATCCACCTAAAATTTTTTAAATCCAATTTTACCCTTTGATGAGTTTTTAGTAAAAGATATGAAAGGAATATTTTGTCATTTTTTCGTACGAGGTACTTTTTGACTTTTCCGACAAAAGTAAGAGAGGAATGTTTTTTTAACATATAAAGCATGAATGGATATTTAAAACATTATTTCCAAGAAGATTCCTTTACAAGTTTTCAAGTTTATTTTTAATCAACTTCTTTTAGTTTAAAATTGTATGACATGTTAAGAAAGGAAAAATGTTTTTGAAGTAGAAATGATATTTTCCTCAACAATGGAGTTCAAGTGTTTTATCCAAATTATTTTCCATCTAAGGTAATATAGTGTTCTGTTTCTATCCCTATTATTACATTGATTTGATTATGTTGTGATGGAATTATTTTTATGAATTCCATTATCTTATATGAATTGTTTTATGATGTCACGATGTTTAAGAATCCCATTTTTATTACATGGGTTATGTTATGATGTATGATTTATGATCTTGTGGAACACATAAGAATGGTATCATTATGAGATGGGTGAGACCTATATATCCCTCCAATGCATTGGGTAAAGATTTTATATCTCATGAGATAGACATGGCTGGAACGGCAGGTTAAACCGGTTCAGTGTAACAGGACTAAAATGAGGAGTGAACTCGGTTCAGAAATGGACTTTGTCCACTAAGATAGTCTTGGAAATGAGTCTTGACTAATAAGAAATGATTATTTATGATTATGTGTGTATGAAACAAAGTTTCATGTTTTATGTTATGATTATTGGGATTACATTTCACTACCATGATTTATCCCATGTTATGAAATTATAATCTCTTTTACAGGGTAAGATTTCCAAAATGTTATGTTCTTATGAATTTGATGTGATTGATATTTATTTTGTTTACCCTTACTGAGAATTTGAGCCCACCCTTTTGTATTTTTTCATTCCCCAGGTTAGTAAGAAGGTTATTATGTAAGATATTACAAAAAGGGACTATAGATATGATGAAATAAATGGAACACAATGTAGATTCTTTATGAACCAGTTGTTTATGTTTCCATGTTTCTAAAGACAGTATACCTATACGGTCCTTTCATGGTTTTGTAATAATTTTTAATAATTATGCTTCAATTTTGAAGTATTAACCATCTATGTAATGTATGGGTCTCTATAGTTGGTATCAGAGGAAAGGTATAGTCAACCTTTGGAAACTAGAATGTGAAAGCCTTAGTAAGAAACCTAAGGATATGTCTAAGCATAAAACACAATATTAGTGTTTTAGAAATGTCCATGAACAACCTATGATAAGACCTTAAGTGTGAAATTTTATTCTTGATTATGTGGTTTTCGTATTATAATTAGTGTCTCTCACACTATTATTCTTGGTTTTAGTCAATGGATGGAACCTGAAGGAACCGTGTTATTGCGGAATGCGACGAGCAATGCAATGATTGTCCCCCTGAGCAAACAAACATTATGGGAGCTGGAATACAAAATCTTGTAGCCATGCTCACACAACTTTCTCAAGTAATGAATCATACAGGACATCAAAATGAGAAAAGGAAGGACCAACATTCTATTGAATCCTTCATGAGGTAGCGTCCACCTTCATTCAGCTGGTCTTCTGATCCATTAGTGGCTGAACAATGGATCAGTACCACTGAAAAGATATTTTCAGTTCTTCAATATTTTGAACATGATAAATTCATCTTAGCAGTGTATCATTTGGAAGGTGATGTTGATCAATGGTGGAATCTTATTAAGAATACGAGGCAAAGGGATGAAATTGAGTCCATGGAATGGGACGAGTTCAAGAACTTAATTTTCAATAATTATTTCCCTCGTATTCTTAGAACAAGTATGGAGAAGGATTTTTTGAGCTGAATCAAAAGGATGATGAATCCGTTAGTACCTACGAAGCAAATTTTACAAGACTTGGAAGGTACGCTTCTGGAATTATTATTCAACCTGAGAGTAAGATCAATTGATTCTTTAGTGGCTTAAAACCAAGTCTTGGAAGGGCATTGGCCATAAGGGACTTCAATAGCTACGAGGAAATATTTTTATGTTCTCTTAAGGTTGAGATAGAGATTGGTTTAACCCATCAATCACATGGGTTTGTTAAGAAGAGGAAAATGGAATTCAATGAAAAATCTAAAGACCACACTGAAATGAAGATGAGTTTTCCCTTATGCTCAAAGTGTGGAAAGAAACATGGAGGAAATTTCCTTAATGGGACAATAAAATGTTATAATTGTGTAAAAGAAGGTCGTCGGGCAATTGAATGTCGAAATAATGGGAAGAAGATGTCTAATGATGCAAACAAAGGAAGGGACACACAGAATGAACCTACCACACTTCAATGTTTCAAGTACAAGGAGATGGGGCATTATTCCAATCAATGCCTAAATCCAAGGATGATGATGATGATTGACGACAACAAACTCTTAAGGCCAAAGACAAAGAAAAGTCACATGAAATTACTATCGGCGATGTGGAGTACGAAAACGAAGTGGTGAGAGGTACACATACCATCCACTCTATAGTAGAAAATGTTTTATTTGATTCTAGATGCACCCACTCTTTTATTTATGTAGAATTTTCTAAGGGTATTTCTGTATTACCTCAACAATTTGATGTTGAGTTGGCAGTGAAAACTCCTAATGGCACATCAGTCGCATCAAAAGTTTACAATTCTTCTCCGATTGAAGTTTGTGGGAAAGTGCTTCCTGTAAATCTTGTGATCCTTCATATAGTAGAATTTTATGTGATTCATGGCATGGGTTGGCTTTCTTTATATGGAGCTCATATCAATTGCCAAAGAAGGGAAGTCACATTTCATATTCCAGATCAATCTATGATCTTCTATCGATGCAAGGATGAATATAACCTTCCAGTGGAAATTTCTTCTATCTTATGGGTCTTGATTACACTAAATAAAGGTTATTTATCTCAAATGGTTGGAGAGAAACAAACGATTAATAATATTCCCATTGTACGGGAATTTGATGATGTCTTTCGTGAGGAATTTCCAGGTCTTCTACCAAATCGTGATGTTGAGTTTTCAATAGAACTCATACCGGGTGCATTGCCAATTTCAAAGACACCTTATAGAATGGCCCCAATTGAGTTGCATGAATTGAAGAAGAAACTCCAAGAGAATCTTGTTAAATGATTCATACTCTTTGTGCGTCACCTTGGGGAGCACCTGTTCTGTTTTTTAAGAAGAAAGATGGATTAATGAGACTCTACATTGATTGTCGAGAACTTAAAAAGATCACTATCAAGAACAAATATCCTCTCCCATGCATTGATGACCTATTTGACCATCTACGCGGAGCTTAATACTTTTCCAAGATTGATCTTATTTTAGGGTATCATAAATTAAGGGTCAAAAGGGAGGATATACTAAAGACGGCTTTCCGTACAAGTTATGGACACTATGAATTTATAGTGATGCCATTTGGTTTTACTAATTCCCCTGCTATCTTCATTGATCTGATTAATAGAGTCTTTAGATACTATCTTGTTCAGTTTGTGGTAGTATTTATAGATGATATTCTTGTTTATTCAAAGAGAGAGGAAGAACATGAATATCACTTGAGAATTTTATAAAAGACCCTAATAATGGAGAAGCATTATGCCGAATTTACCAAGTCTGAATTTTGGCTTCAAAAAGTTGCATTTTTGCGTCACATAATCTCAAAAGAGGGCATATCTGTGGATCCAGAAAAAACAGAGGTTTTCGAAGGATGGTCGAGGCCAACAAAAGTAACTAAGATCTTATGTTTTCTTGGTTTGGCTGGATATTACCGACGTTTTGTGAATTATTTTTCAAGGTTATCTAACCCACTCACCCTGCTGACTCGAAAAGGAGTTAATTTTGTTTGGACGGAGGAATGTGAAGAGAATTTTAAAGAGCTAAAAAGAAGGTTAGCCATTGCACCTGTGCTCACACTACTTTGTAGTGGAGAAAGGTTTGTGATCTACAGTGATGCATCCAAGAAGGGACTGGGGTGTTTTCTCATGAAAAATGATATGGTGCTAGCTTATTCCTCACGACAGTTGAAAATCCATGAGCAAAATTACCCAACTCATGATTTGTAGTTATCTACGGTAATCTTTGCATTAAATATTTGGAGGCATTACCTTTATGGTGAAAATTGTGATATTTATACTGATCATAAATGTTTAAAGTATATTTTCACACAAAAGGAGCTGAATATGCGTCAAAGAAGATGGTCAAATCTAATTAAGGATTACGACTACTAAATTCATTAGCACCCTAGGAAAGAAAATAATGTAGCAGACGCATAAAGTCGACAAGACCATGCTAGCATATCCATGATGAGGATCACAAAAGATCGAATATTTATGGATTTACAAAGGATGGATCATGGAATTTTAATGGAAGGGGAGAAATCTTATCTTTCTCAAATGAATGTTCAACCATCTATAAATGTGAATATTAAAGAGGCACAGAAAGAAGATGTCGAGTTACAAAATAAGGTGAGAAATGTTCCTGAATTCAACCTTGATTGTGATGGGAAAATAAAGTTTAGGAGTCGGTTTTGTGTTCCTCCCATCCTCGAATTAAAGAAGGAGCTACTGGATGAGGCTCATAGTTCTTCATTCTCTATTCATCCTGGAAGCACGAAGATGTATAAGGACTTGAAAGAGTACTTCTGGTGGGATAGAATGAAAAGTGATATTGCTGAATATGTCCCTCGACGCTTGGTTTGTCAGCAAGTTAAAGATGAGAGACAAAATTCCTAGGGGGTGTTACAACAATTACCCATACCAGAATGGGAATGGGAAAACATCACTATGGACTTTGTCACTGGACTTCCTAAAACATCCAATGGCAATAATGCTATCTGGGTCATAGTTGATCTTCTTACAAAGACTTCACACATCATTACTATTAGAGAGGATTTATCTCTAGATCAGCTTTCCAGGATATATGTCAAGGAAGTTGTAAGATTTCATGGAGTACCACTTTCTATTATATCTGATCGGGATCCGAGGTTTACCTCAAAGTTCTGGAAAAGTCTTCAGCATACTCTGGATAGAGAGTTGAGTTTCAGCACTGATTATCATCCTCAGACAGACGGTCAATCTGAGAGGAAAATTCAAACTCTAGAAGATATGTTAAGAGCTTGCTCTATAGATTTCAAAGGTTGTTGGGATCAACACTTACCTTTGGTGGAATTTTCTTATAATAATAGCTTTCACTCCAGTATTCAGATGGATCCTTATGAATCTCTCTATGGAAAGAAATACAGGACTCCAACTTGTTGGGATGAAGTTGGGGAAAGAAAGCTATTAGGACCTGATCGTGTTGATGAAATGGCAGAAAAAGTCAGATCTATTCAATAACACATAAGAGCAGCTCAGAGTCGACAAAAAAGTTATGCTGACAACCGAATAAAAGACCTAGAGTTTGAAGTGGGTGATAAAGTGTTCTTCCGAATATCTCCCTGGAAAAGGGTCATGAGATTTGGAAAGAAGGGAAAGTTGAGCCCTAGATATATCAGTCCTTTTGATATTCTGGATCCTGTTGGGAAGGTAACCTACCGATTGGCGCTTCCACTGAATCTCTCTCAAGTTCACGATGTGTTCCATGTATCTCTCCTGAGAAAGTACATACCTGATCCTTCACAAGTACTCAACTAAGAAGTTGTACCACTGGAGAAAGATATTTCTTATGAGTAACAACCAATAGAGATTCTGGATCGTAGAGAAAAAGTCCTATGGAACAAGACCACTCGCTTGGTGAATGTTTTATGGAGGAACCAGAAATTAGAAGAAGCTACATGGGAACTTGAGGATATGATGAGGGAGAGGTATCCTCATCTGTTTGTAATGAAGTGATGAATTTCGAGGGAAAAATTAATTTTAAGGGGGGTTGAATGTAACAACCTGATATTTTATGAGAAATATTTTTTTTATGTCTTATGTTATATGCAACACCAAAGGAATCTTTCACAGCACACAATACGGACTTGGCTTGCATTACACGCAATCACGACCTTCCTCGATAGTGTGTGTAGTACGCAATACTGAGTTTCACTAAACAACAATATATTATTATGGACTAGCTGTTATGAATAGTATTAACTACATTTTGAATTTTATAACATTATTATTCATCGTACACATTTTCTTGAACATTGTAAGAGAACCAAATAAATTTTTCGGGTAAAATAAGTATTTTTCAAAAAATGCAGTTCTGCTGCCTTTTGATGGTGCACCCAAATTAAATCTAGTTCTTGACAAGTTTATAAGTTAAATTTGACAAAATAAAATTCTTCTTTTGAATCATTATATAAAAATTTACTTTGGATAAATTTTTTATATTTTTCTGATAACTTTCATATTTTGATGAATACTAAAAATATACAAATTTTTAATTAAAAACAACTTTTTTCATTGAGATAATTTATATGGTTAAATTATAATATTTAATGGTTTTAAAGTATAAATATAATATATATTTTACCATTTAATTTAATGTATGTCATTAGCATTAATTTCACATTGAATTCATAGGTAAAAAAATTTCAATCTTTGGCAATGTTTTAACTTCTAAAACCTGTTTTCTTAACAACGGGATTTATTTTAAATTAATTGCTGCAACTTATATATTTTTAATTTTGAAAAATGGATTCCATATTTGGAATTAGTGGGTCAAAATTATGTTAATAGGCTACTTTTTATTTTTGGGCACTATGAATAGTAACTACAGAAAATTTTATTTACCATAGTTAAAGGTAAATAGGGTAATTAAGGGTAAATATAAGATTATAAAATTACCCTAACTCCTAAAAAAATCCTATTGGATGACTAAACGTAGACCCATATCACCTAAGGGTCAGATTAGATTCATTTAATGGACTTTTTCCATGAAAATAATTTAATTATTATTAAAACCAATGAATGTGACAACATGTCACTTTCTCAAATCTTATAAGTATAATAATTTTAATTTAGTGATAAACTTAATGAAACTTCAAACATGAATAGTCTCCAGAAATCTAATACAATTATCTACATCATAGGAATTTATTTATAATTTTTAGGGATTAAATAATTATCATTAATTATGACACAATGGTGATGTTGAAATTATTTAAAATATCAAATAAATGGTTTTAAAAATATTAAAATAAATATTATATGAACTATTTAATGTTGTCCACTAACTTTCTAGATACATATGACATTTTATGCATCTGTTAAATCTTTTAGTTCGAACATATCTTCTGTATATATTTTATTTAAATTCAAATAAAGGAATAGTGTCAAAATTGATACTATTGTTATTTTATAAAAATAACATATTATAAAATTGTTTAAAAATCAAAAAAAATATTAAAATTTATAAATTAAAATTTATATGTCCTACAATATCATATAGTGTCAAATTATGGATAATTCACAACACATATTTAATTATTTATAATAATTTAAAATTTAGAATATTATTACCACAAATAAAATAAAATTGATAAATAAGGATAAATCAAGTTGATAATGTTTAAAATAAATTCATAACATGTCTAAATTTTATTGGTTGATGATATTACAACCCTATCTCATATAATATTTGGATATGAGTCATTTTGGATGTTTTTAAGTGGGGTTGGGATTTAATATAAACTAATATTTCTTATATTTCCAAAGGTGCCCCTATCCTCCCTTATAATAGGGCACCTCATCCCTCTAATCCTCACACCAATTTGAGTCTTCAATCTCGGAAAATCTCTACCCATTTCACTTCCCCACTTCCCTAGAAACATCCTAGAGGTCCTGGTATTCTTCAAAGACCAATTTTAGTTCCATAAGAGGAGGTCTCAAAGAGGCGCTTCGAAGAAGAGGTAATGTCAGTTACCAATTTTTTCAACTTTATTTCTTCTTCCACTTCTTCTTCCTTAGTTGTTTAATTATTAATTAATAACATTAGTAACACTAATATATTGATATGTTATTATAAGTATGAAAAAACCCTATTTCACCATCTATCCATCCTACGGAAAACGAAATCACCGCGCGTGCGTACGTACGGAATACCGTATCCACGTCGTGGTGTACTCTATTTTACATCACCACCTTACTTGGATGGTTATAATGGTGAAAATAAATAACTATATATGATTATTTTAAAGTGTTAATGATTCTTAAATAGTATACATACACTCGAATAAAATTCAACAATCATGGGAATGATATCATCGCTTGTGCGTACGTACGGAATACCATCTCCACGATGTGATGCGATTCGTTCTACATGATCCTCATTGGATAATGATTATATAAATGAATTGAATGAATAAATATGATATATAGTACACTAATAACATTCTAGAAAGGTGGTATCTATAACCTAAAGAGAAGAATAAGAATTTATTTGACAAAACATGCATAAGAACAAAAAGTAATAAACACCCAAATAACAAGTAGTAATGAAATATTACTAATAAGAAGCTAAGAATATGACCATATATGATATCATTACAATAATTATGATTCTGTAATAATTCAATAACATTATTCAAATCATTATACATGAGGTTCGTACACTTACGATGCAATTCGGACCTAAGGTATGGGAAAATATCAGAATCTCATTTTTATCTGAGATTGTTTATAATTTTGTATTTACTGGGGTGTATTTTATCATCCACATCAATTTTTTCTCAATATGTAATACTATTTCCATCCGCCTATCATTTTTTAAATCTAATTTTCCCTTCAATGTGTTTTTAGTAAAATATATGAAAAGAATCTTTTGTCATTTTTTCGTACGAGGTACTTTTTGACTTTTCCAACAAAAGTACGAGAAGAATGTTTTTTTAACCTATATGGCATGAATGGATTTTTAAAACATTATTTCCAAGAAGCTTCCTTTACAATTTTTCATGTTTATTTTTAATCAACTTCTTTTTTTAAAAAAATGTTATGAAATGTTAAGAAAGGAAAAATGTTTTTGAATTAGAAAGGATATTTTCCTCAAGAATGGAGTTCAAGTGTTTTATCAAAATTATTTTCCATATAAGGTAATATAGGGTTCTGTTTCTATCCCTATTATTACATTGATTTGATTATGTTGTGATGGAATTATTTTTATGAATTTCTTTATCTTATATGAATTGTTTTATGATGTCATGATGTTTATGAATCCGATTTTTATTACATGGGTTATGTTAGGATATATGATTTATGATCTTGTGGCACACATAAGAATGGTATCATTATGATATGGGTGGGACCTATATCTCCCTCCAATACATTGGGTAAATATTTTATATCTCATTAGATAGACATGGCTGGAACGACAGGTTAAACCGGTTCAGTGAAACAGGACTAAAACGAGGAGTGAACTCTGTTCCGAAATGGACTTTGTCCACTAAGATAGTCCTGGAAATGAGTCTTGACTAATAATAAATGATTCTGTATGATTATGTGTGTATGCAAAAAAGTTTAATGTTTTATGTTATGATTATTGGGATTACATTTCACTACCATGATTCATCCCATGTCATGAAATTATGATCTCTTTTGCAGGGTAAGATATCCAAAATGTTATGTTCTTGTGAATTCGATGTGATTGATATTTCTTTTGTTTACCCTTACTGAGCATTTGAGCTCACCCTTTTGTATGTTTTCTTTCCCCAGGTAAGTAAGAAGGTTATTAAGTAAGATATTCCAAAACGAGACTATAGATATGATGAAATAAATGGATGATAGTGTAGATGCTTTATGAACCAGTTTTTTATGATTCCCAGTTTCTAAAGACATTATACCTATACGGCCCTTTCAGGGTTTTGTTATATGTTGTAATAAGTATGCTTAAATTTTGAATTATTAACCATGTATGTAAATTATGGGTCACTATAAACTATAAATTTATGTATTTATAATTTAATCACATTAATTATAAATTACCTTTTACTTCGGTTTTAAAGTTTTGTTGAAAAGGAAATTCACCCCATTATTTCATACATTGTTTTACCGATATTACATTTTCTATATTTATTGGTTATCCTATTTGGAATATTTTTGTGATTTTTATATAAATACCAATTAAATAGATTATAATTGTACCCTTGATGTTATTTCTAATTTTTAATTAGATGAAAAATAAATGAATTTCTTCCATTTTTGTTTTGATAAAAATAAATTTAAACGAATGTCTATATGACAAATTGTTCATAAAATAAAGGTTATCATCGAATTAACTCATATATGAATTGAAATATCAGAGGATACCTTATTAGATATTTTTAGACAAGACTATGAATATTTCTATGTGCTTACTATATAATATTTATATTAAATGCTTACTCGAAATACTAATATTAGTAATGGCTGGTAGAATCCTGGTGGGTCACTTTAAATAAAAAATTATTCTATAAAATCCATTAGTTTTTAAAATTGTTTGGAACCCAAAGTCACCACGATCCAAGAATATTTAAAATTAAATAATACAGTGGTTAAGGAACTCATCATTTCTATCCTAAATTACTAGAGCACTAGGAATATTCATGCAAAATATAAAGCCAAGGAGGTCAATGAAACTAAATATATAATTCATTTTAATGAATTTATAAATTAATCTTCTAAAAGTGAAGGTGAGATTGATAATATTTTCAGAAGGGTGAACAATTCAATTAATAATAAAATATCTAACCAATGATTTAATAAGGAAAATAATGAAATGTATGTTACATACTTTGGTAGTAAAAAAGTGAACATCATACTGAATTTTCCATTTAAAAAAAGATAAAAAATGTCAATAAATATAAAAACGTTTCAACCAAGAGTGAGCGTGAGGAATCAATTTAAATAAATGAATTAAATAAAAAAACCACTATTATTAATAAGAAATGTTGAGGTATGTGATGAAGTATATTATGCACATTATAGTTCATAAATTCTAACTTCTTCTATCTCTTCATTAAGTTATGATGAAATTATTTATCCTAGATATGTACTTCAATATTATTTTAGTGAAATTATTTCAAAGTTAAAATGTATAAAAAATAATTTCAATCATGTTATTTTTGAAATAATATCAAATATAAAAACGAATATATGTTTTTTAATTAAAACTAAAAGGAAAACCAAATTTTTAATTATTAGAAATTCAAATTAAATATTTTAAATATTCACATTATTATTTTAACCTGGGCAAGGAAGCCATGATTTTTTATATCAATGAGTCTATAAATGTAAAAATGAGATTCAATTTTCAAAATAATACACCATTACTAAAAATTTCAAAAGGAAAAATTTTGTGAATGGAATATTCCAAAATAAAATCTTTAATTATTGTAAGAAAATTGGTCATCTTGTTTAATCAAATGTATTAGTTTTATTCATTATTATCCCAATTTAAAACACTCCTAACCAATATTATATAATTACATTTATATCTCTTAAAAAATAATATTATTATTTATATGGGATAAAATTTATACCCATCCTATTAAATCAAATGGTAAATGAATCTATACTTCATGTGATAGACATACTACAACCACACAAACTGATGCAACTCATATGCCCCCATGAAAAATTTATTGTGTAATTCATTCATTCGTGCGGATTGTCACCGGTATGTAGAGATGCGATTCAATTTTAATCACCACATCACATTTATACTATATATAAATGTATATAAATATTTAATATTATATTTATGTAATATTCATAATTATTTTAAGAGAAAATATTAATTACTTTCTTTCTGTCATGTTAGTTAAAAAATGGATGTATTACTCTTTTGTTTTTAAGACCAACCATCTCCATGATTATACCAAAATTCATTTTTTATAACCAATTTTCATGAATTTTTCTAAAAGAATAATTAATTTATAAAAATTATAATTATTTCATGATCATTATTCTTCTGATCATTTAATAACAAACACTTTGACCATGGTCAACATACATAAGTTATTTTCAAATTGGGAATCAAATATCATCAAGACACCTGGTATAGACATATCTGATTAAGTAATCAAATATGACAATGAAATAATGGAAATAATTTATTTAATGATAATGGATAAACTTGAAAATGGTTCTTAGTGAGGTAAATCATTATAGTAATTTTATTATTCAAGAAGATAAATAACATACATTACAATTCATTCTCAAGGTAATAGACAATTTATCTAAAAAATGTATTAAATGTTTTAATGATTTACCTTTTAAATATATTATTTACATCATAAAATTTTTAAATTTAATTTACTCATGGATTCATGTGGATTAAATTGATACATACAAGAAATTTTATGTTTCATTTTACTTTCATTAATTTTTTTTCAAAACGAATCATTTGATATATTGTGTACGAAACATTTGGATTTTATTTACCAAATATGAAAGTCCTATTATATTTTAATATATATGGCATCAATGAAATTTTCCAATGCCAGAACTATTATGTTTTATTTGAATTTATTTATAATATATCACATCTTTAAATAAATTCCATCATTTTTAGAAATTAATTTTTAAAATATATTTTTAAGGAAAGGGTTATATAAATATAATAAAATTTCATTCTTGTTTGTTTGAAAGTATATTTTAGGAGTTATATGAGGAAAAGAAATTATTTTGTGTGTTTCATGGATGTTTTGTTCCATGGAAAATATTTATAATGATTGGTGAGATCGATATTTCACGATATGATTGGTGATATAGATATATCTCGCGATGATGGGTGATACTCATATAACTATCGAATGAATTTTGTAATGATTATGATATACACATGATTATATTGGATGTTGAATGTATTAGTTGTTACAATCATATGTTTTCTTAAAAGGGTTCATCTGAGGTTTCTATAAACATGATATGATAAGGAACTTATATAATTTTTTTTTATTGATAATTAGTTTTAAATGAAACAAACTGATTTCAGTGTGTCGTCTAAGGATGTTTTGGTTTAATAGAATGATTACACCCTTTTCAAGTAAAAAATATATGTTTTCCATGAATGTATTTTTGAATGGTTTTTATATTTTCTATAGACCACTAATTATTTTTTTCTTTATGTTTTATTATATTTTTTTTAACAAACCTTTTTTTTATAAATCTTACTTTAAGTCTATGTAAACAATTATTTGAGTTTAGTATTTATTATATTAAAAAAAAAATCTCTATTATGATTTCATGATTTTAAAATGTACCAATAGGTTTATTTAATCATTATTAAATGTACTTTAAACAAAATTTTGGTCTTATTCTTCATTTTAATATATTTTTACTTAGGTTTATAGGATTATTAAAATCAATGATGAAGTCATGATGATGATGGTGATGATTTTCTATAAAAAGAAATAATGTTTCATTTTAAAGGTTTTGAGCGGTTGGAAAATGGATACTGTGCAGATGTTTTGACTTTATAAATTTTTATTTTGGAATATAATATTAATGACATAGTTATATAGAATTATAAATATGAAAATATCATTAGGGAATAAATAAAACGAATTCTTGATAAAAAGAATTAAAATTATGGGTTGAAAAATAATCAAGTACTTATAGTTGGTATTAATGGTGGGGTTAAGATAAATTTAGAGGTTATGATAATATATGTATATACAATTACTATATAATAATGTAAGGTTATCTTTATATATAACTTTAATATTAAAATATGTATTTATCTAAACTATACGTGTTCAAGATGGTTTTCCAAAGAGGAAACTAGGTAGCTGAATTAAGAAGGCATCAAAAGGAATGTATCCTTCAAAATCATAAATATGGAATGGTATGAATTTGAAATGATTTTTTTTTAATTTATTTGATGGATTAGTAAAAAATTTATTATACATTTTGGTGTTATCTTTGGGAGAGAGAACACTTGTTCACTGCAAAGAAACATGTTTATAGTAGTTTAGTTCATGAAACTAACACCCTCCATCATTCCGTGGATCATAATACCCAATGATAGTTGAAGGATGGGTTATAGAAACAGAGATGATATTCGATGACATATTTTGTTTCAAAAGTCAATAGTAAACTGTTTTTATTTACTATTTTGATGTTGAAGTCGACCAATGTTTTTCAATTGTTAAGAAATTAAAAGAAAAAGAAGAGATTTATTCCTTGGATTGTGATGAATTTATGAATATTTTCCATAGGTAATATATTAATAAATATATTAGAATGATTATAGAAAATAAATTATTGTAATTGAATAATTAGGAATAATATTAAATTTCTATTTATGATGAATGAATTACCATTTTAGCAAGGTGTATAAATAATAGTATTTTAGATATTAACATAAAATGTATTCTATTTTACTCATATATTGACGGAGATTGGATTTTTCATGAATTTAAATATTATGAAATTTTTCATGGAAATTAAGAGAAGTTATAAATGGATTTTTTTTTCTGATAATCATGTTTCTAATAAAAATAATCATAAAAAGATATCCATATTTCAGAAAAAGGGAAGCATCAATATAGTATTTATGAAGGTAATAAAATATTGTTTTCCATATATTGATAAGGGTTGTAAAAATAAACCTAGTGAATATATTATGAAATTATATAAGTGTTTTTTATTTGGTATGTTTGAAAATTCTTCTTTTTACTGAAATGAAAATGATCTCATTAATGATCATGGATAAATGATATTTCGGAAGCAAGATTTTTTGATTGTAATAAAATGGGTCATTATGGAAGTACATTAGTAAAGACAAGAATAGTTGATGGATCTCAAAAATATCACAAAAAATTTGTTTCTAAATACTTTGATACTGATTGAATGATATTGGATCATCAATTGATTTGGTGTCAAGTAAATTACTTATTTTAAAACACAATACCAACTCCTTATTTAATTCATCTCAAACAATTATTTCATTTCAATTTTTTTTGAAAATATAATGTTTATTTTTAAGATATGAAGTCATTTCTTTTTTTAAAAAATCGTAGGGTTAGCATTAAAGAAAATTAATATTACAAGAATCGTCGTGTTTTGACATTGAAAGTTATTACTAGAAAACGTTTTATTCTTTCTCCAAATATATTTTGATGTTATTTTGGGTATAGATTGGATTATTATTTATCATGTGAAAGTTGAATATAAATATATATAAGTAGTTTTTTCCAAATGAGTTTTATTTTGTATTAAATAATTAATTCATATATTTTATAATATATAAAGAATTTTGGAAATTGATTAATTATGGAAAAGAAAGTAATCCTGAACATCCTGTTAGAAAATAGTAGATTATTCAAATTGGTGATTTTTCTTTATTATATGAACATATAAATACAACAGTGAATGTATTTACTAGTATTATACTTGATCGTGATATTTTAATTAATATTTAACTATTTCCTAATCATAATATAATATCAATACCTCCTTATTGAATGGATCTAGTAGTAAATTTGTAATGGAAAAATATGTCACAAGCTTTGTATGATAATGGATTTATTCATACTAGAATTTCAGTAAGGGGTGATTCTATTTTTTTGTTAAAAAAAGACATGGTTTACTGATATTTTTCAATGATTATATTTTATTGAATAAAATCTATGTTCCAAATGAGTATATATTTCCCCATATAGATGACCTATTTGTTCAACTCCAGGAAGACAATATTATTCAAAAATTATATTAGGTTCGGATGCCATCAAGTGATGTTAATGGAGATTGAAATTTTAATGAAATAATTTAAACCTAATTATTTAAATTATGAGATTTTGGTTACTCCATTTTAGACTACATATACATCATGATAAACACTGGGGGATTTTTTAACCATGAATAAAAATAGGTTATATAGAAATTTTGTTACCTATTAGTTAAATTTTAAAATTTAATACTTCATTGAAAAATTTAGGTTTGTAAGATGATAATTTTGAAAATGAATTTATTAATGAATGTGTAGATATTGTGAATACAAGATGACAATATTTTGTTTTAGGTTTCATTACATTAATGGTTGTAAAAAAATTAATAATTCACAGAAGGAGGATCATGTATTACAGGAAAATGGGTAAGTTTTTCATGAAGTGAAAGTTAACAGAGATTATTGTTGATAAAGAAGGTTTTATCAAATTAGGGAAGGGATTATGTGTGTATTGTAATTACAAGTGGAATAGATAATGGTATATTGAACCATATGGTTATTAATTTTCTATTCATCTTTACTAAAATAAGATGCAAATATAAATTTGAGAACATTAAATGTGTGATGGAATAAAAAGATGCATTTGAGACTTTAATAAGAAACATTTTACTTGTAAAAAGATTAAATTATAATAATAATAACTGAAGTGAATGATTCAACATTATCCAATTTTTAAGTGGAAATGGGAATGTATATCTTTGGATTTATTATTTTTTTATTCCAAACTGATCCTAAGGTAATAATGTGATATGAGTTATTTTTTTACTATTTGGATGAATGTGAGCATTTTATTACCATTTAAGATAATATGAATTTGTGTCATATTTTTAAAATTTAAATTAATGAGATTATTAGAATTTTTGGGGCTCCTCTATCCATTATATCTGATAATGATTATACTTTTATCAATAAAATTTAGAAATTTATACAAAAGTCATTCAGTTAAGAAATAAATGTTAGTATAGATCTTATTCCTCATTATGATGGATAGTCAGAGTTAGGAAATCATATGTTAGAAGAAAATATTTGAGATTGTTCAATAGATTAATAGTTATTTTGGGAGAAACAACAATCATCAATTAAATGTTCATAAAAATAACAATTTATATTCCAGTATATAGATGGAACCTTTTGAGGAATTATATGGAATGTAGTATTAGAATGAAGCTTGTTGGAATAAAGTTGGTAAAAAAAATAATTGAAACGAAAATTGGAAGAAAAAATGGTTGATAAGGTGAATATGATTAAAAAATATATGAGCATGGAAACAAATATTAAAAAAATTATTTAGATAATATATAATAAATATCATTCATTCAAAGTAGCTGACGATATTCATCTTAATGTGTCTCCATAGAAAATTGTTATTAATTTGGGTAAAAAGAAAATTTTTATTTCATTGTTTATTTGAACAAATGAATTCCTAGATAATGTAGGATAATTTTCTTATTGGGTGGCCTTGAATATGACTTTATCTTGTATACAATATGTTTCTCTAGTTTTATTGTTATAAAAGTATATTCCAAATGCATCACATGTGTTGAGCCTTAATGTAGTTGAATTGGAAGATAACAATTATTAAAAGGAAAGACATGTTTATATTTTTTACCTTAGGGAGTAGGTTTTACCAAATAGATTTATTCACTAGGTTAAGGTTTTGTATAAAAAAATATGATTGAAGATAAAACTGGGTAATCAGAACATTATATAATGGAATGATATCCAAACTTGTTTAAATATAAAATAAAACAGCAAGGAAACAATTTCATAAAGCAGAAAAATGTTTAAAATAAGGTAATAATAAGATAAATTACATTTATGTCTAATTAATTAAAATAAATTTTATTTCGTAGAACAATATTTACTTATTGAATATGGGTAATTTTTTAGCGAAAATGAAAAAGGATCATTTCTAAAAAAAAATTGTGGTTCCATGCATTATATGGTTTTATTAATAATTATATTTATAAATTTTAGAATTTTATTATTAATTTTTTTTATCATTTATGAATTCATTACATTAGAATTCACATAGGTTGATTTTTTGTGATTTTTTGAAATGATTTATTTTCCAAATGAATATTAAAATAATGATTGTTATTGATAACATTCTTCATTCCCTGAAATTTAAAATTTTAATTTTGTATATAAATTTTTAAAGTAAAAATTTGTTTATTTATATTATTTTAATTATAACTAATGTATTTAGAATAAATTTTAAACATTATTTTGGTGTTAAATGTTTTTATATAGATGAAAATATTTTTTCAAGAAAACCATATTTCATCACACTATGTGGATTCAATTTTCAATTAAATTCTTACACTTATATGAACTAAATTTCATAAAATGTATTCCATATTTAAAATAATATAGGTTTATATTTGTTAATAATTTAAACAAATTTTTTTATCAAAATGAGGAGTATGATTAATTAAAACTTGTTTCCGTTGTTTAGGTTAAAATTAGTTTATCCATTGGTTGAACTAAATTGATAAGGGTTAAAATGATATAAAAACATGTTTAAATTATATCTTATAGCTATATTTTGACCAGATATAATCTCATTTTCTAAAATGGGAAATTTTGGATCCCTTTAGACTAAGTAAGACAATAATATATTTTAATATTTTTCAAAATATAACATGTGACCCCTCTACAAGATATAAAAGGGAACCACCTCTCTTGTCCCTTCAACATAGACAATATAAGTTTTTTATCTAATAAATATCCAAATACATTATTAAAAAATCATATAATTTCTAATTGGTCATATTTTGGGAATAATTTAAACAATAGAGGGACTCAGTAATAAGGAAAATTAGGTTGTCTGGTGAAGAGGTATAAATTTTTACTGAATGTTTTGTTATTATTTATTCATTAACCACTTCCACAAATATTAAAACCATTTTGATATAATATATTCAGTATATACTATATACTTATATGTTATTATATTTACTGGAAATACTCTAAATTTTTTAGCCCATAATTAGTGGCTACTTTATTACGTTGGAACATGATGCGAGGAATCATACCCGGAACAACCAGATAGTTTTATAGACACAGTAAACTAGTTATAAAATGAAATAAAAAATACAATTGGAATCATAAAATATAAAAATTGATTTATTTTATAATTATTTATTTTTATTTATTATAACCCTACATATCAATAAAATACTACTTTATGTCATGGGGGAAATGAGACATAATAATGGTGGGATATTATATGATCACTAACGGTAAGTGTAAAAAATTTTCCATAAAAAATATGAATAATAAATATGGGAAAGTAAATAACTGAACCACATTCCATTTAAAAAATATATTAATCATAATATGGAAAGAATTCATGATGATCAAATAAATCCATATACACGATTACATGAGATTAAAACATATCCAAGGATATTATAACTAATTTAATAATCACACAGATATCTGTAAGTGATATCATAATATGGTAATTCATTATTATGGATATTATAAACATAATATCTTGTACTTTCAAAATATCATTTAATTTAATGGGTAAAAACCAATTTAATTTGTCAAAATAATTTGCCTCATGAGACCTTCTATTACATTTAGAGGTTATAAAAATATAGGCCCCACTAATCTCTTAACAAGTATAATTGATTTCTCATATGAAAGGGTAAAACAATTTCCCACAATGAAATTGTTATTAGAAAAAATAACATAAGAAATGTTAATACCTTCCCAAATCTATAAACATAATCATAAACCATCCTAAGTAATATGGTGAATGGTTATAAAATAGTATATCTCTAGTCAAAATGATCACAAAACATCCCAATAAATTATACGGATAGTATCATTACAATAAGTCCTAATGGATCATAAGTACAGTAAAGGGATGATGTTATTGATGAATAGAAATATAATAACCATTGCAGTAATTTTTTTTAAGAAAATTAAATTATTATTTTGAAAATAACTTTTTAAAAATCAAATTCACAAAAATGTTTTTATTTTTTGAAATCACTATTTAACATATTCAGTGGTCATTAAGGTGATAAATTTTATTCATGAAACATATATTAAAACGAATATTCCTTTTATATTTTAGGTAAAATAACAAAATTCCATTCTTAGGAAAATTACATGAATATTCCATTCAATTTTTTAAAAAAAAATTAAAACATGGGTTAAAATTTATATTATAAATAATTCTTATAATGATAAAAAAATTATAACATTTTTAGTAAACATGGTTTTGGAGGAAAAATGATTTCTCACCGAAGAGTGAAATGATGTTGGATTTCCATAACAATATATTTCCAACAATTTTAATTTTAAAAAATAGGATTGAGCTGATGTTAATTTAAAATTTTACGAATAAATATAGCAGAGTAAAATTCATGTGTCTATTTAGTTATATATCATCATATATCATTAATGAGGTATTTAATCATAAATAATCTGGATAAATGGTGGGATTTTAAAATAAACCAATACCACTTTTGTAACTTTTGAATCATACGACCAATGAAATGAATACATTCAAATGAAACATTAAATAATATAAATTCAAATGTATTTATTATATAAATTATCAATAGTTGAATTATATACCCCATATAAACAAGTAAGTGGTTAATATGGAATATGTATCACCGTAGTAAAAATTAGACAAGGAACACTTATCTTAGATCCAATTTGCATCATATGTATCCATAAATCTAGTTTAATAAATAAATATTTATTAAAAATATATTATATAATTATAATAATAATTTTTCAAACCATATATTATTTACTTATAGTCTTTTATGACCTGTTTAGTAATAATTATTTTTAAATCACTATTTAAGGTGATAATTTATTTGTTTTCATGATTGATTTTGTTAATTAATTTTGGTACTTTTAAATTAATAATTATTAATCAAAATATAAAATTTAATACATTATATAAATATCATATATATATATATATATTCATTTTATATGTGTTAATATTAATCAAAAAATGTAAAATATTAAAAATTCATTACACCATTAATGGAGACGGTAAACCATACATATGCATGAAGGTTGTTTCCTTATTATCTACAAAAAGAAAAAATATTATATAACCTTTTTATAATCATTATTATTTTATATATAGAATTTATATTAATCAAGTCCACAATTTTTACGAACCTTTTACAAATAAAATTGAAAACATCTCACATCGCTATGTGGAGGTGGTAGTCCCCACATACGTTTGGGCGACCTTGATGTTTTATAATGAAATAAAAGATAATAATTTATATTTTATATTTTTAAGAGGTATTTTTAGGTTATAAATATCACATATACTCATTTACATTATCACAAATATCTTCAATCTCAAGTATAATAGAAAAATGAAACACATTTCCTCATGAGGCGGAAATCCGCCATACACACGAGCATCGTTATTATATCCCCCAAGGAATATAAAGTACAAATGTCTTTGTGATATCATAAATAAAAATGTATAATAATTTCATAAATATAATAAATATAATTTAAATTCATTCATATATAGATTCAAGCATGATGGTGATGGAATACGAATTACCTTGCTTCGTGAGGCCGTAGTCCTCGGTACACACAATTGATAGTTTAAATTCCCAATTGATAGAAGTAGAAAAGAACCCTTGTTATTAACATAACAAAATAATATATAATAATGTTTGAGATATATTTTTTTACAATATTATTATTGATTATGAGGATTTGAAGGAGGTAGAAGAATAAATAAAATAAATACCCACATTTATAAATTTTATATCTTCTTTGGAGAGCTTATTTAGGATTATACATAAACTTATTTTATGGGGTAGTACTAATAAAAATAATACCTATAGAATGTGGGTAAGTAATTAAGGGAGATAATTGGGTTCTTTTGGAGGGAATCATATGGTTGGGGATGTGTGAATATGGGAAGATATGTGGTGGCCTTTTATAAGTGAGGGATTTGACAAACATGGGATTTTTCAAAAGAACAAAGTATACCCATGTTTTTTCAGAAAAAAAGACACTAAAATGGGTTATTATCCAAAATTAGTGTTTATAAAGTTTAAATAATGCTGTAAAATGGGGGTTTTAATAGTTTAGGTTATTTTTAAACCAAATGTTCATAGTTTAACCCATTCTTTTAATCAATTTTCAGCTAAATTGAAAGATTTTTAATTTATAGTTTCACTATTCATTATAGTGAAAAATGAAGTTTAACATATTATATAATATAAAATATTAATATAATAAATATGAAATATATTTTTTAGATTAAATACATAAAATTGGTAGAATAAAATTTAAAAACAAACCTACAGGCACGTTGAAAAAATGGATACCAAAAAATTTATTTTTCATAGAAAATACAATCTTTTATTAACTGTATTAATGGAGATAATAATTAAATAAATTTAAAAATAAAAATTTGTATGTATAATATAAATAATTTAATTTTAATAATACCTCATTACAGATTAGTTTTATTAATTAAAATGTGGAAACATTATGCAATTTAAGAAAACACTCAGAAAAATGAGAATTAAAACCCCAAAATAGACGTATACTGAAATATTCGGTAAAGGTTATTAAAATAATATTAATTAGAATAAATTTAAATAAACAATAATTTTTTTGATTTAAATAAAACTAAAATCTTAATATTCTATTTTAAATTAATTAATTTTTTGTTAATAAATAATAGTTTTACAAAAATCGATATAGTCACTATTCAATGAAAAATCAATATTTTATGTAAAATCCAAGAATTTGACCGTAATTATATTTTGGAATTATTATTTAAATAATATATTTAATTTCGTTGAATTAATTTTATAATATTTTTAAAAATTAACTTCATGTTATGTGCGATATGCGTGACTAAAAACCTTGTAGAAAAATATGGTTTTTTCATAAAACAATTATTATTTTTTTAAATGGTTATTATTTAATTTCTAATGAAACATTTTCCATTTAATTTATTAAATAAATGTATAAAACATATAATTTTCACAATTTAGGTTTTACAATTCATTTCTATTAATTTAATGTATAGATTATAATAGTGTTCTATATTATAATTTATTTATATTTGGGGTTGTTTGTTCGATAAGCTATTGAAGATATGGAATTTATTAAAAGAGAATATATAATAAATTATGATGGTTTTGAATTATATTATAAAAACTGTGTAGAATTTAATACATAATATTGAACATGATGTCCTGCTTATAATATTACAGTATCATATTCTACCCCCTCAAATAAATTTCTTCCGAAAAATTTAAAATAGATATCGATAATCAGGGGTTTGAAATTTGACTAAACAATTTTTATAAAACCAAAATCATAAAAGGATTAATAAAACATACTTGTGATAAGAGATTAAGTGAAATATGAAGGAAATATGGAATAACACATAATTAGGTTTCAAAATAAGAGATAATTATGGAAAATAATTAAGTGGGCATGGAATAAATATATAAATTATTATAGAGAGGGATAGATATCATTGATCCCAAGTAATTTTGTGATTCAGATTTAGTTAAATATAAACAATTAATCTATAATGGGTGAATAGGTCATCAGTTCATCAAAAAATTAATGCAACATTACAACATTTTTGTTTCAAGATCCCTTTCCAAGAGTAGAGGCATAACTTTACTAATTAAACTATGAACATAAGAAAATATACTTCACTGACAAGTATAATCTCATCGTTTAATAAATTTCCACCACTATATCAATTTTTCTCTAAAAAATTAGTACTGAAATATGATTTTTTATGCCCAATGTACTAAAATTAACTTTTAACACAACATAATACCCATAAAAGAATGATATGTCTTTCATCCAATATTTCATAAAAACCAAAATAGTCAGTATGAGTTATCCAGTAGAACCAAAATCTTATCTACATCTATTCCAAAAATATTTAACCTTAAGTATCATCCAAAATATTTATTACCAAATTTAATGTCACATAATTTAGATGTTATGCCACTAAATTTTCAGAAGAAACATAACATTATATTTTTAGGACATCATAATGTTTCTATTAATGTCACATAAAAAATTTTAGATACATTGATCCCCATAAACCCTTAATGAAATAAATAATTATTCCAAAAATTATTTATATCTTTATTCTTTAAATTTAGTATCTAATTATCAAATTTAATTCACAATTCCAAAAATCAAGTAAACTCGAGCAAAGATAACATAAACCATCAAATCACCTACAAATTTAAAGGTCACCAATACAACCACATAAACATCCATTTATCATTGTTATCTCAGAATTGGGAATATATTAATGGTTTTCCTCCTTCAACTAGGTG
This sequence comes from Viscum album, assembly GCA_963277665.1. Classification (NCBI taxonomy): domain Eukaryota; kingdom Viridiplantae; phylum Streptophyta; class Magnoliopsida; order Santalales; family Viscaceae; genus Viscum; species Viscum album. The sequence continues at coordinate 1,017,455,545 of OY728138.1, read as the reverse complement.
TTTTCTTAAAAGTTAAACATTACACATATCCAGTTTTATTGGTACCATTAAATACATAATTTTTTATCATTAAATAAATACTACCTTTTATATAATTATACATTTCAATAATATTATCAATATAATAATTATACATTATATTTATTTCATCCAAATACATAATAACATTAATCATTCCTTTTTTCTTTTTTCAATATCATTATCTTTGATATTTTCATAATGGTTGGGGATGAAGCCTCATTAATTATATAAAGAAAAGCAAAGACCCCTTTTAACTGGGTAGAGGGAGACCCATTACATAGCCCGGAGGCCCAGTGGGCATTTAGCCCATTAAATATCACATAGGCCCACTTTTTTGGCCCATATCCCATTATGTGAATAGTACCCCATAGTATATGTCGCTGTTATAGTACCCTGCCACCGCTACAGTGACCTGCCACTGCTACATTGCTCGCTTTTGTTACATTGTCGCCGCTGCTATAGTGCACTTCCATAATAATACAATACCTTGATCCCTATGGTATATTTCCTTTGAATCTTGGGTTATTGGTTGGGGTAATTTATTATATTCTTATTAAGAAATCACCTTAAGTTGTTGGATTCTCCCCTAAAATTACATTCTTGAACATGATGTAATTTTTATCCTAATTCAAGAAAATTAATTTCATTTTTATGCATGTACCAAGGTGTTTGTTTCCACTAATATCACATGTCAGAAAATAATTCTCTCCTTTCAACCCTTTATTTTTTTTCTCCATCTTAATCTATTTCTCTTGATATCATTTGCAACCATAATCCTTGTAGAATTCATTTAATGTCTTTATGGAGTATGATAATATATCCTCACATGATTAAAATGTTTTGGATAATAGTTCTCGTTCAGGGATTAGATTAATCCCATCAAAAAATGGTCAATCTAGATTTATGTATTATATACCCAGTATCTAGTATGCCTTTATAATATTTTAATGTTTACTTTCTACAAAAAAACATTTTCTATATCATTTTTTCTCAAACTCATGAATTTTATATCCATATATTCTTTTTTCATAAATGTAAAATAGTTTTCCATGATTCTTACATTAAAATAATTTCATTCCTTGTTTTATATTCCTTTTTTATCATTATTGTTTTGAATCAATGACAACCATTTATACACATCTCTTGAGTGATTGTAAAATACCATGAAAACCTTATCCATTTTGTTACATCCCAATGTGAGATATATCCTTTCTATGAAAATATTATATTTCTTAGTTAAAAATTCATTTGTAGTCCAACTAATATGTTGAGGTCCTAACATATAAGGGAGTATAAAAATTTTACACAATATAGTAGGTCAATAGGATACTCAACACTGCAAATGTTATTGTACATAAGTTGAGTTATCTTCACTGATGTTGTTATAAATTGATTCAATATATATTTTGTTCTATCTCAATCATCTTTATCATTACATGGTTAGAAATCCACACATGAGCTATGTGAATTGATTCAATTTCCATTTTGTCCACTAGGATCAATTTATAAACAAACAAATAAACTAGATTATATCATAACAATATGAAACATAATGTATGAACCCAATAGTAGTGAAAAACTTCACGTAAATTGAAAATTTTATTCATGGATAATCTCATTAACACAAACATGGTTTTGTTTGTAATGTTTTTAAATAATAAAAATATTTTTAAATCATTCATAATATTTTGTATTGAAAAAAATGATTTATTGAAATCATATCCTTTGGAATGTGAAGCCATGTACACAGTAAGTCTTGCTATCTTGTATCAGGTAATGAAAAAGTCCCACATGTTATATCTTTTACATAGTTATTAAACATAGGTACATATGAGCGAGATTCTCATCCACATGTAGTATCCAAAAATGAATGTTTTTATAGGAAAGGAACATAATCTATACCTTACCAACACATTATGATTTATTCACACACACACACACACACAATTAATGCAAGTCATAGGGCTATATTTGTAACACCCCAGGTAAATAAAGAATATGAAATCATTATATTTATACATATTTATGAATCAAATATTAATATTACTTTAAAGGGGATGCTATGCTCGAAGGCGTACCCAATACGCAACAACGAGTTTCTTGGGAATCTTTCGTTGCACTCTAATAATAAAATAATATTATTTTAAATGGTAGTTAACATGTAGACATTGTATTGGCAGGAATGGATATAAATAACTTAAATATGATTATATATGTTTTTTAAATGTTTTTACATTTATCCAAAGGCTTAAAATACGAAAATAATTCAATTTTAGGCTTTTATACCCTAGTTTTCACTAAAGGTTCACTTATCGCCTTTTGATGGAGAACTGTCATTAAAAATAGTTTTGATCACTCTTATACATTTTTTTGGACCAAATAAAACTCTTCTTTAGAATCGGGACATCAAATTTTACTTTGTGTAAATTTTTGGTATTTTTCCGATAAAGTTCATTTTTTAAATGAATAGTGTAAAATGTTGTATTTCAATTCAAAACCTCTTTTTAATATAATTTATTTATATGATTAGATTATCTTTTTAATTGGTTTTAAAGTGAAATTAGAAAATATTTTTACCATTAAATCCAAAAGTGGTCATTTGAATTAATTTCACTTTGAAATCGGACTTAAACTAGTGTCAATCTTTTGATACTTATTGTTTCATAAAAACACACTATTTGCTCTGACAGCGGGAATTAATTATTAAATTAATTAATGTGACTTATATGTTTTTAATTTTGTAAAATAGACTTCATTTTTGAATTCTGAATATCAAATATATCTTAGGGTGAATTTTTGGGATTTTTCTGAAAAACTTCAATTTTTGATGAATAGTGAAACCACTAAGTGGTACTTATAAAAACTGATTTTTCCGTTTAAATGAAATTTTGCCATCTTTGTGTTTTGAATTTCAAAAATCTGACATACATGGTTGTCATTAAGAAGTAAAATGTGGTTCAATGGGATAAAAATAATTTTTTGGTGAATAGTAACTTATTAAGTTTTTAATCGCGATTAGTGGTAATTAGTGTAGTTTAAGGTAAAAATAATGCTTTGATAAAATAATATGAGCTTGAAACATGTCCTACCCTCATTGGTTGTGTCATGGCCGGCCATGAAAAGCCATGGATCAACTTAGGGAACCCATGGAGCCACTTTGGTTGGGAGATGACATAAATAACTTTTTATTTAATGTAAAAGTAAAAATGACACAAACATTATATGTTTTACGAAAACAATTTTTACATGGGGTTATAAAGTTAATATTTTTAATTATAAATATTCATTGGAAAGATAAAACGATTTCCTACATCATAATATTTTTTTTATAATTTTTAGACACTATATAAATTAAATTATTTATGACATCATGATGATGCAGCGATGACCTCATTATTTAACGATTTTAATAAAATGGAAAGATAATGTAAAATCTATGAACTACACATTTCCAAAACTTATTGGATAGATATATTTAGAACCCTTATCACCTTATCCACTAATTATATCAATGTGGGCCTTTTTAAAACCGAAACACATTTTCAAATAAAGTAATATTTCTTTACTTTCCAAAAGTGCCCCTCCTCTCCTCTTATAAAAGGCCCCCACCTCTACCTCATTTCACACACTCCTCAAGCCTTTGGCTCTTCCAACCCCTGCCCATTTACTCTCTCCACATCCCTCTCCTCATCCTAGAGGATTCCCTTTGGTCAGAATCCTTTCAAAGAAAGCCTTTAGGCTCAAATCAAAAGGAGTTACACTTTTAAAGGTAATTCATTATCTCATGTTCATTTGTTTTATTTTGCTTCTCCAACCCCCTAAACTCTTTTTATTTACTTCTTTTGTAACAACACCAGTATCTTCAATATACTATGATGTTTTTATAAGATTTATTCGAGCTAAACTCTCACAAAACTACATCAAATGGTTAAAGAACATACGGTTTCCGTGGATGGTGAAATTCTGCCTCCCGAAACGATGATTGTTCAATACTCATTTAACACCTTCAAAGGTGGCCATTATGATGTCAATATTTTTATATATGATATATAATATGTTTATGTTTTAATTATTCTTCTGTACATTTCATTTGTGTCTTACCTTTATGGCTTCCATTATGGGTATACGCGATATCTTCATTTTAGGAATTGCGGACTACCGCCCCCTCAAAGTGATGTGATTCGTTAATGGAATACGTGGGACGTATAAAGGATGGATTTAATGTTATTATATATGATTTTATACTGTAATTATTATATACCTATATATCATTATTATTTATTTCCATTAAAGTATGAGATAGAAATGAAAGTAGCGTTCATGCGTACGTACGGCTTACCGTCTCCATGAACGATGCATTTCATTTCTTATCCCCAAATGTAATGTACTATTATAAGTACATGTATATAATGGATATATATGATGAATGATACATCTAAATGATGAATATAATTCTGTAATTAAAATATAAATACCTCTCATATTAGTTTTAATTCCATTAATATGACAAAGAAATGAAAGTAGCGTTCATGCGTACGTACGGCTTACCGTCTCCATGAACAGTGCATTTCATTTCTTACCACTAAATGATTATGTAATATTATAAATACATGTATATGCTGGATATATATGATATATATGATATCCAAATCAGTAATGTCATTCTGGATATAAAGAACCTTTTACCACACGAACAACATGTAATTTTAAGAAGTCCACTTTCGACTTAAGAACCAAATATCGACAAAACAAATATTATTAACTTAAATGATTACATAATATATATATATATAACATGGAAATAAGTTATATAAAAGGAATAATGAACTTGAAAAAGGTTCTTAAGAAAATATAAATTAACTCAAGTTTATTATTCAGGACGTTAAAGAACGATCGAGTCAAGTCGGACCCGAGGTAAGGGATCCTACTCCTCTCTTTCTTTTTAAGTACACACTTTTATGTCATTCCTTTTAAAGCGCATCTTTCTTGTTATTGGGATGATATTTTATATTAAATTTACTGTAATTTTTATGTTCATGTGATGAGAGACCCTATTCACTCTCATCAATCCATTTTAGAAGTTTTAAGTGGCGCCGATAGGCTGCCGAATTTTCGTAAGAGATCTAACCTCTCTCTTTCTTTTAAAGTACTCTCCTTAATGTCACTTCTTTTAAGCTCATATTTGTTATGTTGGGGGATGTTATTTTATATTCCTCTTTCTGTAAACATTATGTTGATGTGATGAGAGACACTATTTCTTCTCATCAATCCATTTTGGAAGTTTTAAGTGGCGCCGTTAGGCTGCCGAGTTTTCGTACGAGATTGTTCATCTCACTTTTATTCCCATGAGATTTATGCTACATTTGCCACAATTTCCATTGAGTGGTTTATGTACAGCCCAGTATTACACTCCTTTTGTAATATAATTCCATTTATGGGTATTTACATATTCATTGTATGACACTTCTTCAATGGGGTGTACTTTTCGAAAGTTACCCAAGTCGGTAAGGGAACCTTTCACCCTCCTCTTTTTAAAAGAATTCGTTTGTTATGTCTTTTAATTAACATACTATTATGTTGGGATATGTTCTTATATATCCTGATTGATGTAAATTTTATGTCCAAGTGATGAGATTCCTTTTTTATCTCTCATTGACTCATTTTCTGAATTTTTGAAGTGACGCCGTTAGGCTGTCAATTTTTTGCAAGGGAACTTCTTACCCAAATTTGATTCTTTGGGATAAACTTGTACTCCTTGAATATGTTGTTCTATGAATATGTGTGAATAACCTCTGATTGTTTTACACTTAATATCCACTTATATTGGGTGTATTTATATTTGTCACACATAATTATGATATTGATTAATCCTTAATTTAAGGATACCTTCTTTATAATGGATTTCATCTCATTTTACATTTCTTTTGAGACTTAATTGTTGTTATGCACCAATTCACTCTTATATGGTTTGTATACTATCCTTTGACATATTATATCATGAATACCTTTATTCTCATGATATTATAATGTTCAGATTAAATGTTATTCCGCTATTATTTGTATTCAAGAGTCTCTCATTTTGTTAAAAACTCTTTAACAAAAATATCATTTTAAATGTTTTAAAGATTTATTATTCTAAATCTTTATCTTTAATGTCCATGTTTTCAAAATGGATTTAAGTATTTATTTATATGGACATTAATGTTTTAAAATTATAATTCTATTAAAATATTCAAAGTGGTATGGGACACTTTGATTCAAAAATCTATTTTAAATGGTTTTTGAAAATGGATTTATTAATTCAATATCTGGGAATTATTTATTGTGATTGAAAATGAAATATTGTTATTGAAATGTTTATATTTTCCATATTTTATTTGTAATAATGGTACTTGGACATTGTGACAGGTGGTGCTGTGAATACCAGGACGGGTGGTTACATTATAACCTCCAATGCATTGGGTATGGAAGTCGGCCGTATGGCTATTCCATTAAGTATGTATGGAAATTATCCGTATGGCTATTCCATTAAGTGATATTTGTGGAAGTAGACCTCATGGTTATTCCACTTAAGTATGTTTATGTCCCAAGTTACCTTTATATATGTTATGTGTTCTTTATATGGGTTTTATGGTAATCCTTTGGTTACAAAAAGGTAAGTAATGATACTTTTTTTTCAGTGAAGAGTTTTTACTACTTCATGAAGGTTAAAAGTATTACATTGATAAAGTATTCATGTTTACTTGTTGTTTTGAAAAACTAACAGTTTTCATTCTTTGTGTATCCCTTACTGAGCTTCTTATTCTCATCCCAAGTTTTTGAAATGTTTTTCACAAGACTTAGCGTGGAATAGGGTCAAGGATGGGATCAAGGGAAAGTCATGCTACCTAAAACATGGAACTATACATGTTTCTTTTTAAGAGTTTTTATTTTATGGAAATTTAGTAGAAGCGAATACTTTGTAATCTTTTGAGATGTAATAGTTATGTCCTAATTCTCTAAAACTCTAATCCTGAAAAGATCCTCAATGCGAGTTACTCATTTAATTCAATATTAAGTAAGGTTTAAGGCTGGGGCCTTATAGTTGGTATCAAAGGTCGGTTTAGATAACTTTAGAGGTTAGGGTATTCTCTAAGCATACGTGACATTACCATAATGGTTAGGATTTCAGAAAGAATCCTAGTTTTAGATAAAGTGAATGAGTAAGTATACCTTAGTGTTTACCTTCCTCATTAGTACATAATGGTTTGGTTGATATACTCACACTGACATTTCTGTTTTTAGTGAATGGCTGGATCTCGCAGGCACCAATGTGCCAATTGGTTGAAGGAAACTATGGTGGTTCTCTGATTAAGAGACTCGATGAAATGGGGTACTCTATGAGGAAACTCGTGGTTGTTCTAAGACTACTATCAAGGAGTCATGATAAACCATGTGAACCTTGGTATGTTCTATAATGCATCATGTACGAGTTGACCAATCGATGTGGAAGTTCAGGTAATAATTAAAAAGTTAACCATTAGGGTTTATATGATCCTTACTTTTTAGGTAATTATGGGTTACTCTATGATATGATGGAAAATGAAAGGAATGAGATAAACTTGAGGTTAAAATATGTTATGATTATTTTTGAAGATTTTATCTCATTTTGGGGAATGTTTTAAGAATTATATAGTTTTGGAAAAAGGAAAACACGCAGACCGTGTGACAACCCGTCGCGTCGGACAAAGCTGCGGGAATCGAACCCACAACCAAAGTGCGACTGGTATTTATCGCCTAACACTGGACTACGTGAAGTCCCTGGTTAGTTTGACCGATTCTTTCTAGTTATATGGTTTTATGAATTAAGAGTAAGTTGATTTTGGGTTATTTATGAAAATTATTAACCTTTCATGGAGGATATGCGAATAGGATAATTACTTCTCAATACGAGACTTTAGGAGCAACTGATGTTCTTTGGAGATAAATGTTACGATTTAACTAGGAAGACTATGTGACTAAATCCTTCAAATATTTGGGTTTCAATATTAGATTGGTTTACTTTGAAGAATTTTATGGACAAATTGTTTATCGAATGGTCCTCGTTGAACTTTGGGTTTTGCTGGACAAATTTTGGAGAATAAGCATAGAATTTCTTTTTAATGGGTTATCCTTTTCTGGATTATCTGACCTTGTACTAACCTTTCTGGTTTTGGTTTTGGTTAAAGCCTAAAGACATGGGATGTATATAGTTCTCTTTGGTGGATTAGGTGATTCTCTAGAAGTTGATTATAGTACTCTTAATGTGAACAAGTCTCCCTAAATACTTGTCTTTTGGAAAAGAAATATGAGTTTGATTAAGGAATCTAGTAAAAGTTGAAAGTCAACATGATAAGTTATTATGTTTCCTTATGAATAAATTCCTCAATAAAAAGTATCTTAAACAAAAAATGTTGTCTATTAACTTTTCCTACTGTGGAATCGAATACCGTTTAACCCATCACAAGTTTGTGATTTTCTCATGGTTAACTTTCTCCTAAACATGTTTTCTATCACTCTCCATTAGAACATGACCCTTTGATTTTCCTTCCATGTCCATGTTTTCCTACACGGAATCCTATTACGGGTTAACTCAGGTGACCTTTGTACTTATCTTTCATTATTTTAAAGTGATTGTTTTACCGACTCTTGTTCCGATGTGGGACTTTCAAGGATGTTTCCAAGCCCAATTTTAAAAATTGCGAGGACGCAATTCCCAAAAGGGGGGAAGGATGTAACACCCCAGGTAAATAAAGAATATGACATCTTTATATTTATCCATATTTTTGAATCAAATATTAATATTACATTAAAGGGGATGCTATGCTCGAAGGCGTACCCAATACGCAACAACGAGTTTTTTGGGAATCTTACGTTGCACTCTAATAATAAAATAATATTATTTTAAATGGTAGTTAACATGTAGACATTGTATTGGCGGGAATGGATAGAAATAACTCAAATATTATTATATATGTTTTTTAAATGTTTTTACATTTATCCAAAGGCTTAAAATATGGAAAGAATTCAATTTTAGGCTTTTATACCCTAGTTTTCACTAAAGGTTCACTTATCGCCTTTTGATAGAAAACTGTCATTAAAAATAGTTTTGATCACTCTTATACATTCCTTTGGACCAAATAAAACACTTCTTTAGAATCGGTACATCAAAGTTTACTTTGTGTAATTTTTTGGTATTTTTCCGATAAAGTTCATTTTTTTAATGAATAGTGTAAAATGTTGTATTTTAATTCAAAACCTCTTTTTAATATAATTTATTTATATTATTATATTATCTTTTTAATTGTTTTTAAAGTGAAATTAGAAAATATTTTTACCATTAAATCCAATAGTGGTCGTTGAAATTAATTTCACTTTGAAATCGGACTTAAACTAGTGTCAATCTTTTGATACTTATTGTTTCATAAAAACACGCTATTTGCTCTGACAGTGGGAATTAATTATTAAATTAATTAATGTGACTTATATTTTTTTAATTTTTTAAAATAGAATTCATTTATGAATTTGGAATATCAAATATAGCATAGGGTGAATTTTTGGGATTTTTCTGAAAAACATCAATTTTTGATGAATAGTGAAACCACTAAGTGGTACTTATAAAAACTGATTTTTCCGTTTAAATGAAGTTTTGCCATCTTTGTGTTTTGAATTTCAAAAATCCGACATACATGGTTGTCATTAAGAAGTAAAATGTGGTTCAATGGGATAAAAATAATTTTTTGGTGAATAGTAACTTATTATGTTTTTAATCGCGATTATTGGTAATTAGTGTAGTTTAAGGTAAAAATAATGCTTTAATAAAATAAGATGAGATTGACACATGTCCTACCCTCATTGGTTGTGTCATGGCCGACCAAGACAATCCATGGGTCAACTTAGGGACCCCATGGAGCCACTTTGGTTGGTAAATGACATAAATAACTTTTTATTTAATGTAAAAGTAAAAATGACACAAACATCATATGTTTTACGAAAACAATTTTTACATGGGGTTATAAAGATCCTATTTTTGATTATAAATAGTAATTTGAAAGATAAAACGATTTTCTACATCATAGTATTTTTTTTATAATTTTTAGACACTAAATAAATTAAATTATTTATGACATCATGATGATGCAGCGATGACCTCATTATTTAACGATTTAAATAAAATGGAAAGATAATGTAAAATCTATGAACTAAACATGTCCAAAACTTATTGTATGGGTGTATTTCGAACCCTTATCACCTTATACACGAATTATATCAATGTGGGACCTTTTAAAAACGAAACACATTTTCAAAGAAGGTAATATTTCTTTACTTTCCAAAAGTGCCCCTCCTCTCCTCTTATAAAAGGCCCCCACCTATACCTCATTTCACAAACTCCTCAAGCCTTTGGCTCGGACAACCCCTGCCAATTTACTCTCTCCACATCCCTCTCCTCATCCTAGAGGATTCCCTTTGGGCAGAATCCTTTCAAAGGAAGCCTTTAGGCTTAAATCAAAAGGAGTAACACTTTTAAAGGTAATTCATTCTCTCATGTTCATTTGTTTTATTTTGCTTCTCCAACCCCCTAAACTCTTTTTATTTACTTATTTTGTAACCACAACAGTATCTTAAATATACTAGGATGTTGTTATCATATTTATTCGAGCTAAACTCTCACACAACTACATCAAATGGTTAAAGAACATACGGTTTCCGTGGATGGCGAAATTCTGCCTCCCGAAACGATGATTGTTCAATACTCATTTAACACCTTCAAAGGTGGCCATTATGATTTAACTATTTTTATATATGAAATATAATATGTTTATGTTTTACTTATGCTTCTGTATTTTTCATTTGTGTCTTACCTTTATGGATTCCATTATGGGTATACGCGATATCTTCATTTTAGGAAGTGCGGACTACCGCCCCCTCAAAGTGATGTGATTCGTTAATGCCATACGTGGGACGTATAAAGGATGGATTTAATTTTATTATATATGATGTTATACTTTAATTATTAAATACCTCTATATAATTATTATTTCTTTCCATTAAAGTATGATATAGAAATGAAAGTAGTGTTCATGCGTACGTACGGCTTACCGTCTCCATGAACGGTGCATTTCATTTCTTATCCCCAAATGTAATGTACTATTATAAGTACATGTATATAATGGATATATATGATAACGATACATCTAAATGATGAATATAATTCTGTAATTGAAATATAAATACCTCTCATATTAGTTTTAATTCCATTAATATGACAAAGAAATGAAAGTAGCGTTCATGTGTACGTACGACTTACCATCTCCATGAACGGTGCATTTCATTTCTTACCTCTAAATGATTATGTAATATTATAAATAAATGTATATGATGGATATATATGATATATATGATATCCAAATAAGGAATGTCATTCTGGATATAAAGAACCTTTGACCACACGAACAACATGCAATTGTAAGAAGTCCACTTTCGACTTAAGAACCAAATATCAACAAAAAAACATTATTAATTTAAATGATTACATAATATTTATAACATTGAAATAAGTGATATAAAAAGAATAATGAACTTGAAAAAGGTTCTTAAGCAAATATAAATTAACTCATGTTTATTATTCAGGACGTTAAATAACGATCGAGTCAAGTCGGACCCGAGGTAAGGGATCCTATTCCTCTCTTTCTTTTTAAGTACACACTTTTATGTCATTCCTTTTAAAGCTCATCTTTCTTGTTATTGGGATGATATTTTATATTACATTTACTATAATTTTTATTTTCATGTGATGAGAGACCCTATTCTCTTTCATCAATCCATTTTGGAAGTTTTAAGTGGCACCGATAGGCTGCCGAATTTTCGTAAGAGATCTAACCTCTCTCTTTATTTTAAAGTACTCTCTTTTATGTCACTTCTTTTAAGCTCCTATTTGTTATGTTGGGGGATGTTATTTTATATTCCTCTTTCTTTAAAAATTATGTTGATGTGATGAGAGACCCTATTTCCTATCATCAATCCATTTTTGAAGTTTTAAGTGGTGCTGTTAAGCTGCCGAGTTTTCGTAAGAGAATTTTCATCTCACTTTTATTCCCGTGAGATTTATGCTACATTTTCCACAATTTCTATTGAGTGGTTTATGTACTGCCCACTATTACACTACTTTTGTAATATAATTCCATTTATGGGTATTTATATATTCATTTTATGACACTTCTTCAATGGGGTGTACTTTTCAAAAGTTACCCAAGTCGGTAAGGGAACCTTTCACCCTCCTCTTTTTAAAAGACTTCGTTTGTTATGTCTTTTAATTAACATACTATTATGTTGGGATATGTTCTTCTATATCCTGATTGATGTAAATTTTATTTCCAAGTGATGAGATTCCCTTTTTATCTCTCATCAACTCATTTTATGAATTTTTGAAGTGACGTCGTTAGGCTGTCAAATTTTTGCAAGGGAACTTCTTAGCCCAAATTTTATTCTTTGGGATAAACTTGTACTCCTTGAATATGTCGTTCTATGAATATGTGTGAATAACCTCTGATTGTTTTACACTTAATATCCACTTATATTGGGTGTATTTATATTTGTCACACATAATTATGAGATTGATTTATCCTTAATTTAAGGATACCTTCTTTATAATGGATTTCATCTCATTTTACATTTTTTTGAGACTTCATTGTTGTTATACACCAATTCACTCTTATATGGTGTGTATACTGTCCATTGAAATATTATATCATGAATCCTTTTATTCTCATGATATTATAAAGTTCGGATTAAATTTTATTCCGCTATTATTTGTATTCAAGAGTCTCTCATTTTGTTAAAAACTCTTTAACAAAAATATCATTTTAAATGTTTTAAAGATTTATTATTATAAATCTTTATCTTTAATGTCCATGTTTTCAAAATGGTTTTATGTATTTATTTATATGGAAATTAATGTTTTAAAATTATAATTCCATTAAAAGCTTCAAAGTGGTATGGGACACTTTGATTCAAAAATCTCTTTTAAATGGTTTTTGAAAATGGATTGATTAATTCAATATCTGGGAATTATTTATTGTGATTGCAAATGAAATATTGTTTTTAAAATTTTTATATTTTCCATATTTTATGTGTAATAATGGTACTTGGACATTATGACGGGTGGTGCCGTGAATACCAGGACGGGTGGTTACATTATAACCTCCAATGCACTGGGTATGGAAGTCGGCCGTATGGCTATTCCATTAAGTATGTATGGAAATTGGTCGTATGGCTATTCCATTAAGTGATATGTGTGGAATTCGACCGTATAGTTATTCCACATAAGTATGTTTATGTCCCAAGTTACCTTTATATATGTTATGTGTTCTTTATATGGGTTTTATGGTAATCCTTTGGTTACAAAAAGGTAAGTAATGATACTTTTTCTTTCAGTGAAGAGTTTTTACTACTTCATGAAGGTGAAAAGTATTACATTGATAAAGTATTCATGTTTACTTGTTGTTTTGAAAAACTAACAGTTTTCATTCTTTGTGTATCCCTTACTGAGCTTCTTATGCTCATCCAAAGTTTTTGAAATGTTTTTCACAGGACTTAGAGTGGAATAGGGTCAAGGATGGGATCAAGGTAAAGTCATGCTACCTAAAACATGGAACTATACATGTTTCTATTTAAGAGTTTTTATTTTATCGAAATTTAGTAGAAGCGGCTACTTTGTAATCTTTTGAGATGTAATAGTTATGTCATAATTCTCTAAAACTCTAAACCTGAAAAGATCCTCAATGTGAATTACTCATTTAATTCAATATTAAGTAAGGTTTAAGGATGGGGCCTTATAGTTGGTATCAAACGTCGGTTTAGATAACTTTAGAGGTTAGGGTATTCTCTAAGCATAAGTGACAATACCATAATGGTTAGGATTTCATAAAGACTCCTAGTTTTAGATAAAGTGAATGAGTAAGTATATCTTAGTGTTCACCTTCCTCATTAGTACATGATGGTTTGGTTGATATACTCACACTGACATTTCTGTTTTTAGTGAATGGATGGATCTCGTAGGCACCAAAGTGACAATTTGTTTGAAGGAAACTGTGGTGGTTCTCTGATTAAGAGACTCGATGAAATGGGGTACTCAATGAGGAAACTCGTGGTTGTTATAAACCAACTATCAAGGAGTCATGATCAACCATGTGAACCTTGGTATGTTCTATAATGCATCATGTACGAGATGATCAATCGATGTGGAAGTTCAGGTAATAATTAAAAAGGTAACCATTAGGGTTTATATGATCCTTACTTTTTAGGTAATTATGGGTTACTCTATGATATGATGGAAAATGAAAGGAATGAGATAAACTTGAGTTTAAAATATGTTATGATTATTTTTGAAGATTTTATCTCATTTTGGGGAATGTTTTAAGAATTATATAGTTTTGGAAAAAGGACAACACGCAGACCGTGTGACAACCCGTCGCGTCGGACAAAGTTGCGGGAATCGAACCCACAACCAATGTGCGACTGGTATTTATTGCCTACCACTGGACTACGTGAAGTCCCTGGTTAGTTTGACCAATTCTTTCTAGTTATATGATTTTATGAATTAAGAGTAAGTTGATTTTGGGTTATTTATGAAAATTATTAACCAATCATGGAGGATATGATATTAGGTTAATTACTTTTCAATACGAGACTTTAGGAGCAACTGATTTTGTTTGGAGATAAATGTTACGATTTAACTAGGAAGACTATGTGACTAAATCCTTCAAATATTTGGGTTTCAATCTTAGATTTGTTTACTTTGAAGAATTTTATGGACAAATTGTTTATCGAATGGTCCTCGTTGAACTTTGGGTTTTGCTGGACAAATTTTGGAGATTAAGCTTAGATTTTCTTTTTAATGGGTTATCCTTTTCTGGATTATTTGACCTTGTACTAACCTTTCTGGTTTTGGTTTTGGTTAAAGCATAAATACATGGGATGTATATTTTCCTCTTTGGTGGATTAGATGATTCTCTAGAAGTTGATTATAGTACTCTTAATGTGAACAAGTCTCCCTAAATACTCGTCTTTTGGAAAAAAATCAGAGTTTGATTAAGGAATCTAGTAAAAGTTGAAAGTCAACATGATAAGTGATTATGTTTCCTTATGAATAAATTCCTCAATAAAAAGTAGCTTAAAACAAAAAATTTGTCTATTAACTTTTCCTACTGGGGAATCGAATACCATTTAACCCATCACAAGTTTGTGATTTTCTCATGGTTAACTTTCTCCTAAACATGTTTTCTATCACTCTCCATCAGAACATGACCCTTTGCTTTTCCTTCCATGTCCATGTTTTCCTACACGGAATCCTATTATGGGTTAACTCGGGTGACCTTTGTACTTATCTTTATTTATTTTAAAGTGATTGTTTTACCGACTCTTGTTCCGATGTTGGACTTTCAAGGATGTTTCCACGCCCAATTTTAAAAATTGCGAGGACGCAATTCCCAAAAGGGGGGAAGGATGTAACACCCCAGGTAAATAAAGAATATGACATCTTTATATTTATCCATATTTGTGAATCAAATATTAATATTACTTTAAAGGGGATGCTATGCTCGAAGGCGTACCCAATACGCAACAACGAGTTTCTTGGGAATCTTACGTTGCACTCTAATAATAAAATAATATTATTTTAAATGGTAGTTAACATGTAGACATTTTATTGGCGGGAATGGATAGAAATATCTAAAATATGATTATATATGTTTTTTAAATGTTTTTACATTTATCCAAAGGCTTAAAATACGGAAAGAATTCAATTTTAGGCTTTTATACCCTAGTTTTCAATAAAGGTTCACTTATCGCCTTTTGATGGAGAACTGTCATTAAAAATAGTTTTGATCACTCTTATACATTCATTTGGACCAAATAAAACTCTTATTTAAAATCGGGACATCAAATTTCACTTTGTGTAATTTTTTGGTATTATTCCGATAAAGTTCATTTTTTTAATGAATAGTGTAAAATGTTGTATTTTAATTCAAAACCTCTTTTTAATCTAATTTATTTATATGATTAGATTATCTTTTTAGTTGGTTATAATGTAAAATTAGAAAATATTTTTACCATTAAATCCAATAGTGGTCGTTGGAATTAATTTCACTTTAAAATTGGACTTAAACTAGTGTCAATCTTTTGATACTTATTGTTTCATAAAAAACACGCTATTTCCTCTAACAGTGGGAATTAATTATTAAATTAATTAATGTGACTTATATTTTTTGAATTTTGTAAAATAGACTTCATTTTTTAATTCGGATATCAAATATAGCTTAGGGTGAATTTTTGGGATTTTTCTGAAAAACTTCAATTTTTTATGAATAATGAAACCACTAAGTGGTACTTATAAAAACTGATTTTTCCGTTTAAATGAAAATTTTCCATCTTTGTGTTTTGAATTTCAAAAATCCTACATACATGGTTTTCATTAAGAAGTAAAATTTGGTTCAATGGGATAAAAATAATTTTTTGGTGAATAGTAACTTATTATGTTTTTAATCGCGATTAGTGGTAATTAGTGTAGTTTAAGGTAAAAATAATGCTTTAATAAAATAAGATGAGCTTGAAACATGTCCTACCCTCATTTTTTGTGTCATGGCCGTCCAAGACAAGTCATGGGTCAACTTAGGGACCCCATGGAGCCACATTGGATTGGAAATGACATAAATAACTTTTTATTTAATGTAAAAGTAAAAATGACACAAAAATCATATGTTTTACAAAAAACAATTTTTACATGGGGTTATAAAGATCCGATTTTTGATTATAAATAGTCATTGGAAAGATAAAAATATTTACTACATCATAATATTTGTTTTATAATTTTTAGACACTAAATGAATTAAATTATTTATGACATCATGATGATGCAGTGATGACCTCATTATTTAACGATTTAAATAAAATGGAAAGATAAGGTAAAATCTATGAACTACACATGTCAAAAACTTATTGGATGGGTGGATTTAGAACCCGTATCACCTTAGAAACGAATTATATCAATGTGGTACCTTTTAAAACCGAAACACATTTTCAAATAAAGTAATATTTCTTTACTTTCCAAAAGTGCCCCTCCTCTCCTCTTATAAAAGGCCCCCATCTCTACCTCATTTCACACACTCCTCAAGCATTTGGCTCGGCCAACCCCTGCCCATTTACTCTCTCCACATCCCTATCCTCATCCTAGAGGATTCCCTTTGGGAAGAATACTTTCAAAGGAATACTTTAGGCTCAAATCAAAAGGAGTTACACTTTTAAAGGTAATTCATTCTCTCATGTTCATTTGTTTTATTTTGCTTTTCCAACCCCCTAAAATATTTTTATTTACTTCTTTTGTAACAACACCAGTATCTCCAATATACTAGGATGTTTTTATAATATTTATTCGAGCTACACTCTCACACAACTACATCAAATGGTTAAAGAACATACGGTTTCCGTGGATGGCGAAATTCTGCCTCCCGAAACGATGATTGTTCAATACCCATTTAACACCTTCAAAGGTGGCCATTATGATGTCACTATTTTTATATATGATATATAATAGGTTTATGTTTTACTTATGCTTCTGTATTTTTCATTTGTGTCTTACCTTTATGGCTTCCATTATGGGTATACACGATATCTTCATTTTAGGAAGTGCGGACTACCGCCCCCTCAAAGTGATGTGATTCGTTAATGCCATACGTGGGACATATAAAGGATGGATTTAATGTTATTATATATTATGTTATACTGGAATTATTATATACCTCTATATCATTATTATTTATTTCCATTAATGTATAAGATATAAATGAAAGTAGCGTTCATGTGTACGTACGGCCTACCGTCTCCATGAACGGTGCATTTCATTTCTTATCCCCAAAGGTAATGTACTATTATAAGTACATGTATATAATGGATATATATGATGAAAGATACATATAAATGATGAATATAATTATTTAATTGAAATATAAATACCTATCATATTAGTTTTAATTCCATTAATATGACAAAGAAATGAAAGTAGCATTCATGCGTACATACGGCTTACCATCTCCATGAACGGTGCATTTCATTTCTTACCTCTAAATGATTATGTAATATTATAAATAGATGTATATTCTGGATATATATGATATATATGATATCCAAATCAGGAATTTCATTCTGGATATAAATAACCTTTGACCACACGAACAACATGTAATTGTAAGAAGTTCACTTTCGACTTAAGAACCAAATATCGACAAAACAAACATTATTAACTTAAATGATTACATAATATTTATAACATTGAAATAAGTGATATAAAAAGAATAATGAACATGAAAAAGGTTCTTAAGAAAATAGAAATTAACTCAAGTTTATTATTCATGACGTTAAAGAACGATCGAGTCAAGTCGGACCCGAGGTAAGGGATCCTACTCCTCTCTTTCTTTTTAAGTACACACTTTTATGTCATTCCTTTTAAAGATCATCTTTCTTGTTATTGGGATGATATTTTATATTACATTTACTGTAATTTTTATTTTCATGTGATGAGAGACCCTATTCTCTCTCATCAATCCATTTGGAAGTTTTAAGTGGCGCCGATAGGCTGCCGAATTTTTGTAAGAGATCTAACCTCTCTCTTTATTTTTAAGTACTCTCCTTTATGTCACTTATTTTAAGCTCCTATTTGATATGTTGGGGGATGTTATTTTATATTCCTCTTTCTGTAAACATTATGTTGATGTGATGAGAGACCCTATTTCCTCTCATCAATCCATTTTGGAAGTTTTAAGTGGCGCCGTTAGGCTGCCGAGTTTTCGTAAGAGATTTTTCATCTCACTTTTATTCCCGTGAGATTTATGCTACATTTGCCACAATTTCCATTGAGTGGTTTATGTACTTCCCAATATTACACTAATTTTGTAATATAATTCCATTTATGGGTATTTACATATTCATTGTATGAAACTTCTTTAATGGGGTGTACTTTTCGAATGTTACCCAAGTCGATAAGGGAACCTTTCACCCTCCTCTTTTTATAAGACTTCATTTGTTATGTATTTTAATTAACATACTATTATGTTGGGATATGTTCTTCTATATCCTGATTGATGTAAATTTTATTTCCAAGTGATGAGATTCCCTTTTTATCTCTCATCAACTCATTTTTCTGAATTTTTGAAGGGACGCCGTTAGGCTGCCAAATTTTTGCAAGGGAACTTCTTAGCCCAAATTTGATTCTTTGGGAAAAACTTGTACTCCTTGAATATGTCGTTCCATGAATACGTGTGAATAACCTCTAATTTTTTTACACTTAATATCCACTTATATTGGGTGTATTTATATTTTTCACACATAATTATGAGATTGATTTATCCTTAATTTAAGGATACCTTCTTTATAATGGATTTCATCTCATTTTACATTTTTTTTTGAGACTTAATTGTTGTTATGCACCAATTCACTCTTATATGGTGTGTATACTGTCCTTTGACATATTATATCATGAATCCTTTTATTCTCATGATATTATAAAGTTTTTATTAAATTTTATTCCGCTATTATTTGTATTCAAGAGTCTCTCATTTTGTTAAAAACTCTTTAACAAAAATATCATTCTAAATGTTTTAAAGATTTATTATTCTAAATCTTTATCTTTCATGTCCATGTTTTCAAAATGGTTTTAATTATTCATTTATATGGACATTAATTTTTTAAAATTATAATTCCATTAAAAGCTTCAATGTAGTATGGGACACTTTTCTTCAGAAATCTCTTTTAAATGGTTTTTGAAAATGGATTGATTAATTCAATATCTGGGAATTATTTATTGTGATTTAAAATGAAATATTGTTATTGAAATATTTATATTTTCCATATTTTATGTGTAATAATGGAACTTTGACATTATGATGGGTGGTGCCGTGAATACCAGGATGGGTGGTTACATTATAACCTCCAATGCATTGGGTATGGAAGTCGGTCGTATGTCTATTCCATTAAGTATGTATGGAAATTGGCTGTATGGCTATTCCATTAATTGATATGTGTGGAAGTCGGCCGTATGGTTATTCCACTTAAGTATGTTTATATCCGAAGTTACCTTTATATATGTTATGTGTTCTTTATATGGGTTTTATGGTAATCCTTTGGTTACAAAAAGGTAAGTAATGATACTTTTTTCAGTGAAGATTTTTTACTACTTCATGAAGGTGAAAAGTATTACATTGATAAAGTATTCATGTTTACTTGTTGTTTTAAAAAACTAACAGTTTTCATTCTTTGTGTATCCCTTACTGAGCTTCTTATTCTCATCCCAAGTTTTTGAAATGTTTTTCATAGGACTTAGCGTGGAATAGGGTCAAGGATGGGATCAAGGGAAAGTCATGCTACCTAAAACATGGAACTATACATGTTTCTTTTTAAGAGTTTTTATTTTATTGAAATTTAATAGAAGCGACTACTTTGTAATCTTTTGAGATGTAATAGTTATGTCCTAATTCTCTAAAACTCTAAACCTAAAAATATCCTCAATGTGAATTACTCATTTAATTCAATATTAAGTAAGGTTTAAGGCTGGAGCCTTATAGTTGGTATCAAAGGTCGGTTTAGATAACTTTAGAGGTTAGGGTATCTCTAAGCATAAGTGACATTACAATAATGGTTAGGATTTCAGAAAGACTCCTAGTTTTAGATAAAGTGAATGAGTAAGTATATCTTAGTGTTTACCTTCCTCATTAGTACATGATGGTTTGGATGATATACTCACACTGACATTTCTGTTTTTAGTGAATGGATGGATCTCGCAGGCACCAAAGTGACAATTGGTTTGAAGGAAACTGTGGTGGTTCTCTGATTAATATACTCGATGAAATGGGGTACTCAATGAGGAAAATAGTGGTTGTTCTAAACCAACTATCAAGGAGTCATGATCAACCATGTGAACCTTGGTATGTTCTATAATGCATCATGTACGAGATGACCAATCGATGTGGAAGTTCAGGTAATAATTAAAAAGGTAACCATTAGGGTTTATATGATCCTTACTTTTTAGGTAATTATGGGTTACTCTATGATATGATGGAAAATGAATGGAATGAGATAAACTTGAGGTTAAAATATGTTATGATTATTTTTGAAGATTTTATCTCATTTTGGGGAATGTTTTAAGAAATATATAGTTTTGGAAAAAGGACAACACGCAGACCGTGTGACAACCCGTCACGTCGGACAAAGCTGCGGGAATCGAACCCACAACCAAAGTGCGACTGGTATTTATCGCCTACCACTAGACTACGTGAAGTCCCTGGTTAGTTTAACCGATTATTTCTAGTTATATTATTTTATGAATTAAGTGTAAGTTGATTTTGGGTTATTTATGAAAATTATTAACATATTATGGAGGATATGCGATTAGGTTAATTACTTTTCAATACGAGACTTACGGAGCAACTGATGTTGTTTGGAGATAAATGTTACGATTTAACTAGGAAGACTATGTGAATAAATCTTTCAAATATTTGGGTTTCAATCTTAGATTGGTTTACTTTGAAGAATTTTATGGACAAATTGTTTATCGAATGGTCCTCGTTGAACTTTGGGTTTTTCTGGACAAATTTTGGAGATTAAGCATAGATTTTCTTTTTAATGGGTTATCCTTTTCTGGATTATCTGACCTTGTACTAACCTTTCTGGTTTTGGTTTTGGATAAATCCTAAAGACATGGGATGTATATAGTTCTCTTTGGTGGATTAGGTGATTCTCTAGAAGTTGATTATAGTACTCTTAATGTGAACAAGTCTCCCTAAATACTCATCTTTTAGAAAAAATATGAGTTTGATTAAGGAATTTAGTAAAAGTTGAAAGTCAACATGATAAGTGATTATGTTTCCTTATGAATAAATTCCTCAATAATAAGTATCTTAAAATAAAAATGTTGTCTATTAACTTTTCCTACTGGGGAATCGAATATCGTTTAACCCATCACAAGTTTGTGATTTTCTCATGGTTAACTTTCTCCTAAACATGTTTTCTATCACTCTCCATCAGAACACGACCCTTTTCTTTTCCTTCCATGTCCATGTTTTCCTACACAGAATCCTATTATGGGTCAACTCGGGTGACCTTTGTACTTATCTTTCTTTATATTAAAGTGATTGTTTTATCGACTCTTGTTCCGATGTGGGACTTTCAAGGATGTTTCCAGGCCCAATTTTAAAAATTGCGAGGACGCAATTCCCAAAAGGGGGGAAGGATGTAACACCCCATGTAAATAAAAAATATGACATCTTTATATTTATCCATATTTGTGAATCAAATATTAATATTACTTTAAAGGGGATGCTATGCTCGAAGGCGTACCCAATACGCAACAACGAGTTTCTTGGGAATCTTACGTTGCACTCTAATAATAAAATAATATTATTTTAAATGGTAGTTAACATGTAGACATTTTATTGGCGGGAATGGATAGAAATAACTAAAATATGATTATATATGTTTTTTAAATGTTTTTACATTTATCCAAAGGCTTAAAATATGGAAAGAATTAAATTTTAGGCTTTTATACCCTAGTTTTCACTAAAGGTTCACTTATCATCTTTTGATGGAGAACTGTCATTAAAAATAGTTTTGATCACTCTTATACATTCTTTTGGACTAAATAAAACTCTTCTTTAGAATCGGTACATCAAATTTTACTTTGTGTAAATTTTTGGTATTTTTCCGATAAAGTTCATTTTTTTAATGAATAGTGTAAAATGTTGTATTTTAATTCAAAACCTCTTTTTAATCTAATTTATTTATATGATTAGATTACCTTTTTAATTGGTTTTAATGTTAAATTAGAAAATATTTTTACCATTAAATCCAATAGTGGTCGTTGGAATTAATTTCACTTTGAAATCGGACTTAAACTAGTGTCAATCTTTTAATACTTATTGTTTCATAAAAACACGCTATTTTCTCTGACAGTGAAAATTAATTATTAAATTAATTAATGTGACTTATATGTTTTGAATTTTGTAAAATAGACTTAATTTTTGAATTCAGAATATCAAATACAGCTTAGGGTGATTTTTTAGGATTTTTCTGAAAAACTTCAATTTTTGATGAATAGTGAAACCACTAAGTGGTACTTATAAAAACTGATTTTTCCGTTTAAATGAAATTTTGCCATCTTTGTGTTTTGAATTTCAAAAATCTGACATACATGGTTGTCATTAAGAAGTAAAATGTGGTTCAATGGGATAAAAATAATTTTTTTGTGAATAGTAACTTATTTAGTTTTTAATCGCGATTAGTGGTAATTAGTGTAGTTTAAGGTAAAAATAATGATTTAATAAACTAATATGAGCTTGAAACATGTCCTACCCTCATTGGTTGTGTCATGTCCGACCAAGACAAGCCATGGGTCAACTTAGGGACCCCATGGAGCCACTTTGGTTGGGAAATGACCTAAATAACTTTTTATTTAATGTAAAAGTAAAAATGACACAAACATCATATGTTTTACGAAAACAATTTTTACATGGGGTTATAAAGATCATAGTTTTGATTATAAATAGTAATTGGAAAGATAAAACGATTTCCTACATCATAGTATTTGTTTTATAATTTTTAGACACTAAATAAATTAAATTATTTATGACATCATGATGATGCATCGATGACCTCATTATTTAACGATTTATATAAAATGGAAAGATAATGTAAATTCTATGAACTACACATGTCCAAAACTTATTGGATGGGTGGATTTAGAACCCTTATCACCTTATCCAAGAATTATATCAATGTGGGACCTTTTAAAATCGAAACACATTTTCAAATAAAGTAATATTTCTTTACTTTCCAAAAGTGCCCCTCCTCTCCTCTTATAAAAGGCCCCCACCTCTACCTCATTTCACACACTCCTCAAGCCTTTGGCTCGTCCCACCCCTGCCCATTTACTCTCTCCACATCCCTCTACTCATCATAGAGGATTCCCTTTGGGAAAAATCATTTCAAAGGAAGCCTTTAGGCTCAAATCCAAAGGAGTTACACTTTTAAAGGTAATTCGTTCTCTAATGTTCATTTGTTTTATTTTGCTTCTCCAACCCCCTAAACTCTTTTTATTTACGTCTTTTGTAACAACACCAGTATCTTCAATATACTAGGATGTTTTTATAATATTTATTCGAGCTACACTCTCACAAAACTACATCAAATGGTTAAAGAACATACGGTTTCCGTGGATGGCGAAATTCTGCCTCCCGAAACGATGATTGTTCAATACTCATTTAACACCTTCAAAGGTGGCCATTATGATGTCACTATTTTTATATAGGATATATAATATGTTTATGTTTTAATTATGCTTCTGTATTTTTCATTTGTGTCTTACCTTTATGGCTTCCATTATGGGTATACGTGATATCTTCATTTTAGGAAGTGCGGACTACCGCCCCCTCAAAGTGATGTGATTCGTTAATGCCATACGTGGGACGTATAAAGGATGGATTTAATGTTATTATATATTATGTTATACTGGGATTATTATATACCTCTATATCATTATTAGTTTTTTCCATTAAAGTATGAGATAGAAATTAAAGTAGCGTTCATGCGTACGTACGGCTTACCGTCTCTATGAACGGTGCATTTCATTTCTTATCCCCAAATGTAATGTACTATTATAAGTACATGTATATAATGGATATATATGATAAAAGATACATATAAATGATGAATATAATTCTGTAATTAAAATATAAATACCTCTCATATTAGTTTTAATTCCATTAATATGACAAAGAAATGAAAGTAGCGTTCATGCGTACGTACGGCTTACCATCTCAATGAACGGTGAATTTCATTTCTTACCTCTAAATGATTATGTAATATTATAAATACATGTATATGATGGATATATATGATATATATGATATCCAAATCAGGAATGTCATTCTGGATATAAAGAACCTTTGACCACACGAACAACATGTAATTGTAAGTAGTCCACTTTCGACTTAAGAACCAAATATCGACAAAACAAACATTATTAACTTAAATGATTACATAATATTTATAACATTGAAATAAGTGATATAAAAAGAATAATGAACTTGAAAAAGGTTCTTAAGCAAATATAAATTAACTCAAGTTTATTATTCAGGATGTTAAAGAACGATCGAGTCAAGTCGGACCCGAGGTAAGGGATCCTACTCCTCTATTTCTTTTTAAGTACACACTTTTATGTCATTCCTTTTAAAGCTCATATTTCTTGTTATTGGGATGATATTTTATATTAAATTTACTATAATTTTTATGTTCATGTGATGAGAGACCCTATTCTCTCTCATCAATCCATTTTGGAAGTTTTAAGTGGCGCCGATAGGCTGCCGAATTTTCGTAAGAGATCTAACCTCTCTCTTTATTTTAAAGTACTCTCCTTTATGTAACTTCTTTTAAGCTCCTATTTGATATGTTGGGGGATGTTATTTTATATTCCTCTTTCTGTAAACATTATTTTGATGTGATGAGAGACCCTATTTCCTCTCATCAATCCATTTTTGAAGTTTTAAGTGGCGCCGTTAGGCTGCAGAGTTTTCGTAAGAGATTTTTCATCTCACTTTTATCACCATGAGATTTATGCTACATTTGCCACAATTTCCATTGAGTGGTTTATGTACTGGCCACTATTACACTCCTTTTGTAATATAATTCCATTTATGGGTATTTATATATTCATTGTATGACACTTCTTCAATGGGGTGTACTTTTCGAAAGTTACCCAAGTCGGTAAGGGAACCTTTCACCCTCCTCTTTTTAAAAGACTTCGTTTGTTATAAATTTTAATTCACATACTATTGTGTTGGGATATTTTCTTCTATATCCTGATTAATTTAAATTTTATGTCTAAGTGATGAGATTTCCTTTTTATCTCTCATCAACTCATTTTCTGAATTTTTGAAGTGATGCCGTTAGGCTGTCAAATTTTTGCAAGGGAACTTCTTAGCCCAAATTTGATTCTTTGGGATAAATTTGTACTCCTTGAATATGTCGTTCTATGAATATGTGTGAATAACCTCTTATTGTTTTACACTTAATATCCACTTATATTGGGTGTATTTATATTTTTCACACATAATTATGAGATTGATTTATCCTTAATTTAAGGATACCTTCTTTATAATGGATTTCATCTCATTTTACATTTCTTTTGAGACTTCATTGTTGTTATGCACCAATTCACTCTTATATGGTGTGTATACTGTCCTTTGACATATTATATCATGAATCCTTTTATTCTCATGATATTATAAAGTTCGTATTAAATGTTATTCCTCTATTATTTGTATTCAAGAGTCTCTCATTTTGTTAAAAACTCTTTAACAAAAATATCATTTTAAATGTTTTAAAGATTTATTATTCTAAATCTTTATCTTTAATGTCCATGTTTTCAAAATGGTTTTAAGTATTTATTTATATGGAAATTAATGTTTTAAAATTATAATTCCATTAAAAGCTTCAAAGTGGTATGGGACACTTTGATTCAAAAATATATTTTAAATGGTTTTTGAAAATGGATTGATTAATTCAATATCTGGGAATTATTTGTTGTGATTGCAAATGAAATATTGTTATTGAAATGTTTATATTTTACATATTTTATGTGTAATAATGGTACTTGGACATTATGACGGGTGGTGCCGTGAATACCAGGATGGGTGGTTACATTATAACCTCCAATGCATTGGGTATGGAAGTCGGCCGTATGGATATTCCATTAAGTATGTATGGAAATTGGCCGTATGGCTATTCCATTAAGTGATATGTGTGGAAGTCGACCGTATGGTTATTCCACTTAAGTATGTTTATGTCCCAAGTTACCTTTATATATGTTATGTGTTCTTTATATGGGTTTTATGGTAATCCTTTGGTTACAAAAAGGTAAGTAATGATACTTTTTTTTCATTGAAGAGTTTTTACTACTTCATGAAGGTGAAAAGTATTACATTGATAAAGTATTCATGTTTACTTGTTGTTTTGAAAAACTAACAGTTTTCATTCTTTGTGTATCCCTTACTGAGCTTCTTATGCTCATCCCAAGTTTTTGAAATGTTTTTCACAGGACTTAGCGTGGAATAGGGTCAAGGATGGGATCAAGGGAAAGTCATGCTACCTAAAACATGGAACTATACATGTTTCTTTTTAAGAGTTTTTATTTTATGGAAATTTAGTAGAAGAGACTACTTTGTAATCTTTTGAGATGTAATAGTTATGTCCTAATTCTCTAAAACTCTAATCCTGAAAAGATCCTCAATGTGAATTACTCATTTAATTCAATATTAAGTAAGGTTTAAGGCTGGGGCCTTATAATATTCCCAAATAAATGTTTTCTAAATCTAGTTCACAAAGATTATAATAAACAACCTTTGATACCAACTATAATGACCTCGAACCTATTATCCCTAATTCAATGGTTAATTTTATACATTGGTCAAAGGTACAAAGAATCACAGCTCAAAAGTATGAATAGTTTAGTAGTCTTTATAAAATAGATACACACATGAAAATAAAATTAGAATTGGAAATATAAAAGAGACAAAGTTTTTTCCTTGAGAACACCATTTTTACCCTTATAATAAACTTATATATCAATAAACAAAACCTTCTGGTGTCTTTTGGAAAATAAATCATAAGAAATGGCTGAGCTCAAAATCTCACTCTAAGGAATATTACAAGAGAAACAATCATGATAAAGTAAGACTAATAGAACTGGGATGGTATATAAACATATTCTATTTATAAAATAACACGAGAATAATATGAAATGAATAAATGATGGTCAAATAATGCCATATACATAATCACATTATCTTGAAACTTATCCTTGAATATTTTAATAAACCAATTAATTACAAGGAGATAAATAAAAAATCACATAATTAGATAATATATATTATCAGACATCATAAAATCACTTTCATGACCATTTATAAGATAGTCTAAAACTATGCATAAAATCCCATTTAATTTTTCCAATTGGGTTTTCTCATAAGACCTACTGATGATTCATAGGGATCTATAATTTTTGGCATCGCCAGTTGTTTAATACATCTAATGTTTTCTTCATGTGAATGGGGTAAAACATAATGAATACAAATATTAATATTGGAAAAGTAACATACTAAATAATTATATTTACCCCAATAAATAAAAATAATAATAAACCATCTAGACTAATATGGTGAATGGTAAAAAAATTGTACATCCCTGGTCAAACTGATAAAAAACATCCTAAAAATATAAAATATTGTTTCAATAAAACATATCCCTAGTAGATCATATGTAAAGGGTTTGTGTTGTTGGTGAATATAATTACAATAAGTATTCATTTTAAAATATTCTTTGGGAAAATATACTTTTCAATTTGGAAATAAGATATTCCAAATTCTATTTTAGAAATTGTTTTTTGAAATAAAGTTCTAAATTATTAACATATTCATTTAACCCCCGGATGGTCATTAAGGTAGAAAATTGTATTCTTGTTTTATGTGTTAAATTAAATATCCCTTTGGTATTTTTAATAAAATAAAAAATTGGAATTATTTTGAAAATGATATAAGTATTATTTTCAAAATAATTAGTAATATTTTAAACATGGGTAAGAATTTATTTAATATATCATTTGGTTATTTTTGAAACAAATTTTCCAAACATTTTCCAAAAATATAGATTTAGAAGTTAAATTATTTTTGACTGATGAGATAATTAAAGGGAAATTGTTTTAGGAACATCATCACAATCAATTTCAGTACCAATGTTGGGAAAATGAAAATATTATATAAACATAAATAAATAAATAATATATAGTAAAATTAATTAGTTTGTTGACTAATATGTTATTATATTTTATTATCGTAAATTTACTCATAAAAAATCATAATAAACAGTGAGATTCTAAAATAAACCACTACCACATTGGTTACTTTTGATTTGTAAGACCCATAAAAGAAATAACGTCAAATTAAACAAAAAATAATAATTATATTAAGGATATAACATATACAAAGTGGCAGTATATCCACCACAAAAATGAATTAGTTGTTAATAATGCATATGTCTTGCAAAATAAAAAACCAGATGAGAAACTGTTACCTCAGATCTGATTTCGTTAGTACATGTCCACACAACAAGTATAATAAATATATATTTATTATTAATTAGTTATATCACCATAATTTTATATTCAATAGAATATATTATTTATATAGAGTATTTTTGTACTATCTTATTAAGAATTATTTGTTAAAACACTCTTTCATGTGATAAATTCTTCCCTTTTCATGTATGTTTTGGTTCAAAATTTTTTTTTAATTTAAATTCCTCATTGTTAAATAATATATATAATCCAATACATGATGAAAATATCTAATATTTTCTTTATATATTTATTTATAGTAATATATAAAAGTTGATGATGAAAAATACATTACACTTTTTGTCACGACCCATCCTCGGGGCCCGTGTCGTGACTACCCCAAGCCCGCCTTCCATAGGCCAGAGGCTGGCGACTAGCACCAAAGGCGTAAATCCCGATAACTGGGAAGGAATTGCCTTTATAAAAGTAAATAAAACACCACAGAGTACAAGCGGAAGTAAAACACTAAGTACAAAGAGAAGTGCTGAAAGGTAAATGGGCCAGAATACAAACCCAAAAGGAAGTACAACTACAACTGAACAAAGTACAACAGAAAAAGACAATAGCTGGAGGGACAGAAGCGGCTCCTGGGTCGTCCTCCTCGGATCCTACCTGAAGGGTAGGTACAGATAGCCTCCATAACTCTCTCACCCGTCAACCTCCTCCGAGTGTCGTCTCACCGTGAAGTCCACCTCTGGATACTGACTCGTCATGTAGTCCACCTCTGGGTACCATCCAGTCCTCGAACACTCGGCCTCCGTCAGCACTGCCCTTCGTCTACAACCAACACAACGAGGTGCGGGCATAGCCCGTGCAGGGGTGAGTATAAGGATACTCAGTAGGGACCCCTAGACCCTCAAGGTCTCACTAAAACCAACATTGATAACCACAATGAAGATCTCAACAGATAACCTCTACTTAGGTATATGCTCATGCATATACCTAGGTTATCAAGTAACCCATCTCAATCATGAGGAAAACACTAAGATCATGAAATCAACAGATAACCACTACCCAGGTATATGCCCATACATATACCTAAGTTATCAAGTGACCCATATCAATCATGTGGTAAACACAAAGGTCAAAAGTCTCAGCTCAAACCAGGAATTTCATTATCGAAACCGTAACTGCTGAAGAGCTCCGTCTCTAGAGTGTACAATGGTCCTGTGATGACTCCGAGGTACTGCTCACTAACCAAAGACTGCTGAGGTACTCCTCCTGTCGAGTACCACGGGCCTTCCACCTCACATAGTAGTGCTTCCCGCCGGGGTCTGCCACCCGAACACAATAGTGCTCCCCCCTCATAGCCTACAAGGGTACTCCTCCTGTCGAGTACCGCGGGTCTGCCACCAAAACACAGTATTGCTCCCCGCTGTGGGTCTTCCACCCAAACACAGTAGTGCTCCCCACTGGGAAATACAAGTCTCTCCGACTCGAATCAAACAAGCAGTCTTCAGGTCTCAGCCAGCTACATGGTCTCCATACTCCGTACGCTCATCTCTGGGACAGTCCGCTCCACGAGCTACTGGTCGATACTCCAAGTATCTCAAAGTCCCACGAAGAAGTATCTCAAAAGACAGCCTCGTCATAGGGGTCTCAATGCAACAGACGACGCGTCAATCGGACGCCCGGTCTGTGAGTTACTAGCCTTTTCATCCCAGGGGCCCGGTTGGTTTCGTGAGCAAACCAATCCCGTCCGTATCTCAACTGTACCTCAAACTCTCATAGGGTATACTCATAGGGACCGTTTCTCAATGAGATCATCAACGCCGCTGACGGTTCATCAAACGGACGTCCTATCTGAAAGATATCAGCTTTTCCGTTCCAGGGGCTCGGTTGTATTTCGGGTACAATCCAACCCAGCCACTATCCAACTATATCCAAATCTCGAGTGAAGTATGCCAAAAGTTCCGTCTCATCCAGAGGAATTCAACGAAAGAGACGGCGCGTCAATCAGACACCCGGTCTTTGAGTTATTGGCTTTTTCGTTCCAGGGGCCCGGTTGGTTTCGTGAGCGAACCAACCCGACCACACTCCGAAGGCATCCAAACCTCGAGCGAAGTAAGCCAAAAGATCTGTCTCACTTAGAGGAATCCATCAAAGTCAACGGCACGTCAATCGGATGTCCGGTGCTAAAGATACAAGCGTTTCCGCTCCGAGGGCCCGATTGGTTTCGTGTACGAACCAACCCAGCCGACCCAAAGTTCTCCGAAACCTTGAGTGTAATATACCGAAATGACTGTCTCCTTCCAAGGATCGCTACGCAACTGAAGGTGCGTCGATCGGAGGTCCGTAGCCTAAGATATGGGAATTTGACCGAAAGTGGTCTGAAAACGGGGGGTCTGGGCCTGGGCCGACCCGGCTGGACCCGGTCCGGCTCGGTCCGGCCCGAACGGCCAGCCGCAGCTCGGCGTGGCCGAGCCGAAGTCACGGAGCGGGGGGCGGTGCGCGGCCCCCCTCGCCGCTAATTGGGGCTGGCGGAGAACCGCCGCTGCCCATCTTCCGGTGACGCGCTTGGGCGCCACTGCCTCCTGGCGGCCGACGGCTCCGGGCGCCGCCTCCGGTCGCCAGCGGCGCCGCGCCGGCGACCCGCGCCTCCGGGTGTTTCTGCGGGCCACCGGAGTTGCTCCGGTGGTCCGTTTTCAAAACCGTCTGAGCCGGTGTTCATCTCGGGTCTCAAACTTTACTGGGCAAGCTTCAAAATTACATTGCGGCCCTGTTTTGTCATCGCACGTCAATCCACACGTCTATTAAAAAACGCGATGTCTTCATGGCTCTCCGGCGTGGCGTGTTGACGCCGCGCCCCTTCACCGTGGCCCGACTACATCCGCGGATGTCTTCGGGTTTCTCCGTCGCGGCGCGACGACGTCGCTTCCTTGTTCTTCTTTTCACGGCGCGACACGACGGTGCCGCGCATTTCCTTGTCGCATGATTCTGCGTGGCGCGATGGCACCACGCCTTCTCGTAAAAAACCACAAAAGAACCAACATGAAAAAAAAGAGGAGGGTCGGCCGTGTTTGTGCGGTCCGGGCCTCGCGCGTTATTCGATAAATATTGGTTTTAAACCACGAGGATCGTCAAGTTGGTATTCACGAACAAAATAAATAAATAAAATTAAAACCCCTACCTTGGTTTCAAGAGCGGAGCTTGTTCGGAGGTTCGTCGAAGAGAAAACGTCACGGTATAACCGTCGCGGAAAGAGGTGACTTGGAAGGAGGAAGTCACGTCACGGGAACGGCGTCGCGGAAAGAGAGACGTTGCGAAAGAACCGTTGCGGAAAGAGACGTCGCGTTGTGGATCGGTGTCGCGGAGTCGGTCATCGAGGACTCGGCGTTCTTCGACGGAGTTCAATGCGTTCTTCGCGTTCCTCGTGTTCTTCGTCGAAGAGGACGAAGAACTCTATCTTTCCTACGCTTTTCTTCTCCAAAGGCTCTCAAGAAACTAAGAAACTAACCCATAAATAAATTAAGCCTCACTTAATTTATTAACACCACAAAACCATTGAAATTCAAGAGTTTGAAATAAGTCACCTCATTAAATTATACAAGTTTTCAAATTAAATGAAGGGGAGTTAATGGGGAGTTGGAGAGTTGAAGAATATGAAGGGGTGTGGTTCGTGTGGGACCCACCTCCTTCATAACCTACAAAGGAAAGTTGGGTAGTTACCCAACTTCCTCCCAAAGGATAAAAACACTTAGAGTAAAAATAAAAATTGTTGTTAAATTTTTATTTTTAACATCAACAATTTTTATCAACTTCTCTCATGTAAATGCAACTCTGGAACATGAGTTCCTAATCAATTACCAGCGCTACGGTTCCATCGGTGCCCTCGGAATTTGATTCCGAGCACCGGTTCAAAAGTTAGAAATTCCCGCTCGTTCGTTCACTGAACGTACCTGAGCTAAACTTCGGAAATTGATTCCGGGTACACCGGACCTCGGATTCATGCACCGTTAGAAACTGTGTTCTTGTAAAATTCCAAAGAAAATTGATAAAAAAATTTCCTTGAAATTTTCGGGTCTTTACATTACTCTCACCTCAGCGCTTTACGTCCCCGTAAAGCTTCAACACAAACTAGGGTCACAAAAGCGGTACAGAGCACGCATCTGAGCCTTCCGCTCCCATGTGCTTACCCGGAGGTTTCCGTGCTGCCTATGAAAACACACAACAGGAATCGACCGTCCTCATAGAATCCGCTCATGTCGATCCTCAATCCCCATTGGAACCTCCATGCATGACGCCCTATTATCGACGTCTAACTCCCTGAGGTCGATGATGTATAAAGGATCAATCATGTATCTCCTCAGTTGAGATACATGGAAAAATGTGGTGCACCTGGTGCAACGGAGGTGGATGGGTCAAGCGGTAAGCCTCCTTGCCAACCCTGCTGAGGACCTGAAATGGTCTACTGAACCTCGGAGATAACATGCCGCCTAGGCCACACCTCCGTAAACCTCATCGAGGTGAGACCCGTAGGGACACGTGGTCACCATCCTCAAACTCTAGTGGTCTCTGCCTCCTGGATGACCTGGACCTTCTCTGTCGTGGCTTGGACCATCTCCGGTCCCACAAGAGCTGCAAAGATTTCTTCTTTGCTGATAAGAGAAATCTGATCTCATCCTCTGGATGAACCACTTTTTTTGCCTAATACAGTCAATCCCGACAAGGATGATACTAATCCATACCAAGGATGACGTCGTAAGGCCTCGACGCTACTACCAAGAGATCCAACTGTTACTCTCGCCTCCAAGGGTTGAGTCACACTGTCGGCTTCAGTGTGTGGTAACTCTGTCTCTTCCAATAGGTATCTCACACGTGAGGGTCAAGTCAAAAGTTTAATCCAGAACCTCTTAGTAACAACACAAGAGAGGAGAAGATTGATAACATCACAAAGGTAAGTGTCTTTATTTTACTGCAGCTCATGGTACAAAGACACAAATATAACAACAACATCATGGAACTAGATATACACCACTAGTTCTGCTCCTGTCCACTCGCTTCTGGAGCTCCGTAGTCAAAAGCTTCTGCTGCCTGAAGCTGAGCTCTCCCATGTCCTCCTCTCCCCTACGGTCGGGGTGGACCTCCTGGTGGTGGTGGTGGAAACATCCCGAAGCGTCGTCCACCTCCAGCTGCACGGCTAGCTCCTCTACCGTGGCCGCCTGCTCCTTGCGGTCCGCCCTGATCGAACCTCTACCTCTGCCTCGGAGGTTCTTCATTTAACTGCTGGTCATCTGCATGGCGGGTCGGACAATCGCGTGCCATGTTACCAACTCCGCCGCATGAGTAACACTGTATGGAATGTCTGGCTCTATCACTTCCCTTGGTTCCTCGAACTACCGATGCTATGTCACGTGGTCGACCACCTGTAGGTCTGGTCCTCTTGGACCTCTACGTCATCTCTCTACTGCCTGTTGTAGAAGATTCTGGAACATGCCAGCTAGTGGTGGGTCCTGCTGCTGGAGACTGCTCAGCAAGGAAACTCTCCACTAAAAGGGCTCACTCCAACACCCTTTTCTGTGTCGGAATGCTAAGTGGAACCACAGAAGCTCTAATCTCTCGCCTGAGCCCCTGCTCAAAGGTTCGGGCCCTGAAGAACGGGTCTCGTACCATATCTGTGGAGTAGCGTGATAGGTCTGTGAACCTCGCTGAATACTACGCCACTGTCATGCTGCCCTGTCGCAGCTGAAGTAGCTCCTGTATACGCACCACTCGAAGGGTGGCTGGTAAAAACTCTGCCCGGAACAGGCTCTCGAAGTCTGCCCAAAGAAGAGTCGCCTCATCATGCATCTGGAGCATCAGGCTCCACTATCTGCCGGCTGCTGCCTAAATAAGGCTGGCAGCAAGGATCACCATGAAATTTGCTGGCATCCCCACTAGCCTAAAAACTCTCACCACAGCCTTCATCCAATCCTCAGCCACCTGCGGGTCTGTCCCTCCCTGGAACCTGGGTGGTCTCTGGTGCTGGAACTCATGCAGTGCACTCAAGCGACGTGCACCCTCTGCTGCTGGGGATGGTGGCATCGGTGGCCCAACGGGTAGTAGTACCGCTGGTGCCTCCGATGGTGCCTCAACTGTGATAGGGCCCTGTACTGAGGCCACGTCACTTGGCGGGCTGTCAGTACGTACCACTCTCGGGGCTCTAGCTGGTCCTCCACGAGGAGGCATCCTGAAAGAAACTACGTGACACAGTAAAACAATTTATACCTGGTGAGCTGACCTGGTTTGAGCTGATATTTAAATAAAACTTCTGGAAACACACACGCAATCAGTGTTTTCATGCACAAAGTCGTAAATCAGTTGTCAGGGTCCTGCTGTATGGATACGTCGGCCGCCCGCACCAACACTGGACTCCCTGAACTAAAAACCACACTCGGTACTCCTAACACTATTGCTTCACAGAAAGAAAATATCAGAGTTATAAGTTCTATGGTAGAACCGACTCCTCTGATACCAATTTGTCATGACCCATCATCGGGGCTCGTGCCGTGACTACCCCAAGCCCACCTTCCCTAGGCCAGGGGCTGGCGAGTAGCACCAAAGGCATAAATCCTGATAAATGGGAAGACATTGCCTTTATAAAAGTAAAGAAAACACCACAGAGTACAAGCGGAAGTAAAACACTAAGTACAAAGAGAAGTGATGAAAGGTAAATGTGCCAGAATACAAACCCAAAAGGAAGTAAAACTACAACTGACCAAAGTACAATAGAAAAAGACAACAGCTGGAGGGACCGAAGCGGCTCCTGGGTCGTCCTCCTCGGATCCTACCTGAAGGGTAGGTACAGATGGAGCAGCTCTTGGATCGTCCACCACGGATCCTACCTGAAGGGTAGGTACAGATAGCCTCCACAACGCTCTTTCCCGTCATCCTCCTCCGAGTGTCGTCTCACCGTGAAGTCCACCTCCGGATACTGACTCGTCGTGTAGTCCACCTCTGGGTACCGTCCAGTCCTCGAACACTCAGCCTCCGTCAATACTTCCCATCATCTGCAACCAACACAATGAGGTGCGAGCATAGCCCGTGCAGGGGTGAGTATAACGATACTCAGTAGGGACCCCGAGACCCTCAAGGTCTCACTAAAACCAACATGGATAACCACAAAGAAGATCTCAACAGATAACCTCTACTTAGGTATATGCCCATGCATATACCTAAGTTATCAAGTAACCCATCTCAATCATGAGGAAAACACCAAGATCCTGAAATCAACGGATAACCACTATCAAGGTATATGCCCATACATATACCTAAGTTATCAAGTGACCCATCTCAATCATGAGGTAAACACAAAGGTCAAAAGTCTCAGCTCAAACCAGGATTTTCATTATCAAAACCGTAACTGCTGAAGAGCTCCATCTCTGGAGTGTACAGTGGTCCTGTCACGACTCCGAGGTACTTCTCACTAACCTATGATTGCTGAGGTACTCCTCCTATCGAGTAATATGGGCCTTCCACCTCACATAGTAGTGCTTCCCGCTGGGGTCTGCCACCCAAACACAGTAGTGCTCCCCCCTCATAGCCTACAGAGGTACTCCTCCTGTCGAGTACCGCGGGTCTGCCACCCAAACACAGTAGTGCTCCCCGTTGCGGGTCTGCCACCCAAACACAGTAGTGCTCCCCACTGGGCTATACAAGTCTCTCCGACTCGAATCGGACAAGAAGTCTTCAGGTCCCAGCCAGCTACACGGTCTTCGTACTCTGTACGCTCGTCTCTGGGAGGTTCCGCTCCACGAGCTACTAGTCGATACTCCAAGTATCTCAAAGTCCCGTGAAGAAGTATCTCAAAGGACAGCCTCGTCATAGGGGTCTCAACGCAACAGACGACGCGTCAATCGGACGCCCGGTCTGTGAGTTACTAGCCTTTTCATCCTAGGGGTCCGGTTGGTTTCGTGAGCGAACCAATCCTGGACGTATCTCAACTGTACCCCGAACTCTCATAGGGTATACTCATAGGGACCGTTTCTCAACGAGATCATCAACACCGCTGACGGTTCGTCAAAAGGACGTCCTGTCTGAAAGATATTAGCTTTTCCATTCCAGGGGCTCGGTTGGATTTCGGGTGCAATCCAACCTGGCCACTATCCAACTATATTCAAATCTCGAGCGAAGTATGCCAAAAGTTCCGTCTCATCAAGAGGAATTCAACGAAACAGACGGCGCGTCAATCGGACGCCCGGTCTGTGAGTTATTGTCTTTTTCGTTCTGGGGGCCCGGTTGGTTTCATGAGCGAACCAACCCGATCGCACTCCGACGACATCCAAACCTCGAGCGGAGTAAGCCAAAAGATCTGTCTCACTTAGAGGAATCCATAAAAGTCTACGGAACTTCAATCGGACGTCCGATGCTAATGATATAAGTGTTTCTGCTCCGAGGGCCCGGTTGGTTTCGTGTATGAACCAACCCGCCGAACCCAAAGTTCTCCGAAAC
The DNA here is from genome assembly GCA_963277665.1 of Viscum album. Lineage (NCBI taxonomy): Eukaryota > Viridiplantae > Streptophyta > Magnoliopsida > Santalales > Viscaceae > Viscum > Viscum album. The sequence continues at coordinate 1,017,417,867 of OY728138.1, read as the reverse complement.
CTTGAGTGTAATATACTGGAACGACCGCCTCGTTCCAAGGATCACTACGCAACTGACGGTGCGTCGATCGGAGGTCCGTAGACCATGATATGGGAATTTGACCGAAAGTGGTCCGAAAACGGGGGGTCTGGGCCCGGGCCGACCCGGCTGGACCCGGTCCGGTCCGGCCCGACTGGCCAGCCGCGGCTCGGCGTGGCCGAGCCGAAGTCGCGGAGCGGGGGGCGGTGCCCGGCTTCCCTCGCCGCTAATTGGGGTCGGCGCCAAACCGCCGCCGCCCATCTTCCGGCGGCGCGCACGGGCGTCGTTGCCTCCTGGAGGTCGGACGGCTCTGGCCGCCGCCTCCGGTCGCCGGCGGCGCCGCGCCGGCGACCCGCGCCTCCGGGTGTTTCTGTGGGCCACCGAAGTTGCTCTGGTGGTCCGTTTTCAAAACCGTCTAAGCCGGTGTTCATCTCGATTCTCAAACTTTACTGCGCAAGCTTCCAAATTACATTGTGGCCCCATTTTGTCATCGCTCGTCAATCCGCACGTCTATTAACAAACGCGCCGTCTTCGTGGCTCTCCGGCGCGGCGCGTTGACGCTGCACCCCTTCGTCGTGGCCTGACTCCGTCTGAGGATGTCTTTGGGTTTCTCTGACGCGGCGCGACGGCGTCTCGTCCTTGTTCTTCTTTTCACGGCGCGACGCGACGGAGCCGTGCATTTCCTTGTCGCATGATTCCGTGTGGCGCGACGGCACCACGCCTTCTCGTACCAAACCACAAAGGAACCAACATGAAAAAGGGGGGGGTGGCTGTGTTTGTGCGGTCCGGCCCCCTCGTGTTATTCAATAACTATTGGTTTTAAACCATGAGGATCGTCAAGTTGGTATTCACGAACAAAATAAATAAATAAAATTAAAACCCCTACCTTGGTTTCAAGAGAGGAGCTTGTTCGGAGGTTCGTCGAAGAGAAAACATCGCGGCATAACCGTCGCGGAAAGAGGCGACTTGGAAGGAGGAAGTCGCGTCGTGAGAACGGTGTTGAGGAAAGAGAGACGTTGCGGAAGAACCGTTGCGGAAAGAGACATCGCGTTGTGGATCGGTGTCGCAGAGTCGGTCTTCGAGGACTCAGCGTTCTTTGACGGAGTTCGAAGCGTTCTTCGCGTTCCTCGTGTTCTTCGTCGAAGAGGATGAAGAACTCTAGCTTTCCTTAGCTTTTCTTCTCCAAAGGCTCTCAAGCAACTACGAAACTAACCCATAAATAAATTAATCCTCACTTAATTTATTAACACCACAAACCCTTTGAAATTCAAGAGTTTGAAATAACTCACCTCATTAAATTACACAAGTTGTCAAATTAAATGAAGGGGATTTAATGGGGAGTTGAAGAGTTGAAGAATATGAAGGGGTGGGGTTCGTGTGGGCCCTACCTCCTTCATAACCTACAAAGGGAAGTTGGGTAGTTACCCAACATCCTCCCAAAGGATAAAAACACTTAGAGTAAAAATAAAAATTATTGTTAAATTTTTATTTTTAAATTCCACAATTTTTATCAACTTTTCTCGTGTAAACGCAACTCCGAAACATGAGTTCCTAAGCAATTACCGGCGCTACGGTTCCATTGGTGCCCTCAGAATTTGATTCTGAGCACCGGTTCAAAAGTTAGAAATTCCCGCTCATTCATTCACTGAACGTACCCGAGCTAAACTTCGGAAATTGATTCCGGGTACACCGGACCTCGGATTCAGGCGCCGTCATAAACTGCGTTCTTGTAAAATTCCAATGAAAAATAAGAAAAAATTTCCTTTAAATTTCTGGGTCTTTACACTTTTCATGGAGATGGTAGGTCGTATGTACGCATGAACATTATTTCCATCTAGTAATTGAAAAAAAAAATAAATATTAATAAACATTTAAATAATCACTATTTCTTATGTGTATCATTTTTATTAATAAAATAAATCATAATAACCTTCCAAGTAGAATAAAATGAAAAACATTTCACATCACTACGTGGAGGCTATAGTTCACACTTTACATGAGCATTGTTATGGTTTTCCAAAATATTAGAAAATAATAAGTGTGATGTGATAATATATTCCTAGAAAAAAATTTAGGCTGTAAATATAAAAAATATTCATGAAATTTATCCATAATATCATCCATGATATGGGTAAATGAAAAACGAATCACATCGCCTTACAGGGCGGTAGTCCACTAAATAGACGAGTGACATTATCTAATCCAACCCATGGAATAGAATGTAAGATTGTATATTATATATAATAATTGAAGATGTATAATATTTTCATAAATATATTGTAAATAAGTTTAATCCATAATTGTATCAAACATTGGAAGGTAGTGATGAAAAACAAATTACATCGGTTTTTGAGGCAGTAGTTTTCCCTGGACACAATCAGTAGTTTCATTTCTTATTTGATGGAAGTGGATATAGATATTGGTTTTCCCATTAACATAATAACATCTCAGAATTTAGGGTATAAATTTCATTGTTATATTATCATATATTAAGATGATTTAAATGATTTTGAAGAAGATATAAAACAGCTACACATGGTTGAGGGTTTTAACACTTCTTTAGAGAGCATCTTTAAGTTTATATATAATGACTTATTAAGAGGGATTGAAAATTAATATAATTATTCTAGTATTTTTGGAGATAATTAAAAAATAATGTTTTATTTATTTTAAAAACAAAGGTGTTTCATAATTGGTATGAGGGGAGGAGAGTGAGTGACCATTTAAAAATGGGGAAAGGACATACATGGGATGTTTTTAAAGAATAAAGTGTATATATGTTTTTTGAGATTCCAAAAGGTAAAAAATCATACAATATAGAATTTTAGAGGTTATATGGTCAAAATATGTCTATAAAATAGATTTATTACATGTTTTATGTAATTTTTTAACTCTTATATTCTTAGATTAACCCATATTAAACAAGATTTCACCATTACTATAGAAATTACTTTTTCATTATTTAAATATTAATTGTGATAAATAATTAATTTAAACTAGTCATATAATATATATTATTATAATTACATATATTGAGTTTATTTTTTCAGTTTTAATTCATAAAAGTGTAGAATTGTATTTAAAATAAAAACTGCAGATCCATTGAAAAATGGTTTTAAAGATATGTATTTTTCTTTTAAAAGATGATATTGTATTATCTATATAAATATAAATCAAAATTATATGTATTTAAACATAAAAAGTTATATATATAATATAAATACAAAATTTAAATCATCCCTGATCATGGATTATATGGATTAATTATAATTAGGATACATTATGAACATTAAATCAAATTTATTAAAATTGTGTTTTTAACCGAATAATAGACTTTTAAAAAATCTACTATAATGGTGACTAAATTGTAATTTATTTATTTAAATAAATGTAAATATTTCATACATTACGTTAAATAACATTCAACTCATAAAGAGCCTTATAAAATTCTTAATTTTTTATAATGAAATGAATCTTTTAAAAAATCGAAAGCTTTCACTATTCCATAAAATATTTTTATTTTTAGAAATGTCCCAATATTTCATCCGAAGTAATTTTTTATAGGATTATTTCATGAAAATTGGTAATTTTTTAAAATAAATTTTATAATATTTTTACGGAGAGTATTAAATTATGCGAAAAAATAAACACATAAAAACATTTTAGAAGAATTTTATTTTTCAAAAAAAATTCCTTTCAAATCCTTATAATTTTATCTATAGTATATAAAACATTGAATTTATTTTATATGCATGTAAAAATAATAATTTTTATAATTTATTTATTCATATTCATATACTCTATTTTAATGTATATGTTATAAATTTATTCTGTATTATATTAAATATAAACCAACGTTACCATGTTTTGTAAACAGTCAAGAAAATGGAATTTACTAAAAAAGAAATATATCATGAATTCGAAGTATTTTACATTATATTATAATAATTTTGTCTCATTTCTTAAATAGTAACATATATTATCTTCTTGATTTATAATATATGGGTTTTACATTTATTGAATATAATTCATCTATCAGTTCTTCCGGCAAGTTGGAAATAAACCCATCATCCATATGGACACAAGACTACCTCCTCACGAAGTGATTTAATTTATTTTGTTTCATCAGAAGTCATGGAAAGTGATAATAACAGAATTAGGATAAATATATTATATTCAAGATATAATTTTCATTTTTATCTGATAATATCATAGATTTTATTTCATTTTTATAAATTTAGAAAATAATAACATCATCCATGCATACGTGTGGATTACAACATCTATGAAGAAATATGACTTCTATTTCATCATTGTGTCATTTAAATGATATATATAAGTTTATTTAAAGAGTTAATAGTATATTTATTACAAATTAATAATAATTCTAGAAGGATAATGTAATACATAATTTCTTTCATTACATTAAATGAAAAACAAAAACATTACTCATGCGTACGTACAACCAACAATATCCATTATTGTAACATAATTCATTTTTCCTAAAAATTTCTAAAGGATGATTATAAAATAAAAAATAATTTATAATAATTGTGATTATATAATTATTATTATTCTTGAGATGACGAAATAATTAACAATTTGATTACACTCAACATGATAATGTGGTTCTGAAATCCTGAAGTGAACATCCTTAAAACATCTAATGTAGAATTAACTTATTATAGAATTAAATATTTCATTGATGTAAATAAAATTAATGGAGTAATTATAAGGTATAAAACCATGAATATTTTCCTAATAAAGATTATAATTAATATAATATTTTTATGTGGGAATATATTGAACGTACAATGACATGTCAGAATCGAGGTATGGGCCACTATCTAAAAACCACATTTTAGTGTTTTAAATTTTTATTTTATAAATATTTTTATTCCATATCCATATTCTTATATATATATATATGTATATAAATTAATAATTAAGGATATTTTAGGTGTATTTTTACATTATTTTTTATGTATAATAAATGAATATGTTTCAATATTTTATACAGAACATATTAAATTTCTTTAAAAAATGAAAATAATATATAATTTTAATATATACAGTGTTAAAAAAAATTCTATTGGAACAACCATTATTTTAAAATTGTACTACTTTATATAATTCCATTTCATATTAAATGAAAAACAAAACTTCTGGGTATTTTAGTTTAAAAAAATGGGTTTAAAGGAATTAGATAGATTAATATCTAAAAATTCATGTTTTATGGGTTGGAAAATACATTTTGTAAAATTTGATGATTAAAATACATGATTTTATGTATTTAATGAATATTACTATCTGTGGATATTATTTACAATGTTGGGTGGGCTCGATATAGCTCGTAATGATAGGTGAGCCCGGTATAGCTCATGATTATGTGTGGTCCTAATGTATTTCTCTAATGATTTTGGTCATTATTTTGATCTCTAGAATTTTTTTTGTAATTTGTCTATATTATAAATTCCACCTATAATTTATCATTTATGTTTTCTATAAATATGACATCAATAGTAACCTATATAAACTTTTTATCCTTGAAAATGAGTTTTCATAGAAGTTTTATGATTTCAAAAAGTTATGCTAATGATCAATTATTTAACTGAAAATGATAACAACCATTTAGAGTAAAATAGTTTATTTTTTAAGAAAATGTTTTTCATGGTTTCTTATGATTTATAGGAAAATATATGGATTAAAATTGTCCCATTTTTTTATTTTTAATGAAAATACATGGTTGAAAAAAATAAATTATTGTGCATGTAAACAATTTTTTGAGCACAAATGTTATTATATGTAATTAAAACTCTATTTTATAAAATTAAGGGTTAAATATGGAATAATAACTTTATTATATCCTTTTTATATGTTCCTTTATTATATTTTTGTGTTAATCACAAGTTTTAAAATGTTTTTATCCATTTTAAGAATGAATAGGGACAACGCTAAATCCTGTTTAAAATCATAATTATTTTTCTGGAAAAGAAAAAATGATTCATTTTAAAAGTATTTTATTGTAAAAAAATGGATAAATAGTGGAAATTTCAAATTTGTAATGTATAGATTTTTTATTTAAGATTTATGACATAATTATCAAAAACTCTAAACCTAAAAAAATATTTTTCAATGTAATGAAATAAATTCATTTCATAAAAATAAATAATGTATTAAATAAGGTTCAAGTATTTATAGTTGTTATCACATATGAGGTTTAGATAGTTTTATTGGTTAGGATAATTTATATATGTACACATGCTAGATTATTATTAATCGTAATGATGGTGAAAAATTTGATGATTTCTATATTGCTTCAACTAAACTAAATATGTTCAGAATGATTTTCTAAAGATAAAACATTGAAGTTGAAGTAAAAATGCAAAAAAGAGAAAAATATCCTCCCAAATCTGAAAGCTATATTTATTGAAATTGAAAGAGGGAAATTTTTGATGGATTAATTGATAAAGGATATAAATTTTGATTGTATCCATGTGAGATATTAGGTATATTCACCACAGAGGGACATGTATATAGTGAAAAATATCATGAAACAACACCATGATACACATAGTTCATAATTTGACCCTATCATAGCTCATGGATTGGTAAAATCCTTGAGTAAGTTATTCAATGTATTAGGTAGTTCATAAAAAAGTTAATTATTGTCATTTACATTTTTTATGGTGAAACTGGTTAGTGGTGGTAAATGGTTAAGAATATTAGATAAAGATATGAGATAGATTCCCTAAAATGGGATGTATTTAAGATTATTTTCCTGGATTATTATTTTCCGTTGGCTATTCAACATTGGATAAAAAAATTAGAATTGGGGAATATGGATTACAATTCAATGGTTGTGTATAAATTAAACTAAACCCACGTAACATGGTATATGCAAAATTTTACATAGGTTATTAATTATAAAATTAACCAATTTTACACATGATTAAATCTGTTATATTTAAGGGCATGACTTCTCAAAAAATTTATAGTGACGAGAGACTTGAAAGATGTGTGGAGAATGTGTAAATATAGTTTTTATAATGTTCTTGTGTCTTTTGAAATTTTTTGAAAATGTGTTACATGTTGAAGAAAAATAGGAAACAACCATATAGTAAATACATAAGAAAAAAATTATATTTTATTCTTGTTATAATTGTTGTAAAATTCACTCTAGTGATTGTCTAATGAAATGTGGGAAGTGTTTCCAATGTGTTAATTTTGGACATCTTTATCATGACATCAAATAAAATGATCAGATTAATGATACAAATTATAATTAAACCCTCATAGTGTGATGTTTTATTTGTAATGAAATGGGTCATTATAGAAGTAATTTTTTGAAGATATTAATTATGAATTTTTCTAGTAAGTTCTAAAGAAAAAATGTTTAACTAAGTGCTTTTCTAGTGCATTTTTCGATATTGGACCACCCAACCATGTTGTGTTAGTTACATTACATATCAACTAAGATTATGTAAATTTCATAATTGATTCATGTTCTACAAATTCTTTTACTTCTAGATACATTGTAGCAAATTTTAAATTTAACCAAATGAATTTAAGTCAAATATTTTGTTAAAAAAACAAGGCGTGGAATTAAAAAATTGAAATTATTATATTCCTATTTATTTTTTATGTGGAAATTATATACCTATAAACAATTTTGTATATACCTATATAATGTTTGATTCTATTTTGGGTATATATTGTCCTTCTATTAATCATAAAAATATATATTGCAAATCTATAAAATATGTTTTTTAGAAATTGTTTTTGTTTGAATAAAATAATGAATCTGTACCACTAATAACATATCAATAAGTTAAGAAATTTATTATATATGAAAATGTTATTTCTCATGTAGATATTTTTAAGAAGAAATAAACTATTAAAATTTGTTAAGTTTATATTGTAAATGAATATAATTATATATTATTAATAATTTTCATCGTATTATACGTAATCAAGGGATATAATTTTTTATTGACATAATTCTGGATGAAAATCCAATATCAAGACCTTTGTATCAAATAGATCAATAAAAAAATTGGAATTAAAAACTTCTCTATAAGCTCTACTTGATAATTAAATCATTACTCATAGACCATCAAATATGAGTGCTCATGTTTTGTTACATAAATAAATATTTTTCCCTATGAATTCCCATTTATTATACACAATTTAATAAAATCATGGTTAAGAATAAGCTTTTATAGACTCATAATGAAGAATTGTTTGACCATAACTAGGATTATAATATTTTTTGAAGGGTGATCTCTTGTCTAGGTACCATTAGTTAATGGTAAGTGTGGATGAATTTACAATGACCTCATTTCGGACTATTTAAGGGAATTATAAGTTTGTGATTATTACCTTTGGGTTGAAAAATTCCATAGATATATTTATGGACCATATGAATAATTTTTTACGTGTTCCTAGATAATTTTTTGGATGTGATTATTGGTTATGTCTTCATATATTCTAAAATTTATAGTGATAATGAAAAAAAATTGATGGGTTTTTTCAACCCGTGAATGAAAATACATTTTTTGGATTTTTTTTAATAAATATAAATTAGGGATGAAAAAATATCGTTTCTTCGACATACTTTAAATAATTATGGAATAATTTTTGATCCAGTAGAAGAAATATTTTTATGAGGGATGAAAGATATAAAATAAGACATATATTAATTGATTTCATAGATTAGGAGATTACTAATGATGGTTTGTATAAAAATATTTTCTCGGTAATCTTGACTAATAACTATGTTAACGTGGAAAGGATATAATTTAAACATGAATAAATATTATGAGGAAAGTTACTAGTAATTGAATAACACGATTAGTCAATGCTCATGTTTTTCCCATATATCTATAAATGGTTACATGGTTATCTACAATAATTATTTTTCAATGGACATAGTTTTTCTCTAATATAGAAAAATCAAGTAATTTATTATTATTCCAAAAAAGTAAAACCTTAGAAATTAAATTACCCTACACATGAAAATCAAATATAAGCTGTAATATTTTCTATAAAAATATAGAGACATCATTTATATAGATTAATGTGTCAAATATATACCCATCAAAAAAGTTCGAAGTATTTATTCAATAATAAAGTGTTTAACATGAGTAATTAATGATGAATATAATGGATTAAGGTGTATGTCTTTACAATTCATTTCCATTTATAAATAAACAATGTAGCTGATACATTAAGTCAGAAAAACTATATCAGTATATAAATTTATTATGATGATATAATGAAAGAATGCTATTGATAATAAATGGTTTAAAAGTTTGATATGATTGAAAAATATTTTAGAATGGGTCAGAGTTAGAAAAATTTGTTAGAAATACAACTGGAGGAAAGATCTATCATCTGGGGTAGGTGATTATTTTTTCTTAAATGAAATCCAAAAAAATTAGGTATTTTTGTAAATACATAATGTCAGGTCCATAGTTCATTAGGCCATATGAAATCCTAGTGAAAGTTGAATCAATTTCTTAATGAGTGTATCTTCCACCATATTTCATGTTTTTTGTTTTGAATGTATGTACCAGATGCATTTCAAGTTTTGAGACAAAATGTATTTCAATTAGATTAAAACCACTCATATATGGATCAAACTATTCATATCCTAGATCATAGAAAGAATTTTTTGTAGAATAATATTGTTCACTTTGTTTGGGTTTAGTGATAAACCCATTTAATTGAATAAGCAACAAGGGAATCATAATATTTTACGACGGAATGATGTCCCACATCTTTAATATTAAATAATATTATGGGGACAAATCTTTCTAAATTGGGAAGAATGAAAAAACCAAGATAATAGAAAAATAGATAATCTTCTAGTGATTTTATAGAATAATATTTCTTATAATAGTAATAGGTAATATTTTAGTTAAATATAAAAAATACCATTTCAAACAGAATTGTGTTTTCATTAATTATATGGTTTTATTTTGAAACATAATTTATAAATTTGAGAATTTGAAGATGAACAAAGTTTGTCAGTTTTTAATTCATAATATAAAAATAATATTAGTATGATATTTAAATTATTTTATGAAATTACTGATTGTTTGAATGACTTAAGAAAATATTGATTTTCATTGAAACCCTCCTTTTTCATTCATGTATTAACAAATATACATTTTTTTAAAATGTTTTAAAAGAAAAAATATTTCATTATTATTATTATTATTAAAAATCTAGTTATTTTCTTTATAATAATTTTTAGGATTAATTTTGGTATTTTATACATTTATACTAAAGAAGAAATGTTTTTGTAAAACTACTTTTATTCAATTTTATCTGGTTTAATTATAAATTAAAATATTCTTATTATTCTATTCGAATTTGATAAAATATATTACATATATTATATCATAATAATTAATATTATTTTACAAGGATAACATAAATTTTTATCAACATGAATAGTAAAAAAATTTAAAATGTCTTACCACAGTTATTGTCCAAACAAGTTTGCTGATGGTTAAATTAAAATAATAACAGTTATAAGTGCCAAAATAATTTTTTAAAATTTATTTTATGGTGATATTTTAGACCAACACCACAATATATTTATAAATGATCTATTTTGGATCTTTCTCATTGATTATAAAATTAATATAATTTGAGCTTTTTAGAACTTCCAAGTGTCCCCACTTATATTACCGATGCTTTAATCGGTGCACAGTGTCATCCCTACTCCTAGTGGTGATTCAATTTATTATATTTCCCTATATTACCACTATCAAGGGTGGGTTACATTCATCACCTTCATTAGTTATTACTTATTCTTGATCAAAATAGGATGACAAGATGTTGGTTCCTCATTTCATAAAATCCTAATTAGAGCGTGTTGCCTAGTTTGGGTCTCCTGAAATTTTTAATTAATGTTTGTGAAACCAATTCCCTATGTCATATAAAAGAGGAAACCAAATAATTAGCATAGAAATACCTCATATATTTTATTTCTTAGGTATTATGGGACATGTCATGAGTTTATCAACTTTTGGAGATGATATAGGTAACATGTTTAATGTCCTATTGGGATAAGTGTTAGAGTGAATCCCTAAGAAGAAAGATTTCACCCTTGGGTATGGAGTGTGTCTCCACATGGGGGATAATTTCACATTAAATGATGTCATGAATCCACATAGGGGGATAATTTCACATAATTTAATGTCATGATTGAACCTTATTGAGATGCCTTACAAATCCTATTTCAAAGACATGGATCAATACCCACACAGTTCGATGGTACGGTTTATGGTCATTTGACATGACATATCCATGAATTTTCTTTATATACATTAAGGATACTCATATCATGTAAAGAGTTAAAGTGAGGGATATTATGAGGCTTACACTTGGATGATTTTAGATTTAGGTGTTGTTCTCATGTGGAAGGAGGATAGTGTGCGATTAAAGCATAAAATCATCCCATGGAAGGTAATTTGTCCCATGGTGTGGAAGGATAGTGTGGTGCTTATTCATGGAACTAGAATTTTTTTTCACCCCATAGTGTGAAAGGATGAGGAATCCCATGATGATTGTACATGATGGATATTGTGTTCATCACATATGGTAAGGCCATAGTTTTACACCATGTGTTGAGGATGTTGTTGTGCAATTTAATATTGTACAACTAAGACATAGAGCTATAAATTATCTTGCATTGCATTATGGATGTGGATGCAGATTACACATAAATGGGGATCATACTATATTAGAAAGAATATTCTTTATTTGTAATCCCTATCAAGATATTTATACAATTTTCATTTAACACTATACCTTTAGAGCATATGTGTCAACTACTCATGCTCTTATGGGTGAGGCATGGTGTTTGAATTTCCATGGAGGAATGGAAATCAGAAGACTAAAGGTTATGGTACCTATTTTTAGTAGAAATATAAATTAGGGTTCTTACGATTTGGGTCATTAGGTAGGATACCTTCCAAGTCTACTATAAGATAAAATCCATATGGGAGAAGTGTATGTGGTACCAGTCCCACGAGGAAATGAGGTGAGGTTTTACTTATTTTTGATGTTCACAGGTGTCTTGGGAACTCAAAATTTGTAAAAGGGTATTATCATAAATAAGGATCGATGAAATTAATTATAGGATGTGTTTCATAAATGTTAGGGTTTCATGAATGATTCAGACTTTGTGATGTCCATGGAACTCACAAATGTTAGGGGTATCACAAAAATAATTTTTTTACAAAACAATGTTACCCTGCCTCAGAGTAAAGTCTTTGTCCCCATGATGATGTTTTCTAAAATCATAGTTATCTCATGAATAACCAAGTTCCTCAATGGGATTTCTTTTTATGTAAATGGATACGATGAATCATGAAATAATTCTCTAACATGGTCTGTTGTTCTCAAAAATCCATGGGAAGTGGTTTTTATGAAATATGAATTCTATTAGAGGTCCATTTCATCTTTTATTCACAAATATTATAAGTATCCTGTGATCATGTCTTTTCTCACAAGTTTAAATGTCACATACCCTTGAAATAGAAAATTAATTTTGTATTTATAGGTCATTCAGTGGTATAAGAAATGGTTTCACAAAATATGTAGGCTCTATAAATACTTTATGATCTTTACAAACCATTGGAGATCTATGAACAAGAATTTTACTACATTAAGTTTATCGTCGGAGATCTTTGTGGCTGAGGACTTTCAGAAAATTAAAATCAATGAGATGGAATTATATTGTGTGGATGTTAATGACAATCCTTGACATACTTTGGACTTTCAAGAGTTGTGTTCTTTTAAAAATATATGGGCCTTTTCGAGTTCAATCCCTTATGTGGGTTTTAGTCCATTTGGGTCAAATTCACTCTAAACCAACCATTTAATACTTGTAATATCTTCTAACATTAGTATTTTAGCATAAACAATTACCCCATTATAATTTCATCTAGTGGGGGAAATGTGGTTTTATTATGAGGGAAAACCACAGAGAAATAGAAGCTAAAAAGACCCCACTTCCAAAACAATATTTTATTATATGCCTATAAAAATGGAATGGGGCCCCTTTTTGGACCATAATATTTTAATGAATGATTGTAATTGTCTATATTTTCATGAAACTCATTACCTTGTATAAAGAGTCACAAAATCCTTTCTATGATTTGTATAAAATAACAATTGAATGTAAAAATTCTTGTACTAATCAGAGATAGGAGGTGATAAGGAATATTATGATTGAAGAGAGAATTTGACGTGAATCAAATGTTTACACACTCATTGAACAACTGATGAAGGCTCAACAAAATTTCCTACATTGAAATAGTCTTACGATATGGAAATTTGGATACATGAACAAGGTAATTATATTATAAATAGATCAAGATGAGATTTCCTACTAGTTCAAGTGCTCACAAAGACTATACCAATGGAATAGGGCCACTGGGGTACATACCCCTAAGGAGAATGAATATTGTATGACATAATACCTCTAGAACCACATGAAAACACTAACAGAGGGGATTTGGAAGTTGACGCATCTCCCTTTGTATAATAAAATACTCAAGGCGAGAACGGGGAACACACTCAAGGGGATGATACACATCTAGGAAATATGACAAAGTATAAATTTCATTGATGAGTGGGATTAATCATACTAGGAATTATAGTCTTATTGAGGTGGAGAAAAATTGGGATAGGATTCATTTGGAAGCATGATATTTAAATTTCAATGTCTATCCCCATCTAAACTAAATTCCCTATCTTCTGAGCATGTGGTCCCGAGGGACCAAAAATGTTCATCCTCAACATAGGAAGACCATTATAATCTTATGTGTTATCTACTAGATTTATGGGATCCTGATCCAAGGGGTTATGTATAACGAATTATTACCCATAGGGAATATCTGGGATGACTTGGTGAAGTTTCTTTTTATAGAAATTGTGTTTCTATGTTTAGTGAAAGGAAACTTTTTACACATTCTTGGGATAATGGAAAATCCTTCCATTAAGTGGGATATGTATTTTACGAATGAACCATTTAATAGGTTTTTGAAGAGGACATGTCATTTCCCCATGGTGCTCTCGTGAGGCAAAGAGAAGTTGTATTAGATAATCGTGGCGTAAATCAAGTGGAATCTATGGGCCTATAGATTCAATCCTGAGGCTCCCATTTCAGGCTATCTAGAATCATTTCCATGATAATATATGGATAAATTCTCTTAGATTGGGACACACATAGGGGGTAAGGCTAATAACCTTCATCTTGGTATTGGTTCTGGTGAAATGGTAATACTTCAATATGTCCTTTACAGTGCTGGAGAAGATGTAAAAATGATCTCCCACATCATCTCAGGGAATACCCCCTCCATGTTTATGTGCCCTTACATTTATTATATGGATCGGTTGTTGAACACAAGGGAGGATAAGGGTATACAAACCCTATATTCCATCCAACCTTGAATTTTTTACCACCAATCGTCATGATTTCTAGAAGTCTCTCTCTGAACTTTGTCTCAATAGACACACTAGTAAAGATCATATTGGTAGAACTCTTTTTTCCACCCATTACCCTACTCATGCGGATGATAACTGATGATGGTGAAGGGACTAAAAAATAGTTACTTTACCACATGGACATTTGAGGTATGGTTCTGGTTGCATGGGTGAACTGAAAGTTAATTTTCAAGCCATACACCCATAATGGTTTCTGAACTTGTTCTAATGCCTCAAGTGGTTGACCCCATTAATATACAAGGTGGTGGATTATCAGAAATATCCCTTATTCCGTATATAGAACATTCACATGATTATTCCTGAATATGAGAGGTTTAAACAATATGTTAAAACCCATTGTTTCTTGTTGGATAAACCATGATTACACACATAGCTGGGAGAGAATGTACCTATGGGATATGCTGAGACTGCAAAACATATGTGATTAATGAGGAGAGGTATCACAACATTGAGTTTGATGTTGAGCATAATGAGGAGTCATCATGGTGGAAGATTTGGGATAGTGTGAAGAGTTATAGTTATTGAATATTTATGAGTTCCTAGTCTCGAACTGGTTGGAGACCAAGGAAGTAGATCACAAATGGTCTGGACACTCCCTTGAAAGAAGTGTTGGGATGAATGCAGATCCTCTAGGGAAGTTCTAATGCTGCAAGTTAATAGTTTGGGGAAGTGGTAACATAATAAATATATAACTATTGTTTTTAATTCCTAATTCCAAGGAGTTTGTGTGTGTGTGTGGGGGGGGGGTTAATATAAAAATAAACACCCTCTATGTGATATGGAATCACCTAAAAAATAGTGGATATTCCTCACTGGGATGGTTCATTGTTAGAAAGGATTCCACATTCCCAGATATGGGTAAATATAGAATATAAATGTGATGAAAGGGTCTATTACACTCTCAGGTAATCATACATCTACTAACAAGTCAATTTAACAAGATAACCAGCATTCCTTCTCCCCCAAATCACTCAAAAGGTGAGTAATCTATATGTATGCCTCTTTCAGAGGGGACATGGGATGTTTTTTTGGGGAAGTGATGCATATTGGGAATCACCCATCGATGGATCCCACATATTTGACCAAGTAAATATTATGATTAGGTGTTCGTTGGATTCATTATATTGTTTATAATTGTTACCTACGTCCCTTTTCACTTTTATTGAAATTAATCTGCGTGGAGGAGGGGGAGGTTAGTGACAATCCATAGTTATGGGGTGAGGTATCCTCAACCCTTGAATGAGATAACATATGTAATATATCTAATTGTTTTGGGAATAATATTCCAACCATCATCCATGGTTTAATTGGAAAATATGGTGAAAACTTATATAGATGCCCCATTGCAAGGGGGATTTCTCATCAATATCTTTAATCAGATCACCAGGATATTCTATTATTGTTACATAGTATCCTTCTTTAAACTTTGGTTTAATTATTATTTTTTAAAATAATATATAGTAAAACATTATATTGCAGTTGAAATATTTCTTAGGGATTATCCAATGGTTCCAACATCTGAGTTAGCGATGACTGAAGTTTTTATAGTGAAAATGAGTACTGCTCCACAGAAGGAAATTGACCAAGAGTCTACAACAGTAAAACCAACTATGGAGGTTCCGTTGGATTTGGTTGATGAGACCATATCCTCAACTGATTGGGTTTAGAATATGACAAGAATGATGAAAAATATGAGGGTTGTGGTGGTTGATTAAACTGCAAAATCACCATCATAGGTGATTATTGGATTAAAAGCCTCAATGTGGAAGGTGGAACTCATTCAAACAATTATAGGGATCAATGAGGTTATGATGGACTCCCATTCATCAAAAGATACATTATCAAAATATGTTGGAATTTATGACTCAAAAATGGTGGCTGAGATAATTCCACAAACATAGGTGTTCAAGGAGGATGAGAAGGTAGAGTATTCTCCACAGGTTCTTCAAGAGGTTGTTGGGGCTCCTGTTGTATATGAGGGATCAAGATGGGATCAATTTACCTTGTAACTAGAGGTTATAACTCTCATTGGTAGGCCTGAAAAAGATAAAAGCACTTAGTTATTAGTGTTATTTCCTCTATATGAACCTCTATTACCCAAGAAATTAGAGGATTATAATTCAGACAAGTCGGAGTAGAACTGAGTTTGTCATCATAAAACATGGATGTACAATCATAAAATCATCACCCACGTCCCATTTATTGACCTTCCAAAATGGGTTGTAATTAAATTTCATTTCCTTGTTAGAATATGTATTGGTTAGGTGGAATGTATTGGCCTCTATGAACTGGCTCAAGACTTTCTCACTAAACAAGCACATGCTGAGTGGAAGGGGTTTCATGTCACTTGAAACAATAATAAAGAATAAATAACCTAGACACTTTTGGAATATATGGAGGATATTAACTATTTAATTAGGTAGGTTCATGTAAACATGGTCTTCATTACCTCTTATATTGATATCGTCGACCAATTTTGGTTTTTATTGGTGTCAGTATAGGCTATGGTAGTGGAGGTTGCAACTCTAGTGGCTGAGTTCTGAGATGGTTAAGAATGGATGCGGATCACGGATGAATTAGTATTTTTTAAATCTAATTAAGATGCATCTGATTTGTATGAGTCCTAGTGGAATCTATAGGATTCTCAATAGATGTTGGATAAAAATGATTGCTCGATCATAAGGGCCAAATAATAGGGGAATAATTTTTTTATCCGAGAATAAGGGATAGACTCTAATATATCGATGTCACTCCCAAAAATCATATGATTTTCCTTAAATTTCATTTGTTCTTGAAATTTTTTTCTTTTTACTGAAAATTTGATCACATCAAAAATAAAACCAAACATCAATCCCTAAGACCTGGTGAGTCATGATTTCTTTGGGAAACAAGGTATGACCATGTGAACGATCATTTATATTGAGATTTTCATACAATCGATGAATACTCGAGGTTTTAATTTTGTATTGACCTACAAGAGCTTCCAAGATGTGAAAGGATATGGATGGATGGGATGGTTCTTTGAACATCCAGCCTATTTTCTCAACAAGCAATAGTGAATGAATGTTGTAATTTAAGGGGAATTTAATTATACCCAAACAATGGGCTCATAAAGATAATGACTAATGATGCCCAATATTCAAAATACAAAGGGGGTTGTGTGATGATGGTGGATAATTACATACCATGTTTGAAAAATGGATTCCATAATTATCATGTTGAGGATTGGGCAAACAAATGAGGGTTGACCAATGAACATTCTCTACAAACATGACATATCACAAGATCTTGTTTGATGTATTTTAGGGCATGCACAAAGGATGGTAGGAGATCCATTAGGGCTTAGGACAATGTGGTCATGGGGTCCCAATCATACATGGGGGATGATTAGGATCCAAGACAATAAAGAGTTGAAGCATTCCATTGAGGTGATGAAATATTTGAATGGAGTTTAACACTCTTGGATTTATTCCAGAATGGATTAGAGCACATTAATATGTGGTTTCAGTTTGAAAAAATGCTATAATTATCTAGTAAGAGGAGTGTCATCTCTATTCCAAGTGATTGTTGATGTGAATGAATGATATTATATTTGACCAAAATAGACCTGAAAAAGGGGATTCTCAAGTGTGGGTCTAGGATTTATCATAGTTTAGTGTCATGCATTAAGTATGATAGACACAAATTTTGACATTATATGATGAGGATGTCGAACACATAGTTCAACATCATACGACAAGGATGATATATTACACAGTTTACCCTCATTTGATTGGGATTTCAAGCATCATATTTTATGTTTATGTGACCGGGATGTAATTATTAACATTGTTAGAAACCACATATCCATGGTGGAAGGGGTGTATGAGGGTAACATAATGAGGGTACACCCTAGAAGGGTTAATAGGGGTATAAGATTTTAGGATTTGGATCTCACATTTACCAAATCTGAAGGGTTCAACGGGGGTATCCATTTTTCTTAAAGGGTCTATAGTTCCCGCTATACTGCCTTTTTACCATATTCTTCAATTGATGAGGCCATACTAGTCAGACAAAAAATACTCAAATATCATAGGGTAATAATTCTTAGATCATGACATATAGTTAAATGTAAAATAACATGAACCACAATGTTGCAAGTAGTTTAAGGTCACAATACATAACCTAAAGGTTATAATTAGTTAAAGCTCATAATTCTTGGACTATGGTGTTGCTTGTAATTAAAGATCATAATTCCTAGACCACATGGTTTCATGTAGTTTAAAGTTACAATTCTTGGACCTGAGGGGGACCACCCATAGAAATGTTACTAAAATTCTAGATGATTCAAAATCAATGGAATTGGTGTTCCTAGGAGTCCATTCACCATAAAAAAGAATATATGGTGAGGTACACAGTGTTTAAATTCATAATTTATGAACCATATGATTTTATGTCATAAATGGGATGTGTGTGGAACAGTGAGGTTACCTGATGTTCATCGAGATCCAAATGGTCCTTTCCACATAGAACACCCTATAGATATTTTTTAGGAAGAATCTTATTTTAGGATTTTAGAGTTCAGAGTAGTCTGTAATCATCACAAAAGAAAATTTTTAGTATAAAGAAGTGGGAACCTAACGTGAAAGGGTTCTAAAGAGTCTTGAAACCACTAAAAAATTCCAATTTTGATTTTCACATAGTTTAATGTCATGATTCATGGTATCTATCTCCTAGTTTAATGTTTTAGAGTTAAAACCATTTAGAAATGTTTTAGTAACATATTTCTTGTATCGTAGGTTGTGCATCTCGAAGAAACATGATCAAAATCTAAGAAAGGTTACCTATCAAGAAATAAGTGACAAAGGAGTCCACTTCATGCTTCATAACACATATTCAATAAAAATTTCATATAGATTAAGGTCATGATTCTTAGATGGGTGGTAGAACATCTCCTAAGGAAATGTGTTGTTTAATGAAGTGATAAAAATATGTGAATTGAGGGACAAGGAGTTTTGATGCCATATTAAACATTCAGATGAATATGGGAACAATTTTTAATGTCATGATTCGTGGAATATGACTCCTTGGTTATGGTTAAGGAGTTTGATCAACAAGGTACTTCTGTATTTCAACCATGCATGAGGAAAAATTCATCCCAACTCTTAACTATTTGTGAGTCATTTTTCATGAGATAAAAGAGGAATAGTATGTACTTATCATAGTTAGTTTGGAATAATATAACAAGGGGTGAATGTGACCAACACATCCTCCATTTAAGATCATGATCTTTGTGATATGAATATTAAAGTGGGGAAGAAATGATGAATATTAAACGACTATTGAACATGTTCAGAAGAAATGACCTTCATCCGTTCAAATTATGATTGGGTAAAAATATGAGATGGTCCTTTGACCATGATTTATGCTTTAGAGATACCATTTTTTATTAATGATCCTTCTAGGTGGGATCCTTGAATGGTATTTGAGCCAACATGGAATAAGACTATTACCAATAGAGATCACGTTAATATTGAGAGGATGATAATTATCTAAATTGAATAATTCATGAATAATGGATGTGGGATAGAGGGACATCCCAAAAATAATATTTAGTGCCATGAGAGTTATTCTAGCATGTAGTGAAATACTTTGGACGAATATTCTAATAGGTTGGAATCAAAAAATTAACAGAGGGTAAATACCCCTAAATGATTCAATGGTGGTGCTAGGACCATGATGAGATATCTAGAATCAATAAATACCCTATGAGGCCGAGAATAAACCCACATAAAGCTCTGGGATGTGACATGGTATGAAACTTATGGCAGAGGGGTGACATCGAAGATATAAAATCAACTAATATTATGAAGAATTCACCTTTTCACGGTTTATGGATACAATTATCATTATGTTCTAATAATTTTTATTTTTATCATAACATATTTAACATATTATTATTCCCGGTTATATATATGGTAATGTTTTTCGATCATCATATGTTTAACATATGTGGTATATTGGTTTTATACGGGGAACTATTTTTTTATCATCCCATTATTATCATACAAGGAACTAAAATTTAACAGGGGTAAGATTTTTTGATCATATCATTTTATCATATGAGGATTCTAGGTTTTATATTGGTTAAGATCACAATTTATCATCTTGAACATTTTATGTTGGGATGTGCAGTTTAATGTTGTAAAACATAGACTATGGATACCTTATGTTTATGGTCGTGGATCATATAAAAAATTGGAATCTTCTAGTTTAATGTCATATAGCTTGGGCACAGGTAGAGAAATAGTATCCTAAGGATGATTTTGTGTCATGAAAGGGTGATAACATGATGTGAAAGAATGACCATAAAGACTCTATTCCACAAAAATACAGATAAACTATAACCCAAGTTGAAATCACGTTTCTTGGGATGGAAACACCCTAAAATGAGATGATGAAGGGGTTGGCACCATGATGAGATATTTGGGTGTCACTAAATATACTATAATAATGACAATCAAGCCAGACGTAGTTCTAAAAGGTGTCTTGGTATGAGACTGACGCCAGAGGGGTGACCTCTTCTCTAGAGAGGATATCAAATCACATCTTAATAGGTTTCATCCTATTTTTATGTTGGAAAAGGAAATCGTTTAACATTGTGTGATGAGTAAAATGATTTTATGGTCACACCATACTCTTCATATTTTTTATCCATGTTTCATATTGGGTATTAATATAGTTTATCGTCATGTTCTCAGAATGTTGGTGGGGCTTGCACATTGAGAAGAACATTATTTTCTTTTTCATGTCTGCTCAGGATGGAATATCTTCTTGATAAGGCGTTAAGGAGTGTGGTGGGATTTTACCTAAAGAGGTGGCACTTGATGTCATTTTGGGGATAACATACCATAATACATGGATGGTTTTGAAGTTAATTTATAGCTAGGCCAAGAGAGAGAAGGTTAAGGCGTCACTACCAATCCTTTGGGGTGGGAGTAAATCTAAACATATTTCTAGAACATGGTGGAATAATAATCATGTTGAAACTCCAGGGATGAATTAAATTAACATAATGAGATGTAGGTGAATATAGTTTATTCTATTAAGGCTATGACCATTGAAAATTTGTAAAAAAATTTAGATTCATGATGGCTGGACTGAAGTGAGATGTTTTTTAAGGGTATCTTTTTGTCAAAAAATAGAAAAAACATAATGTGAAAGGAGAAAATTCCAACCTTTATACCACATAAATACCTTGAGAAAAATATCACAATGTTTAATGTCATTATTATTGGACTATAAGTGGGTTTGTAGGTCCAAATGTTGGTGATTTTTTATTTGGTCCTAATTATAGGGGGTCTTGATGTCCTGAAGTATCCTAGTGTAATGGGATTAAATACTTATGTAGTTCTATAATGCAGTTTAGTAGGAGAAATTTTTTTAAAGAAGGGGATTCCCTCAACGATGAGGGCATTGAATCATCTCATGTTCATTTTTATTCATCTTGTTCTTATGACATGAGCTATAGATGTAGTTAAATGTAGTGAAATGAGAATGTTTTCATTTTTTTGTTCCCACAGTATTTACATGTGGAATCTTATGTCCATTAAAAAGATTAAGGCTATATTTTATCTTCATACACTGATGATTTTGATATTTTTTTTGTTAAAATTCATAAAACACAGATTATAGATTCCACTAGTTTAAGGTCATAGATATCAAAGAATAAGGGATGAAAATATTTTAAGTTCATAATCTGCATACCATGGCTCTTAGTTTGAGGTCGTAGAGTTTAAACCATGGATACTGTAGTTTAATGTCATGCTTCATTGATAAATCTAAAATAGTTGATGGTCATAATTATTTAATCATGGGATTTCTGTTAGTTTTAGGTCATATATATCAGACATGGGCTTCACTCAATATACTACTTGGGAAACAAATACTTTATGGGTGGTGTGATACACTCTGCATCTATGGTGTTCAAAGAGAATATTCATTGGAATAAAATATATGGATAATTTAAGGTCCTTCCCGTTAGGGATATATGTTTGGAGTTTTCTTTTGTATCATCTGTGTTTTGAGAGCCAGTATTATGTCACTTTAGAGGAATGAGTGGAGGATAACCTTCTTATTGAATGTTTTTCCATCCCTGTTCTGTTTCCTCTGCATGTTTTTCTAGTGATTGAGCCTATTTCATAATGGTCTTCTATCATTCTCTATGGAATATAATTTATGTAAACATCCATTAAGAGTGAAGGAAATTGAACTTCAATGGGTGAAAATTATTTTTTTCATTCACTTGATAGTATGGCATCACCTAAGTGAAATTTAAGGTCATCATCTGATAGGCACATATGATATTAGAGATATTTTCAAGATAAATAAATATATTCTATCCAACCATTTTATGGAAAATCATTGAGAGAGAATTTTTTAAATTCCTCATTATTCCCATTTTCCCAATCATGGTAGTCAGATGTTTGGTTACAACATATGTTTTACATGGATTATAAATTCTTAATATTGGCATTATGGAAGTAAGTTTTGTTGTTAATGATAACATAATGAGTAAATGTGAGTTGATGGATGATGTGGGAGATTAAAAACATGTTTATGGACTAGGTTTTTACTTCCTTGAGAGGAACCACTTCTTCCCACAAGAGGAAGATTTCTGTTTAAGACAAAATGAAATTTCAATGTTGAGCTATCACAAGTTGGTATGGCTAAAAATTTCATGTCCCCATGTTGTAAATGGATAAGAATATTTGGTGGTGTGTAAAATCTATAGAGATTGATGCAGAATGTAGGCAAGGATTTGATATGCAAGACACCTATATGTGAACACAACATAGTCAAGGATCACAGCATACCATAAGTATCCATATTTCAATATTTGGAAAGAGATCTTTAATACCGCTTGATGGGTGGAACTCGATCCTAATTGAACATCCTATATGGTCTAGTCTATCTTGTATCCTTGGAAACAATAGAGTATAATTCCATTAAACATGTGCATGTTTATGGTTATCTCAAGGCTAGGCCCACTGTGGAGGGTAAACTGGATGTAACGATGATGGATTATCTCATGCTCAACATGATTTGGATGGAGAATTCCATGTTGGAGATACCTGTTGATTGGATTTTTTCCAATGAGGAGCTTCTTATACTATGAGGATATTTTAGGATATTAGGGAGGAGTTACCGGTAACATGTTTATTTACTTGTTGGATTCCATCATCTGATGGGGCAGGGTTGATGACTATCCCATGTTACACATGAATAGAAAGATCATCCAGACCGGGTTCTAAAAAAGCTATTTCCAAATCTTGTAGTTCATTTTTTCAACCATTATATGCATGAGGAATAGGATTCACGTTTTTCTTGGAAGTACATTGGCCCACTAACTGATCGTTATGATCCAGTAGAAGTAGTGACATAAAATTTATGAAGACTTATATTCAATGATATGTTTGAAGACTTCTTCAGAGTCTCCATTCACGTGTAAATGGGTGAAATCAATCTTGGGGGAGAAATTGATACTTATAAAGAGGTCCAAATTCAATAACTCGTTTTTTATTTATATTTATAAAAATAGGAAAAAGTATGTTATGATAGTATGTTCATAGGTGATGAAGACAATCCCTAGGATGACCTTGTTAAGCATGGGATCATTAATCCTTATATCTATTGGGATCAGGGATATAACATAAAAATGAATCTACCTACATTATATAGCTTGATCCAATAATATAGTAGATTAATTTGAGAAGTCATCATAAATTGGAATCACTCTGGGGGATGAATATATGACTAGAAATTATACCATGTCCTTGAATTTGAAATACTTGTATAGAAAAAACATCTTGTTGGACTATAGGAGGATCACCCCCCACCATTATGCCTATCATCCCATTAGTATGGGATTATTGAGGACATACATTAGTCTATCTACACTCGATACTAGTGGTATCTCAGGATGCTTCAAATAATATTGAAAATAACTCACTGTAAAAACTAGAAGGAGGAAACACTCCTTGATTAGGGAGTTTCTGGTCACATTTTCAAGTCGCATGTAGCTACGCTAATTGAGGTAGTCTTCCCTCTCCTTTCTATTTTTAAGGAAAAAGGTTGATGGGGGACATTCTAAAGAGTTAACATACATGACTAAAAGATTCTTGAAAATATGCTACATTATTACTAGAGGCCTGAGAAGGTACTTCTAGATAATCTCAAATGCGGTTTAAAACTCTTCACGCCACTGGTAAATGATTTATTCTATCATAAGACTAAAGTAGGGATTACACATGCTGTGAAATTATGTAATAAATCAATTTATATAGGTTATGTGGCCTTTGTGGCCTTATAATTCATAGATATGTCTTGGGGAGAGACATGATTGATGGATTTAATCTTCTCCAGGTCAATCGTGATGCATTTGTATCTTATAAATGAAGAGAGAAATTCTATTTAGGTAACCCTAACACACACTTCATGGGGATCAACTTCATGTTTTTGTAGTAGAGGGAGCCAAAAAGTTTCTCATGATTATTGAGATGGTCCAGAAACTGGTGGTATTTGACCACCAGATCATCTAGGTAATACACAACCAAGGTCCATCGAATTGTTTTTTATTCATATTGTGTGGCACAATGATATGTGGATATATACATATTTAATCTAAAATTAATAATCTAATAACATAATGTACCATGAGGTTCTCTTAAGGTGGTGGATTTATCTATTTAGGGGCCATCATAATCTAATTGTACTAAGAATATCTATCTATGAAGTATAGATCTAGAAAATAAGCTTTGGCACCAATCACGATATCTATCATAGGATATGTAAAACCATCCTTCTAAATATAGTGTTTGAGGTCCCTATGTCAATATATACTATGTTATTCCCATTATTCCTTTTTACTCAGATGATGTTGGATATCCAACAAGGGTACTTTAATTCCGTGAATAAGATGTTTTTGAAAGTATTTTGAACATCAGTATCAATCGTAGCTCCCTGAGTGGGATGCATCTTTTTGGGATATTGTTTGAACCCATGGTGATCTGTAGTGAGGCTATATTTTGAATGATGACCGTAGCGTCCATCCTTTAAATCTCATTACATATTCATGTGAATATATCGTGGTGTTGTTTTCATAAATACACATAATCCTATTACTCCTATAGAGACATGTATACACTAATAATTTCCATCCTCAGATCCACCTCATATCTAAGGGTCACCTAGGTTAACTCATCGATGGTAGTGGAGACACCATCTTAAAATATAAGAGGGGAATATTCCAAATTATATCCACTATCTAATATAGGGTAATCAGATAGAGAAGGTGACTCTTCTAGGTTAATCGATCTAGGGGAATCACTGATGTCTTCTCTGGATGATATAGAATCCAGAAAGAGGGGTTTTTGTTCTATGAAGACTATAACAACAGAATCTTTCATTATAATTCTATTTTGGTTTCCACTGTTATTACCACCCTTGATATCAAATATATTACTATGAATTAACCTTTATCAAGTTTTACATTCTTTCTAGAACATGTGGGAATTTTATTAATCAATGTACATTAGGAGAACTACACTATACTATAAGAGAATAGTGTATTATAGTACAAGATGAGCTTATATTGTGGTGGAGGATGAGGTAATTTAGAGGAATTATATTTTCTCAAAGACGTTGAATCCCTTTTTATTAGAAAAAAACCAACCCCCTGGTATGACATTGTGGGATAAAGATGATGAATTAAGAGAAATAATTTTCCCTTAATATCTACCCAGGGATAAGTTATAGTGGTCATTAAATTATTGGGGTCATTAGTGTTCTCAATTTTTTCATTTATGGCCTAGTTCCCTTCCATATTTTAGGATCCAACATCTAATATATTAGCCTCATATGAGTAAAAGTGGAACACATCTCTATGGAGTACCAAAAACTGACCATTGTGTGTGTTTGTAAGGAATCAATGGTATGAATAGAGAACTACGATATAAAAATTATGCGAGGTTCTTTCCAGCACTATTTTGTAGGAAGTATCCTATGATAGTACCATAAATTTAGTGTTTGTTACTAGAACACTTGACTAATATTTCAACCAATTTTTTCATTCCATATTTTCTTAGTATTATTATACTAATGAGTTCTCATGTTGTTCGTAGTAAGATGTGATTCTATGAGTCCGTTTTTATGGATAATTCGAGTTTGGATGAGGTTTACCAAATAGCTAGTATCCACTATGAGATAGAATATGTAAATTCCATTATACTAGAATATTTTATACAACCAATATATGTTACCCTACATTAAAAGCATTAGTCTTATCTAGAAAATGAGATGATAGAAAATAATTCATCTTTTGTGGAATCCTCAATGTATTGGACCTTAGTAAAAGCTACAAATTATTTGAACTGAAATGGGATTTAAAATAATTTATAAAGGGAGTGACACATTTCCTTTGACAAAAAGATATATTTATGGATTGAAATACTCACATGTATTTTGTAAAGGTTCATTAGAAGATCAAACTTTTATACATGGGTTATATTATTACATATAGAAGGTTTCTCTTTAGAAAATGGAAAAATAGATGTTGTTATATGAACTACGAGGTAATGGATAGTATTTGTGATATTATATTGCTACTGAGTTGTTCTACTCTAATTAACTATCGAGTTACTATTAGTCGGATGAGGTCTGGCTCTGAGTAGATGTGGATTATCAAGTAATGGTCACAACTGAACATCATTATCACCTAATAATTTATGCTCTGGAGGTGTACCTAACAATGTAGACTATGAGGGATGTAATTTCTATGATATTTTCAAGGATTGTTTCTTGGTTTTAGTAGTATTAACAACCTATTTTCAAGAACTCACCTGATCATTCCGGAAACTCATGCTACCTCTACCTCTCATTCAATGATTTCTTTTAGAGGAACCTATGTGATTTACAAGGTATTCCTTAGAGCTGGTTTATAGTATTCCTTAGAGCTGGATTATTTTTAAGTGGTCCACTAGCTAAATAGAATTCATAGAGGTGTACTCTTAATCATAATAAGTGGAATAGTCTAGGGTGGAGAGGACCCTAGAGGTGTCTCATACAATGAGAGCTATGAAGTAACCAAGAGTGAGAGATGGATTTGGCACCTGTAGGGTAATCTAATTTCCTTTATTCTATTGTTTACTATTCTTTTGTGGTTTGTAAGGGTATCATATAGACTCAGAGAAATTTTATGAAGGATACAAATTAGATAAAGAAGGATATGGTTATCTCTAGTCAGAAAAGATAATACCATGATCATTAGAAACTACCTCATGTTATAACCCATCATCATAGTTCTTCCTCCCCTGGATAGAAACCTATAACCATTCACAATAGTCTTCACTATCACTGGGAAGGTCGGAAGAGAAATTTTTTACCTATGATAGAATATCACCCAATGTGATTAGTCCCTAATCCACATGGTCCCATATCTAATCAAGGAACAGAAAGAGTTTTTTAATGATATGTACATAGAATCATGTGATATGGGAAATTTTCAACACATTCAGTGAGTTCAACCTCATTTGGTCTCTTGAAGGAGGTCTCTAGTAATATTTTTAGAGGTCATCAATGCTATTATTGAATGTGGTTCAGCTGAAATGTTACCTGAACTTTCATCAGAGATAATCTTAATTGGAAATAGATCTTATGGGAATCATACTATACAAGACAAATGTTCTCCCTTCTTGAGTGTGAATTAAGTGTTCTATCTAAGAAGCCCCATGTTGTTCTATATTCCACAACATTGGGAAACTCCATATGGTGTACTGTTCAAGATGATTTAGAAGGTCACTGATTTTATTGTAATAGGTGATGTTTTATTTCCGAACACTGGGGTGCCCAAATATTTTATGCCCTTGCTGGAAAAAACTTACCATAAGAAAAAATTGAAACCTTTTATGTTTCTAGATCCTCAAGGTGTGACAAGAGATCACCTATCATGCTATCTTGGTCAGGGTCTCTGGATAGTAAGGCATTGATTGGATCATTGACTCGAGTTGTAGAACAAACCTAATCCCAAGGCTAGTAATCGCACTGATCTAGTAGAGATGGTAACTCATACATTTGATATCTTTTATATAATTTGAATTTTTCCTTACTAAATGGAGAAATAAAAGAAGTTAAAATTAGTTCATTTGAATGTGGATGATCGGGTGCCCACTTGAGGAGAGACAAGGCCCGTTATGGAATTTAATGGAGTCAGGCACAACATAAAGATGAGATGAGTGATGAGCCTTTTTTTCTCCCTGATCCATTAGGGAAGGTGGCCACCATTGATTATGAATTGTCTTTTGGTGCAACCTTAGATGGGTCAGGGGGTTTGAAATGTTTATTACCTTTATTAATGCAATTACGAGAATAAATCATTCAATCATTTGTGGGACTCTTGAGTCCCATTTCTTGTCTATGAAAGAATGTGAGGACACCTGCTTGGGGTCTACCTAGTATTATACTTACCCTTGATGTGAGTATTACCTACCATGCCCTGTATTTGAATCCATATTTAAATTATAAAATAGAGTGTCTATGCTGAAAATTTTTACCAGGACAGTAGTCATAAGAGATTATTCATCATCGTCTAATATGATGACATATCAGTCTTGTCACTATTACTATCTAGGTCTGAAGAGGAGGGTATAATACTTCCCCTATCCACTAATCTGTATGTATGGAGGTTCCTTTTCCATAACACAATAGTGAATAGTGAGTCTCTTGTTTCATGATTATTGGAGAGTTTTGTAGTAACCATATATTGTAGGGATATGAGATACCAAGAGTGTTATAATCTCAAACTTTTATCACTACTCATTGATGACCTCATGAGGATTATGGATCCTTGGGTTGTAAAATTACTGACGAAGAAGGAAATGAAACATCACCAAAATTATATGGAAGAAATAGACTTCCTAGTCTTAATTGAGAGACTTCGGGATTAAAAATTATGTAGATACATGTTCATATAACACAACTAATAGATAGTTAGTGGGAATGACCTCCTATAGACCATCTATATTAAAAAAATGTTCCTTCGATTAGTCTCCCCTATCCCAAATTGGGGATGGAAAAGAAATGGGTGGTGAAACTGATGTATTACTACTTTATTTCTACTATACCAGAAGTGGGGACACCCCACATATTAAATATCCTCTACATATCACGACATATATTGGAGACAGAGAAAAAATAAATATCATGTTCATATTGGATGGTGTTATTACATGTACATCATGCGTGAGGAAGGTAGAATCCAATCAGGGCTTACCAGAGTGGTCACAATCATCTGATGGAATCTACCCTAACAAAGACATATCTCCAACTTCTTATGTAAAGGTAGAGAGGAGGAAATTGGTGATGACAGAGAAAGATTCAGTATGATCCCTTAGAAGTAGTTCAGTATCCCTCCAACATCATGTATCTATGGAGGGATCTAGGGATATTTGGTAACTCAGTTTCTTGGAACACAAGCTTCAATTTCGAAGATTCTACCCGTGACATTTTTAGTAGGGGTAAATATTCCAACATTTAGTCATATATCACCTCTGATTTCAATAGGTAAATGACAACATGACGCTTCATGGGGATTCACCTTTGATGATTCTAGACATTCCAAGTGATTATTTATAAGATTTTATTAGTTTTCCCTTTTGTGGGTTGCGGCCAACAGAATAGGAGCATCTACCATGTTGGGTGTTCTCCCTCCTTCATTGGATCGATTATTTAGAGAAAGGTATATCTTTCGCATGTGGAGTACATCCATGCTGGTTACTGGTATCATGGGGAGTACATTTGTACCAATTGATAATGGATACAGGATGACCTATTATTTTTTTATTGTGGTTTAGGGAGGAAAGCGAATTTGACTAGTGGGAAGATAAGGAGGAAATACATTTTTCTTATTAAGAGCAAGGGGAGGACCTATGTGTTTATTAATGTGATCTCAGAGAGGAACTCTGTGATTATTGAAGGATGTGTGGGGATGACCTCCACATTGATTTTCATCATCGTGTCATTTCCTGTAATAGATGTTAGTGGTGGTAGGGTCCACATGAGCTGTAGATGATACCCCCTATCAGGATGTGTCATGGGGTTCCCCCCAACATCGATGTAGAGTATTCTAGATTGGGGATGATAATGTGGGGATGATTTCAACCCTCTATTTGGACTATTTCGAAAATCTGTTATAATGATGTCACAACCTGATTGGAGCCCCTAGGTGGATTCAAAAAAGTGTCCACTATAGGTGAAACTCAAAAATCACCTACCTCAACATCATAGGGAATTTAGAAGTTAGTGTGCTCTAGGGAGTGGATTGTGATGTGGTTTTATATCAAAATATGTCTTGGCTTCCTTCTACATGACCATCATGGGTTGTAGTGTTAGTGTGGCACCAAATCCTTGATGTCCTATAAGGCAATATCCCATATGGGAATTACCACTTATCATACCGACACATGTGAATTTTGATCACCCTTCTATGGATGTTCTTATGGGGTGAGATAAGGTGTAGTCACTTGATAGGTGAAGTTATTATATAAATTTTTGCAGTGATGTAATCATCTAGGATTGTGACATTAATGTTTCCCCAAACCCACCACCTATTCGGGATATGTCATTGATTTCTAATTTATTGAGCCCTTTAAGGCATTTTTATTCATAAATTAATGCATTTACAGTCAATGTGATTCCATATTCCACAAATGATGGACAATCATCATGATGCGAAGGAGGGGTCCATACTGATGACGTCATAGACTAAGGATTCCAATTTGTCACTATCCCAAGTCATAACCGAGTTTCATGTGAAGCCCATTATTTTATTAGAGGTACATGGTGACAAAAACATGAATATGATGATATGAAAAACATACAGTACCCAACTAATACTATTACACAAGGTTGAGGAGAATATTTCACATTAGTTTCAGCATTTTAGGTTTCGACACTTTCACCAGGGCGTAGTGATGTCTCTCCCGCCATTGGCGATTCACTGCTTAATGTTTCCCCATATTATGTTTTTCCAGTGGGAGGTGGTTTCATAACATTAAATAGAAATATATTTTCCTTGATCAAAACAAGTTTATAGGATGTTGGTTCCTCCTATGGATTTCTATTCGAAGCTCATTTCCTAGTCCCATTCTCCCAAATATATTTAATCCATGTTCATGAAACTCATTCCCGACAGCATTGCAGGGTGTAAATTAGTCAATTACACTACATATGAATAAATAGATAAGTAGCCTTTGGTTAATGAATGTAAGAGAATTGGTGATAATTTGAATGTATGAACATTGGATAGGTTGGGAACCTATAAAGTGTTCCATTTTGGAAGTAATATCATGTATGAGGCATCTTATTTGCATATCCCAATGCATCGTATTATAGTCATGACCTAATTGATTCTATGGGTGTAATTATTTCACGTAATTTTACAACATTCATCACAAATTTATTACATGTGGTAGGTATTATAGAAAAATGCATTGTTTTAACATCTTTTAATGACAGAACATATATTAGGTTTAATGTCTAATAGGGATAACTTGTATATTTTTTTCATAGAAGGGATGATTTTACACCTAGGTGCTGGAGTGTGTACCCCCCAAGGTGGATAATTTCACACTTGGATGAAAGAGTGTGTCCCACATGGGGAATAATTTCAAACTAGTTGATTTCATCCATCCCCCAAAAGTGGACAAAATCACATTGGATGTTGTTGGTATTGAACCTCATGGAGGTGACTTACACAAATACTTTCAGAGGTAAGGATTAAAATACACATGGTTTGATTTTAAATTTTAAGGTCATGTGATGGGACTGATCCATGTAATTTTAACATCATGTGGTAATGTCCTGTGTGTCATAAAAGGAGCGTTAGTGAGGTATGTTGATGTATTTATGCATGGGAGTCCCCAACATATGAGTTTCATCCTATGTGTGGAGTTTGATCCAATGTGGAGGGAGGATATTTTGGGGATTGGGTATAATCATATAACATAATTATTGAATAAAAAACTATCATTTTAATCATTCTACTTTATTTTTAGTAATAAATAAATCTTGAAAATGATCCATTTTCATTTATTTAGTTATATTACCTTGATAATTGGGCCTTTAATTTTCATAGTTACCCATTCCTTATTGATTTATAGTTTCATATTGGTAGATTCTTTAATTTCCTTGTAATTAAGAGTATGATGAAATTTCTCTCTACTATTTTAAAAATATCACATTCACTTAAATATTATACTAAGGTGATTACTTCTACAATTGTTACATGGTGAAAATTATTATTTTCCTTAAACAGCTGATCTTTTTTTCATTGACATATGCTTATTATCACACATCCATTAAAAAAATAAAACATATAAAATTATTTATCTTTCTTGACAACACAAGATATAATTCCCCCTTATAATGAGAATGGTTGGAACACTAGATTCCTTTGAACGATTTTCTTAATCTCATAAAAAAAATCATCATCTTTACTTATTAAGGTATATTCATTAATAGGATTTCCATTCCTTCTACTATATTACAATTCAGAGAAAGGTAACACACTAGATTAGATCATAACATTATGAAACATACTATATAATCCCAATACTACTGAACCAATTAACATAAATAGAATTTTTTTATGGATAATCTCATAATCATAAACAGGGGTTATTTGGGAATGTTTCTAAATAATAATATTTTTAATCCTTCATTATGTATTGTAATGAAAATTTCAAAAAAAAAACAATATATTCCCAGAGTTTCAAACCAGGTGTTCGTTGAGGGCCATTTCTGAATACCAGGTAATGCTTGAGTGAAGCCTAAAACACCTTTTTAGAGTTATTAACCTTATATACATCTGTTCCAGAACCATGTCAAATTTAATTATCTTAAAATATATGTACCTATAGAAAAAATACATATTATGTATCTTATTATATTATTAGGATGTTATTATATACTTATCCATAGTTTCTATCGTAGGGGTGAATACCCTAATATATGTTTAATTAAATTTAATTGACAAGGTTTTTACAAAAATTCCTCTAATACTAGTAGTAAAGACCCTGACCGAGTTCCCATAGTGTGTGATTACTTTTTTATACTGGTACTAGGTATAAGATATTTCATCCTAAAGGTGAAAATAGTTTAACAGTCATGGAAAATTGGTTACAATGTTGATTTTTATATTCAATTGAAAATATAAAATATAAAAAAAACATTTTCTTTGATAATTCCCTATTTCCCCATAGAATATCCATACATACCAATCACAATAAACACTTTAAAATCCATTAGAAGGAAACATGATAAAGGGGTGACAAGAAATTATTAGTAAGCATATGCGTCTTATAGAACCTACCATGAATAAATATTTATAATAATTTTGAAAATGTAAATAACTGAAAAAATTCCATTTATTCAATTAGTGAAGCATAATATGGAAGGAAAAATTGATGATTAAATAATTTCATATAAACAATAACATAATTTTAAAACATAAACTTGGATATTATAACAAATAGAATAATTACATGGAACATAAATAACTAATCAAATATTGAAAGAATGAAATGTTTTTTATATCAAAATCATTCTATAAAAAACATTCATAAGTAAATTTAAAATAGTGGGTAAAAAAAATTTAATTTATCAAACATATTGGTCTCATGAGACCTAGTTATGTATCGAAGGGATAAGTAATTAGGTTCCCTAACCATAACATAATAATTCCCATTCAGTCTTTATATGAAATGGGTGAAACCTAATCAACATAAACATTCATATTGAAAACATATTCTTATGAAATGTTAATACAAACCTTAATCAATAAACAAAATTATAATCCAT
The DNA here is from genome assembly GCA_963277665.1 of Viscum album. Taxonomy (NCBI): domain Eukaryota; kingdom Viridiplantae; phylum Streptophyta; class Magnoliopsida; order Santalales; family Viscaceae; genus Viscum; species Viscum album. Next base: position 1,017,383,427 of record OY728138.1, on the reverse strand, counting down.
AGGGTGTTATATGGTTAATACTAGTAAAATTTTACATCCCCAAAAAAACTGATCCTAAACAATCTAGATAAATAAGAATTTTAGTATCGATAAAACATATCTATAGTAGATCATATGTACCTGAAAGGTTTTTTGTTTTTAATTAATATAAATACACAAAACATTCCATTAAAATATTATTTAGGAAAATATATATTTAGTTTTTAAAATAAAAATTAAAAAACAAAAGTTAAAAAAATATTTTGGAAAATATTCTATTTGTAAATTAATATGGAATCAAGTAAAATAATATTTAAAACATTGAGTGGTACTGAAATAGAAAAATTTTGATCATGCTATACACATGAAATCAATGATTCATTTCATCATTTTGGTAACACCAAATAAAGAATTATTTAAAAAATGACATGGAAAATCCGTTCAATTTTTTTTTGTAAAAAATAATTGGTAAATTTTATTTACTAAATAATTTGAATAATTTTAGAAATATTTTCAAAGAATTTTTAATAATCATATCTTTTGAATAAAATTAATTTTTGACCAAATTAATAAATAATGAGGGATTTGTTTGAAAACATTAACACTGTAATTTTATGTAACAAAGAGACAAAATAGGAAATATTATTAAAAAATAACCTGAGTAATCAATGGATGATAAAACTATTATGTTTATTTAGTGATAGATCATAATAATTAATCCTTAGATATTTAATCCTAAATAATGCTGATAAAAGAGGGGATTGTAAAATAAACCATTAATTCTTGGGTAACTATTTAATCATAAGACCCATATAAGAAAAAACATTAAATAGAACATTAAAACCCCTTAATATAAAGGTATTATTGGTATAAAATATAAAATAGTAATTATATGCACCACAAAAAAATTAGTGGAGGATGTTGCATATGTCACACGAAAGTAAAGTGAGATGAGAAACTCAAACCTCATGTTTGAATTCCTTCATATATGTCTTAAACCCCAATATAATAAATATAGTATTCTTATAACTATGTTACAAAACCATATTCAAATATCTTATAGGATATATGTTTTTCATATTTTCTTCTGTAACGAGTTTATTAACAATTATTTATTAAAATCACATTTTTAGGTTATAGTTGCTTAATTCTTCATGTATGATTTTATTCCATGTTATTAGTTAGTATATTTTTATCATGGATAAATCATATTAATAATTTCAAAAAACATATTAAAATCTTTTTTATTGATTATATATGTATTTATTTTTACCTATAAATTCTATAGATAAAAAAATGATTACACGATTCATGGATATAGTAAACAGTATGTATGTATGAAAATTGATTCCATTTTTCTAGATGGATGTAATAAATGAAAAATAAATCATAATAAAAAATTATGTAATCATTATTATGGTGTATATATCAGTTATATTAATCAAGTACAACATTATTATCATCTCTGTAAATATAAAATGAAAACATTTCATATCACTATGTAGAGGCGGTAGTCGACACGTACGCTCAAGTAGCATTATTTTTTCCCAATGGATGTTTAGGTAAGAAGTTATATGTGATATTATATTTAAAACGAATTTTTATATAATAAATATCACATATATTAATTAACATTATCATTTATATATTCTATTTAATAATAAAGTGCAAAAAGAATCACATTTATTCACGAGGCGGTAGTTTCTAGTACACAGAAGTGACATATCTTTTACTCCACATAATGAAAATCAATAATATATATGTGATATAAATATTTAATAATAAAAATAATAAGATAAATATATTAGATAAGTTTAAATAAATCATTATATCCATCCTTTAATGGTGGTTATGGGAAAAAAGTTATAGTAGTTCATGAGGAGATAATTTATCATACACAAGATTGATGGTTTCATTTACAATTTCATGGAATTAGAGATGAATCTTGGTTATAATTATAACATATTAAGATATTGTAATATATTTTATACTTTTTTATTATATTATCATATTTTAAGATGATTTGAAATAGATGGAGGATGAAAAAAACAAAAAACATATCTTTAATAATTGTACCTATTATTCAAAGTTCCTCTTTATTTTTATACCTAAATCAGTATTAAGGGTGATTTATAATAATAATAATAATACATATATGATTTGGTTACAGAATAATGGAAGATATTTGGTCTTATATTGGGATAACCAAATTGATTTTTAATTGTTGATAGGGGAGGCGATGGGGTGCCTTTTATATATGGGGGGAGTGGTCACAGAAGGATTTTTTAGAAGATAACATGACACAAATGTTTTTAAAATAAAAAAATATTTGAAATGGTAATTATATATAATTAGATGTTATAATGTATAAATTTATAGATAAAATGGGCCTTGTAATGTTTTGAGGTCATTTTTAACACTTATCTTCATTGTTTAAGACCCTTGATATACCCATTTTTACCTTAATTGTGCTAATTAGTTTTTTACAATTTTCACTATTAATTATTGAGAAATAGAATTTTTAATTTATTATAAAATATAAAAAATTATCTTTAAAAATATAGTATCCATTTTTTCATAATAAATTAATATAGGTTGAATAATTAAATTTAAAATAAGACCCAAATATGCTTTAAAAAAATAGGTTGTCCTAAAACAAACGTTCAAATGAAAAAAATTATATCATAATAGAAAAACAAATTGATTAAAATTGACTAAATATGTTAACTTCTAAAATAAATTAAATAGTTTTAGTTTAAAATAAAATTAAAATATAATATATCTTTGTAATTAATTTAAATGAAAAGGTAGATTTAAAAAAACTTTTATTTTTCTTTACTTATCAAAAGAATTAGTATTTTATGAAAAATTACAAAACCCCAAAAAAGGGTAATTCCAACATGTATATTTCATAAATAATAATTATTTGTTAAATTAATTTTTCTAATAGTGGTAAAATTAGTTTTATATTATATTTACAATGAGATATTAAACTGTCATTTAGAAGAAAAATTCAAAACACACTTTTTCAGTCTAATGGTTCTTAATTTATATCTAATAAATAGATACACATTGAATTTATTACATACATGTGTATAATAGATATTTTTTTCATTTTATTAGTCTGATTAGTTCTTGCTAACTTTACATTCTTGTTATACTGTTATTATTTAAATAAAACTATTTTAATACAGTATCACTTTTCATTTAAAATCATTGTTGCGCGTAACAAAATATACTGAATAGATTGAATATATTAAAAAATAAAGTTATAATAAGTTATTGGTTTGTTACATTATCTTTTAATATTAATGATGTGTGTCATGTATGCTATTAAATATGATCTTCTTATTTTAAAATATAAGGGTGTTATAGTATTGGGTCATAGTTATTATATCATGGTTTCCTAATGACTTTGGACCTTGAGAAAAATCTTGAGAAGATAATTTTTTTTTGTAGAAAGGGTATGAATTTTAGTCACAAGGCTCTCTTCCCATGGATGCTTCTTATTCCCAAAAGTTATATCGATTGGTGCTTCTCCCTTTCTGTGATGTCTTAATTCCAGATACATTAGTGTATCATTTTTTAACTCATCTGACTGATGATTGTTTACCATAATGAAAAAAAACACAAACATAGAATTTTTTATTATAATATAATACAATATTAGTGCCTTCCACCCACAAATATATGCTTAAATTAAATATTATTTGTCACAAAATACAAAATTTATAATTTTTTAAACTATTAACTAATATAGTAGTGGAAGGTATCATTGATATATAATTACCTAATATCTATGTGACTAAAGTATGAATTTATCAACAATGTTATGGAGGTCAATATATGAGTGTTATTTGTTTATGTATATTTTATAACAAAAAAAATTAAGGATTGTTGTAAATTTTAATGGAATTTAAAATGATTATGAGACTCGGTCAACAAGATGTGTGCTGAATGAAAAAATAAAAAAAAACTATTGTAGATGTTTAAAATATATTTTACATCTATTAAATATTTATGCATTTTAATTATCCCCAAATCCAAAAATTATAAGAAATTATTAGAATTAATATTTTTCCCTTAAATTATTTTTCTAACCTTTAATTGGTGTGGTAAATAAATAAGAATAATTTTTTTAAAAGAAATATTTATGTTTTGACATGATGATTCTTATTTTTCAAAATTCAAAATCATATAGTTATACTATTTTTAGTTTAAAAACTAATATATTTAGTATCTCTTTAGTAATTTAAAATTTCATTGGCAAGACTTATTTTGTGATATTAAATTTCAGCACAAATTATAATTTCGAATAAAATATGACTAAATAAATTTAATTTTAAAATTAACCATAAATATTATTTAAATTTTTGGTGTGTGAAAATTTTTTCCTAATCTATTAACATCTGAAAAAATAATAATTATCCAGAATTCATGTATGAAATAACAAAGATAATAATATAGTGAAATAATAATCTTGTTAGTCTAAACTTATAATAGATGAATAATATTCACTACTGACATACTAATGAGAGACTTGTGCATGGTGATGACATGTATATACAACCAAATAATATAAACACAACAAGAACTACCAGGCTAAAAACATCACCAATTGAAATCACACTCCCATACCAACGTTGTTTATATACCAGAACTCAAATCCCAAATCAAAAATAATTAAAACACAATATGAAACATTATTAATGTGTGGAAAGTTAGCTAAAATGACTTGGGAATTGTGTCTAAGTTGCTATGTGTGTTTGATGTGTAACAAGTGGGTGAGAATAAAGTTCATGAGGGAGGAGGTTTGTAATATGGGATATGGATAGTGTTGTAGTACATGCATGAAGACGGTATGTGTGGATGGATTCAAATGTGATAAGAGGGTGTGGGGCCATCATGGTGTCTCCTATGTTAGAAGGAGATCAACAAGAGGGGTGGGGGCTCAAAATGCCGAGTGAGGGATATGGAGCTTGGATTGGTTCTATATAGCTGGAGGATGTGATGGGTACTAAAATATATTTATGGGGGAATCCGTCAAGATTTTTAGGGGTGACACTTTGTGGTTCCACTACTATATAATTGGATTTTAAAAGTTCTATAAAAATGAACTGATGTTATGAAAGACCTTAAAAGGTAGTTACCATTGTTAAATCTCAATGAAGACCTAATAATGGTACCATTTATTAGACCTAAAAAATATAATAAATGTTTATTATGAGAACAACATTTACTGCTAATGAAGTGTTTCATTATTGGTTCTTTCCTATCACTAAAATAATATTTATTTCTGAAAATACTAGCATAGATAAAACCCAATATTTTAAGTTTATGAATACTAGAAACCATATTTTTTGTCATATTTATTATAAAATATATATATACAATATTAATTACAAAAAATATTACATTAAAAATAGAAACACTTTAAATTTACCTTTCATGATTATTACAATAAAAATATAAAAATATAGGTTTTTCGTACAATGAAATAAAATGATGAAAAAAATAAAAATAATAAAAACTAATAAAAAAATAATACACTACTATCATGATTTCTCTAAAAATCAATCCCAACTCATAGAAAATATATTTGTGGATACAATAAAAATATTATATATTTTTGTAACAGAAAATAAAAAATATTAAAATAGTTAGCATTGAACTATTATGTGATCCCTTTTAAATTTAATTTGAAATTATATGTAATCACTTTCTATAAATAAAAAATTTCAAAAATGGGTATTTGTCAAAACTGTCATGGAAATACATGTTTTTTTGTATTTTTTGAGTATGTGATGATTTTTTTGAAATAAATTGTAAAATTTAAATAAAAATAGGACCATTCACCCATAAAGTCCACACTATATGTCAAATTTTAGTAAGATTAATTCAAATAGATCAATAATGAATAATCAATTGTTTTAATAATATTATTATAATCTTAGAGAACCTGTATGGTTTTTTATATGAATAAAATTCTAAAATGAAATTACACTTTTAGTTGAAAACACATTCCTTGAGTCATATAAACAAACATTTTGTTGAATGTTTTCGTTGTTAATTTTGACATGTTATAAACTAATCACTGGTCGATTTAATAAAACATCATAAAAATCCAAGTGCATTTTATTACTTTAGAGTATGTGAAATTACCCTTTAACTAAAATTTCAATTTTAAAATATTAACACACACATTAATGATAATGTCCATTCCCTATTTCTAATTACTATAATTCAAAAAATATTTACAAAACATTTTAATTAATTATGACGTTAGTAAGTGAATGTATGATCAATTTTGAGTATTTAACATATTTTATGATCAAAAAATTTAGTTCCAAATAAAAACATACACTTTCAGTCATACAGAACACACTTTTTATATATATTTATTTGAAAATTATTACATTTCACAAATGAATTATAAAAATTGTACTAATATATCAAGAAAATGATATTTAATTTTCTCATTTTTGAGTAATGGGTATGTGTTTTGAACTAAAATTATAATTTTATATAAAAACAAACACTTCATGTCATACATCAACACTATGTATCAGATTGATACATGTTTATTTCCATAAAATTAAAATTGAATCATGAATCATTTTCAAAAATGTTGATGAAAATACAAACATGTTTTTATTTTTTTAAGTACATGCTAAAAATATGGGGCTAAAATGTCACTTTTAAAAAAGAAAAACCCACTTTGAGTCATATCAGCCACAATGTCTGAAATATTGATGTGTAGTTGATTACTATATGTCACAAATAATTTTTTATTGTTTTTATAATTTATAAAGATAAAAGAATTTTTTTCTCATGTTTGAGTATATGGCATATGATTTGAACTAAAATAATTCTTCTAAATTTAAACACACAATATCAATTATACATGTCACACTATGTTTTTTCTCAGTTTTGAGATTGTTACATGAATTTTGAACTAAAATGTCACATTTTAAAATGAAAACAAGAACTTGTAGTTGTAATATCTACAACAAGAGAAAAATTTATTTTTAGTTAAATAAAATATTTTATAAATGAATTATTTATATTTTTTTTATAAAATATCAAACCAATAAAACCTATTTTTATTAGATATAAGCATATGACATGAGTTTTGAACGAAAATTCCATCTATAAATGAAAATAAAAACATTGTTCGTATTAGAAACACTATGTATTTGATTGAAATATGGTTGATTCCAACACATAAAAAATTAATAAATGATAAATTTTATAAATTATCAATATAATATCATCACATTTTCCTAATTTTCAGCATGTTAAATGGAATTCAAAGTATCAAAGTCACATATAAAATTGAAAATATTCACTTTACATAATACCAACCATACATTGAATCATATTTTTATGGGCTTAATACAAATAATTGAGAAATGATTTAAAGAATATTTTCTTAAAATATCATGAGAAGTTGAGTGCATTTTCTTGGTTATTGGCATGTGATAATCTTTTTGAACTAAAAAGTAATTTTGAAATTAAAAAGTTATTATCCATAAAAAAAATATCAACATATATCAAAATTAGTTATGGTTAATTCATACACATCAAATAAATGAACTTCATATCATTTTTTAAAATTTTTTAGATATTTTTTAGTGTATTTTTATGATTTTTAGTAGCTGAAAATCATTTTAGACAAAAATTATCCTTTTACACTTATAAAATGCACATTAGAGAATAAAATAATTTCATGTGATAGATTTATGAGTGGATAATTACTAAAATTAACAATTTAATTGATATTTTCTCAAAATATCTAGACTATCTATGAAGATTTACTAATTTTTTGATTATGCGATGAGTGTTTTGAGTTAAAATGATACATTGTGTGGAATGGTATCCTCTAATAGTTTTATAAATTATGAACATATTGGGAATAAACAATTAAAATCCCCCAAATAAAATTATCATAAGTTTAATCAATTGATAGTTTCTTGTTTAAATAACCTATTATAGTAAAATTAAAAACTATTGTTTCAATCAGGGACACATAATTTTTTCCCCCAATATGATATTAAATTTGATTTGTCCAAAATATAATGAATTCCATCACTACATAACATTAATAAATCAAATAAACAATAAATAGATACATTAAAAGAATATTAGATATTTCTTTATAGACTCATCCTTTTCAAAAAATTCATTAATAATTTATTTTTTCCCAATAATTCATTATAACATTAATGAACACACATACCTAGATCAAGATCTAAAAACATAACCTATAAATTTATGTAATAATAATGATTAGTGAAAAATGATTTTTTCCATCCAAAAAATAAAACTATTGGGTCACTTAAATAATGAAGAATATTTTTAGTTTAAATTGTTATATAATTAGAAATAGATTTTATATAAAAAAGTGTTCATTTTCACCCTTCGTCCATTTTTTCCAAATAATAAGATATTCATAAAGACTCATGTTCCTTTTTAAAGGTAAATCCTATATCTATAACTCTAACTTCTTAAAAATTTCTAATAATCTGTATCCCCAAAAAAATTAATTTCAATATTTTTGAAGGGAAGAGAATCATAGTATAATAAATATATAAAAAGGGAATGTTACTCGTTAGCCATTTCCAAAGCCATGAAATATTAATTTTTTTTACTTTTACTTGATATCCTATAAGATTAAAATAAAAATTTTCTTACACATGGAATTATCTTTACTACCTAATGGTTTTATGAAAAGTGTTTATAATAAAACCTAAATAAAATATCATAATAATGTTTATTTCTTAAAAAACATGATAACATAAGAAAAAAAATTATTTAAAAATATACATTTCCCACATAATTGGTAATAATCATTATTTAAAGAAATAGTTCATTAGCTTACCATATTAAACCAAAAATATTTCCATAAAAATAAATTTTTTTGAATAAAAATGTTATTTATATTTCTTGGGACATTATATTTATGTAAAACATAAAATACCCATTATAAAAAACCATAAAAATGGGTTAAGAAACTTAGATAAATAAATAAATATTTATTGGATATCATAATCACTACTCGATGTGTTAGAGACATATATCTGGCTCACTCTCTATCATAACCAGTTCTCAAGGACCAAAAAATACTAGAAACATTTAAAATAATTCAATTTTCTTGTCAAATTTATAATAAATATACTTTTTAACTTATATTGAAAACATTTTTATATATTTGATATAACCATTTCCTTCAAAAAAAAACAAAAATACCCAAAATTAAGGGAAAAGGGTTTTCTATTTAAGGAAATATGGAATAATTAAATGAATAAAAATATCAAATAATAGATGTGATACTGTGAAAACTCTTTAGTATCATAATTTTTAAAATTCGTTACTTTTTAAATTTTTGAAGATATTCAAACAATCCATTTGAAATATAAAAAATTGTTACTTTCAAAGAGAATTTTAATAAAGTTAATTAATATGTTCATTCAAAATTTAGTTTTGTTTATTTCAATATTTACACATCAATAAAAATATATGTCTATAGAGGAAAAATTTTATAAATAAAATTTCAAAATATTTCAAAAGAAGGTTTTAATGTAAAATATCCCTTACATCAAGTCTCAGTTTTCCTATAAATTTTTTATATTCCAGAATAATAAATTTATTTTTATTAATTACTTTATTAATTATATTTTCATATAAATTACTATTTTATTAATCATTTAATTTCACTTATTAATATATCATATATAATCACATAATATTTTAAGTTCAGTTTTGATATTTGGAGGATATTTTATTCGTATGTCCAATATAACGTAGGTATATTGACAATGGTAAAATCGATGATGACTACATCATATAAAGAGTCTTAATCATATAAAAATTTCCATTTTATACATTAATTATTATTTTATAACCACCTATCTATGGTGTTAATGAAAAATGAAATTCATTATTTCATGGAGATGGTAGTCTGTACGTATAATTGAGTATCATTTCACTTCACTATGATCTTGGGGGGAAAGGTAATTATTTATTTATATTTATATAATTATAATTAAATTTTAAATATCATATTATTTATTTAAATCTAGTTATATACATTTCATGTGAGGTAGTGATGAAAAATAAAATTCATCGGATTATGTGGTGGTAGTCTGTACGTATACATAAGTTAAGTTTTTTTTATTATTTACTTGTATGGAATGAATTATAGTAGTTATTTACCATTAAAAAATTAAAATATTCTCATCTATATAATATTACTTAATTTATTTACATTTTTAGTAAATATAAAGGATTTGATAATGTAAAATAAAATATATGATCTTTAAAAGGCTGTAGTTCTCACAGATGCAATAAATATGTTTAAATTTTTAAAAATATATTGATAATATGATGAAAAAGTGTTTTACCATAATCATATAAAAATATTTTTATGTGTTATATACTATTTTTATATCAAAATTTTTATGATGGAGATTATGTAGGATAATGTATAAAAAAAGATAACCGTTAGTTGTGAATTACACCTCTTCTTAAAAAACACCCCTAAGTTTTATACCGTGAGTGTACATTTATGAGAATTTAGATGATATGGGTTCAATGTATGACTATAAAATCATATATTAAAAATTATTTAGAACATTATAATCAATATAATTTTCATTTTATCCTTTTTAACCTAACTTAACTTTCAATGTGTAAATGAATTTTTTACCAAAGTAACTTTTCATAATGACCAAAAATGAGAGTGGGATCATTAATTTTTTTAATATTATGATTCCAAATTTTTAATCCATTATATAAATTTAAATATTAATAATTTTTAGGAATTAATTTTAATAGAATTAAGAGTGTCATGTTGTGAACTCTTTTTCCAATAAAATGCATTTTTATGTATACAAATGATTTTATAGGAAAATTAAGAATGATATAGATTAAAATGGAATTATATGTATTCTTTTTAATTAAAATTAATTAATATTTTTTTTTAAAATCAATTCAAATTTATATAAGATATTCTAAACACTTGAAATGAAAATATATTTTTATATAAAATATGTATTTTTCACTATTCACTAAAGAATTACTAGATTCAAAAAATATATTAAATTTTCAATTAGAAATATTATGGATATCTATAAAAAAAATATACAAAATTTTTATGAATTCAAATTTATAATATTAATAAATATTCTTCAGAAAATTTTTTCACGAAAATGAAATAAAATTATTTTTGAAGAAGTTGTATCTTTTAAGAATAAAAAATAAGTATTCTAATTAGATTTCTAATAACAATATTTATATGCCTATTACTAAATTAAAAATAATAAATTATATATTAATTTAATTTGTAACAATTTATGATTAGTTAATAATTTATTCAATTATGATAAAAATACATTTCCTACATAAAAAGTTTTTTATTGAAAATATATTTTATTCCATCAACATATTTTATCTTCATTACCAAAATATTGAATATGAATATACTTAACAAATATAAATTTTATAATTATATATATACAATAGAAATGTGTCTAAAGGACATATATAATATGGCCATATTAAATCCCTATATATATTATTACAGTCATTTCTAATATTTATTTATTTATGTCTCTCTTAAAATGTTTAATATACTCTAAATTATTTTCCTTATTTCTATAGTGAAAATCGATGTTGAAATATTCATGGTGAACCACAAGTATTAGAAATTTATATTTGTGGTAATTTTAAATATATTTGAGTTAATTCAACTTGTAAATTGTTTCATGATTTTTCATATTAGACCCTCACAATGTATGAGTGTTTATATTTTTTGTAATATTTTATTTCAGTTATATGTATCACAATTTATTTTTGTTTGACGTTTCATGAATAAAATTAAATCAAAAATAATATTAGATAAAAAGGGAAACATATTTAAATTTATTGGTATTACATTTTCTGCCTATAGGGACCAAAAAATGACATTATAGAGAGTTAGTCATATATTATCAAGTATTTGTCATTTCCTATTTTAAAACCTACTTTCTATCAAATAATTAGTTACTATTCATATTTTAGGGGTTTTCTCTGTGGATATTATTTTATCCATCAAGAACGAGCAAGGAATATATATATATATATAGAACTTTTATACTATCGATAGGCACGAAATTGAAAGATAAATACAAGTATGATATAAAATCTTCATGGTATATATGAATGTTATCAAGATAAGTAGTTGGAAAAAATTATACGAATGTTAAATTAAAAATGAATTGATAAAATAATAAGTAAATTAACTAAAAAATTAGTAGATAAACAAACTCATAATTATCTAAATTATTTTAAAAATTATATTTGTGATATTAAATCATCTCTTCATAATGTCTATAAACATTGTAACACCATATAAGCTACCAAACAATTTCTAAAAAAATATACATAATCTATCAAATGCGTGGGCTATCAACTACCCTAGTAGTATTGGAAACATATATATGTAAAAAATTACTAAATATTTTATATTAAATTGTAATTATCATCATAGATATATCTTTATGGATTATATTTTGTTGATGAAATATGTTATATTTCATAAATTTACAATGTTAATAAGAATAATTAATATTGTTACATTTTTTCAATAACTATATAAAATTTTTAAAAATTACATTATCTATTTTGATATATTTTTTTATAGTGAAATATTTATATATATAGTTTAATATACACTCAATCATGGAAATGCATATGATTCTTGTATTACCAATCATTATACTAAAATTTTTACTAAAAACAAAGACCACACCATCAAATGAAATATATAACATTAAAATAATTTAATATGAATAATTTTTTATTTATTTGTAAAATATTAAATGTCGTGTGTTAAAAATTGGTAAAGGGCATCATGTATTATTGAAAAATGTAAGATAAATTCTTTGTATCCAAATAAAAAATCATTAGAGTATTGAAGTTGATAATAATGTTAACTTAATAGATCCTAAAAGACAAAGAGGAAAGAGTACTAAAAAATTGAAAATTTATTTAAAAATGATTAGGTTTTCAAGTATTAACCCCGAACTATATGTATTAATAATATTTAATAATATGATATTTTTTATTCAAACATTTTAGGTACTTACTCTTTCTTTTTTAACATTTCAACTTTTTACATTTTAATTTCTTTTCGAGAGGTGATATAAAGACCATTGAGTAAAAATGTTTCTTCCTAGAATTCTATTTTTAAATAGTATATATATACACCTATGAAAAATAATAATATTATTTCACAATAATTATCATCATAAATGAATTGACGGAAAAACAATTATGAAAATATTCAACATTTATATAATCATAACCATGGCTCCCATCCATTCATACTTGATAATCTTATTTTCAATATAAGAACCAATAATATCTTTGATAGAATCTCCACTAATTTTCTGTTTAAATTGAATTTATGTCATATATTTATCTTTTAATGTTATATTCATAATAGAATGTATTTTTTATAAAAGATGAAATGAAAATATTGGGAAGAGTTTCCCTCATAAGGACTCTTTGACATAACAATTTATCTTTAAGATTGTATTAAAATAGTTTTCCACATACATTTCTCTTTATTCATTTATAACAACATACCTCAATTTTTTAATTTTTTATTATTTTATAATGGAAATATATATATAATAATTATAAAATTAAATAACTCATTATCATCATGTATTTTCATTAGAGTTTAAGAATACATTATGAATGTTACAATGGTATGTTCAACCATGTGAACATCAAGATCAAAAATAGGAATTTCTAGCTATATTATTAGATAATGAGAAATGTGAATCTTTATGATCATATGATTTTTTGGAAGCTTTTTGTTGTTTATAATATCTTGTTGGATATTGGGCACTATATCCCATGTAACTAGGTGATGGGTGGGTAGTGATAGATATAAATAAATTTATATATTCACCTTAGAGGCTTTATTATAAAAAATAATTAATATATTTGTAATTAACATTTAACAGAAATAGTTATGATAAAATCAATTACCTCTATTATGGAAGACCTTTTATAGGAATGAATGGCCTTAAATAATGGGGTAGGGGTATTTCACTTCATGTAGTGGATAATTCTGATTTGTTTCACTTTCACAGTCACTTCCCATAAATTTTTAACATCTGATTATAAGTATTAAAATTTTCTTTTAGAGATTTCTTTCATGACTATATGTCATCCAATTATTATCTCTATCTCCAAAGGTATTTGATTACAAAAAAATTATTAAAAGTGACACTCCAAAACCTATAACTCGAATGTGACCATAATTTTTTGACACTTCAAGGCCACTAAAAATGTGTCATTCATCTTGAAAAAATAATGAAAATACTTCAGTCGAAATAAGAAAAAGCTATATTTAGAAATAATTAGCCATTATTTTTTAACACTGATTTAAATAAATATATTTATATAATTTTACACATAGAAACAAAATCCTTACATTTTTATATTATTTCAATAGATATTTGTTGTTTTTTAATTAAAATACCATCATTTGACAATACACAGTGTAGCACAGAAGTGAGTTAAAATTTATAATAAAAAATCTACCAATAATAAAATGTATAAAATTATCATGTGGTTTTATACAACATAAAATTATTTGTAAAGATATATAATTCATACATTTTTTATATTAAACATGCCCCACCCTTTATTTAGAGTAGTTTTAAATTGGTTTTGATGCTAGGTTCTTAATTTTAATACACCAATTCGATTACAATAATTGAAAATTCAAAATCAATGTGAATAAAATACATAATGTAAAATAAAATATTACTATTTAAATTACACTTAATATCATTAATCCTTGTGAAATCTAATTAAATCATTCCATTTTTCATGGATTATCATATGTGTATATATGGCTTATGAGTGGAGTTTACCTTCTCCTCAACATCATGGAGATGTTGCTTCATAAGATGTGTCCAAATATCCCTATGCGACTCTTTGGTAATTGGAAATCGGAATTTTTCATTCCAATCATGAAATATAAATATACCCTATAAAGGATAATATAGAGTAAATTAAAATTTTATTATTTTATTCATTCATTGTAATAATGAAATTATTTTATAATTTTATCATAATGTCTACCCAAATTATTTCTTCAATATAATAAAAACATTGTTCCACATATCTATATCAATTGTATCACAAATTCAAGTAGATTCCCCTGGTAAACTAATAAAAATTGTGTCAATAGTTTTAATAGGATGGATGCATATATTCCATACAACAATAGATTTTAGGCCATTGATTCCAACCTTAATATTATTTTTTACAATTATGGTGTTATGACACACCTCTCTTTTCTAGGACTCATTTTGTTCAATTTAAAATTATTCATAAGTTTCAACATTCTCAATAATATTTTCCATAATATTTCTGGAATACAGATGCGGGGAAACATAATGTTCATCAGTATTGTTAGCATGAACATGTGAAGAATCAATTTTCTGTAGAAGTTGTTAAACATTTAATCTTGAAAATGCGAATGTGGTAGCAATTACATAATATTACATGGTAAAAAATTATATATTTTAAAAACCATTAACCTAATCATTGAAATCTATTTTTCTCATTAAAGGATAAATTTATTTGTTTTCTATATAATATATATAAGTCTCCTCATTTTGGTCACTACTAACATACATGCACCACTTATGTTCATATAACCTTTAAATTATTATTACAATAAAATAAATTATTCATCATGATTTTAATTTTCATTTTACAGTATTTTGGTTTTATTCAACAATTAAATAATTGAGAAATATATGTTTTCTAGATAAATATTCAAAAATACTTATAATGCATGTGCTTGCATTATGAATGTTAATTCCATGTACCCATCCTTTCTAAAATTAATATTAAAAAATAAAAATTCATCCATTCTAACTTCACACATGTTATCCACCCATTTTCATATAAAAATTTTTACTATGAAATTTATATAATATAAATACCATATTTTTCAATGATTTAAATAGATAAACTAGTAACATAAAATGGTTTTATTTCCTTAGTACCAAAAACAAAAATCACTCAACCATAATAGTTACTCCACAATTCAATTTGATACTACACTCATATAGTTTCTTTATGTAAAATGTATAGACACTAATTATTTAAAAATTATAAGATAGTATATATAAACTTGGACCTATGTACAAGAATAAAATTCATATTGAAATTAATTTTTGGTTTTAAAATAACTCTATAAGAAAATCTTCTGGAAACCATCATTTAAATTTTAAATTTTTTGCATTAAATATCAATATTTTAGCTTTGTTTGATTGAAAATCCAGAATATTACGTTGTGGATTTCAATGTATGTTGTATCTATTATACTATTATAAAAAATATAAGATGAAATATATCTATATTATAATAGTAATCAATATTGAATTTAACATATTCCTCAACAATATATCACTCTCCAATATAAAATTTAGCACCAATTTTATTTCTAACATACCGATTAAAAATCTCTACACACCGTTCAACATGTTTCATCCATATTTAATGTTCATGATGAAGTATAGGAATATCTTTATTCAAGTGAGCCTTTATTTATAATAATGATTGTGAGAAGAATATCTCAAAATCTCTTAATATGAAATAAAAATCTTTTTAAATAGTTTGTAACGTCATAGTGTTTATTAAATCACTATATATATCGTTGAAAATAAACTAAAGCTTGATTATCATTTGACATATATTTTTATTTAGAATTCAATTTAAATACACAAGCATTAAATATTTTAAAAATATTATAGTCATATGAGGTAAGGCCCTTTAACTTTAAACAACTCATTGTAAAAACAGTCATGATAATTTTAGAATTACACTCTAGAACCATGACACTATTCTAGGGGTTCTGAAAATGAAATAAATATTTCCAGTAAAGAGTGAATGATACTGGAGTATGAAAAGTCTAGTTTCAACCATCACTAGTCCATATTATTCTCTTTTTTTCATGTTAATATTGTCAAAAATAACTTTGATTCCAACCTTTTTTTCGAGGTTCATAAAAGAATATTCCGAGGAAACTATGAAATAAATTTTCTTATCCATAAAATTAGTAAAATTTATTAAATAAAAACTACCAAGAATATTGATAAAAGAAAAATATGAAAAAATCACCCCCCTATATTAATAATGTGTATAAATTTATTTAAAAAAATATGGTGAAAAAAACTACACTTTCTCAAAATATTAATCACCCATTAAAAGAGATTTCCTTGTTTCCTTCTTCTAAAATTTACATCAAATGATTCTACCCTTTATTAGAATTTATAACTTCAGGTAAAAATTCACAATTTACTAAAAAGATATTCTTCATTGAATGTATCAACCTAATTGAGTGTATACATTTTTAAAAAATGGGGCACCCATGAATTTCTCTAATTATTTATCATGGAAATTTTCCAGAAGATGAAAATTTATTTATATTCCGATAAAACATGGATATAAACATGAAATATTAAATTCAATTATAATAATATAATGTAACACATCAATGACATAATAATTTCAAATCATCGATCAATTGATCCCAATAAACAAAAAATAAATACCTATTTGTTTTGGTCATGATTCATGAAGAGACAACATAAATTATTTTCTAATCATACATAACCATGATTGAATGTTATAATTTATCAACATTATTATCCACACACCAAGATTTCTACTTTTTACACCAAAAGGATTCATTACATCCTTAGATATCACAAGACAAAGGCTTCTCGTCTCATTTCCAAGTCTAGGATACTCATTACAAGTTTTATTCCACTGAATTGATTCTTTTTAGGAAGAAATTTTTCCGACATGAATTATTTTATATACATTACAGATCAATTTTTTTGTTGCCTTTTTTTACTTCTATATAGGTTTCTTATCTATGTTATTATCATAATTTACTTTAAAACTTACATGGGACTTGGTTCAACATTCTTATATTGAGACACACCATACATAAGTTATTTTTATGTGGCCCATAGTATTTTTCATAAAATATATTGTAATTTTGAATGAAATATATTATTTTATTGATAACACTCATTTTAAATATTATTCATTTATCATCTTATGTTTTATAAGGAATGTCACTGTCTTTTGGTTGTGTATTATTCGGAGAGCTAGAAGTTCTGTAAAACTGGTGTCACTACATCCACTTCTAGATTTAAAATTCAATATCTTTAGTAACGTTGATACAATTTTATATCTTGTAAAATATATAGATAATTAGGTATTTGTATAGATATGTGAATCAAATTCTTCTTCGGAAAGGCATAAAATCCAGCTTCAATTTTTATTATGATTTGTCAATATGATATGCATCATCATTAAAACATGACGTTAGCTCCCCAATACATTACTAATAATAAATTATATAAGTAATTAAATATTATGATTCATAATCTATAGTGATATCATAATCCCTAGAAACATTCAATTCTTTATCATGTATATTTCTAACATTTATAACATTGATCTATTATTTTTCGACCTATAGTTCTTCCATCCCTTAATAGAATATTTAAATTGACCAATAACAACCTAAAAATTGAAAATGTATTTGAGAAAGGTCCTATGTATTGTTCTTAAAAAAATTCATAAACTCTGTAACCCCATCCTTATGCACTTTTGTTATACTATTGACATACATCCATTGTTGATTCATATAAATCTAATTTGATTAAAAAAATACTTATTTAGAAAATAAACATAGATGGTATGATCTTTTATTATTTATATACATATTTAATATTTAATGAAAGTAAAAGTTTTTATCACATGTAAATATCATGAATAAACATGAAAAATAATTTCAAATAAAATTTTATTTTAGATATAAGAAAAAGTTTATTTTATTTGTGTAATTGTTTTGATATAATTTATACTATCACTCTTTATTATTTATTTTTTAAGAATTATATTGTCATGGTAACTCAAATTTTGATACACTAAATAAATTTAAAATAGCACATATTCAACCATTTCCATTAGAAATATTATATTAGGTTATTGAGGGAACAAATAAATTAAAACACCCACACATACCGCAGACACAAAAGACTAGAAGGTAAGTCATATCCCCCCATGGGCTAACCCACCCAACCAGATTATTTAGTAAATTATTGAAATATTCCCCAAAGGCCTAGTGGCCAAGAATCCCATTATAGGGCCAGTATGCCTAAAATATGGCCGAAATTTCATTCTCTTAATAGTACTTCTATAGTATCTAGGCTGCTACCATACATGCTACAGTACCACCACTTCTATAGTACCTAACACTGCCAGAGTACTCGCTGATGCCACAACACTGCTACAATAAATCTAATATAGTGATGCTATAGTACATATACCCTATGAGATTTGAACCCCAAAACATTGATTTAGAATTACATCATACTTACCACTAAGCGAAATCCCAACTACATTTTCATCAGAAATACATCAGTAGAAAAGATACACATATTCATAATTTTTGAAATTGATAGAAAATATTGTGTTGTATTTATATTAAAATTATTGATTTAAATTTAGTTAGAACATTATTGTGGGAACATGACTTATTTATTTATATCCAAACTATAGATGCAGCCATATTCAATTCTCCATGTAACAACAATGTAATTTGAAGTGTATGTAGTAAATTAATGGTGGTGGATTGATATTTTCATGGTCACTAATGGAGGAGATAAAACAAGAAGAGGGAAGGAACCAAAAAAAGGGGATAAAATAAGGGTTCTATGTGCACACAAAAAAATTTAGAAGAAAAATATCAATATAATGAGAAAGAAAGAATGAATTGGTGAAAATAATTAAAAAAAATATTCAAATTACACACCTTATTTTTTTCATCTTGATTCATCCAAAATAATCTATGGAGTCACACAAATTATTGGCTTCCATTAGAGCATTAAATGAATGAGTTTTTTCTGAGGTGTGTTATGGTTTATTTTTAAATATGGGAATATGTTTTATCATTACTAATTAAAATAACTGATAGAAGACACAATTACTAGTACTAAACCGATAAGCACAAATAAAGACACCTTCTATTAGTTCTAAAACTATAAATGATAATGTTATGCTTTTCTATGTTATTAAAAAATATTGATAAAATGATTATTTATATGTGGTAGCATATTTAGCACTCATAGATGTTCTTTTTTTCATCGATAATTGTAGAATTAATAAACAAAGGATTTAGTAGTCATAAAATAATCACTAAATTGATAAATAAATAAAAGTAGTTATGTAATTTAAAATGAAACTAAAAACGAATATATTAAAGAAATATAAAATGAATAAATATTAAAAATGAATAAATATAATATTTTTTTTAAATGAATAAATAAAATATAGATAGAAACGAGTAAAATTTTGTAATAAAAATGATTAAATTTTTAAAAAGTGAATAAATTTTAGAAATATTAAATAAATTAATAGGTAATATTATTTTTATAAATTAAAAAAATTAAATCAATGAATATTCAATTAAAAAATGAGTAACTAGTAATAATTACATTAAAATGAAAAGAAATCTATAAAAAATTACTAATTATATACATGTACATAATAATAAATAAATAAATATGTAAAGACTTGGAAATTTTGTGAAATTTGTTTCTTAAATACATGTTAATTTTACTAGTCCGCAGTTTCTGACAGCACCTGATGCTAAGGCCCGGTGTGCCCGGAATCAATTTCTGTAGTTTTGTTCGGGTACGTTCAGTAAACGTATGTGCATGATTTTATATCTTTTGAACCGTTGCTCGGAATTGAAATCTGAGGAAACCGATTAACACACTGCGCTGATATTCTCTTAAGGAGACCTTTACCATAGTTGTGTTTTTTTCGAGGATGGAAGTTAATTTTTGGGGATTCTTATTAAATTAAATAAAAATCATGTGTGACATTATTTTATTTAAGTGGTGGTTTAATCCTCCAAGGGGAATTTTGAGGTGGGTCCCAATCCCACATAACCTCCCATGGAAGGATATTATGTTGTGGGGCCCACACGAGCATCAAACTCCTCAACTTCCCTTGAACTTATCTTAAACTTCTTGAACCCCCAATTAAGGAGGATGAAACTCTCCCTATAAATATTTTGGAGCCTCTTCACCTCCTCCCTCCAAATTAATGAGCCAACCCACCTTTTTAATTAATGGATGTAACTAAATTAATTTTAATCTTTTTTAATTCCTTAATCCATCCTTTTAAAAAGTTGTGTTATTTTATTTTATGTTAGTTGGCACATAATACCTTGGTGAAGCTTTGGAGAATTTGAGTAAGAGCATTCTTCCCACAAAGAACTCGAAGAACATCTCTAACGTCCTCATTCCGCATTAAAGGAGTAGACTCAGCCCATGAAGAATGTCACGAATAATGAAGAAATCTCCTCTTGATGTCAACGGAACAAGGTCTCCTTCCCGCAACACCGCCGAGAGAACACTAATTACAAGTTGGGGTTTGTTTCTATTTGAGTTTTTTCCCATTCTTGTGATTGAAAATGATGCATGCGGATCAACCCACAAATAGGTTGATCCATGGATTGCTAATTCTTGTAGGAGGTCTTTGTTGTGGGTTAAAATGGGTTTTTATTAATCTTGTGATCCGTTTATTGTGAACCCCCCTGATTTCATGCTAACGCGGAGGACGCGGGCTGACCCGAACAAGGCCCAAACCCTCTGCAGATCTGCCTTGTTTCATTCTTCGTGGTCGAAAAGTAAAAGTGGTAGCCACGAAATCCGGAGGGTCCAGCGCTGAGGGCGACATCCCGGGAGAACCCCCAACATAGAAGGATCAAAAATCTGACAACCGGAACGAACCCGGTGGTTTGTAGAAGGTGGGTCGCCGGGCGGCGGCGCCGGCGACCAGAGGTGGCCGCCGCCGCCGCGCGCTGGCCATGTGTAGGAGAACGCGGACCGTGCCCACGTGCCGGCCGAGATGGAGAACCACGTCACTCGCAGGCACATCGTGGAGGAGAACTGCGACCTTCTTCCACAGTCCGCGTGTGCTGGACCGAACTGGCCGGCTACAGCCGGCTGGGCAGAGGATTAGGCGGCCCCGCGTGGCGCCCCCGGGTGAGCTGAAATGGACCAGCCCACATGTGCAGGCCTGGTATGTAGTTGGGTCGCACCCCATCGGGCTGGCCGACCCTCAGCTAGGTCGGACCCGACGGACCGGAACGGGCCGACCCGCCATCCCACTGGGCCAAACTGGTCGGGCCCATCTTCTCTTAATGGTGAATATCTCTTAGACCGTGCGTCTGATTGACACGCCATCTACGGAACTGGGACCCTTGCGATGAGGAGATCATTTTTTGATTCTCTACGTGTGTTTTGAGATAATTTGTAAAATGGACATATTGGATTGAACGTAAAATCCAACTGGCCCCCTAGAGCGGAAATGCCAATAACTCTCAAATAGGGAATCCGATTGACGCGCCATCTTTCGCGTTGGGTTTCTTATGATGAAACGAAACTACGGGATACGTCAACTTGGGACTTTGTGATAGTTGATGTCTCCACACATGGCTCGAGGAGCGGACCCTCCCAGAATTTAGCATGCTGTGTGTGGGAACCCTAGGGCTGGCTGCGATGACTACTGTACCAAAATCCTTCGTGGGTTCGACTGTGATAACTACGGTACCGGAATCCTTCGTGGGTTCGACTGCGAGGACTACTCTACCAGAATACTTCATGGGTTCGATTGCAATGACTACTGTACCAGAATCATCCATGGGTTCGACAATGACAACTACTGTACCGGGATCCTCCGTGGGTCCAACTGTTCTGAC
Organism: Viscum album; assembly: GCA_963277665.1. NCBI lineage: Eukaryota > Viridiplantae > Streptophyta > Magnoliopsida > Santalales > Viscaceae > Viscum > Viscum album. The sequence goes on along the minus strand of OY728138.1, from coordinate 1,017,360,581 downwards.
TTCTGTTCTTGTATCCTATGTGGGTCTGACAGAATAGCTAGTTCTGTATCCTGTGTGGGTCTAACAGCTAAGCTGGTCCTGTATCCTATGTGGGTCCGACATCTTAGATGACTCAGTGACTACATTTGATCATCTCTATCACACTACGGAAGATATATACCTGTGTGAGCTGAGTCTTGTCTTTCAATCATTATCATCGATGTGATTGAATTTATTTTCTTTTGTAGACTGGGTTGTGCTTGGTCTTGAGAGTTGGGGTCGGACTGTGATTGATAACATAGGCATATGTATGTGCATATACCTAAGTAGGGTTGGTTGATACTTCATGATTGTATCTTTCTACTGTGGTTTATCCTTCGTGGATTTTGGGAGACCTTCAGGGGTCTCGGGTCCCCTACTGAGTATTGTTATACTCACCCATGCACGGGCTTTGCCCACACCTTGTTGTGTTCTTTGCAGACGACAGACGGCAGTGATCGAGACTGAGGGTGACGGACGACAGACTACTCAGAGCTGGCCTATATAGGACGTACCTTTGGGATTACTTTTTTGAGTTATATACCTACCCATCAGGTAGGATTCCTTGTTGGACGATCCAAGAGATGTTTTCCCTTTTTACTTGTACTTGTAATTTTTATTTAGTTGGTTTTGTATACTAGCCCACATACTTTCAGCACACCTTTGTTTTCTATTTTTAGTACTTTTTGCCTCTACTTCTTGTGTTTAGACTGTGTGTGTTATAGGTTTAAAGGTAATTCCTTCCATTTTATCAGGGATTCACCTTTAGTGAAAGTCTCATGTCCCTGGCCTGTGGATGTCGGGCATGGGGTAGTCACAGAACGGGCCCTGAGAATGAGGTCGTGGCTAATTGGATTCAGAGGAGCCGGTTCTACCACAAAACATGAACTATGATTCTTTTAACGGCAATAATGTTAAGTGTTTTGGGTGTGGTTATTATTTTAGGGAAACCGGTGTTAGTGCGACAGCCAACGTATCCAAACATGAGGACTCTAACTTCTGATCTCTGACTCAGTGCACGAAAACACTGATTGTGTGTGTGTTTCTATTGAAAAAGTTTTCTTCATGATTACTTTGTGTCAGCTCACTAGGTATGCTGTTTCAACCGTGGAACACCTTTTTATTTTCATGATGGCCCCACAAAGGCAGTCGTCTAGTCTTCTGAGTTACTTAAGGGATGGAATCCCACCGAGCAATGAGGCCTCGGTGCAAGGCCCCATCACAGTGGAGGTACCAGCAGTACAACTACCCGTTGGGCCACCGATACCACCATCTACACTAGAAGAGAGTGCACACTGTCTGAGTGTGTTGCACGAGTTCTATCACCATAGGCCACCCAGGTTCCAGGGATAGATGGACCCACATGTAGTTGAGGATTGGCTGGAGGATTTCGTGAGAATTTTCATATTGGTAGGGATCCCGGATGACCTTATGGTGATCCTTGTCCCGAGTCTCCAACATGTAGGAGGAGGAAGACGGTGGATCCTGATGATCCAGGTGCATGAAGAGACATCATTACTCTGGACAGACTTCGAGAGTCTCTTTCTCTCATAGTTTGTTCAAGCCACCCTTCGTGTGGTGAGGATTCAAGAGTTACTTCATCTGCAGCAGGGCAACATGATAGTATCTCAGTACTCAGTGAGGTTCACCGAACTCTCATTCTACTCCACATATATGATACGAGACCTGTTCTTCAGGGCCTGGACATTCGAGCAGGGGATCTGGTATGAGATCAGGGATTCGATGATTCCCCTCAGCATCCTGACGCAGGAGGGGGTAATGGAGCGAGCCTTTTAGTGGAGTGTTTTCTTGCTGAGTAGTCACCAGTGGCAAGACCCACAACAGGCTGACACATATCAGAGTATTTTGTAGCTAGCTGTAGACAGATGAATCAGAGGTCCAAGTGGACCAGGCAATCAGGTGGGCGACCCTAGAATATAGGTTTGGTTGTGCGGGGCACACGAGACAGATCAATTTATAGGAGGAGTAGGAAATTCTATTCATGTGGTGGGCAGGGCCACAAGGATGATGACTGCCTGACTCGCCATGCAGATGAGCAGTAAACAGTAGAGGGACCTCCCAGGCAGAGGTAGAGGTTCGACTGTGGTGGTTCACCGGGTGAAGGTGGACGTGGCAGAGGAGCTGGCCGAGCAGCGGGTGGTGGACGACATTTCGATGCTCTACCACCAACACCACCAGGAGGTCCACCCCAGCCACAGGGAACTGACAGAACGAGTTGGGCTCATCTTCAGGCAGTTGAGGACTATGACCACGACGTGCCTGAGATGATTCTAGGTACTATCTGTGTCTACTCCACCATTAATGCAGGACTTATAGACATAGGTGAGAGTCATTATTTTATTTCCACTACCCTCATTCGGAGATCCGAGATTCCGACAGAGATGCTGGCTTGATCCTTATGAATAAATACTCCTACGGGAGAAGACTCGACGATTATACACTGGTGCCAGTAGTGTAAGCGTAGTCTAGGAGGTGAGATCTTCGGCTGAGATCTTCTTGTATCGGCATCGAGGCCTTACGACGTCATCTTGGGTATGGACTGGTTAAACACAGTTCATACTCAGATTGACTGAATTTGGAGCAATGTGTGGTGTATCTGCACATATGGGACCTGGTTCACCTTCACTGGTGAGAAGGAAGCCTTGTCAGTGGAGGATGGACTTACACCGAGGAGGGAGAAGCCGATCACACATCAGTTGTCTAGTCTCATTCTCGGAGCGGTTCATGTGCAGAGTTAGAATTTCCCGGATGTGGTGTATCAGTATGTGGATGTTTTTCCTGAAGACGTTCCACGACTACCTCCCCGCAGATAGGTAGACGTCTACATTGACCTGTACCTTAGGAATACACTAATATCTACTCCAGCATATCGGATTTCTCCCGCTAAGCTTCGTGAGCTGCGGGTACTGCTGGAGGACTTGCAGGGGAAGGGATTTATCTTACCTAGTGTTTCACCCTAGGCATCTAATATTTTTTTCACCAAGAAGGTGGATGGGAGCCTGTGACTATGTGTCGACTACCATCGCATTAATTAGGTTATCGTGAAGAACAATTACCCACTCCCGAGGATTGAAGACCTCGTTGATCATCTCAAGGGAGCACGATGGTTCTCAAAGATAGACCTTATGTTCGGCTATCACCAGCTCAGAGTTCGAGATGAGGATGTGCAGAAGATGACCTTCAAGTGTTGGTATGGCCACTATGAGTTTTTGGTTATACCTTTCGGTGTAACCAACGTACTAGTAGTGTTCATAAGTCTCATGAATAGGATCTTCCAGCCATACCTCAATCGCTTTGCCGTAGTATTCATCGATGACATACTGATCTACTTGACTACTGAGGAGGATCATGCCTACCATTTTCAGTTAGTACAGGACACACTTTGAGGGCACCAGCTTTATGGTAAGCTCTCGAAGTTCCAGTTCTGGATTCGAGAGGTTCACTTTATGGGACACGTCATCTCGAAGGCTGGATTTGCGGTGGATCCAGTGAAGATCGAGGCAGTACATGCATGGGATCCACCCAGGAGTGTGACAGGGGTGCGGAGTTTTCTGGGACTGGCTGGGTACTTTCGGAGATTTGCGCCAGATTTCTCCAGAGTTGCAGCACCACTTTCAGCAGAGACGAAGAAGGGGAAACCCTTTGTGTGGTCAGATAGATGCTAGTAGAGATTTCAGGAGCTGTGGCAGAGGTTGACCAGTGTTCCCATCTTGAGGTTACTGGAGGAGGGTGTACGGTACATAGTTTATTGTGATGCATCAGGGACCGGACTCGGGTGTGGCATGATGTAGGAGCGAGCAGTGATCGTGTATGGATCATGACAGTTGAGACAGCAGAATCCGAACTTTGCTACACATGACGTAGAGTTAGAAGAAGTGGTATTTTCCTTAAATATGTGGTGAAACTATCTAATGGAGAATGTTTTATAGTCTAATCTGACCACAGGAGTCTCTGGTACATCTTTTTCCAAAAGGACCTGAACCTGAGACAACGATGATGGCTCGAGTTCCTCCAGAACTATGACTTCAAGAGATTCTATAATCATGGGAAGGGGAACATCGAAGAAGATTCTCTCAATAGGATATCAGGAATTCGACTTCTAGGAGAGGCGATAGAGCAGCTGGCCACATTGCAGATATCCTTTGTGGATAGAGATGAAGTAGCCTTTCTGTAGTCTCTCACAGTCACTCCTCTACCTCTTCAGCGAGTCATAGAGGCATACTGTGGGGAAGTTGACTGTGAGACGTGACATGCTCAGATATCCTCAGGGTAGGCACTTTATGGGTTTTCTGAAGGTGGGGAGAATGTCATCCTCTTCAGAGGACGTACCATGGTACTAGTTTCACTATAGGAGGAGGTGTTGAGGGATTTCCACAATTCCCCTCTAGTGGTACATCCAGGAGTGGCGAAGATGTATCAGGACCTCAAACGATAGCACAGGTGGCCGGGTATGAATAAGGTGGTAGTAGAGTTTGTCTCGCGATGACTCACTTTTCAGCAAGTGAAGGCGGAGCACCAGGTTCCAGTAGGCTTGGCTCAGACAATAGAGGTCCCAGAGTGGAAGTGGGACGGGATATCCATGGATTTAATGACGAGACATTCACGTACATCCATAGTATAAGACGCTATCTGGGTGATTGTTGACTGATTCACCAAGTCGGCCCACTTCCTACCAATAAGAGATCAGGGCTCAGTAGAGAACATATGATGCCTCTACATACAATAGAATATATAGCTTTATTGTTTACCATCGACGATCATCTTTGATCGAGAAGCTAATTTCAATTCCTGGATATGGAAGAAGTTGTAGGGGGATTTTGGGATACAGCTGCACTTGAGAACCGCCTTCCATCCTTAGATGGATGGATAGACTGAGGGGACTATTCAGACTCTCGAGGACATGCTCCTTGCATGCGTCCTCGACATTGGTCGCAGTTAGGAGGATCACTTGCCCTTGGTAGATTTTTTGTATAACAAACAGCTACCACTCTACCATCGCTATGGCACATTACGAGGCACTATATGGCTGACCTTTTAGATCACCTCTATGTTGTACTGACCCAGGGGAGTCAGCACTTGTAGGACCGGACATGGTGCTGGCTATGGAAGAGAAGGTGCAGATCATCTAGGAGTGGATGAAGACTGCACATAGTAGACAGAAATCATATGCTGATAGGAGACAGAGACCACTGAAGTTCGAGGATGGAAGCCACATCTTCCTACATGTCTCACCTCGATGAGGTATATGAATATTTTCCCGAGGTGGAAAGTTGTCTCAGCGATTCTTTGATTGTTCTAGGTCCTCAGCAGAGTAGGCGAGGTGGCTTACTGCCTAGCCCTTCCACCTCAATTGCACTGGGTGCACGACGTCTTACACGTATCTCAGCTGAGAAGATACGTGGACGACCCATCCCACATCATCGACCATGGGGATCTGGACATCGATGATGGGGAGACATTCATGGAGGTTCCTATGGATATTGAGGATCGATAGGAGTGGGTCCTACGTGGATGGTTGATTCGTCTGTTGCTCATTCGCTGGCATCACGGGAACCTCCATGAGAGCACATGGGAGCGGGAGGCTCAGATGCATGCTCAGTACCCCCATTTGTTCCCTTAGTATGTGTTGTAGCTTATGGGGATGTAAAGCCCTGAGGTGGAGACAATGTAAAGACCTGGAAATCCTGTAAATGTTTTTTCTTAAATACATGGGAATTTTGTGAGCCAGCAGTTTCTGACAACGCCTGATTCCAAGGCACGGTGTGCCCGGAATAAATTTATGATGTTTTTTTCGGGATACATTCAGTAAATGTACGTTAGGGATTTTATATCTTTTGAAATGGTGCTCAGAATTGAAATCTGAGGACACCAATGAACTCGCAGTACCAATATTCATTTATGGAGACATTTACCGTAGTTGTGTTTTGTCGAGGATGGAAGTTAATTTTTGGGGAATCTTAATAAATTAAATAAAAATTATGTGTGACATAATTATATTTAAGTGGTGGTTCAATCCTCCAAGGGGAAGTTGGAGGTGGGGCCCACTCCCACATAACCTCCCATTGGAGGATATTATGTGGTGGGGAGCACACAAGCATCAAACTCCTCAACTTCCCTTGAACTTCCCTTTAACTACTTGAACCCCCAATTAAAGAGGATGAAACTCTCCGTTTAATTATTTTGGAGCCTCTTCACCTCCTCCCTCCAAATTAATGAGCCAACCCACCTTTTTAATTAATGGATGTAACTTAATGAATTTGAATCTTTTTGAATTAATTATTCCATACTTTTAATAAGTTGTGTTATTTTATTTTATATTTGTTGGCACATAATACCTTGGTGAAGCTTTGGAGAATTTGAGTGAGAGTATTCTTTCCATGAAGGACTCGAAGAACAACTCCAATGACCCCCATCTGTGTTAAAGGGGTAGACACCGCCCGTGAATAACATCGCCGACGATGACGTCGTCTCCTCCCGACGTCAACGGAACGACGCCGCATTCCTGCAGCTTTGCCGAGCGAACACCGATTACAAGTAGGGGTTTGTTTCCGTTTTATTTTTGCCTCGTTCATGTTATTGAAAATGATGAATGCGGATCAACCCATGAATACAATGATCCGCGGATCACTCATTCTTGGGGGAGGTCTTTGTTTCGGGTTAAAATGGGTTTTATTAATCTTGTGATCCATTTATTGTGAACCCCCCTGATTGTATGCTAACATAGAGGGTGCGGGCCCACCCGAATAGGGACCAAACCCTCCGCAGATCTGCCTTGTTGCGTTCCTCGTGGGCGAAAAGTCAAAGTGGAAGTGATGAAATCCAGAGGGTCCAGTGCTGAGGGAAGAATCCCGAGAGAACCCCAGGCATAGACAGATCCAAAATCTGACCACAAGAACCAACCCGATAGTCCGTAGAAGGTGGGTCGCCGGGTGGCGGCGCCGATGATCGGAGGGGGCGGTGGCCACCGCCGCCGCCGCGCCCTCCGCGTGGAGGAGAATGCGGCCCGCATCCGCAGGCCGCTCTGCTGGGAGAACCGGCCAACCGTGTGACGACCAGGCTGGAGAACCATAGCACCCGCAGGCACTGCATGAAGGAGAACCATGACCCGTATCCACAGGCTGCATGAGTTGGACCGAACCTACCGGCTACGGCCTGCCGGGCAGAGGAGGAGGAGGCACCGCGCGGCGCCGCCGGGAGAGCCGATCCAAACCGGCCCGCACGCGTTTGTCGGGTTTGTAGGTGGGCTGCGCCCCATCGGGCTGGGCCAACCCCAAGCTGGGTCGGACCCGTCGGACCAGATCGGGCCGACCAGCCTGCCCACTGGCCCTGATGGGTCAGGCCTCGTCTTCACTTAAAGGAGAATATCTCCTAGACATTGCTTCTGATTGATGTGTCGTCTGCGGAACTAGGACCCTCGCGACGAGGCTGTCGTTCTTTGATACTCTATGTGAGTTTTTTGGGAAATTAGGAAAATGGCCGGGTTGGATCGAACGTAAAATCCAACCGGGCCCCTGGAGCAGAAATTCCAATAACTCTCAGACTGGGCGTCCGATTGACGCGACGTCTGTCGCATTGGGTTCCTAACAATGAGAAAGAACTACAGGATACATCAACTCAGTTCATTGTGATAGTTGATGTATCAACACTTGGACCGAGGAGAGAACCCTCCTGGAATCGAGAGTGTTGTGTGCGGGAACCGTAGGCTTGGCTGTGACGACTACTGTACCAGAATCCTTCGTGGGTTCGACTACAATTACAACTATAACGGAATCCTTCGTGGGTTCGACTGCGATGAGTACTGTACCAGATTCTATCATGGGTTCGATTGCAATGACTACTATACTAGAATCCTCCGTGGGTTCAACAATGATGACTACTATACCGGGATCCTCCGTGGGTCCGACATTGATGATTTCTTTTCCTGTATCCTGTGTGGGTCTGACATAATAGCTGGTCATGTATCCTGTGTGGGTCCGACTTCTTTGTTTGTCATGTATCCTATGTGGGTCCGACAACTTAGATGAATCAGTGACTACATCTGATCATCTCTACCGCTCTACAAAATATGTATACCTGTGTGAGATGAGTCTTGTCTTTCAATCATTATCATCGATGTGATTGACTTTACTTCCTTGGTGGACTAGGTTGTGCTTGGGCTCGGGAGTTAGAGCAGTACTGTTATTGATAACATAGGTATATGTATGAGAATATTCGTAAGTCGGGTTGGTTGATACTTAGTGATTGTATCTTTCTACTGTGGTTTATCCTTTGTGGATTCTGGGAGACCTTCGGGGGTCTAAGGGTCCCCTATTGAGTATTGTTATACTCACCCCTGCACGGGCTTCACCCACACGTTTTTGTGTTCTTTGTAGATGACGGACGGTAGTGATCCAGGTTGAGGGTGATAGATGGGAGACTACTCGGAGCTGGACTATATGGGATGCACCGCATGGATGAGTTGTTCAACTTCTATACCTACCCTTTAGGTCGTATTCCCCGGTGGATGATCCAGGAGCTGTTTTCCCTTTTTACTTGTACATGTACTTGTTGTTCATTTGGGTTTGTATACTGGCCGACATAATTTCAGCACACCTTAATTTTCTATTTTTAGTAATTTTTTCCTCTACTTCTTGTGTTCAGAATGTGTGTGTTATAGTTTGAAAGGAAATGCCTTCCCTTTTTATCAAGGATTCACCTTTGGTGCTAGTCGCTAGCCCCTGGCCTATTGAAGGAGGGATTGGGGTAGTCACGACACGGGCCCCGGGTATAGGTCGTGACAAAATATATAACTAATAGTAATTATATTTTTTATTTATAATATTATTTTGAAACGTATATGAATAATTTAAAAAAAAGAATATTTATTATTATAAAAAATGGGATCAAATATTATTTTCTATATTTTTTAAAAATAATTAAAACTAAATAATAAAATATATTTGTTGATACATCATTTCATTTTGTAAAATATAATTATTAAAATTACATTCAATTATATTTCATGTTTCTTATAATGAATATTTTTTATATTTTAATTATGACATTGAAAAAACAATATGGTTTAGTTATCCATACATTTACACATACGTAAATATATACTTACAAAACACCCACAAAAATAAATGAACATATAGGTCACTCACAAACACACATACACACTCATACATAAAAATGAATAAATTTGAAAAATTATGAATTAATAGATATTAAAAATGATTAAATAATAATAAATGAATAGTAAAAAAGGTGAATAATATTTTACAAATAAATATTAATTTATAGAAATACTAAAAAATTTTAAAAAAAATTAAATTTAAAAATGACTAAATATTATAAAATATGAAATTTTAAATATTATAATAAATAACTAATTAGAAAATATTAAATTATAGATATATAATTATTTTAATACAAAAATAATGAAATAACAATTGATAAATATTTAATATATAAATATTATACATATTTTAAATACTAAATATTAAAAAATTAAAATATATAAATAAATATTAAAAAATAAAAAATTTGAAATATAAATACAGAAACATACATATATATAGATACACATACACACATAAAATGATTAAAATACATACACATCACACACATACAAACTTAAACACACACACACAACACACACAGACCCATACATATACAAATTCAATCATTAACATATGTACACATACATTCATATGTACACACACACACATACATACACACACATACATACATCCATATAATTAAACATACACACATATGTTAGATTGCTAATTTTGTTCCTATATATCCCATGTACTTTACATTTTTATTATCCCAAATACACTTCATATCTTAATGATGTTTTTTTATTATCTGTGTTCATCATGTTTTATCTTTATTTTAGTATATTCTTTTCAAATATTTTATTTGGAAATATATTACAAATATTCAAAATTATAGAAAATCAGCTATATAAGAAATTTATATATGTTGACAAAGAGCTATGTGGAGAAATCCTCTACATCAATCACCTACAAGAAGAATTCACCTATGTGAAAAAAATAAATCAGAAAATTTTTTATGAGGAAATCTCAAACATCAATGAATTGCCTATGCGAGTAATAATCTAAATAGAAATAATGTCTATATGAATCGATTATATAATGTAATCATCTAAATAAATTGGATAAATTTTAAAATCTATGTTTTTCTAAATATTTATATAATTCACTCAGTTACGTCAAATTTTTACAAATATCAAGAAGGCTACAAGAAAAATATAGGCTATATGAATTAGGAATACCAAAAGTCATATATTTGCATAAAAGGACTATGTAAAGAAATACTAAATGATTCAATTTAGATATATTAATTCATATCTATAGAATTAATCAATGTAGTGATCTAGAATTGGATAAATTATTTTTCTTCTTTCTATTTATTACAATTGGAGTACTTTTAGTCAAAATTAATTCTTCCATGCATTAACTAAATGTTGGATTACCTATTTCTTAAAAACTTTTTAATTAAATGAAATTGAATAGAAATGAAACAAGATAAAGGATAATATATAGGAAAATATTGTTGATGAGTGATTTCAAATAAATGGATGTGTGAGATTTAAAACTGCAAATCCGGTATTTTATTGATCTAATGCTGATCAATTAGAATAGAAATTTTTCATTTATTTTTAGTTGTTCTATAAATTATGAAAATTAAAATATTGAGATGAATAAAATAAACTTATATATCATTTAGGAAGGCCATATTGAATCTCCTTGTTCACTTACCTATTTTACTGAAAAGTAAAGATGAAACATCTTGATCTATAGTTCTACTAGATGACCATCTTTACTATTGTGTCATAAGAACATCAAAGGTTTATTTTTATTCTTATCATATCTCCTTGAGATTTATTTTCTTCAATATATTGTATCATATAATTTTTAAATCAATATTTTAACATTCTATCTATTCGTGAATTTTTTATAAAGGTACCATATAAAATAAAATTTATGTAATATCTTTGTAATCTCTTCATGGATCCTAGTTGAAATTCCTAACTACTATAGTACCAACTGTCTAATTATTACACTTTGTCATGATATCCTAATAAAAACGAATAAATGTCTCTGGAAAATGAATATTATAGTTATTAAAAGTATGAAATTTTAGTTGAGCATTGGTGGAGTGGAATTGGGGATTTCTATACCCTGAACTAATATAAATCTATACAACTTACCTCATTTATTTTATTTTATTTTTTAAACATGCTTGTGTTAATAAAATATTATATGAAAACCATATATTATATAGGGTACTATTATCTGAAAATAAAGTTTCAAACACTCAATTCACCCAACTCCCATGTCTTAGTTCAATTTATCTCCAATAATAATTAGTATCAAAAGAAGTTACATTTATGCTTTCATCCATAAAAGTATGAAGTTAAAAACTCATCTTCAAAATGGTTGATATGTAAAATAATATAGAATGAATGTAAATGGTCCAACCCCCCCACATTAATATTGTGAAATATGGTTTCTTGAAGGAATGGATGAAAATGCCTTTAAATAACCTTTTATTTATTTTTTATCTTAAATATTTAAATAATATCTTAATTACCTAGAAATAGACTTAAAAATATTTTTCAAAAAACAAATATTTCTATGATGTAAAAGAAAAATATTGGAATGCAATAACTCTTGCACTAGGTCAATATGAGTTCAATCTAGTATCACAACAAAATTTTCCCATGAAATGTGGACAACAAAAGCAAATGATTATCAAGGAATATACAATGCATGATATCTCAAATATAACACTCACAAGCTTAATTTGATTTATTTTGAATGAGGAAATGTGAACTAGTCAACCAATATAATGTAATACATATAGATGTTTTAAAAAATGTTTCTAATTTGGGAACACCCATTCATAAAAAAACATGTTTGGGAAATTCACTATATTCTACCACCTAGATAATGAATAATCTTTATCACACCCTCGCCCACATGTTTAATTCATTGAGGTATGTTCTGTCTTTAAATATTTTTTGGAGTTCGAGTGAGTCCCAGATGAAATATTTCTTTGAGTTATATTAAAAGGTGTTCTTTTCTCTATCGACGTCACCCGTTGCACGAGAAATGTGCGGCTTGGAAGCCTTAAGGCTTCGCCCTCTAAACTGCACAACTACCCATTCTCAAAAAATGAAAATAAATAAATTTTATAATTAAAACAAACTTTAATTCTGTCATTTAAAATTTTTAATATCATTAAAAATTGTATATTATTTTTCAATTGATTTGAAAACCATTATTATTTTTATTATATCATTATGATGATTATGATTATTAATATTTTTATTTTTAATAATAATAATAATATTATTATTATTATTATTATTATTGTATGTTAACCCTTTTTAATTAGGTTTACTGTTAAGGTGTTTTTTAAAAGGGGGTGGAAGAAAAATTGCAAACCCTAGTGGCCATCCTCCCTTCTTCATTCGGTAGGGACCCAACCCCCACCCCCTACTAGTGTGTTTGCAGCATGAGAAGCCTCCACCTAGACGTGAAACCTCCTCTATTACGACAAACCCCACCAACCTTGATCCAATCCTATTTATCCCTTGCACGACCGTCCACCACCCCCCTTATACCCAGTTCCGACCCTTCTCACCCCCCTATTCAGCGCTCAGCTGACTTGAATCTTAGGCTCTTTGTCTGGCGCACATCCCTCCGGAAACCAGACCCTCAGGTGAGACTCCTATAGCTAAAAACCACCTTTGGCTAACCTCCTACGGCAGCCGTAGCCTCTCCAAACGACCAAAACCCCCCTACCCCATCAGTCCCTCTCCTCTACCTCCCAGTCGGCCTCCCACATGACCATTCTACTTGAAGGCACCTCCCCATCTAATGTGCTTTCTGCTGGAATCATTATGGACTTACCTCACCCTGATGGCGTCATTCCGACTAGCGCGCAACCACTCTAACAATACTACTCCCCTCCAGTGATATTCCTCTCAAAAGGTAGGTGGTTTCCAGTAATAGAGATTTTAATTTTTTTTGTCCGACCATGACCCATTGTATTTGATATTGTTGTTTTGGGGTTAATCTAGCTTCCATGGGATGCGATTGAGGTGCAGATTGTTCTCAGTAGAGTTCTGAGTTTACATTGTCGTTATGGATCAGTTTCGAGGTAGGTTTCTCAATGCACTTTCCTTTATAATTTATGTTCAACTATTCATGAATTCTTCATCCTATAATTGTTATAATTATTACTGTGAAATTTTTTGTTAATTTATTTGGTGTGGGGATTGGTAGTTCAATTCTTATTGTACGCAATAAATTTTTTTGTTATGTTTTTTCCCGTATTTGTTCGATAAAATGTAGTATTAATTTCACAACTTGTTTATCAATTTTAATAAGTTCATGGAATGAAATTTAGTGTTTTACCCTGCTTGAATCACAATTGGAATATTTTTTAGTTAATTTTTCATTTGTCACTAATAAATTTCCCAGTTTTCTCTTATGGATTATTTGGGATACAAAATGTTTTGGTTTGGTTTTATAAAACAATATTAGAAGCATTCAATGTAAAATTTGGAGGATCCTTAAATGGTTTCAAATTAGATTCATTTTTATAAAGAAATGAGATTTTATAAATGGTTTTGGAAGAGTAAGAGATGTTCTTTCCCCTTTTTTGGAAAAAACAATTTGGTTATTTTAAAAGTGGTGGTCTGTGAAATGTATTTAGTCCCTGTTTGGAACATTTTAGAAAATGATGAGATTATTTCAATTAAAACCCTCATTCGATAACTCTCATGACTTGGTTGTAACTGATTGTTTGGAAGGCCCATGGTTAGAGGATCCTGGGTTCTCGAATGATTTAAAGGAAAGAGGTTGTCCCATGATGTGGATTGATGTGATTCTAGTTGTTATTTATTTATTATATATATATATATATATATATATTCATTATTGGATGATCATATGGCATCAGTTGGCTCACCATTGTATATACACGAGACATCAGAACCTGGCATATTAAGAGAACTCTCTAGGAGAAATTGCTGCAATGGTAGGATATGGTACTGACCAGTGGTCCATAGTATGTGGATATATTTTGGGTATATTTTAATGTGATTATGTCCCTTGTTCTATCCTAAGTTAGGGTGGCCTGGGGTTTGGGCGTTTTGATTTTCATTGTGTGTTTCATTCCAACGGGGATGGTGTCTCATGTTTTAGTATGTTCGGGTTTCTTCTTGATCTCCTAGTTTCACCTATGTATACACATTCATAGTGATTCCAGTGTTTAATGTGATACTTATATGTATATTTTATCTTCATTTCCCTTATTGTGAAACTAATGTAGTTCTTTCATGTGTAATTATTTTACTATAAAGTGATGTGTGGTTTTAATATGGCTTATGAAAACTCTTTTTAAAGAAAAGTGTTTTATTATTTTTGTGTAAATTGAAAATGTAAAAATAACTTTACCATTGAAAATGAAAATTTCTCATAAAAAGAATGACATTGGTTTTTGAGAAGTTAATGAGCGAAATGAATCATTTTTATTGAGTAACATGTAGAAAATCTTACTTTTATACATTATTGTTCAAAAATAAAAATGGAGGGTAATTATATTTTTAAGGAAGTTCATTGGGAAATGATTATTGGGATAACCTACTGAGTTTTAATACTCACACCTAAATATTTTTTCTATTTTTAGTCCTCGGGAAAGCCCTATATTGGGTGTGTTCTCCTTGGGAGACGATTGGTCGTGAGTTGGAGAGTGGCCCGCGAGGTCACACAGAGATATGACTGTCCTGTTAGGTTAGTTTTTTTCTTAATTTATTTTTAGTCTCATTATATTGATTATTTATTCGAAGATAATTTTTATTCTTTCCTTTGTTTTTATTTATTTGTATATGGAGGAAATGTTCCTAGTCACTCTGTCGATGACCAGGTGCTTATCGCTAGCCCAGGAGAATCATGAACGCCTCTCGGGGCTTGTTGCAGATCGACTTGGGTGACCGGTTGAGGGACGACCTGTTTTGGTTCATGAAAAATTCTATTAGAGATGGTTATATATTAGTGAAGCTCGATTTTTTGATCATCCATTATTATTTGGGAATGTCAAGGTATATGGAGTAGGATTTTTGGGATTCGAGGGGTAGGTGCATGAAGTGCATCACGAACTCTTCCTTGTTCCGATCCTCAATTTTCCATGGGAATTATGGTTTAATTAGTTTATTTTGGGATTTAGGTTAGGTTTTGCGATTGGGATATGAAAATGGGAGTTCTACTGATAGTCATCTTGGTCTAGACGGCCTGGAAAGGCATCTGGATCTAGGGGCATGACCCTAAAAGGCTCTCCATGTTAGTGACGTGTTTGGAATATGGCCGCAAACAATATGGTCAATTCACCCACTAATACTAGTTCTTTATTTGATTTGTTTTGGGTCTCCTTTAACTTATAAAAGTTGTTTGAATCGGAAAACATGGTTTTGAAAAATGGTTGTTTGAAATGACATGTTTAATTTTGGATTATTTTAAAGGAAATGGAATTAATGAATTTTTTGGAAAATAATGTTTCTTTGCTTTGTCCTTGGTGTTCATATGTATTCTCACTTGCATAGTAGTATGTTGGAATATTAATATATGTTTGGTATGGTCGATGGATTCCCAGGGTTTCACAAAAACATTAATGTGAGTGAGACTCTATAGAATACCAATGGATAGGGTTTAACCCGCCAAGTTTGTTTTACATTAAAGATGATTTCAAAAAGAATGTTTTGATGTTATGATGGTTTATTTTCTTATGTTTAGATAATTTCATATATGAAGTGTTCGAATTTGAGGATTCTTATTTATTGAATTGGACATGATTGGGTTGTTGACAATTCTTGTCAAGCGGTTGTCCCCTTGAAGATACGATGGGTGACCATAGTGCGATTGATCAACCTAAGGATATTATTCTTGAGTTTCAGAATCTATATCCATATCTCTATTATGGTCTAGAAGACCCTTCCATAATAGAGGAGTTGATAGGGATGATTTAATGGGACTTTAACCTCGTTGAGTATCCTGAGTCGTTGATGGTCTGGTTTTTACCTTTCATGCTGGAAGGTTCACCATGGATGTGGTGGAAGTCGGTGTCTCAAAAGAAACCTCGTTAAGAGCTTCCATGGGAGTTTTTCCATGAATTATTCATTCTTCAGTATTTCATTGACAAAGAAAGGGTGATAAATAATATGGAGATGTGTTATCTGCAGCAGGGTGATGGATCTGTGTTGGAGTATTTCCAGTGCTTTGTGGAGCTAGTCCCTTATAATTCATGGTATGGCACAAATGACTCCATGAAGGCTCAATGATTTGAAGCGAGTCTCAATCCTAATATTCAATCGAAGGCTTTAGCGTCCAACCTAACATTGTGTGCCAGTGTGGAAATAAAATCATTTCATGTCGAAGCCGTGGTGGAGGTTGTTCATGAAGTAGTCGTCCCTCGATCAATTTCTATGAGTATTAGTGAAGATTCTGTAATGGAAATGAGGAAGTGATTGGACATTGATGGAGTGAGTCATGGAATCAAAAGGAATCATAATATTTCATTAACCACTTCAAAGTGAGATATCCTTGTGTTTTATCAGTACGGAAAGGCGGTTCACAAAAATTCGTCATGTACAAATGCTTTGAAGCCCTTCCAGGCCTGTAGACACTTGGGTCACTTTTGGCGATTTTGTCAGTGCGTTTCTAGAAAGCTTCATAGAGGATATTCTCAAAATTTATGTCATGTAGGGTTTTAATTTAATGTATCTTGTGAATGTTTCCTTCTAGTGTAAGGGATTTTTTATCGTTGTAGTTGTATTGATGGTGTTTTGGGTTTTGAAATGTATGGGAATGTCGTGGTTCTTTCGATGAACTCTTTCTTTCAAGGCCAGCGTGATTTTATTTCAAAATTTTGTCCATCCATTTGTCAAATAAAATTATGTATGTTTATTATATGGATTATCAGAACCTAACTGTGAGGCAAGAGATGCTTCATCCATCAGTTCTAAATCCAAAATAACTTAGAGTTAAGCTGTTGTGTAGTCAAGAACCTCAGTGGAATTATGAGGATCATGGTTAAGCTTGTTCCTCTATCATTTAGAGAGATAGTTTTAGCGTTTCTATTATAGTTCCCCATCATTTTAAATTCCCTATTATTGAAAGATCAGTATGGACATATCAATCACAAAATGTTAGTAATTTTTCCTTTTTGGATGCGAGTTGTCGATCGGTGTTCAAGTGTGGACTACCATGTGAACCATTTGCAGCTTTTTTATGTTTCTATCCAAAAGTGATGAGTCATGAGTAGTTTTACTTCATAGTTTCATGGATTTGGACCTTGGGACCTCCTCCTCACACTTGGGGTGATGGTTTTTATTTCGTATAGAGTTTTCTATTCAGCTCTTATCCAATTCGGACATGAGATTGATTTAAATTTTCATGCAATGTTTCTTTTAGCTTTAGTAAGGCTTGGTGAAGGTCTATATCAGTTTTCCATTTAATAGCTTGTAGGTTGGTTTTTTGTGGTGGGGAGATCCACCATGGTTCTCTTTGAGTTTTATCTTAAGATTTTTCTAGATTCAAGTTTAATTCATATAGTTGAGAGTCCGTTACATTCTCCCCTCTACCAGTTATTTGTTTTAGGCAATGAGGTTGAGTCTCGTTGATTTTTGATGGGATGTATTTGGGTTAAAAGGTTAGATCAGGTTTTTTTGGGATTCATCGGTGTTTATCGATCAGATGGATAGTTTTGTAGATTTTTGGGTGTAAATATCATTATGGGGGGGGGGGGATTGTCACAACATGAATCATGTGTTTAATTTATTTTATTATTTTCTATCTTTAAATATTTTGGTTGGGGTTGAGATGAGTCCCAGATAAAATATTTATTTTTTTATATTAACAACTATACATTTCGGTGTTGACGTCATTAATCGCATGGGCAGAGCACGATTTGGATGCTGAGCAGCTTCACCTTGTAAATTGCGTGGCCGTCCGTACTCAGAAAATGAAAATAAATAAATTTTTTAATTAAATAAAACATTAATTGTTTCATTTAAATTTTTTATTATCGTTACAAAAATAATTTATTATTAAAATTATATGACTAACTTTATTTTTTTATTATATCATTATGATTATTATTTATTATGATTATGATTATGATTATTATGTTTTATTAACCTTTTTTTAGTTTTTCTAATTGTTAGAGAGTTTGTTTTAAAAAAATGAAGGAAAAAAGTGGAAACCCTAGTGGCCATCCTCCCTTCTTCACAAGACAGGGACCCGACCACCATCCCCCTCCTTGTGTGTGAGAAGCATGAGAATACTCCCCTATATGCACCACCTCCTCTACAGTGATGTACCCCACTGGCCTCAAGCCTCTCTTATTTCTTCCCAGTTCGGTAGTCCGCCGCCCCCTTCAACAAGGTTGCAACCCTTGTTACCCCTTATTCAGTGCTCAACCGGAGTGCATCTCAGCACCCCACTCTAACCCTATTTTCTCGCTTCTAGTGAAAAAGGATGCAGCTTCCATTTTCTCCTCCCACCCTCTCGCCCTCCCATAGCAGTAGCCCAATGCCATGCCCCCTTCTACTTAAAACGGTGCCGCTCACTTCTCCCTACGCTCTGGTATCGCCTCCCATCGTGACTAGAGCCTCCCCCGACCCTCTAACTACGCATCTTCGCACTCAACCTCCCCCTCTTTCACTAGTTCTGATGCATCACCTACAATGGTGATCACCGATGAACCCCCTGCTCCTCGGAGCGACCTTCCCCGGACGGCTTTCCATCTGTCATTCACCGCTATGGCGACCAGACCCTCATTCAACCTCATTCAGCTGGCAACCTCCTTTTTCCGACCTCCTCTGCTGGCCATAGTCTCTCCAGCCGACCCATAACCCCCCGAAGTCCTCTCATCCACCTCTTATCTAGCCTCTGAGGAAGCCCTTATCCTTGACGGCGCCACCCCTGCCAGCACACACCCTACCGAAGCACACCCTACCAGCGTCATTATGGCCTTCCCACACCCTGACAACATCATTCCAACAAACGCGCTACCACCCTTCTGGTGCGACTCCCGTGTGGTGAGCTTCCTTTGAAAAGGATTGTGGTTTCTGATAATAGAGATTTTTATTTTTGTGTCTGATCATGACCCATTTCATTTGATATATTTTTTGGGGGGTTAAGATGGCTTCCATGGGATGTGATTTAGGTCGGGATGGTTCTCTCACTAGTTTCAAGTTTGCGTTGTTGTCGTGCTTCAGTCTCGAGGTAGGTTTCTCAATGTGATTTCCTTTAAAATTTTATTTCATATATATTTATTTTGTTTTCATACTATAATTTTCCTAATTATTGATGTCAAATTTGTTGCTAAATTATTTGGTGTGGGAATTGATATTTCAATTCATATTGTGTGAAAAATGTTGCCATTTTGTTATGATTGCATGCATATTTGTTTGATAAAATATTTTATTAATTTCGCACATGGACTATCAATTTGAAAAAGTTTGGGTCATGAAATATGGTGTTTACACATGGTTTAGTCTTAATTTAAAACTATTTTAGTAAATGTTAATGTGTCACTGATAAATTGCCCAGTAGGCTGTTATGGTTTATTTGGGATATAAAATGTTTTAGTATGGTTTTATAAAAAAATATAGGCAGCAAACAACATATCATTTTGAGTCTCTTTAAATGGTTTCAAACTGGTTTTGGTTTTAAAAGGAAATGATATTTTATAAAAGGTTGTGGAAGAGCAAGTGGTGGCCTTGCCCCTTTTTTGGAAAAATTGTTTTTTCTATTAAAAGTTCTGGTTTGTGAAATTTTTTTACTCCCTGTTTGGCACATTTGAAAAATTATGAGATTTTATTGATGAAAACCCTCTTTATATGACTCTCTTTCCATAGTTGTGACTAATTTTCTGGGTGGCCCATGCTTAGAGGATCTTGGGTGATTGAATGGTTTAAAGGAAATAGGTAATCCCATAGAGTGGCTCAAGGTGATGCTTTTTGTAATTTATTTATTGTATATATTTATATTTTTTATTAGATTCTAGGCTGGCATTCATTGTATCACCACTATTATATACTTGAGACATAAGAACCTGGAATATTGAAAAAACCTTCTGAGAATGATTGTTGTGCTGGTAGGTTATGGTACTGACCAGTGGCCCCTAGTAGGTTGATATATATTGGGTTTATTATTATGGGATCAGGCCCCTTAATCAGTCATAATTTAGGGGGGATGGGTGTTTGGGTGTTTTGATTTTCATCGTGTGTGGAATTCCAACAGGGATGGAGTCTCATGTATTAGTACATTTAGGTTTGTTATTGATATCCTGGGTTCATCTTTGACTACTCAATTTTACTACTTACAGTGTTGAATGTGTTACTTGTATGTATATTTTCTTTTCATTTCCCATGTTGTGAAACTACTATATCTCTTTCATGTGTAATGTTTTTACTATAAAGTGATTTTTGGTTTTAATATGTCTTATGAAAACTATTTTCCATGAAAAGTGTTTTATTCTTTTTGTGAAAATTGAAAATGTAAAAATCACATTGCCTTTGAAAATGAAAATGTCTTACAAAAATAATGACTTTGGTTTTTGAGAAATTAAATAGTGTAATGAATTATATTTTGTTTTTATGTAACATGTCGAATACAATAATTGTATACATTTTAGTTCAAAGTTGAAAATGATTGCTTCTTCTATTTTAGAGGAAGTGCATTGAGAATAGATTATCGGGCTAGCCAAATGAGTTTTAATACTCATACCTATAGTTCATTTATGTTTTATTTCCTTTGTAAGGTTCCATCAGGGGTTTTTTTCCTTGGGAGACGTTCGGTTGTGAGTTGGAGAATGACCCGCAAGGTCACACAGAGACAGTGGTTGTCCCGCTCGGTTAGTTTTTTTCATCAGTTATTGTTTAGCCGCTTTATTTGGTTTATGTATCCTGATATTATCTTTATTATTTACTCTAATTTTATTTATTTTTATTGAGAAGAAATGTTTCCAGTCACTATGTCTATGCCTCAGTGCTTTTCTCCAACCCGAGAGAATCGGGAACACCTCTCGGGCCCTCCCGCGGATCTGCTTGGGTGACTTGTTCAGGGTCAACCCGGGTTGGTTCATGATAATCTCACCTTCCCTTAGAAAATATATGGAGGTCAATATTTTCAAAATAAAATATCTCATAGGATCTCTTATTATGTATAATGAAGAGACATAATATGAACATAGAGGGAATAGATCGCCTAAGAAGGGTAATGTCACTCTAGAAGTTTCAATGACAAAGGATGAATGGAATAAAAAATTAATTCAAGTGGATGAGTCAGATGGTGATGATTACTAATGTAGTTATTCTTTATATGGTGATCATTATCAATTTCTAGAAGGTCTAAAATATTATATATCATGATTTTTTTTTCAAAAACTCATCACCAAGAAAATAATATTGATGGAAATAATAAGGATGTAAGTTTCCATGAATTAAAAAATATTATGCCTATAAAACTAGATTGTGCACAACTACAAGCAGACAATTTCTTGGAATAGTATTTGAAAATTGGTGGATACAGAAAAAATAAAAAATTCAATGAAATCACAAATGAGTTCTTCAGTATGTTGTAGTGATGTCACATCTTCAGAATCATAATATGGAAATTATAATCATAAGTCTAACATGTGTTTTATGTCATATTCATATGAGGTACACTTTTATAATTCTTCTTATCAAAAATTTTAATCTAAAAAATTAAAATTACTCATATGAGGTTTTAAATGACTATTATAATATCCTAGAATGAAAATAAAAATATTAAAAAAGGAAAAATACTCTAAAAAATAATAATGTTATTTTAATATAAAAAGGATAATTAAATACCCAGATTTTAGAATTGAAAATTAAGTATAAATTTAATTCAGTTCCTTGTATTGAATAATTTAATATTATTCTGTGCCTGTAATGTATAATTAAATTTTTTTAATATGATTCATGTTTTCTCACAATAGTCATAAACTATTTGAATTGGATTCATGGAAAAAATATGCATAATTAAAATATTTGTTGAATAGGAGGCCTGAGTGGGAATCTAAAGCTTCACAAAAACTATTTTGTGCCTTTTTTGAATAAAAAGGCCTCTATAATGCTACTGGTTTTAATAATTTATATTTCAAACACTATGATAAATAAATTAGACTCAATGACCGAAAATTATATGGTGTCAAACAATTTTTTATTTCAAAAGGTTTTCATTATTTATTTATTGATTTTATAGAAAAAAAATATATATTTGGATTCTGAAATAATTAGTTTCTAATATTATTAGTTTCAAGAAAATATGGGTATCAAATAATTTCTTGTGTGATTTGAATTTATTGGGGACATTTTTTAATATCATCCATAAAATGTTATATATAGAATTGGATGATGAAGGCATATGAGTGGATATTTCCATAATATTCATTGATTATCTAAAACTGAAGGTGGTTATGAAACTTTTGGTGATAATGACTAAAGAAATATTATTTGATTTATATCAATTGGAAATAAAAATGAATTCCTTGTAAAACAAATTCATTATTTGAAAGGATTCAAGAACATCCTGATCATTATTTTGAAAATTTTTTATGATGTATATTTATTTTCAAATAATTCTATTTTTAATGAAAAATGTTAATAATATTAATTCTCCTAGAATGGAGAAATTATAAAATCTTGATCCTAATAATTTTATTATAAAAAAGTCAACAAAATAAATGATGAATTGATTCAATCTTTTATTTAACATAGAAAATTGGAAAATTTTATTGTTTATTACTTTAGTATATTTTCCCAAAAGAATTTATTTATTTATTTAAATAATCATAAATGGAGAAAAATGAAACTATGTGACACATGTTAAATGTGAAATAAATATAAAGAATCATTTAATCAATTATAGAGGATGATACTTATATACCCCTAAATCTATATCATATATGTTTTTTGTGATAGGTAAACGAATAATGTTAAGAGGGACGATTTTTTATGTGACCTTTTATGATTATAATAGATTTATATGGGTTTTATTTTTGGGTGTCAGGAGTGAATATTATTTTTTATCTTATAATATTTGTATATTTTTTCAAGTAGATATATATTTAAAAATTCTTTCCTTAAAAATTGGCCACAAATGATAATTTTAAAACCATATTTTCAATTATAGTTGTTCAAAATGGATTATAAAACAAGTATTTTTCTTATCATAAGACACCTAATAAACAAGTAATATATATTTTTATAATCTCCGATGAATGGTGAACTTGGAAATGAATCTCATCGCGTGGTGGAGACGGTAATCCATACGTACACACGAGTGAAAATATCATTCTTTTGATATTAAAATAATATATAATTGGTTGGTATATCATATATACAGAATCCCTATCATGTTATATTTATTATTTACATAATATACACATCATTATTATACCCATCCAAATAATAATTTATTGAATAACAATTACACCACGACGTGGAGACGATAAGTCGTACGTACACACATATGGTGAAATGTCATTCAAAGGGTGAATAGAATAATGAATTTGGTTGTACCATAATTATAATAACATCACGGTATATAGAATATAATGGAGTTATTATTTTATAATGGAAACAACAAAGAAAAAGGAAGTGGAAGAAGAAAGGAACTTGAAAGGGGGTGGTGAAATCATTACCTCTTCTTCGGGTTCTTCCTTTTGATTTGATCAAAATTTCTCTTTAAGTTGTCTTTCTGATTAAAGTAATGACTCTAGGATGAAGGGACGACTGTTGAGATGTTATTTAGATAGAGTTTGGCCGAACCAAAATGCATTGAAGGTATGAATTTGAGAGAAGGGTGAGTGCCCTTTTATAAGAGGGGTGAGGGGCACCTTTGGAAAAGATAGAAATATTATTTTATAATAAATTCATATTCGGTTTCTAATGTCCTCAAAGTAGATTATTTAAAGGTTAAGGTGGGTATAGGTCTAAAACCACTCAACCAATAGGTTTTAGATCGGTTTGTGTCACTATATTGACCTTATCTTTTAGTTTTAACTCTTCGTTAATTAGTTTGACATTTACCATGTATCTTTGAATTTTTATATTATATGGTTAATAAACATACTATAAAATTTCAATCGACCCCAAGTGGTCCACTAATGATACACCTATCATGATATAAGTCCTCTAGACAGACCTTAGATTTCTAGGAATAGAATATCAATTAATAATATAATATTTGTTTTAAAAACTATTTTATATCAATTTTGAAGCTATTTGGTATTTTGTTTTTGGGAAAGTCATCACAACTTGATTACTTCAAAAGAAATATACATTGAATCAGCCCTAACATTTCATAGTCACTTATAAAATTTGTGGATGTCATGAAAACTTTTAAATTATATTTATTTTAATATTTATAATACAATTTATTTGTTTCGTTCATTAATAAGGTAATTACTGCATCATCGTTGTGTCATAAATAAATTATATTATTTCTTGCCTAAAAATTATAAATAAAATACCATGATGGAGGAAATCCTTTTAGATTTATAATGAATATTTATAATCAAATTTATCTTATGTATAACTTTATATTAAAAATGTATTAGTTATTAAACATCGATTTTAACTCTTTTAACTCTTCTTTGAATTAAATAATAATAAATGTCCTAATCTAATCCAAGTGACCAAAGAGCTTCATATTTTATTCCTAAGGTTGTTTTTGGTCGAATTATACTTATCCAATAGAATTAAGACATGTTTTAGGGTAATATTAATATCATTTTTACCATTAATTACCCTATTTACTTTTAACCGTGGTAAATAAAAGTATAAAGTTACTATTCACCAAAAATTATTTTAATCTTATTGAACCAAATTTTACTCCTATATATTAATGGTGTCTCTATGATTTTTTAAATTCCACTCATAGAAGCGGTAAAATTATGTTTTATGTGAATTTTCAAATTCTTTTAGGAGATGGGTAAAAGACGTTGAAAAGTTCAATAAAATTTTTATATATCTAAAATTATTGTAAACTAACTCCAATTAATTAAATTGAACCTATATAGATATTATGTATCTATTTTGAACTAAAATAAAATATATTAAAATAAATAATTATTTAAATAAAAATTCGGTTTTAAAATATAACTTAGTGTTTTTCACTATTCATCAAAAATTAAATGTTTTCAGAAAAATACCAAAAATTCAACCTAAGATAATTTTGATATTAAAAATTCAATAATGAAGTCTATTTTACCAAATTAAAACCATATAAGTTTTATTTATTAATTTCAAATTAATTCCCACTGTCAAAACCAAAAGGCGTATTTTTAAGAAATAATAACTATCAAAAGTTTGACACTTGCTTATGTCCAATTTCAAAGTGAAATTACATACAATGACCATCATTGGATTAAATGGTAAAAATATAATCTATTTATATATCCAAAACATAAAATTTATTAATTTAACACTATAAATTATTTTGTTAAAAAAGTGGTTTTCAGTTAAAATATAGTATTTTTCACTATTCACCCAAATATAAAAGTTATCAGAAAAACACCAAAACATTATTGAAATTAAAATCTTATGTCCCGATTCTGAAAAATAAGTTTATTTTGTCAAATTTAATATATAAAAGTTTCAAATATTGGATTTAAAAAGGCTTCACCATTAAATGGCGGTAAAATTGCATTTTTTGAAAAATACTTCTTTTATCTAAAAAAATGTATTTGTTCTTAAATTATGTCTAAGAAACTCATAATATGGACTCCAAAATTATAAGGATTGTATAAAGTTCAAAATTTTGTTAATACTATTAATAACCGCTTTTGAACGCCTAGGTTGGTAAGTCTTGGTGCGCTTGAACTCGATGTTGCGTGTAGTGTAAGTTATTGAATTATATTGAAGAGATAACGTACTATGAAATCTTGGGGTGTTATAGTGAATTAATGTTGGTGAATTGAGTTCTCGATAAAATTTCTAGTATCAACTTTTTTAGATAAAATAAAAAAAAAATTAAAAAAAATTCCTAGTTGATCAAAAGAATACATTGATATACATTTGATCTTCTAAAAGTTTCCCAATGATAGATTATTGTTCATTTAGAAAAATATAAAAAATTATAACATCTTTTGAAATATATTTTATAAAAAAAAATCATCATATAAATACAAGTTAAAACTAACTATCAAATTACTAGTTTTGTTAGCCTATTAAAACTATATACAGTTAGAGATTTCAAATAAAGAAAAAAAATTAAACACACAGTGGAATAAAGAAGATGTTCTACGTTATGATGAGTGCCAATCCCCTCCTCCTAACATTCACTCACTGCCAAGAAGATTATATAACAATAATATAGCTCACAACCTGAATCTATTATAAAATTCAATTGATTACATGCAATCCACAATCAATGAAACTTTTATAGTTATACATGAGATGTAAAACAAATATAGGGAACATAAGAAAAACTTCTGAAAATACCATGGGTAAAAAGATGAAATATGACATAAAATAATATCAGGTATTCTCTAGTTATATCAGAAGAGGCAGTGTGTGATAATAAAAAAATAAAAAATACACAAAAAAAATAAATGAAAAAGAGAGAGAGAAATGAATAATATATACATAAGGCAATTTTACTCAGTATGTAGTTTTTTATATGATTAGGTGTCCTCAAATATGGCTCTGTGAAAAGCCGGAATTGCTTCTCTGATTTTTTTGTAAAACATAGATTCAAAATGGTTCCCTTTTTTGTTTTTAGAAATGTTTCATGGTCTTCAATGAGTTTCTATCTATTATAGTTGAATGTTACTAGGTATTAGAATTTATGATATCATGTGGTGATCCTTCTAGTATTCAAAAATTTAAAACATATTAATCATCTATTTTATTATGTTAATTATCCATTCATGAGGGGTTTTTTAGAATAAAAATACTTGCATGCGCCAATTGAAGAATAATCATCCATATATTATCAATCCTCATACTATCATACTATTTAATTAATGTGTCTTTGCAATATTTTAGAATATAATCATAAAATTACCATTTTCATTAATTTCATTAATATTTCTATTGGGGGATTTTAATAAAAATTAGAAAAAGAAATGACGGTGACTCAAATCGGGTGGTGGGCCATACTGGATTAGGTTAAAACTGAAAGTGATTCATTTATAGAAATTATTACTTCTAGCATTGTATCATTTTTTCTAATTGTGAATCGTGTTGGCGGTGACTTAATTAGCTGGTATCTCATCTTGGTAGTGACTCTGTCTAGCAGAACCTTATGCGGCAGTGACACATTTTATCTAATTATAAGACAATTCGTGTAGTGATTTAGCCTTGTGGTGACTCACATTAACTAAAAGTGAGTCATGTTTGGTAGTGGCTCATGTCTAAAACACAGAGAAATTTCATCAATTTTTTATTACATAAAATTCAATCATAAAAGAGTAATCTCTTTATAAATATAACAAACCTGATTTGTGAACCTTAAAATAAATATATTCTAATAGTAATCAAGATGAACATAAAACTTCTTCAGAACCCATAATACATCATAATGAAAATTGATTAGGGACAACTCAAATTCAAAATGTTGATTGGTAAATTATTATTTCTCCCCATGATATATATATAAATATATATTCCAATCTGAAAATAATATACATGAGATCACCTTGTGTTTATCATGATATGTTTTATTATTATTAATCATAATAGATAATATATAACCAATCCATAAATAAGATCTTCTTTAGCATATCATATACATTATAATTCTATATTTTCCTTGGGGTTTTTTTCACATTAAGTGGTAGTTTATTCTAATTACATATCTATGATATTACTTCCATATCATTAAGTGATTTTCATAAAGACCAAAAAAATAATAATTTAGTGAGTGTTATTTTTAAATAATTTCCTTTCAAATTATTAATTGACTTATGAATCATATTTCTAATTTTTAACACATTTAACAAAGTAAATATTTTCAAAACTCCACAATATCCCTTGTTACAATGATTAAAACACCTTTTATATATTTCTAAGAACAGATAGTTTATCATTTTATTTATACATGAAAGTGATTCCATATAAATTTTCAATTTATTTATTTCCATTACTAATTTAACTCATTAAATTAATTAATTTCGAATATAAAATAAACCATTTTGGTTGTAAAGTGACATTAAATTTGATTTTTTTATAGAATAATCATTATTTTTTTATTTTTTTTTATTTTATTGAATGATTAAACATACTCCATATAGTATATATACCCTATATTATTTTTATAATATCATTATATGATATAAAAACCCATTTTTTGTGAGTACCTATTATTTCTTTAAGTATAAATATTTTATTAAAAACTAATATTCCTGTAAAGACCCGTAAAATTCAAGGAAATTTTATTTCTTAATTTTCGTTGGAATTTTACAAGAACGCAGTTTCTGACGGCACCTGATTCCGAGACCGGGTGTGCCCGGAATCATTTTCCGAAGTTTGGCTTGTGTACGTTCAGTGAACGAACGAGTGGGGTTTTCAAACTTTTGAACCGGTGCTCAGAATCGAATTTTGAGGGCACCGATGGAATCGCAGCGCCGATATTTTCTAAGAAACACCTCTTCCGGAGATGCGTTTTCTTGGGTCTGGTTTTTAATTTTTGGGTTAAGTGAATAAAATAAAATAAAGTGGTGTGAAAACTTTATTTTATTTCACTTAAAGCCACATAAAATCCACTTAAGCTATGTTGAAGCGGATAGGGTGGAACCCAAAATATCCTACCCTCTTGGTAGGATATTTGTGAGGTGGGGCCTACACGAGCCCCACCATTTCTTTTTTCTAAGTAATGCACCCGCGAAAACTCCCCTATAATGAAATTCAACTGGTGCATTTTCTAAAACTCTTAACGCCCCTATTAAATGAAATGTTAAGTCGTTACCATTAACTCACCCCATTAATGGTTCGTTTCTTAACCTGTTTTTCAAATTGTTGGCATGTAATAAAATAAGACCAACACACGATTTTCTTGGGTGCGGATTGTTGAGAGGATTTGGAGAAGCTCAATCTTCATCCTTCTTCACGAAGAACACAAAGAATGCGAAGAACGCTGGCCTTCGACGAATGGCAACGAAGAACGCCGAACCTTCGGAGATCGACGACGCGATGCCTTGTTCTGTGACCCCGACGATTCTCCTTCAACGACGCTTCTTCCACGACATTTCTTCGCCGCAACAATCTCCGATCATCAACTGCTTGAGGTAAGAGATTACAGATCTTGTAAATTTCCTTTGTGGATTTTATCCTCAACATGGATTTAATTCGTGAAATTAAATCTATGTGTTTTCTTTAACCCTCGGAGATCGTCGACACGACGCCGTATACCGCGACGACGCGACTCCCTTCCACGACGCGACGATCCTCTTCTTCTGCGACGGTCAATCCCGCGAAGAACTCACGTTCGACGAAAACGATGAGGTAGGGGTTGTTTCATTTAAATCTTTGTGATTTATACCCGTAGCGTTGATTAAATAATTGTTGTGAGACTTTTAAACCGCTAACGCGGTGGGTGAGGACTAACGAGCAAGTCTGAACTCACCGCCCCTTTCGTTCTTGATGTGCGAAATGGAGGACATCGACAAAGTAGACCGCACGGGTGACGCGGGGTCCTCGTAGTGATGAACGGACCCCGGGAGGACCTTTGGCGAAGACGACATAATTTTCCGACCACCAGAACTCTTCCGGTGGTCCGCGGAGCAAACCGCCCGGCGCGCCGCCGTGGAGATCCGCCATGGCTGAAGCCGCAGCGGTGGGCCGGCCATCCTGCGACCGTGTGGGACCGGCGCAGGAGAATGTGACGTGGCCGGCTGCCGCATTGGCTGGCAAGGGTAGCCCCACGTGGGGCCGCGACATCCTCACGCGGGGGCAGCGCGCCCCCCGCCCGCGGCTCGACCGTAACAGCCGAGCCAACCCGCTGGCCAACCGGCCAGCCGGGCCATGCCCTGGCAGAGCCGGGCGGGGTCGTGCCCAGCCGGGTTGGACCCGGACCCGGGTTGGGTCGACCCGGTTCGGGCTGACACAGGGGGGTTGGGCCGGGTCGGTCCGGGCCCAGACCCCCCGTTTTGGGACCTTTTCGGTCTTTTGCACGTATCTTGAGCTACGAGCCTCCGATTGACGTACCGTCAGTGGAGATGCGATCCGTGGATCAAGACGGTCATTTTGGTATATCACACTCAAGGTTTCGGAGTACATGGGGTTTGGATGGGTCGGTTCGCACACGAAACCAACCGGGCCCTCGGAGCGGAAACACTTATATATTGAGCTCCGGACGTCCGATTGACATACCGTCGACTTTGATGGATTCTTATAAGTGAGATGGATTTTTTTTGGCTTACACAGCCCGAAGTTTGGATGCAGGTGGAGTACGGTCGGGTTGGATTTGCCTTAAAAACCAACCAGGCCCCTGGAAAGAAAAAGCCAATAACTCTCAGACCGGGCATCCGATTGATGCGCCGTCTGCGACGTTGAGTTCCTGTTGATGATATGGAACTTTTGGACACATCAACTATAGACTATGTGTCAGTTGATGTATTGGCCTCTCGGCTCGTGGAGCGGACCCTCCCGAACGAGCTTGCGGTGTGCGGGAACCCTAGAGATGGCTGCTACTGCTACTGTGACGACGACGACTGTACAGAGATCCTCAGTGGATTCGACGACAAAGACTACAGCACTCAGTGATCCTTTGTGGGTCAGTGCTACCGAATCTGTGTGGGTCTGATCCTGTGTGGGTCAGCGCTCAGCGGTCCTGTGTGGGCCAGCGCCTACAGATCCTGTGTGGGTCTGATCTTGTGTGGGTATTTGAGGGGGTTAGATACCTATCAATCTTGTGTGGGTCAGATCCTTTGTTGGTCATTGCAGGGGTTAGTTACCTATCGATCCATTGTGGGTCAGATCCTTTGTGGGTCATTGCAGGGGTTAGTACCTATCGATCTTTTGTGGGTCCGATGGCTTAGATGAATCAGTGGCAATATGTGGTCATCTTTATCGTCATATGAAGAAGTATACCTGTGTGAGATGAATCCTATTTTTCATTCCTATGTGGATTGTGTTGTGCTATCCTATGTGGATTTACGTTTTGGTTTTCTGTGTGGACTAGGTTGTACTTGGGCTCGGATGTTAGAGCCGAACGAGAATTGATGACTTAGGTATATATATGGTCATATACCTAAGAAGTGTCGGATGTTACATCGTGATTGTATCTTTCCATTGTGGATTATCCTTTGTGGATTCTGGGAGACCTTCGGGGGTCTCGTGGTCCCTACTGAGTAGCTTATACTCAGCCCTGCATGGGCTATGCCCGCACTACGTTGGGGTGGTTGCAGACGACAGACAACGCTGATCGTGGTTGAGGCTTACGGAGCAGGACGGTACCTGGAGGTGGACCACTGGGTAGGACGTACTCAGATCGGTTGGCTGGACCCAAGGAGCAGTGGAGGCTATATATACCCACCCGTCAGGTGGGATTTCTAGTGGACAACTCGACGTTGCGGCTTTACTTTTCATTTGCTGTTTTCCCTTTCCATTTGTACTTTACTTTCAGTTTGGGTTTGTATACTGGACCACTTACTTTTCCGCACTTACTGGTGTACCAGTTTTTACTTAGTGTTTACTTCTGCCTTCTTGCTCTGTGGTGTTTGTGGTTTACTTTAAAAAGGGAATGCCTTCCCTTTTACCGGGATTTATGCCTTGGTGCTAGTCGCCTGCCCCGGGCCTATAGAAGGCGGGCTTGGGGTAGTCACGGCATGGGCCCCGAGGACCGGTCTTGACAAATTGGTATCACAGGAGTTCGGTTCTACCATAGATTCTGATCATTCATCTATGTGAAGAAATAGTGTTTAGCGTAGTGGGTGTGGTTATCAGTCCAGGGAGTCCAGTGTTGGTGCGGCAGCCGACATATCCATACACCAGGACCCTGACTTCTGATTTCCGACTTAATGCACAAAAACATTGATTTCTTGTGTGTTTCAAGTTTTCTTTGTGATTAATTTGTATCAGCTCACCAGGTATACTGTTCTGACCGTGGAGCACCTGTTTCCTTTTCAGGATGGCCCCACGACGACAGCCAGCTAGGGTTCCGAGAGTTGTACATGACGACATCCCACCAGGCGACGAGGCCTTGGTGCAGGGCCCTTTGACAGTTGAGGCACCGACGATACCTCTACCCGCCGAGCCACCGATGCTTCCATCCCCAGCCGCTGACGATGCACGTTGTCTTAGTGCACTGCATGAGTTCCAGCACCAGAGACCGCCCAGGTTCTGCGGGGAGACGGACCCCCAGGTAGCCGAGGACTGGCTGGAGGTAGTGGTACGAGTTTTCCGGTTAGTGAGGACACCAGCAGACCTCATGGTGATCCTCGCGGCGAGCCTACTGCACGCAGCAGCGGGCCGATGGTGGAGCTTGATGCTCCAGGTGGACGATGATTCATCTATTCTCTAGAAGGACTTTGAGAGCCTCTTCCGCTCAGAGTTCACCTCGTCTACCCTCCGTGCGGTGCGCATCCAGGAACTTCTTCAGCTGCGGTAGGGCAGCTTTACGGTCGCCCAGTACTCGGCGAGATTTACTGATCTCTCGCACTACTCAACAGACATGGTACAAGACCCATTATTCCTGGACTGGACCTTTGAACAGGGATTGAGACACAAGATCAGGGCATCGCTGATATCCCTCAGCATTTTGACCCAGGCAGGAGTACTGGAGTGAGCCCTTTTGATCGAGAGATTTCTTGCTAAGCCTTCTTCAGCAGCGAAGCCTACCGCAGGTCGGCATGTAGCAGAGTCTTCTACAGAAGGCAGCCGACGGATGACTCAAGGGTCCAGGTAGACCAGACCTACTCGTATACGACCTGAGGACATTGGCTCAGCAATGCGGAGAACACATCGTGGAGCCAGTCTTTTGAGAGGCAGGCAGTGCTACACATGCAGCGGGCAAGGCTACATGGCTCGTGACTGCCCGACCCACCGTGCCGAGGAGTAGTAGACGGTTGAGGGGTCACCCAGGCAGATGTAGAGGGTCAACCATGGTGGTCCGCCGGGAGCAGGAGAACGAGTCAGATGAGCTGGCCGAGTAGTAGGTGGTGGGCGACGCTTTGAGGCTCTACCACCACCACCAACGAGAGGTCCACCCCGGCCATAGGGACCTGGCTGGCAGAGACAGGCACAACTCCAGGCAGTGGAGGCCTACGACCACAGCGCACCCGAGATGATTCGAGGTACTATCTGTGTCTATTCCACCCTTGTTGCAGTTCTTATAGACAATGGATAAAGTCACTCTTTCATAGCCGCTGCCCTTGTTCGGAGCTCGGAGATTCTGACAGATCTGTTGGCTCGATCCTTACAGCTAGAGACTCCTACGGGAGCAGACTCGCTGATTACGCACCGGTGCCAGCAGTGTGAGCTTACTCTAGGAGGCGAGAGCATCAGCTGGGATCTTCTTGTAGCGGCGTCGAGGCCTTACAACGTCATCTTGGGCATGGATTGGTTATCTGTAGTCCATGCTCAGATTGACTGTATTTGGCGCAAGGTGCGATGTGTACGCACCGACGGGAGCAGGATCACCTTCACCGGCGAGAAGGGAGCCTTCGCAGAATAGGATGGACTTCCGCAGAGGATAGGACACCCCATCACTCATAAGTTGGCTAGCCTCATCCTAGGAGCATTTGACATACAGAGTCCTGGTTTTCCTGCAGTGGTGGATCAGTATGTGGATGTATTTTCCGACGACGTTCCAGGGCTACCTCCTCGCAGAGAGGTAGACTTTTATATTGACCTATACCCCGGGACAACCCCGATATCGACTCCAGTGTATCGGATGGCCTCCGCTGAGCATCGAGAGCTATGGGTACAGTTGGAGGACTTGCAGGGAAAGGGATTCATCCGACCCAGTGTATCACCCTAGGCTTCCTCGATATTGTTTGCCAAGAAGGCGGACGGGATCTTGCGACTTTGTGTCGACTATCGTCACCTGAACCAGGTGACGGTGAGGAACAAGTATCCGCTACCGAGGATTGATGACCTCTTCGATCAGCTCAAGGGAGCACGGTGGTTCTCAAAGATAGACCTCAGGTCAAGCTATCATCAGCTCAGAGTTCGGGACGAGGACGTGCAGAAGACGACCTTCAGATGTCGGTATGGCCACTATGAGTTCTTGGTTATGTCATTCGGTGTAACCAATGCTCCAGAAGTGTTCATGGGCCTCATGAACAGGATCTTTCAGCAATACCTTGATCGATTTGTCATAGTATTCATCGACGACATTTTGATATACTCGACCACTGAGGAGGAGCACGCCTACCACTTAAGGGTTGTACTAGACACACTCCGAGAGAACCATCTTTATTGAAAGCTCTCGAAGTTTCAGTTCTGGTTACGTGAGGTCCACTTCTTGGGGCATGTCATTTCTGAGGCGGGATTTGCGGTGGATCCTGTGAAGATCGAGGCAGTGCTAGCTTGGGAACCACCCAGGAGCGTGACGGAGGTGCGGAGTTTCTTGAGACTAGCTGGATACTATCAGAGATTTTTTCCAGACTTCTCCAGAGTTACGGCACCACTTTCAGCTTTGATGAAGAAGCAGAAACCCTTTTTGTGGTTAGACAGATGTCATCAGAGCTTACAGGAGCTGAGACAGAGATTGACCAACACCCATATCTCGAGGTTTCCTGAAAAGGGAGTAGGGTACGTAGTCTACTGCGATGCATCTGGGACCGGACTCGGATGTGTCTTGATGAAAGAGAAGGAAGTGATCGCCTATGGATCACGTAAATTGAGGCCGCATGAGTATAATTACGCTACCCATGACCTGGAGTTAGAAGCAGTGGTCTTCGCTCTGAAGATATGGCGACACTATCTGATGGGTGAGCGCATTACAGTCTTTTCTGACCATTAGAGTCTCAGGTTCATCTTTTCTTAAAAGTACCTGAACCTGAGAAAACGGCGATGTCTCAAGTTCCTCCAGGACTATGACTTTGAGATAGTCTATACTCTTGGGAAGGGGAAAGTGGTAGCCGATGCCCTCAGTATGAGGACGGGCATTCAGATACTTGAGGAGGCGACAGAGCAGCTATCCGCCTTGTAGATATCCTTCATGGATAGATATGGCACAACCTTCTTTCAGTCTCTCACAGTATCTCCTCCACTACTACAGCGGGTCAGAGAGGCACAGCGTGGGGACACTGACTGTGAGATGTGGCGTGCACAGATATCCTCAGGACAGGCACCTGATGGTTTCTCCTTCGGAGCAGAGCACAACATCCTTTTCAGAGGACGTACCTTGGTACCAGTTGCTTTACAAGAGGAGGTGCTGAGAGAGTTTCACACTTCCCCTTTGGTAGTACATCCTGGCGTGGAGAAGATGTACCAGGATCTCAGATGACAACACTGGTGGCCGGGCATGAAGAAGGCTGTGGCAGAGTCCGTTTCTCGATGCCTCACCTGCCAGTAGGTGAAGGTAGAGCACCAGGTACCAGCAGGCTTGGTACAGCCTTTGGAGGTCCCGGAGTGGATGTGGGATGGCATATCTATAGACTTTGTGACTGGACTTCTACGCACATCCAGAGGTCACGACTCCATTTGGGTGATTGTCGACCGACTCACCATGTCGGCTCACTTATTACCCATCAGAGAGCAGGGCTCAGTGGAGAGCTTGGGACATCTCTACATTCAGGTGATTGTACGGGTTCACGGTGTTCCATCATCTATCATCTCCATTCGAGATGCTCGATTTACTTCCCGTCTTTGGAAGGGGTTGCTAGAGGCGTTTGGGACGCAGCAACGTTTGAGCACTGCCTTTCACCCTCAGACGGATGGTCAGACGGAGAGAACCATTCAGACTCTCGAAGACATGCTCCGGGAATGTGTCCTTGACGTTGGTCGCAGTTGGGAGGACACCTACCCCTGGTGGAGTTCGCGTACAACAACATCTACCACTCCACCATCGGAATGGCTCCATACGAGGCGTTGTACAACCGACCATACAGATCTCCTTTGTGCTGGACAGACCCTGGGGAGTCAGCACTTGTGGGACTGGAGATGGTCCAGACCACGAAAGAGAAGGTCCAGGTCATCCAGGAGTGGATGAGGACAGCTCAGAGCTGGCAGAAGTCTTATGCTGACAGGAGGCGGAGGCCACTAGAGTTCGAGGATGGTAACCACGTCTTCTTGCATGTCTCACATCGACGTGGATTACAGAGATTTGGCCGAGGCAGCAAGTTGTCTCCACGCTTCATCGGACCATTCCAGGTCCTCAGCAGGATTGGCAAGGTGGCTTATCGCCTGGCTCTACCACCTCAGTTGCACCGGGTGCACGACGTCTTCCACGTATCTCAGCTGAGGAGATACGTGCACGACCCGACACATACCATTGACCATGGGGAGCTAGACATTGATGATGGGGAGACTTTTGCGAAGGTCCCGGTGGAGATCGAGGATCGACAGGAGTGGGTCCTATGTGGATGATGGATTCCTCTAGTGCAAATCAGATGGCAGCACGAGAACCTCCAGAAGAACACTTGGGAGCGGGAGGCTCAGATGCGTGCTCAGTACCCACATTTGTTTCCCTAGTTTATGATATATCATTACGGGGACGTAAAGCCCTGAGGTGGGAGTGATGTAAAGACCCGTAAAATTCAAGGACATATTTTTTCTTAATTATCTTTGGAATTTTACAAGAACGCAGTTTCTGACGGCACCTGATTCTGAGGCCCGGTGTGCCCGGAATCATTTTCCAAAGTTTGGCTCGGGTATGTTCAGTGAACAAACGAGCGGGTTTTTTAAACTTTTGAACCGGTGCTCGGAATCAAATTCCTAGGGCATCGATAGAATCGCAGCGCCGATATTTGCTTAGAAACGCCTCTTCCGGAGTTGCGTTTTCTCGGGTGTGGTTATTAATTTTTGGGGTTAAGTGAATAAAATAAAATAAAGTGGTGCGACAACTTTATTTTATTTCACTTAAAGCCACTTAAATCCACTTAAAATCCACTTAAGCTAAGTTGAAGCAGATAGGGTGGAACCCAAAATATCCTACCCTATTGGTAGGATATTTGTGAGGTGGGGCCCACACGAGCCCCACCGTTTCTTTTCCTCTAAGTAACTCACCCGCGAAAACTCCTCTTTAAGGAAAGTAAACTGGTGCGTTTTCTAAAACTCTTAATGACCCTATTAAATGGACAGTTAAGTCGTTACCATTAATTCACCCAAATAATGGTTCGTTTCTTAACCTATTTTTCAAATTGGTGGCATGTAATAAAATAAGAACAACACACGTTTTTCTTGGGTGAGGATTGTTGAGAGGATTTGGAGAAACTAAATATTCATCCTCCTTCACGAAGAACGTAAAGAACACGAAGAACGCGAAGAACTACGGCCTTCGACGAAAGTCGACGAAGAACTCCAAACCTTCGGAGATCGATGACGCGACGCCGTGTTCCGCGACGCCGACGATTCTCCTTCCGCGACGCTTCTTCCACGACGTTTTTTCCCCGCAACAATCTCCGATCATCAACTGCTTGAGGTAAGAGATTACGGATCTTTTAAATTTACATTGT
Organism: Viscum album; assembly: GCA_963277665.1. NCBI lineage: Eukaryota > Viridiplantae > Streptophyta > Magnoliopsida > Santalales > Viscaceae > Viscum > Viscum album. Next base: position 1,017,322,862 of record OY728138.1, on the reverse strand, counting down.
GGATTTTATCCTCAACATGGATTTAATTCGTGAAATTAAATCTGTGTGTTTTCTTTAACCCTCGGAGATCATCGACGCGACGACGTATACCACGATGACGTGACTCCCTTCCGCGACGCGACGATCGTCTTCTTATGCGACGGTCAATCCCGCGAAGAACTCACGTTCAACGAAAACGATGTGGTAGGGGTTGTTTCATTTAAATATTTTTGATTTATACCCGTAGCGTTGATTAAATAATTTTTGTGAGACTTTTAAACCACCAACGGTGTGGGTGCAGACTAACGAACAAGTCTGAACCCACCACCCCTTTCGTTCTTGATGTGCGAAATGGAAGACATCGACAAAGTAGGCCGCACGGGCGACGCGGGGCCCTCGTAGTGAAGAAAGGACCCCGGGAGGACCTTTGGCGAAGACGACGTAAATTTCCAACCACCGGAACCCGTCCGGTGGTCCGCGGAGCAAACTGCCGGCGCGCCACGCCAGTACGGCGGTGCCGGCGACGGAAGGCGGCTACGCCTGGCGCGCCACCGTGGAGACCCGCCGCGGCTGAAGCCGCGGTGGCAGGCCGGCCATCCCGCGACCGTGCGGGACCGGAGGAGGAGCACGGGACGTGGCCGGCTACCGCGTCCGCTGGCAAGGGCGGCCCCATGCGGGGCCGCGACATTCTCACGCGGGGGCAGCACGCCCCCCGCCCGCGGCTCGGCCGTAACAGCCGAGCCGACCCACTGGCCAACCGGCCTGCCGGGTCGCGCCCAGCCGGGTCGGACCCGGACCCAGGTCAGGTTGACCCGGTTCGGGCCGACCCATGGGGGGGTTGGGCCGGGTCGGTCCAGGCCCAGACCCCCCCGTTTTGGGACCTTTTCTGTATTTTTCCGGTATCTTGAGCTACGGGCCTCGGATCGATGTACCGTCAGCGGCGATGAGATCCTTGGATCGCAATGGTCGTTTCGGTATATCGTACTCAAGGTTTCAGAGTACATGGGGTTTGGCCGGGTCGGCTCGCACACGAAACCAACCGGGCCCTCGGAGCGGAAACACTTATATCTGGAGCTCCGGACGTCCGATTGACGTACCGTCGACTTTGATGGATTCTTCTAAGTGAGACATATCTTTTGGCTTACTCTGCCTGAGGTTTGGACGCAGTTATAGTATGGTCATCTTGGATTTTCCTTAAAAACCAACCGGGCCCTTGGGAGGAAAAAGCCAATAACTCTCAGACCGGGCTTCCGATTGACGCACCGTCTGCGACGTTGAGTTCCTGTTGAAGATACAGAACTTTTGGATACATCAACTCTGGACTATGTGTCAGTTGATGTATCGGCCTCTCGGCTCATGGAGCAGACCCTCCCGAACGAGATTTCTATGTGCGGGAACCCTAGAGCTGGCTGCGACTGCTACTATGATGACGACGACTGTACGAAGATCCTCAGTGGATTCGACGGCGACGACTACAACACTCAACGATCCGTTGTGGGTCAGTGCTACTGATCCTGTGTGAGTCTGATCCTGTGTGGGTCAGTGCTCAGTGGTCCTGTGTGGGCCAGCGCCTACAGATCATGTGTGGGTCCGATCCTGTGTGGGTTTTTGCGGGGGTTAGTTACCTATCGATCCTGTGTGGGTCATTGCGGGGGTTATTTATCTATCAATCCGTTGTGGGTCAGATCCTTTGTGGGTCATTGCGGGGGTTAGTACCTATCGATCATTTGTGGGTCCGACGGCTTAGATGAATCAGTGAAAATATCTGGTCATCTTTATCGTCATATGAAGAAGTATACCTGTGTGAGCTGAATCCTGTTTTCCTTTCCTATGTAGATTGTGTTGTCCTATCCTCTGTGGATTTACGTTTTGCTTTCCTGTGTGGACTGGGTTGTACTTGGGCTCGGATGTTGGAGCCGAACGAGAATTGATGACTTGGGTATATGTATGGGCATGTACCTAAGCAGTGTCAGATGTTACTACATGATTGTATCTTTCCTTTGTGGATTATCCATTGTGGATTTGGGGAGATCTTCGGGGGTCTCGAGGTCCCTACTGAGTAGCTTATACTCACCCCTGCATGGGCTATTCCCACACTATGTTGTGTTGGTTGCAGACGACGGACATCGCTGATCGTGGTTGAGGCTTGCGGAGCAGGACGGTACAGGGAGGTGGACCACTGGGCGGGACGTACTCGGAGCGGTTGGCTGGACCCGAGGAGTAGTGGAGGCTATCTGTACCCACTCGTCAGGTGGGATTTCCAGTGGACAGCTCGACGTTGCGGCTTTACTTTTCAGTTGTTGTTTTCCCTTTCCAGTTGTACTTTACTTTCAGTTTGGGTTTGTATACTGGCCCACTTAATTTTCCGCAGTTACTGTTGTACCAGTTTTTACTTAGTGTTTACTTCTTCCTACTTGCTCTATGGTGTTTGTGGTTTACATTACAAAGGCAATGCCGTCCCTTTTACCGGGATTTACACCTTGGTGCTAGTCGCCAGCCCCTGGCCTATTCAAGGCGGGCTTTGGGTAGTCACGACACGGGCCCCGAGGACGGGTCGTGACACTTCCCATATAGTATATTATACCAAATTGTGTTTATGAAATTACACTTATTGCATTAATTGAGATTATTTAAAAATAAAATAGTATATTCATATTACATATGTCGTTCTATGTGTTTGGATTAATGTACTGAAAATCATGTTTTATAAATTAAAAACTTCAACTATTGGTGGGATAAGGTCTATCATATTTATGAAAAGATCTAGATAATTTTTTCTATCTCAGATAATATTTATTTAATCTTATATTCCTAACAAGCGTGTTATAAAATATCATAATTCTGAAAACATGTTTAATAATATCATCTTTCTCATAACAAATATATGATAGAAAACAAATTCTATTATCATATAGGAAAATTCACATACAGAAATCCATCCTTTAACAAGATCCATTTCATATTTACATACATATTTAAATTAAAATTTATGTTATATTAAACCTATGTTTCATAATTTTTATTCAAAATAAGATATCATCAAACATATACCATCACTTTAGACTCTTATATACTTACACGAACATTATAGTATACATTGAGTTTCAAAAAATATTTGAATGAAATGAATTTATTTCTCTAATATAGATACCTACCATAAACATTCCCCGGTGTTTTCAAAAATTCCTTAATATATCACTAATAATACCATCATATGAAAACAATATATCACATTCCTAACATTACCTTGAGATTTATACGATCATTAATTGATATTCTATGAATTTGTTTTCCAGAAAATTCAATTAACATGTATTCTTCATGTTGAAATTAATAACCAGTTTTTGTTTTTATACATTACTAAGTCCTATATAATAGAGGTCTTATTTATTTAACCTCAACACTTTGAGAAAATATGGTAAATTTTTCTCAAACTAATTCACATCATTTTATCATATACGATGAAGATTTCTATACCATGAACAAGACTTACAAGAAACCTTTAATCTCACTAAGTCATAAACATTATCAATAATATTAAATACATTATTTTATAATAATGGTATTTCAATCAATTTATTCTAATTCGCATGAAACCTTGAGTGAATAATTCTACACTTCTAATTGGAATCTAGATTCAATTGTTAAAAGACATCTATAATTGGTAACATGGATTCATATTTCTCAAACATATATAATTTTTTCCCTATTAATAATAATTAATTTGTTTTTATAAGCCTATAATGTTACATAAATTTAGATTCTTTATACCAAGGATTGATCCCAAAGCTACATTTAGTAATGATAGTTCCATTTATCTACATCACTTTTTATGAGATTAGTATAATGTTTTATACTCTTTTATTGATGTATTATATTAAATTTTCTCCCTATAAAATGATAAAACCTTTAATATATCACTATATACATTAGTGGTATAAGATACATATTCTAGAATATAATGGGACCACTATAGTTTCCATCTCAACACAATGCTACTCAGTTATAAAATCATGTCAAACATATCATATATGACTCTTCAATGGTCATGTTGGAAACTCTTAATCCAAATTATAATTTGGATAATCTCAACACCCTTTATCTAGTATCCCTCCATAGGATTTATTAGTTTTGTTTAATATATAAAAAATGTGTAATATTAAGAAACTAACTCTTACTATTTCCAAACTACTTGGTTACCTAGAAAAATATGACACTTGTGTCTAAAATGAAAGTACCTAATTGGATAATCAAGGTTTTAAGAATTGTTCACATTAGATGGAATCTGACATTTAGTTTATCAAGGTAATGGAATATCCCATGTTATCTCATATATTCCCTTTATATATCTATACTTATAGGGATTTACTTTTGAATAAATTTCATTATATGAATACCATATATTCAAAACATATTTTTTTGTATCTAAACTCGCATTTTTTACTAACCCAAATTAATAAACAATTATATCTATACATATCTAAATACAACACATAAGTAAGGTAGATGCACCCCTTTTATATAAATTCCTAGATTTATATAAAATCAAAAATAACTATAAGAGTAACATGGAGTGATATATCCAAAATCACTTTTCTAGTTAAGTCATATATGTGCATTCTAAGGAGAAGTTCAAACCGAAGTCCCTCTACCTAAGGATACTTTTCTCCATAGATTCCTAAATTACAACATAAATCAATTTCCTAATAATTGTAAATATTAATCAGCTTTTGATATCAAATTTATAAACCAATACAAGCTAAATTCGGGTTAGACCAAAATGAAATTAAATATCATACATATAATGTAACTCTTTATATGCGTGTATGAAAACATATAGAATTGATCTAACCCTTTAAACTAATACTTCAACCATTAATAGTGAAAATAATTATTATCCATGAATGAATTGATGAATGATCAAAATAAATGAACTATTTAAATTATTAAACTCTAGACATACAACTTATGGAGGAAATTTAAATAAAAAGTTATAAATGTTTTATAATATATCTATTTATTATAGATAGTAAAAAATTAAATAAATATAAAAATTTAAGATTCAATTATTCTATGAAATACATCATATTATCTTTTAAGTGAAATATTACTTACATATATGATATTAACTGAAATTAATTTTTTATTCCAGTTATTTTAAGCAAAAAATTGATATCATATATATTATATTTTTAAAACCATTATAAAATCGATTATCAAAAACATTTTTGATTTTGTTTAATAAAATTTTCAAGAACATAATTTCATTTTAACATTTCAAATTAATAATTATGAACAAATCATAATACTTATATTAAAATTCAATAATTTTTTTCATGTTATTTATTAATTGATAATCTTTTAATAAATTAAAAATATAATTCCAATTGAAATTATCTTTATCTAAATTAAAATTCATGACATTTAATGTCAAAACGTTATTTTAATATTAAAAATAAATATTATTTAATATTTATTCAATTAATGATTCCAAAACATATAATTTTATAATTAAAATCAATTTATAGTAAATAAATTATTAGATATCTTGGAAATTAAATATGTAAATCAAAATACATTTTTAAAAATTTTATTTTGTAAAATTAAATTATATAATTAAATTCAAAATTTAAAATGAGAAAATGAATTTTCTAAAAATACTGAATTTTATGTCATACATTTTTTAATAAGATGTCGTTTCCCTGATTATCAATAAACTTTTATGAAAGATAACTTCTGCTAAATATCATCATTTGGGGCATGTGAATCATATTTTACAATATGCATCCTACCACTCATAAGATTAGATGTTATGTTTTCACTTATGGTGTGATGTTTTTTTCATATATGATATCCCATATCAAATTTTATTACATTTAAACAAAACCAATGGATTTTATAGGTTTATATACCAATGATATCCCACATCATACGGTGAATCTATACCGAAGCATTTGATATCACAAACTATTTAGAATAAATATAAAAAAATATAGTAATCTTTTATCATATGTATTGTTACAAATATAAAATACAAATTTATTTCATTCTTCCACTTGATTTTAAGAATAAAATATATTATTTGGGATATGATACAACTAATGGGTCTCTAATAATTTATTAAATATTAATAAATGCAATTTAAACAGTAAGAATCCTCATTCCCAATATCAAAAATGACTGATTCTTGAAAAATAGCATAAACAATGAAAGAAACATGCATCCTTTTATTTAGTTGATCCTTAAAAACTATTTTCTAAATCGATGATACAGATAAAAAAGCAGATACCATTAGAGTCTTTCCTCCATGGTGCATCCACAGGTTGAATAAAATAAAAAAATTGCATGGGAAGGACCCTCCCCTAATCCATGATATGCTATTATCTAATTCATTCAAAGGAAGAATAAAAAATAGAGAAACGTGAGAATTTATTGAAGGAATTAAATTAGTTTGAGAAACTATATCCATGGAATAAGACTTGTTATATATACCTTGGAAAATTACAATTACAATACTTAAATTACATATAAATTACAAAAATCAATAATAATATTTGAGATATTCATTAATTAATCACAATAATGAATTTTATATCCTTAAAATGATTCAAATTATAATTCATATATGGTATATGAGATCCCATATGGAATACTATTATAACAAAAACTATTATTATTCATCAATCAAATGAATTTTAGGGTGTTATGAATCCTATGATAAGAATAAGTAAGGACTATGATATTCATATGTCACACTTTATAAATGAGAAATCCCTAAGTATGATAGAATAAAACATTCTTAAAAATATTCTTATATTATACAATAAAAATAACGAAAACCATCTCATGGTATTAAAGAATATGTATAATAATTTCAATATAACTCACGTATATGGTGGCTCATATTTTGATAAATAATGTTTATATGGGATATTATACTCTATGAGACTATATTGAAACTGAATTACAACATTATAGAGGTGGGAGTTACTTCCTCTATAACCATCGAATATTTTCACTATTATAATTAACTTTAAATTCATTCTTGAGGATTTTTATTACAATATGAAATCTTATGAGTGATTATTGAAGTATATTTGATCTTTATGGTGGTGTAGTGCAGATTATTTTAAAATTTCATTTGATTTATTTTAATAAATATATTATCCTCATATGAATACTTTCCCCTTAGAGTAATTAACTGTACCTAATGGAAAAAAATATCAATTATGACCATCGATCATTTGAAAAACACTTCACTTCTGGATTATTTAATTAATTAGTTATATTTTGATTAAATATTATCTAAGAATCACGAATTAAGTTAAACGTAAAACTTTTTATCTAATCATCCATTTTCCATTAATATAATAAATTAATTTTTTAATCATGTATATGATATTTACTTTTATAAATTATAAATTTTGAAGACATCATGTAAATTAAATATTTATTTTTTTATTTAGTTAATTTTTTTAATTTGAATAAATATCATAAATTAAGAAGATTTATTTATTTAATAATTTATTAAGGATTTCATGATCATTATTTAAATAAAAAAAATAGATACATATATTATATATATATATATATACATATAATTGTGTGCAGCATAAGGGAAATGTGTTGGAAAATTTAGATTGAGGGAGTATGGTGGGTGATAATTGAGAGAAACTAAGATAATTGTTGGATATTTTTTGTAATACAATTTATTTGATTTCTAGGATTTTAATTACTATCTTCCTATAACAAATAATTATTAATCTATTATGGTTTTTTTATTTTTCCAATCATTACATATTTTTCTATAACACAGAGGAAATTTTATCTCTCTCCCCTCTTCCATCCCTCCCTCCATCTCTGACTACCCCTATATTGTAGCACCCCAAACATCTTATGCTATATTTCTCTTAAATACATTGTATTCATTAGGTATACTATATTTCATGAATCACTGACCCCCTATGGAACAAAACATGGTTACTTATAGGAGATAGCCATAAATTAGCCACTAAACTTAAATTTACCAGCCCTATGATTTGAATTTTAAAAATATGATATACATGGTTGTGTTCAAGATGATATTTATAGTCTGATAGAATTAACTTGATTTTCGGTGAATAATAACCTACCCTTATGAATAGTAACTTACCATTAGGAATAATAAATTACCCTTATGAATAGTAATACGACTCTTATGAATGGTATCCATACCCTTGAGTGTATAAATGAATTTAGAGACCCTAATGATGAAGATGAAAATTCTAAGTGTTTATATATTTCAATAAAATAATGATTTAATTAAATATTTAATTAATAACATTTAGAAAATTATTTTTGAAAAATGGACTTCATTTTTTGATTCTACAGTCAAAAAATGATTAGGTTGAATTTTTGAAATTTTTCTGAAAAACCTAAATTTGTGATGAATAGTGACGTACCATAAATTGCAAAATTAAGATAAATACACTAATTATAGTCATGTGTGATGTTATGCTGATGTAAGACCAATTGGTTCGGGATCACATGATAAAATCACTATTCTTGGTCATGGAATAATCACTATTCCTTTTCTTGGGGATAAGTAATAAATTAATGAGTTTTATGTTAAGAAATCCCCGCTCTCCTCCACTATAAAAACTCCCTCTCACCCCCTTCCATCCACTCCTCTAAAGCCTTCTGCCTTCTCCAAATTCTGTCCAAGTACCTTCCCAACCTCCTTCCCCACGCCCAGAAAGCTTTGGTCTCATAAAAAGACTAAAACCTCTCCCTGTAAAAGGTTTTCAAAGGAGGTAGTCTCAAGAGGTAAATTCCTCTTTCAAATCCCTTCTTTTCTTTTAAGTTCTGTTTTTTTTTCTTTTCTCACCTCCCTTCATCTAAATAGCATGATAAATATAGTAACATACATGTAATGGAATGTTTTAATGCTAATGGTATATATTCCATTATCTTCTCTCCTTCCCCCACTTTTATTTGAAAGAAATGAAAGCACCGTTTGAGATGTGCTAATTTAGCACATTCAAGGACAACAAATTATCAATTTCAATTATAATCTTTAATTCTGGTTAGGAAACTATATGTGTTACGTTTGAACCAAATTATTATGTAATATATCTAATTTTTAGTTCTGTAATAATTTTGTACACATGGTATTAAGTTATAATGAAAAAAATGTTCATCGTGATCAAACCCACCGATTAACAAAAATAGTTATCACTAAGGTTATATATATAAACATTCGACTTCAATCTATGTAACCCAAATTAAATGTAAAACTATTAAATCTCCTAGATGTTAAATAGTAGTGTATAACTTAATTTCTCAACAACCAAATCCATCTTATATATTTATCCAATCTTGAATATAAGTGAACCAATCATTTAAAACCAAGTAAAAAAACGATCCCGAACAATGAAATTGAACCTTATAACCAATAAAAAAGGCGTAGAATGATCAAAAAAGGATTATAATAAATCATTTACATTTTAAAATGGTTCTGGACTTATGAATTAATAATCCTAATTTGTTTATTCAGGTCTTTAATAACAAGTCAAGAACACCTTCAAGAAAAAGGTAAGGGATCCTTTCTCTCACTTTTATTCAAGAATCCACCCTATCTTGTGTGATTTTGTTTTTAATTTTCTAATTATGGGGTATGTTCTCTCACCACCACCATACTTCCCTTTTGACATATAAATAATGGGATACCCCTTTTCCTCTCATTAATACCTTTTAATAACACTCGTTACCATGCAAAAATGTTTGTAAGAGGTTTTATCATCTCACCTTAAATTCGGTGGGATTTTCATTGTTCGCCTCTTATTTCACATATGTGGTATAGGTGTACTACCATTTTACATATTTTATCATGGCTCTAATTATATTTATTGTATTTTTTGACTCTTTTGGTGGTTATTAATGTCACAACCTGTCCTCGGGGCCCATGCCGTGACTAATTGGTATCACATGGAGGATTAAAGAGGTCAAGGAAAGTTATGGGTAGGTGAGGAGTTAGGGGTTCGTGTGGGTCCCACCACACTAAACCCTCCCATGGGAGGTTAGGTGGGTGTGGGACCCACCTCTAACTCCCCCTTTGTAGGATTAAATCCACCTTCCTTAGATAAATTTGTACATAACAAATTATATCTATTTTAATCTAAATCCCCATTTATTAAACCTCAACCCACTCAAAACAAATCAACAACAAGGGTCCCACTAAGAAATTACTGGTGCTGCGAGTACATCGGTGCCCTAGGATTTCAATTCCATGCACCGGTTCAAAAGATAGAAAAACCCGCTCGTTCGTTCACTGAACTTACCCGATCCAAGCTTTGAAAATTGATTCTAGGCACACCGGGCCTCAGAATCAGGTGTCGTCAGAAACTGCAGACTCGAAAAATTCCAAAGAAATTATGATAAAAAATTCCATGAAATTTCAATGTCTTTACATTACTCCCACCTTAGGGATTTACGTCCCTGTAAAAATTTAACACGCACTAAGGAAAACAAAGTGGTACTAAGCATGCATCTGAGCCTTCCGCTCCCATGTGCTCTCCTAGAGGTTCTCGTGATACCAGTGAAAGCGTACCTGAGAAATAGACCATCCATGTAGGACCCGCTCCTTTCGATCCTCGATCTCCACTAGAACCTCCATGCATGTCGCCCTGTCATAGAACAGTCCTCGGGACCCATGCCGTGACTAATTGGTATCAAAGGGATGTTTAAAGAGGTCAAGGGGAGTTATGGGGAGGGGAGGAGTTAGGGGTTCATGTGGGTCCCACCACACTACACCCTCCCATAGGAGGTTAGGTGGGTGTGGGCCCCACCTCTAACTCCCCCTTTGTAGCATTAAATCCACCTTCCTTAGATAAATTTGTACATAACAAATTTTATCTATTTTAATCTAAATCCCCATTTATTAAACCTCAACCTGCTCAAAATGAAACTATGACAAGGGTCCCCCTACGCAATTGCCGGCACTACGAGTTCGTCGGTGCCCTCAGATTTCAATTTTGAGCACAGCATCAAAAGATAGAAAAACCCGCTCGTTCGTTCACTAAATGTACCTGATCCAAACATCAGAAATTGATTCTGGGAACACCAGGCCTCATAATTAGGTTCCATTAGAAACTGAAGACTCGAAAAATTCCAAAGAAAATAAGAAAAAAAAATTCCTTGAAATTTTCGGGTCTTTACATTCTGGGCCCATGCCGTGACTAATTGGTATCAAAGGGAGGTTTAAATAGGTCAATGGGAGTTATGGGGAGGTGAGGAGTTAGGGGTTCATGTGGGTCCCACCACACTAAATCCTCCCATGGAAGGTTAAGTGGGTGTGGGCCCCACCTCTAACTCCCCCTTTGTAGGAATAAATCCACCTTCCTTAGATAAATTTGTACATAGAAAATTTTATCTATTTTAATCTAAATCCCCATTTATTAAACCTCAACCTGCTCAAAACGAAACTACAACAAGGGTGCCCCTAAGAAATTACCGGTGCTGCAAGTTCATCGGTGCTCTCATATTTCAATTATGAGCACCAGTTCGAAAGATTGAAAAACCCGCTCATTCGTTTACTGAACGTACCCGAGCCACACTTAGAAAATTGATTCCGGTCACATCGGGCCTCAGAATCAGGTGCCGTCAGAATCTGCGGACTCAAAAAATTCAAAGAAATTATGAAAAAAAATCCTTGAAATTTCTGTGTCTTTAAAATTAACTTTTGTCATATGACTCAATTGAATAAAACAATGTAACGAGCTTTGTCTAAATTTTCACTTCATTGTGACATGCTTAGAAATTGTGCACATACTCTTTCTTATGTGGTGTACCTATTGACCATTTGAGATCAATTATCAATTAAAATTATATTCCATTTAAATATCCATATTCTCATATCATGGATATTATTATTTTCTAAGCCGTATACCATTTTACATATGGTTTTTATTTTTAATGTTGTTTTCATAGTGGAAATGTTGATGAATCTATATCCTCTATACATTATAGATAATGTAAATTTATATTTATCTTATATTGAATCTATTTATAAAGAATTATTTGGATGTGGAGGTGGGTGGGACCCACTAGTTGTAACACCCAAGGTAAATAAAGAATATGACATTTTCATATTTATCCATATTTGTAAATAAAATATTAATATGACTTTAAAGGGTATGTAATGCTCGATGGCGTACCCAACACGCAACAATGAGTTTCTTGGGAATCTTATGTTGCACTCTAATAATAAAATAATATTATTTTAAATGGTAGTTAACATGTAGCCGTTGTATTGGCGGGAATGGATAGAAATAACTAAAATATGATTATATATGTTTTTAAATGTTTTTACTTTTATACAATAAAAGATAAAAGCTTAAAATACGGAAAGAATTCAATTTTAGGCGTATATGCCCTAGTTTTCACTAAAGGTTCACTTATCGCCTTTTAATGGAGAAATGTCATTAAATATAGTTTTGATCACTCTTATACATTCTTTTGGACCAAATAAAACTCTTATTAAGAATCGGGACATCAAATTTTACTTTGTGTAATAATTTGGTATTTTTCCGATAAAGTTCATTTTTTTAATGAATAGTGTAGAATGTTGTGTTTTAATTCAAAACCTCTTTTTAATCTAATTTATTTATATGATTAGATAATATTTTGAATTGGTTTTAAAGTGAAATTAGAAAATATTTTTACCATTAAATCCAATACTGGTCGTTGGAATTAATTTCACTTTGAAATCAGACTTAAACTAGTGTCAATCTTTTGATACTTATTGTTTTATAAAAACACGCTATTTGCTCTGACAGCGGGAATTAATTATTAAATTAATTAATGTGACTAATATGTTTTGAATTTTGTAAAACGGACTTTATTTTTTAATTCGGAATATCAAATAAATCTTAGGGTGAATTTTTTGTAATTTTCTGAAAAACTTCAATTTTTGATGAATAGTGAAACCACTAAGTGGTAATCAAGCAAACTGATTTTTCAGTTAAATGAAAGTTTACCACTAATGTGTATTGAATTTTGAAAATCCGACATACATGGTTGTCATTAGGATGTAAAATGTGGTTCAATGGGATAAAAATAATTTTTTTGGTGAATAGTAACTTATTAAGTTTTTAATCACGATTAGTGGTAATTAGTGTAGTTTAAGGTATAAATAATGCTTTAATAATATGAAATGACCTAGACACATGTCCCAACCTTATTGGTTGTGTCATGTCCGACCAAGAAAATCCATGGGTCAAATTGGGGACCCCATGGAGACATTTTGGTTGGGAAATGACATAAATAACTTTTTATTTAATGTAAAAGTAAAAATGACACAAACATGATATGTTTTACTAAAACAATTTTTAAGTGGGGTTATACAAGTCATCCTTTTGATTATAAATAGTCATTGGAAATCTAAAAAGATTTACTACATCATAGTATTTTTTTTATAATTTTTAGTCATTAAATAAATTAAATTATTTATGACATAATAATGATGCAACAATGACATCATTATTTGACGATTTAAATAAAATGGAAAGATAATGTAAAATATATGAACTACACATGTCCAAAACTTATTGGATGAGTATATTTCGAAGCCTTATCACCTTATCCACGAAGTATATCAATGTGGGACCTTTTGAAACCGAAACACATTTTCAAATAAAGTAATATTTCTTTACTTTCCAAAAGTGCCCCTCCCCTCCTCTTATAAAAGGCCCCCACCTCTACCTCATTTCACACACTCCTCAAGCCTTTGGCTCGGCCAACCCCTGCCCATTTATTCTCTCCACATCCCTCTCCTCATCCTAGAGGATTCCCTTTGGGCAGAATCCTTTCAAAGGAATCCTTTAGGCTCAAATCAAAAGAAGTTACACTTTTAAAGGTAATTCATTCTCTCATGTTCATTTGTTTTATTTTGCTTCTCCAACCCCATAAACTCTTTTTATTTATTTCTTTTGTAACAACACCAGTATATTCAATATACTAGGATGTTGTTATAATATTTATTCGAGCTACACTCTCACACAACTACATCAAATGGTTAAAGAACATACGGTTTCCGTGGATGGCGAAATTCTGCCTCCCGAAATGATGATTGTTCAATACTCATCTAACACCTTCAAAGGTGGCCATTATGATGTCACTATTTTTATATATGATATATAATATGTTTATGTTTTCCTTAAGATTCTGTTTTTTTCATTTTGGGCATACCTTTATGGTTTCCATTATGGGTAAACGCGATATCTTCATTTAAGGAAGTGCGGACTACCGCCCCCTCAAAGTGATTTGATTCGTTAAATACCATATGTGGGACGTATAAAGGATGGAACTATGATATTATATATGATATTATACTGGAATTATAATATAATTTTATATCATTATGATTCCATTCTATAAACAACGAAATAGAAATGGAAGTAGCGTTCATGCGTACGTACGGCTTACCGTCTCCATGAACGGTGCATTTCATTTCTTACCTCTAAAATGATTATGTAATGTTATAAATGCATGAATGTACTAGATATATATGACATATATGATATCTACATAATTAATACAATTCTGGATATAATAAACTTTTGGCCACACGAACAACATGTAATTGTAAGAAGTCCACTTTCGACTTAAGAACCAAATATCGGCAAAACAAATATTATTAACTTAAATGATTACATAATGTTTATGACATGGTAATAAGTGGTATAAAAGTAATAATGAACTTGAAAAAGGTTCTTAAGGAATTAGAAATTAACTCAAGTTTATTATTCAGGAGATTAAATAACGATCGAGTCAAGTCGGACCCGAGGTAAGGGGTCCTACAACTCTCTTTCTTTTTAAGTACACTCTTTTATGTCATTTATTTTAAGCTCATCTTTCTTATGATTGGGATGTTATTTTATATTAAATTTACTGTAATTTTTATGTTCATGTGATGAGAGACCCTATTCTCTCTCATCAATCCATTTTGGAAGTTTTGAGTGGCTCCGTTAGGCTGCCGAACTTTCGTAAGAGATCTAACCTCTCTCTTTCTTTTTAAGTACTCTCCTTTATGTCACTTCTTTTAAGCTCCTATTTGTAATTTTGGGGGATGTTCTTTTATATTCCTCTTTCTGTAAATTTTATTGTAATGTGATTAGATACCCTATTTGATCTCATCAATCCATATTCGGATGTTTTATGTGGCGCCGTTAGGCTGCCGAGTTTTTGTAAGGGATTTTTCATCTCACTTTTATTCTCATGAGGTTTATGATAAATTTGCCACAAATTCCATTGAGTGGTGTATGTACTGCCCATTATTCTACTCTTTGTGTAATATACTTTCGTTTATGAGTATTCACATCAATTATCTATTGTAATTCTTTCATGGGGTGTATGTTTTGAAAGATACCCAAGTCGGTAAGGGAACTTTTCACCCTCCTCTTTTTTTAAAAGACTTATTTTGTTGGGTCTTTTAATTTACATATTGTTATGTTGGGATATGTTCTAATATATCCTTATTGATGTAAATTTTATGTCCAAGTGATGAGATACACTTTTTATCTCTCATCAACTCATTTTGAAGTGATGTTGTTAGGCTGTCAAGGGAACTTTTTGACCCAATTTCGATTTCTTTGGGTTCAACATGTAGTCATTTAATATGTCATCCATTGAATATGCGTGAATGACCTTTTATTGTTTTACACTTAATATCTACTTATATTGGGTGTATTTATATTTGTCACACATATTTTTGAGATTGATTTGTCCTTAATTTAAGGATACCTTCTTTATGAGGGATTTCATCACATTTGACATTTCTATTGAGGGTTCATTGTAGTTATGCACCTTTTCACTCTTATATGGTGTATATACTGTCCTTTGGAGTATTATATCATGAATCCTTTTATTCTCATGATATTATAAAGTTCTGACTAAATGTTATTCCTCGATTATTGTATTCAAGTGTCTCTAATTTTGGTAAAACCCCTTTAACCAAAATATCTTTTTAAATGTTTTAATTATTTGTTCTTATTAATATCCATGTTTTCAAAATGGTTTTAAGGATTTATTTATATTGATATTAATGGTTTAAAATGTTAAAAGTTTCAAGGTGGTATGGGACACTTTGATTCAAAAATCTCTTTATTAAATGTTTTAAATGGTTTTGGAAATGGTTTCTTTTTGAATGGATTCATTATTTCAATATCCTAAAATGTTATATTGTGATTGAAATGTGGAAATGTAATGTTTCCTTTATTCATGTTTATGTGGTACGATTATGTTATGGTTCTTGGGCATTGTTATGAAGAACAGGTGGTTCCGTGATAAACTAAGGGCGGGTGAGCCCGATATAGCTCTCCAATGCATTGGGTAACGCGAAGGAGTGAAATGTTAAGGTTTCTCCGAAGAGATTTAGGGAATATACTGTGATGGGTATTCCAAACGTAACCAAGAGGGTTAATCCCTATGTAAGAATGTTATGAATGCCTCAAGTTACCTTTATGTCTTATGTTTTCTATGATTTATTCATGATTTGATATGCCTATGTTTTATGGGTAAAGTGTGATTTCATTCTTATGAATATATAAACTCATGTTTCCTTTCCATATTTTTTTATAACCCTTACTGAGCTTTTTATGCTCTTCCCAAGTTTTTGAAATGTTTTTCACAGGTCAAGGGAAAGGTACATGATGTGATGATAGTGTCAAGGATGTGTCAAGAAAGAATCCATGTTTTATTTTCAATATGTTACCATTGATGGGAAGAATGAATACTGTCTTTTATGTAACCACTTTGTTTAAGTGTGGAATGTAATGCAAGTTTCATGATCTAATTCTCTAAAACTCTAAACCTGAAAAGATCCTCAAGGTGTAATCTTTTAATAACTCAATATTAAGTAAGGTTTAAGGATGAGGCCTTATAGTTGGTATCAGAGGTCGGTTTAGATAACTTTAAAGGTTAGGGTATTCTTTAAGCATAAGTGACATTACCATAATGGTTAGGATTTCAGAAAGAGTCATAGTTTTAGATAAAGTGAATGAGTAAGTGTATCTTAGTGTTTACCTTCCTCATTAGTACATGATGGTTTTGTTGATATACTCACACTGACATTTCTATTTTTAGTGAATGGATGGATCTAGCAGGCACCAAAGAGACAACAGGTTTCAAGGAAACTGTGGTGGTTCTCTAATTAAGATACTAGATAAAATGGAGGATTCAATGAGGAAACTCGTGGTTGTTCTAAACCAAATATCAAGGAATCATGATCAACCACTTCAACCTTGGTGAGTTCTCTAATGCATCATGTACGAAATGGCCAACTCGATGTGGAAATTCAGGTAATAATTATTAAGGTAACCATTTGGGTTTATATGATCCTTACTTTTGAGGAAATTATGGGTTACTATATGTTATGATGGAAAATGAAAGGCATGAGATAAACTTGAGGTTAAAATATGTTTTGATCATCTTTGAAGATTTTATCTCATTTTGGGGAATGTTTTAAGAATTATATAGTTTTGTAAAAAGGACAACACGCAGACCGTGTGACTACCCGTCGCGTCGGACAAAGCTGCGGGAATCGAACCCACAACCAATGTGCGACTTGTATTTATCGCCTACCATTGGACTACGTGAAGTACCTGGTTAGTTTGACTGATTCTTTCTAGTTATATGATTTTATGAATTAAGAGTAAGTTGATTTTGGGTTATTTATGAAAATGATTAACCTATCATGGATGATGTGTGATTAGGATAATTACTTTTCTATGCGAGACTTCAGGAGCGACTAATGTTGTTTGGAGATAAATGTTACGATTTAACTTGGAAGACTATGTGACTAAATCCTTCAAATATTTGGGTTTCAATATTAGTTTTGTTTACTTTGAAGAATTTTATGGAAAAATTGTTTATCGTATGGTCCTCATTGAACTTTGGGTTTTGTTGGACAAATTTTGGAGATTAAGAATAGATTTTCTTTTTATAAGGGGTTATCCTTTTCTGGATTATCTGATCTTGTACTAACCATTTTGGTTTTGGTTTTTGTTAAAGCCTAAATACATGGGATGTATATAGTTCTCTTTTGGGGATTAGGTGATTCTCTAGAAGTTGATTATAGTACTCTTAATGCGAACAAGTCTCCCTAAATACTCGTCTTTTGGAAAAAATATGAGTTTGACTAAGGAATCTAGTAAAAGTTGAAAGTCAACATGATAAGTGATTATGCTTCCTTATGAATAAATTCCTCAATAAAAAGTAACTTAAAATAAAAATGTTGTCTATTAACTTTTCCTACTGGGGAACCCAACACCGTTTAACCCATCACAAGTTTGTGATTTTCTTATTGTTAACTTTCTCCTAAACATGTTTTCTATCACTCCCCATCAGAACATGACCCTATGTTTTCTCCTCCATGTCCATATTTTCATACTTAGAGTCCTAGTATGGGTTAACTCGGGTGACCTCTATGCTTATCTTTCTTTATTTTAAAGTGATTGTTTTACCGACTCTTGTTCCGATGTGGGACGTTCAAGGATGTTTCCAAGCGCGATTTTAAAATTGCGAGGACGCAATTCCCAAAAGGGGGGAAGGATGTAACACCCCAGGTAAATAATGAATATGAAATTTTCATATTTATCCATATTTGTGAATAAAATATTAATATGACTTTAAAGGGGACGCTATGCTCGATGGCGTACCCAACACGCAACAACGAGTTTCTTTGGAATCTTACGTTGCACTCTAATAATAAAATAATATTATTTTAAATGGTAGTTAACATGTACCCGTTGTATTGGAGGGAATGGATAGAAATAACTAAAATATTATTATATATGTTTTTAAATGTTTTTACTTTTATACAATAAAAGATAAAGGCTTAAAATACGGAAAGAATTCAATTTTAGGAGTATATGCCCTAGTTTTCACTAAAGGTTCACTTATCGCCTTTTAATGGAGAAATGTCATTAAATATAGTTTTGATCACACTTATACATTCTTTTGGACCAAATAAAACTCTTATTAAGAATCGGGACATCAAATTTTACTTTGTGTAATTTTTTGGTATTTTTCCGATAAAGTTCATTTTTTTAATGAATAGTGTAGAATGTTGTGTTTTAATTCAAAACCTCTTTTTAATCTAATTTATTTATACTATTAGATAATATTTTTAATTGGTTTTAAATTGAAATTAGAAAATATTTTTACCATTAAATCCAATACTGGTTGTTGGAATTAATTTCACTTGGAAATCAGTCTTAAACTAGTGTCAATCTTTTGATACTTATTGTTTTATAAAAACACGCTATTTGCTCTGACAGCGGGAATTAATTATTAAATTAATTAATGTTACTAATAGGTTTTGAATTTTGTAAAACGGATTTCATTTTTGAATTCGGAATATCAAATATATCTTAGGGTGAATTTTTGGTAATTTTCTGAAAAACTTCAATTTTTGATGAATAGTGAAACCACTAAGTGGTAATCAAGCAAACTGATTTTTCAGTTAAATGAAAGTTTACCAATAATGTGTATTGAATTTTGAAAATCCGACATACATGGTTGTCATTAAGAAGTAAAATGTGGTTCAATGGTATAAAAATAATTTTTTGGTGAATAGTAACTTATTAGGTTTTTAATCGCGATTAGTGGTAATTAGTGTAGTTTAAGGTATAAATAATGCTTTAATAATATGAAATGACCTAGACACATGTCCCAACCTTATTGGTTGTGTCATGGCCGACCAAGACAAGCCATGGGTCAACTTGGGGACCCCATGGAGACATTTTGGTTGGGAAATGACATAAATAACTTTTTATTTAATGTAAAAGTAAAAATGACACAAACATGATATTTTTTACTAAAACAATTTTTAAGTGGGGTTATACAAGTAATACTTTTGATTATAAATAGTAATTGGAAAGCTAAAAAGATTTCCTACATCATAGTATTTTTTTATAATTTTTAGACATTAAATAAATTAAATTATTTATGACATAATAATGATGCAGCAATAATATCATTATTTGAAGATTTAAATAAAATGGAAAGATAATGTAAAATCTATGAACTACACATGTCCAAACCTTATTGGATGAGTATATTTCGAAGCCTTATCACCTTATCCACGATGTATACCAATGTGGGACCTTTTGAAACCGAAACACATTTTCAAATAAAGTAATATTTCTTTACTTTCCAAAAGTGCCCCTCCCCTCCTCTTATAAAAGGCCCCCACCTCTACCTCATTTCACACATTCCTCAAGCCTTTGGCTCGGCCAAACCCTGCCCATTTATTCTCTCCACATCCCTATCCTCATCCTAGAGGATTCCCTTTGGGCAGAATCCTTTCAAAGGAAGCCTTTAGGCTCAAATCAAAAGGGGTTACACTTTTAAAGGTAATTCATTCTCTCATGTTCATTTGTTTTATTTTGCTTATCCAACCCCCTAAACTCTTTTTATTTATTTATTTTGTAACAACACCAGTATCTTAAATATACTAGGATGTTTTTATAATATTTATTCGAGCTACACTCTCACACAACTACATCAAATGGTTAAAGAACATACGGTTTCCGTGGATGGCGAAATTCTGCCTCCTGAAACGATGATTGTTCAATAATCATCTAACACCTTCAAAGGTGGCCATTATAATGTCACTATTTTTATATATGATATATAATATGTTTATTGTTTCTTTAAGATTATGTTTTTTTCATTTTGGGCATACATTTATGGTTTCCATTATGGGTAAACGCGATATCTTCATTTAAGGAAGTGCGGACTACCGCCCCCTCAAAGTGATTTGATTCGTTAAATACCATATGTGGGACGTATAAAGGATGGAACTATGATATTATATATGATATTATACTGGAATTATAATATACCATTATATAATTATTATTCCATTCTATAAACAACAAAATAGAAATGGAAGTAGCGTTCATGCGTACGTACGGCTTACCGTCTCCATGAACGGTGCATTTCATTTCTTACCTCTAAAATGATTATGTAATGTTATAAATGAATGAATGTACTGGATATATATGACATATATGATATCTACATAATGAATACAATTCTGGATATAATAAACTTTTGGCCACACGAACAACATGTAATTGTAAGAAGTCCACTTTCGACTTAAGAACCAAATATCGGCAAAACAAATATTATTAACTTAAATGATTACATAATGTTTATGACATGGTAATAAGTGGTATAAAAGTAATAATGAACTTGAAAAAGGTTATTAAGGAATTATAAATTAACTCAAGTTTATTATTCAGGAGATTAAAGAACGATCGATTCAAGTCGGACCCGAGGTAAGGGATCCTACAACTCTCTTTCTTTTTAAGTACACTCTTTTATGTCATTTATTTTAAGCTCATCTTTCTTATGATTGGGATGTTATTTTATATTACATTTAATGTAATTTTTATGTTCATGTGATGATAGACCTTATTCTCTCTCATCAATCCATTTTGGAAGTTTTGAGAGGCGCCGTTAGGCTGCCGAACTTTCGTAAGAGATCTAACCTCTCTCTTTCTTTTTAAGTACTCTCCTTTATGTCACTTCTTTTAAGCTCCTATTTGTAATTTTGGGGGATGTTCTTTTATATTCCTCTTGCTGTAAATTTTATTGTAATGTGATGAGATACCCTATTTTATCTCATCAATCCATATTCGGAAGTTTTATGTGGCGTTGTTAGGCTGCCGAGTTTTCGTAAGGGATTTTTCATCTCACTTTTATTCTCATGAGGTTTATGCTACATTTGCCACAAATTCCATTGATAGGTGTATGTACTTCCCATTATTCTACTCTTTGTGTAATATACTTTCTTTTATGAGTATTTACATCAATTATCTATTGTACTTCTTTCATGGGGTGTATGTTTTGAAAGATACCCAAGTCGGTAAGGGAACCTTTCACCCTCCTCTTTTTTTTAAAAGACTTCTTTTGTTGGGTCTTTTAATTTACATATTGTTATGTTGGGATATGTTCTAATATATCCTTATTGATGTAAATTTTATGTCCAAGTGATGAGATACACTTTTAATCTCTCATCAACTCATTTTGATGTGATGTTGTTAGGCTGTCAAGGGAACTTTTTATCCCAATTTCGATTTCTTTGGGTTCAACATGTAGTCATTTAATATTTCATCCATTGAATATGTGTGAATGACCTTTTATTGTTTTACAATTAATATCTACTTATATTGGGTGTATTTATATTTGTCACACATATTTTTGAGATTGATTTGTCCTTGATTTAAGGATACCTTTTTTATGAGGGATTTCATCACATTTGACATTTCTATTGAGGGTTCATTGTTGTTATGCACCTATTCACTCTTATATGGTGTATATACTGTCCTTTGGAGTATTATATCATGAATCCTTTTATTCTCATGATATTATAAATTTCTGGCTAAATGTTATTCCTCGATTATTGTATTCAAGTGTCTCTAATTTTGGTAAAACCCCTTTAACCAAAATATCGTTTTAAATGTTTTAATTATTTGTTCTTATTAATATCCATGTTTTGAAAATGGTTTTAAGGATTTATTTATATGGATATTAATGGTTTAAAATGTTAAAAGCTTCAAGGTGGCATGGGACACTTTGATTCAAAAATCTCTTTATTAAATGTTTTAAATGGTTTTGGAAATGGTTTCTTTTTGAATGGATTCATTATTTCAATATCCTAAAATGTTATATAGTGATTGAAATGTGGAAATGTCATGTTTCCTTTATTCATGTTTATGTGGTACGATTATGTTATGGTTCATGGGCATTGTTATGAAGAACGGGTGGTTCCGTGATAAACTAAGGGCGGGTGAGCCCGATA
The DNA here is from genome assembly GCA_963277665.1 of Viscum album. Taxonomy (NCBI): domain Eukaryota; kingdom Viridiplantae; phylum Streptophyta; class Magnoliopsida; order Santalales; family Viscaceae; genus Viscum; species Viscum album. The sequence goes on along the minus strand of OY728138.1, from coordinate 1,017,300,034 downwards.
TAGCTCTCCAATGCATTGGGTAACGCGAAGGAGTGAAACATTAAGGTTTCTCCGAAGAGATTTAGGGAATATATTGTGATGGGTATTCCAAACGTAACCAAGAGGGTTACACCCTACGTAAAAATGTTATGAATTCCTCAAGTTACCTTTATGTCTTATGTTTTCTATGATTTATTCATGATTTGATATGCCTATGTTTTATGGGTAAAGTGTGATTTCATTCTTATGTATATATGAACTCATGTTTCCTTTCCATATTTTTTTTATAACCCTTACTGAGCTTTTTATGCTCATACCATGTTTTTGAAATGTTTTTCACAGGTCAAGGGAAAGGTACACGATGTGATGATAGTGTCAAGGATGTGTCAAGAAAGAATCCATGTTTTATTTTCAATATGTTACCGTTGATGGGAAGAATGAATACTGTCTTTTCTGTAACCACTTTGTTTAAGTGTGGAATGTAATGTAAGTTTCATGATCTAATTCTCTAAAACTCTAAACCTGAAAAGATCATCAAGGTTTAATCTTGTAATAACTCAAGATTAAGTAAGGTTTAAGGCTGAGGCCTTATACTACTTCCCCTTGATTCATCGATAGGTCTCATGAGACAAAACAGTTTGGCGACAGACCCTTCGAGTTTTTTCCGAAAAATCAGACGGGGTTCTACCCACAGAACTAAACTGTTTCAATGCTATTATGGTTTCATGTTCCAGATACACGACGTCCAATTAATAATCATTCTCTTTATTCATTATCAGTTATTATTAGTATCCATGAGGATTTCACTATGAAAAAATCTATTGATGCAGTTTCATTCTCAGTTTATTAATGACATTAGTAGTTTATTTATTCACTATGCCATTTTGATTGTGTCAGATTGATTATGATTCATTTATTATTGTACTCATGATTCCACTATTTTTAACCCTTACTGAGCGTTTGATCTCACACCTTTCATTGTTTACCTTCAACAGGTTATGAATAATAGGTCATTTATTGAGTGCTTGTGGATGCAGTTTTTGTTTTTCATTATCTATTGTATCTTGTAACCTTATCCAATGTAATTTGTTTTAAATATATGTATCTAGTTTCTTTAAGAGTACTAAACTGATCTTTCCTTTGGTATTTTAATTCCTTCTATCCATTCCAATATCACAAGTAATGCACCGGCTCCTGTGTAGAGAGGTCGGGGTGTTACAGTCGGTATCAGAGAAAGTTTACTAGGAAACTTGGAAACTAGAGTAGAAAATATATAGTAGGGAAAAAAACCCTAAGGTAGTATTTGAGAATAAAATTACAATAAAATCATGGTATTTTGGTAAGGAATAGATTATGTGCATATTTCAAGCAATACATCCCTGTATGGATACGATCATGTAGATACGGCTCTAGCACAGATGTATCTAGGGGTAAAACCCAAAAACACCTCTTTGGGCTAGAATCGAACGAAAAATGGTACACGAAAAAGGTCCTTGCTGCACTCTTGGTTATGAAAATCTTAGGGGGATATTCTTAGGATAATTAATATTTTATTTTCAAGCCATTATGAAGGAGTTTAATGTAAATTTTACCTCAGAGAAACCATGTTTATAAGATTAGCAATGCATTGAATTTAAATCTATTTTGAGTGATTTTGTATTTAAGATTCTTAAACTAATCTAGTTTATACCATTATTTAAAAATGGAATCTAATGGAAGTAGGGGAATCAATACTCATGGGAAAGGTAGGGACCTCCCTAGTAATCAAGTCAACACAGTCAATGTTGGAGCAGATCAGATCATGACTATATTGGGACAACTTACTCAAGATGTAACGAATAGCCATTCCACACTTCTATTTGATCGTTTCATGCGGCAGAAGCCCCCATATTTCTATGGGACTACTAATACAGTGGTATCTAAGTAGTAGATCTTGTCACTTGAGAAGATATTCAAGGTATTAAGATGTAATGAGAATGAGAAGGTGGTGCTGGCAGTATATTGTCTCAAGGGTGACGCTGACCAATGGTGGTCCCTGAATCATAATACCATGGAGGAAGAAGAAATAGAAGATATGGAATGGAGGAATTTTAAGGGAATATTATTTGAAAATTATTTCCCTCATGAGTAACAAACTAAAATGAAGAGGAAATTCCATAGCTTAAAACAATGGGAAGAAGACAGTGTTGCAGAGTATGAGGGTACTTTTACAAGGCTATCCAGGTATGTTGTAGATTACGTACGTGAATCGGCAAACAAGATTGATCATTTCTTTGAAGGTCTTAAGACAAGTATTTGGAGGGCACTAGCTTCTCAAACATTTAATCATATGATATAATTGCATCTAATTCCATAAAAATAGAGAGGGAATTTTCTAGATAAAATCTTTTCAAAGGACACCATGATAAGAAGTGGTACTCCGATAACAGAGGAAAAGGAGAAGCCCCAAATAAGAGAAAGGGAATGAGTAGTTTTCCATTATGCGAGAAATTTGGAAATAATCATCTCGAGAAATTCGTGAAAGGAATGGAAGTCTTCTATAACTGTGGAGAAAAGGGTCATCGATCTGATGAATGCAAGGGGAATAAACAATTCAAAGATATTAAATGCTACAATTGCAGAGAGATGGGACACTATGAAAATGAGTGTCCTAAACACTGAGGAAACATGACTCAGAAAATTCCCAGAGAGCAAGGGAGAGCTTATGCGATTACAACTATGGAGTTCGAAGTTCCTAATGATGTGGTGGTAGGTACTTTAATTTTTTCCTCAAACATAGCCAACACCATATTTGATTATGTATCATCACATTCATTTATATCTTTTTAGTTTTCCATGAAAATTAGATATGTACAATTTGATTAAATGAAGGATTTTTCTGTCAAAACTCCCAGGGAATGTATCATTTCAACAAAGGCATGTCGACTAGTCCCACTCCTGTCACCAAAACATGATTTAGTTGATAACCTTTTCATCAAACCAATGACTAAATTTGACATAATTCTCGGCGTGGATTTGATGTCAAATTATGATGTGAAGAGTTATTGTAAGAAGAAAGAAGTTACAATTTTTGAAAATGGTGTAGAATCCCTTGTCTTTAGGGTAAAAACATCGCCAACTGATTCTTATCAAGAACCACCCCCAGAAGATCTACTAAATGCGATACATGGAGAGGAAGATAAACCAACATCTATGGGCGAGGAAAGAAATATTCAAATTTAAGATGTGAACATAGTGCAAGAGTAAATTGATGTATTTCCAAAGGATTTACCTGGACATCCTCCAGAGAGTGAAGTTGAGTTTCTTATTGATTTAATTCCTAGTGTGATTCCTATATCAAAGGCCCCTATAGAATGTCCACTATGGAGTTAGTGGAGCTAATGAAACAACTAGAGGATTTGAGTGACAAAGGATTTATTAGACCTAGTGTTTCTCCATGGGGAGCCCTGGTCCTATTTGTCAAGAAGAAAGATGGATCCATGAGGATATGCATTGATTATAGGGAAATCAATGCTATTACAATAAAGAATAATTATCATCTATCTCAAATTGATGATTTATTTGATCAAATCCATGGAGCCCAATACTTTTCAAAGATTGACCTTCGGTCCGGATATCATCAACTGCATGTGAGGGAGGAAGATATTCCTAAGATAGCATTTCGAACCAGGTATAGGCATTACGAGTTTACAATGATGCCATTTGGACTGACTAATGCACCCTCTATTTTCATGGATTCAGTGAATAGAGTTTTTATGGATTATCTTGATAACTTTTTCGTGGTGTTCATTAATGATATCCTGGTATACTAAAAAATTATTTTAAGACCATGAGAATTACTTGAGGATTATTTTGGAAACTCTTAGCAGAAATTAATTATATGGGAAGTTTGGAAAGTGTGAATTTTGGCATAAATCAGTTTCTTTTCTATTCCATATTTTCTCTAAGGATGGAATTATAGTTGATCATGTGAAGATAAAGGCAATCCAATATTGGCCCAAGCCAACAAACATAACCAAGGTATGTAGTTTTATTAGCTTAGCAGGTTACTATCGGCTTTTCGTTCAGAATTTTTCTTGACTGGCTATCCTGATAACCAAGCTCATACGTAAAGGAGTTATGATTGGGTGGACAAAAGAGTGTAAAGAATGCTTCAAATAATTGAAAAGAAGATTGGTCAATGCTCCAATTTTTACTCTTCCATCTTGAAGTGATGGATTTGTGATATACAACGATGCATCAATGAATGGGTTGGGTTGTGTCCTTGTGCAAAACAATTAAGTTATTTCTTATGCATGAAGACAGTTTAAGACTCATTAGAAAAGTTATCAAACTCATGATCTTGAGTTAGCAGCCGTAATCTTTGCACTGATAATATAAAGGCATTATCTCTACGGAGAGAGATGTGATATTTCTACGGACCAAAAGAGTTTGAAATTAATTTTCACACAAAAAGAACTCAACATGAGGAAAATAAGATGGCTTGAGTTACTAAAAGATTATGATTTTTCAATACAATACCACCAATGAAAGGTGAATAAGGTGGAAGATTCATTAAGTAGGAATAATCATGACCCTCTAACTCAAATGAGGATTAAAAGAGATCCTATATTCATGGATCTACTAAAGATGGATATGAGAATTTATAAGGAAGGAGAAACATATTTTTTCTTTAAAATGATTTCTAAAAAATCTTTATTAGAGAAAATAATAATCTTTCAATCTGATGATGGAAATCTGTACAAGAAAAATAATGCTGTCAAGGATGGAAGACTAACCGACTTTGTGTATGAAGAAATAGTTCTGAAATTTGGGAGGAGGTTATGCATTCCATCAGTACCTGAGCTAAAAAGGGAACTATTAGATGATTCCCATAGCTCAAATTTCTCTATACACCCAGGTAGAACCAAGATGTACATATATCTGAAGGAATATTTCTAGTGGAATAATATAAGGCGGGAAATTTCTGACTACGTGTCAAGGTGTCAAGTTTGTCAACAAGAGAAGGCCGAGAGACAACATCCCAAAGGAGTGATGAAAACTCTACCTATTCCTATGTGGAAGTTGGATAACATTATGATGGATTTTATCACCAGAATACCATGGAAACCTAGAAGGAACGATGCAATATGGGAAATTTTGGGTCATTTCACAAAATCAACACATTTCCATCCTATACCAGAGGATTTTACACTCAAGCGCCTAAGAAGACTATATATTAATGAAGTTTTAAGACTTTATGGTGCACCTCTATCAATTATATCCTGTCAAGATCCCTAGTTTACATTAATGTTCTGGAAAAGTCTCCAGAAAGCTTTGAATACTAAGCTTTGTATGAGTACTGCTTATCACCCCCAAACCGATGGACAGTCTGAAAGGACTATTCAAACTTTTCAATACATGCTAAGGTCATTCTATCTTGTCTTCCAAGGTATGTGGGATCAATACTTAACATTGGTGTAATTTTTCTATAGTAATAGTTTCCATTATAGAATACAAATGGCTCCGTGGGAAGGATTATATTGAAAGAGGTGTCAAGCTTCAACTTGTTTGGATGATGTTGGTGAGCGGAAAATTTTTGGCTCGGAACATATTGAAGAGACCACAACAAAGATGAATAAAATTTAAGCCCATATTAAGGCATCCCAATGTAGGTAGAAGAGTTATGCTGATAATAGGAGAAAGGACTTGGAATTCCGGTTGGGAGATCATGTCTCTCTGAAATTATCTCCATGAAAGGTTGTCCTAAGGTTTAGTAGGAAAGGGAAATTGAGCCCCATGTACATCGTGCCATTTGAAATTCTTGAAAAAATCGGAGCTGTAGCTTACCATATAGGGATGCCGCCAAATCTCTCCAGAGTTCATGATGTGTTCCACATGTCATTGTTAAAGAAATAAATTCCATACCTAATGAATGTTCTCACATATGAAGAAATTGATTTGGAACCTTCTTTTTCATATTGTGAAAACCCTATTGGGATTCTTGACACTAGTGAACAGGTATTGAGAAATCGGAAAACTCTCCTAGTGAAGGTTCATTGGAGATACCAGAATACGGAGGAAGCAACATGGGAACCTAAGGATGTTATGAAAAATAATCACATACATATTTTTGGTGGGATTTAAACATAAAATTTCGAGGGATAAATTTCCGAAGGAGGGAATAATGTAGCACCCCAAACATCTTATGGTATGTTTCTCTTAAATTTATTGTATTCATTAGGTAGACAAAATTTCATGAATTACAGAGCCTCTATGGAACAAAACATGCTTACTTATAGGATATAGACATATCTTAGCCACTAATCTTAAATTTACTAGCTCTGTGATTTGAATTTTAAAAATTTGATATACACGGTTGTGTTCAAGATGATATTTAGAGTCAGATAAAATTAACTTGATTTTCGGTGAATAGTAACCAACCCTTATGAATAGTAACCTATCCTTAGGAATAGTAAATTACACTTATGAATAGTAATATTACTCTAATGAATGGTATCCATACCCTTGAGTGTATAAATGAATTTAGACACCCTAAAGATGAAGATGAATATTCTAAATGTTTATATATTTCAATTAAATAATGATTTAATTAAATATTTAATTAGTCATATTTAGAAAATTATTTTTGAAAAATGGACTTCAATTTTGGATTCTACACGTCAAAAAATGGTTAGAGTGAATTTTTTGGATTTTATTTGTAAAACATGAATTTTTGATGAATAATGACATACCATAAATTGCAAAATTAAGATAAATACACTAATTATAGAGTCATGTGTGATGTTCTGCTGATGTAATCCCACTTGGTTCGGGATCAAATGATAAAATTACTATTCTTGGTCATGTAATACTCACTATTACTTTTCTTGGGGATAAATAATAAATTAATAAGTTTTATATTAAGAAATCCCCTCTCTCCTACACTATAAAACCCCCTCTCACCCCTATCCATTCACTCCTCTCAAGCCTTGTGAAATCTCCAAATTCTATCCAAATAACTTTACAACATCCTCCCCCACATCCTTAATGTTGTTTTCTCATAAAAATACCAAAACCTCTCTTTTTAAGAGGTTATCAAAGGAGGAAGTCTCAAGAGGTAAATTCCTCTTTCAAATCCCTTCTTTTCTTTTAAGTTCATTTATTTTTGTTTCTTTTCTCACCTCCCTTCACCAAATAATATGATAAATCCAGAAAAATACATGTAATGGAATGTTTTCATGCTAATGGTATATATTCCATTATCTTCTCTCTTTTCCCCACTATTATTTGAATGAAATGAAAGCACCGTTTCAGATGTGCCAATTTAGCACATTCAAGGACAATGACTTATCGATTTCTATTATAATCTTTAATTCTGGACAAGAAACCGTTTGTGTTATGGTTGAACCAAATTATTATGTAATTTATCATATATTTAGTTCTTTAATACTTTTGTGCACATGGTATTATGTTATAATGAAAAAAAATGTTCATCGTGATCAAACCCCCCGATTAACCAAAACAGTTATCACAAAGGTTATATATATAAAAACTAGACTTCAATCCAAGTAACCCAATTTAAATTTAAAACAATTTAATCTGCTATATATTCAATAATAGTGTATAAATTAATTTCTGGACAACCACATACATATTATATATTTATCTGAACTTGAATATAAGTGAACCAATCATTCAAAACCAAGTAAACAAACGAGCCTGAACAATGAAATTGAATCTCATAACCAATCAAAAAGGCCCAGAATGAACTAAAAAGGATTATAATAAATCATTTACATATAAAAGAGGTTCTGGAATTATGAATTAATCACCCAAATTTTTTTATTCAGGTCCTTATAATAAATTCAAGAACACCATCATGAATAAGTTATGGGATCCTTTCTCTCACTATTATTCAAGAATCCACCCTATCTTTTGTGCTTTTGTTTTTAATTTTTTAATGATGGGGTATGTTCTCTCACCACCCCCATACTGAAATTTTGACATATAAATAATGGTATACCCCTTTACCTATCATTTAGATCATTCAATAACACTCATTACCGTGCCAAAATGTTTGTAAGAGGTTTTCTCATCTCACCTTCAATTCTGTGGGATTTTCATTGTTCGCCTATTATTTCTTATAAGTGGTATAGGTGTACCTCCATTTGAAATATTTTATCATGGTTCTCATTATATTCATTGTATTCTGTGACTCTTTTTTTGGTTATTAAATTTTTTCATACGACTCAATTAAATACAACAGGGTAACGAGCTTTGCCTCAATTTTCACTTCGTTGTGACTTGCTTAGTAATTGTATACCTACTCTTTCTTATGTGGTGTACCTACTTCCCATTTGAGATAAATTTTATATTGATATTATATTCAATTTAAATATATATATTCTCATATCATGGATATTGTTATTTTCAAAGCCGTATATCATTTTGCATATGGTATTTATTTGGAATGTTGTTTTGACTATGGAAATGTTGATGAATCTGTATCCTCTATTCTTTATGGATAATGTAAATAGATATTTCTCTTATATTGAATATATTAATAAATAATTATTTGTATGTTCAGGTGTTTGGGCCCCAATATATCCCCTCGATGCATTAGTAGGTCTCATGAGACAAAACAGTTTTGCGACAGACCCTTCGAGTTTGTTTCCAAAAATCAGACAGGTTTCTACCCATAGAGCTAAACCTTTTCAACGGTATTATGGTTTCATGTGAAAGATACATGAAGTAAAATTAATAATCATTCTATTTATTCATTATCAGTTATTATTAGTATCCATGAGGTTTTTACTATGAAAAAATATATGGATGCAGTTTCATTCTTAGTTTATTAATGGCATTAGTAGTTCATTTATTCACTATGCCATTTTGATTATGTCAGATTTATTATGATTCATGTATTATTGTACTCATGCTTCCTCTATTTTTAACCCTTACTGAGCATTTGAGCTCACCCCTTTCATTGTTTACCTTCAACAGGTTATGAAGATCAGGTCATTTATTGAGTGCTTTTGGATGCAGTTTTGTTTTCATTACGTATTGTATCTGGTAACCATATCCAATGTAATTTTTTTAAATCTATGTATCTAGTTTCTTCAAGACTACTATACTAATCGTCACTTCAGAATTTTCATTCTTTCTAACCATTCCAGTATCATATGTAATGCACTGGCTTCTTCTAGAGGGGTCAGGGTGTTACACATATTATTATTATATTATACTTATAACCAAGAATGGATATTAAGTCACACTCTCTTCTGAAAAATTAACCTTATTACAATTAACTATTATTCATTCTCATTACATGATATGTTATAAAGAGATATATTAGTGTTCTGAGGTATTTAATAGTTCATTCAACTGTATTATGATTTCCATGAAAATTAAATTTATGTATCTTCAATATTCTGTTCTATTACAGTATTATGTTGTTGATTGAGACTATCCCATTAATTTAACCCATGTTTTTTTATTTTATCATCCCATGAGTTGCTAATGTGTTGTTATTTCATTAGGACATTGATATGACAGTGAATGATTTGTTCTATTAAACCAACATACTTTTTCTTATATTTTTACAATAAATTAGGGGTTGTGATACCATGAGATGACATGAAAAACATAAACTCTATATGGGATTATGGTATCCTGAGCATGCCTTCCCTAGAATGACTAAAATATACCTGGGGAAGGATACTAGTAACATGAGGGAATGAAATACATGAGAGGCCCTAAATAATTACCACTAGAAATAGAAATTCATATCTAGTACATAATATCACTATTGAAAATTAGAATTATATAAATAGAAAAAACATAACTATAAATGAAATTAATTTTGGGACATCAGATAAATAATATAATGGTGAATGAAAAAATTTAAATAATGTATTTAGGAATGAATATTATATAAATGAATATTAATTATTAATAAAGATAACCACCTCCTCACTATAAGAACTCTTGGAATGATATCTAAAAAAACCACCATCTCACACAACTAAGTTTCACCAAGAAATATATTTGTTTATGTCAAACCAGCTCGACATGTAAAAAAACTTTCTCTTAACATCACATCATTTATATAGACACAATGCATGTGGGAAAGAGTCTTGTGAATGTGGAAGTGTAAAATACACCAAATAGGGTTCCATTAAAATACAAGGAAAGAGATAATAATATATCAACTCAAAACAAAGAGGCTAGTGGGATATCAGAAAAAACCATGTTATATATAATATATAGAAAACCCCATACATAAGAATAGATTCTATATTCAACGCTCATCTCCAAATATTAAATTTAACTCTATATTGAATCACTCTTGAAATTTATATTGATCTTATCAAGAAATCACATGACACATAGAGTCATATGTAAACAGATCATATGTATGTAAAATCTCTATAGAAATCAAGGGTATAAGATGAATATAAGATAACCACATCCTAGCTACAGAAAGATCACATTATTAATTATAGATGAGAATATTATAGAAATTGTGATGTCTAAAGAACTCAATGAAACCTATATTCTATATAACAACTTAAAAACTATAGTTGTGATATGTGACTCATCAATGAAAATTTTTATCAATCAGGGGTATTAATATCACTATGGGGAAGTGTTATCTAACAAATAAGAATATAATATGTCTACCAACTAATTTTATATCCATTCATTCCACCTTGAACTACCCATCATATATGGTTTTATTGGTTTCTAATAAGGATAGTAAAATTCGTTTGAATAATATTGTCAATATACGTGGGATAATGATGAATTATAATAAAATGTGATTGAATTTACCAATATATAGATGAGTTTAATAGATATGTCTGATTTATAGGATTGTCACAAATAACCATGGTACTCCAATGATTTTTCATACATGTATAATGGATTTTCATTATAATAAATATATACAAATAGAATTTTAAAGGATTTAAAAATTTACATGTGAGTTTCATTGATATTTAGTCTGTATTTTTATTCCACTTTTAATCCTTATAGATATTAAGAGTGTTAGAAACTCAACCCCATGAATATTATTATGAAAGAAATATTTCCATGCTCGGAGCAGCATATCAACCTAAGAGGGTAGGTTATCTAATGGGCTCCTGAATAAGCTAAAATTTGTTATCAATCTTTAATCTAATTGAGTGAGAAAATTGGGGTGTATGTAATCTATTCATAATGGAACATTCATCATTGGTTTATTAGTCTTTATCCTCCACCATTCTGGTAGACATATAAATCTACTAGGAAGTATTGATATTGTTGGATTTAAACAGATAAGTGATGTAGTGAGGTGACTGATAAATCTTATCCATATAATGTTTCTCTATAAAGTAGGTTGTGTTATGTAGTAAACCATTTATTTTTAATACATGTAACACTAACTTTTAAATTATTCCACATCCATTCATTATGCCACATCTTGAACATATAATATTTGAGGGTTAGAGCCACCATTGTTTCATGGAGTGATTATATACATGACAAGAATGATTTCATTAGCAATTGGTGGTCCAATATGTGTGTATCATGGGATAATAATATCATATAGATATTTTTCCATGAGTGATGTATATAATCTCACACTAACTCAAGTAAGTTATACATCAAATGTATGAGGTTACTAATGTCATAAAGTTCACCAATAACAAATGTAAACTATTTTATGAAAATATAATGTGTGAAATATATTTAATGTTGATAATATTGATAGTTAGAAACTGGGTAAGACAAAGAATAAATAATCCTTGATATAAAATGATGTACATGCTCTGAGTCTCATAAAAAATATTATAGTAACATTATACATGATGAGTTTTTTTAATTAAATAAAAATTCATGTTAGAAAAAATAAATCCCTAAAAATTATTCATGAAAAAAACTAGAGATTATTTTTTTAAATAAAAATATTATGGTTTGAATTATGATAACTCTTATATTATAAATATTGAAACTCTTGTTCTTCAAATAGATTTGATGTAGGTGATTACTCAGTTGTCATTTAGTATGTAAAATTTGGATGATCTTCTACTAATGATATTCAAATTTGATAATAAAACAGTTTATATGTTATGATTATGAAATTAATATTCTTACATTATTTTAGGAATCTCTATATATAAATTGTAAATGCAAATATAAAATAGTGAGTGAAGAACATTGTTTTTTTATTCCTAAAAATACTAAGATGTAATATAGAGTTATTAAAATCCATTTTTCTAAACATAACTATGGTTAAAAGATAAAAATAAGGTTGTTTTCCAAGAATATTAATATATTAAAGGAGTTTTATTTGGGATTGAAAATAATTTTTTTTACTATCTAATGGTAGTGAGAGTCTTGATGATTAAGAACCATTGTGATGAAATATCCATAATGTGTTCAAGTAATGAATAATGAATATGCTCATGTTGAAGTGTGGATATTTATTTAGTGGATTAGGACATATTTTTTAGTTCATGGAGGACTATTATGGAATTAGTGGTAATAGTATAAATAATACCCACACACCAGAGAGACTATAAATAAATACAAGTAGTTATTTGTTTCCACAATAATCAAGGAAGAAAACTCCACTTGTCTATATGAAGTGTGTGAAATATATCACTGGTTGAATTTTATGATTTGAGTTATAACATTTCCCTCACTCACTTCTAATTATTATCGTATATATTATTGATTAATATACCTATTATATCTTACTGTAATCCTTTCAATGAATTGTATAACACTTTATGTGATAAAATTGTATATCTCTATGATGCATTTCCCAATAATTTTGTATTTTATAAAAGCATGAGTGTTGATATTTCATCATTTGATTCATTAATCGTAACTGAAATAATGATTTCAATTTAATATGGTATCATATAAAATAATGTATAATTTTTTAAAATTTGGCTACACTTATTCATACCCCCTCTTAATGTACTTATATTTCAACTAGGGCTATACAGCTCTATCTTTATAGTAGAGGATCAATGCCTTTTTGATGTGTGTATATGTTTTCATAGATTTCCTAACATAATGGGGAGCCTTGAAATTATCATGTATAATTTAAATTTAAAAATGGGTATCCAAATGTGTATTTTTAATATCCATACCCTATAATATATGGTATTTAAGAACTATAATACTTATATAGGGTACCGATGAAATGGGATTCATATTCCTCTTGGTGCATTACCAACCTTGTGATTATACCTATCATCTCATCCATACCACATCATTTTCTCTACATAATAAGGGAAAAAAACATAGACATAAATCATTAGAAAAACCAATAATGATGAAGACACGTTAACAATCATTATCTATGTGAAACAACATAGAGAATGGATAATTTATTTGTCTAATTTTATCACCCGTTTGAGTATATATGGAAAATTTCATGAAATGGAATCTAAATTGATTATACTATCCAATAGACATAGCATGTGAGCCTCAAGAAAAATGTTGGTGTCTTCTATATTTTTCTATTCATGTAGTATAAAAAATGGTTTTTTATTTTTAGGATGTAAAATTTTCATAAAAAGTTCCACTTGAGTATGCACTCTATGTATTTTTCTTTTGACATTAGTTTATATGACATGTATCATTTATGAACATAATTTTTAAAACCAATACTTTGCATGTTCTATTCTGAGAACCGATTTATGTTGGTCCTTAACAACTTTGTGTCTTCCTTCAATACATGATATTCACATATGTCTACACATCTGAGTATGTACTAATATAATCATGTTGGGCCGTCATGACTAACATGATTTTCATATAATCAATCATGGTTTATGAGTGACTAGTTATGCTATTTTTCATGTATAATTATACACATTATTCCTTTCATATTAATCTAAAAAATGTGTGTCCCTTGAATACTCTATATGTGATATTTTAGTCAATGAGTAAATTATATCACTGAAAGAGAAAATTCACCAAAAAGAGATATTTTAGATTAGATTTTATGTAGTTTGTAATTCATCCCTAGATCCACTTTCCCAGTATAATCCTTTATTACTACTTAATTTTTTGGGTAATGTCATATCTTCACCATTTACTATGCCTAATGTCACCAAAATATCACTTCTAAAGGATAACCATATCATGGATGGTCACCGCCACCACAATTATGTCAAAACACATTTCACATCACATCCTATCTTAACACCCCATGTAAATAAAGAATATGAAATTTTCATATTTATCCATATTTGTGAATAAAATATTAATATTTCTTTAAAGGTAACACTATGCTCGATGGCGTACCCAATACGCAACAACGAGTTTCTTTGAAATCTTACGTTGCACTCTAATAATAAAATAATATTATTTTAAGTGGTAGTTAACGCCTAGATGTTGTAATGGAGGGAATTAATAGAACTAACTAAAAAATGATTATATATGTTTTTTAAATATTTTTACTTTTATCCAATAAATGTTAGAGGCTTAAAATGAAAATGAATCCAATTTTAAGCACTAATCTTCTAATATCCTTTAAAAGATCGATTAACCACCTTTTGATGGAGAACCCCTCTTAAATACATTTTTTGGACAATTTTATATGTTATATTTGACAAAGTAAAATTATTTTTAGAATCGGGACATCAAAATTTACTTTGTATAAATTTTTGGTATTTTTCCGATAAAGTTCATTTTTTAATGAATAGTGTAAAATGCCGTATTTTAATTCAAAATCTCCTTTTAATATACTTTATTTATATGATTAGATCATCTTTTGAATTTTTTTAAAGTGAAATTAGAATATATTTTTACCATTTAATCCATGGTGTTCATTGGAATTAAGTTCACTTTGAAATTAGACTTAAACTAGTGTCAATCTTTTAATAGATATTGTTTCTTATAAACACGCTATTTGTTTTGATAGTGGGAATTAATTATTAAATTAATTAATGCAACATATATATTTTTAATTTTTTAAAATAGACATTATTTTTTAATTCAGAATATCAAATATATCTTAGGGTGAATTTATTGTATTTTTTTGAAAAACTACAATCATTGATAAATAGTGAAACCACTAAGTGGTAGTTAAAGAAACTGATTTTTGGTTTAAATGAAACTTTTCCACTTATGTGATTTGATTTTCAAAAATCCAACATACATGTTTGTCATTATGAAGTAAAATTTGGTTCAATGATATTAAAATAATTTTTGGTGAATAGTCATTTTTAAGTTTTATTAATCGCAATTAAAGGTAATTAGTGTAATTTAAGGTAAAAATAATGTTGTAATAATATGAAATGACCTAGAATCATGTCCTACCCTCATTTGATATGTCATGGACGACCAATACAATCCATGGGTCAATATGGGGACCCCATGGAGCCCCTTTTGTAGGAAAAGGACCTAAATAACTATTTTTTAAAGTTAAAATAAAAATGTCACAAACATGAGTTGTTTTACTAAATAAAATTTAAATTGGGTTATACAAGTCATATTTTTGACTATAAATATTAATTAGGAAGATAAATATATTTCCTAAATCATGATATTTTTTTATAATTTTTAGACATTAAATAAATTAAATTATTTATGACACCATGATGATGCAACGATTACGTCATTATTTAACGATTTAAAAAATATTAAAAGATAATGTAAAATATAAGCCCTAAACATGTAAAAAACCTATTGGATGGGTGGATTTAGAAATCTTATCACCTTATCCTTGAAATATAAAATTTTGGGACCTTTAAAATTCGAAAAGAATTTATTAATAAAGTAACCTTTTATAACTTTCCATGAGTGCCCCTCTTCTCCTCTTATAAAAGGCCCCCACCTATAGCACCTTACCAACACCTATAAAGCCTTTGGCTCGTCCAACCCCTACCCATTTTGTCTCTCCACATCCCTCTCTTACTCCTAGAGGCCTCACTTTGGGAAGAAGTCTTCCCAAGGAATCCTTTGAGCTCAAATAAAAAAGAGTTACCCATTTTAAAGGTAATGTCTTCCATAGTGTTCTTTTGTTTTATTTTGCTTCTCCAATTCCCTAAACTATTTTTATTTATTTCTTTTGTAACAACACCTGTATCTTCAATATACTAGGATTTTTTTATGAAGATTATTATAGCTACACTAACACACACCTCTGTCTAATGGTTAAATAACATATTGTTTCTGTGGATGGTGAATAATTTCCTCACGAAATGATGATTGTTCTATCTTCTCATACCACCCTTCATGGTGGCCATTACGATGAAACTATATTTATTTATGATATATATTATATTTATTTCCTCTTTATTATTATGTATTTTATATTTAATACATACATTTATTCTTTCCATGTTGTGCAAATGCGATTATTTCATTTTAGGAAGTGTGGAATACCACCCCCTCAAGTGATGTGACTCGTTCATGCAATACATGGAATGTATAAAGAATGAAATTTATGAAATTATGTGATACATATAACATATATATTATAATGGTATTATAATATATATATATATATCTCTCTCATATAGTTTTAATTCTATTAATGTGCCAAAGAAATGAAAGTAGCGTTCACGCGTACGTACGGCTTACCGTCTCAATGAACTGTACATTTCATTTCTTATCTCCAAACGTCATGTACTTTTATAAGTACATAGATATAATGGATATATATTTCATATATTACATCTAAATGATGGATATAGTTATGTAATTATAATATATATCTCTCTCTTTTAACATTAATTCCATTAATATTATAAAAAAAATGAAAGCAACGTTCTTGCATACGTATGGCCTACCGTCTCCATGAACGATGCTTTTAATTTTTTATCTCCAAATTTTATGGAATAGTAAAAAATGAATATATACTGGATATATATGATATTTAAAAAATTTATACTATTCTGGCGATAATGTACCTATAACTACAAGGAAAATTATTTTCCAACAAGTTCAATTTTTACTCATGTACCAAACATCGACAAAAATGTCTGATATGAACTCACTTTATGAACCAATTATTATAAAATTATAATATGTGATATGAACTGAATAATAACATTTAAAGGAGGTCCTTATGAAATTATAAATTGACCAAATTTTATTATTCAGGAGATTAAAGAACGATCGAGTCATGTCAGACACGAGGTAAGGGATCCAACCTCTCTCTTTCTTTTTAAGTACTCTCTTTTATGTCATTTCTTTTAAGCTCATATTTATTATGCTTGGGGATGTTATTTTATATTACTAATACATTAATTTTTATGTTAATATTATGAGAGACCCTATTTGATCTCACAAATCAATTTTTGGGAGTTTTAAGTGGCGCTGTTAGGCTGCCGAGTTTTCGTAAGGGATTTTTCAACTCACTTTTATTCCCGAGACATTTATGCTACGTTGGCCACCATTTCCTTTGAGTGGTGTATGTACAGCCCATTATTATACTCTTTTTGTAGTATAATTTCAATTATGGGTATTTATATCTTCAATTTATGACCCTTCTTCCATGGGGTGCACG
This sequence comes from Viscum album, assembly GCA_963277665.1. NCBI lineage: Eukaryota > Viridiplantae > Streptophyta > Magnoliopsida > Santalales > Viscaceae > Viscum > Viscum album. The sequence continues at coordinate 1,017,282,555 of OY728138.1, read as the reverse complement.
TTTCAAAAGTTACCCAAATCGGTAAGGGAAACTTTCACCCTCCTCTTTTTAAAAGACTTATTTTTTTATGTCTTTTATTTCACATACTATTATGTTAGGATTTGTTCTTTTATATCCTTATTTATGTAAATTTTATGTCCAAGTTATGAGATACCATTTTCTCTATCAACAACTAATTTTCTGAATTTTAAATTGACGTCATTTGGCTGTCAGATTTCTGTAAGGGAACTTCTTAACCCACTTTCAATTATTTGGGTTAAACCTCTACTTCCTGATTTTATTATTCCAAGATTATGTGTAGAATCTCTATGTTGTAATTTCCACAAACCGTTGTGTGGATATACTATTTCTACACATTATCATCTCATTGATAATTTCTTATGAACTTGTATGGGAAATCATAACTCAATCTCATTTCATTGTGTTAAATATCTTTGTCATTGGTTTTGTTTTTCCAAGATTATGTGTGAATCACATCTGATTGTTTCACACTTAATATCCACTTATATTGGGGGTATTTATATTTCTCACACATAATTATGTGATAGTTTCATCTTTAATTAAAGGATACCATCTTTATAATGGATTTCATCTCAATATACATTTCCATTGAGACTTTATTGTTGTTATGCACCAATTCACTCTTACACGGTGTGTATAATGTCCTTTGACATATTATATCATGAATCCATTTATTCTCATGATATTATAATGTTCGAATTAAATGTTATTCCGCAATTATTTGTATTCAAGAGTCTCTCATTTTGTTAAAAACTCTTTAACAAAAATATCATTTTAAATTTTTTAAATATTCATTATTCTAAATCATTGTCTTTAATGTCCATGTTTTAAAAATGGTTTTTAGTATTTATTTATATGGAAGTTAATGTTATAATTCCATTAAAATCTTTAAATTGGTATGGGACACTTTTATTCAAAAATATCTTTTAAATGATTTTTGGAAATGGATTGATTAATTCAATATCTTGGAATTACTTATTGTGATTGAAAATGAAATGTTGTTATTTAAATGTTTATATTTTCAATATTTTATGTGTAATGATGGTACTTGGAAATTTAATGGGTGGTTACGTGATAAACCATATGATGGGTGGTGTCGTGAATACCAGGACGGGTGGTTACGTTATAACCTCCAATGCATTGGGTATGAAAGTCGGCCGTATGGCTATTCCATTAAGTGATATGTGTGGAAGTCGACCGTATGGTTATTCCATTTAAGAATGTTTATGTCCCAAGTTACCTTTATATGTTATCTGTTCATTATATGGGTTTTTATGGTAATATTTTGGTTACAAAAGAGGTAAGTAATGATCTTTTACTCAGTAAAGAGTTTTTTTCTACTTCATAAAGGTGAAAAGTATTAATTTGATAAAGTATTCTTTGTTTACTTGTTGTTTTGAAAAACTAATAGTTTTCCTTCTTTGTATATCCTTTACAGGGCTTTTTATGCTCATCCCATGTTTTTGAAATGTTTTCCACCAGACTTAAAGATGAATAGGGTCAAGGATGGGATCAAGGAAAGACATGCTATCTAAAACATGGAACTAGACATGTTTCTTTTTAAGAGTTTTTATTTTATGGAAAATTAGTATAAGTGTATACTTTGTTATCTTTGAGATGTAATAGTTATGTCTTAATTCTCTAAAACTATAAACCTGACAAGATCCTCAATGTGAATTATTCATTTAATTCAATAAAATTAATGTTTAAGGCCGCGGCGTTATAGTTGGTTTAAAGGGAGGTTTTGATAACTTTGGAGGTTAGGGTATTCTATAAGCATAGGTGACATTACCATAATGGATAGGATTTTAGAAAGAGTCATAGTTTTTAGATAAAGTGAATGAGTATGTATATCTTAGTGTTTAACTTCCTCATTGGTACACGATGATTTTGTTGATATACACACACTGACTTTTCTGTTCTTAGTAAATGGATGGATCAAGCAGACACCAAAGTGACAATGGGTTTGATGGAAACTATGGTGGTTCCCTGATTAAGAGACTAGATGAAATGGGGGATTCAATGCGGAATCTCTTGGTTCTGCTAAACCAACTATCAAAGAGTCATGATAAACCACTTGAAGCTTGGTGAGTTCTCTAATGCATCATGTATGAGATGACCAACTCGATGGGGAAGTTCAGGTAATAATTATAAAGGTAACTATTAGGGTTTATATGATCCTTACATTTTAGGTAATTATGGGTTACTCTATGATATGATGGAAAATGAAAGGAATGAGATAAACTTGAGGTTAAAATATGTTATGATCATTTTTGAAGATTTTATCTCGTTTTGGGGAATGTTTTAAGAATTATGTAGTTTTGGAAAAAGGACAACACGCAGACCGTGTGACAACCCGTCGCGTCAGACAAAGCTGTGAGAATCAAACCCACAACAAAAGTGTGACAGGGATTTATCGCCTACCACTGGACTACCTGAAGTCCTTGGTTAGTTTTACTAATTCTTTTTAGTTAGATGATTATATGAATTAATTGTTAGTTGATTTTGGGTTATCTATGGTAATTATCAACCTATCATGGAGGATATGTGATTAGGTTAATTACTTTTCAATATGAGACATTAAGAGAAACTAATGTTATTTGGAGATAAATGATAATTTTTACCTTATAAGACTATGTGATTAAATCCTTCAAATATTTGGGTTTCAATCGTAGTTTGGTTTATTTTGAATAATTTTATGGACAAATTGTGTATTGAATGGTCTTTTTTGAACTTTGGGTATTGTTTGAAAAATTTTGGAGATTAAGAATAGATTTTTTTATAAATGACTATCCTTTTTGGGAATTATCTGATCTCATACTAACCTTTTGGTTTTAGTTTTGGTTAAGGTCTAAAGACATGGTAACTATATAGTTCTCTTTTTTGGATTAGGTGACTCTATAGAAGTTGATTATAGCTCTCTTAATGTAAGCAAGTCATCCTAAATACTCATCTTTTGGAGAAACTATGAGTTCGTGTAAGAAATCTAGTAAAAGATGAAAGTCAACATGACAAGTATATTTCTTTATTTTATAGTTATGGTCATAAATAAATTCCTCAATGAAAAGTAACTTAAAAAAACTGTATGTTATCTTTTCCTACTGGGGAATCAAATACCATTTAACAAATCACCAGTTTGTGATTTTATGGTGGTTATCTTTCTTCTAAACATGTTTTCTATCACTCCCCGTCAAAACATGAAACTTTGTTTTTTCCTCCATATCCATGTTTTCTTACATGTAATCCTAGTATGGGTTAACTAGGGTGACCTTTGTACTTCTCTTTTTTTTAAAGTGATAGTAATACTGACTCTTGTTCCGATGTGGAATTTTCAATGAAGTTTCCAAACCCAATTTTAAAATTGTGAGGACGCAATTCCCAAAAGGGGGGAATGATGTAACAACCCAGGTAAATAAAGAATATGACATTTTCATATTTATCCATATTTGTGAATAAAATATTAATATTAATTTAAATGGAACACTATTCTCGATGGTGTACCCAATACACAACAACGAGTTTCTTTGAAATCTTACGTTGCTCTCTAATAATAAAATAATAATATTTTAAATGGTAGTTAATTCCTAGCCATTATAATGGCAGGAATGAATGGAACTAACTACAAAATTATTATATATGTTTTTCAAATATTTTTACTTTCATCCAATAAATGTTAGAGGCTTAAAATGAAAATGAATCCAATTTTAAGCATTAATCTTCTCATATTATTTAAAAGGTCGATTAACCATGTTTTGATGATGAACCCCTATTAAATCATTTTTTGACAATATTATCTGTTATATTTGACAAAATAAAATTCTTTTTAGATTCGGGACATCAAAATTTACTTTGTATAAATTTTTGGTATTTTTCCGATAAAGATCATTTTTTAATAAATAGTGTTAAATGATGTATTTTAATTCACAACCTTCTTTTAATATAATTTATTTATATGACTAGATCATATTTTTAATTGGTTATAAATTGAAATTAGAATATATTTTTACCATATAATCCAATGGTGTTCCTTGGAATTAAGTTCACTTTGAAATTGGACTTAAACTAGTGTCAATCTTTTAATAGATATTGTTTCTTAAAAACACGCTATTTGTTTTAACAGCGGGAATGAATTGTTAAATTAATTAATGGAACATATATATTTTGAATTTTTTAAAATAGACATCAATTTTTAATTCATAATATTAAATATAGCTTAGGGTTAATTTTTGGTATTTTTTGAAAACCGTCAATTTTTTATGAATAGTGAAACCACTAAGTGGTAGTTAAAGAAACTGATTTTTGGTTTAAATGAAACTTTGACAATTCAGTGATTTGATTTTCAAAAATCAAACATACATGGTTGTCATTAAGAAGTAAAATTTGGTTCAATGAGATTAAAATAATTTTTGGTGAATAGTAACTTTTAAGTTTTATTAATCGCGATTAAAGGTAATTAGTGTAATTTAAGGTAAAAATAATGTTTTAATAATATGAAATGACCTAGACACATGTCCCACCCTCATTGGATGTGTCCTGGCTGACCAATAAAATCCATGGGTCAATTTGGGGACCCCAAGGATCCCCTTTTTTAGGAAAAGGACATAAATAAATTTTTATTTAAAGTTAAAATAAAAACGTCACAAACATGAGTTGTTATACTAAAACAACTTTTTATATGTCGTTATAAAAGTCATATTTTGACTATAAATATTCATTAGGAAGATAAAAATATTTCCTACATCATTATATTTTTTTATAAATTTTATACATTAAATAAATTAAATTATTTATGACAGCATGATGATGCAGCGATTACCTCATTATTTAACAATTTAAATAAAATGAAAAGATAATGTAAAATATAAGACCTACACATGTCAAAAACCTATTGGATGGGTGTATTTCTAACTCTTATCACCTTATCCTTGAAATATATAATTTTGGGACATTTAATATCCGAAAATCATTTTATAATAAAGTAACCTTTTATAACTTTCCAAGAGTGCCCCTCTTCTCCTCTTATAAAAGGCCCCCACCTCCACCACCTTACAAAGATCTCTAAAGCCTTTTGGCTCGGACAAACCCTGCCCATTTTGTCTCTTAACATACCTCTCTTACTCCTAGAAGCCTCATTTTGGGCAAAAGTCTTCCCAAGGAAGCTTTTGAGCTCAAATAAAAAAGAGTTACCCGTTTAAAGGTAATGTCTTCCCAAGTGTTCTTTTGTTTAATTTTGCTTCTCCAACCCCCTAAACTCTTTTTATTTATTTCATTTGTAACAACACCATTGTCTTAAATATACTAGTATGTTGTTATGAGGATTATTAGAGCTACACTAACACAAATATCCGTCTAATGGTTGAAGAACATACTATTTCTGGGGATGGCGAATTACTGCCTCACGAAATGATGATTGTTCTATCTTCCTATACCACCTCTCATGGTGGCTACTATGATGGAACTATATTTATTTATGATATATATTATATTTATTTCCTCTATATGATTCTGTATTTTATATTTAAAACATACATTTATGCTTTTCATGTTGTGCAAATGCGATAATTTCATTTGAGGAAGTGTGGAATACCGCCCCCTCAAGTGATGTGACTCGTTCATGCAATACACAGAATGTATAAAGAATCAAATCGACGAAATTATGTGATATATATAACATATATATTATACTGGAATTATAATATATATATATCTCTCATATAGTTTTCATTCCATTAATGTTCCAAAGAAATGAAAGTAGCGTTCATGCGTACGTACAGCTTACCGTCTCCATGAACGGTACATTTCATTTCTTATCTCCAAATGTTATGTACTATTATAAGTACATATATATAATGGATATATATTTCATATATTACATCTAAATTATGGATATCATTCTTGAATTATAATATATATCTCTCTCTTTAAACTTTTATTCCATTAATATTACAAAAAAATGAAAGTATCGTTCATGCGTACGTACGACCTACCGTCTCCATGAACGATGCTTTTAATTTTTTATCTCCAAATTTTATGGAATAGTAAAAAATGAATATATGCTGGATATATATGACATTTAAAACATTAATACTATTCTGGGGATGATGTACCTATAACTACATGGAAAATTATTTTCCAACAAGTTCAATTTTTACTCATGTACCGAACATCGACAAAAACGTCTGATATGAACTCACTTTATTAACAAGTTATTATAAAATTATAATATTTGATACAAACTGAATAATAATATTTAAAGGAGGTCCATAAGATATTATAAATTGATAAAATTTTATTATTCCGGAGATTAAAGAACGATCGAGTCATGTCGGACACGAGGTAAGGGATCCAACCTCTCTCTTTCTTTTTAAGTACTATCTTCTATGTAATTTATTTTAAACTAATATTTATTATTTTTGGAGATGTTATTTTATGTTACTATTACTGTAATTTTTATGTTCATATTATGAGAGACCCTATTTGATCTCATAAATCCATTTTTGGGGGTTTTAAGTGGCGCTGTTAGGCTGTTGAGTTTTCATAAGTGATTTTTCATCTCACTTTTATTCCCAAGACATTTTTGCTATGTTTTCCACCATTTACATTGAGTGGTGTATGTACTGCCCATTATTATACTCTTTGTGTAGTATAATTTCAATTATGTGTATTTACATCTTCAATGTATGACCCTTCTTCAATGGGGTGTACATTTAGAAAGTTATCCAAATAGCTAAGGGAACCTTTCACCCTCCTATTTTTAAAAGAATTCTTTTGTTATGTATTTTAATTCACATACTATTATGTTGGGATATGTTCTTATATATCCTTATTTATGTAAATTTTATTTCCATGTGATGAGATACCATTTTCTCTCTCATCAACTCATTTTATGAATTTTAATTTGATGTCGTTAGGCTGTCAGATTTCTGTAAGGGAACTTCTTAACCCACTTTCAATTCTTTGGGTTAAACCTCTACTTCTTGATTTTATTATGCCACTATTATGTGTGGAATCTATATGTTGTAATTTCAAAAAACCTTTGTGTGGATATACTATTTCTATACATATTCATCTCATTGATAAATTCTTATGAACTTGTATGGGATATCATAACTCAATCTCATTTCATTGAGTTAAATATCTATGTCATTTGTATTGTTTTTCCAAGATAATGTGTTAATAACCTCTGTTTGTTTAAAACATAATATCCACTTATACTGGGTGTATTTATATTTCTCACACATAATTATGTGATTGATTTATCCTTAATTTAAGGATACCATCTTTATAATGGATTTCATCTCAATTTACATTTCAATTGAGACATCATTGTTGTTATGCACTAATTCACTCTTATATGGTTTGTATACTGTCCTTTGACATATTATATCATGAATCAATTTATTCTCATGATATTATAAAGTTCGGATTAAATTTTATTCCACAATTATTTGTATTCAACAGTCTCTCATTTTGTTTAAAACTCTTTAACAACAATATCATTTTAAATGTTTTAGAGATTCATTATTCTAAATCTTTGTCTTTAATGTCCATGTTTTCAAAATGGTTTTCAGTATTTATTTATATGGAAATTAATGTTATAATTCCAGTAAAAGATTAAAATTGGTATGAGACACTTTGATTCAAAAATCTCTTTTAAATGATTTTTTGAAATGGATTGATTAATTCAATATCTTGGAATTACTTATTGTGATTTAAAATGAAATGTTGTTATTGAAATGTTTATATTTTCAATATTTTATGTGTAATGATGGTACTTAGACATTTTATGGGTGGTTACGTGATAAACCATATGACGGGTGGTGTCATGAATACCAGGACGGGTGGTTACGTTATAACCTCCAATGCATTGGGTATGGAAGTCGGCCATATGGCTATTCCATTAAGTGAATTTTGTGGAAGTCGACCATATGGTTATTCCATTTAAGTATGTTTATGTCCCAAGTTACCTTTATATGTTATCTGTTCTTTATATGGGTTTTTATGGTAATATTTTGGTTACAAAAGAGGTAAGTAATAATCTTTTATCCAGTAGAGAGTTTTTTTACTACTTCATAAAGGTGAAAAGTATTACTTTGATAAAGTATTCTTTGTTTACTTGTTGTTTTGAAAAACTAATAGTTTTCCTTCTTTGTGTATCCTTTACTGGGATTTTAATGCTCATACCTAGTTTTTGAAATGTTTTCCACAGGACTTAAAGATGAATAGGGTCAAGGATGGGATCAAGGAAAGACATGCTATCTAAAACATGTAACTAGACATGTTTCTTTTTAAGAGTTTTTATTTTATGGAAAATTAGTAGAAGTGTATACTTTTTTATCTTTGAGATGTAATAGTTATGTCCTAATTCTCTAAAACTATAAACCTGAAGAGATCCTCAATGTGAATTATTCATTTAATTCAATAAAATTAATGTTTGAGGCTGGGGCCTTATACTATCATCAAACATTCATCCAAACCACTAGTTGAGGATCCTCTATCATGATTTATCAATTGTCACCTCATCTCAACCACATCTGTATCACTTCATCCTCACATCCATTTTCAATATCATGACTCATAAATTGAATATTAATCCATCATTAATCAACCCCTATCTCAATCTACACTTTTCAAAATCTCATAATAATTGAGTGGGAAGGAAATATTGGAATGTGGTGGTTAGTGGAAAATTAATCAAAATAATCATTTACAAACATGTTCAAAGAAGAATTATTTTATTGGAAATTTTTGAAAGGGATATAAAAAAAGTAACAGGAATTATTCATAGTGATTCTACAAGAAAAATATTTGTCTTGACTATGTAGAAAATTAACGATATATAATAATTACAATTTCTAAAAAAATCTTTTGATAATATCAATTTAATAAAAAAATATTTTCAATCTGGAAAGTATAGAAAATATTTTATCATCTTTAATTTTATTCAAAAAATAATAAAATTTTATTCTATCATGTCTCAATGAAAATATCAAGACAATGTGCTAATTTATAACCTTATTGTAGAAAATTATATCAATTCATAAATAACTAATGATCAATTCATCAATCCATAGTTCATCACTGTTGGATTTTCAATATTACACATTCACATTTACCCACCATAGACTCCTCCAAGAATTAAAATCTTCCACATTATTTAAAATATATTTGGTTCATATTAATAACTACCAAAAATAATATATAAAAATATAATTTTTAAATTTTAAAAAATTGATCAATTCATTAAATAATGATATATAAAAAGGGTGTTGTACCATGTCTCGAAGCCCGAAAACCAAAATTACATCTCTTTAGTAAAAAACCTCATTTTGACCACAACAAAAATTTAAAAATATCCATTTAGTTTTCCATTATGGAGATATCATTTATTTCATTATTTGAATAAATATATATCATAGTTATTTGGGCTCTCTTGGTCCCATAATTTATAGCAGTATTTTTAGAATATCACCGAGTTTTGATAAAGACAAATTCTCAAATTTTCAATGTTATTTCATTTGAAGATAATATTTATGTGGTTATTAACACAATGATTTATTATACATGTTTTTGATAAGGAAAAATATATATCAAGAGTTACTCAATAATTATGTTCAGTATCATTAAAACTACTACCAATCATATGTGTTGTAAGTCATTCAGTGATTGGGTTGGAATTTATTCATTACCTAGGATATATTATATGATTTCACTGAAAAAAAAAGAAGGAAAAATTGTATTGGATTATTTTTTATGGATTGAACTGGTTTAATCTGATACCACTTGGTCATTTAATTTTTATTTCATTCAAATAAATTTGTCAGAATTGGTTTTTAGTTCACTACCCTCCCCCTTATTAAAAATATCCTAAAATTTGATATAAATATAATTTCGAAAAAATTAAAAATAATGGTAAAAATAGTGTTCATAGAGCTGAAAAATGATTAGAAATATTTTTGAGTCCATTTACTTTGACAAAATCACTATTAATTTTTTTAAAGGTTTATGACTCCAATACTCAAGGATGAGCTATGTCCCAAATAAAGGAAATACTGGTTTAGTAAATCCCCCACCTTTTTCAGCATAATAATGATAATAAAATTACCATATATATTGTAATTTTCATAAATATACATCATAAAAAATGAAAATCCACCCCATGACACATAAAATACACCTCAATATTCGAAAATAATAAAAGGAAATGGAATAAAAACCATATGAAAAAACAAAATAATATTTTCAACACAAATCATAAAAATCCTTCAAATTTTTCTGATCCAATACCCTTCATATCTAAGGGAATTCACCAACATGGAAATAATAAATACTAGAATACATAGACAAATACTCCAAAATATTTTTCTAAAATTGGAATAAACTATATGAGTATTTCAATCCATAGAATTTGATGATGAATTTATATGTCTAGCCCATATTAAGAATATATTTATTCCAAACTCTTACATCAACTACAATAATGAAAATTCTGTGCTTTCCTATGAAGAACCACTATTTTACCATATTCCCAAGATCTATTACCACACTAGAATATTATATTAAAATGTCCACATACTAACATTTACAACCTAAAGAGATAGGACTATAAAAACATCTATCAAAATATTTTTGGATTAGTTGGTATCATATATACATACTTCAATTTCCTTAAATGATAGAATAGGGAATCATAGATGACCTAGTTTAGTTATTCCCTACTCGTAAACAAAATATAGAATCATATAATGAAACAGTACAAACCACCTCAAACCACATGAAGAATGAAATCAGTCTTTTCAGTGACCCATTCCACCATAATAAATAGTAGACTATCTTTAATGGAATATGTAGCCCAACATTTTCAAATATAAAACCCCTATATTTCCCTGATCAAAAAACAAAATACTTAAACCATAACGTACAATGATACATCCTTCCATATTCATACAAAATGGTCACATAATGTAAACTACAAAATTTATAGTCAATTTTTTCCCACCAAGAAATGATGATTTATAAGGATATCCGAAGATTGATATCAATTATCATGTTACCTAAAAAGCATCATATTAATAACATTATCAAAACATATAATAGCATTAACCACTTCCCACATTATGAAAACCTATTTGGTGAATCACTTAAAAATTTATGGTTAGAAATTATATCAATGTTGATTATTAAATGTCTAGCCTCCCTCAGCTGATGATAATTGTAATGCCACCACCATTGATCAAATATGTGAATAGTTTCCCACTTATATAAAAGGTAACCATTTTGAGACTAACTGCATATATTTCTTCTCTATCATCTCAAAATTTTATCACCTAATAAGTGAAATAAAATACCTTTGAAGAACAATTATTTTGAATTCATATATCATACATTGTGAGTTCTTTGTAAACTTTTTACAAAAAATATACGATAACAATAAACCTCAATTAAAAATAATTATAATACTATAATCAAAATTACTTGGGCATTTCATAAAGAATGTCACCAGAAATTGTTCATAGGTCCCATTAATAGAGCATGAAAATTTAACGTTCCGAACAACACTACTAGGGACACATATTATCTTTAGAGATTCCAAAATTATATCATCATAATGATTTATTTGTAAACCCAAAAATGTATATATGATAACCTAAAATAAAATTCAATGAAGCACCAAATTGTTTCTCCCCATTCTATGTGGTCAGGATAGGAAAAATAGACATTTTATAAAGGGGTTTCTAATTCCATCATCATATCCCTAATATTAGATGACCCACTAGGATCCCCCTAGGGCTATAGGTAAGTAATCTATTGGACCAAAATTATACCCTCAATAGAAAAAGGGATAGAGGATAGCACTAAGATGGAATATCACATACATGGGTAGAATTAGAAAAAATATTTAGTACACAACCATATATATCTATAACCTAATGAAATACTGAAATACTATTATATAAAAGACATGAAATTAAAAATTCATCTCCAATGGGATAAAAATTCATATCATATAATATATAAACCATTATTTATTTGAGGAATATATAAGGGCCCAAAAAATATATAAATAATTAATTGAACAATATAATATGGGGGATTCTATTGAAAAAATGATATTAACAACTACACTAATAGTAATTTTTGGAAACTATATTCCATGAAAATTTGGTTGCACCAGTTCCACACAAACTTTAATCACCTGTAAACTATAAAATATCTATGGGGAAACAATACTTTTGAGAATTAATCCTTGTAGGTGTGATCATAAAAATTCCTAGTAGGATTCTACAAAAACATAAAATAAAAATGAACAATAATTTTACAAAAAAGGAATAAAAATCATTAAAACATTATGGATTAAGTCAATTGGGATAAAAAATTATTCATATTCTACTTTTTATTGATGATATCTATAGAGAAAATATAGAGAGGAGAAATGAGAACACTTGGAGTAGTATAAGGTCAAAAGAATCCAAAATAATAGTGTTTCCCAATATCCAACACATTAATATTACCTCCCTAAAATCATATTTGGGGATTGAAACATGGATAAGAGGTTAAAATTAGGTGGGGGGGGGGTACCCGGAATTATGTAGGAACTATATATTATATTATTATTTTTGCAACAACTCATAGGTTAAATAATAAAAAAGTGATACCCTACTGGAAGACAAGGCTATACCCATGGGTTTTTCCAAAAATGTGGCTATAAGTATCCATTAAAGATACGAGAAATAATAATTTTTATGGTATGGACCTGTACCCAATTTTATCCAAAAACCCTGTGTATATCTCAATTCTATTAACATGGTATTTATAAACCATGGAAATTATTGTTGAGAGGGAAAAAATTTCAAGGGACGGTTGTGGGAAAACCAAAACCCATTGTTGGAGAAAACCGTGGGTATAAGTAATGTTTCTAGGCACCTATACCAATAGCATGATGAAACCATTAGTATATCTAGGCCCTCTATTATTCCATAATAATAAATAATATATTTAATAATTCAATATATATATATATATATATATATATTAATACAAGAACGCATTTTTATTAGGATAGTGTTAAAGTCATTGTATTATAATTTGATAGTGCTGTGATCAATTCAAAATAATGATTGTTTTCATAATGAACCAATACACATGGTTTGACCAATCCCCTAGTATATGTTTTCGAATTATTATTTCATAATAATAAATATAATAATAAATAATTTAATATAAATAAGTGTATATATGTGAATATATATATTTGAATACAAGAACCCAAAATGAGTTATAGGATAGTGGTAAAGTCATTGAAATAATGTGGATGGTGTTGGGATCCATTTCCATGGATGGGTTTTCTTAATAAAGGTCCTATACCCACATTTTGACAAAAAACGTGTATAGTCATTTCCATTGAAATTATGTACACCAATTATTTAAGAACAGTGGGTATAGGTGGTCCAAACCAATGGTTTGGTCGATCTATGGGTATATGCATATCCTAAGAGATGAGGCACCCATATTAGATAGAAATATGGATATAGACTATACCCACAATTTTCTAGGCTATACTCATTGTATTAAACCATAGTAATGGGAAACTTTTCCAGTACAAAAGGACCTTCACCCATCTACAATGGGGGGGACCTACTTCAGAAGGTGTATAGAAGACATATACCAAAGATTCAATATGTTAGTAGGTGGGTTATGGACCTCATGTATACCTAAAACATCTCTATCAGCCCCCATTTTTATCTACATGTATATGAAGTAATAACTACACCAAAAAACATTAAAATTTCTATTCATGAAAAGATATAGGATGTATCCCTTTCTATGAGAAGAAAATCATATAATATATTACATTATTTTCTGGTTCTAACACTTTAGTGGGAATATATGTAAATAATAATAGATTCCACTATATTTTATATATAATACCAAATACATGGAATTTAATCCTTGTGAAGAAACCATACATATTTCACCACTTCCCCAACTTATGGAATAAATCAACATGGTGTGTATTAGTATGGTTTGTTTCATGTGGTAACATAAGGTTATCTAAGACAGTATCTCTATAGTATACCAAGTGAAATCATAAATATACGAGGCATGGAAGTTGTATTACATGATGAGTTGTGATATAGAGTTATTCAGGTATGTTCATAGGTAAAAAATATGATTCCTAATTTCAAATAACTCATCATGTGATAAGTAGTCAAAACTATTTTTTATTAGACACTTCATGTAAAATATATATTCCATTAGTCACAATACACCACATCTACATTAGAGTTAAAATTTTGTGATATTTATATTCAATGGAATCACAAAAAACATAACTTAGAGAAAGACATGGTGTAAACTTTCTATGCTATATGAAATCATATCATGAATTCTCACTACCCATATTTTTTTCCTCAGTATCCATCGATTTAATCATCATCCAATCCTAATAAATCATCCAATTCATAATCCATGACTATAACCATCTCCCATATTTTTAAAGGCCTCACTATCCTCCACCAACCTTAGTTACAAGAATCTAGACTATGACACCTTGAATAAGTCATTAATATTCTTTATCAAATCTATATCGAATATCTGATATACCTACTACGTGTGTTCATTATCCAATGTTAACATGGATGGATAAACTCTTCTCATAGATTTTATGTACTTATACATATCCTTTTATAGCCTTATTTTAATTTTTCTTTTTATATTATAGAGATACATGGAAGAATAATAATCCATCATGAAGGATGATGGTATAAATTTCATGTGAGAAGAAAAAAATAGATAAAGGAGGAATCATATCATTGGAAGAGGATTGTTCCCTAACTTCAATGTTCATAATTCATGGAATTTTTCACTGATGAAGAATGAAAAAAATTTTAAAATGAGAATACAATATTAGTGAATTAAAATAATTCTTATTGGAATGGAGGGATAGAATATTATTATATTATTATTTGTTACACATCTTTTTTTATCTTATTTAAAACTTGACTTTTGGACATGAAAAAATAAACAATAAAAAGTATCAATTTCCATAACCATAATGTAATGATATAAATGATGTTAATGTAAATCAACTCATTAATTAATTAAAATCATCTCATTAAAGATTTAGATAAATTATTCAAATAATAAATTACTTCCGAATAATCCCTAGAATCATCAAACTAATCTAATATAGGATTCCCCTAAAAAAACATATCGGAATTGAAACATAAATTTTTTTCTATGTATTATAATTTATTATATTCAACAAAAATTAAGATGGGAAATATATGATACAAATAATAGAAAATAAAATATAAAATTGATAATTATAAAATAAATAACAATTATGAACATAGAGAGGAAGGAATAGAAACATACCAAATCATTTCTAAAAACACAAAAAACAGGGTTTCATTTTAAATTTGAGATCATTATTGAAACGTCAACTAAGAAATATGTGGTTCTATGAAAATAATTTTATAATTCTCCTTGGGGTTTCCTTCACCAATTATGGAAATAATATTTGTAAATAATGGTATTAACATATCTAGGAATATTTTTATAAGATATCATTATCTCACATGTGTGTAATCTAAAGAATAAATTTATTAAATTATTAATAAAATTTTATGACCTTCGACCCCTATAAAAAATAACCATCCATGTGAGTACCTATTTAAATATAATATAAATATTATAAAGATATTAAATTAAAAATCATGGGCGCAAAATATTCCACACAATCACATATTATTATTATAAAAAAGAAAACCTCACTATAATAGGTTATAGTTTTACCTCACATGAAATTTTCATGATTCTATATGGAATTATGAAGATTTTCATTCTACCATACGATTAAAAATAATGGAATCACTATCATGTGATGAATCTTATCCTGGTGATACAAAAATTAACCATAGTATATAATAATCGTTGATTCCTACTAAATTTATAACTCTCCCTTGTTGACAATATGTGTTAGATTATTCACACACAACCTTAGCCTTGATATTCGAAGGAATTTTTTCACCTTATCTCTCTATGAGGGTAATTATAACTGATAATAAATCGTCCCAACCATGTGTAGAATTTGGAAAATACAACTAAATCATGTGTATAAATTTCATCCCTGATATATAATTTTAATACCATACTAGGGTGTGGCCTTTAGGACTATATAGTCTCCCTTTAAAAACATCATGGTTCTCCATATCATACTCATAAATTACTTATGGTGGCATTTTCATGTTAGCATAAACTACAACATCCCCTAAACCTTATCGGTCATAAAAAAAATGTATGCCCCATAATTAAAAAATTTCTATTCACCAATAAATAAAGTAGTAACCAATATTTTATTTTATATAGGGCCTAAAATGGTTCCATAATGTTAATAGAGTTATAAATTTGTTTACATGAAAACTCCAAAAATAAAAAATTATCATCCCTACTCCTACAAAAATAAAGTATTTAGGAACGCTATATACCACCAAGAACCATAATATACTTTTCTATCATATCGTTATTGAGGGTAATCCATTAAATCATATGATCAAAACTCAATATTTACACATGTATATCTCCAATGAACTCATATCTTAAATATGAGATTAGTTGAGTTATTTAATAAATAATATTTATCGAGATAAAATCATAAAAATTAACTGGTCATGGATGGAAAAAAACTAAATCTATTGGTATTTTATCCCTCCTCCACAATATTACCATAGGAGGTTAGAATAAAACTGTGACAACCAAGTTCTCTTACTTAACATTTTGACAAGTGAAGTACCATCATTAAATAAATAAATACTATAATTAATGCCTAACCAACCAAACCAATTCATAATATCCTCAATGAAAAATGTTTCACCATGATGTAACACTAATGTGAATGTGTTAAAATCACTCAATAAAACATCACAAACACTGTTGGAACCAAAACCCATCTGTGGAAGTGGGTGATGTTTTTCCCCACATTACAAGAATCTAATAGGTTTATCAATAGAAGTTTGTGTGAAAAAACTATCAAAGTAATAATAAATATATCTCCCTTCAACAAAAACATATTGTATTTATGTTAACAACCCAAACCCCTCCTCACTCACTTGTGAACATAAATTCCTACTATGGGAGTCATCCACTTTTTTATCATTCATTATATTATAGTCTATTTTTAAGTCATAATCATATAGTATTTCCATTGAAAACCTTAAAATCAAGATAATATTGCACTAGGATAATATTTACATTAAATAAATTTGATTTCTCAAGTACATTTATAATTCTAAAATTATATAGCGTGTTTATATCTTCAATTAAAAAAAACAACCACAATAAACAGTTAATGGGTTTTCTAGTTTTTCCCATAATATCTTAGTTTCCTAGACTCATTCTCTCAATGTGGTATATTTTTGGATATCATGAATGAAATATGTGGCATGTAACACATTTATATATTTCATGAATAAATATCACATTTGTAAGAATAATGGAGATATGTCATTAGATATTTCCCAAGTCTCACACACTGGATAATAAGGACATCATTCCATGTGTTGGGATATCTACATTTATTTACATATCATCTTATTAATGTGTTAGAATAAAAAATTTAAATAGTCTATTATGATATATTTTCACATAGTACATAATAATTAATATCTATAACAAGTATAGAGATATATCTATGTCTATTAGGGTAGAGTTTGTTCATTAGTTTCAACATGATGAGTGAATGGTGTGGATGATATTGGTTTAGTAGACACAGGGATGATAATTTTAGTATTATAGTGCCTATAATAGTTTAATGGAAACTATATTATATAAGGGGAAACATTATATAGTTTTCTATCATGGTGGTTAGTGAAGAAGAAATAATGATATTATGTAATAAATCGGTTCATCAAATTTTTATTGGGTAAGAGAAGCTAGTTTTAGATGGATGTGTATTAGGAATAGCTTAATTAAAAATAAGTGAAATATAGCTTCTGGTATTGATAATTTTTTTATCAACTCCAATAAGAGTGTAACAACCCTAAATTTTACTAATGAAAATTATTTTTGATCTGATAAAATGAATTATTATGTAAAATTGTTATATAAAACATATTCATTTTTTTGTTATATGTTTTTGGATTTTAAAATACCATTAAGAATTAATATCATTGCTAATATAATTGTTGAATAGTGATCATATGATTAGTAAAAATATAGGGCTTTAACAAATCCAATTTAGTCAGAAAAAGGAAGTGATGGCCTCATCGAGTAGAAATCTTCTATATGAAGCCCATTTTTTGGAGGTCAGAATGGAAGTTGTGTCATTGGGATTCACTCTTGACCAAGCTGAGCTTCAGCATGTTAATCTTGAATGGAATCGCCTACAAGAGATTTGAATGTTAATAGATATTACCACCCGAGCCACCCCAAGAATATGTCACCATTACACACCTTAACCTTAGGACTTAAGCAGTTGTTTTAAGGGGTTATGTAACAAGACCCTATTACTATGATTATGTTACTTATTGTTCTGTATATAATAATGAATATAGTTTTATCTCGTTATTGTTACTTTGTAAATATTTTTTAAAGAAAAATATCATTTTTAATTAATATTCAGTTAATAAATCATTTTTCAACAATTAATGGGTTTTCAAATTTAAAAAATATTTTAATAAAATATTATTAAAAAATTATATTTTATTAAATATAAATGATCGTATAATTTCTAATGGATATAATTGTAATTTTTATTAAGGTTTGAAAGCTGTTTTCGTCAAAACCAATGAATTTCTGATAAATATTTTTTTTATTTAAAATAAAAAATTCAAATATATAGAAAATTATTTACATAAAATTAATTATTATTTTTGGATCCAAGACATTGAAAATTTTCAACGGTGAATTTTTCATAATATTCTTAGAGAGTCGATTTTTTGGGTAAAAATTAAATACCGTTTAAATATATGATGTGTTTTATGACATCATAATGACCCAATAGTGAAATAATAAAATACTAGAAAAATGATTTTCGGCCAAAATATGTTTTTCCATTAAAATAATGTGATTTTAGTTTTTCTATTAATTTTATGGTGCCATAGTTGACCCTCCAAAACTTATAAAACATTTTAACTTTTAAAATGATTCCACTGAGAGTGTGACTCACCTCTACATAAGCAATCCTAATAATTTAAGAAATTTGGCCATTTTCCTTATAAAATATTTTTTTCCACTCCCCCTTGGGAAAATACATTAGTAAAAAAGCATGGTAAGGTTTTTTTTTGATTAGTTTAATGTGTAGTGTCCAAAACCTAAATAATAAAAAATTCCCCATCCTTTCCTATATGAACCCACACAAGATCCCACTTTTCTTCACTCAAAAAACTTAAATCTCGACTAAAACCATACCTCTTATCTTTATAATCTTCTCAAGGTGCCCCAATCTCCCCAAAAGCTTCTCTCATGCCTTTCCCAAGCCATTGGGATCACACTTACAAGTAAGGGAATTCTTCATTTCTCATTTCTATCCAAATTTCAGTATGTTTTTATACCATTGTTTCAATTAAAAATGTTAGGGTATGATTTATAATCTCCCCCATAATTTTCTCCCAATGTTTGAATGATTATATACATCTTTCTCTCTCATTAATTCTTCTCATGTACATGTGTCACCATGCTGAATTTCCATAAGGAATTTCTCTCTTCTCATCTACATTCGATAAATTAATTTGTTTTATGAATCTAAATTCCATAACATATGTTTGGTAATGTATCTATATGACCACCTGAATTTCTATTTCATGTACATATGATGAGAAACCCCTTTTCTCTCATTATCTGTTTTTATGAATTCTTATGTCACGTTGTTTTTCTGAGGAAATTGCACTGCGATTTTCCAAGCCAAAGGCATTGTATAGTGAATACCATCTCCATTTCTATTTCAAGGGTATTCACCATTATGAACATTTAATTATTGATTAAATAGTTTCATTTATGAATTCTAAGTTCATTTATCGTGTCATAAATTATTATTTTTAATGCATCCATGTTATATGATATATGTGGCACACATATGCATTAAATAAAATAATTAAGAAGGGTGTGCCCTGATAACATACCAATGCATTGGGTAAAGATTAGTATCATGGTATGTCAAGTGTAATGTATGTTTAATCATGATAATTATAGTGAAATGAATGTTTAATCATGATCCATGTGCAATGATCCTTTGTTCATGTTAATATCATGTTAAATATTGTTTCCACATTTCCAAATTATGTTAATCAAGATATATCATGCCATTATGTTCTTGTTTATATTGTGCTACATTGATATGCCTATTAATTAATATGTGTTATATTCTTCATGATATGACTTACTTAATCTCTTACTAGGATTTATAGCTCACCCGATTCTTATTCTTGTCCTCAGTTTATCCCATGAAATTCTAAGTATGAAGGATTGTGTATGGTCATGAAAAATATGTTTTCAATAAAGTTGTGTATTTCATGATTTATATTGTTATTTAATGTTCTTAAGACCAAAAGACACTATACCTCTGGAGATTCTATATTGTAACAAGTGATGATTTTATGTAATATGTTTTGTTTATCTCTGAAATAAAGATAAGGGTTTTTATAGATGGCATCAGAGGATATGATTAGCAATTTTTGGGATTACGATTAGAAAACTCTACTTAAATCCTTAGAGAGAAGAATAAGTATAATAAAAACATATATAATTTTTTTTTGAGTATTGAGTAAGTGGTTTATCAAGAAAATATATTCCTGCTTGAATACGAATAGGTATAGGTGGCTCTGGAAAAAATATATTTAGGTAAAAAACCAAAAAACAACACATTGAGCTAGAATCGAAAGAGAACTGGGGCACGAAAATGGGCCTTACTACACTCTTGGTTTTGAAACTATCAGGTGATATGGTTTGGAAAATTTATATTCTTAGGACCAACCATTATTATGGGAATAAAAAAATTCCCCTATGAATATATGCTAAGATGTAGATCACGAATCACATATATAGAAGCCTATAAATTCATAAGTATTGGAAATAAAAGTAATTTATAATTCATTAGTTTTTACCATTGTATTACCCGTTATGAGTTACCCCTAAATTTACTTTTATTCCAGCCAATGTCCATTAATAGTAGGACTCGGTCTAACAACTGATGGGAAGATCAATTTGACGACTGTTCTAATGAGATTCTCAATCTGATGGGAGCAGAAATAACAAAATTGGTCATGATACTCTCTCGGTAAACACATGTTTTGAATAGAAATATGGGTAAAGAAGAACATTTAACCCCCCCAAGAAATAACAAGATGTAATCAAGATATTCACGAGACAATTTCCTCCTAATTTTGATGGATCTTCTGATCCCTCAATTACCGATCAATATATCAACTCCATTGAAAAGGTCTTATCTGTCCTTCAATGTTCCGAAAAGAGAGGTTTCTTCTAGCTGATTATTGTATGGAGGGTGAAGCTAATCAGTGGGGGCTGTTGACCAAAAATATAAAACTTTAGGTGGAGATTTAGGCGTTCGAATATAAATATATCCAGATAATGTTTTCTGATAAATATTTCTCTTGCACCCTCCAAATTAAAATAGAAAGGAAATTTCTTTGGCTAAAAGAAAAAAAGGCGACAAATCCATCAGATAAAACGAGGAAAACAACACAAGGATTGAATGACATGCCTATG
The DNA here is from genome assembly GCA_963277665.1 of Viscum album. Classification (NCBI taxonomy): domain Eukaryota; kingdom Viridiplantae; phylum Streptophyta; class Magnoliopsida; order Santalales; family Viscaceae; genus Viscum; species Viscum album. The sequence continues at coordinate 1,017,260,811 of OY728138.1, read as the reverse complement.
AATTTGTTGTTACCCCCAAATTCAAGTTTGAAAGCTTCATTTGTGGGATAAATGCTATCCTACAAAAATTCCTAGTGATCCATGACATCGAGAGCTATGAGGAAATTTTTCGATGTGACCTAAAAGTCAAAATGGAGATCATCAAATATCAGGGTTATCATGGAGGTATGAAGAATAAGGTGGGATTTAGTTCTAAAAGATCGATGGATAAATCCAACAGTGCTAAGAAAAAATATTTCACCACATGCCGAAGGTGCGGAAAGAAGCGCCCTAGAAATTTCATGAAGGGGATGAAGAAATTCATTAGGTGTGGAGGAAAATGGCACAAGCCCATAAACTACCAAAAAGAAAAACCCACGGCTACGATAGAGGAGAAGAATGCTCCATTCGACCCTCAACGTTTTGTTTATTGCTTCAATTTAAATGAACTAGGACACTTTGAAAAAATGGTGCCCTAAAACAAGTGTTTTCAGAGGAAACCAACAACCACCGTGGAACCAAGTGTGGGATTTTTCTATCACTAGCGCCGAATTGAACCCCAAAAATGAAGTGGTGATAAGTACACAAGTTATTCATTCAACAATAGAGAACATAATTCTGGATTTTGGTTATACACATTATTTTATATACCAAAAATTTAGTAAAACAATCCCAACTCCACCACAAATCATGGATGTAAAGATGTTTCTGAGAACTAAAAGTGGGGAATCCATTGAATCCCATGAATATAACTCCTCATCTTTCATTATTTGTGGATTTAACATACTGTATAACCTCATCATACTCCCTCTAGAATAATTTAATGCAATTCATGGCCCTGATTGGCTTTCCTTTTATAGAGCCAATATAAATTGTCGTGAGAGGGAAATAACTCTCCATATGGAGAATCGAACATTGATTTTGTACAAGTGAAAGGATGAGGTTGAATCATATTTATAACCATCATCTCAAGCGGTGATATTTCTACCCTATGATCATGCATATCTTTCTCATATTATTTATTCTAAGGAAGCAACCATCCTTGAAAACATTCCTATTGTGAGGGAATTTGTTGAAGTGTTTCTCAATGAATTTCCTGGTCTTCCTCCTTAAAGAGACATGGAATTATCAATTTATATTATACCTAGGGATTTTCCAATATCTGAGACTCTATAAAAATGGCTATTTGGGAGCATTAGGAGATGAAGAAACAAATACAAGAGAATCTGGATTAATGGTTTATATACCCAAGTGCTTCACAATGGGGTGCACCAGTCCTCTTAATTAAGAAGAAGGATGGATCAATTCACATTTGTTTCGATTATCATGAGCTCAAAAAAATCATGATAAATATCAAGTATCATCTTCCATGAATTGATGAATTATTCGATCAGATACATGGAGCACAAAAATTCTCCAAAGTAGATCTGCGATTAGGATATTATCAAGTAACTTTGATGAAGGAGGATATCCCAAGACTAATTTTTTTACAAGATACGTGCACTGTGAATACATAGTAATGCATTTCAGACTCACTAATGCTCCAAAAATATTCATGTACATGATGAATAGATTCTTTAGATATTACCATGACAAATATTTGGTTGTCTTTATTGATAATATTTTAATATACACCAAAATCAAGGAGGATCATGAGTAGTATCTAATCATTGTACTAGAGACCTTGCAAAATGAGAAGCTCTATGAAAGGTACCAAAAGTGTGAGTTATTTTTGAAGTACTTATCATTCATTTTTGACATTATCAAAAGAAATGAGATAAATTTGGATCCCTCTAACAAAGCTACAATTGAGGGATGGCTAAGGCCGACATCTGTAACATATATCCATAGCTTCTTATTGTTAGCTTGACATTATCGCAAATTTGTGAGATATTCCTCATGATTGTAAAACACTCTTACCATGATAACTTGGAAGAAAGTAATGTTTTCATGGAGTAATGAATGTTAAGAGAGCTTCAAGGAGTTGAAAACGAGTCTTATCACTGTGCCTGTGGTCACACTACCTACAAGTGGATAGATTTTTGTGATATTCCGTGATTCTTCAAAGAAGTGAATGGGATGTGTGTTGATAAAAAATGAAAACGTAATTTCTTATTTGTAAAGGAAATTTATTTTTCATGAGAAAAACTATCTAACACATAATTTTGAGTTGGTTGAAGTGATATTCATGTTAAAAATTTGAATAAATTACCACTTTGGGAGAAAGTGTGAAACATATAGAAATCACAAATGCCTTAATTATATATTCACACAGAAAGAGTTGAACATGCGCTAGTGAATATGGTTAAAGATGACCAACGACTATGACTGCACAATCCATTATGAACCTAGGAATGAGAACAAGGTTGTAGTTTCTCTAAGTAAAAAAGGACCCATCAATTCTATCATTGAGGAGAATTGAAAAGGATCAAATATTCTTATATTTGATAAAGATTATAATGTTAATCATAAATAAGGGAACATCATCGATCCTTTTAAAAATTATTTTTCAACCATCTCATTTGGAATGGGTAAAGGATGCTCAAAATGATAATGTGTTAGTTGAGACGAATGTGGAAACTATTAAAAAAGTGAAATCCTTGGAGTTAAATTTTAATGAAGATGGATTTGTGATATTTGGGAGAATACTGTGTTTGTCATTAAATCTGAATTTAAATAATGAACTTTTGGATGATGCATATAGTTCATGTTTCTCCGATCATCCAGGAAATACAATGATGTTTCAAAATCTATGAGAGAATTAATGGTGGGATAACATGAATAATGAGATGATTGAGTAAAAATAAAAGAGCCATGTATGTCAGCAAGTAAAGGCCGAGAGGAAGAAGTCTAATGGGATTATGAAACCATTACCCCAACCAAATTGGAAATTGGAGAAAGTCACCATGAACGTTTTCAATAGACTTCCAAAGACATCCAATGGAAAAATTAATATCTGGGTTGTTATGGATCATCTTATAAAGGCTACACACTTCATTGAAATTCAAGAGGATTTGTCATTGGAGCAATTAGAATAGTTATATATCAGATAAGTGGTAAGGCTGCATAGAGTACCACTATCTATTGTATTCGATCGAGATCCAAGATTCACCTCTATGATCTGGAAGTGTCTTCAACATGCTCTGAATACTGAGCTGAACTTCAGTATGACTTATCATCCTCAATATAATGTCCAATCAGAGCAGACTATCAAAACACTTTAGGAAATGTTGAGAAAATTATCAATGGACATGAATGTATGATGGGATCTACATCTACCTCGGGTTGAGATCTCTTGAAAAACAATTTCCACTCAAGCATCCCAATGGATCGTTATGATGCCCTTTTTGGGAAGAGGTTCATAACACTGACATATTTGGATGATTATTGGGAGTGACAATTATTTTTTATAGAAATAGTTTCGTGAAATATTGTATATGGTTTAGACCATCCAACGTCACATTAAATCTACTTAGAGTCAACAAAAGATCTATGCTAATAATCATCGATGAGACCTAGAGTTTGATTTCTGAGACATGGTATTCCTCCACATATCAGAGAGGAATAGATTTTTGATATTTGAGAAGAAGGAAAATCTTAGTCCAAGGTACATCAGCTTTTTTAAGATCCTTTATCGCATTGGTGCAATGGCCTATCGACTAGCACTCCCACTGAACTTATCTCAAGTACATGATGTATTCCATGTATCACTATTGAAGAAGTACATACCTGATAAATCACATGTAATCAATCAAGATGTGGTAGAATAGGAGAATTACTTCTTCTATTAAGACAAGACATTGAAGATCTTAGATCGTAGTGAAAATTTTCTACGAAAAAAATCCCCCACATCAAGGTGTTGTGGAGAAACTGAAAGATTGATGGGGAAACATTGGAATTTGAGGAAGTGATGAAGCATAGTTACCCGTATCTATTTTAGTGTGGGAAAAGGAAATTTATAGGGGGAAATTTTTTAATGGTGGATGTTTTTAATGACCCAATGTTTTACAAGTGAAAATTCCTCTTGAGCTGATTAAATATATTATTATATAAAATGATAATATAAAATATATTCTGTTCTTTGGTATTATGTTTTCGGATAAAAAAATAGCATTATGAATTGTTACCATTTCTAATATAGTCGTTTAATAGTGATCACATGATTATTATAAATATAGGGCTTGTAGAAATACAATTTACTTAGAAAAATGACGTGATGGCCTTATACAGTAGAATTTCTCCATACGAACCCCATTTTTCAGAGTTAAAAAAGGATGTAGCGTCCCTGGGCTTTACTCCTGACCAAGCCCATGCCGAGCTTCAACACATTAATCTTGAACAGAACATCCTACAGGTGATTTAGAAATTAATAGATATTACCAACCAAGAAATGTTATCTAATCCACCCAAAGAGTCTGTCACCATCGTGCACCCTACCCTGAGGTGTTATGTGGGTGTTTTAATGTGTTATTTAACATGACCCTAGCACTATGATTATGTACATTATTTTTTGTATATAATAAATATTACACATTCATTTTATTGTTGTTACTTTGTAAATATTATTTAATGGAAAAATAGTTTTTTTAGTTAATATTCAATTAAGAAATATATTTTGATTGAATAATGGATTTTTTAATTTAATAATAAATTACTGAAATATTATTACTTAATTAATTTTTATTAAATATAAATGATCGTATAATTTTTTATTGATATAATTGTAATTTTTATGAAGGTTTGAATGTGGTTTTGTCAAAACCCATGAGTATCTGATAAATATTGGTTTTTTATATTAAAAGTTAAAACTTTAACATATTTTCAAAATAATTTAGATAAAAAAATTTTATTTTTGGATTCAGAATATCAAAATTATCCAAAAGTGAATTTTTCATAATTTTTTGGGATAGTCGATTTTTCGGGAAAAAATTAAACACCGTTTAAATATATAATGTGTTTTATGACATCATAAGGACCTAATAGTGATATTATAAAATTATATAATAAGTCTTTTCGGACAATATATGTCTTCCCATTAAAATAATTTTATTTTAGACTTGTTTGATAAATTTTATGGTGCCTTAGTGGACCCTACATGAATTATAAAACATTTTAACTTTTATATGATTTCCTTGAGAGGGTGACTCACATCTACATGTGAAAGACTTATATTTTAATGAGTTTTTCCATTGGTTTCCAATCTAATTTTTCAAAAACCTTGGAAAAAACAATTGGATGGGTTTTGTTTTTTATTAGTTTAATGATTAGTGTCCAAAACCTAAATACTAAAGAATTTCGTATCCTTTCCTATATAAACCCACCCAAGTTCCCACTTCACTTCAGTAAAACCTTTTTGAACTCAACCAAACACTTCCCAATTCTCTCTAGAACCCTCCCAATGTGCCCCAAGATCCTAATAAACCTCTATCAAGCCTTTTCCAAACCTTTTTATCACACTTCCAAGTAATGGATTTCATCTTTTCTCATTTTTGTACAAATTTTATAATTATGTTATACCATTTTTTTCTATTAAAAATGTTGGGGAATGATTTATCACATACCCATTATTCCGTTATTCTATTTTAATGAGGATAGAACTATTTATCTCTCATTAATGCCTCCCATGTACACCTGTTACCATGCCTAAATTTGGTACGAAATTTCTCTTTTCTCATTTTCATTCATGGAATTATTTTTTATTGTGAATATATATATTCCATATCATATATTAGGGAATGTATATATATATGACCTCCTTAAGGTAAATTATATTTAAATATGAGGACACACTCCTTTATATCACATCAACCATTTTTATGAATTCTTATTCCATGTTATTATGATACAAAAATTGCACCGCGATTTTGCCAACCAAAGTCATTATATAGTGAATACCATCCCATTTCTATATCAAGGGTATTCATATTTATTCACATTTAATTATTTATTTTAGAGTATCATTTATGAATTACAAATTTTTTTATCATGGAATATGTTATCATGTTTAATTAATCGATGTTATATGATCTGTGTGGCACACTAATGCATGAAATGAAATGATTAAGATGGGAACACCCTGATAGTACTCAAATGCATTGGGTAAATATAAGTACCATGATAAATCAATTGAAATGAGGGTTTACTCATGATAATTCAATTTCAATGAGGGTTTAATAGTGATCCATGTTAAATGAGCCTTGGCGCAAGTTAGTATCATGTTAAATGTTGTTTCCACATTTCAAAGATATATTAGTCATGCTATATGTTACCTTTATTTTCATGTTTCTCTAATTCTCCATTGATATGAATATTTCCTAAAATGTACTGTATTATTCATTATATTCCATTCTTACAAAAATATTGGTCTTTATATCTCAACTTTTTCTTATGCATTTCCAAAGGTTATCCCATGCAATGTTAAGTATGAAGGAATGTGTGTGGTCATGTAAAATAATTTTTTAATAAAGGCGTGTATTTAATGTTTTGAGTTGTTATGTAATGTTCCTAATCCCCCAAAGACACTATATATCTCGATATTCTATGTTTTCACAATAATATTTTATGTAATAAGTTATGTTTAAGTGTGAAATAAAGAGAAGGGTTTTTAGAAGGAGGATCCAATATTTGTTGGGTATTATAATCTAGAAGATCTCATCAATGGGTTTTCTATGAATTTTCTATTATAGTGTGGATGAAATATCTCTTTATACCCTCTATATAAGTGGGTTGGGAAAAAATTTACACATTATTTTGTGATGTGGATTCAATTTAGTCATATATGAACTATGTTTATATATTGTGATAGTAAAAAAATATAATAGTAATAATTATTTAAGGAGGGTTAAACACTAGATATCAAAATAAATTTTCTATACTACATAAAAATGAAGAGTTGTTTATATATTTTTTTATTTCACATTTTTTGGTGGTGTACGACTTTTTGTTGAAGGAATGGTGTGTGAACATCCAAGATTTTACGACATCATGTTTTTATGGTAACATCTAATCAATGTAGTGTTTGGGGATTATTTTCTCTGATGTATATATTATCTGAAAGAGTGCATACAATGGATCAATAGTGGGTTATTACCCTAAAAAGTGGAATCCTAAAATGGTTTAATACACATATTATCACAAATAAATATATATATTATTAAAATATCTTGTTAGTTGACTTTTTTATTCATTGTGAGTTTACTGGTATTAGAGGTATCATGTCCTAAGAGGACAATATTCTAGTTGATATGTTTAATGGGAACAATATTTGATTATGGAGAAAATATAGGGTGAATTATCTCTTGCAAAATGACATAGAACTTTTACATACTGGTACCAATGCTGAAAAATATAGAAAATGTGTAATGATAGAGTTTGGATAGAATGAAACTTGGAATCATTCAAAAAAATTTAGGTCATAATTTTGTCTTTATAACCTGGAGCTTAAAAATAACATTATAGTTAATGAAATCTTTTTATGAAATGTATGAGATGCTTAAAATTATTAACAAGTTTTTCATTATGTAGTGAAAATTTCACACGATTTTGTTGAAATATTATTAAATGTATGATTATATAAATTATTTTAGTTGGATTTAAAATCCACTCGAATATGTTAATATAAATTTTCAATAATATGTATGGGAACTACAGTTATAATCACCACCTCATTGAAGTTGGTGGGTGATGGTTACAATTATATGATACTACCTATGGAAGTATGAATAATATTTTTGGGGAAATTAATGGTTTGATCATGAATGAATATATCATATTTTAAGAGGTTCATCAACTACTTGGTAGTTTTCTCAATGAAGATATAAGATAATGTACACAAAAATTAAAGATAGTTTAGTGGATATGAGATATACAATCATGTGGAATAATATAATGTAAATAAAATTTCCCTAGCACAAAAATTAGTCACTATGTTAAGAGAAAAAATATCATGATTTATTTAAAGGAAAAAGGGGTAAATTTAAGATGTATACATTTGAATGTAATTTTTTTTATAATTCTATTATATCTGTAGGAATTTGTACTTTACTTATGAGTGTATATTTTCTTAGGGAATATTAAAAAATAGATTCTAGAGTGTCATTTTAGACCATGATAGATAATGGATGTGTGGAAAATAAGGTGTCTAGAAGGATCAAAAAGGATAATTGGCTGGATAATGAAGTTCTATAAATCATGAGAAATGGAAAGGTTAAGGTTTATGTAGAAAAAAACAGTTCCTTGACGTCAACTTTGTTTAATTAAAACTAGGTTTATATAATTTTTTTTTGTAGCTTATATATATTAAGTATAGTCTCTACAAATATTCAACAGTATGTTTAGATGATCACATGGGGATCATTGGTCATGTCTAGATTATTTAAGAATGGAAATCAATAATTGACTAACAAATTTTTTAGAGTAATATAGTTGGAAGTATAATTTAAAAAAGTATAGTGTTTTTTCATTTTTCACCTAGGAAAATTAAGGATAATAACATAAATTTTTTAGTAGCTAATGTTTTGATGAATCCAAATAATTATGGATTTTTAATTTTTGAGATATGATTACTAAAGAATCAGGAGAAAGTTCCAATCAATCTAAACGGAAGGATGCTAAATATCCAATACTTTGGACTTATTCACATATAAATATGTGGACATTCACCTATCTAATATCATATATGATCACAATAAATTTTGAAATTCATTGATGAATTCAAAATAATGGTATGAGTTTATATTTTGAAACCAAAATTTGATATATTTGAAGACTTTGTTCATTAAAGAAAATGAAAGAGAAATAGACCAAAGTTAATATAAAACTATCCTAGTCTAATAATAATGGTTAGTATAATATAAGTTACTTATAGAATATCATCATTAATAAATGGATAATACTTGAGGAAACTATACCTTGTATTCTTCATGTGATTCCACAGAATCGTGCTCCCGATTCTATTTCCATAAACATAAAATTTACATCCAAAAATTGATACTAGGTATATATGCCTTGATATATACTTCCATAATTACAAAATCAATTAATATTATTAAATATATGGAATCCTAAATATCATTTTTGGTTTATAGATTTTTAGAATAATGAAAAAACATCAACTAATAAAATGACATCAATTAGAAATTGTTTTTCCCACCGTACAAGAAACAACATAATCTATAATATTTTTTCAACATATCAAAAAGAATATTCTATACATTTTATATTGTTAGAAATATCTGATATACTAATTTTAATCAAAACCAAGAGAATTGAAACATAATAAATGTGTGATCCCCAATTTTTAGTAATTCGTCATATAATGGATGATATCAAAAGATGAAAATGGAATACATATTATAGTTGGATTAAATAATCTGAATAATTCCCAAATAAATTTAAATATAGATAATGATATATCCCCAATAATAAATGAAGACATGGATAAAAATAAGTACTGATCAGATAATGTTGGAATAAAGAATGACCAAAATAAAAAACATGATGTTAAGGAATTATTTGAATACATTATACTGATATGGGAATAAGAATAAACAATAAAACCATAATTTTATGTCCCATGAGACTAGTTGATGAATCAGGGGGATATATAATTTCATGCCCCACAACTCACTCTGTTAAATCCAATGTGCTCACCATAACAGTCAACAATACAATTGGAACCATTTGTTAAGGAACCTATAGATAAATAAAAACATTTCAATCTATATATTGATGAATATGGAATTTAAATAAATATTAATAAAATATTAAAATTTTATGATCGCCACTAATAATGATATTTTCACAATGAAAATAAAATAGATAACATGATCATAACCCATATAGACAAATAATGTGTATGTTCAAACAATAAAAAGTCAAAATGTCATCAATCATCCATATTTCAATAATGACATACATAATTCCAATAATATTATAATTTTTTAGGAAAGTTATAACATGATCATAATAATGATTCTGGATTTTCAAACAATACATATACATCTTTCACTTAACTATAAATAATGGGAAAAATATAGGTACACCAATAACTTTCCCCATGTAAATTAATGTGATATCATGATCATGACCCATCTGGATAAGTAGGGATGTTGGTTATAAAAAACATAATTCTATTTTATCAAAAAAAGTTAATGAGGGTAAATTATTTTAAGAACATATTTTCAATAGAATTATTAAATCACCCTAACTTATAAGGGATCACGAATTGCACTTTTTTATACTCCTAGTATATTTCCAAAATAGAAAAATTTATATTAGATTATAAATAGTTAAAAATAAACCATTTTAGATTAATTTATTTTTAATATTAAAAGAGAATAAGAAGTGAAAAAAGAAATTAGATTTTTGAAAATAATTTTAACATTGACGTAAAAGATTAAGTTACAGGTCACTTCCAAAAACTATTTTAAAAAATGAAAATTTATACTTTTTTAAAAATGTTATTTGTACAAATAATCATCAATTATAGGTCATTGATAATATATAAGGTTTATTTTTGAGAAATATTAATAGGAATATATAACATATCAAATTATAAAGAAACCATATTTATAATTTCCTTGAAAATACATTTGTTCAAAACTAACATTATGAAATGAATAAAAAAACAAGATTTTGTATCAAAATATATCATTCCCTTATATGTACAGTAGTTACTATACAACAAAATATTAGGGGTTGAGAACCCAATAATGGAATAAATAAGTTCATGATGAAACATAATATATATATGAAAGGATACTTGAGTTATCAATATTTATTATGAGCTAAATATTTGTTAAAGTAAGAAATATCACACAAAAGAATTTTCTATGAATAAATTTAACCTCATAGAAAATATGACCACTTACTATAATAAATTGAATAATATATATAAATTTTTATTCTAAGGTAATGATCATAGCTTAGTGAATAAAAATTTGGTGACAAAAGATTTATAACTGGGGTGATAATTTAGTAGAAGGAATATGATGAAAAAAACTATTATGGATTCTTATTTTCCATAAATAATACCGTTATTTTATAAATATATGTCCCTCGGTAGTGAATACACCATTAAAAAGAAATCAATATGTGTAAAATAAACATGTATTAATGAATTAATTCTTGATAAATATAACCTTATGGATTAAGTAACATTTAAATAAAATATCCTTGAAAGTGAGGTATTTTTATTGAAATCAAAAAAATCAAAAAAAATATTTAAAAATTTTTTATCTCAAAAAGGATTTATATGAACAAAACAAATGAAGTTACTATCATAATAGAAATCATGTCTCATTGAGAGGAATTTGGGATGAAAACCATTACATTTTACCAGATTCATTTAGTGTGTGACCTTAACATCAGGAATAATAAAATTACGTTTATTTGATACCTAATTTATAGACGTGTTCTTCAATATTTAGCATTATTTTTATAATTAATTTTTATATTATATATAATTATTATAATGTTTATTGCATCTATCAGTTACATGAGGTTTTTCAATCAATTGTTTCATAAATCATTATGTATGTTCATAATGGAAGAAATAATCATAAAATAGTTTCATGATAATAATAATATAAATTATGTTATATGATTAATGTGTATATATTTAATATATTTATATATTAATCAGTTATGAGTGGTGTTAATGAATTAAATTCATTTTTCATGGTGGTGGTAGTCTGCACATACACATTATTAATAATTCTATTTCTCAATGAATAAGAGATAATAATGGTAAAAGAAAATATGGAAATGTAAAAGTCATATTAATATTATAGATATCATCTTTATTCAACAACTACATCCTTTTAAACATTCATGTATTGTGTTTATGAAAGGTGATCGACATTTCATTGTGGAAGATTTAGTGCACTCAATGTAGTTGGGGCACTTTTGTTTTTCTTAGTAGATAAAGAAGAATAAAAAATTATTACTTATATGTAATAACATAACATAATAATAAATATTATGATTTATATATTTATGGATTTAATATATTTGTAAGAGTAATATTGATGAAGTAAGATTACTAATAATATAATACTCAAGTTGGAGACTTGATCGTCTCTTAGAGTTCTCCTTAGATATGAAGGTCTTAAGATCCCATCAAGAGATGAAGGGATTAAAAATGTTAATGTATCATTAAGAATATATTATTAGAATATTTTCAATGAAATTTATAATTATAAGTGTATCATTTAAGGGGTGGCAGTGATCCTCATTTATATGTGAAGAAAATTGAACTTTTCAAAATACCCTATACACTTCCATGATATCATTACTCTATTCCCTATTCAATAACTAAAAAATTAGTAAAAATATATTTTTTGTTGTATTTATTCGATAAATAATCAAAAAACAACATTACACATATATTTTTTACATGATTCATGTATTTTTACATAGTTTTTAATATTTTAATTAGGTAATTTTTACCTTAAAAACTATTATTTGTCGAAGTAATTCGTATCTTATTTAAAAATATATAGTAACTTCTATTCCAAGATATTTATGATTTAAACCAAAATATAATGTTTATTTATTGTAATTATATTTCTAAATAATATTAAATTTACCTTTAGATTAAATTAATTCATATATCAGAAAATGATTTTTTTAGAAAAATGGTGTTTTCAACAATATGCATACTTAATCTTACTAATAAATGGTTAAATATTATATATATATTTTAATATAATAAAATATGTGTTTAAAAATAATATTATATTCATAATTTAAAATAAAATATTTCTATTTACTACATAAAAGTTGCACAATATTAATAAAATAATTCATTGAAAATAACAATGTTAATATTATCATGTTCATTAAAATTAATACTAGTAATCATAATTTAATACACAAAATTGAAATTGAACTTTATACATAATATGATTTTTTTTAAAAAAAAATATAGAATCCATTTTAATAGATTTATTTCATATAATGGAATAATGTTAATTTTAAATATAATTAAATAAATAGTGTTTTAAGAGAATTATATTAAATATGTTTCTAAAACAATATACATGGGTTTTATAAAACTATAGTTATTTTAAAATAATAATTTTAATTTTAAATATATATACTATATATGATCTGTTTCTTTAAATCAACTATTTTATGATTATTCTTTCATAAAAGAGAATGGTTTTAGAAAAATCGTTACATTTTTAGTATTCACCTAAAAAAAGATATTTCAAAAAAAAATCCTAAAATCGAATATTAGGGTAATTGTTTAATAAATCAAAAATATATTTCATTTAGTTAAATAAAAATTCTGAATTTCTGAATTCAATTTTCGAATAATATCAAAAATTATAATGAATAAATCTTATTTATCAGAAGTTAGTTTTTTAGAATGATAAAAATTCTAATTCATAATTCTTATCATTTAAAAATTTAGTTGCTATTAATTAATTATCCACATCAAAAATATTTTTCCATCGTTTCAAAAAAAATTTCATAAATAGAAATTCTTCTCATGGAAAAAGGGATTTTTTTTGAAAATTCCTTTTATAATAAAAAGTGATATTATCTGTAATTTTTTTTAACCTAATTCAATTTCATTCATATTCAAAGTATAATTATATATATATCATAATATAATTACTCCTATTAATTCCCTAAGATTCAACAACTATATTTTAATGGTTATAAAAAAATACATATATTTTATCCAATTATATCATGATTTCGTTAATGGTATATAGTGTGCATCTAGAAAGTTAAAAAACACATTCATACAATTTAAAAGATGTAATATATTTAAATATTAGGGTGTTACATTCTACCACTTAAATAAATTACATCCTCATAATTTAACTCATAATATTATAGTGATTTCTATAAAGAACTCATAATTATCCACACAGTACTAGATGAACATGAAGTTATTTATGAAGTTCAAAGATATTTACCAATGTATAAAAATTATTATAAGCACTATATAAAATAGGATAACCAATTAATACTTTCATATATAATCATAATAATAGAATACAGTAAAAATCCATATAGAATAACATCCCATTAACTATGAATGTGAGTTATCTGAAAATCATAAAACTAGGGGTTTTTATTTATAACTCAATATTAGGTTGTTATATAATACATATTTGATATTGGATTCTAAAAAATCATGGATGTAAAATCATTACATGTTAAAGTAGTAGATGTTTCATTTTCTTTTCCTTGTTCTCAAGGTCATTGGTGATTATTTTATTTGTTTTCCCTTGGATTTAGACATTCAGTCTCATATTGACTAACTCTATGGTGATTGATGAAATAAATATTTATATATTATCTAATTAAATTACACTTGTGGTTATAGTAACCACCATATCTAAACTCATACCATTACATTCCCCTTTAATGAAATTTTTCACATTCTTCTTCCCAAATTTTTGAATTATATGAAATCAAATATACATTCTTCAATAATATTTTCCATAAAAAATTCATTGAGATTAAATCATTGTCTGCATTGGTATGTTAGGGATTTCAAATATGTTCACATTTTCATTCATAATTTATGATTTTTGGGTTTTCATAAAAAAATAATTCTCAATTCACCCCTTAAACCATTTGATTTTTCATTAAGGCAGTTTTGGAATTTTCTATGGAATTCTCTACTAAATGTATTACATTGGGATTCAAGAATTACTAGTATAAAAGGATTTAACACGATTATTGATAATTATAATATAACTATCATAAACAAATGTATAGAAATTTAACATCGGGATGTATCACTTTATAACACTAACATGTTAGTGTATTATTCCGATAAATCAACTTGAATCAGACTCAGTTGAGTTAAGGACCCAAAATCTAGTAGACTAGAGTCATTGGTCACTCTATAATATTGAAATAATATAAAATTAATCAAATCCAAATGGACTGAATAGTTTATCAGTCCCTACACTAGAATGAAAATCGAATTTAACAAATATTTAAAAACATTATATAAAAAATTATTTTATTTGATAATATCTTTATTCCGTCTCACATATGCCTTAATATAAAATATCATATATTTCCTAGATTCCTATTTAATTTATACCTAATAAAATACTAATATCTGATTCTCAATAAGTGTATCTATGTAAAAACCAATGTTTTTGACTTAGTGGAATTTTTTATGGAATTTCAATTTTATCATTTTTTGAATGAGGAATTCTCTCAACCAAGCATTATAATGATAGTATGATATTAAAAACAGTTCAATGTGTTGTTTTTAAACAATTTTTAAGGTCTTAAGGGGTGCCTCATGTGTCCCATTTAGTTTCAAGAGAATGGGGCCTCTAAAACAAAATTTCAGTAGAAGCTAGAAAGGACGCATAGTTTTCCGAAATCCTTATAGTCCACTAGAAGAAACTATGAAACATATTCAGAGGGGTTGAAGGTTATACATAGTTTTCTATATCGATGGACACTAGTCAATATGGCCAAAAAAATTATATTGGGGTTTTTAACCTAGGATAAATACGTTGTTTTCTCATGGTTTCAGAAGCCTTGTTAATCACCCATAGAAGCCCCCTTCTTAGGTATTACCCCTTTCATGGTTAGTTCACGATTTGTACACCCATGTGGGAAAAACTTTTCCCAATTTTAATCAGTTAAAATCCCCATTATTTTTACCTCGTTTTATACATCCTCCCTTATTTACAATCCTCCATGTGAACCTATGATTCCCCTCTCTCGCTAGAGTCAATCCTCCCTCCAAGATAAGAGTGGTGACATCTCATCTATTTATAGTATATTTCATGGGACATGTGGTATCTTGGTTATCCCTTAGTGAGTCTAAAACCCACATTCCTTTCTTCAATAGCTTCGTTTACCGTCATTGGTGAGATATATTTGTGGGATAATTCCTTATATTTTCGAGTCGTTTTTCACATTCATCAATTTCACTCTCAAACCGTAAATTCAATCCTTAATATTCACAGAATAAACCAATATCTGAGCAATTTATGTGGTATATATATTTTACCATAATGTATAATATTTTCATAAAGTATTTGTTTGTACCACACACTAACCTACCTCCGTGTTTCTCATACATTTTTAAATTCCAATAATTTATTATGTGAAGCCTACTATTATTACCATAAAACCTAAAATGTGGTTGGAGGTGATAAAATAAGTATGAACCAAATTTATGGTGTTTTTAATTTATTTTACATTTTTTAGTGTATTCTTTTTAAAGGATCCAATCATTTGGTGTTCCTTCTTAAACACCTTTGATGAAATTATTTCTTCCTCAAAACCACCATTTCTGTAGGATGCTTTATAAATATGGAATGAATTGACTTATTAAATTAAGTTAAATATTATTGTAAATATCTATTTTATAATAAAACCTCATATAATATATATATCATTCTTGTATTTAGGTAACAGATGATTCTCATGGCCATTATGGTAGTTCTCATATTGAATATCATGGTTGTGAACATGGAATTTTTAATTTTATAATTAAATGATGATAGAACCTCGCATATTTATAAAATAACTTTATTGTAGAATTATTATGTTCATAATAATATTTATATAATTGATATGTGACTGAAATTTCTAATAATATGTAATCATATGTATATGTGTTTTAATTATTAAATGATTTTTATAATAAAAAGAGTGACACTTGGATTCACAAGTAAAAAGTCATTGGATAGAATTTTTAGGAAAACTGGTTCATTTTCAATGAAAGATGCTTGGATTTATATGTAGTAATTCCACATACGACATCATAGGTTGATTTAGATTATTATCCATGTGGGTGAAATGAGTACCCACTGGGAATACCTTGGATGTGATCAGTGGACATATAGTTACACCATACCACAAACGATACTCGGTCCCCTATATGAGATAGTTGGGATGAGATCATAGGGTTGAGCCTTTATACTATAAAATAGTGATACATGGTATTCCTCTTTATGGATATCATTTGTTTGGATCTTACAATTATTTTTAGTTACAGGGATACTCATATGATACCTGGGATTCCTTTTACAGGTCACCTTGGATGGGCCCCTGATGAATTTCACTATGAACCCTAATTCATCCTGATTAAATATTTATGATATGTTATTCTATCAATTTTATGTATAAAACCAATAATAAAAAGATCATAATTTTGTTTGGGACATGATTTTACTCATACAGTATGATTGTCCAATCTATGTTCTGTTGTGATAAATCGATATGGAATCTCTTGACATCTTATGAGACTCATATAATTTCCATGTTATCCTAATTTATGCATCAAGTCCATGTTAGTATTTGTGTACATATATTTATTTATATATTCCTCTATGTATATATAATAAATATTTCTATACATGTGGATGCATGTTTAGAGATAATCTGGATAAAGAAGGAGAAGTTATGGTCGACCAGGGGTCCTTGAGGAGATTGAGCCCTGATTTTTAATTTTATTTTTTAATCTTATTCAAATCTAGTAATACCTATAAAACAAATTTCTTTATATTAACAAACTATATTATTCTTTCGAAACCATTTATGGTGGCCTACTGAACATATCTGACGCCATGATCAGGTTATCACTACACTGGGGTACTGAAGAATACATCATGTTTTCAGGTTCAAGTTCATGGATCATTCATTATTATTGTTATCCTATGGGGTTATAATGGAGTACCGGGGAAGATGAATGGAATAATTCAAATTATTATATTATAGAGAGAGTTATTGGGTTATTTATTTATTATTTACCTATTATTTGTATGTATAAACTACAACATATTTATTGGAGTAGTTTATATAAGATCATATAGACATGGATACATCCAATTTAATTTTCCTTGTTCCATTATATCATTTGTGATAATATTCCCCTACATTATTATCTATTTATTCTAATTTTTTTATTTGTTTATTATTTATTATCTTATATACCAATTTTATACTCTGATTATAATGGTATTGTCTCCACATCATACCATCATTGGACATTTTCTTCTAATCTGCACACTATAATATACTAAGAGGATTCTTGAGGCCACATGGTGACCAATATATCTTATTGATTTATAGTTAGTTCATATGGGATGTTAAAAAGAGGTATCATAGGTTTTTTTACAATCAATATTATATTTTTGAGAAATGGTATATAGGATAACATGATTCTGTATGTGATAAGTAGATTCTCATGTGTGTGAGTGGTCAACTCATGTACATGGAAAACTCCAAGTGGTTTTGGTAGGGATTCTTGTTCGTGTTTTTTGTTGTTATATTTTATTATGATTTCATTTAGTGTTATTTGTTCACTTTTTCACCGTAATGAATTATTTTATTTATAATATTTATCTTTGGCCTAAAATGGAAATCAAGTAACACTCCATGCAACATTATATGCACATAAATATTAATTTTCCATACATATTCAAAGATGTATAGATTAAATTACTATGTTATTTGATATTTTAGGATGCGTCGTATCTATTCATTATCTGTATTAATATAAAACTTGTTAGGTATTTTGTTAACATGCATACTTTAATAACATATTAGCTATTTAATAATATTTTTTTGGTATAACATGTTGTGTGAAACATGCTTGGGTGTTTCTCTATTTATGTAGTAGGATGATATGATTATTTTGCATTCTTCTATTCTTAATTAGCATGTTTTCTTGCATTGACTACAAGTGAAAGTATTAAAAGTTTTAATTTAACTATATAATGGATATTAATGTTCCATCATTAACCTAAATGGATTTTACTCAAATGAATGATGGTGAATTCATCAATAACTATTCTTGACATGTTTGATCCATATATCATTGGTTTCACTGCTGAAACATATTAATTTCAATTATATGGGAGACAATTTTGAATTTATAAATTTTTTGGGAACTTTATAAATTACATAGTGGTAACCCATTTAATTAAACCAAATTAAATGAGGTTAATAAAACTAGAAATAAATTTTATAACAATAAAAGTTGTTAAACATTAAGTATTACTTAAATTCGATGGTATGAATATTATACTTATCTTTACCAAAGTTTTTCATCATTGGATTATTATATTTAGGTGACTGTAACTAATAATTGTGTTTTAAATCTTGATGTTTAAATGTTTGGGTATTATTCTAATTAAACTATAATGACTTGATGCAACCATAATAGGTTGCCTTTATTACTTCATGATCGAGGCCCACATGGGTCACCTTTATTTAGTTATTCCTTCATACTTAACCACATGGAGGGTTGTTTTTATTATGTATTAATGGTTATTTATATTATATAAATCTACTTATATGGGTTCACATATTGGAATATGATGGAATATTACTAAAAATTCCCTATTTAATTTATAATTGACCTATTATCATCTTTTGAGTTGTATATATATGAGGTTTTAGTTAATTACACATCCAATTACATCCTAAATGTTTTTTTCCTATAAATATTGGAATGAAAATATCATTTAACTATGACCAATTATAATAACCTTATGAATTCAAAAAATTGATAAAAAAATCATGAGATTTATTTCATAAAATATGAATGGATGTAAATTAAATTAATAAATTCTTGAAAGGATGTTTGTCATAACATTCCTATTTCACCTTGTGATGTAAACTAAATAAATATCCATGTGTTACCAGTAATTAATAATTATATTTACCTTATAAAGTGTTTAAATACTGAATATAGAAATGTAAAATGTCTCATATCAAACACTATTTTGGATATATTAGTCTGAACCCTTATGTAAGTGTATATTGAACCATTTTTTTGATTTCAACCTAGAAACAAGAATGTGAGAGTTACACATATGTATCTTCTTCGACAGACTAACCCTAATTATATGTGGTATATCTTAGTTAACTTTTCATGAATGCCCTTCTTGTAGGATCTAAACCATTCTAATTTTATAAGGGGCAACCATGAGATAGGTATCTCCCTCATAACAAAAAATCATGGATAAATTATTCTAAATCATTCTAGATGTGAGGTTTCATTTTGGTGAAATTTTCCTTGACATGGAATCATAGTTTAAAATAGAACCCATTTTCAAGATGGGGATTGTTTTTGGTTTATGTTTTATTAAAGGAATGAGCATCATGTAATGTTAATCTTTAGTGGGATAGACATTCCGAGGATTAAATGTCCCAAAACGCAATATCCCAGAGTTGGTGGGTCACATTATTAAATTGGTAATAAGTACAAGAGATCATATCTCAAATGAATTAATAGTTTTGTAGTTGTGAAAAACTAGTTACATACTTGAATTTTATATTAAAAATAATTAAATTATAATTCCACATTGTAATCCCTTTAATAACATCAATATTCACCTAACTCATCTGGAAATAGTTCATCATGTAATAATTCCAATTATCTTAGGAAAAAGTAAAAAATAAGAAAGGGGTGATTTGATATGCCTATTAAGGGTGTGTATACAGTAAAATCTATCATATAATATAATTACGAGATGGTAGGTAAATAAACTACATTTTGTTTAATGAATAACGTGATTATAATATGGCCGAAATAAAAGCTGACCGAATAATTCCTAATAAACAACCCCATAATCTTGAAAACATATCCACATATATTATTATAATCAAATAATCACATGGAATTCAATAAAAAATCTCATAATACTATAATTCAAAATATTAGACATTTGAACCATACTATCCAGGACTCATCCAAGACTCCTGAAAATAAATTTGTAAGGCCCCAACAAAATCCAATTACGGTTTGTCTAATGGGACCAACCAATGCATAGAGGGGATATAAAGGACCATTCTAATAACATAGTAATTCCAACTCATTACTCATATAAATGATTTGAAACATAAATTACATATAAATAAAAATGTAAATAACTTTCCCCAATCCGTAAACATAATCACAAACCATTCTTGGTAATATGGTGAATGATATCAAAATAAAACATTCACAATAAAACTAATCATATAAAATTTAATAAAATATGGTAAATGATAAAAATATAGATCAACCTAAAAGAAGAATAATATTCACAAAAGGGTTTCAACATTGATGAATATACTATAAGAAAATAAATGAAAATTTTTGTGACAAATAACATTTTTGACATGAAAATCATTTATTTAAACATCCAAAAAATTATAAAATAAAAAATATTTATTGAAATGATCCTTTTAAAAATTTAATGGTAGATTTAAGACACTAAGGTATCATGAAAATGGAAAAATATTTCATTATATATAAGTTAAAAACATTCTTTTACAATATTTTCTTGAAAAGTCATAAAGTTACTCATTTGGAAAATGACAAATAAAGATTCATTTCAATCCATTTAGTAAAAAATCACACATGGGTAAAAATTATGTTAAATAATAATATTATAATAGTGAAAATAATTTGGAAAACAATTTTGTAGAAAACATATACATTTAAGGAAAATATTCTTTATCGGATATTTATATTTAAAAAATCTCAAATATTATTAAGATTGTGAAATAAACCCTTACCACCATTTTATCAGATGAATAATATTCCCCTAAAAATAAATAACTTTAAATGGTTCTGTATATTCACTTATTAAAGATATATTTAGGATAAAATGTATCAAAGGGGCATTATATTGAACACCGAAAATCAATAAGTGGTAAATATGAACTATGTCTCATATACGTAAGTGTGAGATGAGAAACCCTTATCTCAAGCATGATATCTTTGATTTGTGTCTTAATCTCTTTAGTAGTGGATTTAAATATGTTATCAACTTATATAAGAATCATATTAATATTTGTGATACTATATATTATTACCATATAACATTTTACGACATGATTATTAATAACATTTTATTAATTTTCTTGTTTTGTCATCTTTTTTATTAAAGGCCCCTTTTATATTTAGTAGCATATAGATAAAAAAATCCATAATAATATTAATTTAAAATATATAATATTAAATCATTAAATACCTTTCTAGAACTATTACTCAATCTTGAACATAGAAAATGAATCACATCACTTCGTGGAGATGATAACATGTACATGTGTATGAGTGATGGTTTCATAAACTAATGGTTCATAGGATAAAGATGTTTATGGTATATTAGTTCTACATAATAAATATAATTTTATATTCATCTCATATATCCACTATTTCCTTCATTATAACCATCCATGTAATGTGGTGATGAAAAAACATTTCAATGATACGTGGAGAAGGTATGTGTATGTATGCCCAGGTGAAACATTAATTTTTTTATAGGATGGATAAATGTTTGTTTATAAAGCCATTTTCAGCTTATTAACCATTTATTTATAATTTTGAGGTATGTAAAGTGTTTGGGTGATGTTTTAGTGGTTTTTAAATACTTGTGGAATGTTTTGGGGGATTTTATAAAGGAACATGGTTGGTGCAAATTTTTTCAAAACCATGAAAATAATATAGGATACCATGAATGGTGATATTGGGGATAAGAGAAAGGCACACAGTTATAATCATGAGTTCCTCAAACCATATGGCATCCTAGGAGAATTCTTACAATGTGGGACAATGATATTTTCATGGTTGGCATATAGTTTGTGTAACTATTTAGGCTAACCATGAGAGGCTCTCATTCAGGTAAAGTCTCTCATATGGTTAACAAAAGGATTTCCTAACTGCATGACTAACCAAGAAAGGTATAAAATTTAAATCCTAAAAATGTCTATCTCACTATTTTTTACCCCTAAACACCTCAATGTTTCTCTTTCTCTTCCCTAACTCAATATTTCTTCCTCCTAACATTGTAGAATCCTTCCCCATGAATTTTAGTAGATTTAGTGGAATGTTTTGGTTCATTTAACCATGATTACCTTGTTATGTACTTTTTTTGGTACTTTTCATGGGTTTTTTCATAGATATTCGTTATTATATCTCTTTTTTCTTAGATCTAGCCTGTTGTGGATATATTTGAGGTTGTTGATTTTAATCATGATCATATGTCTCTATGTTTCTGTTATTGGAATGGATTTAAGATGATTTTTTAGAGAGTAAACACTTATTTGTTGGAATTTTCACATTGTTAATTTTTTTCACTATAACTCCTTAAGTATGAGGCTTCACAATTCACTCCTCTTCTGATAAATATAAGTCTATGTTTAAATTTTTTTAAATTGATTGAAATTGATTACGAAATTATTGCTAAAATCATAGAGGAAAACTTATTTAGTGATGGATTACAGATTTTTTTTGAAAATGTGGACTTTTTAGGAAGATGCTAAGTTGTTTTATTTTAAATTGTTAATTTCAAAAATGATTTTTTTATTTTATTTGTGGAAAATGATTTTGTGAAATTGTTTTCAATAAAAATTTGTTTAATTTTAATGGTTTCTATGTGATTTTTTAGAAGGGTATGTCATAATGGGTTTGCATCTATACATTTTTCATTTTATGAGGCTTAGATGAAATATGACTTCGTTCTATATGCCAATGGTGTAATGGAAAATCATATTTAATTATCTAGGGATGACATAGTAAATCAATGAGAAACCACCATTGAGTATTGAACTATACAATGTTAATTCATCTATAGATGCGTGGGGATGTGGATTGGAATGGAATATTGAAAAAAGTGAATATGAGATTATTATAAATAAATTGTTCAGTTTTTTCCTAGGAAAATGGTTTTGGTTTAGAAAACCATTTAACTTAGAGATAATTTTGATTTTTTGATACATTATTTCAAATTGTTTTATATAATTTTTTGTGTAAATAGTTTTACATAAATTTTTTATTTATGTTCACAAACATGTTATACCCTAATGGTATGACAAATGAATTTATTTGGAGAAAACATACTAAGTTTTATTACTCACCCCTACTTAGGAACTTTTGAACTTTTGTAGGTATTTTTCATCAAGATACAAGAAAAATGTAATTTATCACACTCCAATAGTTCTTAATGATACATGGGATATATTTCGAATTTGGAGGATGGAACATGTTGGGATCCTTAGAGATATGTTTGAGTTTTTTTTGGGTTTTTCTTTGGATGTTTAATTTGATGTTAGTTATATTCCCCTATGGTTCTTTTTTTAGTTTGATTCTGATATCAATGGAATTACTTTTAGTTTTTTCACATTGTTATCAAGAATCATGTAGTGATTTTGATTATGGTATGTTTGGTTGGGTTTTGTATTTCTCAAATGGAATATAGTCCCCCAATTATATTGAACCCCTTGGAATTTATTTCTAGTATTTGGCATCTGGGGATGTCTCAAAATTCCATTTACCACTTCTACCTCATCTCAAAAAAATGAGGAAGGGTGGGATGTTACAAATGGTATTATCTTGTTTGTTTCTTTACATGAATGTGGTATTTATCTTGGACTGTATTTGAATCATTTATCATTTCTTGGTATTGGAGTTGAAATTCAATATGGTCTATTTTTGGTATCAGGTTGGTAGAATGGATTTTTATTCTATGGACATTAAATGCTGAGAATAAAAAGACATAACTAAGAATTTTTTCTCAAAATCTTGTTACCAAGAGGGTTGGAAACAAAAAAAAATTAAGAAAATTATAAGAATTGGAACCTCATTATTATGGGTGTATCTAATGAGAATAGCCTGTAACACGTTATAAAAATAACTACCCACCAGGGTTGAATATTTCATTTTCAGTAATGATTTATGATATTGTGACAAAATTATAATTTTTGAAAAAATTATTGAAATTGATTTCAAATTTTATATTTTGAAAAAGTCCATAGTTATGGTACATTAGAAATGGTCTAATTAGTAAAATAAAGTTGAAAATCTTCAAAAATGGATTTAAAATAGAAAGTGATGATTTTGAGAAATCCTTATTGTTATTATTATGGTGTGATAATTTGAATTGTAAAGCCTTTAGTTTCTAGTGGGTGAGGATTATGAAATTTTGTTTTAGGTTATATAAACTAGAACAAGTTATATGATGTAAGAACTAGTCAAAAAAGTCCTATGATATTGGGGTTTCACCCAAGCCACTAGTGAACCAATAGTTTTCTCAAAGCATCATTCCAGATTTTGAAATAGTTGAGTCACAAATAAAATTTGATATTTTTTTATGATACTGGTCACTAATCAAAATCCAAGTTGTGCAATTTTGATTTTTTTTCACAAGAGTGGGAGGGAACTCTAACACTATGAAAAGAGGAAGAGGGATACCTATTCTCAAGGATGTGGAAAATGTCATTATTAAGTTGTGGTATAAATTAATCAAACTTCACAACTCAAAGGTATAAGGTAGTTTTTAGTGTGGTTCACAAAATTATATAAAATGATATTCTATAGAACCACCTAGAGTATAATTTTTTTTCAAAAGTATGGGACATATTTTGTGTTATTTTCACATTTCTCCAAGGATGGGTGGTTGGAAAACATCTCATGCGTTACAGTCATCATATTATTTTACTATATGAGGTTATTAGAACAATTATCATTATAATAATATATATATACATGGTGATTATAGTAATACCATGTCTCCTCATCAATCAAATTATCAAAAAAATAATAAAGAACAATGTGATTTAATAAACAAAATTATAGTGATCTAAGAAAGTTATTGACGTTGATTAGTCTATATAATATATGGTGGGATGACTGATTCATTTGAATTATAAAATTATAAAATCATTGATTAATACTGTTAAATCCCATTTCTTTATTTTTTTCATGTTGTTATATTGATGGGTTTAAATAAAGAGATAATATATTCTATATTAAAACATCAAACTCCTCTTAATCAAAGAGAATGTCACTCCTTTATGTTTAGATCATTCTTGATAATTATTGATAGATGTGAGTTAATATGGTATTTAGTTGTTCTAGAGAGGGATGTCTATAACATAATCCTTATTATGTATTTGTTTACAATTTTTAAGGCTCACATCAACTATTATATCAAAACAGTGAGTTTCACAACTTGAGATAGTTCTGAGAAACACATTATTGAGGAAAGTAAAATAAAGATTGGTGCAATGGGATTTTTTTCACCAGTAGTTGGAACAAACTAATACAAGTTGGAATATTGTACATTATAATCGATGAAATAGATAGATAATAATAGTTTCTTAGTAGTTTCTTTATCTATTTCTATATTTTTTCCCTAATAATTCCTTAGTGTTTCAACCTACAAGAGAACTAGGTTTTAAGACTTATCAGATTTTAAGGACCATTCCTATTTTCCTACCCTCATAATAGATGTAATGAATAGAATTTGGGGAACTTAATGTGCATTTATAAGATCTTGAAATCAAAGGGTCATTCAGTTGAGCATGTCTCCTGGGAAAGAACCCGTTTTTTCACAAAAAAGGCAGATATAAATCGTAATATTTATGTCAATTATCGTAATATTAACCAAGTTTCGATAATAAATTATTATCCACATCCACTAATTGATGATATGTTCGATCAATTGGGGGGAACTCAATGGTTCTATAAAAAAATCTTGTGATCAAGATGTCACCAATTGTGAGTTTGGATAGATGATATTCTGAATAAATCATTCAAATATAGATATTTCCATTATGAATATTTTTAATTCCATTAGATCTTACTAATTAACTAGTAGTTTTTATAAAACCAATGAATTAGATATTTTCCAAATATCTAGATTCATTTGTGGTGGTTTTTGTGGATTTAATTTTGTTATATTAATGGAAAGGAATCAACAAGTTGAACACTTGTTGACAGTGTTTCCAATCTTGAGAGATTAGTATTTATATGTTAAATTATAAAAATTATATTTTTGGAAACATTATGTATGATTCCTTGGCAATGTAATCTCTAAAAGAGGTGTTTTAGGGAGAAATTTAATGAGTTTATGGATCATGAGAGTTTGAAAAATTTTCTCTATAATTGATTATGAACCTAATAAAATGAAGGCGGATTAATTATATCAAAATATTTGACATTGACATAATGAATTCACAAGGTAAATGAAATTTGGCAGCCGATTCATTAAGAATAAATTCATATGAATATTTATAAAAATAATCATTAAATTAGTGGTGGTTAATGTTAGTGATATAGACATGAAAAAGATATGTCAAGAGTAAGGTGATGTCTTTTTTCAGTCTAGTTTATTTTATTCATGATTTAGTGAACATGATTAAAGAGGCACATTTGTCTGATTTCGACTATGTTTCAATGAGGAAAAACTCAATTGTGGGGAGAACATTGAGGGAATGAAGCTGGATGAGAGTTCATTTTTTTGGTTCAAAAATCGAAGCATCATACCAATGGATTTTCAAGAACAACATTTTTATGATTAAAAGAACATGACATGGTTTATTCACCAGGGAATATAGAAAATGTTCAAATTGATGAAAGAATACCTTTTCTCTATTGGAATGAAAAGAGAGGTTGTTGAAATTTTTTTGAGATTCTTAACTTCTCACTATTTTAAACTAGAACAACAAGGACCAATAAGTTTAATGCAATAATTACCAAAGCTTGTGTGGAAGTGGGTGACAATATCTATAGATTTTGTAATAGGTCTTGAAAGAGAGTTTCAAAAAAACGATTCTATATGTTTGATAGTGGAAAAAATAAATAATTCATCCCATTTTATCCCTATTTTAAATCTCATACAGTGGTGGACTAGTAAAAAATTAATATCTACAAAGTGGTAATGTTTAATTTTGTTATAGTATTGATAATTTCAGACTGAGATCTGAGGTTTATGTCTCGTTTCAGAAAATTCATAAAAAATACTTTTAAACTCAAATGAGTATGAGTAAGATGTATCACCCTTAGAAGGATGCACACTAAAAATTGATGATAACAATTTTATAAGACATGTTTCTAGCTTGTTTAATATATTTTGTTAGCTCATGGAAATATCATATACCAATAGTGGTGTTATAATATAAAAATAGTTATAAGGAATCAATATATACGGCTCCTTTGGAAGCATTGTATGGAAATAATTATCACTATCCTCTTTTTGGTTATAAATTAATGAGACTTCATAAGTTGGACTATGCCTTGTCAAAGAGACTACCGAGAATAATGAGTTAATCAAGAATGTTAAGGACATGACTAATAGTCATCAAAAATCATATGTGGGTTATCTTCAATGATCATTGTCATTAGAGGATAGTGATAATGTGTTCTTAATGTTATCTTAGTGTATTGGGAATAATTTTTTCAGGAAGATGGGAATGTTATATCCTAGATACATAAAACCTTTTGAGATAATAGAACTAGTTGGATATGAGTTATATCGATTGGATTTCCCCCATGGTTCAACGTAGTTCTTAATGTGTTTCATGTATCTCAGATTAAAACGTATCATCCTAATACTGAACATGTGATTCGATGGGATCACATTGACCTATAGATGGACTCTTTTTGGCACATGTGATGATAAAAAATTAGGATAGGTAAGATAAATTCATGTGTGGAAGCACAATCGGTATAGAATGGGGTTTTTGGAAACAAGGTTGTTTTCAAGATGAGTCATGGGAAAAGGACAAATAAATTACGGACCAATATCCCAATCTATTTTTGGTATTGTATTCGTTTTATACTTTTATGGGGATAAAGGTCCAATAGTGGGGATAATATATCACCCCATTTTTCAAGTAAGTAACCCTCTCTTTAATATTTTTATTTATTTAAAGTTATTGGGTGATGTTTTGGTGAGTTTAAAAGGCTTATAATTTTTTTAAGGATTTTATAAAGGTTCATGGTTTGTGTGTGGTTATTGGAAACAATTTAATTTCTATAGGAACTATTCATAGTGAAAAAGGGTCTAATATTAAGGCACACACATAGGAGCATCGGTTTTCCAAACCATACAGCCACCCTGGAGAAAAAATGGAAAGTGGGATAATGATCTTTTTCAAGGTTGTTTCATGGTTTTTTAACTGTGCAGGAAAACCATGAATGCTAATCCTTGTGGTAGAGGCTGGAACATAGTAAGCACATGGTTTTCCTAAACATTCAACTAATTGTGAATGATTAAATAGTATGATCCTAAAAATTGGATCTCAAACATTTTCTCCCCTAAAAATATTTTTTTAGCTCCATTTCGGTCTTAACATAGAAATTCTTTCTCCCAATGGATGTGGAACCTTTCTCCAATTAATCAGGTGTGATCTGGACTCATTTCATGGTTAGTTGAATCCATGTTCCCTGTTTATTCCTTATTTGTGGCTCTTTTTATGGTTTTTGTAGGGTCAAATTTATTCCCTCTATATATTTATTATATTTTGTCCTCTATGTATATATTTATGCCGGTTGATTCTAATCATGATTATATTTTTTCCATTTTGAAGTCTGGGGAATTGATCCAAGGTAGGTATTTGCATATTCAACCATGTTTTGTGGGAATTTTCATGTCGTTTTTCATTTTCTCCATATCTCCTTAGGTTGGTGGCTTCACTCTCAACTCCCCTTCAAAGAATATAAAGGATTGTTTTTAATTTTTTTTAATTGATTGAAATTGATAGTGGAATTTTTGTGAAAATAATTGTGGAAACATTATTTAGTGATGGTTTGTGGTTTTTTTGAAATTTTGTATTTTTATGGATTTTTTTATTTTATAAGGTGGTTTTAAAAAAAATTGTTTATTTATTGAAAAAAGTATTTTGAAAACGTTTAACCCATTTTTTTTATTAAAATTATTTCGACATAATTATTTTTTGTAGTGTTTGGCATAATGGGTTGGTGTGTGTTCATATTTCATTTTATGTGGCACAATTGAAAATATGACTTGTTTCTCGGTGAAAAATGTGTAATGGGATATGTGATTTAATTACTCTGTGACAACATGGGAGATTAATAAGAAACCACTCATTTTTCTTGAACAATCATATGGTAATAAATGTTTGGATGCATGTATTTTTAGATTATAATGGGATATACCAAAAATGGAATATGACATGGTTTTGAAGAACATGATTATTTTAATCCATGGAAAATGGTTTTGGTTTTGAAAACTATTTTTCTTAGAAATAGTTTTAGTTTTGTGATATATTTTTAAAATTGTTTAATATAATTTTTTATATAAATTATTTTATATAAATTTTATTATATTTCCAATCCTAATTGTAGGAGAAGGTAAGTTGTTTTGGAAAAACCTACTATGTTTAATTACTCACCATTACTTTATCACAATGGTGCTTTTACATATATTTTTCATAGTGAGAAGAAAAAATATAAAATATTTAACTTCTTTAGTGCTTAATGATACTTCGGTTATATTTTGGAGCTAGATCATGGAGAATTTTTTTGATCCTTTATATTATGTTTGACATCGTTGATTTTTTTTGGTTTTAAATTCGGCTGTGTACTTTGATGTTAGTTGTCTCCAAATGTGGTAATCTTTTTGGTTTTATTTTGATATATGTGGTATTAAATTGATTTTTTTCACATTTATATCATAAATCATATTGTGATTTCGGTCATTTCATGTTTAGTTGGGTTGTTTATTAATTAAATGGAAAACCATTACAAAATTATATTGAATCTGTTATCATTAATTTCAAGACCTTCACGACAAGGGGATTTCACTTAAGGAAAAGTAACACCTCCACCCCGACTCATGAAAATGAAGAGAAGAGGGACGTTACATGAAGAATAAGGTTGTTTCATAATAATAATAAAAATTCATCATATTCATAATAATAGGTTTATTACATTGTAATGTAAAAAACTATGATGAGGAAGTGGAAGAAGAAATAAATTTGAATGATTTGGTAAAAATGATTTCCTCTTCTTCATCGAACATCATTTAGATAACCTCATAGGGACACTATATTTGGACTTTTGGAATGAAAAAAACATCTATAACATGTATAAGTATGTTGGTAAGAGAAATGTGTATGGATTGGTCAACCGTGAAGGCTCAATGTGGGTTGATGAAGTAAAGGAGGAGATTCACTTTTAAAATTGTGGTGAGGGGATCTTTTTGGAATTTTCAAAAAGATTAAATAATAACAAAAAAATTATCATTTAAAAAGATACCAAAAGGAAAACAATTAGAATATAAGATAAAATTGGATTTCTATACCATCAAACAATATAATTTATACATTTGTAGGTTTCATTTTGATCCTTATATTTTTTATTAACCCCTTAGTGGATTATTTTTTACAATAACTAGGATAACAATTATTATAATTAAAAAGGGTTAATAATGTTACTAGAGATGAGAAAATTAGCCATAAATTAGCCATTTATGTTGTGTTCAAATATTTTACATTCACATGGTGGATGATAATATTTTTAGGAATTTTAAATAATTTCATAAACTATTATTTTAATAAATTATTTTATATATCAATTTTGAAACTATTTGATTAATTTGATTTGAAATATATCAATTAAAATGTTAATTCGAGCGTAATTATTTCACACAACTCAAATATATCATATAAATCTATAAAATTAAATTAAAAGCCTAACTCATTCAAATTATATTAAACATGACATTTTAAATCAATTATTTTATTTTTCTATCATTTAAAAAACACTCTTTTAGAATTGCAGAAGCATTTAATGTAATTATAAATTTTTTAAAAATTAAAAATAAATGACAATGAGGAAGGTAATTTCATAGATATTAATATAAACATTTCTATTAATTCATAACTTTCTTTTCCCCCATGTTGACACCTAGAAGATATAAAAAATAATGATTTTTAGATGATTGAAATATAACTACTAAAAAAGGTGCATTTAATATAACTAGAATAGTCTTGTATCATTGCTAAGAATTTATGGAGTACCATAGTGAGGTTAAAATCCTTTGTATGTTATCCCCACTAGAAAAGATCTCATAAATGGGTCCTTAATTAGTGCTAAAAATTCACTGATAAAGCATCCCTTTATCAAAAAATTTAGAAGCACTGATAAAATACACCATTTATCTACACTTTTATTTAGCACTGATAAAGGGCCCCATTATCATCATTTCTATAGGTGTTGATAAAGTAATCCATTATCATGGCTAAGAAATGTGATAATAGAATGGAATAATGTAGTGTGATGTTACAACACACTACAACCCAAAAAATATGGCATACTATAGTGTGCTGTAATAGCACACTACATGATCAGAAAGAGAACCTGAAATTAGAAAAAATAAATACAAATAAATAATATAAATGAAAAAATTTACAAAAAAATAGAAGAAAAAGAACTATTATAGGGGAAAAAATCACATGAATTAAATAAAAAACCAGCACTGGTTAAGAAAACGAATTCACCTATATAAGAAACCAATAATTATGTTAGTAATAATATAAATAAATAAATTAAACAAAAATTTCTTATTTTAAGATAATCATTATTTCATACTAGGAACACCGTGTGTGAGATTGAGTTACTGTTTATTGTTGCTCGTCACACGATCAATAGTTCATCATCAAGAATTATCTCTATGTTAATTAACTAAATAATTATATGATAATCCTAATATAGAAATTAATTAAGTAATAACAGAAAGAATGATGAGAAAAAAAATAGAGGCATGTTTTTAATCATTTGGTGATGTGATCCATGTTTTCAACTAAAAAGAATATTTTATATTGAAAATATGAAAATTGGGTCATATCAGTCATTCCATGAATTAAATTTAGGGGAATATGATTCCAACACATCCAAAATGATTTATGGATCATTTTACTAAATTACCAAAAAATATGAGTGTGTTTACTTAGTTTTCAGTATGCTATCTTATTACTAAAATGTCATTTTAAAATGAAAACATGTACATTGAGTTATATCAGTCACATTGGGTGTGGGTATCATGTGATAATAATTCATATAGTTCAAAAAATAATTATGAATCATTTTCTAATATTAGCAATACAATCCGAGTGTGTTTTCTCTATTTTTAGTGAGTGACACTTTTTGAACTAAAATGTCATTTTTATATTGATACAAAAAAACTTGAGTTTTACCAAGAACATATTGTATCATATTTATTCGAGGATGATTAATACATGGAAAAAATACATATAGATCAATTTCCTAACATATAGAAATAATATGAATTTGTTTTCATAGTTTTCTGTATTTTTATTTCCATTTTCATAAAATTAATGTCAATTTTAAATAAACTGACACACTTGGAATCAAATTGGTCAAATTGTGCATCATATAGAGATGAGGATGATTCATAAACATCAAATATGACTTAGGTATATTTTTATAATGTATCAAAATAATTAAAATTATTTTTCATTGTTTTGAGTACGCAACATGTGTTTCTTACTAAAATAGAATTTTAAACTTGAATCATGTAAAATGAGTCATACTAGTCACATCGTGTGTGAGTTTTATTTGAGACTGATTCATATGTTTCCAAAACCAAATTTTACATGTTTTCTTAAATTATCAAGGTAATATGAGCATGTTCTCTCAATTTTCAGTGACTAACACATTTTGAACTAAAATGTAAACTTGAAATTGATAACATGAACTTTGATTCATACACAGAATATATTGTATTTAATTAAGGTGAGGCTAAATAATAAACATCCAAAATTACCTATATACTATTTTTCTGATGTATCAAAATAATCCAAATGTGTTATCCAGATATTGATTTTGTCAATAGTCTTTGTTACTAAAATTGAGGTCAATTTTAATTAAAAATTCACATTTGGATTCATATTAGTCCCATTATGCTTTAGATTGAGTTGATGATTATTCTCACATATCTCAAATGACATATGGATCATTTTACTGAAGTATTAAAATAATATTAAATTTTTTTATTTGTTTTGAGTATTCCACTGGTGGTTTTTACTAAAATATCATTTTAGACTAGAAACATACACTTTCAGTCATATATGTATCATCTTTTTTGGGTTTCATATAAGAGGTATTCCTATAGATGAAAAATTAATTATGAATCATTTTTCCAAATTATAACTACAATACAATCCCATTTTTCAGTAATTAGTGAATGACATTTTTTGAACTAAAATTTCTATTTTTAATTAATTGCATCCACTTTGAGTCATACCATCCCATAATGTTTTGGGTTGATGTGTGTTTAATTAATACACATATAAAATTGTTTATGGATAATTTTAAATATTTATCAAAAAATATAAATGTTTTTAATTGGTTTTGAGTTTGTAAGATGCCATTTTTTCTAAATTTAATTCCGATTTTAATTAAAAATATTCTATTTGAGTCATACCAGTCACACCATGTGTCATATTGAGAAGCATCTAATTCATAAATATTAAAAATGACTTATCTATAATTATACTCATGTAAAAAAACAATTCAAATGTGTTTTCTCTATTTTTATAAGGTCTCTTTTATTTTTTACAAAAATATCATCTTAAACATGAAACACCACTTTGTGTCATGTCTGCCATATCGTGTGTGGGAT
This sequence comes from Viscum album, assembly GCA_963277665.1. Lineage (NCBI taxonomy): Eukaryota > Viridiplantae > Streptophyta > Magnoliopsida > Santalales > Viscaceae > Viscum > Viscum album. Next base: position 1,017,226,441 of record OY728138.1, on the reverse strand, counting down.
TGATGTGATAAAATATGCTTTCATGTCACAAATGAATTAGGAATTATTTTACTAATGTATCAAGGCAATCTGAGTGTGTTTTATTTGTTTTTTTATGTTACAATATTTTTTACAAAAATCTAAATATTAATATGATAATAGACACTTTGATTCATACAAGGAACATCAAGTATAATACTGAGGTAGAACTGATTCATAAATGTAAAAAATTACTTATCATTTTCTTTTATAATGTATCAAAATAATTTGAATTTGTTTTCATAGTTTTGATTATAAAAGTAATATTTTTTAGTAACATTAATTTTAATTTTAAATAAAAAGATGCACTTGAAGTCATAGTAGTCACACCATGAGTCGGATTGAGTTGAGGTTGATTCCTACACATCCGAAATGAGTTATGGATAATTTCCCTAATGTATATGACTAATATAAATTATTTTTATTAGTGTTTCTTATGTCACTTTTTATTACTAAATTGAAATTTTAAATTTGGAACACACACATTGAGTGAAACATTTCACCTCATGTGCCGGTTTGATGATAGGAAATTTAATGCACGCCAAAAATGACTTCTGAATATTTTATTTAAATTATCAACAAAAATCTGTGTGTGTTTTTAGTTTTTAGTGAGTGATTTTTTTATAATATTAAATGTCAATCATAAACATATAATGGACTATTTGAGTCATAGTGTGCACATCCTGTATCATATTGAGGTGTGTTTTATTACTACAGATCTCAAATGACTTATGGATTTCCATCTTAAATTAACAATTGAATAATAATTCATTTTTTTTGGTGTATGTAATTTTTTTAAGTAAAATTTATTTTAGAAACTAAAAACATATTGTTCGATTTATACTGATCATTGCGTTAGTCAGATTGAGGTATATCTAATTTATTATGTGAGGTGTTTTTTCTAAAAACCATCTTAATTAAGATATAAAATAAAGAAATGTTAAATTTGGATGTAATAAGAAACCCCATGCCACCTAAATAAACTCATCCAAATAAACCATGTTCTCTCTATTCTGTCTTATTATAGAATATTGGGGGAAAAAGATGACATCTGCATACATTTTTGAAAAATATTAAATTAAAATGACAAGGAAAGTAATATAAAACTTGTATATTATATTTTGAAAAAATTAACAAAATAAAATATAGTAATTATCATTTTTATAATGATTGTATACAATGTTAACCTAGTTTCATGTTTCGATTTTCTTTGTTTCATCCTCAAAGTCTAATATCGCATGAGAACAACCTACTTCGAACAAACCACCATAACTCTAGAAAATGAATACAATTGTATAATAAAATAATTCTAATATTAGTAACACTATAAATAAATTAATTTTAAAAAATATATGAAAGAGTACATTAATAAAATGTGAATTTTAAAATAAAACCACCCAATTCAAATCTTATTGGGTGCACTGTGTATTGAATTATGTCTTGTTTTTTCCACCACATCCTTTAATTTGACATTTCATTCAATAAAATGGGTTATCTAATAATATTGTAGTTTGATAAAATATAATATTTAATGCATTGGGGAATAAAATAAAAATTTCCTTATCATGTGTAAACCATCCTTATTGAGTGCATGATCATAGACCAAGATTGAATCATTATTTGTGACGAAATCATTTATTCTATGAAGAAATTAAATATTCTGGTAAACCAATCAAAATTCATTGGTTTAACTAAAATAAATATTTACATATGTGTTTTTATGGATCTTAATAAAATCTACCCTACCCTTTCACCACGATATAGATTATAGACTCCATCATAAGCCATCTAACTTCTTTGATGGAAAAAACATCTGCGTGACCTGTTAATTATTTTTAGAGTAACGTAAACTCCATTATAATTTATTTACCCCTTTTAAAAGTATGAAACATTAGTATATCCCTTTATAGAATCCAAATAAAAATGAAATCTTGTGCATCCATTATATCTTCTTGTATTGTGGTATATATAAGTTTATTATTTTCAATATTATGAGTGATGATAAACTCTAAAAAAATGTTCCTTGAAATTTTAATATCCATATTCTAAAGTATTTTTTATTGATGATGATTATGTGTTTTTTAATAAAACATGGATAACTTTATATAATGAATTTGTACTTGCATAATGATTGTTATTTGTATGGAATTCACAAGTATTTTTTATATTATATCATTTAGTTAATTGATTCTTAAATATTCTACATAATTCTACCACCCACCAATGTGAAACCACATTATTGTTCTTTTCTAAAAATTCATAACTAAGTGGATGAAATTTTGTATGTCTTTTATTTTATAAATGGTTTGGATCAAGATTATATCTTAGTTTTCAAAGGGGTGTTAATTTAGATTTTTTTTGTGATTAAATATTTTATTTGAAGTTGGTTTTAATTTCGAGAAATTTATTTTCAAGGAGGATTATTTTTCATTTTATGTCATGTTTCCTTTGACACCATCTACACTTGTTGACCACTATCTCTTAATGTTGGTTATCCTACAATAGAATTATCACACACTAGCTATCTTTGGTTGATTAATAAACACATATTTATTTATACATTTGAGTTTGATGATATACCTATTTTATGATTGTATTGGCATTATATGAATCTTAAATGACTATTTTACCCACTTCTAAGACCATTCTCCTTGTAGTGAAAATAATTCATGGGAATAAACTGCGTTGGTTTTTTTTGTTATTGTTTAGTTTTTTCTCAGTGACTGATTTTTTTTCAAACATTGCTAATATTTGATAGTACATTGAATGTGCTAATTAAAAATGAATATTGTGATAATTAGTTTGAAAAAATAAGTTTGTTTTGATTTATTTACTTTCAAATTCAACCATAGGAACCCATATACAAAAGAACAAAATATTTTGGAAGGAATCATTTTTTCAACAAGACACCTAAAAAAATTCAACAATATAAATTATCTTAAGTGAAAAGTGTTGTGAAAATTTATGAATAATTAATCTCATACACAGCATTGGTATACTTCTCATTCTACTCCATTGACAATTTTTTTTATCATTTTTGAGCCAACGTTTTGTCACATCCTCTACCTCGATATCTACCTCTACTTCCTCCACCCCTTGGTCTCGGAATCTAACTCTGCCTTTGAATATACCTCCTCCTACACCTCTTCTTCCACCTCTTCCTCAATAAATGAATTAGTCATTTACCAACAATTCCATTGTTTGAATGTGAGTGCTTCTAAATAAATTTATTTCCTCTATAACTTTGTTTGAGACATAGATCGAAAATAATAAAATTCATTCTAACATTAATTCTTCACAACCCAAATATATTTAAAAGTTAATATATAATATTAAATCACAAAAATAACATGTAATCGTCAAAATGTTTTTAGAAAAAATTCCAAAAACATATACACTACAACCATATCTAAGGAAATTTACTTCTTCTTTAGAGTATGATGGTTATAAGAAATCTTGATAGTACCGAGAAAATAGAGAAAAAGAAATGATTACAAAATATATTTAATAAAATTGTAATTACCTTCCGATATTAACTATTGGGTGATGCTGGAATTTTTATTCTTTATAAAATATATCATAAATTTTCAAATATAATATCCAAAATTGATGTTATTATATTTCTTAAAACACTGAAAATTATTAAACATGATAATTAAATTGTTTTGAAATATATTTTTATAGATAAATAAATATATTTAATCCTTAACCCATTTCCATTTGTAGTAATACAAATGATTTAACTATTCATACACCGAATTCTTGACAGGATTTATAATATATTTAGAAACCATGCTATCATGAATCAATTCTTACTAAATCAATGAATAAAACATATTATTGGATTTTATATTTGAAAATATGACTGTAGTGTATTAAAAGTTCACAATACACATCACGTGAGGTTTTTTTTTGGATATACATTCACTGGATCCAAGAAAAAAATATTTTTATTATCCAAATTGAATATGATCAACATCCAGTGTTGTTACAAAAACTAAAACAAATATGTAATGCAAGAATTGGAAATAATTTTTTTTGACTAGATTGTATATTTTTTCTTCTTCATTTTAGGCATGATAAATACACTGGCATCTTATATTTTTTCATTAATTTGGTGTATCTCTATTATTTTCTTCTCAATGTATTTCTTATACAATGTACGTTTTTTCTTAGAAATGATACATGGATTAACGATTCCAAATATTTTTTCACATTATATTCCCTTCATATAGTTGTAATATAAATACCTATCAAAAATATGAATTGATATTAAATTTAATATAAATATTATCTATCTATTAATATAGACACGTTATAAAAATGTACCTTATTTATGTATTAACAACTGATATGACCAACTATTCATGGTTCAGAATATCATTTTTAGTCTCATGTAAAATTACATATGTCATGAAAGTTACATATATTTTATTTTCATATAGAATGTATGACATATCTCCATCTTTATAAGGGGTATATTTATAAGACATGATGATAAAAAATGTTCATTTAGAACTGGAAGGGAGAAGGTTCATTCATAAGTTCAATGTGATTTCTTGGTCGATTCAATGGATTGTCTTGATTCGACATTCTATTTCCTCATCTATATGTCCATCTATGATATAATTCCTCACTTGAGAACCTTTTTCATCAAATATAATAGGATTTCATATGAATTCATTTGTTAAATATATACCACAGATATATTTATAATATTATATGTCTTTTATATGAATGTTCCAATATAATCATTGACTATTTGAATATATGGACTATCTAGTTGAATATGAAAATCAGTAGTGTTCTCCGGGGAAGACACAATCCCCAATCTAATGTTATCTTTTCGGAGTTATTTATCATGTATTTTAGCTAATGGGATATTATACACCATAACCCACACAATAAGGTTGGGCATGGGTTTTCATAGATACAAATCATATAAACTATATCCTATAGAATTGAAGTAATTTGATGTTATTATAATTTTATCGATTAAAATATAGGAGAAAGTGTAATGAAAAAAATTGATTTCCTCTGGTATTATATGATGTTTGTTGGAATGACTAGCGTCAAATCTAGTGAGGTCGTATTGTTCATGGGGGAATCCTTATTCCACCCTTAGTTCTCTTTGACGCTTTCTACTATATTGGTTTTCTAAAAAAACTAGAAAATAATATTATATAGTGAGTCTATTTGTGTCTTCAATAATTTCATCATATTAAATCTGTTTTTATGTTCTTCTATTTTCTTAAAATATGTTCAAGGAGACACTCTAAAACAAAATTCTCTAATGCGACTATATTGTTATTTCTATATATACACTACTGAATGTATTTTTTGTTTTGGTACCATCCCTGTTGATTCTTGTGTATAAACCATATCGAAAATGAACATAATTTTATATTTTATCTTAATATTATTATAATCCATAAATTATTACTATTATGTCATACTTATTGATTTTACCATTCTATATATTTGTTTTTTAATTGCCTATTTTTCCAACCTTATTTACGCGAGACTCCTTCCATTACACATGGAAGAGGATAGAAGTGGTTCTAAATTTGATTCATCAATATGCATATAAACAATATAAAATATGTTTTTTACAACAATGATGGTTTATTATTGATTTAAAATAAATATTAGTTTATTCTATAGTGTAGTGTACTTGATCTATTCATAGTGATAGGGGAACATTGGTTTTTATGCACATTATTAATTTTTAATACCATTTTTTATTTCATAAATTTTAAATTATGAACTATGTTTTATAAGTTAAATAATGTAAAAAAAATTATATCGACTACAATTCACCTGAAATGATTTTTCATTATGAAAATTGATGAAATATGTCCACGTTCCCTCCTTTATAATGTGTTCATAGCTAAATAGTGGGAGTAACTTGACATTCACCTAAGAGTCCCTAAGAATTAACTTGGTAAGAATAGTATAGAAACATTCTATAAGAATTTTCAATATTAATGAAGACAAATTTCTTTTGAAAATATTCTTCAATAAATAACTGTACAAGGAATAATAAAAATTAAATCATTATTTCATTAAATAATTTTTCATTGAAGTAGATAAAGTAAATTATAAAATTATCATTATATCATTCCAAATGGTTTCCTTCATTATAGGTTGTATGTGGTGCCAATAATCGATCGACACATTCATCCTCACTATGACCCCTTCATAACTAACGAACTTTGAATTGTTGGTGAAAATATGTCTTCCACATTGATTCCATCTAACATAAAAATATATACCCAGACATATTTCATTAATACTTTTACTCAACATTATAATGTTGTGTTGTTATTTCCTTTTTCATCAAAATTTTGTTGATCACCAAATTTTTCTGCAGTGTCATCATTGATATACTTTTCTTCCTTGGGATTGGAAACAACATCATTACAGAATAAATTATCTACATGAGTATTGAAATAATAAATATTTCTTAAATAATAATAACATAAAAATGGAAAAAGATTTGATAAGGGACATATATAAGCTCTATTTAAAACACTACGAACACTTTAACTCATTCTTCAGATAGTTTTGTAAAACAATTAACATGTATCAATTTTTAAGGAAATGGTTCATGAATTTTATGAAAAGAATTTCATGAGTATGGTAGGTGTTATTCCTTGAATATTTTCAAAGATGAATGTTATAGACAAATGTAATCCTTAACATCTATATATCTTGAAGTATTATTATTTTATTTTGTTTCTTGAGAATCATCCACCAATTATACTGGACATTTACCCATGTTTCTTGAACTGCTCTGAGTAGTAGTCTTCCCATATCGAGCACCAATGAAAATTTTGGTTGACAAATTATTATAGTTTTTCAAGAATCATATATGATTTGGGAGTGGATTCTCACGATGCAAAATAAAGTAATAAATATTTGGGAGATTAATTTAATGGATATGATAGTTATCTCATTAAAACTTTTTAAATTACTATATATTAATTTAAAATGTGAAATTTGACTAGAAAATGAAAAAGGTCCCTGACACTACCATGAGAACATCGAATCATCCCCACTGAGGATCATGTGTTGGGTGTGAGTATTAAAATAAAAAACCAAATACTAATTGGGACCCTAAAATATACAACAATTAATATATTTTTGTAAATTTTCATTGTAGTATCACTCAAAATACACATGAAATTCATGACATTATTTAATAACTAGGACACCATAATAAAAAAATATATCAAATTCATTTTACAGTAGAGAAATATACTAATCACACCCTAAGTTTATACCATGTTTTTCCCTAACAATTAAATCATTTCACTAATAAAATGTTATCATTGGAATCATACGAGGAGAAAAATACATTTTACTCTCTTTAAAAATTACCCCACCACATGTTTTGTTAAATTCTACCTCATACCCTTAGTATCCATGTTTATCACATATGGATAACCGTCACATATAAATATTGAATCCAAATTAGGAAATGGGTTTAAAATATTCATTTTTTATAGAAGGTGAATTTGAAATATGGGGGACTCTTTACATAATTGGATCCATTATGAAAGAGACACACAATGGGTTCCATAATACATTAGTTAAAACTATCTTCTGAAAAAACATAATAAAGAACAAACCAAAACATAGATGCCATATCTCCCTCACCCTATCCCACAATGAATCAATGACATGTAATTTTAACTGATATTATACCAAACCATATTTATCCATCATATTATAAAAATGTAACCTAATATATAATAAAATATATTTCAATGAAATCCACACATTTTTTTCTTATTAAAATATATTATAAGCATAAATTGATATGCATTTTGAAAATCATTTCAAATAATATCATGTTATTGTTCGAAGAAAATATAATAAGGACACTGTTATCAAAAATTAAGAAAATAATTGTTACATATTATGTTTAATGTAATAATTAAAAAAACGTTCTCTAAAAAACAAGATAATTATAAAATTAAACAAAAACATTACTTAAACAAATAGTAAATAATTTAAAAAAAAATGAAGACTTACGAAATAAAAGTCACAAAATTTTCCAATATTATAAAATTATAATGTCTATTAAAAAGTTATTTATAAATTTTTATTGGTTCTTTTTAAAATATAAATATTATTAAAACCAGTTTTCTGTATGATTATAGTAAAACAATTTGAAGGATATATTTATCCTATCAACATATATTGATTATGAACCATTTCATCAAAAAAATAGAATATCAAAGACATATAAAAAAACTATAACTAAACTGGAGTTATAAACAAAAAAACATAATCAAATAATAAAACATGATAATCATTTAATTTTTTTATTATATATTTTTTAATACATAATAATTGATAAAAAAATTAATATAAACCATTTTTTCTCTAATATGACATAATTAAACCCACTCACTATCATTTATTATGTTGAGAAGTAATCTAAACCCCTTATGAATGCAGTAATATAATTAGTATTGAATAATTTAAATCATGAATATGATATTCTAGTTGGTAATAAGAAATAACTTCTCTATTTCACAAAAAATTACACTAAAATACATTGTTTGGACCTAAGGCATATGTTTGCGTGCGAAGAAAATGGCCCGAGAGATAACATGAAGTTTCAAACTATTATGTAGAGTTTCACACCGGGTTTAAATTTTTTTACCTGATTCACATTGTGTCACATTTTGGTGAGGGAGAGATGGTCCCATTGGGATTAGGAGGTATATCATTTTTACGCTGTGAAGGTGGTGCCACATTTTCATAATCACTATTGGTGATTTCATAGGGATATGTGTTGATGAAATTGGCCTATATAGGGTAATACATCCTCAAATGGTCTCCAAGAGGTTTATTTATGTATCCAAAAACAACCAACATCACTTATTTCATTGATTTATGGTCCTAACATCCAAAGTAAGGCACCTGTTGGAGATTTTTCCAACAACACTTGAGGACTCGATTGCATAAGAGGATGGGAGGTCGGGCTCATCACACTCTTAGGGAGAGTTATTGCCAACACAGGGACACTATTTAAGATTTTACTAATGTTCATGTGTTCCAAAATCATTTTTCATTCCCAAGAGCGTGTCTATGGATTACCTATGGATTGTAAAATCAATCTTGGATACATATGGATCAAAATTTTCTAATACAATGCCATATTAAGCCATGTGATGATGATCTATAGATCATATCATCTCCTAGGGAGGATATATCTTGTTTTAATGTTGGGATAAAACCCATAATATGGGATTCTGATATATAATTGTGAGAGGAATCATATCCCATACATTTTAGTGCCACATAACAAGACACATCACATTTTAATGTCATGTGACGAGGACCCCTCAATGCAATTCAACGTCAAGCAGCAAGGTCACCTGAGAAAAAGCTTCCTAGTCAAGATTTGATGCAGGTCTTAGGCTGGGGTTGATAGAAGAACTTGTGAGACATATAGTTATCTAGGAATGTATAAACCTAATAGGGATATAGCCTGTGGAGCATTAGGGTTGATTTGGGGGAGGGAATTGGACCTCAGGGAGGCTTCCTACATATCTTGATTAATGGGGAATCCAAGTCCACCTAGTTCTGGGGATGTTTTTGAATTATACTTTCCAACTTCCCATTTGATTAGATATGGATGTGAATTACACCATAGATGAGGACTCTCTTTAAACATTCACATTATGTCTTATTCCAGAAGAGGATTCCATAGTGAGTCATGGGGGATTCTTATTGAGACTGAATTTTATTGATAACGTCCCTTTAGCTCAGGCCTTAGGTAGGTGTCCTTTATATCCTCATCTGAGCATGAATCAAAGTATTAATAGTTCAATAGTTGGGGCTTACAACATTGAGGAGGCCCAATGTTAATATTGATTTGGCTAGGAGATTATACCTTATTGGAGGCCCATGCTTGGGGGTTATGTATGTGACATTATCATCGCCAACCTCTATGCCCACATGAGTAATGATCAGTGTGGAAAAAATCAGAGGAAGTGGAACTAAGTATTGGACATACTATATCATCTACTAATAGATTCTACACGATCCCAAATGGATAGAGAAAGAGAGAGGGATTTGAATTCTATAATTTCTTCTCCCATGTGGATATACTCTATAGTCATATTCTAAAATCTATCTAGATGTGTCATGGGATAGGCTGAAGGGGAGTGAGAGAGTCATCTACTATATTAAGGCTAGGGACTTACCTTAATGTGAGTGCCCTTTTTACTTTTATATGGGGTATACTTATATTTAAACTCATATATCTTCGACGATGGAATCACAGTTTAATATCATGGTGTAGGGAATATAACTATACAGGTTAACCTCATGTTTTCAGATAGATTTTGGGTATTATTGTTTGAAAAATGATACAAGACATTGAAGACATTGTGGAATACTAAATTAAGAAAATACTCTCCTGAGAAGAACTTGACTTTGGTTGAAATGCCTTTTTTGGGGAAACGTATGAAGAGTTTCCTGGGTATTGAAAACATTGTAAAACAGAGGTGTCGTCGGGACACTGAATTTCCATTTTTTATGGTGAGGGAGGTTTATGAAGATCTATCTTGTATTTTAAAGTCATATAGCAAAGAATAATTTCTATTGAATCCAAGATCATTTATAGGAAAATTGGGCTAGGTTGTTTGGACATGCCTCGAACATGAGAGGGAAAGAAAATGTAAATCATGATATAGGGATTCTTGGATTAGGAGAAATGGTATGGGTTATGAAATCCAATATAAAATATGGATGTAGGAAAGGCCAATCTAGAAGATAAATTTTTCTCTAGTTGAAAAGACAATTTTGTGGGCAATGTATGTAGTGTTATTGGGGGAATTGTATGCATAATAAAACAATGGTATCCTTGAGACACTGACCTTCAATTTATAAAAACTATGGAGGTTTATGAAGATCTATGATTACCCAGTATATTATAGTTTAATTTCAAATATATTGGACGATGGAATCATAGTGTAATGTCATGTTTCAGGGACTATTTCCATATAGTTTTATATCTTGTGGTCAGGACAATAATTCAGAGTTTAATATCATTGAATTTGGATTATTTTTTATTAGGAGAGTGATTAACTAGAGGATAATTCTGTCAGGATGTTCTAACATGCATTGAAAATGAAGGATAATTAAATTTTAAACCATGATTTTGTGTATTCTCTGACTGGGATAGATGATACAAGGAATGGAATCCATTTGGAAATATGAAGGTAGGAAAGGCCTCTCCAGAGGAAATATTAGTATCTGGTTAATAAGTATTTTTTTGGGAAACATATACAGACTTGCTGTGGAATTGTTGTATAGGAAATAAAAGTTGTTCTCATGACACTAACCATCCATTTATGATGGCGGGGGAGGTTTATGATGATCCAAAATTTCATGATACATACAGTATTTCATATGGAAAGTATTTTTCCGGCCATGTAAGAAACATTTAGAATGTGGTTTTCCAATGATTTCTTGATCAACATGGCATAAGATATAGGTGATGGGGTTTTAGGATTCTTACCAGTAGTAGTTAAACTTATGCTATTTAAGGGATAGTTAATGGGTGTCCAAAGGGAGAACCGAAAACTATCATAGACCTCACCTAATGAGTTCTAAGTGTGACTCTACATTTTTTATGGGGGTCAGTGATGTTGCTGAATGGATCGGCCATGAGGTCCAAGACCAATGCTCGGCATTGATCCTGAGTATAGGTGTGGGGGTGTAGCCCCCCAAGGTATGGACTACAGGGTGCCTATTTTTTTATATATGTATCTAGCCGTATATAATCTATTCTCATAGGATAGTTTACAATGGAGTTCCACGAAGAAGATGGCCACATGGGAGTGTTCATGAATAATTTACAAAAAAGGGTCATATGCTTACTATTTTATGCATTGGAGTTATCCACGAAAGAGAGACCTTATAGGGGTGTCTCTGTACTTCGTCCGACATAGGGCCATATGTGAACTGGGATCCACACATGAGAATCTGCATACTTTCATCTACGTAGGAGCATTTGGGTGTTGTCATCTATGTATGAGTGTCTGTGTACTATAATCTGTGTATTACTTTCTGTTATGTGCTGGCCACAAATGGTTATTTGTGAACCATTTTCCATGAACCAGCGTCTGTGTACTATTTAATTATTCATTTACAGGGTCCAAAAATGACACCTCATTTCCACAAACGACACTATCTCTGTATATTATATTCTGTGGAAAATCTTCCTCATATGGTTCATGGGGTGGATTTCCACAAAGGGCCACCTGTATTTGTAACACCCCGAGATTTTATGAGATATATTTTATTAATTTCTTTGATGTCTTCTATTATACACTACACCAAGATTAGCTTGTACTATAAGCAACATCGTATTAGCTTGCAGTATACACAACACTATTCTTGGCTCATGTTATACACAATTTCAAGTTTGTTTTTTGGAAATTATTCTACACAACATTAAGTATAGATTTTGTTTAATGTATAAATGAAAAAAGTTTTGATTATGTTATACGCAACACTAAACAGAGCTTTCACTACACACAACCCTGACTTGGCTTTCATTACACGCAATCAAGACCTTCTTCGATAGCGTGTGTAGTACGCAATACTGAGTTTCACTAAACGAGATATTATTATAATATTATTATGAACAACCCATTATGAATAGTAATAACCACTTTTTCAAATTTTTTAAATTGTATCCTTCAAAATAGACTTCATTTTTATATTTGTAATATCCAAATTATCCTAGGGTGAATTTTTTATAGTTTTCTGAAAACATTCAATTTTTTATGAATACTGAAAGCACTATGTTACTATTTAAAAACCGAATTTTTATTTAAATAATTATTTATTTAATTTTATTTTATTTTAGGTCAAAATTGAAACATAATACCTATATCAGTTCAATGTAATTCATTGGAGTCATTTTATAAGAATTTTAGATATATAAAAAATTTATTGAACTTTTCACCGTCTTTTACCCACCTCCTAGGAGAATTTGATAATTTACATAAAACCTAATTTTACCACTTTTGTGAGTGGAATTTAGAAAATCCAAAATACATGGTCAATATCAAGGTGTAAAATTTGGTTCAATAAGATAAAAATAATTTTTTGGTTAAGAGTAACTTTTTACTTTTATTTACCACGGTTAAAAGTAAATAGGGTAATTAAGGGTAAAAATTATATTATTATTACCCTAAAACATGTTCTAATTCTATTGGATAAGTATAATTCGACCAAAACCAACCTTAGAAATATAATAGTATCATGTAGGTCCACTTGGATTAGATTAGGACATTTATTATTATTTTATTTAAAAAAGAGTTAAAGTAGTTAAAATCAATGTTTAATAACTAAAACATTTTTAATATAGGGTTATAAAATATATAAATTATACTATAAATATTCATTAGAAATAAAAAAATATTTTCTACCTAATGGTATTTTATTTATAATTTTTATACATTATATAATTTTATTTATTTATGACACAATAGTGATGCATTAATTATCACAATAATGAAATATTAACATATTTGATATCATAAATACCCAAATAATTGTAATTTGAGACTTTTTATAAATTCCAATTATATTATAGGTTAATAAAACATGTTAGTATTTATTTAAATAAATTTTTTTGAACTAATAATGTTGAAATTAGTTTCACAAAAATAAATTACCAAATAGTGTCAAAATTGACATAAAATAGTTTTTAAAACAAATATTATATTATTAATTGTTATAATATTCATAAAAATATAAGGTTCGGCCAATTCACTTATATAAGGTTATATATATTAATAATGAACCACTTGAGGTTCTTTTGTCTTGTTATAGTAAGTTTATTAACCATATAGTGTAAGAAAACAAGAAGACATGGTAAAAGTTAAATTATTTAACTTAGAGTTAAATCTAAAAGATAAGGTTAAAATAGTACCCTAAACTTATCTAAAACCTATTTATTGAAAGGATTTCGAACCATACCCACTTTATCTTGGAAATAAAACAATTTTGAGATATTATAAACCAAATATGACTTTATTATAAAATAATATTTTAAGTTTTTCCAAAGGTGCCCCTCTCCTCCCTTATAGAAAGGGAACCCCTTCCCTCATCTCTTCACACCCTTTTGAGCCTTGAAGCTTGTAAAAACTCAGCCAATTACTCTTCTAAACCTATCTAGTTACATCACAGGGTTTCTAGTCTTCTCAAAAGTCCAACTCTAGTGCCCTAAGAAGAAGTTTAAAGCAGGTGCGTCGAGGAAGAGGTAATCTCTTCTATCGACTCTTTCAAGTTTCTTTCTTCTCCTACTTCCTCTTCATTAGTTGTTTCATTATAAAGTAATAACATAATTATTAATTATATATGGATATATTATTATAAATATGAAACAACCCTATTTCACCTTATATCCATCCTACGAAAAATGAAATCATCGCGCGTGTGTACATACGGAATACCGTCTCCATGTCCTGGTGTAATCTGTTTTTGACCACCACTTTACTTTGATGGGGATAATAGTGTAAATAAAAAAGTATATATGATTATTATAAAGTGATATTTATTCTGATATATTATACCTACACTTCAATACAATTCCATGATCATGGGAATGATACCATCGCTCGTGCGTATGTACGGACTACCGTCTCCACGACGCAATGAGATTCATTCTCCATGTTAACCATTCATGAATGATTATAAAGTATATATAATGAATAATTATGAAATATATGAAATAATAATGATACTATATTTATGTATATATATATGTATGTCATGTACTTAATTCCATTCAATTCAATAAGGAAACAAAAACAGCGTTCATGCCTACGTACGACCTACCGTCTCCATGAATAGTGTATTTCATTCCATTTATCGATCTATCATATATATACGTATATGATTAATATATATTATATATAAATCATGTTTTACATTCTAAAATTAAGTAAATCAGGATATAAGTAATAATATCAATAACAACAAGTCGAAACATGTACGATAGATGAAACGATTTTACCCAAAATGCTACTTTAACATGGAATTTACAAAAGAATTGGTAATATAAAGTCATAAGTGAACCACATATGATATCATAACAAAGAATATGATTCATTAATAATTCAATGACATTATTTAAATAATTATATAGGAGGTTTAGATACATACAAATCATATTGGACATATGGTAATGGATAATTATTCCAATATCATTCTTATCCGAGATTGTTTATTCGTAAGTATTTACTAGGGTTATATATATTATCCATGTCCATATGTTCTCAAAATGTTTTAAAAAAAATTCTTAATTTTCTTCCATGTATGTTTAACGTTATTTTTACTTTTCTTTTACTTTTATCACATCGTATGGAAGGAATCTTTCTTTTGCCTACCATACGAGGTACTTTTTGACTTTTCAGGTAAAAGTATGAGAAGAATGTTTTTTTAACTTATACAGCATGTACAGATTTTTACGATTTCATAATGCCTAATTTTCATGTATAATGTCTCTATGACTTATATGGTTTCACTTTTCTTATGATGAAATGATATACATTTGTTTTATATGGATTATGTGATGATGGGATGATGTTTATGAAACCCAATTTATTCTTTGGGATATGATGAATGATTTTTGTATATTTTTTGGCACAAGTATGAATGATTTCATTATGATATGGGTGGGACCTATATCTCCCTCCAATTTATTGGGTAAAGATTTATATCCCATGAGATATACATGGCTGGAATGGTAAGTTAATCTGGTTCAGTGATACAGGACTGGAACGAGGAGTGAACTCGATTCAGAAAGGGACTTTGTCCACTAAGATGGTCTTGGAAGCAATGCATTGGAAACTATGGAAATCATATCATGTACTTAATGGTTTTACACAATTACATGTTTTATTCCCAAGTTATTTTCTCATGATTGATGTTTCTTTATGATATATTCCTTACGTAATTCCATGATTTATGTCTTTGCTCAAGATTTTGATGTTTAAATTTTATGTTCAAGTATTTGCATTCAAATGTTTATGGATTATTTGAGATTCTCTATGCTTTCCTTTATTGAGCATTTTAGCTCACCCTTTTTATTTTTTCTTTTCCCCAGTATATAAAAAAAGGTTTTAGGTAATAAAACCAAAGGTGATGATCTTTATGGGTGATGTTAAAGATCCTTCACCATGATTAGAAGATTACATTCTGAGTTTCCAAAGACACTAAACTAATACAGTCTTTGGGAGTCTATTTTTTTCATGTATTAAGTATTCCGAAAAAGTAATGTAATGTCCATGTACGTCAATTTTTGGGTCCCTACAGTATTTGTTTCATGGGATAGAGTTTATTTAACATATTCTGGTGCGGGAGATATTTCTCTTGCACCAAATTTGCTTTTCTCTATTATTTGTCATTTTTTCTAGCCATCAGGAGAGTGAAACCTTCCATCCTGATATAAATTTTTTAATCCCCCTCATGGTTTTTAAAAAATATCATAGTGTTCTACATAACATCTTCTTAAGAAGCCCATGATGGACATAGATATTGAGGGCTTCATTTTTTGGGGTGTGTGATGTCACCTCATTCTGTGAATAACATAGTTCGTAGGGTAAATTTCTACGCTGAGGTGGAAATATCTACCTCAATTTCAAAAATGACACCTTTCGTGGGAGCATGTTTTGTTGCATCTATTCAATGAACTGATCATTTCATGGTTTCCATTGCGAAGCCATGGACTGCAAGGTGGTACAACGATCCACAAACTTTTTTACGGTTGTTAGCGAACAGTTTCCCTTTTCCAAATTTTGCTTCATCAAATTTTTATTCAAATATTCCCTTATGTTTTTTCATCCTTTTTTTGGTTTGATGGAATTGTATTCATCATGAATATAAGATTTTTAGGACCCAACACACATATATTCTAAACTATTATATATCCCACAGGAGATAATTATTACTAAATTGATATTAATAATCTTTTCCTTAAAAAATAATGAGGTAATAAGTATATTTAATGAGAAAACATTTCTAATATCTAATTAGATAAAAAAAACTAAAGATATTAAAAAAAACATAACAAATGTTATTTTAAAAAACATGTTTATCCCATTTATACATGAAACCCACTCATATTTATAATGAACAAAAATAAAATATTAATTATGGAATCTAACATATTAAATTTGTCATGACCCGACCCTACCCTGGATCGAGCCGCAATTACCCCATGCCCGCCTCCATTGGCCTGGGGATGGCGACCAGCGCCGAAGGCTAAACAATTCGGGGAGGCCTTTTCCTAAGTACCTATACACACACATGCAGCCCACTGAATGCAGAAGTGTAGAGTAAAAGTAAAAGTAAAGTACCAACTGCTATAAACAAGACAACAAGGTACATCGACCTTTAAACAATACAAAGTGTGTATTGAATGTAAACTGAAAAGAAAAGGAAAAAATAAGTGCCCAAATATAAAAGTTCCACAACCCGACAATAGGTAAACAAAATCAAAACAGCTAGAAGAGTCCCACACCTAGAACCCGACTAAGACCATTGTACGCGGTCCAAGCTCTCAAACTCTTAAGCTCTACTGAAGTCCCGATCAACCTGTCTATTGTCTGCAAGGGAACACCAAGTGCGGGAAAATCCCAAGTAGGGGTAAGTATAAAAATACTCATTAGGATACCCCGAAGGTTGAAGGGGGAAAAGAAAGAGGTACCAAAGAGTGAGAAGTAGATAGAACATGGAATATTAAAGGAGTACAACAGAGAGTGCATTAAAGAGTACAACTCAAACCAACAAGAGGAAGGAAGTAGACTCGTCCAAACACAAGGAGCTAGAAACGGTGGCAAGATGAAACTTCTCATCAAGTCTTCTTTAACTATAGTAGGAGAGTAGACTCATCCAACCATTAGAAGCTAGACATGGAAAGAACACAGAATACCCCATGCATGTTCACCACTCATGGAAGGAGAGTAACCAAACCAAAGGAGTGGGTACAAGAAAAAGGTATAGACATTTCCATATTCTAAATCAAGAAACCCGAAGAAGATCATAAGGGGATCTACATCCCGTAGATCATCCCAATAGTGTCAGTAGACAACAGTCACAGAAGTAAACACCATCGATGCCCTGTATCTCGCACGTCTTCCCTGAACTGAAAGTCAGGGGGCTCAAATAACCGAATCGTGACACTATCTGCTTTGGGTGGCACTGACTCGCCTGCACGGTTTTAGGTCGCATCTCAAGGATGCGTCTTGGTGGGGAAAGTGCCCCTCATACTTTAGAGTTCTGGGGAAAGTCAAACCACACCTCGTCATTATCACACAATCGAGAGGTCTTCTCAAAATTAAATTTTTCACATCACTGACCCGTACAACCAAGGATCCCGCTCCAGTAGTCATGGAGAAAAGCCACAGACTAGCCTAGTAGAAAGGACTGAGTCTGAAAGAAGTCGTTGGGTAACCCACTACCCCGCCCTGCTCGAGGGTAAACCATAAGAGGTCATCGGGTAACCCACTACCCTGTCTCTACTAGAGGGTAAACCCTAAGAGGTCTTCGAGTAACCCACTGCCCAGTCTCTGCTGGAGGGTAAACCCTAAGAGGTCGTCGGGTAACCCACTGCCCAATCTTTACTGGATGGTAAACCCGACGAAGTCAATGAGCAACCCACTGCCCAGCCCCGCTGGAGGGTAAACGTGAAGAAGTCGATGAGAAACCCACTGCCCTGCCCCACTGGAGGGTAAACCTAATGAAGTAGATGAGCAACTCACTGCCTAGACCTATTGGAGGGTAAACCCGTAACTCCTCTGGCCATATCTACTGGATGGTACTACACTGGCCAATAGATCACAGAATGGGTATCGTGCAACCACCCAACTGCAGAACAGATCACCTAGAAGATGTTCAGTGGCTGTGTAGTGTGGGTCATGCCAATACCTGGAGTTCTTCCTAGGGAAACACCTCCTGATAGTTTGCATAAAAAGGATATGATCTCAATACTCGGCTAGGGAATTTGCGCCCAGGCTCACTGGGCCTCCGTACCCTACATGGAACCAACCTCCTGGGTAGAGGATCAGTTCCCTCATAACATATTGGTCACACCGAATCCAAAAAAACTCTACCAGGGAACACGAAGGGACATGATACTGAAAGCCCACATGGCTAAATGAAAAAAGGGGAAACCAAACAACTCTGTTGAACACACTGTTAAGAATAGAACCAGGGGAAACCACTCAACCCTACTGGTCTAAATCATCGTGAACAGAGGGACACTCTACATCTTGAGAGATCAAAGGTACGTAAATTAGAATACGACACAAACATGGGGCCCACCCAACGTGTGCCCCCAACTCATCTACAAACCATGCACACAAGAGTTCTCAAGTAAAAAATACAACATATACCTTCATGAATTCCCGTAGACTCCCAGAGTATACCACATTTCCAGCCTAAGGGCTATCGTACACACAACACCCAATGTCAATGCAAAAAGGCATAAATGCAATTTAACCAACCCGATTCCTCCACAACCCTAGCATGGACATCCACATCTAATTAAACATAACCTTAACTCACATGGGAGTGAACACGATCACACACCAAGGGTTCGCTTCCAAACACAACAAGAAGAACCACCACCAGAGCACCTTTCATTCTTCCCCATTTAATGAGATCTCGAATGAGACTCCACACATCCAAACAGATTGTACCATTGTAATCCTCATGGAAAAACATGCGAGATGGACTATTTACTCGCTTCCAACAGACATCCGATGTAAAAGTCGTTCAACACTACTTTACTCCCGAACGACGTCCTGTGGTCCCGAACCTCGGTCTCGAAAACAGTCGGGCGCATCGCAACATTGCGATCCCCTTGTGAAAACACTTCAAATTGACTGCTCACTTGAGTATAACAGATATCTGGAGAAAAAGATGCATATTTCTATACCGCACACGAGCAGTGCTACATGGGACCTGCATCCTGGCCCTGAAGCACTACGAATAGATTGCAACATTGTGATCCTCTCGAAAAAGCACACAAGATCTACTATTCTCTTGTCCTAAATGGACACCCGATGAAGTAGCTTAAATTCACCATCAACGCCCAAAAAATCCTTCATGGGGTCCATAAAACCATGCTGAATTAAAGCAGGTGGACTGCGCCATTGCAATTTCCTCAGGAAAACACTCAAAATCGACTGCTCCCACGCCCCGAACGGACGTCTGATGAAAAAGTTGTGAAACGTAGCTCACAGCTTAAAAGCAGGGTCATGGGGCCCACATATCAACTTCGACCTCATTGCCCAAAAAACCTATGGAAACCTCCTCTTCGACGCCAGGGTTGTAACTCCAATAACGGATCTCAACACCGATTTCAGATGTGTCTGTGCCGCCCAAAACAAGTACCCCCAGAAAATCACCAATTAACTTAAAGGTATGTCGCACCTCCGAGGCCCCTCATTTTGGGAATTAAATATCCCCAAAATCATCTCAAATTTTTTTTCTCGATTTAAGGGATGCGTCACCACGGACGACTCAAAAATCTAACATACAATTTACGTTTTAGGGCATTTTAAATTTTTAACGGACTGAAACGGTGGGCCGGGCCGGTTTGGTCGGCCCCCCACTGCCTGAACCGACAGCAGTTAACCACGCGGGCCATCCAGCCTCTTCCGGACTAGCTTAGCCGGTCTGGTTAACTTTAAATAGTGACCTGCCCTTTGTGGGTCGTGATCTTCCAGCCGGAGTCGCTAACCCCAGTCTTCCTCGCCGACCGGCCAAAAACCGGCCGGTCTTCCTCGCCTGACCGCGCTCCCCTGTGCCCACCGCCCACCGTCCGGAGCCACGCCCCCACTCCCCTGTATCCGACGCTGCCCTGTACTAAACTCCGCTGATGAGGAGATACCCGCAACCGCTGGATCACCTGGTCGTCGCGCGTGCCACCGGCTGGCTTGAAACCCACTGGAAAACCCTGTTTCGCCGGTAAACACTCCAAAAAAACCCCCAGATCTTCGGCGGACGACTGCGATCACCTCGGAACTCGGATTTTTAATCGGAAATATGCGTTGGAAATATCCGAACAATTAATACTCAAATATGGGCTTTTCTCGGTAAAAAAATATAAATTAGATGCTTTTATAGAAATTCAAAGAGGGATGTTTGACATTGAAATACACAAGAAAAAAAATCCCTACCCTTTGGACGCAGCCCGAAGCTTCGCGAATGATCCGCCTTCGCCGGATCTGCAATCACCTTGGAGGAAGAGGGGATCTTTTGGATTGAGGTTGAGAGCTCCTTTGTTGGGAGATCCTTCCACCAGAGGAAGAACAATGGGAGGAGGGGAGGTGGTTAACTGTTCAAATAAAGAAAATTAATTAACATTTAATTAATTTTTAATACCCACCAGAAGACCTACATCCGAACCTCCCGACGTGGTCAATGTTAAGCCTCCCCTAGGGTTAGAATCACCTCCTGAACACAATGGTGATCTCAGAATTTTAATATGAGGCCCCGTTCAATTTTTATAAAACTCAATGCCTGATGCCGCTAAATTACGAAAACACCCCTGGTGACATTTTTCACAAAAGGCACTAGCCTGCAAAAATTTCAACCATCATAAGGTAAAAGACATGTTACAAACTCAAAAATTCTATCATTTTATCAATCCGAGCTACAATTTAGGATTTATACCATTTATTTGGCGTGCCCAGTGTGAACGCACTTAAAATTTAATTCCAGCCACACCGGGGCTCGGAATTGTACGCTGTCTGAAGGAACTGCTCTGGAATAATATCATGAAAATTACAAACTCTTTTATAGAAAAAACTAGGTTCTTAAATCATTACCTCCTTCAAGATTTTTATACCCAAAAAGAAAAACTAGGGAAACAATTCAGGGTATTAGGCCCACACCTGGATCTCCCATACCTAGAATAACTCTTTCACAGTTCTGCGTCACCGCACATGGACCAAAGGATTTGATCCGTTCATTTGAGGCCTGCCCTCATCGATGACATGCATAATAGCACAGACACTTCTTCTTAGGTGAGTCACGTGAGAGATGATATGCACCAAAACGAGCCTTTGGGTTTTGGGTAAGGCGGTAGACAACCTCACCATCCCTTCGCATATTCCCAAACGGCCCGAAGGCCCTTGGGGTTAACTCGCCTCCCCAATCGAACCCCTACGTTGCACGCTGTGACTTGGATCACCGTTTGGACCTGGGATAAAGCCCAGTGATTCTATTCATCAGAATATCCATATGGTGAAACACCCAAGGATATCTGGTTACGCAAGATTTCACAGTCGATGTCCCACGACCAAGACTCTCTTACATGATCGAAAGGTGAAGGAGTCGCCACCATCGACCACAGAGAAAGGTTCCACATATCCTATTCAACTTACCCAAGGTTACACCAACACCCTGTGTCACCTTGGTAACACCTCAAACATGGTTCTGGGAGAAAGGAATTTCATATATAGAGTCTAACAATTCTACTGCAAAAAAGTAGAAGAGCTGTAGAGAATACCTCTTATCACCTCATGCTCTGCCGGATCATAGACATCCAAATCTAATAGCTGTCCACGGTCACAACTGTCAGCTCCTGAAGTTTGACATGGACTACTTGGTGGTGGTGGGAAGACCTCGTAAGGTCTTCCCCCACTTCCAACTCCTCCCACTTCTCCACTAGCACCCACTCTCTGGGTGTGACTCTGATCACGATGTTGCCTCTTTCATAGTGGTGGATCGGCTACCTACCCAATGTTCTCAGCATACATGGCCGAGCAGTCCCATGCCCAGTGACCTCTCCCATCGCAACCATAGAACTGACGCTCTGCAGGTTGTCCTGATGCCCTCCGCCACCACTTTGGGGTACAACAATGGCCTGGAGTCCACTCACAGAAGGGTCTCCTCACCTGAGGCCCTACGCTTTGCTACCACAGTGGTGCATGACCACATCTCTGAAACTGGCGGTGGGATGGCCACCCGCGTTGAGGTTCTGTCGTTTGGAGCCTACTAGCTACGGCAGACGTCTTGCCTCTGTCGTGCCTACTGCCACCCCCAACTGTAAAATGTGACAGGAAGCTCTCTATCACCAGCACCTACTCTACCACCTCGGCCTAAGTGGGGATGCACAAGGGTACGGTGATTGCACGAATCTATCTGTGGATACCCTTCTCAAACTTCCACGCTCGGAAGCTATCGTCATGGACCATGTGTGGGTAAAAATGTGTACGGTCCGCCAACCTAGTCGCATACTCAGTCACTGTTATACCTCCCTGCTGAAACCACAAGAGCTCCTTGGGCCGAATAGAGTGTAAGAAGGAAGGGTAAAACTCTTCACGAAACACTAGCTGAAAGTTATCCACGAAAGTGACGACTCATTGACTAACTAAGTCACCAGACTCCACCAACGCATAGCTGCTAAATGGAAAAGGCTGGCGGACAAAGCCACCATATGATCTGCCGGCGTCTGCACAAGCCTGAAGAGGAGAACCACTGTCTCTAGCCATACCTATGGTGCCTGAGGGTCAGGCTGACCACTGAACCATAGCGGTCTTTGCTACTGGAACTCACAGAGCGCGCTCAACCTACGCTCAAGCTCAGTCAGCTCTTCAAGAGTTGTCTACTTTTCACCAGGTGGGGGTACGTCTACTAGCCCACTCAGAGAAAGGGACTTACATGATGGGTCTTGGACTGTAGCCTCGTCGCTCACATGGTCGTCGTCACAAACCAAAGCTGGTATCCTGACTGGCTATATTCACGAAGGCATCCTGAATGTTATCGGGGAGTACCACGATCAAATGAGCTTATATGTATACAACTGTAATAGAAATGGGGAGATAAATCAAGAAGGACAGTCAAAGACTCAATCCTAGGTGATATAAAAAACAATTTTCCTACAACGAGTGTCTCAGCATACTGAGTTGACAAGCGGGTTATCAGGGACCATGTGAATGGCTAAGTCGGCCGCTGCACCATCAATAGACTCGATGGCCTTAGAGCCACTCTCAAGACACTTTGGCAGTGTTTCCTTAGATCCCAACCAATTATTTTTTAGGGAAATTTGAACAACATCCCAAGGAATGAACCACCATTGATACCACTTTGTCACAACTCAACCCTACCCATACTCGATCCGCAATTAGCCCATGCCCACCTTCATAAGCCAATGGCTGGTGACCAGAACCAAAGGCTAAACAACTCGGGGAGGCCTTTGCCTAAGTACATGTTCACACATGCAGCCCACTCAATGCCGAAGTGCAGAGTAAAAGGAAAAGTAAAGTGCCAACTGATATAAATAAACCAACAAGGTGCATCGACCTCTAAATAGTACAAAGTGAGTGCTAAAGGTAAACTAAAAAGAAAAGGAAAAAACACGCACTCCAACAGAAAAGTGCCACAACCTGGCCATAGGTAAACAAAAGTAAAACGGCTAGGAGAGTCCCACACATGGAACCCTACTACGACAACTGTACACAGTATAAGCTACCGAACTCCTAACCTCCGCTGAAGTCATGAACAACCTGTCTGTCGTCTGCAAGGGCACACCAAGTGTGGGAAAATACCAAGCAGGGGTGAGTGTAAAAATACTCAGTAGGATACCCCGAATGCTAAAGGGAGAAAAAAAATGAGGTATTGAAGAGTGAGAAGTAGATCGAACATGGAATATTAATGGAGTACAACAGAGAGTTCAATAATGAGTATAGCTCTACCCAATAATAGGAGGGAAGTAGACTCGTCCAAACACAAGGTGCTGGAAACGGTGAGAAGAAGATACTTCTCGTCGAGTCTTCGATAACAATAGTAGGAGAGTAGACTCATCCAACCACGAGAATCTAGACATGGAAAGCATGTGTCATACCCCGTCCGTCTTCGCCTCTCCTGGAAGGTGTGTAACCAAACTGAAGGAGTGGGTACAAGAATTAGGTATATGCATATCCATATGCTCAATCAAGAAACCAGAACAGGAATCAAAGGGGATCTCCTTCTGGTAGATCATCCCAAGAAAGTGAGTAGCCAACAGTCCCAGAAGTAAACACCATCAATGCCCATCATCCCGCATGCCTGCCCAAATCTGCAAGTTAATGGGCTCAAATCACGATACCTTGACACTATCCACATTGGGCGGCACTAACTCACCCACATGGTTTTAAGTCACATCTCAAGGATGCGTATTGGTGGGAAAAGTGCCCCTCATACTTGAGAGTTATGGGGAAAGTCAAACCACACCTCATCACTATCACACAGTCAAGATGTATTTTCAAAGTCAAAGCTGTCACATCACTGACCTGTACAACCAAGGATCTTGCTCCGGTAGTCACGAAGAAAAGCCACAGACTAGCCTAGTGGAAAGGACTGAGTTTTAAAGAAGTCGTCAGGTAACCCACTACCTAGCCCCGCTGGAGGGTAAACCCTAAGAGGTCATTGGGTAACCCACTTCCCAGTCTCTGCTGGATGGTAAAACCTAAGAGGTCGTTGGTTAACCCACTGCCCAGTCCTTGATGGAGGGTAAACCCGAAGAAGTCATCAGGTAACCCACTGCCCAGTCCCTGCAGGAGGGTAAATCCTAAGAGGTCATCGGGTAACCCACTGCCCAGTCTCTATTGGAGGGTAAACCCTAAGAGGTCGTCGGGTAACCCACTACTCAGTCTCTTCTAGAGGGTAAACCCGAAGAAGTCAATGAGTAACCCACTGCCCCACACCACTAGAGGGTAAACCCGAAGAAGTCGATGAGAAACCCACTGCCTAGCCCCACTCAAGGGTAAACCCAAAGAAGATGATGAGAAACCCACTGCCCAGCCCCACTGGAGGGTAAACTAGGAACTGCTATGGCCATCTCTACTGGATGGTATAACACTGGCCAACAGATCACAAAATGGGTATCGTGCAACCACCCAACTCTAGAACAGATCACCTAGAAGAGGTTCAATGCCCATGTAGTGTGGGTCACACCGATACCTAGAGTTCTGCCTAGGGAAACATGTCACAATAGATCATGGAAGGAGGATATGATATCGATACTTGGCTAAGGAATCTATGCCCATGCTCATTGGGGCTCCATACCCTACTGGAACCAACCTCCTAAGTAGAGGATCGATACCCGCGTAATGTATTGGTCACACAGAATCCACAGAAAATATACTAGGGAACACGATGGTATGTGATACTAAAATCCCACATTGCTAAAGGAAAAAAGGGGAACCCAAACAACTCCGCCGATCACACATTTGAGAATAGAACTAGGGGAAACCAATCAACCATACTGGTCTAAACCATCGTGAACAGAGGGACCCTCTACGTCACGAGAGATCAAAGGTACGTAAAGTAGAATATGACACACACATGGGGCCCACCCAACGTGTGGCCCCAACTCATCTCCAAACCAAGCGCACACATTTTCTTAGCTACAATCTACAACATGTACCTCCCAGAATTCTCGTATACTCCCAGAGTATACCACATTTCCAGCCCAAGGGCTATCGTACACACAACACCCAATGTCAACGCAAAATGGCATAAACACAATTTTTCCAACCTGCTTTATCCACGGCCCTAACATGGCCATAAAAATATCTTCAAACATCAACTTCACTCACACGACAGTGAACACGATCACACATCAAGAGTTTGCTTCCAAACACAGCAAGAAGAACCGCCACCGGAGCACCTTTCAAGCTTCCCCATTTAATGAGATTTGAATGAGACTCTGCACATCCAAACGGATTATACCATTGTAATCCTCATGGAAAAACATGAGAGATAGAATATTTACTCGCCTCCAACAGACATCCAACGTAAAATTCATTCAACACTACTTTACGCCCGAACTACGTCCGGTGGTCCTGAGACTCGGTCCCGAAAACAGTAGGGTGCATCTCACTATTGCGATCACCTTGAGAAAACTCGTCAAATTGGCTGCTCACTTGATTGTAATCGATATCTAGAGAAAAAGATGCATATTGACATACCACACATGAGCAGTGCTACGTGGGACCCGCATCCCGGTCCCGAAGCACTATGAACAGATTTCATCATTGCGATCCTCTCAGAAAAGAACACAAGATCAACTATTCACTTGTCCTAAACGGACACCCGGTGAAGTAGATGAAATTCACCATCAATGCCCAAAATGGCCCTCGTGGGGCCCACAACACCATGCTAAATTAAAGCGGATGGATTGCACCATTTCATTTCCCTCAGAAAAACACTCAGAATCAACTGCTTGCACACCCCGAACATGTAACGCCCCGACCCTAGTTACCCAGAGTCGGTGCATTATTGTGTAACATTTGCATGATCTCAAAAGATTAAGTATCGAAAGACTGATTAGTTTAGTAGTCTTGGAAACACTAGACACATTCATATGTCTTACATTACACCATAAAGTAAAAAAAACTAAAAAAACATCATGTCTTCATATCCCCTCATACTATCCCTGCAGGTCATTCATAATATACTTCATCACATCCTTGAAAAATTAAAACATTGAAAGGGGTGAGCTCAGATGCTCAGTAAAGATAAAAAATATAGCGGAAGATTTTATAAATAAACATAACATTTAAGGAAATGTATAACTAAAAAAAGGCTTTTAAACTTGAACTTTAGAATAAAATGGAAAAAGTAAAATGAAATAATGCCATTTAATTATTCACATGGATATTCTACTGGTCGAATAATCACATGAAATATCAATAACCACTTTCATAATGATGGAATGCATAATGCCAGACTATCATAACCACGTAGCCAAGGCCTCATGCCAAGATACAAATAAGATTTTTTCAAGGCTTCGTGCCAAGACACCAGTTTGTCTCATGAGACCTGTTGATGCATCAGGGAGCTATAGCGGGCTCCACCCGTCACTTATTAAGTCCAATTCATTCCTCATATGAACAGGTTTAAACATATCATAAACCATAACATAATCGTATCACATAAAACATGAATAAATGAAACATTAAATTTCCACATTTCAATAAAAATATACAATACAACACATTGATATATTAAAACATTATCAAAACCATTTTCGATACCAAAATAAATGAAAGATAAAACTTGGTTTTTATTTTTCATTTAAAAAAAAGTTATGGCTTGTAGGGGAAGCTGAAACTAAAATAATGGTCACGGTGGCGGAGAAGTCATTGTCGCCGCATAAGTACGAAAAGAAAAGCATTCCTTTTTGTCGTTTAGTAAAACGCTTCGTATAAAAAGATTCCTATTGAATAAACGTAAAATTCAAAGTTGTTTATACACCGTATAAAAGAAATTTGTGTATAAAACAAAATATGCCTCTATGAATGGAGATTGAGACGAAGTCCCTTAAAAAGATAATTTTTTAATAAAATATGTCTATTATGTTTATTCACTATATGTACACATAAAGAAAGTATAAATACAAGATAGGACATAATAATATCATGACATAATTTGAAAGTAAGAGATTAACCCAAATAATGGAAATTGGGTTAAGACGTTCCCTTACCTCGTGTCCGACTTGACTCGATCGTTCTCCTGAATAATAATCTAGAGTT
Source organism: Viscum album (assembly GCA_963277665.1). Lineage (NCBI taxonomy): Eukaryota > Viridiplantae > Streptophyta > Magnoliopsida > Santalales > Viscaceae > Viscum > Viscum album. The sequence goes on along the minus strand of OY728138.1, from coordinate 1,017,197,849 downwards.
AATTTATATTTGATTAACAACCTTTTTCATGTTCATTATTCCTTTTATATCACTTATTACCATGTTATTAACATTATATAATTATTTAAGTTAATAACGGTCATTCTGTCGATCTTAGGTACTTGAGTCAAAAATAAACTTATTAAAATTACAAGTTGTTCATGTGGGGAAATATCCAATACATAAACAATTATATCATGATGTAGATATCATAGATATCTTATCTATCTAGTATTTACTTACATTTATAATATTACATAACATTTTTAGGTATGAAATGAAATGCACCGTTCATGGAGACGGTAAGCCGTACATACGCATGAACGCTACTTTCATTTCTATTTCATATTAAATGGAAGGAAATTATAATTATATAAAGGTATAAAATAATTCCAGTATAATATAATGTATAATACCATTTACTCCGTCCTTTATACATCCCACATATGGCATTAACGATTCAAATCACTTTGAGGGGGCGGTAGTCCGCACTTCCTAAAATGAAATTATCGCATTTATCCATAATGGAAATCATAAAGGTATTCCATAAATGAAAAATACAGAATAATAAGGAAAAGAAAAACATAATATATATATCATATATAAAAATTGTTTCATCATAATGGCCACCATTAGAGGTGTGTTTCGGTGCGGATGTGTGTCGGGTTACGCTGTTCCGCCAGGACGCGTTCGCGCGTGCACCCGTCAACCCGAGGGGATGGGCGCGCGGCTTGTGGTCCCGCAGTCCCGCTTTCCAAAGGCGGGCGGCATCCGTCCCTTATTCAGGGGCGTCTTCTCCTTGATCGAAACCGGGATGATGGGATGTCGGCTCCTCCTTCCTTGGACGTCTCCTCGGAACTCGTCGCCTAATCCGGGTCTCCCTCATAGATTTAAGACATGCTCGTGAATATCATTCCCGGCGCCATATCTTCATGGACACCGGTTAATTACGATGCTTCCGCCCGGACGCTCCAAGGAGTCTGGTCGGGGCAGCAACCTGCGGTGAGAAGGCCGGGTGGCTCTGGGTGCTGGGGGCGTGTCGTAACACTGCGGCACTGCACGTCTGTCTTCCGTCCCTAATAGGGCTTCTCGAAGGCACGATGACCTGAGGCATCCCGCACTGGGTGCGGGGAACTGTGTCCCCTGAGGTTTTCCTCAGCTTCCCATGTTTAACACGGGGTATGCCGCGAGTTTAACGTCCAGCGGGGACGGCATCAGACCGATCAACACGAAGAGTGGATCAGATGACAGAACCCCTTGCGGGGAACCTCCGATGATGGGGCCAACGCATGGGTGACTTCCCAAGTGATATGGAGTGGAGTGAAGTGGCATGACCCCACCAGGATGTGGCGGCCCGGGTAAGGATCAGGATGGATGATGGAGTGAAGAGCTTGGACCCCGTAGGGGCTTCCTACGTACCGCGCGTTAGCACGGATCAAAGTCAACGTAGTTCGGGTATACAGTTTAACGTCATGCTGGACGTCGGCAAGCCGACTCGCGAAGGGGTCGAGGCCGCCGGGCGGAGGATTGAACCGAACCACCTCACACAGAGGGGGATGGAACGGCCGGGTGGATCACAGTTTCACGTCATGCTGGACGATAAAAGGAGATATGGAAAAAGGGGCTGTGGGGAGGCACAGTGGAGATACACACGGGCAGTCTCCCACAGGGGCGGATTCATAGGTGAATCGACGCAAGCGTGAACCCTGGAGGGGTCCACTGATGGAAGAACCGACGTGAATACGACCGGGACGACCAGGTGGTGGGCTTGAACCTCAGGGAGGCTTCCTACGTACCCTGTTTAGAAGACAGGGATCAAAGTCCACGTAGTTCATTCTGTCAGGACTTACGCACTTGAGGCAGCCCGGATGCGGCAAAGCTCAGTTGGAAGGGACTTGGACCGAAAGTAGGAGACACCTCGATCCCAGTCACACCCTCTACTGGCTTCGGCAGTGGGGGAGCGCAATGGAGATACACATGTGCAGCCCCCCACAAGAAACTAGGGGTTTGTAATACCCTACCCCCGTAGGGAAAAGCCGCTCCCATTAAATCGTCCCTAAAGAGGGGCAATCCCGACATCCCTGCAGAGACGAGCGGGTGGGGGCCACATCCAAACCGGGGGGGACCCTGCGTGCGAGGCACGGGATCGGGTGATGCGGACGGTTTAGCGTCTTGCCGGACGAAGTACAGTTTAACGTCGTGTGTTGAGGACGAAGCGGACGGTTTAACGTATTGCCGGACGAAGTACAGTTTAACGTCGTGTGTTGAGGACGAAGCGGACGGTTTAACGTCTTGCCGGACGAAGTACAGTTTAACGTCGTGTGTTGAGGACGAAGGTGCTTGGCAGTTTAACGTCTTGCAGCACGGACGATAGGGGCTAGGCAGTTTAGCGTCGTGCAGCTTGGACGTAGTACAGTTTAACGTCATGTTGGACGGATGCAGTTTAGCGTCATGCGGGACGAATGTGCAGTTTAACGTCATGCTGGACAAATGTGCAGTTTAACGTCATGCGGGACGAATGTGCAGTTTAACGTCATGCGGGACGATGGATTGCCGCTGATGGGTCCGTGTCACTTCGCGCGAGCCTGGAGGGCCGCACGGGAAGACAACGCACGGTGCGGGCACCCAGGATGAAGATCATTGGGCGCCACGCAGGCGGGTACCCTCAGGGGGTCAAAGGGGGCGACCCCGGCGGATTGCGCGCAAAAGAGGAGCTTTGCGCGCAAAAACAGCAGGGCGGCGCGCAAAATGGCGGGCTGGCGCGCAATCGGGCCAGCCCTTTGCGCGCGGATGATTGAGATTGCGCGCACCGGGCTTCGGACAGCTTGCGGGGGCAACGGATCATTCTCTAACGAATGGCCACTTTGAAAATGGGGGGTGCGCGCAATCGGGCTGGATTGCGCGCACCCGGGGGCAATTGCGCGCAAGAGGCTTCTTTTGCGCGCAAAGGCCTTTGGGTTAAGGATTATTCAAAGGAAAGGAGCCAAGGGGATTGCGCGCGAAGGCGAACCCCAAGGCTCTATTGCGCGAAAGAAAGGAGGTTACCTAAAGATCGGCATTGCGCGCGGAAGGGGTTGGATTGCGCGAACGAGCGACGCTTCGGATTCTGGCAACCCTCAAAACGTCGGGGGTCGCCTTATATTTATAGGCAACCCCGGGCGCGGAATCTGGTCTCGGGCGCGGAATTCCCTTCGCGGGCGCGGAATCAGGACCCGACGTGCAAGGGAGCCGCGCAGGCCATGGGCGCGCAAAATAGCGCGCCGGCCCAGCGCATTGCGCGCATCCCGGGAGGATTGCGCGCCGCGAATCACCTTTGCGTGCGGGCCTCTGAAATTTCGCGCAAGTCCTCCGGGCCCTCCGGAACGTGCCTCTGACTCCAAATATCACTTCACTTTCCGCATCCGGAGCTTCGTTTGGGAGCAACGGACTTTTCCGGCATCTACAAAAGCCCCCCCTCGGAATCTGATCGGCGAGAGGTCGCAACGATCGGGTTCCGAGGGAGACGCCGGAATGCCGAAGTCCTGGGCTGCGTGGGACTTAGGCGCGCAAAAAGGGGCGCCGGGCGCGCAATTCGCCGCCGCGGTCGCACAATCGAGCGTTCCACGCGGCGCGGAATCCCGGCCTCGTCTATAAATAGGGGTCCAGGGTTCCGCGTTCCATACACAGGCCTTCCGCGCGATAAGCTTCAACGCTCTCGTGCGCGAAATTGCCTTTTCCGGTCGCGAAATTCACCCGATCAGCGCGCAAAACCATCCGGAATTCGCCTACCTTTGCGCGAAAACCTGGAACTTTGCGCGACATTCTTCCCAATTGCGCGCCATCCACTTGGATTGCGCGCCAACCTTCAAACTTCTCTACCAGCCTCGTCCGATCCCGCACGCTTCATCCCTTAACCCGCACGACTCCCGAAACTTCTGAGATGGACACGCATCAAGGAAATGAGGGGGATGCCGCCATTCGCAGAGCAGAGATGGCGGCGAATGAGGAGGTTTACGGAGCCAAGGAGATTGTTTCCAACAATCAATCCCTGTTCGACTTGCTGACGCCGGCCCAGAAGACATATCCACTGTCGGACAACCTGCCGCTCTGGAACTTTGGCATCCTAGATGAGGTTCCGGTTCCAGGGTTCGAGGTTGATGCGCCACGGACCTGGGTGACTCGGGAGGACGAGCTTCCCCGCTATAACATCACCAACAATGGGCATCCTGCCAGGGAGACCAGGCACTTGGACGTCTATGTCCTGAACCCAAGGACGCGAACCATTGACGGAGGTGAGCCTACTGCGGAGAATTCTCCAGCCCTCTACTCGAGCATATATCGTCAGAGTGTCACTGACGACACCAAGGGCTGGCTGAAGGACTGGGACTTGCGGTCTGGGGGCAATTTCACCAGCGAGTGGGCCTGGGCGTTCTGGGTATGCCACACTTGCGATCACTTCGCAGAGGAGCTGCGGTACATCGGCCTATTTGAGGCGGTGTGGACGTCGCAGTTCCACTTCTACCAGCAGTCCGAGCTCGGGCCGGAGCTATTCACCCGCTGGTCTCCGGATACCAACACCTTCCATCTTCACCATGGGGAGGTCGGCATCGGTCTCTGGGACATCCACTGCATCAGAGGTATCCCGCTGGAGGGCTACCAATACGATGAGTTCCTGCCACCGAAGAACACCTGGGAAGACAGGTCACAGACTCCTATTCTGACCTGGCATCTGCTTGACCTGGCTACGCAGCGGCTCGGGATCAAAGACTTCCAGAAGGACATAGCCTACAAGGAGTGGTTCGTCCAGTTCTTGGAGCATGACCCGGCGATCAAGATGCCAGGCAGGGGGAAGCGGTGCCCGACCGCAGCTCAGAGGAGCCGGAACGGGTCGTACTGGCGGGTCCTGGAGACGGGCGACTACCGCTCATGGGGGTACCGCGTCATCGAGGCCCGGGACCCAAATGTCCGGTACGCGGCGTTCCTGGCCGCCTTTCTGAGTGGGTGGCTCCTGCCAGTGCGGGACGCGAGAATGGGCGTTCGCCCGGCGACACTGGCGGTGGCGGGCGCTATGGCCGCCAACAAAAGATACAACCTCGGGGTCCCAGTGCTGGCGAGGCTGTATGCCATTCTGGGACGCATCTCACGAGGGGGGTCACCACGAAGGATCTGTGGGCCCTTTCAGTTCTTCCACGGCTGGGTGGCTGCTCACCTCGGTGGGTACACGTTTCCGAACGCCATCATTCCTCCGGGCAACGGCCTGCGACCCTCCCTGCTGAACATCGCGGGGGTCGCTCCGATGAACCTAAGTGAGGAGGGCGTGAGGATTCGGATTGGCAATCATGCCAATTTCAACTTCAGTCCATTCCCCACTCCCGTCGGCCAGATGATCGACAATGGGCAGGGTCCGCTGGAGCAGCACGAATACTTCCTAAACATGCGGGGCGGGGTGCTCGTGGCTCGGATCGACGGGAAGGTGATCTGCGAGCCTTACGTGCCAACCCGGTTCGCCAGGCAGTTCGGGTGCCTTCAGCGGATTCCGAAGAGGGTATTCACTGCCGTCCGGGAGGAGACGAACCCTTGCGTCCTTCGCCAGATGTGGCTGATGTTTTCCGCTTTCGGCTCTGGCGACGTCATCACTCTCCCTCCTACCGGGGTTGACGCAGGCTTGGAAACCGAGTACGCCGAACACTGGGCCATCGCGTACCCCGAGGGGCTTCTACGGAAGCCAGTTCGGCGGCTCGAGGTTACCCGTGCGGAGACCGGGCGTCAAGGAAGGAGGCGAGGCGCCGCCACACGGGGGAGAATGGAGGCGCGCCAAGCAGCGGAGCCGGCGCGGGCAGGGACTTCGGCGGCGGGCACATCGCGAGCTGCCGCCACGACCTTGGCTCCCAGAGAGGGGGCACGTGCGGTGGTCGAAGAGCGGCCCGGGAAGCAGGTGAGACGTCTGCTCGAACCCTCCCACGATGCAGTCTTCCCGGCACTGTGGTCGGCCTGGATGACCCTGCGGCAGTCACTCGGGACCGACGCCATCTGGCGAAAGATTCTCAGAGAAGGAATCCATCTGCCAGAGGTCGGGCGCCTCCATATTGCCGACAGGGTGGACTTCGACCGGCAGTATGCGTATCTGACGGCCATGGACGATTACGCGCGCCAACGTGGTCAGCGTGCGGAGCCATCCCTTCTGGTGAAGGTGATGCTCGGTCTAGAGCCCGCTCCAGAACAGATGCCGCCGGAAGACGACGACAGTAGCAACGACTCCGAGGAAGAGGAGGAGATGGGGGAGGATGAAGGCTCCGAGGGAAGATCCCATCAGGGGAGTCCGCGGGAGAGCGGCGAGGTGGCCGGCTCTGACAATGTTGATGTCACCGAGCTCCTCGAGGTCCGCTTCTATCCCTACTCAATCTGCTTCATCCATTCTCTTATGCAGCTCCTAACCCATTTCTCCATCTTTCCCAGGAGCGCACAGATGTTGGTCAGGCGTCCTCAGCGGGAGTAGGAGGGGCGCCAGCAGGACAAGGCGGGGGCCAGGCACCCATTATCGAATTGACAAGCGCGTAAGGGCCCCCTGCTGCAACTGTTCCTGCGGCGGCCGGGATAGCGGAAGATGACGCTCTGACCTCCCGTAAGTCTCCTTGCTTTACTGCTGGCGCTTGCCATTGACGATCCGTGACTAACCATGGCATGTCCCGCGCAGTGATCTCAACATTGGAGGCTCGTCGGGTTGCCGAACCCGGTCCATCTACGAGTGGACCAGTGGTGGACATGCCGCCTGCTCCGGAACAGACTTCCCAAACCGAGCCGGCCCCACCAACTGCTGATCAGGGGGCTGCGGACGCCGGCGGTGCTGACGTCGGAGAGAGGTCGGGGGCTGACGAGGGTGTCAGCGCCGCTGGGGAGAGAGAAGAAGGTCGCCCAGATGTTGGGGAACCCATCCCTCATGAGGACCTCCCAGGGGCGGACCCTGCAGCAGACCTGCTGGCTGCCTTCCCTGCCTACCGGCCTGCCGACCCCGAGGAGATGGACGACTCAGACGCGGAGGCGGTCGAGGAGAGCCGGATAACGCGCCGCAGGGGGTGGAAGTGCATCCAGCGCTTCCTCAAGCGAGACCCATCGGAGTGGCTGGGGCGCATGGGATCACTTCAAACCTGGCTGCGCTTCCTGTGTGCCGGGGGAGCTGATGCTCAACACCTCCATCTGACGGTCCGTGATTTCATGGCCGAAAAGATGCGCGAGAGCTGCCGGCGTGCCGACGTCACACAAAGTCGGGACATGTCGGAGAGCACGCGGGCGCTCCTCGCGGTGGAGCAGGAAGTCCGGCGCCTCGAAGGGCAGGCGGCAGAGAAGGAGGCCTTCGTCGCAACGTGTACCGAGCTTGTGGAGAAACTAGCAGCCCAGCTGGTTGACGCCCAGGTACAGCTGACGGAGGCGGGCCAACAGATGGTCACAATTCAGGTCGAGCGGGAGTGTGCACAGGCCAGAATCGACGAACTGCGTGCTGCGACCGCCGACGAAGAGAGGGCACGCAGAGAGCGAGAAGCAGCTCTGGAGGCCACCAGCCAAAGGGTAGCGGCATTAGAAAGACTCATTCAGCACGCTAATCCCTAAGGGCTTTGTTTTTCCGTTCCCAAAACATTTGCTTCCGCTACTTTGATCCATTTGTATGAATCAATATTTTTATCTGCATCTTTTGGCTTAACATGCTCAACCACAATTCGTTGTCTTGCGGGAGCGTTAACCAAGCATCAGGCATCCATAGTTGGGTCTGGATTGCTGGAGAAAAGAGGGAGGTCATTCCTAGGAAAGGAGACCTCAGACCTAATCAATGTATCATCCCCCCAACTTGTTCCAACACACGAGCGGGACAATGCTAGGGGCGTTGAGATTTTATCCGAACATAGGGAAATGAGAAAGGGTGAATCGCGTGTCCCGAATCCAGACATCCACAACGGTCGGCCTTCCAGGAAATGCCCAAGACGGTAGGCGGACAGTGGATCGACCATAACAACTGCAATAGACGGACCGAAGGTCATCATTCATATTGCAGGAGGCGGACCACATGTCATCATGAATACAGCTTTGGGGGTTCCTTCAGACACAAGGGTGGAAATCCAGATCAACAGGGCATGCGAAGCGTGGGGCGAAGTGACGATTTGTTCGGACAGAATCCAACGCTCTCAAAATTGCGCCACCGTGGGGAAAGCGTATTAGGCGGATGCACTAAACTGGCCGTGAGTCACCCCAATTCTCAGACAGAACCTCTTTGACGAGGAAACCGTCGCTTCCCACCATTGCAGTGGGGCATCCCGAGCTGAATCGGGGAGAATATCACAACTTCACCACTCTACCAGAAGCCAGGCCAGACGGCCGGCGACGAGGAGGGGCGGGACTTAATGATCCCTGAGGCTGGACCCGAGTTGAGATGCCCGGGCGTTCCTACGTACTTCATCAGGCTGGAGATCAAGCCATACGTAGTTCTGAGAGTGCAGTTTAACGTCATGCAGGACGAAGAATCCCGTTTAGGGGAGATCTTAGTTTAGGGTCGTAGAGCTCGGACCATAAGGAGAGATCTTAGTTTAAGGTCTTAGAGCTCGGACCATAAGGAGAGATCTTAGTTTAAGGTCTTAGAGCTCGGACCATAAGGAGAGATCTTAGTTTAAGGTCTTAGAGCTCGGACCATAAGGAGAGATCTTAGTTTAAGGTCTTAGAGCTCGGACCATAAGGACCTCAAAGTACGCCACATCGTGGTCATATCCCCTGGGTATGCGAAGATGCACTGAGGGATAGTGTCAAGAGTGTCGAGGTTTCGCCTGGTCAGAATGGGAGGTGGAAAATGTGAATCATGCGGCCATTCACTCAAGGAATGGGGGCACCGGAGTAACGATATGGGAGTACTACCGATCGTGGCGGAAAAACAGCATCAATATCGCACTAACCGTTGGTGGAATGAGGCAGCAAACGAGCATCGACCGCTCAATCGCAGGATTCATATCGATTTGCTGCCCGAGGCCATTGGGGGTACCGGCCCGAGTCGATGGGAGAGCACTGAGGCATTGTGTCTGAACCGTTCACGGGGGCTCCACCCAGGGCGTAGACAATGGGTCCGAATGAAAGGGAGCACGAAGCCTGAAAAGTGGAGGAAACCTGACCAAGCGGATCCTGACCCTCCTGGCAATAAACCAGAGTACTCTTGACACTGGTGGACCACTGCAAGGGGTCGGGGAACACGCCTTGAGGGTGACCTGAAGGCGGCGGATTCCCCAGAGAAGGGGGAATCTCTAAGAGATGGGGGGCTGGACCCGAACTTTCAAACATCCGGGCGTTCCTACGTATCCCATAAGGATGGGAATCAAGCCACACGTAGTTCTTGAAGCGCGGCGCAACACAATCGGGCACCAGCGCGGGGAAGAGTGCGGGTCTGACCCTCGCACACAGAAGGAGCGGCATTTGATATTTCTTGTTTGTCCTTAAAGATGAATGGTTTTTCTTTGTGCGGCGACATGCCTGTGATTGAGAAATCTCTGGCGTCGCCATAATAATCAAGCCACGGAAGGCATTGATGAATGGCGTGGTTATTAACCAGCGCCCAACATGAGTGTCCCCTGAGGAGGACATCACGATGCAGTGCCGTTTCTCGTCGGGCGGCCAAGACGATCACAGTTTACGGTCGTGTGGTAGGACCAGACAACACAGTTTAAGGTCGTGTGGTTCGGACCATGGAGGAACCCGCTTATTGCGGTACGGCGGACACGGCGGAGGGGGGAACATACCCAGCCCTGCGGTCACGCACGATTCCAAGAGAAGAGTCTTGGGATCGGGGCCTGCGTATGTCCATCACCCGAGGGGCAGAGACGCTAGCCTCCAGATATACTGGGCCCAGAACGCGATTGTTCGGGCGACTCCTTCCTCCTTATGGGGACGAGGGTCCAGCTACGCATGGCCCTTAGGGAGGACATCCGTATATATCCTTGGTGCTCAGATCATGGGAGCCTCGAACGACATCATTACCCTGGTTGGTCTGCCTAACGTGTAGAGGTGTACTGGAGGTCAGTATGAAGAGAGTGTCGAGATTCCACTACAACGCACAAAGGCGGAGTGTGATGAGGACTGCGCAACCAATGTTCAGAGCCTGAAAGAGCCGACATGGCGATCAAGGACGTTGCTGACCATATTCGCAACACAACATCCGATCGCGTCAGCCTAAGACGGGGCAAGCAAATGAGCATCGACCGCTCAATCGCAGGATTCATATCGATTTGCGGCCCAAGACCCGCCGGTAAATCGACCCGGAGCGGTAGGAGAGCTCTGAGGCATCGTACCCAAACCGCTAACGAGGATCCCTTTGAGTGAAGGCTCGAACAAGAGGAAGCGCGAGGCCTGACAAGCAACACAGGACTTGTCGGGATTGAATCTGACACTACGAGTCATAGACCGAAGTACCCAAAACATGTTAACAGATCACTGGGAAGGGTCGGAGGACTCACCCTGAGAGCGACCAAAAGAGGGCAGATCCCCGTGATCAACCAAGAGACGGGGCTGGACCTGAAACACAAGCGTCCAGGCGGTCCTACGTATCCCATAAGGATGGGAATCAAGCCATACGTAGTTCTTGAGAGGCAGTTTAACGTCATGCAGGACGATGGGAGGTGTGAGGTAGTCCCACACACGGGGGAGGCGTACGGCGCAGCCAGTAGACCAACGCGAATGAGGACATAATCCCCCGCTCACGCGATACGCCCCGCACAAAAAGGAGGGGAACTTGGGCCAGAGGCCCAACACGGGATAGAAATTCCCAGGAAATGGGGCTGGGCCTGAAACATGAATGTCCAGGCGGTCCTACGTATCCCATAAGGATGGGAATCAAGCCGCACATAGTTCTTGAGGGGCAGTTTAACGTCATGCAGGACGATACGCTGGGCAGTTTAACGTCGTGCAGCTTGGACGTAGTGCAGTTTAGCGTCATGCAGGACGAAACACTTGGCAGTTTAACGTCTTGCAGCACGGACGAATGTGCAGTTTAACGTCATGCTGGACAAATGTGCAGTTTAACGTCATGATGGACGTATGTACACTCAGACAAAGTACTGCTTGAGGAACCTAGCGTTGGTGGGAGGAGTGACACGCTCACCATCCATAGTTGCTAGTGAGTACGCGCCATTGGGATAGACCTTGTGGACAACAAAAGGTCCCTCCCACTTGGGCTCCAACTTGGGCGGCTTCCGGCCGGGGATCATCGGTGCTCTTAGGGCTAGCACTAGATCACCCTGCAGGAAGGAGCGGAGGCGAACCTTCTTATTGAAAGCTCGAGCCATTCTGCTTTGATGCCTCTCCAAGTTGTGCAAAGCGCGAAGTCTATTCTCATCCAGTGCTTCCAACTCGACTAGACGGGCTTCAACAACTCTGTCCGGTGCTTGCTGGTCGTAGACCGCAGTGCGCAAGGACGGTAACTGGATCTCGATGGGCAGGACGGCCTCAGCTCCATACACCAGGGAATAAGGGGTCATCTGGGTGGAATTGCGAGTCATCGTCCGATAAGCCCAGAGGGCGTTGGGGAGCTTGTCCGGCCAACTCTTCTTGTTCTGACCAACCATCTTTTGCAGAATGTTAGAGAGGGTTTTGTTAAACGCCCCGATCTGTCCATTCGCCTGCGCATGATAGCGAGATGTATGGTTCGAGCGAATGTTATACTTGGCGTACAACTTCTTCAACTCGGCTGCTCGGAAATTGGTTCCGTTATCCGTGAGGATAGCGTGAGACACTCCAAATCGATAGATGATGTTGGAGGTCACGAAGTCAGCGATCGAACAGGATTTGACCTCTCTGAGCGGAATCGCCTCTGCCCATTTGGAGAAGAAGTCCGTGGCGGTCAGAATGAACCGGCACTGGCGAGCTGTCGCCGGTGGGTAAGGTCCCACAACGTCCAGACCCCAGACTGGCACGCATGGCACCTCCTGGCATACTTGATGCAGTCATGGATCATGGAGGGCCAGAAGTATCCCATCCTCCGAATCTGGTGGGACAGCTTCGGTCCAGTCTGGTGGGCGCCGCATGAACCGGCATGAACCTCTTGCATGACTCGTGGGATCTCAACTCCCTGAAGGCAATGGAGGAGAACACCATCAAATCCGCGTTTGTAGAGGATCTGCTCCAGGCCGGGACTGCTTTGGAGGACAAACTGCGATGCGCGGCGTCGAACTCGCTCGCGCTCGGCCCGATCTGATGGAAGAATGCCATGTTGGAGGTACTCAACCAAAGGCGTCCTCCAATCAGGGGCTGATCCGACTGTCATATCTGGGGTACTCGGGTCTCCGGGCATAGGGGAAACCGCGGTGAGATTACTTACCAACGGGCCGCGATCTTCTTCCGGGATAACGGGAGCGATGAGCCTGCGACACGTCACGCGGACGATCAGGTTGTCCTGTTCAGGCTCCGCGAGTGACGCAGCAAGGCTGGCCAAAGCATCTGCTCGACCGTTCTGCGACCGGGGAATATGGACAATTTCTGGCCGAGAAGGGAATCGAGCCATCAGAAGGAGGGTGCACTCCAACAATGGCACAAGTTCCGGCTTCCTGACAACATAGTCGCCATTGATCTGCTTAACAACTAGCTCGAAGTCCCCTTTCACGCACAGATGGGGCACGTCGATCTCGAGAGCTAACTCGAGGCCGGTGATGAGGGCATGGTATTCCGCCTCATTGTTGGTACAGCCCTCTGACAACAGGAAAGAGTATGGCAGCACGGCTCACTCCGGGGTAATGAAGACGATGCCCAAGCCCACTCTGTTGAGCTTAGGATTATCGAGTATTCTACCGGTGGGGCTCCGGGAGGCACCGTCAAAGTGCATCTGCCAGCATGGATCGGCTCGATCAACCGAGAGAATGGTCTCATCAGGAAAGCCTAGATCCAGCGGCTGATCCGCGGAGGTCGGGTGAGCTGCCAGAAAGTATGCCAATGCTTGCCCTTTGATGGCCTTCTGAGACACATACCTGATGTCGAACTGCTGGAGAATCACAGCCCACCGTGCTAGACGGCCAGTCAACATAGGTCGGCTCAGGATATATTTCAACGGGTCTACCCGAGAAACCAACTGTACCTCATGGTGCTGCAAGTAGTGCCGCAATTTCTGTACGGCAAATACGAGCGCCAGGCAGCTCTTCTCGATGGGGGAATACCTAACTTCCACATCGAGGAGCATGCGACTGAGGTAATAGAGGATATTCTTCGTTCCCTCGTTGTTCTTCTGGGTGAGAAGGGCACCCAGGGACCGTTCCAGGGCGGTCACATAGAGGACCAGCGGCTTCCCAGATACAGGCGGCATCAGAACCGGAGGTTGAAGCAGGTACTGCTTGATCTCCTCGAAAGTGGTCTGACACTCTTTATCCCATACATAGGTGGCACCTTTCTTCATGAGCCGAGAAAAGGGCTTACACTTGCCGGCCAGATTCACGATGAATCGGCGTATATAGGCTAAGTGGCCTTGGAACCCATGCAGTTCCCGGATGGTACCTGGGGGAGGCATCTGGCTAATCGCCCTGATTTTCTCTGGGTCGATCTCAATACCCTGGTATCTTACCACAAATCCAAGGAACTTTCCGGAGGTGACCCCAAAGGCACACTTCAACGGGTTCATCTTCAGGCAGCGAGACCGGAGGAAGCCGAACACTTTCTCAAGATCTTTGAGATGGTCCTGACGCTGGCGCGATTTGACAACCAAGTCGTCGACGTAGCATTCCACCAGTGTGCCGAGGATTGGCTTGAATATGCGGTGCATCGCCCGTTGATAGGTGGCACCTGCATTCTTCAGGCCGAAGGGCATGACCCGGTAGCAAAAGGTACCTTGGGGGGCCCTGAAGGCAGTGAAATCCTCATCCTCAGGGGCCATCCGAATTTGGTTATATCCGGAGTATCCATCCATGAAGGAGAGGGCTTGGAACCCTACCGTGGCGTCAATCAACAGCTCTGTCACTGGAAGGGGAAAATCATCCTTCGGACAGTGGCGGTTGAGATCACGGAAGTCGATGCAGACTCTGATCTGCCCGTTCTTCTTCCTGACCGGCACAATGTTGGCCAGCCATTTGGGGTACTGAACTTCCCTCACGAAGTTGGCTTTGATAAGCTTGTCAACTTCAGCCTCAACCATGGCACCGTGGGACGGGTGCATCTTCCTGGGAGGCTGCTTGAACCCGCGCTGGTTCACCGGGAGACCAAGGCGGTGGACGGCTACCTGAGGATCTAGCCCCGGCATCTCGTCATAGCCCCAAGCGAACACATCACGGTGCTGCCTGAGAAAGTCCACGTACTACTGCCGCTCCTCAGAGGGCATGGCGGCAATGACCAATGTGGGTCTTGGATCGTCCTCGGTTCCAAGGTTCACCTGTATTAACTCATCGACCGTGGCGGGGACGCCCTCCTCAAAGGCTGGGGGTGCGTCTTCCATATCCTCTCCACTCGGGGAGGGATCGTCCAAGGGAGAGACTGCGTTGGAAACTGCATTGGGGCTACCAGATCCTGCTGGGCCACTGGTGCTGGCGCGGGCGGTCACGGTCATCTCATCAGGAGACTCGCGGGCCGTCGAGACCATGGCGACGTCCAATCGGTGAATCGGGAGGACGTAAGCGTCATCCAGACTTGCCCAGGGATCACTTGCAACAGCGACAGGCTCAACCTCACCTGCCAGGATCTGCTTATCCTTGCTCTTGTAATAGTCCGCGTCCAGATAACGGGCTTCACATGAGGCAAAAGGAGAGGCATCTCCTTGAATCACGCCTACTCGACCATTAAGGGAGTATTTGAGGCATTGGTGGTATGGCGAGGGAACCGCCGCGTGAAGGTGGAGCCATGGCCTGCCCATCAATGCGTTGTACGCAGTGTCCTGAGAGACTACCATGAATTCGGTGTTGGCAACCAAGTCACCGAACTGGGTCTTCAAACGTATCTTGCCGACCGGGGTTTGCTCGGTGCGGTCGTACCCCTGGATCCTGAGGTCGGAGGGAATCAAGTCATCCTCAGACAACCCCAATCTCCGTAGCGTCCGAGTTGGAATCAGGTTAATCCCGGACCCCGTGTCGACAAGACAGTGCCGGACTTCAAGACCATTGAACTGGCCAGTGACATACAGCGGACGAATATGTCCCTGTATAGGAGGGTCTTCATCCTTACCAGAGAACGAGATAACTGCCTGACATTCGGCGTCCTCGATCGTTTCGGCGTGAAAGGCCTCTGCAGCCGCAACCTCTGTCTCAAACTGGAGGGGGCTTTTCAGGGCTTCAGCGAGTGCCTCACGCATCTCAGATGACATGCGCAGAGCCTCAAGGATGGAGAGCCTTGCTGGGATGTCGGCCAAGTGCTTCAGGACATCATACTTTTTGGCCAAGCACGAGCCCCTGGTTGCAGGAGGTTGCTCTGCGGTTGGAAGCATGACGGGCCTCGCCGGTTGAATCGGCGGCCGACTGGTACTTGGCGCATCTCGCTGTTCACTGGTTGCAGTCCGGGAAATGGTCACCGTACTGGGGCCAGGAGGCCGGGATGGACCCGTGGTAGGGCGGAGCTGGTCGTGACGCGGCTGAGGCGGTTCTGCCTGGTCCCACACCACAAACAGCGGCGGAGGCGAATCCGTCATCCCCGAATGGGGGGGCGGCGCACGTTGTGCTCGGTTTTGAGCCTGCTGCCTAGTCTCAGTGGCGTGCATGGCCTGGCTGGAGGTACCAACGACTGTGCCCCGGCGACTCCTGCTGCTGCGGTTCTTCCGACGGTGGCGACGACCGGGGACACTAGGGAGGTCCACCTGGTGTTCTCCAACATCGGGAACCGAAAAGGGATTTACCAGCTCGACGGTGTTAACCGAAGCGTACCCAACACCATCATCGGACAAATCATCCATCACCGGGCGGATCCGAGGAGGGACCCCCATTTCCGGGGGCATGAAATCGCCGAGAGTGCGGGATAGTGGCGGAACCGGCGGGGCGCGCTCTTCCTTCTTGCGCTACCGCCGTTTGCTCCTCTTGGAAGAGGCAGGCTGGGACGACGATGTCGAAGCAGCACCCGCAGATTCTGGGGGCTCAGGCTGATTCAAGCGCGCGCGGATGATTCCATGGGCGCGAATGGTCGTCTTGCGGGCCATCCAGTTATTATACTTCTGGGATCCGCGGTTGGAGACCAGCTGCCATTCGTCCTCGTTGCCACTATCGTCATCTGATCCCACGAACACGCCCGCCACTTGTGCTGGAGCTGGGCCCAACCTGATTACATTGTTGTTAATCTGGTCATGGAGCCAATCCTTAAACACATAGCACCGCTGGATGGTGTGCCCCAGGGCCCGATGGTAGGGTCAGTAGCGGGGGTTATTCGTAAGATGTGCCTCCTCTGGCCTCCAACACTCAGGCAGTCGCACAATCCTCTGCTCCAGG
The DNA here is from genome assembly GCA_963277665.1 of Viscum album. Lineage (NCBI taxonomy): Eukaryota > Viridiplantae > Streptophyta > Magnoliopsida > Santalales > Viscaceae > Viscum > Viscum album. The sequence continues at coordinate 1,017,181,467 of OY728138.1, read as the reverse complement.
GCGCTCCGGAAATAACCGGGGACCTGATCCTCGTGGAATGAGTAAGTCAGGTGTCGCGGGCCCCTGGGAGCGTGGTCTTGACGAGGGGCTGGAGGGGCCGGCCGAGGAGGTGGACCCTGATTATCTCGCCTGGGTTGCGGCGGTACATTACGCGGAGGGGCCGGCCGGTTCTGAGGCTGCCGCTGCTGGGCCGGGAACTGAGCCCGTGGAAGCGGGTTCCTGTGAGGCTGTGGAGCTGGCCTCGCCGGCAGCAGCTCCAACGGCCTGGGGGCCTCTATCTGGGCAACAGCAGCGGGCTCAGCCCTGCTGACTCTCCTTGCAGGAATCATAGGAGGCAGCGGGTGTGCCTGGCTGGCCTGTTGCAGGGCTTCCTCAAGACGTTGAGCTTTGTCTGAGAAGTCCCTGAACCCTCCGGGGTAATTTTGAGTGATCAGGGAAGGGACCAGCTCAGTCTTGACGTTCCCGACGCACATTGTCAGCAACTGCTCCTGAGTCAATGGCATGTCAAGGGAATACGTGAGACCCTTCCATCGGGCGACAAAGTCCGCGACTCGCTCATCAGGCCTCTGCTTGCACTTGAAGAGTTCTGCGATACTTGTCTTCCGGGTCGTGGAACTGAACTGGTAGAGGAACTGTCTACGGAGGTCCTCCCAGCTGGTTACCGACCCGACAGGGAGCTGGCTGTACCAGACAAATGCTGGCCCTTCCAGTGTCTGAACAAAGCAGCGAAGCTTAGCGGCCTCTTGCTGCGCCGGAGTCCCCAACATAGGCCCGCACCTCGAGTTGAAGTGGGCTAAATGCTGTGGCGGATCTCCAGTCCCGTTGAAGGGAGCGAAAGTGGGATTCCCGAATCCCGGAGGCGCCGGCATGTCATCCACCCATGCGGGGTAGGGCTTGCCGTCCGGTGGGATCGCCACCTGCCGAGTCTCCAAGGCCTCCAAGCGGGCAATGAGTGCCGCCATCGGATCGTTCGGACATGGGTTCCAGTCCTGGCGAGGATCTCTAACCACGAGCGCATTGCACGGCCCTTCAATCGGGTCGTCGACCGGGTCGTCGAACTCGGCAGCTCGTGGGATGGCGGGCGGAGCGGCCCTTGGGGCAGTGGGAGGAATCCGAGCGGGGTCTCTCAGGTAGTCACGCCGCTCGGGAGGGTGTGGCGAAACATACCGCGCCCTCTTGCCGTAGGCAATGGCCTCTCTCCTGTCGGCGAACACGGCGTAATCACGGTTGCCCGGGAGAGTCTCATCGAGGAGCGGTTGTTCCGGTCCCTGCTGTCCTGGCCTAAGATCACCGTAGTCAGGCCGCCGTTCTGCAGCGCGCTCGGCGAGGAGCTGGTCAACCAGCTTCTTCTGTTCGGCGAGCTGCTGACGTAGCGTAGCCTTCTCGGGATCCTCCTCTGCCCTCTGCATGGAGGCAGATGGGTCGGCGGGCTTTATACCCTCGCTGTGCTCTTTTCCTTTGCTGACGTTTCGGCTCAACGTCAGTGCTTCAGTGGGTGCGGGGAGCCCCAGGAGGTTCCTCTGATGACGAGTAACTCTCACCGATGGCTCTGACGACGGCTTGTCTTCGGGGGGGAAGCCCCCGTCGAGAAGTTCCAAGTCGTTCCCCTCTCCCGACAGGTCAGCTATATTGACCGTTTCTGTCCCTGGGGATATACCCTCAGGGTCACCCAGCGAATCGGGCTGTCGGCGAATCACACTGAAGCGTAGGGCAGCGTACTGCCCCCATCCACGGATATACACGTGGGGAGTGGCTTCCTCGATAACTTTGCGGAGTACCTGAAAACACTCAACGCATCGTTGTTGGAGGGCCTCGTGGTGCCCAAATGACCCGGGGTGCCGAACCGCGGGGAGCATGGCCAGGTCAATTTGACGGCACTGCTCACCAATATCCTCCAGGTGCGCTTGACTCCCGGGGTATGGCATTTGCAAGCGGTGATGACAGGAGCGAGTCTCCCGGAGAGTTCGGCGGAAGCATTCGAACTCATCCGGGGTGAGCGATTCGGGTGCATCAAAGCCCGGTCCTGCGACTGGCCAAAACTTCTCAGGGAAGTGGCCCTCTGCAAGGACGGTCCAGAAGCTCCACGACTCAAACTCGGGACCCAGATCTCCTTGGTCCTCTTCAATGGCTGGGAACGGACGGGGAACCGGCAGTGGTGCCGAGGCGGGCCGCCGGGCTGACGGGCTGGCCGACGGTGAATACGGCGAACATGCCGATTGGCCTCCATATCCCGAGCCGCCCTCTGAGGGTGGCGGTGCCCTGGCTACCACATCACGATAGGACGGGCCGGCGAGCGAACATCCTGCCGTAGCATCGGTGCTCGCCGAGGGTGCTCCAGATCGTGGTTCGACTGTCGGTCGCCAGAAAAAGTCTCCGGCTTCTCCGACCGAGACGGAAGGCACTTCCGGAGGGGCCGGTACCAACCGCAAGCTTGATCCTTGGGGGTCTACCAGGCCCTCGTTACTCCGGATATACCTTCGTAGAGAAGCGGGGATCACATTGATCGTGCTCTCGGGGAGCACGAGGCTGACGTGCCGCATTCCTACCCCTGCCCTTGACTGGCGGGATTGGGGAAAGGGCTCTGTCGCCGAATCGTACTCCGCCTCTGAATCAGAGAAGCGAACTGGTCGGATCTCTGTCCGGAATTCCGTAACATTCTTCCCTCGGCGTCGACGCCTTGCCTTCCTACCCCTAGGTGGTTCTTCGGGGCAGGGCTGATCTCTGTCCTGGCGTCCTCCGGCCGCACTGGTGCTGAGGCCAAGAGGACTGGAAACCAAGGTGCGAGGGGCACCAGGACAGATATCAAAGGGGACGCGGGGAGAGATGATTCCGGGCAGGCCTCCGGGCCGGGATCGGAAGGTGGGATGACCCATGCCTCCTGGATCGGCCACACGGAGTAGATCCCGCTGGTGAATAGCGCTACTGCGAGGTGGTCCGCGGTGGCTACTTCCTGCACCAGCAACCGGGAGAGTCGACCCAACCTGCCTTTGGGGCGGTCGAGGCCTCGATCCAGGTCGGGCATAGAAGTTCCCCTGCTCAGGATGCGCAGGGGCCTGGCGACTGGAGCCAACAGTGGCTTGGGCCAACGCGGCCGCTGTTGCTAGGGCCCCAAGGTGGGCATCCTCTTCCGCTCGTGCCCGATGTTGGCGTCGGGACAGACGAGTCGGGATGAGCGGCGCGGGCAGGTGGAGAGCCCGCTCTTCGACTTGAGAGGCCTGGCGGCGGTGTCGCCGTGGCCTGGCGGGAGTCCTTACCGTAGATCCCTGGAGCGAATCCCGGATAGGGTGATCCCGGGCATCTTCCACCTCATCCTCATAGGGAAGGGAACTGTCAGAGTGATCCGGGGATAAGCTCCCGAAGCGGTTGGACATTGAGGTGGGCAGCGGTGCCTCCCTGCGCGGCCCTCGGGGGCGGTGGTGGTGGCGAGGTGCAGCCTCCTCAAGGTCTAGGCGAGCCATGTCCCGAGTGGGGATGACTCCCTCTTCCTCATATCTCCGCACCAGGGTGTTGATCACCCTTCTCTGGATGACCTCCGAGTGGGATAGAGGGCGTGGTCGCCCTGAAATTGCGGCTGCTGGGACGGCTGTGGAACGGGCGGGACCGCGCGGAGTAGCCGCGTCGGTGTTTCCCCTACCCCTGCGCCAGTGGGCGGGTGGCGATCGGGCACTGGATCGGGCGGCCTGATTTCTGAAAGCAGGGAGAAGGACCCATTAACACTGACAGGAAAAAGGAATCGACAACCAACCATTAGCGCCACGACGCCTTCCGTGGGGGGAACCCAGGCCCTCGACGTTGCGAGACGGAGTGCCCGATGTCCCTTCCCCATCCCCTGGCGGGTAAGACTGAATGCTTGGCCGGGCAACATGCCGGTCTTCCAACACCTCTGAAAGCCATCGGTCTTCGTATCGAGGAGAAGAGATTCACGTCGGGTTCACCATTTTTCTGTTTCGGTGCGGATGTGCGTCGGGTTACGCTGTTCCGCCAGGACGCGTTCGCGCGTGCACCCGTCAACCCGAGGGGATGGGCGCGCGGCTTGTGGTCCCGCAGTCCCGCTTTCCATAGGCGGGCGGCATCCGTCCCTTATTCTGGGGCGTCTGCTCCTTGATCGAAACCGGGATGATGGGATGTCGGCTCCTCCTTCCTTGGACGTCTCCTCGGAACTCGTCGCCTAATCCGGGTCTCCCTCATAGATTTAAGACATGCTCGTGAATCTCGTACCCGGCGCCATATCTTCATGGACACCGGTTAATTACGCTGCTTCCGCCCGGACGCTCCAAGGAGTCTGGTCGGGGCAGCAACCTGCGGTGAGAAGGCCGGGTGGCTCTGGGTGCTGGGGGCGTGTCGTAACACTGCGGCTCTGCACGTCTGTCTTCCGTCCCTAATAGGGCTTCTCGAAGGCACGATGACCTGAGGCATCCCGCACTGGGTGCGGGGAACTGTGTCCCCTGAGGTTTTCCTCAGCTTCCCATGTTTAACACGGGGTATGCCGCGAGTTTAACGTCCAGCGGGGAAGGCATCGGACCGATCAACACGAAGAGTGGATCAGATGACAGAACCCCTTGCGGGGAACCTCCGATGCTGGGGCCAACGCATGGGTGACTTCCCAAGTGATATGGAGTGGAGTGAAGTGGCATGACCCCACCGGGATGTGGCGGCCCGGGTAAGGATCAGGATGGATGATGGAGTGAAGAGCTTGGACCCCGTAGGGGCTTCCTACGTACCGCGCGTTAGCACGGATCAAAGTCAACGTAGTTCGGGTATACAGTTTAACGTCATGCTGGACGTCGGCAAGCCGACTCGCGAAGGGGTCGAGGCCGCCGGGCGGAGGATTGAACCGAACCACCTCACACAGAGGGGGATGGAACGGCCGGGTGGATCACAGTTTCACGTCATGCTGGACGATAAAAGGAGAGATGGAAAAAGGGGCTCTGGGGAGGCACAGTGGAGATACACACGGGCAGTCTCCCACAGGGGCGGATTCATAGGTGAATCGACGCAAGCGTGAACCCTGGAGGGGTCCACTGATGGACGAACCGACGTGAATACGACCGGGACGACCAGGTGGTGGGCTTGAACCTCAGGGAGGCTTCCTACGTACCCTGTTTAGAAGACAGGGATCAAAGTCCACGTAGTTCATTCTGTCAGGACTTACGCACTTGAGGCAGCCCGGATGCGGCAAAGCTCAGTTGGAAGGGACTTGGACCGAAAGTAGGAGACACCTCGATCCCAGTCACACCCTCTACTGGCTTCGGCAGTGGGGGAGCGCAATGGAGATACACATGTGCAGCCCCCCACAAGAAACTAGGGGTTTGTAATACCCTACCCCCGTAGGGAAAAGCCGCTCCCATTAAATCGTCCCTAAAGAGGGGCAATCCCGACATCCCTGCAGAGACGAGTGGGTGGGGGCCACATCCAAACCAGGGGGGACCCTGCGTGCGAGGCACGAGATCGGGTGATGCGGACGGTTTAGCATATTGCCGGACGAAGTACAGTTTAACGTCGTGTGTTGAGGACGAAGCAGACGGTTTAACGTCTTGCCGGACGAAGTACAGTTTAACGTCGTGTGTTGAGGACAAAGCGGACGGTTTAACGTCTTGCCGGACGAAGTACAGTTTAACGTCGTGTGTTGAGGACGAAGGTGCTTGGCAGTTTAACGTCTTGCAGCACGGACGATAGGGGCTAGGCAGTTTAGCGTCGTGCAGCTTGGACGTAGTACAGTTTAACGTCATGTTGGACGGCTGCAGTTTAGCGTCATGTGGGACGAATGTGCAGTTTAACGTCATGCTGGACAAATGTGCAGTTTAACGTCATGCGGGACGAATGTGCAGTTTAACGTCATGCGGGACGATGGATTGCCGCTGATGGGTCCGTGTCACTTCGCGCGAGCCTGGAGGGGCCGCACGGAAAGACAACGCACGGTGCGGGCACCCAGGATGAAGATCATCGGGCGCCACGCAGGCGGGTACCCTCAGGGGGTCAAAGGGGGCGACCCCGGCGGATTGCGCGCAAAAGAGGAGCTTTGCGCGCAAAAACAGCAGGGCGGCGCGCAAAATGGCGGGCTGGCGCGCAATCGGGCCCGCCCTTTGCGCGCGGATGATTGAGATTGCGCGCACCGGGCTTCGGACAGCTCGTGGGGGCAACGGCTCATTCTCTAACGAATGGCCACTTTGAAAATGGGGGGTGCGCGCAATCGGGCTGGATTGCGTGCACCCGGGGGCAATTGCGCGCAAGAGGCTTCTTTTGCGCGCAAAGGCCTTTGGGTTAAGGATTATTCAAAGGAAAGGAGCCAAGGGGATTGCGCGCGAAGGCGAACCCCAAGGCTCTTTTGCGCGAAAGAAAGGAGGTTACCTGAAGATCGGCATTGCGCGCGGAAGGGGTTGGATTGCGCGAACGAGCGACGCTTCGGATTCTGGCAACCCTCAAAACGTCGGGGGTCGCCTTATATTTATAGGAAACCCCGGGCGCGGAATCTGGTCTCGGGCGCGGAATTCCCTTCGCGGGCGCGGAATCAGGACCCGGCGCGCAAGGGAGCCGCGCAGGCCACGGGCGCGCAAAATAGCGCGCCGGCCCAGCGCATTGCGCGTATCCCGGGAGGATTGCGTGCTGCGACTCACCTTTGCGCGCGGGCCTCTGAAATTTCGCGCAAGTCCTCCGGGCCCTCCGGAACGTGCCTCTGACTCCAAATATCACTTCGCTTTCCGCATCCGGAGCTTCGTTTGGGAGCAACGGACTTTTCCGGCGTCTACAAGGTGTTAAATGAATATTGAACAATCATTATTTCGTGAGGCAGTATTTCGCCACCCACAAAAACAATATGTTATTTAACCATTAGACGAAGGTGTGTGTAAGTGTAAATGAAATACTTCTCATAAAAACATCCAAGTATATTTAGGATACTGGTTTTCTTACAAAATAAAGTAATAAAAAGATTTTAGGGGGTTGGAGAATCAAAATAAAACAAAAGAACACAAGAGAAGACATTACCTTATGATCGGGTAACTCTTTTTGATTTGAGCCAAAGTCTTCCTTGGGAAGACTTATGCCCAATGTGAGGCTTCTAAAAGTAAGAGAGGGAAGTTGGGAGAGTATTTGGGCAGAGGTTGGCCGATCCAAATGGTTTGACGGTGGGAATAAGGTGGTAGAGGTGGGGCGTTGTATAAGAGGAGAGGAGGGGCACTCTTGGAAAGTAATGAAATATTACATTATTATGAAATTCTTTTCGGATTATAAAGGTCCCATAATGATATATTTCTAGTATAAGGTGATAAGGGTTCAAAATATTCTCAACCAATAGTTTTTAGACAAGTGTAAGCTTAGAGTTTACATTATCTTTCCATTTTATTTAAATCGTTAATTAATGAGGTAATCGCTGCATCATTATGGTGTCATAAAAAAATTAATTTATATAATGTCTAAAAATTATATAAAAAAATCATGATGTAGGAAATCTTTTTATATTTCCAATTAAAATTTATAGTCGAAAGGTTAACTTATATAACCCCATGTAATAATTGTTTTAGTAAAACAACCCATGTTTGTGACAATTTTATTTTTACTTTAAATAAAAAGTTATTAATGTCATTTTCTTACCCAAGTGGCTCCATGGGGTCCCCAAGTTGACCCATGGATTGTATTGGTCGGCCATGACTCATCCAATAATGGTAGGACAAGTGTAAAGGTATTTTTATATTTTTATAATATCATTTTTCCTTACATTTCACTTATTACCTTTAATCACGATTAATTAAACTTAACAGTTACTATTCACCAAAAAATTATTTTAATCCCATTGAACCACATTTTACTTCTTAATGACAATAATGTATGTCAGATTTTTGAAAATCAAATCACAGATGTGGTAGTGTTTCATTTAAATGAAAAATCAGTTTTTTAACCACGACTTAGTGGTTTCACTATTCATCAAAAATTGAAGTTTTTCAGAACAATGCCAAAATTTCATCCTAAGCTATAACTGATATTCCGAATTCAAAAATGATGTATATTTCAAAAAATTACAAGAATATAAGTTTCATTAATTAATTTTATAATTAATTCCCGCTATCAAAACAAATGGCGTGTTTTTTAGAAACAATATATATCAAAAGATAGACAATTGTTTATGTCCAATTTAAAAGTGAAATTAATTATAATGAACACCATTGGATAAAATGGTTAAAATATATTCTAATTATACTTTAAAACCACTCTATAGTAAAATTTATCACTATAATTTAATTGGATTAAAAATGTTGTTTTTAAGTATTTTTCACTATTCATAAAAAATTGGAAGTTCTCAGAAAAATACCAAAAATTCAACATAGGCTAATTTCGATATTCCGAATCCAAAAAATGAAGTAAATTTTGAAATATAAAATATATATAATTTAAAAAATTTGGTATTACTATTCATAATGGCTATTTTAACTGGTCGCGGTGCATTAGAATCTCGAACTTGCGTACAATGCAATCTATTGCATTATTGAAAGAGAAGCGTATCGTGGAAGATCGGGGTGTTTCATTCTCCCATCATTCAATAAATTGAATACTCACAATTTGAAATTTTTCTTTGAAAATAAACGGTTGAAAATAGAAAATACCTTTGTGGAAAACCCACATCTGAAATAGGGTTAATAAAAATATAACATAAAAAGAAAGAAAGATATGTATAAAGGTCACCCGAGATAGCCCATACTAGGTTTATATGAATATATAGATATGGATGAAAAACAAACCATCAAGGTTTGATGGAGAGTTGTAGAAAATATGATTACGAGAATGTTAACCACAACAAAATCACAAACTTGTTATTGGTTAAACGGTTATTGAATCCCCAGTTGGAAAAGTTAACTGACAAAGTTTTTGTTTAAAGTTACCTTTCATAAAGTTGAGGAATTTATTTAAGAGATTTACTAAGAACTTAAGGAAATATACTTACTTTTCAAGTAGGCTTTCATTCTTTAATAATTTTTTACCACGAACCCATCTTTCACTCCAAATGGTATCAAAACTCAAAATATTCTATTTATCCTAATTGTATAAGGTTCCAAATATTACCACATACCATTTATATTGGGAAAACTATTTTTTAATAACCAGGGACTTCCTGTAGGCTAGTGGTAGGTAATAAAGGCATGTCGCACTATGGTTGTGTGTTTGATTCCTGCAGCTTTGTCCGACGTGATGGGTTATCCCCCAACCTGTAGGTTGTCCCTTTCCTAAAACTATTGTATTAGAATATTCCAAAAATAATCTTCATAAATGTTTTAACCTTAAACAATACTTTCCAAAGTTCAACTTAATCCATTCCATCCTTTATAACTATCCAAAATACATATGTCCAGAATTTATCTAAAAGGTCTCTAAATTTGAAAATCAATTGTAACATCATATTCCCCAAACAAAGTAATGTTTCTCTTATTGTCACATACTAAAAACATGATTACCATCATCATATTAATTCCTTAATGAAAACAACAAGTACTGCAGTACAATCCTTATATATATATATCACATTATCCTTATAACCAGAATAGAATCCATGTGTCCAAAAGCACCAATACATTAATTATTCCACTTCAACTGTAGTGACAACATAAGATTGGCCTTGATCCCTTGGCCTTTTCTGAGGTATGTTTCCCGGACGCTTAGGTCCTTCATTTGAATAATGCCCCATTTCCCTACAATTGTAGCATTCAACATTGATAGCCTCTTACTTTCCCTTGCAATCACGAGCCTGGTGACCTTTTTCTCCACATTTGTAACAAACTCACATTCCTTTTAGGCAAGTACTGGGGTGATTCTTCCCACAATTATCGCATAATGGAAAATACTTATTTCCCTTTTTCCCTTTATCTGTCTCTTGTTCCATCATCCTCTTCTTCTCTTGCTTTACTTTATTGTCATAAGATTTATAGAATTCCTTTTCTGTCTGGATAGCAAACGAGACTATATCTTTGTACGACAAGAAAGATTGTGAGACTAAGGCTCGATGGATAAATGGTTTTATCCCATCAAAGAAACAATCAATCTTACTTCTAGGGTTACGTATATAATCTACAGCATGTCTTGATAACCTTGTAATGTTTCCCTCACACATTGCGACATTCTCATCCTCCTTTTGTCTCAGACTCAGAAATTGTCTTTCCGTATCTGCTCGATGGTCATAAGGATAGTATTTTTCTAGGAAAAGCTCTTTGAACTCCCTCCAGTCTATATACGATAATTAATCATGTTCCTTTTTGTTTTGAATCAGCGACCACCATTGATCAGCATCTCCAGTGAGGCGGTAAACTTCCATGATAACCTTTTCCCTTTCACTACTCCCCAAGGCATGGAATATTTTCTCTAAGGAGTTTATCCATTACTCAGTTAATAATGGATTTTACCCCCATTAAATGTTGGTGCTTGTTGCCTCATGAAACGATCTAACATTGATCCTCCACATTGCAGATCAGGGTTCTCTATACGAGTAAGGTTATTATTCATAACCTGAGTGAGTTTACCCAGTATGGTAATAAGTTGATCAGTACCAGTTGTATCTCTAGCTCCACAATAATTATCTTGAGAAGGAGGGAAATCCCTACATGGAGTGCATGCATTTTTATGGTTTCCATTCCTCCCACTAGGTGCCATTTCTAAACAATGGCATAAACTAGAATAGTTTATAAATCAAAATACATAATTCCATACTTGTAAAACACTTAACATAAATTGAACTATTTATGGATATAATCCATAATCATACAAATAAATGTTTTCTTTGAGGAAGTATATACTCATAAACACTTCATAATGGTTTGTAAAGAATATGAGAATTATCCTAAGAATATCCCCCGGGAGTGTCGTAACCAAGAGTGCAGCAAGGCCCGTTGTCGTGCACAAATTCCCATTTGAGTCTATCTCAAAGCGGTGTTTTCAGGTTTTTCCCCTAGGTACATATGTGCCAGAGAAGCCTCTACCTACTCGAATCCAGACATGGATGTATTTCTCGGAAAACTCACAAAATCATTACAACAACAAAATTATAGGAAGTTCTTCTATACTAATCCTCAAAGTCTATCTTAGGGCTATGTGCTCTAATCAGAGTTTTTCTAAATATTGCTTCCAAGGTTAGTACTAAAATGCCTCTGATACCAACTATAACGCCCCGACCCTAGTTACCCAGAGTCGTTGCATTATTACGCAACATTGGCATGATCACAAAAGATAAAGTCTCGAATGACTAATTAGTTTAGTAGTCTTGGAAACACTATATACATTCATAAGTATTACATTACATCATAAAGTAAAACAAAACTAAAAAACATCATGTCATCATATCCCCTCATACTATCCCTGCAAGTCATTCATAATATACTTCATCACATCCTGGAAAAATTAAAACATTGAAAGGGGTGAGATCAGATGATCAGTAAGTATAAAAAATATAGCGGAAGCTTTCATAAATAAACATAACATTTAAGGCAATGTATAACTAAAACAAAAGCCTTTTAAACTTGAAATTTAGAATAATATGGCAAAAGTAAAATGAAATAATTCCATTTACATATTCACATGGATATTCTACTGGTCGAATAATCACATGCAATATCAATAACCACTTTCATAATGATGGAATGCATAATTCCAGACTATCATAACCACGTAGCCAAGGCCTCGTGCCAAAACTACAAATAATATTTTGTCAAGGCCTCGTGCCAAGACACTAGTTTGTCTCATGAGACCTGCCGATGCATGGAGGAGCTATAGCGGGCTCCACCCGTCTCTTATTAAGTCCAATGCATTCCTCATATGAACAGGTTTAAACCTATCATAAACCATAACATAATCGTATCACATAAAACATGGATAAAGGAAACATAAAATTTCCACATTTGAACCACAAGATATCAATAAAACACATTGATATATTAAAACATTATCAAAACAATTTTCGATACCAAACTAAATGAAAGTCAAAACTTGGTTTTTATTTTTCATTTAAAAAAAAGTTATGGCTTGTAGGGGAAGCTGAAACTCAAATAATGGTCATGGTGGTAGAGAAGTCATTGTCGTTTCATACGTACGACAAGAAAAACATTCCTTTTTGTCATTTAGTAAAATTCTTCATATAAAAATATTTCTTTTTGAATAAACGTAAAAGTCAAGGTTTTTTATACACCGTATAAAAGAAATTTGTGTATAAAACAAAATATGCCTCAATGAATGGAGATTGAGACGAATTCCCTTAAAAAGATAATTTTTAAATAAAATATATCTATTATGTGTATTCACTATATGCACACATAAATAAAGTATAAATACAAGATATTACATAATAATATCATGACAAAATTTGAAAGTAGGAGATGAACCCAAGGAATGGAAATTAGGTTAAGAAGATCCCTTACCTCGTGTCCAACTTGACTCGATCGTTCTTTAATAACCTGAATAATAAAATAGAGTTAATTTATATTTTCTTAAGAACCTTTTTCATGTTCATTATTCATTTTATATCACTTATTACCATGTTATGAACATTATGTAATTATTTAAGTTAATAACGGTCATTTTGTCGATCTTTGGTACTTGAGTCAAAAATAAACTTCTTATAATTACAAGTTGGTCATGTGGTGAAATATCTATTACATACAAAATTATATCATGATTTAGATGTCATATATATCATATATTTCAATTATATACTTTCATTTATAAAATTACATAACATTTATAGGTAAGAAATGAAATGCACCGTTCATGGAGACGGTAAGTCGTACGTACACATGAACGCTACATTCATTTATATTTCATATTTAATGGAAAGAAATTATAATTATATAAAGTTATACTATAATTCCATTATAATATAATGTATAATACCATTTACTCCATGCTTTATAAATCCCACATAAGGCATTAACGATTCAAATCACTTTGAGGGGGCGGTAATCTGCACTTCCTAAAATGAAATTATCGCGTTTACCTATAATGGAAATCATAAAGGTATGCCATAAATGAAAAATACAGAATCTTAAGGAAAAAACCCTAATATATATATCATATATAAAAATAGTTTCATCATAATGGCCACCATTATAGGTGTTTAATGAATATTGAACAATCATCGTTTCGTGAGCCAGTAGCCACGAACAGAAACAATATGTTTTTTAACCATTAGACGAAGGTGTGTGTAAGTGTAAATAAAATAATTCTCCTAAAAACATCAAAGTATATTGAGGATAATGGTTTTGTTACAAAATAAATTAATAAAAAGTTTTTAGGGGGTTGGAAAATCAAAATAAAACAAAAGAACACAAGAGAAGACATTACCTTAAGATTGGGTGAATCTTTTTTATTTGAGCCAAAGGCTTCCTTGGGAAGAATTCTGCCCAAAGTGAGGATTCATGGAGTACGAGAGGGAAGTTGGGATAGTATTTGGGCAGAGTTTGGCCGATCCAAATGGCTTGATGGTGTGAATAAGGTGGTAGAGTTGGGGGCCTTTTATAAGAGGAGAGGAGGGGCACTCTTGGAAAGTAATGAAATATTACATTATTATGAAATGATTTTCGGATTCTAAAGGTCCCACAATGATATATTTCTAGGATAAGGTGATAAGAGTTCTAAATATGATCATCCAACATGTTTTAGACAAGTTTAATCCTTAGAGTTTACATTATCTTTCCATTTTATTTAAATCATTAATTAATGAGGTAATCGCTACATCATCATGGTGTCATAAAATAATTAATTAATTTATTGTCTAAAAATTATAAAACAAATATAATGATGTAGGAAATCTTTTTATCTTTCCAATGAATATTTATAGTCGAAATTCTAAATTATATAACCCCATGTAATAATTGTTTTAGTAAGACAACAAATGTTTGTGACAATTTTATTTTTGCTTTAAATAAAAAGTTATTAATGTCATTTTCTTACCCAAGTGGCTCCATGGGGTCCCCAAGTTGACCCATTGATTTTATTGGTCGTCCATGACTCATCCAATAATTTCAGGACAAGTGTAAAGGTATTTTTATATTTTTATAATATCATTTTTACCTTAAATTTCACTAATTACCTTTAATCGCGATTAATTAAACTTAAATGTTACTAGTCACCAAAAATTATTTTAATCCCATTGAACCGAATTTTACTTTCTAATGACAACCATGTATGTCGTATTTTTGAAAATAAAATCAAAGAAGTGGTAATGTTTCATTTATATGAAAAATCAGTTTTTTAACGACAACTTAGTGGTTTCACTATTCATCAAAAATTGATGTTTTTCAGAACAATGCCAAAATTTCACCCTAAGATATAATTGATATTCTGAATTCAAAAATGATGACTATTTTAAAAAATTAAAATCATATAAGTTGCATTAATTAATTTTATAATTAATTCCCGGTGTCACAACAAATAGAGTGTTTTTTAGAAACAATATATATCAAAAGATTGACAATTGTTTATGTCCAATTTAAAAGTGAAATTAATTATAATGACCACCATTGGATAAAATGTTAAAAATATATTCTCATTGTAATTTAAAACCACTCTATAATACAATTTATCACTATAATTTAGTTTGATTAAAAATGTTGTTTTTAAGTATTTTTCACTATTCATAAAAAATTGGAAGTTCTCAGAAAAATACCAAAAATTCAACATAGGATAATTTCGATATTACGAATCCAAAAATGAAGTCAATTTTGAAATATAAAATATATATAATTTAAAAAAGATGGTATTACTATTCATAATGGCTATTTTAACTGGTCGCGGTGCATTAGAATCTCGAACTTTCGTACAATGCAAGCTATTGCATTATTGAAAGAGAAGCGTATCGTGGAAGATCGGGGTGTTACAGAACGAGCGTCCGATGAAAATGTTGAGAAATGCGGCTCACAGCTTAAAAGACGGGCCATGGAGCCAACATCTAAACTCTGGCTTCATTTCCCAAAAACCCTCTAGAAAAATCCACCTCAACTCCAGGGTCGCAATGCCGCTAACGGTGCTCAAAACCGATTCTGGATGTGTCGGCGCCGCCCAAAACAAGAACCCCCAGAAAAATTCCAATTCACTTAAATGTGTGTCGCGCCTCCTAGTCCCCTCGTTTTGAGAATTAAAACCCCCGAAACCATCTCAAAAGGATCTTCTTCATTTAAGGGATGTGTCACCACAGATGTCTTGAAAATCCAATAATTGGTTTATGTTTTAAGTCATTTTAAAATATTAACGGACCGATACGGTGGTTCGGGCCAGTTTGGCCGGCCCACCCACTACCTGAATCGGCACGCGGTTCATCGCGCGGGATGGCTTGCCTCACTCGGACCGTCGCATCCGGTCCAGTTCACTTTCAACGGTGACCCGCCCTTTGCGGGTCGCTGTCTTCCAGCCGGTGTCGCTAACCCCAGTCTTCCTCGCCGACCGGCCGACAGACGACCGATCTTCCTCACCTGACCACAGTCGCTCGCGGCCACCGCACGTCGTCCGCAGCCACCCCCTACCGACACCACCCGACGCCGACCTCCACTGCCGAGGAGAGCCCCAATGCTGCCGCTGGAGAGTCGTGCCACCACTGGATCACTGGACAGCCGCGCGTGCTGCCGGACCATCCTGAAATCCGCCAGAAAACACTGGTTCACCGGTAAACACTCCAAAAAAACCTGCGGATCTTCGTCGGACGACTGTGATCGCCTCAGAACTTGGATTTTCAATCCAAAATATGTGTTGTAAATCTCAGAACAAGTACTACACAAATAGGGGATTCCCTCGGAAAAATAATATCAATTAGATGCATATATAGAAATTTATAGAAGGATGTTTGAAATTGAAATATGCAACAAAAAAATCCCTACCCATTGGGCACAGCCCGAAGCTTCGTGAGCGACCTGCCTTTGCCGGATCCGCAATCGCCTTGGAGGAATAGGGGATCTTGGGGATTGAGGTTGAGAGATCCATGGTTGGGATCTCCTTCTACCATAGTAAGAACAAGGGGAGGAGGGTAAGTGGTTAAGATTTCAAATAAAGAAAATTAATTAACATTTCATTAACTTTTAATACCCACAAGAAGACCTGCATCTGAACTTCCCGATGGGGTCAAGGTTAAGCTTCCTATAGGGAAAACACCACCTCCTGAGCACAACGTAGGTCTCAAAATTTTAATTCGATGCCCCATTCAACAGTTATAAAACTAAATGTGCAATGCCACTAAATTACAAAAATGCCACTGGTGACATTTTTCACAGAAGGCCCGCGATCGTGAAAATTTCACCCCTCCTAGGATAAAAGACACATTCCAGACTCAACAGTGCCCTCATTTTTCCAATACGGGCTACAATTTAGGATTTATTCTATTTATTTGGCGTGCCCAGTGCGAACACACTTAAAATTTAATTCCGGCCACATCGGGGCTTGGAATCGTACGCTGTCTGAAGGTGCTGCTCTTGAATAACATCAAGAAAATATCAATGTCTTTTATAGTAAAAATCGGGTTTTTATAAAATTTAAAAAATATAATTCACTTAACATATGTTTCAATTAATTTTTTCTTTAACTAAAAAACAAAAATACATTTCAAAATTCTATTAAATCTATTAATATATAGAGACAATCAATATTTTATCAACCAAATATTCATTAATAATATTATAATAAATTGAAGTTTATATAATATTAACATATGTATAAAAATAAAAATACATATCAATATTGTATTATTTTTTAAAAAAAGTAAGCTAACTATGAAATAAAAATCATGGTATCCTATAATAGTGTATTTCAAGGGAATTTGGACTCCTATATCATTAACATCCATCATGAAGATACCTAAAGCCATGGAAAATATACCTGAATACAATGATATTTCCACTGAAAGATTTCATGACTGAATCAATATTTGTTTCTATAATATTTTTGGGAAAATCAAATAATTATAATTAATACTATTAAACTACATATTATGTTCGTAATTAGACAATTGGTTGTAGTTTGTGATATGACCTTGTTTGAAAAAATGAAGATTCAATTATAATAATTGATGGGATGAAAAACTTATTGGTGGATAACAATTTTATGAACCATACATCCATTACATAATAGTTAAAAGAATATATCACTCTATGGGAAGCCATAAAGACTATAATGATGGAAATAATCAGTCTTAATAATTATAGAAACATCCATCAGTGAAGGTGGTGATGAGAATTAAAAAACGAGGAATAATAAGAGAGACCAATCATGAAAAAAGTTATGGGAGAAGATATGTAGGGTCTGTTATGGTTGAGAAAAGTGAAAAAAAATTCAATCCTCGAAACCCAAAATAGAAATTAATGAGGGAGTAAATTTACAATATAAAAAATCTTAGATTATAGCCTTGATTCATCCAAGAGAAAAATGAGGAGGATCCTCAGTCGGAGGGGAGTGCCGTGAGATCTTGAGAATCCCAACTGAATCATTCACAATTAGGGTAATTTTAAATAGATTGAGAACACCAACAGTAGATATTTTAATAAATCACTCTTTAAGATAGGTTTTACCAACACTAAATTGATAAGATATGATAAAAGGCATCTTTATTAGAACTTTTTTTGAGCTGATAAAAATTAAGCTTTATTCGTGATATAAAAATAGTAACTAGCTGAACTATTATCAATACTAAAACATTAGCACTGATAAAGGATTTTAAATTTTAATTTTATAATAATAAATATATTAAAAAAACATATATTGATTATTATAATTTTTAATTAAAAAATATTATTATTTATTTTTAATTACATTTGTATTTTTATAATTTTTTTTATAATTATATATATAATTTTGTAAATATGTTAAATATTCATTTATAAATATATTTATTTTTATATAAATATTTATTTCAAAAAATATATATAATAAATATATTCATTATTTAAATATATTTATTGTACTATTAAAATTATAAATATATTTATATTACAATATATATTTATATAGTTATACATTTTTAATATTATTATATATATCTATATAATAATTGATAATAAATGTAAGTATAAATATAAATAATGTCAACCTATTGATTATTTAAATATATTGATTATAATATTATAATAATTTAATTTAATCATCTTCTTTTTAAAAATATGTTATTTATTTTATAAAATAATATTTATTTATATCATTATATATATGTATATATGTATGTAATAATATATAACCCCCATGGTACAACTTAGCGACAACTTCCCCTACGGGCCTCGATTAGGTCATGGGTTCAAGTCTCACTTTGTACACCCCTACATTGAATGTTGCCTACTTTTCTTTATCATGAAGCCTTTTTCACCGAATAAACTAAGTCCGTGGACTGAACACAGAAATATATATTTAATTTTAATTTTAATTTTAATATTAATATATTATATTAATATTTTATATAAAATTACAAAAATTTTATAATTATTTAAATATAATATGTATTTATTTATTATAATTATATAAATAATTTTTATTTATAATAATTATAAATATATAAATTTTATAAATATTTAAAACATACATGTATACATATAATTATTTATAATTACTTATTTAAGAAGATATATTTTGACATTAGTAATGAATATATTTTCATAAATACATGCATTTTAAAAATTGGTGAAATTGAATAATTAAAAATGATTACACTTAAAAAATATTGAAAAAATTATTAATGTTATTAAATAAATATAAATTATTAGAAAAATATGGATATATATTAAAGTAAAGATGAAAATATATTAAAAATACTAAAACATAGTAAATATATATATACATAATATAAATTTGTTTAATTCAATAAAATATAAAATATAAAATATAAAATATTAAAAATGAATAAATAGTACCTAACTATAATAATATTAAAATTATATTAATAAATGTTTCCAATTAATGACATAATATATTAAATGTAATATTTTAAAATGAAATTCTAAAATATACTAAAATTTGTATAAATTAAATAAATATTAGGTGTACGTGTTACTATATATGAATTTATTAATTTCATAAATATTTTTGTGCGTGGATTGTATATAAAAATACATTATTTATATATATATAATCAATTTTATTTTCATTTGATATATGTAAAATTACAAAATCACACAACAAAAAAATGAATAGGATATTAATATTTGTCTAATTATTACATCTTATTCATTTTATATATATTTATATTAAATAACTATTATTTATTAATATTTTTAGTTAATATATTAATATTAAAGATATTCATTTTTGTGAATAATTGTGTTGCCAATAATTTTTCTTAATAATTTTACAATTTATTTGTTTAAAAAATTTAAGGTTATTTATAACAATTTAATCTCTTTATATATCTATATATAATAAATAATATTTATTAATAGTTATGATATGTATATATGTATATTAAATATTTCATTTTTATCAATAATTATTTGATTAATAAAATGTATAACATTTTTATCAATTTTCTCATGTTTAATATTTATTTGTCTAAACATTTCATTTTATTCCTTTTATATACCAATGTATTTAATATAAAATATTTATTAATATTTATAATTTATATAAATTAATATTCAATTTATTCATTTTTACCAATTATTATTAAATTAATAAAATTGTTAATATTGTAAATATTTATTTTGATTGATTATATCATTTTATTCTAGACTATTATCCCCACTCATAAAGGCTACCCTTTAGTCGTGCTCCGAAAAAAACAATGATAAAGGGAACCCTTTAAAACCAATAAAAATAAAGTGCTCTTAAAGGGTACACTATTTTAATACTAAAAATAAAGTAGTGATAAATTGTACCATTTAAAAGAAATATATAAAAAGTGAACAAAATGTTTACCCGCTATCATCTCTAAAAAGATCTAATAAAGGGTACCCTTTATTAGTTATTTTTTATACTGAAATTAGACACCAATATCAATAATTTTTGTAGCGCTAATAATGGTCATCACTGTTAAAGGTCAGTTTTTTAGTAGTTAATGTTTAATGTAAATAATATATATGTCATTTTCTTTGACATGTGACCATTAAATTTCTCAAATTATATCCTTTGGTGATGATGGTCAAATATCATTTATCCAATAATATTTAGATATTCTTTGACTAAATTTACACCTTTATCATTTGGTTTTAACCCTTATTTAACCCTTTTTAACTCTTATCATGACAAAATGAATTTTTTCTCTTTTAGGTTTAATATAGTATAATAAAATTATAAAATACATCTAAATGGATAAAGGATGACATTTTAATTCTTACCTCAATTTTTTTATAAATATAATATTTTTAGAAATATTATATCATTTAATAAAATAATATTTAATATAAAAAATTAATATTTTAAATTTTAAGAACTATTCATTACTATGGATTTCTTAAAATTAAAAAAACAAGGTAACTAAAAAATCATTTAATACATCCCTAATACATAAAAGTCATCAATAAAAATTTTGTATGACATTAATTATATGAAATTATATTATATTTAAAAAATTTAATAATAATTATTTCAAATTTGTATTAAAACAATAAATTTTGTATCAGCATTGAGTAATTAATTAAGAAAATTATTTCATTACTAAAAATTGAAAATAAATTATATTGACATAGATATATCTTTTATATTTTAAGGAAATATTTATAGTTGAAGATAACTATTTGATTAATCCATATTAAAATTGTCTCTCTTTTAAAAATATGAATGTTTTTTAATTTACATTTCATTAAATAAAATATTATGAATAACATAACCTCATCCAAATGTACATAAATGGTCATTTAACTAAAACTTAATTGTTTTTTTATTAAATAGAATCATCCAATAATATTTGGCCATGTCCTAGGGTAATTTTATAGTCCTTATAATTTTATATTTAACTATAATTCTTGAATTTATAATTTTCAATGGTAACAAAAATTAAAAATGATACAATTAATATTGTTCATCAATAAAAGGTAACTATTTTCAAAATTTATACCTTTTGTATTAATACATAAATTCATTTTTTAAAATAAAAACCACATTTGTGGCAGAATTTAATTTAAATTTAATCTTACAAAATGCAACAAAAAATAAAATTTGAAAAAAATTCTATTAAGTATGAAAATATTTTTATTCAAAATTAAAACATGCAATTTATTCACATGAACTAAATATAACTAATATTACAATTAAACCACCATAAAATTGATATTTTAAATGGTTTAAATAAAAAAATTAAAAAAATAAATTTTTTAGTATTCATGAGAAAATAAATATTTTCAAAAAAATATCAACAATTCTACCTATGATACTTTAGAAATTATTATTTCAAAAAATAAGTTAGTTTTTTCAAATATAAAATATAAAAATTTCAAAATTTTGTTTGAAAACAAATGCGCCATTAAATAGAGACATAATCAACTTATGAAAAACATAGATTTTTAGGTCACAAATTTGATATATTTGTATCATATGATTATAATTATATTTTAATGATAAACAATTTAATTAATATATAATATAAAAACATGAAAAAATGGATAATACTACTCATTATCACAAATTTAATTTCTAGGTTATAATAATATTTCATTTTTATTTTATGTTGGTTGTTGCGTACCATATAAGTTATCAATGTGATTAGCATTAAAACAAGATTTAACATTATATATTGTAGAGTTACATTTTCCCATACATCAATAAATTGAATCCTTGAAATAAAAAATTTCACTTTAAAAATCAAGTGTTTATACTTGAAAATTTCTTCTATGGGAAATCCACATCGAAAATATCATAAATAAAAATCCTTTTAATAAGAGTGAAAGGGAAATATAGTGGTCACCAGAAAATTAGGCTCCAAAATATAAAAACAATAATGGGAACTGAAAAGCACGACATTGAAGAGAAATATAACAATGAAGTACTAATGGATAGTGATAGAAAATAATGTCATTAAAAATTTCACCATCACAATATCAAAATTATGTGATCGATTATAAGAACATTGATTTCTATGAAAAAAAGTGAAACAAATATCTTTTTTATTCATAAATCCATTTCCTAGAGTTGTGGTATTCTTTTATTATATAGATATTCACTTAATTGATTTCATTACATGTCATGACAATAATACCAACCTTTAGTTGTTTTTTATCTTATTTACATGTCATTTCTTATTTTTAGAACAGAATATTCCATGATAAAAATTATTCGTAAAGCCCAATTATTTATATGTTCCTAAATCAGTTCTTAGAATATTATATATTTACGAAAATAAAAATGGATAGAAAAATGTAATATAATAAATCATACGTTAACATCAAACAATAAAATATAATGATCAACTTAATCCAATACATATCTATTTATATATCAAATTGATTAAATGAAAATGATGACATATTTTCTATGACATTATATTGGTTGGTGGTTCGCACAATATCATTATCACCCTTCAGTTAAGGGTTTAAGCCCCACAAAAATTCTGGATCCGATGGGATTTCACTTATCAGGTGGGTTATCCATTTTATAAAAACAAATTTAATGTAACTCTTATAACATTCCCACAACTATTTCCACATATAAGATGAGATAAACAATAAATGATACCATTACTTTCTTCTTGACCTTATCATAATAAATATTCTATTTATAAAATTTTTATCACAACTATTTACATGTAATGAGTATTGTTATTCATTTAATAATTTCTTCTAAAAAATACCACATTAACACTAACACACTTTTCTAGGTTATCAGCAACCTTTTCTCAGAAATCCATAAATAAATAGTACTTCAGTACAATCCATATATATCACATGATTTAAATATGATTACAACATAATTCTTGAATACAAATACAAAATAAAATTAATCATTCCACTTAAACTAGAAAATAAAGATCATCGACCAATTTCATAATACCTCATTTCATTCATATTTCATCTGTAATCTCATCATTATTAGAAATTTAACCATAGCTCATAAAACTATACTGATTTTCTTTACGATCATTTATCTTTGGAAATAAATTTGTAGATCTCACATAATTTCAACCTTTTGAACAATCAACTATCAATAATACTTTAAGGATACCATTAATTTCATCCATTTAATTATCATATCTTTTCATATTTCATTGGAAATTACTATCTTTGGGTCTCTCTTTTCCACATCCGAGACATATTTTTATTCCACTTAGACGTTCAATTGGATGTTTCTTATCACATTATTTTCATATAGGAAACTAGATCTTCATCCCTCTATATATTTCACCACAAAATATCATATTGGACTCAATCCTTATCTTGTTTTGTTAGTGTACAATTTTATTAAGTTGAATGTAATTATCCATATACCGTGATGACTGGTTAGGCATACTAAAAATTTTAATCCCATCAGTCATTATCTCATTTTGTTGTTCATCAATAAAATATCTATTACATTAATTATTAAACAAGTTATTTATGGTTAATGGAACAAAAACAAAATCATTGAGTGAGAAACACCAATTAAAGTGTCAAATCATATAGTAATGAGGAGACATTTATAGTATTCTTAAATCATTACAGATTCCCAATATTTAATGCCTTATTTTTTTCTTAGGTTTTCTATGGTCATTACCAAACTATAGGATGATGTCCTATAATTATACATATACCCAAGGACAGTCACACTATTATGTTTTCTAATACATGATTTCCATAATCATGTTCCCATGGTTTCTCCTAAACTATCTATGATGCCAACATTAAAGGCCCAAAACCCAATAGCCCAAAGTTGTTGGTTACATTATTACATTAGTACTAATAATATTCGATTTTTTTCCAATGGAAAAATAATTTAATTATTTCAGAAAACATGATACAAACTAGAATCATATTTTATAACTAAAAGAAAAAAAATAGAATATAGTAATACCTTGTAGAACATCTTTATTATCCTATCTCTTGCATGAAAAATAAATCAAAATACACTTCCATTTATTCTATGAAAAAATAAAACATAAGAAATGGGTGGTCTCATATTATCAATAATGGTATATAGACATCATAATTTATCACATATAATAATCATGTCAAGGTATGTTACTAAAACACATGTAATTTAATTAATAATATTATAATAATATTGATGAAATAAATGATGTTCTAATAATTCTATTTAAACAATCCAAAGAGATAGAAAAATTATCCATATGAATTTTGATAATTTAATAATAACAGGGAAATAAATAACTAATCTCATAGATATGTAATGAATAATTCTAGAAATCTGAAACATACCATCAATTAATTGACCAAGATATCTGAAAAAAATGGGTATGAACACGACTAAATCCAAATTTGTTTTGTCTCCTAAAACCAATAATGCATAGGGGAGATATAGTGGGCCCCTCATGTCACAAACTATTTCTAATTCACTGTTAATATTAATTTGGTGAATCATAAAATACATGTACATATGAAATTTAAATAACATTATATAATGAGAAAACATAATCACTGTCCATTCTTAGAAATACAGTGAATGGTATCAAAATAGTACACATATATTATAAATAAACATAAAACATTTAATATGATATAATAGATGATATCCAAAAAGATAAATTTTAATGAATCATAATATTGAACAAAGGGTTGGGGAATAAATGAAAATAATCTAACAAAATCAATGAAAATTTATGAGAGAAATACCATTTATTTACGCTGAAGTCATTTTTTTAAAAATTAATTCATTTTAAAAATAAAAAATTATAATGAAAAAAACAATGTCAAATTTTAAAGTAATGTTAATGACATTATGGAATCAGGATATCAGAAAAATCCTTTCATGCCATATAAATTTAAAAAAATAATCTTTTCATATTTGGTTTGGAAAATTCATAATGTAACTCGTTGGTAAAATGAAAACAAATATTCCATTCAAAACATTTAGTAAAAATTAAAAATAGGGTACAAATGAAATTTAAAAAATGAATGAGAATATTAAAAATGATTTTGAATTTTTTTGTAGACATGGACATGGCTGGATAATATTTTCCATTGGGTATATGACAATAAAAAATATTGAATAATAATGAGATTTGGAAATAAATTATTTCCAATTTATAAACTGTTCAATAAAATTACCCATGAAAGAAATAAAATAAAATAAATATTTATATTCAATAAAGATAATGATATTCATGATTAAATTTTCCAAATGGGTAGTTTATGCACCATATAAAAGTAATTATTCGTGAATAAGACATGTGAGTCTTGAAAGAGAATGTGTGGTGGGAAACACTTACCTTAAGTCTGATTTCCTACATATTTCTCCAAAAATCGTGTTTAGTGTTTTTAAAAATATTATTAAATTATACCAAAAAATTATTAATATATATTATATCATATATGATTACCATATTAAATTTTTTCTTTTTTTATAGATAATATTTTATTTATATTACTATTTCAAGTTTTAATTGTGTGGTTTTCTCAATCTTGTTTTTTAATAGAAGTCGTTCATATATTTTCTAGGATATAGATCCAAAATCTCTATAATAATACTATTTTCATAATTTCATATTTATTTATTAAATAAATTTATATAACTAGTCTGAAATTTTAAACTTAGAAAATGAAATGCACCGCTTTTTGGAGATGGTATATTTTATTTACACATGAGTGATGATATCATTTCTAAATGGCAGAGGGTAATGAAGTGGATGTTATATTAATTTTATAAAGTCAATATAAAATTATAATGATCATTTATATCTATTATTTACATCAATATTACCATCACAATATAGTCTTGATGAAAAACGAATTACACTTCAACATAGTGATGTTATGCCATATGCACGTGTGTGCAACGATTTCATTTTTTATTAGATGGATAAAAGGAAGATTATGAAAATTTCATAATAAAAAAATAAAATATTTTATTTGATAATTTTTTTATTACTTTATAATTTATACAACACATTACTAATAAATATAATAAAAATTAATTTGAATTATTTGGTTTAGATGATTACATCTTTTTTAGAAAACATCGTTTAAATCACCTATTAAATAAACTTGGGTGATTCTTTTGGCAGAACATGAAATTCTATAACTTCTACCAGTTTTTTGGGAAGATAAATGGGAAGGGTTTTGTTGATATATAATAGTTAAATTGTAGTGAAGAAGTGAGGTAGGATGTGCCCTTTTATAATTGAGGTGAGGGAACTTTTGTAATTTTCTTCTAAGATAAAATAGTAATAAATTAATTTATCATTAGAAAAAAAATGGAGAATTATTAGAATATAAAATCAAATAGGGTTTTAATAGAACTGAATGATATAATTTAAACATTTTTATGTGTCTTAATAATCCTTATATTTTGTGTTAAACGCTTGGTTAATTATTTTTTTCATCACCATGGTAACCATTATTTAAATTATAAAGCATTAATAATAACACTTTAATTTATAAAATTAAAAATAAATGGAACATTTATAATTTTTTATAATATATTAAATTCAAATTAAGGAAGCTAATATTTTTATAAATTTTAAAAAAAAATCATAAAATATTATTTGGATAAATTATTATTAATTTTAATTTTTACACTATTAATTTAATTTGACATAAAATATGTCAATAAAAAGGTAAATTCGAATATAATTATTTTAAAAAACTCAAATATATTTTATAGAAAAGAAAATTAATATATTATATAATTCAATTTATATCAAAATGTATATTTCAAAATGAATTTTTTAATAAAATAAGCACTCTTTTAAAATTACAATAGAAATTATGGTTATTGTATAATTTTAAAAAATTAAAAATAAAACTATTATATAAATATAGTTTCCTTAATCTGAAAATAAATTTTTTTTATCATTCATTACATCCACATTTATCCATGTAGACTGTCACGAACCAGATCTGGTCGCCACCATTAACGGCACCAAACCTGGCCCGTGGCAAGGCCCGAAGGGCATTCCCTATCCCCACGGGCTGGCACAAGTGCCCGGGTATAAAACAATATGATTTGGGAACGATTTACCCGAGTATGAAAGCATAAAACAAATAAAACAGTCAATGATAAGAATCTGAAATTTCCATGCTAAACCATTCTTAACAAAACCAGATCTGAATACATATGTTTAAAGACACAAAAAGTGGTCCAAATAAAAATAATGACAACATCAAGACATCCCCATGGACTCCACAAGACAAGGGGATCATCACACGCAATCCATCCCCGCAACTCCGCCCCAAAGATGGGTGCTAACATCCCGAACCGCCATCACCCTTAGCCTTCCCTTTACCTGAGTCAAGCATAAGCAGGTCTACTTACACCCAAGGGGTGTAAGTAGGGTGTGAGCCTAAGCCCAATAGGATACCACCAGTTGATTCCAAAGAGTATGCAATACAATGTGAACAAAACAAGCAATTTTAATACACAAGGTGAAACAGTGTTAAAATTCAAAGAAATGCAACTTTCAAATGAAAACAGTTTTCAATTTGAGAATTTCAGAATGTTAGCACGTTAAATAGACATGTGAGATAATGTAATGTACTGCCAAAAACAACCCATAACAAGGGTAAATACCACAAATTCTATGAGCATCAAAATCAGGAACACCCCTAAGCACTAGGTTGTCTCGGGCCCTATGTACCTCGTACCTCGGTGTAGAGTAACCATAGAAAAATCTGTTCTCGTGCACGAGCCACTAGTAGGGAACATACCCATAACCTAGTGGTCCCCAATCATCATCCAAATAGTTTAGTTAGAGTTGTCGTTATCCAGATGCTAAGTGGAACAGGGACAAAACCCATCCGATCCACTAGCCGTACTAGTACAAATCCGCCCCACCTAAGTACCCGGGCTTCCCCTTTTGTGCTCAAACAATTTTAGCAAGCAACACACATCCATTTTCATATAAAATATCACTACTGGTCACAAACAAATTGTACAGTAGCTACACACATTTTATACCATTTAAAACACACAATAAAATAATTTTATTTCCAATAAAACAACCTCTCAAAACATCACATTGTTTTTCACCCAAAGCTCTTTATTATATCCACCTTTCACACTATGATAACACTTGTAAGATATTAAAACCAAATTTCAGTTCATAACCCTTTAATGAAACCAAAAATTCAGTTATGGGGCATCCCAAAATGAACCAATAAATGATTTGAATGGAAAACCCTCAATTTCACCAAAAATTGGAACTTAAAATTCATTTGCATTATAAATGCAACTAAAACCAATTTTTACAGAAACATTCAAGTGAAATAAACATTAGAGTACCATGAAAAACAGCAAGCTAATTCACAAAGATTGCACACACAATGGAATCACCTACCAAATTAACAAAACCCCTTGAATCTCCGTGCGAAATCAAATCGCACCCCCGCCGCACCAAGAGAGAACTAGATCAAACCTAAAACCACACAAATTGGCCAAGAAAACCCAAAGTTAAACCCTAGGTTCGAAATCCTAGTTTCTGGACATTAGTAAACTCAATTATAACCGAATAAACCCTAAGAACAAAGAGTTAAACCCAAAGTAATTTGAAAGAGGAAAGAAAAGGGCTCATTTACTTGAAGTATCTTGAAGTAATCACTCCAAAACTCCAGTATCTGAAATTTAAAAGATCCCAAATTTAGGGTACGTTCGAACAAGATGTATTATCTCATTTAGGAACTGGAATGGAGGAAAAAGACTGAGAATTGAGAGATTTATGAAGGAAATACTTTACCTCTTCAAATCTGGGCGATTTGAGGAACCCTATGAAGATCGGCACAAAATCGCGATTCTACAGAGCTCCAAATGGGTGGGAGAGAGTTCAGGCGCGCGGCTGGGTTACTTGGGCTTGAGTGAGACTTGGAATCACCGAAAAAGCCCAAATAATGAATAAGTTATAACAAAATCAAATTTTATTTTTAAAACAGGAATTGGGCTTTCGGGCAGGCCCAACCCCTTAGACAAAAACCCAAATAACCCCTGGTTATGAACTTCTAAAAGCTCCAAATTTCCTTGGTGGTGTTAATAGGTTAGGGTAGGTCAATTAGGAATTTTAATGGATGAAAAATATTGAAAAATGAAAAAGTTATAAAAGATACAAAATTTATTTTTTTAATCTGGAATTGGGCTCACGGCTTGGCCCAATTCATGAATACTCATCTATTCCTCCCTAAAACCGAGGGAAACCCCCAAAACAAAGAAATGATGTAAATTAAATGAAAAATACCTTTAAAATATGTCTTGTATGTGACAATTCTCCCCACCATGAAGGACTTTCCGCCCCGGAAAGTCAACATGAATCTCGGTTGGAAAATAAGAATGGGTACTCTTCCTTGACCCATGACTTTCGCTCCCATGTCTCATGTGTATCAT
The DNA here is from genome assembly GCA_963277665.1 of Viscum album. Taxonomy (NCBI): domain Eukaryota; kingdom Viridiplantae; phylum Streptophyta; class Magnoliopsida; order Santalales; family Viscaceae; genus Viscum; species Viscum album. The sequence continues at coordinate 1,017,152,082 of OY728138.1, read as the reverse complement.
TCCCATGCTGCCAGAAAACCCGGACTAAAGGAATAGACTTTCCTCGAAGTATCTTCTCCTGGGAGTCCACTATTTTCACCGGCCTCTCAACGATAGACAAGTCAGGCTCTATCTCTAGTTCTTCCCAACTCAACACATGGGATGGATCTGGATTGTATTTCTTCAACTGGGAGACGTGGAAGACATCATGGATAGATGTCAACTGAGAAGGTAAGGCCAACCTGTATGCCACCTTACCAATACGCTCGGTGATCTCAAAGGGTCCGACATACCGTGGCATCAACTTACCTTGCTTCCCCAATCGACGATGGCCCAGACGAGGGGCCACTTTTAAGAATACCCTGTCACCCACAGAAAACTCTAGGTCTCGACGCCTCCGGTCAGCATAAGATTTATGACGACTCTGAGCTGTCAATAAGCGCTGCCTGATCAACTTGACCTTCTCAGAAGTCTCCTGCACAAGGCTCGGCCCCAACAGTGAAGTCTCTCCTACCTCAGCCCAACATAGGGGGGACCGACAAGGCCGACCATAGAGCGCCTCAAAAGGGGCCATTCGAATCGTGGATTGGTAACTATTATTATAAGCAAACTCTACCAATCCCAAATGGCTATCCCAAGAACCTCCAAAGTCCAGGACACATGCACAAAGCATGTCCTCCAATATCTGATTTGCCCGCTCTGTCTGACCATCCGTCTGTGGGTGGTATGCTGTGCTCATCTTAATCTGAGACCCCAAGGACTTCTGAAGGCCTTCCCAAAATCGAGAAGTGAAGCGGGGGTCTCTATCCGAGACAACAGCTGATGGTACACCATGGAGTCTCACCACTTCTTGAAGATACAAATGGCCCAACTCATCTACTTTAGTTGTATCTTTAATCGGAATGAAGTGGGCTGATTTGGTCAGACGATCAATCACCACCCAAATAGCATTCTTACCCCGAGGTGTACGAGGTAAGCCAACAATGAAGTCCATGGAAACCTCTTCCCACTTCCAGGTAGGAATGGGTAGTGGTTGGAGCAAACCGGATGGCCTTTGGTGCTCTGCTTTCACCTGCTGACATGTGTAGCATTTCGAAACAAAGCCTGCTATGTCCCGTCTCATACCAGGCCACCAAAACTGCCGACGAACGTCATAATACATCTTGGTGGCACCCGGATGGACAGCCCACTGAGACTGGTGGCTATCTTGCATCACCACCTTCCGTAGAGATAATGGCACTACTGAACGGCCCTTGAAGCACAAGATGCCCTCGGGAGATGACGACCAATCAGAGGATGTCTCCCCACCATGAAGGAACTTCTTAGACCGCTGACAAAGATCATCACTGGGCTGTTCCTGCTGAATCAACTCTAATAGAGAAGGAGTCAACTGGACACTCGCCAAGAATGCCCCTCCACTGTGTTCCCTAGCCTCCACATGCATTTGAGAAAAGAGCCCCATCAATGCCCACTCATCACTAGACTTCCTCAAAGCCTGCACTGGAACTCTTCGGCTCAAAGCGTCGGCCACTACATTACCCTTGCCTGGGGTATAGACAATGTCAAAGTCAAACCCCTGCAAGTACTCGATCCAGCGACGTTGCCTCAAGTTGAGGTCCTTCTGCGAGAAGATATAAGCCAAGCTTTTGTGATCAGAGTAGACCACAAACTTCTCGCCAAAGAGGTAGTGACGCCATGTCTTCAAAGCATGCATCACCGCTGCCAACTCCAAGTCATGGGTAGGGTAGTTCTTTTCATGTGGTCGGAGTTGGCGAGAGCCATAAGCCACCACGTGATCATCTTGCATAAGCACGCACCCAAGACCCATACTTGAAGCATCACAATAAACCACATAACCCTTCCCAGCCTCAGGCAAAATCAGCACAGGGGCGGTAGTCAACCGTCTCTTCAGCTCCTCGAATGATGCTTGACATTCTGGACCCCATACAAACTTCACCCCTTTCCGGGTGAGCGCAGTCATTGGTGATGCAAGCCGAGAGAAATCCCGAACGAATCGCCTGTAGTAACCAGCCAGGCCAAGGAAACTCCTGATCTCGAACACATTCTTCGGCTGCTCCCATGACATAACCGCACTAATTTTCTCAGGGTCCACTGAAACTCCGTGCTCTGAGATCACATGCCCCAGAAATCTCACCTCTCTGATCCAGAAGGTGCACTTTGACAACTTTGCATAGAGGCGGTGATCCCGTAATGTACCTAAAACGATCCTCAAGTGATGTTCGTGTTCCTCCTCAGAGCTAGAGTATACCAGAATATCATCCACGAACACCACAATAAAGGAATCGAGATACTGATGAAACACCCTATTCATAAGTGCCATAAAGACTGCTGGAGCATTGGTCAATCCGAAGGGCATGACCAAATACTCAAAGTGGCCGTACCTGCACCGAAAGGCTGTCTTTGGGATATCTGACTCCTTCACCCTGAGTTGATGATACCCTGAACGCAGGTCTATCTTTGAGAACCACTTTGCTCCCTTCAACTGGTCAAACAAATCATCTATTCTGGGCAAAGGGTATTTGTTTTTAATTGTTACCTTATTCAGCTTCCGGTAATCAATGCACAACCGGAGGGATCCATCAGCCTTTTTTGCAAACAACACAGGAGCGGCCCAAGGAGAGACGCTCGGGCGAATGAATCCTTTGGATTCTAAGTCGTCCAGCTGTATCTTTAATTCCCTCAACTCGGTGGGGGCCATGCGATAGGAGGGAAGAGATATCGGCTGTGTTCCCGGCGCCAGATCAATCGAAAACTCCACATCCCGCTCCGGGGGCAAACCAGAAAAATCATCAGGGAATACCTCAGGAAACTCATTCACTACATGAGGTAGTGCACCTTCAAGGGAAAGACCATCCTCTAGCACAATCGAAGATAACTGGAAGATAACACTTCCCAACTCTGGGAGTGGAGGCCCTGCGCGACCTGACCGAGGATCCCATTCACCATGAAAAACCTGACGACTCCCGTCAGGTGCCGTGAAACTCACACGCCTTCTGTAGCAGTCGATGTGTGCCTGGAAGTGAACTAGCCAATCCATCCCGAGTATGACATCAAAAAGGTCCATATCTAAGACCATAAGGTCCCACTCCATCTCGACCCCTGATACAGAAAGTGCACATGAGGGGCACCTAAGGCCCTGCTCCTTCTTCTTTCCCAGCGGTGTCACCAACTCCATCGCGAAAGACATCAACTCAGTTGGAAAATTCAGAATGTCCACAAAATGGGCAGAAATGAATGAAATAGAGGCACCAGTATCAAAAAGAGCAGTAGCAATAGAAGATGCAATCAGAACGGTACCTCGAACTGTTGAAGGTCCCGCCTCTGATCCTGCTGGTGTCTGGTCCACTGCATGGAGGTGTCCAGTATCTGTCTGAGAACGACCGCTAGTCTGAGGCTGTGCCCTGAACTGGCTCTGCCCAGAAGATGATCCAGCCCTACCACCACGACCACCAAATCGAGATCCCCCAGTCCTTGACGGCTCGGACTGTGTTGGCACTCCTCTTGAAGCCACTGACCCTGCCCCACTTGGGAGTGGACGTGCCACACTGCAGAAGCGCTGAAAATGCCCCATACCTCCACACTGGAAACAAGGCTTTGGAGGAAGTGGACATGCTGGTCGGATATGCCCAGGCCTCCCACATTGGTGGCACACGACCGATCTTGCATCAGAAGCAGCAGAAGAAAACTGCCTGGAAGAGTGGCCTGAACTGCCCCCTCCTTTCTTCACATGATCCTCCCGCTTCCTTTTCTTCTCTGAGGAGCTTCCACTTCCCACTGCTGATACAGAACCATAGAAACCAGCCCTGCCTTTTCTATCAATCTCCACCATGCACGCCCGATCAACGACCTCAGCATAGGTCCTCAGCTTAAACAAGAACACCTGGGAGTATATCTCTGGTCGCAAGCCTTTCTCAAACCTTTGGGCCTTCGCTTGCTCATTAGAGACAATTTCTGGAGCATACCGAACCAATTCAGCGAAACGGTTGGCATACTCCATCACAGATAGATTCCCCTGAACAAGTTCCATGAACTCTCTAGACCTGGCATAAGCCAACACCTCAGGGCAATACTGTTCATTGAAGACAGCCTTGAAATCTCTCCAGCGCATCTGCTCATTCTTCCCAGATTGAAGCACTGACTCCCACCATTTACGGCTAGGACCCTCCAACAGAAAGGAGGCACACTTCACCCTGAGCTCCTCGGGTGTTTCCAGGAACTCAAACATACGCTCGATCTTCTCGAGCCATTCTTCTGCTTCCTGGGGTTCTGAGCTTCCTCGAAAGGTTGGAGGCTTATTTTTCAGGAACTCCTGGGCCTTGTCCTTTCTAGGACCAGTATAATCCTCTCTAACAGGAGCTGGAGCTGGAGCTGGTCCATATCCTAGAGCCTGGACAGCCCGGACCACGGCCTCGACTAGCCTCTGATCAATCGGCGTGGGAGAACTCTCTCCAGCTTCCTCCTGTGGGTGCGTGGGAGCTTTCCGGGGAGGCATGTTGCTACAAAATGCAACAGTCACAAAAGAAATAGTCAATACCACAATTCTGAAAATTGTAATCAAATACATCAAATATAAACAAACTAAACACATTCTTGTAATAAAAGAAACAACTACTCCACATCTGCCTGATGTCCACATGTGGTCTGCAGCCCACACGTCTCACCTGGAAGTGAAGTAAATCAGTAAATTCCAACATCCTCTGGTGACTCAAGGTCTGCCATGAGAGGTGCGGGCCAGGCACCCTACTCACAACCAATACCCCGAGCCCCGACAGTCCTAGCTCCTGTCTATCCCGACTCATCTCAAAATAACAATATAACCCAAAAACATTAACCTCCTTTGATACCATTTTGTCACGAACCAGATCTGGTCGCCACCATTAACGGCACCAAACCTGGCCCGTGGCAAGGCCCGAAGGGCATTCCCTATCCCCACGGGCTGGCACAAGTGCCCGGGTATAAAACAATATGATTTGGGAACGATTTACCCGAGTATGAAAGCATAAAACAAATAAAACAGTCAATGATAAGAATCTGAAATTTCCATGCTAAACCATTCTTAACAAAACCAGATCTGAATACATATGTTTAAAGACACAAAAAGTGGTCCAAATAAAAATAATGACAACATCAAGACATCCCCATGGACTCCACAAGACAAGGGGATCATCACACGCAATCCATCCCCGCAACTCCGCCCCAAAGATGGGTGCTAACATCCCGAACCGCCATCACCCTTAGCCTTCCCTTTACCTGAGTCAAGCATAAGCAGGTCTACTTACACCCAAGGGGTGTAAGTAGGGTGTGAGCCTAAGCCCAATAGGATACCACCAGTTGATTCCAAAGAGTATGCAATACAATGTGAACAAAACAAGCAATTTTAATACACAAGGTGAAACAGTGTTAAAATTCAAAGAAATGCAACTTTCAAATGAAAACAGTTTTCAATTTGAGAATTTCAGAATGTTAGCACGTTAAATAGACATGTGAGATAATGTAATGTACTGCCAAAAACAACCCATAACAAGGGTAAATACCACAAATTCTATGAGCATCAAAATCAGGAACACCCCTAAGCACTAGGTTGTCTCGGGCCCTATGTACCTCGTACCTCGGTGTAGAGTAACCATAGAAAAATCTGTTCTCGTGCACGAGCCACTAGTAGGGAACATACCCATAACCTAGTGGTCCCCAATCATCATCCAAATAGTTTAGTTAGAGTTGTCGTTATCCAGATGCTAAGTGGAACAGGGACAAAACCCATCCGATCCACTAGCCGTACTAGTACAAATCCGCCCCACCTAAGTACCCGGGCTTCCCCTTTTGTGCTCAAACAATTTTAGCAAGCAACACACATCCATTTTCATATAAAATATCACTACTGGTCACAAACAAATTGTACAGTAGCTACACACATTTTATACCATTTAAAACACACAATAAAATAATTTTATTTCCAATAAAACAACCTCTCAAAACATCACATTGTTTTTCACCCAAAGCTCTTTATTATATCCACCTTTCACACTATGATAACACTTGTAAGATATTAAAACCAAATTTCAGTTCATAACCCTTTAATGAAACCAAAAATTCAGTTATGGGGCATCCCAAAATGAACCAATAAATGATTTGAATGGAAAACCCTCAATTTCACCAAAAATTGGAACTTAAAATTCATTTGCATTATAAATGCAACTAAAACCAATTTTTACAGAAACATTCAAGTGAAATAAACATTAGATTACCATGAAAAACAGCAAGCTAATTCACAAAGATTGCACACACAATGGAATCACCTACCAAATTAACAAAACCCCTTGAATCTCCGTGCGAAATCAAATCGCACCCCCGCCGCACCAAGAGAGAACTAGATCAAACCTAAAACCACACAAATTGGCCAAGAAAACCCAAAGTTAAACCCTAGGTTCGAAATCCTAGTTTCTGGACATTAGTAAACTCAATTATAACCGAATAAACCCTAAGAACAAAGAGTTAAACCCAAAGTAATTTGAAAGAGGAAAGAAAAGGGCTCATTTACTTGAAGTATCTTGAAGTAATCACTCCAAAACTCCAGTATCTGAAATTTAAAAGATCCCAAATTTAGGGTACGTTCGAACAAGATGTATTATCTCATTTAGGAACTGGAATGGAGGAAAAAGACTGAGAATTGAGAGATTTATGAAGGAAATACTTTACCTCTTCAAATCTGGGCGATTTGAGGAACCCTATGAAGATCGGCACAAAATCGCGATTCTACAGAGCTCCAAATGGGTGGGAGAGAGTTCAGGCGCGCGGCTGGGTTACTTGGGCTTGAGTGAGACTTGGAATCACCGAAAAAGCCCAAATAATGAATAAGTTATAACAAAATCAAATTTTATTTTTAAAACAGGAATTGGGCTTTCGGGCAGGCCCAACCCCTTAGACAAAAACCCAAATAACCCCTGGTTATGAACTTCTAAAAGCTCCAAATTTCCTTGGTGGTGTTAATAGGTTAGGGTAGGTCAATTAGGAATTTTAATGGATGAAAAATATTGAAAAATGAAAAAGTTATAAAAGATACAAAATTTATTTTTTTAATCTGGAATTGGGCTCACGGCTTGGCCCAATTCATGAATACTCATCTATTCCTCCCTAAAACCGAGGGAAACCCCCAAAACAAAGAAATGATGTAAATTAAATGAAAAATACCTTTAAAATATGTCTTGTATGTGACATAGACACATAGATTATATAAAAAACTAAGAGAGTCGATTTTGTAACTATATTTGATTAAAATAATATATCAGTCATTTTCATGGAGAAGTGTACACTAAATAACTCAAAATATATAAATAAGCTATAAGGATAAAATTTAATTTGATAAATATAATTTATATATCTTCTCACTAAATTTATAACGTTATCTTTTTATTTTAACATTTAACCCATTAAACTCTTACCGTGAAAACATAAATTTTTATTAATTGAGGGTTAATGTAATTAAAATAAAATTACAAAATAACCATAAATCAACAAAGTATTAAATTTGAAACATTATCTAAATTATTATTATGAATCTATAATTTTTAGGACTTTAAGATTTTTTAATTAAATTTGATTTACTATAAATTATTCATAATGTAATATTTAAGAACTATTCATTAAATTATCTTTAATAAAATTTATAAATTAAAATAACATCAAAAAAAAAAATAATCCATTACATTATTAATTTTTCAAATATATATACAAAATTATTGGATGGAATTAGTTATATAAAATTATAATTATTTTAATATTTTCAGTAACATTTATTTGATATTTCTTCTAATAAAATAATTACTACATCAGCGTTGTGTAATTATTTATAGAAATTATTTCATCACCAAAAATTTAAATAAAATTAGCATAATTTAGATAAATATTTTATCTTTAACATGAATATTAATATTTGAAGATATATTTTTAATTAAACTCTACGAAAATGTCAAAGTTATTAAAAATGGGAATGTGATATCTTTGACTTTTCATTAAATAAAATTTTATAAATATAATAACATCATACAAATTTGAAAAAAAGGTAAAACTAAAAACCCTTAAATTATTTCCCATGAATTATATCCTAAAATAAAATTTGGTCAAGTTTTATGATCATTTTCATGTCCATATAATTCAATTCTTAACTTAAATTACCTAATTTACCCATTTTTTGTGTTAACAAAAATTTATATGGTTACTATTCATAGTAGGAAATAAATGGAAACAATTTAATAAATTTGAACCATATGAATCCAAATATGAAATAAATTTTTAAAAATTTAAAACATAGATGTGGTAGAAATAAATTTATAAATAAAGCAACAAAATGCAATGAAAAACAATTTTCCTGAAAAATACCTTATAAATTATAATAATCTCCATATTCCAAATTCAAAAATGAAATTTATTCCAATGAATGTAACAATACAATGTTTACTATAATACCAATCTAAAATTGAAATTTTATAAGGTTATTATAAAAATAAAAAATTCTATAAAAATTAGTAATTTCTACTCTTCAGAGGAAAAAATGTTTTCCAAAAATACCAAAAAATCCCCATATTATATTTTTGAAATTATGATTTCAAAAATAATGTTTATTTTTTTCAATATAAATTTATAAAATCATAAAAATTATGTTATAAAATAAGAACATTATTGAATGGTGAAAAAATATCATTTTGAAAATATAGATGTTTATAGATAAGATATGATTTATTATTATCTTATGATACTCAAATATATTTGATGAAAAACATTTAATTTAATATATAATATATTAATTTCTTAATATTGTAAATACTATTCATTCCTAATAATTTAGTGGTTATTTTATAATAATATTGCATTTTTTAATGTTGTGTATTGAGTGAAACATAATTTATCGAAGAGAATAACATTAAAAACCAAAATTCAATAATATCTTTTGGTGTTACAAATGGAATATTTAGAAACTTAGTTGGTCATGTTCCCATTTAATCCTTTCATGAAGGGAGACTCGGTACATCATCTGTCATTTTATAGTCATATGAGATGATATGTATATGAAGAAATTCTTATTATATATCATCAACTACAAGGATGAATATGGATTATAAGCCAAGGGATAGTGTCAGAGATGTTCTATTTTCCTCATAGAGCCTCAGGGTACAGTAACCATATAGTTTCTAAAATGGTTTGGTGAAACATATGAGTTCATTAAAGGATTTTTAAGTATTAGGTTGTTGTTTATCAATCATATGTCTTCTCTAAGCTAGAGTGAATTGGGAATTAAATGAATCTGGATCTACCCAATACTTTAGATGGAGTTCTAAGTGGTTAAGTGTTTTGACATGTTGGTCGTGTTTTTTCTCTTTTATGCTAAAGTAATGGCGCATGTAGACATAACTCAGGAGGAGTTTAAGAAGTACGTATAATTTAAATACGGTCTAGTGTACTTGTAATATGATAGTCTATCTCACATTTATGGTTTAATTCTTGATAAAATCATGTTTTTCATGTTCAAGACTCACATTCAGTTATAAATGTAGTTTATTCTTTGGAATGAGTTCTCTTTATTAGTTAATGAAAACTAGGACACTCTATTGGTGGGGAGATTCATGTCGAATGGGTTGTAGGGTGTCCTCCAAATAGTGGGAGGAAAACCATGAATATTCCTTTAAGAAGTTATGATTTATGATTTTGAACGCACATGGGGCTAGTAAACTTGAAACATGAGGGTGTTTGTGAGATTTCTTGATAGTGGAATGGTTGGATATGTACGTGAACATTGTGGAAATCATCATTTAGTGAAGAATTTTGATGGTTACGATTGAGTGATCATGGGAATCCTTATATGGTAAAATAATCTTGGTCATGTAGTGATGATGCATCAATGGGAGTAGTCGATTCATTCTATAGAAGTCGACCCATGGTGGTTTGACCATCCTACCGATTGTATTGTTGGATAATGTTGGTTCAATGTCGTAATGGGATCTTCATATTGATGGATAGAGAGTTTCATTGGTCCTTTTTTGAGAAGAATTTACATCCTCTTAGTGAACTGTCAATTTAAGGAAGATAGTGTACCTTATATTAACATCTCCTCGGTATACTAACATAATGTCAGTTATATGGTGAGAAAATTTAAAATTCACATTTCTATTTTGACAAGTAGAATATATTTGTTTTGTGATCTAGAAGTTTGGTTCTTATATAACCGTTGTTAGTACTGATTGATACTTGGGCTACAAATTCTTAAATCCATGAATAGACTCAAGATTTCCATATGTTATTTAAATATCCAGGATACCCATTGGGATCAATTAGTGATTTTATGCGTGATCGATCACCTATAAACTTAAATCTCATGTGTAAATGTCATAATATTGACCACTTTGTTGATGATTATTCATCTCTGGTTATTGATTCTATGTGAGATAATTGAGATGATCTTTGAGGGGTTTTCCTTTATACTATACGAATAGTGATACTTGAGATTCATCATTACATATCCCTTCAACAAACTCTTACAATAATGGGTAATTGTGGTTCTCCGGGTGCGATACATGGGATTCATTTTTTCAGATAACCTTGTATAGGCCTATGATTTATTTTTACTAAGTACCCTAGTGCCATATTATTAATGATCTATGATATCCTAGTCTATCATATTTAAGGATTAATACTCCATTCCAAAGAAAATTCATGGGTTTTTTCTCTGTGTTTGTATTCTGTCATAATAATGGGCATCATTATATTCCATTGTGATATGTGGGCATGGTGTCCCATGACGCATTTTGAGACAAATAGTATTAATGATAGATGATTGAGTTATTCCATTGGTCCAGATCAGTGTTTTTTAATATATATAGAGTTATATATCACTATATATATAGAACATATATATAAACATCTGGTTACCTATTTAGAGGTAGTTTCTCTTAGGTAGAAGCATGTATGGTTGGCTATGTGTTCTTGAGGAGATTGATCATGAATGGTTTATTTTTTTATCATCTGAATAATTTTAAACATAAAAAAACTATTGTATTTTACATTCACAACCTAGATTATGTTATAAAAACCATTTATGGTGGCCTACTAAGTGTATATTACACCCTATTTGGGCTACCACTGCACAAGGGTACCTAAATAGAACACATGTATGCATGTTTGAGTTCATATATCATTATTTTATTATTATCCTCCTATGATAGTACATAGTACGGTAGTGGAGGTCCAATACAGTGATCATGATTTAATTGGCAATTTATTTCTTTTCCTTTAATTATTATTTACATATTTTTTGTATGTATCGCATGATGCATATTTATTTATTTAGATTATGTATCCATATATGAACATACACGAATAATTTTATATTTGGCTTCAGAAATCAAATCTGTTATGAGGGTATAATATTCCCATGATTCCATCACTGGTACCTAACTATTAGTCAGTAGCCTCTAGAAAATGGGGAGGCAATCTGGAGGTTATGTAGTGGTTATTCTACCTATTGGTTTTATAGTAAGTCAGAATGAGACGTTATAATGAATACAAAATAAATCTATTCCAAATATATAGAATATAATCAATATGGTAATGAAAATTACTATATCTCAATACATATAATTAATTTTATAAACATGAACAATAATGAGACATGAATAAATAATTATAAAAAATGACATATAAATGATCACAAGATATTGAATCATAACCATGGATATTTTCTATAAAAATACAATCACAAGTAACATTTATAAATAATCTCATAATTATGGTGTTTTGTACCATCACGACCTCATGAATAGGTATCCTGTAAAAATTGGTAAGGCCACACCCAAATACCCATAAAGATACCTTACAAATGCATCAAGGGGATATAGTGGGACCCTCCCATCACTTCCAATGTATAATTAATTAGTGATATTAAAAGAGTGAAACATATTTAAAAACATTATAATAGAATATAGAAAACTAAATGTTAATACATTTCCCAATCAATAAACACAATCATAAAACATTCAATGTAATATAGAGAATGGAATCAAACTCTTATATCCCTTTTCAAACTAATAAAAATACATCCATATAATTAATATTTAATGTATTATTAAGACACATTTATAATGGATAATAAATTAAAATTACTGTTGAGTTCTTTTATGAATAGAAATACCTTAAAAATTATATTAAAAAATTATTGAAGAAAATTTCATTTTCCCTTTAAAAATCACCATTTAAAAATAAATGTCTAGAAAATATTTTGAATATATATTTATTGTAAAATTAAATTATAAAAAATTAAAATAATATTAAAAACATTTAGTGGTAATTATTTATGAAATTATATACATACCATATATGTTAAATAATATATTTTTTTTTGTAAAATCAAAACAGACCATGTTTAGAAAAATAAATGTTGATTCCTTTCATATAATTTCTTACCCAGTCAAACATGGGTAAAAATATATTTAATAAAACATTAGAAAATTTTTAAAATTATTTTTTAAAACATATTTATAAAAAATTGATTCAAATGAAAAAAAATATTTTTGACCGAAGAGAGAAATAAAGTCATATTTTCTATAATACAATTTATAAATCATTTTATGTATCAATGAGAATATAAATGTAATGTTACATAAACTATTCAAGAATAAAAATATGATAAAAAAACACATGGGTTTATTTAGATAAATAACATAATATTTCATCATTATATAATTAATGAAAAATAATCACTATAAACTATGAAATTTTAAATTAAACCATTACCATATAGGTACCTTTTGAATCTCATTCCATATGAAAGAAATAAAATAAAATGAAACAAAAAATACCATAAATATGAAGGAATAATGATATTAAATCTTAAATGGTCAATATATAAACAACAAAAATGTACTAAGTGGTGGATATGGAATATATCTCCCTAAAGTAAATGTGAGATGTGAAACCCTTACCTTCGATATTATTTATTTGGTTAGTGTCTATACCTATAGAATAATAAATATATAAAAATTATAAACTTATTACAGAACCATTATAATATATTTTATACCATACATGATTTACTTATAGTGTTTTATTACCAATTTATTAGTATTTGTTTTGTTAAAACCACTTTTTTCGGTTGATAATTGCTTCATTTTTTAATGTATGATCTAGTTTGGAAATTATGGTTATTTTTTATTGGTCATGGTTAAGTAATATACATAATGTTAACCATGATAAAAATATAATATATATTTATTATATTCTTATTTATTTTAATATATAAAATTTTGAGAGAGAAAAAGGATCACACAATTCACAGAGATGATTAGTCATACATACACAAGAATGTTGTTGTCATTTTTCATAGAAGATGGAATAAAAAAATATTATATAACCATTAAATAATAATTATAAATTAATATAAATAAATTATATTAGTCTGATATGTCATTATTAACATACACGTAATAAAATAGAAACATTTCACATCTCTATGTAGAGGCAGTAGTCCACACGTATGTATGAGAAAAATTATTGTTTTCCAATGGATTGGAAGATAGGAGGTTATATGTGTTATTATATTTACATAAGACTTTTTAGGTCATTTTTATCACATATATTCTGTATAATTACCCTTACCACATTCCCTTTAAATTATAAGTGATAAGCCTATCACATAACATCGTGAGGCGATAGTCTATCGTACACACAATCGACATTATTATACACGCCAAAAATGGAATATAATAAGGTATATGTGTTATAATATTCGAAGAGTTATAATAATATCATAAATATCATTAAAATATTTTAAATATTTCATTATAAAATCCATTTAAATTTGGTGATGGAAAACGAATTACATTGGTTCACGAGGTTGTAGTCTGATAAACACAATATCAATAGTTTTGTTCCATATTTGATAGATGTGCATATTGATATGGGTTGTAAAATTAAAATCATATAATAAATATATATATTTTACATTTTTTATAATGTTAGTATTGTTTAATCTGATTTTAATGTGGTGGAATAATAAATAATAAAAGTTCCACATTTAATAATATTATATCTTTCTCGTAGCCCTATCTAAGGTTTATACCTAAATCCTTACAACGAGGGATTAATAATACAGTCATGGCCTAAAATATATGGGTAGGAAATTAAGGACAAATTCTTGGATGGTCTTGGCTGAAAAAAATAGTTTCTAATGTTTAATGTGAAGAGGAGAGGGGTGACCATTATAATTTTAGGAGATAATACACATAATATTTTTTAAAAGGTAAAGTGATACCAACATTTTTCTCATGAAAAATCTACCATAATGGGGTTTTATCAATACTTATAGATTTTAATGTTTATTTATCTCAATAAACCCGATTTTTATAATTATTTGGTCATTTTATCCCTTATATTCTTCATTTAATCCATAATATACTCGTTTTCACTTTATCCACATCAATTAATTTTTATCTTATTTTATTATTCATAAAGGTAAAAAATTAAATGTACCATTTTTAGATAGTATAATATTTTTTTAATAAATGGAATCCAAGTTACTAATTCAATTTAAAAATTGGAAGAAATCAATTTAAAATATTATCTGTATAGGCATTGAAATACCCCTTTTCCTATGAAAACCATTCAAAAGATTAAATTGGTTTTATGTCATCATTAAAAATGATATTATCATGATATAAAATAAATTAGTTATATTTGAATATAATTTAACTAATTTTACATTAAAACAAATTTATAATATAATTTTGTAAAAGGTAGTTTTTATGTAAAAAAAAATATTTTTCACTATTCATCATGAAATTTATATTTTTAGTAAAAAAAAGAATTTCCTCAAATATAATTTCTACCTGTAGATTTTAATTTTTTTTTCATTCTAAATTTTATAAAATTTATAACTATAAATTTTAAATTATGTGCACAATGTGCGACTAAACTACCTTTTAGAAAAATATATTTTTTTAGAAAATATTTATTTTTATTTCATATGGTTATTAATGTATTTATAATCAATAGATAAATATTGAATTTATTTATAAAGGTGTAAACCCTATAATTATGATTATATTTTATACCTATTCATACTTATCAACATAACTACTAGGTTAAAATAATATGTTTTAAATAATAAAATACAAAGTATATTGTAGTTTGTTAAAACCAGGTGTTTATGTTATGAAAGATATCAAAAAAACTTAAATTGTTAAAAATAAATATATAGTAAACAATTTGGGAGTAAAATTATACCTTCCATAAAAAATTTATTCTCGTAATTTAATCATTCTCTCAGTAATACATGGTTGGATGTTTTAAAATAACATTAATGGAAACCGACATCATAAAAATTGTTAATAAACCTTCATATTGGTAATAATGAAAGTGATTTTGGAAGTTATTCTAGAATAACAAATTCATGATTTCAAAATAGGATAACTATTATATAATTTGAATATATTAAAATTAAATAAAATAATAAATAATTATGAAGAGTGATATAGATCATTGATTAAAATAAAGTGAATAACCTACAAAATTTAACAATGAAAATTGCATAAATCTAGGATTGAAATGAAGCTAGTAGGATACAATTTTTATTTTATGAACCATATCCAAAATTTGGAGGTTCACTTTTACAATCAATACTTTAATCATATGGAAAAACATTTACATGATAGTTTTTCTATCACATAATAGTAATTTCATCATTTTCTTTGTACATCAATAAATTTCTAATTCATATCTTAATCAGATAAATGAATA
Source organism: Viscum album (assembly GCA_963277665.1). Lineage (NCBI taxonomy): Eukaryota > Viridiplantae > Streptophyta > Magnoliopsida > Santalales > Viscaceae > Viscum > Viscum album. Next base: position 1,017,136,302 of record OY728138.1, on the reverse strand, counting down.
TATTAAAATTAATCATTTATGACTGAAGCACTAAAATTAACATTCAATAAATGTTAATATCCATAAAATAATGAAAATTCATTACTCATGTTCTCACTAAAACTACAATGGGTTGAATAAGTTACCCAATGTAATATATTAATCATTGAACCTCCAAAGTAATACCCAATGTTAAATATAATCTATTTGATAAATATTAAACCTTAAGAGTCATCCATAATATGAATGAAGAAATTCAATGTCCAAAAATTTATTTTTACGGTAATGAAATAGACATTAAATTTCATAGAAAATATAAATATACTATTAGTTCAACATTCAAAATATGTGAATGAATTGATAACCATAAAACATTAATAAAATTTTTCATGATTTATAAAATAAAATATCACATGGTTTTTTATTTTCCATAAATCCAAACATTAAGTAAACTCCAAAAAATATAACATAAACCATGAAATATCTTACCAATCTCATTATCCCAAATACTATCCCATAAAATATATTTATAAATATAATCTCAACATCGAGAACATATTATGATTTATTTTGCCTCAAGCATGTGTTTTTTGAAATGATCAACATTCAATAGTATAAATTTTCTATGAACCATTCAAAATGGTTCTTCAAATCCTTATAGAAAACGCATTATAGCTCAATAATTTTACATTGTTATGATTATTATAACTATAATATCATTGTTGAAATATTTATATAATAATATTTTTAAATCCTAATACACAATCTCTTTAATCATTTAAATTCATTTTTAAATAAATAACTATACTTTATCATCTTATTCCTTAACACTTTCTTCTATTCAATTTTTTAGTCTATTCGTCATTATAAGTATAACCATTACTCTAAAAACCATTCTGATATTATTTATGATCGTTCTCCCACGTAATTTATTTTTATAATTCATATACATTACATGCATAAGGAATTCAATTGAGGATGATACCATTGGTAGACCACTATTATATTCCATTGCATTAACAGAACTTTTCATCTTCTCTCAGAAATTACATTCTATTTGTTATTAATTTCTATTACCAAAAAATATACATATTCTTCTATGAATTTAACTTATGTGTTTCCTACCACATTTTAAACAAATAGAATCCCCATCATCTTTATCATATGGTCTCCACCACCTGGTATCTCAGTGTAAAATATCCTTCTATTATTATGGGAGTCATAGAGTTGATTAAGATATAATTTTTTAGTCATATATCATGAATAATGATTTTGAATAATCATAATATCTTTCACTATAGTTATCATCCCATTTGGTTTCTTATCAAAACATTTCCACCACATTCAACGTAATGAAAAATCTTTATGGTTCCCTCCATTTTCTAAAACATAAAAATATAGTGAATGAAACAATAATCATAGTGGGAAACCAAATTTTTTTAAAAAATATTTCATTTTATGTTCAAATAATGACCCTTTATTTAAAATATAATACATATTAGGTTTAATAATGGGTCATTCATGGTCATTATCGCACATGAGCCCCAACCCAGTTGGTGAGGTATCCTTAAGTGCATCAACAAGACCCATGTTCAAAACCAGATAGTGGCATATTTCTGGGGTACTGTAGAAGGGCGATAGTAGGCACTGTAGCAGCACTGTACACTGTGCGGTTACTGTAGTAGAACTGTACACTCTACATGTACTGTAGCAGAACTATACATGGTGAGGGTATTGTATCAGGTGATGTATCAGTTACTGTAGTATGCACTATTCGGTACTGTAGTATCTAGAACTATTCACCTTGGGCCACCGGTTTGGGCTTGGAGTCCTTAAGGCTTTCGATCCACCCATGCCTTCAGGTCAGTAGGGCTTTCAAGCCACCTTTAAGGCCCTCGGTCCACCTCATGGCCTTCGGGCCACATGTAGTTTCCCCAGACACACTATAAAAAAGGAGAAACCTAGAAGATGATTAAGAGCAGGTGCACTCACCAGAGCAAAACCAAGTGGATTGTCAGAATGATAGGGTATGAATATGAAATCGGTACCAGCCTGTGCTTGCACGGGAAGCCTTGCCAAACAGTCATGCAAAGGTGGAGAGCTACTATCATGATGCAGATGCTGGGGAGGGGACATTCCATGTAGACAGTCTGGCTGAATTCTCTAACACCTTCGGTTTATCTTATATTCTAAGACTACGAGACTTGTGATCTCTGATCCTACGGGCCTTGTAAGGGTCCCCCATCATCCTTTGAAAGGGGGATTATAAAAAATCAATAAAAATGAAGACCTTCGGGCCATTTGGGCATCACTGTCATTATCTATTGAAATCATTCATAATGATTTGTATGAAAAATTACAATTAACAAAATCATATCCCCTTAGAGTGTCAAAAATTGTTCATGGTAATGACCATTATCGTGTACTAGCTAACGCTCAAGTCACGTTAGATGTTCCTTTCTAAGAGTTATTACCCCAAGTTATATTTAATCTATAACCACATGTAATTATTATATATAAATAGTAATATATATGAATGAAAACCACATAATCTCTACTTTATGAAAACATAATGATGTTATTCTATACTTATCCCCAATGTCTATCATAGAGTTCTGTTACCTAGTATATTTTTTCATAAATACAGTTTCCTAGGCTCCTCTTAAGCATATTTTATTACCAATTGTAAATTACTATAATATAATTACATAGAGTTAGTGGTTACATTATTACGGTGACATAAGATAAAAAGAATCACTTCTCGAATGACCTAAAATTTTAGAATTATTTATAAAAAAATATAAAATAATTTCTCATATATTTGTAAACATAAATTAGAAAAAAAAATTCAATTATATCATTTTTATTCTCTCTACCATGTATCATCATAAAAATCAATAAATATTTCCAAGCATACTAGGGAAAGTAAACAGAAAAATGGGTGAGCTATAATTCTTAGTAATGGTATGAAAAAAACGTAATCTATCTTGAATACATAATATTAAACAATATGGGAAGGTAAATAGATAAAACACATCACATTTATTCAATACATTTACCATAAATAATAATATTCAATGAATAATAGCTATCAAATAATTCCATATAAATAATAACATGATATTGAAACATAAACATAGATATTCTAACTATTTGAATAATCACATGGAACATCAATAAATAATATCCTAATTATGGGCTGGATAATTTCAAACATCATAAACATATAATCACATCTTCGTTCAAAGAAATCTAACATAAATTTAAAAGGCATAATCCAAATACTCATGCTAGTTTGTCTCTTGAGACCTACCAATGCATCAAAGGGTTATATCGGTCCTCTACCAAAATGTAATAATTATAATGAATTCAAATTTGAAAGGGGTGAAACATAATCAATATAAAAATTTTAATTTCAAAAAAATAGCCTACGGAATGATAATAATTTACCCAATAAAAAAATGTAATAATAAACTATTTAAAGTAATATGTAGAAAGATATCAAGCATGTACAAGAATAGTCAAACTAATCATAAACCACCAGATAAATTATATTTATTTTATTAATTAAACATATTAAAAATAGAGAATAATTTAAAATTATTAGTTTAGTTATTGATGAATTAAAATATCCTAAAATCTCCATTATTTTTTTGGGGAAATAGATCATTTTCCCTTTAAAAATCACTGTTTAAAACTAAAAGTTCACAAAAAATTTTGAATGTTGTTTTCTTTGAAAAATAAAATTTAATATTATTGAATACAATTTAAAAAATTGAATAGTAATGATAATGGGAAATTTTTTATGTGACCTATAATTTGAATAATTGAATCCTTTTTTATTTTTATTTAATAAAAAACATGCCTTGTTTGAAAAATGACATGAAGATTAATTTTAAATAATTATTTTAAAATTAAACCATGGTTGAAAATATATTCAATAAATATTTTTTAAAATTTTAAAATAATTATTTAAAATTTTTTTATAAGACATAGATTTTGATGAATATGTATTTTCCATTGAAGATAGAAAGACACTTAAATTTTACAGGAATCACTTTCTCTGTAATATTAACTTCCAAAGAAAGGAAAATAATACTATAAAATGGAATTTTAATGAATAAATATAAGAGGAAGAAATTCATGAGTCTCTTTTTTGATAGGTTATATTATTTCATCATTTTTAATTTAATAATAAAAAATCTTAATAAATGGTGATATAGTAAAATAAACCATTACCACGTTGGTTACATTTGAATCATATGTCCCATGAAATAAAATAAAATTAATGGAATCATTAAATAAAATTAATATAAATTTATTCATGATATAAAATATAAAAGGGTTAGTATATAAACTACACAAAATAAATGAGTGGTGAATATGACATACATCTCATAGAAGTAAAAGTGAGGGAAGAAACCCTTACCTTAGATCTAATTTCCAATGTATGTGTCAATAACTTATGTATATTATGTATATATATATATATAAGTATATCATATTACCATCCTCACATATTTCACAACAAATATAATTTAATTATAACATTTTAATTCCAGTTTATCAGTCATTATTTTTTAAAAGAATTATTGATAGGGTTAATTACTTCGTTTTTCATGTTTGTTTTGGTTTTTTAATTTCAGACATTTTATATTTTTCATATTTAAATCATATAAATAATTTAATACATGATATATATATAATATATAGTCATTATATAATTATATTTATATTAATCTACATAATGTATAGATAGAAAATGGATTACATCATTATGTGAGATAGTAGGTCGTGCGTAAGCATGAACTTTATTTCCATTATTCTGAATGGATGAAAATAAATTATTATTAATATTAAAACACCATTAAATCATTACTAATTCAAATATACAATTTATATTAACAAAATACATCCATATTACCATCCATGTAAAAACAAAATGAAAAACATTTCACATCGCTATGTAAAGGTAGTAGTCCACCCATACGCATGAGCATTGTTATTTATTTTATAACGGATTGGAATGAATAATGACATATGTTATATTTTGTTTCCCTATGAATATTAATGTCATAAATATGACATATATCCAAAAAATTTATCTATAATACATTTTATTTAAACAGTATGTAAAAAAAACCAATTCGTTTCACAATGTAGTAGTCCACCGTAAACCTGAGTGATGTTATCATATCTCTTAATTAAGTGAATGTAGAAAGGTCTATGTGATGTAATTTTTTTTGAATTGTAATAATTTCATAAATATCAAAATAAAATGTTAAATACATCATTATATTCATATTTGAAAGGCTGTTATCGAAAAATAAATTACAATTGTTTGTGAGGTGGTAGTCCTCCAAACACACGATCGATAGTTTTTGTCTGCCATTTGATTATAGTTGAGATGGATCTGGGTTATTAAAATAACATATAAAAATATTATTATGTATAAAATAATTAACTTGTTATATTAAAATAGCTTAATATTATTTCAAAGATGTTTAATAAAAAATTTAAAAGGAATAAATATTTAATAATTTTACATCTTTTTATAGAGCCTCTTTATGATTATACCTAAAGCCCCTATAGAAGGAATTTTGAATCAAAATAAAGCCTCTAGTATATATGTAAGTATTTATTGAATATTATTTTGAAGAAAATGGCCAAATAATAGTGTTTTTTATGTATGACATTGAGAGTAGACTGGGTGGCCATTAATTAGTTGGGTAGGGAAGATACATGGATTACTTAAAAAATAAAATGAAATAAACATTTTTCTCTTCAAAAAACCGAAAAAATTTATAATAAAAAATATTGGATATAACATCTAAATATTTCCATATAATTGGTTTATAAGAAATGTTAGTCCATTTTAACCCATATATTCTTAGTATAACCCCCAAAAAACTAGTATTCACCTTAATAATGGTAGTTAATTTATATGAATTCAACTATTCATAATTGTAAAAAAATATAAGTTGAACATATTAGAAAATATATATTATCCTTATTAAAAATATTAATTTTTTCTAAAATCCATTTCATTGTATAGGAACTAGTCTATTTAATATTAATCCAATAGAGGTATTGAAAAATGGCTTCTCCAAATAAAAATAATCAATTGTGTAAAAGGTTTTAATATCATAATTTAGTATGAAAATGTTTATCATTACAAAAACTAATAGAATACTAATATAATTTAAAATATTTAACTTTAAAATAATGTTATCATACAATTTATCTTTTTAAATAATTTAAACACTAAGGAAGTTTGAAAAAAAATTATTATTTTTCACTATTCATTATGAAATTAATATTTATAGAAAATTCATAAAAATTTACCCAAATAAAATTGTGACATGTAGTTATTAAAAATAATATCAATTTTTGTAAATAAATATTTGGAATTTTGTAAAAATACATTATATATATTTTTCATAAAGTGAATCTCAACCCCCTTTTATAAAAATATAGACTTTTTAATAATATTTCTTCTTTATATATAATATGTCTTATTTAATTTACAATCAATTGTTAATAATTGAATTTATGTTTAAATATCTAATCAATTTAATTCTCATAACTGATATACTTCTATTCACACCCTTCAACTTAACAGTTGGGTTATAATTGTTATATCTAAATAAAAATATTGATTTAATATCATGGTTTGTTAAAACATGACTTTGGTGCAAGATATAAAAGAAATTATTTTTAATGAAAATAAATATATTGTTAAGTATCACAATGTTATAGTTAAATGTTTATTTCCCCTAATTTAGCATATATCATTTTCCCATATAGGACACCTTTATTTGGGTTCTCTCAAAAATCATAACATAATACTAAAAATATAGTTCCCAAATTACCATGATTTTCCCTATAATATTTTCAACCAAATAATCATTGAAATCAATTACCTAAAAATAAAAATCTTACATCATCCAGGAAAGAACATATCAATGAATATATACTTTCAGTTATTCTTTATATGTTTGAATCTATGTATTCCATGTTCACATTTCTACTAGACTATTTAAATTAAAAAAAATAATATCCTTCATAATGGTTCATAGAGATAATTTGAATAAACCAAAGTATATCCCCTAAGGATTTAAAAATAGTTATATAGTAAGGACTAAATTCTCTTTATTTATTGGTGAATGAGTTAATACCCAATCTACTATTTTTAGTGTTATTACACCTTGGTACATATGTTCAAGAGATTTAATCCACTTATAGTATCTATATAAGAATTAATTTTTTTAAAAACTGCATAATCAACACTTTACCAAAACATCAGGATGTCATCATGTACATAGAATTATTCATTGGGCATTTAATAATGTTATCCCAGCCTAATCACCAAATAAAAAATTTCATTATTTCTTTAAAACTAAATCATAGAATACAAAAAATTGTTATCTATAAGTTTGAATTTCTGAAAACCTAAATCTTATTAGCCCTTAAATTATCCTCAACAAAAATCCTTATCTTCATTGTTATATGAACTCTCCTATGATACCAATTTTGATGTCCTGGACATTGAAACCCAGAAATAATTCTATAATACAATATATAATCACTTTGAAACCAGATATAAATGATTTATTATAACAATATTTACATACAAAGCCAATAAAGGTTACAGTATCTATTACCTAAAAAATATTTTTTTTGGTTAAGACATTTGAGAATTATGTAAGAAGATAAAATAATTAATCCCATAAAATATTAGTTATTTTTTTAATATATATTTAACTATTTAATCTATAATAAGTAATCAATTGCTCCCATAAATACTACACAAAATACATCCCATTATAAATGTCACATCTCATAATTTTATTCATAACCAAGGGAATTATAAACATAAAAAGGGGTGATCTCAAATTTATATTAAGGGAAATATATTACCAAAGCTATAAAAAACATATAGATGTAAAACATAATATGGAATGATTAAATAGACTGAATAATTATCTCATCAAATAAAACTAAATTAATTATATATATAATAATATAAATCGAGTCATTTCTATCAATAACTACTAATCTCATATTAATTGAATGCCTAATTTTCTACCATAAAAACATTTATTCAAGGAATTTTTAAAAAAAACAATACTAATATAGGGAGTGGTATATACAATTACACAAGATTTTTTTGTCAAGAGAATTAATGGCTCATCAAGTGGCTATTTAATGTAGGACCCCACCCATTATTTTAATAAATATAATTCATTCTCCATAAGAGTTAATAAGGAAATTTATACCATTACATTTGAAACATATTCCGGTGTAGAAACATTACTATATTTAAAATGAATAATAAATAATACCATTACACAACGAACCTATGTAATCTATAAATATTAATAAATAATTTAAATAAAAGTTCCTATTTTAATAAATGTTGTGATATGATCATAGCCAACTTAGAAAATGATGGTGGATAGTGAAACATACACAATCATCATGACAATAATCATCCCTACTTAAATTAAAAAATATAGAAATCCAATAATTTTATACATTTCCACAAATGGGATAACATGATAATTCCCGATCAATAGAAATAATATAGATTGTAAAATATTTCATAGCCAACATAATAATAATAACTTGTACTGGAATGATAATATAAAAATCAACAATAATTTTCCCCATTACCATAAAAGTGGTTATATAATCATAAATCATATTAAGAAATAAGGCAGATGACTATAATAGAATATAAAACCTTTTTATATAATGAAACATAAAATCATGTTTTCATAAATTAAAAAAATCATTTGAAAAGAATGTTTGAATGATTCCTCACATGAAGGGGCCATGAGTTGGATTGTTTTGTATTGTGAGCTAGGCTCCCCATGAGATAATTATATATTTGATTATAATAAAAATAAAAATAAACCCTGTTAGATACAATATTTTATAAATGTAAAATGGAAATATAATTGAAAATTTAAATGGGTATTGAGATAAAAAATTCAATAAATACATAAAAGGCATTGTTACTGGTTAGTTTAAAAAGTCATTTTCAAAAGGTGAAGTACAAACTCAATGAAAAAATTAATTCATAAATTAATTTTTAATAATAATGCCTTAAAAATTTATACTGATTATCTTATATATATTGTTGTAGGAAGAAGAAAAAAAAGATATTGAAAGGAGGTCCCCCACCCCCACTTTTAATATCTTGGAAAATATCATTGTCCAAAACTAATAGTGAAAAATGAATAAAAAAATATATTATATAATAAAATATTTTTATAAAGTGATGTAAATAAATTAACATATAATGAAATATTTGGGTATGAGTACCCAATTATGGAATAATGAGTTTCAAGATGAAACAACAAGATTCAAGTAATGAATAATTGAGTTATCATTATTTCTTTATGAGCTACATACTCCTTGAAGTAAGAAATATTTCAAAAAGATCTATTATGTTTTATAAATTCAAATAAATTTTAAAAAATATATAATAACACATAAAAAAAATAATTTTTATAATTTTCAAATCTGTTCTATTCCGGAGTTCAATCACAACATAATGAATGATAATTGGGTTACCAAAATCATTACAATGGGGCCCCTATTGAGTAGAAGTACCATGTTGGAAAATAGCTGATATAGATATGTATTTACCATGAATAATAAAAATATATAATAAAGATTAATATATGAGATATGAATACATATTTCAATGAAAATCATAGAGTATAACATTTATATGTTTGAATGGACTGATGTTTCAGACAAAGAACTTTGATGACTTTAGTAATATTTTAATAAAAACCCATTGAAATAGGTAGAATATAGATGAAAATACAATAAAAATATTAAAAGATAATTGAGTTTATTAAATATCATATGGGTATTCTATAAACCATATAAATTAAATTAGATTCAGAACACCAATCGAGTATCAATGTGAAAAATTTGAGATAAAAACACTTTACTTATTCCAGATTCATTGCAAAAATTCACCTAACATCTCCAATAATAAAACTAATAATACTATATAACATTTTATTAACCTTATTCTCTTATATTTAATTAAATTTTTGTAATTAATAATTACATTTAATTTATTTATTATATAGTTTACATGCCTCCGTTTGTTAATTGAGCTTTTTCATACACTATTTTGGTAACTCCTTATGTATGATGACTGTGGTAGAAATAATCATAAAATAGTTTGATAACATCCAAAATATTAATATTGATTGGGAAATAATTTTTATGTATTAAATATATTTTGGGTGGTGGTGACGAGTGAAATTCATTGCATGTGATGGTGATTGTCTGCCTGTAGACACAAATAATGTTTCAATTTCTCAATGAATGAGAGGGAATGAGGGTAAATGATAATTTTAAACATTAATAATAACATTTATAATATATAATATATATTTATTAATTCATTAATTTTTTTTTCTTATCCATGAATTATAGTGAGGAAAAATGGAAGACATCGCTTTGTGGAGGCGGTAGTCTGCATAACGCACTAATAACAGTTAATTTTCCTTAGTAAAAGGAAGGGAATAAATAATGATTATTACAATGATATATTAAAATATATTTCTAATAATGATAGTTTTTATTATATTTTTATGAATATAATATATTTTTAAGAGTGATATTAATGTGAAAATATTATGAAGAAGTTAATATTTACATTGGAAAATTGGTCTTCTCATAGAAATCGCGTTACAATTGATGACCATAAGGTATCTTATAATGATTATAGTTTAAGGATGAGAAATTAATTTCCATGATTCATAGATTCAAATATATATTCAGTGTAATTATGAATGGAAATTGTGTCCTTGATGAGGTGGGAGTGATAACTTTTTATAAGTGAATAAAATGACAATTTTGATATTATCAAGTAGACTTCCATCACATCATTACACTATTACAAGGTCAATGAGTCCAAAATATATTAATTATAGATCTTGGTGTAGTATTTGTATGATCATGATTCTAGTAAGACTTTAAAAACTTTTATTACTCTTTTTTAAAGCCTTTTAAGATGGATTTTTATAGTTTTAATTTTTGATTTTTACGTTGCTAACTAATATTTAACTATGTAATTTATAATTTATTCAATAACATAAGTTACAAAAAATTAACAAATTATATTAGATTAAAACTAAATTTTATCTCAATCAAATCTAATTAATGTTCAAAATCAATTTAAATAAATACTAAAATTAAAACATATTATATATTGGAAAAGTGTTTCTTATAAAAAAATAAGGTTTTGACCAATATATGGTCCAAATATTATATATATAATAGGTTAAAATTTTAATTTATTGTAATATAATCTTAAATTTTATTATCTCCATATTATATTAATCATTTTAAATATATTAATTGAATTTATTTGATATTAATTACACTATATTAATAACACAATTCACTGAAAAAACCCTGTTTTACCACTATCATTGTCATTAACATTGGTTATTGTAATGATAATGTTATGATAAAAATATAAATTAACATTATTACACAATATAATAATATTTTTCTAATATATGAAATCATTTTTTATATATTTAATTTATAAAATTATTTAAAAGTGATATTTAATAATATCAAATGAAATAAGTTTTTAGACTATAATATTACTTATGTTTACCAAGCAATATGCCTAGGGTTTATAAAAACATAATTGTTTGAATTTAATAATTTTACTTCAAAATAAATATTTAGTAAAATAAATTTTCAAAAACATTGAATCAATTATTTTATTTTGATAATGTCATAAAGGTGAGAGTTTCTAGTAAAATTAGTTTTTTTAACTATACACCTAAAAAAATTTATATTAGAAAAGTCATAAAAAATCATAGTAAGATAAAAATTTTATTCTAAATTTAAAATTGATATTAATTTATTTCAAATTTTTTATTTAAAATTAAAATTTTAAATTTATGAATAAAATCCAAAATTATGATAAAACGCTATTTTATAAGAAAATAATTTTTTTGTTCTATTTAAAATTCTCACTCGCATTTCAAATCATTTGTTAATTAAATTATTATTAAAAATTTACCCATATGAAATATATTTTATCATTCTTTATTATATGATTCTTGAAATACAAATGCGTATGACATAAAAATACAATTTTTTAAAAAATATTTTTCTAAAAAATAACTATTTTTTAGTCTTTTTTGGTAAACTAATTGAATTTCATTATTATTATATGTATGATTTATTTTATTTATAAATATAGAAATAATATAGTTACTCATATTAATTCATAAAAAATAAATATTGATGCTTTGATATACATTCATTATTATTTACAATCTATCTAAATATTCTTTTGGTTAGTTTAAGTTCAGTGTATCATGTTGGGAATGTTGGATAACAGAATTATATTATTTTAAAGAAGTATTATATTTAAATATTAGGGTGATACACTATAAAAAATGGAATAGTTTGAAGAAATAATACTATATCAATGTTGATGGATTAAATCAAGGGGTTTCAGTCATAAATTTTCAGATCCTGGTGTTGATTTAAGGTGATGACATCGTATTGGTTTGGTTATAATATTTTTTTTCGTGGGTTGTTTTTGATGACATTTATAAGTGTTTTGAGGATTAGGGTCTAGTTCATGGTTTGAACATAGTTTAAGAAAACCATGTGTGTTAGCCTAGCAAGCTGTACACCTTGATTTTGATTGCTAGAGGAGGGTGAATGACTAGGCTCATAGTTGGTCTGAGCCATGTGGCAATCCCTTATAACCATGAAAATAGTGATAATGTATCACTGAATGGTTGGAATTTTTTTTTCTAAAACTGTCTATCCAAAATATTTTTCTCTTCTATTATCCTATAAATGGATGCCTCATTTTCTCATGGTTTGACCAACCATGCATAAAAACATGGGATAAAAATTAAATATTATAGATTTTTATTTTTTGTACCAAAATTAATTTGAATATTGATACTTCGAGGATTCCTTACCTCTTGATGGTGGAATTTTATGGATCTTTCTATGTTAAATATAGTCATTTAATGGTATGTCACCATTATTTTTCATTCTTTATTTATCATCTATATGTTATCTTCTCTCCTAAAATGTAACCACAAATCATGGTTTTGATGATAGATATGAGGATTTTTAATTGATTGATTTGGGTTTCTTATAGATCCATAATGTAATTGAGGACTATATTATAGAAATTCCTAGTTATTTGTGCATTATTTCGGAATTTTTTGCGTATGTTATCCATTCAATTGATATAGAAATTCTGAATTGTAGTTTCATATATGTTAATTTTTAGCTATGTATTTTTATTATAATATTTAAACCATGGTTTCTGTTGGACTATGGATCCCATGTGATTGATTTTTTTGTGTTTTAAGGTATGTGGTTTTATCATTTGGATTTATTGATTAACCCCCCCATTATTTTTATTTGAACATGGTTTCTAAAAGGGTATGGAATTATGTAATATGGGTTTATTATAGAAATGTTATTTACAATGGAATGATAATTATTTTAAAAAATTGTTTTATTTTTTGAATCATTTATGAAAATGTATTTATATATAGCTGTTGATAATAACCATGGTTTCAAAAAAGATTATGAAGATTCGAAGTTGAAATACCCTTATAGAATTCTAGTGTCAAAACCTGAATATGACCAAGGATGATGTAGGGAGACATCATCATGGTAGAAAACATTCCTCTTAAACCTGATCGTCTAGGGTAATGTGAGATCCAGGTTAACTATGTTATGGAAACAATTCACACTCAAGAGTGTAATATTTACTAGTATACTTGTTTTATGATGGTAATTCGTACACCCTAAGGGTTATTAATCATGATAACGGAACGAAGATCCTCATTAAACTAAAATTTTGGATATTATGGTGTTTTTTTCTAGTTATTATATTTGAAGTGTTTTTTTGGGATTATTAATGAAAATATTCATAAACCTATTCATATGTATGCTTTAAAAATTTTAGAAATGGTTGATAAATCTATACATTTTACTAAACGGTATAGAATTGTTTTTCTTGGTATAATTTTATTTACCTGAGAATAACCATTTTATATTATAATGTTTTATTATCAATCACTTTCCATTATCATACTATGATATATATCTCACACCCCACATAACATATTATGTGTTACTAGATTATATTTGTATTTTATGTGTACAACTTATAATGTTTTAATAAATCAATTTTTTAAAATAAATGATTCAGCATTAAATTATTATACCAATTTTTTACTCTTTTTATTTATGTAATGATATATTGGATATTTGGAAATAAAAAAAAGAAACAAATTTAGGTTCTAAAAGACATTTAGCACCATGATACAATGCATCACAGAGTGATAATGAAATATTGGAGCTGGAACCTAAAGACACATAAAGGCGAATCATGTCGAAGAACATGAAGAAATAACATTTTTCAAATTTTTTAAACAATACCAGATGTTAGATAATCATGTGTAAGTATACGACTTCCATTTTAAGGCATAATGTAATGCACACTATTATAAATAATTACACTCCATGTAAATAATACATGATGTGAATGTCATAAAGAAAAAATTACTTTGGAGAAGCTTCAGTCAAAGCATGTTAAATGACATGTAAGATTTAAACATTGGAAACACATTATAAATACTATATTTATATATACTAGATAGAATGTTTTGATGATTTTATAATTTATTAATCATTTTGGCCACACATTAGTGAGACATCAAAATGAAGAAAGAGACTTGACGATGGATTGATACACACACATGATCCATGTCGCATCTTACCCATTTTTTTTTCCACCACAATTCTTCTTTGAATATTTATACTATTTGTTCTCATCATGTATATAATGATAAATAGTCTTTTCAATGCCATGCCATGTTATAGTAGAGGGAATTTATTCTTAGGGATTATTTTTATATTTAATTCAGGTTTTGGATTACTACTACTCTTTTTATCAATTCCATATTTCTTTATCTCACATTACATTAACATTATTTTAGATTTTAGGATTTTTCTTTTTTAGACCCAAATTAACTTCCAAATTTTGTGTGTGGCTGTTATTGTAAAAGGAATAATTTATTTAAATAAATGTTTCAAGTCACATTTTTATTATATTTCACTTACTATATAACATTTCCAATGGTTCCCTTACATGATTAGTGATTGGTACCCAGACCAAGGATCCAAGAACAAATAGTTTTAAAACCAAACATGAATGAAACTAAAATAAATTGAATCCCTAGAACATGAAACTAAAAATCATTAACCATTTAATTCCACTTCTATTTATTTCAAAACTTTTTCTTATATACATTATATCTCTAATTCTTAACAACCCAACCATTTCAATTTCAATTCCATTTTTTATTTATAGAATATAAAAAACATTTCTGGGTTCGACACTTAGACTACCTAAATTAAACTTTTTTTTATCTATATTTTATATTTCATTAATTATTTTAGCCCTGTAACAAATTAAATACACTTTACGGGCTATCATGTATTTGACACAGTTTTCCTTGAAGGCTTGTATTATGTTTAAAATTATAAATAAATTTCAGAACTATTTTTATTTGTATTTATTGTTTTAAACATGGCTATGTAATTATTTCTATTAAGGTTATAATTAATTTCACCACTACATTGATCATGGTAAAGTATAGATTGAATTTTTTCATATGATGTAGAGTTGGATAGGTCCATATACCTAAAATAAATGGAAAAATAATAGGCAGACTGAATACAACACGTCATGGCTAAATAAACACCACAATTAAAACTCTATATTTGAATGCTTAAAGAATAAAACATACCTTCTAGGTTTTATAATCAACATAGTTTTCTAGATCCACTAGTTATCACAAAATGTTTTTATATGAAACTAGATATCATCAGAATGATATTAAATTTAATCAAATTTGATTAATTTATGCATGAGGATCTGAAAACGCGCATAGGGATATTTCTCAAACTATGCAGTAAATTATAGTTTAGTTATTTTTGCCCAAATGTAGTTAAGTTATGATAGATTTCATTCTCACTAAATAAAAATTTTATGAATTTTATTCCAAGGTTCAATTTTCATTTGATCACCACATAGATTGAGTTGGTGAGAAACATCCATATATAATTCTTCTAACAATCGTAATCAATGAACACTAGGATTGAAAATTGTATATTTAATCAATGTGATGATGAATAACTATATATATCATTGTAAATATTTAAATAATTAACTTGAAAATTTTCCCTTCCTATTATTGAGACATGGCTTTTAATTAAAATATTTTATAATGGATTGTCATTGGAAAACAATTCTGTTGAAGATACTGCATCTTGAGGATTGTTATGAGGAAACCCAAAAGGATATATACGACCTATAAGATGATATGACCAATAACAAATTTCAATGGTAGCATGAAACCACATAAGGATGATGTGAAAACCTACTAGACAACAACTAGATTAAAGCTCAAATGCATTATATTACTATTAAAATTTATGCGAGGATAGATTTCCACAATCCCCATAGTACGCATACAAAAGATGAAAATTATAATTACTTTAATTGAAAAAATATATTTTAGGGATATAAGAAGAAACAACTCCATATACAGGGGTATCAAAAAAGACGACCCAAATTTAAGCTACAAGCACTACATGGTCCCTGGAGTTGATACCAAATACATTCCTTAGATGAAAAATTGAGTATATTTATGACCATTACTTGTGTTGTACTCATGAAAATAAAGGAATAATAAATTATCAAAATATGGATTAATGAATATAGAGAATCATGTCAGAGAAAATGTGAAAAAA
This sequence comes from Viscum album, assembly GCA_963277665.1. Classification (NCBI taxonomy): domain Eukaryota; kingdom Viridiplantae; phylum Streptophyta; class Magnoliopsida; order Santalales; family Viscaceae; genus Viscum; species Viscum album. The sequence continues at coordinate 1,017,119,463 of OY728138.1, read as the reverse complement.
TATAGAAGAAGACTGAGATGATTTTTACTGAGATTTTTAGAACAACACACAGTTGAAAAAATAAATGTATATTTTATAAGAGTAATAACACTTAGTAAAAGACATCTCATGGGCCCCTCTACCCAATAGTTCTGGGTTCATGTAATCACAAGGAAACACACTCTATATGCTAACAAGCCTCTCATGTGCCCCTCTACCCCATTGGGAACTGGCCTGTTCCCAAGGGTTGTCCACCTTGCGCCTCACTGGGGATGTGTGGTGCACAAGTGGGGAGGCCACCCCAATACCTCATTACCCAAAAAAACATATTTCTCATGGGAAACAGGTTAGTTTGTTAATGGTGGTGTCATCCTAACCCTGAGATTCCAGGTTTGAGTCCTCACAAGGAAACACACACTATATGCTAACAAACCTCTCGTGGGCCCATCAACCCCATTGGGAACTGGCCTAAGCCCATGGGGTTTCTACCTTAGTCCTCACCGGGGATGTGAGGTGCACAGGTGGGGAGGCCACCCCAATATCTCGTTACCCAACAACACTTTTTACCCACGGGGAACATGTGAGTTGGTTAAAGGTTGTGGCATCTTGACCCCGATGTTTTGGGTTTGAGTCCTGGAAAGGAAACTGGCACTATCTGCAAAAAACAGCTTGTGGTCCTTTCTACCATGTTGGGAACTGACATAATCACTAAGATTGTCCACCTTGGGCCTCGCTGAGGATGTGTGGCGGATAGGTGGGGAGGCCACCCCAATACCTCATTACCCAACAAAATGTTTACCCGCGAGGCACATGTGAGTTGGTTAATGGGGGTGGCATCCTGACCCCGAGGTTCCGGGTTCTAGTCCACGCAAGGCAACACACACTATATTCTAACAAAACCCTCATGGACTCCTCTACCCCATTGGGAACTGGCCTATGTTCAAGGGTTGGCCACCTTGGTTCTCTCTGGGGACATGCGGTGCGTAGGTGGGGAGGAAACCCCAATACCTTGTTACCCAACAACACATTTTTTGCCCGTGTGACATGGGTGAGTTGGTTAAAGGTGGTGGCATCCTGATCCCATGATTTTGGGTTCGAGTCCTCATAAGGTAACATGAACTATATAATAACAAACCTCTCTTGGGACCCTATAACCCATTGGGAACTGCCCTTAGCCCAAGGGTTGGCCATCATGGGCGTCGCACGGGACGTGGTGTGTGTAGGTGGGGAGGACACCCCAATACCTCATTACCCAAAAACACCTTTTTCCCATAGGGCACGAGTGAGTTGGATAAAGGCGGTGGAGTCCTGACCCCTAGGTTACCGGTTCGAGTCCTCACAAGGAAATACACACTATATGCTAACAAACCTCTCATGTGCCCATCTACCCTATTGGTAATCGGCCTAAGCCCAAGGTTTTTCCACCTTGGGCCTCGTTGGGGATGTGTGGCGCGCAGGTGGGGAGGCCACCCCAATACCTCATTACCCAAAAACACGTTTCACCACTTCGGTGGTGGCGTGGTGGTGAAGGAGTGTGGTAAAAAAACATTATTCATTTATAGGGTCAAGGTTAGAATCCTTGGAGTTCACTTTCAGGGTGAGCCTCTCCCCCGAGATCCACCCATCTTGCTGGGTCGCTCGGTATTAACTAGGTAGGAAAAATAAGGTGTGACCCAATGTTCTGACAGATTACTTTGACAAACCATTATCGATCAGACTGTCACCCTCTGGGACGCTCTGCCCTCTAAGCTAGAAATAGCTCCATCCCCCATTGGGCCTCTACCTTAGTGTAGTGACCTCTTCGTGGGGGATGTGGGTTACCATCTGTGGAGGGTTCCAAAATTCCACACATGGGAATTCCATTATGAATACAGATAACTGAGAACAATAGCTAGGAAATAATTGGATAATATGAATATAAGAATTTAAAAAATTTATATGATGAAAAATAAGAATAATTAAATATTGGAAGAAGAACATATCGTGGATTAACCACCACCCTGCGAACCATGCTTATCATTTAATAAGATGGTTAATCAAGACAAGGTAGATACAAAATTCAGTAAATTTATTGAAATAAATAAAAAATAGAAAATTAATATTTATTTTTCATAATACTATTTCAAAATGACAATGTACTTGATGTTCTTGAAAGAGTTAGTTAAACATAAATTCCTGATGGAATATATAATAAGAATAAAACAATTAATATAATTCTCTATTTTGGTATCAAAGGAATTACCAAGGATTAAATATGGTCTAGGTAGTCTATCAATACATATAATTATTATAGATAATAAATGAGCAAATTATATATGCGATTTAGGTGATATAGTTATTATCATTTCATAAAATACCTACAATATCCTGGGAATGGAGTAATTATAGCCCACGAGAGTACATTTTTAATTAGAAGACGAAACAGTGAAATCCTGAAGAGGACTAATCGAATAAGTTATTATCAAAGCTAAGAATGTTATCATTCATGTGGAATTTTTAGTTCTTGATATGAGAGAATAGAGTACCCCACTTATATTTGGAAGAAATTTTTAGTAACAAGTAGTAAACCGATCGATGTGAAGAGTGGATAGTTATGTTTGCGAGTGGGAAGTGAATAAGTAAGATTCATCAACTATCGATTGATGATGAAATGTGATGTGAAAGAGTATAATTACTTTAGAGAATAAAATATCCTTAATTATGAGTTACCATATGAAGTACAATAAGTACAAGTGGTACTTGTAGTTGTAAAAGAGAATATTCAAAAAAGTGACAACCTGAAAGAGAAGAAAAAAACTCAGACCACCGATTAAGTAAGAGTGAATAACTGTACCTATTTTGAAAATGTCCAATATTCCATTAAATTAATTTATATTGTGTAATAAATTGTGTATCATCCAAATTAAAACCAATAAAGTACTTTTTTTGGAAAAATTAATGTATTTTGAGTTAAAGGGAAGCAATAGACCAATGTTAACCGGACACAACTGGGACAATTCATGGAACCTAACAAGGTATCATATTATCAACCATATGTTACCTGAGCTAAATATGAATGTAGTAAGGTCTATCCAAATGACATTTAAAAAGGGAAATTCTTTTTGGAAATGTGGTTTTTTTTAAATACATTATTTATTTTATAGTTTTTGGACAATTGACTCTCCCCAAATGTATAAAATTATACCAAGATTTTATATACATTCATTTGTTGTTATTTTAAACCCCATTATGAGATAGGTATCATATAAAATCCTGAATAAAAAAACTCTATTTAAAATTTTAATTTTTGAATGGTATTTCATATATTTATTTTTTTAACATCAATTCAAAATTTCATGCCCCTCATTTGATTCATTATTTACTCAACTTAACTATGATATATAAAATGTTTATGATGATTTTCATTCAAATTATTTAAATTTACTTATCAATAATTTTGAATTAAAAATGGGGAAAAGAATTAATAGAGATAAGAATGTGGTTTTTTGATTAAAATGTAATTATTTAGTGGTGCATGTTAATTTTTGTAAAAAAATCATGAGATTTAAGCTACCTATAATTTCTAATATTATAATTAATTGATTTAATTATTCTTTTGGTTTTCATTCAATAGCCTTCCGAACCCATCATTCACATTATCTAGACATTAAATGAACCCAATATATCCATTTCTTCTTTTTAGTATATTTCGTTCGAGACTAAAAATTATTCTCTTTTAGAAATTTCCATTATTCATATCAATGATATTACTGAATAAAATCCCTTTTATTATGATTGATCCATCTTATTCTAACCCATTATCCTTGGACAAACGAGACATAATCAATTATTTATCTTATAGAAGCCATGGTGATCCTTTTTAGGAGATAAACCTTGTTAAAATCCTTTTTAATATATCTTACCATCCACTAAATATATTTCATAATATTTGAAATAATATTTGTGGGGTATATAATTTACATGTTAGAGAAGGATATATTTAATTTAAAGGACTATTCTAGGGGTTTCCATGTGATTTTAGGAGAGGCCATTTATTTTTCATTGAATTTTATTATTCACTACTATTTATAAAAAAGTCAACTAAAAATTTAATTATCAAGAAATTGAAAAATGGGTTGTGTCTTGGGAGGATAAGAAATCATATTTTCAAGATGGATGATCATTTAATCCTCTTTGGTTAAAAGGTTGATGTGGTATTTTTCCAAAGCATACATTAAAAAAAGAATATATGTTTATTAAATCATTGCGTAATGTCCCGGTTCCAGAAGCCACCCAGAGATGCACCATACCCGGTTCGTCACATATCCTTAAGAGAATTTCCATGAACGACAGAGGCTGCCTAATAGTAGTGAGGGCCTTGGGTGTGATAGTGCAGAAACTATTCCCTAATTGGTAGAGTAACATAGCTGAAGTAAAATAGATAGAAATAACGAAAGAAGTAAAACATGAAATAGGTAAATAGAAGAAGTAATAAACTAATGTATCACACACACACATATATATGATGACTGATACAGATTTCTAGGATAGAGTAAAAACATGTAATAATGTTGAAATACAATAATAAACCAATGTACAATAGAAAACAAATAAAATTCTTCCCAATGTCGCAATCCTCATCTTGGTCCAATGATCCCAAGCACCGTAGTAATTATGTACCTAAAGTAAAAGGGAGTTTTCCTTTATCTATACTTATATAAATATATTCTGGTTGGACCAAAAGGAATGACTCAAACAAGGTGTGAGACTAAATCCCAGTAGGAAAAAACCCAGGATCTGTACCTAATAGTTAGTGAATATATATGGTATGATATAATCAAAACAAAGAAGTAAAGAAATAAGTACTCAAAATTAAACAATCATAATGTTTCAAATTCATTCAATTTTCAGATATCATGAAGGCAACTAATCATAACCAAGGAACCCTCTGGAAATTAAACACATTATAACCCCTCTGGTTCATCTTTTGTGCAAACTCTTGGAGGAGGCAATCACCGTCAATTCCCCCTGTAGTCTCATATTAATAACAAAAAAGGCACTCTGGGGAATCCGTCAACATCTAATTACCCTTGTGTCCAACATCGAGGAACTACAAACACTCTGTGGAAGCACTTACTTCCATTCCCCCTATGGTCTCACATCGTAATAGTAAACAGACACTCTAGAGAATCCATCAACGTTCATTCCCCATATGGTCTTCTACACCATGTTCTCACGGCCCTGTGTAATTCAATCGAGCACAATGATATATAACAACCAATGTATACCTTAAGAATACTAGGATGAACAGTCTACAACATAACAACATGTTAGATAAATAATATCACTTCATCCTATCAACACTAGGAATGGAATGTAAGAAGCCTAACGGGCAAAGCAAGACCAAACGGTCATAAAAAATAATAGTATGATAAAGAGATCCATAACATATAAATTAACCTTATTCACATTAAATTGACCTCTACTCAAGCATATCAAACATACCTGGAAAATAACAGGGTAAAAAATGTAAGAACGCAATAACCCGATCAAGAGTATTGGGAAATTTTTGAACATATAACTCGAAGACTATCTATGGAAAGGCACAAACCACCAACCTCAGCGTTGTATGATCAATATAATCTGGATTCATACCTTAAATTGATCCAAAACATGATATATCTACAAAAAAATCTAAAAAGTTCAACCGAGGATAACTCACGAGAGAAGAGAAATCAGGAAATGAGATTCAAGAATAAGAGATAACTCAGAGATGGGATTCCAATGAAACTAATGAAGTTCGATTTAGATAAAAAATGCTTGATCAAGGTCTTGGGGAAGGATCAGTGTCATATGGACGCTCTCTATCAAAGAAGGAAAAGAAGAAGACGCCCCTTCCAATTAAACACAACCCCAATCTTATTAATGAGAAAAACAAAGTACACAAAATGCACTTTAGAAGTACACATCGTGTAATTTCCCTTACTAGACCCCGCATAAGGTGGTCTCTAGGTCACCACACATGGCTGTGTGCTCGGCCATTACATGGACAACACATGACTACTTATGGAAAAAGAGTAGATAACATGTACATATAAGTACATGGTGGGTAGTTTAAAAATTTCTAGAAACTCATGTTTTTCTAAAAAACACTAGAAAAGAGAAAAACATACCTAAAAAGAAGATATGGGTTCTTACAAACATTCCCCCTTAAATATATTTGTCACTGAGTTTCCCAACAAAGGCGACGTAGAAGAAGAATCCTCAAAAAGATCTAGTCACTGTGATCGTACATCAGACTCCCTCTCTCAGGTCTTGTCCTCTACTCACCCGTGCTGCCTTAGCACATGCACGAGAGGAATAGAAATCCCATAGAGAACATTCATAATTCGATCAAAAATCTGGATATGATTCTCCTCAAATGAGGCATCCACCTATAACTCAACTTCATTGTGTTAAAAAACATGAGATAGGTTTGAGAAGTAACGTCAAAGATGGGAAATATGGAAGATGTCATGCATAGCCTGATACCTCTGAGGTAACTACAACCGATAGGAAACTGGAAAAACTCTCTCCAACACCTCAAATGGACCAACATAACTCATTGAAAGATTACTCTGCCTCATAATCCTTCTATGTCTCATCCTTAGTGTGACACATAGGAAAAACCAATCTATGACCTCGAACTCTAGAGGTCATCTCTGTCGATCAACATATGACTTCTATGAATATTGTGTAGTAGCCATCCTCTACCGAATCAAATCTATCTGCATTGTGGTCTCCTGGACAAGAAGAGGCCCATCATAGCTACCTCTCATACCTCTATCAAGAATAATGATGATCAGTATGGTCTACCGTACAAAGACTCATAAGGTTCTATCTGAATAGTTGCTTGAAAATTATTATTTTAGAGAAACTCCACAAGAGGTATGTGATTCTCTCGAAAACCAACAGAATCCAGGATACATGCTTGAATCATGTCCCCAAGCACTTGAATGGTACACTCGGACTCTCCATTTGTCTGGGGAAGGTATGTCTTACTAAAAAGTACATGTGTACCCAAAGCCTTATATTATCCCTACTAAGCCTAAGAAGTAAAATGGGTGTCTCTCTCTGAAACAATGGAGAGTGGAACTCCATGTAAACCTAGAATCTCTCAAATGTATATCCTTCCCATCTCATCAAAACTGAAGGTCTCCTTGATTGACAACAAATGAGAAACCAATGTGAGTTTGTCAATGAAAACCCACACAACTTAGTTCCCTCAAGGCGACCTCAGTAAACCGGTCACAAAATACATCACAACATCATTAAACTTCCTATCGAGAATGGGAAACTACTGTAAAAGCCCTATTGGTCATTGATGCTCCGCCTTCACCTAATGATAGGTGGAACACCTCATGAAGAAACTAGCAACATCTCTCTTCATACATGGACACCAATACATACTGTGTAGATTATGATACATCTTCGTGACACTATGATGAACATCTCAAACTGAGTAATGATAGTATCAAATTAGCTTCTCGTGTATGTCCGTTGGCACCCATACCCTCCCATGAAGATGAAGAATCTCATCCTCGCTTATGGTCCATCCAAAAATATGGTATTCTCCTGAAACATTTCCCCGTAGGACCAGGCCTTCTGAATCTGATAGCTACCTTATTCGCACTTGATCAAGTAGAATCGAGGTAACATCTACAGATGAAATAAATGTCTTTCCCTGCATTTTTTCACCTCTAGATGCATCTTAGAGAATAGAGTCATAAGTTTCAACTCACTTCTAGACTTTTGAACTCCCTATATATGAGACCTCATGCTCAACGAATAAGCCACACTGTTTCCCTTCCCATGCTTTTATGGAATCTCAATGTCAAAGTAATGAAGGTACTCACCCACCTTTTCTCTCTCAAATTATGATCATGTTGAGTTAATATATACTTGAGACTCTTGTGGTCTGTGAAAACCAAAAAATTCTCTCCCGGAAGATAATGTATCCAACAGCGTAAAGCTTGAACAACTATATCTAACTCGAGATCGTGCATCGGGTAGTTCCTCTCACGAGGCCTCAACTGCTAAGACCTGTATACAACAACCCCTTCCCCATGCATAAGCACTGCAACCAGCCCAATACCTGATGCATCATATAGAACAGTATAGCTCTTTCCAGAAACTGGCAACAATAGTATCAATGCTGAAGTCATCCTCCCTTTCTTCTCTTGAAAGGTTGAATCACAAGATTAGAACCATAAAAACCTTTCACCCTTTTTAGTCGGGCCCATTCGTGGTGATGCTAAGAATGAAAGACCTGTATGAAACTTCTATAGTAACCAGCTTACCCTAGAATACTCCGTAACTCAAATACATTCTTATGCTCCACCTAAGAAACTACTACTCTCACTTTTTCTGAGTCTACTGATACTCCTGTCTCTAATATAACATGAACCAAGAAGTGAATATGGTCCATAAAAATGGTATTTTTGATATCTTTTCATATAATTTATTCTATCTCAGTGTACTCAAAACGATATCAAGATATGTGGCATGGCCGTGTCGATTGTGAGAATACACCATGATATCATCCATGAAGACTACTACAAAATAGTCCAATTATGGATGGAACACTCAGTTAATTAGTTCCCTAAAAACTATAGGAATGTTTGTCAGACCAAATGACATAACCACATACTCGTATAGACCATACCTGCCCCGAATGGCTGTAAGAGGTACATCTGATGGTCTAACATGAAATCGATGGTAGCCTGATCTCAAGTCAAACATTGAGAACACCCGAGCTTCTCGATGTTGATCAAAGAGATCATCAATATTTATCAAGGGATATCAGTTCTTGACTATAAACTAGTTCAAAATCTGATAATACACACAATGTCTAAGGGTATTGTCTGCCTTCTTCTCAAACAGGACATGTGAACACGAAGGAGAAGTACTGGGTCAGATGAAATTTTTTTCCTCCAACTCCTCTAACTGCCGCTTGATCTCTTGTAACTCTAGTGTAGTCTTTCTATAAGGACTATTGGACACTGGTTCCACTCTTGGAACAAGCTCAATCAAAAATTCCACCTCTTGTTCTGGAGGAAAACCTGAAAATTCATGTTGAACGACATCCTTGAAACGATCCACCCCTAGAGTAAAGTCCATCAATGAAGTCCCCTGGTCATCCAGAAAAAGACTAGAAATATGGGTTGTAACTCCTACCAACCCATGGTGCTGGGGTCCCACTCTACTCGGATGGATATCCCATTCACCCTTGTGATGAATCGATCCGCCCTCTGGTGATGTGAAACTCAACCCATGACGATAATAATTGACAACTTCCTGGAAGGGAACTAACAAGTCCATTCCGAGAATGACATCATAGAATTTCATATCTAGGACATAAAGGTCCTATAAGAACTGACACCCACCAACCTTTAGAGGGCACTCCTTGCACTGTCATAAACTATCCATTCTTGTCCCCAACAAAGTGTCTAGCATCAAGATATCAATAGAAGAATAGATACAGAGTCCAAGACTCACCAAAATTGAAACAGATATAAAACTATGGGATGACCCTCTATTGAAAAGAGAATATGCTAAAACTAAGGCAACAATGATCATACCTTGTAATGTTGAGTGTTAAGGATCCTTCTCCATTGCAGAAGTCTGATCTGCACTGCCGCCCTGCGACCCTGCCTGACTACACTTAGTTGATTCACCCTGTTGTCCCTCAATGCTGGGAGACTGGCTACCATGACCATAACCTCCAACATAGCTTGAGTGGCCGAAATAAATCCAGTTCCCTAATTGATGAGAAACTGGTGGTGTTGATCCTTAACACAGAGTCATAGATTAACCCATGTCACCAGCTGCTGTTGAGAAGAACTGACAGAAGCACTGAAGATGACCCATCTTACCTCATGTTCAGCACTCCACTGGATACCTCAGGCAATGGGTCCTTGTATGACTGCTCTTTGTACACTGGTATCACACCACCTGGCTACTAGAATAAGTGTCCCTCCTCCTCGGATCTCTACGCATATAATCCCTGCGGTGCTTCTTACTATTAGTATGAGGGATACCAAATCCGGATGTCAATCCTCCCTAGCTCAGAACTCCAGAATCCCTCAAATTGTACTGCATGATTAGAACCCAGTTGCCTATAGAAGTGATGGAAGTGATCCTGAAGATGGTAACCTATGATTAAAGGCCATTCCTGATACCATACTCAAACATTATTTCTAGAAATAACTCATCACCTCCTAGAATAGGCGTGAAGCGCTGCAACTTTGTGAAGCAAGAAGAATACTTCATTATAGAAAGATTAACCTGCTCCAGACTCATGAACTCTCGGGCTTGATCGATAATAATGGCCTTTGGGTAGAAGTAGTCAGGCAAGGAATGCTATAACTCATCGCACACCATAACCTGGTGGCATCCTACCTATGAGATCACATTCCACCATAACTTCGCGGAGTATCGAAGCATATACATAGCAAGATTCACCCTTTTCTCTAGAGGCAGCTTCAGATGCTCGAAGATTGTTAGCATGGACTCTATCCATGACTCTATAGCTTGGGGTCCTCCATCCCCTGAGAAAGTGGGTGGATGATGCTACTGAAAGACCCACGTCAGTTCTGCCATAGAGGGGGCTTGATGCGGTACTCCTCGGAAGGTCTGCATAAACCCCATTAAGCTCTCTCAGAACAGTGTGTTAGCACCTATGTCCAGAATGATGGATTGTACCAAGACTGGCACAACTAGATGATCTGCTTGTTGTTCCTAATCATCCATATCCAGTGACTGATCACTGCCATGAAACTTGTGGACAAACAATGGACGTCTCGGTGGCATGACTTTTCAAGGTCAAGTGCACACCTTAGATCAATATCAAAAATGGATGAAAAATAGAAGATTGAGATGTGAACAAGAGGAAGAAAACATTCATTATTTCATAACACAGATTCATGGCATGTATAATGACTACATGGAATGATCCCTTAAGACTTAACATGTGTGTGTACTTCTTCCAACCAAGGTCATGTTACACCCCTTACACACGACGTGTTTTCCTAACACATGGAGTGTACTTGAATCCTCTTCCCCTTCCCGAGTTCTTCTACATGGTTAAGCCACAAGGTTCTACTAGAATAAGACTACCCAACATGTTATTGTCAGACACGACATGTACCAGACAAACCTCAAAGACCCGTGTTGTTAGTCATACGGATTACACGGCTCACTCAACATGGCATGTTTGTTCCAGACACGACGTGTACTGGAATGGTTTCACCGACCTGTGTTGATCGCTACACGATCAAATACCTGGGTTACACTAAACATCATGTTGAAAAAAGAAACATGTTTATAACTTATTCTTTCATTCATTCATGTAGTTAGTCACACGAGTGGACAAAAGGTCTACACAACATGACACATACAACTAGTACATGGCGTGTTCCCCCAATGATATTTCAACACCATGTCTCTACCCAAAAAGCCAGTGACACGGTTAGAGACTACATGACTTGTACATACAATACACCGACTGTACTCAATAAATAAAATTCCTTCCTAAACTAAAGGACACATAGCAAGCATTCATCATTAAACTATGTGTATTATCAGTTATTCCACATAGTAAGCCTTAAAAACTACTCTGGAACCCATAAAAACACTTAAACGAATATTAAAGTGCCAAATTTCGATTCGTGAGGCCTTCACTCCCCACGAATCAAATCATGGAAGCTTATACATGTCATATACAATGATAAAAGTGTAATAATCCACCAAATTATTATACATGAGGGCCTATAACACCTCAATAACCAATGTTTGGCATTAAATCAAATGAAAAATTACACAACCAATATCTAATAAAAAAGCTGTTATTATATCATGGAATATATCATAAAATTATGCATATCTAACACAAACTCTATCAAAACACCATTAAATCTCTAATGCACCCTAAATAGCATGGTAGGAATGTATGACATGATATTTTTAACAAGTGCATATATGATGCATGATATGGCATACCCTCATCTCATCGGGTTACAAAAAAAATAGAACTTTAATAATATCAATGATAATAGTATAAAACATGTGAGTCACACAATGGGGAAATCAAATCAACTATAAAATTGCAAAACCTGAAAAATTGAGAAAATGAGGTAGATTGGATTTTCCCTATATACGTGTTAGCTACTACCAGGCACAACTTATTACTATGTACCTATTCCTTCCTATCCCAAGATATAGGATATAAACAGCATGTCATGATGAAAATAATCCCTCTGATATCACTATATAGGGTCCTGGTTCTGAAATCTTCCCAGACGTTCCCCGTACCTAGTTGGTCACATGGGATCAAGCGCATTTCCCCGAACGCTAGAGGCTACCATCTTCTATTGAGGGCCTTGGGTGTGATAGTGGGAAAACTATGAACTCATTGGAAGATTAACACAGAAAGAAGTAAAATAAATAGCAATAGCAGAAGTAGTAAAACATGCAATAGGTAAACAATGTAAGTAATAAACAACTGTATTACACACACAAACACACACACACACACACACACACACACATATATATATATATATTATGCATGATTCATATGTCTTGGAAAGAAGCCAAGAAATTAACAATGCTGGAATACAATACTAAACCAAAGTAAAATAGAAAACAAATAAAATTCTCCCCAGCATCGCAAGCCTCAACTTGGTACCATGCTCCCCATCTACGCAGCAATCAAGTACCTAAAGTAGATGGGCCCTTTCCCTTATCTATACCTGCAAAAATATAATCTATTTGGGACCAAAATAATGCCCCAAAGAAGGCGTGAGACTAAATCCCAGTAATAAACTACCCAAATATCCATTCCTAACAGTCAGTGAATATATATGGTTGGCTATAATCAAAATGAAGTAGTAAACAAGGAAGTAATCAAATTTAAACAAAATAATAGTTTCAAAATAATTCAAATTTCAGATATCAAGTAAGCAGCTAATCATAAGCAGGGAACCCTCTGGGAAGTACTCAAAACCTAAACCCTCTGGTCCAACTAAAACAAACACATGCAACCCTATGGGAAGTACACACATTATAACACCTCTAGTTCAGCTTTTGCATAGACTCTCGGAAGAAGCACTCACCGTCAATTCCCCATATAGTCTCGTATCAGTAACAAAAAGGTTATCTGGGGAAGCAGTCAATTTACAATTACCCCTATGGCCCGCATCGAGGAACTACAGACACTCTAAGGAAGCACTTACATTCATTCCCTCTATGGTCTCACATCGTAATAGTAAACAGACACTCTAGAGAATCTCTCAACATCCATTCTTCATATGGTCTACTACACCAGGTTCTCACAGCCCAGCACTAGTTAATCGACCACAACGATATATAACGGTCAAAGTATACCTCAAGAACTACTTGGATAAACAGTATACTACATAATATCATGATAGATAAATAAAATCACTCCATCATATCAACTCTAGGAATGGAAAGCAAGCATCCTAACATGCTAAGAAAGACCAAATGTTCAGAAACAATAAAAGCATGGGAATAAATCTATATCATATAAATTAACCCTATTCACATTAAATTGACCTCCAGTCAAGAATATGAAACCATAGTAGACAAATAACAGGGTTAAAACCGAAAACATGCAATACCTCGATCAAGGGTATTGGGCACGTTTTCACATATAACTCAAGGACTATCTATGGAAAGGCAAAAACCACCTACCTCAGTGTTGTATGATCAATATACTCCGTATTTGGCCCATGGATCAACCTAGAATGTGGTAGATCTACAAAAATGTATAAAACATTCAACTTAGGATAACTCAATATAGAAAAGAAATCAGGAAACAAGATTCAAGAAAAAGCGAGAAAACAATGATGCGAATCCAATGCAACTAACCGAGTTCAATTTGGAGAACAGATGCTAGATCAAGGGCTCTGAAAAGGATCCGTGTCATATGGATGCTCTCTATCAAGGAAGGAGAAGAAGAAGATGCATCTTCCAATTAGACGTGACCCCAGACCATTTAATAAAAATAATAAAGTACCCCATGTTTAATTTATAAGTACACAATGTGTACTTTCCCTTATAACCGGCCACAACATAAGGTTGTCTCTAGGTCACCACACAGAGCTGTGTGCTCAGCCGCTATACGACCACCACATGGATACATACGGAAAAAGAGTACATAGTATGTACTTTTAAGTACATGGCGTGTACTTCAAAAATTTCAAGAAACTCTTATTTTCTCTAAAAAAACAAAAACGAGAAAAACATACCTGAAAAGAAAATTTGAGTGCTTACACATTGTGCTTATATGTATCCTGACCACCCTTTAGGAGTATTGGAGGGAATAACGAAATTACATTTTTAAAGGAAGATATTTGTTTACTGTGTTTGTATATATAATTTAAAATGTTTTATATTCAATCCTAATTTATAGAGATTTAGTTTTTTAAGATAATTTTCACATAAAACCTGAATCATGAGAATAATTTGATCCTTAATTGTGAATAATTCAGTATTATTTGTGAAATCTGTATTTATATAGTAAAGATTTTAGATTAATTTAAGCATATGATAAGTTATTTTTGTTGTGGTATGTGATGAAATCAATTATAAATTGTGCCCAAAAAATGTAATATATATTAATGATGAATTGAAATATTATAATGAATGATTAAATATAAATTTTTATTTCAAAATTATAAAAATAAAATACTCGGTTGATTTTTTTATTTGAAAAGTGAGGTGTTGAAGAATTTTTATCTATGGTGCTTGGAATTTTATGTTTCCATGTGATCAAATATTTTTATCTATATTTAATTTAAATCATGTTATAGTGAATGTTATTTGTATTTTATTATGATTTTATCCTTAAGAAAACTCTACATTCATGTGTGAGGGTATTTCACAATTTTATTTTATGAAAACATTTTAGGGTATATTAATAAATCTATTTTTGGTAATTTTTTTATATTTATAATTTTAGTACTTTTTAACTTGTATTGTATTCAATAAAATTATACATTGGACATTAGAAAAAGAGAGAGATGAATTTAGCATCTAAAAGACACTTACCATCAGGATGTGAAGCATCAAGTCGTGAGACAAGAATATTGATGCAAGAATCCAAGAACACATGATGGTAGATCATGATATATAACAAGAAGGAATAATGGTTTCACATCATGTAAGAAATATATATGATGTGGGTTCATTAGAAGAGAATCCACCACCACCATTAAAATCCATGTAGTAACTCATTCTATGATAATCTAATAGACCCCATGTAAAAATTATATGATGTGAAAGTATCAACTAAAAAAGGACTTTGGATAACCTAACATTACTGCATGTTACATGATGATTAAAATTTATGCATCGTGAACCTATGAGAAACACTAAATTTAGATAAGTCAAAAGGGATGGATTTTACCCTATGTGTTTTTATTATGCCTTTTGGATTCACAATAGTGAGATATCAATACGAGTAAAGATGCACAATGATGGCTAGATAGACATTCATGATCAAGAACCCTGCTTCACTCCCTTTCTTCACATACATTCATCCATGGGTATTTCTGTTTCTCACTCCCATGATGTCTAGCATGATTGATTAGTCTTTTCTTTTTCTGTTGATGCGATTGTAAGGGGAAGTGCATCTTGGGGATAATTTTTATTTTTCATCTTTTATATTTTTTTGAATCTATTAATCAATTCCATTAATCTTATTCTCATATTGAATGAACATTTTATCTAATTTAAGGAGTTTTATTTTTCTCTAATCAATTGGATGTCCATGTTTTTTATAACTTCAATAAAATCCAGGATGGTTATGATTACATAAGGGTTTGGGGTCATGTAGATTTATTATTTCACTTAGTAGATGAACATTCCAATGGTACAATAACAAGATTACTGTAGGAACCATGAACAAGGCCCCTAGATGTCATAGTTCTGACAAAAAACATGGGTGAACCCATAATCAATTGAATACCTATAGAATGAAGCTCAAAATAACTATACCTAGAATGCATGACCTATTTATTTAGAAACCTTCTCTTTTCTTAATATTATATCTCTTTATAATAAATGAAATAATTAATATTTCAATTTCTTAAATTAATATGTAACATTCATAGTGTACTTGTGCTTTGGTCAGTCAAACTAGAACAGTTCCACACATTGTAGTTAGTTTTCCTATCTTTTATTATTTATTAAATTTAATTTTTCATATAGAAAATTAATGACACCCTATGTGATATCATATATTTGTATCTTTTTCAAGGATTATTTACAAATTTTAAAGTTAATTAGTAATTTACATGATTTATTTTCATCTTAATTCATTATATTACACATGGTTATGTGAAGATAATATTTCATGTTCATATTAATTTCCCAACTATTTATCTTGTGGGAAATAAAAGTTCAATAATATTTCATAGAAAACAGAGCTCGATAAGATCTTACACTAGTAGATATTGGACAAATAAGAGGATGAACGGAAATAATAGGTCGTGCCTATAGAATTCCCTTAACCACAATGTGATATGAAATCTCTTTTATATTTTGATAGACCATTAGGGATGCGTATTCGACATAGTATTCTGGTTCCTCTAGTCATCATGCAACATTTTGTGATAACATTTTCTATCATCCAGATGATACAAAATTCAACCCAATTTACAATATTTAAAGAGGAGGATCCAAAAATTAATATAGGGTGTTTTATCAAACTACATGACACATGAAAATTTAATAATATTTATACTAATGTTGTTAGGATATTATTTTTTATATTATCAATAAATGAAAAAAGATCCTTATAATGGATTCAGGGGATCCCTTCTCATTCCATCACTACAACAGAGGAGTTAGTGAGGTACTTTTTTTAATTCTTCTCACCATCGAAATAAATGAACATTAGGATAGAAATTTTTAATTTCACCCAATTTTAGGATCATTATTTTTATTTGACTTGGGATAGATTTAAATAATTAACTAAAAGATGTCCCTATTAGGGTATTGAGAAATGAATACCAATTCAGAAAATTTTTAATGGTTTTAATACATATATAGGTCCATTGTAGATGCATTATCTAAAGGATCATTGATGAGAAAGTCACCGGAGGAGAGAAGAAACCATTTGGATGATATGTATTCCAATATATTTCAGTGGAAGTCCAAAACAACCCCAAGATGAGGGGTAAAAATGGTGTAGAATAACTGGATGTCTAATCAAATGGATTCTATGTCTATGAAAATCGAAACAATGATGGAATTTCACAATTACATAAGTTTCTGTACTTAAGATTAATATTATATAGATTTTAATCATATAAAATTTTTTTGGGTATATAGTTAGAAATTACTAAAAGTCTAAGGGTATTAAAAATTACCATATGGATTTTAGCAATAACCACTAACATGTCCATTACTATTAAGCTATGTCAATTCCTTGGAAGGAAAATTTTCTACAGTTATGGATATTATTGTGTATTCACTCAATGAAATATAGTAATAATAAATAAACAAAAAATCTAGGTAATATAATTTGTGGCATCAATTTGGACCAATTATTTAAATTATTAGAGAAAGGATTTGGGGAGTCCAACGAAGAGCTAAAAAAATCTAAATGCAGAATTAAATAAAATTTTTAAGAAAAGTTGAAATTTTTCTAAGAACAATCCCAATCCAAGCTGTAGAAAACAAGAACATGAGGTCTAGAAAGAAATTGAAGAGATCAAAAAGAAGAAAAAAGGAAAAATCTAATGAAGAACAATTAGTTGAAGAACAACCGCCATGAGAACCATGACCTCCATTTCCAATGATATGTATACACAAAGAGGTAAATTTGGTGAAAAATTAATATATTTGGAAATTAATTATTAATTTTCAAAACCCCTTTAAAATATTTAAATATACTAAATGTTCATGATAAAGTTAATGATGAACAAAAGAATGATGGAAGATATTAGAATAATAAAATTATAGGGAGAATGATAAGTTGTGGTATTAATGGATTTACCAAAAAAGTAAAAGTATTCATATTATTTTGAGATAAATATCATTATGGGAGCTAATAAAGTTGGACATGATTTATATGATTTGGTTTTCAAAATTACTATCATGTTAAACCATACCTACAAGAGTCTGGGAATATAGAAACTGAATCCCATTATAGTAATTGATTAATTAGCACACTCAATTGTAAAAACCTCAATATGAATAATTAAGAAATTATAACCAATGTTATTGTTTTTATCATTCATGTGGAAATTTTTGTGATCAATATTTATTAATAGTGGATAATTATTTTTCTTTGGAGACCATTTCTAGAAACTGTACGATCACTGATCAATTTTAAAAATGGAGAGATATGTTTAAAAGTGTGAATAAAAAAAGATTCAACATTCATCAAGTGATGAATAACTTTGTAGGAAAAGAGAATAATGAGTTTGGAGTAGACAAAATACCAAAATATTTGGGTCTAATTGAATTAGAAGAAGTAAAAGAAGTATATTTTATTATACAAGAGAATATTAAAATTAAAAACATACAATAAAAGAAGGAGAAGATAATGTTTCAAAACATTAACATGGGAAAACAAATAAAATATACCCAGTTTCAAAAAGGATTATAGGTATGAATGTTATATGACCATCCATTCAGTTCATTGGGATTAAGGAATAAATAGAGGATTGGATCAATGAAAATCAGTGGTGAGCTTATATTAGGATGAAGCATGAAGTTTAGAGAGAAATGGAAGAGACCATAATTTGTGGACATTATACAAATGAGACTATTCATGGACATTGTAATGGATCAGACCTCTCTGCCCCATTGTTTTGCCGAAAAGAAGGCCATGAAGTGTTCTAGAGGGTAAAATGGACTTTTCCCACACCTTTCAGAATTTTGAAACTACACGCCGTGAAGTGAGAGTACACACCATGTACCACCTCGCCGGGTATACCACGTGTTGAAGCCGTGTCCTTGACATGTTAAATAAATGAGTACATGTCGTGTAGCCCATCCTACACGTTGTGTAGTGTCTCCCCGCGTATGTGTTACCCTCAAACCGTGTGTTGACCGGTCAACGACTATGTGCCGTGTTGAAGCCGTGTCCTTTCAGTGTGAAAAAAATGAACACACACCATGTAGCCCATCCTACATGCCGTGTAGTCCCTCCCCGTGTATGAATTGCCCTCAAAACGTGTGTTGACCAGTCAGTGACCGTGTTCCATGTCGAAGGCCGTCTTGGAAGCCGCGTGGCAACCGTGTGAAATGGCCAAGTACACGCCATGTACTAGGAAGTACAAGCCATGTACTTTAGTTTTTCTCGCCTATAAAAGGAGGGGCGCTCTCCTCCTTTTCAAAGCATCCCTATCCTCCCCATTCCTTCGAGTAGAGCTCTCCCAAGAGACTCCAAGGCTCTCTTCTTCCATAACTTCTTCGTCCGAGCTCAGATTTAAGATACGTCAGCGGCCACGGGATCGTAATGACGAGGCAGAACTTCTGAGCTTGGATATGTTGTCTTCCCTTTGGTCTTTCCTTCACAGCTTCCACCCGAAGAGGTTTTGTCAGGATTTGAAAGAAGCGACGGATGCCGACGAACGTCTTCTAAAGTTGACCCAGGGGAGCATTGTGATCAGAACCTATAGAGGTAGGGAACTTACCTTCGTCTCTCTAAATTGTGCATCTTGCGGGGTGGGTGTCCTCTTGTTTACATGAAACATTTTTGAACCTGTTTAATAAATATAATAACTGGCTTAATGAATGGGGATGGGGAAGTTATTATGTTTATCCTTATTTATCCTATTGTTATTGAATAGTCTTATTCCTACTGAAAATCATGGTCGTTGGGGGCCTTTGAGTGCGCAAATAAATGTTTCCCTATCTTTCGAGACCATTTATGGATGGAAACTTTTTTGAATGTGGGAATTGGTTAATCACGTAATGTTGGCTGATTAAATGAATAACCAGAACCCTCATGTGTCACCCCGGTAGAAAAAAACTACAATAATAAACATGAGGGTGATGGTTGGGGTTTATTTATGTGAAGGGGATGTTTTTTGGGTTGTTGTGGATCGGGTGAGCTGCGGGGATGCAGTTGGCTTGGTTGTGGGTTGGCGTGAATTCTATGTTGGTGGTTGGAAGCATGGCTGCATGGATGGGTTTGAATGTGAACTAACTATGGGTTGTGAATAATAAATAAAAGTGGAAGAGTTAATGAATGATGGGTCATGGTAATAGAACCGGAATAATAATCAATGGGGCTGGTTGGTTAATGAGAAGGGACTTGTTTTTGTTTCTTGTGTTTTCCTAACTCGATTTTTGGATGGCAGGGATATGTTTTAGAAACAATTGATATAGATGGTTGTGTAAAATTGACCAGTAGTTAAGGTACTAATAAACTAATTCTGTTGAAACTTGAAAACCTAAATGGGGTTGGGGTTGTTTGTTGTATGCATGCTTCGACATAGTAGTGCCAAGGCACATTCTCAGTTTCTCTGTTTAGAAGCCATAGGTTGGGCTGTGTGTTTGGTATATATATATATATCTGTATCTTTGTGTTTTTTTTCACCCCACCAATGTTTAGCACTTAGTTCCAAACAGTCCCATTTCATTGGAGAGGATGTTTTCCCCCTTTGTTAGTAGCTCCTTCCATCTCCTTCTTCCATAGTCTGTGATAGATTGAGGTGAACTTACACCTAAGACTCTTTAGGTAGGTTTCAGTTGGGGTAGTTTTAGCCCAAGACACTTTGGGAAGGTTTAAAATTTCCCAAGAATCTTCGGGATGTGGCCTAGGTGTGTGCAGATGTGATATGTGGTTGAGAGGCCCAGGTATGTGCGGGCGGGATATGTGGTTGTGAGTCCTAGGTGTGTGCGGTCGGGATATGTGGTTCTAAGGCCCAGGTGTGTACGAGTAGGAAGAGTGTGGTTGCGTCAGGATGTTCACCATTAGGAAGAGCAGCTAAATCATGGGAAATGGTGGGATGGTACCCAATACTCTTGTTCTTATATACTACTACTTGTTGTTTTGTGTTTTAGTGAGTGTGGATGGTGAGGTTGGGTGGATATAATTCCTTGATAGGTTTTGGATTCTTCTGTTGCTCTCACAGGACATTAGGATGTCTCCCCACTTGTGCCCGAGAGCTTTAGGATTCCCTACTGAGTATACTTGTATGCTCACCCTACGTTTACCTAAAGGTTTCCAGGAGGACTACCAGGGCCATGCGGGACCCTTCTAGTCGGGACAGTTGGAGTTGTTGTAGTTTTTTGTACTCTTGTTTCTTGTGGTATTGTTCTTTTAAGCATTCATGTACTTGTACTTTGATTCAGAACTGTTTAAACATGCATGTGGGATTTGTTTGGGTTTTTTTAATTGTCCCTTTTTTCCTTTGGTGTTTGACTCATCCTATTTCCCGATCTTAAATAATAAAAATGGCAATGCCTCTCATATTTTTGAAAACTCATACCCTTGGTTCTAGTTGCCACTCCAAGTCCTACTGGAGGCGGGACTCGGGGGTCATTATCTCCCTTTCACCTTTACCAGCTCAGGAGGGGCATCTTTGGTGTGAGGGGGTTGTGACAGAATGGTATCAGAGGTGTTGGTTGAGAGATAGGATGGAGTCTAGAGTTAGGAATAGCGATTATTTCATAGGATGTTAGGGAAACAATTTTGGATGATCTTGTTGCATGACATAAGCTAGTGAAGACCGACTAGGACACAGTATTTTAGGGCCCCCCTTTATTATATGAAAGGACTCTCAGCTTACTGAATGACCAAGTAAGACTACATTGATTGCAGGGTAGAGAGCCTAGGAAAGGTACATGCATCATGATGTTTGTTTTTTACTTGATTTGGGTGTTCTGAGAAAGAAATTGAATAAAATGATAAAATTAAACCTTGAGAAATTTCCTTACTACTTGGGATTAGGCGATCTTTGTTTACCGTACAGCTGTGACACCTGGACGTCGTCCCAGGGTGGCTCAGATAGCCGAGGCCCATCAGATTCAGGTGGTTGATCAATTGAGGAGTGACTGAGAGGAGGAAGATAGCCAGTGGTAGAAGACTCTCCATTCTTTCCAGCGAAAAACCCTCAAGAAGTAAGAGGGTAGTACATCCGATATGGAGACAGAGGGGTGGATTGAGGATATATGGATAAATTTTACTTTGATCTATGCTCCGAGGGAGTACTGGGTTTCTCTAGCAGTCAGTCAGCTGAGAGGTACAACACATCAGTGGTGTACGCTCTACCTCGGAGAGAGGACAGAGACAGAGGTTCTGTGGGCTGACTTTGAGAAGGAATTCCAAGAGGAATTCCTTTCTTCCATGATCAAGGAGGAGAAGCGGAAGGAGGTTATCTCCATTCACTAGGGGAGTATGTCAGTATGAGAGTTGGGGATCAAGTTCAAGGATCTTCTATGCTTTGCTCCAGATCTCTTTTCGGATGAGGAGTCTCGGGCGAGACGTTTGGAGGAGGCGCTTCGTCCTTGGCTTCAGTATGTTGTCACCCCATTTACTCTTCCTACGTACTTGGCAGCATAGAATAAGGAAGAGATTGTATAGAGGATGCACTCCTAGGGAGGTGAACCATGAGAGGGGATCCAGCCGGGATCATTGAAGGGGAAGGCAGTTAGCAGCAGGTGTCATGTGACAGGACCTTCCAGGTTCAGGCTAGTAGGGAGCATTCCCCACTAGTTCCAGTTCAGATCTCCGGGTCCTCGTCCCTTTTTCATGAGCCCAGGACCGAAGTGTTTCTCTTGTGGAGGATTTAGGAACATTCAGATTCAGTGACCGACCTGAGCTCAATAAGTTGGAGGTGGGCAGGTTCAGCGCTTGCCTCAACAATAGCAGTTTCTGGCAAGGCCCTTCTAGCAGCAGCAGGACCCTGCTCCTCCGAGGGAAGTCTTTAAAGGAGGAGGCCGACCTCAGGGTTCTCCTCAGGGACCACGATCAGGACATGGTTGGGGAGGTGGATGACATCAGAGAGGCATAGGAGCTGGGAGTGGACAGTTGTAGGAAAAAACGTTGACAGCTCTGGCAGGACCAGAGGTGTTATGAGGTACGATTTGTTTGTTCAAAACTCTCATTTCTGCTTTGTTCGATTCAGGAGATTCACACTCCTTTGTTTCTCCCGTTCTAGCCCATGTGTTGGGTGTATATGTAGACAGAATTTCCGTACCCCTAGTGCTGAGTACACTAGTTGGAAGCCAGACCAGCATATCTTGTGTTTTCCGGGGATGTGGGCTGACGTAGGGACCATATAGATATAGTGGGGACCTTTTTTGTTCTACAGATGCAGCCATACGATGTCATCCTAAGCATCGACTGGTTATTTTCTGTTAGTTTCATTATCGACGTCTTCCAAAGAAGGGTCGTGTTCTCCGACGTGGATGGGCAGTGTGTATATTTTGTTAGAGAGAGGTGCTACCAGGTGGGAAGCTATCATGTGAAGCCTCTTCTTTACATGTTAGGTGGGTTATCAGTGGTTTCAACTGATATAGAGAAGATGGATGTCCCAGAGGTTGTTGGGGAGTTCCTCGATTTTTTTCCTGAGGAGGTTGTGAATCTATCTCCCTGACGTGACGTTGAGTACGGGAAAGACTTACAGCCTGGAGCCTCTCCGATTTCTATGGCCCCTTATCGGATGGAATCTTCGGAGTTGCGGGAGTTATGGATTCATATTGACGATCTGATGGAGATGGGTTTTGTTCGACCCAGCGTGTCGCCATGGGGTGCTTCAGTTTTGTTCGTAAAGAATGCAGATGGTGGTCTCAAGTTATTCATAGACTACCGAAGGTTGAATCAGGTAACAGTCAAGAACCGTTACCCCCTTCCATGGACAGATGATCTCTTCGACCAGCTAAGGGGAGCAGTTTGGTTTTACAAGATTGATCTATGATCTGGATATCATCAGCTGAGGGTAAAGGACAGTGACATCTCAAAGACGGCTTTCAGGTGTAGGTATGGACACTTCGAGTTTGTAGTGATGCCATTTGGAGTTACAAATACACCAACTATGTTCATGGGACTTATGTACCTTGTCTTCCGAGAGTTTCTAGATCGGTTCGTCATTGTGTTTATCGATGACATCCTGATCTACTCAAGATCAAAGGATGAGCATGTTGAGCATCTCAGGGAAGTCTTGGAAGTCCTTAGACACCACCATCATTATGGGAAATTGTCGAAGTGTAAGTTCTTGACACAAGAAGTACACTTACTCTGGAACGTAGTGTCTCATCATGGAGTGTCAGTGGACCCATCAAAGGTGGAGGCAGTTGTTTCTTGGGCAGCACCCAAGAGCGTGGCAGAAGTTTGTAGTTTCCTGGGGCTGGCAGGTTATTATCAGAGGTTTGTTTCGGACTTCTCTCGAGTTTCGTCTCCAATGACGACTTTGACTATAAATTACTAGGTATTCATATGGAGCGAGAAGTGCCAGAAATCTTTCTAATACCTTAAGGAGAAGTTGGTCAGTGCTCTCGTACTCAGGTTGCCAGAGGAATGGTTGTTGTACAAGGTGTTCTGTGATGTTTCTGGCCTTGGTTTGGGGTGTGTACTGATTCAGAATAAGGGTGTGATCTATTATGGGTCTAGGTAGTTGTGCCCTGACGAGTGTAACTATGCCACACATGACCTAGATCTTGTAGAAGTAGTTTTGTCACTGAAATTTTGGTGACATTACCTCTTTTGGGAGTGATTTGTTGTCTTCTCAGATCACAAGAGCTTATGTTATATCTTCTCCCAGCGTGACCTGAACTTAAGGAAGTGAAGATGGGTCATGTTTTTTCAAGACTATGACTTTGAGATCTCTTACACTGAAGGTAAGGGTAACGTTGTTGCTGGTTCCCTGAGTAGTAAGCCTCATAAGGAAGTGGTTTGGGAATCCGTTGATGCTTGGAGAGCGATGATAGAGTTGAATGTCATGCACTTGGATGCAAGGGTAGAGGGTGTTAGAGGCTGTTTGTTTCATATGATGGTGCAGTCCAACTTGTTGCAGCTAGTGGAAGAGTCTCAGTGGGGAGACTCCGAGGCAGAAGTAATGTGGGATCATATCAATCAGGGAAACGCTCTAGAAGGATGGTCAGAGGACAACTGACATCAGATTCTTTTTCATGGAAGGATGTTTGTCCCATATGCGATGCATTAGGGAGTTCTCCTTGAGTTCCATAGCTCAGCCTTGGCAGTACATCCAGGGGATTCAAAAATGTACTGAGGCTTGAGGGAACAGTTTTGGTGGCTGGGGGTGAAACGGGCAGTGGCAGAGTTGTGGCTATGTGCCAAGTGTGTCAATAAGTGAATGCTGAACACCATGTTCCCAGTGGTTTGTTGCATCCTTTATATGTCCCCGAGTGGAAATGGAATGAAATATGAATGGACATCATCACAGGACTACCCAAATATTAGGGTGGTTATGATGTTATCTGGGTAGTGGTGGATTGACTGAAAATATCAGCTCACTTCTTAGAAATTAAGGAGTCAGGCCCGGTGAGTACCTTAGTACAGAGGTACGTAGATGAGGTGGTGCATTTTCATGGAGTTCCGAAGACTATCGTCTCAGATTGGGATTCTCGGTTTATCTCACGAGTCTGGAGGGGGTTACAACATGATTTTGGCACCCAGCTATGCCTTAGAACTGCTTTCCATGCCCAGACCGATGGGAAGACATAGCGGACTATCCAGACGTTGGAGGACATGATGCGAGCATGCATTTTGGTTTTCGGAGGGTCATGGGTGCGACACTTGACTTTAGTAGAGTTTGCCTATAACCACAACTTCTACTCTACCATTAGCATGGCACCATTTGAGGCTTTGTATGAAAGACCATGTATTTCACCCATGTGATGGTCAAAGGTTGGTGAGACATGTGAACTTGGGCTAGAGGTAGCACATAGCACCACAGAGAAGGTCACCCTTGTGTGTGAGAGGATGAAAGTGTCTCAGGACCGACAAGAGTCTTATGATGATCGCCGGAGGAGGCCCTTTGAGTTCGAGGTGGGGGATCATGTGTTCTTGATGGTTTCCCCTCGATGGGGGCAACAAAGGTTTGGGAAAGGGAGTAAGCTCTTCCCTAGGTTCATCAGACCTTTTGAGGTGCTGAGGCGAGTCGGCAAGGTGGAATATCAACTAGCCCTACCACCTCAGTTTGAGAAGGTTCAGGATGTCTTCCACGTCTCCCAGCTTCGTCGGTACTTACATGATTAAACTCACGTTATCGACTGGGGAGAGTTAGATATGGTAGATGACAGGACCTTCAAGGAACAACCAGTCAGAATCGAGGATTGTAAAGAGAAGGTGCTCCGTGGATGAACCATCGCCTTAGTTCGTGTGTTGTGGAGGCATGGTGGCCTCAGGGAGAGCACTTGGGAGCGGGAGGCTTAGATGCACGATTAGTACCCATAGTTTTTTTGACTATTTTTTTTCTTTGTTCTTCCGATCATTGTTTTGATGTTACAATATGTACCTTTGATATATGGAATGTTTGGCTTGTTGGTTGTGAGAATTTTTTTCCCTTGTTCTCTAGAAGTGTCTAACGTGTCTGGATGTGTGGGGAAAGGGAAAAAACGGATCCTTAATCGAGACACAATAATGTGGATGCGATTGAACCCGTGTGGGAGAGTCAGTGATGCCTAAAACGAATAATATCTCGACATAGGAGAAGGAATTTCCCAAAACCTTGTGTTCGGGAAGTGTGTTAGTTGTACGGTGTTGGGGGCAGTGCATGTTGAAAAATATTAATGTATGGAAGTGGGAAGACCCAATTCTTAATCGAGAGGCATTAATGAGGATGCGATTAAACCCTTGCATGTGAGTCAGTGCCTCCTAAAGCGGATAATATCTCGACATAGGAGAAATAATTCCTAACACATATGATTAGGGTTGTTGGATGGGTTCCTATTATAATGAGTTCCCTAAGAGGTATCTTGTTGGGTTCTTATGGGTTGGATTTTGAATTCTCGGTGATGAGAATGTTTTAAGAGGTATCTCATGTAATGGACTAGACCTCTCCGGCCCATTAATTTGTTGAAAAGAAGGTCATGAAGTGTTTTGGAGGGTCAAATTGTCTTTTCCCACACTTTTCAGAATTTTGAAACTACATGTCGTGTAGTGAGAGTACACACTGTGTACCACCTTGCTGGGTATACCCCGTGTTGAAGCCGTGTCCTTACCATGTGAAATAAATGAGTACACGCAGTGTAGCCCATCCTACATGCCGTGTTGTGTCTCCCCGCATACGTGTTACCCTCAAACAATGTGTTGACCAGTCAACGGTCGTGTGCATGTTGAAGCCATGTCCTTGATGTGTGAAATAAATGAGTACACGCCATGTAGCCCATACGACATTTCGTGTAGTCCCTCCTCGCGTACGCATTACCCTCAAACCATGTGTTGACCGGTCAACATCCATGTTCCGCGTCGAAGGTCGTGTTGGAAGCCGCGTGGCGACCGTGTGAAATGGCCAAGTACATGCTATGTACTAGATAGTACACGTCGTTTACTTTAGTTTTTCTGGCCTATAAAAGTAGTGGGCCTCTCCTCCTTTTCAAAGCATCCATCTCTTCCCCATTCCTTCGAGAAGAGCTCTCCCAAGAGACTCCAAGGATCTCTTCTTCCATAACTTCTTCGTCCGAGCTCTGATTTATGATCCATCAGTGGGCACGAGATCGTAATGACGAGGCAGAACTTCTGAGCTTGTATTTTTTTTCTTCCCATTGGCCTTTCCTTCCCAGCTTCCCCCCGAGGAGGTTTTTCCAGGATTTGACAGAAGCGGCAGACGCCAATGAACGCTTTCTAAAGTTGACCTGGGGGAGTGTTGTGATGAAAACCTATAGAGGTAGGGATCTTACCTTCGTCTCTATAAATTGTACATCATGCTGGGTGGGTATCCTCTTGTTTATGTGAAAAACTTTTGAACCTGCTTAATAAAGATAATAACTGGCTTAACGAATGGGGATGGGGAAGTTATTATGTTTATCTTTATTAATCCTATTGTTATTGAATAGGATTATGCCTACTGAAAATCATGGTCATTGGGGGCCTTTTCTTGTGCAATTAAATGCTTCCCTATATTTCTAGACCGTTTATGGATGGAAACTTTGTGGAATGTGGGAATTAGTTAATCACGTAATGTTAGCCGATTAAATGAAAAACTGGAACCCTTGTGTGATCACCCCAGTTGAACAAAACTACAATAATAAACATGTGGGTGCTGGTTTGGGTTTATTTATATGAAGGGGATGTTTTGTGGGTTGTTGTGGATCGGGTGAGGAGTGTGGCTGTAGTTGGATTGGTTGTGGGTTGGCGTGAATGCTATGTTGGTGGTTGGTAGCAGGGCTGCAGGGATGGGTTTGAATGTGAATGAACTATGGGTTGTGAATAATAAGTAAAAGTGGAAGAGTTTGTGAATGGCGGGGAATGGTAATGGAACATGAATAATAATCAATGGGGCTGGTTGGTTAATGATAAGGGACTTGTTTGTGTTGCTTGTGTTTTCCTAACTTGATTTTTGGATGGAAGGAATATGTTTTACGAACGATTGATATTGTTGGTTGTGGATAATTGCCCAGTATTTAAGGAACTAATAAACTATTTATGTTCAAACATGAAAACCTAAATGGGGTTGGGGTTGATTGTTGTATGCATGCTTCGACATAGAAGTTCCATGGAACATGCTCAGTTTCTCTCTTTAGAAGCCATAGGTTGGGCTATGTTTTTGGTATATATATATATATATATCTTTGTGTTTTGTCGCACCCCACCCATGTTGAGCAATTAGTTCCGAAAACTCACATTCCATGGGAAAGGGTGTTTTTCCCCTTAGTTACTAGGTCATTCCTGCTCCTTCTTCTATAGATTGTGATGTCTTGAGGAGACCTTACACCTTAGAATCTTCAGGTAGGTTTCAAGTGGGGTGGTTTTAGCCCACGACTCTTCAGGCAGGTTTATAATTTCCCAAGAATCTGTGGGATGAGGCCCAGGTGTGTGCGGGAGGGATATGTGGTTGAGAGGCCCAGGTGTGTGCGGGTGGGATATGTGGTTGTGAGGCCTAGGTGTGTGCGGGTGGGATATGTGGTTTTGAGGCCCAGATGTGTGCGGGCGGGAAGATTGTGGTAGCGTCAGGACGTTCGCCGTTAGGAAGAGTATATAACTAGTGGGAAATAGTGTGGGGTACCCAATACACTTGTTCTTATATACTACTACCTATTGTTTTGTGTTTTGGTGAGTGTGGCTGGTGAGGTTGGGTGGATAGAATTACTTGATAGGTTTTGGTTTCATCTGTTGTTCTCACGAGAGATTAGGAAATCTCCCCACTTGTGCACGAGAGCTTTAGGTTTCTCTACTGAATATACTTGTATGCTCACCCTACGTTTACTTTCAAGTTTCCAGGAGGACTACCAGAGCTGTGTGGGACCCTACTAGTCAGAACAGTTGGATTTGATGTTGTTTGTTGTACTCTTATTTCTTTTGGTATTTTACTTTTGAGATTCATGTACTTGTACTTGTTTCACAACTATTTAAACATGCATGTGGGATTGGTTTAGTTTTATTTACATGTCCCTTTTTCCTTTGGTGATTGACTCAACCTATTTCCCGATATTAAATAATAAAAAGGTTAATGCCTTCCATATTGGTGAAAACTCATAACCTTGGTGCTAGTCGCCACTCTGGGGCCTACTAAAGGCGGGAATCGGGGGTCATTATCTCCCTTTCACCATTTCCTGCTCAGGAGGGGCATCTTTGGTGGGAGGGGGTCGTGACAGACATTGGCCATTAATAATCTTTTCAATCATCTTCAACCCGATATGATGATGAAGGAGGTAAGTCCAGTCATATAAAATTAAACAAAAGCATTTATAGGAGGCAGTGAATGTTTATAAGAAACATTGTTATTTATTTTTTTCTTTTATGTAGTATATAATATCTCTTGTATATATTAAAATTTATTGTAATGGAGTATACATTAACATTTTATTTTTATTAATATTACTACAAGAATATTAGGATGCTGATATATAGCATGCATCATATAGATAAAATATCTTTTTTAAAATGGGAATAAGGATTTCAATTATGTAATTTTATTCTGTATCACCCACATTGAAATTTTTTTGATCCTTAATTTTAAATTTAACATCCCTCATTTGATTATTTCATTACTCGACGAAACTAAGAGACATAAATTACTTATGATAATTACAATGTATTGTATTTTAATTTATTTTTCAATAAATAAGAATGAGGTAAATGAGTAATAGAATTCGTAGAGATAAAAATGAGGATACGAATTTAAAAAATCACAAGTTTTGGGAGCATATTAATTTTAGTAAATAAATTTTTTCTATGATAGTACCTTCAATGATTATCAAATATTTTCATTAACTAATTTAATTATTCATTTTTATTTCCATTATTAGTTTTCTGGACCCTTTATTGTACTTATTAATTTATCATCTAAGAAAAATATTCCACATTATTGTTATAGTATATTTTTTTGTAAGACTCAATAAAGTTCCCTTTCAAATAGTTTTTTTCTTATTATCAATGCTATGAATGAACAAAATAAATGTTAATATGATTGAGGTGTATTTTTTTACCCCTATATACATGAAATTGGATGAAATTAACAATTTTTTTAGGCAATTGAATCCATAAAAAAAGTTTTTCGGAAATGATCAATGTTAAAAGCCCATTTTATCCCTTTTCCCCTTACTCTGTTTAAATTTTATGATATATTAAGGAATAAGTGCATGAGAAATATTTTTTATAATGAATAAATATATATTCATGAAATTTATGTGTTGGGGGTTTCCTAGAGATTTATAAGGAGGCCATGTATTTTTTCATTGTATTTTATTATTCAACCCTCTTTCTAAATAAATTTCAAAAAATGATATTTTGAAAAATAAATAAATAGGTTGTGTCTTGAGAGGATCAAAAACCCTTATTGATACACTTGTGATTTCTTAATCATATGTGGTTGGGTGGTAGATTTTTCTTTATTATAAATCAAATAATTAAAAAAATATAAAAGTGAAAAATAAATAGTATGGTTTATTAATTCATTATGATTAAATGTATCATGAGCCTGCATTGATATTTTAAGGGGGAGAGAGGAATAATATTTTTAAATGGATATTTTTTATTAACTATTCATACTATGAAAAAAATTATATTGAAACCTTAGTTTTTATCTTCATTTGTTTTAATTAATTTAAAATTATACCAGGAAGCCAGAGGGTCATTTCATCCTAATCGGTGAAGAACTGATGATTATTTGTGATCTCTATCATTACACATTTAAGAAAATAGATTATTATAAATACAATTCCATGTGACATGTTATTTGTGTATTTGATGAACATTATTTACATTTTAACACTTATGATGACTGAAAAAAATAATATGAGTTCAATTTAAATTTGTTTAAATATAAAAAATTAATTAAAAAATTAAAATGGATGATTTAAAATTCTTGGATATTTTAACAGGGTAAATTTAAAATAGTTTTTTATTTGTTTCATTAAAAAGTAAGGTATTGTTGAATTTTCCAATGTGATGCTTGAAAATTTAATTTCTAATTTGATTAATTAATATTATTAATTTTGAATTAAAATTATGGAAACTAGAATGTCCTTTTTATTATATTTATAATCTATCATTTAGAAAAAATCTAAATTGATGTTTTTCGGGTATTCAAAAACTGTATTTAACACATAAAACTGATTGTATTTTAATATATGAAATTTTATTAATAAATGATTAATATTTCAAATTATTATATTTTTTTACTATTTTTGTGTTTTAAGGAAATACACATTAGATATTGGGAAAATTAACAAAAAATGAATAATTTTGGAGATTAAATACTAATACCACCATGATGTAATGTTTCACAATGCGACATGATAAAATTAAATCCTGAAGAATAAAATACATGAAAGTGGAGAAGGCTAAAAAACCATGAAGAAGATGTTTTTCACACAGTGTAAATAATACATAATGTGAATTCATTGGGAGATAATTTCCTACCACCATTAATTGTCTTGAAGTAATTCATGTTGTGAAACGCCATTACACACTATGTATACAATATATGATATCAATATATCAATTAAAAAAAGACTTTGAAGAAGCTTCCCGTACTATATGTTACATGATTTATAAGCTTTATACCACATTAGCCTGTTAGAAGTGTTAAATTTAAATATTCCAAATGGGATGGTATTGGATGAATTCATATTTTTTTATCCTTATAGTTAAAAAATAAGTGGATATCAAAAGGCTTAAGTATGGATGATTATGGATAACGATATGTGCATGATCTATATCCATTCTTGACAACCATTCCTCGCTTCCATTCCTCCTTCAGTATTTATAATGCTTGTTCTCATCATGTATATCAAGATCAAGTAGTTGTTTCTATTCCATGTGATTTGATCATCGAGATAACTACTGGTTAGTGATTATTTATATTTTTTCTTGTTTTTTACATCAACTATATTTAAAAAATTAATTATTCTTCTACTCATATTGCATGACCATTATTTTCAATTTGAAGAGTTTTAGTTTAATTTCATTAATTAATTGCACTAGTTTTTGTATTACCATTATGCATTAAACATTGGTTCTATTTAAGTAAGGTTTTTGGGAAACCATATTATGTGATTGCACCCAATATATGACAATTTTATTGAAAAAATAATAGTATTAGTGTAGGGTATCGTGAACAATGATACCTACTGACACAATTTTGACACCAAACATGAATGAACAAAAAATCAATTGTATACCTTCCACATGAAGCTGAAAATAACTAAACCTATCATGACACAACTATTAAATTTAAAAACATCTATTTTAATAAATTTTTCTTCTTCCAATCAACTAAACGATTTCAATTTCAATATATTTAATTAATTTATAGCATTATGAATTAACATTTGGGTTCGATAATTATTCTTTCTATGTACAACACTTTTCATGTTAGTTTATCTATGTTTTATTATTTATTAAATTTTTTATCCCCATAGTAAATTAACAACTCACTATGGGTTATGAAATATTTATCATTGTTGCTGGGGACTATGTCAATTATTGTTAAAATTAATTACGAATTTACTAAAAACAATTAATAATTTTTTTATATATATAGTTGTGTCATGATGTTTTTTGGTTCAAATCTACTTCATGACTACTAAACATTTGGGAAGGATAAGATTAACGATCCTGCATACAACTCAGATAAAGGGGGGAACTGACATCAGTAGTGGAAATACCAATAAGATTCATAATGAACATAATCATTTATGTATAGAGAATTTCCATAACCACAACTAGTGATGTTAGTTTAAAATTCAATTGGAATAGAAATTTATTATTAGTTAAAAATATATACCATATTAAACATAAATAAATTCTCATCAGGAGTTATTAGAGGATAATAATCATAGTCTATGTATGATATTCAAGAATAATTATCACATTTTTATTTTCACTAATGTTTTATTCCATTAATTTATATGGAAACAAAGTTCTTTAGTTACACTTGGGTGAATAAATAATTATTGATAGAATATTACCAAAAATTTGATCATTTTCTCTACTGTGATGAGTTATTTATGAGGATTTACTTTATATCCTATTCATGTGTGGTATTTTTATGGTTGTGAATCCAATTTATTTTTACCAGACATATTGTATAAAATTGATTAACGCTAGAAGACTGTTCATCTAGATATTCAGTTTATTAGTAGTGGGAATCCCCATCTTTGGGAAAGTTGATCAGACATCCCTTATATCTGATGGGTGTGTACTGGAAAGTGGTTTATTTAATATTAGTAAATAAAAGTTACAGATCTTGGGTAAATGTAAATATTTGAATACCTTAGTGGTTAGGAATCAGTAACTATTGGGTATCATCAGTCATATGGTATATTATTGGGTTCTATATGAATCATGAATAGTAATTAATTTTGATGAATGGGGGAGGAAAAATATATTAATGGGTTGATACAACTTGTATACTTTCATGGGTGATTATGGTTGAAATTAGTTTAATATTATTAATTTCTGTTAAATATTATAGTAAATGTTTTTTTTTTGATTTTTGTTTTTTTTTGTTTTGTTTTTTTTTTTTCAATAGTGTTATCCATTGGATTAATGACATAATTTTCTAAAAAACATAAAACCAATGTTTTATTTATTTTAATTTCTTATTTATTCAATCATTAATGTTTGTGTTTTACTTTATAGATATTTTTTGTGGCGTATTAATTTGTTTTGGTTATTTGGTGTGACAACATACTATATCCTTCTATATAAAGTTGATTAGGTAATGTATACTTGGTATAGTGTTTGGGCTTTGTTCTATCCTCTATGCTTAGTGACCATAGTAGTGCATCCTATGGATTAGTAAATAAGTGCAACCCATTAGGTAATCCCCATTGAGACACATTGAAATATGCTGATTTTTTAATGTACAATTAGAGTATTAGAAACCCCCACTTCACAATGAGGGCATGTAATCCACATATGGAGTGGGAACCCTATTTTGTTTATGAAAATACAACATGATACACTGGTTTTCTTTTGTATAGTTTTTATTCCCTCATCTGACAGGAACTCCTAAATGAGGATTAGATCACCCACTACGATTCCCGATAGATAATTTGAATATTTTTTATGGTGTTAATAATGATTATTTTTGGTTATTTAGTTATGATGGTTCTTTGGGTTTCTCGGGTATCCTTTGCAGTACTATCACTATAGATGTGAGTGTAACAACTCAACTTAGTTCCACTAATAATATTGGTTATCATTGAATATAAATCATATATAGGTAATAATTTTTTTAATCTAACATACTAATAATTATTCCATTTTGTTTTTAAATAATCATACTTTTTTTACTATTCCATTTTTTGGTATTCTACCAAGAAATATTCTAACAGTTTAGATGATTAACAGTTCATATCTACCTTTGGTAGACTTGGGGCTGGTGGGGCCTTATTATATATATTTATGGATGTGGTTGTTGATAAAAGTGTACATGTATCATGTTATAATAAAATAATGTCAATATAATAAAATTATAATCATCATTTTTTATTTGGGATCATGATCCCTTATATTTTTAATTCTACGTTGTTGATAAATCTCTAATATAGTGTAGATATCTAGCATGTTTTACCTAGATTTTATATTATAAGTGATGATTATAAAATGAAGGTTTTGTAATGGTATATTGGGGTGATATGTTTCTATGTGATGTTTTTTTAGTATAAGGCCACCAAAATGTGTCATATTTCATCATGGTACTAGTATCAAATATTAATCCTATTCGAGGCAGGCTTTAAGATTTGAATATTTTCTAAAATAGGTATTTAATATTTTTCAATATACCTTTTTTTATAACCATTGATATCTTTATGATGAAAGTCACAAACAATGATATATTGATATCATAAAATAATTAAAATATGTTTGAATGACCACAATGATGCTTCTGAAATGATATATTTTCAATTATAAACTAATGAGGCGATTCATTTATGTTATGGAAAATCATTTAAAATGATCAAATGATTTTACGTCCAATATGAAATTATTTTGGGTGACATATTTTGATTGAAATTTAATGGTAGCCAATGCGTAAGTCCCTTCATATTTAAGTGATCATATATAAAATTTTGGTATCATACCATTAGAATTTAATTAATAAGTTGGGGTACTACATAATCATAGCTAATACACTATTCTTATAGGATTCTATGTGATGGGTTTTTATTTTAAGGTAACTAATGTGTGTCATATTTCATTTTGATACCAGTTTAAAATATTTAACCAATTATATGTAGGAATTGGGTTTTGAAAATGTACTAAAAATCTATATAATTTTATTAAATGTACCCTTTTTCATATCCATTGATATTTTATGTTGAATATCACATAAAATGATATATATTATATCATCAAAGGATTAAAATATCGGTGAATGGACACAACCATGGAATCCAAATGATATATTTTCAATTATAAACAAATGAGAGGATTAATTAATGGTAATAAATATCATTTGAAATGTTTAAATGACTATATAATAAAAGGACAATCATTTAGGGTAATAAATTTAAGTTGGAAATTAATGGTGAGAATGCTCGACTACCTTCATGTATAAGGGTATCCGATATAAAATTAAGGCATAATACTATAAGAATTGAATTAACATATTGGTTTCTACTGAAACATCATTGATAGACTATTCTTCTAATATTCTAAATCTATATTTGAGAATAATGTACTAGCACACCATTGGAGTTCATGGGTCCTATCCTAGTGTATTGGGAGTTTTTCGTTCGTAGTTACACTTATTAATGTGAGGTTCATAAGTCTACCTCATTGTTCTCTACATTATGAAATATCCATCATGATTAAAAGAGATGGATCTAACTAAGATTATGTTACACATGTTATACTTTATGAAATTCAATAATTTTTATTTGATTATGTTAGTCTGTGTAAAATAATAGGTTTATTCTAATGTGTTTGTCACTCGATGATCCTAGAAACCCCATAAATGGCATCAGAATCACATTGATTAACAAATCAATATATTTTCCTACAGTAATCCAAAAAAACATGAGTATTTTAATCCTAGGTGGTTCTTATTAATATGGAATTATTGGTATTTATAATAAGTTCTAATTCATTGAAATCCTCTTATTTTTTACTGTTTCATAATCTATCTTATGGATGATATATTTTGATATGATAAAAACATTGTTTTTGGACAAATAAAGTCATAAATCCTAATTAAAATATGTGTAATATAATTTAAATTTATTTGGATTTATATTAGGGTCACTAAGAAATCATTAAAACCAAAACATGTGAAAAATGTTAGTGGTTACACAATTTTTTCAGATAAGTTGGATCTCAAAAATAGAACGTCAGTATACCAGTGTAAGATCAAATGGTTATCCCATGAAAAATCATGGATTAAAATAGGTATATATATAATTTATATAGAAACCTATATAAGACCCCAAACCCCATATTATTACATGGGACTATGTTAGGGTTATCAAAAATATGTAATTCTAATGTAAGGAACACCAACACCTATGTGTGATTCATTTTTTGAGAATATAATTTATATTGGTCTCATTAGATATATGATATGATATTAATTAAAGACTTTTACAATCATTTTTATAAAAAAATATTTTTATGGGTTATAAAAAATTTATAAAATAAATGTTTTTTGAATTAAAAATAGAATATTAAATGAAAAAATAATATAGAAATTATTTATTTTAAAATTTCATGATTATTTAAAAAGTAAAATATTTAAATATTTGTTTACTATTTTTAAATATTAATTTTTATATGTATTTGAAAAAATATGAATATTTTTTATAATTTAATTTAGGACATAATTTGATTCTTAAAATTTTTTTACTCGATGAATTCTATTATTGGTATGCTAATATTTGATTTATTATTCCTTGGACATAAAATTAATTTTTAATTAAAGATATAATCTTGAATATTAAATAAATTATATTTTACCATATTACCTAATATAGTTATGAGGAAATTAAAATATCTCTTCTGTAATGTATCTTTGGCCTAGGAACATTAGGATAGACTTCACACTAGTATTTTCGCTTATGTTTTTTCTCTATAAATTTATGGGCTTGGAATCTACGGCAATGATATTACTCATTCAAGAATTTTTAATATCATATATTTTTAATCATTTTCATGAACAATTTATAGTTATTATGATAGTGATGAAATTTGATATGTGTAAATATGTTTGTCTTCTATTTTTGGGTGAGTCAAAAACAAACGAGGCTTGTGTAATGATATACACATTAATATGGATTGAATATAACATTTTTTTGGATGAAATGGGGCCTCCAAAAGTAAAAAAATATAATAATTCATACAAAATGGAAGGAAGATTTGATAATAATGATTTATTGGGAGTCATTAGTTATAGATTTAATATTAATATTAATGTATTTATAATTAGTGATACTTCATAACAAAATCCCTCAAATACTATTGGTTATATTCTGTCCAATTAATACTCACGAAATGACCTTGATAATTAAAATTTGTAGGTTCAAAAATAGTAGTGTTCCCATGGATTATGTTTTTTATCAAATGGTAGAAATGGATATTACTAAGAGTTAGGTAACCAAATCCTACAATGAGAATTGGGTGATACTTTTTAAGGAAACTCTAAGATGTAAGATACTATAAGAATAGTGTTTACTTTATTTCCATATGATAGATTTTGGTAAATAGTTTTTTCAAATAATTATGCAGGAATTATTTGTGATATTAGTGTCATGATTTTCTACCTAAATAAATATGTGATGGGAATAATTCTAAATAAGACACATTACTCGTGAAATGTGGACCCTCACACATCAAAGGTAATTATGTATGTGATTTTAATTTTAATGGGATTAAATTTATTAAAATTCCATCACAATATGTTATACAAATTAAAAATCACCTATATATATGTGTCTAATACAGATTATATAATAAATCATGATCCTAATTTTGAGGTTTATTTTCTATTTTAAATATAAAAATATTCTAGATTGGTATCTATGTTTATGAATTGTTTCAAAAGAGAAGAATTATGAAAATTTTAAAGTGAATGATATAATATTGATTTCTCCATGACTACCTATTAATCATCTATATTAGAAATTGAGGATGCGTCATGCAATTTTGATGATAAACATAGATTCAAAGATAGGATAGTGTTAAAAAATATAAAGTATATATATGTGTTAAAAATAAGGATAGATAAACAGCATTGAAGGATAAAAAATATGATATACGACTACCAAGTGAATTGGTTCTATAATGAGATAAATATTAATGCATTCCTTCAATAAAAATAATTTTTTTTTTAATATTGTTTATCCATGATGTGATTTTCCTTCATTATTAAAAACTATGATTTATATATATATATATATAATATATGAAATTATAAATATAGTAAAATTTTTATATATATTCTAGACATGGATAATCCTACCTATTATATTCAAAATAAGATAGAAACTGTTGATTTTAACCTCACATACTTTTGTAATTGTTATAACAGACATTGAAAAAGAGAAATATAATTAAATACTACATTTAGATGGATTTTTGGAATCATTTAATTAAGAATATTTTTATTCATGTAAATTTTATTTATTAGGTAAGATTGGAAAATAATAATTAATTTTAAATGGTGAATGAGATAGTAGTCTTTTTTATATTATTCATAGTCATGTATTCAGTTCAATTATTACTTAAGAAAGTGGTGGTTTTAAGTACAATGGAAACTTTATTAGTGAATATATATGTTATGTATATGTGTTTTTTATGAGTCATAAGAATTACATTTTTTAAAATCTCAAAGAGTTTCAATATAAAGTTAATAATCAAATAGGAATAAGAATAAAAATTATTTGATTAGATTAGGGTGGTGATAAAATTTTACAATAATTATAAAAAAATATAAATTATTGTGGAATTATTTCCCCACTAACTTCTTGTAGAACAGCATGGTAAAATTGAGTGTTTGATAGGAGGGTTCATACATCATTAGACATGGTTTGATTGATGATAAGTTATTGTTACCTTTTTATTTCAGGCTAGGGATATATGATTCAAAATACTAATTTTTTTCTTAATCAAAATATATATAAACCATTAATGAATAAATATTAGGATATATTGATTTTTATTTTTGTGACACAAATATTTTCTGAATTTGTTTTCTCAATATAATATACTACCCATAACACATAACATAAATGGACCACACATATATTGATTAATTTTGATAGTTATAACCGAGCTGTTGAAATGTATTTTTATTAAATTGATTTTTTAAATGAATAAATAGATATACATTAGTCATAATAAATAATATTTATTGATAAATTGTTAGTAAATAACCATTATTTATTTTATTAATGTAATTTTCAGCATCAGAATACTTTTTGTTTCAAAAACAATTTTATTTTTCATTTTATTTTTGAGAAATATAATTAATTCACCCCATATTTCACAATTTTATTTTATAAAAAGGATATTATTTTTTAAATTACCTTGTTCAAATTATATTAGTGGGATTTTTTTTCTAGTTTTTATAAAATGGTGTGTTTTCAATGAATAGTGAAATATACAATTTTCCATAATATTATAATATATTTTCAACAAGATATTTAACGTAAAATTATTATTATGATATAAATTTTATTTAATTGTAATAAAATATGATATAATTATATTTAAAATAAATAATTATGACTTAATCATCAATATAACAAATTTTCTTAAATGTTTATCTTTTCTTTTTAGAAGACATTTTTCTGAAAACTATTTCCAAAATCACAATGTTCCTCCATTTTAATTAATTAAAGTAATAACTAATAATGAAATATATAGTTTATAAATATAAATTTATGAATTTAAATCCATCTCATTATGATTACTGGTAGTATAGTTAACAAATAACATCATATTTTACATTAAAAATGCATTTCATTGTAACAATTTTTTCAACAAGATTTATGGTTTTTAAAAATTAAATAGATGCTTATATGAATTAAATTCAATAAAATGGATTATATTTTTAATTAATAAAATCTAATACTATATAATATGGTAAATATATGTTTTTTTGATAATGAATAGAAAATTTAGTAAAATTGATAAATTGTGATTAAGAATTAAACTGGGTTTTATGTGTTACAAGTGTTTTAGTAAAAAAATAACATTCCACAGACATGAAATTTGTCAT
Source organism: Viscum album (assembly GCA_963277665.1). NCBI lineage: Eukaryota > Viridiplantae > Streptophyta > Magnoliopsida > Santalales > Viscaceae > Viscum > Viscum album. Next base: position 1,017,078,628 of record OY728138.1, on the reverse strand, counting down.
TGATAAATATTATATAATATTAATATTATTTATCATCAATTATCTAATAAGTATAACTTTATATTTTTCATTAAGGATACATTACATTGGATAGATAACTTATTTTCGAGGTGAGAATTTTTATGGTAGAAGTATGTAATCATAAAAAACAAGGGATTAACATGATTTAAAAATTATTATTTATAATTTTATGTTGTTTTCATGAAACTTAACATATATCCACTATATTATTTTATATTTTTTGGTGCATGTGAGTTGATAGCGGCATCCAAATATTGAATAATTTAAGGTATTTAAGAAAATTACAGTCCTACAAAATTATATATGGGAACCCAATCTACCTAATTATTCACACATATAAAAACATTTTAATTGACAATATGGGGTAAAAATATCTCAAACAAATACTTATATATATATTCTATAAATTATGTTCATCCAATAATTTTAAACTTAGTGTCTATAATATGATATCCATTTGAGTTTCATTGAAATGAAGGTAACTATATTCACTAAGATCATTATTTTTTACATCATCACTTTCGTCTAGTGGATTATCCTCATTCCTATATGTTTTCCTAGAACATGTCAAATATGGTATAGTGGATGGATTCGTGATGGTTTCCTTCCTACAATAATCTTTATAATGGCTTCCTAGATTCTATAATGGACATTAGTGGTGTGATTTGGTCTCGACCATCCCCCTCTCCCAATTTTCTATAAGGTGGTTGGTTCTTGGGGACTGGCTTCTCCAGTGAGGGTATATATTATTAATCAAAAATATCTTAGATTGTTCCATGATTCTATAGATAATTTAATGAAATATTAGTCACCTTCATCAATATTTTATAGAAATAGGTTCTTAACTTGTTAAGTTTGTATATATATATTCATTTCGTGTGTGAACCTCCTCTTACTATGGTTTGGTTCAATATTCCAAGTCATTATTTACCCTTTCATGATGTTTCATTATTAGGTGTCATTGATGATGTTTTGGGAACTTTTATGGGAACTTATGGTAGATATTATAAGATTATAAATGCCTTAGTGGATCATATTTGAATGGAAGTAGATCTTTTGACTCCACTTATAGACCAATTTTTTTTGCGGGGCTAGAGTACTCATGATGACAGAAACATATTTCTATGTAACGTTTTCTAGTATACATAAACATATATCTTCAAGGATACTCTTCATAGGAATTCACAAGGTACTATATTGTATCCCAGACATCGCGACAAGGTATATCCTCTTATGGTGGTAGTTCATCTTCAACCTCACTCAGAGGTACCAAAGGGGCTCAAAATCCCTCTTCAGTGTCTACACACTCTAACTTTCTCACCTCATATTGAAATCTTCCTTACTGGTACCACATCCCTGAGACATTCCTACCAATATGAATATTCCTTTTCCCTATATAGGTCTTCTCCCTATTCTTCATCCTTTGAAATTTAGTGAGACATTGAAGGCCATGGTGGTGTATAAGGATCTGATTTGATCTTGGGAATTTATTTCTCCTTACACCTATAATACATTTTCAAATAAGGTGATATAAATAATCAATTCTCCTTGGTACCCACTATATTTTGAAAATCCATGGCTTTTGGGTGATGAATTTATCTGTATCTTAAATGGTTATTTGACCTCTATATCCTTCCATGATATTCTTAGAAAAAGGATGGAGGAGTATCTCCTATTTTCGGTATATACTTTCCATCCCCCAAGGTGTAAACCATATACCTATCTAGATGAATATTCTCCTTGAGCACTCATACCCATTCTTCCTTAGTGTTAGCGGACAACTCTTCCTTACCATTTCGAAAACGACTTCCATATTAATTTGGAATGCCCATGGTTTGGGAACTTGGGATAAAACTAACTTCATATCAGATGAACACAAATATAATAATGTGTCAATTGTGTTCTTTATTGATCTGATAATATAACACTAGAAGACATATCATTTTTCACATAAAATCCATTTTTCTATCTTATTGAATCCCCCTATGAATCATCATACACAGGTTTTATTGAAATCCAACAATTTAGTTGTGTTGGTGGGAGAATTGGATCAGTTTCTTACTATTTAAATTAACACTCATGTTCATAATTTATTTTTCTAATTATTTATTCCATGCATGACATAGATTTTAGAGAGGATTTCTATAATGACCTTCTTAATTTTGATCTATGTGTTTCCACATGTATTTTTGGATGGGATTTTGATTCTATGCATGATTCTAATGATAATAAGGGAAGATGCACTTTTTTAGGAAATAGATCTTTGACTTTTCATCATTATTAGGTAAGGGGATGTTTGACATAGGCTTATCATGAGATCACATCACATGGTTCAATTAATAGTTAATGAGATTATAAAACTGGTTTAGACTCAATCACTACATAACCAATGCCGAGGTTATCTCCTCATTTCCAGATGCACAGGTCAAAAATCTCATTCTTGATCTTTCTAATCACTGGGAGATCTGAATCGAACATAATCCTAAGAAATTCAATGGGGGACAATTTTAATTTTATTAGTTATGGAACTCTATGCCTGGTTGTTATAATTTTTGGTTACCATGGAGAAAACTCTACATGGTTGTCTTTGGATAGGAATCCTCAACATTTTAATAGTCTTAAAGGCGGATCGTCAATCCCTGTATCTTCAACAACATACATTTTTCAGGGATATGGACATTATGATCTCATACATAGATAATATGGAGGTGAGGTAAGAGGATGACTAGAATGATGAACTAATTCATGAATTGATTTATAAAAGGATACTTTGGTGGAGAATCTATTAGAATAAGATCATTTGGTGTGGGAGGAATCAACGATCAAATGCCTCAAAAAGGGGGATAATCATACCACTTTTTTCAAGCAGGAATCAAATAGAAATAGAATATTGTTTGATCGAATATCCTTTTAGATTATGGGTATATATAAAGAGATCGTGACATTGTGGGTGGTATGGATAATGATTATTTCAAATATATGCTCACAGGTACGAACCCTTTCATGCATGATAGGTACCTATCTAGCCATGAAACAATCTTCATATAGTATTTTGTGTTATACATTATTTTGTAAGATGTGGTTTCCTTGATAATCAATCATTCTCTATGAGAGATAACATCTGCTAAATATCATCGTTTGGGGAAAGGAGAATCATATTTCATGATATGAATCCTAGCACTCTTAAGATACGATGTTATATTTTCACTTTTGGGGTGATGTTTCTGTCATATATGATATTCCATATCAAATTCTATGACATATAAAAATCCAATGTATTTTATATGTTTATATACCAATGGCATCCCATATCATATGGTGAATCTATACCAGAGCATATAATATCACATATTGTTTTGAATAAATCTAAAAAAATATAGATACGTTTATGATATGTACTATTATAAAACAACAATATCAATGTATTTTAATTTTCCACATGATTTTAAAAATAAAATATATTATTTGCGATATGATACAACTAATGGGTCTCTAATTATTAATTAAATATTAATCAATTCAACCTAAACATTAAGAATCCTCATTCCCAATATCGACTATGGCCGATGCTTGAAGAATTTCATAAAAATGAAATACACATGCATCCCATTATTTAGTTGAGCTTCAACTAATATTTTCGTAATGGGTGATGAAAAACCAAACTGAATAATATTAGTGTCCCTCCTCTATGGTTCATCCACAGGTTGAATAAAATGACAAATTTAATGGGAATGACCCTCATTTAAACCATGATATTCTTGTATCTCATTAAATCAATGGAAGAATAAAAAATACATATTTGTGATAATTTATAGAAGTCATTAAATAGGTTTGAGAAACCATATCTACAGAATAAGACTCTTTGTATATCCCTTGGTAAATTCCAATTACAATACATCAATTACTTATAAATTAAAAAAATAAAGATTAAATATTGATATATTCAATGATTCATCACAATAATGAATTTCAAATCCTTCAAATGTTTCATATTATAATGCATAAAAGGAAAATTAGAGCCGCTATGGAATACTATTATAATAAAAACTATTATCATTCATATAACAATTAAATCATAAGGTGTCATGAATTCTATGATAAGACTAAATAAGCCCTATGATATTCTTATATCAAACATTATAAATGAGAAATCCATGAGTATGATATCATATATAATGCGTAAAAATATTCATATAATATACAATAGGATATAACTAAAACCATCATATGGTATTAGGTTATATGTATAGTATTTTCAATATTACTCAGGTATGTGGTGTCACATATTTGGATACATAATGTTTATACGGGCTAGTATTCTCTATGTGGCTATATTGAAACTAAATTAAACCTTTAAAGAGGTGGAAGATACTCTCTATATGACCATCGAATATTTTCACTATTATATTGAACATTTAATTCATGCTTAAGGATGTTTTTTTCAATATGGAATAAAATGAGGGATTCTTAAAGTATTCATTATCCTTATGGGGGTGTAGTTTGGATTAATTTATAATATCATTTGATTTATTTTAATAAATATATTATCCTCATAAGAATATTTTTCTCCTTAGTGTAAATATATGTACGTGATGGAAAACAATATCAATTATGGTAGTTAATCATTTGAAAAATACATCACTTTTGGATTATTTAATTAATCGGTTATATATTGACTATATATTATATAGGAATCATGAATTAAGTTAATTGTAGAAAATTTCATTTATTTATCCATTTTCCAAAAATGTAATAAATTAAATTTTTAATCATTTAATTAATATTTACTTTTATTAATTATAAATTTTGAAAAATTCATGTAAAGTAAAATTAATTATATATTTAGTTAAATATTTTTTTATTTGACTAAATTTCAAAAATTAAGATCATTTAATTATTTAATAAATTATTAAATATTTAATTATCATTAGATAAATAATAAAACAGAGACATATTATATATATATACTTATAATTGTGTGTAGTTTAAGTTAGATGTGGTTGAAATTTTAGATTTAGGGAGTATGGTGGGTGAAAATTGAGAGATACTAAGATAAATGTTGGATATTTTTTTTAATACAATTAATTTTCTTTTTAGTATTTCAATTACAATATTTCAATACCAAACATTTATTAATCTATTATTGTTTTTTTATTTTTCCTGTTATTCCATATTTTTCTATAACACAAAGGAAATTTTATCTCTCTCCACTCTTCCATCCCTCGCTCCACCTCTCACTACAACCATATTATTCTTATTTTATCCATATAAACAATAATGGATATTAAATCATACTATATTCTAATCAATTAACCTCGTTACAATTGATTTTTATTCATTCTCATGACATGATATTTTATAATGGGATAGATTAATGTTCCGTGATATTTAATAGTTCATTCGTAGGTATTATGTTTTCCATGAAAATTATTTTGATGTAGCTTGGGTGTTCTATTGTATTCTAATATTATGTTGTTGGATTGAGACCATTTCATTGATTTAACCAATGTTTTTTATTATTGTTTCATCCCATGAGTTGTTAATGTTGTGTTATTCCATTAGGCATTCTGTATGATAGTGAATAATTTGTTCTATTAAACCAATACATTTTTTCTAGTATTTTTACTATAAATTAAGGATTGTGATACCGTGAAATTACCTGAAAAACTTATACTCTATATGGGCTTTTAGTATCTTGGGAATTCCATCCCAAGACATTCTGAAATTTACCAAGGGAAGGATACTAGTACCATGAAGTAATGAAATACATGAGAGTCCCTAAATATTTACCACTTGAAATAGAAATTATTATCTAGTACATAATATCACCCTAGAAAACTAGAATTATATAAATAGAAATAACATAACTATAAACTAAATGAATTTTATGGAAATTGGATAAATAATAGAATTGTGGAACAAAAAATATTAAATATTGTATTTCTGAATGAATACTATATAAAAGAAAATGTATTATTGATAAAGTAAAACACCTCCTCACTAAAAGAACTCTTGGACTATTATTTACAAAAAAATGACCACTGTCTCACACAACTATGTTCCTCCAAGAAATATATTTGGTCATGTTTCCCGGGCTTGACATATACAAAAACTATCTCTTAACTATGCATCATTTTGATATACACAATTCATGTGGGAATGAGTCCTGTGAATGGGTAAGTTTAAAAAATACAAAAATAAGGTACCATTAAAACACAATAGAGGAAGGGAAAAATATATAAACTCAAAACATAGACACTAGTGGGAGATCAGAGAAAACCATGTTATATATAATATATTAGAAACCCACATACATTGGAATGGATCCCATTCTCAAAGATCAACTTCAAACAATAAATTTAACTCTATATTGAATCAATCATGATATTTATATTAAGACGATCAAGATATCACATGACACATAGAGTCACATGTAAACAGCTCATATGTAATTCAAATATTTATAGAAGTCAAATTTATGGTATGAATATTAGATAACCACTTCCTTGAAACTCAAAGATCAAATTTTTAAGGAAACATGTGGATATTACAGAAAATGTTATGTCTAAACAACTCAATGCCACCTAAATTCCATATAACCACATGAAAACTATTATATAGATATGTGAATCATCAAAGAAATGTTTTATCAATCAGGGGTATAAATATCACTATGGATAACTATTCCCTGAAAAATAAGAATATAATAAGTCTACTAACTAATTTTATATAGTTTCATTCCACCGTGAACTACACATCTTATATGGTTTTATTGGTTTCCAAAAAAGATAGTTAACATTGCGGGAATGATATTTTAAATATACATGTGATATTTATAAAATATATTTGAATGTGATTGATGTTACCAATCAATAGAAGAGTTTAATAGATATAGATGATGTATAATATCATTACAAATGACCATGGTACTCATACGATTTTTCATACATGTATAATAGATTTTCATTATAATAAATAGATAAAAATGGATGTTTAAAGGATTTTAAAATGTATATGGGAGTTTCATTGAAGTTTAATATGTCTTTTTATTCCACTTTTAATCCTTATATATATTAAGAGTTTTAAAAAATCAATCTCGTACACATTATTATGAAAAAAACATTTCCATTCACAGAGCTACATAGCCACCTAAGAGGCCAGGTTATCAAAAGTTCTCCCGAACAAGATATAATTTGGTATTGATCCTTAATCCAATTGAGTATGAAAATTAGGTTGTATGAAATCTATTCATTATGGAACATTCATAATTAGTTGAATGGTTTTTAGCCTCTACAATGCTGGTAGATATTTAAAGACACTAGGGAGTATTTATATTGTTGGATTTAAAAACATAAGTGATGTAGTGAGGATACTAATAAATTAACAAACATATAATGTCTCACTATAATGGAGGATGAGTTATTTAGTAAACCTTTTATTTTTAATACATTTAACACAAATTTTCAAATTATACCACATGCATTCATTATGCCACATATTGAACATCTAAGAGTTGAGGGTTAGAGCCACCGTAATTTCATGGAGTGATTCTATACAAGACAATACAGATTTCCTCAGCAATTGGTGATCTAATATGTGTGTATTATGGGATAATAATATCATCTAGAGAAATTTTTTCCCATGAGTGTTTTATATGAGCTCACACTATAATCAAGTATGTTGCAGCTCAAATGTATGAGGTTACTAATGTCATCAACTTCACCAATAACAAAAGTAAAATATAGTATGAAAATATCATGTGTGAAATAATTTGTATGTTGATAATATTATTAGTGAAAAATTGGTTATGATAAAGGATAAATAAACCTATATATAAAATCATGTGCACACTCTATGACTTATAAAAAATATTATAGTAAAGTGATACACGATGAGTTTGTTTCATTAAATAAAAATTAAGGTTATAAATAATAAGTCTCTAAGAATTATTTATGATAAATAATAGAGAGATTTTTTTAAAATAAAAAATATTATTATTTGAATTATGATAACTCATATATTATAATGTGGGAAACCCCAGTTCTTCAAGGAAATTTGATGTAGATGATGGCCGAGTTTTTATTTAATTTATAAAATGTGGATGACCATATACCAATGATAATCATGATTTGATAATAAAATAGTTTTTATAAGAGTTGAATATGAAATTAATATTCTAACATTGGTTCAGAAATCTATCTATCAATTTTTTAAATTTAAATATTAAATATTGAGTGAAGATCATGGTATTTTTTTCTAAAAATACCAAGATTTAAAATATAGTTATTAAGAGTCATTTTATTAAACATAATTGTGGTAAAATTATATGATTCAATATAGATGAACAAAACCATGAATATGTGTTTTTTAAGATAAAACAGTATCGAATAATAATATAATAAAATATTTTTTAAACTACTCTGAATATAAATAAATGAATACTATTGAAAAATTTGAATAGATCGGAAGAATATAATTTTATAATAATATGAATATAATAAAGGAGTGTGATGTGGATTTAAATATAAACTTTTTTATTATCTAGTGGTATCAAGAGTCTTGATTATTAAGAAACATTGTGATAAAATATCTAGAATGTGTTCTAGTGTAGAATAATTAATGACTGCATGTTGATGTGTTGATAATTATTTAGTGGTTTGTGACCAATTTTTTGGTTTGTGGAATACTATTAAATAATATTGGGTTCTAGTATAAATGAAACCTATACACCATAGAGAGGATAAATAAATTCATGGAGTTAGTTGATTCCATAATAATCAAGGATGAAAACTACACTTGTCTATATGAAATGAGTGTAATACAGTGTATCTTGACTTTTATGATTTGATTTATAACATTTCCCTCACTCACATGTAATTATTATCATATATTTTTTTAATCACTCTACTTCGTATATGATACCATAAAACTTTCAATTAATTGTATAACACCTTAAGGGATAAAATTGAATATCTATGTGATGCTTTTCCTGAAAATATTGTAGTTAATAAAAGCATGAGTGCTGATATTCCATCATTTGATTCATTAATCATAACTGAAATAATAATTTCAATTTAATAATGAATCATAAAATTGATTGTATAATTTGATAAAATTTGGCTACACTCATCCATACCACCTCTCAATGTACCTATATTACCACTATGGCTATACACCTATATCTTTATAGTAGAGGATTTGTGACTTTTTAATGTGTGTATATCATTTCATACATTGAATAACTTAATTAGAATCTTGGAAAATATCATGTAGAAATTAAATTGACCATTGGGTACCCAATTGTGTGTTTTTAATATCCATTCCTCATAATATAAAGTATTTGAAAACTCTAATACTTATATAGGGTACCCATAAGATGGGCTTTATATGCCTCTTGGTGCATTACCAACCTTGTGAGTATACCTATCATATCATCCAAACCACTTAATTTTCTATACATAATAAGGTATCTTAACATACACATAAATCATTAGAAGTAACCAATAATGAATAAGACACATTAACAATCATTATCTATGTGAAAAATCACATAGAATACATAATTTATTTGTTAAATGTTATCACGTGGTTGAGAGTATGTGAAAAATTCCATTAAATGAAATCTATATGAATTATACCATCTAATAGAAATTACATGTGAGACTCAAGAACAAGTTGGATGTGTTCTATCTTTTTATAGTCATGTAGTATAATAAATTTTTTTTCATTTTGATGATGTTTATTATTATTACCAATTTCCACTTGAGCATACACTCTATGTGTTTTTCATTGTGACATTAGTTTATATGACATGTATCATTTATGAAATAATGTTTAAAACCCATGTGTTACTTTGTGTGTTCTATATTGAGATTCAATTTATGTTGGTCCTTAGATATTTTGTGTGTTCCTTCACTACATGATATTCACATATGTGTACACATCTGAGCGTGTAATAAAATAATCATGTTTGGCCCTCATGACTAACATCATTTCCTTCTAATAAAACATGGTTTTTAGTGACTAGTTAGTCTATTTTTCTTATATAATTATACATGATATTCCTTTCAAATTATTATAAAAAATGTGTGCCCTTGGATAACCTATTTTTGAAATTTAAATCAATGGTAATATCTTATCATTGGAAGATAGACTTCACCAAAAATATATATTTTAGATTAAATTATTGTAGTTTGTAATTAATCACTAGGTCCACTTCCCCAGCATAATCCTTCATTACTACTAAATTTTCTCGATTTTGACAAATCTTCACCATTGATTATACATAATGTCACCAAAATCACACATCCAAGGGATAACCATATCATGGTTGATCACTGACACCACAATTATGTCAAAACACCTTTCATATCACAACATATCATTGAACATTCTTCCAAACCACTAATTGAGGATCCTCTATCATGATTTAGCATTTATCACCTCTTCATGACCACATCTGTATCACTTCATCCTCACATCCATTTTTAATATCATGAATCATAAATTGAATATAAATCCCTCATTAATCAACTACACATCTCAAGATATTATTTTAAAACCATCATAAAAACTGAGTGGGAAGGTAGTAATAGAATGTGGTGCTTAGTGGAAAATTCCTCAAAACAAATGTTCATTTACAAAAATGTTCAAAGAAGAATTAATGTTTTTGAAATTTTAAAAGGGACATAAAAAAATTAATATGCATCATTAATTGTGATTCTACATGAAAAATATTTTCTATGATTCTGTTTAAAATTAATGAAATATAATAATTCATATTTCTATAAAAATATATTAACAATATAAATTTAATAAAAAAATTATTTTCAATCCTGTAAGTAAAAAAATAATTTTATCATCTTCAATTTTATTCAAAAAAAATAAAAAAGTTATTCTATCATGTCTAAAAGGAAATATCAAGATATTGTGTAACTTTATATCCTTATGGATAAAATTATATCAATTCTTAAATTACTAATGATCAATTCATCAATCCATAGTTCGTCACTGTTGTTTTTTCAATATTCCAATGTCACATTGATCCACCATCGACTCCTCAAAGAATTAAAATCTTCCGTACTCTTGAAAATATATTTGGTTCATATTAATAATGACTTCCAAATATTTTAGATTAAAAAATAATATTTATATTTTAAAAAACTGGTCAATTTATAAAACAATGATAATGAAAAAGAGTGTTGTTCCATGTCTTGAATCCCAAACACCAAAATTACATCTTTTTAGTAAAAACCCACATTTTGAGCAGAACATAAATTTAATAATATCCATTTAGTTTTCCATTATTGAGATATAATTGCTCACATTATTTGAATAAATCTTTATGTTGGTTATTTGGGATCCCTTGGTCCCTCAATTTATAGTAGTATCTTTAGAATATCAAGGAGTTCTGTTAAAGAAAAATTCTCTGCTATACCATGTTATTTCATTTGAAGGTAATATTTATGTGGATATGAATATAATAAATTATTATTCATGGTTTTGATATGAAAAAATATATATCATGAGTTACTCACTAATAATGTTCAATATCATTAAAACTTATACCAATCATATACATTCTAAGTCATTCAATAATTGACTTGGAATTTATTCATTACCTAGGATGTATTATCAGGTTTCACAAATCAAAAGTAAAGGAAACAAGGTTTTGGATTCTCTTCATGGAAAGCACTAGTTTAATCTGATAACATTTGGTCATTTAATTCTTATTTCATTAAAAATATTTGTTTCAATTGGTCTGTGGTTCACTACCCTCACCCTGATTAAAAATACCCTAAAATTTGATATTCATTGAATTTCACCAAAAATTAATCATAAGGGTAAACATAGTGTCCATAGATCCGAAAAATGATTAGAAATATTTTTATGGCCATTTACTTTTACAAATTACTAATAAATTTTTTTTAATGGTTTATGACTCCAATACTCAAGAATGATCTATGTCCCCACTAAAGTAAATACTAGTTTATTAAATCCATCCACCATTTTCAACCTAAAAAATGAAAATAAAATTACCATATATATTGTATTGATCATAATAAAACATCATTAAAAAGGAAAATCCACCCCAGGAAACATAATATACACCTCAATATGGGAAAATAATAAGAGGAAATGGAATAAACAACAGATTAACAAACACAATAATATTTTTGACACACTTGATAAAAATATTTCAAATACTATTAATCTAATACCCTTCCCATCTATGGAAATTCACCTCCATGAATGGAATAAAAACATGAATCCATATACAAAAACTTCAAAATATTTTTCAAAAATGGGAACCAACTATATGAGTATTTTAATAATCAAATTTTGATGATGGAATTATATTACTAGACCATAATAAGAATATATCTATTCCAAACACATATATCCACTAAAATAATGAATATTATATGCTTTCTTAAAAATTACCACTTTTTTTACTAGATTCCCATTATCTATTACTACTCTAGAATATTAGATGCAAATATTCTCATACTAAAATTTCCATCCTAAAAGGAAAGGACCTCAAAAATAGCTATCAATCTATTTTGTATTAGTTGTAATCAAACATCCATACCTCTATTTGCTTAAATTATAGAAAAAGGAACCAGAGATGACCTAGTTATGTTTTCTCTCCTCACAAACTAAATATAGAATCATATATAGACATAGTACAAACCGCTTCAAACCACATGAAAAATGAAATCTATCTTTTCAGTGACCCATTCCACCATCATAAAAGAGTGTTATGTCCTTAATGGTATAAGTATATCTAAATTATCAACTCCATAACCCCTATATTTTCCTGATCAAAACACAAAATAATGTAACCATAACTTACAGCGAGACATCATTTCCTATTCATCAAAAGTTATCACATAATGTAAACAACAAAATTCCTAGTCTATCTTGTCCTACCAAGAATCAATAATTTATAAGGATAACCCATGATCGATATCAATTATAATGTTACCTAAAGAAGACTCATATTAATAACATTATCTAACCCTAAAATAGAATTAATCACTTCCCACCTTTTGAAAACCTATTTGGTGAATCACCAGAAAATATATTGTTAGAAATGATATAATGGTTGATAAATCAATGTTGAGCCTCCGTTAGCTGATGATAATAGTAAATGTTACCACCATCGATAAAATATGTGAAACATTTCCCACTACCATAATTGGTAACCATTTTGAGACTAACTGCACATATTTCTACAATATCATCTAAAAATGTTATCACCTAATAACTGAAATAAAATACCATTGAAGAACGATTCTTTTGAATTCATTTATCAAATATTGAGAGTTAAATGTAAATTTTTTAAAATAAGTATATGATAACAATAAAGATCAATTAAAAATAATTATCATCTTCTAACAAAAATTACATGAGCGTTTCATAAAAAATGTCACCGAAAATTGTTCATGGGTCTAATTACTAGAGCATAGAAATTTACCATCCTGAAAAACACTAATATGGACACATATTATCTATATAGACTCTTGAATTATATCTTCAAAATGATTTATTTTCTAACGAAAATATGTTTTTGGGTTGACCAAAAATAAAATTCTTTGATTAAAAAAATATCCCCATTCGGTGTGGTCACAATAAAAAAATAGAAATTTTATAAAGGGGTTTCTAATCCCATCATCCAATACCTAATATTAAATGACCCACAAGGATCCCCCTCGGGTGAGAGGTAAGTAAACTATTGAACCTAAACTATACCCTTAATATAAAAAGGGTTATATGCTAGCACTAAGAAGGAATATCACATACATGGGAGGAATAAGACTAAAAATTTAGTACATAATAACATATATCTATAAAATAATAAAATAATAAAATACTATTACATACAACATATTTAATTAATAATTCATTTATAATGGTATAAAAATATCCAATTGTACAATATATAATATATTATTTATTTAGGGAATATAAAAGGGCCCAAAAAATAAATAAATAATGAATTGAACAATATAATATGGAGTATTATTTTGATAAAAAAAGATATTAACAACTACAGTAATTGTAATTTTTCCCAAATATATTTTCTGAAATGTTTTTTGAACTAGGTCCACACCAACTTTAATCACCTCTATACTATGCACTATTCATAGGGAAACAATAATTTTTTGAATTCACCCTTGGAGGTGTTTTTATAAACATTCCTAGTATGATTCCACAAAAACCTAATATAAAAATGAATAATAATTTTCCAAAAAAGTTAGAGAAATCATTAAAACTTTATCGATTTACTCAACCAAGATAAAAAATAAATCATAATCTAGTTTATATAGATGATAACCATAGAGATAAAATAGAGAGGAGAACTGAGAACAGTTAGACCAATATGAGGTTTAAATAAACCAAAATAATAGTGCTACCCAACTTCCAAAACATTAATATTGACTCTATAAAATCTTATCAGGGTTTGAAACATGGATAATAGGTTCAAATTCGCTGAGGGGGTACCATGAACTATGAATGAACTATATATTATATTTTTATATGTGCACCAACTAAGAGGTTAAATAATAAATAATTGAATCCCTACTAAAAAACAACGCTATAGCCATGGGGTTTACAAAAAATGTGGCTACAGATATCCAATAATGATATGGGAAAAATAATTTTTACAAGATGAAAATGTAACCAATGATATCCAAACACACTGGGTATAGATTAATTCTATTACCATGGTATTTATAAACCATGTAAATCCATCTTAGGTGGTAAATATTTTCATGGTAATTCTATGGGAAAACGAAATCCCATTGTTGGACCAAACCGTGAGTATAAGTAATGTTTCGGGGCACCTATACCCACATCTTGATGAAACTATTTGTATATCTAGTCCCCATATTTTTTCAAAATATTATAAATTATAATTAACAATTTAATATATATATATATATATATATATAAGGATATAATAATTTTCTTCGGATAGTGGTTATGTCACTGAATTATAATTCTATGGTGTTGGGATCAATTCCCAGCTGTAGTTATTTTATAAAGAACGAATGCTCATGGTATGACCAATCCTTTGGTATATGATTGCACATTATTATTTATTAGTAATAAATATAATAATAAATACTTTAATATAAATAAGTTTATATATATGCATATATATATTTGAATATAAGAACATAGAATGTGTTATAGGATATAGGTAAAGTCATTAAAGTAAATGTGGATGGTGTTAGGATCCATTGCCATGGGTGTGGTTTTTTAATAAAGGACTTATACCCAAAGTTTGACAAAACCATGTGTATTGTTCTTTCCATTGAAACTGTGTACACCAATAGTTTAAGAACTATGGGTATAAGTGGCCCATACCAATGGTTTAGTCGAACTATGGGTATATACATATCCTAATGGATGAAGAACCCATATTTGATAGAAATATGGGTATAAACTATACTCACAGTTTTTTGAGCTATACTCATAGTTTGGAACCATAGTAATAGGAAGCCTTTCCAGTAGTAAATGACCATCACCCATCAACAATAGGGTAGACCTACTCTACTATGTGTACAAAGGACCTATACCTATGATTCAATATGATAGTAGGCGTGTTACTAACCTCATGTATACCTAAAACATCTCTCCCAACACTATTTTTTGTATCCATTGATATATGAAGTAAAAATTACACAAAAACACTAAAATGTCTCTTCAGGATGAAGATATAGGAAGTATCCCTTTCTATGTGAAGAAATTCTTAAAATATATTAAATTATTTTCGTGTCCTAACACATAGGTGAGAATATATGTAAATGATAGTAGAATATACAATATGTGATATATAATACCCCATATATGGCATGTACGAATTGTGAAGAAACTATACATATTTCACAACTTCTATAACTTCTAGAATAAACCAACATGGTGTGTATTAATATGGTATTTTTCATGTGAGGTCTTAAGGTTATCTAAGAGTGTATCACAATAGTAGTCCAAGTAAAATCATAAATATACGAGGAATGATGATTTTATTACATGATGTGTGGTGATATGGAGTTATTCAGGTTTTATCTTGGGTAAAAAATGTGATTCTTAATTTCAAATAATTAATCACCTGACATGTAGTCAGAAACTATTTTTTATTTGACACTTCATATAAACTATATATTCCACTAGTCACAATACACCACATCTACATTAGAGTTAAAATTTTGTGATATTTATATTCAATGGAACCACAAGCACCATAACTTAGAGAAATAAATGGTGTACAATTTCTACGCGCATTGATATCATATCATGAATTCTCACTACCCACATTTCCTTCCACAATATCCATCGATTTTATTCATCATCCAATACTAATAAATAATCTAATTGATTATCCATGACTATAACCATATCCCCTATTTGAAAAGTCCCCACTATTCTCTACCACCTTTAGTTACATGAAGGTGGACTATGACACCTTGAATGAGATATTAATCTTCTTTATCAAATTCATACCTAATATCTGATATATCTAATACATGTGGTCAATAGATCTTGTTAACATGGATGGATAAACTCTTCTCATAGATATTATATACTTATACATATCCATTTGTAGCCGCATTTCCTTTTTTATCTTTCTATTATTGAGATACAAGTAATAATAAAAAGACATCATGAAGGATGATGGTGTAAATATATTATGAAAAAATGAGATTAAGAAGGAATCATATCATTGGAAGAGGATTATTCCCCAACTTCCATGCTCATAATTCACAGAATTTGTCATCGATAAAGAATGATAAAAATATTAAAATGAGAAAACAATATTATTCTAATCAAATAACTCACATTGGAAGGCATAGATAGAATATTATTATCCTATTATTTGTTACACTTTTTTTATCGTATTTCAAAATTGATTTTCTATCATGATAAAATAAATAATTAAAAGTATCAATTTATATAACCATACTGTAATTATATAAATTGTATTAATATAAAATAAGACATTAATTAATTAAAATCAATTCATTGAATATTAATATAATTCATTCACATGAGGAATTACTTCCATATACTCCATAGAATCATCAAACTAATCTTATATAGAATTCCCCTATGAAACAAATCAGTAATAAATCATAATAGATTTTCCACATATTAAAATTTATAATATTAAACAAAAATTATGATGGGAAATTAATGATAAAAATCATGGATAATAAAATATTAATTTGATTATTTAAAAATAAATAACAATTATTAACATGGAGAGGAAGGAAATGAAAATTACCTATTAATTTCTAGAAACACCAAAAAATAGGGTTTCGTTTTCAATAAAAGATCATTATTGAAACCTCTACCAAGAAATATGTGGTTCTATGGAAATAATTTTATAATTATTCTGGGGTTTTACTTCACCAATGATGGTAATATTTTTTGTAAAAAGGGTAATACCATATTTATAAACAGGGTTAGTGGTTTTATTCATCAACTCAATGAATTGTCAATAAACATTCAAAATAGAAATTGGTTAGCCCAAAACCCCAAAAAACATTAAATCAATCCACGGTAAAACCCCTCCGTCTAGAGTCAACCTCTGTGTAAATATTTATATATAAGAATATGTTTAGAAGATATCATTATTTCACTTGTGTTTAATCTAAAGAATAAATATTTTTAAATATTAAATATTTTTTAAGGACCCTATACCCATATAATAAATAACTATCTAGGTGAGTAGCTAATTAAATATAATAAAGAATATTAAAAATAGATTAAATTAAAAACAATGGACACAAAATATTCGACACATTCACGTATTATTATTATAAAAAGAAAAAATCACTAAAATAGTGGATGGTATTACCTCACATGCAATTTTGTGATATTATGAAGATTTCCATTCTACAATACGATTTACAATAATGGAATAAATGACATGTGATGATTACTATCATGATGATACAAAAATTAATCATGTTATATAATAATGGTGGTGTATTACTAAATTTCTATCTATCGCTAGTAGATAATGTGTGATAGATTATACACAGACCACCTTAGCTTTAATATTTGAATGATTTTATTCACCTTCAATCTCTATGTGGGTAATTATAGCTGAAAATAAATCTACACCAACTTGTGAAGAATCTAGAATATAGTAATCAACAATGGGTATAAATTCATCCTTGATATATAATTTTAAGACCATACCGAGGTGTGACCTTTAATATTATACATCCTCCCTTAATAAACTTCATGGTTCTCTATATCATACTCATAAATGACTTATGGTGGCTTTGTCAGGTTTTTATAAACTGTAATATCACTTAAAACTTATATGTCATCAAACCCAAATTGTAAGGCCCCATAATTAATGAATTTACATTCTCCAACAAATAAAGTGGTAACAAATGTATTATTTTATATAGTTCATAAAATGGTTCCATATTGTTAATAGAGTTGTAATGTTTTATACATGAAAACTCCATAAATGGTAAATTATCATTCCAACTCCTACCAAAATAAAGTATTTAGGAACACTATATATCACCAAGAACAATAATATACATTTCTATTAAACCATTATTGTGGTTTCTCCATTAAATCATATGATAAAATATCTATATTTTCATCTATATCTTTCTAATGAGATCCTCTCTTAAATATGAGGTTATTTGAGTTAGTTAATAAATAAATAATTATCAACATAACAACTTAAAAATTAACTGGTTATGGATCAAAAATAACTAAATATATTGATATTCTATCCCTCTTCCACAATATAACCCCAGGAGGCCAGAATAAACCTGTAACAACAAAGTTATCTTCCTTAACATTTTTACAAGTGAGGTACCATCATTAAAAATAATAAATACTATTATTAATGCCCAAACAACCAAACACATTCATAATATCCTCACAAAAAATGTTACCACATGATGTGCCACTAATTGGAATGTGTTAAACTCTCTCAACACAATATCACAGAACTGATGGAACCAAATTCTATTCATGGAAGTGGGTGATGTTTTTCCCCACCCTACAAGAATCTAATTGGTATATTAATAGAAGTGTGTGGGACAACACCAACAATAATAATAATAAATATCTCACGCTTACACTAAAACCTATTGTATTTATTTTAAAAACCCAAACCCCTCCTCACTCATTTGTGAATATAAATGCCTACTATGGGAGTCCTCTATTGTTTTATCATTCATTAGATTATTGACTATTTTCAAGTCATAATCCTATAGTATTTCCATTCAAAACCTTATACTCTTATTTATATTGTACTGAGATAATATGTACATTATTTTATTATGAATTTTGAAGAACATGTATAACTAAAAAATTATATAGTGTGTTTATATCTTCAATTAAAACAAAACAACCACAAGATACAACTAATGGGTTTCCTAGTTATTCCCATCATGTATTAGAATCCTAGACCCATTCTCTCAATGTAGTACAATTTTGTATATCATGAATGAAATATGTGGCATGTAACCCATTAATATATTTTATGAATAATGATCACATTTGTTAAGATAATAGAGATATGTTATTAGATATTTCCTAATTCTCACATGCTGGATACTAAGGAATTCATTCAATGTGTTGGGATATCTATGTTGATTTAAAAATACTCCCATTAATGTGTTATAATAATAAATTTTAGTACCCTATTATGAGGTAGATTCACATTGTACATAATAATTCAAATCTATAACATGTAGAGAGATACATCCACGTTTATTAGGGTAGAGTTTGTTCAGTAGTTTAAAAGTAATGAGGGAATGTTGTGGATGATATTGGTTGAGTAGACACATGGATGATAATTTTAGTATTATGATACCTATAATAGTATAAAAGAAACAATATATTATAAGGGGAAATGTTATATAATTGTCTGTAATGGTGGTTAGTGAGGAAGAAATAATGATATTATGTGATAAAATGGTTGATCTAATTTGTATTAGCTAAGATAGATTTTTTTAGATGGATGTGTATTGGGAATCACTTAGGTAAGAAGAGGTGAAATAGAGTTACTGGTTTAGGGAAAATAAATTCTTTATCAACTACAATAGGAGTGTAACAACCAAAACATTTACTAATGAAAATTATTTCTGATCTAATAAAATGAATTATTATGTAAAATTGTTATATAAAACATATGAACTTATTAGATTATATGTTTTGGGATTTTAAAATAACATTAAGAATTTATATGTTTTTAAATATAGATATTGAACAGTGATCATATGATTAGTAAAAATATAGGGTTTTAACAAATCCAGTTTACTCAAAAAGGGAAGCAATTTCCTTATCTAGTAGAATTCATCTATAAGAAGCCCATTTTTTGGAGCTCAGAAAGGAGGTAGAGTCACTGGGCTTCGCTCTCCACCAAACTGTGCTTAAATATGTTAATTTTAAATGGAATAACCTATAGGAGAAGTGGAAATTAATATATATTACCACACGAACAATGTTATTTGATCCACCCCAAGAGTCTGTCACCATTGCACACCATACCCTTAGGTTATATGCAGTTGTTTTAAAGGGTTATTAAACAAGACCCTAGTACTATGATTGTGTTCTTTATTTTTGTAGGGAATAATGAATGTACATTCATTTAGGTATTTTTAAATTGTAAATAGTTTTTTATAGCTCAAATAGTATTTTTAATTAATATTCAATTATGAAATCTATTTTAAAATTAATGGATTTTTTAATTAAAAATAATTTTAATAGAATATTGTTACCAAATTAAATTTTATTAAATATTAATGATAGTATAATTTCGTATGGATACAATTGTAATATTTATTATGGTTTGAAAGCTGTTTTTGTCAAAACACATGAATTTTTTATAAATGATGGTTTTTATTTTAATAGTAAATAAATTCGCCTATTTAGAATTTTTTTTAGATAAAACGAATTATTTTTTTTCATTCAGGGCATAAAAATTATCCAATGGTGAATTTTTCATAATTTTTTGAGACAATCAAATTTTTGGGTAAAAAGTAAATATAGTTTAAATATATTATGTGATTTATGACATCATAATGACCCAATAGTGATGTAATAAAATACTAGTAAAATATTCTTTTGCCAATATATGTTTTACCATTAAAATATTTTGATTTTAGATTAGTTTGATTAATTTAAAGGTGCCTTAGTTGACCCTCCAAGTCTGATAAAACATTTTTAATTTTAAAATGATTACCTTGAGAGTGTGACTCACCTCCACATAAGAAATCCTAGTATTTTAAGATGTTCGGCCAGTGTCCTTAAAAAATAATGTTTTCCACTCCCCTTTCTCAAAATCCATAGCCAAAAACCATGGTATGGTTTTGGTTTTTGATTAGTTTAATGTGTAGTGTCCAAAACCTAAATAATAATGAATTCCTTATCCATTCCTATATGAAGCCACACAATCTCCCACTTCGTTTCACTAAAACAATTGGGATCTTGACAAATCCGTACCCTCTAATCTCAATAATCCTCCCATGGTGTCCCAAGAATTCATGAATCCTCTCTCAATACTTTCCCAAGACATTGGGATCACTCTTCCAAGTAAAGGATTTATTTCTTTCTCATTTCTATCCAAATTTATATAAGTTTTTATACCATTTTTTCAATTAAAAATGTTGGGTTATAATTTATAACGTCCCTATAATATTCTCCCAATGTTTTAATGATGATTAAACTCTTTCACTCTCATTAATTCCTTTCATGTACAACTATTACTATGATGAAATTCTATAAGGCATTTCTCTCTTCTTATTTACATTCAAGATTTTTTTTTATTATGAATCTAAATTCCATAAAATAGGTTGGGGAATGTATCTAATGGCCCAATTACTTTCCATTTAATGTACATATGATGAGACATCCCTTTCTCTCTCATGAACCATTTTTATTAATTCTTATGTCATGTTGTTTTGTTGAGGAACTTGCATCACGATTTTCCAAGCCAAAGTCATTATATAGTGAATACCATCCTCATTTCTCTATAAAGGGTATTCACTTTTATGCCCATTTTATTATTGATCATAGAGTTTAATGTATGAATTCCACATTCATTTATTCTTGAATAAATTATGATGTTTAATGAATCCATGCTATATGATCCCAATGGAACAATTATGCGTTAAATGAAATAATTAAGAATGGCGTGCCCTGATAACTCTCCAATGCATTTGGTAAAGACTAGTATCGTGATATTCCTAGTGTAATGATGGTTTACACATGATAATTCTAGTGAAATAAGGGCTTACTCATGCTCCATGTGAAATATTCTTTGGTCCATGATAATATATTGTTAAATGTTGCTTCCACATTTCCAAGTTATGTTAATCATGTTATATCATGACTTTATCTTCAAGTTTCTCTTGTGCTACATTAATATGCATATTTCTTAACAAACACTATATTTTTAAAGATATGAATTTCTTACTCCCTTACTAGGATTTATAGATCACCCTTTTCTTATGCTTCTCCTCAAGTCATCCCATGTAATGATAAGTACGAATGAATGTATATGGTCATGTAGAATAAGTTTTCTATAAATATGTGTATTTTCTATTTAATGTTGTTAATTAATGTTCCTTAGACACAAAGACACTGGACCTCATGATATGATACGTTGTAACATGTGATGATTTTATGAAACAAGTTATGTCTATGTGTGAAATAAAGTGAAGGGATATTATAGATTGTATTAGAGGATATGATTTGTTATTTTTGGGATTAGGATTTGAAAACTATAGTGAAAGCCTTAGAGACAAGACTAAGTATAATTAAAACATAACTAAATTTTTTTGAGTATTGAGTAAGAGTTTTATTATAAAAATACATTTCTATCGAGATACGATCATGTAGAGGTAGCTGTAGCGTAAATGTATCAAGGGGTAAAACCCAAAATACCACTTTCAGCTAGAATATAATGAAAACTAGTGAAAAAAATTGGACCTTTCTGCACTCTTGGTTATGAAACTCCCAAGTGATATGATTTGGTAAATTTATATACTTTATAAAAACTAGTTTTAATGGGATAACAATTTCCCCTACGAATATATGTTGGGGTGTAGATCATGGATAACATAGATTGAAGCCTATAAATTCATAAGTTATGGAAACAAAAGTAATCTATAATTCATTAGTTTTTGTCATTGGATTACCATTTATGTGTTACCTATATCATTTCATTTATTTTAACCAATTGTAGGTAATAGTAGGACTCAGGCTAAAAACTGATGCAAAGATCAATGTGACGACTGTTCAAATGAGATTCCCAATCTGATGAGAGTAGGAATCACAAAATTTTTCAAGATACTCTCTCAGTAAACACAAGTTTTGAATCAAAAAATTGGTAAAGAGGAACATTTAACCCCCCCCCCCCCAAGAAATAACATGTTTCAATCAAGGGATTTTTATGACAAAGACTCCTAATTTTAATGGATCGTTGTATCCCTCAATTGGAAAACAATGGATCAACTCCATTGAAAATATCTTATCCATCCTTCAATGTTCCATACAAGAGAAGGTTCTTCTGGCTTCTTATCGTATAGTGGGTGAAGCTGATCAGCAGTGGAAGTTGATTATAAATACAAAGCCTAAGGAGAAGATTAATCCATTGGAATGGAAGGATTTCTAGAAAATGTTTTTCAATTAATATTTTACTCGCACCCTCTTACCTAAAAAGGAAAGGTAAATCCATTCCATGAAGAAAAAAGGTGACAAATCCATCAGATCATACAAGGAAAACTTTACAAGGCTTGCATTATATGCATAAAAATTTATTGTTACCCCAAAATTCATGGTTGAACTCTTCCTTTGTGGGATAAAAGCTAGCATAAGGAATTACCTAGAAATATTTGACTTCGAGAGATAAGATGAAATTGTACGATGTGACCTAAAAGTGGAAATTGAGATCATAAAATATCAAGGGTATCATGGTGATATGAAGCGTAATGTGGACTTTAATTCTGAAAATCCAATAGATAAATCCAAAAATTCTATGAAAATATATTTACCCACATTCCAAAGGAGTAGAATGTAGCACCCCAAAAATTTCATGAAGGGGATGAGGAAATTCATTAGGAGTGGAAGAAAATGGAACATGTAAATGAACTATAAAAAAATCCCCTGGCTATAATACAGGAGAGGAACACTCCATTTTACCCTCAACATGTTTTTATTGCATCAACTACAAATAACTAGGGAACTTTGGGAACAACTGCCCTATTCAAAGGGTTTTCAACGACAACCAACAACCAAAATGGTAACAAGGGTGATATTTTACCATCACTACTGCCAAAGTGAACCCCAACAACAATGTGGTGATGTGTACACTTTTTACTCCTTATATAATAGCTAAAATAATTTTTTATTTTGGTTCTACACATTATTTTATATACTTAAATTTTAGTAGAACAATCCCAACACCACCGCAAATCATGGATGTAAAGATGTTGGGGAGAATATAAAATGTTGAAATCATTGAATACCATGAATATAAATCCCCCCCTTTCATATATTATGGATTAAACTTCTAGGAGAACCTCATAATACTCCCTCTGGTGGAAGTTGATAAAAATATATGAATGTATTGGCTTTCCTTATACTGAGAAAAAAATTGCCATGAGAGGGAAATCACTATTCATATAGTGACTCAAACCCCAATTTTGTACAACTGTAAGGAGGTGGATGAATTTTCATTAGCACCATCTTCTCAAGAGGGGATATTACTTTCATACGAGCATTCATATCTTTCTAAGATGATTGAGTCTATGGAAGAAACCATACTTGGAGACATGCCTATTGTGAGGGAATTCACTAAAGTGTTTACCAGGAAATTTCATGGTCTTACTCTTAGAAGAGATGTTGAATTATCAATATATCTTATACTTGGAGAGTTTCCAATATCCATGACTCCAAAAAATGGCTATTTTTGAGCTTGAGGAGATAAAGAAACAACTATAGGAGAATCTGGATAAAGGTTTTTTATACTCCAGTGCTTCACCATGGGGTGCACTAGTCCTCTTCGTCAAGAAGATGGATGGATCAATGCGCATTTGCTTCAATTATAATGAGCTCAAAGAAATAATGATAAGGAAAAGGTATCATCATCAATGAATTAATTAATTTTCCTATCAGATACAAGGATCACAATAATTCTCTAAAGTAGATATGCAGTCAGGATATTATCAAGTAAGGGTGAAGAAGAAGGATATCCCCAAGACTAATTTTCCAACAAGATACATGCACTATGATTTTATATTAATCCATTTTATACTCAAAAATTCTCCATCATTCTTCATGTACATTATGAATATATTATTTAGAGACTTCCATGATAAATTTTTGGTTTCCTTTATTGATGATATTCTAATATACCTCAAAAACATAGAGGATCATGAGTAGCATCTAATCACGGTACCAAAGACCCTGCGAAATGAGAAGCTCTGTGAAAAGTAAAAAAAGTGAAAATTAAATTTGAATTAGGACTCATTAGTTGTTTATATCATCAAAATAAATGTTATATTTATGCATCCCCCCAACAAAGCTTCAATGGATGGATGATAGAGGCCAACATCAGTAACAAATATCAACAGCTTCCTAGGGTTATCTGGATATTTTACCCAATTTGTGAGATGTTTATCATAATTGTCAAACCCTCTTACCAAGAGAACTTAGAAGGAAGTAATGTTTTCTTGGAGTAAGGATTGTGAAGAGATATTTGAGGAGTTGAAACAGAGGCTTATTCTACAATAGTTCTCACACAACCCACAAGTGGAGAACTTTTATTGGTATTCAGTGATTCCTCGAAGAAGTGACTGGGCTTTCTGTTGATGAAAAATGACAAAACCATTTCATATTTATCAAGGAAATTGAAATTTCATGAGAAAAACTATCCAACACCTGATCTGGAGTTGGCTAAAGTTATATTCACAATAAATTTCTAGAGACATTACCTCTTTGGGGGGATGTGTGAAATATATAAAGATCACTAATGCCTCAAGTATATATTCACATGGAAATAGATGAACATGTTCTAGTGAAGATATATAGAGCTGATCAAAGATTATTAATTCTCAATTTATTACCACCTTAGTAAGTATAACAAGGGGGAAAATTCTCTCTGTAGAAAGGACCCATCAATTCTATCATTTCTATGAATTGAAAAGGATATTTTTTATATTTGATAAATATGGACATGGGAATCATAAATAAGGGAACACCATCGATCACTACACAAGTTATTTCTCAACCAACTCATTTAGAAAGGTTAATAGATGCTCAAAAGGATGACGTGGAAGTTCATAAGAAAGTGAAACCTATCAGAAAATGGAAATCCTTGGAATTCAATTGTAATGAAGAAAGAATAGTGATATTTGGAAAATTATTATGTGTTCCATTAAATCCATAGTTAAAGAATGAACTTTTGGATTATGTCAGTAGTTCATGTTTCTCCATTCATCCACAAATTAAAAAAGATGTATTGATATCTCTGAGAGAATTATTGGTGGGATAAAATGAAGAAGTAGATCATTGAGTATACATCAATGTGCCTAGTATGTTAGAAAGTGAAGGTTGAGAGGGAGAAGTTTATGGTAATGATGAAACCATTACCCATACCAACATGAAAATGGGAGAAATTCACCATGGACTTTTTCACTGGACATCCGAAGACATCCAAAGGAAAAAAAATGCTATCTGGGTTTTTAGGTATTGTCTTACAATGACTACACACTTCATTGCAATTCGAGACGATTTCTCATCGATGAAATTGGTATTGATATATATCATATTAGTGGTAGGTCTGCCTGAAGTACTTCTATCTATTGTATCAGATCATGATCCATGATTCACCTCAATGTTCTAGAAAAGTATTCAACATGATATGAATACTAACCTAAACATCAATACGACTTATCATCATCAAATTGATGTCTAATATAATCAGACTATCCAAAATATTTTAGGATATATTGTGATTATTATCAATGGACTTGAATGGATGATGGTATCAAAATTTTCCTTTGTTTGAGTTCTCCTAAAAAATAGTTTCCACTCAAGCATCAAAATGTAGCCTTATGAATCCCTTAATAGGAAGAGGTGCATAACAACAGCATGTTGAGATGATGTTTAGGAGGGAAACTTCATAGTTATATAAACGGTTGAATAAATGTTAGATATGGTAAATTCCATCCAACATCACATTGAATATACTCAGAGTTGAAAAAATAAATTTGCTGAAAATCATTGATGAGACATAGAGTTTGATGTCAAAGACATGGTATTTCTCCGCATATCACCATGGAAGCGTGTTATGATAATTGGGAAGAAGGGAAAGAATAGTCCAATGTACAAAAACCATTTTGAGAACCTTAATTGCATTGGAGTAGTGGCCTATCGACTAGAACTCCCATCGAACATATCTCAAGTACGTGATGTATTCCATGTATCACTCTTGAAGAAGTAGATACCTAATCCATCACATGTAATCAGTCCAGAGGTGGTAGCATTAGAGAATGACATTTTCTATGAAGAGAAGCCGGTAAATGTCTTATATCGTAGTGAAAAGGTTCAATGAAAAAGATAATTCCCCTCATCAAGGTGTTAGGAGAAACAACATGTTTGAAGAGGAAATGTGGGAATCTGAGGAAGAGATGTAGAAGAGTTAATTGCATCTGTTTTACTGCGAAAAAAGATATTTCAATAGAGAAATTTCTTAAGGGGGAGTGATTGTAACAACCAATATTTTAGAAATGAAAATTTCTCTTGATCAAATTAAATGTATTATAATGTGAAATGGTTATATAAAATATATTCACTTCTTTGGTTTTATGTTTTTTGATTTTAACATCCTGTTATGAATTGTTACCATTGCTAATATTTTTTTTGAACAGTCATCACATGATTAGTACAAAAAAGGGCTTTAAAAAATCTAAGTTTCTTCAAAAAACGAAGTGATGTCCTCATCTGGTAAAATTGCCCCATAAGAAGACCATTTGTCAGAACTCAGAAAGGAGGTAGCATAACTAGGATTCACTCTTGACCAATCCCACACCGAGCTTCAACACGTTAATCTTGAAGAGAATAGCCTATGGGTGAAGTGGAAGTAAATAATAATCACCACCCAAGCAATTTTATCTAAACCGCCCCAAGAGTCTATCATAATCGCTTACCTTACCCTGAGGGGTTATGTGGCGTTTTAAGTGGTCTTGTAACAAGACCCTAGCACTATGATTATGTGTATTTTTTTGTATAGAATAAATAATATACAATCATTTAATTATTGTTACTTTGTAAATGGTTTTTAATCCACAATAATATTTTTATTTAATATTCAATTAATAAATCTATTTTGATTAATTAAGGGTTGTTTAATTAAATAATATTTAAAAAAATTTATTACTAAATTACTTTTTATAAAATATAAATAATTGTATAATTTTTTTGAATAAAATTGTAATTATTAATAAGGATTGAAAGCTATTTTTGTCAAAACACTTGAGTATTCGATAAATGTCAGTTTTTTATTTTAAGAAAAAAAAATTAACATATTAAAACAATTATTTAAGTAAAATGAATATTTTTTTTGGATTCGTAACATCAAAATTATCCAATAGTGAATTTTTCATAATTTTTTGAGGTATTCAAATGTTTGGGTAATAATTAAATATCGGTTTAAGCTATAATTTGTTTTATGACATCATAAGGACCCAATAGTGATGTTATAAAATACTATAAATCGTTTTTTCATCCAATATATGTTTTAAAATTAATATAAATTGATTTTAATTTTATTTGATTAATTTTATTGTGCCATAGTGGACCCTCCATGAGTTAACATTTTATCTTTTTAAAATGATTTCTTTGACCATGTGACTGACTCCACATAAGAAAGTATAATATTTTAAGATGTTCGGCCATTGGCCTTATAAAATATTGTTTTCCAATCCCCTTTGGAAAAAACTGTCATCATAAACCATGGTTTGGTTTGTGGTTTTTATTAGTTTGATTTGTTTGGTCTAAATCCTAAAAAACCATTCCGTCTTTTTTCATATATAAACTCACCCAATATCCCACTTATATTCACTAAAAAAACATTGAGAACGTCTCAACTCTTCTATCCTCTATATAAAATTCTTTTAAGGCTCATCAATATCCCATGAAGCCCCTCTCAAGCCTCTACCAATCCTTTGGGATCACACATCCTAGTGTGGGATTTATTTTTTTCTCATTTCGTCCTGATTTATTTTTGTTGTTAGAACCTTTTATTATCAATTAAAAATGTTGTGGTATTATTTAAAACCTCCACCATAGTACCCTTATTATTTTTTAGTCATTAGAGACCATTTTTTTCTCATTAATACCTCCCATGAACACTTGTTACCATGTCGAAATTCTGTAAGAAATTTCTCACTTTTCATTTACATTCAACCAATTCATTTCTATTATGTATCCATATCCCAGTAAATATGTTTGGATATTATGTTCATTGACCCCATTACTGTCCATTTCATTTATCAATGATGAGATACCCGTTTCTCTTTCATCATCACATTTTATGATTTTGGGTTGTTCTTGTTATGCTACCGATGTTACACCAAAATTTCCCACACCAAAATCTTCATGTAAGTGAATACGATACCCATTTCTCTATCAAGGGTATTCTCCTTTATCCACATGTACTTGTTGATTGAGGACATTCATTTATGTATTCCAAATATCTTATTTGTGTAATAAATCGATATGATAAATGAATCTATGTTTTATGATCCATGTGGAACAGTTATGCCTGAAATGAAATGTTTATAAAGGGTGAACCCTGATAGTGCTCTAATGTATTGGGGAAAAATTAGTGTGATGATACATCATGTGAAATAAGGATTTACACATTATAGTTCAAATACAATATGGGTTTACTCATTCTCTATGTGCATTGAGACTTGTCTCATTCTAATATCATGTTAAATGTTGATGCCACATTTCCATATTAAGATAACCACGCTATATAAATCCTTTATTTCCATGTTTTCCTTATGCTCCATTGATATTCCTCTTGCATAACATGTACTATATTATTCATGTTATTAATTTTTTACTCTATTACTATGATTTATAGATCACACATTATTTATTAATGTCCTCCGGTTATCCCATATAATGATAAGTACACAAGAATGTGTGCGGTCTTGTAAAAGAACTTTTCAATAAACATGTCTATTTAATGTTTTCTGTTATTATGTAATGTTCCTATGACCCAAATACATGAACCTCTTGATTTATATGTTTTATCAAGTGAATATTTTGATGAAATAATTTAGGATTATGTGTAAAATAAAGATCACCATTGTTATATTTTATATTAGATGTTAGGTTTAGTATTTATTGTGACTAGGACTAGAAAACCCTAGTGAAATTATATGGGATAAAAATTAGTATTATAAAAACATCTCTAAATCGTGGTGAGTATTGAGTAAGTGTTTTATCATGGAAATAAATCCTTTTATGGATACTAGAAGGTAGTGGCGGCCCTGGAACAAATGTATGTTGGGGTAAAATCTAAAAACACCACATTGAAAAGGACTTGAATGTGAATTGGTGCAAGATAACATACCTTGCTGCACTATTGGTTATGAAACTCCTGGGCGGATATGTTATTGTAAATATTTTCATATAATCAATTACTAAGGGGATTAGAAAAATCCCCTAACATATATGTTGGTAAGTAGATCATGGAGAACATAGATAAGTTGATGAAATAAATTTAATTTATATGTTATCCCTTTTTTCATTGGATTCCCATTTAGGTGTTACCCCTATATATTATTTTATTCCATCAAAAGGTTGGTAATAAGAGGAATCAGGCTAACAACCAATGTGAAGATCTATGTGATGACCGTTATAATGTGATTCCCAACCCGATGGTTGTGGGAATTGTATATTTTGTCACAATTCTTGCAAAGTTAACTCATGTTTTGAATATAAACTAGGGTCAAGAAAAATGTTCACCCCCCCCCCCCTCAACGAATGATTATGTCACAATAGATATCTTTATAAGAAAAATGTCTCCTGGTTTTAATGGATCATTTAATCCCTCAATCGTCGAACAATGGATCAACTTCATTGAGAATATCTACGACATCTATCAATGTTCAGAATAAGAAAAGGTGGTTCTGGCTGCTTATCATATATAGGGTGAATAAGATCACTGATAGAAATTGTCCAAAATATGAAGTATGAGAATGAGATCGATGCCATGGAATTTAATTATTTATGGAAAACATTTTTCAGTGAATATTTTCTTCATACCATCCGACTTAAGAAGGAAAGGGACTTCCTATTCCTCCAGAAAAAATAAGACAAATATATTAGAGCATATGAGGTAAAATTCACAATGCTTGAATGATATGCCTCTAGGTTTTTCATTACCCATGAATGCAAGGATTAACACTTATTTGGTGGGATAAAACCTAGACAATTAAAATCTATAGTGATCTCAGACTTTGAGAGCTATGAAGAAATTGTATGATGTGTCATCAAAGTAGAAATGGAGATCATTGAATCTAAGGGTTTTCATGGGGATAAAAATTGTAAGGTAGAATTTAATTATAAAAGTCTGATTGATAAATAGTATGGTTCTATAAAAATCCCTAACCCCAATTTTTAAAGGTGCGAAAAGAATCAACATGGATATTGCATGAAGGGGATGATAAAATTCATTAGGTGTGGAGGAGAAGGACATATAACCATTAACTACCTACATGAAAATATAAAGCTACAACAGTGTATATGAACACTCCGTTCAACCCTCAATTCATTATTCATTGATTCATATGAAAATAACCAAGGAATGTTGCAAAATAGTGCCCTACGCCATGGGTTTTTTGAGGCATTTGACAACCTCTAAGGCAGGAAGGGCTAGCCTTTTCCATTACTAACACCAAAGTAACCTCAACAATGATGTAGTTATAGGTAATCTAGTTATTCATTAAAGAATTAAGAATATACTTTTTTATTATGGTTTTATTAATTCTTTTAAATCCCAAAATTTTATTACAAAAATAACAACCCCACCAAAAATCAAAGAAGTAATGATGTTAATGACGATGACATATGAGGAAATCATTTCATCCCATGAATATAACTCTTCACCTATCAAAATTTCTAGAATGAAATTCCTTGTGAACCTTGTCATACTCCCAATGGTTTAATTTGATGCAATTCTTGGCATGGAATGTCATTCCTAATATAGATCCAAAATAATTTTCCATGATAGGGAAATCACTCTCCATATGGAAAATCGACCCCTTGTTCTGTAAAAGTGCAAGGAGGAGGATGCATATTCTGTAACACAATCATCTCAAGAATATATATTACGGCCATATGGGAAATAATATCTTTCTATGTTTATTTGGTCTGAGGAATCAACCATCCTTGAAGAAATCCCTATTGTGAGGGAATTCACTAAAGTGTTTCACACTAAATTTTCTAGTCTTCCGCCAAGAAGAGATATTGAATTCTAAATTGATATTATAATTGAGGAATTTCCAATATCTAAGACTCTGTATTGGATTAATTTTTTAGATCTTTATGATATAAAGAAGAAACAATAAGATAAGTTGGATAAAGGGTTTATATTCCCAAGTGCTACAGCATGGGGTTCACCAGTCCAGTTCGTCAAGAAGAAGGATGGGTCAATGCACCTTTGCATTGATTATTGTGAGCTCAACAAAATCATGGTAAATAACAAGTATTCTCTATAATATATTGATGACTTGTCTCATCATCTACATGGAGAACAATAATTCTTCATGGTGGATCTATAGTAAGGATATTTTCATGTAAGTGTGGAGAAGGGGGATATCCCCAAGACTATTTTTTGTACGAGATACGAGTAATATGAATTCATAGAAATTCCCTTACGACTCACTAATTCTCTATAAATATTCATGGACATTATGAATAGAGTCTTTACATATTACCTTGAAAATTTTATGGTAGTATTTGTAAAGGATATTCTAATATACTCCAAAACCATTTAGGAGCATGAGGAACATTTAAGCACTGTACTATAGACCGTGCGAAAGGATAATATCTATGAAAAGTAACTCACCTTTGACTTATGGTAATCAAGGAGGAATCATTCTTGGGTCATTTCATCACAAGCAATGGTATATCTATGGATCCCTCCAAGACATCTGCAACTGAGGGATATTTGAGGCCAACATCGGTAATCGATACCCATAGCTTCCTTAGTTTAGCAAGATATTATCACTGATTGGTGAGACATTTCTCACAATTGTACAACCATCTTACCAATCTAACTTATTAGGGAGTAATGTTTTCTTAGAGTGAGAAATTCCTAGAGAGATTCAAGGAGTTGAGAAGGATGTCTGTCACTATGCCTCTACTCACACTACCCACAAGTGGGGAACTTTTTGTGGTATTCAGTAATGATTCGATGAAGGGCCTATGATGCTTGTTGATGGAAAATGAAAAAGTTATTTCCTATTATTCAGGGAAATTTAATGTT
Organism: Viscum album; assembly: GCA_963277665.1. NCBI lineage: Eukaryota > Viridiplantae > Streptophyta > Magnoliopsida > Santalales > Viscaceae > Viscum > Viscum album. The sequence continues at coordinate 1,017,045,042 of OY728138.1, read as the reverse complement.
CATTTTAAAAACTATCCAACATATGATCTGGAGTTGGATTTAGTGATCTTCACTTTAAAACTTTGGCGACAATACCTCTTTTGGGAGGAGTTTGAAATATATATTTACCACAAAAGCCTCAAGAATAAATTCACATAGAAAGAGTTTAATATGCAACAACTATGATGGATAATTCTCATCCAATAAAATTATTTCTCAATCCATCACAACTCTAGAAAAGCTAAGAAGGTTTAGGATTCTCTATGTATATGGGATACAAAAACTCTTTCATTGTTGTGAATTTAAAAGGATCGAATATTCTTATATTTGATGAATATGGACATTGGAATCATAAAGAATGGAACATCATTAATCATTTCACAAATGATTTCTTAAATATCTAGTTTTTGAAAGGTTAGTGGATTCTCAAAAGGAAGATGAGGGAATTCATAAGAAAGTGGAAACTATTAGAAAACAGAAATCCTAAGAGTTAAATGTAAATTAATAAGGAATTGTGAGATTTTGGAAAAGACTATGAATTCCCTCAAATCAAGAGTTTAAAAAAGAACTTTGGGATGATACACATAGTTCAAATTTCTCCACTCACCCATGAAACAGAAAGATGTCTTGTGATATTCAAAAACATTATTGGTGGGATAACATGTAAATGGATTATTGAGTATACATCATTGTGCCTGTAATGTCAGCAAGTGAAGGATGAGAGGTATATTTCTAAGGGGTTGATGAAAATACTACCCAAACCAATATGGAAATGGGAAAAAATTTCCATGGAATCATCCACTGGGCTTATGAAGACATCCAAAGGAAAAAATGCTATCTGTGTTGTTAGGATAGTCTTAAAACGAGTCCACACTTCTTTGCAATTCGATAGTATTTCTCATTGGATCAACTGTAAAAAAATATATATTAGAGAATTGGTAAGGCTTAAAGGGGTACCACTATCCTTTGTATGAGACCGAGACCCAAGGTTCACCTATAAGTTCTATAAGAGTCTCTGACATGATCTGAATAATGAACCGAATTTCAGTACAGCTTATCAACCTCAAAATGATGGCCAATCTTAGAAGACTGTCTAAACACCTGAGGTCATGTTGAGATCATTCTAAATTGACTTTAAATGAGAATGATATCAACATATTCCTCTGGTTGAGTCTTCTTACAACAATAGTTTCCACTAAAACATCTAAATGGATCCTTATGAGGCCCATTACGGGAATAGGTTAAAAACACCATCATGTGGTGACGATGTTGGGGGGAGAATACATCTAGGTCCAGAAATGGTCAAACCAATATTGGAGAAGGTCAAGACCATCCAAAAACACATTAAACTGACTCATAGTCGATAAAAGAGTTTTGTTGATAATCATTGATGAGACATAGAGTTTGATGTTGGGGGAATGGTATTCCTACGCATATCACTGTGGAAGAGAGTTATGAGATTTAAGAAGAATGGAAAGCATAGTCCAAGGTACATTGGCCCTTTTGAGATCCTTGATCGAATTAGAGAAGTTAACTATCAACTAGAACTCCCACCGAACATATCTGAAGAACATGATATATTCCATGTATCACTCTTGACGTAGTACATACCTAACCCATTTCATGTACTGAATCCATAGGTGGTACCTTTGAAGAATGACCTATCTTATGAAGAGAATCTGATATAGATCTCATATAGTAGTGATAAGGTTATGTGAAATTAGAAAATTCCTTGGGTGTTGTTGTGAGATCACAAGTTTGAAGAAGCAACGTGGGAATTAGAGGAATTGATGGAGTAGAGTTACACTCATCTGTTTTAGTTTTGGAAAATAAAATTTCAAGGGAAAAAATTCATATGGGGTGAGGATTTTAATGACCCCAACATTTACTAATGAAAATTACATTTGATATGATTAAATATATTATTATGTTAAAAGGTTATATAATACCTATTCACTTCTTTTCTATTTTTTTGGATATTAGTATACCATTAAAAATGTTACCATTTCTAATATAGACATTGAACATTCATTACATGATTAGTACAAAAATAGGGCTTTAACATATCCAATTTACCCAGAAAAAGGAAGCAACCTCAATAGGCATTGTTCTTGACCAATCACAAGATGAGATTCAACACATTAATCTTGAACAAAACCACCTATAAGAGAAGTGTAAGTTAATATATATTACCACCTGTGAGATGCTATCCGAGCCACCCAAGGTGTCTTCCACCATCCCACACCATACCCTTAGCTCTTATGCGAGTGTTATAAGGTGTTATATAACAATAACCTAGCACTATGTTTATGTTCATTATTTTTATATGAATAATATACAATCATTTTGGAATTGTAACTTTGTAAATGGTTTTTCAAGAACAATTATTATTTTTAGTTTATATTCAATTAATAAATCTATTTTTATGAATTAATGGATTTTGAATATATAATATTTTAATAAAATATTATTACTAAATTAATTTTTATTAAATTTGAATGACTGTTTAATTTTTATGAATACAATTGTAATATTTATTATGGTTTGAAAGTTTTTTTTGTAAAAACACTTGATTCGATAAATTTCAGTTTTTATTTAAAAAGTACAAATTCAAATTTTTATAAAATTAATTAGATAAATTGAATATTTTTATTGATTCCGGACTTGGAAATTATCCAAAAATGATTTTTTTATAATTTTTTGAGACAATCGAACGTTTGGGTAAAATTAAATATTATTTAAATATATAATGTGTTTTATGAAATAATAATTTCCCAATAATGATGTAATAAAATACTATAAATCTATTTTTGTCTAGTATTTGTTTTCATAATAAAATAATGTTATTCTATATATGTTTTATTAATTTTATGGTGCCTTAATGTACCCTCTATGAATTATGAAAAATTTTATGTTTTAAAAAGATTTTCTTGAGAGTGTGACTCGCCTCCACATAATCAAGCCTAATATTTTAATATGTTTGGTCGTTGGGCTTATAAAATAATTTTTTCCACACCCTTTTGGAAAAAAACCATGGTTTGGAAAGTGGTTAATATTTGTTTAATGTGTATTTTCCAAACCCTAAATAATATATAATTCTCTCTCCTTTCCTATATAAACCCACCCAAGCTCCAAATTATCATCCCTCAAACCCCTTGGAGCACATCCCTACACTTCCCACCTATCTCTAAAATCCTTCCATATTTCCTCAATCTCCCAATAAGCCTCTCATAATCCCCTCCCCAATCAATGGAATCACACATCCAAGTAATGAATTTCTTCCTTTCTCATTTTTTCCAAATTAAATTATAATGTTATACCCTATTATTTTAAATAAAAAATGTTGGGGTATTATTTCAAACCTCTAACATACTACCCAACATATTTTTATAGTGATGATAGTACTCTTTATCTCTCATTAATTAATCCCATGAACACCCGCTACCATGTCAAAATTTTGTAAAGATTTCCTCTATTCTCATTTACATTCAACCAATTATTTTGTAGTATGTATCTATGTTTAATTATATATGTTGAGATTTTATGTTACATGACCCCATTACTATCCATTTCATCTATAACTGATTAGAGACCATCTTATCTTCCAACAACCAATTTTAGGATTTCTATTTTGCATTGTTATGCTGCTGAAGTTACACCAAAAGTTCACATGCCAAAATCATCATGTGTGTGAATACCATATCCATTTCTCTATCAAGGGTATTCAACTTTATTAACATGTATATGTAAAATTACGAATTACATTTATGTATTAATCATCTCTTATTCATGGAATAAATTATTATATATAATGAATCCATGTTTTATTATCTAAGTGGCACACATATTCATGAAATGAAATGTTTATAAAGGGTGTGCCCGAATAGCACTTGAATGCATTGGGTAAAAATTAGTTACATAATACATCAAGTGAAATCACTGTTTACTCATTTTAATTCATGTGCAATGAGGGTTTACTCATGATCCATGTGCAATGAGCCTTGGATCATGGAAATATCTTGTTAAATGTGGATGCCCCATTTCCATGATATGATAATAATGCTATATCATTCCTTCATGTTCATGTTTCTCTTATTGTCCATTGATATTACTATTCCCTAACATGTATATTATTATTCATGTTATGAATTTTTTACTCCCTTTTTGGGTGTTAATGATCACCATTTTCTTATGCATGTTCTCAGTTTATCCCATGCAATGCCAAGTATGAAGGAATGTGTGTGGTAATGTAAAATAAGATTTCAATAATGATGGGTATTTCATGTCTTAAATTGTTATGTAATTTTCCTAATCCATAAAGACAATAGACCTCTCGATCTTCTACTGTTGTTTCAAGTGAATATTTTATGAAAAAAATTATGTGTTAGTGTGAAATAAAGAGCATGGTTGTGATATGTTTTCTTGCTAATAGGGTATTATCATCCATCACTATGCATGTTTTTTCCACCTCCAAATTTCCTTTCTCGGTCATATCTCAGATGAAAAAACAAGATGTATTATACGATTTCAGATTCTCATGAGAAGTGTAAACACCACTGGGTATCATATGGTAGAATGGATCCACCTATTAGGGAGGGTGGTATTTTTGTAAGTGGTTTGTTGGAGATGATGCATGGGTTTCATTTTAAATTGGCACAAGATGTATAGGAAATAATTTACCTTTTGGGTATTTTTAGTAAAAATTATGAGGATATTCATGTGATTATAAAGGGAATATCATCCTATTTTTGGAACATGATTCAACCACTCATCAATTTTCTTGAGAAACATTATTATTGGATTTTTTTGTCAGGGAGATCAGTTTCTAGTTTAATAACTTGGTCAATGTTAAGTAGGGTATTCTCTACTTTCCCACCATGAACTTGGCCTTTCGGAAATACAACAGTCATTCGGTACTCATTTGAGTCTTTTTGGATGGGATACAACAATCAGTGATTGATCTTATTTAAAGTCTCTAACTCCTGGCCTTTTCATTTTACTGGTGCAATGTCCAAAGAATTTTTGATAAATAACTACATTATTTTTCTCTATGAATCGGTAGGACCAATTTTGTGGGGTGAGGTGGTTTGGTGTAAAGAAATACCTACCAAGTTAAATTTTTAGGTTTAGAGAATATGGAATAAATATCTTCCCACAAATGAGAATAAAAAATGTTCTAGAATTGGCAAGGGGTTCCAATGTAGATTTTTCAGCGACCATCAGAATAAATCTTTATGTCATCTGTTCTATGGAGGGAAATGGGAATGTTTCAATTAGATTTATCTGAGTATATTGTTTTTGTGATCATCATCACGAGTCCTTGAGGTAGTATTTCCTTTATTTCTGGTTTTAGGGAGTCGGTAGGAGCGTCATTGAGTCAAAAGCTCATGCATTAATTCAATCATCTATAATCTAGTGTTTATGGAAGGCTAAGAACAATTCATATATTGATAGGGAATTATTCTTCTATGATATCCATTTATGCTAGAACATGGAACATTGTGGATAAATTTTCTCACTTTCATCCTAATTGGAATTATTCCTCCTTCTTATGTGCTATTCTGGGACCCAGAAAGGGCTTTGTTCATATCTCCAATCCAAATTTTAGTTGATGAATTAGATAGAGTCCCAACAAAAAATGGAATGAAACTCAATATGTATTTTTTGAGATCTTTTGGTGAAAAATGTGTGGGTTGTTCAGTTCAAGATACAAGGGGGCCAATATTTATATCCTTCTTTACATTCATTGAGAGTGAAAACTCATTAATGAACGTGTTAAACTCTCTGTGAGATGGTTATTTTAATAATCACAAATCATTGTTTTATTTATGAAAATTTAGTCTTCTATTCAATTTGTTCTAAATATGTTTATATATGTTTTAATCCTGTCTACATAATGTTCATCTATGTTAATTTATTTTTTACTGTTGACCTGGAAGCGTTCTGGATTAAACAGACACTTTGTGAAGATTTCAGATCTTTTAATGCATTGATGAGAATAGTCGCACCGATGAGAACGGTCGCACCAATGATAAAGGTCGCACCGACGAAAATGGTCACACCGATGAGAACTGTTGAACCGATGAGAACGGTCACACCGATGAGAATGGTTAAACCGATAAGAATGGTCGTACTGATGGCAGCAATCGCATCAATGAGAACAGTCACATTGATGAGAATGGTCTCACCGATGAGAACGGTCACACCGATAGGAATGGTCGCACCAATGGCAATAGTCGCACAGATGGCAACAGTCGTACGGATGGCAACAGTCACACCGATCACATGACCTACTGATACCGATGCTGATCAAAGGACCTACCGATACTAATGCTGATCAATAGACCTACCAATACAGATGCTGATCACATGAGCTACCGAAGCCAATGCTAATCAAAATATGTACCAATTTCATGACTCACCGATAGTCATGAAAACTATTTGAATTTCTGTTAGGTCTTATTTAATTGCAACTATCATATTTTATGTTTTTAATGCAATAAATGTTATTTATTGATAGTTGATGGCATGTCAGGGAACCGTACCTCATACCTATGAAAATGTAATCATTAATATTTTCGGAGATCGTGTAATATAAGGAAGATTGAGCTAGAGTAAGAATGTGAAAATACAAGATAATTCTTCAATGCATATACGACATAACAAGAATAACACACGAAGAACTTGGGGAACCCTCATAATCACCAAGAACAGAAGTTCAAAGAAGAAGTTCAAGTGCTATAACGATTACTCATACTCGATCTGAACACCTACACTGAAAGTGAAGAAAGAGAACCACAAAACTCTGTTTTTCTTGACAAAAACTAGAGAAAGACTCAGAGATTCATTTTCATCCATCCAAGAAGTCCAGAGTTTCTCTCACAACACATAGAGAACTCTAAATTCATCTCTATCATTTCAGCTCTATTGTGTTTATTTCGTTTAATTTTTGAGAAGTGTGTGTTATATTTACACATAGAATCCTGAAATGAACTGGGGGATACTAAATCCTCACTCCAAACAATTTATACCTTATTGTAACCCATTGTGAATTGTTGAAGAGGTCAAGTGTGAAATAGAAATCTTATGTGCTATTCTTTTGTTTTCCCACAAAAAACTGGTGTAGAGGTCTTAGTATCTGGACAGTATTTGTACTGTTGTATAACCCTCGATCCTGGGAGTGGATCATTGTTTATATGAAAGTTTTGAGAGGGCTATGTCTTTTCTGGAGACTGAACCTCTTGGTTAGAACTGTTGTGCTTACTTATTTCGGTTTTAACCTATATTGAAATTTTCTGCTGCTAATTACATTGAAATATAAAATAGTTTTAAAGTTACTTTGATAGTTAAACTAGAAAATGATAGTATTTATTGAAAAGCATTGGGTTAGCTTCAAATGTTAATTAATCTTCATATTAGATTAACTGAGAACTAATCAATCTCTTGAGAACCTAACTGACCTGTTGCTGTATTACAAATTCACTATAGTTTAACATAGTTTTTAATTGGGAGATTTTAAGAGAAATATTTTTCATAGAATTTTTTTATTGGAACAAAATTCACCCCCTCCTAAGTGTCCACTCCAACCAAAATTTGTTATCAGAGGTCCTGTTTTGTTTATCAAGGTTTTCAAAATACTCTGTTTTTCAACTGTGATTTTAGTTGTATCTTAAAGATCTTAAATTTATGTTAGTTCTAAATTTTATCTCTTTAAATATATTTGTTAAAATATAATTATGGAGAATATATTAGAAGGTGTTGCTACCAACATTCCACCTTTATTTAATGGAACAAAATATGCCCAGTGGAAGCTTAAAATGAAAATTTATTTGGAAAGTATGAGATTTGATATCTGGACTGCTATAGAAACTCAATATAAGATTCTAGACACTGAGAGAACTACTTAGGATGAACCTACTAAATCTGATTATAATAATAACTGTAAAGCTATGAATGCCATGTACTGTGCTATAAGAGATGAATAATTTAATCGCATATGTTCTTGAAAAACTGCTTAGGAAATTTGGGATACTTTGGGAGTTTTTCATGAAGGAACAACCAATGTTAAAGAAATGAGACTGAACACCTATACTATTAAATATGACAATTTTAAGATGAAGTATGATGAAACTATTTCAGAAATGTATTTCAGGTTCAATGAGATTTGCAACACTATGAGCTCACATGGAAAAGTTGTACATGTAAGGGAACAAATTATGAGAATACTAAGATGTCTTCTAGACAAGTGGAGGGGCACATCAGTTTCAATTAGAGAATCATGTGATATTGGAGCTTTTCCTATTAAGGAGCTGATTGGTAAGATTATGATCTATGAAGAAGAACTAAAGATGAACAAGGAAGAAGATGATGAACCAAAATGGAAGTCATTGGAATTTAAGTCTGCTGCCTCAAAGAGTAAGGATAAGAAGAAAATTCACATACCTACTGAAAGCTCCACATGTGAAAGTTCAGATTCTGACAGTGATGCTGAAATGGCACAGATATCCATTGGATTCAAGAAGTTCTATAGGAAGAAGAAACTCCTTATAAAATCAAATTACAATGGAAAATATGAAAATAATGGTCATTTGAAGAAGGATTAGAAAACGTCTGATAGGAGTGATGAAATTGTTTGCTATGAGTGCAAAAGGAAAGTACATGTGAAAGTTGATTGTCCTAAATTAAAGTTCAAAAAGAAATATGACTACAAGGAAAACAATTACACGAAAGCTTTAAAAGCAACTTGGAGTGCATCAGAATATAACACAAGTGAGTATGAAGTTTCTGATTCTAAAAAGAATCGTGCCAATATGTGTTTCATGACAAACACATCTCAAGTAACATTGGATACTCCTTTAAATTCACATTATTCTGGATTTGAATCTGATTCTAAATCTAAAAATATGTATAGTGAAAAACTATTTGAATATTGTAATATACTATAAGAACCCTGTAATGAGATTAAGGAAAAGTATAATACCTTGAAGAAACAACATGCATTGTCCAGCTCTGTTAAATATTAACTTGTTATAGAAAAGGAAAAGAATGCTCAATTACTTAAGGAAAATAATGAATTGAAATTGTCTAATGAGAAATTAAGGAAGGAGATAGAAAAATTCACAAATGGAAAAGATAAACTTATTCAAATGATAGTTAAGCAAGTGGCACCAAAATATACCACTGGAATTGGTTCTCATCCCGGACAGAGACAGATTACTAAGAATATATTTATTCCTAAATCTAGAAAGAATGGTGCTAGTTCATGTTCTGGGAATTCATATGCTTGAACTAGTTACTCACATAGTTATAGATCAAATAGAGTTTAACTTTCAAAAACATATTATTTCTGTAAATAATATGAGACCCATTAGACATGTCTAGATACTTAATGTTTTTCTTGCAAACCTATCTGGACCCAGGAAAATATGGGTAGAAAAATCATTTTCTATTTAAATTTTTTTTTGTAGGAAACTTTCTTGAAAAGTTCCTATAAGAATACATGGTATTTGGACAATAGATGTTCAAGACACATGATAGGTCAATTTTCATTCTTCAAAAGCTTAATAAAATTTGATGGAGGCCATGTCACCTTTGGTGATAATTCTAAAGGAATGATAATCGACCTAGTCCAGATTAGTAACACATATTCGATTTTAATTTCTAAAGTATTGTTTATTGATGGACTTAAATATAATCTTTTAAGTATTTATTAGTTGTGTGATGATGGTTTCAATATTAAATTTGAAAATTATTCTTGCAATGTATTTTATTCTAAAAATACTTTTCTATTTACTACCTTGAAAAATGAAAATTTTTATGATGTGGATTTAAATTCTCTAGACAAAAAAAAAATTACTTGTTTAAATGCTTTTCATAAAGAGTCTTGGTTATGGCGCAGATTTATAAGAAACATCAATATACACTCACTTAGAAAACTGACTAGGAATAACTTAGTTAGAGACTTTCCCAAACATAAATTCCCATCAAACGAAGTCTGTGATCCCTGTTAAAAGGGAAAGCAACATAATGTTTCTTTTAAATCAAAGATAGTAGTTTCAACTTCTCAACCTCTCGAGTTGGTTCACATAGACTTGTTTGGATCTTCTAGAGTTTCTAGTTTAAATGGGAAGCACTATGCCTATGTCTTAGTGGATGACTTTTCTAGATACACTTGGGTATATTTATTTTCTCACAAGAGTGAAGCTTGTTCTTATTTTGTTAATTACTCCAAGTCTGTAGAAAACCTTAGTGGACTTATGATTAAGACCCTGAGTAGTGATCATGGTTGTGAGTTTAAAAATCATGAGTTTGAATCTTATTGATCACACAATGGCTATAATCACAACTTTTGTACCCCCAGGACACCTCATCAGAATGGTGTAGTATAAAGAAGAAATAGAACCCTTTAGGAAATTGCAAGAACTATGGTAAATGAGTACGATCTACCTATTTATTTTTGGGCTGAAGTTGTATATACAACTTTTTGAATTATTAATATAGTCCTGATTAGACCTGTTCTTAATAAGACCCCTTTTTAATTGTGCAATAATAGGAAACCAAAAGTTAGTTACTTCGGAGTATTTGGTTAAAAAGTCTTTATTCTCAATACTAAGGATAATCTAGAAACATTTTCATCCAAGAGTCATGAAGGAATATTTTTAGGATATTTAACTACTAGAAAACCTTATAGACTGTTTAATAAGAGAACCAAGTGTGTGGAAGAATCTGATCACATCAAATATGATGAAACTGATCCAACTGAACCTAAGCCTTCGCTTGAAAATCTTGAAGAATATTTGTCTGTTCTGAACCTGAGTGATAAAACCAATGACCCTGTTGTAAAGACCACCAGCTTTGGAAATGTTCCAGAACCTGGTTTTGATGAATCTGAACCTAGAAAAGAACATGAAATTTCTTGTCCTACCTTTAATAGGTCAACTTGGATTCTAAATAATCATCCTTTAGATGCTGTTGTTGGTAATCTCTATAGACGGACACAGACTTGAGCTTCTCTAAGTAATCAGGTTGATCATCAAGATTTTCTATCACAGTAAAAACCTAAAGATATCAATGATGCAATCAATGATGAGTTTTTCAAAATGGCTATGAAAGAAGAAATGAATCAATTTGAGAGAAACAAAGTCCTATATTTAGTTGAAAGACCTAAGGAAACCTTGAATATAGGCACTAAATGGGTTTTTAGAAATAAAGTTGATGAGTCAAGAAATATAGTTAGAAACAAAGCAAGGATAGTTGCACAAGGGTATAGTCAAGAAGAAGGAATAGATTATGAAAAAACCTTTGCACCTTTAGCTAGATTAGAAGCTATTAGGATTCTACATGCCTATACTACTCATCTGAATTTCAAGTTATATCAAATGGATGTCAAAAGTGCATTTATAAATGGTTTTATAATTGAAGATGATTTTGTTTAACAAACACCTGGATTTACAAACAACCATTTCCAAAATAGTGTTTTTAAACATTCTAAAGCTTTATATGGTTTAAAATAGGCTCCAAGATCTTGCTATGATAGGCTAACAAATTTCCTAATTTACAAAGTTTTTACTAAAGGGATTTTTGATCCCACTCTATTTATTAAAATAATTTCTAAAGATATTTTGATTGTACAAATATATGTTGATGATATTATCTTTGGTTATTCCAAACTTTTTTTATGTACTGATTATTCAAATATTATGCAAAATGAATTTGAAATGAGTTTAATGGGAGAACTTAAGTATTTTCATGGATTTCAAATTTTTCAAAAGAAGGATGGTATTATTTTAAATAAAAGTAAATATACAAAATATATTTTAAAACGGTTTGGTTTGGATAGTAAAAAAGGAAGTGACACACCTATGAGTACCACTTGTAAGTTGGATGATGATGAAACTGGGAAACCAGTTAATCAAACCAATTATAGAGGTGTGATTGGAATCTTACATTACCTTACTGCTAGTCGACCAGATATCATGTTCAGTGTGTGTATGTGTGCACGATTTCATGCCAATCCTAAAGAATCTCATTTTCTTTCTGTTAAAAGAATTTTCAAATATATTAAACACACTAAATATTTAGGTTTATTTTATCCAAAAGGACAACCCTTTAACTTAATGAGTTATTCAGATGCTGACTTTGTTGGTTGCAAGTTAGATAGGAAGAGCACATCTAGAACATTTCATCATTTGAGAAAGTCCATGGTATCTTGGTGTAGTTAGAAACAGAACTCTGTTGCATTATCTACTACTGAAGTAGAATACATTGCTGCTAGTAGTTGATGTGCACAGATTATATGGATTAAACACACTTTATTGGACTATGGATATCAATTTAGACATGTGTCTATAAATATTTATAATGGTAGTTCAATTAATTTCTCTAAGAATCCTGTGTCTCACTCTAGGACCAAACACAATGATGTCTTACACCACTTCTTGAGAGATCATTATCAAAAGGGTGATATTTCTCTGGAATTTATTGACTCTGAACCCCAGTTAGCAGATATTTTCACCATTCCCTTAAGCTCTAAAAGTATAGACATTATTAAACAAGAGTTGGGTATGATTGATCTGTGAAACCGATCTGTGAAACCAATCTGTGAAATCGATATGTGAAACCGATCTGTGAAACCTATCTGTGAAACCGATATATGCTACCGATTGAGTTGTACAGTTTGTGAAACCGTTAGTGTTTGTCAAAATGACATTGTTTTACTAAATAATTATTATTTATTATTATTATTATTATAAACCTAAATGATATAAATAATGACCTATGGATATTTCTAAAGACTATTGACCTTCCATATCCCGCCAAAAGTTTCTTCCTGAATCTTAAATCATTCAAAACTTTACATCCTCTCAATCCTCTCGAACCTCCAATGGCAAATAAAAAGTGTCAATGAAATGAATTTGAAGGTTCACCTCTAGTGAAACGAGCACGAGGAGAGTCGAGCTGCGTGACTAAAAGATGAGTAAGCCCAGAGTAGGAAACTCGGGTGGTTACCGCAGAAAAGGAAGTGAGTGCCGAATGGGTGTTATCCAGCAAGTACACAGTTTTAAAAGTTTTAGAGAGGCAAGGATGGAAGGAATGGTTCTGTGATAATGACCGAGTCTACTACCAAAAGTTGGTGCATGAATTTTATCTAAACATAAGTAATGTATTGGATAGAGCAGAATCTGTGAGATTATCGTCGATAATCAAAGGAAAAAAGATAACCTTTTCATTGAAGCAGTGGGATGAATGTGTAGAAGTACCTCATAATGGAATATACGAGGATTATACTTGTAAAATCCCTCCAACCACTGAATATTTTTCTTATGATCCTGCTCTGGAAATGCTGACTGGTAAGTCTGAATCCAGAAGAATAACAACATCTGAGTTAGATTGTGAAAGTAGAATATTGTTTAAGTTTTTTCAGCACCAAATAATTCCCAGAAATGGTGATTTTGCTGATGTAAAATATCAATATGTTTTCTCGTTATTTTTATTTCTAAATGATGAGAAGATCAAATTTTGTAGATATTTTACTGTTGATATTACTGAGATTGAAAATACATCCAAAAAGGATACAACTTTGTTCTATTCTAAGAAAATACCTTCCATACTAATGTTCTTGGTCTATGTTGAAGATGGAGATGCATGTATCTCATCCAGTAGTAGTTTCTGTGTTAACAAGGATATCTGTAAAAGGATGAAAATCATATGGAATCCATGGAAGAAGGCTTGGGTTACGAATGAAGAGACGTTATATGAATCCTTCAATCCTACTGATCATCCTAAGAGACCAAAGGGGATGAGAGATCCCAGTTTAAAATCTGATGAAGAAGTTGTGTATTATGATGAGGAAGAAGTGACTGTAGGTCCAATGGACACTAGAGAGTCCAGCAAGGAGAAAGCAGGGGAAGCCATAGCTGATGATGTTGCAGAAGATGAAAAGGAACCTGAGTCACCTCCTGATGAAAGGAACGATCCTGACACAGTGAGTCCAATGAAAAGAAGAATGGAATTTGGACTAGCAAGACCTCCTCTCAAGTTACCAGAATCAGAACCTATTCTTGGTGATGAAGAATAAGCTGAGACTGAGGAATCAAATTCTGAGCAGTATGAATCCAGTAGTAAAGACAGTTCAAATGAGAAATATGTCAATAATGATGGTGATGAGGGTGATGATAGTTATGGTTATTATAATGGTGATGATAGTAGTGATATTGATGATGATTATCCAAGTACTAGACCAGTGGATGGTCAAAATTTGATTCAAGCTGATCCTCAACCCCAACTAAATGAGCACAAAACTATTCCTGAGGCTGAAAGGATAATACAGCCAGAGATTGATGTGGATGAGGAATTCTATCCTAAAAATTATGGAAGAGCTAGTTTTGTGAAACCATTTTTCCTTTATGTAAAGCTGTATGGGAAGAACACCAAGGTCTTGGAGTTCTGGGTTTAGATTATACACAGGAAGAGGAAGAAGAAGTGGATTTTATAAGAGTAAGTGATTCAGTTAAGGCTCGATTAGTTGCTGAGTATATGAACGTGACAGAAGACAGACTTAGTCCTTCAATTTATGAATCCAGACCTGGTCCTTCAGTTGCACAATCTGATCTTAACAGTTTTAAATCTGAGAAGATCTATGCAGTTAAAGAGACAATAAAAGAGGAATTGTCTAATGATCCTACTTCTTCTCCTATGAATTTATCTGAGGCTGCTATGGATGCTCTTACTCAGAGAGTGGTAAGTATCATTAATCCGCACCTGTGCAATACTGGTGAGATTATTGGAAGGAATATTACCTCTCTGAATCAAAACGATCAAATATTTAAGCAGTGGTTTAGTGTCTCTGTCAAGTGAGATTAGATCAAACATTACTGGTATGATGGAAGTGTTAATAAATTTTGTAGAACATCTAAAGAAAGCTGATTTGACGAAGTTGAAAGCTGAGATAACTCAGATTGTGGATCATGATAGCTCCTCCAAAGTGTCCAAGATCATTGGTCATGAACTCAATGACTTAAAGGATATTATAAAATAAGAGTTAGCAGATTTTGTGCAGATTTTGGATTTGGACTCCTTACAAAAGATGAAAGAAAATAGTGGTCATATTCACAAGATGGTGAAGTTGTATTCAGCTGATGCTACTAAGGCTCAGAAAGAGATCAAGGAGAAAGTGTATCACTACATTAATAAAATTTATACCAAGAATGAGTTGAACCATCAGTTTAAGGTTTTGGGTGAGAATTTGAGGCTTCCTCTAGTCACTCAAGCCTTTATGGCTCAAGTTCAACAGTTGAAGGATTTAACTCCTACTCTCGAGAGTTTCATGCAGAAGAAGGATGACTTTGAAAAGGAAATGATATATGGTGGTGAAGTAATTCAAGATTTTTTCAATCTTCTCAAACCATATGCTCATGTGGAAGAAAATGCAATTGTTCTTCCTAATGCAAAGCCTCTCAGTTCATCAGATGTTGCCCCTAGTCAGATTTCAGTCACTCAAGCTCTATCAAATATATGGACAGTCATTCTGCAGCAACCTTCAGAAAGATATTCTACTCCTCAGCAAGTAACATTAGCACCCACTATGCTACCATCTCGAGCTGTCCTACTTCCTCTCTCCATTAGGCCAGATCAGCCTTCCACCAAATCACCCTATGGCCCACCAATTCCTCCCTTTGCTAAAGAGAAAGATCCTTTTCACCCAAATAAATATTTGTTTCTATCATTTTTGATAGGGTGTCTATTTCTTGAAATTTTTCAGTTGTATATGGTTCTTGTACTATTTTTCAGATATTTATTTAGTGGAATATTCTTCTTAATTCTTTTCCTTCTCCTTTATTTTCGATACTCCCAAAGGGGGAGAAAATAATCATATCATAGTATATTGGGATATTTGGGGGAGAATAGAATCATATTTAATATATATATCTAAGGAAGAGAAATGTATATATAAGCTCTGTTTTATAACCTTGTCTATGTTCTGAAGTCATACTCTATTGACTTGTTTATCTTTATATATATATATTCTTTTTATATAGGGAGAGCACGCTGAATTATATACCATCTTCAATTTTCATTTACGCCATTGATTTGTGATTATCAAAAGGGGGAGATTTTTGAACTCTCTGTGAGATGGTTATTTTAATAATCACGAATCATTGTTTTATTTATGAAAATTTAGTCTTATGTTCAATTTGTTCTAAATATGTTTATATAATTTTAAAGATTGTATACATAATGTTTATCTATGTTAAATCATGTTTTACTATTTACCTGGAAGCATTCTTGATTAAACAGACCCTTTGTGAAGATTTCAGATCCCATGACGCATCGATGAGACCATTCACACCGATGAGAACGGTCACACCGATGAGAACGGTCGCACTGATGAGAACAATCGCACCGATGAGAACCGTCGCATCGATGAGAACGGTCACACCGATGAAAATGGTCGCACCGATATGAATGGTCACACTGATGGAAACAGTCTCATCGATGAGAACAGTCGCACCGATGAGAACAGTCGCACCGATGAGAACGGTCGCACCCATAGGAATGGTCGAACCGATGGCAACGGTCACACCGATGGAAATGGTTGCACCGGTGGAAACGGTCGCACTGATCACATGACCTACCGATACCAATGATGATCAAAGGACCTAACGATACTGATGCTGATCAAAGGACATACTGATACCAATACTGATCAGATGAGATACCGAAGCTGATGCTGATCACATGACCTACTGATCTCATGACTCATCGATAGTCATGAAAACTATTTATGTTTCTATTAACTTTTATTTAATTACAACGGACATATTTGATGTTTTTAATGAAATCAATGTTATTTCTTGATAGTTGTTGGCATGTCAAGGAACCGTAACTTGTACCTATGAAAAGGTAATCATTCCTCTTGGCATAGCTCATGGAATATAAAGAAGATCAATATGTAGTAAGAATGTGATGCATAGAGAGAATTATTCCATACATATATGACATAACAAGATGAAAACATGAGGAACTTGAGGAAACCTCGTACTCACCAAGAACAAAAGTTCAAAGAAGAAGGTCAAGTGCTATAATGATTACTCATACTCGAGCTGAACACCTACACTAAAAGTGAAGAAAGAGACCCACGACACTCGGTTTTTCTTGAAAAAAACCAGAGAAAGACTCCGAGCTTCATTTGCATCAAACCAAGAAGTCCAAAGCTTCTCTCACAACACATAGAGTACTCTAAATTCATCTTTATCTGTTTAGCTCTATTGTGTTTCTTTCATTTAATTTTTGAGAAGTGTGTGTTATATTTACACACAGACTCCTGAACTGAACCATAGGATAATAAATCATGACTGAAAACTATTTATACCTTATTTTATCCCACTGTGAATTGTGGAAGAGTTCAAGTGTGACCTGGACAGCTTGTGTGCTGTGGTTTTGTTTTTCCATGAATAACTGTGGTAGAGGTCTTAGTATCTGGACAGTCTTTGTACTATTGTATAACCCTCGATCTATGGTGTGGATCATTGTTTATATAAACTGTTTGAGAGGACTAAGTCATGGCTTGAGACTGAACCTCTTGGTTAGAACTGCTGTTCTTACTTATTTTGGTTTTAACCTATATTGAAATTTTCTGCTGCTAATTACTTTGAAATATAAAATTGTTTAAGAGTAACATTGATAGTTAAACTAGAAAGTGTTTGTATTTATTGTAAATCATTAAGTTAGCTTCAAAAGTTAATTATTCTTCTGATTAGATTAACTAAGATGTAATCAATCTCTTGAGAACCTAACTGACTATTTGCTGTATTTCAAATTCACTACAGGTTAACATTGTTTTTAATTGGGGGATTTTAAGAGAAATAATTTTAACAGAAATTTTTAATTGGAACTCAATTCACCCCCCTCTAAAGTGTCCACTCCGACCAAGAGAAAGAATAAATTTCTGTTGTGGCTTTTATTGATTTATGGAGGAGTATAAATATCTCTTCAGTTGCATTAGAAACAGATCCACATATCATTTATAATATTCTTATGGGTATTGTTCCCACTCTATGGTATATCCTCTATTAAATCAAAGAGAGTAATAATATAATATATTGTGACACGGATATTTTCGACACATGGTGCATGATCAATAGAGTGGATGATAACGTTTTTTCCAATCCTCTAATTTATGGCCATTTTATTGCTTTTTTCGTTTGGGGTCACTTTTTAATTGTGGGGTTAATATTTTCATTGGGGACACCCTCGAGATTCTTTAGTTTTAACCCCCATAGATTCTTTGTGCGTACCACATTATTGGGCCCAATATATTTTAATAATAATACTGTATTGAGGTATACATCCCTTCCTACATTAAAAGGTAAATAAATCTATTTCTCATGTGTATGGTGTACTACCACCCTGTAATAAAGTATAACGTGTTTTCCATCACTGAATCACTTGGATAGTCATAATGATTTAAATAATTAATATATATGATATATATGAAGTTATATTGATTCTATAAAATTAATTTTCTATAAACTTACTTACCATGTAACCATTAAGTGAATTATATCACAACTCATGGGTACGTATGATCTATCATGTCCATGAAGGGATGTGATTTCATTTTCGATGTCCACATTTAAAGAATGATTATAAAATGGTATATAATAGAAAAATCATATACTTATAACATTATTTATCATTTAGAATATGATTTATCTATATCCTTTATGCAAGAACTATAACAACCTTGATAAAACGAGCATAAAAAAATAGGGCACTGAACCCCTGAAATAATTATAATAAAGAAAACTTATTAATGAATGAGAGATAAGATCATAAATTTTCTTAATAATATGAATATGGTTCTGGTATAAATTAATAACTTGTTTAAAATTGTTATACAAGTGGATAAATCATGATCAACTAATGGGAAATGTGAGGTAAGGGGTTTTGTATCAATTTTCATTCATTATGAAATATTTTAATGTTATTCACCTAAGATGTTTTTAATGGTATTTATACAATAAATAGATTATTCAGAACCACAAATAATTCTTATTATGGTTATTTTAACATTATCTTCAATCTCTCTCTTTCAAGTGGTTTTTATTAAGACGTTTCATTGAAAATAAATGTCTTTGTCTCAATTTAATTTCATTGGGTATTAATGTAATGTTATTCACATATAATATTTTATATGGTGTATAAATCTCTATTTTACAAATAATATCATAAATATTTAATATTTATTTATACTTAATTTTTCAATTTTTATTATGTCATCCAATGGTATTTGACTGAAAAGCTACAAAGTGGTATGAAATTTCATTAATTAATTTCTTTTTGTTGGGTTGTTTTACATGTTAATTTTATTTTAAATTATAATATTTTGTGTGTGTGGAATAATTACTATTTTATTTTTTATTTCCATTAGTTTTTTGTGGATTTACATTTGAAACATATAATAAATTCTGTGATTAATCCACACATCAACAAGATGCCCTTTGTAATTGTCCATATCAAAATACATTTTTTAATGAATATTGTGTATACTTAAAATTATATTGAAATATATTATTTGATCATTAGATAATAAATAAAATAATTTTCATGTCCCTATGTTATTCCTGAAATTTTTAGGTAACTGTACCATTTTCTCTTCATTGGGTCTTAAAATTAATGAGAAAATTATTTTAGGAAAAAATAATTTATTTCATGCTTTACTAAAAAATATGATTTCATATAAATAAATGTATTTTAAAAATTATTTCATGAATACTTTTAATACACTAATTTGATTTTTTAATTCATTCTTACTCATTGATGTATTTTTGTAGGGGATTTTAAAAGGAGTCTTCAATTTATTTAAAAAACAATACATATTTATGTTTCTTTCAGAAATGTGAATGGAACGTTTGTTTTATCCTATCCAAAAATAGGGAAACTTTCCCACCATCATGATCAATAATTACATTGATTATTCGATCACATTTTTCCATGATTACTTTCACATAAAATGTTGTTCCTAAACTTCTGAATTTTTTTAGTTTTGAAAATTTATTTCAAAATATAAAAAGATATTTTTCTCAAGAATATTTTTGTGATATTTTTTTAGTATTTATATTCATAAAAAGAAATATAACTATTATTTTACATATACTTTAATACGGATATTTCTTAATAATACCAAACTCATTATTTCTGGGGATGCATTATGATATGTTTTACTATTTAAATTATTATTAGTCACATTCTTGAATAAATTGGTAATAATTTACATCCCTTTGAAAAATTAACATTCGTGTGACTATTGAAATTATGTATCCCCTAAATAACAATATTATTTCTCATAGATATTATTATTTCATAAATTGTGTATCATTTGTACACATATATTTTTACTATTTTTTTGACTATTTGGTAAAAATCATGACAAATATTGTATGATTTAATCAATAAAAATTTATATTGATAAGGTATATAGATTATGAGAAATTATTAGAAGTGATGATATTGGTGGGGAATGTTAATAGATATCCCATCCATGCATAAATAGTCTCATCAGGTGAATTAGTAATATATCATTAAATATGCATTTACCCATAACATGGAACTATCATGAAAAAATGTCATCTCAATTTAGATATCATGATGTTTGAGATCATGACGTCAAATTTTATGAATTTAGTACTTTTATAATTATATTATAATTATACATGATATTATTTTAATTAATAATATCGATTGGATAATTTTTTTATCATGATATTAATAAATTGACAAGTGTTTTCATATTTTAAAATTTATATATTTATGAAGACTTGTAAATTAATTAGAGATTCCTATATATATAAGACTTATTAAGAATTTGATATCACCATTATTTTGTTTCCCTTCCTATTATAGAAGAACGAATATTTGAATATGACCATGGATACATAGTATTTACTTTAACATTCTTGTAAGTTATGTATTCTAATGTAATTTAATACTCAAATATTTTTATAGTTTAACATGACTTATAAACTATCAGGTAATTTATATTTCAATAAAATTTAAATTATACCAATTTATTAATTTAACTATCATATATGTGATACTGATGTCGTGTTATTTATTATTGATATCATTGAAATTTAGTTGAAACCTTGGGAACTAGATTAATGAAAAAATAGATTATGGAAAATAACCCTCTGGTATACTTTGATGATAGGTATATAGGAATTTTATAATGTTTTGGTAAAGAATATATTATTTGTATTTCCTATAAATACATTCTTATAAAGATAATTCATGTGGATGTGGTTATAGAATAGTTTTACCAACCTGTAATAACTCAAAAAATGGTGCATTTGGTTTTAAATTTATCATCACATCGTCCAGGAAATTTAGAATTATTGAGCACATGGTTTGACAATCCTAGGGGATATTCATAGGATAATGCACATTTACTTTACACATAATCTTGAAGTATTTGAATATATGATAAAAATGAAATACCTAGGTTAAACATAAGTTGTATTATTTTGTAAAGTATGTTTTATTTTAATTCCTATAATTGGATATATATCTTTCCACTGATTTTTTATAAAACAATTATTTTTGGTTTAACATAATTGTTTGAAAACAAATTAATAATGTTCACATTTAATATGATTTAAAATTTAGTAATTATGAGAAACTATGTGGGGTGATGACTAGAGTGAAAGATATCATAACCATTCATAATCAGTAATCCTAAAATAAAATTACAAATATATTCCTTAACCAACTCTTGGACTCACCAAATAATATAATGATTGATTACTCTATGAGATTTATTGGTGGATACTATTTAGGAAAGGGTGATCAATTTTTATCATGTCAATAATGTTCATAGAGACACCCATGTGGATATATTAATGGAAAAGAAAAATATTTTATCTATTAAAATTAAGGAATTATATAAAAATATTTGTAAGGAAATTTTTTCAGTTTAAAATAAAGAAATAAATTTCATCATATAGATCCATTTATAGCTCATTATCATGATTATGGAGAAATTGGTAATTGTCAATGTCATAGATATATTTTTATGGATAATTACTAAACAAATGAAGTACCTTTATTGATGTAAAATAGTTAAAGTATTTTTGTGTTTGTATTCATGAAATACATTGTATAAGTATTTTTATCAATTATATTTATGTTATAATATTGATTAATAATATATATATATATTGTGTTAAATTGTTTTGAAAAAATAAAAGTCTTTATATAATATTAAATCAATAATAATGGATACTGTCATGGGTTAATGATTTTATGTTTGATCAAAATTTTATGGTGTTAAACACACCCCATTTAATAGTGTATATAATGGTGATATTATCATGATTAATGTTATTTTGGGAGTCATTTATTGAAATATAACACATCGATTTAGTATTTTTTTTGAAAAGGTTATACGAGGATGTATGCATTTTCATTTTATGGACCTATAAATATTGTTATTGGTAACATTTAAGGTTTATCTTATGTTTAGTTTTCTTATTACGGTTCATTATAGCTTGAGAAATAAGTTTGTTATTTTTATGGTATAAGGGTAAAATGCATGTCATCTTACATCCTGTCGCATATAGAAATGTAGTGAAGCTTAAACACACAATCCAAGTGTGACAAGGGTGCAATGACACCATTTACCTTTTTTATTTTCAAGATAATATGAACTCATTTTTTACATAAAATATTTTGTGGTAGAATATAATGTTAGACATTGTGGGTTTATATTTAGGATTAGATATTAATGTAATGTTTTGGAGAATTGGTGCTACCCATTTTGATTTGGGTTAATATTTATAGATAAGAGAAATTATTTCCCTCTATTTTATTGGTTTTATGTTCTTTTAATGATAAATTTTAGTTCTTTAAGAATAAAACAAAAAATTTATATTTTAAATTCATTCCTTATAGTAAAAGGTTATGTAGAAATTGATCAAAGAATAACTAAATGAAGAAATTATTATTATAAAAAATATTAAGTAGGTATATTTTCAAATTTTATTAGATAGTAAACTAATTCCTAGAAATTATAAAAATGATCATGAAACATAAATGTTATCATATTACTATAATTTATGGTGAATAAATAGACATCTAACCAATCAAATATTTATATTTTTCTAGTTGTTAACATTAACTTTATTATTCAATTTTTTATGATGAATGAACACTATCAATATCTATAATTATTTATGATTTTCTTCTATGTATATATTTTCATTTGCAATCAATGTTCTTCTATGACGAATCTTGGTTTGTGTTATTCAATATGACCTATGTATTTCCATTTCCCTCTATTGAATGTATTTCACATAAATAAATTTATGATGTGGGTTTCAATGATGGTATTTTAAAATATTAGTATATTGATTTCCATGAAAAATTGAAAATTATGAAGATGATATTTATTGATGTTAGGGAGAATTTGACTCCCTAATATTTTAAAATAAGAAAATTTTGTTATAAATCGCATATGATACACAAAACTACTCTTAAATAAACCGTGAAATATACTATTTTAATATTGTTGTTTTAACCAATCTATTGAATTTCAGGTAGTGAATTTGTTAAAATGAATTAGGATATATATATATATATAAACATATATATAATACCTAATTTATAAAAATTTATTAAAAAATTCATATTAAATATTCACTAAAATAATTTGAAATGCCATTTTATGTTTTAAAATAAATTTTTAGAAAAATTATTTTTTTCAGTTTCAAAATTATAATTAATTAATAACAATTTTAAAAGGTATTATTTAAATTTTTTTTTATCAATTTTAAAATCATATGATTAAAATGATATTTTGGTAAAACACAATTGTAAATTGACATATTTATGATAGGGTCCCAAGGTAAATGGCCCGTTGTTGAAAATGGAATTGAAAATAAGGGTTTTTAAAATAGAACATCATAAGAAAAACTATTTATAATGTGATGGGATCCTAACACAAATAGTTTATATTGGGTTTTTTAAAAATCGTTTTGTGATGTGTGGATGTACCGGTCACAATTTGGTATTTGCGATGGGGTGATCCACCCTTCAAAAAAAAAATAAACAAATAAAAGAATAAAAAAATATTATAATTAATATTAATAAAATTTAATAAAATATTAATAATAATAAAATTTTAAAATTTTAAAATAATAAAAGAAATAAATAAAAGTAAAAAAAATTATAAAAATAAGAAAATATTAAAAAATAAAAAATATATTTTATAATAAAATAGAAAATACAATATCAGCAACAATATAAATAATTATAATAACAATATATTAAAAAATAATAAAATAATAAAACTAATAAAACTAGTAAAACTATTAATAAATAAGAAAATAAGAAAATAGTAAAAATCATAATATTCACAACAACATAAAAAATAAATTATATATAAATGTAAATATATTGATTAATAAAAAAATTGAGAATATTTGTACATTCAAATGATTATTATAAAATTGATATAAATCACTAAGGGGTCATATAGAGAAGGTGGTAGAGGGAACTCCATCCCTAAACAATGAGTCATTCGTCACATATACTCCATCGTATACTCGTGCTACTACTCTTACCATCAACACATCTCCTCCTCCTACTTCTATTGTCAGTGAAACTCTTCCTACTCCCAATTCATGGTATCTATAAGCACACCATGATCTCATAATTGTCACTCATATTGTATATAATATTATAATGTATCTCCATAAGATCCTGTTGATATGCATGATTACACCTCAATTGTACCATAATAACTCTCAAGAGTTAATCGAGAGATAATAAAAACCTATTTTCTTTTCTCGAAGGAATATAGAATCACATGAATCCATTTTACATCATCTAATCTAGCATCACTAGTGTTCTGATCATCTTTCAAGTCCTAACTATCTTCTTGTTTTTTGAAGATCATGGCCTCATATGACACATTTAATTGAAATTTATAATTAATTTAGTTAAAATATAAATTTTAATTAATTTTAAAACTGAAAAGGAAATTATATTTCCTATAATAAAATGTTGATGTTCACCTCTAATCACTCTAGTGACAAGATCATTATAAATCCTCCTATAAACATTGATCTCTTTAGTATCAGGTTGTTTGACTTTTTATAAGAATATAAAATAAAATGTTAACTATTTATAATTAATTATTACAAATTATTACTAATTACCACTAATTATTTCTAGTAAAAACTATTTAACACTAATTATGACTAGTTATTACCAATTATTGTTATTTATCACTAAATATTTCTTATTACCACTAATTATTACTATTTATTACTATTTACCACATCTTGCCACAAATTATTTATAATTATTACTAATATTTAATTTTTTTACTAATTACCACTAATATTAATTTATTATTACTAATTACAACTAATTATTACTAATTATTACTAATTTTTACTAGTTATTACTAATTACCAATAATAATAACTAATTATAACAAATTCTTACTAATTAACACTGATTATTACTAATTACCACTAATCATTACTGATCAACACTAATTATTAATAATAATTACTAATTACAACTAATTATGGATAATTATGAATTTATATTACTAATTATTACTAGTGTTTTCTACTTATTATAAATTATTACTAATTATTACTAATTATTTATAATTATTAATAATTAATACTATTTTTTATAAATTATTACAAATACCAATATTTTTTTACTCTAATATTACTAATTACTTGTAAATATTACAAATTATTACTAATTTCGTCAAATTAATACGAATTACAACTAATGTTTACTAATTACCGCTAACTTTTACTATTTAACAATAATATTTACAAATTATTACAAATTGATACTAATTATTTGTAATGATTACTAATTTTTAATAATTATTATCAATTACCTCTAATATTTACAAACATACACTAATTATTTCTAATAAACATATTTTATTACTAATTTCCAATAATTATTACTAATTATAACTAGTTTTTACTATTTATTACTAATATTTACTAATTATTATTAATTACCACTTCTTATTACAAATTATTACTTAATATTAGTAACAATTAACAATCATTCGGAAATACCTTTAATTTCCACTAATTATGACTAACTATTACTAATTGTTAATATTTTTTACTAGTGTTTAATAATTATTACAATGTATTACTAATTACAACCAATTATTACTAATTTTTACTAATTATTACTATTTATTGCTAATTTTTTCTTGTAATTACTAATTTTTAATAATTATTACAAATTATAACTAATTATTACTAATTATTACTAATATTACAAACTATTACTAATTATTACTAATTATTCCCAGGTTTTAATAATTACCACTAATTTTTTCTAATTAATATTAATTATTACTAATAATTACTTATTTTTACTAATTAATTCAAATTTTCACTAATTATTACTAATTGTTACAAAATATCATTATTGTATTAAATTATAAACAATTAACATGAAATTTTATTAATTTTTATTTGTTGATTACAATTTATTACCAATTTTTACAATTCATTACTAATTATAACTAGTTACAACTAATTATGACTAATTACGACAAATTATTACTAATTATCAATAATTATTATAATTTATTACTAATTAACACTAATTTTTTATAATTTCAACTAATTTTTATTACTTATTACTTATTATTTCTAATTATTAAAAATTAATACTAATTATATAAATTTAACTTGTAATTTTTTTAATTTATTTTAATTTATCATAATCTTCATTAATTAATAGCTATTGATAAAAAATTATTATTAATTAATACTAATTTATTACTAATTTCCATTAATAAGTACTAAATAAAGCTACTTATTTCTAATTAAAGTTAATGGATTCTAATTGAAGCTAGTTATTATTAATTACATCACATTTATACAAATTATAGTTAATTAATACTAATTACTGATAATTAAAAGAATTTATTTCAAATTAAAATTATTTAATTTTTCCTATAAACATTATATAAAAATAAAACTAAATTTTTCAAAAAATAAATAATGAAAATTAAAATTAGTTATTTATAATTAAATATCAGTAATGATAATTAAAATTAATTATTTCAAATATTAAATAAAATAAAATAATAATAAATAAATAAATAAATAAAATGAATACCTTAAAACTGGATCTTTAAACTGATTAAAATCAACTTTATTTGATCCCCTAAAATGTTCAAAACTCTAAAAAGATTAAATAAAAAAATAATAGAGTAGAGAAGTTTCAAAAAGTTTAGAGAAGATGGGAATGAAAAAATTGGTGGGGTATATGTAGGTTAGATCATTTGTAAAGGGATCCCAACTCTAAATAATTATTATCTACTATTGAACCCATCACAAATAGTTCAAAAAAATTTCATTGTGGTGGTAGTAGAAAATAATATTTGCGACAGGTCCCATCGAAAAATGTTCGACCAACATGTTTTTTGAGATGGGAGAAAATACCATCACAACTATGTTACCGTGAGAGATAGTATTTTTCTTGGTTTCCATCTCAAGTACAATCTAGATGACACTCTATTTATGATGGGAGTAACCCTCAAGTGAAAATAACACCAAAATGGGATGAGTATTTGCGATGAGGGTTTTACACATTCACAAATAGGCATCCCGCGCTTTGGAGTGTATGCCACGCCATATGTATTTGTAATAAGAATATCTTCTCATTGCAAGTACAATTTTTATTGGTTATTTGTGAAAAGATACATTTCTCGTCACAAATTGTCTAATTTGACAGAAAATTTTTGATAGGTCTTCCACTTGTCACAAATATCCCATTGCAAAAAACCGAAATTCATATAGTGATATTATTGGGATATTCTAAGAAATGTTCTTTTTTAATGAATAATGAAAAGTATATTTTTTTGTAAATCAATCATACATTTTCAATGAATTAAGTAATTTAAAAGTCCCATTATTCAATGAAGTTTATATAAAATTAAAAAAACTATTTTATTGTTATACTGAAAATAATTAATTTCATTTCAATCATCTTTATACCAGATTTTGGCATATGTTTATATTTATGATTAAAAACTCATTTTTTTTGAAAAATAAATCTAATTGTATAATGTTCCTCCAATTTAATTTATTAAAATAACATCTAATAATGAAGAATTTAAATGAAATTTATATATTTTATACATAAACACATGAATTTGAATTCATCTCGTTATGATTACTATTCATATAGTTATAAGAACGTCATATTATGCCTGAAAAAATCCATTTATTGGAAACACATTTTCAAGATGGTTTAAAATTTTATTTTTGAGTTATATTATATATCTTATATTTAATAAATTTGTAAAATTTGATTCCATATTTTCAATAATCATAATTAATATTATTTAATATTTTCAACTTAATATTTTTTTATAATAAATAGTAAAGAAATTAAAGTTTAATTATTGTGCCTATGGTCAAAATGGATGTTTGCGCATTATATGTGTTTGTGTAAAATCTAAATTTCTTCTTCCTTGAAATTTTTATTTTATATATTTTTTATAATATAAAAAACATGTCAGTGAAAATTATTAAAGATTGATCATTTAATTTCTATATCAAAGGATAAATTATCATTGGTCAAAACTAACTAACACGGGGAAAACTAAAATGGTAATAGTAATTAATCATAGAGGATAAGGGAATAAAATGTTTAAAAAATATTTTTTTACATAGAGGCATAGAATGACCTTAAATAACTATCAATTCATTATTTATCCATTTTTAAGTCACTTGGGGAGAGAGAGACATCCCATTATTGAATAATTGTGGGTATTTAAAAAAATTCCACTCATCCTTAATTAATAAACGGAATCCCGCCCCTCACATCTTTACCCCTGTAAATCAATTTTAAAAAACTGACCAAAATATCATCCAAACATCCTTATCCATATTTTGGAGAAACTGGCCTTCTCAAATGTCCAACCCTAGGGTCCATAATAATAGAAAAGAATTTTTTTAATTAAAAGAAATTTTTATCAATAGGTTCCATCTTTTTTACTTCAAATTTTTCCACTATAAATTATGTCTTAGACATTCCAATATAATTAAAAAAAAGTATCATATATATTGAGATAATTTTATTTTTATGGGGAAAATATCCACATTAAACTCCATTAATTGAGAAATAAAGAAATCACTCATGTGTAAAGTGGGCTATCGACAGACGAATCGATGTAGTTTTTTTCCCATCACAGAATCAGATGGGTTTTCATAATGATGAAAATAATTAACATATATGATACGTATGACATTATATTTATTTCTGAAAAATAATATTATGTCTACTTCCATTCCCTTTCACTCATTATTTGTATGATACAATCGCTTGGGCATACGCATGACCTATCATGTCCATGAACTGATATAATTCAGTTTAAATATTGAAATTTTAATAATGATTCTAAAAAAATTAAATAAAAAAATATTTAATTTTTATCATTAATATAATTAGGAAGATGGTTTATCTATAACCTATTCATAATAAATAGAACTTCCATGAAAAAACTAGAATTTCAAAACAAAGCAGTTAAGACCCAAAAGAGTTCTAATAATGAAGTACTAAAAAAATGGGTGATAAAATGTTATAATAAGTTAATATATGAATTTATGGATATTGATATGGTCATTGTATAAATTAATAACATATTTTAAAAAATTATATATTATGTTAAATCATGTTCAACTAATGGGAAATTTGAGGTACGAGTGTTTTTCTCAATTTCATTTCATTGAGGCATATTGTAATGTTATGCACATAATTTTTTGAAATGGTTTATATAATAACAATAAAATTTCTAAAACCATATATTATTTTTATTCATGGTATCATAACTATAGATTCAACTTATCTATCTCCTTCAAGTGGGATTTATTATTATGTTTCTTAAATTGTGATCGATTTTGTTAAAATTTATTTATTAAGGAACATTGTATTGTATTGTAACTTATTTATCCTAAATAGTTTCCATACATTTAAATTTACATGTATTATTCTGAATCATTCATATTTCAAGGAATTTTATGTTTTAATTTTATTTTTTTATCCATTGGAATTCGACTTGAATGTTACCAGGTGGTAATGAATTTCATTACTAAATATTTTTTCATTGGTTTATATTAATTTTAATTATATTTGATATTTTAGATTACATATGTAGTGAATATTTATTATTTTATTTTTTATTTCAACATTTTATTTCTGTTTACATTAAAAAAATAAGTTATTTTATTAATTATGACATCAAAAAAATGATATTTGAATATGATTATATCATAATCACATATTAATTTGAATTTTTTACACTTGAAATTCAATTAAATGGTATTATTTGATCACTTTCTAATAAAACCTCACAATTTTCCATAAAATATTCAATAAAATTTACCATTTCACTATATTGGATACTTAAAAATATTTATAAAATTTATTCCAGAAAACATGACATTATATCTATCATCATTAAAAAAATCAATTTCCTTCCAAAACAATTGTTATTAAAATAATATAGAAATTTTTATATATTATACTACAGATTTTTAATGTCCCTTTTACACATTATTGTATTTTTACAGAATTTTATAAAATAAATCTTGCCATTATTTTTCAAACAGTTTAGGTTTTGACATTCTTTCAAAAATGTGATTTGAATCATTATTTTAACATACTCGGCATGGATAGAACATTCCACAATTCCTGAAAACAAATAAATTTGTATCTTTCATCACAAGTTTTTATGATTATTTTCTATTAAAATTTTTCTCCAAATATTATCCACATGCTAATTTCTAAATGTTATTTTCAAATGGGAAAAGTAATTTTTCTCCAGAATGTTTTAATGACTTCTTTATGGTATGTACATTAGTACTTAATAAAGGCCAATTTATTTTACCTATAATCCACTTGGGAAAATTTATAATAGTATAATCCTTATATTTTCTTTGGATGGTTTGTGATTAGTTTGACCATATAATGTTTTGAAATTAAAAATCATGATTAATTCTATAATCATGGAAATTTCCATGAAACAATAACTTTCTCGGGATCATTGGGTATTAAATTAACTATATATTTTCATATTAGTTATCAAGGATATACATATTTCTAAATCAATATATCATTTCTAAATTCAATTTCTTAATATGATTGTTATTTTATTGATTCAGGTAAATATTGATTATTCTTTTTTCTTTTAGTCAATATGAATAATTATTGAATAAGAAATTTTCATTGAATTTAATTGATAATTGAATATATGAGAAATTAATTAGACATGAAGTAATGGGTTACTCCAATTTATATATATCCCCTGATTGTTTTTATAATATCACAAGGCTAACTAGTAATATATCATTAAAATTTTGTTTTCCCATTGTTTTATACTATCTTGGGGGAAGTTCATGATGATATAGATACCATGATGTATGATATCATGACATCCAATATTATTAATTTTAATCATTTTGAATTTAATTATTATTAAACACAACATTTTTTATTGGTATTATCGATGTTTACATTTTTTTCCATTATGTAATTGTATTAATGAAATGTTTTTTAGTTCTTTCCCCTTCTATATTTATTATTCCTTATTGACTCATGCTATCATTCACTGTACATAACCCTTATTGATCATTTGAGCTCCACTTTATTTTTTCTCTTCTATGTGTTTTGAAGATGGAATCATTGAATGAGTTCACGCATTTAGTGTATATACATTCACTATGTTGAAATATATGTTTTGAAATATAATTCAAAACTAATGTTTTAATCTAGTTTACCAAGACTTTTAAAATATTATCTCATTTAGGGTGTGATCACTTGAATCTTATTGTAATATAACAATTTAAAGATCAAAAAAGTTCTACCTGTGTAAGGTTCATTACAAGAAATGCCTCATTTTTCCCTTTGTGTGGATTTATGTTTGTAATGAATACATACTATGTTTAGAGTTTGATTAAATTACCTCTATGCATGACTAATGATTATTTGTTGGTGATCCCAGAGAAATAATGGGATATTATTTCCATTTTACTACTATGAAAGTATTTTTGTTCCTTGATTTGGTATATTATAGTAGTATTGATATATCATTGTATGATATAGTGTGTAGGATGTTGGACCTAGATAAATTTCAAAACAATAAACTAGAATATTTTGTGAGATATGTGTTATTTTATTTTTATTAAAAACAAATGAAAATTTAACCCACTAAAGTTACACAATAACATAAAAGTATTATTAATATTTTTTAGGAGCATATGGGATATAGATTTATTATAAAAAATTACAGTGGATTAATAATCCAAGATAATGAATATACTTCCCCTAGAGTCACCATTTAGAGTTTTAATTATAGGAGATGGATAAATTCAATGAAATATAATATGGACTCCATGTATGACAAAACATTTTTGAAATATATGAATGCACCTTAAGAGGAATGAACCATAGTGTACCAATGGATTTTCTATAATAAAATTGATATCGATTTGAAGATTTTCAATATATAATGAATACTTAGATGAATTTTTTTTTTATAAATTTTTTTATTGACTACAAATATAAATTTTCTACCATTATGATGACAATGTTAATTTAAAAACAATTCCATAGTAGAACAATATGATTATGAGATATATCCTAAGAATAAATTGACTATTTCTTATAAGAAGAATTTAGTTGAGGATATTTATATGATATAACCAAGATGTTTTAAGGTTCTAAATATGTCTATTATGTGTTTAATGTTACCATATTCTATTTATTGATAGATATATGCTTCTCTGAGTCAGAAGATATTAATTTAAAAAAATAGTGAGTTTGTTTTCATAAAGAATACATATTATTATTTTTTATATAATAGGGAATATGGGAGTGTTGTGGTATTTCTAATATTATATTTGAATTAAATGTTTCATATCATAAAGAATATAATGAATATTTATTTTATAGAGGTTCATTATTGAAAATGAATCTCAATTAAATACATGAGCAAAGAAACCTATATATTATGTATTTATATCAATAATGATTTATCTTAGAGGCCACATAGATTCAATTAAAATACATATAATGATTAATTGGTATATTTGTTTTTCCTATAGAATTCTAAGAATCGTTATTTATCAGTTTTTCATGGCACAAATCATACAGATATTCAATTTTATTCTAAAGAGTTTAGGTGGATTCAAATTTTTTTATGCAACCACAATAATAACTATCTTGTAAGATATATTGAGTAATTAATCCGATCATGGGATCCCAATATTGGGATAATTTCTCCCCCTCCTGGTCCACTAACATTCTCAAGTCATCAAGTGGTTCATCAGGTTGGAAAAGGTTCACAACCCACATAGACGATTGATTGCTGTGTCAAACCATCACTTATCAGGCTGTTAACCCTTTAAAAACTCTTCCATATCAATTGTGAATGACTCTATCCCAATTTGGGAACTCTTTTAAGATATATCTTCATGGGGAGGGGGTCCTGTGGTAGAGGGTTTTAAAATGCAACTCACAGTGATTCACATTTATTGAAGAGTAGATTATATATATCTTATTATTTGAATATAAAAATATGATACCAATACAATCCTCCCAATAATAACTATATTACAATTATGAACATCTTTAATTAATTATAAATTAGTAAGAAAATGTTCTTCATTATTATAGGAGAGGTTAATCCCATTGTAAGGGGTTATAATAATACTAGATTCCAATCTAAAAAAATTATATGAGTTATCAATCTAGTTTTATGTTCTTCCTAAAAAGTGGAGTTAATAGTTATTAGAGTTCCCAAAAAACTCACCCTTAGTAAATCGATTATTAAGGAATATCATATCATTAAATTATATTTCATAACAGAAAAATATTATAATAAAAAAGTTGACCATTAAACCTAGATTGATTCTTAGTACTAATGGAGATGTTGTGAATATCAATGACAATAATAGAGTAATTTTTTAGGACATAGAAATAGGTTCTCACTAAAATGCTCAAAAAATCTATTATAAAATAATTCATATTAGAGATATTATTGAAAATATAAATCTATGATTTTTTGGTGGATACAAATGAAACTAATTTTTATTCATTTAGAAAACCATTATTATAGAAAAATAATGATGTTCAGGTTAAATATTACAATTTAAGACACATTATTGATTTAATAAAATGATACTTAAATGTATCACAGGGTTATAATAATAAAAATATCCATTTAAGATTTATTCATTTTTTCTATATTAATAGTAATGAAACAATAAAAAATATTATATCTCCTCAATCTATAACATTTAGTGGTCCCTAATTTATACTCATCATAGAGTATAATAGGATATGATCATATGTTAAGATTAGAAAGATTAGAATATTATACTCGATATAATGATATATGTTTGATACGAAGGTCAAACTAATGAGGAAATAAAGTATAAAGTATTATCTATAATAGTACACAAAATTATTTTCTATGGAATTTTGTGTGACCGTTGACATATCTTGGGGTGTATGCTTCTCATGAATCCCCATTATTAACGTTGGGATATATACTTATCCTTATAATCTCCACATTTTAATACCTTTCATACAGAGTACTTTATACATATATAATCATGGAATATTAGTTATATTCCACATCATATAATCATTTGAAGCTTAACAAAGATGATATTTATCCACTTTTATGGATAAAAAAGAAATATGGGTCCCTGATTGAATTATACTGAGTAAATTCATGGTAATGTTTATTTGATTGACATGTGATGTTCTCAAATTCATTGATGAATGAAACTTGATGTATTCTTTCAAACTACACAATATATTTCATAGAATCAAGAATATATGAGATAGAATATAATATATTGATACATTCTCTATCTAGCGGTCATTAGATGTCGTGTGGAAATGGATTATATTGGTATATATTATTTATATGATACTACTTGCGGTATAAATTTTATATAATTATATGTGTATGTTTGATTAAGATCGAAGAAGATTCCACTGTATCTTGAGTTTGACTAACATTTTACTAGAGATAGATATTCACATGATTCTAGGAAATAATGATTACATATTTTAATTTATTTCTATAATTGACCATAGAGTCACACAATTATTCCTTATAATAAGGATTGTATTGTGGAAAATTTTTTTATTCCAAAATAAAGTGAGTATAAAAAACCATATTTTGAAATGTGTAGATGAATTCATATATGGTTTTAATGTTTCTGAAAAAAATTCTTAAAGTTTATTGTGATTGTAGGAGACATTTGGATATTAATTTCCAGGGTTATATAGTATTTTATGATATACCACGAGTCAAATCTCGTGATATGCATGTGAAGTGTATAAATATAATTATTTTTTGGTATCATAACAATTTAATGATATGGGTTCCTACCACTATCTCATTTTTATAATGACATGTCATTCGTTATGAGTAAATGTAAATACTCATTTATTTAATGAAAAAATAATTTTAAATGTTAAAATTATTATAATGAAAATTGGAAAGCATTATGTGTAATGCACGCCAACTTCCAATAATTGGTAGTTGATCCTAGACCCCCTTCAAAGTTAGTGAGATATTATATAAATAATTTGAATCCTACAATGGGAAGTAAATAACTATGTATGACCTAGTATAACCATAATCGATAGTCTCTTATGGCCTTCTTTCACATTTATATTTGAGGAGAAGTTTATTACAGATCATTGGTGTCTGGGGGTCTTGTTATAGCCTATAGTGATTCAAGTATTTTATGGAATCACTATGTAGGAAACAACCTTTAGTCTATATCACATAGATATATATATATATAAATCATACACTACCATGATAGGTAGAGAAAAATATTAGTTTTATAAATGCATGCTTGTTATATTTTTTTTCCTCCACTATATGTTAATTTTATGTTCATATAACAGGAAAACATGAGTTTTTTTCTCTCTTGATCATGATACGTTCATACAAAAACCGTCACGGGATAGAACAATCATGTTAATACTATCTTAAGGGGTCTATAGGTGGGCTCAAACAAGTCATAATGTTATTGAAATAGTTTTATTATTTGAAATAGATACTATAATTTTTTAATTATGTTATTTGGTTTGGGGATATTAATGAAATAATGTTAAAGGGCATTAAGTTTAGTTTTCAGAGTTGGGAACATTGTGGTAGGTGAAGGAATGTTGTGTATCCTTTTACTAAGACATTATCAATATATTAATTGATTAAAAACTAGATTATATATTTCATTATACACAATGGGAATATTCATTCATAACAATGCATTAAATTTGTGTTTCTTTATCTTCTATATATTATTTTATTTCAATTATAGATTTTTTATTATCCAAGGGTTTATCTAATCAAAATTTAGGATGTTTGTCTACTGATATTCATGTTATGTATAAGTTCTGGCTATGATGATACCATTATAAGATGTAAGACCGTAGTCATTGAAAAATTGATTGACTATTTTTTCATACATTGAATTCATCAGAAGCTATCTCCACCTTAAGAGCACAAGGAAGATATGAGACCAATTGTATTAAGATAAGAGCTATCATATAATAATTTTATAGTCATAACAGATAATGATGAGAATTATTATGGATTAAGTTTTATTTAGTAGTTCAATTGTATATGATCTTTGAGATTATTTCGTGATATAGTTCCTCCAGTGGAAGAGGATTGGACAATGTAAATGAACCATATTTTCTACTTGATGGGTTCATCCAGTAAAAATATGAGAGTAATTTTCTCATGCCTTCCTTGCGGAAAAATGAGCTATCAGTTTAAAATGATCACATACAATCATGATTAGGCCATATTACACTAGTTATTGTATGATAATTTCATTATATAGAAATAATATATAGAAATTCTTGGGATGGAATGAGTTTAAGATATTTTGGCCCATTAAAAAGTTATAAACAAATTGTAGTACACTTTTTGGTTTACAAAATCTTGGGGTACTCTCTATACATGAATTTTAATGGATATTTAGGAGAATATAATATTGAAATAGTATTTTATTGGGAGATATGGACTTAGAGGGTAATATTTTTTAACCCTATATATGGTAGATTGTTGAAATATTCATTAGTGCTTAGGATCATATTTTTATAGGTATAGGTCGGTGATAGAGCTGGATTTTTCCATCCGGAATTGGAGTTATTTGATATAAAAATATAATGACATATGGAAAGGTATTATTGTAAAGAGAAAGTAAATTGAAGGTTAATGTACATAGGACTAGTGGAAGAGGGATCCCATGTGATTGTTAATCCAATTAAATATATATTATTATATGTATATGGTGTTATAGGATACATGGATATTTTTTACCCAACTAGGTGGGTAGTATAGGATAATTAAGATAAATTTGGATGAGTAACCTTAATAGATGTATTTTAAAGATTAGAGGGATACTAGAGGTATATGTCACATACCAACCATGAGATTTCCACTTTTATGTAATTATTTTTTTGATCCAAATGTTTAATTTTAGGTTAGACTGGGTTTGAATTTTAAATCATTAGTATATCACCATATAAACATTTTTGGAATCCGATTACTAGGTATAATGAATAAACCATGATAATTTTTCATTAATTGGATAAAGCAAGAATTCATCTTTCAAGGATATTCTATCTAATTATGCTTCCCACCTATGTGGGGTGTTCCATAAACTCTAATACAAGGTGTCTATTTTGTCCAAATATATTTTCAATCCATGGATAGGGTGATCTTAATTAAAAAGTTGAAAATTTAAGTTCATTCCACCAAAAATTTTTAACATCATGTGTGCCCCTTACCCCATACGTTTTTTGTTTCCCATTACCCAGGATGAGATCCCCTATAGAGTGACTCCCCTCCTTATTCTACTTGAATTTTGGAAATTTTTCATGTTAATTTTGGGTGTGATAGTCACCAATTGTTGTTTTTCTTCCTCATTCAATATATTTTTTACATTCTTCCCAATTTAGACTCCCAACCTTAAGCTTCCAATGGAGTGAATATTCTTTACCATATGTTATTGTGTTTAGTTTTTCAATTGTTTTTTTATATATACCATAAGGTTTTTTTGATTCCCATTATACATGATCATTTGTCCAGGTGGATTGGTTATATCTATTTCAGTTATGTTTCACCTTATTTTGGGTGATTAAATTCCAGAAGCTTGAATTTTTGGGATTTTAATTTTTTTTTATGGTAAAAAAATTATTACACATTACAATAAGTCTACTTAACTGGGAAATATTTTCTTTTTATTTTATAGAATTGAGAATGATTTTTCATATTAAAACATACGATTATAAATTTATTAACCACTACATGACACACCAAATATATGATAAAATAACCAAATTAATTTTAATCATTATTTTTTTATGTTTTGAAGGGTGTTATAATTTTGAAAATAAATTTTCAATTGATACTTTATTTTTACAAGGAATATCATTTAGTACATGAATGTCTATGTGCGAAGAATAAATTGTAATTATTCATGTTGATAAAAAAATAGGGTTTGAATGTTACTTTGATTTATTGAATTGTTATTTAGATATACATAGGTATAAATATGATTATATATATATATGCACAAAATAGCATGAGGATATGTTAATTTGATCAATAAGGGCGATATGTATATATATATATATATTTATATATATATAATTTTATACGGGAATAACAATGTAATGCTACCACCTCAGAAGCCCAGAGTTTGTGCATTATTACTTATCATTTCCATGATCACAAAAGATCATGTCTCGAAAGACCGATTATTTTAGTAGCCTTGGATGTACTAGATACATTCATAAGGTATATATTACATCCTAAAATGGAAAACTACAGTAACATTGCTTCTATAGACAACACTGAGATCCTATAGACTATCCCTAGAGGTCAGTCATAATATACTTCTTCACAACCTAGGAAAAATAAAACCTAGAATGTGGTGAGCTTTGATGCTCAATAAGGTTAAAAATATTGAGTAAACTTTCATAAATAAGCACAAACATGTAAGGAAAATTATAAAACTAAAACAAAGGCCTTGTCAACAGAAACTTCATCATAATATTGAAAATATAAATCAAAATAATCCCATTTACATACTCACATGGATATTCTAATAGTTTAATAATTACACACAATACCAATATCAACTTTCATAATGATGGAATGCATAATTATAGACTTCATAACCACATAGTCAAGGGCTTGTGCCAAGACTACATATAAGATTTTTTCAAAGCCTTGTGCAAAGACAATAGTTTGTCTCATGAGACCTACTGATGCATTGAGGAGCTATAGCGGGCTACACCCATCACTTAATATGTCCAATGAATTTCTTAAAGGAAAAGTATTAAACATAACATAATCATTCGTATTA
Source organism: Viscum album (assembly GCA_963277665.1). Taxonomy (NCBI): domain Eukaryota; kingdom Viridiplantae; phylum Streptophyta; class Magnoliopsida; order Santalales; family Viscaceae; genus Viscum; species Viscum album. The sequence goes on along the minus strand of OY728138.1, from coordinate 1,017,005,581 downwards.
AAACTAACATATGAAATGTAAATAATTTATCCATAAACAATGACTGGTAGAAAAATAATACATTTATAGTCAAACATATCACAAAACCTTCAATAAAAAATGGAATATTTGTTTCATATTAAATCAACTTCAAAAAAGATTAAAATCCATTAAAGGATGTTGACATAGATGAAATCAAAACCATTTTAGAGAAATAACTCATTAGTTTTTTTGAAATAATTTAAATTTACATAATTATAAAATAAAACATTTATTTTGAAAATATTCTTATAAAATTGTAAGGGAATCTTAGACGATGTTATAATGGTGGAATATAGCTACATCGGCCGTATAAGTAAAACAAAACATTCTTACATTAATTTTATCAAAAAGGTCATAAAATAATTTGTTTAGAAAACAATGGAAAGATTACTTTCAAAATGTATAAGGTCAAATAAGGGTATAAATTTATTTAAACCATAGTCTATTAAGTAGTAAAATATTTTTAGAATACATTTTTAGGAAAACACGGATGTGAATGATAAATAGTTCCCAGTAGATAACTACATATAAACAACCTTGAATACTGACGAGTTTGTAAAATTAAACCTTACCTTTTACTTTTCCTTGGTAGAGGGTAGGTTAACCTCCTGTATAATGGTGAAATAATTGTAATTAAATTATAAAAGATCCATATACATTAATATGATATTATATATTATCATCCAATATTGATATGTTAATGATATTTTAGTAGTATCATCATTTAGGTTGTTAACTAATTCGTTTTTCTTTATATGCATAGTTACATAAGCCGTGATTGTTATGGATAGAGTGTATTTCATTCATATCTTGAATGATATTAATTTATTTAAATATTATTTTTAATCATCACGTGAAAATTTTGCTTGAATGGTTACGATGTGGAATGAATCTCATCACGTTCCTGGATACGGAAATCCATACGTATGCACGAGCGATAATATCATTATTTGTAATTAAATTCATAAGTAAATGAATGTTATATAATATATACATAATCATTAACATTTTATATCTATTTTTAAATCAATTATACATCATTATAATACCAATCTAGATATATATGAATTGAATAAAAAATACACCACGATGTGGAGATGGTAAACCGTACATACGCACGTGTGGTGACGTGTTATTCATAAGATGAATAACATAATGTATATAGTTGTACCATTTTTATAATAACATAACAATATATAGAAGATACTAGAGTTATTTTTCTAGAATGGAAACAACACTGAAAGAGGAAGTGGAAGAAGAAAATAACTTGAAAGAGGTGGTGAGATATTTACCAATTCATTAGGTTCTTCCTTTTGATTTCATCAATAGGGAACCATAGGTATTTTTCCTATAAAACTATGGCCTCTAAGATTAATGGAGGATATATTGGAGAATAATTTGGTTGGGTTTGGATGAGTCAATTGGCTTTGAAGGTGTGAATTTCTGAGAAGGGGATGTTTCCTTTTATAAGAGGGGTGAGGGGCACATTACCAAAATATTGAAATATTATTTTATAATTAAATCATGTTCGGTTTCTAATGGCTCAAAAATGAATTATTTAAAGGATATATAGGGAATGGGTCGAAAATCACTCAACCAATTTGTTTTAGATAGGTTGGGGTCACTATATTAACCTTATCGTTTTGATTTAACTGTTAGTTAAATAGATTGACATTTACCATGTCTCTTTATATTTTATTATTATATGGTTAATAAAATTACTATAAACTTTGAAGAGTACCCCACTTGGTTCATTAATGACATATATAATAGTATTTAATCTCTTTGGCCAAATCTTAGATTTTTAGGAATAAAATACAAATCAATAATACTATATTTGTTTTTAAAACTCTTTTTTGTCAATTTTGACACTATTTGGTATTTTGTTTTTTCTAAATTCATAACAGCATTATTAAATCGAATGTCATATTAACCTATAAAATTAGTTTAATTCATAAAAATTCTCAAATTACATTTATTCGGGTATTTATAATATTAATTATTTTAATATTTCATTAATAATGTGATTATTGCATATCATTATTTCATAAAAAAATTTAATTATATAATACCTAAAATTTATAAAAAAATACCATTATGTAGGAAATATTATTAACTTTCTAATTAATATTTATAGTCGAACTTATATTGTGTTTAACACAATATTAAAAATGTTTTAGTTAAGAAAAAATGAATTTAACACTTTTAACTCTTCTTTGAATTAAATAATAATAAATGTCCTATTCTAATATAAGTTGACTTAAAGGATCATATTTTATCCCGAAGGTTGTTTTTGGTTGAATAACACTTATACAATAGGATTGAGACACGGATTAGGGTAATAATAATATCATTTTTACCTTTGATTACCCTATTTACTTTTAATCGCGATAAATAAAAGTCAAAATTTACTATTCACCAAAAATTATTTTCATCTCGTTTAATCACATTTTACTTACATATATCAACCATGTCTATCTGATTTTTGAAATTCAACTCACAGAAGTAGAAAAATTAAGTTTTATGTTTATTTTCAAATGCTCTTAGGAGGTGGGTAAAAGACGACAAAAAGTTCAATATAATTTTTATAAATATAAAATTATTATAAACAAACTGTAATGAATTACATTGAACTTATATAGGTATTATGTATCTATTTTGACCTAAAATAAATTTAAATAAAATAAATAATTATGTAAATAAAAATTCTGTTTTACACTATAACTCCGTGTTTTTAACTATTCATAAAAAATTGAATGTTTCCAGAAAAATAACAAAAATTAACCTTAATATAATTTTGATATTAAAAATCCAAAAATAAAGTCCATTTTGAAAAAAAAATTATAAAATTTCAAAAAGTGGGTATTACTATTCATAACTGCTAGTTTTATTGGTCATGGTGTGTTCGAATATCGAAGTTGCGTACAACACAAGCCATCGTATTATTCAATGGGAAACGTACCATGGAGGCTTGGGGTATTACATTCTCCCCTCCTTCAAATAATTTCATCCTCAAAATTTCTAAAATATTACTACATAAAAAGATTCGGGTGGTTCTCCACCATAAGTTCCTTGGGTTCCCACGTTGCCACTTCCATCTTATGGTTTCTCCAAAGAACTTTTACCAAACAAGTCGTCCGGTGTCTCAGCACTTATTCTATGGTATCAATAATTCTGACACGCTCTTCAAAATAAGTCAGGTCAGGTTCCAGTTCTATTTCCCCATAGGTGAGTACATTTGTTAGGTCAGGAAAGTATTTTCTCAACAGTGATACATGGAACTCATCGTGAACTTTGGAGAGACTTGGCGGCATTTCCAAATGGTACGCTACAACCCCAATTCGTTCTATAATTTTGAAAGTTCCAATGTACCTAAGACTTAATTTTACCTTCATACTAAAATGTATAACACCCTTCCATGGATATAACATTAAGCAAACATGATCACTTACCTGAAATTCAAAATCCTTCCTTCGGTTATCGTCATAGCTCTTCTTCCTACGTTGATCTTCTTTTATGCGATTTTGGATTAATTTCACATTTTCCATCATTTCCTCCAAAAGTTCTGGGCTTATGAGATCTCATTCACCAACATTATCCTAACAGTTTTGTGTGTGACATCTCTTTCTGTATAATTCTTCATATGGTGCCATCTGAATACTTCAATAGAAGCTATTGTTCTAGGAAAATTCTACCAGATGTAAATATTGTTCCCACATAACTCGAAAGTCAAGTGAGCATGATCTCAACATGTATTCTAAGGTTTTAATAGTCCATTATGATTGTCCATAAGTTTGGGGGTGGTAGACAGTACTCAAACGTAGTTCAGTATCCATGGATTTCAGAATACCTTTCTAGAATCTTGATGTAAAACATGGATCACAATCAGAAACAATCGATAGGGTTACTCCATGAATTCCCACAACTTCATTAGTATATAGTCTTGCTAGATGTTCAAGTGGAAAATATCATATTATAGAAATATAATGTGATTACTTGGTAAGAAGATCAACAATGACCCATATTGCATTGTTCCTTCTAGGAGTCTTTGATAGTCCCATGACAATGTCCATCGTAATGTTAACCCATTTCCATTCAGGTATGGGAAGAGGTTGGATGACTCCTCCAGGCTATTTCCTTCCATATTTCACTTGTCAACAAACCATACATATTAACACAAAATAAACAATCTCCCTCTTCATGTTGTCCCACCAAAATTGTTCCTTCAAATATCTATACATCTTATTTCTACCAGGGTGTATATAGAAATTGGAACTATGAGCATCATCCAATAATTCCCTTTTTATATCAGGTATATAGGGAACACAAAGTCTCTTCCCAAATTTCAAAATTCCACCTTTATACACAAAGTCACTCAATCTCCCATCATTAACAACTTTAATCATCTTTTCAAACTCTTTATCATCAGTATTAGAACTCCTTATCCTTTCTAGTCATGATGGTTTGGCATCCATTTGAAAATGTTTTTATGTTTTACCTTCCATGGTTATCCCCATGGACAACTTTACTAGATCCTTGTATATAGCATCCTTTTCAACACTCATCTTCTTTAGAACTCCATGATCCTTTCTGATCCAGGAATCTACTACCTTATTTTCCATCCCCGAGTGGTATTGTATAGTGAAATCGTAATACTTGAGTAGTTCAAGCAATCTCCTTTGCCTCATGTTGAGTTATTTATGTGAGAAAATATACATCAAACTATTGTGATCAGTATATATCTCACATTTTTTAACATATAGATAATGTCTCCATATCTTCAAAGCAAAGATTACATTTGTTAACTCAAGATCATGAGTAGGATACTTTTTCCAATTAATTTTTAGCTGTCTTGATGCATAGGCAAAACCCTATCATTCTACATAAAGACACAACCATGTCCTTTCATTGATACATAACTATAAATAAAAAACCCATAATTCCCCGATGATAGGGTCAAGATAATAGAATTGGCTAATCTTCTCTTCAATTCTCCATAAAATTATTCACACTATTTTTTCCAAATGAATTTATCCCCTTTATGTGTGAGCTTCAACAATGGGTTAGCCAATCGAGAAAAATTCTAGACGAAACACCGATAATAACCTATAAAACCAATAAAACTGTGTACCACATTTATACTCATTGGTGCAGGCCATTCTTGGATTTCATTGGTCTTTTAAGGATAAACAGATATTCCATCCCTAGAGACGATATGTCCAAGAAAAGAAATCTCCTGAAGCAGTAATTCACACTTGCTAAACATCCAACATAATTCATGTCTTCTTAGAATCTTTAGAATAATGCACAACTGATTTTCATGATCTTTGTCTCTTTTGGATTATACCAAAATATCATCAATAAATACCACTAAAAATTCATCATGATATTCCAGGAAAACCCTATTCATTAGATCCCTGAAGATAGAGGGTGCATTAGTCAATCCAAAAGGAATTATTGTAAACTCATAATGCCTATACGTTGTTCAAAATTCTATTTTGGGAATGTCTTCCTTCTTCACATACAATTGATGATATCCAGATCGAAGGTAAATAATTGAAAGGCATTGAGATCCATAAAGTTGGTCTAATAAATCATCAATGTGAGGTAGGGGATAATTATTCTTTATTGTTATAACATTGATCTCCCTATAGTTAATGCACAACCTCATAGATCTGTCTGTCTTCTTAACAAAAAGCACATGGTCTCCCCATGGAGAAACACTCGGGATAATAAATCCATTATTACTTAATTCGTCTAGTTGTTTCTTTAGTCCCACTAATTCCATAGTGGACATTAAATGTGGGGTGTTCAATATGGGTCTTAAACTAGGGATTAAATCAATGGAAAACACAATTTCTCATTCTGGAGGATGTCTAGGTAAATCTTCCGGAAACACGTCAATATATTATTGAACAATAGGTACGTCCTCTATTCAAAAATTCTTTTCCTTACCCATAGTTATTTCATTCTCTTCTTCCCTAATAATTGAACATAGTAGAGATATCAGGGGTAGATCTAGATAAGAATCTGGTGGGGATTTTTCTTCTCTAAAGATAAGTTACTTCTTATCATCATCGAAAATTGTAACCTCCTTATTCTTAAAACAAATTTTTGCATTATGGTATGAAATCCAATCAATTATGAGGATTATATAACATTCAATCATAGGTATGATGATGAGATCGGTAGATAAAAAACATTTATATGCCCTAATGGGAACTAATTCACAAAACATTGTTGCAAGGATACTCCCCTTAGGTGTTTTGACTGACAACTCCCTTGTTAAGTCAAATTGAAAATATGTTAATTTCTTTGAAAACTGGGAAGATATGAAATAATGAGATTATCCAGAATCAAAAAAAGAAATGGATAAACTTGGGGAAACCATTAAATTTGTAGAGGCCCAAAGCTTGACGTATATGAACATTACATTACTTTTGAGGAATACTTAATACATAACAAAAAACAGACACTAAAGGACCGTAATAGTTTAGTGCCTTTGGAAACTCAGAACATAATCTTCTAATTGTGGTGAAAGATCATCAACATCTCAATTAATGATCTTCCCCTTTTGTTTTCATACCTAAAACCTTTCTTTAAATCCTGGGGAAAGAAAAGATATAAAGGGTGATCTCAAATGGTCAGTAAGGGTAAGCATAGAGAACATAAAACAATCCTTAGACATATGAATGTAAAAAACATGAGCATAAAATCTAAACATAAAAATCTCGAGTAATGACATAAAACATGGAAGTACATAAGGCATAGATCATGAAGAAACATTAATCATGATAAATTAGCATGGTAATAAAACATGCAATTGTGGCAACCATTAAGCACATGATATGATTTTCATAGTAGCCAAGGCATTACTTCCATGACTATCTTAGTAGACAAATTCCCTTTCTGAATTGTGTTCACTCCTCGTTTCAGTCCTGTAACACTGAACTGGATTAACATACCGTTCCAGCCATGTCTATCTCATGAGATATAAATTTTTACCCAATGCATTGGAGGGAGATATAGGTCCCACCCATCTCATAATGATACCATTCTTATGTGTGCCACAGAATCATAAACCATACATCATAGCATAACCCATGTAATAAAATGGGATTCCTAAACATCGTGACATCATAAAACAATTAATATAAGATAAAGGAATTAATAAAAATAATTCCATCACAACATAATCAAATCAAAGTAATAATAGGGATAGAAACAGAACCGTATATTCTCTTAGATGGAAAATAATTTTGATAAAACACTTGAACTCCATTCTTGAGGAAAATATCCTTTCTACTTCAATTTTTTTCCTTTCTTAATATGTCATACTATTTTAAAGTAAAATAAGATGATTAAAAATAAACATGAAAACTTGTAAATGATGCTTCTTGGAAATAATGTTTTAAAAATCCATTCATGCCGTATAAGTTAAAAAAAATATTCTTTTTGTACTTTTGTCGGAAAACTCAAAAAAGTACCTCGTAACATAAAAAAAAAGAAATATTCCTTACATAACATGTAGTAAAAGTGAAAAATGGTTAAAAAGGACTTTAAACATTAATTAAAACACTTTTATAAAACGTGTACATGGATAATAGAAATAACCCCAGTAAATACTTACGAATAATCAATCTCGGATAAAAATGAGATTTGCAAAATTATCCCTTACCTTAGGTCCGATATGCTTCGTATGGATCCGATCCTCCTGTATAATTATTTAAATAATGTCATTGACTTATTAAATATTCATATTCATTTTTATGATATCATATATGTTTCACTTATGACTTTATATTACCTGTTCTTTTGTAAATTCCATGTTAATGAAGTGTTTTGTGTAAAATCATTTCATTTATCATATGTGTTTCGACTTGTCATTCTTGATATAATTACTTATATCCTGATTTACAAAATTCCATAATGTAAAACATGATTTATATATAATATATATTAATCATATACATATATATTATAGATCGATAAAAAGGAATGAAATACACCGTTCATGGAGACGTTAGGCCGTACGTACGCATGAACACTGTTTTTGTTTCCTTATTGAATTGAATGAAACTAAATAGATGATATACATATATATATACATAAATCCAGTATCATTATTATTTAATATATTTCATTATTATTCATCATATAAACTTTATAATCATTCATGTATGGTTAACATGGAGAATGAATCTCATCGCGTCGTGGAGACGGTAATCCGTACGTACGCACGAGTGATGATATCATTCCCATAATTATTTAATAGAACTGTAGTGGATGGTATAATATATAAGAATTAGTATGATGTTATAATAACCATATATAGTAATTCTTTACACCATTATACCCTTCCATGTTAGGTGTTGGTGGAAAAACATATTACACCACGGCGTGGAGAAGGTATTCTGTACGTACGCACGCGCGGTGATTTTGTTTTCCCTAGGATGGATAAAAGGTGAAATAGGGTTGTTTCATATTTATAATAACATATAATTATATTAGGTATACTGATGTTATTTCTTCATAATTATGAAACTAATGAATAGGGAGTGGAAGAAGAATTGAACTTGAAGAAAACGGTAGAAGGTATTACCTCTTTCTCGAAGTGCCTCCTGTGAACATTCTCTTAGAGTTGTTCTTTTGGGAAAAAAAGTACCTCTAGTAGGTTTCTAAGGAAGTGAGGAAGTGAAATGGTCATGGTTTGGCCAAGATTTAAGGCTCAAATTGGTGTGAGGAGGAGAGGGAGGATTTCCCCTTTTATAAGGGAGGAGAGGGTCACCTTTGGAATCCTCAAAAATATTAGTTTAATATAAATTCAAAACCCACATAAAAACCTCCAAAAATGACTCAATTCGAATATTATATGATATAGGGTTGGAATATCATCAACCAATAAAATTTATACAAGTTTTGATCTTTTTTTAAACCTTATCTTTTTTATTTATCCTTATTTAATCTATTTAAGTTTATTTGTGGTAATAAAATTCTAAATTTTAAATGGTTATAAATAATCACTTATGTGTTGTTAATTTTCCATAATTGGATACTTTATGACATTTTAGACTATATAAATTTCAATTTATAATTTTTAAATATTTGTGTAATTTTTAAAAAATTTAATAATATGTTATTTTTATAAAATAACAATAGTGTCAATTTTGACACTATTCATTTATTTGAATTTAAATAAAATCTAGACAGAGGATATATTCGAACTAAAATATTTAATAGATTACTAACATATCAAATTTTTCTATAAATTTAATGGAGCACATTAAATAGTTCATATAATTTTTATTTTAATATTTTTAAAACTATTTATTTGGTATATCTCTTAATAAAATAATTACTAAAACCTTTTTGTATAATTATTTCATATACTTATTTGTTTCATAAAAATTAAAAATAAAATCCTATGATGCGGATAAATCTATTACCTTTAACAATAATAATGTTATTTGAATTTATCATCTTAAAATCACAATATTTAAATTATTATATTTATTAAATTATGAAGGTGACAACTTTGGCATCATTTAAAATAAAAACATATAAGTGTCATAATCACTTTTATAAGGCTCAAAATGGTCAAGAATTAGACCATTGGATGATTATGGTTTACATTTAAATTTCAAATAAGTTTTGGTTAGGGTTTTGTGCCTTTTATGGTCACTATTAGTTTAATCAAAATTATATTCTTGATTTTTCACTAGATAAACAATTTCTGCATCACTATTGTGTCACAATTAATGATAATTATTTAATCCATAAAAATTATAAATAAATTCATATGATGTAGATAATATTATTATCATTCTGTAGACTATTCATGTTTGATGTTTCATGAAGTCTATCACTAAATTTGAATTGATATACTTATAATATTTAAGAAGTTGACATGTTGTCACTTTCTTTGGTTTTAATAATAATTAAATTATTTTCATAGAAAACAGTCCATTAAATGAATATAATCCGACAATTAGGTGATATGGGTCGACTATTAGTCATCTAATAGGATTTTTCCAAGTGTTAGGGTAATTTTATAATCTTATTTTTACCCTTAATTACCTGATTTACCTTTAACTGTAGTAAATAAAAAATTACAGTAGTTACTATTCACAATATCAAAAAAATAAAAGTAACCTATTAACATAATTTGGACCCACTGAATACAAATATGGAATCCATTTTTTCAAATTCAATACATAGATGTTGCAGAAATTAAATTAAAATTAATCTCTTCGTCGAAAGAAAATGGGGTTCAGTTTAAAACATTGCAAAAGAATGAATTGATTTAAACTACGAATTCAATGTAAAATAAATGCTAATGACATAAATTATATTAAACAGTAAAAAATATATTCTATTTATACTTTAAAACCATTCAATATTATAATTTATCCATATAAATTATTATGATGAAAAAATTTGTTTTTTATTAAAATATAGCGTGTTTTTACTATTCATTAAAATATAAAAGTTATCAGAATAATATGAAATTTTAATCCAAATTAAATATTATAACCTGAGTTCAAAAAAGAATTTTATTTTTTCAAATTGAACTTATAAATATGTCAAAAACTAGATTTAATGTGGGTGCGCCATTAAAAGGCGGCAAAACTACATTTTTAAAAAAATACTTATTTTACCCCAAAAATTTATTTTGTTCACATACCATGTTCTAGAAAATGTGTAAGATGAAATAATAATGTTATAACATTCAAAATTTAGTTAAAATTATTCATAACGGCTAGTTCATAATAATATTATAACCATATATCATTGTTTAGTAAAACCTGATATTGCGTACAACACACGCTATCGAGGAAAGTTGCGATTGTGTGTAATACAAGCCAAGTCAGGGTTTCGTGTTGTGCGAGAATCCATAATTTTTTGGTATAACAGAATCCAAAAATATTTCATTTATATATTGAATATATATATATATAGTCAATGTTGTGTAGAATGACTATTATAAAACGAACTTTAAATTGTGTGTAAAATAATCTAAGAATAGTGTTGTGTATACTACAAGCTAATACGTTGTTGCGTATAGCACAAGATAATATTATTGTAGAATAATTCACATGAAATCAATTAAAAAGAATAATTATCATAAAATATCAGGTTGTTACCTTCTACCCCCTTAAAATGAATTTCGCCCTCGAAATTCATCATGGTTATAAATCGTTTACTATTCATAGAAACCCACATCGTAAAAAGGAATACTAGAACCTAATTTTAAAAACTAAAGTATAAAACATAAAAATTATCCAAAGTAACTCATCACTGGGTTTCCATATAGGAGAACATAGGTGAAAATATGTATATGGATGAAAAATCTAACCATCATGTTCTGATAGAGAGTGGTAGAGGACACGACTATGAAAAAGCCAACAATCACAAAGCCATAAATTTGTGATGATCCAAGGTACCATCTGATTCATCGGATATAAGGACACTAGGACAACATTTTATTCGTATTCAATATCATTTCCCTAAATTTGAAAATTTTAATTAGAAGAAATACTTTCTTGATTTTGGTACAATCTCACTATTGTTCATGCTTTGAACAATTTTTTACTTCATCTCTTAAACAAATGAAGTTGAATTTGTTATTCGTGAAGTGTTAACAGATCATGTGATAGAATGATGGGTCATTCCATCTATTTCAAACAAAAGGTTAGAAAAAGTTATCAAATGTACATAAGTCCATCTATGGTGTGGTTAATCATATACGATTCCAAAAATGAACTTATACTTCATATATTATACCGCTTAATAAAATAAAACATAATTCTACAAACCAGGGACTTCCTGTAGGATAGGGGTAGGCAATAATGGTCAGCCGCACTTCTGTTGTGGGTTCGATTCCCACAGCCTTGTCTTACTCAACGGGTTGTCGCACGTCCTGCAGGTTGTCCTTTTTCTAATACTACATTACTATATAATGCCATCAATAATATCAAAAAAATTTCTATCCTTAAACAATACTAACTTATGTCCAACATAATCCATTCCAATCTTTAGGCTTATCTAAAATACTTCAGTCCAAGCTCATAGTATAAATAAAATGATTACTTGAAATGTCACATAACAATCATGTGAATTCCATAATTTATCCCCCATATATCATATGATATATCTTGTTGGTCAAATTACATACATGTGAATACCTAAATCATGTATTCCCTTGAAGAATGACTACCCATTGAAACTTATTGAAAACATGATTGTTGTTAAATTTTTATACTGTCCACATACCAAAATCCCAAAAATTCTATATACTCAAACCGTAATATCACTTAGTCCTTATATAAGTCATGAGCTCATGAATACAATCAAACATCTCATTATCTTCTTATCCCTTCATTATGCGCATATCATCTACTTTCAAAAAATATCTGAATAACCTTCTATGGTTACCGGTACCATTCCACATATACTTTCAAACACATTAGGAAAAACAATAGTGTAACAATCTTTAGATGATTCTTTATTCCATAGTACCATAAATTTTTCTCTATAAACATACAATCATTCCACTAACTTCATAAACCACTGACTGAGCTTCATCATTTCTTTCATCTCATAATTCATTTTTAGTATCTTCATCATCATCCACATAAACACTACTCGTATGACCATGTTGATTCTCTTCATGAGATTTTCCCTTAGGGAATTAGTTTTCATAATGCCCATACATTCCACATTTTAAACATCTAATCACTATTGATTTCGTAGAAATACCATTATCCTTGTCCATGGTGTTAACTGAACCTTTTCCTTTGCACTTACTGGCTTTTTGTCCTTCATTTCCACAACCAAATCATCTTCCAGTTCTTTTGAAAGAATCCCCCCGATGCCTCTTCCCACAAGATTTACATGAGGGAAATTGAAATTTCATTCCTCTATGATCATCATGAAACTCCATCTTTCTCTAATTATCTGTGTCGGGAAACTTACCAAAGTTGAGATTATTGATCATATTATAAGATTGCTGATTAGGCATAATAACGATGTTTGGACTTCCAAATCCTATTTCATTTGGTTTCTCATGAAGTATATCATTCCATTGTCCGTTATATCCTCCATTATCGTTAATCTTCTTGTTTCCAGCCATTTTCAAAAACTCAAAAAGAATACTGTGAGAGGAAAAAATCATGCTAGGGAAAACAACATAGTAAAGGGGGAGTACACTCAATATCTAACATCTTAGGTTAAATTATAAGATCATTACTGTAGTTCTATGACTATATCCTATACGTATACTTATCCTTAGGGACATCCCTAGACATACCTTAGAAATATCTCTAGGGATCTCACTAACGTTTTTGCATCCTAGTTTCCAAAGGTTGACTAAACGTTTCCTCTGATACCAAATGTAGAGACCCATAGCTTGACTTACATGGACATTACATTACTTTTGTGGAATACTTAATACATAAAAAAACAGACTCTAAAGGACCGTAATAGTTTAGTGCCTTTGGAAAGTAAGAACATAATCTTCTAATCGTGGTGAAAGATCTTTAACATCTCCATTAATGATCTTCCCATTTTGTTCTTTTACATGAAACCTTTCTTTAAATCTTGGGGAAAAGAAATCATATAAAGGTTGAGCTCAAATGCTCAGTAAGGGTAAGCATAGAGAACATAAAACAATCCCTGGACATTTGAATGTAAAAAAAACACGAGCATAAAATCTAAACTTCAAAATATTGAGCAATGACATAAAACATAGCAGTATGTAAGGCATAGATCATGAAGAAACATTCTTCATGAAAAATTAGCATGGAAATAAAACATTTAATTGTGGAAACCATTAAACACATGATATGATTTCTATAGTATCCAAGGCATTACTGCCACGACCATCCTAGTAGACAAAATCCCTTTCTGAATCGAGTTCACTCCTTATTTCAGTCCTGTAACACTGAACCGAATTAACTTACCGTTCCAGCCATGTCTATCTCATGAGATATAAATTTTTACCCAATGAATTGGAGTGAGGTATAGGTCCCACCCATCTCATAATGATACCATTCTTATGTGTTCCAAAAAATCATAAACCATACATCATAGCATGACCCATGTAATAAAATGGGATTCTTAAAAATCGTTACATCATAAAAAAATTCATATAAGATAAAGGAATTCGTAAAAATAATTCCATCACAATATAATCAAATCAATGTAATAATAGGGATAGAAACAGAACCCTATATTCTCTTAGATGGAAAATAATTTTGATAAAACAATTGAACTCCATTCTTGAGGAAAATATCCTTTCTACTTAAAAAACATTTTTCCTTTCTTAACATTTCATACTATTTTAAACTAAAATAATTTGATTAAAAATAAACATGAAAACCTTTAAAGGAAGCTTCTTGGAAATATTGTTTTAAAAATCCATTCATGTTGTATAAGTTAAAAAACATTCTTCTTGTACTTTTGTCGGAAAAGTCAAAAAAGTACCGCGTAACGTAAACTAAAGAAAGATTCCTTACATACCATGTAGTAAAAGTAAAAAATGGGTAAAAAGGACTTTAAAAATACATGAAAACAATTTTATATAACATGGACATGGATGATAGATATAACCCCAGTAAATACTTACGAATAAGAAATCTCGGATAAAAATGAGATTTGAAAAATTATCCCTTACCTTAGGTCTGATATGCTTCGTATGGATCTGAACCTCCAAAATAATGATTTAAATAATGTCATAGACTTATTACATAATCATAATCAATTTTATGATATCATATATGTTTCACTTATGACTTTATATTACCCGTTCTTTTGTAAATTCCATGTTAAAGCATCGTTTTGAGTAAAATCATTTCATTTATCGTATGTTTTTCGACTTGTAGTTCTTGATATTGTTACTTATATCCTGATTTACATAATTCCATAATGTAAAACATGATTTATATATAATATATATTCATCATATACATATATATTATAGATCGATATAAGAAATGAAATACACCATTCATGGAGACGGTAGGTCGTATGTACGCATGAACGCTGTTTTCATTTCCTTATTGAATTGAATGAAACTAAATAGATGACATACATATATATATACATAAATCCAGTATCATTGTTATTTAATATATTTCATTATTATCCATCATATAAACTTTATAATCATTCATGTATGGTTAACATGGAGAATGAATCTCATTGCGTTGTGGAGACGGTAATCTGTATGTACGCATGAGCAATGATATCGTTCAAATAATTATTTAATAGAATTTTAGTGGATGGTATAATATATCATAATTATGTTATAATAACAATATATAGTTGTTCCTTACACCATTATACCCATCCATGTAAGGTGTTGGTGAAAAAACAGATTACACCACGACGTGGAGACGGTATTCCGTACGTACGCACGCGCGGTGATTTTGTTTTCCATAGGATGGATAGAAGTTGAAATAGGGTTGTTTCATATTTATAGTAAAATATCATTATATAAGGGATACTGATGTTATTATTTCATAATGAAACAACTAAAGAAGAAAGAGTAGAAGAATAATGGAACTTGAAGAAAATGGTAGAAGGTATTACCTCTTTCTCGAAGTGCCTCCTTTAAACTTTCTCTTAGGGCACTAGAGTTGGTCTTTTGAGAAGACCCGTACCTCTAGTAGGTTTCTAAGGAAGTGGGGAAGTGAAATGGGAAGGTTTTGTCCGATCTTTAAGGCTCAAATCGGTGTGAGGAGGAGAGTGATGAGGTTCCCGTTAATAAGGGAAGAGAGGGTCACCTTTGGAATCCTCAAAAATATTAGTTTAATATAAATTCAAACCCCACATAAAAACCTTAAAAAATGAATCAATTAGAATTTTTTATGATATAGGGTTGTAATATCATCAACCAATAAAATTTAGACAAGTTTTGTTCTTATTTTAAACCTTATCATTTTGATTTATCCTTATTTAATCTATTTTAGTTTATTTGTGGTAATAAAATTATAAATTATAAATTGTTATAAATAATCACATATGTGTTGTTAATTTTCCATAATTTTATACGTTATGAAATTGGAGACAATATAAATTTCAATTTATAATTTTTAAATATTTTTTGTGATTTTCAAACAATTTATAATATGTTACTTTTATAAAATAACAATAGTGTCAATTTTGACAATATTCATTTATTTGAATTTAAATAAAATCTAAACAGAGTATATATTCGAACTAAAATATTTAATATATTCTTAATATATAAAGTATTTCTATAAAATTCATGGAGCACATGAAATAGTTCATATAATATGTATTTTAATATTTTTAAAACCATTTATTTGGTATATCTCTTAAAACAATAATTACTACAACATTTTATTATAATTATTTAACATACTTGTTTGTTGCATAAAAATCAAAAATAAAATCCTATGATGTAGAAAAATATATTACCTTTTAAAATAATACTTTTACTCTAATTTATCATATTAAAATAACAATATTTAAATTGTTATATTTATTAAATTATGAAGGTGAAAACGTTGGAATCATTTATAATAAAATAATATAGGTGTCATAATCTCTTTTATAAGGCTACAATTGGTTAAATATTAGTCCATTGGATTATTATGGTTTAAATTTACATGACCAATAAGTTTTGGTTAGGGTTTGTGCCATCTATGGTCACTATTAGTTTAATAAAAACTATATTCTTGATTTTTCACTAGATAAACAATTTCTGCATCACTATTGTGTCACAATTAATGATAAATATTTAATCCCTAAAAATCATAAATAAATTCATATGATTTAGATAATTTTATTATATTTCATGATACTATTAATTTTTGAAGTTTCATTATGTTTATCACTAAATTAAAATTAATATACTTATAAGATTTAATAAGGTGACATGTTGTCACTTTCTTTGGTTTTAATAATAATTAAATTATTTTAATGGACAAAAGTACATTAAATGAATCTAATTAGACCCTTAGGTGATATGGTTCGACTTTTATTCATCCAATAAGATTTTTCCAAGTGTTAGGGTAATTTTATAATCTTATTTTTACCCTTAATAACCCGATTTACCTTTAACTGTAGTAAATAAAAAATTACCGTAGTTACTATTCACAATATCAAAAAAATAAAAGTAATCTGTTAACATAATTTGGGCCCACTGAATCCAAATATGGAATCCATTTTTTCAAATTCAATACACATATGTTGCATAAATTAAATTAAAATTAATCCCGTTGTCGAATAAAAAAGGGTTTTTGTTTAAAACATTGCAATAGATTGAATTGATTTAACCTACAAATTCAATGTAAAATAAATTCTAATGACATACATTATATTAAACGATAAAAATATATTATATTTATAATTTTAAACCATTAAATATTATAATTTAACCATATAAATTATTACGATGAAAAAAGTTGTTTTTAATTAAAATATAGCATGTTTTTACTATTCATTAAAATATGAAAGTTATCAGAATAATATGAAAAATTCATCCAAAGTAAATTTTTGTATCCTGATTAAAAAGAATTTTATTATGTAAAATTGAACTTATAAACATGTCAAAAACTATATTTAATGTGGGTGCTCCATTAAAAGGTGGAAAAACTGCATTTTTTGAAAAATACTTATTTTACCCGAAAAATTTATTTTGCTCACATACCATGTTCTAGAAAATGTGTAAGATGAAATAATAATGTTATAACAGTAAAAATTTAGTTAATATTATTCCTAAAAGCTAATTAACAATAATATTATAACCATATATCATTATTTAGTGAAACCTGATATTGCGTACAACACACGCTATCAAGGTAAGTCGTGATTGCGTGTAATGAAAGCCAAGTCATTGTTGCGTGTTGTGCAAGAATTATTCATTGTTTCATATAACAAAATCCAATGATATTTGACTTATATATTGAATATATATATATATACACTCAATGTTGTGTAGAATGAATATTATAAAACGAACTTGAAATTGTGTGTAACACAATCTAAGAATAGTGTTGTGTATACTGCAAGCTAATACGGTGTTGCATATAGCACAAGATAATATTGTTTTAGTATAAAACACATGAAATCAATTAAAAAGAATACTTATCATAAAATATCAGGTTGTTACATTCTACCCCCCATAAAAAGAATTTCTCCCTCGAAATTCGTCAGGGTTATAAATCGTTTACTATTCATAGAAGCCCACATCGTTAAAAGGAATACTAAAACATAATTTTAAAAACTAAAGTATGAAACCTAACAATTCCCAAAGTAACTCATCACTGGGTTTCCATATAGGAGAACATAGGTGGAAATATGGATATGGAAGAAAAATCTAACCATAACGTTCTAATGGAGAGTGGTAGAGGACATGGCTATGAAAAAGCCAACAATCAAAAAGCCATAAATTTGTGATGATCCAAGTTACCATCTGATTCATCGGATATAAGAACACTAGGATGACATTTTTTTCGTATTGAAGATCATTTCCCTAAAGTTGAAAATTTGAATTAGAAGAAATACTTTCTTGATTTTGGTACAATATCATTGTTGTTCATTCTTTGAACAATTTCCACTTCATCTCTTAAAGAAATGAAGTTGAATTTGTTATTCGTGAAGTGTTAACAGATCATGTGATAGAATGATGGGTCATTCCATCTGTTTCAAACAAAAGGTTAGAAAAAGTTATCAGTTATACATAAGTCCATCAATGGTGTGCTTAATCATATACTATTACAAAAATGAACATATACTTCATATATTATACCGCTTAATAAAATTAAACTAGTTTTTACAAACCAGGGACTTCTTCTAGGCCAGTAGTAAGAGATAAAGGCCAGTCGCACTTCGGTTGTAGATTCGATTCCCACAGCCTTGTCCGACGCAACGGGTTGTCACCCATCCTGCAGGTTGTCCTTTTTCAAAAACTACATTACTATAACATCCCATTAATAATATCGAAAAAAATTATATCCTTAAACAATACTAACTTATGTCCAACATAATCCATTCCAATATTTAGGCTTATCTAAAACACTTCGTTCCAAGCTCTTAGTATAAAGAAAATGATTACTTGAAATGTCACATAATAATCACATGAATACCATCATTTATCCCCCATATATCATAAGATATATCTTGTTGGTCAAATTACAAACATGTGAATACCTTAATCATGTATTCTCTTGAAGAATGAATACCCATTGAACCTTAGTGAAAACATGAATGTTGTTAAATTTTTATACTTTCGACATAACAAAATCCCAAAAATTATATATACTCAATCCATAATATCACTTAGTCCTTATATCAGTCATGAGCTAATGAATACAGTCAAACATCTCATTATCTTCTTATCCCTTCATTATGCGCATATCATCTACTTTCCAAAAATATCTGAATAAATTTCCATGGTAACCGGTTCCATTCAACATATACTTTCAAATACTTTATGAAAAAAATAGTGTAACAATCCTTGGATGATTAATTATTCCATAGTACCATACATTATTCTTTATAAACATACAATCATTCCACTAACTTCTTTAACCACTGACTGTGCTTCATCATTTGTTTCATCTCATATTTCATTTTTAGTATCTTCATCATCATCCAGATAAACACTACTCGTATGACCATGCTGATTCTCTTCATGAGATTTCCCCTTAGGGCATTGGTTTGCATAATGCCCATACATTCCACATTTAAAACATCTAATCATCGTTGATGTCGTAGAAATGCCATTATCCTTGTCAATGGTGTTAACTGAACCTTTTACTTTACACTTTTGGCTTTGTGTCCTTCTTTTCCACACCCAACGCATCTTCCAGTTCCTTTGAAACAATCTCCCCGATGCTTCTTCCCACATGATTTACATGAGGGAAATTGAACTTTCTTTCCTCTATGGTTATCATGAAACTCCATCTTCCTCTTATTATCTGTGTTGGGAAACATACCAAAGTTGATATTATTGATAATATTATGAGATTGATGATTAGGAATAATAATGATGTTTGGACTTCCAAATCCTGTTTCATTTGGCTGCTAATGAAGAATATCATTCCATTGTCCATTATATCCTCCATTATCATGAATGTTCTTGTTTCCAGCCATTTTCAAAAACCCAAAAAGAATAGTGTGAGAGTAAATAATCATGCTAGGGAAAACAACATAGTAAAGGGGGATTACCCTCAATATCTAATATCTTAGGTTAAATTCTAAGATCGTTACTGTAGTTCTAGGACTATATCCTATACATATACTTATCCTTAGGGACATCCCTAGACATACCTTAGAAATATCTCTAAGGATCTCACTAACGTTTTCGCATCCTTGTTTCCAAAGGTTGACTAAACCTTTCCTCTGATACCTAATGAAGAGACCCAAAGCTTGAAGTACATGGACATTACATTACTTTTGCGGAATACTTAATACATAACAAAAACAGACACTAAAGGACCATAATAGTTTAGTGCCTTTGGAAACTCAGAACATAATCTTCTAATCGTGTTGAAAGATTTTCAACATCTCCATTAATGATATTCCCATTTTGTTTTCTTACCTAAAACCTTTCTTTAAATCCTGGGGAAAAGAAAACATATAAAGGGTGAGCTCAAATGCTCAGTAAGGTTAAGCATAGAGAACATAAAACAATCCTTAGATATTTGAATGTAAAAAAACACGAGCATAAAATATAAACATCAAAATCTTGAGCAATGACATAAAACATGGAAGTATGTAAGGCATAGACCATGAAGAGACATTAATCATTATAAATTAGAATGGGATTAAAACATGTAATTGTGGAAACCATTAAGCAAATGATATGATTTCAATAGTAGCCAAGGAATTACGCTCATGACCATGTTAGTGGACAAAGTCCCATTCTGAATCTAGTTCACTCCTCATTTCAGTCATGTAACACTGAACCGGATTAACTTACCATTCCAGCCATGTATATCTCATGAGATATAAATTTTTACCCAATGCATTGGAGGGAGATATAGGTCCCACCCATCTCATAATGATACCATTCTTATATGTTCCCCAAAATCATAAACCATACATCATAGCATAACCCATGTAATAAAATGAGATTCTTAAACATCGTGACATCATAAAAAAATTCATATTAGATAAAGGAATTCATAAAAATAATTCCATCACAACATAATCAAATCAATGTAATAATAGGGATAAAAACGGAACCCTATTTTCTCTTAAATGGAAAATAATTTTGATAAAACACTTGAACTCCATTTTTGAGGAAAATATCCTTTCTACATCAAAATTTTTTTTCCTTTATTAACATGTCATACTATTTTAAACTAAAATAATTTTATTACAAATAAACATGAAAAATTTTAAAGGAAACTTCATGGAAATAATGTTTTAAAGATCCATTCATGCCGTATAAGTTAATAAACATTCTTCTCGTACTTTTTTCGAAAAAGTCAAAAAAGTACCTCGTAACGTGATCAAAAGAAAGATTTATTGCATACCATGTAGTAAAAGTAAAAAATGGGTAAAAAGGGACTTTAAACATACATGAAAACAGTTTTAAAAACATGGACATGGATGATAGAAATAACCCCAGTAAATACTTACGAACAAGCAATCTCGGATAAAAATGGGATTTTCAAAATTATCCCTTACCTTAGGTATGATATGCTTCGTATGGATCAGAACCTCCTGTATAATTATTTAAATACTTTTATTGACTTTTTACATAATCATAATCGTTTTTATGATAACATATATGTTTCACTTCTGACTTTATATTACCCGTTCTTTTTTAAATTCCATGTTAAAGCAGTGTTTTGGGTAAAATCATTTCATTTATCGTATGTGTTACGACTTGTCGTTGTTTATATTATTACTTATATCCTGATTTAAATAATTCCATAATGTAAAACATGATTTATATCTAATATATATTCATCATATATATATATTTTATAGATCGACAAAAGGAATGAAATACACCGTTCATGGAGACGGTAGGCTGTACGTGCGCATGAACGTTGTTTTCGTTTCCTTATTGAATTGAATGAAACTAAAAAGATGACATAAATATATAGATACATAAATCTAGTAGCACAATTATTTAATATATTTCATTATTATTCATCATATAAACTTTATAATTATTCATGTATGGTTAACATGGAGAATTAATCTCATCGCGTTGTGGAGACGGTAATCCGTACGTACGCACGAGCGATTATATCATTCCAATAATTATTTAATAGAATTGTAGTGGATGGTATAATATATCAGAATAAGTATGATGTTATAATAACCATATATAGTTATTATTTACACCATTATACCCATCCATGTAAGGTGTTGGTGAAAAAACAGATTACACCACGGCGTGGAGATGGTATTCTGTACGTACGAACACACAATGATTTTGTTTTCTGTAGGATGGATAGAAGGTGAAATAGGGTTGTTTAATATTTATAATAACATATAATTATATAAGGGATACTTATGTTATTACTTAATAATGAAACAACTAAAGAAGAGTGAGTTGATGAAGAATGGAACTTGAAGAAAATGGTAGAAGGTATTACCTCTTTCTCGAAGTGTATCCTTTAAACTTTCTCTTAGGACAATAGAGTTGGTATTTTGAGAAGACCAGTACCTCTAGTAGGTTTCTAAGGAAGTGGGGAAGTATAATGGTCAGGGTTTTGCCGAGCTTCAAGGCTCAAATTGGTGTGAGGAGGAGAGGGAGGAGGTTCCCTTTTATAAGGGAGGAGAGGGGCACCTTTGGAATCCTCAAAAATATTAGTTTAATATAAATTCCAACCCCACATAAAAACCTCAAAAAATGACTCCATTAATATATTAGATGATATAGGGTTTTATTTTCATCAACCAATAAAATTTAGACAAGTTTTGTTCTTATTTTAATCCTTATCATTTTGATTTATCCTTATTTAATCTATTTAAGTTTATTTGTGGTTAAAAAATTCTAAATATTAAACAGTTATAAATAATCACACATGTGTTGTTAATTTTCCATAATTGGATATATTTTGACATTTTAGACTATATAAATTTCAATTTATAATTTTTGAATATTTTTGTGATTTTTAAACAATTTAATAATATTTTATTTTTATAAATTAACAATAGTATAAATTTTGACACTATTCATTCATGTGAATTTAACTAAAATCTAAAAAGAGGATATATTCGAACTAAAATATTTAATAGATTCCTAACATGTAAAAGTTGTATATAAAATTCATTAATAACATTAAATAGTTCATATAATATTTATTTTACTATTTTTAAAAACATTTATATGGCATATCTTCTAATAAAATAATTACTACAACATTTGTGTATAATTATTTAATATACCTATTTGTTGCATAAAAATTAAAAATAAAATCCTAGGATGCATATAAATATATTATCTTTCACAATAATACTTTAAATTGAATTTATCATCTTAAAATCACAATATTTAAATTGTTATATTTATTAAATTATGAATGTGACAACTTTGGCATCATTTAAAATAAAATAATATAAGTGTCATAATTGCTTTTATAATGATCAAAATGGTCAAATATTATACCATTGGATGATTATGATTTACATTTACCTGTCCAATAAGTTTTGTTCTGGGTTTGGATCCTTTTATGGTCACTATTAGTTTAATAAAAACGATATTCTTGATTTTTCACTAGATAAACAATTTCTGCATCACTATTGTGTCACAATTAATGATAATTATTTAATCCCTAAAAATTATAAATAAATATATATGATGTATATAATTTTATTATATTTCTTTGGACTATTCATTTTTTAATTTTCATGATGTTTTCACTAAATTAAAATTAATATACTTATAAGATTTAAGAAGGTGACATGTAGTCACTTTCTTTGGTTTTAATAATAATTAAATTATTTTCATGGAAAAAAGTCCATAAAATGAATCTAATATAACCCTTATGTGATATGGGTATACTTTTAGTCATACAATAGGATTTTTTCAAGTTTTAGGGTAATTTTATAATCTTAATTTTACCCTTAATTACCCGATTTACCTTTAACTGTAGTAAATAAAAAATTACCGTAGTTACTATTCACAATGTCAAAACAAAAACCTATTAAAATAATTTGGACCTACTGAATCCAAATATGGAATCCATTTTTTCAAATTAAATACAAAAAAGTTGCAGAAATTAAATTAAAATTAATCCTGTTGTCAAATGAAAACAAGATTTTGTTTAAAACATTGCAAAAGATTGAATTGATTTAACCTATGAATTCAATGTAAAATAAATGCTAATGAAATAAATTATATTAAATGGTAAAAATATATTATATTTATACATTAAAACAATTAAATATTAAAATTTAACCATATAATGTATTTCGATGAAATAATTTTTTTTTAATTAAAATATAGCATGTTTTTACTATTAATTAAAATATAAAAGTTATCAGAATAATATGAAAAATTTATCCAAAGGAAATTTTTATATCCTGATTCCAAAGAAAAATTTTGTTTTGTCAAATTGAACTTATTAACATGTTAAAAACTAGATTTAATGTGGATGCGCCATTAAAAGAAGGCAAAAGTGCATTTTTTGAAAAATACTTATTTCACCCGAAAAAATTATTTTGTTCACATACCATGTTCTAGAAAATGTGTAAGATGAAATAATAATGTTATAATATTAAAAATTTAGTTAATATTATTCATAACAGCTAGTTCATAATAATATTATAACCATATATCATTGTTTAGTGGAACCTGATATTGCGTACAACACACGCTATCGAGGAAAGTCGTGATTGTGTGTAATGCAAGCCAAGTTAGGGTTACGTGTTGTGCAAGAATACTTCATTGTTTCATATAACAGAATTTAAACATATTTAATTTATACATTGAATATATATATATATATATATATACACACTCAATGTTGTGTAGAATGACTATTATAAAAAGAACTTGAAATTCTGTGGAACAAAATCTAATAATAGTGTTGTGTATACTGGAAGCTAATACGGTGTTGTGTATAGCACAATATAATATTGATGTAGCATAAAACACATGACATAAATTAAAAAGAATACTTATCATAAAATATTAGGTTGTTACAAAATTACCTACCACCACATCATTCAGAGCTTCATCCTCAGCAGTAGTTATCGAATAATATTGGCCTTGATCACTTGGGATTTTCTAAGGTATGTTTCTCTAATGATTATGACATTTATTTTCATAATGACCCTTTTCTATACAATTGTAGAATTCAACATTGACATCCTCTTTCTTCTCTTGGAAATCACGATCTTGGTGGGATTTTTCACCACACTTGTAAGAGACTCAAATTCCATTCAGAAAAGTACCAGGGTTTTTTTCCTTAGTTATTGTAGGATAAATATTCAACAATTCCATTCTTCCGATTATTTCCATTTCTAGAGTGTTTAAAAAATCTCTCAATATGTCACTTTTCTTTAAATATGTAAGACCTCTATAATTCTTTTTCGGTCTTGATAGAACATGGGACAATATCTTCGTACAACGAGAAGGATTTTCAGACTAATGATTGATGGAGAAATGGTTTTAACCCATCAAAGAAGTGATCAATATTACACATTTGGTTATTTATATAATCTGATCCATGCCTTGCTGGCCTTGTAATGTTGGGCTCATACTTTGCGACATTCCCACCCTCCTTTTGCCTCAGAATCAAAAATTTCATTTCCATATCCACTCGATGGTCACGAGGAAAGTATTTTTCTAAGAAAATCACTTTAAACTCCCTATATTCCAAATTTGATACTTCATCATATTCCTTTGTGTTTTGAATTAATGAAAACCATTGATCATCATCTCCCATGAGGTGATAAACATCTGTGACAACTTTTTCCCTTTCACTACTCCCTAAAGTGTGAAATATTTTCGCTAAGGAACTTATCCATTGCTCAGTTACTAATGGATTTGTACCCCCATTGAATTTTGGTGGTTTTTACCTCATGAAGAGAGCAAAAATTGATCCTCCACACTGTGGATCAGGGTTCTCTATATGGGTAAGGTTTTTATTAATAACATGGGTGAGTTGTCCCAGTATAGTGATAAGCTAATCAACACCAGTTGTATCACCAGCTCCACTATAATTATCTAGATAAAGAGGTTAATCACTTCAAGAATTGCGTGCATTGATATAGTTTACATTCCTTCCAATAGGTTCCATTTCTAAACAATGGCATGCACAACATTAGTTTATGAATCACAATGCATAATTCCAAACATATAACATACTTAACTAAAATTAAACAGTTCATGAATATAATCCATAATAAAAAAAAAATTCATTGGGGAGGTCTAAAATTATAAATCATTCATAATTATTTTTAGAGAAAATGTGGATTATCATAAGAATATCCCTCTGGATTGTCATAACCAAGAGTGCAGTAATGCCTGTTGTCGTTCACAAGTTCTCGTTCGAGTATAGCTCAAAGCGGTGTTTTTGGGTTTTACCCCTACGTACATTTGTGCCAGAGTCACCTCTACATACTTGTATCCAGACAGGAATGTATTGCTTGGAAAACTCACAAAATCACTACTGTACCAAATTTCAAGGAAGTTCTTCTATACTAATCCTAAAAGTATATCTTAGGATAATGTGTTCTAATCAGAGTTTATCTAAATCTAGTTTCCAAGGTTTGTACTAAACTTCCACTAATACCAACTATAATTAACCTACCCCAGAATCCCAGAGGTAGTGCATTTTTACATATCATTGTCATGATCACAAAAGATCAAGTCTCGAATGATCGATTAGTTTAGTAGCTTTGGAATTACTAGATATATTCATAACGTTTACATTACATCATAAAATGGAAAACGTAAACAACATTGTATCTATAGACAAAATTGAGATCCCATAGACTATCCTTGTAGGTCAATCATAATATACTTCTTCACATCCTAGGAAAAATAAAACATAGAAATGGGTGAGCTTAAATACTCAGTAAGGATAACAATATTGTGAAAAAATTCATAAATAAGATTAAACATATAAGTAAATGTATAAAACTAAACCAAAATCCTTTCCAACATAAAATTCATCATAATATGGAAAATATAAATCAAAAAAATGTCATTTAATTACTCATATGGATATTCTACTAGTCGAATAATCACAAGAAATATCAATAGCCACTTTAATAATGATGGAATTCATAATTACAAACATCATAACCACATAGTCAAGGCCTTGTGCCTAGACTACAAATAATATGTTGTCAAAGCCTTGAGAAAATACACTATTTTGTCTCATGAGACCTACAGATTCATAGAGGATCTATAGAGGGATCCACCAGTCAAATACTAATTCCAATGCATTCCACATATGAAAAATTATAAACATAACATAAAAATTCATATTAAAACTAGCATACGAAATGTCAATACATTATCCATAAACCGTGAATGGTAGAAAAATAACAAATTCATAGTCAAACATTTCACAAAACCATCAATACAAAATGGAATATTTGTATCATAATGAATCAAATTCAAATAAAATTAAAATCCAATAAAGGATGTTGATATAGATGAAATCAAAACTATTTGAGAGAAATATCTCATTATGATTTTTTGAAATCATTTAATGTTACATAATTATACAATTAAAAATTTATTTTGAAAATATACTTATAATATTTTAAGGGATGCTTCTATGATGTTATAACGACGGAATATAGCCTCACCTGCCATATAAGTTAAAAAACATTCTTACCTAATTTTTTTCGAAAAGGTCATAAAGTAGCTGGTTTAGAAAATGACAGAAAGATTCCTTTCAACACGTATAAGGTAAAATAACGGTATAAATGACATTAACCCATAGTCTATTAAGTATTAGAATTGTATTGGAATACATTTTTTGGAAACCATATTTGTGGATGATAAAGTGGTCCTAGTAGATAATTATATATAAACAACCCTGAATAATGAAGAGGTTGTAGAATTAACCCTCACCTTGTAATTTTCCTAGGTCGAGGGTAGGTTAAACTCATGTATAATGGTAAAATAATTTTTATTATATTATACAAGAACCATATACATTAATATAATATCATTTATGATCGTCCAATATTTATTTGTTAATGATATTTTAGTAGTATCATCATTTCAGTTGTTAAATGATTAGTTTTCCTTTATATTCTTAGTTACGTAAGCCATGATTGTTATGGATATAGTGTATTTGATTAATATTCATAATGATATTGATTTGTTTAAATATTATTTTTAACCTAAACATGAAAATTATTCTTGAATGATTACGATGGGGAATGAATCTCATCGGGTTCGTGGAGACGGTAATCCGTACGTACACACGAGCGACACTGTCATTATTTTTTAATTAAAAACAAGTGTAAATGGATGGTATATCATATATACAGAATAATTAAAATGTTATATCTATTACTTAGATCAATGATACATCATTATTATACCCATCCAAATAATAATGTATTGTATAACAACTACACCACGACGTGGAGATGGTAATCCGTACGTACGCACGTATGGTGACATGTTATTTATAGGATGGATAACATAATGAATATGGTTGTACCATTTTTATAATAACATCATAGTATATAGAAGATAATGGAGTTATTATTTTGTAATGGAAACAACAAAGAAAGAGTAATTTCAAGATGAAAATAACTTGAAAGATGTGGTGAGATATTTACCTCTTCTTCGGGTTCTTCTTTTTTATTTGATCAAAATGGATCCTTAGGATATATTTCTAATAAAAGGCCTCGATGATGATGGGAGGATAGTTGGGATGATATCTGGGTATGGGTTGGATGAGCCAAATGAATTTGAAGGTGTGAATATGAGAGAAGGGGATGTTCCCTGTTATAAGAGGGCTGAGGGGAACCTTAGGAAAAGATTGAAATATTATTTTATAATAAAATCATGTTCGGTTAATAATGGGTCCAAAATGAATTATTTAAATTATATGGTGGGGATGTGTCAAAAATCACTCAACCAATACGTTTTAGACAGGTTTGGGTCACTATATTAACCTTACCTGTTAGATTTAACTCTTTGTTAAATAGTTTGACATTTACCATGTCTCCTAGTATTTTTTTATTGTATGGTTAAAAAATTTACTATAAACATCTTATAGAACCCCAAACGATACATTAATGACATATATAATATTATTTAATCCCTATGGATGAACCTTAGATTTTTAGGAATAAAATACCAATTAATAATATAATATTTGTTTTAATAACTCTTTTATGTCAATTTTGGAACTATTTGGTATTTTTTTTTCTAAATTTATAACAACATTATTACATGGAAAATAATTTATTTAATCAACCATAACATTTTATATTAACATATAAATTTTTTGGAATTCATACAAAGTCTCAAATTACATTTATTTGGGTATTTATAATATTAATTATTTTAATATTTCATTAATAAGGTAATTTCTGCATCGTAATTGTATCATAAATAAATTAAATTATTTATGGTTTAATTTTTTAAAAAATACTTTTATTTAGGAAATATTTTTTTCTTTCTAATTAATATTTATAGTCTAATTTTTATTGTGTTTAACCTTATTTTAAAAATGTTTTTCTTATGAAAACCTAAATTTAGCACTTTTAACTCTTCTTTGAATTAAATAATAATAATTGACCTAATCTAATCCAAGTGGACCAAAAGGATCATATTTTATTACTATGGTTTTTTTGGTCTAATAAATGTTATCCAATAGAATTATGACATGTTTTAGTGTAATTATAATATCATTTTTACCTTTGATTACCCTATTTACTTTTAACCACGGTAAATAAAAGTCAAAAGTTAATAATCACAAAAAATTATTTTCACCTCATTAAACCCATTTTACTTAATTATATCATCCATGTCTCTTGTATTTTTGAAATTAAACTCACAAAAGTGGTAATGTTTTGTTTTATGTAAATTTTCAAATGCTCCTAGGATGTGGGTAAAAGATAGTAGAAATTTGAATAAAAATTTTCTATATATAAATCATTATAAACTAACTACAATGAATTAAATTGAACATATAAAATTATTATGTATCTATTTTTACGTAAAATAAAGTTAAATAAAATAAATATTTATTTAAATAAAAATTTGGTTTTAAACTATAACTCAGTGTTTTTCACTATTCATCAAAAATAGAATGTTTTAATAAAAATACTAAAAAATCACCCTAATCTAATTTCAATGTTATAAATCCAAAAAATGAAGTCCATTTTAAAAGATAAAATTTATAAAATTTAGAAAATTGAATATTACTATTCATAACGGCTAGTTTGATTGGTCGTGGTGTGTCAGAATCTTGAAGCTTTATACAACACAAGCCATTGTATTATTCAAAGGGAAAAGTACCATGGAAACATGTGGTGTTACAAACAATTAAATGGAAATGTGGGTGTTTCAAATCTGAAAATCAAGCATGATTTTCAAATGGAGTTTTAAGTTATTTCTAAATAAAATTGTGATGGAATTATTAGAATGACCTTTTTTCTTGTTAAATTATATAAAGGGTGTTTTAATTTGTTAGATCCATTTTTTTTATTTTCTTGAGGGCATATAATATGTTAATTGGGGTATTTTATATTATTTATCATTGATATTTAAAATTCAATCATTTAATCGGTATTTTTAATTTTTATAATTGACATGGTTTATGAATTGATCAAATAAACCTTTATTTTCATTCAATGATATAATATACATTTGGAATATATAAACACATGTGAAGCCAATTATGAATGTGGTAAATGTAGTTTAAGTATATTTTTTGGAGTGTTCCATATATCAAAACATATTATTCTATATAAAGGTCGTGGTGTCTTAGATAGATGACCACACCACTAAGTCTAATCATGGACTCATATTTAGTGTAATAAGTTAAGTTTTTTACATAAGGAAGATAACATATATCCAAGCCAACGAATGACCACCTTAGTGCAAGATAACTAATCTTATCCATGTACTCCTTAGTTTATGGGTTATGGTGACATGGGTGGATGTCACTATGCCATTGAGAGATGATTTTTTATCCTTAAAGGTTCCAAATTCAAATTTTAGTTAGAATAATTAGATCAGGAGTGATATAGGGCACTAGATAGACCATTAACATTAGTTCACAATGTTATTTTACCACGTTTCATCTTTATTAAATTATTTCTTTTATATAACTTTTATAACTTTTTAATAAATTAAAAATGTATGACTGATTGTTTTACTCTATAATTAATTAAATTTTAATACGAGATGATTGAATTTTAATTCTTTAATGTTTTTTAAATAATCAAAGAGAAATGTATAATTGTAAACAGCTTTAATGGATGTTTTCAAAAGGTATTCAATAAAAAGATTTATAAAAAATTAATTTCTTCCATTATTTTTATTTAATTTAATGATAAAATATACTGGGTGTTTCTAGGTTATTGATTGGACATATATTATATTTCATATATAATTAAATAAAATCCTATTTTCACTAATTTATTTCAATCTATCTTAATAAAAATGTTTTTCTATGAATTTACATGGGGTTAGTGTCCCTATTGAATTATTGTTAAGATTATTTCTCAATCTAATAATCATTTTAGTTTTAGGGTCTTGAACATTTACTAATTCTCATAGAGAATTGAGGTTTTAGTTTTACATGGTGAAATATAATTTCATGTGGATTTATGTCTATTTATTTCTCATGAATTTATGACATCTTCTTTTAGTGAATTTTAATTGTTCTCATATGATCATATTTTATTTTAATGGGATTTATAGTGTGTATTGATTTCTATGATATACTTTGGCCTAATAAATCATTTTTTCAATTAATTTTATCAGGGATAATTTATATCCATGGATCCCAATGTTAGAAATAGTTCTATCTAAGTGAATATTTTTTAGGCTGGGTTAATAGAAATCATTTTTTTTATTTTTTTATGTTTTATCTGATGTTTATTTATATTCAAAATTAGTACGAATATCAGAATTATGAATGATAAAACAAAATATTTAATTTAAATTTATATTATTTCATCAATTGAATTATTAGAAAAAACCTTCCCCATTAGTTGCAATTTGATTCTATGATACTAGTTTCTAACCTAGGTGGATCAAGAACAACGATCAATTATGTAATGGGATACTTTATAAATTTATTAGAGGGAACACATAGGTTGGTTAAAGAATGTGGACATGGTGAACATCCAATTATTGGCCATGTTAGTGGATCTGGTGGTGTCAGTGTGAATTAGGTTGGATGGTAAATTGATCCAGTTCCACCAAATCCACCACTACCCAAAGGTAGACCATTATAGTTTAACAATGATATAGTATATTATATTGGATAAATATTGGAAATGAATGAATTTAATCAAGTGGACCCTGACATGGTTCAGGGTATAGTCTGTATATTCTCAACTATGGAACTGAAACTGATCATCCATGTTGGGATCCTTTATTTACCATAATAATATATTTTTTATATTTAGATATTATAATAGATTCCCAACCCCTTCCTATTTTATTAGATTCTCTTCTTATTTTATATTATTCTCTCATAAATTCATATCATTACTGAGCTCACACAAATAAAAGAGTAATTTTTTTAGATACCTTCATGTAATAGATTAGTCTCAATGAAATTTCACTTTACATTGAGTGGTTTTCCATAATAGAATCCAAGTTTGATTTCAATAATTTTAGGGTTATATTTGATGGATCAAATGTGTTGATAGACAACATCACTATTGAGTGGAACACCAAGTCATGGAATTTACAGAGGAACTATAGAATATTTTAAACAATTACTCAATAATAATAAAACATATATTGTAGTTATAAGGTTTCTATAGAGGATTGGTTCTATATATTAGCAGAGGACTACATAGAAATTTTCTTGAATCGTATTCTATTATTTACCGATATTTTTAATCTTATTTAAATTTCTACTTACATCATGAGACCAAATCTATTTAATATGAATAATATTCGAGTGAATTTATATAATTAAATTTTTAAAAGGCATTGTTAATGGACTTTATTGAGAAATTTATCATCCTAGCCAATGTTTCCCACTATACAGAACTTTGTTTTTTCACAAAGAAGGTTTGTAGGATTTTGGGGGTTTTCACTAACTATATCTTCTTAATGAATGTGGAAATTAGGATAATTACCGTATCCTAAATATTGATTTTTCTTTTTCCTAATTAAAAATGAAAAGGTGGTTTTGAATTTTCAATATAATATAAGGATATTACTAGGTTTGGTTTCATTAAGCGGATATACCCAATACAACATCCAGGTATCACTATGATCATTATGTGTTCTTAGTGTGGTTTTTAATCATAAGGAATTATAATACTATATTCATGGGACTCATAAATAATATCATCATTCCATTTCAAGAGGAATTAATGGTGTTTTTAGTTAATGAAATACTTATTTACTCCGATATAGAAGATGGACCTTTTGAATAATTAGGGAATATTTTGGACATACTCTATGGTAACAAGTTTTCTAAAAATATATCAATGTGATTTTTTTTCATTCGATAAGTTAATTTCATGGGATATATTGGATTTATCTATGATTGTATATCTCTAGATATCTCTTACCTAAAATGGGATATCTTGGAAATGATATTACTATTTTTATAATTATTTTGATGATCAGATGTGTTGGAATGAATTTCTTAAAATCTGTTATATTGAGATAGTCTATACGTTAAGTGGAATATGGTTGATGATTCCCTTATTATGAAGTATTATGGTAAGATGATAGGGGATTATTTAAGGTATTTTTCATTAATATAGTTGGTTTTATTGGAAGTGGGAGAAAATTATTATTTGTGCTCAAATTGGTTTTTGATCGATATTTTGTTGCTAAATGGGAGAGGCCATGGTTGGAGTCATTGATTTTAAAAAAATTTGAGATAAACAATTTTCAAGATATTCACATAATATATGTTTTAAAGGTGGTGACCATATCATATTATTATTTGTGTAGATGATTATTCCTAAGGTGTTGTGTGAAAAGGTGTTGGGAGAGTCCCACACATCCATTTTTGTAGTATATTTCAATATAAATAATATGTACTAGGATCCCAATCATTAGTTATAGTGTCTATTTTAAAATTAATGTTACTGAGTTTTTTATGGTTTCCTTCTTCTTAGTACATTAAGGGTGAGTTCTAGTTTCCCAAAATTTGTTACAACCTCTTAAGGAAAAATATTTGAAGAGAGATAGTTTCTCAGTATATTTCATGAAAATGAATATATCATTGGTTAAGTGTCATGATGTTATATAAATGGTTATTTATTGATTAATAATGTAAGTTCACTTACATTCCATTTAGGAGCTACGATTGGTTGAGATCATGGGATGCCTATAGAGAAGTGATGTCGCATGATTTCTTAATGTCCCTTAATAATCTTTTTTGATAAATATGGTTGATTCACATATTAAATTTTCTAGATATTTTAGGAGGCATTCATGATAGAACAATATTTTAGTATATATTTACATTCCATGATTTATAATTATGTAGAGATGGACATTAAGTTTCATGAACATAATTTGTGAGATTATAATATTGAATTTGGATAGAGTTAGGAGGATCACCTACCATTGGTGTATTTTTAATCACAAAAGTATCATTCATTCAACTATTGACATGAAACCATTTGGGGGTTTGTATTGGGAAGCCTATGATCCACAACCTTGATGGTAAAATATTAGTGAGTTGTTAATTATTGGGACTGAGTTGGTGTGGTTGATTATAGGTACCATGAATATGATCTAGGAATATATATATAGATATCCCATAACCATTAAAATTCAAAAAAATAAAGGATAAACTGGCACCTTGGATTTTTGGAGTGGTATTATGTGTTATTGAAGGTCTCACCATGATGTGGATTTAGGTGGTACAACAGATTAAGAATTTTTTACCATAGATTCATTAGAGAAGTCAATATTTTATATATGCTGGTTGGTGTTTCTTCTCTCCTAGATTTACCCCCATAGATAGGCCATGTTCACAATTTCTTCCATGGGTAATAAATAAAATATTATTGACACAATCCATCCTATATTATTCATTTGTGTGAGATATAAATCAAGAATGAGCCCATCATAATTGAGTACCTAGTTTCTGTCGCCAGTTTCTTGGAGAATATTCTTCTTGGGAGACTGATTCTACCATTTCACAACCTATGGTGGAACAGGTATATTCAAGAGAGATCATTGTAGTATGAAAATCATAGGTAAACATAGTAAACTCCCCTCCTTATTTTATATGTTCTTTTATAATGAAATTACATGAAATCCATGATGTTGTTGTTCCCCTGATTTTTTAAGAATCAAATTTGAAATATATATAAAATTACTTTTTATGGCGTGTGTGTGAAATGTTAATTATTTAAAGAATATTATGTCCTCAAAAAAAATATAATTCATTAAAGTTTATATTAAATCATTGTTTAATTTAAATACTATTATCTCTAAAAGAAACCATTGAATATGATTTTGACACTATGGTGGTGTCAAAGATAGAGGATTTTACAAAGGTTATGTCCTATATTTTTTGGGGTCTCAAACCAAGATTTTCCAATTTTGTGAGTTTTTTAAAAATTCACTAGTTGGAAAACCCAAGTCTAAAAATATATTGTTAAACTCATTTTCAATGGATATATCAACTATTATAATAGGGGAAAAATGATATAATTATAAGAGTATTTCTTGTTGAACCTCATAATTCATCACATTATCATTGAGAATAATAATGAATTGATTAAAAAAATGATACATTATAAATTTACACCATGATATTGGGATTATTTTTCTTCCATAATCAATTAATAATTTATCCAAATATATTTTTAACATTATATATTTTATATTATATGATCTGTAGTTATTATCTTGGTACCCCTCTTGATATTTTATTCTAAAGGTTTTATTTATATTCAATGGAAAATTTTACATGAATAATTTTCAACATGTGTTTCATGGGAATTCATCATAGGATTATATTTGGATTCAATGGATTATAGTTACAAATGAAAAATACTAAAAAACATTCGAATAAAATCAAAATAACAATTATAGTGTGACAAAAAAAATTAGAGTATTATAAATCAATAAAAATAAAGAATGAGGTTAGTAAGGAAGAATAAAAGTCCCACCTCATGGTGTTAATCATCTATGAATCGTGGTTCTGTAATAAATCCCTAATCCTTGCAAATGAAACATTGAAGAATTTTCCACTATTTAGAAATCATATTATAGTACTCCAATGATTTTCCTTCAATAATGATGGAAATAACCCTTGAATAAGATTTTAGAAATTTTTTATTGATAGGAATTAGTGTTGGGGTTTCCTAATCATTAGAATTATTAATAAATAGAAAGATTGTCCAATCTACGAAAAA
Organism: Viscum album; assembly: GCA_963277665.1. Taxonomy (NCBI): domain Eukaryota; kingdom Viridiplantae; phylum Streptophyta; class Magnoliopsida; order Santalales; family Viscaceae; genus Viscum; species Viscum album. The sequence continues at coordinate 1,016,969,050 of OY728138.1, read as the reverse complement.
AAATTAAAATTAACATTAAATTATTTTTATATAGAACCCCCCATCATAGACATATCCAATATAATGAAATTTCTTATTTGAATTATTTTTGACGAAATCAATATTTCTATCAGGTCATTAGTTTAATAAAAATATTTCTAAATTATTTTTTTCTAGAATCTAGATGCCTCTAAAAATAAACTATCCATGAAAAAACATTTTTAAATAATACTAAATATAGTTCAAAAGGATTACTAAATTACCATACCTAAATCACCTAGTCTGATGTGGAGTTCCGCGTTACCTCTTAGGAACCTCCCCATTTAAAAGAGGATACCAACTAGAAGCAATGGTCTAATTTTTTAGTGGGGAGACTATAACCTTAGTAATCATAACCATAAACCTTATAAATTAATAATTTTAAAAAATATTGCATCAAATATAGGATAATATTAACATGATGTAATACGAAATTCCACATATTTCTTACAAATAAATAATATATGCTCTAATTTTGGTAATAAAAACCAGTGTAAAATGACATTAGTATATAAATAGAGACATGCAATGGAATCCTTTGGAGTATGTCTGAGTACCTATACCAACTCAACACTCAAAATATAAGCCACCAAGTATGGGATAATTTCCATTTAATATATATGTATTCAATAATTATAAATGCACATTGAGATCCCCGTACATGGTGTGTATAATAAAACCTAGTAAAATACCACCCATAAATCCTTTAAATATCTTCACAAGTATAATATGTGTATTCCATGATAAAAATATATTGTCAACATGGAAAAAAATTCACAAACCAAAAATTATTGTACAAAAGAATCTTCAATTTTCCCTAATCTTACTGGCTTCAGCTCTCATCCAAGAGGATTGTCCTAATAGACGTTATATTTGATCTAGAATAACTACATGGCTGGTGAACTTGTGTTTGGGGAATCACATGGAATCTTGTCATTTTATGCTATAAGGATTTTTAATCCTTACCCAATCATGGGGTTTTCCTTAGGAAAGTCAAACTATGACATTGGTTGTAGGTTAAAAATCAATAATGTCATGTACTATCTATGCCATGGGACAGGGCACATGTTTTTTATTACCCCACTGATTCATCCACATATATTTCTCCATGGTCATCATTCCCCAACACTGTGATTATATTCATCATCATCATCATCATAAATTATGTTATCTACACCAAAAATGGATAACTAAACACATTATTCAATCTATGTTTTATTCTAAAAAAATATACATCTAAAGGCATGGTAACTAGACATTTCCATGTAGTGAATGTAAAAGAAGAATATAACATTTAATCATGAGAATCATTAAAAATATACAATATATGTTATCATAATCAAACATTTATTAAAAATATATGAATGAATTCCCATGGAATCAATATTAATATATGGGTGTGAAGGGATACACGCAGTATCACAATCAGGCATGATCAACCAATATATACTAACTCATATATAACAACAAGGAAACAAGAGTACATAAGGACTATAAATTATATGTAGCTTCCTATCTTTATATTGATAATGAAAACCAATGAAACCAAATGAAATATGTTACCAAATTGAATCCTATGATTTAACCATGTGGAGATCACAAGCTGAGATCCTATATCACTAGTCACAAATCAAACACATCATGTTTCTATAATGTGATTTCAGTGGGTGTTAAGATAATGTAAAATGGTTTTAAAAAGAACACATCTTGGGTTCTACTAATGATTATAAAATTGAGAGTAATCAAATTAGGTGCCTATAAAACTATAGATACACCACCATTCTAGAAACAAACCATAAATATATCATTATACAGAATGATATTCCATAGATCTAGAATCTGAATATTAGATATAAGATTTCTCTTAAGGTAATAGGTGTAGATCTAGAATAAATATGATGAAGGAAAGTTCTTAGTTCAGAAGATGTAATTATCTATGACTAACAATCAAGGATATACCTAAATCATACATGGATGTGAATGAATTCCCCATGGCAGGGTTTTGGAAAATAAAGGTCTGAGAGTGATATTAATAAGATGTGAAATGCATCCAAATAGATAATTAATGGTTTTAATGTTCTTCATTGGTTTATCAAATCATGCATACATGGTTTGGTAACACATTTTAACACACTATGGGATAGCCATGAGTGGTTTATCTCCTACCATGTGAACTCAAATAGTACGCCTGAATGATTTTTATACTCGGAAACAACTATGATTTGGAAACTAGAGCATGTTTCATGGTTTTTATGGTGATTCCACATAGTTCAATACACCATGTTATTTAAGTATTCACTATCCTAAGTTCCCCTTACCCAAGATGAATAGTTTTTTAGAGGATCCTTAGGGTTTGGGAAAACCATTATCCTACCTCATACCCTTAAAAACATCTTTTAATACCAAAAAAACCAAATAGAAACTCCCAGAACACAGCTCCAATATTTCAATGTTTATAAACACATGAATACAATTTAAAATTCACTCATAACACAACTAATGAATATGGTAACAATATAACCTCCATATTTAAATATTTATTGGCCTTGAGAAACTTCACTACGAATTTGGGAAAAAAATATTAGACAACTTGGCTTGAATATTAGATTCCTTCACTTAAGATTCCTCCCGAACTCTTGAAGGATGCCATAGGATCTTGAAAATGGTAACTATATTCCCACATAACACCTTATTTATTTGGTCTATAGTAATCATTAAGCATTCCTGGAAAGATGTTTATGTTCTATATCAACATCCTCATAGTCGATCACATGTATAGAATCAGACATGTTCCTCTTGAACATAGAGAAATGAAACATAACATGAATACCTTTGTATTATGGAGTAGGGTCTGAACAAAAATACAAAGTCATTATATACATAGAAATCATAAATTTTCTAATGAATCATAGAGGTAGAATTCATAAAATAAAAAAAATCCAATTAACTATCAAAGGAATCTCCCACAAGAAAACCCAATCACTAATAAAAAATACTAATTTTCTCCACCTACAGTAAATATATTAACATTTCATACTCCATGTGGTGATCAACTATATCTTAATCAGCTATAGTCTCTCAGATTTAACATATAAATTTCATGGAACCACTATAGATATGTCACCAACCTTATTCCAACATAGTGGTGAATGTGAAAAGATACGAAAGAGATCTTCAAAAGGATAGATATGAATAGAAATAAGGAAGATTTTGTTGAATAAAAATACAAAAAATTATAGATAATAATTCTCTTTTCCATAGAAATCTGGGATTAAAACCCAAAAAATATCCTCTAATATCTAGTTATTACTCTATGATAAACCATCATTATACAGAAAATATTTTATTCTAATATAATTTGCGTACCGAAAGACTTATGCATGACCTTCCAAACCCATGATGTGAAACACGCATAATTTTCAATTAAATTTTATTATTGAAATCCATGAAAGAATACAATATCTTATACATATAACATTATTTAATACTACATGTAATGATTCTAATAGTTTATAAAGAAATGATAATCTTTCATCAACTGATCACCGATCACCCACACCACATCCAGTCTTCTAATGGGTCAAGGTAACCCTATCAAGAAGTCCATTGTCACATAATCTCACTTGCACACTAGTAGGGGTAGAGGAATATGTTACCCAATAGGATGATGATGATTTAACCATACCCTCTATCAAGTCTGTCATCCTGAATCAAAACCAGTGATTTATTTCTTCTTATCATGGTACCAAAATTGGATTCAAATGTGATTCTATGTCTTTGTTGATGCTGGATGTTTTTCCGATTTTGAATCATGAGAGTATATCATTGGTTAATCTCTCAAGTATTATAGGATAATAATATTCCTTCTAACACAAATAACATCATTATCATCCATTATCCACCCTTTAACCAAGTCATTATATGAATATTGTTCTCAGGTCACCACACACTCGGGATTTGATGCTTTGAAAAACTTCTCCCAGTCCACTAATGATGACACGATGACCATTAGAACACATGACATTAATAAAAAATCTATAGAATCATTTAAAATACATTTTACCATAAAAAACATTAAATACCATTCCTATAAGGATTTCTACTCACCTAGAACTGAATTAATTGGTGTTTTACTTTTGAGATCATCTATAGAGGAATTAATACTTCCTTGAGTGTAGTATATATAAATTTTAAATTTATGTAGGTAATATTATAAATACAAGTTCCTCAAATTGATATGACATTGAGAGAAAATATATTAGAGACTCGCATGGTCATGTTAGTAATTTTTCTCCCAAAGAAGAGAAATTTTTACCAATTCCATGGGGAATAAACCATTAAATCCAATACTAAGTCATGTAATGTGTACATTTTCTCATAACTTCATAACTTAAATAAACCATAGGAAAAAACCAAATATCTCTACATTATCACATCTCCTAACATAACAATGTTTTAATCATAATACATTGTGTATCAAATTCTATAGATTGGAATAATTAAAACATGAGATTTCATAAATCTCCTCTTCAACATAAGAAAGGTCCCCTCACAATGATCAGTACATTCTAAAATTACCCATCTTGGTTAATTATTTTAATTTTCTATTTTATGTGGGAGAAGTCCTTGATAAAATTTTAATGGTTTCCTACAAACTATAAGAAATTACTAATCTCTAAAATATTAGTATGGAGAGCTCAACTCATAACCACTTCCACATTCCTAAGGTGCTTGAAGTTTCCTATCTATAAAATCACGATTCCAAAGAAACACATATCTTGAATCTAAAACATATATAGAAAAATATTTACATAAGTCCAATGTGTTTAGAGTGTACTCAAAATAGTCTCCAATTTTCTAAAATGTAACTCATAACTCCGTTACTATATGAGGATGTAATCATTGAATAGCAGGATGAAAGGGAAAAGTTATTGCTAGACTTTCATTATAATGAGATCCATGAACATGAAAAGGGAATAAATCATACCAAAAAGAATGATGAGGTACCTACACAAGCTATATCATTTCCTAAATATCTTCTTATGTGTATCCACTTCATTTAGCCAAATCTAATAGTTTCTGAAATTAATTTCAATCTTAGAGAACCACAAGGCTCCCCATAAAGGATTATGGAGATCATTAAAAATCTAAAATGAATTTTTATTATTAACCATAACATGGAAAAAACTCATATAGTACATATAGTGTTTATACCACTATATTTATTATTATAAAATAATACAGGTATATCCCCACAAAGATGTGCTCGATCTAATGAAACCCTTTATATTTTGGCCTCCAAGATGAATCATAATTTCTCTCAAATTAGTCTATTACATATGATAACAAGAAATAAAAATAAGATATTATCTTGAAATTATTTTTTTCTCAAATTATAAATCTCTAAAAAGTGGACGTTCAAATAATTCATCTTCAAATAAATCATGGTAGAGACTAAAAATATAAGGAAATTAATATTTTATAACATTCTATTATTCATAGAAACATATAAGTAGTACGCATAAGAAATGATGGATACAATATTGCTCAAATATGGTCCCTCTTTTAATTTTTCAACATCCCACCCAACAGTTACTATATACTTCTATACCTTTTGTGAAATAAATTATACCCACCTTTGATAGCAGTCTATGTGTACAAATAATATGGTTAAAAAATCAATTACATGGATCCCATAAAATATTTTTATATAAGGTATCGTAAAATCCCACAAATGACTATAGTTATAATAAAGTGTTTCTTACTATTAATATATCTGGATATGATTAACATTATTCACCAATTGTGTTTAAATAGAAATTAACTCATAATGACACATAATCTGTAAATTTGATACCTGAAAAAACTTGAAAAAATATTATATATTAGTAAGAACAAGTATTTAAAAGATATGTAAAAAGATAAGAGTTGATCATTATTGTATGATGAATGAATGGTGGACCCTCATAATTTTAAATTGCAACATGGTGAATCATATAGACTATTCTTACATTATACCCATGGTCTTGACCCTGAGGTGCAGGACATGCCTATGTAATTATTAACTAATGAGTCTACAATTTATATTGAGGTCCTTTTCTGGATACCAGGGGTGTAGTTATCACATAACCATTACCCTATAAGAAATGTTATCTCAAGGATATGGAGTAGAACCACTATGGATTCCCCATCATTCTTTACAGCTGAAACATACTATATGGTGCTTGGTATAACCTATGGTATTGGTTGAACTTCTAATAGTTATGAAGTATATAAATTTTCATGATGGAGATGAATAGGACATAATTTTCTCAACATTCATACAACTACCTCATTACATGTACTCATTCATCATTTTCCATGATATTAGAAGATATACTTCCTGTAAGAGTTGGTGGTCTAGTCACCTATGTACATAAGGATGGGGGAAGAACAACTACTAAATCATCCTCATGGACCTTTTAATTAGTCTATCAATTACATAGAAGATCTCATATTTCTTGTGTTGAAACTTTTTATATGAAATATGTTATGAGGAAAAATACAAAAAATCAATATTTCTAGCCTTATATGCCTCTACTCTGGTCAAGTGGGTAGCGAAATGATATTGTTTGGTAGAAAAATAACAGTTTAATGTTAAATTCACGGATCTCTATGAAATATCCTTTAATTACTAGTCATGATCATGATTTAGTTTATTTAGAAATAATTCAATGAAAATAATAATCTTAGAGGCCTCTAAAGAAGGACCCTTTCATCTTCTTGCATATCCTATGACACCCAGCTGACTCCTAGAAAGTAATTGATAAATAAAATAAACAATCTAACCAATATATACCCTATTTTATCAACCTAATTGAATATGAATTCAATTATTCTTGTGAAATATTTGACATCATGTGTTTTTTAAGATCCATAAAATGATGGTAGATGTTATTGATGGAAGTCATGCACATAGTCAACTATAGTCCATTGTACTCATCTTCCCTAAGAAGGTACAATTCAAAATAATTTTGAATAGAGTGGCTCAAAATCCTAAACAACAAGAGTTGGTTTAATAAAAATATTATTTTCATAAACTAATATATAATGTGGTTGAATAAGAATATCCCACATAGATTGATCATTTAGTATTATTTTTTGTTATTTTATTTAAATTTAAAAAGAAAAATTTTCAACTCCCATAAGAACTTTCTTATGGAAAACTATGTAATAAACTGTAAATTAAATACATGAAATTCCTATAGAGGAGATATCATAGGAGATAATCCCAATGATGTTGTACAAGAATCATAGATCTACTAAAGTAACAATCCTTGTCTTTACATATATTAATGTTAGTCATAATCATATATATATATATGAATCAAAATAACATGTTAATGTCTAATTAAATAATTCTAACATTTAAATATCTGAATAACATAAAAAATAATATCTCTTTGAAAGGATTCTATTCCAAAAATATGGCATGAATCAAGGAATTAAATTAAAGAACTACTCAACATCACTTCTAGAAGTATATATAAGACATGTGATGATATGATCCTTATCACGATGTATGAACACACCCAAATATCAAAAAATGGTAGCAAAATTTATAAATATAACAAAACAGAGTTCTATTACACATGAGCCTTCCAAATATATCAAAACACCCATTCCTGTGTTATAGAGAGGAAAATTAATTTCTTCCATGTCCAAGAATAATCATTAAAAAATGAATGTAAACTAACCAATGATAACATTTTGTACCTCCCCAACCCAAATCATATGGTTCAAGATGGAATTCCACATGACATCATGCATGCCTACCCACACACAAGAGGATTTAAACTAATAGTGAGGGTTTAATGGTGTAATGGGGAGACTATACCCTAGACAATCATATCCATACACCAAAAAAATAAATAAGATAAATAAACCTTAGTATCATGGACACCAAAAAATTATCATGATATAATTACAAATGTCTCCCATTTCAGACATATAAATATTACAGTTTCTTAATGTGTAAAACAAAACTATTGTATGAATGTATACGTAGATAAATAAATAAATACTATATAATTACCAAGAGTCTATACTAATAAAATTAGTAAATCCAATATCCATATATCATCCATATTATGTGGGACCCTTATTCTTTACAAGATGTTGAATCATTATTTCTGCAAATGCATTGATATTCTTGTGTAGATATTGAGTAATGACACCAAGATTGTCTTCACTAAATCATAATTAACATGAATTCATAAGTATATAAATTATATTCCATTATAAATATAAATTCACAATAATTAAATACAATTATATATCTATAATTTATGTTCTAACCATAAAATTATGAGCCACAAACATATGTGCATTAACTATAAACATTAATGATAGTCATGATGGATATATAAGTCACCAAATATATCTGCATGACTGGCGATCCTACCTCTCAGTAGTTGAATGGAATCAAGAAAGATCAGAATAGTGGGTCTCGGCATATCGCCTTTATCATGTTCATTCCTAAAGATCATTAAACTGTGACACTTCGCATAGGTCAAGACATAAGACCATTCCATCCTATTTTTGACTTATTTTAGTCAATAAGGTAGTCATACCACTGACTGGTCATACATAGCTCTTTCTTCAATGTTATAATTATGCTACCATAAGATCATCTCCGTCTTCTTCTTATTTGAATTCCATACACAATCCCCCTTTAAGTGAATAGAATTTCATGGTGTTCCATCATTCAAATGTACAGGAATTAATACATACGAATTCGTGGTAATTACACATAATATATTAGATATTTAAAATATGTGGAAATATTAAAAATGGAGTTTTTTGTATCATAATACTTTATTAAATATCTCAACAAAAATGGAATCATTAGATTCTGTAATGAGAGTGAAGGAATTATCGAAGGGTTATGGAATAGTAACCAAAATAGTATATATATTAATAATACATAATTTTAAATAGAAAAAAATTACATATAAAAAATCCACAATAGAACTATAAATGTTGACTGTCATTGGAAACATGGGTATATAAAAAAATAACACAAAATATGTATGTCACTATCTCATTTATCTCATCAAAATGAGTATCTTTATTATATATATCCTATATAAAACCTTTCTTTATAAATAAGGAAATTGAAAAATATGGCTAGATGATATTAGAATCCAAGTAAGGATAATCATATTTGATATCAATTCATGATCATAAATGATAATAAGACAAGACTAAAGGTATGATAACATGATAAAAATATACAAAAGTCATAACTAGATATTTAATGATCTTTAATCATGAATCATTTCATAAGACTTTGTATTAAAAGAAGATGTAAATCATAAGAGTGTTGAATCCTCTATAATCTATCATTTTTAGGGGAAAATATAACATGAATAATTTTTAATTTTATGGAATACACATAATAATATGAAATAATTACTTTATTCAAGTATCAAAACCATTACTATTATAACAGATTTTGTTCAATATGCATCCAATTATTACCTAAACTAATGATCACACTTAAGGAAAACATTTTTCACAATTTCCCATGATGAAAATGGGTCACTCCAAATTATACAACTTGTTTTCTTATCATATATCCCTCTTTAACTTATAAATTATGGGACTATATAATTATTAAACCAGCTATCACTTAACGATAATCCAAAATATAAATGTGCTAACAACATTAAACGTTCATCATTTTATCATATGAAATCTAGTGGAAAGGATATGGGTTTCATATAAATTAAATTCTAATTATAATATACCATTCATGTAAATAATAAATATGGTCACATTATATAATATCCTCTATAAATTATAATAATAGTCAAAAATAAATTTATTGATTAAAATAACTATAAAAGACTACTTGAACATATTCCGAAAATATATTAATGTACAATGTTCAAAAAATGATAAAATTATTCATTTAATTTTTTTTAGAAATTAAAATATGGATAAATATTACTTTTATTTTTTTAATAGAAAAAATAATCTTGCAAACATTTTATTGAAAATATGTGCATGGAAGATATTCATAATGAACAAAGAGAGAATTAAAACCAGTTTTCCTTAAAAGTGTTATTTTAATATCATAAGTTATTAACAAAGGAGAAATAAATGAAAAATATAATATAAATAAAAAACCATATTTAAAAAATGAAATAATATTTTTGATTGATATATCAGATAATTCTATCCTTTGTAAATTTATGAACAAAGAATCATTAAAAAAATAATATTGTAACACAAAACTCTTACCACGTGCATTTCTTGATTTGTAAGGGAATAAAATTTAATATAATAAATGTATCTTTATTAAAAATCTATAAAATTTCCATAATATTACCAATAATATATTTAATTTTTAACATAAAATTTATTATATCCCATTTATTAGAAAGCATTACTTAGAATCATCATTTTTTGTTTTACCAGCTTCGTCATTCAGGTTTGTTTTTGTTTGACAATAGTGGTATTTGACCTTAAATCCTAGATTCTTAATTTAAATAATTTTTATCATGATATAAATATTATATTTACTCATTTTATATATATTTATAACAAATTAGATAACATAGTCATGATAAATTAATTACATCTCCACATTAAGTTGGTAGTCCATACACACACATGAGTAATGTTTCATTTTTGATGGATTAAAATAACAGAAAGGTAAATATTAACTAAAATTTACTAAATAATTATTATACCATAAATATAAAATATATAAATAAATTACATATATTATATTAACCCTCCACGAATGAAGGTTTTGGAAAATTAATCATATCGCTACGTGGAAGTATTTGTCCACACATATGCATGTGTGATACTTTCATAACATGTTTGACAGAGAAGAGGTATTATATGGTTGTTACACAATCAAATAGAATCTAATTATTGTTTTTATAATATTGTTATCATGTTATTTTAGATATCATATATTTAAATAAAAATAAATTGAAATAGATTGAATAATATTTATAACTCTAATCTAGGAGGCCTCCTTTTTCTTACACCTTAATCGTCGAAGGATTAGTCACAAGAGAGATCAAAAAGCTATAAAATGAAGTCAAGGAATATAAGAATAATATTTACCATGTATTTTCTATGATATAATGATCATGTTGTGTGAATGAGTAATGAGAATAGGTTCCCCATTATATCTGAGGGGACAAACAAACATTGAATTTCATAAAAGATCATAATGATATAACAAAAAATTCATGTGAAAGTGGATCCCAATGGAGAAGTATTAGATGTTAGTATATGATAAGGTACAAATATATTCATCAAACAAGAATTATAAGTGCGTGGGTGGGATTCAAACAATTATCTCTTCTTTAACCCTCAATAAACTTATTTTATTGTCAATGGTTGTAACAAAATATTACTGTTTTTATTATTCACTATGAAATAAATAAATTAATAAATATTATATTATATTAAAAGATGTGATTAAAATTTTTGAATCTATATTCAGGATTAAATTTTCCATAGTGGAATAATTTATTTTCAAATAAGATCAATATAAACAATTCAAAATCATTTTAGGAAATACATATATAATCATTAAAAATTAATTTCATTCTGTTACATATCATGTAAAAAAAATAAAGTGAATGTTAAAAAATATTATTGAATATTTAATATAAAAATTTCATTAATAAAATTAATATATTCATGTAAATTTAATTTATTATCATAAAAACACATTGAAAGCATAAAAATAGCTTTCTAAAAATATTTTTAATTCAAAAAAGAACTTGTAAAATAATATTGTATAATAATTATCACATTATAGTTGAATAGATTAATTATAATTAAAGGATACTTATTTTAATTTAATATCCATTTCGAAAAAAAATTTAATTTCACTTAATAATTATCATCTCTTTATTAAAAACACTTTTCACTATTCACTGAAAATCAATCATTTGACAAAAAATAAAAAAAATTATATATAGATAATATTGAAATTGTGATTTATAAAATTATATTTCTTTTTCTAAAATTAAATTTTTAATAAAGGTATAACTTATTAATAATTTCCAGGAACAAAATGAATTAAAAACTTCTTTTGATGATAACATATTTTTGAAACATAAATGTATATTCTCAAAATTGAGTACATTTATATTATGAACGAATTGATATATTTAAATTTTTTTAAAATACATATGAATATTTTTTATAATGTGTTTATAAAAATAAATTCAAGGATATTTATCGATAATGTTATATTATATTACCTAATCATGACTCATTTATACTATATATTGCATGTGAGACATGCTATTAAATACATAATATTTATTTCAGGAAGAATATATATAAATTAATTGGGCGATACATTATAAATAAATTAAAAATAACTTATCCCTGAAAATTTAATCACTCTAATACATTAAAATTGGGATATATAAGCATTATACCATCCTTGGATTCCCTTGTTTCTTTCAATAGTTTTTTTCATCAAAATATCTTTGAAGAGGTGAGTAATACTGTTTTCTAGAACATTATCTCTATAATACAATATTCATACTGGCCATTATTTATAGAAATGATGATTCCCTAGTGGTATAAAACCCGACCTCATTACATGTGATGGATCAGGTATTTACATCCTCATGATAGATACATTGAATACATCCTAACCCTGGGAGTGGTTTGGCTGCAGTGTAATGTGATAAGATGCAGTCCCTACTTCATAAAAAATATTAAAGAGACAAACACTCATAAGGATAAAAAATTAATTATTACAAATTATCATAACCGTCTTCCATAGGTAATATTTTAAGAATTCCTTCTCATGAATATTTAATTCCATATCTTATTGATGATTGTCCCCATAACTCTTCTATCGACTCTGAGCTTCGTTGTTTTTTTCTCTAACCTTATATACCATATACTAAACAAGATATGGAATTGGAAAACATAATTATCCATATTCATAATATAATCTCATACATTTCACTACTTTTTTAACAACCTGATATTTTCAAATAGGATAGCTAGGTTTGATAGATTATACGACATGCAACATTGAACCTAAGTAAAACATGAAAATTTGTTATTTATATATGAAAGTTATAACCAAACTGTTAAATTGGTGGGTATTGATATTATTAACTTATTTATGTAATATATATATATATAATGTTCATAAATTATATAAATTAGGTGGAAAAAATTTAGTAAACAATCACATAATATTTAGAGAAGTCATTTTACTCTTCAGAATTTGTTTTCATAAAAAATGACAATATTTTGATATTAATTTGTGGGAATTTTAATTAACGCATGATAATTTTTGTAATATATTTTTATAAATACACTATTAATTTTTATTCATTATATAAAAGTAATATTATGGTATAATATTAAGATTTTTTCTAAAATATTGATTTTTTAGAGAAGAGAAAAAAACTAGTATTTCAAAAACAACCATTTATTTTTTTAAACAATGACCCAAAATATTTTTTGATAATAAATTAATTTAAAAATAATTTATTTATAAAATTATTATTTATATAAAAAACAACATTATTCTTAATTTTAGTGTAAAAATACTTTTAGACTTAAAATTGATTTTTTTCAAAATAGATTTTTTATTGAACTTTGTGGGATTATTATAAAATGATTTTTTTGGAATAATATAGATTAAATTTTATAAAATTAATTCCATATTTTTAATCAGAATAATTAATAATTTATAATATTGTAATATTAAATATTTTCATAATGAGAATTTAAAATTGTGAATTTTTATCTCCATAATAAAAGTGTAACCCGATAATTATGGATAAATATTGCATGATAAGGACAAAAAATTGACCCTAAAAATGACTATCCAATTGTATTGTTTCATTTCATTCATTTCTATCCATTTTTCAGAAATATGTCAAACTTCTACCATATTTCATTAATTTTTTCAATTATAATTAAAATATAATGACAAAAATTGTCATGTTGATTCTTTTAAAATATATAATATTTTTTAGTAGTTATAAAAACTATTTTTGATTATAAGTTGTAAATTTAACTATAACTATATACTAATCAGGTAATTTATTTTAATAATTTATTAATGAAATAATAACCTTAAAATATTATGGAACTATAATAGAATATTTACTCACTAACATGAAAAAAAAATAATTTTAGAAATGTTGAAATTTTTAATCATTATATTAATTATTGTCTTCAAAAAAATTAAAAAAAAAATTCCATTTTAGTAATGTTTAAGAGTAATTTTTTTTATTAAATAGCTCTCATGTTGTTTTTAATGTCATGTATGATGAATAGTACTATAAATGAAATTATTGAGGTTTTATAATAAACAATATTTTAATAAATGATTCAAAATTTATAAAAAAATTATATTTATCCATGTTATTGGGTAAGAGTTTAAAATATCAACCATGATATATTTTTTGTCCAATTATCTTTTTATAGTTATTATCTTGTCCCCTTAATAGTAAAAACAATGTTGCCATAATAATTCTCAAAAAAGGGATTACACAAGACAATTAAACAAACAAGAGTTAATAAATAATCCTAACATTGAAAAATTTTATTAGATTAAAAGAGTTCGACCCATATTATTCCAATATTAGATTTATATTTATATTGATACTTTTTTCAATTGAAATTAATTTTTATTAATTTAAAATTTTATGAAATTTCAAATGTTCCCCTTCACTCACATATAAAAGGGAACCTCCTCTCCTATTTTATTTACAAAAAATGAACCATTTAGATTATCACATACATAACCAATAACATAAGTAATTCACATACCACTACATAGAGGTCTTGGTTGTATTAGAAATCACTCCTTGGTATGATTTTATTATAAACATAAATAGGTCTTTTGAAGAAGAGTTTTTATACTTAAAAATATTATTGATTTCTTCTTCCACCTAATTAAAATCAAGTTCAAACTTTATTAAATAATGACATAATTTTCTTTCATATATTTACATCTGAATCTATTAACTACAAAACCTATATCCATCTCCCCTTATATAAAATTAGATTTCAAACCATCCATTGTGACTATGTCATACTAACACCTCACAAGAAAAAGTAAAATTTTCCATCATCTATTATAATATATGTTTATAATTATAGAATTAATATATATATATACATATATATGATATTCATGACCATTTTATCATTCTACAAAAGAAATATATTATCACCTCCATGAAGTGATGTGATTATCTTTTATTACCATAACACATTAATGGTATATATATGTTTATTTAAATAATTAATTTGATATTTATCATATAATAATTAGTATATAAGATATAATTACACATACATTATTTCCATCACAATCATGGAAAAATGGAAATGTTACACATGCGTACGTTTGACTGGGTATTTCCATGATTCAAATATAGTTCATATTCAGAACCATATATTATGGTTGGTTTTGAAAGTTTAATTTATGGATTGAAATTAAAACTATATTGTTATTATTATTTTGGTTATGATTGAATAAAGGCCTTTTTTACCGTAGTCAACATTATAATGTCATTATGGACATATGAACCAAATATCATCCCAAAATTTATCATGTACTTAATTTATTGTATACATAAATTAACCATATAAAAAAATGAATGGTAAATATAAAATATTTTCATAAGTAAATAATTTTAAGAAGATTATTATTGAGGACGATACATAATGGAAGGGATGAATCCCACACAATATGAGGGATTTAATCTCAATTTAAATTCATTGAGGAATATATTAATTTTATACACTAATTTGTTATATGGTTTATACTATTAGCACATTACATTTTATATCATGAATCCTTCGTACAATAATGTTTTTTTTCAGTTTTAATTCAAATTATTTTATCCAAGAGGATTTTACGTGAGTGTTAACAAATGTTAAGAGTTTCTTAACTCAATTTTACATCATTAGGTTATTTTACATATTTACTGTTGATATTATGTCAATATTTTTATATTAAATCGACTCTGTTGATTTATATTGTATTTACTGTTTTTTGTGTATTTTCTTTTTTACACATTATCACTTCATTGATTAATTCTCCATTGCACATTATGAATATTTTATGGGATATTCAACACTAATTTTATTCTTTGGGAAATGTGTTTTGTTATAAAACAATATTGTATTTTAGTCTTCAACTAACACCCCTTTGATATGATATATCAAAATATCATTTTATATTAATGGTATTTGAAGATTCATTTCTATAATTTCTTTCATGGGAATTTTTATTGGAATGTCACCTTTAGGTTACGGATTAAATTCCCAATCTCATCATTATTTGAAATTTTTATGATTAATTATCTGTTGGGGGACTATATAATTATTTTATCAGAAAACCAATATATAGTTTTATAATATATTTTTTGGAAATTAAATTTTTTTCATTCAATAATCCACTATTTTTCACTAAGAAGATTAATTTTTTAGAAAAAAAACATTATTTCATCTTTTTTTTGAGAATTTTTACCTTCATGGCCCATGTATTATAAATGTGTTTTTAGGAATGTTTTTAATACATATCTAAATATATTCAAATTACATTTAACAATTGTTTAACTTTTTTTGAAAGAGTTATTTTTATCATTTTATGAAAGTGATGCTTTTTGAAATTTTAACAAAAATGTTATTGGAATCGTTATTTTAACATATTCATCATTTATGGAATTTATTACCACTGTGAACAGTCAATTATTTTATATTTATTTAATAGTTACCTTGTTTCTTTGTGAAGAAATTTTTTCCACATATTCTATTCATTATTATTTTTTATTTTAAATTTAAAATTAAAAATAGTATTTTCCCCATGAATATATTTAATGTTATTTTTATAGAATTTCAAATAATCAATTACAATAAACCTATTATTACCTAGATAAAATATTTAGTAATAATAGAATCCATAATAATTTCATAGAAGTTTTATGTGATTTTCTACTTTATAAAGTATTATCATTATATTTTACAGTTCATCATATGAGGACATTTTTTGAATATGTCATGTTGATTATGTTTATATTATTTATTCATATTATAAATTCATTAAAATTATTATATGATAGCTGGGAATCATAATTAGATATCACATAGATTCATTAGTTTGTTTAATGGTAAAAACAATTTGGATAACTTAATTTAATGGGGTTTTATATTTTGACTAATGATAATAATTCTTCTAGAAATACCTTGATATTAAATTTATTATGTTCAAAATTTTTCATTCCATCATTATAAAATTAGTTATTATTTCCCATGTGATTATTTTTTTAATAATATACATGGACAAGCACTCTGAAGATGATTTGACACCAATAAGGAGTGATGCAAGAGATAATTTGACCTTTGAGGTTGGTGTTGGGTGTGTCAGACGTGGAGATGTTGTTGAGAAGGATGCTTGGGTGGGAGAACCGCTAAATGATGGTGTAGTAGTGAAGGAGCCAGTGGCATTAGCTCTCATTAAGGGGGTGGTCTGAGAGCTTTTGTCTAGTAGTGCAGTGGTAGATGAGCCAGTGCCAAAAGTTCTACTGCAGGGGATGTCTCAGGATGGTGCTGATGCAGTTTCTATATGTTCTTTTAAGGAGATGCTGGGCATCCATGTGGGAGAATTTGTTACTATTGTGTGTAAGGATGCTGAGCATACTGTCCCTGATAACAGAGTTCATGGTAATCCCATAATGAAGTTGGAGAATAGGCCATGTGACTCGACGGTTAAGTAGGTCATTGATCACTTAATGTGTGACCTTGGTCTTGTAAATGTAGATACAGTGGGAAATTCTATTTCTTGAAACTCCTTGTGGTTAGATATTATGACTAATGTTTTTCTAGACCCAGTTGTTCATATACAATATGGGTAGGTAGTTGATGCTGGAGGAATAGTGATCATAGTCTCTACTAGAAATAGATTCCTAGAACTAGAAAATGAGGAGGAATTGCATGAATATGAGAATGATGCAAGGCAGTAAGGTGGCCTCTTGTAGCTTGTTGTTTCTCTAATGGATGCTGTAATCAGGGAAGAAGTGCAGAACCTAGTGGATCATCCATAATGCCTTGATTTAATGGATTCTAACAGTCAGTTCCAGCTGGATTGTGGATTGGATGAGGGTTATCCAGTGGTGATAATCTTGGGAAAGCGGGGTGACATCTTGGATTGTGAGAAGGAAAAGGATAGTGATGTGGTCCTGCCCTCCTATAGTGATGTTGTTCAAGGTGAAAGTATGAAGGTGCGTGGGGATGAATTTGTTTAGACTTTCCCACCATGAAAAAGACTGAGGAAATATTATTCTTATCTTCCAAGGTATGGGTCTACGAGATCTTCTTATTGGATGAAAAATTGGGATATGCAGTCCTCAATGGAGTTTCTAGCCTTTGAGAAGATGAACCTTAGAAGGAAATATGCCAAAGATCTTAAGAACTATGAAAGATCAGAGTGGTAAACAACAACTATAGATGATATAATCTATAATGCGGGTGGTGATGGGTTTGATTTCTATGATATAAAGTTATTTTTCTGATGTGTTGTAACTGTTTAATGATTTTACTTTTGTTAATAAATATTCAGAGGCTTACCTCTGACTGAGAAATTCTATTATACATTGATAAGGTTCAATATCATGTTATTTTCTTGAAGGAAACATTGATATTCATTTAATCATTCCATATGATTCTTCATGTTCATGTTATTTATTAAATGGTATTTCATTTTTGTTATTTATCTGAAAATATTTATTATACCTTTTTTTTATAGTAACATCATTTGAATGTGACAATTAATAATAATTTTATCTCACCCTTATCTTTTTATTTTTACCAGATATGAAGATGAATATTTTAATGACTTCTGGGATTTATGGTAATTTCATTCAACGTGTTTTTCATATTATGTATTTAGATGTAATGTGATATTAAATTATATATATAGTTTAGTATTTTTAATAAACTATTTATTCCTTTGGGATCTGATTACATGAATTTAGTTCAAATTTTATAATGTATCCACCATATATGAGCTACTAGGGTCAGTGTATTTAGATATTTATTTTGATGGATTCGAAAGGAGACATCAAAATACTCAATTAAATAATTATAATAAATGAAAAATAATATTGGGGATCGTGATGATCCTAATCATCACTAATATATAGATAAATATTTCTATTTATATCTATATGATTTTAATTATCCAATAATATGACCATCTTTATGAGGATGATTTTCAACACTATAACACAACTCAATATCCTGATCATTCAAAATGCATTGCTAGAATTATATGTTAAGCATTAGATCATGAATAGATATAATTTAATGTTCTCAATTAATAAGGATTTGGAATAGAAAAATAATAATTATTTCCATTAGATGTTTTTTTGGATTTTAATGACAAAATATTTGGACATTTTTCCCACAACTATTTATGTACGGGTAAATAATGATGTTCTGTTATATTCTTATAATATATTTTTTGTCAAGTCATACCTTGATATGACATACACACATTTCTTGGAACATATCATTCTATCAAAATAATGCTTGAACTCAATAATATTAATCACCTTATTTTTTATACATCCTCCTTTTATACCTCTTTAATATTTACATGCATAGATGGCAGAACACTCACCTATGTAAGATAATAATTATTCCATTCGTATATGATTTTAACCTACATCTTTAAATTATCCATTAATATTTCATATATTGTAATCATCATCATATGTAAAATTACATGTTCCTTTAAACTCAATGTATCAACCCCTTGATCAAATTCCTTGGGGGCAATGTATTATGAATTCATAGTCATTTATCAACTATAATTATCATCTTTTGTTCATATTCAAAACATTCTAGTTGAATATTTATTTATAACATTTATGACAAGTATATATGTCACATATTTCTTCATAAATATAATTCATTCATATCTTTAATTCAAAAAATAAATATGTGTAATTTTGATAATATAACGACCCACAATTTACATACATTTTTAATACTTCAAAATTGAAGCATACATATTACAACATATAACAAAACCATGAAAGGACTATATAGGTATAGTGTCTTTAGAAACTGGGAATCATAAAAAACAGGTTCATAAATCTTCTACTGTGTCTCCCATTTATTTCATCATATCTAGAGTCCCTTTTGGCATATCCTACTTAATAACATTCTTCCAAACCTGGGGAAAGAAAACATACAAAAGGGTGAGCTTAAATTCCCAGAAGGGTAAACAAATAAAATATCAATCACATCATATTCACAAGAACATAACATTTTGAAAATATTAACCTGTAAAAGAAATCATAAATTCATAACATGGGATAAATCATAGTAGTGAAATGTAATCCCAAAAATAATAAATTAAAACATAAAACTTTGTTTCATACACATATATTCATAGAGAATCGTATCTTAGTAGTCAAGACTCATTGCCGAGACTATCTTAGCGGACAAAGTCCATTTCTGAACCGAGTTCACTCCTCGTTTCAGTCCTGTTTCACTGAACTGGATTAACCTACCATTCCAGCCATGTCTATCTCATGAGATATAAATCTTTACCCAATTAATTGATGGAGATATAGGTCCCATCCATCTCATAATTAAACCATTCTTATGTGTGCCACAAAATCATACATCATAGCATAACCCTTGTAATAAAAATTGGATTCTTAAGCATCATGCCATCATAACATAATCCACATAAGATTAAAGGACAACATAAAATATATTCCATCATAACATAATCAAATAAATGTTAAAATATGGATATAAACAGAACCCTATATTATCTTATATGGAAAATATTTTTGATAAAACACTTGAACTCCATTCTTGAGGAAAATTTCCTTTCTACTTCAAAATTTTTTTTCCTTTCTTAACATGGCATACAATTTTAAACTAAAAGAAGTTGATTAAAAATAAACATGAAATCCTGTAAAGTAATATTAATGGAAATAATGTTCTAAAAATCCATTCATTCTGTATAAGTTAAAAATCATTCTTCTCGTACTTTTGCCAGAAAAGTCAAAAAAGTACCTTGTACGAAAAAAACAAAATATTCCTTAAATATATTTTACTAAAAACATACCAAAGGGTAATATTGGATTTAAACAATTACAGGAGGATATAAATAATATTACATATTGAGGAAACATGGATGTGGATGATAAATATTCCCCAGAAAATTCTGAAGTATAAACAATCTCGAATAAAAATTGAGATTGAGAGATTTTCCCTTACCTAATGTCCGATTTGCTTCGTAAGTTTCCTAACCTCCTGTATAATGATTTAAATAATGTCATTTACTTATTCCAAAATCATACTCACTTTTATGATATGATATATGGTCATATTATTAGCTTCTTATTAGTAATATTTCATTACAACTTGTTATTCGGGTGTTTATTACTTTTTGTTATTATGCGTGTTTTGTCGAATAAATTATTATCGTTATTCTTAGGTAATAGATACCTCATTTCCATAGTGGTATTAGTATAATATATATCATAAGTTTTCATTCAATTAATTTATATAATCATTATGCAATGAAGATCATATAGAACGAGTCACATCACATCATGGAGACGGTATTCCATACGTATGCACGAGCGATGATATCGTTCTCATGATCGTGGAATTGTATTAGAGTGTATTTATACTATTTATGAATCAATATCACTTTTCAATAATCATATATAGTAATTATTTACACCATTATTACCATCCAAATAAGGTGGTGGTGGAAAATATATTACACCACAGCGTGGAGACGGTATTTCGTACGTACGCACGCGCGATGATTTCATTTTCCGTAGGATGGATAGATAGTGAAATAGGGTTGTTTCATACATATAATAACATATCAGTATAAGAGTGATACTGATGTTATTAATTCATAATGAAACAATTAAATAATAAGAAGTAGAAGAAGAAATAATGTTGAAAGAATCCGTAACGGACATTACCTCTTCTTTGAAAAGCCTCTTCTCAACCTCCTATTAGGGCACTAAATATGGTCTTTGAAGAAGAACATGACCTCTAGGATGTTTCTAGGGAAGTTTAGAGTAGAAATTTTCAGGGGTTTTCCAAGCTTGAAGGCTCTTTGTGGTGTGAGGAAGAGAGGGAGGAGGTGCCCTTTTATAAGGGAGGAGAGGGGCACCTTAGGAAAACATAAAATATTATTTTATTTAAAGTCATATTTTGTTTTTAATAGCTCCAAATTGATTTATTTAGAATATAAGGGGGTTATGGGTTTAAATCCTCTCAAAAAATATAATTTAGACAAGTTTAGGTTTCTATTTTAACCTTATCATTTAGATTTAAATTTATGTTAGATAATTTAACCTTTACCGTGTCTTCTTGTTTTCTTACACTATAGGTTAATAAACATACAATAATAATACAAAAGAACCCCAAGTTGTTTATTATTAATATATATAACCATATCTATGTCAATTGGAAGAACCATATATTTTTAGGAATAAAATAAATTTAATAATATAATATTTGTTTTAAAAACTATTTTATGTCAATTTTGACACTATTTGGTAATTGATTTTTGGGAAAATCATAACAGAATGATTAGTTCAGAAAACGTTATTTGAATCAATACTAACATGTCATATTACCCTAAATAATTAGTTTAAATCATAAAAGGTCTCAAATTACATTTATTTGAGTATTTATAATATCAATTATGTTAATATTTCCTTAATAAGGTAATTTCTGTATCATCATTGTGTCATATATAAATTAAATTATTTAATGTATAAAAATTATAAATAAAATAAAATTATGTAGGAAATATTTTAAGATATCTAATGAATATTTATATTCGAATTTATCTTATTTATAACCCTATATTAAAAATGTTTTAGTTATTAAACTTTGATTTTAACTATTTTAACCCTTCTTTAAATAAATTAATAATAAATGTCCTAATCTAATCTATGTGGACATAAATGGTAATATTTTATTTTTAAGGTTGTTTTTGGTCAAATTAAACATATCCAATAGAATTAGGACATGTGTTAGGTTAATAATAATATCATTTTTACCCTTAATTACCCTATTTACTTTTAACCATGGTAAATAAAAGTAAAAAGTCACTATTCACCAAAAATTATTTTTATCTCATTGAACCAGATTATTGTCCTTGATATTATCCGTGTCTCTCGAATTTTTGAAAATCCACTCACAGAAGCAGTAAAATTAAGTTTTATGTGAATTTGCAAATTCTCTTAGGAGGTGGGTAAAAGACGGTGAAATGTTCAATAAAATTTTTATATATCTAAAATTATTATAAAATGACTCGAATGAATTACATTGAACATATATAGGTATTATGAATCAATTTTGACCGAAAATAAATTTAAATAAAATAAATAATTATTTAAATAAAAATTTTGTTTTTTAATAGTAACCTAGTGTTTTCACTATTCATCAAAAAATGAAAGTTTTTAGAAAAATACCAAAATATCACCCTAGGCTAATTTCAATATTCCGAATCCAAAAATGAAGTCCATTTTGGAAGATTAAATTTACAAAATTTCAAAAAGTGGGTATTACTATTCATAACGGTGAGTTTTAATAATATTTTAATAGCATATCGTTGTTTAGTTAAACTCAATATTACGTACAACGCAAGCTATCGAGGAAGGTCGTGGATGCGTATAAAGCAAGCCAAGATAGTGTTGTGTGTAGTGAAATATTCCTTTGATGATGTATATAACTTAAAAACAAAATATTTCTCATAAAAAATCTCGGGTGCTACATTCTTCTCCCCTTAAAATGAATTTCGCCCTCGAAACTCATCACTTTGTAAAAAATAGATGAGGATACCTCTCCCTCATAATATCCTCAAGCTCCCATGTATCTTATTACAATTGGTGGTTCCTCCATAAAACATTCACCAAGCGAGTCGTCTTGTTCCGTATGACTTTTTCGTTATGATCCAGAATCTCTATCGACTGTTCTTCATAAAAAAGATCTTGCTCTAGAGGTACAACTTCTGAGCTGAGTACATGTGAAGGATCGAGTATGTACTTTCTTAGGAGAGATACATGGAAAAAATCATAAACTTGATAGAGATTCGCTGGAAGCACCAATCGGTAAGCTACCTTCCCAACACGATCCAGTATTTTTAAAGGACCGATATACCTAGGGCATAGCTTTCCCTTCTTTCCAAATCTCATTACTCTCTTCCCAGGAGATATTCGTAAGATCACTTTATCACCCACTTCAAACTCTAGGTATTTTCTTCAGTTGTGGGAATAACTTTTTTATCGACTCTGAGCTGCTATTATGTGTTGATGAATAGATCTGACCTTTTCTGCCATCTCATCAACAAGATCAGGTCCTAATAGCTTTCTTTCCCCAACTTCATCCCAGTAAGTTGGAGTTCGGAATTTATTTCCAAAGATAGCTTCATAAGGAGCCATCTGAATACTGGAGTGAAAGCTATTATTATAAGAAAATTCCACTAAAAGTAGGTGTTGATCCCAACCTCCTTTGAAATCCATATAGAAAGCTCTCAACATATCTTCTAGGGTTTGAATTGTTCTCTCAGACTGACCATTTGTCTGAGGATGATAAGTAGTGCTGAAACTTAACTCTGTATCCAGATTATGTTGAAGACTTCACCAGAAATTTGAGGTAATCCTCGGATCCCGATCAGATATAATGGAAAGTGGTACTCCATGCAATCTTACCACTTCCTTTACATACATCCCGGAAATCTGATCTAGTGAGAAATCCTCTCTAATAGAAATGAAGTGTGCAGACTTTGTAAGATGATCAACTATGACCCAGATAGAATTATTGCCTTTGGATGTTTTAGGAAGTCCAGTGACAAAGTCCATAGTGATATTTTCCCATTTAAATTTAGGTATGGGTAATGGTTGTAACATATCCTTAGAATTCTTTCCCTCAGCTTTAACTTGCTGACAAACCAAACATTAAGAGGTATATTCAACAACATCCCTTTTCATGACATCCCACCAGATGTACTCTTTCAGGTCCCTATACATCTTCGTGCTTACAGGATGAATAGATAATGAAGAACTATGAGCCTCATCCAGCAGCTCCTTCTTTAATTCTGGGATGGGAGGAACACAAACCTGATTCCTGAACGTTATTATCTAATCACAATCAAGGTTGAATTCAGGATCATTTATCACCTTCTTTTGTAAGTCTGCATCTTCTTTCTATGCCTCTTTAATCTTCACGTGTATATATAGTTGAACTTTAATATGAGAAAGATAAGAGTTTTCCTCTTCCATTATAATTCCAAGATCCATTCATTTTTAAATCCATAAATATTGGATCTTTTGTGATCCTCATCATGGATAAGCTAGTATTGTATTGTCGACTTAATGCATATTCCACCTTGTTTTCTTTCCCATGGTGGTAATGAATTGAGCAGTCGTAATCTTTAATCAACTACAACTATCTTCTTTGACGCATATTCAACTCCTTTTGTGTGAAAATATACTTTAAAATTTTATGATCAATATAAATATCACACCTTTCTCCATAAAGATAATGCCTGCAAGTCTTTAATGAAAAGATTACTGCAACTAACTCCAAATCATGAGTTGGGTAATTTTTCTTATGGATTTTCAACTGTCGTGAGGCATAATATATCACCATATCATTTTTCATAAAGAAACACCCCAGCCCCTTCTTGGATGAATCACATTAGTTCACAAAGCTTTCTCCACTACAAGGCAGTGTGAGCACAGGTGCACTAGATAAACTTCTTTTTAACTCCTTGAAATTCTCTTCACACTCCTCTGTCCAAACGAGCATAACTCCTTTTTGAGTCAACCAGGTGAGTGGATTAGATAATCCTGAAAAAAAACATTCACAAATTGTCGATAATATCCAGCCAAACCAAGAAAACATTGGATCTCAGTTACTGTTGTTGGTCTTGACCATCTTTCGATAACCTCTGTTTTTTCTCGATCCACAGATATCCCCTCTTTTGAGATTATGTGACCAAAAAATGCAACTTTTTGAAGCCAAAATTCACACTTGGTAAATTTGGCATAAAGCTTATTCTTTCTCAAGGTATTCAATATAATTCTCAAGTGATATTTATGTTCTTCCATGATCTTTGAATAGACACGAATATCGTCTATAAATAATACCACATACTGATCAAGATAGTCTTTAAAGACTTTATTCATTAGATCCATGAAGATAGAAGGGGCATTAGTAAGACCAAATGGCATCACTATAAATTCATAGTGTCCATACCTTGTACGGAAAGTCGTCATTGGTATATCCTCCCTTTTAACCCTTAATTGATGATACCCTGAACGAAGATCAATCTTGGAAAAGTATTGAGCTCCGGGTAGTTGGTCAAATAAGTCATCAATTCGTGGTAGAGGATATTTGTTCTTGATAGTGATTTTTTTATGTTCTTGATAATCAATTCATAGTCTCATTGATCCATCTTTCATCTTAACAAACAAAACAGGTGCTCCCTAAGGTGATGCACTAGGGCGTATGAATCCCTTATCAAGATTATCTTGGAGTTTCTTCTTCAATTCTTGCAACTCAATTGGGGTCATTCTATAAGGTGTCTTTGAAATAGGAAAAGAACTCGGTACGAGTTCTATTGAAAACTCAACTTCACGATTTGGTGGAAGACCCGAAAATTCCTCCATAAAGACATCATCAAACTCTCGTACAATGGGCATATCCTTAATCATGAGTTTCTCACCAACCATTTGAGATAAATAACCTTCATTTAGTTGAATCAAGACCCATAAGATGGAAGAAATTTCCACTGAAAGGTTATTTTCATCCTTGTATCGATAGACGATCATAGATTGATCTGGAATATGAAATGTGACTTCCCTTATTTGGAAATTGATATGAGCTCCATATAAATAAATCCAATCCATGCCAAGAATCACATCAAATTCCACTATAGGAAGGATCACAAGATTTTCAGGAAAAACTTTCCAACATACTTCAATCGGAGAAGAATTATAAACTTTTGATGCGACTGTTGTGCCATTAGAAGATGTCACAGCTAACTCAACATCTAATTGCTGAGGTAATAGGGAAATACCTTTATAAAATTCTTCAGAAATAAAAGAGTGGGTGGATCCAGAATCAAATAAAACATTTTATAACTTAGAGTGGATGGTAAGTGTACCTTTCATCGCTTCGTTCTCATACTCCACACCGCTGATAGAAATTGTATGTGAATTTACTTTGTCTTTAGACTTAAGTGTTTGTTGACATCGATCATCATCAACAACCCTTTGATTAGGGAATTTATTGGCACAATTTCTCATTTCCTTGCACTTGTAACATTGAAGTGTAGGAGGTGCACTCTGTGTAGCCTTTTCTTTTTTCGCATCACTAGACATCTTCTTCCCATCATTGCGGCATTCAAATGCCTGATGACCTTCCTTTCCACATTTGAATCATTTACTTGTCCCTTTAAGACAACTCCCGCCATGTTTCTTTCCACACTTTGTGCATAAGGGAAAACTCATCTTCTTTTTAGAGTGGTCTTTAAGTTTTCCTTTGAATTCCATTTTCCTCTTCTTATCAAACCCATATGACCGATGGGTTAATACAATCTCCATCTCAACCTTGAGAGCACATCGAACGATTTCCTCGTAGCTGTTGAAGTCCCTTATGTATAACTCCCTTTGAAGACTTGGTTTTAATCAACTAAAGAATCGATCGATCTTACTCTCAGGTTGGATAATAATCCCATAAGCGTACCTTGCATGTCTTGTAAAATTTTCTTTGTAGGTACCAACAGACTCATCATCCATTTGATTCAGTTCAAGAAACTCCTTATGCATCTTTGTTCGAAGAATACAAGGGAAGTAATTATTGAAAAATAAGTTCTTGAAGTCGTCGCATTCTATGGACTCAACTTCATATTTTGGCCTTGTATTATTGATAAGATTCCACCATTGATCATCATCACCTTCCATATGATATAATGTTAAGATGAATTTATCATGTTCAGAACATTGAAGAACTTAAAATATCTTTTTAGTGGTACTGATACATTGTTTATCCACTAAGGGATCAATAGACCCACCGAATGAAGGTGAACACTTCCTTATGAAGGATTCAACAGAATGTTTCCCCTTCTTTTACTAGTTTGGAAGTACTTCATGATTCATAGCCTGAGAAATTTGTGTGAGCATGGATACAAGATTTTTCATTCCAACTCCCATAACTTTTTGGTTGCTCACAGGGACAATCATTGCATTGCATGTCGCATTCCACGTTAACACGGTTCCTTCAGGTTCCATCCATTGACTAAAACCAAGAAGAATAGTGTGAGAAACACAAATTATAATAGGGAAATCACATAATCAAGAATAAAATTTCACACTTAAGGTCTTATCATAGGTTTTTCATGGCCATTTCCAAAACACTAAGATTGTGTTCTATGCTTATACATATCCTTAGGGTTCTTAATAAGGCATTATCTTCCAAGTTTCTAATGGTTTATTATACCTTTCCTCTGATACCAACTATAACGAACCACACTTTAAACACATTGTTAATACTTCAAAATTGAATAATACTTATTAAAACATATAACAAAATCATGAAAGGACTATATAGGTATAGTGTCTTTAGAAATTGGGAATCATAAACAACAGCTTCATAGATCATCTACGTTGTATCCCATTTATTTCATCATATCTAGAGTCCCTATTGGCATATCATACTTAATAAAATTCTTCCTGACCTGCGGAACAAAAACATACAAAAGAGTGATCTCAAATGCTCAGTAAGGGTGAACAAAAGAAATAACAATCACATCATATTCATAAGAACATAACATTTTGGAAATCTTAACCTGCAAAAGAGATCATAATTTCATTAGATGGGATAAGTCATAGTAGTGAAATGTAATCCCAACAATCATAACTTAAAACATAAAACATTTTTTCATACACACATAATCATAGAGAATCATTTCTTAGTAGTCAAGACTCATTTCCAAGACTATCTTAGCCGAAAATGTCCATTTCTGAATCGAGTTCACTCCTCCTTTTAGTTGTGTTTTACTGAATTAGAATAACCTTCCATTCTAGCCATGTCTATCTCATGAGACATAAATATTTACCCAATACATTGGAGGGAGATATAGGTCCCACCCATCTCATAATTAAACCATTATTATGTGTGCCACAAAATCATAAATCATACATCATTGCATAACCTGTGTAATAAAAATGGCATTCCTGAACATCATGTCATCATAACATAATCCACATAAGATAAAAGGACATCATAAAATATATTCCATCATTACATAATCAAATAAATGTAAAAATAGGGATAGAAATAAAACCCTATATTATCTTAGATGGAAAATATTTTTGATAAAACACTTGAACTCCATTCTTGAGGAAAATATCCTTTCTACATCAAATTTTTTTTCCTTTCATAACATGTCTTAAAATTTTAAACTAAAAGAAGTTGATTAAAAATAAACTTGAAAACTTGTAAAGGAAGATTCATGTAAATAATGTTCTAAAAATCCATTAATGCCATATATGTTAAAAACATTCTTCTCGTACTTTGGCTGGAAAAGTCAAAAAGTACCTCGTACGAAAAACAACAAAATATTCCTTTCATATATTTTACTAAAAACTCACCAAAGGGTAAAATTGGATTTAATGACTTTTATTAGGATATAAATAATATTACATATCGGGGAAACATGGATTTGGATGATAAATATTCCCCAGTAAATTCTGAATTATAAACAATGTCGGATAAAAATTGAGATTTTTGAGATTTTCCCTTACCTTAGGTCTGATTTTCTGCGTAAGTGTCCTAAACTCATGTATAATGATTTAAATAATGTCATTGACTTATTCATGAATCATAATCATTGTTATGATATTGTATATGGTCATATTATTAGCTTCTTATTAGTAATATTTCATTACTACTTGTTGTTCAGGTGTTTATTAATTTTTGTTCTTATACGCGTTTTGTCAAATAAATTATTATTCTTATTTTTAGGTTATAGATACCTCATTTCCGGAATGGTATTAGTGTAATATAAATCATATTTATTCATTAAATTCATTTATATAATCATTATGCAATCAATATCATGTAGAACGAGTCGCATCACATCGTGGAGACGATATTCCGTACGTACACACGAGCGATGATATCATTCCCATGATCATGGAATTTTATTGGAGTGTATTTATACTATTTCAGAATCAATATCACTTTTCAATAATCATATATAGTAATTATTTACACCATTATTTCCATCCAAGTAAGGTGGTGGGGGAAAATAGATTACACCACGGCGTGGAGATGGTATTCTGTACGTAAGCACTCGCGGTGATTTTTTTTACATAGGATGGATATATGGTGAAATAGGGTTGTTTCATACTTATAATAACATATAATTATATTATTGATACTGATGTTATTAATTCATAATGAAACAATTAAATTAGAATAAGTAGAAGAAGAAATAAAGTTGAAAGAATCGGTAACGGACATTACCACTTCTTTGAAGCGCCTCTTCTTAACCTCCTCTTAGGGAACTAAAGATGGTCTTTGAAGAAGACCAGGACATATAAGATGTTTATAGGGAAGTGTAGAGCAGACATTGGCAGGGTTTGGCCGAGCATGAAGGCCTAAAGTGGTGTGAGGAAGAGATGGAGGAGGTTCCCTTTTATATGGGAGGAGAGGGGCACCTTAGGAAAACTTAAAATATTATTTTATTATAAAGTCATATTCATTTTTTAATAGCTTCAATTTGATTTATTTTGAATCTAAGGTTGGTATTGGTCGAAATAGCCTCATCCAATAGAATTTAGACAAGTTTAGGTTTCTATTTTAACCATATCATTTAGATTTAACTTTATGTTAGATAATTTATCCTTTACTGTGTCTTCTTATTTTCTTACACTATAAGGTTAATAAACATATTATAATAAGCCAAACGAACCCCAAGTTGTTTATTATTAATATATATAACATTATATATTTCATTTGGCCTATCCTTAGATTTTTAGGAATAAAATATCAATTAATAATATCATATTTGTTTTAAAAACGATTTTATGTCAATTTTGATACTATTTGGTAATTTATTTCTGTTAAAATCATAACATAATGATTTGTTCGAACAATGTTTATTAAATCAATAAAAATATTTCATATTTACCTATAAAATTAGTGCAATTCATGAAAAGTATCAAATTACATTTATTTGGCTATTTATAATATCAATTATGTTAATATTTCCTTAATAAGGTAATTACTACATCATCATTGTGTCATATATAAATTAAATTATTTAAAGACTAAAAATTATACTTAAAACACCATTATGTATGAAATAATTTTATCTTTCTAATGAATACTTATAGTCCAATTTATCTTATTTATAACCCTATATAAAAAATGTTTTAGTTATTAAACATTGATTTTAACTATTTTAAACCTTCGTTAAATAAATTAATAATAAATGTCCTAATCTAATCCATGTGGACCTAAATGGTCATATTTTATTCCTAAGGTTGTTTCTGGTCGAATTAAACTTATCTAATAGTATTAAGACATGTGTTAGGGTAATAATAATACCATTTTTACCCTTAATTACCCTATTTACTTTTAACCGTGGTAAATAAAAATAAAAAGTTACTATTCACCAAATATTATTTTCATCTCATTGAACCACATTTTAGTCCTTGATATTAACTATGTCTCTCGGATTTTTTAAATTCCACTCATATTAGTGGTAAAATTATGTTTTATGTGAATTTTCAAATTCTCCTAGGGGGTAGGTAAAAAATGATGAAAAGTTCAATAAAATTTTTATATATCTAAAATTATTATAAAATGACTCCAATGAATTAAATTGATCTTATATAGGTATTATTTATCAATTTTGACCTCAAATAAATTAAAATAAAATAAATAATTTTTTAAATAAAAAGTCGGTTTTTAAATAGTAACCCAATGTTTTCACTATTCATCAAATATTGAATGTTTTCAAAAAAATACAAAAATTTTACCCTAGGAAAATTTCGATATTCCGAATCCAAAAATTAATTCCATTTTGAAAGATGAAGTTTACAAAATTTAAAAAATTTGGTATTAATATTTATAACGGCTAGTTTTAATAATATTTTTATAGCATATCGTTGTTTAGTGAAACTCGGTATTGCGTAAAACAGAAGCTAACGAGGAAGGCCTTGGTTGCGTGTAAAGAAAGCCAAGATATTGTTTTGTGTATTGAAAGATTCCTTTGATAATGTATATAACATAAAAACAAAATATTTATCATTAAAAATCTCGGGTGTTACAGATAATGGGTTGGGTAATTTTTCTAATTAACATTTTATTTTCATGATTCACAATTAACCAAAATATAATCTTGTATAAGAAAACATCCAAAATCATAGGTTGATTCATCACTATAAATTAAAAAACCTTGTACAATATTGGATAGCGTTATAACAAGTTCACTGACCACTATTCTATTCAGTTCATTGAAATATTGTTAAAATTATTCAATATAAATGAACTTTTCTACCATCATAGATAACATGTAGAGTTGAAATGATAAAAATAATAAATAATTCACAATTGATAGGTAATTTCAATATAATCCAGGATATCTATAGATCTTAATGAAATAGTGTTGTATATAGCAATGTTGAATGACTTCCAGCATTGATCGATCCACCGATACATTATGTCTTGAGATAATAAGGCCTGTAAACTAATTTTTATATTCCCAAAATTCACATGTGGTAAATTATACATAAAACATCTTCTCCCTTAGGGTCTTCAATTTAATATTATTGTGATATTCATTCTCTTCCTTTGTCATGGAATTCAATCGAATATGGTATATAAGGAATACCAAAAATTGATTAAGGTAATATTAAAATACTATATTAATTAAATCCATGGACACATAGGTGTATTAGTAAGACCAAATAACATCAATATAAATTTATTGTGTCCATATGTAAATTATCTAATGATGAAATATAAATTGTAACATTAAAATCAATATATAATGAATGATTGTAACTAAAGAGTAGGTAAGGTAACATATATGAATAAGGTTCTAAAATATATTATCAATACCAATTTTTTTGTTACACTCAATGTTAAATAACATTCATGTCAGCTATAGTAAATATAATGGGGTTTCCTTAAAATCACATTTCAAATGTGATATTGACATGATTAAATTTCCAGCCATGAAATTTATTTAGTAGTTCACTCTGAACCCCCATTTATATTATTATTATTATTTTGATATTCATGATATTTAAAATCCCTCCAAAAATATTACTTCCCCATTGGAATATAATTCAGTATAAGAGATTATTATAATAAAAATAGACCATATCTCTTATTTTTTGTCAAGAAAATTTCTCCTCCATAAACATATTCTTTCTTCCAAAATTTTTTATCCTTGAATATTTTGAAATCCAAATATGTTTTATTTATTAAGATTTTAATAATTCTATTTAACTATTTTCAAAATGATTATATATTACTCTACTAAAAATATGGATTTAGATAATGTTATTTTAAAATATTATTTACATTCATATCTTTTTACTTCCACTCCACATTTTTGGATATAACATTTTTCATTAAAATGTTCATGTATTGAAATTTATAAATTTGAATAATTTATTTAAAACTCATCCTAAAATCCTCTTATATTTGATATTTAAAAGTGATTTATTATTTATTTATTATTAGGGTTCAATTTTATCATAATAGTGTAAAAAGAATCCTTTTTAACATTTTCCATAATGATTTGTCTGCAATTTATTGCAATAGATGTCTATATGAAAATATAATATATGGATTCATATTTTTTAAAATAAATTTTCATTACTCATATTTAATAAAAAATTTAGAAAAATTGATAAAAAATAGTTATGATTGTTTCTCATTTTTTCCAATGTAAATTTCAATTCTATTAGAAAATATTTTTTTCATATATGTTAAAATACATTAATATTTATAATGGTTTCATGGGAATATAATCTATAAATACCTTCCTATTTATTTTTATGGATGGATTATAATTTTCAAGTATGGATGTTTTATTAAATCTCATTTTTTATTGGTTACTATGTGAATAATTTATTATGATCTTTTTTAGAATCTTATGATAAAAATATGTATAATTCAACATTATAAAATTTAAAGTCCCTATATATCAATACGATGATTTTTTAGAAGCTTTACATATCATGATATAATATTTTTCTAGCCATGTATAGTGACCCCAATACATTTTGATGATTTATGAACCATGTTTCTTGTAATTAGTGTAGAACCAATCACATTTTGGACATTCCCTACAATGCGATGAATATATATGATACGATCATCAAGAAAGTAAATAACTTATCAATGATTATGTATGTTATATAAATTTATTTATCATTTTTATTCCATGTTATTTGTTTAGTTATGAACACTGACAAAGGTTTTCACACTATTATTATTCATGTATTATGTTAGGAAAAATTCATTATGTTGGGAATCTTGTTTTTTGAATTTATTGTTTAAAGAAACGTTTTCCCCCTATTATAATGTTATATTAAATCTTTTCATAATAACAATTCTTGGTGTTGAGATGGCATACAATTCCCTGACCCAATGTTCCTTGAATTAATTTTATAAAAATATTGAAAATATTTTATATCACTAGCACATGATCTATTAATCAAAATGAGGAAACTAATAAATGGAGTCTGATGTCGAAAATATAATACCAAGTATTAATATAGAATGTTATTTTTTTCATTATGCATGACCTAATATGGGAAAACATGGGGGGTTCGAATAAAAAAACAATTGGATGTATATTTTTGTGGCTTAATTAAAAAATTAATTAAATACTTTTTTTTTATTTTACCTAGATAGAAATAATAAAAAAATTATTCATTATGATGGGTACCTAGGAATGGACCCATAAACTAGGGACCATTGAGAGGATATATCTTCCACCCTCCATTGGAAAATCACGATTAGATGACTATAATATATGGATTTAGGTGAATCAAGGCACAACAAATAGAACAACTTCTCTTATTCATTGGCTAGTGCGTTCTTCACGAACGGGTTATCCAAATTGAGGTAGGAATTTTTAATTTATGTATTATAACAGAATTTATTAAATAGGTTTAGTATTATCATCCTTTCTATTTGATATGTTTCAATTTCTAGCCTTTTCATGCATAAGTGTACAAATTTCAAATTTTTGAATCCTTTTTCTGACCATACAAATGCCAATTGAAACCTATTAAAAAATAATTCTTTGAAAAAAATCATTCAATATTTATTTATTGATAGTTTCTACCACAATTTTTTTTTTCATTTTTGGATCTTGGGGTCGTGATTCAACATTTCTAGCCCAGACAAAGCATGATTAAATAACTGGATTCAGGGATGATTTTCATGTGATGAATGGTTTGATGAAATGGGGATGTATTCGAAGAAGTCTTTGGTTGCATATGGTTGATTACTGGATCTAGGATTATAAGAAGTATTTGGAGTGACATAGGAGGTGAAGAATGTGCGTACAAATTTGAATAGGTGACTCAAAAATCTATTTTTCAACCAACAGATGACCAAACATCATGATCGAAGGAATTAACTAATGTGGGTGGGGGGGCGGAGAAGGGATTATACAAGGATTTCATGGATCTAGACCAATAGAAGTTGATTTGGGATTAAAAAAACCAACTATATTCCATTTAGCCCAAAGATCACATGTTTTATATCATATGGCTATGCATGATGGGGTATTATGTGAGTTAAATATCATATGTAAGGATAGAAACCCACATGGTTTGTGAAAATGTACTAGAGACATGGAATGTACATCAATGGTAAATGAACACCATCATGGAAAGGTACAAGTTGTGTAATATCACATGGCCATAGTACATGTATATGGATCGACGGAGATGGTCATGACCCTATTCAGGAGGACACACCTTTTACCAGAGTATAAAATAACAGGAAAGCATAAACAATCATAACCAAGTGATTGGGAGACACCCCAGGTGGCGAAGGAATGTCATGTTGTCCCTCTAACAGACCATGTATGTAACATCCCAGGTAAATAAATAATATTACATTCTAATGTTTATCAATATTTTTGATTAAAATGTTAATACTACTTTAAATGGAATGCTATACTCTATGGCGTACCCAATACGCAACAACGAGTTTCTTTGAAATCTTACGTTGCATAATAATATAATAATATTATAATAGTTAACGCCTAGTCATTGTAATGGAGGGAATGAACAGAAATAACTACAAAATTATTACATATGTTTGTCAAATATTATTACATTTATCCAATAAATATTAGAGGCTTAAAATCTAAATGAATCAAATTTTAAGAATAAATACTTGGATATTTTTAAAAGATTGTTTTACCGCCTTTTGATGGCGAACTTTTTTTGAATCTAACTTTTGACAATTTTATAAGAAATATTTTCCAAAATAAAATTATTATTTATGATTGGGATATTGAAATTTACTTTTGTTAAATAAATGGTCTGTTTCTGATAATGTTCATTCTTTTTAACGAATAGTGAAAAATATTGCATTTTACTTCAAAACTTCTTTTTTATCTAATTTGAATATATGGTTAGATTAAATTTTTAATTGGCTTTGAAGTTTAATTAAAATATATTTTTACAATTTAATTCAATGGTGGTCATTAGAATTAATTTCACTTTGAAAATGGACATAAACAAGTGCCAATCATTTCATAGATATTTATACCAAAAAACCCGATATTTGTTTTGACAACGGGAATTAACTATATGATTTATTAATGAAAAATCTATTTTTTTAATTTCGTAAAATTTAAATCATTTCTAAATTTTAAATATCAAATATAACTTAGTGTAAATTTTGGGTATTTTTCTGATAATGATTTTTTATGAATAGTAAAAAATACAGTTTTTAATTCAAAACTGCCTTTTCATCAAATTTATTTATATATTTAGAATATAATTTTAATTGTTTTTATAGTATAATTGAAATATGTTTTTATCACTTAATACAATGTTGTTCATTGGAAGTAATTTAACTTTTCAATTGGATGTAAAAACAAGTCACTCTTTTGATAAATTTTACTTCTTAAAAACCCGTCTTTTGTTTTGACAACGAGATTTACTTTCTAATTAGTTACTACAATTTATGTGTTTTGAATTTGATGAAATTGACTACATATTTGGAATCATAAGGTCCAAATTATATAATTAAGACTCTTTTGTTTTTCTACATTATGAATAGTAATGATGGTAATTATCTTTAATTATCGTTTTTAATTAAGGGTAATTATCTTTTGAGAGGCATCGACTGGCTCTGGGAGTTCAGTCGATTCCCCGCACTTGAAATAGTGTGGTTGTGGAACCACCCCCCTCTCCCCGAGGTATGATGTGTTTTTCCCTAATGTGATGATTTATTCTCTACTCTGTTACAGACCAAAAAGGAGTGACCTTTGGGTTCGTTGAAAAAGGGGGAGAAAATAGTGATTGTTCAAGGGGGAGATAATGTGGTGATTTGATAAATCATTAATGATATGGGGAGAAGCTGACAGGTGGAGCAGCTAGATAGGGCGAGTTGAAGCTAGTTTAATGTGCTTAGCCAGAGCTTAGCTTGGACAACACATGGAAATAAGGATAAATAGGTTTTGATGATGACAAGGGATGAAGTTGTGACCAGAATGGGGGGAGTGTATAAAATCTGATGATGCTAGCAGTGATCGATGAAAGAATAGATATCACGACAGCTGAGGATCATGATAAAATCAGAAGATTGGTGTTGGAGTGTCATGAAAATATTTCCAAACAAAAATTGGTCTTCCAACATGTCCTTCAACATTTGGTAACAGTTTACTACAAATTGGTATCAGTTTGGTGTCAATAGTGGGAGTTAGAGATGAAGTGATTCATTGATGAACTTTTCATTTACTCATGTTTCTCACGCCGAGCATAGCTCATATGGGCTTAGAGTAGGTGTTGAGTAAATCCTTGATCGCTATCATAATCGCAATGAGGAGAATGGGGGATGAATAATTAAATATGTATCATTCCGTAGAAGAGTTGTCAACCAACCCATAGGGGGAGATTGTGGGGAAAAAATCCCTCAAGGTATCATTGAAGCATTTTGAGGTGATTGTGTTTGTTGAAAAAGTGGACATCTGTGTTGCGACTCTTGACAATGAAAACCATGACATACAAATTTGTTGACAATGGGGGTTTCATGGTGGAATGTCATGTTCGCGCATGTTTGGGAGTTGGTCGCGCAACTGTCTAGGAGGACAGAAGACTTGCGTTCCGAGACTGGGCCACACAGGTGACTTGCGCGCCATCGCGCAGGGTGGTTAATTTTCCTATAAATACTGGACCACCCCTCCTCATTCTTTACCGGAGTTCAACACTTTGAGAAATCATAGCTCCCGTTGCGCAGGTGTGGTGGTCGCGCAAGAGGTGTGTGGGTCGCACAAGTGAAGTTGTGCGCCGGTGGTTGAAGTTGCGCGCCAGTGTGAGAAGATGCACGCCGGTTGGCAGTTGCGCGCCAATATTGGGTTGGGCGTAAAAGGAAGAGAGTCACGCAAGTTTGTATTTGAGGAAGCTTGTGTCGTGCAAGGGTCTTAGGTGGACTTGCATGCCCGTTGTGACTTGCACGTCGATACTTGCGCGCTGAGATAGAATTACGCGCCAAGTAAGGATTATTTCCAGTAGTGATTTTCTGGTTGCAAGGAAGCTGGAAGTTTTCCCGATACCTTCGGTGCAAAGAGATATTCATCTACGGGTGAAATTTGTACTTCAACAGGGAATCTACATAGAGAGGAAGATGCATTCTTTCATGCAAATGAAGAGACCTACAGGTCTATAAAATGTGAGTGGATTCCTTCCAAGAGCAGTGAGCAAAGGAGGAGGAAGAAGGTGATCCTCTCCACTAGCATTGATCTAGAAAGGGAGAAATAGGGAGTGTCCCATGGGAAAGTAGTGATCTGACCCTAAACCTTGTAGAGCCAGTGAGCCTTGGATAGAGTGATTGTGCCCGAACCTTGTAATCCACAGCTAGTGAAGTTTAGTGGAATTTGGTACGACCGAAAACTTATCGGCGTTTCCTCCTTGGACGTAGCCCTTTTGAGTGAACCAAGTAAAATTGTTGTGTCATGTTCATGATTTACTTTCTATTTACTTTGTGCAGCAGGAATGAGAGAGAAGATTGTTTTTCTTAACTGTTAAATAAGATTATAACGGGCGTTAATTTCAAATTATTCAAACCCTAATTCACCCTCCCCCCTCTCAGGGTATTCAGCCTTGTGGACCTAACAACTCAAAACCTGAAAAGATCCTCACTGTGAATTATTCATTTCATTCAATAATAATTAATGTTTAAGGTTGGGTCCTTATAGTTGGTATCATAGGATGGTTTAGATAACTTTAGAGGTTAGAGGGTTAAGTGAAAATTTTTGTATAACCACAATGGTTATTATATTAGATAGATTCATTGTTATTTTTGAAGGCTGGAATGAGTTTGAGATAACTTGGATAATTATATCTTAGTGTTTATCTTCCTCTTTAGTAGATAATGATTTTGTTGATATACTCACACTGACATATCTGGTTTTAGTAAATGGATGGATCTAGCATGCACCAAACTGACAATGGGTTTGAAGGAAACTCTAGTGGTTCTTTGATTAAGAGACTGTATGAAATGGGAGATTCAATGATAAATCTCGTGGTTATTATAAACCAACTATCAGGTGTCAGGATCAACCACTTGAACCTTGGGGAGTTCTCTAATACATCAAGTATGAATGAACCAACTCAACATGGACCTTCAGGTAATAATTATAAAGGTATCCATTATGGTTAATATGATCGTTAATTTTGAGGTAGTTATGGGTTACTATACGTTATGATGGAATATGAACGACATGAGATAAAATTGAAGTTAAATTATTATATGGTTATGTTTGAAGATTTTATCTCTTTTTAGGGAATTTTTTAAGAATTATATAGTTTTGGAAAAAGGACAACACGCAGACTGTGTGACAACCTATCACGTCGGACAAAGCTGCGGCATCGAACTCACAACCAAAGTGAGACTGGTATTTATCGCCTACCAATGGACTACGTGAAGTACCTCGTTAGTTTGACTAATTATTTTTTATAGTTGGATGATTTTATGAATCAATATTAAGTTTATTTTGGGTTATCTATGGAAATTATTAACCTATCATAGAGGATATGTGATTAGGATAATTACTTTTTAGTGTGAGACTCTAAGAGAAACTGATGTTATTTGGAGATAATTGTTAATTTTTACCTTGGGAGACTATGTGATTAAATCATTCAAATATTTGGGTTTCAATCTTAGTTGGGTTTACATTGATGAATTTTATGGATAGATGTTTATTGAATGGTCTTTGTTGAACTTTGGGTTTTGTTTGAAATTTTTTGGAGATTAAGAGTAGTTTTTCTTTTTGTAAAAAAATATTCTTTTTGGGTATTATCTGATCTCGTACTAATCTTTTTGGTTTGGTTTTGGTTGAGATCAAAAGACATGAGAAATATATAGTTCTATTTTGTGGATCAAGAGATTCTCATGAAGTTGATTATAGTACTCTTAATGCGAACATGTCTTTATAAATACTCATCTTTTGGAGAAAATATGAGTTTGATTAAGGAATCTAGTAAAAGGTGAAAGTCTACGTGACAATTAAGTATGTTTCATTATGATTTAGTTAAGCTCAAAAATAAATTCCTCAATGAAGAGTAACTTAAAAAAATGTTGTCTGTTAACTTTTCCTACTGGGGAATCGAATACCGTTTAACCCATCACATGTTTGTGATTTTCTTGTGGTAAACTTTCTCCTAGACATGTTAACTATCACTCTCCATTAGAACATGACCCTTTGTTTTCTCCTCCATATCAATATTTTCATACTTGGAATCCTAGTATGGGTTAACTCGGGTGACCTTTGTACTTCTCTCAATTTCTTTTAATGTGATAGTTTCACTAACTCTTGTTCCGATATGGGAATTTCAATGAAGTTTCCAAGCCCAATTTTGAAATTGTGAGGACATAATTCCCAATAGGGGGGAAGGATGTAACATCCCAAGTAAATAAATAATATTACATTATAATTTTTATCAATATTTTTGAATAAAATGCTAATACTACTTTAAAGGGAATGATATGCTCGATGGCGTACCCAATACGCAACAACGAGTTTCTTTGAAATCTTACGTTGCACACTAATAATATAATAATATTATAATAGTTGAAGCCTATCCGTTGTAATGGAGGGAGTGAACAGAAATAACTATAAAATGATTAACTATTTTTGTCAAATATTTTTTCATTTATCCAATAGATGTTAGAGGCTTAAATTCTAAATGAATCCAATTTTAAGAATAAATACTCTAATATTTTTAAAAGATTGTTTTACCGCCTTTTGATGGTGAACTTTTTTTAAATATATCTTTTGATAATTTAATAAGATCTATTTTTCAAAATAAACTTATTCTTTATGATTGGTATATTGAAATTTTCTTTGGTTAATGTTTTGTTATGTTTCTGACAATGTTCATTCTTTTCAATGAATAGTGAAAAATATTGCATTTTACATCAAAAATTCTTTTTAATATAATTTAAATATATGGTTAGATTATCTTTTTAATTGGTTTTAAAGTTTAATTAGAATACATTTTTACAATTTAATCCAATGGTGGTCATTATAATTAATTTCACTTTGAAAATTGACAAAAACGAGTACCAAACTTTTCATAGATATTGCTTCCAAAAAACCCGCTATTTGTTTTGACAACGGGAATTAACTATATGATTTATTAATTAAACTTATATGTTCTGAATTTGGTAAAATGTACATCATTTCTTATTTTTAAATATCAAATATATCTTACGGTTAATTTTTGGTATTTTTCTGATAATTATTTTTTTATGAATAGTGAAAAATACAGTTTTTAATTCAAAACTGCTTTTTCATCCAATATATTTATATATTTAGATTGTCATTTTAATTTTTTTTAAGTATAATTGAATCATGTCTTTGTCACTTAATAAAATTTTGTTTATTTTATGTAATTTCACTTTTCAATTGGATGCAAAAACAAGACAATCTTTTGATAAATTTTACTTCTTAAAAACCCATCTTTTGTCTTAACAACGATATTTAGTTTTAAATTAATTACTAAAATTCATGTGACTTGAATTTTATGAAATGGATTCCATATTTGTAATTATAAGGTCAAAATTATGTAATTAAGAGTATTTTGT
This sequence comes from Viscum album, assembly GCA_963277665.1. NCBI lineage: Eukaryota > Viridiplantae > Streptophyta > Magnoliopsida > Santalales > Viscaceae > Viscum > Viscum album. The sequence goes on along the minus strand of OY728138.1, from coordinate 1,016,926,591 downwards.
TTTTGGACATTATGAATAGTAATGACGGTATTTATCTTTAATAATCATGTTTAATTAGTAATTGGGTGATTAAGGGTAAGAAAATAATATCATAAAAATATAAAATGACCCCAACATGTGTCCTAATGCTATTGGTGGTGTCATGTCCGACCATGGGATGACTTATTCCAACCTTGGGACCCCATGTAATCACTTTAGTGTAATAGTGACCTTTTATCACATTTGTTTTAGAAAGGAAAATGTAACCAAAGTATATAACACCTAAGTAAAATAATTTTAATTTTGTCTACATAAACTATATCATAGAATATAAATAGTAATTATAAATCTAATAATATTTCCAACATCAAGATATTTTTTTTATAATTTTTAGACATTAAATATATTATTTTATTTATGACACCGTGATGATGCGGTGATTGCCTCATAAATGAATGATTTAAATAAAATGAGATGATAGGGTGAAATATAAGTCTTACACTTGTCACAATGCTATTTTATGGGTCGATTTAGAAAACTTATCACCTTAGCCTCGAAATATATCCTTTTTGGACTATAAAATACCGAAAATCAATTTATAATAAAGTAATATTTTATAACATTCCAAGAGTGTCCCTCCTCTTCTCTTATAAAAGGCTCCCACCTCTACCACCTTACCCACACCTATCAAGCATTTGACTCGGCCAAAACCTACCAATTTCATCCCTACACATCCCTATATTCATCATTTATGCCTTACCTTTGGCAGAATGATCTTCAAGAAACCCTTTTGGTTCAAACCAAGAGGAGTTACCTGATTTAAAGGCAATGTCTTCACTTGTGTTATTTTGTTTTATTTTTCTTCTCCCAACCCCTAAACACTTTTTATTCCTTTATTTTGTAACAAAACTGGTATCTTCAATATACTAGGATGTTTTTATGTGATGGATTCAAGCTACACTTACACACTCCTCCGTCTAATGGTTAAAGAACATACTGTTTCTGTGGATGGCGAATTACTGCCTCACGAAACGATGATTGTTCAATCTTCTCTTAAAACCTTTCATGGTGGCCATTATGATGTCACTGTATTTTATATTTGATATATATGGTATTTATGTTTTCCATATGCTTTTGTATTTTATATTTAAAACATACCTTTATGCTTTTCATGTTGTGAAAATGTGATAATTTCATACGAGGAAGTGTGGACTACCGCCACCTCAGGTGATGTGACTCGTTCATGCGATACATGGAATGTATAAAGAATAAAATTAATTAACTTATGTGACCTATAAAACATTTATATTATACTGGAATTAATATATATATATACATCTCAATTATTTTTAGTTCCATTAATATGTCAAAGAAATGAATGTAGTGTTCATGCGTACGTACGACCTACCATCCCCATGAATGGTGCATTTCATTTCTTTTTATCACCAAATGTTATGGAATAGTATAAATTAATATTTAATGGATATATATGACATTTAAGTCATTAATACTATTCTGTAGATGATTTAATTATAACTACATGGACAATCATTTTCAAACAAGTTCATTTTTGACTCATGTACCAAACATCGACAAAAACATCTGATATGAACTCACAATATTAACCAATTATTATAACATTATAATATGTGATATGAACTGAATAATAATATATAAAGGAGGACCTTAAGCAATTATAAATTGACCAAATTTTATTATTCAGGAATATAAAGAAACGAACAAGACAAGTCGGACTTGAGGTAAGGGATCCTACCTCTCTCTTTATTTTTTAGTACTATTTTTATGTAACTTAATTTAAGCTCCTATTTCTTAAGTTGGGGGATGTTATTTTATATTACTATTTCTGTACAATTTATGTTAATATGATGAGATGTCCTATTTTATCTCATCAATCCATTTTTGGATGTTTTATGTGGCGCCGTTAGGCTGCCGAATTTTCATAAGGGGACTTTCATCTGACTTTTTATTCCCGTGAGATTCATGCAACATTGGCCACTATTTCCTTTTGTGTGGTGTATTTACTGCGCATTATTTTAATTTTTTATAATATAATCTCATTTATGGGTAGTTACATCTTCATTGTATGAACCTTCTTTCATGGGGTGTATATTTCGAAAGTTTCCCAAATCGGTAAGGGAACCTTTCACACTTCTCTTTTAAGAAGACTTATTTTGTTATGTCCATTAATTTACATATTTTAATGTTGGATATGTTATTATATATCCTTATTGATCTATTTTTATGTCCAACTGATGATATAACATTTTCTCTCTCATCAACTAATTTTATGAATTTTAAAGTGACGCCCTTAGGCTGTCGAATTTTACCAAGGGAACTTTTTAGCCCAATTTCAATTTCTTTGGGTTCAACATGTAGTTATTGAATATGTCATTATTGGAATATGTGTGAATGACCTTTTATTGTTTTACACTTATTATCCAGTTATATTGGGTGTATTTATATTTTTCCCACATAATTTTGAGATTGATTTATCCATAATTTAAGGATACATTCTTTATAAGGGATTTCATCTCATTTTACATTGAGACTTCATTGTTTTTAGGAACCAATTCACTCTTATATGGTGTATATACTGTCCTTTTGAATATTATATCATGAATACATTTATTCTCATGATATTATAATGTTCTGATTAAATTTTATTCCTCAATTATTGTGTTCAAGTGTCTCTCATTTTGTTAAAAACCCTTTAACTAAAATATCGTTTTAAATGTTATAATAATTTATACATATAAATATTTTTCATTAATATCCATTTTTTCAAAATGGTTTTAAGTATTTATTTATATGGATATTAATGGTTTAAAATTTTAAAATAATCAATGTGGTATGTGACACTTTGATTCAAAAATATCTTTATTAAATGTTTTAAATTGTTTTGAAAATGGTTTTTCAAATAGATTTATTGTTTCAATATCATAAAATGTTATATTTTTATTTCAATGTGGGAATGTTATGTTTCATTTATGCATGTTTTGTGTCATACGATTATGTTATGGTTCTTGGGAATTGTTTATGAAGACAGGTGGTTCCGTGATAAACTAAGGGTGGGTGAGCCCGATATAGCTCTCCAATGCATTAGGTAACGTGAAGGATTTAAATTCTAAGGTTTATCTGAAGAGATGTAGGGAATATATTGTGATGGGAATTCCAAATGTAACCATGAGGGTTACTCCCTATGTAAGAATGTTATGAATTCCTTAAGTTACCTTTATGACTTATGATTTCTATTGAGTTATGCATAAATCTTATGATTTCATGAGGTATGTAAAATTGCTTATGTTTTATGAGTAAAGTATAATTTCATTGATTATTATGTATACATGGACTAATGTTTTCCTTCCGTACTGTTATAACCATTATTGATCATTTTATGCTCATCCCATGTTTTTGAAATGTTTTCACAGGATAAAGAGTTGAATAGGGTCAAGGATGGGATCACGGAAATGTCAGGCTGTCTAAAACAAGGAACTAGACATGACTCTTTTGTTCATGAGTTTTTATTTTTGTTAAAAAATGGAAGCTGAGTAGATGCGTCTACTTCGTAATCTTTGAGATGTAATAGTTTTGTTCTAATTATCTAAAACTCTAAACCTGAAAAGATCCTCAATGTGAATTATTCATTTAAATCAATAATAAGTAATGTTTAAGGCCAGGTCCTTATAATGTAGGGTTACGTGGGTGGAGATCCGTGTACTATCAAGGAGACATCTAGATAGAAGAGTGGTACTACATATAGTGTGGGTTCCCTTACATGTCGTGTATCCCTTCTTACTTATTGAAAAACATTTTGTCTATCATATCTCTTTCATTTGGACTTCGATTTTTTCCCACAGGTAGTCTATCCTAATTGTTTTTTCATAAAAAATCTGATGTTGTAATTGTTAGTGGGTTGTGATATATGATATGATATGTTCCATGTGTGATGATTCTTTAGGAGGTTCTTGATGATTGTAGTGATCAGATCGGATAATTTTAGTTGTACCTCCTAATAAACTATGATTTGGGTCCTCTATCAACTAAGTCATACATTGCAATAGAATTAAAATTTGGATCATCTATCAAAAAAGTAGTGCCACCTATAGAATTAGGGTTTGAGTCCATAATATTCTAAGTGGTACTCCCCCAAAATATTAAGGGTGAAGTCCAAAATGTACTATGTTGTAGCCCCTATGAAATTAGGTTACATTTCCTCTATCTACTGTGTGGTACCCCCATTGTCATTACAGTGAGGGTCCCTAACAACTAATTCATACTACCCCGATATATGGTGTTAATGTGAGGGTACTCTATCTAAAGATATGTGACCCCATATGGAATTATGTTGTAGTTACTCTATCTACATATTGGTACACCCTACAGTGTTATATTGAACGTACTCTAACTACTATATGGTACGCCTGATGGTGTTAGAGTGTGGATCTTCTAGCTTCTATGTAGTACCCCCTATCTGCTCGGGCGTGGGTTCTCTATATGAGGGTCCTCTTGGTATGGGTTTTTCTATAGAGATCGTATTTCTCTCTCATTTTTTCATTCTTTTGATAATTTGTTATTTTTTATCCATGTCATTATATTTTATTAATATTTTTTTGGGCTGATCTCTTTATTCCTATCATGTCTCTTACTTCCCCCCCTTCAACTATTGGGGTGTCCAATTGTGTGTTTATATAATCGACCAGGCATAATATTTTCCCACACATTTCTTATCTTATGAAAATGACCAAAATGTAGACGTCTAATATAGAGGAGCATAGGGAAACCTAATTTATTTAGCTGCATATGGTGGTCGGATCATGGAGAATCAAATCTCATCTCTCATATCACGATAACATTTTCACGAAATTTATGGTTGTGACATCTTTTTGGTTGGGTGTGTGTTTTTTCCATTTTTTATTTTTAGTTTATAGTAGTATTCCCTTGTACTCATTATAGATTTCACAAGTATGGTTTACTCTATTAATGTTTCATCATGTTATTATTCATCTTCATTTATACATGGAGATGGTTGATTGTTTATATAAAAGATCATTTTGAAAAGGCATCCAATATTATTTATGCCTTTCAGTACATTTCACCTCCCCTTGGACTTTAGAGGCAACCTTGGGGAATTTTTGTCTCGAACCCCATTGGGTCGAATTGTGAAAAATTGGTATTATAATAGCTCATTCTATGTGAGGTGTTTTGAGTAGTCCCCTTGTGAGGATTTTAATTTTCTACGATAATAGTGTGTAGGTGGATTTAGTATGGTATTTATGAAAGGGGATATAGTTTTTGTATGGTAGCTAACATATCCATTCACTAGGACATTGACAACCTACCTTTCAATATTGCTAACGAGGTCATTGGTTACATTGATCAATAGTACAAGAGTCATATATTATTGAGTCTATTGATTTTACTTATTGATTCATCTCCCCATTATATATATATGTTCATCTGATCGTGGTACATTTCGATTAAATTTTTAGGATTTCTCTATGATCCCAGCTAGTCATGTTACCGATTCTAGATTTTGTTAAGTGTCTGATGGGTGATAAATCCTCAGTTCTGGGATAATCTAAAAATTTCTTTTCATCAGATGGACAAATAACATCAAACCCACCTATCTATAACCAAATCATACTAGTAGAGAATGATGATGATGCGTATAGGCGTATTTCACTCATCAACCTCTTGTTCTAAAGGCATCTATGGCATGATGGTGAATTATATAAATATGATATGGAGGATTTTCTATAGTCGATGATCATTTTTTTTGGCTTATCTGAACACATAATGATATGGTGGTTGCACTAAAATCTAGGAATTTTTATATAGTAGCTGGGCACTAGTGGATTGTAGTTATGAAGATTCCTGATGAGTCTATACTCTCACGGACCTATAACTAGAATCTATTCTATGATATGTTCTTCTACTCTAGTTTGTGATCAGTTTAGATTCAAAATATTGTACAACTAATGTTTGGAGGGGTGATAGTGGTTTATTATGATCTGAGGTTTACCCACCATATTTTTCAATCCATCGACGTGATTTGTGATAAATACTTATATTTATGGGTATTAGAGTAGTGTATCGGCAGAGATATTCATGTCGAGGGTTATATCATGTGCATTCCCACATATGTCGGGGTGTTAGTGTGGGACCTAGTGATATAGAACTTCTTTTCCATGGGAGTGCAAAAACCTAGAGCTGGTAGTAGTTATTATATCTTCAAGTCATCTTTTAACACAAGAAAGTTCTATTTGGTAGGATATCAATGAATGAAATCTCATAAATATAAGACTTATGCAAGTGGTCATGAAGTAATAAGCCCACATAGGGAACCATGGAATCGTGGGTAGGGGAAGTGCTATCAATGTTACCTGCAACGTAAATTAGCACATGATTTTTGGAATATATATACTATAGAGTGAAGTTATATAATGAATGTTCCACCACTGAAGAGGGAACACCATGATCAGAGATCTACTAAGAAAGGGTAGGGAGGACCCCAAGGAGTAAGATATGGAAGAGGGGAAGGCGGAACTCTAGGAGGAGGAGATGTGGGTGGTAGATGATTCTATGATAACTTCCATCTACAACCACTATGTGGCCCAATACTAAATCATGGGGTGGGTGGTTAGGTTTATACACAACTACAGGCTACGGAAGAGTATGAACCCACTACATACAACATGATGAGTGGTACAACATGTGTTTATTCTACTCTTTATTCAATTCCGATAGACACATGTGGAAGTCATTATTTCATATTTTCACTCCTGATGTGACATACAGAGCTCCCATTTATTTCTTTTTTCCAAAAAAAATCATTAAGGATTATATGGTAAATTATTATTCCATTTGTTTTATCTACCAGCAGTATGAGAAATTTCTTTGTTAAGAAATGTTCTAGTGGGACCTTTTTCTCATCATGATGGAACCCATATGATTTCATCTTTGGTATGGATAATTTTATGATCCCATATTGATTATTATCAAATCTTATTCAAATTCCATTTAATTGAAAGAATTATATTCTTCTATGTATGTGACTGAGTTCTAATGACATGATGAGTGGTTTTTGTTTACAAGAGTTCTCAACCCATTACCAACCAGTAGGTTATTGTATCCCTTAGTGTAGTAGGATCATCAGGCATCTGGATTAATTTAGTTTTAGAGTATTCTATGGGGATACTCTTTGAGGATGTTTCAAGCCTTCCTTTGAGGAAGGATATAGACGTTTTCATTTTCAAATACACATATACCATTGTGATATATTATGCATCATATCATATGGCCCATGACGAGCTATGGTAGTTGTGGTTGCAATTAGAGGACTTTCGAGAATAATGTTTTATCAAATATATTGCACCCCCAAGGGTAGATTGATTGATATTCATGAAAATCATGAATGAGATCATACAATATTTCCAGGATAATAATTTCATAATCCAAGCCATGATAAAGAAAATGTACCCATTTACAAGTATTTGTGACCTCTTTCATTAGTTTTCATGTGAGATATGGTTCTTGAAGAACAATATTAATTCCAACTACCAACAATTGGGAGGTCATGAGGTTGATATTATGATGATGGAATTACGATGTCTCTATAGACACTATGAATTCACAATGACCTCCATTAGTGTAATGAAATACTCTAATGTGTTTATTTATTTGATGAAAAGGATCTTTAAACTTTACATAGACCATTTTTTTTCTTCACAGATGACATACTTATATACTGTATTTTAGAGGAGGATCATGGATATCACTTGAGGAGGGTTCATGATATTATTGGGGATGAAAATATTTACGGTATGCTCTCAAAATTTCAGTTCATGAATCACATGGGACACTTTGTGAGTCATTTCATTTCTAATCCTGGTATAGTTGTAGCACATTAAAATATTGACTCAATATTCCCTTGAGATCCACCCAAGATTTCATTATAGGTGGAATGTTTTCATGGATTTGTGGGGTACTAAAATATGATTGTGGAAATATTCTATGGGATTATAGTCCCTTTGACACCCCTAAATCCTAAAGGAAATCCATTTTCCTAGTACGATCAATTGAAATGGGCCTTTAAGGATTTCAATACGAGGCTATTGGGTGATCAAGATTTGAGAATACTAAAGGATGGAATGGAGAACATAGTGTATTATGAAACCTCAAGTTCTAGGCTTAGCTACGTGATGATGAAAAGATAGGAAGTTATCACATATAAGATAAGGTAGTTGAGACTACATTTGAAGAAATATGGAACCCATGACCAAGATATGGAAGCGGTATTATTCTCTCTAAGGATGTGGATGCACTATAATTTTAGAGAGATATTTTTTGATTACTCAGTACATTATTTCCTCGTGCATATGTATTCACACAGATAAACTTGAACCTAAAGAAGATGAACTTGTTAGAGTTCTTGTTTTCCTATGAATTTAATATATTCTATAATATAGGGAATGGAAACATTGTACCATATTACATTACCATTAATTATTAAGTATTGTTTCCTAGGATTCCTCTAAGATGTTGGATTTTCTAGTGATGACACTAGTTGAGTAATAGGGTGCATCATTTCATTAGTCAGTCGAATTGAAACCTTCACTCATTTATCATATGAGAGAGTCACAGTTGGGAGATGTTGACTATAATTAATTTCATGACAAAATATCCTCAGGAGATTCACTCAATGGATTTTATGAATGATGAAATCATGTCATTCCTTTATAGTGATGGATGGAATTCCTAGTCATTTCTCGGGATGTGGTGGTGGTATATTTTCAAAAATTTCATTTGGTTGTACATACCATTAAGGGTTAGGTATATAGAGACCTTCAACAATAGTTTTGTTAGGCGGGTCTGACTTGGTGCATTTTTGAGATCAATCACAGTGCCTCCCATATAAGTAGGTTAATGATCAACACAAGGTTTTGATAGGTTTCTTCGAGCCCATTGAGGTTCCATTGTAAAAATGGTATGAAATATTCATGGACATTGTCATAGTTCTTCTACATATAGTGATATACTTTGATTCTATCAGGGTGATAGTTTATCAACTAACAAAGTCGGAATTCTTCCTTACTATCTGTGAGCATATTTTTGTGGACAGTTTGGTGCAATTGTATATATGGAATATAATTCTCTTTCATGGAAAACCCGTGTTTATTTTATCCAACCGTGAAATGTGGTTAAATTATCTATTGTGGATAGCCCTGTAGTGGGAATTTGGAACCCATATGAGGATGAGGACAACTTTCTACCCCAATAAATATGCTAAGACTGAGCACAAAATCGAGATCATTTAAGATATGTTGATGGATTTCATGTTAGAATTCATTGAGAGTCTAGAGGATCAATTTCTATTATTCTAGTTTGCATACAGCAATAGGTAAACCCTTAATATCAGAATAGTTAAATATATGGAACTGTACGAGATTCTCAATAGGTTACCCTTTTATCAGACATATATTAGTGAGGATTTTTTTTTGTATTTTATGAGGAATTTAAGTTGACAAAAAAAGATATTTGAGGTAATCGATGTGTGTATGATTGAAGAATAGAGTTGGAAGATCTCTTATGTACATCAATTTCATATTCCCTAGGAATTATATTATGGTCATAATGTTTTCCTTACAGTATCCTTATAAAAAAACATCTTTCCTTGGATTCCCCATAGCGGTAACTCGAGATGGTGGGACAAAAGAACATAAGAATGGATCCCCAAAAACTAAGGGATACCAACTAGTATCATGGTCATAGATTATATTGATGGGGACACTATTTTCTCATAAATCTATGTGGAGTGCAACAATATAAGAGAACTATAAAATTATTGAAATAAGTAAAAATAAATAATATAATAATTGGAATAGTGAATATCCATTTCCAAATCATGATATAACAGATTCATAGTAGTAAAATAGTAAACATAATAAATCATCTAGGAAAAATATACAAGATGAAGTTGACTAAAAAATTGAATATATAAATTATGATAATGATCATGTAGCTATAAAAACGAGTACACCAATGAAACATGTGATACCTGAATATACCACCTGATATAAAAATAAAATAGGCTCAAAAATAGCTATTACTATTGTCACAAAAACACACAGAGTCCTCTTCCCATGTACTACATCTTAGAACTGTCAATCAAACATCAGAAGTTGGTCACATTCAATTATTGATACCTACCATCATTAATTCTTCTTTGGTACCATGATATTCCCAAGAAGTGTGTGAGATATAATTAGTAGGCCACAAATAATGTTTTCAAGATCAATCCATTTAATGAATATAAAATGAGTAGTGTGCCAATAATATTTCAAAAAGTAATTAAATAAATTAACACATCAGATAGATCTCCACATTGGGCACCTATCCATTGTTACCATATTCATCCAAAGATTGTTGATTCTGAACTAAGTAAAATTCTTATAGAAGAAATATGGATAATGTGATCATAATAATTAACTTTTAATAGTTGGATCATCCCCATTAATGATATTTATATTGGAAGACATTTCCTTTGAAGATATAATGACAAATTCATTTTTTAAAATAAAAATTTCAATAATGAAAAAATTATTAGTTGTACTGTAATCCTGTCTATGGTTTCCCAAAACGGATCCCATGTACTTGTCTATAAGCACTATATAAAAATAAAATTATTTGAATGTATTTACAAGGTGGCCCATGAGGAGATCCCACGTATCAGTCCTGATATGGATTGAAAGAAAACCAAAGAAACATTTTAGTATTAACCTGCTATCCCATATAGAGGTGTGAGTCTCTCTCATGGAATGATAGAATATTATCACCACTAAGACATTCTATATGATCCCCCTTTAGGAAGTAATATCTCGCTTCTAAAGGTAGAGTAAAAATGCATGGTGATACCATCCCAGACCTTTCTAGAATCTCCCCCGAGATATGTAAAATTAATTATAAAATTATAACTATAAGGCGTGATGAGCCCATCCAAGGTTTACTTATGTGAGTACCCTTTTTCACCCTCATCGAATTTTAAGGGTGTGATTTGGATATACAAAACATAAAATTTAGCAATGATATCATTTAAAACATGATTAACAGTTAACCATTTCATTTGATTGGGAATCTAATTATGAAATATAGAAAAGAATATGAAAATGTGTCATAAATAATAAGGATTACGTTTTAAGGGCATGAATACATTTCCCTCTATATTCAATTTAGGTAAAAAATTAATATTAATCCATGTAACTCCTCAAAGGTGATTTAACCAACTTGGAAATAAGGTAAAAAAGTCCAAAACTGTATCACCCACCAAAAGATACTTTCTAGGTCAATGTGATTAAATTAAAGGTGATTCACCACTCCAAAGAGTAATAATGATCATGGTAATACCATCAATTTGGTCTAATAAAAATTTACAGGTGTTGTTTGGAATGTTATGGAGAACAAAACAATGAATAAAGTTATAAATATGGTGAAACATGGGAAAATGAATCTAGAAAACCATCTTTAGGTTTTTAGTAATTTCTTCATATGAAATCAGACATAGAATCAATGTACATTGACATATATTAGAAAAATCACAAAATTCTAGGAAAATGGGTAATAATAGCTCTCACTAAAATAGTGAAACTGAGGAGAAGACAACATTTAAAAAAAATAAGGGGATTATAGAGATTACTTTTTCTTTACAATGAAATCGACAATGAAATAATCATATAATGCATGAGGGAGAGAGAAAACTACAAAGGAGGAAGAGGGTGAGAGATTAGGTGATTTATTTATATTGGAACAAAGTATAAGATGATGAAATTCTTGGATAAAAAATCAACTGAAAAGGGTAATTTTATAATCATTTACCGAGTTCCATGTCTTGGAGACATGTTAAGACAATCCAAGTGCCAATTGTCCACCCCACACTACCTATGGAAGGAACTACATGGGAGAGGTGAAAAATTTGGCTAAACATGCACAAGTCGTGTAAATATTAATATAAAAACCTAACTAAAAATGGAATAGGTTTGTGTCTCGGCAGTCATGATTTAAAAATCATTGTGGCCCCAAAATCCATTTTTTCACACTCCAACATGGTTTTGGAAATTCTGTGGCTAGTGCTACGTAGTTTCTCCTAATCGTGTAGCATACTTTGTTTATTCATGTTTCAAGGATCTGTGTTCCAAACAATCAATGGACACCACTATGAAATCCATGAATCCCTTATGTAATTTTAAATGGGAAAAACCATGAAATTAATTCTAAAATATAATGAACCATACCATTGAGAAATATAAATTCGTTATAACCCTCCATCTTATTAAGGAAATTCATCACCGTGTTTAACTTTTGAGGATAAAAAACATCATATTGGAAAATTTTTGGCCACTACACATGTACATTGGCCTCCATATCCCAGTGTTCATCTTGTATACAGTTGTGATTCCACGCCATCTATCCTGGTGGAATGTACATTCCATAGATATCCTTCATCTTCTAATAATTAATATGTCACTAATTATTCTTGAAAGATAAATCCACATCCATCACAATATACTTAGGGTCAAACAAATAATGTTTAATTTATATGATTCTAATGAAGCTATGATATGTGGAATATTATGTCCATGGCATGGTAAATTTGAGGTAACTATATCTAATAGGCCACAATCTCAACTATATCCACTATCTCTAAAGTCCCAATATATTATGCCAATAACATTCCATGTCTCTGAATTCCTCTTTTACCCAATCTTGGTGACACTCGCATAAATAATTGATCCCCAACCTCTGGCATTATAAGTCAACAATGATGATTAATATATGATTTTTTACTAGAGTGAGAAGTATCGATTTTATTTTGAATCAGATAAACTTTTTATAAAGTATCCTAAATGAGATGAGGACCTAGTAGCACTACCTCACCTACCTCTATCAAACACAATGGTGTACAGAATGACCTATATTAATGGGTCTCTTATGTTTCAATATAAATTATTGGATGAAACAAATGGTTATAGGGAAACTCTAATAGAATTATGGGTTTCTCCCGTGAACATATGAAGTATAGGATACATGCATGAATCATATAATCAAGAACTTGTACCATCAAATCAAAGTACTTATCATTCTGATGGGTATATCATGTACACAAGAAAACAAGTGAACTCGGTTCCTTATACAATCCTCTCATGATGAATGAGGTATACTGGGCATCTCAGTATACTATGATAGAATGGGGAACACTATAAAGAAAAACTATCTCCTAGACATAAAATCCCACATATAATGAACTTAAAAGGTCTTCTAGATCGGAAGGAACTTTAATACATTGATCAACCTATTAATGATCATTAATACTGTATCTCATACTCTGGTGGATCTCGAAAAACCAGTCTTGAAATGAAAAGGTCATTCCATTTATACTCCGGGATGTATTAGGATGTGGAAGCCCATTTGGATGATACTTCTTATCCTTCACTCGATAATGGGTAGAGAACCGAGGGATGAAACCTAAAATATTACTCTTAAAACCCGAAAAAAATGCCGATGAGAAATGTCTAGGTACATATTAGTAAGCATAGGGTAAACATCCCATATAGTATCTTGAGATTCCTAAATCAAGTATTCTGTATATTATAAGGTACCCAATTATGCCCTTTGTAGAGTAGGATCTCATTCTCATCCAAAACCCAACTCGGTGGTCGGTTCTCACTAGAAACACATTCCCTTAGGATGATTCCCCCATAATATAAAATTTTACTCATCTTCACCCTCTCCCTAAGAGAGTATTTCATTGAGATAACTACCAGAAAAGGCTATCCATTCTATTCATGTACTAACATGTTCATCTCAGAGTACAAACCCATCAAATTTCACTCACTTATGGCCTCTAGGATAGCATTTTTATGAGTCTTATGTCTAAAGGATTACTCTATGGAATTACCCTTCCTGAGTGTATAAAAAACATCAAATCGAATGATTACATGTATTCCACACACCTGAACAACCTCATATTCGTGAAAAACTATGTGGAGATGTATTGGAGAAATTTATGGTCCATGTAAATGGAAAAGCACTCATCAAAATAATTTTTACTCCACAAGTGTACAAAATGAATGGAAACTAAAAAAGTAAGAAATTGAGCTTGATAGACAATGCTATATACCTTTGATAAAAGATGGAACATTACAAAGACTAGGATTTTCGATATTTGATCAGAGAGTAAATCTATCCCCTAGGTTAATTGTGATATTCAATATCTTGTAGTGGTTTTTTGAGGTTTATTATCACCTCCCCATTAACCCATAGTTTGAATGGATGCATGGTGTCTTTCATGTGTCAAAACTGAGGAGATACAATAATGACCCCAAACATGTTATTGACTGGGGAGGGAACGACATTAAGGATGAAGTCCCTTTTTCAATGCACCTAGAGGTGATACAATAACAGTATGAGAGGACAATGTGTGAATGGAAAATCACCTAGGAATGTTTTCTTTTTCCACATGTGAATGTGAATGAGCAATATTTGGGGAAGGAGAGTAAGATTCATGCACAATATTATGATTTGTTTTGTTTATTTTTTTATTTCTTGGGGATGAAAATCATAATGTAAGGAATGATTTAGAGAAACTTTTCCATTTTATGAATTTATAATATATTTAGAAATATTTTTGGATCCAAATGGTGAGAAATCATTTAATTCCAAGAACTGATGTTTTCAAAAATAATGTTCTAAAAATATAAAAACAATGTTATTACACAGACCCACACATACATGGTTTCTTGTTGAAAATGTGATAAATCTTATAGAGTCTTGGATCTAAATTATGAGACCAATTTTTAACATGGAACATTCGGTTTACCCTATACATGTTCTAAAATTGGAATGATATGGGTGTTCAGATAAAATAGTCCCGAATGGTATGTTAATTGTTTTAATTAAAAAATTAAATTAATTAAATATTTATATGACCTAAACATAAATACTCTTAAAATTATTAATTTCAAAATATCTACATGGTTATCTATATAATTCTAGGAACATTTATAGGAGAAAACTTCCTCCCACCATTTTAAAATTGATATCATATGATGATTATGCTCCATGTCTAGTAAAATTGAGGAACAGTGGTCATAAAGACTTATCATATTCATTGAAGAGAATAGAATTCATCAAAAACAAAAAAAATAAAAAATGAAGATTGAATTATAAATTATTGGAATCTAAGAAAATTTATTAAATAGATTTAATATTATGACCCTTTCACTTTGATATTCATCAACAAGAAAACTTTACATAGAACCCTTGTAATGATTATAAATTGTATATTCATTTTCCTTACCTTAGGATTCTCAAATCGTATCTGTTGGAAAAAATACTTATATAGATATTTTTGAAATCTATTCTTTGTTATTTTATCCCACCGTTATTTTTTAGTAACTTTTTCAGTATCGGGCCACGATTTGACATTACTATAAGAGACCAAGTGTGACAAACCCACAGATTTGTGGTGGAATTGTGTAAGATGAATGGTTAGATGAATCATAAATAGATTTAAAGGATTTTTGTGTTATGATTTATTTATTCATTGATCTGGGACATGAAGTTGTATTTTTCCTCATATGAAAGTAGAATTAGGTGCATACTTATTTAAATGGGTGGATAAAAATTCCATTTTTGGACAATGGACCATTGAAAATGATGAACAATGTCTTACACAACGATTTTGGGCATCATTGAAGTAGGATTTGACAATGTGGGCCTGGTTCTAGAACAAAAGAATCTGATCTCATATTCAACAAAACTACAAGGAATTCAAGTTATTTTGAATAGAACACAACATGTAGCTTACACATTCATCAAAAATGGTTTCAGATGAGTAATTTATCACACATCTTATTGGAGACAGACATGCCATGTGACTCATTACTAGTTAGACAACATTCACTCATGGAGTATACAAACATGGGCATGTCTAGGTTCATGTATTTTACTAGGAAAAGACTAGTTCATACAAACACAAACCAATGGACACAAATAGAACCCAGTGTAAAAGGAAACCACAATTGCTGGAGTATACAGACAAAGGAAAGCACAAAAAGACATGGATGGGAGAATGAGAAGGACCCTAGATTGGGGGTGAAATTCATGTAGACCACATACATGATTTGTATGGATAAACATGTGTTGAGTCATGTACCAATAGGTACATGGGCTGGAATCGGTGCACGAACACATGTCTTGTGGGTCCCCTGACCTTTAAAGTCCCCATTTTCCCTTACTGAGGAACATTATATCTATTATATCTCATTTTTTTGTACTCAGTTTTTTACTAGTGAGTAGTTATCCCATTTTTTTCTATTTAAAAAAATATTCAATCATTCATAGAAGTTGTTGAGTTATGAAACAAGATGTTTTGGTTGTGACCCTCCATTAGGCAGTGCTTGATGACAAAAATGAGTAGGAAAGATCATTACAATTATACCCCCTGAGAAGCTAGGTAACATGTCCTATATTTACTTAATGGAAAACCTTATATCATTATAGTAAGGGAATTATATATATAGGTACCTTAATTATGTAATTGTGTGGTTTCTATATCTATTAAGTTGTACCCCTATGGCTTTAGAGTGAAATTCCTATATATTATTAGTGAAACCCTCTATTGAATTAGGGTGAGTGTCCTATATCAACTATGTGGTACCCCTTATAACATAAGGGTAGAGGTCCTCTATATACTATGCAGTACCACCTATGGAGTTAGGTTGAAACACTTACATCGTCTGTGTGGTAAAAGAATTAGGGTATGCATCCTAATCTATTGAGTGCTACCCCCAGGGAAGTTATTTTTTGGTTCATCTATATACCAAGTGACCCCTTTTAGTGTTAGGCTTTGGGTCCTATATAAAGTTATTAGTAATCCATAAGGTATCAGTGTGCGGGTCCTCCACACGATGAGTGGTACACCCTAATGGACAAGGGCGTGACTCTTTCTTATGCTGAGTGGTACCCCTGACATACAAGGGTGAAATTACCCTATATACCGAGTGGTGATCCTTATCAGATTGGACTCAATACATATAACTTGATATTTTGGCTCCCATGACTATGAAATAACTAGTGAGGTATGCCGACACAAGGAGACATCTTATGGGTATACACGTCAGGTTATATGTATCATTGATTCACCTTTTTAAAACTAATGGATCTCTTTTATAAGGATGGGATGTGAGATGATTATCCCCATTCAATATCATATTGGAGTAATTTTTTTGAATACATTTATTTGTGTTTCCAGGATGTTGGGAATTTTGATTCTTTCATTGGGTTGATCTGCTTATTCATATCATGTCTCTTATTTCACACCTTTAGTTTTTTGGGTGTCTTACTGGGTATGTATATAGTCACCCATGCATGTTATTTTTATAAACGTGTCATATATTATAATGATTAGGGAAAGGTCGATGACGATTATATATATGCATAGAGATATTTAGTGCATTTGACTATTTATATAGGAAAAATCATTGAGATTAAATGATGGTATTTCTTATCACTTTACATTTTTTATCATTTTTTCACGTTGGTAAATCATTCACACTGGGTTTGTATTTGTACCCTTTTTTCTTTATAGATTACATTTTGATACCCTTGTACTCTCTAGAGGGTTTACATGCATGGTTTATTTTCTATATGTTGAATGTTTTTATTATTCCTCTCCACTTATGCATGGATATTGTTGTGTTTGTGTGTAAAGGTACATTAGGATAATAATTTACATATTAGTTATACCTTTTGTCACTTGTCACAACCCCTGTAATTAGGAGACGGGTCTGGGGTTGTTGCAGATCTAGTCCTATTAGGTCATACCATGACATATTTTTTGTTGTGTGTGATAATAACTTATTATTATATCAAAATTTATTATGTTTTCACACCCTTATTCTATTATTATTATTATTATCATTTATGATATTTGATTTTTGACTCTTATGTTTCTCTTATGGAGAACCAAATCTCATCCTTTATTATTCAACCATTTCATAGGATGTGTTAGTGATTTTTATATTTTATATTCAATTTAGGGTATCTTGTGAAAGGAGTTATTGAGGTATATTTTGAAAATGTTGAAAAATAACTTATTTATGTATCTAACCTCTCAAAATACAAATTTTTTAGATATTGGTGTGTGATTTGTTGTAAATTGAAATGAATAATAATTTTAAATGTTGTAAAAGGTATGCATGATTTGTACGGGTTATCTGAGTTTTTATTACTGTAGGATTTATCAATTTATAGAGATTACGACTATAAATTTCTATTGAAAACCCTAAAGAGTAGTCCTAAATAAAAAAATTAAAAATATTGGCAATGTAATGAGTTTATGAGTTTATGGAAAATATTTCCATCACTAGATACAATATATATGATGTAATCACTGCAACAATTTCAACTTGGTGTAATAATAGTAAATGATGTTTCTTAAATATTAACATGATATTAAATTACTGTACAAAAAGTGGACATAACATTAATACTATATTAAAACTCCCATGGAAATGATTTGGTTGATTTACCATAAATTTACGAATCATTGATAAGGATTTAAATGTCTTTTTATGATTTAATATAAAAAAATATACATTAGAGAACCTAATAGGAACATGAATATATATATCATAGATAGAAAAATAATAATAACATAGGGTAATACTATGATTTGTGATTTTGTTCATTTTAAGTTGATAATATTCCACTTTATAAGCATGTAAAATTACATATTTTCAACCTTAACATTACTTTTTTAATTAAACTACTAGAAATAAGAAGAACGAGTTTACTAATCATTTACGTAGCCAATCGCAATGCATAACCTAATAGGATGAGAGCCATAGTTGAACATGTAATTTTAATTATCACTAAACTAATTCATGAAATGAATAGTAATGCGAAACATGTTGATCTATCATATACACCAAGGAAAGATAAACAGGTTTTAGAGTCATTCATAAGGAATTGTCCACCCCACACTACATGGTATTCATGTATACTAATTATGTGTAAAAACATCCACTACTATAAAAACGGAGTTTCACTGTGCTAGAAATGGTCGTTATCAGTTCCAAAAAAGATCAGAAAACATAAACAACTCTAAAAGCCATGTACATTTATCATCTCTTTTAAATGTAGTGATAAAGGTATCATTTATCAATTCTTTATCTAGTTCAGATAAAAGAATATTTTATCATCCCTTTTATTAGCACTGATAAAGGAATTTTTATCAGTTCTATTGATGTCCTAAAAAAGTAAACCTTTATCACCTCTTTTAGAAGAACCGGTAAATGTGTCCTTTATTGGTGCTTTTAAAAGCATTGATAAATGTGTTATTTGTGATAACTTTCAAAAGCACTTATAAAGAGTCATGCTACAACATGCTGTAACAGAATATTACAACACCACTATATTGTGCTACAATATCACACCGCAACACCAGAACCACACCAAATACACCCCAGAAACACACTATATATCAAAAAATAATTCCAATATTGAATTTAAATGAAATGAAAATTACAACAAAAATATGAGAAAATTCAATATTATAAATATTTCAAACATTGGTTTATACAATTACATAAATTAAAATTACTACTTATATTAAAAAACAATCTTAAATGTAAATGTTACAATGATTTCCATTAACCTTTTTTGCGAGCTACCAACACTACATCAGTATATTAACACAAACCACATCAAATTGAAAAAAAGTAATCTACATGTATTACATAAAATAATTAGGAGTGATACTAAACAGAAATAAATTATACATAAATACGAACTGACACATTAATTGTATGCACAATGATTTTAATATGAAAATATCAAGATTACTTTTGTATTTAATAAATGGTAGTGGTTTTCCTATTCCTAAATATAAAATGGAGAGAAAATGTTTTGAGGGAGAGAAAGCACAAAAGATGGAAAGACCACCAAAACTAGAATCAATGAATCCACCTGTATAGGAAAACAATGACTACCATATTTTTACTAAAATAAATAAATTTAATATAAATATGAAACAATGGTTTAATTATATGGACAATTATTTTACTTTCAAAATATCAAGATTACACCTGTGACTAAGTATAAACTACTTTGTTTCTCTTCCTCCTAAGGCATGACACATAGACTAAAATATTATAAAATAGATGTAATATGCATGGATTAAGGATAATTAAATCAATATTTCATTATATTACATTTCGGTAAAATGGTGAAATTGTATTGTAACATTACATTTACATATTTATGAAGGGTTTCTTGGCCATGTTATAAGCTAATAGCAAAACTATGGCTTCTCTATTCACATCACTAATGCTGGTTAACTACCGTTTTGTGTAGCATCTGACATGAAATTCCTATCTTCTATCCCTATGATGCACTCATCCCACACAAGATCTTCACCATATCTATTGTACCACTATACAAACTTAATCATTTTTACTCTTCTTGAACCCATGTACTACTTGCAAAGATACCTGATGCAAGATGAAGCATGATATTAGTAAATGGGTGAAGGAATACAAGAACATTGAATATTGAATAGTTAAATGATATAGATGGTGGTGATCATGTATGAGATAAGAGAATCATATGGACCCCAGGTTGTAAACTCTTGTCAGATGCTATGCTATGTGGTAGTTGAAAAAGAGTAGTGAAGTTCACAGAGAATCTTTACATTTTATATAAAATTTCTGAGTGATTCACAACTAATCGAAGTTTGGTATTCATTGATAAATGGATCTAAATGGCCATAAAGACTCTTAAAAAACAAAAAATCATTAGAAACTACTACATTAATGACCAAAATAGTGAATATAAATGATCTTACAAGCAAGTCATAAATAAATTTATACACAAAAATAGACATATCCAAAAAAGAAAGATAGAAAGAGGGGAACTAATTGACGCATGTCTAACCATTTTAATGTTCACATTAAAAAAATTCATTTGAACTGTGAAAAGATAATTTCATTAAACATTGAGAAATAAATATTGTATTATAATATCCATAAAACAAAAATGAGGAACCTTGAAATGTCTTAAAACCCACACTGGAGACAACAACTGATCCAATGTGTTTATGTTTCATTCACAACAACTCAGCAAAAAATGCTTCCACCACCAAATTCTTAATATAATAAGCCTTTGAGAAGAGGACCCACCCCTTCATATCAAGATTAATAAAACAAATGAGAAATAATATTTTACTGTATCCTACGACACCACCTCTATAAAAAAGGAAACCATCTCTTTAAAGTGTTTTGCAGAAGCCATCGTCGTCTGATGGCTTTGCTGGAAACATATATGATCTTCCTTTTTCTTCTTCTTCACTTCCTAAATTATAAACCATTCGACAAATAGGGACATACAATCTTCCCAAGTTATCCCATATTCCATCGTTGGTGTGGAAAACAACACCCATTCATACAAAGTTAGACACCAAGAAGAGGCAGAGCAGCATGAAATCTAACAAAATTGGCAGTTCCAAACACTTTGATGGCATACTCATCTTCTTCAAGAGTCTTCCCTATATGTAATTAACAACGATTTACATGGATGATGAGAAACAACTAATAATAACTCAAAATAGTTCGAGACCCTATAGATACATCGGGGGCCTTTCTACCGATATATTTTAAATAAAACAAAAATAATAAAATCATGTTCAGAATCTATATAAAAAAAATCCTCAAGAAATATCTGTAGAGAAGAAAACTAGATCAGAAGCCAAATTTCATAGACAAATAATAATTATATCTTTGAAAATCACTATTTCATTTTCGATTTCAATCTTCCTTCTTCTATGTCCACTTTTGAAAATATAATAACCCACATTTTTAATGAAAATCCAATTCAATAAATATTTTCTCCTCTTTCTAACAACCATTTCAAAAAACCATGACATGATGATTCAAAAAAAAGAGCAGGAACATTGGCCAAATGGATGGGGAATGAGTCAAATACCACACTAGTAAAAGATTTCTGATTAAATACATTGCATTTTGGTGATCTATCATTCTCATCATTCTTGCATGATGTTAAAATACACAAATGTATAATAGAAGAATGACGTTAAACTCTATAGTGTCTCTCTTCCATTTCTCATGTTTCTAAAATATACAAATTCATCCTAAATAAATCGTTAAACTGAAAATTTTTTATCATCCTTGTTATAGGGTGATAAAAAAAACAAATTCATTCTATAAGAAAGATGATAAATGTCACTGAATCTCTCATCTTGGTTGCATGACATTAAACTGCACAAATTCATCCTGGATGATGGAAGTTAAATTTCACATTTTTTCTTCATTTTTATATAATGGTAAACTACTGATTTTATCTTCTTCAAAAATAAATTAATATTCATAGAAGAGTCACTCTAGCAGCAGAAAGTAGATGATATTTTGGGATTATCATGGTTAAAAAAATTGCAAAAATGAAAAAATGAATCCAAAAAGGTCAAAAATGATATAGGAAAAGTCAAAAATAACAAACATTGGATTCAATTCTTGATTCGTTAGATGGGTTGTATTGGAGTTGCACTACCAGCAGAGGTGTTTCTTGAGATCTTTAGAATTGCAATGATAGACTTATAATTAGAATTTTTTAAATAGTTCGAAACAAATTTAAATAGAGCTTTTAGAAAAATACTGATAAAGATCCCCGCTATAAGAATTTAATAGACAACCAATGAAATATTTTGAGATTTATTAGCTCTCAATAAGTGCAAATTAAAACATTTTTATTAGTTCTAATATTTTAGTACCGATAAAAATTCTTTTTAATTGTGTTTTTTATCACTGAAAAATATTTATATATGTCAAAGAAAAAATTGTATCTCTAATAAAGCATTAATTTAAATAAATTAATTATAATTTTATAATTATTAAATATATATAATTATTTATTTATAATTATATAAATACTTATTTAAAAATAATAATTATTTATTTATAACAATTATAAATATATATATGTATAAATATATTCAATATACATTTATAAATATATTTATTTATACATATATATTTAATAATATATTTTTTACATTATTAGTTGATATATAATAATAAATGAATTCATTTTAAAAATGAATGAAATTGAATAATTCAAAAGGGGTTCAACTCAAAAATATTGAAAACATGTATATGTTTTATTATTTAAATTTATGTTATTAAAAAATTATATATATATATATATATAAACATATATACTAAAGTAAAGATGAATAAATATTGAAAATAATAAACCTAATAAATAATAATACACAAATATATAATAAAAAATGAAAAAATGAAAAAAAATATTAAAAATTAATGCCCTAATAGTAATAGTGTTACGAATAAATAAATAAAATTTACTAATAAAAAAGAATATAACATCTAAATAAAATAAAGGATATAATATTTTATTATTTATTAATATTTTTGAATTAAATATTAATTTTACATTAATGTGTATTCTTTGTTTGATAGAGTACCTTTCCTGTAACAATGGGTTTCTTCAAAATCTCATGTTGCACATAAGGCTGAGTCATACTGAAAAATAATAATATAATATTATTTCAAATGGTATATATCATCTAGCCATTGCATTGACTGGAATAAATAAAAATAACTAAAATATAAATATACATGTTTGTTAAATGTTTTTACATTTATCAAATAATATTTTGAGGCTTAAAATAGGAATGAATATGAATTTAAGTATGAAAAACCCAAATATTTTTAAAAGTTTGTTATACCGCCTTTTGATGGAGAGCCCATTTTATATCTAGATTTTTTCACTTTTATAAGTTCAAAATTACAAAATAATCTTTTTTATTTAGAATAGAGACATCAAAATTTAATTTGGGTAAATTTTTGGAATTTTTATGATAATGTTCATTTTTTAATGAATACTGAAAATACTACATTCTATGTCATAAGTGTCTTTTCATCTGATTTATTTATATAGTTATGTTTTCCATTTAATTGATTTTAATGTGTAATTAGATTATATTTTTACCAATTAATCCAATTTTAGTCATTGGAAATAATTTCACTTTTTTAATTAGAAATAAACACATGTCATTCTTTTGGTAGTTATTATTTCTTAAAAACACTCTTTATGGTTTTGAAAATGGGAATTAATTTTAAATTAATTTCTGCAACTTCTGTGTTTTAAATTTATAAAAATTAATTCCATATTTGGAATAAGGAGTTCCAAATTGTGTAAATCGATAAATATTTTTAAACATTATGAAAAGTATCCTCTGTAAATATTTTATTTAACATGGTTAAATGGTAAATCTTATAAATAAGGGTAAAAAATAATTTTATAATAAAATTAAATTACTCAAACACGTGTACTAACTATATTGAATGATACATGTCCAATAATGGGCATCCTCTATTCTATTTTGGGACCCGATGTAGCCACTTGTAAGTGAAAATGACCTTTTATAAAAATTAATTTTAATATTAAAGAAAATGTAACACAAACATATGAATTTTAGTAAAAAATAATTAAATGGGTTTATATAAGTGATATTTTCAACTATAAATAGTCATTAGAAATATAAAATGATTTACTTCATCATGGTATTTTATTTATAATTTTTATACATTAAATAGAAAAAGTTAATTATGACACAATGGTGTTGCATTGATTGCTTCACTAATAAAGGATTCAAATAAATGATATTAAAAATAATAAAATAAATTATTTTGATATCGTCCAGGAATTTGTTGGATGATAGTAACATATTATATTTATATTAATTAATAATTTTAGAATCAATCAATATGTTATAGATTTTTTTTGAAAAATTCATGATATGAATATTGTCAAAATCGACATAATTTGTATTTTAAAATATAAAATATTTTATTTAATATTATAAAACTCAAAAAATATATGATTTGTCAAAATAGTTCAAATAATTCTAAAATTTTATTAATGAATCTTTAATGGTCTATTTTTCATGATTTGATAACAATTATTATTCACAAATTGTTTAATGCTTGATAAAATAGTAAGAGTAAAATTGTGTTAAATACAAAAGATAAGGATTACAAAATATCCAAAAAAATTCCAATTTTTATTCGATTATTTTATATCAACTGATATTCATATTATTTTCTAATTTTATGAGTTTTGGACCTTTTATAACTGAAAAATATTATAATAAAATAATACTTTCAAACATTCCTAAAGAGCCCCTCCTCCATCTTTTAAATAGCCACCACCTCTAACCCATTACTCACTCCAATAAAACCCCTTGGATCATCCAAACCTACTAAAATAAACTCCTAGAATACCTCTATTCCACCTAGATCCTTACATTGTGTATAAGAAAACACAATAAATCATTCTGGTCAAACTAAAGTGAGTTATCCTATTTAAAGGGAATATCTTCTCAGAAGTTATTTTCTTTTATTTTCTTTATCCTACACCCTTAAATCTATTTATTGAAATATTTTATAAAAATATTTGTATTTATAATATATTAGGATGTTTTTATAACAAGGATTTGAACTACACTTCTACACACCCCATCTAATGGATAGGAACATACAATTTATATGGACAACGAACTACTGACTCATGAAACGACTATTGTTCAATTATCTATTACCGCCCCTCATGGTGGCCATTATGATGGAAATGTATTTATATTTGATATTTATTATATTTTAGTTGTCTCCATGCTTATGTAATTTTCATTTAATAATAATTTTATGGTTTTTATAATGGGAAAATACAATAATTTCATTTGAGGAAGTGCGGAAAACCACCCCATCAAAGTGATATGACTCGTTCATGTCATACATTGAATGTATAAAGTATGGAGTTAATGAAATTATATATGATATTATAATGGAATTATAATATACATATTTATCATTATGTTTTCATTCCATTAAATACTAAATATAAATTAAAGTATCACTCATGCATACGTACAGCTTACCGTCTATATGAACAGTGCATTTCATTTGTTATCTCAAAATGTTATGTACTGTTATAAATATATATATATATAATATACTTGATATATATTATTTATATGGTATCTATATCATTAATATTATTATGGATATAATATAATTTTTACCACACAGACAGTTTTTAATTATAACAAGTCCATTTTTAACTCACATACCGAACATCGACAAAAATACTGATATGCACTTGAATAATTACATGACTATCATACTAATTTAATAAGTTATATAAAAGGAATAATAAACTTGAAAAAGGTTTTGATGAAAGTGTAATTAATGTAATTTTATTATTCAGGGAGATAATGAACAATCAAGACAAGTAGAATACAAGGTAAGGGACTTCATCCCAATCTCCTTTCATTGAAGCGTACTTGGATTTATACAGAAAATTATTTTATATGATGTATAAGAAACCCCTTTTAATTTTTCTTTTATTCCAAAGGAATATTTTTTACGAAAAATTTTACTAAACGATAGATATTTTTTTAATGTACGTGATAAAAATGACCATTTTTCTGCCATGCGCATTATTTGATATTTGGATTAATTAACATGTTGTAGTTTTTTTAAAGGTAAAAAATACCATATAATATTTTTATATATTTTGGTATTGAAAATGGTTTTGAGAATGGATTTATTTTATCAATATATTGAAATGTTATATTTCGATTGGAATGTGGCAATTTTATCTTTCCCTTTTACCTATTCATGTGTTATGATTATGTCATTGTTCATGGGAATTGTTTATATATATGGGTGGTTCCATGATAAAACTAGGGTGGGTGAGCCCAAGATTTCACTCCAATTAATTGGGTAATCTGACAGAGGTAAAAATTAATGTTTCTCCTAAGAGATTTAGGGAATATACTATGATGCGTATTCCAAATGTAACTCCCAGCATAACTGTGAACGATACAATATAAGTGTTTTATAGATGCCACACGTTACCTTTATGAATTATTATTTCTCTGTGTTATTTATAAATATTATGATTTCATGATGTGTGTTAAAGTGCTTATGATTTTTATTTATTGATGGACTATGGATTTCATTCTTTATTTTTTAACCCTTAATGAGATTATTTATGCTCATCACATGTTTTTGAAATGTTTTTCAAAGGGTATAATGTAAGATAATATAAAGGAAGAAATACTGAAAATTTATATCATGAAATGAATTCTTTTTTTCTTTTATGAGTTTTTATTTTATGAGAAGAACGAATACTGAGAAGATGTGTATACTTTGTAATATTTGAGATGTAATGTAATAGTAAACGCATAATTTTATAAAACTATAAACCTAAAAGGATCCTCAATGTTAATTCTTAACTTATCTCTCTATTATGTAATGTTTATGGTTGGGGCCTTACAGTTGGTATCATAGATCAATTTTCACAACATTATGAGTTAGGATGTTGTAAAATTAATATCCATAAATTAATTTATAGTAATATTTTAATGATGTATCATTTTTAGATTACCATTTTTCTTCATCTATAATATTTCTTTGTTTTAAATGGTTTGTTGCAGAGGAAACATGGCAGATATAATTGGACAACATCATGAGGAAAACAACCTTTCAAATCAGTAAGCTGAGAAGATCAGAATTGGAACTAAAAATCTTGTTACAATGATGTCACAATTTACTCAGACTATAAAAGGTTGTGGTATCCATGCATGAGATCAGATAGATCAACCATAGAGGAGTATGTATGTAGAGGAACATTTTGATAAGGAAACATCCCCCATAATTCATGGGATTATCTGACCCTGTGCTAGCTGAAGGGTGGATTTATGGGCCAGAGAATATTTTTGATGTCATGGGGTGTTCATAACATCAAATGGTTAATCATTATTTTTACCATTTTGAAGGTGATGCTGATCAGTGGCTGTAAAAGTTGAAAAATATCAAGGATAGTGAGGTGATCAATGCTCTTGATTAGGTTGATTTTAATGGTATGATTCTTGAGATATATTTTCCTAAGGTGGATTGACTTAAAATGGAAGTATAATTCTAGTAATAGAACTAGGATGATGACTAAGTGGCTACATATGAAAAAAAATTGACTAGATTGAAAATTTATGCTCAAATGTTCATATGAGATCTTGATAGTAAAATCTATCATTTTTTACGCATGATTAAAGCCAAATTATTGAAGGGATTTTTCTTCTTATGAGAAAAAAAGTGATGAAAAACTTTTTCAACATGTATAGAAGGTGGAAATGTATTTTGATAATATTAAGTTGTTCTTTGACCAAAAATAGAATAAGAGGTCGAGGTGGTAGGAAAAAGGGAAAAACTATTCAGAAAAGTCTAATAATAAGAAACTTAAGTTTATAGTATGTGAAAATTGTGGTACAAATCACACTAGGGAATGCCTATTGAATGTTTTTAAGTTCTACCAATGTGGTAAAATGGGATATAAGGCTCATAATTGGACTAAAAATGATAAAGGTAATCGTAAGACAAAAATATTATTTACAGTCAGTAAAATATTTTAACTAAAGTGAAATGGGTCATTATGAAAATGAGTGCCCAACAAAGAACTCAACTGAGTGAAAGCATCCAGAAAACCGGAATAAAGGGGTGGTGAAATCCTTTTCAACTACTTCAGCAGATGTTGGGCCATTAAATAAAGTAATATCTGGTACACTGTTTGTTTATTCAAATTATTCCAATGTATTGTTTGATTCAGGGTTTACACATTCATTCATTTCTAAGAAATTTTTTAGTAAATTGGGAATTCCATATCAATATATAAATCATGAATTTATGGTAAAAACAGCGGGAAGAAATTTTTAGAAAAAAAAAATTATAAGATCCATCCAATACATGTGTGTGGAAATAATCTACCTGAAAACCTTATTGTTTTTCCTCTAGTAGAGTTTGATGTTATTTTGAGAATAGATTGGATTTTCAATTATCATGCAATGATTAACTGTAGAGCTAAAGAGGATTATTTTTATAAATAATTTCCGTTTGTGTACAAGAATGAACCCTTACTTTTGATAACATATCAGGAAGATGAGAAACAAGTAAAATATGGAAATTAATGTTACCTTCCACATATTTTTGAAAACAAAGGAACTATTCAGATTAATGTTGTCCCAGTGGGAAATTAATATCTTTATGTTTTTTCAAATGAGTTTCCTTGTCTAATACATGATTGAAAAGTTGAATTTACTATTGAATTAGTTACTGATATTAATCTAATTTCAAAACCCATTTATCTAATGGTTTAAATTGAACTTTTAAAGTTGAAGAATCTATTGAAGGAGTTCTTAGATAGAGGTTTCATTCAACCTAGAACATCACCATGGGGTGATCTTATATTGTTTGTTAAAATGATATATAGTTCAATAAGACTTTTCATTGATTATATATCCTTTAATAGCATCACTATTAACAACAAGTATCCTTTTCCACATATTGATGATTTGTTTGATCATCTCTATGGAGATCATAATTTTTTGAAAATTTACTTGAGGTTGAGGAACCATCAGTTGAAATTAAGGGAAGCAGAAATTTCATTGACAATTTTTCTTACTAGATATGGCCATTATAAATATTTTGTTATAACTTTTAGGTAACCAATTCACCTACGGTATTCTTGTATCTTATGAATAAAATTTTCTGTGAGTTCTTCTATAAGTTTTGGGTTGTGTTTATTGATGAAATTTTGGTTTATTTTAAAATTAAATAGGGCCATGAAAGTCATTCAATGATTTTATTGAAATCATTAAAAGAATTATTTTTTTGGTATTTTAGAAAGTGTGATTTTTGGTTACAAAAAATTTCATTCCATGGTTAAATTTTCTCAAAAAATGGCATAAACATTGATCCTGCTAAAACAAATGTTGTTGATGAATGGCCAAGGTGCACAAATATAACTGATATTGATTGTTTTCTTGGTTTTCCAGTCTTCTACAGAAGGTTTTTTGAAAAACATTCATGGTTATCTAGCCCACTGATTAAGTTAACTCGAAAAGCTGTTAAGTTCATCTGAAAAAAAATGTAATTCTTTTTTTCAGGAATTGAAAATAAATTTGGTGAATTATCTAATATTGGAATTA
The DNA here is from genome assembly GCA_963277665.1 of Viscum album. Classification (NCBI taxonomy): domain Eukaryota; kingdom Viridiplantae; phylum Streptophyta; class Magnoliopsida; order Santalales; family Viscaceae; genus Viscum; species Viscum album. The sequence goes on along the minus strand of OY728138.1, from coordinate 1,016,896,455 downwards.
CCTTATAGAAATGGTGAGTTTGTTATCTACTGTGATGCTTCATTTAAATGGCATTGTTATGTTCTTATGCAGAATGATCACGTAATTTATTATGTTTTATGTTAGTCAAAACCTCATGAGTTAAATTAGCCTACAAATGATTTGGAATTAGCTTCCACTATTTTTGTTTTAAAATTTAAAGCCATAATTTGTATGTAGTAAAATTTGAAATTTATACTGACCAAAAAAATTTGAAGTATATATTCACTCTGAAATAATTGATCATGAGAGAGAGGAGACAATTAGATTTAATCTAGGATTTTGATTTCACGATTCATTACCATTCAGGAACAGAAAATAAAGTGTATGATGCTTTGATTTAGAAATATAATGATACATTAATCTTGTTACATTCGAAACAATATCCTTTGCTTAATGATTTGAGAAACATTGGTATAAAATTTATTGGTGTAGTAAATTACTATGTTTTTTAGGTGTCAATAAAATCATGTTTAGTAGATAGAATTAATCAAGCACACAATGAAGGCAATGAGGTATAGAAAAAGGTAGAGTTTATTCATAAGGGTAAGTTTCATGAATTTAAAAATGAAAATGATTGTATTTTGAGATTTTGAATGATATAATGTGTGCCTTCTGATTCATAGTTAAAGAAAGAGTTGTTATGTAAACTTAACAGTTCTTCATTTCTAGTTCTCCCGGAAGCTCTAAGATGTAAAAAGATATTTTTATTTATTACTGGTGGGATATAATGAAAAAAAAATATTGTTGACATTAATGTGAAGTGTTTGACATCTCAACAGTTTAAAGCAGATCAGTAGTTACTGAAAGGGACGGTTCATACATTACTAGTTCCGGAGTTGAAATTGAAAAATATATTGATGGAATTTGTTGTGGGATTTCCAATGACATCTCGAGGTAACAATGCAATCTAGGTTATTATTGATCGACTGAAAAAATATTATCATTTCCTTATTATTCGGGATACTTAGTCTCTAGATAAACTTATTATCTGTTTTATGTTATAGAGATATTCTGGATTCATGGTGTTACTCTCTTCATTATATCTGATCATGATCCCAGGTTTACATTTATCTTTTGGAAAGGCCTTCAGATGTCACTTGGTATTAGATTAAATATTAGTTCAACTTTTCTTCCTCAATTATATGGGTGGTTAGAATGATCAATTTATAAATTAGAAGATATGATACGTGCTTGGTCAATGGATTATTGGGAAGTTGGGACTAATATCTTTCTTTAGATGAATTTTACTATAATAACTTTTTTCATTCCAATATACAGATGGCATTGTTTTATTCATTATATGGAAAGTATTGTCAAACTCTATATTTTTGGGATGAAGTTTTTGAAAGGAAGTTGATGGGACCAGAATTTTTTGAAGATATGGAAGAAAAAGTTTAGTTGATTCAGAAGAACAAGAGAACCACTTAGAATAGGAAGAAAAGTTATGCAGATTACTATAGGAAGGATCTTTTTTTAAGTTGGTGGTCATGTATTTCTCAATATTTCTCTATGGAAAAGTGTGATTCATTTTGGTAAGAAGGTAAACTTGAGTACAAGGATCATTGAACCCTATGAAATCTTAGAGAAATTTTGATCAATTTCCTACAGAGTGGATTTACCAGTATGTTTATCCTAGGTACACAAGATTATTCATCTTTCAATGTCGAGAATGTATTTTCTGGAACCATCTCTTGTTTTGAGTCTAGAGGAAGTTTAATTGGAAGAGAATATATCTTTGGAAGAAAAACCAGCCAAGATTGTTGATCGAATAAAGAAAGTGTTGCAGAATAAGGTAATTTATCAGGTAATGGTTTTGTGGAAAACCCATATGGTTGAAGAGGAATCATGGGAATCTGAGAATGATATGAGGGATAAATACCCCACTTATTCGATATGTAAATAAAAATGGTGATAACACAATTTCCAAAAGGGGGTAAAGATGTAACATCCTAGGAAAATGAAGGATATTATATTTTAATAAATATTAATATTCTTTAATTAAATATTAATATTTATTTAATGGGGATTCTATGTTTGATGGCGTATTTGATACAAAACAATCGGTTTCTCTGAAATATCATGTTTCACACAAAGATGAGTATTACCAAAAAATAACATAATTTTATTTTAAATGATAGTTATTTCCTAGCCATTGTATTGGTGGGAAGAACATAAATAACTAAAATACGATTATACATGTTTTTTAATATGTTGTTACATTAAAACAATAAAATTTAGAGGCTTAAAATGAGAATTAATCTAGTTTTAAGAATGAAAAAACACTAATATTTTTAAAAGATCATTTTAACCCCTTTTAATGGAGAACCCATATTAAATCTAGTTTTTATCACTTTTTATGTTTAATTTGACAAAATAATAATCTTATTTAGAATAGGGACATCAAAATTTACTCTGAGAAATTTTTTTTTCTGATTATGTTATTTTTTAAATGAATAGTGTTAAATACTGCATTCTATGTCAAAACTACCTTTTCATCTGATTTCTTTATATAGTTAGATTTTCCATTTAATTTGGTTTAAAGTGGAATTAGATTATATTTTTACTATTTAATCAAATTTTAGTCATTATATGTAATTTCACTTTTTAATTAGACATAAACAGATGTCAATCTTTTGATAGTTATTATTTCATAAAAACATGTTTTTTGATTTTGATAAAGAGATTTAATTTTAAATTAATTTATTAAATATATATGTTTTTAATTAGGAAAAATGGATTCCATATTTATAATCAGGAGTTCAAAATTTTGTAAATAAGTAACTTTTATTTTTATGCATTATGAATCGTAACATTAGTAAGTATATTATTTACCATGGTTAAAGGGTATATCTGGTAAATAAGGGTAAAAAATAATATTATAATTACATTAAATTACCCTAACACAAGTTATAACCATATTTTATGATACAAGAATGACCATTGAAATCCTTAGGTCGATTTGGAGACCCCATGGATCCACTTGTAAGTGAAAATGACATTTTATAATAATTAATTTAATGGTAAGGATATTGTAATATAAACATATATATTTTAGTAAAAAACGTTTATATGGGTTTATATAAGTGATATTTTAGACTATAAATATTAATTTTAATTATAAAAATATTTAATACATCATGGTATTTTATTAGTAATTTTTATACATTAAATAAATAAAATTAATTATGATATAATGGGGATGCACTGATTGCTTCATTAATAAAGAATTAAAAAAAATCATATTAAAAATGTTAAAATAAATTATTTTGATGTCATCCAAAAATTTTATGGATTATAATTACATGTTATAATTGTATTAATTATGTTAGTTCAAATAAATCATGTTGTTACGGATTTTAAAAAAAATCATGATATGAATAGTGTCAAAATTGTCATAGTTTATATTTTAAAATATAAAATATATTATTAAATATTATAAAATAAAAAGAGATTAGAAAAATAGTTATCATACATCTAAAATTTAATTATTGACTCCTTAATTGGATATTTTCATGTTTCGGTAACCATTTTTATTCTCAAAGTGCTAAATTCGTGATAAAATAGTAATAGTAAAAAATGGTTAAATAGAGAAGGTAAGGATTCAAAAATATCTGAAACCTATCCGATTTTTATTGTATTATTTTATTTCGAATTATATTCGTATTATCTTATAATTTAATAATTTTTCAATACTTTTAAATCAAAAATTATTTTATAATAAAATAATGCATCACACTTTCTTAAAGTGCTCCTCCTCTATCTTATAGAAGGCCACCACCACTAACCCATTACTCACACCTCTTAGGCCCCTTAGTTTGTCCAAAAACTAATTCAATATGCTCACAATATCCCATTATTCCACCTATAAACTTATCTTTTCGAATAAGGAAACTCAATAAATCCTTTTGGTTCTAACCAAAGGAATTTACCCGATTTGAAGGTAATGTCTTCACTCCAGTTATTTTCTATTGTTTTCCTTCACCAACCCCCTAAACTCTATTTATTACATTATTTTATAAAGAAAACATTATTTTCAATATAAAAGGATTCTCTTATGTGAAGTATTCAAACTACACTTCCACATGCCTCTATCTAAAGGATATGAACATACTATTTCTATAGAAAACAAACTACCGTCTCACGATATGATGATTGTCAAATATCTCCTACCACCTCTCATGGGGGTAACTATGATGGTAATTTATTTATATATTATATATATTATATTTATGTTGATTATATGATTATTTATTTTTCATTTATATTATTCCATTATGGTTTCCATAATGGGTTAATACGATAATTTCATTTGAGGAAGTGGAGACTACCGCCCCTTAAAGTTATATGACTCTTTCATTCAATACATGGAACATATAAAGATGGAATTAATGAAATTATATATTATATTATATTGAAATTATAATATATATATGTATCATTTAGTTATCATTGCACTAAATATGAAATAGAATTGAAAGTAGCGTTCATGCGTACGTACGCCTTACCGTCTCCATGAACGGTGCATTTTATTTCTTATCTTCAAATGTTATGTATTATAATAAATGAATATATATATATATATACTGGATATATATCATATATATGGTAACTAAATCATTAATATAATTATCAAGATAATATAATTTTGACCACATGGAATATTTGTAAATATAACAAGATTTTTTGACTCAAGTTTCGAACATCGAAAAAAAGACCAATATGAACTTGAATAATTATAAGATCACTATATCATTGTAAAAAGCTATATAAAAGGAATAAATAGTCTTAAAAAGGTAATGAATCAAGTATAATTAACTTATTTTTTTTATTCAGGGAGATAAATAATGAACAATACCTATCAAACACAAGGTAAGGGACTTCATCTAAATCTTTTTCTATTGAGGCATTTTATCGATTTATACATGACATTATTTTATAGGTTGTATATGAAACCCCTTTGAATTTATCTTTTTTTCAAAAGGAATGTCTTTTACAATGCGTTTGACTAAAAAACAAAAATAATGTTTCTTTTAAATGTATGCGACGTTGAAAACCTTTTCGCTGCTGCAAGCATTATGTTATATTGGGATTATTTAATAAGATGTAATATTTTTCAAAGGAAAATTAATACCATGTACTTTTTTTACATAATTTGGTATTGAAAATAGTTTTTATAATGGATTGATTATGTAAACATATAGAAATGTTATATTGGGATTTCAATGTGGAAATGTTATGTTTCCTTTATATTAGTTCATGTGTAATGATTATGTTATGGTTATTGTGAATTATTTACATTTACGGGTGGTTCCATGCTAAACCTAGTGCAGTTGAGCCTGACATTGCTCTCCAATTCATTGGGTAATGTGATGGAGGTATATTTTAATATATCTCTTAAGAGTTTTAGGGAATATAATGTGATGGATATTCCAAACGAACCTCCTTCATAGTTGTGAAAGCTAAAATATAAGTATGTTATGGATGCCACAATTCACCATTATGATTTATTATTTCCATGTGGCATTCAAAAATCTTATGAATTCATTAGGTGTGTTAAAGAGCTTATGATTTTTATGTATTAATGGAATAATGATTTATTTCTTTATTTTATGACCCTAACTTAGCTTCTTTATGCTCATCCCATGTTTTTGAAATTCTTTTTTCACAGAGTATAAGTCATAGTAAGAGAAAATAATAATTCAAGAGGTTTTATATCAATAAAAGAATTCAATTTTTGTTCTATGAGTTTTTATTTTACGAAAAAATAGATACTATATAGAAGTGTCTACTTAGTAATATTTGACATGTAATGTAGTAGTCATGGCTTAATACTCTAAAACACTAAACCTAAAAATATTCACGTTGTGAATTCTTGACATAAATCAAGATTATGTACGGTTTGAGGTAGGGACCATACAAACATAATATAGTAAATTTATCATGTTAACAGTGAAATTATAAAATATACTAAAATTTGAATAAATTCCACAAATATTATGTGTATGTGTGTTTATATATTGTGTAAATATATTTATGTTTGTTTCTTCATATAAACAAGATTTATTACATATATATATATATATATCTTTGTGTTTGTGTGTGTGTGTGAAATCAATGCAACACATGAAATTATATATATGTTAAATTCAAAATTCAAACAACATTAAAAATATATAACACATTAATATGTTTTTATTAACATTTTATTCATTTTATTTGTATTTATATATCATATATATTATTTTTTAATATTTATAATTAATATATATATATATAATAGTTACTCATTTTAACTAGTAATTACATCATTAAAAAAATTTAAATAATTTTGTAATGTATTAAATTTTAGTTTTTATTTTTGATTGTATATTCATTTATATATAAATATTTCAAATAAAATATTTATCAATATTTATAATTTAAATATATATATTTAATTTATTTATTTCCATCAATAATTATTTAATTAGTAAAATGCATAATATTTTTTTTAAAATTAAACATTTTAAAATATCATTTTCTAAATTATTTGATTTTACTCATTTTACACATCTATATATTTAATATATACTATTTATTTTTTAAAAAAATTATCTCTTTTAATTAATTTTTAAGAAAAATTATTGAATTATTGAAAATTTTAAATCATTTAATTTTATTTTCTGATCCTTTATCAGTTCTAGTGAAGCAATGATAATGGTTACTATTTATAAATGATTAATTGGTAGCACTCATAAAGGGTAACTTTTATCATCTCTAAAAATAATGTGCTGATAAATGCCAGCATAGGTAAATGCCAATTTTGCATTATTTCTCATTCCTATGGAGAATATATATTATTCTATAGTACAATAATCATGATAAGGTTTTCATAGATGTGTATCATTTTTATGATGGGGGATGACTAGTCGTTGACCATATTTTTGAATATTATTGAAAAGGAAACATTGGTGTTTTTGGTGTGGGTGGTGTTTACAAAAATATTCATCAATAAATATTTTCCCTGAACACCTCAATTAAAAATTCGGTGAGAATTCATAAAGATTAAATAAAATGAGGATGAATCCATTGGAACATATGAGTATAACATCCGAAAACTCTTAATGTTTACCTCTAGATTTATTATTAATATAGAATGTAATATCAATAAATTAATTGGTAAGTTAATACCATTTATTTAATATTAATTGTCCATTAAATATTTTAGTAGGTACGGGGAAAGTTATTGATGTGAAAATAAAGTGGGGATAAAAAATTCAAACTCCGATAATTCTCATGGATTTTATGAAAAGAAATTGAAAATATAGGGTTATAAAAATTGGGACAATAAATCTCATGGAAGGAATAAAAATATATTGTATACATGTAGAAATAATAGATGAATGAGGGTGGAGTTTTTTAAAGGAATAAAAATGTTCTTAAAATTCCAAAATGTTGTACATCAAGCTCATGATTTTTTTAGTGGAGTTGTGTTCTTAGTAAATATAATTTATGGTAATAAAGTATAAGATTATGTATCACCGAAAGATCAGTGATTCAAATTAAATTAGTTTTGGAATTATGAAAACGAATTCTCTAATACAATGGATAACTAGGAAAAAATGACTACATAATATCATATACAAAGGGATGAAGGAATTTACCATATAATCACTCCCATTTAAGTAAATCATTGAAATTAAATTGTTATAGTTACAATTATTTTCTACTCCTGAATTCTAAATGTCTTTTTTGATTATTTTACTTAAAATTATTTTATATCATTAAAATATTGTAAGAATGTGAAATAGTCACCTTAATCGTTGGATATAGTGTCATTGGTGAAAATAAATGATGGTTTGATGTTTGTACCGAAGGTATAAAAATCTTATATGAAATTTATATTTGGGTATATATATATCATAGATCATGTTCCTATTCCATTAGTAGAAATTTATGTGATTTATGTAATGGATTGAATATTATTAAATAGAGATCGTGTAAATTTTCAAGATGAGGATATCTTTTTTCATATCCCAAACCATCTTATTTCAATGTAATTGTTTTATGGTAACTATGAACTCCATTCAAAATAAAATTCAATAATAAAAGCCTTTGTACAAGATAACGAGGCACTATTGGATTACTATTTTGGGATAAAATGTGTATTAGAGACATGATAACGGTACACATGTATATTACTGTATTTTTCATTGATATTCATGGTCGTCCAAAAAATGATGATAGTTTTTTGGTTGAACATATACTAGGATTTATTCTTAAATAAAAGATTCCTTAATGAATATCCCCATTGAGTTGGAATAATTAAAAAGGAATCTTATGGAAAGTATATAAATGTGATTTATAGAAGCAACTGCTTCACCAAGGGGTGAACAAATACTCATTTTCAAGAATAATTATGTGGAAATAAATACTTTCATTGATTATCATGAATAAAAAATCATGATCAATAGAATTTATTTTCTACATCATATTTGAAATTATTTTTATCATCATAAATGATATCACTACTTTTTTATGGTGGATCTTTCAGATTTATACTCTCAAATGTTGTTAAATATATAAGTAATAACCAAGATTGTATTTACCATAGGACATGGATATAATAGATTCAATTAAAATCCCTTTAAAAATTAATGATACCCAATAACATTAAGGTATATACGAAATAGTGTATTTTTAAATTACCTTGATAAGGTCTTGGTATTATATATTAATGTTATTCATATATATTATATGATAAAGGGGGACAATGAACAATATTTTAGAATTGTGTTGAAGACCTTAACAGAGGAGAAACCGTATGTGATTTCCAACAAGTGTGAGTTTCCTAAAAACAACGTATCATTCTTCTATATTTTAATCACAAGAGAGGATAAATTTTTATACTATTCAAAGAATGAGGTTATTAAATAATTTCCCAGATCAACCATAATGGAATTGGTCCATAGTTTTCTTGGTTCAGTTGGATACTATTAATGATTTATGGGAAATGTATCATTATTTTTAAATAATATAACAATGCTAACACAGAGGAGGGTGTAGTTACTATCCATAAAATATTTTTAATAGAGAATTTAATAGATTATGTAGATGTTAGACATCACACATGTATTCACATTACACTTTGAGGGAGGTAGGGGTTTTCATTTAAAATATTTATTTGAAGAAGGGCATGAGATGCGTTCTTATAAAAAATTGCAATTTAATTACTTTTTTTACACACCAATTGATAACCAATGACAATAAAATACATAACACGTGATTAAAAGTTCTTGACATTTATATTTTAATTAAATACTTAGTGATATTACCATTATAGTCAAAATGTGATATATATATATATATATATATTGATCACAAAAAAATAAAATATATTCAAATATAGAGGGATTTGAACATGCATAGATGGAGTCTGTTAGAGTTAATCAATGAATATGATTATGAAGTACATTACAATTATGAAAAAACTGTGGAATAGTGCCTTAGTATAATAGGTCATGCTACCCAATCCTCAATGAATACCTAAATGGATTAATATTTCAAGATATTCAAATAATTGATATGGAAATCATTAAGGAAGGGATGTAATCTATCCTCTAAAAAATTATTCACCAACCATCCATCTATGTAAAGATCAAATAGTTGGGAAAAAATTAAATAATGTTATAGAATATGGATGAATATGTTATTTAGTCTCACTTCAAAAATATTATAGTCATATGATTCATCAATGAAATATGTAACACCTTGATATTTTAGAATATTTTCCTTTAAATAAATTTTATGTGTTTTATGGATCATGATATCAATAACCCTAATAAATTTAAATAATAATTTTCTAAAATTCATGGTAAATATAAATAAATATTGAAAATTTAATTTGTGGAAACATTAAACGAATCTAAATTGTAAATGATTTGAAATATGGACAAGAATAATCAATTTTTTAATAAGAAATGTTTCAATAAAATATATTTTTTAAATTTATTTATTTTGATTTTGATGATATTTTAATGATTTTATAAATTTTATTGAAAAAAAATGAACTTAAATTTTTAATTTAGAATTTCTATATTATCTTATGATGAACTTATTATATTTTAGAATTTTTTGATTCGTTGATGTATAATGAAAAATATATATTCTTAAAATATTGTAACTTTTTCAGAGGGACTTGAAAATTTATAAAAGATTTTTTCTAAAAAATAAATACATTAAATAATATTTATAATTAATCTAATTATTAAATTTTATATATAAATCTATGTTTAATTTTTTTTAATTTATCTGTTTTTTATATTAAAATAATATTTATTATTTCATTTTTTTATTTTCATCAAGTATTTTCATGGTTTTTTTAGTTTGGTGTGGTTTTAATGTAAAATAATACTTACTTTATTTGAAACTATTTAATTAAATCCAACTTATTCAACATAATTCATGATTTTTATGTGAATTCCTTTTTATGAATAATAGTTGAGTTTTTTAAAAACATTATTTTTATTGTTTTACAGATTCTTATTTTCAATGATTTTTTGACAACTATTGAAATTTAATTTTTTAAAATGGAATAAATATTTTGGTTAATAATATTGAAGTTACATAATAATACACATTTCTATTATTAATAAAAATGAATAATTACCAAGTTAAATATTTTTTTAAAATAATAACATATTAGGAAAGATTACATGTTCTCACCACTCATTCTCATGTTTATTTCTTCCTAATCCTCCTCTAAATAACCCATAACCATATTAACAACATTATATTCGTATATTAACTATAGGAAAAATTTCTTAGGTTATTTTTAAAAATAATCCCTATCTCTAATACATGAAAATAAAAATGAAAACAACGCTCAACCGTATGTTTAAACTATAACCTCCATGAAATGATATAATTCAGTTTTCAGAAATACTTATCATAAATGGTAATATATATGGATTTTATTAATATATATGATATTTATAACAATTTAAAAACTATATAAAGATAAATTAAAATTTAATATTAATTATTTACATTCAACGAAACATGAATAAATCACTTATGTTCACATAAAATATACCACCTACACTAAGTGATATAAATAATTATTCATTTCGTTTTTTCACTAAGTATTAAAATTATTTAAGAATATATAATATATAAATTAGTAATTAATTTTATGAATATTTATCAATAAGTAATTAAAAAAATTAACTCTATTTATAATCGAACATGTATATATTGATAAATTACTTCAATATAACATCATCATTGATTTAATCTTGATGATAAAAAACAAAACTATCATGGAAATAAATTTATTAATTATTAATAACTATGGATAATATATTATATTATCCTGAAGACTTTTTGAATGAAGTCATTTGAATCATTGATAGGTTCTAATATCATTATTATGAAACATTAATGAAACAACGAAAAGTACAAACATCTAACTATTAAAAATAACTTTAACAAGCTAATTAATGAATAATGATTAATTATTATAAATTATAATAAAATTAAAGAGTTATAAATAAGTTTATTAAAGAATATATTAAGATATTAATTTTTGTTATATGGGATGTTATAGATCATTCATGAAATTCTAGTATAAAGGTAAGGGTTTCTCATCCCACATTTATTACTTTCAGTGAAATTAAACAATCAAAACTTTTGTATATTCAGTGTTTTATATTCATTAATATGAATTTTTATCATATTTTTATGAAATTAAATTTATTTAAAATATAAATAATATATTATCTTTCATGATATTTTGATTCATGGGATATAAATATTATAAGGCTTTCCTCACCTCAAATTCCCTCCATTGATATATATTTTATATGCAACACATTTTTTATTATGTATGGTATATATATATCACATTAATATATTTTATCACAATTTTGATGAAACATTTAATTATTTAATAGTACATATAAGGTTATATCGTTCATGATATTCTAATTCGATGGTTTCCCATGATTTACATAATTTTTTTGCAAATTAACTTTTTATCTAGATGTTTATGTTTAAATTTTGATTAGATAATTATATATTATTTATCTATTAAACCCTATATATGTTCTCATAAATTATTTATTTATGGTGTTATTAATTAATCTACCCAAATTTTCCATCATTGGTACTCAAAAATAATGAAATAGAGTTTTTATAAAAAAATTATATTTTCTTTTTGGTTGGGAATATTTATCTTCCATATCCATGATTTTTGAAAAATTTATAGAAGTTTTTTTACATTTAAATGAATTACAATTGTATTTTTTAATACTTTGGTATGTATTTAAATAATTTAAATGAATGGTTTTTCCAAAATTGGTAATTTTGACATACATTACAAAATATATAAATAATTTTCTTTAAAATGATTTTAACATAAATGATTTTTTATATTGTACTATATTTTTTATAATGAATCAAACTTGATGATATTAAATTATTTTATAAAGAAAATAATGTTACCTTTTTTCTATAAATGATTAGTATTTAAATGTTACAAAATTGAATGAATATTTCATTTTTTATCAAATCATATTTTTAATAATTTTATATAATTATTTCTCATCTTTTTTATCATCATTTGAGTATTTTTAATCATCATTAGATATATATTATATTATAATATTACGAAATTTCATTATATTATTTTCTTAATATGGTGTTTTTTTAATGATGTTTAATGAAAATCAACTCTTACGCTTTTATTAACTAAGAAATATTGGAAATATGAATGCTCTTATGATCCTATGGAATATATATATACAAATGAATATATTTTTGTTATTTGATTGATAGATTCTCAATATCCATTCCATTTATTGGTAAATTTTCTTTATCTAGTTATCATAAAAGGGTACTCATGATGTTGTGCTAGCCCTAAGTGTACAAAATAATTTTTTGTAATTCCATGAGATTACGTGAGTAATAAGACTAACCCAAAGAGGCTTCATCGATGATTAAACAAAGCCTAAATGAGTGCATATATGGTTTTTTCAATGTCATTAAATTGTGTGTCTACTTATCTTATGTCAATAATGGGATAAATGTTAGGTCGTATAAAATTATCATACGATTATTGTGATTATTAGAATGGAGAGTGAACTGAATGCACCATTGAACTCCTCCCACAATGTTATGATTGAGTTTAAACAATTTTTTCAATAGAAATGACTTTTTAAATTCATTTATACTAAAAAAATTATCTTTAAAATAATTTATTTCCTTAAGTCTATATTGATTATTGGTGATTTTGAAATATTTGTAATCACACATTTTGTTATGAAAAATTCTTATTATGTGACTCATGATTTATTATCTATGACTTGTTGTATATGTTTTTTCTGTTATGATCAAGTTCTTATACCCTTATTGTTATCTTATTATCACTTAAAATAATATATTTATTTCTATCATTCTTTCCATTTATAGAATTTATTCTCTCCTCTTCTTATATTTAGATTTCTACATGTTATGATTAAAAATTTTATATCAGATATCTATAAAAAAGTTACTATAAGAAAAAATGTTTATAAGATATTCTAATGGTGTTTTTTTAAATAAATTTATTATTTATCTAGTTTCTAAAGAAACTATACAATTATGATTCTATAGAATTTATTATTTTTATAAATATTTATTATTCATCTATAATGATACAACATTTGCGTAATTAATTCTCGAGTCACGTTAGTTATTATCAAATAAGGATTTAATTTGTTTTAGATATTTTTTATATCTAATGAGTAAGTGAAATATATTGAAACCAATGACAAATAAAAGTTTTATAGTAGGAAAATTATGTTTCATATATTCATAAAAAGTTTTCATAATTAAGGAAATCATAGGACTGTTTTTTATAGGATTAGTCACATAGATTTTTTATGATTGATAGTGAAATTTAATTTTGGGTATTAGAAAAATGCAAAAAACCAGAAAACTAATTTTAATAAATAATATCATTATAAATGATAATTTCTCAATCACTGGATTCCATATGATATATGGGTTGCTGCGAAATAGCTTATGGTTATTCCTCATATGATACTATATTTTTGATTAAGAAAATGGCCATAACTGAATTCCCTAAATCACCAAAAAATAGAAAAATTAAGATTCATGGAATATCAAGAAATAGATATCATCATTTGAAAAAAAAACATTTTGTGTGCCATAAATTTGAGAAAATTGTGTATGTAAATGTCACAAAAAACAAGGAATTTATATATATAAGGAAATAGCTAATAAAGAGTAATAAAATATCAAGGAAAATAAATACCAAATTAAACACAATAAAAGTAAATATGTTTTTACTATTAAAGAATAAATAGTTAATTTTTTTCAACATGGTATGTATGGTTAGTATGAAAATTTATTACATAGGGATAAATATTGTGATTTATTTCAAAAAGATAATAAAAAAAGGTTTACCATAGTAATTGGATAAAGATGAATAAGGTGCATATTATTTCTAAAAGAATTTAATTATTTTAATAGTTTTGAACATGTTTATCATATGAATCAGAAATATATTGTGATTAATTAATCTTATAGAATTATTCACATTTTTTATATCAAGGAATTATTAGGGAATTGATGGTGAATCGTGTAAAATGTTTTATAATGGAAATTGATATACATATTTTATCATATACAGGGTTTATTTAGTGGGTTTATTATACATTTGTATTTTAATCAAGGGTTTACATTTGAGAAAAATAATTATTTTAATATAGGGTTATTAATTAAAATTTGGGAAAGGCTTATTATGATTTCAAAATAATTCATGTATATAGGATATGTAATCATTACGATTTCTATAATTTTTTGTTACAAATTTTTATCTATGAAAAAATATATACATTTAGGAACATATAATGACGATATAAAACTATACTTGGGGATTGAAAATGCGTTTTTTGACTCAATTATTAATATTATATTCAAAAAAGTTCATTATTTTTTAGGATCATTACATGAATTATAGTGAATGGAAATTTATAAGATTGTTTATTATTATTTTTTAAAATAAGATGATATTAATAAGTGACCCCTCAGAAACAATTATAAAATGGTTTTGATATCCAAGGAATGTTTTTTGGTGGCATGTTTATATTTTTTTAGATATTTATTTAATAACTAATGATTAAGGTAAAGAGTACACTTAAGATATGTTTTTAATATAATAATAAAGTGGATTATTTATATATTTGGGAAATTACTGAATTTTATTTTGGATTCAATTTATTAGTATTCACATTATTTTGGGAAATGATACTATATAGAATAAAATTTTAGGGAATATAGATTTATACTGTGTGGAATTATGAGAAATTAATGTTATTTGGGAAAAAAATAGTAAGTTAGTTTTGGAAAAATATGTAATCAAATATTTCTCATCATTAATTTTCATATTTGATGTGGAATATTTTTGAAGAGTTTTAGGTTTAATTATTTATTTAATGATTTAACCTAAAATTTTGGTATTATTTTTGAATAGTTACTTTTTAATTTATTATTTAATAAATTAATGGTTTATTCATACTTCAATGGGTTTTATTATTTGTTGTGTTATCCTTTTATAGTTTTAATAACTTTATAATCAATAAGCTGAATAAATTTTATTCTGTTATATTGATCATACAATCCATTGATTATAAAAATTTATTTATTGTGGAATTAAAAATTAATATGGGTTATTTATTATTTACAATATCTAATAAAGAATAAATCGCAAAACACTCAATTAATAAATGAGGGATGAAATTAATCCTATGGAATTGAAAAAAATAATGTAAGAATATTTTCCCATATTTCATATCTTCATGTATAAATAAATAAGTAACTATATATAAATGAAGAAAAATTTGTTGATTCTTATAAGAATGTATAACTTAGTAATAATTAATTCTTTTGAAAAATCATTTAATATTATGAGTCTTTAAATTATACAACCATGGATTTTGAAATTTTTAATTATCAAATTATATTTTTATAGTGATTTCATATAAATTAAATGTTGTGATAATATCTATTTCTGAATATATTTCCACATCATGATTCAATTTGTTTTTTTGAGAAAATATTTAAAATTATGAGTGTGTAATTAATTTCATGTGGGGTAGAATAGAAAATAATTTGATTATGAAATTTCTTCTCTCCATTAATTTTTATTTCTTAGTAAGCATGTGATTTAAAAAACACTAAACTAATGTTTTAATTTATTAAAATATATGGTAAATATAAATATATCAGTACTATAAGATTCTCAAAAAAACTAAAAGTAATAAATAAATGATATGAAGTAATGTTAAGAACAATCAATGTATAGAAGTGTTAGTATTCTACAAAATTGTTTTCCCTTACATTTTTTAACATTAACATAAAATAAATTCTTATGAATTAAAAAACATAAATATGAAAAAATGAAAAACTTTTTTTCAATTAAACATCCTAAAATTAGCATTGGTTGAATTGTTTTTATTTTTATAAAATGTCTTTTCATTGAGGTAATAATAAAAAATACATGTATTTCAAATACCATCACTTTCATAAGGCGTGTTTGAAATGTTATATAAATAAATGTTCAGAAAAAAATTTATTTTTAATAAGAAGTATAATGAATTTAACAATATTATGTGGAAGTCATTAACCTTTGTTTGACATTATGAAAATAATGAACTCTTTTTATTAAAATAAAAAATATTTTTCAGTTCTCTATGTACAATCATTTATTCAAAATGTTAATTTTGGTTGTGGATTTTTTGGAAATTAAAAACAGCATAAATTTAATTAAAAATTATATTTAATTACACCAAAAGAATCATTATTATTTTTTATATAAGACAACTTATTTTCTAAAAATATACATCTTTCAAATAATTTATTTTTTGTGAATTGATTAAATTTATTTTTAAATTAATTTTTGTATCAAGTTGAAATATAATCACATAAAATAGATTCGTTATTATTTATAACAATATTTTTCATATATAATAAGTCCCACTTTATTTTGTAATCATAAAAAATTGTACCCACAGTGAAAATTTGGATACCTCGTAATGTTTAAAAGGGTTATGGGTTGGGGGATTGGGATAAACTAACATATATAAATTATAATATTATAGGAACCAATATAAATAGATTTTTATGAGTATTTTTTGGCCATACCATATTAGATCCTATAATATTTGGTAATTCTAGACCGCATTCAAATAAAAAGTAGTCTGTATTATTTTAAAGTTATGGTTATTTATAAGGGTTTCACTACCATAAAATTTAAAGGGTATCAATCTCTTCTAAATTTTCCAATGAACATAAGAATTATAAAATTATTAAATAGGGTTTTTAAATAGATTTTCCATGTTTTCAATTTCAGTTTCTTCATTATGTTATTATAAGAAATGTTGAAAAATATTTTTTTCTTAACTGTTACTATTAATCAACCTGATAATGAGTTTTTTAAAGAATTTTTTTAAAAATTATAGAAACTATCAAAAATATTGAATTGGAATGGGTTTTCATGTAGTTTAAATAAAATAAAATTTTAGAAATAGATTTTAATTAGTTTATTATGTCTATTATGTAATAACTGAATTGAAAATTGTTTTTTAATGTTAAGGTCAAATATATTATCCTAATAGTAGAATATAAAAAACCCTAAACAATGTAAAATTTATTTAAAATTAAATCAATCATCCGTACAATATCCATAAATGAAATAAAATACACCAATACAATATATATTACAATTTTTAAACAAATTCATAATTTCATATCATTTTTTCATTGCATTTTTTAATTTCAAAATTAAATTATATACTAAAAATTAACTAAAACCCAATCAAACCGTTGAAATATTCCAATTATACTCTATTTATTTTTTATCACATTATTAATTTAAGTGAGAGGGTTTTCAAAAAAAAATTATGAAATAATTCAATATATTTTCTTAGAATAATTGTTTGATAAATTAAATAGATTATTATAAAAACAGATACCATTTTAGAGATTTGGAACAATCGTCATTGGAATTATTTTAAACATAAATATTGGAACATAATGTACATAATTATCTTATATTTATTGAAAATATTAAATTAATTTCAAAACTAATTTTTCAATTAAAAAACATTTTAATTACTTGTAGCCATGATTTAGGTGTAATTAATAAGAAGCAATATTCTCTTTTACCCATTTGATATTTGTGATCATTCACCCCATTATCACTATAAAGTAATCTCATGCACTATTTGAAAAATATATTTATAAAATTAAAATAAATCATAATATAAAATTATAAATAAAATAAAACATATGTGTTTAATAAGTTTCTATAATTTTCTCACTTTTTACCATGTATAGTGTATAATAATTATGTCATCTTATTTCTTGGATTAAAAAAATACAATAACCACTTATATGAAACAAAATGACTGGTTATTCATATAGGATAAATTACAGTTTACAAAAAATATTTTATATACCCTTCATGAGAAGGAAGAATCCAATAGATAATTTCCTTAATTAATAATATTTAGATATTATATGTTGTTGTTTATATATCTGGATTTTTCATCACTATTATATACCCTTCATGGAAATCACCTGAATAAAGTTGATTACCAAAAAAACCTATACATACAAGATCCATGATAACTGTCAATAAAATTATCACAGTTATTTCTACCAAGAAATGTTAGAATCCATTGGAAGCACATAAATTTCATAAAAAAATAAACATATTGATAATCAATGAAGTCTACATGAAGTGTTTTCCCAAATAATAAAGACATGTAGGTTTTATTGTCTATTCAATACATCTTTTCCATTAAATTATTCCTATAATAAATATATATATATATATATTGCAAAATGAAAAAACAAATTTAATACCAATATATTATAAATGACATAATCTACATATAACATAGTGATCATTTTTTGGAAATTAATATATAGATACACTAAATAAATAAGAGATACTTTGTCCAAATTTAGTGACCTCATCTATATGAAATGTTATTCCTGTTGATTTATCTAAAATATATTTCATGGTGACAATAATATAGTTCATATCTATCAGTTGGTTATGATCATTATCACCAATATAAGATATAATCTCATACACAACATTATAATATAGGTTATCATATATATATATATATATATATATATCTCATAATTGATGTGTATTATGGGTTGATGATGTTTATGAGTCAGATAAGTAGAAAGATGTGGTGTAGGATCTCTAGGGAGAGTTGGATGAGTAATATTTTTAGTATAAGACTCTTTTTCTTATCTTAAAACCTATAATATACCACAACTATAAAAATATCCACAATCATATCACCGAACTCCTTAAAATTATCTTATAAATCATTCATCTTCCTTTTATTTATATGTTCCAATTAAGAATCCTTAGATTGACCAAACCAATTTTTTATTGATACACCTACCACATATCCTTTTACAAGACATTTGTGTTTGGTATTTACCAATTCACTAGATAAAGTACCCTTCCTACCCTCATGTATGAAGGTCCCTTATGTTCTCAAATTCTAAATGGATTCCTATATAAAAAATATATAAATTCATTAATGAATCAAAATATATAATAATTTCAATTCCATTAGGTAACATAAATAAATTAAATAAATAATTATTATTCTATCAGTTACATCCCTCAACATTTCTATAAGATATTTTCCATTTCCTTCTTTGAGACCTTTTCCTATTTTCATGCCTACCACGTGGGAAGAAGGGTCATCCTTTTAGAGCCTAATGTCTCAGCTATCATTTTTTTTAAATTTTATTCATCAATTCTTCTTCCAATAATGTATACCATCCAAGAGATAATGTATGAGGGTATACATTTTTGGATTTGGCCTCATAATTAAATATACTCATTTATATAAACTTTTAAATAAAAACTCATTAATATTATAGTCAATATAATAAAATATTCTAAAATATTCCTTTTCACATCGAAAAATGATAGGTTTTATCTACATTCAAAAAATAGATTCCTTGTATCATGACAAAGAAAAAGATATATGTAACATGTATTGTTATTTTTTTTTTGCAAAAAATAAAATATGGATTTATTGTTGATTTAAAAACAGCCACTAACTTAGTTGCAAAATATAAAAAAATATCATGAATTATATATCGGACGTTATATCATATGTTATCTGATAAAAAGGAATAAAACCTATGTTATTAAAAAAATCATGATATGAAACATATTAAAAAATTATCACACCAAAATTATCTCCTATAATTGAGATATTATATATTTCATGCAACATCAACAATATAAAATAAAAAATACTAACATTTTATTGTTCTTTTACTTCAAAAAAATATTAAATTAATTTGATGTTGGACCTGTTGGGATTTAGTTATCATTAAACTCAAATTGTATCCTCTATTATCCACTATGAGAAACTAATAACATGGGTAAATGTGTGCCACCATAGTTTCCAACCCCTTTAGTCTTCTATATTTTTATGAATGTAGACATCTCATATGTTTGAAGGTGTAGGAGGATCCCTAATATATGTAAATGTATATTACTCCCAAAAAATGGAGGTGACTAAATGTTTGACATGAAATTATATTAAAAACGCATATAACAAACCAAATTAACAAAAAAATAATAAAAAAATATAAAAATACAACTATTACATATTAAATATAATAAAAAATGGAAAATTATACAACAAAAATTAAACTAAACGAAACCCATTTTTATTCAAATTTTTTTAGGTAATTAAATAATATTATATTAAATTTAATGATAGATAAAATATTATAAATAAATTAAAAATGAAATTCTTATAAAAAAACTTGAAAAATAATTTTAATATGATACAATCAATAGAAAAAATACTAATGAATAAACTCTTTATGATATTAATTGTAGTAATTCAATTTAATGATAAAAATTATTCTTGAAATAACCATTATCTTATTCAGTATTTTTAAACCATTTAAAATAATTCTATAAATATATAAGTAACATATCTTGATATTGAAAAAATAAAATAATTATCATGTAAAAATTAATTCAAATTTCACAGTTATATATATAGTTGAAAATGTGAAAATATTATTAAAAAAACTAAAATAATACGTGAAAACAATTTAGCAAATTAGTTATAATATGTTCATGAAGTAAATTAAAATTAATATAATATAACTAAAATTATATAAAATATGAAAACCAAAAATTATAATTAAAAATATACTTTTTTAATATCAAGAAACTATTATAATATTTTCCCACATTCCTCCCAATTAATTTTTTCCTGTGGGGAAAACCATGTATAGAATGTTGTCATATATATTCTATATTAATATTTTCTTGAAAGTAGGTATCCTACATAATTAAGAATAATTTTCTATTATTTCATAATCAAGTATTTTTTTCATTTTCAAATTACTGACCACAAAATATTTTATGAATAGTGAACATAAATTGTGTTAATGTGTTTCCATAATAAATGCATCACTTGTGCATTTTAATTTATTAAAATTATCGAGTGACATGTTATATTCACCATTTTATACACTATTATAACAAATAACCCAATTATTACAAAAAAATGGAACTCAATATATATTGTACTCAACCTCCCCCATTAATGTAATTAATCCTTAATATGTACATGACACATATATTAGGTTTTTTTGCTATCACACAATCAAATCATTGATTATGTGAACTCTAAAACACTATGATTAGAAAATTTACTTCCTCTGTCATGATATTTCAAATAAAAAGAATATCTACAAATTTCATACTCAAAACATGCTATTAAAATGAAATATAGTCTACCAGTTATGCATCTCATTTTTTCCCATTCATTTTACCTACCACACACAGTCTCCTTAAACCAATTAAAAAAAGATATTATATACTCATTCAAAGCATTATAAAATTATTATTTGGATAAAAATGATTATAAATATTAATATAAAATGTTATATATGGATGACAACCATATATATTATAAAAAATTAAAAATAATGATTATTTAATTTTTCACCATTAAATGATTTTACATTAAAACCATGGATTTACTATCCTTTATAATTGACTAATTCATAGAGAAATGTAGGACGAAATATGATCTCGAACAAAAAAAATTAGATTATAAAAAACTCTTAATTGTACCTGGAAATATACACTTCAGTAACGATGGATTTATGTCAATATTGATTAATAACACATCCCATCAATATCATCATATAACATTCAAAATGATACATCCATTATATATATGTGTGTGTCAATGAATGATTATTTATTGCATCAAATGATTCATTTTATCCAAAATGATAATAAAAAAGAAACGGAAATATATATTTTTATTTGAAAAAGTAAATGAACTCTATCATTTTATAAATTGTTCAATAAAATCAACATAATCAATTTTTACAAATTAAATTAAAAATAAAAAACCATCATGATCATCATTCTGAAATATAATGGAAGTATTCACCTCATCAAAATCAGTATGATATATTATGTCATTATGTGATAATCTTAATAAATTTTAGCCACATCTAATATTTTCAAATAATGTTTTTATAACTAATGTATACTATGTGTCAATTTGTGAACATGAAAACACTGAATAAAATAGTTTTCTTCAACTGTTGTAATATATGATAAGAATAAGGTAAAAATAATCCATTATAAGTAGGAGAAAAAACCTATCATATTTCCATTGAGAGAAAGTCCAATATTTCAATCGACCCATAATTGTATTTTACATTAATATATTACAATGCTATAATAAAACTATCTGGCATATTACTATCTACATGGATGGAAAAATGTTATTTATAACCTCATGGTATCGCTAATATGGAATCTAAAATATTATTGATAAATTCTTCCAAATATTTATATCATTATAATATTTATTTATCATTCTAATTATAAAATAAATATATCCACTATCTCAAAATATTGATATATGGATGAGTGGTTTAGAGTAAAATAAAATTCATATGATACATTAAAGAGATTTTTTGTTCTTTGATAAGAGTTATTAAATGAAATAAACATATGATGACCCATGTATTATATTTTATACAAATTTTTATTTGAAAATATGTTTAATTTTCTTCTCAAATTATACTGTATTTATACCCCTTAACAACCTATACTTATATATTTCCATTTACCAGAAAATAATTTATATTAACATAATCATCAATTGAAATTTAATATGTTCATTTTTATAGGAATCACAAAACCTATTTCCTTACCCTCATAAAATTTTCAGATACTTTATTAATGGTGACAATAAATCATCAATTTCATTTATAGGATGTTTTGGCGAGGATATCATTAAAATTAACATTATATATTTCCACTTCCTACAAAATTAAAGGTATAAAGTACAAATTACAAAAAAAAACATTCCATTAAATATTTTTATTAAATTTCATTTGATATGGATTTATTCCACACATTTATATCTCCTGAAAGAGATTTCTATCTATTTCTACGAATGTGGGAAATTGTTGAACAATTTTAGTCCATTGTGGAAAATAAATTGAATGATGTAGTTTTCTAAAATATATCGACTAATATACATTCTTTATTATCATTTTCAAAATTTTAATTGTTAAATGAATTTTTAAAATGAGTAATTATAGGAAGATACTATATTTTTAATGAACGTGTCCTTGTAATCTGTAAACTAGCTTTTAATTTTTCTTTCAACATATATCATGATGTCCCAAATTTAGTACACTCTAATAGAATTTCATTTTTCTTTCATATATAAAACAAAATAATTCGGCTAGAAATATATCCTACTATACCCCGAAAACATTGTTCTTAATAAGTTATTTTTTTTATAATATGAATCTAGAATTTCATTGTCTTTTGGGAGTATGTCTTTCAATCACTATAGTAAATCTATAAAAATATTTTCACTATCCATTTTCACCTTCATTTTAGCAATTATAACACTATTTACAAAACAAAAAATACCATAATATCTGGATACAATAGTTTTTTGGTATATCTAAATATACCCTGATTTATTAATTCTTTCATTATTTCCTCTACCTCAATATCATTAATAAATTCTTAATTCTGATTAGACTTATATTCCTTAAAATATCTTTTATCAATAGATCATGAATTTTCCCTATGTCACCATGGAAAAAACAAGGGTTCTAACTTATATTAACACTGTGATTAATTAAATAATATTTTATTTCATTTCATTTGTACTTTTTCACATTAGTAAATTTCAAACATAGATAAAAAATTGGCTATTTTCTGTAAAACATAAATTATTACATTCCAAAAAATCTTACCCAGCATCCTCTTATTCATCACATGTTCATAGTTTTGTAACCAAACTTCAACTAATTATTATCTATAGAAACTATAATGAATTTAAAATAAATTATTTTATATTGAAATGAAATTTTCAATTTAATTTTATAAATAGAAAAATACTAAAAATAAATCACAAATACGATATTTAAAAAATATTTGATAAATAATATTTTATCTTTGAAAAAAACTAATTTTGACTCTTAAAAAATTCAGTATGTATCATGAAAAAAATTGATAATATTAATAAATATTAGTAATATGATATATTAAAAATCTATTAACCATTATAACTTCAAAATTCACATTCACAACATAGAAAACTGAAACAAACTTAGACAAACATTAATCATTAAATCAATATTATTTATTACCTGAATTCATGAACTAATAATTCTATCAAACATTAATATCAAAACCATAATTCAAAAAAATATCTTAATATGCATGAAAAATAATAATTAAAAATAAAAAAATGAAGATATTAAAAAATCGTGAAAGGTATCACTCAAAAAAAAATAGTCCCAAACCATAAGTCATCAATTTAAACATACCATGTATGAAGATATAAAATTAAATAACAAACAAAAATGAAATATATATATCTGAATGGGGGATAAATAATAAGTTGATGACAAGTCAATGAAAACACACAAATAAAGAGATATATAGAAATCGTTGAATTATGGTTAATGAGGGTGGATGATAGTGGTCAATGCCAACTAAAGGATATTTTAGGCTACCATGTTAGGGAGTAAAGAGTTAGTTTTCAACACAATTGAGAAAACTGACTACCTCCAAGAGAATGAATAAACCCAAATTAACAATCCTAATATTTCAAAAAATTATTAATGGTTTTTATGTAATTTATGAAATAACACATATTGAAAACTAAAATTTCAATTACAATTCCATAAAAACCATTGTTGAAAAGATACACCATTTATTTTTCACAAAGGATATTTTGTAGCCTATGTGAAAATTAATTTATATCATCGATTATAAAAAAACATATATAGATAATTAATTAACAAAAATATTTTTTTTATTAGAGTTAGATCTACCAATAGATACACAATGTACATCCCAACTCTCCCCTCAACATCCATGATTTTCTCATCTTCTGAAAATACCAATCAAATAACCTGTAGTTTTTGTTTTCATAGGAAAATATCCATGTATCATGCATATCTTATTTTCAACGTGTTTTAACATTATTTGATCTTAACACTCACAAATATATACCGTATATATTATAACATTATTATATTCTTTATATTTATTATACATAAATATTTTTTTGTTAATGTTACATCAATTTTATATCCCATTTCTTTCTAATGGAAAATGAAAATGCCACTCATCTGTTTTTGTGGACTATCGGCTCCATGAAGTGATGTAATTCATTTTTCATCAGTATATATTAATAATGGATATATATAAGGATTTAATTAATTAATTTTTAATTTAATTCCTATTCCTTAAATTTACATTATTATTTTCATTCTATTATTTCTATCCATTGAAAAATTAAATCATCACCCATGCGGACCAACGGTTTGTAGCCTAAACGTTGTGATATAATTCATTTAATCGCGGTTTGCCTATATAAATACATCTAATGATTATTTTATAGATATATATGTTATCAAGTAGTAATATATGTTATTAATATGATTCTATAATGAAGATACATGAATATATAATCATTATAATGTAACCTATTGATGTTAAAAATTTCTTGACAAGAGGCTCGTCATCAATTTATTCTTCAAGAATAGTAACCAAAAAAATCATGGATTGAAATTAAAAACTTAATAATTTTCATGGATAATTTATTAAAAAAAGATAAATACTTTGGGAATGATGAAATTCTTATCCAATCACTAGTTCTGATATCACTATCAAAAAACAATTGTGGAACAATAGATATCGAGAATATCCAATGATAAAAGTAAACATTACATGGATAATGAATGTATAATGAATGATTATAAATAATTTTATTTTGGTAATACACATGAATATGTCTAATAAATAAATTATTAATAAATTTATGTTTATTATATGTCTTTTAAATCAATCTTTTGGATGTAAGGAAAAAGTTTATGGGTTTCTCATCTCACTTTTACCTCATTGAGAAATAAGTGATATTTACAGCTTGTTTTATATTGTGGGGTGTATATACTAACATATGGTTGATTTTATCATATTTGTAGGGAATAAAATTGATTTATAAATCCATATCATGTTTTATATTTCATTTTTTTTGATACAAAAGATACCAATATTTTACGGGTTTTCCCATCTCAGTTTCCCTTGATTGCAATATTTTCTATATTCACCAGCATATTTATTAATATGGTGTATAAAAAACCCATGAATTTATTTATATGAATATTTTCCTGAAAATTGTAGGTATTTATTGATCAAAATATTTTTTTCACTATCATCGAATTTTAATTCAATGGTTCCCAACACTTTGAAGGTTTATGCCATAATACCACTTTTAATTTGGAGTATTTACGTCTCAATTTTTTATGGGAAATTATATGTTAATTTTCTATTAAAAATAATTTATTTTCATATAATTTATTTATTTTTATGAATTCCATGTATTATTTTAAAATTCCCCATATTTTTTACACAAAGATATTGATATAAGTTTTTAAAAAAAATCTTAATTATATTTATCATTTTTTATTGGGAATAATTTTTATTAATATTCCTGATCATAAAAATTGTTGTGTAAAATTTCATATTTACATTAAAATGATAAAAAAATGGTATTTATGAACTATCCTTGACTTTATATTTATTTATTTATTTCAATCATCCCATTATTTTCCAAAAAAATAACTTTTATTTACATTATAATAAAGAAAAATTGATATTATTTAAAACTTCTATGCTATGAAAGAAATTTCCAACCATGGTTTTACCTCTTATAAAGAAATTAGTTAACAAAATTACATGATTTAATATTGAATTTCTTTTTATAATATTTATTTTACGTTTTCTATTAAAATAAATAAAATAAAATGATATTTATTGTTACTTTTTAATGAATATTTCGATCTCATTTATAAATATATTTTTTGTATATGTATACATTGATTAAGGAATAAATTACTTAAATGGGAATATAATCTTATGATACAATCCACTTCCTTTACCATTTTTTATTATAATGAGGTTATTTTAATATTTTATCATGATCCTTATTTAATTATCATGGGTTAATTAAACAATGAAGGAAAATAAAATATCTTATTTTCTTTTATAATATATATGAATGGTTCATTAAAATATCATGGTATGGTTCATTATATCTCTATCATGAATTGGATAATATTTTACATATTGTTATGTTAAAATGGTATATTGAAGGTTATCCCAAGCTATGAGAGGGTACACAAGCGATTAAGACTGGCCTGAGAGGGTACACAGGTAATCAATATAATCATAATAAAGTAACAAATTAGTTATCACAATACAACTATTTTATAAATTTCATGGTGATTATCCATGATATATGATTAAAATGTTTACAGTAATTTGGAGTGAACCCACTCCACTATGGTTCTAAAATGATAATTTTATCATATTTCCTACACTTAGAACTGACTAAGGGAATTATTTTTTATAACTACATGTATGAAAAAAAATATGTATTAATATTATGATATAATTACATGGACTGTGATTGATAATTGATGATTCTGCACCCGTATTGATTATTTATTTTTCTTACAACAAACCATATAAGATTACTCATTGATTAAGGTAGATGACATATTGGATAAGTTTTTGTATGCTAGGATAATGTTCTTATACCAGTATTATTTTCATATGCTCACTTATGACCAGTGATTGATATATCCAAACCATTCCCTTTTTGATAATATAATCTTACGCATTCTTAAGCTTATATTTCCCAAAGTAATGAAGAATTATTTTATGATGTATATTTCTAAAAAGGGTTTTATGTGAGAATATATTCATGTATATATTCTCTAATTCGGTATATATATTATTTATCTAGTCTAAAAACATTTCAAATCATTATATTTCTCATTTGAATTATTCTGAGGTGTTTCAAATAATCACTTAAAATGATTTAACATTAATGTAAGTGGTCCACAAATCACATTATAATAATTTTCTATTCAAAATAATAATCAGAGAACGATTTTTTTTGGGATGTTTCACATATCTCATAATTATGTACATGTCTAGGAATTAAATAGATTGATTTATATAATATGTGACACCTATCTTTTAGCAATATGAAAAGGGTTATTGCGGATCATGAATACTGATGCTTGTTATGGCACAAAATTTCAAATGAGTGTTGGTATTAAAAAGGGTAGATAAAAACATTATGTATAATAATATGTATATGAGAAAGAAACACATATGACATTATTTCCAATATTGTGATGAATTACTCATAAAATAATTTCATCAGGGTAGTAGTGGATGAAAATAAAAATTCTTAACAATACATTTATATTATAGTGGATATATAACATAAAAAACCTTCGTTGTAATACATAAATAATGAGGTAAGGTTGTGTGGTGTTACACTTTCAATTATGAATGATTGAGACACTCAGTTCACATAAAATACTTAATGGATTCTTCCTCAATAATATCATATAGAGATGAGATTTAGTGTTATGTTGCATTCTTAAACTTATGATCCATTTAAAAGGAACATTCAATACCTATAGGATATGTAGTGATATTTTCTGCAACGAAATTCAGAATAAGTTGGGATAAAATGATTCTATATTTTATTATCATATTGAAAAAGTTCTCACTATATAGTTCTAATACTATAAAATAATCTCTACATAAAATAAATGAAAAATCCAACATTTTGTGACTAAATTAAAGAATGGAATCTATTAGGACCTAATATTATATTTTATATGATGGATACTATTTAAATAATTTAGTAACTTTTGAAAGAATCACAAGGTATATGGAAGATTAATGATGATAATTATTTATAGGACTTGGATTTTGAAGGCGATGATAATGTGTTCCTTCTGATTTCCCCTCAAAATAGTGTTTTTGGATTTGGGAAAAAGTGAAGGTTATACCACTGAAACATTATTTCATTTAAAATTCATGAATATATCAGGGTTTTATCTAATCTCACAGTACATTAACCAAAAATATCATAGGTACATGATGTGTTCATCATATTTTATATATGGAAGTACATACCATATCAGTCACATGCACAATTTTTTTTGAAATAGTATCTTAATGTCTCTTTTTAAGAACATGTTGTTTAGTTTTTAGATAAAATAGATATAGTGTAGAATAATAAGGCCAATCACCGGGTCAATATTTTGTTTCATAATCCTATATAACATTAATTTTATTTGGAAAAATAATACATGATGAGAAAAATAACATCTCACATGGTTCCATGAGGGAAATAAAATTCCAAATATAAAATTCTTTTAATGTATTTAGATTATGACATTAAATTTTTTTTATTTTTTTTTCTCTCTTTAAATATTCCATTGAATATTTTGTTTCTCACATAATAATGAACAAAAATAAACAAACTACATTTTTTTTATAAATATTATGTATAAAATTTAATGTTATAATGATTCTAGTGAAAAAAAGATTAAAAATTGATCTATCGTCCTTATGAAATCAATTTTGAAATAAAATAAAATTATTTCAAATTATTATTCTCTGAAACATTCAATTAGTACATCTCAATAACTAATATTGTGATTTTATAGTTATTTATAAAAACTTTTATTTTATTGTGAGTTATATTTATATTTAAAAAAATGGATAATTATTTTCATAGGATGATAATATAAATATAAAACATATATTAATAAAAATATAATTATTAATTGATAAGAAATATGAAGAAGAACAAAAAAAAGTTTTAAAGTCATTTTTCAACAAAATTGTTTTTTAATATATTTAATGTTTCTAACTAAATTATACATTCATTAAATTTATATTATAAATATTATAATATTAACACCATTTTTGGACTAAAAAATGAAATATTATATGAGTATATATATTTTTTATTTTTATGGAAATAATTATTTTTATGTGAATATTAAATAAACCGGTTTTTCCAATTCATTAACATTAATGAAAAAATAATTGAATAAATGCCTCTTAAAATTTTTTGAAACAATATTCATGACCACGTAAAAATTTAATAATTAATATTATATACTTTAAACCATTATGAATAATTTTAAAATTTGTGCCTGAAATTTTGTATCTGAGGTTATTTTTTAAACATATTTTGATGAATTATAAATAAATAAATTTATAATTAATTTTTATGAATTTTATAAATTTTTTACCATATAATTTATTTGAAATATTGAATATGTATATTCAATTTTTATATTAAGATAACTTCCATTTTAGTACTAAGATTATGATACCATGATTAAAAAATGAGTAACATTTTTGACATGTAAATTATGGAAAAAAGATAAATTAATTGAAACTTATCTAAAATATGTAAAATATTATCCATTTTCTATATCTGTGAGAGTTGGATTGACCAAGATTAAAAACCATACAATTACTTTCCTGTTGTAGTGAAAAATTATTTTTAATGTCACATTTCTTTAATATAAATTTATGTGTATTTGCAAAAGTGCCACTACTCTCACTTATCAATGGAGTCTTTCACCACCCCAATTTTCCTCCCTCCAAAATACTATTATATCAAAAACAATCTACCGAAATGTCTCAAAAATAATATTTTTTAAGTTATATAGGATCCAATTTCACCAGGATAGTAATATATGATGTCCTAAGGAGTTATCAAGAAGATTAATGAAAAAAATTGAATAAATCAATTTATATTTATATTTTATCATTTTTATACCTCTGTAATTTTATTATACCTATAATAAAATTATTAAAATATTAATAGTATAAAATTAAAATTTTACTTTGTTAATGGGATAATTATTTTCTAAATTCTTTTTAGCCATTCGAATGATGAAAAGCCACATGTTTTTTCTGAGAATCACTATCTCCTTATATAACATATTTCATTTTTTATCACTAGAATAAATGGATAGTTATAAAATATATTTTAAGAATATATTTATTATTAATGAGTAAATTATTTCATTAAATCGTTTGAATAATATAGAAAAGAAATTAATATTCATTTCAAATTGGTTTTTTTGATATAGAAAATATTTTTGATTGAAGCTCATCGTGGATGACATTCTCACAAAAAATACCAATAATTTACATAAAATAAACACGAGGATGAATAAATAAATGAATAAAAATTATTTAAATACTATTTATCGTTTTTTAATTATTTAATTAGTATAAAATATTTATTTTTTAAATCATCATTATTAATTTCATGATAAATAATCGAATTTAATAATATATGATGTTTAAAATAATCATAAAATCACAAAAACAATGAATAATTAATTAATATAATTAAATAGTAAAAAATAAAATCAATATGAATACAGCTTTAAACTATGTTTTTAAGGAAATTATTTTTATTATTATAGAGGATAAAATTATTTTTTATTAATAATAGTAAAGATATCTAATTTTGATTCCAATCTCATTTTGAATTCACTATTATTGTGCCAAAATTACAATTCATAGAATTGAAACATCCCAAATTTCCAACGAATATTTCTAAATACATATTGTTTTTAGATTTTGAAATTAATGATAGATACCATATAATTATAAATATATATTTTTAACCCATGTTTTTCCTTATATTTTTCACATTATTAATAGAAATGTACTCATCAAAATGGTTTTAGATATAGGGTAGCACATAGGCTAGTGAAATCCAATCAGGTCCTATGAGAATGTGGGGATAGAACCATTGAGTGAATTACAACAAGGTCACTCAATTTACCACTTACCATTGTATTTTCATACCTCTATACTTTATTTTTTTATATGTATACATGCATTAATTTTATTATACTCACAATTACATTAAAATGAATAGTTTTATATGATTACTAAACTAAGTTATTAATATTTTATTTATAACATCCCATAACATTACTAGATGAAATATTTTTTTATTTTTTGTCTTCCTTTTTTTGGTTCCCATGTTGTATCTTGAGGATGGATAGATTAACATAGAGAAAATTCCATAATTATAGATTATGTATGTTTGTTTGGAGTTAATGGGGGTATAGGTAGAAATGTGTCAGTATGATGGGAACCATTTTGTATGACCTACAATTGGGAGTGAAAAAGATACACCATTGAACATCTAGATTGTTTCAAGGGAGATTGAGTCCAATTTACATGGTATACTTTTAATTTTATCGTTGATTTTTCTTAGAGGGAAGGTTTCACTTTAGATCCACAAATGATGGATTTTGGTGCAACTAACTATTTGTAAATAACTACAGCATAGTGTTGTTGTTGACAAAATGATTTAACCTAGGTGTGGTAGATCGCAATAGGGTATGTGGAATTTTTTTAGGTTGATGGTTTACTGGAGGTGGATGTGGTGTTTTCTAAGGATTTTATGCCACAGTGAAGATGTTTTCATTCTTTCAGTGTAGTGTCCTTAACGTCAGCAACATTCCATATGTTTTTATAGTCATCAATTTTTTGATCATATTTTTATATTAAATTTATATATCCATGCTATAATTTAAAATTTTAGTTCTTGAAGGCTCCCTAGATTCATTAAATCTCTTTTTACTAAATTATTCAGATATTAATGTTCTTGTGGAAGAATTTCAATCATCTCCAGTTAGTGATATCTCGTCATTTTTTATTTACCTCTATTATTATCTTCTCTCATTAGAGGAATTTTAATCATCTTGTTGAGTATATATTGGGTACATATTTTGATATTTTTTATATATTTCTTCTTGATATTTCATGCCTTCGACTCTTTGTTGGTGTTCCAATTTTGGGTGTTTGATCATTATATCACTAATTAAAAGATGGCAGTTCTATAATGTTTCTTCCAAAAAATTGAATATAGGTGTATTTTATTTTTCACTATTAATTTTAAAAATATTTTATATTCTTATAATTAAATTTATTTTATGTTTTATTTCAAAGGCATGTGTATGTGACAAAAGCCTAATTAGGTGGTTTTGAGTTATAAAATAATTTTACCGAAGATGTTCTGTGATGTAAATAATTAAGTGAAATGATTTTTCCAGATTTTAGAAAATTTATCTAGATGAAAGATTATTTAGAATGTCACGAATTTGATAAAAACTGAATATTTGGTTTTAAAAATAATGGGAATGTTAAAAACTATATGTGGGAAATTTTATTCTTGAACAAAAATTAAATGATTTTTCCCCATAATTGTATGATAGATTTATTGAAGAAAATGTTATATTTTTATTTTTTCAATAAATAGGATAAAAATGCTAAGATATGACCCAATTCAATAGGATTGAGAATGAAAAAAACCCATATAAACATAATACGACATGGTTCTCTCACTGATGGGTAGTTGATTCTCAACAGTCTATGTCAAGTTCTTTAAAACGAATTATTCTAAGCTCACTGATGTGTGGTGAGCATCCTATTACCAAAAAATAATATATTTTTGGACTCGATACTTTATTAAATGATATAATTCATTTGATAATTACATTCCATTTATTTATGGAATAGATTTATTCATCACTATTATTTTACCTGTGTTTTTAAATAAATGTTTATTAAAGAAATTTTTGATATAAAAACCATATTTTGAATCGGAAAGCATGTATTGTTGAAATTGTTTAAAAGTAATTCCATTCCTTGTTTTATTTAAATAATAATAATTATTATTCCAATTTTTATGTGATTTTTTATTAAGCATCATATGAGACCATTATATGATTTTTAGCTCACACCATACCTTTTCATCCTAGAATTTGTATATTATATTATTCTCAGTGTATGTAAATAAAAAAAAATCAATTGGAGGTGTTGGATATTTTTTATCCTCATGATTTAGAGTGGAAAAGGCGAGTAGATGATTTTTAGGAAGTTTTTGAAAGGGTATATATTTGAGAATTTTTTAGAAGATTTACTGTATTTTGATGACCTATCCACTGGGTATTGTTTCAACCATTTATTTCTAGTGATTCGCACTTTTTAGTATTGTGAATATTTTCATGTGATGTTTATCTACTACTGTTTTATAGAATAAATTTTCCCATCATGTTTATTGTTGATTTTGGGGGAAAGCTAACAACCCATGGGGGTCTGGGATGTCTATCTAGCTATATTTGCGTCAGCATGGGTATCACGGTAACAGGGTGTCTTGAGTGGTTCTGGGAAATGTGGTATCAAAGGAAGATGTTTTTCATCTTTTATTGAGGTTAGTATACTATTGGGTTGTCCTGGAAGAGCAGAGGCAGGGCTAAAGGGACCTAGGAGGTAGTTGTAAACATGTTTCTAGATAGATAACATATTAAAGAGCCTTAAATAACCCTGGGTGTTTCAGAAAACTAAATTTGAAGATATTTTTTGTTATTTTTCAAGATTTTTTGATTTTTTGATTTGACGCTGTGAAAAAATTTAAATGAACATTGTTTTTGATGGAATTGGTATTTCTATATAACTTTTTTGAGATATTAATTTATGTGTCCTTATTTATGCTATTAGTTTGGTTTTTTGATGTGTAAATCTTCATTCCTCACATGATTTGTTTTAATACGTGTTAGAAGAAATTTTATGGTGAACCAATATAAGAAAAACATGTAGTAGACCAGAATTTTAAAACCCCTAAATTCAAAAAAATACCATTTTATTCCATAACATGTATGACACACAACAACACACATAGTTGAGAATATAATTTCTTAATACATTACAATATTTTTATTATTTTAAATAAATTAAATATATGATATAATGGTATTTTCATGAAACATTGATTTATCTTGCATTGCACAAAACCACGACATTCTCTGATAGCTTGGAACACACATAAGATTGAGTTTTAATGAATAATATTTTTATTATTATAACAAGAATCACCTTGCTGTTAATTTGGTGGTTATGAATAGTAATTATGAATTTATTAAAATATATGATTTAATTTTTTGTATTCTAGTTAATTATACTTTAATCTAAAAACCAATTGAATATAAAGGAATTTTTTTATGTAATAATAATTTTTATGCGACGAAATCCATTTTATCAAAACGAATTAAATTAGATACAATTAGGGAATTATCTTATTTAAAATTTTATATTATATATTCGAAAACCAATATTTTTTCATCCAATATATTTTATTGTAATATTATTAGATAAAATTTTATTTTATGCATAAAACATTAAACATTTTCAAAGACATTTTAACTACCTTTTAAAGGAACACTTGTTTTAAAAATAGATTTTGACACCATTATAAATTTTATTTTAAAAAATATAATTCATATTTGAAATTATAATTTCAATATTTTTTTATATTGTATTATTGGAATTTTTCTTAGATGTTTTAATTTTTGAAAATATAGTGTAAAATGATGAATTTAAATTGAAACCAAACTTTTCATATTTATTATTTATAATGAAAAAATATAATTTTTTAGTTTTATTGTATAACTAGAAACATTATACATATATTAATATAATTTATTTCCTTGGAATCATTTTATATTTAATTTAGATATGAAAACAAAGTAAACTTTTGATTATTCCCACTTTAAAACACATCGTTCTTGTCACGTCTATAGGAATAATTTCAAATTAATTTTTTCTACTTCTGTGTATTGAATTCTAAAAAATGGTTTCTTTATATGTAATATATATATTTTATAATTTATAATAAGTGTTATTTTTTTATCAAAATTATTAATGAATAAAAATAAAATTAATTATTGTGATTAAGGTAATATTGAGGATTCATATTAACTAAACATATATTATAATGTGTTGAAATAACCTAAAACTTTTCAAAAAATCATTGTTTTTTCATATTTTATACATTATGAATGCATGATCTAATTTTGATTCATTTTTAAAATTTATACAAGAAATTAACCCATATAATAAGTTAATAAAATATAACTACAATAAATATGTACATTCTGTGATTTTAATATCAATAATGCTTTGGGATAGTGAATAAAACTACATAGGGTAGGTTATAAATATTATTTTGAAAGATAAATGAGATTTTTATAATTATACTATCTTTTTATTTTTTTGAATATGATATATTTACATTTAAATATTTAGTAACAAAAATGTAAGAATTATTAATTTAAGAATTAAAAAAACTAAATGATAATAAATACAATAAAAGTGAACTAAAGTGAATAAATTATTTATGAAATTAGTTTTTACATGAATATATGTTTTTTCTGAGCTTGAATGTTTATATATTTTAATTAAATCATTGTATTAATATTTTTTATATTCAAATTAACTGAATAATCTCCTAATTAACTTTAATTGATTTTTAAAATAAATTATATTTTATTAATTTATTTAATATTACTAAAAACCTGACATTGAGTCAGGTGATTTTTTAATGTTATTATATATAAAATATTATCAATTAATAGGAAAATATTTCGAATGTAATTTTAATATTGACCTTTAAATAGGAAAATCATATCTAGTGTGGATACTATTATATTAGAGTTTTTTCACGTTACATCATCTTTTATTAAAATTAATTTCGAACAGATACAATATTTTTTAACAATTATATAATATATTTATAATAATTGGGTAAAAATTATATAATATGTATCGCATAAAATTATAATTTAATGGTAAATTACATATTTTACATAACTAGTTAACAAAATAAAAACCCAAAATGGTAAAATGGGGGAACATAAGAGTTAACGATAAAATGTTTAAAAAATGTGTTATATTATGTTGTGGAGGTGTGGATCGTCTAAATAGTCCCTATAATTAATTAGAAATATTATGTGCATCTGATTTAATGGTTAAAACACAATATTTAATAATTTTTAGTATTTAAAGTACTACCACTCCTCCT
The DNA here is from genome assembly GCA_963277665.1 of Viscum album. Lineage (NCBI taxonomy): Eukaryota > Viridiplantae > Streptophyta > Magnoliopsida > Santalales > Viscaceae > Viscum > Viscum album. The sequence goes on along the minus strand of OY728138.1, from coordinate 1,016,859,031 downwards.
CTACTATAAATAGTTCTCACTATTCCCCCACTCATTCACACCTCTAAATCCATTACCACAAATGGCCTGAAGCCCTTATTTTTTATTGATTTTTGATAACCCCCATTTCAAAGGATTAGGGGGGACCATTATAAGGCCCGTAGGCTTAGAGATTATGGGATACATAGTTCTTAGGTAGTATTCATAATATACTTGGAACTCCTCCACCCAGATTCATCATCGTGATATCAGCTCTCCACTATCACATGGGTGTTCGGCTAGGCTTCTCGTGGAAGCACAGGTTGGCCCCAATAGTAATGACATACAATCTCTTTCTGAAAAAATCAGCTTAGCTTCTTCTTTGGTGAATGTGGCTTCCCCAAATCCCCATCTAGAGTCTTCTCCTTGTAGAGTCTATCTGATCATTAGGCACAATTTTTTCCTGCCCGAAGGCCTTGAGGTGGCATGAAGGCCTTGAGGTGGCCTGAAAGCCTTACTGGCCCGAAGGCCATTGGTGGCCTGAAGGTCTTAAAAGAACCGAGGCCCAAACCGGTTACCCGAAAGCCCAAACAGATGAATAGTTTTTGCAGATACAGTATAGAACATTTCTTGCTATAGTACTCTAATAGTTCCCAGATATATGTCTCCACCCGTTTTTGAACTCGGGTCTCATAGATGCACTTGTCGAGTCCTCACCAACTAGGGAATATAAAATTGTGGTAAATACAATTTAATCAGTAAAACAAATTCCAAAATAGCATTTACAATTTCCTCCACACATCCTAGAATACATATTTCATAAAATAATAAATTATTTAAAGGATTGAGTACAATCATGTGGAGGATACTCGAAGAAGATGTAATGTTATTATAATCATGTTTTTAGACGATTTCCTCACCCACCAACATTAATTAATATTATATCCTTATTTTATAATAAAATTATAATCTCAAAGATACTAATATGTTGTTATGTAATGCATAATACCTAAAACATCATACACCTACATCAAATGGGTTATAAAATCATCGTTCTTGTGTACGGTGGACTATCACCTCACAAATAGATGTTGTTCATTTTTCAGTTACCACCTTTCAAGGTTCGAAGTAATGATGGATTTACAGATTATATATGAAATATATGAAATATAAGATGTTATGATAATTTTTTAATTATTATATCTCACATTCCTTAATTCTTTCAATTTTTTTGTAATATAATATCATCACTCATGTGTACGACGGACTACCGCCTCACAAATTGATGTCAATCATTAACGCTTCACATGGAATGTATTAAGGATGGGATTAATAAAAATATGTTATATATATGAAATATAAATCATACATAAATGATAATATATAGATGTCATTAATTTCATTTCATACTTTTAATATGACAAGGAAATAGAAATAGAGTTCATGTATATGTAAAGACTACCATCTCTATGAATGGTGTAACAACCTAAACTGTTATAAATAAAATTCCCTTTGTTACATAATTAAGCGAATTATTATATATATTGGATATAAAAATCACATGATTTTATTTATTTTAATTGTATCCTTTCATATTTAAATGTCTATTAGGAATAATTACCATTAATACTATATTTGTAGACTAGTGATCACATGATTAACATAAATATAGGGGTTTTACAAATAAAATTCATGCATACAAAGGTGGTGATATAATAAACTAGTAGGATTTTCCCTTGTGATGTATATTTACTAGAGCTTCCTTGTAAGATAATATCACTATGAATTTCTGTTGAACAAGCCAAACATGATATCCCACAATATAACAATGAGGAAAACCATTTACAGGAGATGTTTAATATCATCAAGATCATGACCCAAACCTTTTATGTTGAACCACACCATGAAAGCCTCACCATCACACACCTTACCTTTAGGAATTTTTCAAGTTTATTAATGTGATATTTATCAATAAAATATTTATATGAATATTTATATTGTATTATTAATATAATAATGTTCAGAATTTATTTTTATTCCTACTTGAAAAGAGTTTTTTATTTTTATATAGTAAAAAAGAAATTGTAATGTTACAATTTAAAATAAATATATTGTTTTGATTAAATAATATATTTCTTTAAATAATTAATATTTTATTAAAGTTTTATTATAAATAAATTTTATTAAATAAAAATGATTATATAATATTTATGATGTTAATTTTAATTTATATATGTGTTCAAAAAATAATTTTGTAAAAAATTGGTATTTATCAATAATTTTTAATTATTATCTTCAAAGTGAAAATAATTTTTTTAGAAAATTATGTTTATAAAATGAATATTTATATTTTAATAAAAAAGTAAAAATTATCAAATGGGTAATTTTACATAATTACTTGAAATATTCATTTTTCAGGTAAAAATAAAATAAAATAAACATAGAATGTGAATTAAGACATCATAATGACCCAAAAGTGATGTAACAAATACAATAACATGAATCCAAGAAAAACTATTCTCTCCATTTGAAATAAGGTCATTTTATGATTATTTTTTTAATTTAATTAAGCCTTTATGAATCCTTCTAATCAATTACTATACTTTACGGTTTTAAAACCAATCATTATGAGTATGACTCACATACACTTCAGAAAAGTTATTATACTCTTAATTTATAAAATTTTAATTATAAAATAATAAAATTAAAAAAAAAAATCAAAAACCATGTGTAAAACCATGTGATGGACTATTTTTTGTTTAATTTTTTATATAGAGTCATGAACCCATGATTGAGAAATAATAACGAATTCACCGCCAATTTCTTCTATAAATGCACCCAATCTCTTATTTATATAAACTAAAAATTATTTAATATAATACTACCTTTTACAAAAACAATCTATAGTCCTCTCATTTTTACCTCATTCTCTCAATAATATCCTCCCAACCATTTGGATTCACACTCTCAATGTATGGGTTATTTTCTTTCTCTTATTTATTCATCTATCTTCATTATATTATTCCATTTTTTTCCAATTACTAATATTGGGATATGTTCTTACATATCTACATTTCTAGCCCTATGATACCAAAATAATGACACCCCCTTTCACTCTAATTAAAACCTTACATGAATAGTTATACTTTCCTTTTTTTCAGGGAAAATTCTACAATGATTTTCCAGGACAAACAATTATATAGTGAATACTCATACCCATTACCTATCAAGGGGGTTAATATTTTTGAGCATATAAATATTTTATTAAGGAATTATAATTATGCATTCCAAACACCATTATCATGTAATAAAATATCATGATTAATTAATTCATGTTTCATTATCTATATTGCACCCTTATGCATGACAATGCAATTAAACTGATGGGTGTTACTATAATTATATAATGCTCTAATGCACTAGGTCTTGTTTTATTCACATGAGATGTCATGAAATGGATTATAGAGTGAAATTAATTAATCATAGTAATTAATAAATCATGATGTCTTGGTAGTTATCCTTGAAAATGGATTATGATGTAGTGATTTAAGTTGTTTCCACATTTCCCATGATGCCTTTATGTTATAATGCTATATCATGCCTTTCTGTTCATGTTTACGATTATCATTAATTATATGCACCATTTATATTACTATTGTCTCATATTTATTAATTTCTTCATGTTATTACATGTAGGTTACCTTGTCGGGATTCATATCTCCCCCTTCATTATGTATATCACTATTTATCGCATGTGCTTCAATGTACAAAGGAATATTATGAAAATGTTTAGGATGTTTTTAATAAAGGCGATGTATTATATATTTTTTGTTGTTATGCAATATACCTAATTCCAAAATTCAATATACATATAAATCTTTAAGGATTTATTATGTGTAGTCTCATATAATAAATCACGTATTAATGTGAAATAAAGAGAAGGATTGTTATATTTGGTATCAAAGGAAAAAATTTGTTATTTTTAGGATTTGGATTATAAAATATTATTGAAATGCTTAGTAATAAGATTAAGTATATGAAAACATACTTAAATGTATGTAATTATAGAGTTTTTGGTTTATTAAGAAAATAATTCCTGGTCTCGATACAAAAAGTGGATGTAGCTCCTCCAGAGATGTACATAGGGGAAATTCCGGGAAAACCATGTTGAGATAGACTCATCCTAGAACATGTGCATGAAAATGGACCTTAATGCACACATGGTTTTCCACTCATAGGGGATATTAATTGAAATTTTATAATATCATTATCAACCATTTTTAAGGTAAATATACCAATAAGAATATATGTTTGGAAATAGATCATGGATAACATAGATTTATGTTTAGAAATTTAGAAGTGAAAAAAATAAATTAAATTTATAAGCTATATCATTAATCTTATTAGATTCCAATTAATTATATTAATATTTAAAAATAATAATCCTTAATTTTACTTTTATTCTTGACAACGACCAAAAATAAAAGGAATGAGTTAAACTACCAATGTGATGTGAAATGTGATGACTACCAAAATAAAATTCCAAACAAAATCATGGAGATAATCACCTACATTGTGATTATAATCACCCAAATAACATAAGTTATGAATTGAATCCTTGTTCAGAAGAATCTCCCTAATCCTCTTATGAATGAACAAGATGACATTGAGAGCTTAATGTGATAAAGGCCTATAAATTTCAATAGATCATCAAATACCAAAATTATGAAACAATTGATCATATTCATTGACAAGAGATTCTCCATCCTCCAATGTTCTGAGAAAGCGATAGTTCTATGATTTGTTATCATATGGAGGGATAAAAAGTTCATTGGGGGACATTGATCAAGAATAAAAATTGTGGGGTAGAGATCTAAGGTATGGGGTGGAAGGAATTATATAAAATAATTTTGAAAAAATATTTTCCTTAAACTCTCTGAAATAAAATGGAAATTTTTTTATTTTTCATCAAGGAAAAATATTGAGAATTACATCATAGTGTATGAGAAAAAAAGGTATGAATTGCATGATATGCCACTATATTATTTTTAACCCCAAAATTAAATGTGGACACAATTATTTTTTAAGAATTAATAGTAAACAAAAATCCCTACTGATCTGAGATGTTTATAGATATGATTATATTTTCGAAATATCCATCAAAGATGAAATAGATATTAGGTAATTTGAAGGGTATCATGGGGAAAATTAAGAAATTGGAAATTAATTGTGATGGTTATATAGAGAAATAAAATTGTTCCATAATATTTCAACATCCCACTTTTCAATGGTGAGGAAAGAAACACCCCAAAAGTCTCACATGGGGATGAGGGAATTTTTTAACATTGGGAAGGACACTCACCTAAATAGTGATTTCTGTGGGGTGAACCCCACTAATGTGACAGAGAAAGGGAACGATTCTTTAAAATCTCAAATCATTTTTAATTGATTAAACATCATGGAACCAAGGAACTTTACAAACCTATAAACTATGAAAATGATTTTTGAAGACAACCAAAAAACTCCACAGTAGAAAGGGTGTTCTTTTTCTATCCCAACTAGTGAGATGGATCCAAATAATGATGTGCTGATAGATATGATTGTTATTAATTCAATAATATACCATTAACTCTTTTATTATTGTTCTAAACAATCCTTTATATCATGAATTTTTTTAGAAATATTCAAACACCACCACCATCAATGGAAGTAGAGTCGTTAGTGAAAATAACAAATGTAGAATTATTGCCTCATAACTATATAACTAATCCTATATAGAATATGTTGGGTTGAACATCCCCTCAAACCATGTCATAATACCTTTGATGGCATTTTTTTAAATTCTGAGAATATATTGGATTTCCTTATATAGAGACAACATAAATTTCCACATGAATGAAATCCCTCTCTGTATCATGAATTAACCCCAAATTTTGTACAAGTGAAAGGAAAAGGTTTCATATTGTTTAGAACCATCATCTCAAGAATTTATATTATTTACCTATGAGAACGAATATCCATCTCAAATGATTGAGTATATGGAAAATAACATCCTTGAAGGAATGAACATTGTGTGGGAATACATTGATTTTTTCTTGAATAATTTCATCGTATTCCTCATAGGTGGGAAGTTGAATTTTCCATCATGATTATACCTAGAGAATTAAAAATATTGAATACACAATATAGAATTTTGTATATATAACATTAGTTTCTAATGATTCAACTAAATAAGAATCTATATAAAGGGTTTGTACACCCAAGTGCATCGCCTTTGGGTGAATCATTCCTCTTTATTAAGAAGGATGGTTCAATACACCTTTCAATTGATTATAGTGTTCTAAAAAAATCATGATAAAGAACAAGTAACCCCTTCCATATATTGTAGAATGTTTTATTAGATATGTGGGTCATAATACTTCTCTAATTTGGTTATGTTGATAGGATATTACCACATTAGGGTGATGAAAGAGGATATCTGCAAGACTCATTCTTGTTCAAGGTATGGAAACTATGAGTTCATTATAATTCCATCCATAATCACTAATGCTCAAAAAAAGCATCATATAAATGATATATATATTATTTATCTATTACCTAAAAATATTTATAGTATTATTTATATATTATATTCTTATATAACCCAAAATCAAGGAGGTGCATGAGTATAGTATATGTATTGTGATAATGGTCTTATAAAATGATAAGACTTACGAAATAAACTATAAATGTGTGTTATAGTTAAAGGAAGTCTCATTCTAAGATAAATATCATCACATGAAATGGGATATATATGGGCCCTTCCCAAATAGAAGCAATTTAAGGATGGAATAAAATATTTGTTTCATATATCTATAGTTTCCTTGGATTTGGTGGGTCATATCATCTATTTTTGATGAATTTCTCACATTTATAAAACCCTTTAACCCGGAAAACTATGAATAGAGACATGTTTTATTAGAATGATAAATATGAAGAATGATTCAAGTAATTGAAAACGAGGCTTATCAATGCACATGTACTCCCATTACACACAAGTGGTGAAATATTCATGGTATTAAAGGATTATTTGAAGTAGAGTTTGGGAAATGTTTATTGGAAAATGAAAAATTGACAACCTATGCTTCAAGGCTATTGAACGTTCATGAAAACAAAAAAACACATGATCTAGGGATAGATATAGTATTTTTTATTTAAAAATTCAATGACATTATAAATTTGGTAAAATTGTGAAATATTTATAGATCAGAAATGGATCAAATATATATTCACACAGATAGAGATGGGTATGCGCTAGTAAAGATTATTAGAGATGATTAAGGAATATGACATCATAATTTAGTAACATATTCGGAATGAGAATAAATATTTATATAATCTAATTTCAGTGGTTCTAGAAATTCTATCATTTATGATATTTTAGAAGGATCTGATCTTCTTAGGATTGAAAATGATGGAAATGGGAACCATAAAGGGATTATAATCATTAATCGTTTCACAATTGGTTTCTCAACCAAAACTTATAGAGAAGATACAGGACGATCAAAGGGATAATGTGGGAATTATGAATAAATTGGAAACTATAAGAAAGGAAAAATACATGGAGTTCAATGTTAATGTAGAATGAGATATATGATTTTGGTCATGGATATGTGTATCATTAAATCAAGAGTTAATGATAAAATTGTTGGATAATGTACATAGTTCAACACTATCCATCAATCCAAGAAGTGAACATATGTATCAAGATCTCCATAAACACTATTGGTGGGAAAATATTAAGATGGATATCATTGAATATACATCATGATGTATTTTATTTCATAAATCAAAAGAGACAAGGAAAATATCAAAGGGTATGATGCAACAATTTCTCATACCTAAATTGAAATGAGAATTTATCATAATAGAATTTTTCATTGGCCTTTTAGAAGACACAAAGAGGAAATAATTATATTTGGATAGTGGTGAATGGTTTAATAAAGAATGAAAAATTAATTATGATTTGAGATGATTCATAACTGATCAAATTTCAAGAATATGCATTAGATAAGTTGTGAGGCTGCATGTATAACCATTATCTATTATATCATATTGAGATCGTTGATTCACTTATATGTTTTGGAAGAGTATCCAATAAGCTCTGGATATTGTGCTGATCTTTAGCATGTTTTATCACCATCAGAAGGATGGCCAATTTGAGAATACTATACATATTTTTTAGGACATGTTGAGAGTATGTTTAATTGACTTCAAAGGAGGGTGGGACCAACAAGATCCTCTGTTATGTTCCCATATAACAATATTTTCCACTCAAGCATCCAAATTTATCTTTATAAATCCCTTTATGGGAAGTGGTTTAGGACAGCTTCATCATGGGATGATGGGAGTGAACACAAAATACTAGGTCTAAAATGGACAAGGAAATAAATGATTATTCAAGATGATTCCATAGCTTATCATAACTAATCAGAGTTTAAAAAATATTTATGCATTAAATTGTCTACGAGAACTAGAGTTTGAAACTGAAATTTTTTTATTCCGATATATATCCCCATGGGACAAAGTCATGTGATTTGTAAATAATGAAATTTTTATTCCAAGAAACATTGGCCCATTTTACTACCTTTATTTCTTCAAATAGGTGGATTAATTACTAGCACTCCCACCCAGCCTATCATAATTACATGATATAATCTGTGTATCACTATTGAAGAAGTACATACCACACCCCTCACATGTACTCAATCAGGGCGGTATAGTTTTAGACTGTCCTACTGCATGAGTAGCATCCTATAAAGGTATTAGATCATAGAGAAAAAGTTCTACATAACAATACAATGCTCCAGGTCAAGTTGATATTGAAAAGACCATGTTTTGAAGAAGCAGCATAGGAAATAGATGAAGTTATGAAACAAAAATACCCTAATTTGATTTAGTATTGGATAATAAAATTTTTATAGAATTATTTTTGAATGTGGTTGATCATAGTGACCTAAAATATCATAAATATAATTCCTAAAATGATTTAATTAATGAAATATTATATATATTGGATATAAAAACACTTTATCATTATTAGTATTATTATATCCTACTGGATTTAAATTCCCATTTAGAATATTTAACCCTGATAATATATCCATTGAATAGTGATCACATGATTAGTATACATATTGGGTTATTACAAATGAAATTGATATATACAATGGAAGTGGTTGCCAAAAGAAGTAGTATAATAACTAATGAATCCCATTTATGAGAGCTTCTAGGGGATATAGAATCACTAGTATTTTACATTGACCACTCCCAATTTGATATCCATCAAAATTTTCTTGGGAGAAACCATTTATATAATAATTTCATGTTCATCTAGATCACAACCCAAACCACATGAATATAACCATCCCATTAAATTCTCACCATCGTGCACCATACATGTAGGGATGTTTCTTGTGTATTATGGTGATATGTATCAATACTATAATAATATAAATTATTATTTTGAATTTTTATACAATTCTATTTATATTTTCTTCTTATCACTAATTTATAAATGATTTTTATTTTTTTAAATTAATACAAAAAAAAGTTGTTCACTAATATTAAATTTATATTAATATGTTTATTTTGATTAATTAATGTATTTTTAAAATAAATAATATTTAAATAACTTATAATTGTTAAATATAAATCATCATATAATTTTTTGAATTCAAATGTAATTTTTATACGTTTTCGAAAACTTTTTTTTGGAACAAAAATATCATTTATCAATATTTGTCGACTATGATTTAAATTGTGAAAACACTCATATTAATAAAAATTATTATTATAAAATTTATATTTTTTTGGAATTATATTTACAAAATTATCCAATGATGAATTTTTCATAATTTTCTATGGCAATCAAATTTTTATGTAAAAATAAAATACCATATTAAGATACAGTGTGACGTATGAAATTATAATGACAAAAAATTTATGTAATAAATTATAAATAGTTTATCAAGATCAAATATATGTGTTAAATTTAAAATAATGTGCCTTTTATTGTTTTTATTTATTTTATGAATCCTTTAGGAATCCTCCAAAACCATTAATATATTTTAATGGTTTTAAAATCATTCTTTATGATTATGAATCGCTTCCACATAAAAAAGTATATTATTTTATTATGTTCACACATTTTACTTAAAAAATATCAATATACCCTCCCATTTTACATAAATAATGACTCAATACCATGGGATGGTTTTTTTGTTATTTTATTATATAGAGTAAATAAATTATGTTTTTTAAATGATAAATTATTCCCCACTCATTTTCTAAATTAACCCACCCATGACCCCATTTATCATCACTAAAAATCATTATATAATTTTTATAATATTCCCTCCCTATATACAGTCCTTTTAAGGTTCCCCTATGATATCCAGAATCTCCTCCTAATCATTTAGAGTCACATTGTGAAAGTAAGGGTTCTTTTATTTATTCTCTTTATTAAATTTTCTTCATTTTCTTATCCCTTTTTATCCAATTCCTAATATTCGTATATATTCATTTATATCCCTTCTACACCTTCTATGTGTTCAAAATTATGACAGACCGATTTCACTCTCATCATGATTTTCCATGAACATTTATACGCACCTATTTTTTAGTGGAAATTCCACATTGATTACTATGTCAAACAATTGTGTAGTGAAAACCTAAACAAATTTATTATCAATGGTGATTAACTATTTGAACATATACTAATTTTATTGGGTAATTATATTTATTTATTTCACACACCTTTATCATGGAATAAAATATTATGAATAAGGAATCCATATTGTATGATCTATGTGGCACACTTAATCATAAGAATGAAATTAAAGTGATGGGTGTGACCAGAAATATATTGCACTGTAAAGCAATGGGTATTGCTTCTGTCTCATGAGACATCATTCAATGGATCAGGAAGAGAACATAATCTATCGTAGATATTTTTATATCACGATTTATTTATACGTTTCCTTGATGTATATTTATTATGTCGGGTTATATGTTGCTTCCACATTTCCCCACTATCTTTTTTTATCATGTTATATCATGTGTATGGTGAAGATATTACTCCAACCATGAGTTAATAATTTTGATTATATACCTTGAGTCATCTATAAAGGAATAATTATTCATTCACCCATTAGATGTGGATGATATATCTTCATACTCAATTGAATAATCTTCACACATTGATAATAATTCAAAATAAGAGGGCCCTGTAATAAGGGATACCATTCATGTTATGAAACGTTTGAGAAAATATCATGACTCATGGATAGAATAATAAGAAAAAATTATATTCCAAAAATATATGGATGGTGATGTTTATTCATATACATTAATTATAAAGATAAATATGATTTTCACTAAATTAAAGGATGATTTTGATCGAACAGATGATTTTATCTGTAGATAAATTTAAAGGATGTGACCCCCATTTTTTAATTTTTCATTGTTGATAAGAACCCTATTAGTTTGAATGTATTTTTAATATGTTCTGATGATTTATATATTGAATTATGACATAATTATAATTTTTTATTCTTCATTTCCTTTGAATGGGATCAGCTAGGTTTTTGTAGAATATAATTTTGGATGACATTGATATGTGGCTGGTTGTACTAAACATGGATTTCAATCTGATGAAGAATTAATTATTTTTTAGTGTTGTGTTCTTAAATCATAGTAGTTTTCTTCCTACTTATATTTGAGCAATATTCACATGGTGACCATAATTCATGCTCTTTTTTAAATTCTAGACTAAGAACTAGGCTCTATAGATTTGTCAATTTCTAGTGCAACTATCTTTTTTGGCTGCATTAGTTTTGTCTATTTCAGATTGATTCATCATTGGACTTTATTTCCATGGATATGATATGTGTGATTTATTCTCATTTTTTGGTTTTTGGTATTTTTATTATTAAAATTTTAGTTGGATCATATATATATTCTCTCGAAGTTTTTATGATTTTAGGAACAATAGGGGTAGGTTCTTTAGGTTTGAGAAGTGAATGATTTAAGCTTGAATATGTGGGAATATGATTTTACAAACTTTTTAAGATGGATTTTTCATTGGAAAGAAATTAAGATGTTTTTATAGGAACATTTTTTCAACATAGATGAGGAGATTTCAGGTTTTTATGGAATCAAGGCTTTCAAAATATGTTTTTGGATCCCTATGAATGACATTCTCTGGTTTCTACTCTATTTGATTGAGTTTGTGACCTTTTTTTGTAATCATTTTCATTTTACTTTTTATGATAACCCATTTCAAAATATTTTTATCCTTATAAAACTATATTTTCTAAATTAATATTTGAGGGGTATGAGTGTGGTAACCAATTCATATCTATATTTTTTTAATTTATATGGTTCTTATTAATTTTATGACCCATTTATAGTTCTATTATCTGACATGATTTATTTTTTATATTATTCCATGTTATTTACATTACTGTGATTTGTATCTCACCCCATTCTTACATGCCTCCCCAGGTTATACCATGCATTTCTATGTATAAAATAATATAATGAAAATGATACAAAGGATTTCAAAAAAGATATTGTATTGCCTATTTCAATTTTATATGTCATATACATAATTCAAAAAAACTCTACTTATTGACATCCATGGTTTTATTAAGTGTAATATTATTTAATAAATAGCATCTCAATGTGAAATAAATATCATGGTTTTTCTAAAGGGTGTATTTCATTTCAAAACAAAAAATATTATAGATTCATATAAAAATATATATATTGAATATATCCAATATTCATATAATGGTTTAAATTATGGATATAATGAAATCACTGTCTACGTAAGAGGATCAAAAAATAATAAGCCACAATTTACATGACAAACATGGAAATTTAAACTTGAAATAATGAAAATAATGAAATCTGTTTATCAAATAGGTGAAAAGATGATATAAAAGGATCATATATTATACAATAAATATTAATATTTTTTTATTTTTGGTTAATAACATTCCTTAAAATATTATGTAGAAGATTAATGATCATTCATCCAATTGAAATTATATGTTAAAGGTTTTTTCTCAATTTACATTCTGTTGAGTCTTGGTAATTTTTATCAACTAATCAACTTTTATGTGGTGTATATAATTTATCAAAATATTTATTGTCTGAATAATCATTAATAATTTTTTTTTATTTTTTATTTTTAATTTTATCGTCCATAGGGATTTTACTTGAAAATCACTATGTGGTAATTGTTATTTTATAATCAGAACTCATTTTTTGATTATTAAATTTGTAAAAAACAATCACCTTATTGTATTATTTTCTTCCTTTGGAAATAAATTTATAATAAATATCCATAAACATGTTTTATAGAAATGATTATCTCTTAATTTTTATACCATTTTTATACATAGTGATTACATTCAATGATTTTTGATTAATTGGGAAAATATTGATAAATGTGTATCCTTTACTCAATAAAAATATTTAATAAGGTGATTATTTGTATATTATACTGATATTTTGATATATGAGGAATTATTTAGACACATATTACATAGGTTGATGACTGGATAATTTATTCCCCTCGATATATCTATTATATCATGAGTTAAATTTGTTAGCCACAGAAGATAAGTTTCTACCCCCACACATAAATATTCATTAGGATATATATTAACAATAACTATCTTTAGGATATAACTTGATATTTGAAACATGAATCATTTTGAATTCCACCATTATTGTTATTCCATGTGATTACTCCATTAGTAATAATTATCAGGGTCAAGTTTCAATATCATGGGATTATTTATTTTTAATTATTTGATCATTTTCTCTTACAAACATATTATGCTAAAGTTACTTATTAATTGAAATTTTTTCAGTCATTTACCATTTTATAATTTTTAAACTTTATTTATTTATGATAACATCCACTATTCAGAACCCTTACTGAGCATTTAGGCTCACAATTATAATTTTTCCTTTCCATTAAATATGAAGATAAATTCATTGAATGATTTATCAATTATGCTGACCATTTTTTTGTATCATGTTTAATTTTATATTACCAATGTAAAATTTTTATAATGTATGTGTATGGTTTCTAAACTAATAAATATTTCATTAAGTTTGGTATTATATATAATTTATTAGAAACATTGGGAACTGGATTTACAAAATCATGAATTAGGGAATATAACCCTATAGTGGAATTTGGGGATAAGTATAGAAAAACATCATAATATTATACCAATGTAGAGATTATGTGAGTTTTCTTAGAAATTAAACATTGAATTAATATTATATGTGGTTGTAGTTCTGAAATAGATATTCCTTGGGGTCATAACTCTAAAAAGGTTTTGTCAAGCTGGAATCGAGTGTGAACTAGTACATGATCATGGGTCTTACTGTGCACCTATATTGACACTCCTAGAGATAAAATTATTATATTTTAATTTTTCTTTACAAAAAACTATGAATTATTTGGAAATAACTATTTTCAAAATGACAGCTTTGTTAGGATTATAATATATACTACACATGAAATTTTCAATTTTTGTTATATATTTAGCTAGTATTGAGATTATTAATATTGTTCCATAATGATATGGACAAATATAATGCATGTCAATAGTTAGATATGACGCTAAGAAGATGGAATGTTATCTTCACCAATGTATGTTTTCCAAATGTAAAAATGATTTGGTTATTTATTTTATTAATTAAAACATTCGAATAGATCTAGTCTCCCAAACATTTCCATCAAATGATGAAAATGTGTGTTGTTCCAAACAGATAGAGACAAAAATATCTTTTTATTATGGAATAATAAGGAGGAACAGGAAAAATTTTAAATATGTGAGAAATATATATAAAAGAATGAAGAGAATAATGTATTTTCACACATGTGATTAATATATAAATAAACATTGTGGTACTTACATGTAATGAATGGGTGTTTTTTATAAGTTGGGAGGGAAATTCCAACGTTATCATGATTTAATGGTTTTGAAAAAGGTTTCTAATGTATAATGATTCAAATTCAAGGATGTGGGACACCATGAATATCAATGTCCAATGAATCTGACGAATACACACCAAAAGAGGATAATTATCCATGTCAAGCCTATTCGATGACCACAAATGTATATGAATGATTTAAATGTATTTTTTAGATTAAAGACTATTTTTTTTTTAATTTTACTTGTGATGTATGGGTTTTATAAATTATGATGTATATAAAGATTATACTATAGTAATTATCATAAAGGATTTGAAAGTTCATGTGGAACAATACTAGTGACCATGGAAAATGGATATAATGTTATGATGAATGTTTTTAGAAAACAAAATGATCATGGAAATATTTCCCTTATTTTTTCATGATTTTGATATAATAATATTTCAATAATGAAAATATTTATCACGATAAATTAAATTTGATATTATTGAATACATTCGAGTTGATTAATGACAATATTATTTGGGAAGTTTAGTGACCTTCTCTATAAATTTTTAATTCAAAATACAAATAAAATGATTAATATTTTTAAAATGGTTTATGTTAACAATTTTATGTGGTATTATAGATCATTTTATTACTTCAATAAATTTATATTTATGAATATTTTATGAAATTCAAAAACCATACTGGTTTTAGAAATAATGTTTCGGAGAAATGGATAGAATTTCTACTATTTTATGGATCTTATGATCCCGTAGAAGTGAATTTCAACGCTTCAGGAATAAAATATTTCTTTTTGGATATTAATTTTTTTTGATTATGTGATAGAATCACAACCTAATTTATAAATTAACTTTATCAAGTATGTATATTTTCTTATATTCTTAAACAACAAAACAATTTCTCAACTATAGGAAGATGATCTAAAAACGAAACTATTATCATAATTCCGTAATCTATATTGAATCAATGGTCCTTAAAATCATCACATATTTATGAATTTGGGCCCATTAACATTCCATTAGTCATTCACTTGTGATTAGTGAACATAGTGAATATGTGTAATTTTTTTTTGATTTTTCACTATTTTTATGTCTTTCAATGCCATTAATGTTCTCCTACATAAGAACCTAGTGGTAGTTATTCCATGTGACTTTTGTTGTTAACATTATATCTTATTATAAAGATATTTTTTTTTAAAATATAAATTTTTTGGGATTTAAAAAAATAGTTGTTAAATATCAAACACTTGATTACCATGATCATGTTTAAAATTCAAGGGAATATTTTATTTAAAGTTGAAGAAAGTTATACTTCAAAAATTATAAATGAATAACATTTTTTTTCATAATCATGTATAACATGAAATTCCATGAATAGAAAGGAAAATAATATGAAAATAATTTAAAATATATTTAATAATTTAAATAAATATAATATATGATATATCTCATAATTCACAGAACATCGAGTTAGCTTATGTTACATGCAACACTGACTTTCTTTGATATCATGCATTACACGAAAGACTGAGTTCTACTGAATAATATTTATATCCTTATAAAAATATTCTCATAATTATTAAATAGGTAGTTATTAATAAGATTAAAAAAATTATGAATATACATGGTGTAATTAATTAGTTACCAACTATATAAAATTGAAAAAAAACATATTCAATATAAAGTAAATGTTTTTAAAAAAATATTTATCAGTGTCTAAAAGAATTTTATCCATCTAAATTAAATTAATTACTATTGTTAAATTATATTATTAATGTTTATATATTTTTTGTCTATAATTTTTTATAATTCATAAATAGATTTTATAAAAATATAATAAAAAAAATCTATTTCGACTTATACCAAGCTATATTTCTCTAAATTTGTTTTTCCAATTTATTATGGTTCTTATTGTAATTTTTTGACAATTTTATAAATTATATGATATAAAATAAATTAATTTTTTAATTTGTATTTAATAATTTTATTTGGTTGTCTTTTTTGTATTTTTATGAGATGTTTTATTTTTTGATTAATAATGAAAAATACTTAATTTTAATTTAAAACTTAATTTTCTTTTAAATAATTGATTCAGTTACATTTTATGTTGAATTTGACATAATGTAAAATAATATAAATAATATATCTATTATATAAATTTATGTCATAAGAAATAGTTTTATTTTTAATTTAGATATGAAACTAAGTAAACTTTTGGACATTTTCACATTAAAACCTTGTTTTCTCATCACATATGTGAGATTAAAGTCAAATTATAATTTTAAAATTTTTGGGATTAAATTTGTAAAAAAACATTCCACATTTTTAATTATAATAATTTATAATTTATATTATTTTTAAAAAAATTTATATAGAAATGGTCGGTAAAAACAATTAAAATTAATTCCAGTGATGAATGTAAAAACGAGATTACTTAGTGGTTATACATAGAATATAAAGTGTAAGATATAAACAACACTTATTTAACACCATTTTAATTGAAATATTTAAAAATAAATGATAATACTTTCTAATATTATTAGTTTGGGGAAACATTTACATGAAATTGACCCATTTGTTAATTAAAGAAAAAACAATAAATATACCCCTTGATTTTAAATTAATAATGATTTGGGATAGGGAAAAACTACATAGGATTGGCTATCAAAACTATTCTAAAAATAAATTAGTTTTTTTATAATTATAATTTTTTTATTGATGATATAATTACCATAAATATTAATAATCTATAATGAAATACTTATTTAGTTAACGACTGAATATATTTAATGATAGTAAAAACATTCAATGTGAAATGAATTCAATAAATTAGTGTATTTGATTAATTATTTAGATGAATATAAAAGTATTCAAATATTTGAACATAATATATTCAAATTAAATATTTTTATGGATATTTTTTAAATCAAGTTAAATTAATATTGTAAAAATAAACAATAATTATATTTTATAATACATGATATATTATTATATTATTTAAAAGTAATTTAAATCTTATCTTATGTCAAGTGATTTTAGACTATTATAAATATAAAAAATGGTCCATTAATGGACGATTTTTTCTAGTATAAGTAATATATTTACTATTAAATATTAAAAAACTTAGTTAGCAAGATTATAGTTAAAGCTGAGTTTTGCACATTACTTCTTTTTATGTTAAAATTAATTAATAAAACACATAGGAATTTTAATTTATATAGAAGATATAATATTTAGAATATTTGGGTACATATTACCTAAAAATATTCACATATAATTATTCTTAAATGGAAAATTGCATAGGTTAACAAATAGTTACTATAATGAAACCCCAGAATGGTAAAATGAGGAATCATTGGAGTTAAGGAACAAAATGTTTATAAAATGTGTAATATTTTTTTGGAGGTGTGTATTGAACCTAAAATACTTACACCTATTTAATTATAATTATTTTAGACACATGAGTTATGTTAGATAACTCAATAGTGAATACTTTGGATTATTTACTAGAATCCCACTCCACATATACTATAAAAGGGTACTCACAACCCCCCCCCCCCCTCCGCCTTCACACCTATCAATACATTTATATCATCCAATAACTACCAAAAAAATATCCATTCATTCATATAGTAATCATATAATCCCTTGTTTTTTAGAAATATGTTTTTTAAGCTTCTAGTGAAAGCCTAAAGAGGATACGTAAAGAAGAGGTAATGTTATTAAAAAATCCTTCTTATTTTATTTCCTCTAAAACATTAAATTTATAATATTACATGATTATATGAAACAATAAGTATATTATATATATTTATATTCTTTTATATTATCTTTGTGGAAGAAATCGTTACGAATTTCCATAAAATGGATTACAAAATCATCATCTGTATGTATGGAACACATCTACTTTAAGAACTAATGCCATTTATTTTTCCAATTAATCCTTTAATGGTTGGGAATAATGTTGGTTATATATTTTTTATGTGAAATATATGATATTTAGGATGTAATAATGTTTAGTTAATCAATCTATTACACATACCATCATTCTTTTTTCATTTGTGGTAATTCGATATCATCGCTCATGTGTACGATAGACAACCAGCACATTAAGTGGTGTGATTTGTTCACAAATTACATGGAATGTATTAAGGATGTGTTCAATAAATATTTGTGGTATGTATGAAATTAAAATTTTAACATAATATATATTTTTATTTAATTTAATTTCTTTTCATTTAGATTAATAAAGAAATAGAAACATCATTCTTGTGTACATGTGGCCTACCTTCTCCATGAATTGTGTATTTGATTTTGAATCATCATATATTATGGATTAAAATAAATAAATATATATTTAATATATATTTAATTTAAATCATGTTTTATAATATTAATATTATGAAATAATGATTTAAATTTCTGGAACAAAAAATAACAAGTCAAAAAAACTCAAAAACACGACAACTAAAACCCAAAACAATAAAAATAAGAAAATATTATTAATATCTGGTGGAATGATTCTATAAAAGGATAATGTATTATGTTAAATATTTATATATAGTAATTTTTTAATTTAATTAAATGATTAATGTAATTATATATTTGGTAAAACACTAATCAACCAAATGGAAGTGTATGGTAAATGATTTCTCCTCAATTTACATTTTGTTGAGACTTGTTTTCATTTCTGAGCTAATTTAATTTATATTACGTATATACAACTTCTTGAAATATATAAATAATTTTTCATATTATTTTATGTTTCAGATTCAAAATTATCATCTTGTGGATGTGACTAAATAATTACCAAGTTGGAAAACTTATAGTAAAATATTACATCCTTTTATTATTGGTAACATTATTTTGAAAAAATCTCTTTATTGAAGTCATTTTTCATTTGAAATTAAATTTTCATAAAATATCTATATTATTTTGTTATTTATATGAATATTTTTGAATCCATATACCATTTTTACGTATGGTCTTTTCATTTAATGTTATTTTAATATATTGGGTGATATTTGAATATTTGTATCCTTTAATCAGAGTAGATATTTAATAAATAAAATTGATAATGAATTAAATAAATTATTTAATATATTAGGATTTATTTTTAAAATAATAAAAAATGTTTGGATCCATTAATGTAATCCACTTTATTCATCAATAGTCTCATGAGATGAATTAGTTGGATATATCAGAAGGTTTCTACTAATAGACTTTAACATTATTCAGGATAGATATTGATAATATCTGTCTTGGGGATATATCATGATAGATAAGGCTTCTAAAATTATGAATTCAATCATTATTTTTACTCCATGTTATTATTGAATTATTTTTAATTTCTACGGTCATGTTTCAGTCTCATGTGATTATTTATATGGAATTATTTGATCATCATTTATTCCTTCCATATTATAATCATGTAATTGACTAATTGTAAGGTGTTTCTATCAATTACCTTACAATGATGATGATTATTTATTAATTTATGATATATTCTAATATATATCCTTTATTTATAATTTGAGCTCAGTTGATTTTTTTACATTCCCAAGGATACGAAGATTAATTCATGTAATGAGTTTTGACGGGTGGTAATAATTTTTTTATGTATCATTTTCTATTATTAATTTAAAATGTGTATAATTTTTATTTCTAATTTCTTAAACTACAATAATTTTCAGTAGTTTTGAATATTATTTCTTCTATTGATTTCAAATTAATAAAATAAGGCACTAAGTCAGGAATACAAAGTCCAAGGTCACTAAACAAATATTATTGAGACAGTTGTGAATTTTTTTCATGCTTTGTGAAAAGTACCATCACCCATTATCTTTAACATCGAGTAGTTTATCCCCAAAGGAATTAACCTAGTGATTTTGAACAATATTTTAATAACCATAATTGAAGAGCATTATAAGGAACAAATAATCTTCAATATTCTAAAGAATGGTTGAAAAATGTTCAATATAATATTTTTAGTTAATGGAAATAGTTAATTTACTTAACGTGAAATGTGTTACCTTAAATTGGGATGGACATAACATGATTCAATGGGATTCTATGATGATGGTGAAGAATCCTGAGGATCTTGATTTGAATTAATTAAAGGTTATTTTGAATGGATTTTTCTATCCCAAATATATATACCTAGAAAAGTTAATGGAATTTATTAATCACAAGTGGGGTGACCAGGTCGTGACATTGTATGGGAAAAAAATGTTGTCCTCATTCAGTTTTTTCACATGGTTGGGACCAATGAGAATATTAATGCTCAATAATTTTGGATTTTTATTCTCTCTAATTTTGATTCAGAGGATTTTTTTAATTAATCACAAGTTATATAATGATGTGCTGGATAGATCATTGATCATTGACTTTGACAAGGCAGATAACTCAGAGATGAAATTAGTTTCATTCCTTCCGCACAATTGTTTTTGGAGATTCATTAAGGGGAATAGAATGCATGATTATTATCTCAGTGAATATTGACAAAAAATATCTTCATGTCCTTATAATGTTTATTATAGTGTCCCTTTGACATTATTTCAGTGTGTAAAGGTTACACATTAAATTTAGGTTTTCACAAAGAAACCCAAGATCTGGAGTTATTGAGGTCGCTCATGCCAACTTCATAAGATCAACCATTTGTTTTCTGCTCCATTTAGTGGCATGGTGTCGAGACCTTGGTTTTTACCTCTAATACATTAAAATATTTATAGCAATATTCTTGGCGCCAGGTGTTGAGATAGTGTTCATTCTAAGGACCAGTGTTCCCAGAAATAATTTTATAAAAATAATAATTATATTTTTATTAAGTGCATGAAATTTTGTAGAAATAATGAAATATCTTTTAAATGGAATATATGATCAGAAATATAACATCATGGTTGAGTATATAATTTGACTTTTACCCTAGGTATGTCAAAAAAATTTTTGGCATGGTAATCTGTAGAAAAAGGCACCGAGGACATAACTATAAGGACAATAATTCTATAAAATTATATTATATTTAACTCTAATGAAAATTACTAATGAATAGTGAATTTAAATGGAAATCAAATACCACCATTGAGATCATAATTTGGTTTGTCCCTAGTAAACTCCTATGTATGGTCGGAATGAGATGTTCAGATGATTCAGTCATTGGTGGTGTGTTTAGTGAGTTAATTAATTAATTTAATTTAATATTTTTGACATATATTGAAAATATATAAATATGTAATATAGAAAATATTCCCAGGTATAGGCTCATAAACATTAAATCACTGGTTAGAGCTCTCTTCCACCTTCTATTATTGGATTATGATGAAACATCAGATCGGGGCAAGTCAGGATGCAATGAACACAATGACATCCTTCAATCATTGGTGTTCATGTTATTTGATGAAAAATGATCAAATATCCAGTTTGGAGTGATTATATGTGTTTTATAGTATTATTATTAAATTATTGATTATATCATTCTTCATTCATCGATATGTGCATTTTTTACGGCCATTACATATTCTCGTGTATCATATTTAAATTATTTCAATTTTTTTAACCCTTGGATATCACCATTCATGATTATTGGACAAGAAATATGGACCAATATTTCATAAAACATTATTTCTTGGATTTAATCACCTTCTTATTCTTTCTATTCACCATTGGAATCTAGTGGTTCTTGGATTTAAATTTGTTGGGTGACTCGATCTTGATTGGGCAACCAGATTTGTGTCAGATTGGGGAACATGGATCATTTTAATGTAAGGGTACTATATCAGTTTAGACTAGGGTACAAAGATCCCATATATTCTATCATTTCAATGATTTTGGTTTGGAAATATTTGAAGTGGACTGTAGAAGGGATGGCGGTCTAGTGAGGTTGTGGAAGCATGAGCAGGCGGAGGTGGAATGTGGCGACAGTCCGGTGTTGCTCCATGAAAGGCGTATAGTGGTAGAGGTGGAGGTGGACGCCCCTAAGAATGATAGAGGAAAAAAAATGGTCGATGCGAGGTGGCTAGAGGTTTGGACATTAAGGAGGGTGGTAATTTTCTAATTATATTTATCATTAGAATAATAATATTATTATTATTATTTTAAAAAAACGGTTTACCTGTAATTACATCCCCATGGAGTATCTGATTAATGCACTATCAGTGGAGATGTAACCTTGTATTCAATAAATACATTATAAGACCAATGTTTGATACCTTTATCTAACTCATGGATCATGTCTATAAAACAGCATAAAATAATAATTGTATTTTTATTTTCAAAATGCTGATTTTAACGTAACTATTAAATAGAATGTCTGTTTTTTGTGTCATTGATAGCAGCACAACCCTATATTTTAGATGGCCGTTTCATGAAAAAAAATTATACGTATTTTGGGAATGTAGCTCAGATACATGAAATGCATCAGATTATTATTACTATTATTATTATTATCATTATTGTAAAATATTGTATCTGACATAAATTCTCCATACAACATACTATTGATGAAATTTCAGTGTCATCATGACGCTAAATGAATTTTGGAATTTAAATTCCAATTTTGGGTATTTATTTGGACTCATTTCTCAGGCCCGTGAATCACTATTTTTTCATGGTGTGGTGAAATAAAAAAATTTCACCGGCTGTCTGATTGAGCCAAATGAATTGTCAATCCTATTCAATTTTCTATGAGGATTGAAATGGTGAGATTCATATATTTTATTTCCGGATTGAGATAAGGCCCCAGGGGCACTATTTGTATGAAATGCTATGAAATATTTCTTCTTCACTGGGTGTATGGTTTGATAAAAATTAAGATTCGTTCTAATTATATTTTCTACAAGGATCACAAATATGTAATTCATTTGGTTATCTAGGGCTGTTTGAGAAACCATGTCAAAGAAATTACATTATTTTCCCCATCTGATCAATGATAAAAATCATGTTGTCTTCAGCCATTTGGATAGATATTCCATGTACTCTAGGAGTAAACTAGATGATCGAGGGGAACATGTACATGGTTTAGTACCTGAGTATGGCTTAGTTCAGGGTCAGGTCACAAGGCGAGTACATACATCATATGGGACCCATACACACAGTGTACCTCATTATGAATAATCTACCTGTCAAAATCCCTCTTTTGGACTCATATTTTGGCATGTGAGATGCCGATATTGAGTGTTATTCCATATAGAACATTATTATTACCTCCGTAATGGATTTCAAGAATTGATGAGTGATTTTTTGGGAGTGAAGATTATTCAGGAAATGTCCGACGATGGAAGTGATCATGAACTGGAAAATCTAAGCATTCTTGGATTACCATCAAGTAGTAATGATTATTGTAGTTAATTCACGCTCTTTGATTGGAAACCTTTGGTCAGTATGGGCATGGTTCCTCGACAATCTATAGAGTATAACCCTTCTACTAAGCATTGTGTGGTTCCTCATCCTATTTTGAGTGGAACCCTCTAGTTGTATGGGTATGGTTCCTAAATGATCTATAGAGTGAAAACCTCTTCTTGGGTATGAAATGGGTTGTCAACCATATTTGAGTGGCACCCTCTAGCTGGGTTGGAAATTAGTAGTTGACTATCTTTAATGTCAACCCTTCCTTCTGGGCTGGGCATGGATACTCAATGAAACAATAGTGGTACCCTCTAGTCAGTCTATGAATGGGTCCTCAACCTTGAGATATGGCCCCTCGAATGTGTAGAAAGTGTTGATATGTGGTTTGACAAAAAATTGGACTCACAAGAAAGCGGGAAACATTATAGAGTGAGGAAAATCCTTGTGATGCAACATAAAATCATGTAGTTGAGTCTATGTCCCCAAAAGTAGATAGTATTAAGGTGTTGTGATTGAGTCCATCAGAAATGTGTGTTTAGGTGACATGCATGAAGATATTTTCTTCATAGATGGACCATATTTGAAACAGTTTGATACAATTCCCCATGGTTAAAACTATAAGATAGAGACCCCATTTACCTATTTTTTGTCTTATATTAATCATAATATATATATATATACATATATATTTCTTGTTTTAGTACATACTCTTAAATTTTTGTTACTCCCTTTCTAGGAAAAAAGATGACATTTGGGGTATTCCATGTTTTTTTCTTTTCAAGCTTCAAGGGGTTGGATGAGTCTACTCTAAAACTATTGGCAGTGAAGACATGATCAGATGTTCATATCCTAACTATTTTGGTCTCCTTGTGTTTGGACGAGTTTACTTTTTCTATATTTTTTTGATCTATACTCTTTTATTTTACACTGTTCTATATACTTATTTCCTCATTAGTCGCATCTCTTACTGATCCCCCTTTAACCTTTTCCAGGGGTTCTAATGGGTTTTTATATACTCATCCTTGTATGGGATTATCGCAACACGTTTCATGTATATTTTCATAAGATAAATAGTATGATCATGATTTTCAAGGAGGTTAGAGATATGGGTTTCGTCAACCACATACGGGATTTATTTCTTGGGATTCACGAGTAGGGTCCTCATAACTATTTTTCATTTATAGTTTCATGTTAGGTTGGAACACATTTTTGGTTTTTCATTTCATCCCCCCCTTCAATCATCTATTTACACTACTATACTTCATGTTGTTTAGATGTCCATGCATATTTATCTTATTTATCGTTGTGTTGCATCTTTACTTTGTATCTATTTATAATTTTTCATTGAGTTGGTTTTGTATTTGAACAAAGATACATAGGCAAAGGCCTCCCTAATTTTAATTGTTCCTTTGAAACTTTTATCCACCACCTAGCCTATGGAGGCAGTATTGGTGTAGTTTTAACTCGAAACTTTCTTGGGTCAAGTAGTGGTAGATTGGTATGAGAGGTGTTTCGACCCTTGGGACATTTTTCATACATTTACCTAAAAAAGTTTTTTTTGGGATTAGGGAAACAATTTCAATGTGTATTCAGTGTAGATCTTATTATTGGGAGTCCAATGATGGTGTGGAAGGCCGACATATCCATTCATCTAGACTTTGACTACTTACTTTTTGGCCCAGGATGCCAAGACATTTGTTTCAGGGATTAATGGTACAAGCATCATATATGATTGATCCATTGACGAGAATTCTTAAGTTATCTCCCTATTTTTTAACAATATATATATATTTCGGTTTTCTAATATGATCGAGGTACTCCTTGATAACTTTTAGGATGCTTTCATGATGATATCCAGTCAGTATACCAGCTATGGTTCAAGTAAAAAACATTATGAGATAGGAGGCCTCGGTTCAGGGTCGACCATGTTATGTACTTCCTCTATGTTGGATGGTAGTAGAACCTACACTTGTTGTGTTGAAGATAATAATATCAGAGTAGGCTAAAGACATTCACAGGATGATCACACTCAGTGAGTTCCAACATAAGAGGCTGTTGTGGTTCCATGGTGTTCCAGATCCCAAGGAATATGAGGATGGGCTAGAGTTTGTAGTCCACGTAATGAGGCTTGTTCAGACTCCCAAAAATCAGATGGTGGATTTTGAGCCATTTCATTCCATTATATAGTTGGGTGTTGGTGGATTGTGGTAACTACAATACAAGAAGACTCGATACTCTCATGGGAAAACATCCAGTAGCTATTTCGTGAGGAGTACTAACCCTCATTCATATGTTCCATTCAGATTCAATATCTTATAGATATTTAGTAGGGAGGGGTGATGGTGGATGAGTACATGGAATGGTTTACAAACCTTAAGCACTATCTCTCAATTTGATTAGAGATGTATACATTCGTGCAGGGAAGTTTTTTAAAGGAATCAATAGAGGATCCAGGCTAGTGTAGTGCCCTTATGCATCCCCCACAAATTCATGGTGCCAGAGCATGCACTTGTGACATAGATTCTTTTTTTACAAGAATGAGAGTTTGCAATATTTATCAGTGTGTGTGATAGAGATGAGTAATTTATAGCAGCTGGAACGTTCCATAGATCTCGAAATAGGAGACGCTTCTATGATTTGGTTGAGCTACATGGTCACATGTGGCCAAGACATCACAAGGGACAATGAAATTTCATAAAAGGGATGCACTACACATGTGAATAGTGAGGTCAAATGGTGTGTGATTTCCCGACATACCGTATAGAGAAGAACATGCATATTGTAGGTGAACCACCATGACATAGACAATTCCATGATAAACGATCTCTTAGGTAGGGTCAGGGTGGTCCCTAGGTAGGTAGAGTTGAAGAGGAGTAGGAGGAGTTGTGTTTTTTGGAAAACGGTATGAGATCCTTCCAAAAAACCACTAGGTGGACCACGTCAAGCATATGGTTCTAGTGGATAGGGCCAAAGACCATAGTATACTTTGGAGAATTATGAACTTGCAACAAATAAGATGATAAGAGGTATTATCTATGTCCTTTCTATCGATTGTAGGTTAACTTTTTAAGCTCAGTTTTGTTGTAATATTATTCACTCCACAGATGAGGTTCATTCATGGTGAAGGATAAAATCATAGTAACTGTTTTTGATGTTTTTTGACAGTACTAAAAATACAAGATGATGCAGGGTTATTACCCACCTGAGATGTGTTTTTGTGATGAAACCAAAACCATGAGGGGGGGTAAGATCATCCAAAATTGGATAGTATCTTGTTGTGGTGTGTGAGAACCTATGATTTTTTTTCAGGGTAAAGATGTACTATGGCATGTCAGATCTGGTCCTAGCATTCTCGGGGTAGCTTTCCCAATTGACACTTATTTCATAGGATGTCACCAGTTAGTATGGAAGAATTTTTGGGTTAATCATACCCATCATAAAAGAGAGGTGAATACATAGAAGGTATTACACATGTTTTCCATGTCTAGAATCTCATGGATGGATTATTATAATCACCTTCCATGTTTGGTGGAACCCTTGTGTGATATGTGTCAACCCCGATTCAACAGAAGGCAGTTATAACATACCGGTTAAGGCAGTTGAGACCCCATGAGAATAACTTTTTGGCTCCCTAGAGAGAGTTGGATGTGACAGCCTTATCTCAATGAATGTGGAGAAAATTCCTCTTTGGAGGGCGCTTTGTGTTTTAATCAAGCCAGCAGAGTCTTGGTTATGCCTTCACTCAGAGAGACTTGAACCTAAGAAAATTGCACAGATTGAAATTCCTACATGAATATGCCTTCAAGATAGTTTATATTTTAGTGAAGTGTAATGTTTTGATATATTCCTTTATCTGGACGTCCCAATATCACTTAGCATAGGTATCTATAGAGCAGTTTTCTTCCCTAAAGTAAACCCTAGTGGACCAGCAGGGCAGAATTTATCTTCAGTCAATGTTGTTGATCCCATCACTTCTCATGCATGTGAGAGAGACTTATATGGGGGATATTGACTATTATATCTTCTTTGACCAGATATCCTTATGAGTTTCACCAGATGTTTTTTTAGAATATGGGAATCACATCATTTAGGGAACAATGGTGATTCCTATAATGTTACTATATGAGGTGATGTGGGAGTTTCATATTACTCTTTGGGTGTACATCCATGAGAGAAAATGGGTGTGGAAGAGACAGTGTGGGGATTATAATCTCCACAAATTTTCTAGGTTTTTTATTTTTGAATAAGAAATGTTTTGAATAAGGTAATAATGTAGAGACCTTGGTTTTCCTCTATAAGAATTTGAAATATATATCAATATTTTCACATATGCGAGTTGAGATGATATGTAATTATTATGCCTGGTGTCCCCACAAACAATTTTATAAAATTAATAAATATATTTTTATTTTGATCACATATTTTTTCATAAATAATGAAATATAATATAAATGGAATCACATAAAAATAATATTAGGGCATGGTCGACTTTAGAATGTAATGTTTACAATAGGCATGACATAATGTTTGTCGTTGTGGGTTATCTATAAAAACATGTCACAGAGGATGTCACCATTAAATATTAATTAATTAAAATTATATTATTTTTCATGATAATACAGAAAACTCATGAATGGGGACTCATATTGGAAATCTAAGGGGACTGTTTAATTTATAATGTGGTGTTTTCCCTATGTGTGACATAATAGTAATTGGTGTGGGACTTTCAGATGATACAGTCATTAGCTGTATGTTTTCTGAGTAAATTTATTAAATTTATTAATTCATTATAGATTTAGATTTAATGTCTATAAATATATATACATGATCATATACCCAATCATAACCTCATATTCTGGAAATCACTAATGACATATCTCTTCCTCCTTCTATTGGTAGATCACAATGAAAATTATGATCGAGGCAGATCTAGACACAGCAAATGCAAGGAGTTCCCTTAATCATTGGAAGACATGTTCTTTGACAATGAATGATCTAATATCCTTTTAAGACTCATTATATGCGGTTTCCACTCTTATAAGTATATTATTGAGTTTTCCATTCTTAATTTATCAATATATGCCTTTCTTATGGCCTTTACATGTTCCCATAAATTAAATTTAAATTATTTTTCATTTTTAACTGACCCCAAATATCACCGTTCATGATCATTGCCCAAGGATTCAGGGAAAACATTGCCTATACCATTGTTTCTATGATTTTCATCGCCCATTATATGTGTTATTTTCCATTGAATACATGTGGTTCCCATCTCAATAGTTTTCAGAAAACTAAAGCTCTATCGAGGCCCGGATTTATGGTGGAATGATAAAATAGGATCAGTATGAAAAACTAAGAGTTTATCAGATTACACTTGGGTCTAAGGATCACAGATCTATGTTCCTCTCAATGATTCGAGTTTTAATGGATTAGAGGAGGCTCCTGGATAGGAATATTATATGACAATGATGCAATAGTAGTGCAATAGAGTGAGAAGGAAGAGGCGGTGTGCATTTTTAGTCCATCTTGGCTCCATTCTAGGTAGCTTTTGGTCGAGGCGGATGAGGTGCAAGGCGGTTGGCGGAGCAGGTGGCCGAGGTAGTGGAAGTAAATCTTGAGTACAGTAGAGGATGTGAGGAAACTAGGGTTCCAAAAATTAAGGGGATGAATTTTTAATTAAATGTATAATAATAATAATAATATTGATGTTGTTGTTATTATAATTATTATATTTAGCAAAATAATTTACCAACCATGACTCCCACGTAGAGCATACGATTGAAGCACTATTAGCGATGATATGACCACATCATGAATTCAAAATTTTATGTCTAATGTTAAATACCTCACTTCGACTCAGGGATCATGTCTATAAAATTCCATAAAAAATAATATCATTATTATTTTCAATATAATAATTTATACATTAAACTAACATGGAGCATCTATTTGACGTGTTGGCTGCCACAACACGGCCGAGTTTCTGACATTATCATTTTCTTACCAATGTTGGATACATAATTTAGCCTCACATGACTAAAAAAGTGAATGAATAATAATAATAATTAAAATGATAATTTTATTATTATTATTATTATTTACTTTGTGACCGATTTTATCTGACATGGCTTCTTCATATGATGTTTGAATAATGAACTTTCATTGGTTTCATTACCCTAAAATTAAGGTAGAGAATTCAAGACCAATTTTGGGTATTTATTTTAGACTCATGGATTCCAACTATGAAGAATCCTTAGAGCTTGATGTCATGAAATGGAATTTTTTCACTGACTGTTAGATTTATGAAGGTGAATAATTAACTCTGTGAATTTTTTCATTAAGACTGAAATGGTTTGATCAATATATTTTGTTTCGAGATTGTGACTTGGGCCTCACGAGGCGCATTTCATGACCAATTCTATGAAATTTATCTTCTTCTCTGGGTGCCCGATTCGAGAGAATAAATTGTATATGTTGTGGGCTTTCGCGAAGATCACAACAGTGTGATATATTTTCTTATCTGGTCTGTTTTAAAAGTCTTGAGAGTGAAATTATTATTTTTTAAATTTGGACCAATGATGATCATCGTGCACTCATTAGCCTTTTACCCAGATATTTCATATATAGTGTGACTACATTGGAACACCTAGATGTACATATATAGAGTTTAGAACTAGAGTATGTATAGTTACACGTCCAAGACATGAGGTAGGGTCACACATCATGTGTTCCCCATAGGCATTATGTACCTCATTATGAATGTTCTACATCTCTTATGTCCTTCTTTTGGGCTGTGCTTTTGGCCCACCCATAGCCTATCTTAAATATTTTTTCATATAGAATGTGATGGTTCCAACCATAGTGTCTTTAAATATATAATGTTGGATCTTTCAGGTGTGATGATTATTTAAGAGATTTTCGATTTTGGTAGTGATTAGGAACATGAATATTATAGTATCATGGGATTACTATCTAGTATGGATGGGAATTATAGTTCCTTGATGCTTTCTGTGTGGAACTCTCCAACCAAGCTGCGCATGGGTCCTGAGAAATTTACACAGTGGAACTCTTCTACTGGGTAGGGCATGGGTCCTTAGTCTATTTTGAGTGGCTGACTCCTCTGGGATTGGGGATGACCTCATTGATTCAAGGTTAAAAAATCCCAATCAGTTTCTAATGGGTTTGATCGTAGAACCGGAAATATCCAATGATTCCATATCCATTTGGACCTACTTTCCAAAGGTAGGCGCTCATTAGTTGTAGACTGATGAGGTTTAGGAATTTTCATTGTTCGAGAGGATGGGAGGTTGGAATCATCACACCTTTTTTAGGGGAATTATTGTCTACTCTGGGACTCTCATTATAGATTTATGTTATGTTCATGAAGCCTTATTACATTACCAAGTATAAAATGAGCTTTCCATTAGATCTGACAATCAATGATTAAATATGTAGGAAATTTTGAGAATATTTTATATGTATTCGAGGTTCTTCATCAATAAAGAATCATCTGTATTTATTAGAGATTCTTAGTCAATGGTATCTTTCAATAGATAATAATCTTTTGGTCATTATGATGACCATACTAGTTTTAAAGCCACTCAGTGGGGTACTTGATATTTATTATCATTCAGAAGGACATGGATTATTTCAGAGTTGGGATCATACCAGCAGATGGGCTACCTATGTATCCTTTGTTTAGAAACGGAATCCGAACCCACGTTGTTCGAGTAAGATAGTATGATGTTTATGATTTATGGCTCGAAGAAAGATGTCATAATTACTTTTACACTCTAAGCTCACGTGAGTCATGCTCGGTGTGTGAAAGAAGATGTATTGGTAAAACTAGACAATTATGCCATGAAAGATGCAATCAGGAGAAATGATGTGGGGCTTATGTATGTATGACTACGTAAACAAATGAAGATTATGATTTACATCAGGGAAGACATCCAGGAACAGGGTCCATAAAGGTAAATGTACTTTATGGAGATTTTAATACTCTAATCTTGGGACTTAATCCTAAGGAAGAATCCCATGTTAGGAGGGGACTTATGATTGAGTTTTACTCCTTAGAAGGAATCCCAGATCAAAAGGAAAATTAAGACTGGTTAAGAGAAATTTAGACTAGGTCTTACTTTTGAGATGGATGCCTAGGTTAAGGGATTTGAAAAATTAAGGGACTTAGGGCTGAATCCTAAATTGGAAGCCCATAATTGAGACTGGGGCTTACTAACAAAAAGTAAGCCTAGGTTAAAAGAATTATGGTTGGGGATTACTCCTAAGGAGGATGTACATATTCTTGGGATCATTGAGACTGGGGCTTACTCCTGAAAAGGAATCTCAGGTATAGGGAATTATGACTGGGGCTTACTCTTAAAGAGGATGCCCATATTAGGGGACTTGGGGATTACTCTTGAAAAGGAGGCCAAAATTAATGAGGACTTGGGGCTTACTCTTAATGAGGATTCCCAAATCAATGAAAATTTGGACTGGGGAGTACTCCTGAAAAGGAGGCCCAAATTAAGGATTCTCTCATCTTAAAGGATGAGTTTGAATGAATGAACTCTCTAACATTAGTGATGTAAAGATGTGTGAATCACTAGGTTTGGAAAGATGTTCCATATAATTCTTTTCAGATAACGAAGCCAATAACGAAATCATGCCACAAATGTCTTTGGAGTGAGTTCTGAAGGCTTAATCATGAAGAGGAGAGGTGGATAGGTGTAAGAGGGGTGAAATGGTCAAGAAGGGCACCCAAAAAGAGAGGGGAACACAAGTACTACATGGGCGCACAAGTAATGCGTGAGCGCGCAAGTACTGCGTGGGCGCGCAAGTATACTTGCGCAACACATGGGTACTTGTGCATCGACCAATACTTAGGGTAGAATTTGGGAGTGGCTTGGATCAAGCCTTTTATACTAACCCTGGAAACTTCCAGAAGAGAAGCTCACAAGTTATGTGGAAGGAGTAGGGTGGGGTGCATGTCTAGCCATTTATCCTAAGGGTTAGCCACATAGGCGCACAAGTGTTGATGAGTTTCAACACTTAGGTCTTCCTCCCCCTCTTTAGATCTTGTGTTCTAGGTAATAAATTACCTTAGAAGTGTTCAGAAGCTTTGAAAATAGACTAGGGCACCGGGAGCTCAAATCTGAGGTTCTGGAATTTTTCTGTCTTTTTAAATGGGGGGGCATAAGGGTAATTATAAGATAGAGAGACCCTGTGAGAAATTTCAAAGAGGGTGCTCAAGTCACCTGTGCGACCATTATCCAGTGTGCAAGTTTACTCGCGCGACTATGAGGGAACTTGCGCGGCCCAAATGGAAAATAACACTTGTTCATTCCTTTGTCAAGTTTTGGATGTTTTCTTCAAAGGATGAATCAATTTATGTTAAGGAATTTTCCTTTTCATTCGTTTAGACTCTGTGATGGAAAGGAGCATCAAAAAAATTCCCCCCTCAGAGTTGGATATGAAAGAAATAGGGATGTGAATCTGAGGAAAATAAGAATACCAATGTAAAGGTGGTGTACAAGGGTTGAGTGCGCAGAGGGAGGCGTGTAGGTGTTGAGTGCGCTGTCTTTAGTTGCGCTGGCTTTAGGTGTGCAGGGGTGCGGCCTGGCTTGTATATAGGTGGAAATTATCGCGCAAATCACTGAATTTTAGGAGTTTGGGCTCTCTCCGTGAAAGTTGTCTTCACCGGGTATGTTTCTCTGTTTTCCACTATTTATTCCCTATCATGCTGCTGTCAAGGTATTTAGACTTGCGCGGTTATACTTGCGTGCCAAAAACTTTCGTGGCACATCCATACTTGTGTGCCAAGATTATAATTGCACGCCTAAATTCTGTTGCCATTTTTTTCGAATTCCATCCCAAATTTTATGAAAAATCAACTTACTTATGTGTTAATTATTCATCTTTTGCACAGATTCAATGGATCCCAAAAGAATTGAAATGGATGATGAACTAGCTTGAAAACAGATTGATGATATGATGAGAATCATTGGCCATGATTACTATACCATCTACGACAGTACACAACCTGATTTGGCTAAGTATTTGAAGAAGTATCATCGTGACTTCCCTCAATGCATTTATCTTCCTTTTTATGGTTATGGTCATCTGCGAGAAGATAC
Source organism: Viscum album (assembly GCA_963277665.1). Lineage (NCBI taxonomy): Eukaryota > Viridiplantae > Streptophyta > Magnoliopsida > Santalales > Viscaceae > Viscum > Viscum album. Next base: position 1,016,824,589 of record OY728138.1, on the reverse strand, counting down.
CATTATAGAGGCAAAGAAATATCTCCCACTTTCCTGGTTTCAGAATTACACCAACTTTGTTGTAGCAAATATCTCATGTGGAGGAGTATTTCTATGCGCTGAAACAGTTTAGAATGCATATATGAAGCATCATAGCCCCTACACATCATATCTAAAACCTCATAAGACGGATATGCACCAACATTTTTATACCTCAATTTTATGAAACTCTTAGATGGATCAATCCAAAGGCTGAAAGAGAAGTTGGGACTTCCGTCCTGGAGGAGGTGTGAAGCCAACCTGGATGTGGGCATACTGGGTGCGAAAAACCTTTGCAAAGTTTGTCGAGGATTTTAAAGGAGTTGCGATATACGAAGCCCTATGGGTTGGGAAAAATATATGTTTAAGGCATGATAACTTCGTGCCGGAGATACTCAGCCATTATATCCCAGAAACCAATTCATTCCATCTGAATCATGGAGAGGTAGGAATCAGTCTATTTGAAGTCCACAAAATCTCAGGGGCTCGTATTTTGGGTGATATGTATGATGAATTCATCTCTCCCAAGGTGACATGGAATGATTTGGAGAAGGCTCCAGCTTTAGCTCAAGAATTACATAAAATCTTCCATAAGCTCAAGAGTTCAGAGACCTCCTTAACTCATTCTAGAAAGGATATTCATCCAGATGAATGGATGAATATGTTTCATATCAAGAAGGAGGAGGTGGAGTCGAATGAGAAGGGATTGAAGGAGAAGGGACCCAAGGAGATGGGACCCAAGAAGAATAATAAGCCTACTCGTCCTACCACCTTCCCCAAGATAGAGAAGAGGGGTTCTCCAGGAACATTCTGCCCGAATCTGGAAGAAGGAGAATTTGAGAAGTGGGGATATGAGGTGAATCAGAGGATCCCAAAGAACACTCATCTGGAGGGCTTTTTGGCCTTGTGGCTCTGCGTTTATCTTCTTCTAGTCAGGGACTCGAAGGGAGGTGTCAGGCCAGAGACCTTCATTATTGCGGCAAGGTTGGCTGAGGGAAGAATGGTTGGGTTGGCTACCCCCATTTTAGCAAAGATTCACAGGAGCGTACTCCATGTCTTCATGGGTAAGTTTCCTTTGAAAATAGTGGGACCATTCCAAGTTTTATGGGGATGGATCACCACTCACTTCAGGACATATAATGTACAGAATGGAGTACATATTCCTGGAAGTTGTTTCAGGCCATCCACGCAGGGATTCTCTGGAATTTCTCCATTAATTCTCAATGCTTATGACATGAAGGTGAGGATGAGAATGTATTAGGAATTCAACTTATTTCATTATGGAAATCTGCCAACCGGGCAGTTTGTTGATGATGGAACAACCAGCCTTGATTTGAGGGCATACATGCTGGCCTGTAGAGATGGTGTCCTAGTCACCAGAATTGATGGATAGATTATATGTGAGGACTATTCTATATATATATTCACACGTCAATTCAAGTGTTTGCAACAGACTATTGTATCTCCCCCCCTTACATGTCTGGTCAGAGCAACATCTGATGGTTGCCTGGAAACTATGGTTACTGACATCTAGGGAGAAGACTGGGACAGTTTTTGAGCTACCACTTGAAAAAGTAGCATATAACGTGACTACTTGGTATGTCGAGCACTGGATAGCAGCATACCCTAAAGGGGTGCCGAATCATCCGGTTTATCATGTGGGGAAAAGGAAGAGGACTATAGAGAAATAAACTCTTCCTCATGAAGGTGATGTTTCCCCACCTAAAGCTGATTCGCCGGATTCCTCATCTAGGACTGATTCACCGAGTTCCCATAATGGGGATGTTGAGGCACAATAAGCGGAAAAACAGCCTTGTGCCCGATATAATCATCCGGTCAGAATCAAAAGACCCACTCCATCAACTCCTGGTGAGTTACTTCACTGTGGAAATTTAATCATCATTAATTTATAAAGAAATAATTTTTATTTTGTTATTCTAAATCAATAGTTGCAGAAGATGGGAAGAAATTGAAGTCCAAGATTGTAGGACCTTCCTCGAAGCCTTTTGGTACACGTACTGAATATCTACGACGAAAGGTTGTCCAGACATGGCAGAGATTATACTGTGGTGCTGAAAATGCATAGCTGGATTTGAGCGAGGGGATACATCTCCCTGTAATAGGGACTCTTCAGGCTTCTAAAGAAATATGTTTCGAGAATAACCACGATGAAGTGCGGGATTACATTAGAGAGCTGTAAATGCTCATATATGCCATTGACGATTCCATTACTGTCACAAAGCGGGTGAAGGAAATGATAGATCGTGGTGCTGTTGAGGTGACTGATGAGAAGTGGAACGATTACCTGGCCCTTGAAGATATAAGTTTTCTTTCCTTGTTTTCATTACAACATGATTTCAGTAGAAGATTTTTTAATCAAGGAAATTATTTTCTTCATCTTAACTCTTGCAAAGAAAGGAACTTATGAGTTTCATTCACCACAGTATAGCCCTGGTGGTACTGCCATTGGGGCTTCTGCTGAATCTTCTCACGAGTCAAGCTAGATATCACCAGGCTAGCAGGCCACGAATGAGGAGTTGGACATGGCCTTACATTCTCCAATTCATGTTCCAATATGAGAGACTACCGACACTCCCAAAAATCCAAAGAGACAAAGGCATTGAAGGAAGAAGTTCACAACAAAACGCTTCATCAGTTGTGGTAAGTCCTTTAGATAATCACGAGTATTAAACCACGAGAATGATTTCTCATTTTCCTTGGGATTGTAGGGGATTCTTCAATTTCCCTTCTGAGGGAGAGGACTGATCCTCCTTTTAGGACCACAGAGGGTGTTGTGGAACAATCGCAAATTCAGGATGACTTGGCTACTCCTAGAGAAGAGCCCGCATCAGTTCCCAGTATCCCTCCTACTACAGTTGAAAGAATAGAAGAACATGATTCTGGTATGTCAATAATGATTTATAAAATGTTGAATGAAACATTGACTGACTTACATTCTGTGATATTTCAGGTTCAACCCCTTCATTTGAGCTTTTGGCGGCTATTGCAACTGATGCCGTGATTTTATCGGAAGATGCTGCCCAGGGTCAGGGACCGCATGATGAGGGTATCCAAGAAGACACATCCAGTGCTCCTACTAGTGAGATTAACCATGATTCTGAGATGACATTAGATGACATGATGAAACTTGGAGCATCTTTCTAAGATTTTATAAATCATGTTAAATTACCATGTAATTTAGAAGATTATGCACGTGAGTGTTATCCTCCATCCTATTAAAAATAAATTCTTATTACATGTCTAATCATGATCGGTTCAAATGTACAGTTTTTTCTAATCAAGATGCTGAACTACCCATGCCCAAAGGAGGAAAAGAAAACCCTACTACTGTAGAGACATTAGCACAAGTGGATCTGAACCCAGTGGACTTTCCTCAAAATCATCCTGAAAATCCTGTCGAAGTTAGGAAAGATAGGGAGGAGCCTTTTTGGGTTTCTGATCTTCTGTTGGGTAAGGGATAAAAATATGTGCAACTGTACTTAATTTTCAAGACAGTCAATTAACTTTTGTTATCCTTTGAAACTAACCAGAGATTTAAATTGATTATACAGGGCCATAAATTGTAGTGGTTAGATCTGGAGATGAGGCCTCAGCCTCCTCCCTAACAGGAATTGAAATTGAATAAGCACTTTCCAGGGGGGAAGGAGCAGAATAGGGAACTTAAGTGAATTAATAACAGATTACATTCCCCCATGTGATAGTGTTGCTGAGTCGGATCCAGAAATACAGAAAGCAATCCAATTTCCACGACTCAAGGCATGGAAAAAAATATGGAAAATCATATCCGAAGTGCCTATAGAAGATCTATCATTGAATATCCCTCGATTGTCATCCCAATTTTTCATACTGGGACTTGGCGGTATTGGATATCAAAAGATCCATGCCTCAATGAAGAAATTCATCGTAAGAAGGGAGCAGGAGAAAAAGTGTCGTGAAGATCTGACCAGGGTGAAGTTGTCTGCCAATATTAGTGAATTTGAGGCTGCGCTATCCCGAGTTGAGGCTGACTATGCATCCAAGATAAAGGATTTGAAGCACAATATCAAAGATAATGTCATCCAGCAAATGAACCTTCAGCAATAGTTAGATGTTGTTACTGAAGAAATTGACCAACTCAATAATTCCTTGGAGGGAGCTCAAACGAGTGGTATGAAAGCCATCGAAAATGCCATGAAAGCACTCCATGAGGCTGAAAATAGTTAAGTTTGTCGAGTTCATGAGTTTCAAGTAGCTGTTGATGAATCTCGGGATGTTTTACATCAAGTGAAGACTTATGTTGACAGTCTTTTGTAATTTCTTAGAAAAGAGAAGAGACTACAATCTGTGGACGTCCTTCTAATTCTTGTGCATCAAATGGAAATAACACTTTCATTTTCAATCATCTGTTCACACATTCTCCTTTTCTACCTGCTTTGGATTTTTACGTAAGACAATGGCCCAAGTAAGAATAGTTTTATTTTTACTAGGATTATTATAAATAACCCTACAAACATTAAATCATTTAATTTCTCAATATTACCTAATCATACAAAATGTATATTTAGTGAGCTGGAATGTGACTTTTTTTTAGAGTTCCCTTGTCTTTTATGGAAAGTTTAAATTCATGCACGTCAGACATAAAAAGGCTAATGTTTACGGTCGAAATAGATTGGACCGAATGGATTAACATTGACTCAATTCCTTGATAATTTATCTGAAAAAATATTACCATGTTCAAGTATGAGGGAAAATATGTAAATGATGACTAAAGATATTTTGAATCTGAGGAATGATATGAAAAATGGATAAAAGGCATTAGAAGAAGTAGCTTCCATGAATGAAGTTACCATTATTTAACAAACCTGTTAGGGTGTTGAATTATGAAGGGCATCGTAAGGTAAATGGATGCATAGTCAAATAATGGTATCATTTGGCTGGTAGGTCCGTTATGTAGACTACTTATGTAAGGCTGCCTGAGGGAACATGCTGCATAGTCAGGAAAAAGAACTCTCTGAAATTTACTTTTCTACTGCTAAAAATCCAGTGGAAGTTTATAAGGATTCAAATTTTCCAAATCATAGAGTTTTCTATATGGAGAGAGGTACTTTAATATGGGGATGTTATTTCCAAGAAAGATTATCCATGAACTGGATGAATGTCACTCCTATGAAGGTCTGACCCAAACATAGGGTAGAGAAATATAAACCATAGACTTGAATACTTTCAGTTCATGAAAATGGACTTGAAAAAAATATGTTAAGAATGGATCTTTTTTGCAGATCCTTACATATTTTTGATAAGACCAATAAGGACAAAAGAGTTTTTATTCCCAAGAATGAAGTTACCATTATTTAATAACTCGTTAGGGGGTTGAATTATGCAGGGCCGCCTAAGGTTATTGGCTGCATAGTCAAATAATAGTATCTTTTGGCTGACAAGTCTGTTTTGTAGACTGTTTATTCCAGGCCACCTAAGGGCACGTGGTGCATAGTCAGGCAAACGAACTCTCAGAAATTTGACATTTTTGTGACTAGAAGTCAAGAGAAGGGTTATGACGATCTAAAAATATTTATGGTTAGGATTATGACACATAATTATGGGTATTTTTCAATGTAGGCAGAGATACACAGATCAATGCTAACCATAATCATGATGTGGCTAGATCCTAAATTGAAATATTGGACTTCACTATGTATCCCATAAGGATGGGAATCAAGCCATACATAGTTCTTGAAATACAGTTTAACGTCGTGTGGGACGAGAGTATAATAGATCTTGGTTTAGGGTCATTCCACTCGGACCATTATAAGAAATACACAGTGTGTGTTTTCACGGGGACTTTTCAGCCAGGGGACTGAAAGTGGAATTTGGGGTTAGGCCCAAAATACATGGGGCTAGATTCGAGGGACACTCGAACGTTCCTATGTATCCCATAAGGATGGTAATCAAGCCCATGCAGTTCTAGAAATACCCTCTGTACAAATTTGGTTTGTATATGTGAAGGGTGAAAGGGGACATTAGTGCAATGATGGTTTAACTCAAGATAAAAGGTTCGGGCATTTCCATGTATGCACATAATCTTTGGAATATAACATGATTTGAAAATCAATGTAAATAATGATTCCCTCTCACGTGAAGGTATCAAAGAATAATGTAGATTATTGTCATATAGGAAAAAAGTGTTGTACAGTTTAACGTTGTATAGCAAGGACGAAAGTGAACCAATGTAATGATATTGATTCTGGGAGCTGTTTCACGAATAAACATCATATGAGATGGAGGTGAATTGATGTAAAGATATTGGTTTTGGGCTTGAACCATGAACAGTTTCCTACGTACCCAGCATAGAAGACGAGGATCAAATTCCGCGTAGTTAAATTAAAGAATGAATTAGTTATCAAGTTGTTCTTGGGGACAACGACCTAAAAATGGTGTTGGGACTTATTCATGGTTAGCGACTCAGATAGGGTGTTAAGTTGAAGTTTTACCTAATCTCACTTGAGTCATACTCGGTGTGAGAAACAAGCGGTAGAAACAACTATAACAATGCACAGTTTAATGTCATGTAGGACACATGAAGGGACCATGCAGTTTAAAGTCTTGCAGTTAGGACTATTGGTGCTGCACAGTTTAGTGTCGTGTAGCAGGGAAAAAATATAGTTTAACATCATGTGGGGCGTATTAAGGGATTTTTGTATAGTTTAGCATCATGTAGTTATGAATATAGAGACAATACCATTTAATGTCATGTTGGACCAAAAAATGGGACTGTGTAGTTTAATGTCATGCAGTAAGGACAAAAGAGGACACAATTTAACGTCATGTTGGACGAATTAGGGACTTTTTCCTAGTTTGACGTAATGTTGGACGAAAAACGGATGATACAGTTTAACATCCTATTGGACAATGGTGCGAATAGTTTAAGGTAGTATGCATGGACCATTGGTTATGCAATTTAACGTCTTTTTAGACTTATATGACTTCTATACAGTTTAACGTCATGTAGTTAGGACGTCACAGTTTAACGTCATGTTGGACGTATGTGCCAATAGTTTAATGTCATATGCATACACCCTTGGTGTATTTTGTGTTCATACAAAATATTTCTTCAAAAATTTGGCATTGGTTGGAGTAGGGATGACTTCTCCATCCATTGAGATTAAAGAATAATCTCCATTGGAGTATACCATATGTATTGAATAAGGTCCTTCCCACATTGGCTCAGGCTTGGGAGGTTTCTTTCCTGGTATCATTGGAGTTCTAAGAACTAATTCCAATTCTCCCTGAATTAATGAATGAAGACTAACTTTTTTTTGGAAAGCTCAGGCAATTCGATTCTGATAGACTTCCATGTGGTGCAGGGTGCACAATCTTTTCTCATATAACTATTCCAATTCATCCAATCGCTTTTGAGATTGGTCATCTGTAGATGACTGATCACAAATGGCTACTCTATGTGAGGGTAGTTGAACCTCAATAGGAAAGATTGCTTCCGTTCCATATACCAATTAATATAGAGTTGACCGCGTTGCATTGCGGGTGGTAGTTCGAAAATCCTATAAAGCATGACAGAGTTTATCAGGCCATGGCTTCTTATCTTTGTCCGCCATATATTGTAGTATGTTTGAATGAGTCTTGTTAAAGGATTATATCTGGACTTTGGTTGCTACATGATACCGAGATGAATGATTGGATTTGATGTTGTATTCTTGATAAAACTTCTTCACCTCGAATGAACAGAAGTTGCTGCCATTGTCCATCAATATGGTATGAGGGAAACCAAATATGGTAATGATGTTAGAATTGATGATGCTAACAATGAATATAGAACTAACTTCTTTGAGAGGTATTTCCTATGCCCATTTGGAAAAGAAGTCAGTAGTAGTACGAATATACTCAAACTGCTTGGCTGTAGCTGAAGGATAAGGTCTCACCAAATCCATTCCCCATGTAGAAAATGGCCATGACTATTTAGCTGTATGAAGTAACTCTGGGTGTTGATGAATGAAGTTGGAATGTACTTGGCATGAATGAAACTTCTTTGGAAATCAATAGTATCTTGTATCATTGATGGAAAAAGGTATCCAAGCCTTCAAATTTGTTCAGACAGTCTGTGTCCAGACTGGTGGGCACCACAAACTCCTGCATGCACTTCTTTCATGACAGCCATTGTATCTTCACCATAATTCCACCTGAAGGGAACTCCATCCAAACCAAACTTGTAGAGAATTTTCTCAAGGTGATCTGGGCTGTCATAAAGAGTAAAATTGACCACACAACTCTGGATGCGATCTTTCCCGGCTCTATCAGGTGGAATTGTTCCATTTTGATGGTATTCCCTGATAGGTGTCATCCATCCAATAGTATGACCGTATAGTTCTGATATGGGACTAATTTTATTAATTTCCTCTATTCTGGTTTGAACATAAGGTGAAATTGTATGTTGGTGGGCAATATTGATGGCTGTCTCTTCCCGATTTGGATCTTCCAGAGTTGTGGCTATATTAGCCAGTGCATCACCTTGGGAATTTTTTGATCTTGGGACATAATAAAATGTCGGTTCCAAAGATAATTTCGCCATTAACTCTATGACGTAATCATACAAAGGGATTAGTTCTTCTTTTCTGATTGCGTAATCCCTGTTGACATGTTTGATTAACAAGTCTGAATCACTTTTCACCTATAAGTGAATCACTTGTGCTTGAAGTTCTAACTCCAATCCTGTGATGAGAGCTTGGTATTCTGCTAAATTATTTGTACCGCCTTGCAATAATGATAAGTAAAAAGGTAACACCTCATTTTCTGGAGAAATGAGCTTAATTCCTAAGTCAACTTTGTTGAATTTAGGATTTTCCATTTTCCTCCCTGTTGGACTTCTGGAAGCACCATCAAAGTACATTTCCCAAATTTGAAGACTTTCTTGAATAGAGAGGACTTCCTCTTCAGGGAGTTCAATATCTGAAGATGTGTCTTCCACTGAAGGGTGTTCATCAAGGAAATCAGCCAGAGCATGGCCCTTTATTTCCTTTTGAGACACATATTGAATATCAAATTTCTACAAGATAACTTCCCACCATGCCAGATGTCCTATAAGCATTGGACGACTAAGGATGAATTTAAGACAGTTATTGAGAGACACCAATTGGATCTCGTGATGTTGCAGGTACTGTCTCATCTTTTGAAATGCAAAGATTAATGATAGGCAGCACTTCTCAATACTTGAGTATCGGGTTTCTACTTCAAGCATAGTCTGACTGAGATAGTAGAGGTTGTTTTCATTCCCAGCATCATTCATATGAGAAATAAAGTCACCCAATTATCGCTCTAGAGCTGTCACATAGAGGATAAGTGGTATTCCTTCCATAGGTGGCATTAACACCGGTGGACTCAAGAGATACTTCATGAGAATGTCGAATACTTCTTGAGATTCTTTAGTTCACTGGTATGTGACTCCCTTCTTCATTATTTTGGTGAAGGGTAAACTTTTTCTTGTCAAATTGGCGATGAAATGCCGAATATATTCTAAGTGTCTTTGATTTCCTCTCAATTATTTCATATTTCGTGAAGGTATCATACCAAGGGTTGAAATTTTCTTCTCAGGATCGACTTCGATACCATGATGGCGTACAACAAAGCTGAGAAATTTTCCCAATGTTACCCCAAAAGCACATTTTAAGGGGTTCTACTTCAAATTATGTTACCGATGTTTGTGGAATATAACTTCCAAATCATCCAAGTGATTAGAACATTTCATGGATTTGACTACCAATTAGTCCACATAACATTCAAAAAACTTCCCTAAAAAGGGTTTGAATATACAATGTATGGCACGCTGATATGTTGTGCCTGCATTCTTTAGGCCAAAGGGCATTACCGGATAGAAAAACACGCCCCAGAGGGGATCTGAAGGCCATAGATTACTCATCTTATGGAGCCATTCGGATTTGATTATATCCGGAATATCCATCCATGAAGGAGAGTTCTTCATAGCTAGCTGTTGCATAAATTAATAGTTCTGTAATCGGAACTAGAAAATCATCCTTAGGACAATGCCGATTAAGATCCCTTAAATCAATGAAAACTCTAATTTTCCCATTATTTTTTTCACTGGGACAATAATATCCAACCACTTGGGATATTGAACTTCTCTAAAAAAGTTATCTTTGATAAGCTTATCCACTTCAGCCTCAATTTTGGAATCATAGGTTGGGTGTGTCCTTATAGAAGCTTGTTTGAATCCTTGATTTTCTTCTGGAAAACCCAAATGATGAGTGGAAACATCAGGATCTAGCCCTGGCATCTCTGTATAGTTCCAAGAAAATATATCTTGATTTTGATTTAAAAAGGATATATACATCTCTTCCTCTTCAAGAGTTATAGTCACTCTAATTAAAGTTGTTTGTGGATCTACTTTTGTACCCAGATTTATTTCTCTATGTTCATCCACGGTAGTAGAGATACCCTCTTCAAATGCTGGAGGAACATCCCTGAGATCTTCCTCTTCTTCTGCAACATGTTTTATTTCTTCTATTTCGACTTGTAGAGTATATGATGAAGCATAATTTTCATGATCAGAAGAGACGTTAAAATTATCAAATCTTGAAGAAGAAGCTTCCATTTCCGACCTGATTGATGATGAAGGGTCTTATTTGGGTAATAAAGAGGAGATAATGGATTGAGAATCGACATCATCGTTAACCTCTAACATTTCTATAACTTCTTCTAGCCTGGTTGGTGAAGAATAGACTTGCTAGATTTCAGTTGATGAAATGATGACATCTCCATTGAGCTTTCATCATTGTTTGGTGGAACACCACTTTCTCCCATGCTATCTGTCTTGATTTCCATAATTTAAATTATGGACATTTCCATAAGAGTTTTTTGATTTGGGTATATCATGTCAATTTGACTGATAGAAAACACATAATATGTAGTCACAAGTGCTAATGGGTTTACTCGAATCTTTTCCAAACCATATGGAGCATTAACTTTGGTAATCTTCGTTTATTGTGGATTCCCCCTTTACCTTCATGTGGTATAATTCCGCCTCAATGTATTGATATTCACATGTATTGAATGGGGCCTTATCACCATAAAATGTCCCAAATTGACCATCGATGCAATATTTGAGACATTGATGGTATGATGAAGGCATAACCGCATTTGATGTAGCCAAGGTCTTCCCAGCAAGATGTTGAAGGCTGATTCTTGATCAACAACCATGAAATCCAAATTGGATACCAGAACTCATAACTGAGTTCTGAGTGTAATCTTTCCAAGTGGTTCTTGTTCATTTTTATCATATACATGTAACATCATAGTTGAAGGAGATAAATCAGATTGTGTAATGCCTAATCGACGAAGTGTACGAATGGACATGAGGTTGACTTTTGAACCATTGTCAATGAATGCTCTTTGGATGTCTACACCGTTGACCTTTCTAGATAAGTACAAAGGTCTAATATTTCAATGCACGACATCATCTTCATCTTCATCTTCATCAGTAAAAGATATCACTACATGGAATTCTATAGGATTATTCTCTACATGGTAGACTTCAGCTGCAACTATTTTAGTCTCAAACTCCTGAGGACTTGATAATTCCTCGATGAGTGCCTCCCAATGATCTTTTGATAAATTCAAAGAATCCATATTGATAAAATGGCTGGTATTTGGGCCAACTGTTTCAATACATCATAACTTTGATCCAAATGTCTATGTTTCCCAACAGGAACATGCGGTTTAGTAGGTTCCTTGAAAATTGATGCATCTTGTACCAGGATAGGAGTTGGTAATACACCTGGCCTTGGAAGATTAGACCGATTAGGTCTATTTACTTACTGAGAGGAAGAAAATGGAACCTTCAACCTATCTTCTAGAATAATTGTGCCAGTACAGAGTCTGCCTTGTGTGGAAGAACATTCATGTTTTTTTTTGAGCTCGTTGAAGGGCTTTACGACGAGTTTCTTCCGCATACACGGTTCTAGTGTGGGTAGAATTGTTATGGTGGCCTCTGGAAGATCGACATCTTCCCCATTATCATGAGCCTCTGTAACATCCTCTGATTCCTCTTTTTGATATAGGGAACTTGGGATCATCAAAATCAAAACTATGACTGGAATACGGATCTGTTAATTGAATCATATTAATAGAACCGAAGATCAACTCTTCATCCGATGAAGACTCTGCCTGTTTATCCTATTTAGGTTGTGCCATTTGGTGGGGTGGTGCTCGTGGCTTTGAAGTAGATGGCATGAAATATGCTAGAGTCAAAGACAACTTAGGTGTTGACACATACTCATCTTCCTCTGATTCTTCTTCTTTATTGGAATTATGCCGATTCTTTGAGTATTTTCTCCCTGATGAAGAGGGTTTTTCTGCAGCATTCATGGCTGAAGGAACAATTGGTTTTTTCAATTATGTTCGCAAAATAGCATGAGTTCGGTTGATCATCTTTCTGGCCATCCAATTATCATATTTTTTTCATTTTTGTTCTTAAATTCTTTCCACTTGCCTTCCTCCTCTGGAACTGTAGCGGTAACACTTGCTACCTAAGCTGAAGAACCTTTCGGATTGACTTGTCCTAAATCGACCATTTTTTGTAAGAGGTCATTGAAAACAAAACACTCTTGAATGGGATTCCCCAACATTTTATGATACGTGCAATAGTGGGGACGATCTTCATCTCCTTCCATGTTTGACATCTTGGGCCTTGGCAATAGAACCAAATTATTTTCCAGAGCCGAAATGAAATAACCAGGAACTTGTTCAATTCGGAAAGAGTAAAATTTTCTTTTCAAATCCTAAAATTGTTTTCTTCTTTGATCTCTTTGATCATCATGATGAAGCGGACTCTGTTGTTGGCACTCAAGAGGTGGAGCCCTTCAAGAAGATGAAGGTTTTGAAGTAGAAGGAGGTACATGTGAATGTTTAAGCATAATTGTAGCAGTCTCTGCTTTACCCATTCTCTTTCTTGGAGTTGATGGAATTACACAATATTTTTATTTAGTCTTTATAAGAGAATATTCAATATATTGAGCGATTAAAGTAAGGTCTCTAAACCCTCCAGTGTATCTCACAGGGATCAGCAGTGCGCGCAACTCATCACGTAAATTTTCAACACAGATTGACAACAATTCCTCTTGTGGGAGTGCTAAGATTAAGGAATATGTTAATCCCTTTCAGCGAGCAATGAAATATGAGACCCTTTCATTCTCCCTTTTCTTACAGTTTGTAAGATAAAAAACTATTGTCTTTGGCAATGTTGATATGAATTTAAGAATAAAGTATTGACGAATATCCTCCCATCTGGTAATTGACCGGGATTGCAATCATGTGTACCAAACAAAAGCAGGTCCTTGTAATGACTGTAAAAACACCTGACCTTAACTGCTTCTTGTTGCTGAAGGGATCCCATCATAGGATCGAAATGAGAAACAAAATGTGTTAAGTGTTTCTCTAGGACTCCTGAACCATTAATGATTGGGAATGTGGTACTTGAAAAATTTTATGGGGGAGGAATTGCATTAACCCATTCAGAGAATGCTCACTTCTCTGGTTGAACTGGAGAATGCTTTCTCTCCATAGCATCCAACTGAGCTGTTAATGACTCAATAATTGTTATTAACTTTTATGAAACATCCGGTTGAGATTGTACCTGAACAGGTGCAATGACTGAAGCTGGTACAGATGTGGCAGCTGGTACTGCAACCAATGGTAGCACTGCCAATTGTTGTTGGACATGACCCATACGATTAGACTTGTAAGTGTGTACTGATGAAAGAGGATATTCTTGATCCATCAGAGTAGCTACAATGAATTCCTTTTACTGACTGACTCCAGCATGCTTAGGAAGAAGACTACCCTGAAGTAGTTCTGCATTCATCCTCCTCAATTCCTTCATTTCATCCTCTTGTTGTGAAAATCTTTGCTCTAGTGAGAGCGATTGGCCTTCTCTCGAGGAAGGGTATGTAACATGATTCTTTCCTTTCCCCTTGTTGGGTCCATTTCGGAGAAGGGGAAATGGGTTAATTTAAGGATTACCTAGGTTCTGAGTAATTCTTTGATTTCATGTACGCACACCTTCTTCATTTATGTCTGTGCGTAAAGCTTCTTGAGCAGGAACCTCTTCATCTGATCCCTCCGAGTGAGCCTCATCTGGTGGATCAGAAACTATGGAATTGTTTTACATTTGTTGATGCATAATTCATTGCATCCCTTGTATTGGCATTTTTATGATATTTTATTCATCCATGTACTTGATGAGACATTTCCTTTTATTGATTCGATCCCTCGGGAACTTCTTGGAGAACCGTAATTTGGAGGGAATCCCTTGATAATTTGGTTCTTCTTTCATCTTGAGGCTTCTTCCCCAATCGAGAGAAGGATGACTTTCTCTAAGGGAGGAATTGAGGATTTCAATAAGTCCCCAATCCGGTGGACTAGGGCTGTTTTTGCTGTATTTTCTCAACTCCTTGAATCCTATTTTTTGATTCTGAGTGTTGGGTTAAAGAGTCCCCAGTATGGCAAGTTGGGGTTTGTTATTGAAATTTATATCTGAGAATTTCTTGAAATATCTCCTGATATTGCAGACCTTAGTCCAGAAATTAGCTGGATGCATCAACCTGCATCCAATTTTATCAACCGGATCAAAATACCATTGGATGATTTATGACACTTCTTCCACTTGATGATGTGATTGATCCAAATGAGAGGCTTGTTAAATATTATCGTTTTCTTGATGCAGGAGTAATTCAACAACTTGTTCTCTGTATGCTTGATTTTGAGAGGAACTAGTTGAAACCTGTTCTTCGTCAAGATTTTAATTACAAACAAAACCAATTGAATGTGGCCGGCCATGGGAAATAACATTTCATGAGACCATTTTCAGTGGGCTTTGCTGACTAGAGAGAATAGTGAAATGTAGTGCTCCATGAACACCCCATCCCCTTATATGAATACCCGATGGGGAATTGGAAATTAGCTGGCGCAATCTTCATAGTGTGACAAGGCATGAATGTTGAAGGGCTCTCTGCTATTTTTCAGCCATCAGATATCGAGAAACTGAGAGAGATTCCAGGTCAATTTGGCATTGTAACCCTTCTATTATCTAGACATGATTTTCATATTCATCATAAGATAATATTTTCCTTTTCAACTGACAATGAGTTTTCCATATGTTGAAATAAATATCATGAATTCCATCTTCTGTCAACATCTCTGGAATATCATACTGAGAGTTGGCCGAAAGTCAAAACATGACTGGTACATCACCTTTTTCTAGTTGTTTTATCATATTCAGTACTTCCTCTTTATCATTCAATGAATATTCTTCTACCTAATTAGACCAGAGCCAGTGCTTCCTTGTTGCATCATTAGATTCAACAAGATTGGTAGAGACATCACTGATTAAACTAGAAGATACAGGACTTAGGGGTGGTTCAGAGATTAACCAACACCCTGGGCTCTCTTCTAGTCGAGAAATTATTTCACCTACAAATGATAAATCATCATACATGACTGGATTCACATTTTTATATGCCTCAAGATAAGAGGGCTTTCTCTTCAATACATTGTGTGTTGTAGAATTATCCAAGCAATGTGAATCACTACTGTGGAGAGAACTTTTGCAGTGAAATTCATAATAATGGGGAGGACCACCATGGTGGGTTATAACAAAAGATGAAACATTTTTCTCCTTGGTATTCTGACCACATAGAGGGTTCCTGCGGCTCTCATCTGAAGAAAAAACATCGAGATTGCACTACTAAAAATACGGCTTTTATCAGCGCTAAATATGGCCTTTATCATCGCTTGAAAAAGTGCTGATAAAGTCGGTGAAGTTAAAGTGGGGGTCCCCTTTATCAGTGCTTTGAAAAGCGCTGATAAAAGGGTCCTTTATCATTGCTTTGTTTTAGGGATGATAAAAGACCCCTATATTAGCACTTCATTTATCATTTCTTTCTTTTTAGCGCTGATAAAGGACCCCTTTTATGAGTACTTTTTTAAAAGTGCCGATAAAATGTTAAACAATTTAAAAAAATTAAAAAAATTTAAAAAAATTAAAAGAAATTAAAAACAAATTATAAAATACTGCCAATCGGGGGGCTTTTATAGCGCTTGAGCCCACCGTTTTACAACGCTTTTATTCCCCTGTACAGTGCCCTACACACCCTCTTCACCCTTTAACAGTGCTGGCTCCCATATTCCCCCATGCGCGCACGCCCCTGCCTCCTCCAGGATTTGAACTCGAGACCTCCCCCCTACGCGCCTAAGCCTTTACGACTACTCTATTTTGATTTGTCTTCAAATTCATGATATCTATATATATATATATATATATTTATATATTTAGTAATATTTATTCGTATAGTAATATATATTTATATTAATATATATATATAGTTATATTTTAATATATATATAGTTATATTAATATATATATATCTCTATATAAAGTTATATTTATTCGTATAATACGATATATTTATATTAAAAAACATATATATTTATATTTATATATATATATAGTTATATTAATATATATATAGTTATATTAATATACATCTCTATATATATATAGTTATATTAATATATATCCCTCTATATATATATAGTTATATTAACATATATATAGTTATATTAACATATATATAGTTATATTAACATATATATAGTTATATTAAGATATATATATATAGTTTTATGAATATCTATATAGTTATATTAATATATATATAGTGATATTAATATATATATTTATAGTGATATTAATATATATATTTATAGTGATATTAATATATATATATATTTATAGTAATACTAATATATATATATATGTAGTTATATTAATATATATATAGTTATTAGATTAATATATATATAGCTGGATTAATATATATATAATGAGATTAATATATAGGTATATAAATATTCAAATATTTTTATTTTAAATAAAATGGATTGTAGTTATTATTTATATAAAACTAATATATTTTATATGTAAATATATTTTATTATTTACATTTATAATTAAATTTTTATGTGTGAATATATAAAAAATATGTATATATTATTATATATTTGATTATAAATAGTAGTGCATTATAAAAAAGGATAAATTTCAAAGACATAATATCAATATTAATGTAATAACTTGGACTAAATTCAGTCTCCAGCAAAAAAAACCCAATAATACCCCCTTAAAAAAGGCTGGAAATCCAAAAAATGTTAAAACAATCAGGGTACCCCAACAAAAAACTCATTTTTGGAGGCCTTCTGGGACTCTTTTGGCCTCAAAAATCCCTTTATCGGGGCTAACCCTAGCCCTAGCGGCATAGAGCTCATCGCAGACTTCGATTTGATATGTGGTAGAGCTCAAACGGACACCTGGATCAAAAGTTATGGTCATTTGAAGTTTGATTTGCGTTTTCAACATTTTTTTGATCTTTTTTTAAATTTTTTTAATTTTTTTAGTCTTCAAATTGTTATTAAATGACTATTACTCCATAATAATTAGAATATTATTAATTAAAAATATTTTTTTTAATTTTTTAAGAACTCATTTTCACTAAATATCTTATATATTAGGTATATTAAGAGTAAATGTACATTTATACTTATCTAAAATATATTTAAAAATTATATATTATATTTATATCAATATAAATATATTTATATAATAATATATTAATATATTTTTTAAATATTTTTTTTAAGTCGACCCTTTATCAGCGCTAAAAAAAGCACTGATAAAGGTGTGCGTTTATCAGTGCTTTTTCATTAGCGCTGATAAGTGGGGGGTGCTGGAAAACCTGTTTTTGTGGTAGTGTCGACCGAATTGTCATGAATAAAGCCTTCATGAGTATGTATCTGATGCAAACCTTCAGAATTAATGTTACCACTATTGGGAACTAAAAGAGCAGAATCTTGAGTTGCAATAGATAGTTGTCTGAGTGCATCAAGAACTCTAGCATCGAGTAAGGCCTTGTTACAGATTGGACCTTGATTTCTTGACTATGCTGGGCGGGTCTTCTTCTTAGACGCCTTTTTAATCAATTTGGTAGGTGTATGTTCCTGCTCAAGAGAAATGATCAGGTTAGGTTAATTATCTTTTCTCAAACCAGGTGTATGCGCCTGACATGGTTGTCAATATGATATGGGGGAGTACACCCCCACAACCCTCTTGGACTGGAATAGATGTGTGTGTTTGTTCTAGAGTGAATTGTTGATGTATCACTCCACTGGTATGTATATATTTATGTGTCTTTCCCTGAGATGCTGCTGAAGTTGTTATAATATCCTGGCAGGTATATAGGATATGAGCAGGGATTTGATTCTACTTTTTCACAATTGATAGAATAATATTGGTGACCTCTGCTACCAGAATGGGGATATACATCCATTTCGTGCTTGGAGTAGGTGTGTGTTCCTGCTCATGTCCTCCTTTTCCTGTTAGTGAATCCTGACAGTACACAAGTGTGGGGGCAGAGAGTTGAGTCTGCCTTCTGTTCGTCGTCGGAGCATTCCGACTGACTTCTGTGAATGCTACCAAACGCGACTGTTCGTAGTCTTGATCAATACTAGCATGTGTATGTTCCTGCTGATTACACTCCGCCGATCATGGTTGATGAGCTTACTTCAACACTTACAGATGAGGCTGCCAGCAGGATTGATGAGTGTAAGCAGGTGTATGTACCTGTTTACCAGTTGTCAACACATTGGGTTGGAGGGCTCTATCACATGTAGTCATATGAGCCTGCTGACTAGCTGATTATTTATAAAAAGGTGTATGTTCCTGTCTATAGTACTCCACCAGAATTTCCTAGTGGGATTGGTGTGACGCTGCCGGATGAGTCTGCTGGACAACGGAATTAAAAAGGACGGGTGTGTGTGCTCGTTCGTTGCTTGCCACCAAGTTAGGTTGGTGGGCTTATCCGGAAACGGCAGTGATAAGAAACTTCTCACTGTTAACTGGTTGTCGCCTCTCGTGGTTCGTCTTGCCTTCTCGGGTTCGAGGAACCTGATCTGAACTCCTGGAGACGACACCCTCATCATGTCGAGGGCGCACTGTCGCACGAGTCTAGCGGCAATTTTTGATGGGATCCCTCAAGAAGGACTCATGACTCCTTGAATTATGGCCCTGAGTTACCTACTCATTCACATCCCCAGAATACAAGAGTGAATGGTGATTGCGTTCCGGGGATAACGACCCGAAACAGTTGGAGACGGTGGTTAGCACCGCCTGCTTCTCGATCACTGGTCGTCACGGTCCAGACGACCAGGGTGAGTTGTTCACTTGGAGGGCGTGTCGAGCAGCCTCCAAAGATAGAATGATACCGTGATGACGGTACTCCGTAACCATTGAATTCGATACCCAGGATTTAAGACACTAATTAGGTGATGTCTTCCTCAGAGCGGACGATGATCCATTAGGAGCAGCAGCATATGCATTCATAGCAGAGGTTTTCACAGTCATGGACTTAAGAAAATCCATTCTTGTAATGCATAAGATCTTGGAAAAGAGTTCAGGTTTGATATAACAAACATAATCAAGATATGTTTGGCTGCTACATATTTTGGATGAGAAAATATGTTATTGATTTCTTTGTTGGCCCTTTCATTGAGTTTAAATAGGGGCCTAACAAATAGGTAAAACAACACTTTAACTTGGTTAAGGATTCACATCGGGTTCACTATTTTTTGTTTCCTCTTGAATCGGGGATGACCTCGTTGATTGAAGGTTCAAACATTCCAATCGATTTATAATGGGTTTGTTCATAGAACCAAAAACATCCAATGATTACATATCCATTTTGACATATTTTCCAAAGGTAGGTGCTCATTAGATTTGGATTGATGAGGCTTAAAAATTTTCATTGTTCGAGGGCATGGGAGGTCGGACTCATCACACCTTTTTAGGGGAATTATTGTCTACTCCAGGACTCTATTTATAGATTTAAGTTATGTTCGTGAATCCTTATTACATTACCATGTATAAAATGAGCTTTCCTTTAGATCTGACAATCAATGATTAAATATGTAAGAAATTTCGAGAATATTTTATATGTATTCGAGGTTCTTCATCAATATAGAATCATCTATATTTGTTAGAGATTCTTAGTCAATGGTATCCTTCAATACATAAAAGTCTCTTGGTCATTATTATGACCATACTGGTTTTAAAGCCACTCAGTGGGGCACTTGAAGTTTATTTTCATTCAGAAAGACATGGATTATTTCAGAGTTGGGATCATACCCACAGATGGGCTACATACGTATCCTATGTTCAGAAAAGGAATCATAACCCATGTAGTTCGAGTTGAGGAGTATAATTTTTATGATTTATGGATCAAATAAAGATGTCATAATTACTTTTACACTCTAAGCTCATGTGAGTCATGCTTGGTGTGATAAATAAGAGGTATTGGTAAAACCAGACATTTGTGCCATGAAGGATGCAATCATAAGAAATGATGTGGGACATATGTATGTATGAATGCCCTAACAGATGAACATTTATAATTACTTCAGGGAAGAAATACAGGAACACGGTCCATAAAGGTATATGTATGACATGGAGATTTGAATACTCTAATCTTGGGACCTACTCCTATGAAAGAAGCCCAAGTTAAGAGGGGACTTATGATTGTATTATACTCCTGAAAAGGAAGCCCAGATCAAAAAGTTAATTAAGACTGGTTAAGAGAAATTAAGACTAGGGCTTACTCCTGAGAAGGACGCCTAGGTTAAGGGATTTAAAAAATTAAGGTACATGGGGCTTACTCCAAAAGAGGATGCCCGTACTTGAGACTCGGGCTTACTTCTAAAAAGGAATCCCAGGTTAAGAGAATTATGGTTGGGACATACTCCTAAGGAGGATGTCCATATTGTTGGGAACTTTGAGACTGGGGATTACTCCTGAAAAGGAAGCCCAAGTTAAGGGAATTATGACTGGGGCTTACTCTTATGGAGGATGCCCAGATTAGAGGACTTGGGGCTTACTCCTGAAAAGGAGGCCCAAATTAATGAGGACTTGGGGCTTACTCCTAAGGAGGATTCCCAAATCAATGAAAATTTTGACTAGGGATTACTCCTGAAAAGGAGGCCTAAATTATGGATTCTCTCATCTTAAAGGATGAGGTTGAATGAATTAACTCTCTAACATTACTGATGTAAAGATGTGTGAATCACTTGTTTTTGAGAGATTTTCCACAGAATAACTTTCAGATAAGGAAGCCAACAAGGAAATCATTCCATAAATGGATTTGGAGTGAGTTCTAAAGGATTACTCCTAAATAGAAGAGGTGGATAGGTGTAAGAGGGGTGAAATGGGAAAGAAGGCCACCCAAAAAAGAGAGGGGTATGCATGTACTGCGTGGGCGCGCATGTATTGTGTGACAACACAAGTCCTGGTCGTGCATGTATACTTGTGCACCACATGGTTAGTTGCGCACCAACCAATCCTTAGGTTATAAATTGGGCGAGGCATGGCTCAAGCCTTTTATAATAACCCTAGAAACTTCCATAAGAGAAGCGTGTAAGTTATGTGGTAGGAGTAGGGTGGTGTGCATGTGTGGACATTTCACCTATGGTCTGGCCACCTAAGCGCACAAGTGTTGATGAGTTTCAACACTTAGGCCTTCCTCCCCCTCTTTAGATCTTTCTTTCTAGGTATGAACTTACCTTAGAATTGTTCAGAAGCTTTGAGAAGAGACTAGGGCACTGGGAGCTCAAATCTGAGGTTCTGGAATTTTTCCGTCTTTTTAAATTGGGGGCCCACACGGGTATTTATAGGCTAGAGAGACCCTAGGCGAAATTTCAAAGAGGCCGCGCAAGTCACCTGCATGACCATTATGTGGCGCGCAAGTGTACTTGCATGACTATGAGGGAAGTTGCGCGGCCCAAATGAAAATGGACCCTTGTTCATGACTTTGTCAATTTTTGATGTTTTCTTCTAAAGATGAATCAATTTATGTTAAGACATTTCCCTTTTCATTCATTTAGACTCTATGATGGAAATGATCATCTACAGTGGAACCCTCCAGTTAGCATGGACATGGGTCCTCGCCAATCTATATAGAGGCAGCCTCTTACTAGGTAGTGCATGGGTCCTCAATCTATTTTGAGTTCAAACCTTCAGCCAAGATGGGGATGGGTCCTCGGTGATCATGAAAAGGGAACCCTCAAGATGGGATGGACATGGGTCCTAAATTAAACTAGATTTAAACCCTATAGCAAGGATGGTAATGGCTCCTCAAACTTGAGAAATTTCCACTATTATATGCGAAATTGTGGGAAGACATGGTTCGACGTGCATTTTGACTCCTGAGAAAGATGGATTGTTTCCCCATTGATATGAATTCATGTGACACAACCTAAAACCATGTGGGAAGTTCAGTGCCTCTGAAATCAGAGAGAATCAAGGTGTGTTTATCGATTCACTTTGATATTTGTGTTCAGGGTAGACACATGAGGTGCTTGGAATAATAGATGTTCCTTCTATAGAACTATTGGGTACTCTTCTTCTTGGTCTATGTTATGAAAAGGAGATCCCCTCACCCTCTCATTTGTGTTTCTTTCACTAATAATATATATACTTGTTTCCTATTTCAGTACCAAATTATCATGTTTTGGTTACTATCATTATAAGAGAGGCAAAGACATGTAGGTTGTTTAACACACATTCATTTTCTAGGTTCTCGTTGTTAAATGAGTCTACTCTTCTTATATAGGTATCAAAGAATCATTAAGAAGTTCATAATCACTCTATTTTGAGCTTCTTGTGTTTGGATGATTTTACATTCACTCACTTTTTGGATTGATCTATACTCATTTATTGTACTATGTCCCATATACTTATTTCCTCTTCAGTTTCATCTCTTACAACTCCTCATTCACCATTTTCGGGAATTTCTACTCGGTTTGTATATACTCATCCATGAATGGGATTCACCAACATGTTTTGGTTATTTTAAAAATGACGATCAGGTTGATTGTGATTTCATAGGATCTTAGAGATATGGTGTACATGGACCATGTACGATGGTTGTAGCTTGGGATTCAGTAGTTGGGCTCTCATTTATATTTTACTTTTCGAATTTCTCTCAGGTTGGGAACATTTATGGTTGGCCATTTATTTTACCCCTTCACATTACAGTTTACACTTCATTACATTGTACTATTTAGAGGTCCATGAATATTTAGTTTATTATTAGTATTATTTCATGTTTATTTTATTTTTATTTGAAATTATTCATTGAGTTGGGTGTGTATCTGTGTGTATAGGTACATAGGAAAATACATCCCTAAGTTTAGTTGTTCCATCGGTGCTTGTCTCCACCCCATGGAAAATAGAGGTGGGATTGTTATAGTTGTGACATGAGCCCCAAATTGATTCATGTCATGAGATATTAATATTAGAGGTAGCTAGACCCATGGGACATCATTTAAGAGTTTACATTAAAAAATATTTTGGTTGGTTTTAAGGAAATAGTTTCAATGTTTCTTGAGTGCATCTCTCAAACTAGGGAGTATAGTGATGGTGCAGGTGGCCAACGTATCCATTCCCTAGGACCCTGATGACTTACTTGTCAGCACAACATGCCTAGACATTTTTTGTAGGGATTAATGGTACATTCCATCATATAGGATTGGGTGTTTGGCTATCCTTATTTATTCATCTCCACATTTTTTATTGATATATATATATACATATATATATTCTCATCTGATCACATTACTCCTTCTTAACATTTAGGATGCCTTTCCGACACCATCAATCCCTGATAACTTCTAGGGTTCATGCTAATTTCCCAATGTTCAATGGGTCCTTAGTTCAGGGTAAATCATGTGATCCACTTCCTCTCGGTGGGTACGTAGTATCACCTCTACTTTTTTTGCAGAAGATCATCTCAGTAGATAAGGATAAGGACATGTGTATGGTTATCACACTCAGTGAGTTCTAGCATCACTGACTGATGAGGTTGTTTAGCGAGCCAGATCCCTGGGTGGTAGAAGATTGTCTGGAGTTAGGTGTTTTCATCATCAGGATTCATTGAACCCTAAGTGGTTAGATGGTGGATTTTGAAATAAGAATTTTCCATGGAGTATTTGGGAATTACTGTTTCCTTGTTACTCAGTTGAATGATGGGTCTATACTCTCTGGGGATAACTTCTAGAAGCAGTTTCTTGGAGAGTACTAACCATACATCTTACACATTTTCTCAGATTCAAGATATCATTGAGCTTTAACTGGGAGGGATGATAGTGGATGAGTACGTGTCTAGGCTCACATACCATACACGCAACTATATCAATATGATCAAATATTTCTACATTCTAGCATGAATTTTTGAATCTGAACTCATTATGGGTTTCGAGATATCGTATTTCCCTTACTTATACTCACCTATGAAATGGTGCAAGAGTGAGTAGTTTGGATAGAGAGATTTCTATCATAGGTATGTTAATTAGCTAGATATTATAGTGGGTGAGATTGAACTGAGTCATTTATAGTAGCTGGTAGGAACCAAAGATCTCAGAAAAAGAGACCCTTCTACGAATAGGCTCAGACACTTGGTCTTATAGGGCTAGGACTACACAGGGGACTTGGAAAACCAGTAGCGGGGTGGTGAAACAAATGTGATGGGTGGGGACACATGGAACAAGATTCCATAAAACAACATGTTGAGGAGCATATGTATATAGCTCCTAGACCACCACAATAGGGGCAACATCTTAATCAGTGATATACCAAGAGAATATATGGTGGTCTACAAGGAGGCAGAGCTGGAATTTGAGCATGAGGAGCTATGCATGGTGGATTACATTATGATATCCTTACACCACCACCATGGGGAAACCCACACCACTAATAGGGATCTAGAGGGTGGGTCCATGGACAACTACAAGATTTGGAGGCTTATGACCCTAAAAGAGGACATGACAATAGGTACACACTATGTACTTTCTTTTTTAATAGTAGTAACTTTAGAAACTATTTTGAGGGACACTTTTAATTACTCTCATCAACCGAGGTTCAATACAGGTGTCACATAGAGTAATTGTAACCATGTTTGGATTTTGTTAGATATTGATTCAAACGAATGAGAAATATGGGTTCTTCACCCAATGAGATGTGTTTTTGTGACACAATAAAACCCATGAGGTTGGGTCGGTGTTACCAAAAGAATATAATATATATGTGTGATGAAGGAGTCCATATGACTAGTTTTTTTAGGTTGAGGATGTATGATGGAGTTTCAATGAAGGTCCTAGAATTTCCAGCAGATCATTCCTTCATGAAATTAGTTTCATGTGTTTCCACTTATGGGTACAGTTGTAGTTTTCCTTCTTCTAAGAGAGTGGAAGACATCTTGGGTATTACCTATTCTATCTGTCTCTATATTCTCATGGTTGGATTAGATTATAACATACATTTACTATCTTCTACACATATATGCTCAGAGTCAACCTTGAAACAACATCAGTCATTTATAGAAAAAAGGTGGAGGAACATGAGACCCCATGAACAAAACTATATGAATTTATACCTAGAGCTGGAAGTGGTAGTCTTAGACCAATGAATTTAGAGATAAAAACTTCTAGGAGAGTTCTCCTTCGTTTACTCAAACCACCAATGTCACAGGTTCATCTTCAATCATGGAGACATGCACTTGAGATATCGACATTGGTAGAAATTCTTACAGGATAGTGCCTATGATATAGTTTATACTAAAGTGAAGGGAAACATTGTAGATGATTACCTTAGAAAGATGTTCAAGGATTTCATATATCAGGAAGATTCATAAAAGTCGAATTACATGTATCTGACCCTATCTGAGTAGTAGGGTAAAATATTTCTTCATTTGATGGTGTTCACACTATTTCTTATAGAGTGTGTGAGACAGTATCTACTGGGGGACATTGACTATGAGATCATTCCTGACCATATATCTTTATCAGTTTCACCTGATGAATTTTTTTCTTAATGAATGGAATCACTTCATTCAGTGAAAAAGATTATTCTGGTCATATTATGAGAGGAGGTGATAAGGGAGTTTCACACTCCTCTTTTCGCTGCACTTCCATGAGAGAAATTTTAATATGGAAATATAGTGGTTGGAATATAATCTCCAAAGTTTATCTTGAATTTTTCTTTTCGATAGGAAATAATTTTATGAAGGGAATAATTTAGATACCTTGGTTTTTCCATATAATACATTATATTTTTTAGGAATTTTTTAGAGCTAGGAGCTGAGATGGAACCCGATTCTATGGTTCAGTCTTCCTAGAATAATGTTTATAAAAATAATGAATATTGTTTAACTGGGAAAGCATTTTTTCAGAAATAATTGAATAAATTCTGAACAAATGCACATATCAAAAATCTGAAATCAGTATTGAGTCTGAAATGAGATGTTTACACTTGGAATGAAAATAACAATTTTCAGTGTGGGTCATCTATAGAATCTTTCATTGAGGATGTAAACATAATTAAAATAATAAAATAAAATAATTTTATATTTGATGAACATTCATATAAATCATGATTGAAGACCATATTGGAAATTTGAGACCTCCGTTGGGTTTTTAATGTCGTTTCTTCCCATTGTGTGACCTAAATTCTGTAGGCCCAGGATGTTTGAATGATATAGTCATTATAAGTAATCTCAATGAGTTAATAAATTAATTAAATTATCCATTTATTTATTTTTTGACATAGAATGAAAATATATAAATACATCACAATGGAAATAAGCCTAGGGTTAGACTCATAATCCTTAAATTACCAATGATAGCTCTGTTACTCCTTCTATTTCAAGATCACAATGAAAATCTCATCGAGTAAAATCCAAATATAGCAAATCCAATGACTTTCTTCAATCTTTGGTCAGAAAATTCATTGACAATGAATGATCCATTCTGTAGGCAGGACTCGTTATATGTGTTTTCAACCCTTATAATTAAATTATTCAGTAGATTGTTTTTCATTCATTGGTGTATACCTTTTTGTGGCCTTTTTATGCACATGATTATCCAATTTATATTATTTGATCTATTTATATAACCTCAGATATCCCCATTCTTGATCGTTGGCCATGAAGGATTGAAAAAAATTTCATAAAACATTATTTTTCCTGTGATTTTAATCC
Organism: Viscum album; assembly: GCA_963277665.1. Classification (NCBI taxonomy): domain Eukaryota; kingdom Viridiplantae; phylum Streptophyta; class Magnoliopsida; order Santalales; family Viscaceae; genus Viscum; species Viscum album. The sequence continues at coordinate 1,016,797,416 of OY728138.1, read as the reverse complement.
ATTGTTCCAAACCATTTGAAACTTGTGATTACCAGCTTGATTGTTTTTGGGCGACCCAATCTCGATTGGGAACTCGGATTTGCGGTAGATTGAAAATATAGGATCATTTTGATGAATGAAGACTAGATCAATATATAATATGGTCTAAAGATAATAGATTTTTGGTGGTTTAATATTTCTGGTTTAAATGGATCAGAAATTGCATGCTGATGGTATGGTAGTTTAGTGAGGTCGTGAAAGTAGGGTGGTGGAATGAACAAGTGGAGGTGATGTGTCGTGGCTGTCTGGTGTGGTTCCCAGTGAGGTGGTTGAGGCAGTGTTGTGGCTGGTGGATCATTCAGCAAATTGGAGGTGACGACTCTTAATCAAAAAAGTGGATGCAGAGGTGAGGGATGCTGGGTAGATGAGGTTCTGCACAGGGATAAGGATAATTTTTTAATTAAATTGATAATATTTTATTATTATTATTATAATTATTATTATGAAAAAAATTATTCATGAGCCATAACAATGCTTTGTATTTTCTGATTGATGCACAGTTGATGAAGATATTACCCACGTTTCAAAGTAGTCTCCTTATGACCAATACTGAATACCTTTTTCTGAATAATGGACGGGGTATATAAAATACCATAAAATAATAATATTGTTATTATTTTGAAAATGATAATTCATACAAAAATCCTAAATTGAGTGTCTATTTGACAAGTTTTCTTCCAAAACACGGCCTAGTTTTTGAGACTGTCATATGAATACAAATGTTGGGTACTAATTAGGGCTCATGGATTGGATGTAATTAATTCCTAAGAAAATATCATTATTTTTGTTTTTGTGGGTGTGAAATATTGTTGAAGACATAGATTCTTCGTATGATGTCTGATAGATGAACATCCAGTGGCATCATGACCCTAAAATTAAGGTGGTTGTTTCAAGACAAATTTTATGTATTTATTTATGACAAGAGCCTCAGGCATAGGAAGCATCGTTCGAGTGTGATGTGATGAAATGTGACTTTTTCACTATGTGTCAAATTAATGCCAGTGAATAGTTGATCCCATGTTCTTTTCCATGATAATTGAAATGGTTTGATTCATATATTTTATTTTGGGATCAAGATGTTGACCACATGAGGCCTTATTCATGCGCAATGCTGTGAAATGAAGCTTCTTCACCATGTGTCTGATTTGGAGGATTGACTAGTTGATCATGTTTTATTTTTCTTAATAATCAAAACATTTTGATCCATCTAGTTTTCTAGGTCTCTTTGAGGAGTCATGTATATGAAATTAAAATTCTTTCACATTGAACCAACAACGAGAATCAATATATCATCATCCTTTTGTATAGATATTCCATGTACTCTTGAATTAAACTGGAATGCTTAGGTTAATAGGTAAAACATTTTGTACCTTGGCAAGGTTAGGTACATGGTCAGGAGATTAGGTTTGGTCACATGTCGTGTGGGACGCATACACATCATGTACCTCATTATAAATCTTTTACCCATTATGTATTTTCCTTTTGGAATCTGGTATTGGATTTTACATAGCCTACCCTAATAGTTTTACCATGCATAAAATTACAATGCCCTCTGTAGTGTACTTCGAGACATGATGTGAGATGTTCTGGTTGTGATTCTTATTCAAAAAATATTTAATGGCAATAGTGATCTGGCACTGGCATATAAGAGTATCCTAGGCTTACCATCTTACAAGGATTTGTAGTGTAGTTCCTCGATTCATTCTAAGTGGAACCCTCTAGCCAGGATATGGATGGATCCTCGAAGATGTAATGATTTTCACCCTCCTTATTGGTAGGGCATGAGTCTTCAATCTATTTTGAGTGGCACCATATAGATGGGATGCACATGGGTATTCAATTATCTATTAAGTGGAAACCACATAATTGGGTAGGGAATAGGTCCTCAACCTATTTTGAGTGGTACCCTCCAGAGAGGTTGGGCATTTGTCCTTGATGATATTCAGAGTGTCACCATCCATCTGGTTTGGGATTGTGTCCATGATGATATTATAGTTTCACCCTCCAACCGAGTTGGTCATGGGCCCTGAACTTTGATATTAGGCCCCTGAATATACATTATATCAATGAGATGAGGCTTGGAACACCTTTGGTCTCAAGATAATGGGGGTTTCTTTCCCCAAAAAGACACATCCTCATGATTCAAATGAAAACCATGAAGGTGAGCTAGTGCCACCAAAATTGGATGGTATCACAGTGTGGTGTTTGATTCACTTGGACCTGTGCATTCATGGAGGACACATGAGGTGATGGGCATTGTAGATTGACCTTCATTGGATATTTTGGCTACTCATTTTCATTAGGTGAGCTATGATATGGAGATCCCATTACACTCTCTTTTAGTCTTATATGGATGAGCACACACACACACAAACAAACACACATATCTTATTTAGGACCCACTCCTTGGGTTTCAGTTATTCTCCTTTCATGAGATTCGATGATTCATGGGATGTGCCACGTGCATTCCGTGTCCAGATTCTAATAGTTGGATGACTCTACTCTCCTATTATAGGTTGAAAAGACTTGATGATAGTGTTATCTACCCAATATTTCAATATAATTGTTTTTATGAGTTTTCTTTCACTATCTTGTTGGGTGGAGTTGTACATTTTCTTGTACCTTGTTCTGTATACTTCTTTCCTCTAAAGTTTCATCTCTTACTACTCCTCATTGACCATTTTTTTGGAGTTGTAATGGGTATGTATATACTCAAACCTTCATGAGATTCTCCCAACATGTGTTGTGTATTTTTCATATTACAAACATGTTGACCAATGTTTTATAAGAACTTAGGGATACGTGGTTCTTGAACCATATACAATGTTCATAGATTTGGATTTTGAAGTTGGGCCATCAAAGCTGTTTTGATTTTAAAAATTGCTATCAGGTTGGGACATGTTTCTTGTTGGGCCTATTTTTCCCCCCATTAAATTTCAGTTTACAATATTTAACATCATTATTTTTAGGGTTCAATTCATATTTGGTTTTTTCATAGAAGTGTTTCATCTTTAAATTTTTAAACTTTGAATTTTGTCACTAACTTTGTTTTTTGTGAGCATACAACTACGTAGGAAAAGGCATTCCCATGATTAGTCGTAGCCTTGACACTTCTCGCCACCCCTATCCTATGGAGGCGGGCATGGGGTAGTTGTGACTCGAGCCCTAGAATGGGTGGGGCCATGACTGATTGATATTAAAATGGTTCGACCCTTAGAACATTTTCAGATATTTTCTGGAAGGGTTTTTAATTTTGGGTTAAGGAAATATTGTCAAAGTGTTTCAAACGTGGCTCTTAAGATTGGGAGTCTTGTGATGGTGCTACTGACTGACATATTAATTCACCAGGACCATGACTACATTATTATCGACTAGGCATACTGATGCATTTGATGTTGGGATTAATGGTACATTCATCATATAAGATTGAACCATTGAATAATTTTATTTTTTCAGCTCTACATTTTTTATGGAGATATATATATATATATGTATTCTTATCCCACTGTGATAATCCTTGATAATATTCATGATGCCTCAATAATGATAGTTAGTTAGGATTCAAACTATAGTTCATGCTGATGACCTTATGAATGATGATTCCATAGTTCATGGTATATCATGTGATCACCTTCATTCAGAAGGGCAGGTACAATCACCTCCACCAATTCAGTTTCAGATCCTCCTAGCTGAGTATGCTAAGGACATGGGCAGGCTGAGTGCACTCTATTAGTTCCAGCATTAGAGACCATTGAGTTTATGTGGCGATCTAGATCCTAAGGAAGCTAATGATTGTATAGAGTTTGTGGTATGTATCTTTAGGATTTTTCAGAACCTGATAGATCATATGGTGGATTTTGATTCTGGTCGTTTTCCTAGAGATTCATGGCATTGGTGGAGGATAGTAAATCATATGCATGTTGAGTTGCGGTCTTGTGGGATGAATTCTAGAAGCTATTTTTTTGGAGTATTACCCCTACTACTTATGATATATACACAATATAAGGTTTCTGGAGATTATGTAGGGAGGGATGAAAGTGGATAAGTACACAGCTATGTTCACAGAGCATACACGCTACTATCTCAATATGATCAAAGATGACTATTTCCGGGAAAAGATGATTTAGGAGTTACTCTGCAAATAGATCTGGTTCAGCATAGTGTCCTTATACATCCCCACCTCTGTTGGGGTGTTGGAGCAGGAATATGTGATAGAGATAATTATGTCACAGGGAAACCTATTAGCACTAGTTGGGAGTGTGCATGATAGAGTTGTCCCATCTACAAAATCTCCCATGTGCCTGAGATCTCATAACTAGATACCCTTCTGTGAAAAGGCTCAACCACATTTTCATATGGCTCCAAGACCACATAGGGGATCAGGCTTGCCTAGATAGAGGAGGTTTTACACATGTGACAGGAAAGGTCATGTGGCATGTGATTCAACCTGAAGACATGCTAATGATCATAGGGATATAGATGATAGACATACATTGTTGAGAAAATGTATTCATTAGGGATACCTCAAGATAGATTAGTGTGGTCCCTAGGAAGTTGGAGCTATCAGAGGGTCAATATGATCTATGGGTGGTTGAAACACTATGAAATAATTCAACCACAACCACTATAGGGGACCACATCAGGCAAATGGAGTTGGCTGTTAGGTCCATGGATCGTTACATGCTTCGGAGGCTTATGACCCATAATCTAATGAGATGATAAGAGGTATGCTCTATGTCCTTTCTACCCACTATAGTAGAATTTTTTTTACACTGGTGTGAGGGATTCTCTTTTTTACTTCACATTGATCGAGGATCAATTAGGGTGTCAATGTAACCCTTGGTTTGTTTTGTTTGACGTAAATTTCAATACATTAGAAAAATGGGTGATTTGCCTACAAAAACATTTTTTTTGTTACGCGACCAAATCTATGTGGGGTAGTTAGTTCCAAAAATAGCAGACAGTATCAATGTATGGTGGATGAGTTATCTAACCTATTCATTCAGTGTAATGATAAGAAGTAATGTGTCAGATTAGGTCTTTGAATTACCAGTGGTGCATACTTACTTGACAATTTTTTCATGGAATGCCACTAATTGGTGTCTAAGAGGTTATGGGTTAGGGTTACCCTTCTTCCAAGAGTGTTGAATACACTCAGGGTATACCAAATGCTTTTATATTTTATATTATAATGGTTGGATGAGTATACTCACATGGCTTATTCATCGGTACCCTTTCATGCTTGGTGTAAACATTGATTCAGTGGCAGGTAGTTATCAAATAAAAGACATGGTAGTTGAGACCCCATGAACAGAATTATGTGACTCCATACATAGATAAAGAATCATATTTCTTCTCCATTTAAATGTGGTGACACTACCTTCTGGGAGAGCACTTTTTTATTTATTCATACAGCCATAGTCTCAGGTGTGTATCCATGTACAGAGACCTGTATTTAAGACAACATCACTCATTTAAATTCTTATAGAATATCACCTTTTGAGATATTTTAAACTCCAATTAAACAAAATGTTGTAGCATATTACCTTAATAGAAATGAATAAGATTGATTAGCGTAGGAAGATTTAGAGTAGTTAGTTTCAATGCAGTTTACCCTAGTGAACCATAATTGTAGAATATTTATTCAATAGATGATGTTGACACGTTCTTTTCTGATGTGTGTGAGGGAGTCTCAATTCGGAAACATCTACTATGAGATCTTATGTGAATTGATATCCCATGTTGTTTCACTTTATGATTGTTTTCATCAAGAAGGGAATCATGTAATTTAGGGAAGAAAATTGATTCTCATCACGTAAAAACCGGATTTGAAGTGGGTTTTTTGTACTCTTCATTTGGTTGTACATCCATGAGAGAAAATGGGAGTGGTATAGCCAGTGGTGGGATAATACTATCCACACTTTTTGACGGTTTATAATTATTATGGACCAAGTTTTGAGAAAAATGGAATAATGTAGAAACAAATGTTTTTACATGGAGGACGTTATAATTTTTCTTGGAATTTATTTAGAGCCAGGAACATATATGACACATGATATTGAGGCCCAGTGTACCTAGAATTAGTTTTATAAATATAATAAATTTATTTTTATTTCACATGCATGGTTTTCATAAATATTTGAATATCTTCTAAACAAAATCTCTGATAAAAAATTTGAGGGTATGATTGAGTTTGGAATCTAACAAATACAATAGGTGTAACATAACTACTGTTGATATCGGTCATCTGTATAAAACATCACTGAGGATGTAACTGTAAATAAAATTATTTTATATTTAACATGAATCCAAATAACATGAGAAAAGTGAATCATATTGTACATATGTTACTACTGTTGAGTATTAAATGTGTTTTTCTAAAGGTTGAACCTAAATTTTCTTGGCATAAGATGTTCATATGAGTTAGTTTTTAGTGGTACATTCAATGACATAATTAAATTATTTTATATTTTTATCTGACATCGAATATCCCTGTTCTCAATAATTGGTGATAAACACTTGGCCAAAAAAATATAAACCTTTTTTATATGTATTTCTTAAATAATTCTTCAGATAAATCTCCATTTTAACATAGTGTTTCCTAGATATACATATTTAGGGTGACCCAAGGTCAATCGATTGCCCAAATTTGCGGTAGATTGACAAAACATGATCGATTTGACTAACAAAGTCTGGATAGGTGTATACTAGGGTCCAAGGAAAACAGATACAAGATCATTTCAATGATTTAGCTTTGGAAGAATTAGTGTGGGCTTGTAGAGGGTAAAACTGTCCAGTGAGGACATGATAGTAGGTTGGCAACATGATCTTTTGGAGGTTCAGGGTGGCAAGAGTCTGGCATTACGGTAGGTGTGGTGGTAGGGGGCTGGAACAACCAAGTTAGCAAGGAGGTTGACAATGTAGGTGGCCAAGGTAGAGGCGGGGGCCTACGATCGTAGCATCAGTGGATTCATGTTGGATATGATTCACCATAGGGAGGAGTTAATTTTTTTAAATAAATATATTATTATTATTATTATTAGTATTATTATTAAAACTATTTACCCACCATAACCCCCCTATGGAGAATCCGAAAGATGCACCATCTGCAAAGATGTGGAATTATCTTCAAGGTGGTCATTTTAAGACTAATGTGGTATTATTTTACCCTACTCATAGATCAGGTCTATAAAACACCCTAAAATAATAATAATATTTTTTTTAAATAGATTATTTGAACATAACTCTTACATGGAGTGTCCTTTTTATATGACGTATGTAGTAGTGTGACCCAATGTTTGATATTGTCAATTAATGAGAAATGTTGGACACTTAATTCAGCCTCATGGATTGATTGCACAAAATTTCTACGAATATTATTATTGTTGTTGTAATTATTATAATAATAATTATTATTGTTATTGTGAAAGGTTGTATCTATCATATCCTTTCTGTATGACATCTGATTGAGGAACTGTTAGGGGCATCCTGAACATGATTTTATATTCAACTTCTGATGTTGATTTTTTTGTATTTATTTTGGACTCCTGGCTTGGTTCCATAGAGCATTGCATGTGATTTTTGTCATAAAATGTGACATTTTCACTATGTGTCTGATTAAGGTAAGTGAATAGTCGGTCCCTTGTGTTTTTTCTGTAGGAATTAAAATGGTGCAATCCATATTTTTTTTCATGATTGAGGCATGGAACCCATGTATAAATATTTGGCCATGATGCTATGAAATGTTGCTTCTTCACTCGGTTCCCAATTTTGGATAATGAGTAGTTTATCATGCATGCTTTTTGGTAAAGATCACGATAGTGTGATCATTTAGATATCTCAGACCGTATGAGGAAGCATGTCAGTGAAATTATGTTTTCCCTTCAATCCATTGATGAGAATCATTCACTCATCAACCGTTTGGACATATTCCATGTACTTTGGGAGTATACTAGCATGCCTCGGAGTGCATACACATAGTTTACTACCTGAGTATATCTTTGTACATGGCTTAGGGATGAGGTGACAACAAATGTAGTGCGGGATCCATACATAATGGGTACATCATTATGAATCTTCAACCTCATGTATCTCCTTCTTTTGGACACTGATTGTGTCCCGTGAGTAAACTAATCCAATGTTTTTTCCATATATAATATGTATTTTCCCTCCATAATATTTTTTGATATATGATGTGAGATGTTCTAGGAATGATACTTATTTAGGGGACATCTGAGGATGAATGTGATCAAGAAATGACATATCATAGTATCCAATTATTAATTTCCATCAGGGATGAGCAGAGTGGATCCTTGTTGCTTTCTGAGTGGAACCCATTAGCAGGGCAGGGTATGTCTCCTCGATGATCTAAATAGTGGAACCCTTCTACTGGGTAAGGCATGAGTCCCCAACTAATTTTTAGTGGCACCATCCAGTTGAGCTGGGGATGGGTCTTCGATGATCTACAGAGTGGTACCCATTTTCTTTGGTTGTTAATGGGTCCTCAACCAATTTCATGTGGAACTCTTTAGTCAGTTTGGGAATGGGTCCACGAGGATTTTTAGAGTGGCACCCTCCAGCTAGGCTGGGCATTGGTCCTCAATTACACAAGTGTAGATCCCTCAAATCGGGATAGACATGGGTTCTCAACCATCAGATATATCCCATTTACTATGTGGTATAGTGATAAGACTTGTTTTGAAATACCAATAGACTCCTGAAAAAATGGTGCACTTTCCCCAACAAGAAACATTCTTTGGAAACTCCATAGAACTGTGTAGGAATGTCTGTTCCACCCAATACAGATAGTTTCAAGGTGTGATGATTGTGTCTAACAGAATTGTTCATTTAGGGAAGACACATAAGGTGATGGGAATCGTAGATGCACCATCTCTAGAAATGTTGGATACTCTTCTTCTTGGGTAGAGTTGTGAAATGTAGATCTCCTTACTCTCTCATTTGGTATTCTTTTACATATTATATATATATGTATATATATATCCATCTTTAGTACCCAGTGTTATGTCTTTGGTTACGCTCCATCCAGGAGAGGTGGAGAAGCATGGGGTTTCCACATGATTTCCGTGTCTAGATTCTCATGGTTGGATGAGTCTACTCTCGTACTACAGGTAGAAAATACTCAATAATAACTTCATATTTTCATCTTCTCAAACTCCCTATGTTTGTATGAGTATAATTTTTCAGTATTTTTGGGTTGAGTTTTACTATTTTATTATATCGTGTTACATATAGTCATTTCTTTTTCTGTTTCATATCCTACTTCTTCCTTTCACACTTGTTGGGGTGTTTTATTAGGTATGTATATACTCATCCCTAGATGGGATTAATCCAACATGTGTCATGTATTTTACATAAAAGAGACATTTTGATCACAATATCAGAGGGACTTAGGGATACTGTGTGCCTGGAACGTGGATAATATTCATATCTTGGGGTTCATGAGCTAGGAACTCTTAGATATTTTACATTTCTTGTTTTATTTCAGCCTGAGATACATTTATAATGGTCAATTTTTTCCCATTTAAATTTCAGTTTACACAACCTTACTTTTTACTATTTAGATATCCAAACTACTAAGTTTATTCATATCAGTTTTACGTCATTAATTTCATTCCCATTAAAATTTTGTATTGATTTTTTTGTGGGCATACAGGTACTCAAAAAATGTACTCCCTGAGTTTAGTTGTTCCTTCGGTTCTTATAACAACCCCTGGCCTATAGAGGTGGTCTTGGGGAAATTTTCACTTGTGATTTAGCTTGTGTCGGGTCCTGAAACATGGTTTCATTATCACCAAAAAAGTATTGGGGTGCAATCTGATGCTTTAATATAAGGATGATTGAATGAAATTCAATCTAAATTAATCTTCTTCATGTAGTTTAAGAGTCTCTTTATAATGTTGATATGGGTCATGAGGTAATGAGATGTACCATCACTATAGGTTCATCATTATTGAATCCATTATATTATAAAAGTGAATATCATTTTATATCAACCCATGTTTTGACCTCTATTATTTTCCAATGGATATTTTTTCTTATAAAACGGAAATTACTCTACCCCGTGTAATGGCGAGAGATTATGGTCTTCATTTTCCTTATTATTCTTTATATTTATCAAAAATTGATATTACCTAGTTATTTTAATTTTTTGTAAGTAAAACATCTATATTTTTTTGGATGGATTGGATGATTTATCATTAGTCTTAAAATTATTTTACCTTCGATGGGTTCCTTATACTCTGCTTGATGGGGTGTTATATTTCATTCAGGGAGAATGGGACCTAAGGAAATGTAGAGACAAAATTTTTTATGGAGTAGGGTAAATTAATATCAATTTTTTCTTTTGACATGAAGTGAGAATATTTGAGTGATGAACACCCGGTAGTTTTTATTGATTTTCCAAATTTTTTAATAATCATTTCTCTAATTCTACTATAGTGGTATAAGTGGATTATTATTTTGATTTTGTAAATGGTCAATTGATAGGTTCTATTAATTCTTACTTTATGGTACTAATAGATATGAATGGGTTGAATTCTAATTTTAATTATTTTTAGTTAATTTTTTCAAATGTATGACTATGTAAATTTGGTTGGCACATGTTATATTAGAGAATATAGTTGATGGGAAAGTTCACCTGTGTGTTGATTTTAGAAAACTAAATAATGTTATAATGAAGAACAAGTATCTATTAATATGGATGTAATATATGTTTCATCAGTTAAATGGGGAAATAATATTCTTTGAGATTGAGCTTATGTCTAGATATCAACAGTTTATAGTAAAAGAGTTTAACATTAATAATATTCCCTTCATGATTAGGTATGAACATTATGAGTATCTTTTTATTCAATTTTCAATAACCCATGATCCTATAGTGATCATAGATTTGATGAACATGATATATCTGGAGTTACTTGACTCCTTCATCGTGGTATTTATTCGGAGGAAATCATATATTATTCTAGTTATGAGGAGGGATATGTGTTTAAATCTATATCAATTATGGAAACTTTGAGAAATTATTAAATATAAATTAACCATATAAAATATATATTTTGTATTCTAGAGGTTATTTATTAGGAAATATGGTGCTGGAACATGGTATTTTTGTTGTACCTTAGAATTTGAAAGACTTAAGGACATGGGAAAAAATGAAATGGTTTTGATGATTTATATATTTTGAGTTTATATGGATATTAATATAGATTCATCAAATATTTCTCAATGTTTGTTTCCACTGTGTTAAATATTATAATTCTCGATAAAGGATGAAACATATTTTTGATGCATCCAGATCAGGTTTGGCTTGCATTCTTATAAAGGGTTATCATGTGGTAGTCTTTGGTTTTAGAAATCATAGGATACATGAAAAAAATTATCAGACACATAATCTCTAACTTACAGGTATGATTCATTTTGTTCATATTTGGAATAATTAATTTTTTATTGAAATTATTTCTATTTATTCAAACCAAAAAATATTGAGTTATTCATTCTCTCAAAATATTTTGAATATCCAATAGTGGAATTTGGTAGAGTACTTGAAGTCTTTTAATTTAAATATTTATTTCACCCATTTAAATGTTAATTTCATTGATAATAGTTTTATTATGAAATTTCTTAATGAGGTTATGAAGTAATAATCATAGGAGTAGAATATAATAGATATATTTGATCTGTTTCATTTGGTACTTTGAGAGAATGAATTTGTGGTTATTTTTGTAAGTGTGAAGTTGAACCCAACTATTATTGATACAATTATTTAGGTGAATTATTTTCATGTTTTATTTAATGGAATTATATTCAATTATTATATTTGGTAAAACATTGGTGAGTGGTCATTCTCTTCCAAAAGTATCCAACATTATCAATGTAATTTAGTTGTACATTTTCCAGTGGGAATGGTTGTGTTGTGGGACTAGCATAGTATCTAGTGGGCGGTGCAGCATAGCTCAAAAATTATTTACTATGATATGTGTCTCCAATTATATTACACTGGTATGATAGAAGAAATTTCAAAATTTTATTCTCATTGTTATACATATCAATAGGTCAAATATGAGAACAATAGAACATTGAGTTTTCTTCAGCCTCTTCAATTGTCAACAGGGAAATGAGAATATCTTTCTATAAACACTGTGAATTGGTTGTCACGTAACCTTAAAGATAATAATGTGATATGGGTTATGAAAAATAAAATAAAAAAAATAATTTCACATTATATTGATTCAAGATGAATCAAATTTGGAGGAAATTGGATGTCCCAAAATATAGAAGATTGTCAAATTTTATGGAGTTATATATATTAAAATCTTTGATAGAGATACAAATTTTTCATTTCGATTTTGCAGAGGCCTCCATATGGTATTGGGAGCCCATGTACATTTGAGAAAAACATATCATCCATAGTCTAATGGCAGGACACAAAGAGTTTTAATTATTCTTTAGGAAATAGTACAAGCTCTTGTTCTTGAATTTGGTTGAGAATGGGATAAACCTTTGAGACTGATGGAGCTTTACTAAAAAATATTTACCACTACACTATTAGAATGAATATTTTAAGAAATTTTACTGATATACAGAAATATCTTTATTGTTTTGGTTGATTATTGGTCATGTTTACTTGTTTGGATACTGTTTTTTCAAATAGATGACGATGAAGATTCATTTGAATGATCAAATGGTTTTTATTGAATAAAGATGATATAAATAATATAATTATTAACATCTAAGACCATTTGTGTTTTTTATTTTTTTCAATGCCTTTTTAATATTTTTAACTCGGTTCGGTCACCAAAATATAGGATTGTAGGGATACATTCGGCAGGGTTAGTGAGTCATCTTTTGGTTATTGAGTAAAGGGGAATGCGTCCTATATTTTGGGACTTCCATCATAAGTGAATTATATTAACTATATTTCATGAATAAATAATATTTAATATTAATAAACCATTTGTGTATTATAATTATTTTTTTTAGATTTTTTGATTATTTTACAAATTTTGTGAAATTTTTTAGCTTATAAACAATAATCAAAAAATGAAAAAAATGGACAATATAAACTGGCAAAGATTCTTTTTGGCACAACGTGACACTAGAAAATGGAATGCTGCCTATGATGAAGGATAATTACGAAATATCATTAGAAATAGAATATTAATATTACAGAAACAATGAATGTGGAACTAGAAATTAAGGTTTCTATTGGTGTAAATATTACATGACATTTATGAATTACATGGTGTGAACCCATGAAAATACACAATGAATGAAAATGTTCTAAGAAAAAATTTTGGAATATTACTTGTCTTGAATTATTTACAAGAAATGTAAGTATCATCCATATTCAGTTTATAGAGATTTAATGGATTTTCAATGAATAACTAGAACATTTAAAATACAAGAGACCCCTAAACATGGATGGTTGAAATGTGTATCATTATGGGCCACAATTATGACATCTAAAATGAAGCATGACAACAACTGATGTCTGTAAATAGAGATCCAATATGTTGCTACCAAAGTAATATTAACACCAAAGACTAGGGTGAGAAGTTGTTCACATATAAGATCCTCCACCTAAATGTTTTTGGGATTTCATTATGAGTTTTTTTATTTAATACTTATCTCTTATTATTTGATTATGAGGATTAAGGGAAACCCATCCTTATAAAAGGGTTTTGTAGTGAAAGGTGGTATGGTATTGATGGAATCATTCCGAGTTCTTTATTCTTGTATTTGGTAACCCATGATGCATTTATAAATTTCGTTATATATATTGTTATTTACTTGAAAATACAATTTAACCTTAAAGGTAAAATATTAATTACACAATTGGTTGGTTTAGATTGAGGAATACCCATATTTTCATTAGGGGTAAATATGTTTTAATATGATATCAAAAAAAAATAAATTCAGTAAAACACTTTACTACCTGAATAAGAAAAAAAAGGGGTTTATACAACGTTGAGGGGATACTAGGACCATTATACCCACCTCTTATTTACTCGGAAACATAAAATGTATTAATCAATTTATTTTCAAAAAACCAGTTGCACCTAATCCTTGAAACTATAAAACAATGACTCTCATTAAAATTTGATTCAAAAAAATATATGATTTTATTACATATTTTTAATTCATAAAATCAGTCAAACACATATTTTCATCACAATTTCCTTCAAAATTAAATATAGTAATTATTTTGGAAACCTATATAAACTAATTCATTATCTCTTTGGGAATGCAGTCAAAATTTCCTATATTATATTTCAATTAATTTTATAGAATATTTTCTATTTTCATTAATTTTTATTTATTTTTACTAGAAGAATAAGGAAATAGTGATGACTTTATGTTCCATAAAATTATATCAACAATGTGTATATTTTATTTCTTAATCTCTGGTTTCCTTATTAGTCTCACCATGTTCTATGTGTGGAAGATCTTAATGTTGAGCATGATTTTTCTATGACCGGGCATCTAGTTAGTCTTGCAGACTCTGAAAAAAAGGTTGTACATTGAAATATGATACCATTGTTTCATTTTCTATAGATTTAAGGTTTTTTTAACATGAAAATGAAGAGAATATGGCATTGATTGGAGATAAGTGGCCACTACTCAAAAATATTGAATCATCCTAATAGTATTTATTTGGAAAAAAATAGTGGGGAGGCTGTAACATCCCATTACCTTTTAATATATACTATTTGACTGTGGATTTTTTTTCCTATTTTATTATTCTTCTCTATGATCCATTTGAGGTTGGAAAAATTATGTTAGATAAAATGACATTATATATGGAGACATATATATTTTCTATGTTACTGAAGTCCCTATTTAAATGATTTAGTAGGATCATTATTTGCGGTTTATCAATTACAATATAGGGAGTCCAAGATATTTTGTGGAACCTCAATATTTGAATTATGGGATCTTGATGTAAATTTTCAAGGATACTACATATTTCAACTTATCTACACTATAGAGATTAGGATGTTCAATAGAACATGGTTGTTTTATTTTTTATTAAATCCTATTTGTGAATATTTGTGGCATGGTGGATGTGTTTTTATGTGGTTGTACCTAGGGTGAAGTGGATTCATGTGAGGTCCTTAAAATTCTTTCAAGGTAATTATGGTCTTTTGGTGGATGTAATGTGTGTTGTAAAGGATGTGTAGTGTTGTAGACATTTTTATCATTTATTCTTTGTGGCCCTGGGTACTATGGTGTGGTATTTGTTTTACAGATTTAAATGCCACAATACAAAAATTATATTTCTTTTATCCTTCTTGGATATAATTTTATCTTATGGATTTTATAGGATCTCTAATGGCGTTTCAAATCTTCCAAAATTCATTCTTCTATAAGAAAATCTCTAGTGGAACCATTTTGTAACTCTCAATTAAGAGATCTCCTCTCATTTTGGACTCCCCACCTTTATTACTCCCTATCTATTAAGAGTGATGAATAATCACATTAATGATTTATTGGACATGTTTTTTTATTAATGGTGTTTATAGGTAATGAATCTCAATCTTCTTAGCCTTAGAATATTTTTTAATGATCCCATTTTGGTTGATTGATCATTGGATAAAGAATTAAAGGGATATATATGTAAATGTTTCTTCCACAAGATTTGAACATTGTTTTATTGATTTATTAAAAGTCAATTAAAACGAATTTTCAGTGCTATGAATAAATTTTTACTTGATGTATTATTATAAAGGTATGTGCTATTGAAATAAAACATCTTTTGGGTGGTCTGAAGTTATGGAATGATTTCAGAATAGTTAGTTTGGGATTAAAATAGTATGTCGAAATGATTTTACTTGATTTGATAAAATGGATATGAATAAAATATATTTTTAAAAGGAATGAATTTTATGAAAATACATGATTTTTAAAAAATAAAAATACATATTTAAAACATAAAATGTGGATTTTTATTTTTCTAACTTATATAAAATTATTGTGTTGGAATTTATTTATTAAATGTATTCATCATATAATAAGTGATCTTGGGTAGTTAGTTGGTAATTATAAATGATGTTAGGATCGAAACCCCTAGAACTATTATGATGATGAAAACACTGAACTAAACATAATATTCCATGAAATTTTCCCAATGGGTTCTTAGTCAGGATGGTTTTGTTCACGGGATGTGTGCAACCATTGAGTTAAGATCACTGTTGAGTAATGTGAGGATATTATTATTTGAAACTCATGCACCACCTGTATTTAACCAGGAGGCTATGATATAGTTTATTTTATTATTTCATGCCAATGATATATGGACCTTTTTTATTCATGCAAATTTATTTATTTAAAAATATCTATATAAAATGTTCATTTTATCCTGTTTTGGTATAAATTCCATCAGTTGAACATCAAATCATGTTTTATTGAAAATACAAATATTCCATGACATGGATATTTTAATTTGAATTGAAATTGGAATTAAATTAATCATTATTGTAATTTATTATAGAAATGTTGGTGAGACCCTCCTTGGATTTATAGAATAAACCCTACCTTTTCCTTTGGGTGTTTGTAGATTATCTTTTGATAGGTCCAAGAAAATAAAAAGTGATATTTCAAGGAGGTGAAAGTTCTTGTTTATTAGGACTCAGTGTGATTGGGGTGATTGGTGGAAATGTAAGAGACATGTTTCTTGGGTTTTATTGTGAAGTTTTATCTGGAATAATGTAGTATCATTTGATTATTTATCATTCATTAAAGATTTTTCCCATTTAATTCTTTTAATTCACAATTCTTATTGTGGATTACACTAACTAGTGATGTCTATCATCCAATTTTTATGTCATAAATCATTCATTAATGTTTCTTAGAAGATCTGGGGTGCAATTCATCTACCCATGGTGATCAATAATTCTCTTTAAGATATTTCATTGATGGCTTGGGTATTAGGTACCTAGGTGTCCGGGATAGTTACTGATATTTATTATCACAAAATCTTGTTAATTAAGTCATTAGAATTTAATAGTAAAATTGAATTTTTATAAAAAAATAGTACTTTAGAATAAATAACTAATATACAATATGGTTATTTTAATTTCTATATTGTTTATTATCTTATTATGCGCACAATTTTTATTTCATTAAAATTTTCCTTTCTAAATAGTCAGTTACTTTTTTTATAAGATAATAAATTAAGGAATTATTTATAATTATTATTTTACCAATTATTTAATCATATTTATATTATATTATTATCATAAATACTAATATTATATTTTTATTACATTGTTTATATAAAAATAAAAATTTCATTGAATTCCTTATCATATTTATGGACAATGTTTTTGGGAAAACGTTTATTTAATGATTATATATTTAAGAGATTAATTTCATTAGGTTAAAAAAATAATTTCATAAATTTTATTGTTATGAATATATAAATGATTAATTTTTAATCGTACGACAATTAAAGAATAAAAAAATATTAATAATATCAATAATAATAAAAGAATTAGTTATCTATTTATAATTGTTTTCCCTTGTAGGGAATATTTGTAACACAAAGTAAAATATTTATTATTGATATTACAAATTTTTTAAAAAGGAATTCATTTTTGGAACCATCGTGTCTAAATGAAAATAATTTTTTTTCTTTTTTTGGTTTTTATAGATAATTTTTCCCATTGAATAGTGAAAATTTTTCTTAAAAAAACGCGACCCCATTTTTCACCAAATCATTTTATAATCATAAAATTTAAATTAATGATGAAATTTTTTATAAAATAACTATTTATATATTAATTTAATGAACCTAAAAATTTAATTTAAAACTAGAAAAAAAATGTTTTATATCATGGAACTGAAGTAATATCCTCTCTATAAGATATTGTATGTGTTATTCATTTATTATTTTAGAATTAATTTTTATAAAATTTTGTATTTCAATCCTTTAAAATTAATTTTATTTAGAATCATAATGCCTATACTCGGTTACAAAAAAAATCCATTATAAGAATAAAATAAGTGAGAGAAAAGTGAATTAGCATGATAAAGGAAAAATATGGGAAATTATTATGATTAAAAGAAAATGGACAAAATACCTGAAAATTTCACCAATTAATATGATTCAAAGAAAATTCAATACCTTAAATAATATTTTCAATAACAAATATCAAAAAAATTGATTATAATCAATTCCACGTGAAATTGGATTGTATAAATAAGAAAATTAACAATATTATAACTCTCATAAATTCACTTTTAAAAATTATCTCTAAAATAATTTCTAATAGAATCTCTTCCATCATCAATAGAATTGTCTCTTGGAATTAATTTGCTTTTATAAAAGGGAGATCAATTTAGGACTGCATTTTTCTTGGCACTTAATCCACCAAACATTCAAACAGAAAAAAACGGGGTAGGAATGTTTCCATTAAGCTTGACATTATAAAGTATTTTGAAACCATTGATTGAAACTTTATATTTATGGTCCTTATGAACTTCGGTTTTAATGACACCTTTATCAACCGAATTAAAAATCTTTTTAACTCAACTAATATTTCTATACTAATAAATACTTCCTGTAAATGATATTTTAAATCTTCTATGGGGGTCAGGAAAGGAGACCCTCTCTCTTATATTCTTTTTTCAATTGTTGAAGACTATTTTTGTAGGTTACTCACTCAATCTGTGGAACTTGGAATGATAAAACCGATCAATAGCTCCAAAAACATGAAAGCACACTGACATCTTCTATATGCTGATAACATTATTTTTTTTCTTTGGGGGTACAAAAGAAACCTTAATAACCATAAAATCATTATCAATCACTATGAAGAGGTGTTTGGTCATCATGTCAGTTAGAATAAATCTTTTATTTACATTGGAAATGGATATCCCCCTAGCATAACAGAGACATTATCGGTGCTTTAGGGATCAAGGATGGTTCTCTACACTTCACTTATCTTGGTGGCCCTATTTTTTGTGGCAGGACTAATACTACCTATTTCTCTCCCATCATTGACCAATCCTTCGACAACTCTCATCTTGGAAAGGTAAAAATCTCTCCATGGTAGGAATAATTTTCATTGTAAAATCTATCATTGTCTCCAAACTACTCTATTACATGATTATCTATAAATGGTTAAATGGTCTCTTGAAATTCATTAATGTTTCCATGAAAAACATTGTATCGACATTGAGCAATCTTGAGATAAAACTGGTTACATTTCCATGGTACTGTTATTGCAAACCAATTTAAAAAAGAGGCATTAGTATAAAAACATTAATAATTTTAATGAAGCCCTTAAATATAAGATCACATGGAACCATATTCACAAAAAATCTCCTTCCATAGATATTATTAGGTCTCACTTCCTAAATAAATTAAGATATAAAAATTTCAATTATTTGGCCTCCTTTATCTGGCCCTCCTTCAGGAATACTTTCATTTCTTTTATGGTTAACTCCAGATAGATGGATAACAGAGATACTAATTTAAATTTTTGGCTTGATAACTGGACTGGTAAACCCTTTACCTCCTTTTATCCAAACACTCATCTTCATAAAAATTCTAATGATACCATTAAAAACATTTTACAAGTGCCAAATCCTTGCTTACTAGAAAATATAAGGAATGATGTGGATAGTTATCACTACACTATTTTTGATGATCTTCTAATTTGGGAACCTACTCGTAAATTGTATAATTGATTCAAAAAACTACTATAGCCATTTATTCAACAATGCTAATGATAATTTAATCTAGTTAAATTTTTTTAATAAATCTTGGTTAAAGCCCTCGATATTCACTAGCATTTGCGGTATTTCTCATGGTAGGTTTCCAACTGATATTTTCTTACAATATTTTGGGATTAATCTCTATTCAAAATTTTATATGTGTAATAAGCATCATGAGGATATTAATCAGCTCTTCTTTTATTGTTTTACGGAAACTGCCCTTTGGGATTACATTTTTGATATTTTTGAGTGCAGATGGTTTCTTTATAGCTCTATAACATCTCAGTTGGAGTGATGTGTGGACTTATCTGACTCTTAGCAAATTAGGAATTTTTTATATCAGCTGCAGTGGAGCTCTTACATGTGATCTGGTATGGCAGAAATAAATATATTTATTCTAATAACACATTTATGTTTAATGCATGTAAAATGTGAAATCGCATTGCTATTTGGGAGGTGGCTCTTCTTCAGAAGGATCATTGGAACAACTCGGTTATAGATCATGGGATTCTCATGTGCATCGGTGTTGATGGGAGGTACCCTCACCCTAAATACACAGTGGATGTCTTTTGGAAACCTTCACCTCTAGGTTGGATTTAAATGAACGTTGATGGGGATTCTAAAGGCAACCTAGGCCCCACGAGATGTGGTGCCATCTTCAGAAACCACCTAGACCAGGTTCTTGGCTACTTCTATGGATCTTACGGCTTTGATTCTTCTCTAGATGCTGAGATAATGAATTTGATCAACACTACTTATTTTTTCCTGATTCATATCTAGAACAACATTTTAATCAAGAGATACTCAACTACTATAGTCCAAGCTATTTGGAATGGCATCGTTCACTTAGCTTAGACTCTCACTCCCCGCTAGATGGACTGTTTTCACTCTCTATCGGATCTCAACTTTATTGCCACCCATACCTACCGGGAAGCAAACACGCTCACTGATGGACTTTCTAACATGGGTGTTAATCACTAGGTCTCCTAGAGGGATGACCATCCTCTACAGTTACTCCCTCTTTATGTCATATATGTTCAAATAATTCCTTATTTTAGACTCATGTAATCATTTCTTGTTCCTTACATTATAATAATGTTTTTGTGTTGGTCTTTGACCAGAAAACCACCTAAAGAATATTTTAACTCTACAATACCCCCCAATAATAAAATTTAAATTACGACCCATAAATTAGAAACCCCCTCTTATTTCCCTAATAAAAAGTATCCCCATGGGTATTTTTTGGTTATAATTTTTACAAATATAGATTTTAGATGCTACCTTTCATGTAATTTCCCTAATCGACTACTTTTTTTATTTTAATTATTATTGTTAGAATGTCATTGTAATTTATTTTTATTCTCTTCAATGATTATTATTACATTAAATTATAATATAACATATTTTCAGTTTATGGGATATTACTTATTATTTTCCATTATATCCTTTTCCTAATCCATTACCATGTCAATGTAAGGGCTCCTAAACTCTTACATTCCTCTCTTTTTTCAGTCATTTAAATTACATTTACTTTTATTAATGTTCATTTATTTTTATATTTTATTATAAATTACCAATTATATTTCCAATTATAGATCATAATTACCACTCATCATATTGTATTAATAATCCATTATAATAATCCCACATGATGTAACTATAAAATAAAATAATGCTTGGTAACGTAATTAGACTGTGGTTGCTTAGAAGGTATATAATTTCATGATATAGGAATGTTGATGTGGATATGAAATAGATTCAAAAATGGGTAATAAAAATGAAAATATAGGTTGATTATCATCTCTATCTTTACTCAGTGCATGATGAATGGGCTGAAGACTACACATTGGACATACACTTCTAAGGTATATTCTTTGGATAATTGATGATCTCATTATAACCCATAATGACAGATTACAATATAAATATTTTTATTCACTTTAAATTGATATTTATAGTCCATTAAAATACCCTAAACCATTTTTTTTATCATTTATTCACATTTGGTATTACCTATTACATTATTAAAATCTAATAGATTCTATGTATATTTTTTGTATATTATGCTAGATTTTCACATTAATGCAATGAATAAGGTTCCTTCTCATAGATTATTAAACCAATGATTATTTTCATTATCACTATTCATCAATATCATTGATCTTTTTTCTCTAATATATGTCTACATTCCATTTTTCATGTCGTATGGTTTAAATAAAATCTATATGAAAAAGGAACCATCAAATATTTTCAATTTCCTTAATGTCAACAATTTTAACATCCCGACTCCAACGAAGGTAAATATCATCTAATTTTTAGTCTAATTCCTTACAGAAACATAAGGTGAACGCTTGACCGGTTTGTTTTTTGTCTTGAGCATCAATTAATTTTATTAATGGTTGTCTAATTTTATGAAAAATAATTCACTATGTCCAGGTGAAATGTTAGGGTTAAAATTAATTAATATTTATTAAATAAAATATACTAAAACATAATGAAATCAGAAAAAATAGAAAAGGAATAAAAATAAATAATAAATAAAAAAATCATTTAGGAGTAAAGTAACAAATAATTAAAATGGGTTTAAACCATTTTTATTATTTTTATTTATTCTCTCCTTTCCGTTTATTTATTTATTTATTATTTTATATTATTTTATTTACCATTTTTTTATTTTCCTTTTTTTCTATCACTTTTTAATTTTAGTTCATTTCTTTTCTTCTTCTCTTCCCTCCATCTCATATCCTCTGTGCATCTCACCCCCTCATATCCTAGTGATGTGCCACCCCTATTCCTGGTTCAGAAGCATGTTTCGCATCTATCTCTTCTCTATTTTCATCACCTTATAAAACACAATGAACCTCTTGATAAGTTAATATTCACCACCAATAATCAAAAAGTTTCATCAAATTCCTGTTGCATGATATTCCGTATAAAGATTTTACTTAAAATTGGGGTTTTTGATAAATCCACCAAGTTATCATATTTTTTATCAAATAAAGTGTTTTCAAGGGGTGTGTGATATACTACAACAGTGATGTGGGGATTCTTTGTTCTTTCTAGTTGTTTCATTGAATCATTCAATTCACACCATTATTCCTATCATTCGTACCTATAATTGAATAGAAAACAATGCAGATAAGTTTAATTAAACTATTTTCATTGATCCTTACATCCTTTTTTAAGGATAAACCCCTTCTTAGGTTTTTTCCATGTCGTTAAACACCCCTTTTGGTTCTCTAACATAATCTACCAATTTTACATTAATCCTTGATTCTTCATATTACTAATTATGTGTGTCTGTTTGTGTGTTCTATACTTTGGGTTCATGTTTTAAATTGAATAAATAATTTAGGATCAATCATAAACCCTGAATTTGGATTTTTTTGAAGTTGTGTCATAAATATTTATTGTGATGAATCTTTTCATCTTCTACAATTATGAAATTTTGTTGCCTTTTATTTCACTGATATGTTCATGTTCTGTTTAATATCATGTTAATATTAATAACTGTGATTGTTGTTCTTGAATAATTTGTAAGTGTTCAATTAAATGGATAATTAGATGGATGAAATCATGAATACTACTCTATGATATATATAAACACACACTCACACACTCACACACAAATATATATTCTTATCATGTTCTTTTAAATAAAATCGGGATAATGAGATAACATGGGTCCCTTATTATGAACACACAATTGGAATCTCTATGCTTGATAGGTTACAACACAACGTGTCAAGAATGTGTTATTTTATTCTCTCTGAGAAAGGGCATTCCCCAAGATTTTTATTATACTATTGGGTGATACTAATTATCTAAGGGGAATATAAGGATAGACCTACTAGAAAAACGGCTACACCATGACTTGTTTGACACTCAGTCCCTTACGTACGATACCTAGGACAGACACATAGTTACCATACTATGAGCAATACTTGTACTTTCGAAAGAATCACCATGAAAGGGATCATGTAATTGGATATAACTGATCGGATGTACAGTAGTGATACCTTCATGATGGGCTATGAATCGACCTCTAACATTTTCAATTTTAAAACAAATGCATGTGATGTTTTTTAATATGAAATAATGTTTTTTATGCTTTGTGATATTCCTCTTCTGCACTTAGTGCACCTTGTTTTGACATGTGGATTGACCCCAAGACAAAGAACAATCTTAGGGGTATCCCTGATTTTTTCTATCATGTTACATAGGCCTTAATATATATATATATATATTTATTTATTTATATATATTATGCATTACTAGGTGTCGCATTCAGACTTCTGGCTTAGGCTGAATTAGCTGGTATGTGACGGGCATCCACTTGGGAACCCAAATAAAGTTAGTTATTATTTATTAATTATTTATGTTCTTTTTATTTATTTTATATATGGAACAATGTAATTTTTTATATCATTAAATGGAGAGGACAAGACCTTGTGGTTGGAGGCCAACTATTATTTTATCTGACACCCTTATCATGATCTATTTTGTACCTGAGTAGACATTATGTTGGCATGTATAGATTCTGGGAAGTTTGCTGCCTTTGATGTGTGATTTATTTTCTGTATTGAATAGAGCTTGGGGGCCGAGGATCGAGCCTTTCTTGAGATGTCAGGTCAGAATTTATATTTTTTCTTTTGGATGTTTTTTTGGCATGAAATAAAATCATGGATCCCATACCCCTAATATTTTATTTACTTTTGGCATCATACATTGACATAATCATGGTTTCTGTTTTGACTATTTAGCTTTTGTAGTTATTTTTTATTTTGTTGGGTCGTTTATCCACTTCTTATACTTTCATTTTTATTGATATACTTCCTATACATGTTACATATATTTTTTTATATTATATTTTACCATATATTATGTGGGAATAATCTCCTTATAGAATATACACATGTACCTTGCTACTAGTTTCCATTCTATAGAATTTGGGGATATTCATTTGATGTCCTGTGGCCCACCGTCTTAGGGCCCAGTTCAGTGGAATTCAGGAAAGGGCAGTACAATGTGGTTTCATATGAATTATTTTTATTTTGTATTACTATTTCAGTTAGATGGGATACAAGGACATAAGAATTTAGAATTTACCATGTTCTTGATGTAGATAAGCCATGTAATAGGGAAACACATTTTTCCTATGTTAGGGATTTCAGTTTTTGATTATGCAATTTATTATTGATACAACATCACCATTAGGCGATGTACATTATTTATGATATTAAAAGTATTGTTATTTTTGCGATGATAAATTTTAAATTTATAGCCAGATGATATGAGGGAGTTTCATTTATATGAATCATGTTAGGAACCATAATAATTCAGAATGGCATGCATATTACAATGAAATATCTACTTTTTTGTGTATTGACCTATTTTCATGTGAGTGTTGTTATGTTTAATTGTAATATCTTGCAGTAATTTATTTTTATGAATATAAATTTTGTATATTTATTAGCATTCCTTCTTGGATATATTCTATTTCTATCCATACCCATATCTCAGAGCAGGATCACTTTTGAGTTAAAATGAAAGGAAGGCCATGTCTCTACCCTCTTTTTAATTATCATTACTTACATACTATTCCATGTTGAAGGAGGCCTTGCACCTTCCTTTTTTTTTATTGCTCTTTTACTTGATTACCAATTATAAAATATAATATCTTATAATGTGTGAATTTGTACATTGTAGAGAAATGTTTCTGCAACCCCTTCATGTCATTTTTTAGGATGTTAGTAATGAGAAAATTTTGGATTTAGTGGCTCTGAAACCCCCTATAGATATTACTATATAACCATATGTAGTTCGTCCTATGGAACCTCATCCTGACCTCTATTTTGGAAAGGATTCCCAGTTCAAGGATCATGTTCTCAGATTCATATTGTCATTTCAAAGTGATTAGAGGCTTACCTCGACTATGGAAGAGCTCACACATGGCTTTATATGATAGTATCCTCCCACTTTTTCAGGGGACAGTGGTCCCAAGGATGTATATTCCTAGATATAAGTAATAAAATTCATATTCCACCATATTGAGATTCATCTAGAGTGTAGGGTCAAACTTTCTATCATTAGTATTCGTGAATTAACAAAACATTGGTGGATTTTCATTCCATATGTAGAGAAACCCTAAAACATGGTCTCATAAGACTATCAAACAACATTCAATGATCACTTCTTCCCATATAATTTGAGATAAGATCGTCTGATATAGTTATTACATCTTCAACAGTGATCTGTGATAGTGTTAGAGTATTCTAATCCATTCATTTAGCTCTATAATTTTTCTCTATCTCTGAAGAGTGACTCATAGACAACTACGAGATACATTGAGGATGGATTATGAAATTATATCATTTCATAGGTAACCATATTTCATTTTATGACTATTATAGTGATCATGAATCAGAACCTAATTAAATATTGAAATCTCAGGGAAGATGATCCTATGATCCAGGGATGTTCAGTTCCTAGGTAGGTTAATGGTTGATCAGGAAGTAATAAGTGCCATTTAGAGGGAGAACGTGGGGTAAATTCAATCCAAATGATATATACTTAAATCACTATAATATTTCATCAGTTCAGAATGATCATCTATAATAAACCACCATGCATGAGGAACCTTATGGAGTGATGAGCTTACTGCAAGATGGGTCACCTTTAGAATCTCTACCATTATTTTTCATTAGTGTATATTGGGAGAGGATCTTTGATAGTTCCTACATCGGGTATGGTATCTATAGTTCGACATCAAATGGGGAGTTTTTTCCATCAGCAAATCAGGTTCAGGTATTGGATTCTATGGGAAAATGCAATCTTATTAAAGAACACTGACATCAGAAGAGGGGACTCGATCATGCGATTTAGGTCACATCTAAGTGACGAGGTTTAGTCCATATGTATGCAATGTAGATAGTGAAAGTGGAATAGAGTCTAAGGACCTATATTGTTAAAATTACTATCCTTGTAGCCTATACTTTTTTTCTCTCCATTTTCATACAGGGGATTCACACTCTTTCATATCTGCAATAACTATTGAGAGTTTAGGGATTTCCATCAATTACTTTTGTGGTGTTATATCTCTCGATACTCCTTTAGGGGCTGGAAGAGATGGAATATTCTAATGTCGGCAGTTCCCCCTTTATATAAGTGGGTACCATTTCCTTTAGAATTTATTCAAACTCATGATGACTTTCTCTGATATCAATCTCGTTATGGACTATATCGTCATTTATCATGACCAAGTGGATTAATACAATCTTCAAGATTCCTTCAAAACACATGAGGGTAGCATGAATATACAAAAGGGAGAATGCGACATTCGTAAATATTGAGATGGAATCAAGTATTATGTGCTGGATAGAGTAACATATCATCTAGAATGTCTCTTTATAAGTGATCAGGGAATGTCATTAGTGAAATCCCATATCATTGTGGATATTTTCAGGGGCATATTCATTAAGGATTTTTCCATCATACCTCGAATGAGGGAAGTGGAGCTCACTATTGATATAGTTCCAGGTGGTAAACTATTGTCCATTTATCCTTATAAGATGGACCCAACAAAAGTACATTAACTCAAGAAGGAGATTGAAGATCTATAGGAAAAGTGTTTCATCATACGTAGTGCATCACTATGGGGTTCAATGGTCCTTTTCTCCAATAAGGATGATGATACCCTCAAACTGTGCATGAATTAACATCGACCCAACCAGCTTACGATAAAGAATAAATATCTATATTCTTATGTAGATGACCTCTTCATCCCTCTCCAAGGAGAAACTATTTTCTACAAGATCGATTTGAGCATGGGATGTTATCAGGTGCATTTTTGAACATCAAATATACCACATATTTATTTTTTTAATAATGTAAAACTTGTATGTGTTTCTGGTTATGATGTTCGGTCTAATGAACGCTCTAGTAGTTTTTATAGCTCTGATGAATCTAGGTTTCCACCCATAGATTGATTCATTTGTGGTAGTCTTCACAGAAAACATCTTAGTGTTTTTAGGCACCATACACAACTAGGAAACTCATATTGATATCATGTTGAGTACACTAAGAGTGAACCATTTATACTCGAAGATCAGTAAATTCAAATTTTGATATGATAATCTTCACTTTGTGGGTCATGACATATCCTAGGATGGTTTATTATTTGAACCCTAAAAAATTAGTGTATTATTTTTATAGGAGCATCCCAAGAATTTTTTTACATACAAAGATCCTTAGGGATGGATGGATATTAAAAATATTTCATCCATGGATTCCCCTTTGTAGAACTTTCTATTATGGCCCTGACTAAGAAGGGTGTGAATTTCATCTGGTCAGATGTTTGTGGGAAATAATTTTAGGAGTTACAGGGAAGACTCAAGTCATATTTATCCGAATTAAACAAGAGAAAGAAAGAAGATATATTATGTATTTTGATTCTTTAGGAGTCGGACTAGGTATAATCTTAATGATGGGTGATTGAGTTATGGATTTTAGATCTCACCAACTAATTCACCATGAGAAATAAATATACTACAAAAAGTATTGAATTGGAATAATTGGTACATGTTCTATGAAATTGGAGGCACTACATTCTAGGAGAAATGTGTGTTGTTTACATGGATCATAAAACATGAAATATATATACACATAGTGAGACTTAAATTTGTGGCATGTAGGTGGGTCAAATACATACATTCGTTCGATAATGTTCTTTATTATACCTCTGATAATGGTAATTCTAGGACTAACACTTTTAGATTCAATATAATGACACCAGACATTCTGGAAGCTAGTAGTGAGCGGCAGATGATGGTTCTGTTTTTTGACATACATCTAGTGGTTGAGGAGAAATGCAGAGAACTTGTTTTAGAAGATCGTGTAGTTGCATTCCTCTCTTATGGATAGAGTCCACATGCAGTAGTTATCTGATTAAGTTGGTATAATTTTTAGTGAAAGTTCACCTAAGTGAACCCACCCCTAGTTTGGTGGTCGATAGTAGTGAAACTATGATCTACCAAGGCTATGTATGGGTTCATTCTAACATTCAGGAAAAGATGATAAAGAAGTCTAATTCCTCTATTTGGGATGTTCCTCCTAGAAAAACAAAGATGTACAAAAATATTCAACATTATTACTGGTGACCATGTATCAAGAATTAAATACTTGGTTTAATTACCCATTAGTCCACCTTTCAGCATGTGAAGGCAGTGCACCAGTGTCCTTCTAGGCTCCTAAAACCTCTATCTTTTCATAAGTGGAAATGGAACTACATCAACCTAGACTTAATTTTAGGCTTTACAAGATCTCCTTGAGTTAGCGATGAGTATGGGTGATCATTGATAGATTGTTTAAATACACTCACTTCTCACCTATTCATGAGACCTTCTCTATTGATGAGTTGGGGAGACTTTTTATTCAAGGCGTAGGTATACTTCATGGTGTGCCCCATTCTGTTCTGTCACACTGAGACACTCATTTCACATCTAAATTCTAGAAAGGGTTCTATAAGGCACTGTGATCACATGTGTTTTTGAGTAGTTCGTACAACCCCCATACATATGGGAAACCCGAATGATCTATTCATGTTCTAGAGGATAGGTTGCGGCTCTTTCTCCTTGATTTTGGAGGTTATTTGGAAAAACATATCCCTCTAGTTGTGTTTTCCTATAATAATAGCTTCCATGAAACAATTAAAATGGATATATATGATCCCATCTATGATAGATTATGTCGTTCACCAGTATGGTGGATCATGGGAGGCCAGGAAACTCTTCTAGGTCCTAATCTTTTTTGGGATACTTTGGAGACTGTCAGGATGATTCATAAGTGTATGGCTACAGCCCATTTAAGACAAAAGTCTTATATTGATTGTCATAATAAACCCCTGATGTTTGAGGTTGTAATTTGGGTCTATATATTGTTTCACTAATGTTGGTTCATAATATAATTAGGAGATAAGAAAAGTTATTTCCCATATATATTGGTTCATTTGAGATAGTATAGAGAGTTGGTCTGGTGGCCTATCGGTTGTTGTTACCTCAGATGTACAATTAAATGTAGGATGTTTTCCATGTCTCTCAGCTATGATAGTATTATCCATACCTAAATCATTCATTTATTCCTGAAGACATCGAGTTGGAAGTGGATGCATCCTTCAAGGAGAATCTGATTCATTTCTTTGATCGTAGAATAAAGGTTCTATGACCTAGGTTTCTTCCACTGGTCTGGGTGATATGGAAAAACTAACTCATTTAGGATGAGACCTATTAGAAGGATACTAATGTGCACCCCCAGTGGGCATAAAATTTATTAGATTATATTCCCTTAGTCTTATAAGGGAAACTCAGTGACGAGTTTTCTTAAGGAGGATAGGTTTTAATGTTCTATATGTAATCATGGTATATACCATTTAATTTTTAATGCAATTCCATAAAGTGACTTTGGGTTCACATCTGCAAGGCCTTTTCTTGGTCATGAATAATAATTTATTTGTTAATTGTTGTGCGTGATTATGAAAAATAACTCATTGTGCCATGAAACAATGTTTAGGTTAAAATTAATTAAAAAGGATTAAAGGAAATAAAAGAAATTTTAATGAAATAAAAACAAATGAAAAAGTAATACAAATTGATAAAAAAAAATAAAAGGTGTTTAGGAGTAAATTGAAAAAAAATTAAAATCGGTATATCACATTTTAATTATATTTATTGAATAAATTCATTCCCATTATTTATTTATTTATTATTTTATTTTATTTTATTCCCCTTTTTCATACTTTTCCTTTTCTTTCTCTCTTATCCCTTATTTGTTTTCATTCCTTTCTTTTTTATCACCTCTTCTCCCCCTCTCATCTCGTCTATGAATTATGCCACCCTCCTCTAAAGGTGGTAAACCCCACACGTCACTACATTGGAAGAATACTACACCTCTGCATGTTTTCTGTCTTTATCACCATATGATTGTGTAGTTAACATATCAGTAAATTTAATCATCCAAAAAAAACATAATGCTTCATCCGCTCTCTATTGTGAGGTATGCCATAAAAGTGCTTACCCAAAATTGGGGTTTTTGTTAAAACCTCATATTTCATCCATTTTAGGTCAAATAACTGGTTATTCAGAGGAATGGTATATACTAATACTATTTGGTAGGGATTATTTAATCACTCTTGTCTATTTGTTAATTCGTTCAATTACCACTATAGTATTCAGTTTAGATATAGCATTCAGTTTAGATATAAAAAATTATACGGGTCACTCATTTTTGATTTTATGATTTCTATTGAAAATTAATATTACCATATATCTAAATCTGATGAACAATCCATGTATATCCTATAGTTTGAGCAATAATTTTCAAACAACATTTAATATCACATGGTGTATGATTTTGAAACATACTGTGTTATTCTGAGCCACATTCCATTTTTCATACCCAAGTACATCGTTAGATAAAATATCTATACCACATATTAGCTAGCTTACCATGTCAACATGTGTACATTAGACCCACATTTCAAGATAGTTGTTTTCCATTCTCTATTAATGTAGTGGGTCACTTGTTTTGTATAGTGTATCATAATTATTCATATTCGCGGTCTTTTTTGACCATTTTGAATGTATAATTTGATAGTGCATATTTATTCATGACAACGAGTCATTTCCACGACCCATCCCAATGGGGCTCATTCTATGACTCCCCGATACCACCTCCAATAGGACAGGGGGTGGTGACCAACACCGAGTAGTCATAGGACTGACATGAGAGTCATTTCCATAGTACATGTATGAAAACACACACTTCTAATAACAAAAAATGATGGAATGAAAAAACAAAAAAGTAAAAAATGATTGCAACCAACTATATCCCATAACCAAAGTATAATAGAAAGTAAGGTAATTAAAAATAGATCCAAATACAATCCCTACAGAAGAAGTCTATAACATGAGTCCAAACTATATTAAATATTTGATGGGACTGCTGTCTGAAATCCAAAGGAACACACCTCGGTGTGTTTGGTCTCACTATGCTTCGTATGGTCCAGGTCTTCCAAGGAATTTTTCAAAAGGTCGGTCTACTATACAAGACACCACACATGTCGGAATATCCCATGTAGGGGTGAGTATAACAATACTCAATATGAAACCCTAAAATCACAATGAAATATTACAAGTGGAAGTACATTTATCTCTATAAATGTATATGTCTGCAAAACATATAAAAAGAATATTTAGATATACTGAAACACGACACATGGTCTATAGTTAATTCACAACCACAGTAAAGCAACACTAGGAAATCAGCGAAAATACTCCATAAAGAACTCATCTAGGAAAAAAAATCTTATGTCTGATAGCACTATTTATGTCCATTCCATAGGTACTACTCATCGGGTCTCTCCATGAAAAAGATATACATATAGTTTGATGATAATATGATACAAACTGAGTATCACATACTTTCCATTGGTTGATACCAACAACTCAATCTAGATTAAATATCTATAGAGAGGATCAACGCCTATATAGTTTTTGTCACATTGATACAAACAAACTACACATAGGTCATGAAGAAAT
This sequence comes from Viscum album, assembly GCA_963277665.1. Classification (NCBI taxonomy): domain Eukaryota; kingdom Viridiplantae; phylum Streptophyta; class Magnoliopsida; order Santalales; family Viscaceae; genus Viscum; species Viscum album. The sequence continues at coordinate 1,016,765,041 of OY728138.1, read as the reverse complement.
GCATAGAGGATCCACATTGGGCTTCACATGGGGATTCCTACAATGTTTTCTAGGATGTATGGCTCAAGGGTTCATAGTTCTTGGAGTAGGAAACTATTTGTACCAACCTTCGTAGAAATAATAAATGACACAAACCCTAACAAAACTTTTCCATGATACATAAGTCAAGAATCAAAAGCCATTTAAAATTAGGTATATGGCATATAGTATGGTCACGTGCCATGTCCCTTGACCCCAGGTATTTCTAGATCACAAATACCCATGTCATTTAAATCATATCATATAGAATAGGGGTACACGACATGTGAAAAATGTAACATGTCATATCCTCCCATCTGGGGTCCACCAATGTACTCTGGTCATGTGCCAATACATGGTATCAACCAGGGTGTCTATGTCCATAATGCTCCAGCCATCAGTTTCAGGCCTTAATTCATTGGAAAACAAGAGATCTATGATCTTTTAAGCCATTTCATTGTCAAATAATACTATTGTGGCATTCAATCTTCTTGAAAATTGGATCATACTCATTTACATGCATCTCAAATAAAGAATGAGGGTTTCTAAACATCATTTACCCATCTTATACCATCACCTTTTCACCACTATTTTATTTTACCATCTGTGGGTCTAAAATATCAAATCGTTACATGAGGAACCACACATGAAATGTTCTATCCATTGGTTGGGTGTCAAACCAAGAACCGAAGGTCCTCCCACAATTAATAAGAAAAGAGGGAGAAAAGAAGAATGTAAAATCTCAAGTAAAATACCACATATATTGTTTATTCCAAACACAATCAATTTCCATAATAATGATATAGAATCGAAAATAATCTTGACAATATTTATAACCCATCAAATCTCTCAAAATAATCCCATTCTAAAAATACAATCTATCTTCTAGGAAATATGTTCTTGGATTAGGCCATGTGAATAATAGAAATCATGAATGGGGAAAATAAAAAATTTATAATTCATACTACATAGATTCAGCCACTCATTAATGACGGAAAATCGCCATGTCATTGTCATTGGTGAGATTTGTCATGATCAGTGTTCTCCAATCACCGATTTGAGGTTTCGTTTTCACCTGCTTGAGATAATTCTCCAGATCTCTCTATCCAATATCCCCAGAGGATTCCAAGGTTATGAGGCTGACCCTAGATCTATGAGATAATAATACTTTTAAAAATAAAATGATTTCATCACAATGTCTACAAAATAAAATAAATCTTCTAAGCTTTCTTTCATTTATCCATCTGTGAAGACTTTCCACAAATTGTGTGTACCAACCAATGTTAGGTTGCACCTTGAGAAATATAGCTATTCTGAACATAATAATGCCCTTGGATTTCTAATATAAGAACCATTTTAGAAGATAAATAACTTCTTTTCGGTAAAATATACATGTGTTCTATTTAATTTTCTTAGTAATTTTTAACCATTTTTTCTAGTCACACAAATCATCATAATTACATGGATTATTAGCTCTTATTCAAGAAATCATGACAAGTAATATTTAAGAATAATTAATTGGAAACATGAGTCGTTATAATAAAGTAACATTTAACCCTTATTTATAAAATAGTGATGATGCAGTGATTACTTCGTTAATGAATGATCTAAATAAAATGAAAAGAGAAGGTAAAATCTTAGACTTAAACTTTTCAAAAACCTATTGGATGGGTGGATTTTTAACCCTTATCACCTTATACTAGAAATATATAATTTTGGGACCTTTTAAATCCGAAAATCATTTTATAATAAAGTAACATTTCATGAGTTTTCATGAGTGCCCCTCCTCCTTCTTATAAAAGTCCCCCCACCTCTACACCCTTACCCACACCACTCAAGCCCTTGGATCGACCAAAATCTTCTAATATTGTCTATAATCATCCCTATATTACTTCTTGAAGCCTCACTTTGGGCATAATTCTTTCCAAGGAAGCCTTTGGGCTCAAATCAAAAAGTGTAACCCGATTTAAAGGTAATGTCTTCTCTTATGTTCTTTTGTTTTTTTTTGCTTATACAACCCCTTAAAATCTTTTTGTTCCTTTCAGTTGTAACAACACCAGTATCTTAAATATAATAGGATGGTGTTATGAGAATTATTCTAGCTACACTTACACACACCACCATATAATGGGTGAATAACATACTGTTTCTGTGGACGGCGAACTACGAACTCACGAAACGATGATTGTTCAATTATCTACTACCACATCTCATGGTGGCCATTATTTTGTCAATGAATTTTATATATGATATATATAATATTAATTTTTTCTATATTCTTCTTTATTTTATATTTAAATCATACCTCTAGGATTTTCATGTTGTGTAAATGTGATAATTTCATATGAGGAAGTGTGGACTACCGCCCCCTCAAGTGATGTGACTCATTCATGCAATACATGGAATGTATAAAGAATGAAATTAATGAACTTATCTAACATATATGAAATATAAATTATAAAGGAATTATAATATATATATCTCTCATTTATTTTTAATTCCATTAATATGACAAAGAAATGAAAGTTGCATTCATGCGTACGTACGGCCTACCGTCCCCATGAACGGTGCATTTCATTTATTTTTATCTCCAAATGTTTTGGAATAGTATAAAATTAATATTTAATGAATATATATGATATTTAAATCATTAATACTATTCTTTAGATGATGTACTTATAACTACATGGAAAATTCTTTTCAAACAAGTTCATTTTTGACTCATGTACCAAACATCGACAAAAACATCTGATATGGACTCGCATAATTAACTAATTATTATAACATTATAATATGTAATATTAATTGAATAATAAACATTAAATGAGTTCCTTAATCAATTATAAATTGAAAAAAGTTTATTATTCATGAATATAAAGAAACAAACAAGACAAGTTGGACTTGAGGTAAGGGATCCTACCTCTCCTTTTCTTTTTAGGTACTCTCTTTTATTTCATTTTCTTTAAGCTAATTTTTATTATGTAGGGGGATATTATTTTATATTATTATTACTGTAAATTTTATTTTCATATGATTAGAGACCCTATTTGATCTCTTCAATCCATTTTATTAAGTTTTAAGTGGCTCCGTTAGGCTGTTGAGTTTCCGTAAGAGATTTTGCATCTCACTTTTATTCTCTTGAGATTCATGATATATTTGACACTATTGCCTTTTGTGTGGTGTATTTACTGCCCATGATTGTATTCTTTTTTTTAATATACTTTAATTTATGGTTATTTACATCTTCATTGTATGACCCTTATTTCATGGGGTGTATGTTTTGAAAGTTACCCAAATCGGTAGGGGAACCATTCACCATCCTCTTTTTAAAAGACTTATTTTTGTTTGGTCTATTAATTTACTTATTATTATGTTGGAATATGTTATTATATATCTTTATTGTTGTAAATGTTATGTACAAGTGATGATATTCCCTTTTTATCTCTCATCATCTCAATTTCTGAATTTTAAAGTGACGCAATTAGGATATCGAATTTATGTAAAGGAACTTCGTAACCCAATTTCAATTATTTGGGTTAAACCTATACTTCATGATTATGTCATTCTATGAATATGTGTGGATGACCTCTGATTGTTTTAAACATAATAACCACTTATATTTTGTGTATTTATGTTTGTCACACATAATTCTTTAATTGATTTATAATTAATCTAATTATATTGTCTTTGTAAGGGACTTCATCTCAATCTACTTTCATTGAGGCATATCTTGTTTTATGCACAACTTTATTTTATATGGTGTATGAACCCATTTTAATTTTACTTTTATTAAAAAGGAATCTTTTTATATGAAGCATTTTACTAAACAACAAAAAGGAATGTTTTTTCTTACGTATGTTGCGACAATGACTTCTCTGTCGCCATGACCATTATTTGAGTTTCAGCTTCCTCTACAAGAAATAACTTATTTTAAATGAAAAATAAATACCGTGTTTTAATTTTATTTTATTTTTCTATTGAAAATGGTTTTGATAATGTTTTGATTATATCAATGTGTTGTATTGATATCTTGTGATTGAAATGTGGAAATGTTATTTTTCCTTTATGCATGTTTTATGTGATACGATTATGTTATGGTTTTTGGGAATTATTTATGAGGATAGGTGGTTCCGTGACAAACTAAGGGCGGGTGAGCCCGTGATAGCTCTCCAATGAATTGTGTAACGCGAAGGAGTTAAACGCTAAGGTTTCTCTAAAGATATTTAGGGAATATACTGTGATGGGTATTTCAAACATAACCATGAGGGTTACTCCCTACGTAAGAATATTATGAATGCCTAAAGTTACCTTTATGTCTTATGATTTCTATAAGTTATACATAAATATTATTATTTCAGAAGGTTTGTTAGATTGAAAGTTATAGTTTCATTGATTTGTATTTATTGGTGGGTTAATGATTCCTTTCATTATGTTATAACCCTTACTGATCAATTTATGCTCATCCTAGGTTTTTGAATTTTTTTTCAATGGTTATAAGGAATGGTAAGAGAAATGAGGTATTCCAGAAGATTTATATCAATAAAATAACTCTTGTTTTATTTAACGAATTTTATTATTGTTCTGAAAAATCGGTCATAGTATTAGTGTCTACTTTTTAATCCTTCGAGATATAAGTGTTATAGCCCAATTATCTAATAATCTAAACCTAAAAAGATCTTCAATGTGAATTATTCATTTAATTCAAGATTACGTAATGCTTTAAGGTCGGGTCCTTATATTTGGTATCATAGGTCGGTTTAGATAACATTAGAGGTTAGAGTTTTATTTAAGCATAAGTGACAAGTTGTGTATAACCACAATGGATAGTATATTAGATGGAGTCATTGTTTTTTTCGAAAGTTAGAATGAGTTTGAGATAACTTGGATAAGTATGTCTTAGTGTTTATCTTCCTCATTATTATATGATGATTTTACTGATATACTCACACTGACCTTTTTGGTTTTAGTAAATGGCCGGATCTAGCAGGCACCAATGTAACAGTGGATGTGAAGGAAACTGTGACAGTTTTTTGAATGAGAAACTGAATGATATGGAAGCTGCAATGAGAACTCTTATGTTTTTTCTCAACTAACTATCTGGATTCATGATTGACCACCTAAACCTTAGTGATTTTTATAAGGCACCATATATGCGAGAAATAAATCCCTACGAATGTTCAGGTAATAATCATAAAGGTAAGTATGTTCAAAAACCAATGTGTCAAAGATGTGTAAAGAAACACATAAGAAAATTTTCTAAAGGGACAAAAAGATGATATAGATGTGGAAATGAAGGTTAGAAAGCAAGAACCTTCCATGGAAAAAGGAAGCATCAAGTTGACTCTAGGAAAGGAAAAGAAGTTATTTATGAAGGATCAATTGAATGTTTTATATGTGGTGTGTATGGTCATTATGAAAACACATGTCCTACAAAAAATTATTAGGAATGGGATCACCAGGATCGTATATATATTCGTTTACCAGTACCTAATTCCATTCCAATTGAGTATGAAGAAACTGACAATGACCAATGAAAGGTATGCATTATTTCTTTACATATGTCTTCATATTATTGAATCTTGGGATATGATTCATGATTTTGTTTATAGGAAAGAATTATTTCAGAATAAGTTGGAAAAGAATGGTTAATGGATCATGAAGAATGTTGAACGAGTAATAAGTCAACATATAAGGGATTCAAGAGTTATGGTAGATTTTAGGATGGTGAAATTCATAAAATTATTAAGGCTCTTTTAATGATGGGGTTACATTAGAAAACTTTTTATAGTATCTGTAACCCTGATGTTTGATATATGAAAATTTTATTTAAGGAATAATTATCTGTTCTTTTGTGGATATAGTTATAAAGAATCACTTGGTTTTATATGATCCTTGAATTTGGGGAAATTACCAGATAATACATTTTGGGACGAAAAACAAAAGTTATTAGATAAAATTTGCGGTTAAAATATGTTATGGTTATTTTTGATGAATTTATCTTTTTATTGGGGAATTTAATAAAATTATATGATTTTTAAAAGGGACAACACGCAGACTGTGTGACAACCCATCGTGTCAGACGAAGCTACGGAAATCGAACCCACAACCAAAGTGTGAGAGGTATTTATCGCCTACCACTGGGATACATGATGTCACAGGTTGCTTTGACTAATTATTTTTAGTTAGATGATCTTATGAATCAGGAATAAGTTTTTTTCTGTTATCTATGGAAATTATTAACCGATCATAGAAGATATGTGATTAGGTTCATTACTTTTCAGTATGAGACATTAAGAGTTACTGATTTTATTTAGAGAAAAATGTTAAGATTTACCTTGGAATACACTATGATAAAATCCTTCAGAGATTTGGGTTTCAATAATAGTTTGTTTTATCTTTGAATAATTTTATGGACAACTATTTATTTAATTGTCCTTGTTAAACTTTGGATAATGTTTGACAAATTATGGAGATTATGAGTAGTATTTCTTTTTATAAAGGATTATTCTTTTTGGGTATTATCTGATCTCGTACTAACAATTTTGGTTTTGGTTTTGGTCTAAAGATAGGGGAAATATATAGTTCTCTTTTTTGTAATAGGTGATTCTATATAAGTTGATAATAGTGCACTTAATGTGAACAAGTCATCCTAAATACTCGTCTTTTAGAGAAATTATATGTTTGTGTCAGAAATATAGAAAGAGATAAAATTATACACGATAAGTAAGTATATTTCATTATGTTTTAGGTAAGCTCATAAATAAATTCCTCAATGAAATGTAACTCAAAACAAAAATGTTTTCTGTTTACTTTTCAACTAGGGAATCAAATACCATTTAACCCATCACAATTTGTGATATTCTGGTGGTTAACATTCTCATAATCATGGTTTCTATCACTCTCCATCAGAACATGATGGTTTTTTTCTCCTACATATCCATTTTTTCATGGAATGTTAGTATCTGTTGTCTCAAGTGACCTTTTTACTTTTCTTTACATCTTTTAATGTGGTAGTTTAATTTACTCCTTTTCTAATTCGGGGCTTTCAATGAAGTTTTCGAGCCCAATTTTAAAATTGCAAGGAAACAATTCTCAAAGGGGGGGAAGGATGTAACATCCTAGGTAAATAAAGAATATTAAATTCACATATTTATCAATATTTGTGAATAAAATTTTAATATTACTTTAAATTTAATGCTATGCTCGATGGCGTACCCAATACGCAACAACGAGTTTCTTTAAAATCGTATGTTGAACACTAATAATAAAATAATATTATTTTAAATATTAGTTAAAGCATAACCATTGTAATGGCGAGAATGAACAAAACTAACTTCAAAATGATTAAATATGTTTGTTAAATATTTTTAAATTTATCCAATAAATTTTAGAGGATTAAAATGCTTATGAATCCAATTTTAAGAATAAATACTCTAATATTATTAAAAGATTATTTTTCCACCTTTTGATGGAGAACCTTTTTTAATTCTAACTTTTTACAATTTTATAAGCACTATTTTTTCAAATAAAAATATTCATAATAATTGGGAAATTGAATTTTAATTTGGATAAATTTTTAGTTTTTTCTAACAATGTTCATTTTTAATAAATAGTGAAAAATACTGCATTTTACTTCAAAACTGATTTTTTATCTAATTTAATTATATGGTTAGATTATATTTTTAATTGTTTTAAAGTGTAATTAGAATATATTTTTACCATTTATTCTAATGGTGGTCATTATAATTAATTTCACTTTTAAAATGGACATAAACAAGTGTCAATCTTTTGATAGATATTGTTTCTTAAAAACATGCTATGTGTTTTCACAGCGGGAATTAACTATATAATTTATTAATGAAACTTCTATGTTTTTAATTTTTTAAAATGGAAATCATTTTTTTTAATTTGTAATATCAAATATTTCTTAGGTTTAATTTTTGGTATTTTTCTAATAATGTTCATTTTATTAATGAATAGTGAAAAATACAGCATTTTAATTCAAAACTGCCTTCTCATCCAATTCATTTATATAGTTAAATTGTCATTTTAATTGTTTTTAGAGAATAATTTAATTATTCTTTTATAAATTAATAAAATTTTATTCATGGGAAGTAATTTCACTTTTCAATTGGATGTAAAAACAAGTCATTCTTTTGATAAAGTTTACGTCATAAAAACCTCTCTCTTGTTTTGAAAATGGGATTTACTTTTAAATTAATTACTAGAATTTCTGTACTTTGAATTTTTTTAAATGGGTTCCACATTTATAATTATAGGGTCCAAATTATGTAATTATTAATCTTTTATTTTTATACATTATGAATATTAACGACGGTAATTATCTTTAATCATTGTTTTTAATTAGTAATCAGGTAGTTAAGGGTAATAAAATAATATCATAAAAATATAAAATAACCCCAAAATGTGTCTTAATTTTTTTGGTGGTGACATGGCCGACCATGGGTTTCCTTGTGCCAACTTTGGGGCCCCATGGAATCACTTTAGTGTGATAGTGACTTTTTATCATATTATTTTTTAAAAGAAAGGAAATATAACTATGGTTTGTATATCCTAAGTAAAACAATTTTAATTTCTTTTAAATAAATTATATCTTTGACTAGAAATAGTTATTGGAAAGAAAAAAATATTTCCAACATGATTATAATTTTTTTATAATTTTTAGGCTTTAAATAAATAAATGTATTTATGACATCGTGATGATGCAGTGATTACCTCATTAATGAACAATCTAAATAAAATGAAAATATAAGGTAAAATATTGAACATACACTTGTAAAAAATCTATTGGATGGGTGTATTTAGAACCATTATTACCTTATCCTTTAAATATATAATTTTGGGACTTTTAAAATCATTATATAATTTTATAATATAGTAACATTTCATGACAATCCAAGAGTGCCTCTCCTCCCTCTTATAAAAGGCCCCCACCTCTACCCCCTTACCCACACCTCTCAAGCCCTTGGACTGACCAAACACTACTCATATTTTCTGTCCACATCCCTCTATTAATTATAGAAGCGTCACTTTGGGTAGAATTCTTTCCAAGGAAGCCTTTGGCCTAAAATCAGAAAGAGTTACCCGATTTAAAGGTAATGTCTTCTCTTATGTTTTTTTGTTTTATATTGCTTATCCACCCACTTAAACTATTTTTATTCCTTTAATTTTAAATAAAACCAGTATCGTCCGTATACTAGGATGATGTTATGAGAGGTATTTGGTCTAAAATTACACACACCTCCATCCAATGGGTGAAGAACATACTGTTTCTGTGGACAGGGAACTACGGCCTCACGAAACAATGATTGTTAAATTATCTCCTACCACCTCTCATGGTGGCCATTATGATGTCACTGTATTTTATATATGATATATATAGTATTTATGTTTTCTATATTATTTATTTATTTTATATTTATAACATACCTTTATGCTTTTCATGTTGTGAAAATGCGATAATTTCATATGATGTGGACTATCGCCCCCCCATTTGATGTGACTCATTCATACAATACATGGAATGTATAAAAAATAAAATTAATGAACTTATGTAACCTTTTTAACATTTAAATTATAATGGAATTATAATATATATATATATATCTCTTATTTTTAATTCCATTAATATGACAAAGAAATTAAAGTAGCGTTCATGCGTACGTACGGCCTACCGTCTTTGTGAACAGTGCATTTCATTTCTTTTTATCTCCAAATGTTATGTAATAGTATTAAATGAATATATACTGGATATATATGATATTTAAATCATTTATAATATTCTAGAGATGATGTACTTATAACTACATGGACAATTCTTTTCAAACATGTTAATTTTTGACTCATGTACCAAACATCGACAAAAACATCTCATATGAACTCACATTATTAACTAATTTTTATAAAAATATAATATGTTATATGAATTGAATAATAAACTTTAAAGGATGTCCTTAAGAAATTAAAAATTGATAAAATTTTATTATTCATGAATATAAAAAAATAAACAAGACAAGTCGGACTTGAGGTAAGGGATCCTACCTCTCTCATTATTTTTAAGTAATCTATTTTATGTAATTTCCATTAATCTGCTTTTCCTTATGTTGTGGAATGTTTTTTTATATTCCTCTCACTGTTAATTTTATGTTCATATGATGAGAGACCCTATTTTATCTTGTCAATCCATTTTTTTGATTTTTTAAGTGGCGTCATTAGGCTGTCGAGTTTTCGTAAGGGATTTTTCATCTCACTTTTATTCCCGTGAGATTCATGCTATATTTGCCACTATTTCCTTTAATGTGGTGTATTTACTACCCATTATTGTATTATTTGTGTAATATAATTTAATTAATGGGTATTTACATCTTCATTGTATGACCCTTATTTCATGGGGTGTACGGTTCGAATGTTACCCAAATCGGAAAGAGAACATTTCACCCACCTCTTTTTAAAAGACTTCTTTTTGTTAGGTCTTTTAATTAACATATTCTTATGTTGGTATATATTCTTATATATACTTATTTATGTAAATTTTATGTCCAAGTGATGATATACCCTTTTTATCTCTCATCATCTATTTTTTTAAAATTTTAAGTGACGTCATTAGGCTGTTGAATTTCTGTAAGGGAACTTCTTAATCCAATTTCAATTCTTTGGGTTAAACCTCTACTTCATGATTATGTCATTCTATGAATATGTATGGATGACCTCTATTTGTTTTACACTTAATATCCACTTATATTGGGTGTATTTATTTTTTCACTCATATTTATGTAATTGATTTATCCTTAATCTAATGATACCGTCTTTGTAAGGGACTTCGTCTCAATATCCTTCCATTGAGGCGTATTTTTTATACAAAACATACTTTTATATGGTGTATAAAGTAATTTTAATTTTACATTTATTCAAAATTAATCTTTTTATAAGAAGTATTTTACAAAATGACAAATGGAATTTTTTGTCTTACATATGCGGCGACAACAACTTCTCTACCGTCGTGACCGTTTTTTGTGTTTTGGCTTCCTCTACCAGCCATAACTTATTTTAGATGAAATATTAGTACCATGTTTTAATTTTATTTTATTTTGGTATTGAAATTTTTTTTATAATGTATTTATTTTATCAATGTGTTGTATTAATATCTTTTGATGGAAATATGGAAATGTTATGTTTCTTTTATGCATGTTTTATGTGATACGATTATGCTATGGTTCTTGGGAATTGTTTATAAAGATGGGTGCATCCATGGTAAACTAAGGGTGGGTGAGCCCGTGCTAGCTCTCTAATGCATTGGGTAATGCGAATTTGTTAAATGCTAAGGTTTCTCTGAAGAGATTTATGGAATATACTGTGATGGGTATTCCAAACGTAACCATGAGGGTTACTCCCTACGTAAGAATGTTATAAATGCCTCAAGTTACCTTTATGTCATATGATTTCTATGAGTTGTACATAAATATTATTAATTCAGAAGGTATGTTATGATTGAATGTTATAGTTTCATTGATTTGTATTTATTGGCCGGTTAATGTTTCCTTTTATTATGCTATAACTCTTATTGAGCTTTTTATGCTCATCCCACGTTTTTGAACAGTTTTTTCACAGGTTATATGGAAGGGTAAGAGAAAGGAGGTATTCAAGAAGATTTATATCCGGAATAGAACTCTTGTTTTATTTAAGGATTTTTTTATTATTGTGAATAATCGGTTATAGTAGTAGTGCCTACTTTGTAATCCTTTGATATATAATAGTTATATCCTAATTATCTAAAACAAGAAACCTGAAAAGATCCTCAATGTGAATTGTTCATTTAATTCAAGATTATGTTATGTTTTAAGGTCGGGGCCTTATATCGACCCTCGTGTATTGTTGGTCACATTTATACCAAGAACTCATCCCAGGGAAGGAAGAAATGAATATAGGATCTCACATTTATCCTCTCATGGGGATTCCAACAACTCTATCTAGGATGTCCCGCTGATTGGATCGTAGTCCTAGGAGTAGAAAACAAATTGTTCCAACCTTATGGGAAACAGTAAAGGGGAAGAACCCTAATGAAACCTATCCAAGATATTAATGGATAAATTTGCGAGAATAATAGAAATTGTGCATTGTGCATAGTATGGTCACACATAGTTTCCATTGACCCTGGGTATTGCCCGTGCGTAATGGCCTATGTCATTTAAACCATGTCGTGTATAATAGGTATACAGGGTGTGTAGAAAAGCTAAAAATTCATGTCCTACCACCATGGGTCCATCCATATACTCTTCTTGTGTTCCAGTATATGGATTTGTTCTATCTATCTCTTCTTATGTACCTGTAAACAGGGTATCCCATGTACATAGACCCAAACAAGTCATGTGGGGGAGTACACACCATTTAAGAAACCCATATACACCCCCATGTGTCTATGTAGAAACCAAATTACATACTGTGTTTTTTGGGGGTGGTCACACAACATGTGTTGGGAGTGATATACAGGGTAATCATCCTCTATTTCTCAAAAACCCTAGCCACTGCTGATGTGTCCCCACACACTGGGTACACCATATTACACGCCATGTGTTACAGGATTTTTCAGAATCTTAGATCATCGATCGTGTGTCTCCTAACCAGTTCTGCATTTGGTTTCAAACCTTTATTTATCATAAAATCAGAGATATGTGGTCATCTAAGAAGTTCTGTCATCAACCTATGTGATTCTTATCATTTATCCTCTCAAAAATCATAGCATTCTCATTTCCACACATCTTTCTCGAAAAAGGGTGTTTCCAAACCATATTGTTCCATACACTACAATAAATGTTTGACCTTCATTGCCTGATTCCATGTTATAATATAAAATTTCATTTTTTTATGGAAAGAAACTCAAGCTCAATGATTTATATTTTATTCAGTTGTCAATCCGTAAACCAAAGGGTCACCAACAATGAACAATAAATGAAGGATAAAATCAGACAGAACAATCCCAAGAAAAAAACCTCGAGAATTCAAATTGTTCCCCCTAGACTATTTTCATAAAAACAAATATCAAATAAAAAATCATTATAATATTTACCTCCCATTGAATCATTCATAATAAAACCATCCACAAAGACGATCGATACTTTTGTAAATATGTTCATGGATTAGTTTTTGTTTAAAATTTTAGTCAATAATTGGAAGAATAAATTTGAAATAATTTATCCTACCTAGATTCAGATCACTCTTGGATAAAAAATGGTTACTCTATCATTTCCAAAGGAGATATCTGTCATGATTGGTGTTCATCAAACATAAATTCAAGGTTCTCTCGTTTCCTACTAAAGATAATTCAATAGAGATCGCTTTCCAATGTTACTAGAGGATTCCATGTTTATGAAGCTAACCCTCTATCTCTAACATATGAATACTTTTAATGATAAAATCACTACGTCACTACATTAACTAACTAAAATAAATTATTTCAATTTATTTTATTCTTTTAAGCATCTATTAAGACTTTCCAAAATTGACCCACACCAACCAATGTTACGTTGATCTTATGGTAAGAACGATGTAATGAATTCAACTTTACCCTCAAATTTTGGATCTAGGCACTGTTATAGATTTTATTCTTCCTTTTCAGGAAAACTGTGCATATATGCTATTTTATATTTTAATATTTTTAAAACATTTTATTTCGGGCACACCAAGAATTGGAATTGTATATCATCAGAGTGTTTGGTATCAAAATCAATACATATAATATTTAAAATCTATACACAAAAAATAATAGTCATTATATTCATTAATATGGTTTTCTCTGAAATTGTTTTCTTTAACATTATAAATATTACTGCATGGAATGGATTTGACGTTCTGAGTAGATACGTGGTTCCTAACACCACTAGAGACATATTAACATTAGGTTGTAGGTAATTCATAAACCAAGATGATTAGTTAGCCCTAGTTCAGGAATGGTTATGGGTTCTCCAATTATGTAGTAGGTATGCCCCTTGATAGAAGAACATTACACAATATGAGGAATGATTCCCCTATAAATATAAATACCCCCTCAAATGATGTGAAATCCTAAAAAAATTATAGGATCCAAATAATCATTATAGAGAGGTCAAGTGATTGGTTGATAATTTTTTTAGTGCTTCTAGTATCCAAGTTCTCTAGGTGTTCCATGTTTTCTTTGATATATAATATTTATACAGATATGATACAAAGTCTATATAAGGTTTCATTTTAAATCTTATTTAAATTACTTCATAAATCATATAGGTATTTTTTACTATTTTTGAGATGATAGACTATTCATCTTACATTTGTATTTTTTTAACCTAACGGGTATCTAATTAATCACCTATGAATCGACTAATTCCCACACCTAGAATGTTTTTGCAGAAAATCCACAATATAGGGGTTTCTTTGAAGGATGTGGAACTGATGGAGTTGTAGTTCAGTATCATGTCACTGTGATAGTTACTAATAGTGTACATGTCTATAATTGATGTGTATTAGAGGTAACCCTATTTATTTTTTTGAATCTGTATTTCAGTTTTTTAAAACCTTGTGATTTTTCAGACTTAATAATGATCCATTATTCATATGGGTTGTATATATATCATTTTTTGGATGCATTAAATATTTTAGAATATTCCCTTGATCTTATTGTATTATTTTTTTAAGATATATGGTTTTTTGAAGGTTTATTAGGATAAATCCTCTCATATTTTTTTCATTCCTCCTTTTTTCAATATACCCTATATTTTAATGTATGGTATGAGTTAATACACTTTGCATACTTCTATCCAAATGTGGTCTTGGTGGGTTTTTGGGTGACGTCTCTATTAAAAACCACCCACAAATAGAGCCACTCTGAGCTATGAAGTAGTTGATCTTATCAACATACACCAACATCACATTCACCATGATCTTATTCGATCTAAGAAACATCTGAGAATGCATTATTACAACTAGAAAGAATAGATGATAACATAATGGTTGGAATGAGGGGATTTAAAAGGAATTAAATTCTATAAACCTGGAGTCATGGGGTTTGTTATACATAGTGCAAGGAATGTGACCACACTCAATATTACATTTACCATTTCATGTAATCCATTTATTCCATGAATGAAAATATATGTAGTTTTCTATACATTTACAATCCATGTAATATTTCACTACGTAGAGTAATTATTTCAACTAGTAAAATGACATATAGTCCATTAAGAAAATTATAATAATTGAAATAAAACCATATCCATTTTCAATACCTTCATTTACACCTCTATTATCAATCGATCATGAAGATTTTATAGATCTAGATAAATCATTTCCAAAACTCAATTAAAACTGTCCCAAAGTATCTTCCAACATGAAGAAACCACCATTCCATAACTGTTAATTTCCCTAATAAAGTTAACTACCATGTCCCACATAACCCAATTTGTGTCACTACAAACCCATGGAAACCCTAATCACATCCCTTATTTTCATTATTTCACCATAAAATAGATGATTCATTCATGGGTTTACCCTATCAATAACCATTGAAATATTTAATCTCTAGTAAACAAAACATTGAAAAAATTAAAAAATGATCAATACTTGTGATAAGGGTAAATTAAGAGGGATTAAAAAAGAGTTCATGGGCTAATATTTCATTCCAATATATTATTTTTATCTATCATGAATGTGAACACTGATAAATATTGATAGGTTTCTCAAAAAAATGATATAATATAAATCATGTTTTCTCCATGAGATTTGAAGGTGGGAATTATAGTGGAAGATGATCTTCCACCCTCATTTTCCTCAT
Organism: Viscum album; assembly: GCA_963277665.1. Classification (NCBI taxonomy): domain Eukaryota; kingdom Viridiplantae; phylum Streptophyta; class Magnoliopsida; order Santalales; family Viscaceae; genus Viscum; species Viscum album. The sequence continues at coordinate 1,016,749,203 of OY728138.1, read as the reverse complement.
TTTTTGAACATGATTTCATGTAATGATATAAGTAAAAGTTAAAATATTCAAATTTTGAAACAAATAGAACAAAAATATTAGCTATATAAATACAAAATAATTAATATATTAATTAACAATATTTTATCATAAATGTTCATGTATAAATCACAAAAGAGTGGATTTATGATTATTAATTGTGCCATGAATTTAATATTATGAAATATGTAATAAAAAAATATTATGGTAAGAGGAATAATAAATATTCCACATATTTTACTTAAAATTATGATAAGAAAATAGTGTGGGGAATTATGAAAAAATTCATCATGAGATCAAAATAAAATTATTAATTTGAAAATATATAATAATAATAATAATGAGATGATTTATTAACAATATTTCTACCTTATTGGTGAATTAGTAATGCATGGGTTATTATTGGAAATATTTTCTTCCATTTGGTTTTGCAAACTCCTCCACCAAGATTCATCCACAAATGATTAGAATCTCTCTATTTTTTTATATATATGTATATGGACAACCCACTTAATAAATTAATAATTAAATGTTTATAAATTAGTTTTGGGTTGTATTTCACTGACTAGTTGAATTTTTTTACTAACTATTGGAATGTACATGAACTGTACATAGACTGAGAAAAATTAAAACCTTCTCTAGAAAACACCACCCATTTCAGACTCAAACATGGTGTGTCATCTTCTATATATGCCTCTATTTAGTATATATATTAATTATTTATATTCTCATTTCCAAAATATAACATTTTCATGAAAATATAAAATATTGACAATGGCCCATGTTAATGTTTTAAAATAAAACCATTAGTGAAACTGCAAGAAGTAAATATTCAAATCAATATATAAACTAATTAAAAGAAAAATCCAATTTTGGTATGTTCTCCCCTTGAAACAAGCTGATATTTTTATGAAATATTTCTCTTTAAATAATTTTATTCATTTGATAGCTAGTTCTATATGAAACCATGATTTTAAATGAACCATGTATTATAATTATAATATTATGTGTTTATTATTTTGATTCCATTGGAATGATAGGATGAAATATGGATAACTAATTTATGAAGTTGGTCTAATAGAACATGAATTTTTTAAAAAAATCATAAAAAAAAATCATACAATTTTATGTAAAGTCATCTTTTTCTTCAAAAATATATTTTCTTCAAAAATGTGTTTCCCGTTATAATTGAATATTTATTTTTAAAAGTTTTAGAAAATTTATTTGAAAAAAATGAATATTATTTTTTAATTCATAAAATCAAAATTATCATAAAATAATTTTTTTGATAATTTTCTCAAAACATTTATTTTTCCAGGATAATGAAAAAAATTATCTTCAATAAAACCTGTATTTTCATTTAACTTTTTTTACAATATCAAATTATGTATTGTATTATTTTTAGAAATACTAACCTTTAAATTTACAATTAAAACAATATAATTATTTAATTGAAGTGTATTTTAGCTCTAATTTAGATGAAAATATTTTTATATTTAAAACATTGCATTTTTACAAAAAAATAGCTTTCATTTCATTTTATAGGTTTGATTGTGAATTAAATTATTAATTTTCTGTTGAATGTTAAAATATGGATTCAATATTATTAATAAATGGGTCAATATTTACTAAATTGGGTAGTTTTATTTTTGGTCAATATAAAAAGTAACAATAGTAAAATTTAATACCTTCACAACGGGTAAAATTAGTTAATATGGATTCAAAATATGTAATAAGGCCATATATTTTGAACATATTTCGTATTTAATGAAGTTAATTCAACCCTCAATAACATAAGTTCAAAAATTAGATTTTTAGTGGACCCATGTCCCTAAAATGACTTTTATATAAATTAAATAAAGAAAGTCAAAAAAATTCTCTTTCAATCATCATCATCATCAATTAAATTTTAATTCTTGTAATATGAAGGGGAAAACATGACATAACAATCCCTAGAATCCATGTTCATGAAGAACTTATGGTGGCCTAAAATTTTGACGACCCAGGTCCTCCCCTATAACTGGAATAACCCCCTCTGGCTTCAAGATGAGCACATTATGTAAGAATATGGGGTCTGGACTAGGGACATCAATAGAATCAAGGTGGTTAGTGACTTGGTTACCCTCACGCCAAATTTAAACCACTCTGGTCTTGTTATTAATTATGTATCAGAAAATTTTGATGATGTAGAGAATCAACCAATGAGTAGAAAAAATGTCATACATGGAATTGTGAAGTATATCTGAATCAGTTTTAGTCTCTGCTAAATCAATACTCTTATAGAGGGAATAGATACGAAAATATAGGAGAACCTTAAAATATAACTGAATAGAGGATCTATGACCAAGGCGGGCATAAAACCCCAATATTAAAATAATGGTGGAGTCACGGATAACTCCTCCTCCACATAATACCCCTATATTGCAAGACCCATTAGTATTGAGTTTGTGGCCTGTGGAAGTGGAGCAGAAAACATGGTGCATTCTCATGATTTCGCTACCTTGATGGGAATAGTGGGTATTCACAAGAATTTATTTACGGTTGGGATCCTGCCACCAGCTTTTTATGAGTATGACTATATAGAGGATGAGGTTATTAGCTCTCACAGTGATGGACTTGCTGGATGCTTGGAATCATTTGTCCCTAACCTTGTTTCTAGCCTACCATATACCCAAGAAACCTGTATATAGAACCATGATGTAGGACAACCTCTTTGAAACCCTCTCTCTCACACTGTGGAACCACTATTCTAGGAATATAGGATCATCAATGTTATGATCATGGGGGTCAGTGATCTCACTGAAGTAATTCCACACTACACTGGCCCAGTCTTCCTCAAAGAAAAAATGAATGTACTATCCTCGTAATTTTTGCAATAGTGAAATCATAAATATATCGGGTTTCCATAGTGTTTGATCATCTAATGTTTGGGAACAACATTATTTTATATCCTCAATGTATTAATGTTTTACATAATGGGGATTCATTTAGGCTAAAGGACCTCACTAAAAATACAAGCACGCTCATGAATCGTTAATGTGGGGGTGGAAATCTTATGTAGAGAAGGCCCGTAAGGAATAGGTAGTGAATACACATCTATATAGATATTATTCTTTTATAATAGGGTAGGATCTCTCAAAATTTGATGCTCTAATGAAGAGGGTCACTAAGGATGTCTTGAGAGAGGATAAAAAGGATCATAGAAATAGGGTCACCTTGTTTTAGGCAGAATGTGTCATTGAAGAATACATAAGTCATTCCAATGAACTTTACCATAAACCATGAAGAGTTGAAACACCTAAATATGTGATAAATATTCCAGGAGGAGAGGCATATACCTACCAACACTTGTTGATGAATCCAAACTCAATGTGGTCTTAATACTTGTTCGTGTTCAACTTGATGGACATGTTAGAAACCTGAGTCTTGAAATTAATTTCTCTAATCATCTATTATCAAAGGTCAAAAGTTCCCTATATTGAGAGTCCCTTCACAAACCCTTGATTCTCCATGGATATCCACCGATGAAGATAGAGAGAAACCAAATAGATGATGTTGCTACCTAAGATATTGTATGGGAAGTTTCACATACACACCGGTCTATAGTGTATGAAAGAGGAGGTATTATGGGTTTTCAGAATGAGCACGATGGTATTAGCACAACTGAACCAAGGTAAGATACCCCTGGAGAATTATTGGATAACATAGAAAAGATCAACTTTCACCAAATCCCAAGATAACCTATAGAACGAGCCCAAGAAATCGACCAGTCCTAGGGCACCTTCAGGGTTATGCCTCATAATTATCTTGTAGCTCTTATTTTCATCCAGGATCAATCACATCCCCTCATTAACTTGAGTCGATAACTAGTTGGGGATCACATCAAATAAATCCACATTCCTCCCCAGATACCCATTAAGTATGAGATGTTTGGGACTAGTGAGGAGATTCTTAAAGAATTAATATTCCAAGCCACCCAACGTATCTTTATCATCCTTATATAAATTTCTTTTCAGAATTATATTAGGTTTCACAAACAATTTCTTATATTTGAAAAAAATATGCAAGAAAATAGTATTCATGGATCCCTCACTAGTCTATTTGACTCACAATATCTCTCTTTCTAGGATTTCTTATATGATTATCATGTCCTATAAGGATTATTTATTTTTAGGAATTTCCTCTATAATCCTATATTCCCATAGTACATCAAGGTAGTTCTCAAGTCGTTCAACATTCTACATGGATGCATTAATGTCACTATCGATGGGAGGGATCTCTTTTTACTATTAATGGAGTATTTTTTTTCAGATTTCATAGTTTATTGAGGATGTCCACACTTGTATTCCCAAATGGAGGATCACTCTAGATTTCTCTAATCTGGTCATGGAACCACAAAGAGCTATCCCATTATTGATAGTAATTGAATCTTACATCGTGGTACTGCCCTACTGATAGGGAAATCAGAATATGGTTTTGGTCTGGTAAACTATAATAAATATGGATTACCAAGGTTTTAGATAACATGGATATGGATTGAATTGCGGAAAGATATCTTTCCAAGATTCACAACAATCAGTGGTTCTATATTTGGTTGTTTCACTTGGTGAATCGGTCTACTGAGAATCCATGATCAATGAGCCCTTTCTGTGCCATGGAATGTATAAGATTTATACTAGAATTACAATGGAATGGACCCATTAATTTTTTTCACCTTTAGGTTGTCAATCAAGTTGAATTCCCCCTTAAATTACATAGTTTTTTTTTCAAAATAAAATGTATTTAGGTATTTCCATATTGATTCCATTTATGGTACCCATAACTCTCGTATATGAAAGATATGAAGAGAGATGTGTCACCATGCGACTACTTCGTAGTGATTAATTGGTCATCATCCAAAAGTAAAAAATAATTTCTTATTCCAAAAGATCTAGATATTCCTCTTAATGGGGTTCGAATTCATGAAGGCATGATTTTATTTCATTGAGAATTCAATTTTTTTTGTGATTTTTTGTATTCTCAAGGATAGTGATAATAGATTAATTGTGTTACCTGGATTCAAAGGTGAGGAATGCAACCTTTACTCGGGGGGTTGAGGCCATTGGAATTATTAAATATTATTAGAATAATCGATTAAATAGTGTTCTATAATTTGGACCAGAACTGATAGTCTTATTGATGTGGGAAGATGACAACACCTTTAGGTTCTTTGATCATGATTGGGTGAACACTCCAACACCCTCAGACGGTAGTGTATCATCAGAAGATATGGAACCTGATGGATGATAGGAAAGTAGACTCTAAATAGTAGAGGGGGATCTAGAGACCTTCCCTTTGTATATTGGGATTTTTTTTGGATTACCCCTCCATTGTTGCATGGGAGAGCCTAGGGAAGAAAAAGTAGAAGACCCACCTAGGGGAGCATTATGGAGTATGATGGATGCATAAATGATATCAGTGGAATTTATAGGATATACAGACAGATTAGTTGGAGGAGGAGGCAAGGCCAGTAGGCTAATAAGGTTAGGCATGCATATTTCCATGCTCTCCCCAAGACGGAACCCCTAAGACAATAGAGAATAGAGGTGGGATGAATTATGAATCCAACATCGTAGGAGTGCAAGTAATATCGAATGAAGAGAACTAGGTCTTGACTAATCTAGAAATTTCTTGAGGGTGAAGGGATTATGGACTGCTAAAGGCCTATGAAAGAGGGTTTAGAGTTAATCCCTTCTTTTCTGCCATCAAATATCTAGATCACCACCATTGTTTCTTTGTGGGGAACAATGGGAGGTACGACAAACTACATGGACCATGCATTATCAGGCTTGTGGGAATGATGAATATCTCTTTGAATCCACCTATTACAGACACGTATAGGGTTTTCCATGAGATGGAAATAAGGTAAATATATTTGCAAGGATGGGTAATGGATTTAATGGCTCTATGAGAATGAATTATTAACCCCTAGCTAGAGCCGTTCTGGAAAGGGAGAGAGAGAGTGATCCATATCCATGTATATATTAGCCATCAATTCATCTAGGTTGAACCTAAACCTATCATTTATGAAGAAGAATCCTCCAAGGGAATCACTTAACTCTTTAAGGATGTTTTCATTCTGAATGTCGTGCCAGTGCTCTACGAGATTGATCCAGAATGCAACAAGCAATCTCCCCTTGCCTCTGTGGACAGCTAGGGACCATTGAGACAAGTTGATGCTATAATGTTCGATATAATGGAGGGATTACACTATGTGTGGATGAAATCCTCATTTGAGATGAGGATGAGGTGGAAAGAATTAACGTGCACTGAGGTGATCTACACCAGATGATGCTGAACCCAAGAGTTAAAGATGCACTATAAGATGGAGAGTGGAGGTTTTAGAGCCGTGAAGAAAGATATAAGAGTCCACTTAAGGAACACCTCCTCCTCAAAGGTGGACATAGGGAAACACAGTGATAAAATGTTCCATCTCGTGAAATATAATAAAGTGAAAAGAAAACATCTTGGATGTACAGATCTAATGGAGCACGTAGAAAACCAAATAGTATAACTCTAAAGGAGATGGACCATAGGTCTATAAGGGAATATCTCATGGGAGCCAACTAAGCCTCAAGGAAACTAGGATCCTAAGATGAAACAAGGGACCAGGATCTAAAACCAAATCATAGAGCCATGAAGTTTGGGATAGGATCCAGAAAGGAATTCTTAGGATGATGGGAAGGGGGAGTAGATACTGAGCCAGGATCAATGTTTATGAGATTTATATTATATTATTTAACGAAAATACAATCATGTCACACCATTTTTTTTAATAATTATAATAATTTTTTATGTTTTTATACCTAGGATATGTTCAACTATAAATATTCATTTGAATGAAAATTCTTTAACATAACAATGGTAAATGGTATGAATTAAATAATTACCTTAAATTTATACACAATACTGAGGTGGTAATTATTCAATTAAATTAAAACTAAAATAAATGATATTTAAAATATTTAAAGTAAATATAATAAAAATTAATTCAGGTGTTACATGAATTTTATATATGATTATGACATATATGGGGTGCATTAAATTATTATTTATATAATATATCTTTTTTTTTATTTTCATAAAGTCAGAGTAAGAAATACTGTCAAATATATTAGTAATGGCATTTTATGAAAATAATATTTTGTTAAATTATTTAAAATTCTAATATTATTAAATGAAAGAAAAATTGGACAAAAAATCGATCAATGTATCATTGATGTGTAATTTATGATCCAATAGAAACATTATATATAAAATGCATTTTTATCACTGAAAATGTTGTTACCATAGTAAAAATTAAAATACACTTAATAAGGGTTAAACAAAATGATATGGTTTAAAATAAAAAAAATTAAATTATATTGGTTCATGATATTACTAATTTATATTATCTGTTTATATATTATATTTGCATTTTATAGAATGTGGATTGAAAATAAATTCAATATAAATTTATCTATTTGGAAATTCCAAAAGTGTCCCTCACCTCAATAATAAATGGGAACCTCCTACCTCATTTCATTACACCACCTTGAGCCTTATATCTGAACGCAAAGTATCCAATTTACCTTATAAACATACCAATATACATTATATAGGTTATTTTATTCTCCAAAATACCAACCCTAGATCTCATTAGAGGTGACACACAGGAGAAGTTTCAATGAAGAGGAAATCGCTCTAACCAGTCACATTCATTGTCTACTCATCCTTATACCATATAAATCAATTATGATTATCATAGAATAAAAAATTACATATTATATATATCATTAAATATTATTATTATTATGAAAACACTTTCCCATATGAATGTGAATGTCTCACTCATGAGTAAATACAACCTACCATCTTCATGTAGTTATACAATTCGTTTTTCAGCACCATATACTATTTTTGGGTGTTGTGATGGGGAAAATGAATATATATAATATTTATGTTATAATAATGATTTTTTTATACTATTAATTATTTAACTCAATTTTATTTCATTAAAATTGTGAAAATATAATTTTTATTTATGTATGACCTACCATCTCAATGATCAGTGTAATTCAATTTTATGTTTATAATTTTGATGAATGGTTATAGATATGTATATATTTGTTATATATATTATTTTTATACCATGATGAAAATTATGTAAATAATGGGACCAAGATAAATGTATAGTGATGAATATATCCAAATCAAAACATGCTTGAATAAAATGAAGAATTTATCACCCAGAACAGTGACCAAAAAAACAAATTATAAATAAAAGGTTGATATTAGGTTATAAATAAATAATAAATATTATAATAAAATTATGGTTATTGAAAAAATGTATAAATAAATAAAAACATATTATATATAATTTTTAAACAAATAATAATAATTTACTGACATTAGGTATGAGAATTCGTTACTCAATTTCCTTTCATTGAGTTAAACATCTAAAACATTGATTATGACATAATAAGATTATGTCTGAAATGAATTTTTATTATCTTATATTGTATTATCATGTGTATTATGTGGATTTACAACTAATATAGATAGTCAATGACTAATTTTCAATTAAATATTAATTTAAGTTAATTTTTATTAAAAAATATCCATAAATTTTAATTTTTACAGAAGTCAAAAGGGCTATTTCTATAATTTATACAAAATGAGTATATTTTCCCACATTTTTTACATGGTAATGTTTTGAATCTTCAAATACAATAAAAAGTTATTTTTTCATATAAAATATTTTTTTTAATTGAATTTCATTAGAAAGTGTTTTTAAAATTGAAATGAGCCTCACAAAATTTAATTCATATCATTGAGCCTCACAAAATTTAATTCAAATGCACATCCCAAAGACATCCCCACATCTATGATCTTCTAGTATCATTAAAATACGAAAAAAAGTTTCCCTAAGGAGGTTCTCAAGGAGGATAAAATCAAGATATAAAAACATTTTTCGTTTTCTTGTATTTTATTTTCCATTTATATTCTTTTCTTATTCAGTCCTAAAATCCCCACATGAACATATAATGGTAAATATTGTAACTTAAATATAATGTAATGTTATTTTTTAATATAAAAATTCCATCATCAATCCCCCTCTCTTCTCTATTTTTTTCTAAAAATAGAATCATTTCCTGCGAGGTGTTGTTTCGTCGCCTTTAAGGAAGACAAGTTTTCATTTTCCTTCACCATCTTCAAGGATATTCATGATATCATATTAATGGTTCAATCAAATTGTAAAATTTATATTATAACCCTTTTTAATTTTTGTAACTAACAAATTTACATAACACTAAATGATAAAACAAATTTATATTTTTGTGATCAAAACCTATTGAAAATAATATAACTGATTATCATTAACATGTTCTCTAATGATTCATAATAATATCATGTAAAAAATATATAATACCAATTAAACTTTTTCATGTTCATTAATAACATTTCATTTCAATTTTGGTGAATTGTGCCCATTTTACATGAACTTCATTACTTATAAACAAGCAAACTGATCATGAAAACCAAGAAAATTAATTCTCTTGAATGAGGAAATAAAACACTATTACTCTTAAAAAAGGAAATAAATGAACTTAATTAAATTATAAAAAATAAAATTAATTTATAAATGCTTCCAAATTATATAATTTATAGATTTAAATTTATTATACAATACATAAAGATGTTGTGAGGAACAATTTTGTACATATGGTAATTGTTTCATCCCGGGCCACCATATTCATTCGGGTAATTCATTCTTTCTCTATAAACCAATGTTATTGTTCATTTTTTTATATAATTATTTTAAATTATGTGAATACATTCTAAAGTCATGTTTTTAGATCATTTGACCACATTTTTATAAGAAATTCATATTTTTACGGTTTCATCTCAATTATTCATGATACACAAGACCGATTGAGGGGAACATCTTGATTTTTTACCCATTTAATTGTAACATATATAATATGTTTAAAGAAAATATGTTATTTCATAAATAATTAAATTTTTCTACAAACATATATTTTTTCATTTTTATTTTTATGAAATCAATTATGAAAAATAAAATTGATTTTTTAAAAAATAACTCTTCATTTCAATGAAAAAAAGGGAAATTTCTCTCAAGAATTAACTAATGTTTTTATTAGTGTATTTTAACATATTTCAAAATCTTTGTTTAATCATATAAAATACTGATATTCATCTCATATGATTATCCTATAAAATATTTTATTCAATTGTTTTTGATTATTTTGATTGTGCATATATTTTATTGATACCATTCACTATACAACTCAAAAGGGTTAGTGATTGTCTTTTAATATTGGGGAATGTTATTTACATATCATATATATATAAGATGTTTATATTTAACCTTATTTATATGAAAAATGAATTGTAATTGTCAAGTGATGGGTGGATCCCATAATATCCTCTCGATGGATTGGTAAGTCTCATGAGTCAAAATAGATATGGACTTAGTTGAGGCCATTCCCATTTTTAGATATGGTTTTTCCTGAGGTATTAACCATTTATTTTCAGATGCCTTGGATGAAGACATATCAATATGTTTCAGATAAATGGAATTATTAATTCCCACATTATCATAGTATTATTTGATAAATAATGTGATTAATCAACTATAATAATGTATATGTTTAATTTTTATGTGATTATTTATATGGAATTATTCAATCTGATTTCATACTTTCCAAATTATGCTCAAAAATATGTTTTAATGGAATGTTTTCTTTTAATATTTCACCATATATTTTCATTTATGTTTCTGCTAGATTACATTCCCTTAGATCATCTGTTATCACCCCTTTGTTATTTTTTATTTTCCATTAGATATGAAGATGAATATTTTTAATGAATTTTTGGGATTATTGAAGAGTTGTTTAGTTTTACCAAGGGAGTTTTATGTTGTTTTTCTTTTCATTTTGTGAGGTAAATTTTATGCATGTAATCTTAATTCCAAGACCACTACAAATATTTGGTTATCTAGGATAATACCTCTTATTTATAGTACCAATTTAATAAATAATGTCATTGAATCAAGGAAACTAGTGTTGAGTTATTTAAATAATTTTTCATTTACTTAATATAACAAAATATTTTCCTTGAAATTTACACTTCTTGAAAACACTAAATTTACCATGTCTGCATATTTAATTTTAAATTAATTCATGTCATTTTTTTTGAAATGAATTCTGTAAAATAAATACAATACTTGGAATCATAACAATTTATATTATCTTATAATTTCAAAATAATTTTTTACCACGATTAATAGTGAAAATAGTAAAACAATTATCATGATTAAGGTGAAAACGAGTTTACCTGGGTGTTAAACTAAAAATATAAAGTTTAAAATGACCTATAAAATTCCGTAAATTATTTTTTATGGCCATATTGATAAATATTAAATTATATGGTTTGATAATGTAAATATTTTAATCTTATTGGAAAGTGAAAAATATGGGAATTCATTTTTCTTTTCAAAAAATATAAGTGTGCCACTTACCTCACATATTAAAGAAAACCCCAAATACTCTCATATTCACACCATAAAATACATTTTTCTCAAAGAATTCCTTAAAAATAATATCTTTACATATGTAACCATGTCTGGGAGAACTTATTTTGATTAAAAATACATCATTGTAATGCCTTTTATGCTTTTATAAGGACATTCTCCAAAGAAGAGTTATCATGTTCAACCAAGAATTTTTATTTTATTTCTTTATCCAACTCCTTCAAATATTTTTCAATTTTTCTTATTTAATTAAACCATTATCTCATTAATATATAATTATTATATTAATTATATAAATTGAATCCATACCCTCTATTATAAAATGGGAAACAAAATCATTATTCATGTGTACGATGGACTACATAGTCATTCACTAATGTTAATAATTTTTCACTAAATATTTACATGGAATGTAATATGAATTATGTAATTTATCAACATGGTCATCAAAAATAATTTAGGGTGTCTATTTCACGAAGCGATGTAAATAATGTTTCACTAGATATTTACATGGAATGTAATATGAATTATGTAATTTATAATAAATTATATAAAAATAATAATTATAATATTCGTGAAATATTTTTTCATTCTAAAAATTTAAGATATAATTAAAATTAATACATAGAAAAATGATAATTTCTTTCTTGAATATGTTTGTAATATCACCTTCATGAGGTGATGTGAATATTCTTTCCATCACTATTTCACATTTATAATATATAACTATAGCTTAAAAAATAAAAATAATGTATCATATTTTTATCATTTATTAATTATAAAAATATACATACTTTCTTTCAATAATGATCTTTGAAAATTGAAAACATTACTCAAGTATACCTACATAATATCTTCTCTATGATCATAACTTATTTCATTTTTCATAACCATCATTTAGGATTGGTAATAAAATAAAATATAATGTATTAAAATGATAAATTTTTTAATTATTATTATTATTTATATGTTTACTAATGACTTTTGGACAAATAGTCATCCTACTAAAGATTGTTTGTATATATAAATTAAATATTTTCCAAACCTCTAATAAGAACATAATAGGATATGTAATTGTACGTAAAAAAGTATTATATGAAATATAAAAGAAAATATAAATATGATAAAGGTTATAAATAAATTAAGTATTTAATATAATTTTATTATTCATGATGATAGGTAACTAATGTGACAAATCGAATTCGAGTTAAGGGACTTCATCTCTATTTCCTTTCATTATGCCATATTTTGATTTCATTCACCAATATTATTTTATGATACGTTTATAAATGCCCTTTGACATGTTATTTCAATAATTTATCTATAACATGGTATATAATTTTTTTTAATTTATTATTTTATGTATATTATTATTCAAATAAAATTCAAAGTGAGAGGGGATTTTAATTTTAAAAATTTATCTATAGAAGTTTTTATTCTAACACTCTTTCTCTACTATTTACAATATTTTTAAATGATTTTATTATAAGAAAATAAGAGTTTTATACATGATATTTTTTTTATTATTTCAATTTAGTACATAATACTGGGAACCTTTGAATGTAATCTGTGACATTCTTCAAAAAAGAAAAAAATTAATGTTTTATTTTAATATTTAGGGTGACAATGAAATTTAAAACACTCAAATGATTAATTTATGTTTGGATTCAGTTACAATAAAATAATTTTTCCAAGAAAAACCTTCATTAAATTTCTATTTGTATTTTGGTATTCAAATGTATATTTAAATAAATCTTTTGGTATTGATTTTTTTTTTAAATAAATTGGTATTTTGATTTATAAAAGTGATTTTCATACGGGTTTATAAACTTTTTTCAATTGTCTTCTAATGAAATATCGAAATACTAGAATTTATATTTATGATATATCTATTGATCATTATAGGAAATGACAGGTCATCTAGATAGAACTTGTAGGATCAATTGATCCCCATTATAGCTTATGGGTGGGTCCAATGTAGTTTATATGAAGTGTGATCCCCATTATACATCTACACTGTAATAAGTAATTATTTTTATCTATAGAATTATATTTGAGTTATTTCATATGGTCATTCTATTACAATTTTTTTTTTGAAAATATTGTATTTGTTTCCTAATTTTTTAAATTTTATTTCTCTTTATTTTAAATAATTTCATTGACAAAAAATTGTGTACCTTTTTAATGTGAAATTTTTTTATTATATATGCTCAAAAAAAATAAGAAATTTTTTTTCATGGTGTTTCTTATTTTTCATTAAACTAATTTTTTTTATTATTCTTCCATTAATGGGTTTTTTTTAAAATTCGACATTTTAAAAATTGAAAATAATTAATGATGTATAAAGAATAATAAAAAGTGAAGTGGAATATGAGGTTCTTTTCCTTGAAAATAAAATATGTTTCATTTTGAAAGTTTTATATTATGATAAAAATGTATAATGATAAATAGTTTACTCTTTATTATATGTATTTTTATATAGGATTTATGATCTAAATCCCCAAAAAATTGAACATAAAAAAATCATTAACATGAAGTAACATGAATTATAAAATAAAACATATAATTTTTTTATGCATAAGTTCAGTTTATTATAGATATTATTATATATTTAATAACCAGGGAAGACCATGCAAATATTTTTAGTATTGTGTTGATGAACCTAAGAAAGGAGAACCAATATGCCAAATCCAAAAAAATTAAATTCTGACTATAGAAAGATTCATTATTATGTCATCTAATCTCTATAGTGGCCATAATAGTTTATCCATCAAAGATATGATTTATTGATCAATAGATCACACCATCCAAAGTAAATTTAAAGAGTCATTTTCATGGGTTAATTGAATAATATGAGTTATTTTTGGGTTATTTCTCACAATTATATAATCTAATAACCATCTTTACATGGAAGGGATCAATGTTACTTTTGAAAAATTAATGTGAGGTAAATTCCAGGGATTTAAAAGGAATGTTGTTCAGCATAACAATAATTAAAATATGATATAATGGTGAACGGTTTATATTATATATTGATTAGTAATGTAAGAGTATATGATTCATACTCTTGTAAAATCACATAGTGATAGATTTTTCCTCACACCAATTGAAAATTTAGGAGAAAAAACTACCCAACTCATGATTTGAAACTCATGGTGGTTATTTTTTAAAAAAATATCATGGAAGTATTATTATGGTAAATGATGTGATTTATACACTGATCATAAATGTAGTGAGTAAATATTAACAAATAAATTATTTTTAATATGTATTATATTATATGGTTATAAATATTAAATGATTATCAATGCTCAATACATTACCTTCCATGAAGGGAGAACAATGTGGACGATACTCTTTGTTAGGGAAATAATACTAGTTTTTCAGCATGTGGAAAAATAGAGATAATATATATATGGATATGGAATTTATGAAGACTAAAATAATTAATAATTGGTATGTTTATATATTTCTCTAATGGGTGTTTAACCTTTTATCCATGTGAGGATTAAAAAGGTAAATAATGAGGATAGATAACTAAACTAGTTGGTGGGGAGTGTTCTTATGTTCAAAAATGACTACAATGGAATGATAATATTCTATAATAGACAATGTGTCCCTTTTATATTTCAAATTAAGAAATATATGTCTTATGATGCTTATATTCCATCATTCTATATCCATCATAGATGTATGAAGATGCATATAGATCGAAAACTGTATTTTTGGTGGGATAACATGTAAATAGATATTGTTGAGTAATTATCCTAATGATTTTTGGTCTATTATTTTAGAAATATGATATATATGTCTATGGATATGTTACAACCACCATTCATTATAGAAAGTAGTTGGGAAAACATTACCACATATTTTCTCATCGGACTCCCACAAAGAAGTAATAAAAATACTGATATTTGGGATTTAATATATCACATTATGAAATTATTGCATATTATTTCAATCTAAGAAGATTTACATATGAATAAAATTTTCATGAAATACATTAATGAATTTTAATTGATCCATAGTCTACTAATAATTATTGAATTTTATTGGGATCCAAATATTACAGTGATGTTTTATAGAAGTAGTTAACTCAAATAAAACTCAAGATTCAGATTTAACACTACATATTATTTATAGAAATAAGATAAGACAAAGGTAACAAGTATAAATATAGAAAATATAATGAGACACTATTGTGTAGATTTATATGGTTGTTGGAAATAATATATTTTATTGGTAAAATTTTCAAATAAAATTTTATTTTTACTGATAATTTAGATGTATACTTATGATTACATATATGGAAGGAGGTATAGAACAAAAAAATATTGGTTAAATATAGATAAAGAACTATATTGGAACCTAGTCTTACTGGCATAATGATAGTGAAGTAGAAATCAATTTATATAATCAAAATGGAACTCTGAGTTGTCATAAAATTAATGATTGAAA
Source organism: Viscum album (assembly GCA_963277665.1). NCBI lineage: Eukaryota > Viridiplantae > Streptophyta > Magnoliopsida > Santalales > Viscaceae > Viscum > Viscum album. Next base: position 1,016,733,149 of record OY728138.1, on the reverse strand, counting down.
TATTTACTGTTATCTGGAGTTCAAAATTGGTTATAATGTGTTCACATTGATTTATCAAAATAATATTTCTATGATATTTTGAATGAAATAAATTTTGAGAAATAGATATATCCACCATTCTCATATTCTTGATAACATCCCATTGATTTCTTATTTCATAGTGCTTCCACCTCATCTCCCTCAAGGTCTTAATATTTTTTGTGTATAACTTGTAAGGAACTCTATACCTAATGGTACACTTCTACAAAACTGAAATGTTTTACTGTTTTATCATGATAATTATTTTGAGTTACAACCCTGGGATATTCTAGATCAGATATAGATTGTTAAAAAACAAAATAACTCACATGGTAATTGTTTTTTGGGATATGAAATAAATTTTAGGAGGTTACGTGGGAACTCCATGCTATGATGAGGGATAAGTATCCTCATTTTCATGTAATAGAGGGAATTAATTTCATTGGAGAAATTCATACAAGGTTATAATAAAAACTCCAATATGGTGTGGTGTATTTATAGTTAAATTTTTTTATTCCATTGATTAACTTTTTTTCGATAATTATACAGGTCGAAAAGACTATGATATAAAATTTAAATATTATTATAAAATGTGAGTGTTATCTTCCATCCATTGGATTTTCATATATGATTAGGACTAATTATATTTTGAAAATTTATTGTTTACACATGTTGAAAATGAATTAATAGGTAACCAATTTATAAAAAATAATTATAATAAATAAATTTAATATAAAAATAGTCAGTTCTTAGGAAAAACCAATTTAATTTGTGATACATGGTTACATGTTAATAATATATGTTGTTTCAATCATGAATAAATCAGATATGGATTAATAGAGTTGACCAGATCTTGATGGATAAGAATAGTGTGACTTCCTAGAGAACTCTAGGGGGACACCAGAATATAACATAATCATAAACGTAGATAGTTTATTGATGCTCATGTAAATATTTTTAATGCTAATTCAAAAAATACCCTATCGAAAGAATCATGAAAGAAATGAGGTTTTCTCTAGGCTACTCAGAGGGATTCAAGATCCAAGACACGGGTGAATCCTTTGAGGTAGACTAATACCATTTAATCTAGAATAAGGGAACTCCCCCACAATAAACTAATCATTAGATAGAAGAAGAGGGGTCACCTTCTATAACATTAATGATATGTCACACTGAACCCTAATATGAAGAAAAAATTAAATAATGAAAACTAATACTAATAATGACCCCACATTTCCAAAGGGTATGAATCATTTTTAGAATTTAATTATATATTTGGGCCCTATTAATCTTACCAAATGTTGTCATAGAGGTGATGAGGGTTTCCAAGGATTTTCCAAGGATTTTCCATATCCTAATGCCCCAAAATATAGAGAAATATGTTCGGAAACCCTGTTAAATGATACCATGATTCCCATCCAAGATAGTTTCTATAACCATGAGGGGAATTTCAGAAATTTGAAGGGGTCAAAATAGTTTTTCTTCAATAATTTAATTCTAGTTGAATTCACATGAGAATGTTGTATAGGTCTTGGAAGAATATCTCACACAGCATAGACATGGTTAGTGTAACAACCTGATCCCTAATTGCCCATAGTCGATGCATTATTAAATAAAATTGGCATGATCACAAAATATCATGTCTCAAAAGACCGATTATTTTAGTATCCCTAGAAATACTAAATACATTCATAATTTTTACATTAAATTATAATATTAAAAACTAAAACAACATATTCTTCATAGGCCACACTCATATCCCTTAGACTATCCCTGTGGTTCAGTCATAATATATTTTTTTGCATCCTAGGAAAAATAAAACATAAAAAAGGTGATATTAGATGCTCATTAAGGATAAAAATATATCAAAAACCTTCATAAATAATCATAAACATTTAAGGAAATATAAGACTAAAAAAATCCTTTTAAACATTAAATTCAGCATAATATCTCAAAGATAAAATCAAATAATGCCTTGTAATTTTCTTTGGTGTAGGGTACATTTACCTCTTATATAATAGTTAAATCATTGTTATTAATTAATACAAGAACTATATACATCAATATGATATCATATATGATCTTCTAATATTGATTTGTTAATGATATTTCAGTAGTATCATCGTTTCATGTGTTAACTGATTCGTTTTCCATTATATGTTTTATTACAAAAGTAATGTTTGTTATGGATAGGATGTATATTGTTAATATTAAAAATTATATTAAGTATTTAAAAATTATTTTTAATCATAAAATGAAAATTAGTCTTGAATTGATATGATGGGGAATGAATTTAATCGCGTTCGTGGAGACGGTAATCCGTATGTACGCACGAGCAACAATATCCTTATTTTGATTTTTTGATAATATATAATTGGCTGTTATATCATATATAAAGAATAATTATAATGATATATTTATTATTTACATCATTTATACTCATTATTATACCCATACAAATGATTAAGTATTTGAATAACAAACAACACCATGACGTGGAGACGGTAATATGTACGTACGCATGTATGGTGCCTTTGTCATTTATAGGATTGATAGAATAATGAATATGGTTGTAACATTTTTATAATAACATCACAGTATATAGAATCTACTATAGTTATTATTTTATAATGGAATGAATAAAGAAATAGTAACTGGAAGAAGAAAAGAACTTGAAAGAGATGATGAAATATTTACCACTTCTTCTGGTTCTTCCTTTTGATTTGATCAAAAGGGCTCTATAGGTTGGATTTATGAATAAAATAAGGCTTCTAGTATGAAGGGAGGAGAGTTGGGAGGATATTTGGGATGGTTTTGCCTATCCAAATGGCTTTCAAGGTGTGAATTTGAGATAATGGAAATAGCCCTTTTATAAGCGGGGTGAGGGGCACCTTAGGTAAAGCTTGAAATATTATTTTATAATAAAACCATTGTGCATTTATAATGGCTCCAAAATGAATTTGTCAAAGTCTAAGGTGAGGATGGGTCAAAAAAACACTCATCCAAAAGGTTTTTTAGAGGTTTGGGTCACTATATTAACCTTATCTTTTAGATTTAACTCTTAGTTATACAGTTTTACATTTACCATATCTCTTTGTATTTTTATATTATTTGGCTAATAAACGTACTATAAACATCCAAGAGAACCTCAAGTGGTTCATTAATGACATATATAATATTGTTTACTCCCTTTATCAAAAAATTATATTTTGAGGAATAAAATATCAATTAATAATATAATAATTGTTTTGAAAACTCTTTTATGTCAATTTTGACACTATTTGGTATTTTGTTTTTGTTAAATTCAAAACAACATTATTACATCTAACAAAATTAATTTAATCAACCCTAACATAACATATTATCCTATAAAATTATTTTCATTCATTATAAGTCACAAATTATATTTATTTGGATATTTATAATATCAATTATTTTTACCATTCATTAATAGGGTAATTATTCCATCATCATTGTGTCGTAAATAAATTTAATTTTTTAATGTCTAAAAATTAAAAAAAAATTAGGTAGAATATATTATTTTATTTCTAATAAATATTTATATTTGAATTTTTCTTATGTATAACCCTATATTAAATTTTTTTTATTTATTAATCATTGATTTTAACTCTTTTATCTCTTCTTTAAATAAAATAATAATAAATGTCCTAATCTAATCCAATTGGACGTAAAGGATCATATTTTATTCCTGATGTTGTTTTGGGTCTAATTACACTTATCCAATAGAATTCAGATATGTGTTAGGGTAATTATGATATCATTTGTACCCTCAATTACCCTATTTACTTTTAACTCTGGAAAATAAATGTAAAAAGTTAGTATTCACCAAAAAATATTTTCCTCTTATTGAACCCCATTATACTTACTGATATTAAATGTGCCTCTCGGATTTTTGAAATTGAACCCACAAAATCTGTAAAATTATGATTTATGCAAATTTGAAAATTCTTCTAGGAGGTTGGTTAAAGATGGTAAAAAGTTAAATAAAATTTATATATATCTAAGCACATTGTAAAATAAATCCAATGAATTACATTGAACATATATATATATTATGTATCAATTTTTACCTAAAGAAAATTTAAATAAAATAAAAAATTACTTAAATAAAAAGTCAGTTTTAAGCGATAACTCAGTGGTTTTTACTATTCATCAAAAATTGAATGTTTTCAGAAAAATACAAAATATTTCACCCTAAGATAATTTTAATAATTGAAATCAAAAAATAAAGTCCATTTTGAATGATTAAATTTATAAAATTTCAAAAAGTGGGTATTACTATTCATAACGGCTAGTATGATTGGTCGTAGTGTGTAAGAACCTCAAAGTTGCGTACAGTGCAAGTTATTGAGCTATTCGAAGGGAAACGTACCGTGGAATCTTGGAGTGTTACAGTTAGAAAAACCGTTCTACTAGACCATGTGTGTGAAATTATAAGGTAGTCAGTGAGGAGCAATTTGTGCATAATTTGTAAAACCTATGTCTAAATATTTTATCCCCAATTTAATGACTGGCATTAAAAATTTTATAAAAAAATGTTTTAACTTAAACCCCATTCTTTTCATTCTTCTTATCCAGTGATTGTGTTCCCCCATTCTCATATAATATATAATTGTTTCTCCACCTAGGTTCTTTGATAACTCATACATCTAGAAATAAAATATATCTTTTTTAGATTCATTATATATCTAGACGTAATATCACTTATCTTCATTCTTTTTCAATTAATTTCTATTTCCATCTATTGAGTTATATTTGTGTGAGATCATTTTTTCTTTTTTTATGGGTGTTGGACCATTCTTAATATTTCATCTATTATACATCAAATATGAAGATAATATTTGATGAGGAGTTGTCTACGATCTTCATGTAGTTGTTCTAGTTATTTTCCCTATATTTCATGATGTTTTCAATGCTCCTCTATTGTTCCTCATGACAACCATTACCGTGGGTTTCCCTCAAATGTGTTTATATTTTATACATAGATATTCACATTTTATTATATTTTAGTAGACCATATATATGTGATTAAGGGTTTTTGAAAACGTTCCTCACAACCCCATTGGGGGTGCTAGATTAATTTTCCACTATTTTTTAATCGTTAAATGGACCAAACACTATCTAAGTGTTCAGTGTGACTTGTAAATGGATTTATCTACATTTATATAGTTTTATAAATAACCAAAAAACATTATAATTTATTTTATTAACCATTGAATTGATTTTTTTACTTAATAAATTAAATCACTTGACATAAATTATCATAAATGGGTGGAAAGTACACACAAAATTTATTATAATTATGAACATGAATAACATAAATTGTGAACATTTAGATATTTTTGATATCTGGTTTTTTGATGATTGATGTGTAATTCCTCATATAATAATAATTTTATTATTTTTTTATTACTACTAGTAGACCATTTCAATTGAAAATTTCGATGTTGGATAATGGGATTATTGATAAATAAATTTCACTCACCCATATAGAAGTTGTTAAGCATGATGTATCTCACTGTAACACTTATATCATGATTGTGGGAATAATGCTTCATGTTTCCTTACTTTAGGTGTTGGGAATAAAATCCAACCCCTTCTATCTCAAGTGATGATCATGAAATAATGCATTCATATGAAATTATGGGATTGTACCCTTTCTAGATACATTGGCTCATTAGATAGGTTATGGACGCATGAGTTACTCCATAAGTCTAGAAAGCACCTAATATCCTAGTGTATATCGGCTTATGTCCTCACGTACATAGTGAATATGTGTGTATACACTAGATAAATACACACACCAATATATATATATATATGAAATCTATATATGTTTAGTGATCATAAAATTTCCACATCATATACTAATGTAGGTAGAAATAACTAAGTTTCCTTTAGGAACCCGAACTATCATCTATTTACTATTCAACTTTTTTACCATTTCCTTTTCCTTGAATATTGTTAGGGTATGTACACTATCTAGATTATTTCTAGACATTGTGTGTGGTTTCCTACTTAGTTTATCTCATACCCTACATGGGTATCATTTTTTACCTGATTAGATTTCATGTTTGTAGGTATGATGAGGGGAATGATCCCAATGATATATTCTTGATCTGATTTACTTATATTAGGATCATGAGAAAAAAGGACCTATCATATGTTCATGATGCTAGTGGGGATTATTTTTGAATGTTTCAATTTTTGTATAGAATATTTTTATTCCTATCCCCTTTTTCAAATTTTTATATATCAGCATTCCATGATATCCTCATATACAATTCTTCATTTTGGATTTTAATATTATTAATATTTGTTTGTTATTTATGCTTCTATAGTATTTTTTAATTTTTTTCTTGTGTTATATCTATTTATATATACCTATACTATTGTATATTTATTTATATTATCTATCATTCCAATCTATTATGAGGGCATATTCTCCCCACTATACTATCCTTACACCCTTTCTACTATTATAAAAACTCTATCATTTGGGGAGGTGTGGTTGAGTCAATGTAAATCAATGACATGTAAAAACGATTAAGTTAATTCTGGGTTGGGATGTTACAAATTAGTATTATATCTGCCTTTTTGTTTAATAGTTTTTTCATATTATTAAGGAAACTAATTGGTAGTGGAATTTCATAATATGCATGTGACCGGTCATAAGTAATGCACATATAGGGAAAACCCAAATTACTTGGGATAAATTATTTCTATTAATGATTATTTATTTTTATTATCGATGTTAATTCTCTTTTGGGTTACAAACATCTCTTATGAATTTGCCATTATTTGTTTTATTTGGATGTGAATTCATTTACAAAAGCCCAATGAAATGATGGGTTCTTACCTCATTCACTATTATAGGAACAATATGACTAATATTCCATTTTTTCCCATGCCACACCTAAAAACTATGTACATTTGACTACTACATATAGGTGGTTTCTGGTTATTATTTTGTGAAATGTGATAAAATTTATTATAGTAATAATATAATTGGACTAAATTAATGTTCCTACAATAATATAAATGGTGTTTTTTCAGATAGATTGTTAGTGAAATTATAAATAGATAATTATACCGTGTTTTGGATTCTAGACCTACAAGTTATAGACTGTGATATATTTACTCCATCTATAAGATTAAAAATTAAATTAATATTGAATAATTAAAATTAAACAGTTACAGCTAAATTTGATACCAATTTTAATGCAAAGGGTATATTAATTTATATCATTTTATTTTCACTACAAATTTTGAAAAATCTACATTCTAATATGATCCCTATACCAAAACCATACATTAGTTGTGGTAGATCTGATGTCTCTTACTTTTTTATAGACCATCATGGTGTTTCCATACCACCAAGACCTGGATTTTTGAGAATGTAGATAGGATTAAACTTTTTTATAATAGGGATATGTGTCTCTGATTTTTAACTATAACTTTTTTCAAAAATTAAATAATGCACTAAAAATGTGTTTTTAGTTTTATAATCATCCTAACAAAAGAGCCTCATGTTATACACCCAAAAGGTAGTGACGAACTTGCACTAGAGGTGGTGGTCCATGAGCCACCTACAAACCCTCCTTTAGTACCACCTATGAATCCAACTATTGTTCCTAATATGAGTATAATTAACAATAATAAAAAGAATTTATTTTTATGTTTTAGTGTCTGAAATTATTCACTCATCCTTCCCTAAATATGATAGGGCTTACTCAGGAGTTACGGAAGCAGCATCATCTCACTATTTCAGTGGATGAAAGACCACGCATAGGTGATTCATAGAAAGAATTCATTTTTCTTATATTCAAGAATCGGGTGACACCTCTATAGATTATTGTCTAATTCACTTCTTATATGCTACATGGTTCTTCCAAGTGATGGTGGGAAGTTATTACCCATGTAGAATGGTATCAATATATGACATAGATAGACTTCCATGTAGTCATTTACAATTAAATTTTTTTATAGAACTTGAGGATCAGTCTAGTGAGTTTATGAACATAAAAAAAGAGAAAAGACTATTATAAGCAGTCATACCCATTTCACAAAGATGAATATGTTTTCACAAAATAATTTTGATGATGATCTTACATATTTGTGGTGATTTAATGATAAAAATTTATATGCCAACTGATTACAGGCCAATGTCTTTCAGCAGATGACTATATCATAGATAGTCACCTATTCCTTCATTACTAGATGAAATCTAATGAAAGATAATGGTGGAGACTAGGATTATTAATCACATAGATCTATCAGTGTTTCTCCTAGTGGGAAAAATTAGAATTTCAATTATTTTCATAGGGGATGTATTTTCTGAAAACATGAGATGAGAAAGGGAACTTGAGTGCATCCTATATTTATAAGGAAGAATGTTTCCCCTATCATTTCTCCTATTAATGAGGTGACTGAGCATATATTGAGTGATAATGAAAAATTATGGTGAGAGTAGATCCACTTGTATAAGACAACATATTTCCTTAAATAAGAGAAAAAAATATTCCATGATGGAACTAGAGATCCAGGAGAAGCATTAATAGATAAAAAATATGTCTGAGTCCCTAGAGTAGAATCCTATATTTTCAAAAACATTGATAATAAAATTCCATTCCACATAATCATAAGAATCATCCATTTTAAATTTGTTATCCATTATTGAGCCAGTAACTTTTTGGTTAATAGTTATGATCACTTCTTGGGCCAACACTCTTTCCCCTTTAATTTTCTTTCCTTTAATAAATCATTTATTCTCATCAACTATCCAATTGGGGAGGCTGATAGAAAATATTCTATTTAGGCCACCGGCGATCACCTTGTATGGTAAATTGAATATTCTAATAGGGAGGTAATGTTGAAGGGATGAAGGGTCGTTGGCCTTGGGAATTAACACTATGGTGGTTAAACATGCCACTCGAGGAAGAAATTGACCCATAAATAAATATTTAATAGATTTCAACAAATCAAACATAATATCTATCCATAAGGCCTAGTATGACACCCTAAGAATACAATCTGGGCCTGGTGCACTCACTAGATTGAGGACACACATCACCTCATAGATTTCCTTTTCATTCTGTATGGTTTAAAATTGAACATTATTATAAGATGAGATAGACCATGACACTTGATAAGATAGTCAACACTGCTCGATTAGCCACCTTTAATAGGGGGTTAGGACCAGTAAGAATATATTTAATAAAAAATTCAACCATCCCACCGACCACATTACTATTATCGGTGTAGGATTCTTCCTCTTTCTAGATATTTTGTTTGATATACCACATTACCACTATGATATAATTATGAAATAATGAATTGTTTAAATCACTCTTATGAAGCCACTTATTCATTGAATTATCAATCACCATATTCTCTTGTCTGAGGAGTAAATAGGCTATAGGATTCTCCATTTTCCTAAGATCACTGAACAAGGTTTTTCCCAATGACCCTAAAAGATGATTTCGAGCCACTCAATATCCTTATTCACCTCGTCCACATCCTCAGGACTAAGGAACGTTCTTGATCCATGATAGAATATCTCCTTTTATTCTATACAATTTATGATGTAGTCCAATCCAGACATTACGATGGGTTGGTTTTTCCATGAATTTAGGACCACATCATTGTAACCTAGATTATTGACCCACAACTAAGAATTAGAAAAACATCCACTATTTTCCCTCTAGTAAAATATAATGATCATGGGTGGGGAGTGATCTTGAAGGCTTGTCACCTGTTGATTGACCATCATATATGGATAGGTAGATATGGCATAAAAATTGGCTAGGCATCTATCTAAATTTAACCAATTAAGAAATCCCACATTTGGACTATTTCACCATGTAAAGGGATAATTATAGTACCCCATGTTAATTAACCTAACTTTAGGGATAGATTCAATATAGTCCATATTGGCCATTCTTGGGAAGGGTCATTCCACACGCTTCTACTTCCGATCAAAACAGCGTTGAAATAACTTTTAACAAACCATAGTACATTACCTGGATGAAAGGAGGTCATGCTATTCCATAGATTTCCACTAATATGGGCATCATAGAAACCATATACAAAAGAAATAAAGTCACATAGAGGACTATCTGTGATTTTTTAGGTGTTAAATTGATCCAGGACCTTGATCATATCTAGTGTAATATTTCATTTCCAAAAAATACATTTATTTTGGTTGTGGGGACATACATGGATGAATCCCAAAACATTAATTATATTCTTTTACTCATATATTTTAGAGGGACATTGCATGGGTTTGATAACTGCAAATAAGAAATAACTAATCATTTAGAGTTCGATAGAAATGTAAGTTGTCTTCACCAAAGAACCTATGCCTCAATATTTTCAGATTAAAAAGTATATCATTAAAATAAGATTTGTCTAGATTTCTACCAAAAAAATAGGCACATTTTTTCTTAGAATATAGGATATCCTAATAATATTTGGATTCAGATAGGTTACACATGCCTTTATAATGTAGTAAGGGAGGATACATAGGAATGGGTGAGTGTTTATGAGTGCAGATGGAAGCACTTCATGTATTAATTGAGTAGTGTATTGGGAGAATAGAAAGAGGCAACCTTCATGGAGATGGATTGTATTCTTATGATACATGGTGGGGAAACCATGAGAGCTTTTGATTCAAGAGATACCACTTGAGACCCTATAGAAGAAAGATGATCCCTGAAAAGTTGATTGTTCTAAGAATGAATGAATTCCCTATTGTTGGGGACACCAGAGTCTTTTTCCATCTTGAAAGGATCGGGTTCATAGAAATACATGAACAAATCAAAGGGACAATTCTAATAACCTTTCCTATATCTAAGAGAATGAAAAAAGTTATGTTTGGATTTGAGGTTATCTTCATGAAAGCTTCAGACTCTTACACCAGCCTATGTTGAATGATGTATGGCCATATATTTTTCATTTAAGAAACTTAGCTAACTGTTATTTATGGTTCACATTTGTTTTTCATTTTTTCATAACTAAACACTAATCAGTTAAGTACACCGGCTAGATTATTTCTTGATATTTTTGGTGGTGGCCTATTGAGTTTATCACAAACCCTACTTGGGTCACCTTTAGTACCCAAGTAGATTACATCTTTATCGGAATGGATAATGTAATAATCCCTATTCAATATAATTGAATGTATTTAATTAAAGATAGATCACAGGGGAAGAGGATCAAAAATATTCTCATGATTCTACTCAATAAGTATTTTGGATTTATTTTTAATTTTTGTATAGATTTTTGTATATGCATGATCCCTATTTCCCTTATTTTATATCAACTTGTCCAGACATTATTTTATATAACTCATCCATTTTTTTTATTTTATTTTTATTACTTAGTTATTTATGCACTTGTAGTTCATTTTTATATTTGTTTTTTACATTCCGTCTATTTATATAATCATCCAATATTATATATTTATTTACCTTATCTGATGATAAACTGTGATATGAGGAAAGAGTCTCCCTAGTACACTACCCTTAAAAACACACTTATAGTGAGAAGACTATGGAATACGAGGAGGAATTCTTGTTTCTATGTGGATCACCTAGTTGGGGCACTAGATATTTCGATTCTAGGTTGATATGTTAAAATATTGGTCCAAGGAATCTCCCAGAAGTTCTGAACAAATATGAAATGAGGAGTACTCCAACCCCCCATCAATAGAGTACATGGTGTGTCTTTAAGGGTACACAATATTTCTCATAAAGCCTTTCATTTATCAAGTCTCACACTCCCATTTCATTCACTTTTACACAATATGCATAATGTGTAAAGGTTACACAACATTTAGATATTTCCCTATCACTTGGTTCATTGTTCTACCCATTTGTGTGTACATCATTCCATGTTCAAGTACATGGATCTTACCTTGTACATTGGCCTACCAACACATTTCTCATGTAAAGGGCATCTGGGCCATATGGAAACCTAGGTGTGCACCCTTTGTGTATGAAAAATGATCTTCAACATGTTACACAATATGTGACTAGGAACACATACCATGTAACACTACAAGGCATATTTTAAATCTACCCCTATTAAAATTGACCTAGGTTCCTATGGGTCACACGACATATGACACATGTCACCCGACATGTGACTCATATCTCTCCATAGAAACCTTAGTGACAATGGGTTGGGACTAAACATAATGTTCTCATAGGACTACACAATGTGTAGTTTGGGTTTTTAGATAACCCATGTGATTCATAACATGTCATCGAAAACAACTCCCAATTTACATGGATTCGCCACAAAACCTACTAAAGAAAATAGATCAGAATCATTCTAACTTGTTTTTATCATCTTATAGGTTTTATACATTCCCATAACTTGTGAATTGGCTTCACTTACTCCTCCCCATTGTTTCCTGCCATACAAAATATTGGGTATCCAAACTGAATTTTATTTGCATTTATCATCATGAAGAATTATCTCTTCCCTGATCCCAAAATTATATCCATGAAAGTGATTCATTATGACACAAATAAAACACACAACAATTAATTTATGTGTTTTTATTGAACCACAAAAATACTAATGCGTAGTATGATCTCACATAAATCAAATGAATAAAACCAAAAAACACAAAATGATGAATAATCCAGAGTAATTTTTCAGATATGGCTCACGCCATTTCCATTTTAATGAATAATGAATATCCAATAATGAGATAAATAATAATAATTTACCTATAATCCAAGATAATGAAAAACATAACTGCATAAACAACCAATATACAAATCAATCTATGAGTTGATTTATTTGAATTCATCATAGGATAATAAAATTTATATAAATCCTCAAAACAATCATCATACCATGAATTTCATAAATAACCAAAGAAGAATTGAACAGCATCATTTTTGTTGGTGTGATCCTCAATTTCTATTTCAAAAAAGTTTTTCAATGCTTGATACATTAATGTTCATCCATGGAATACCATCAAATAGATCCCATATAAAACACCAAGGTTATGAGAACTCCCATATTATTTGGTTAAAATAATATATTCGGGCTCACCAGGCCTCAAAATCACAGGAAGTCTCAACATCTGCCTCAAAAAATAATTCTATAAATATCCAAAATTATTAACATAAACAAACATAAAAATTACATTTATCCCCTTTTCAATGATTAATCCCTTGAAAAGCACAAAATAACCAAAATATTTGAAATTTTATGGTCTCAACGGGGTCTCCCAATCCCATGACCTCTCCATTTATTCTTCCTACTATTGTGTCTGGTGAGTGAGGTGGTGTACTTGACATGGATCAACAGAGTGGTTTTAGTTCTTGATACGCAAATTGGTTTTAACATGAAGGAATCTATGGGGGAACATTCAACTTTATTGGAACATCCTCATAGATAAGGTATCAATGCTTGTGTAAATATCATTCCTCCCAATTTCAAAAATAAACCATATCTAATTAATAATTAAATAAATGATATTCACTTTAGGACACCTGGAGGGATACATTCTCCAAGTTACTATGGAATATATCAAGACAGACTAAGACCACTCAATCCATATTATGGTATGTCTCCCACACAACACATATCATCAAAAAGATATAGATTCATAAAACTCTACAATGGAATCATGATGCTCCACAGAACTCTCATATGTATGAACCATGGGAATAAACTCAATCAAAACTAGTCCAAGGAATCTAAAAAAGATCAATAAAAAGTTGAACTTAGAAGAAGTGTGACACTAACCAATCCTCAATGGATTAACCATATTATCCCGAGAGGTATACATCATTTCTCACAATGTGTGGTGCTTACAAAATCTTGCACTCCCATGATATAAACTTTTACAAAACACACAATGTTTCATATGGGTAAATTCTGTGTAGATTTCACCCTACCACTCATTGTTTAACTATTACCATGTCCATGAAAACTAATCCATGCCATCTTTCACATATTTATCTTTTCACTTCATACCACTCGTGTAATTTTCTTGTACACGATGTGTGTGACCACATGGAAACCTAGATATGTAACCATATTATAGATTGATTCATCCAAAATGTTTTACATAGTGTGTAACGATGCACATATGGAATGTACCACTGCATGACCTCCTATTAATGTACCCTTATACATGTCATGATGGTCAGATAATTGTAACATGGTGCGTAAAACATTTCGTGTGGCATGTGATTGTTATCTCTATGTAAAAACCCTAGTTCCATAAATAGTATACTACAAAATGTGTGTTAATAATCTCTATGATGTGTAGCCAGGTTATTCATAGAACATAAGGAATTATTCCTGTTTCTGCACCCATGAATCCAAATTTCATTGGATCTACAACCAAACATGATAACGAAAATGGATGTAAACCCATTCTAAGCTTATTTGTCGCTATTGTTTTAGCTTTTCTCCATCCCCACCGCTTGGGAATCAGCCTTTGTTGTACCTATCCACTGCCACATCGAAAAAACAAATGGTCTTAAATCTGACTATGATCCCTCTCTTTTAACACACACCATGATCTAATCACCAATCCCAGAACTAAGTCAACAAAAATGATCTACTGCACCATAAATCAATTGTCAAATGATCTATTTATGGGTATTCATTGATCCTGTGACCAATCGAAATTCCAAACATTATCACACATAGAACATGGGAACAAAACCACATAATATAAGATGAGTAATCAATCATGGGTGTTTTTTGCATTGTCATTGATTAGTATCCCTTAAAACAATTATTGAATATCAAATAGTGAAGAACATAATAATAATTGTCCATCAAATCACAGATATGCAAACCTAGACCCACCTATACGACCAACCCTCAAATAAATCTGTTATTTTATTAAATTATGTTGTTTGTAGGATAATAAAATGGGGGTAAATATCAAAAATTGATATCAACCTTGAATGAGATCAATCATTGATGATGAAAATATACCATCATTGTTGTTGGAGAGATCGTTTGATTCCATTGTCACACTAATAGACAAACCTTCATGCCTCGACTTTTTATTCCAAACCACCTACACTATATCCCCTATAAAACTCCATGGTTATGAGGAAAACACTAAAATTTGGTTATAATTGGGTTTATATAATATATTATTAGATAAATATTTCATCAAAAGAAATATAATTTGTTATTTATGTATGTAATAACTTTTTCACAAACCTTTGATGCAAACATAAATTTAAACCTTCATAAACTAAAAAACCACATTCTAATCCACATTTTGGTTTCATATTTATAATCTAGGACTTTATTAGGTTGATTCCTCACCTATTAAGAGAAATTGAATGCAGGTGTGACTACCATATTTTATATTCTTAAAATATTACCTTCAACAACACTAGGCCTAAAAGTCTCACATTATCTAAACTTTTATCTCTATAAATATTTCTAGAAATATTCCAGATACTAAAATACAAAAAACACCTCCATTAATATTTCAATGAATGAATGATTATAATGAAATTTTTAAATTAAATTTTAATTTATTTTCTCTAAAATTCATTTAATGGATTTCAATTGGAATGGAATAAACATAAATTCATATTTATACATAAAGATTATTTATTAATCTATTTTCATTGCATATTTTTCATTTAATTTGAAATGAATTTTCTTCCACTTATATGAATGTAATATCTTAAAATGGTTTCAATATTTAAAATCCTAATATCCAAAATTTATAATCATTCCAATTTAAATTATAGTTATTATGAATAGTAACAATTATAATCATTTGATAAAAATGTAATGAATAAAAGAGATAATTAAGAGTTTAAATAAATATATAATTTTTAAAATGATATAAAAACTTTTCTAAAGCCCAATAGATGAATTTATATCAAAATTATCTCATCCTATCTTCAAAAATGAGTTAATTTTCATCAACATTAAAATGATAATGATGTGGTTATGTTTATATATTCTTAATAATAAAAAACATGTCACACCCTACACATATTAATGGTTTCCTTACCCTATCACATATTCACAAATTTTGAGAAATTTATTTCATCAAATCCCTAAACACGTATCATTTGACCATTATTCCCGATCTTATATAGGTTTTGGTATTCATAAAAGACCACCATAGGGGTACTTAGAAAGGTATGTAAAGGGTGTTTCAAGAAGAATATGAGGTATGAATATGTAGTAAGGATGAAGAGACATTACGTATGGGTTTATGTAACAATATAATTTAACTATGGGATCCTATCTGAAAAATTTTCACTAGGAGAAATTATATGGAATATATCTTTTTTAACACCATATCTATTATTCTCCTCTATTTATTCAATTAATTTTCATGAAATTGTACCATTGTTTCCAAATCATTACTTAAATAACAAATAGAATATTTGTAAGTGAAAAAAAATTATTTCCTCATTTTTCATTGAGCATTTTCTTCCACACACATATTCTTCAAACATATTTTCATGAATGATATTTTCTATGATTTGGTGATTGATTCATCTAATTTTAATCCATATTTTAGTTTAATTAAAAAATTTCAAAATTGCATTTTTATAATGATTTCGTAACGAGTTATTTATAAAATGTTACAAAAATTGTTGAAAGGATTCATCCTTTTAATTTTCACCACATGTAAATATTTTCCCTCTATTATAGTCATTCAGTTAATTGAACATTCCTTTAAAAATTATTCTTTTTATTCCCAAAAAATCATGTTTTCATTATACTTTAATTTTTTAGTTGAAATTATAACAAAGCATTATGAAATTTTACCCTATTTTTAATGTAATGTATATATAATTTTTTTATTGTAATTTTATCATTTTTTAACATCCTTGGACATTACATATTATTTATAAGGTCTACAATATCATGGTACCAACCATGTTTTAATTTTTATTACTTATGATTGTGTGATGTTGAAAATTTTATGAAACAATTTTCCTTTATATGAATTATATTATAATTAAACTTTGAAATGTTTGTGAAAATAATTTCTATTCTAATATCTATTCTATTTGAAAATGATGAATGTATTTTCATTCATATGAAACAAAAATGTATGGTTTTCATTATCTGGGGTGTGGTCCTAGAATTATATAAAAATAAAATACATTGAGTATTTTTTATTATTTTCGGAGATAATATTTATTATAATATGTTTTGAATACAGTTTAGAGAGGGAATATATCCATTATGAAGGTATTGAGAGTGAACCCAGAATAAAAAATATTGATTTCAGAGTAAACCTAATCCACTATAATAGTATTTCTAGTGATCCATGACCATGAAAATTAGTTTTTTAATTTTTATATGTACATTAAAAATGTTTTTATTAATCTTATGATATGTAATCATGTCATGTGATTGGTTATTACTGATTACACACTCTTATAACTCATTTCTATATTTTTAAAATAATATTTATGCCATGATTCATAATTAATGATATTTGACTAATTGGGTATGAGTTTTTTATGTTATAATCCCCTTATCATACCTTTATACTTAAATTATTTTATTTTTGAATGGTTTTATATTGGGAATGTTTTTTTATGTTTCCAGTTTAAGAAGAATGCTATGGGATATTTTTAAGATCATTCATGAAATATAATGATTATTTATCTAGTCTCAAAAGACAATAAACCCTTATAGTTATACATAATTTTGTATTATTATATTTATTAAATATTCATATAAAATTATGTAATATTTCATTAAGATAGCTTAGAATGTCTCAAAATTCCCATTAAAATTACTCCACCTATAGATAAAATATCGTAACCATGAAACAACTTCATTATTAAAATTTTCATTCATGGATATATTTTGGAGGTACTAATTTATATCATTCACATGTTCTCAAATAAATATTTTTAAAATATTCAATTATTTTTAATGACACGTGAATCATAAAAAATAAATTATTCATTTGTCCACATTTTTAGATATTTTCAAATATATTTTTAGGTGATTAAATTAAAAATGGTTTCACTACATCTTCCCTGTATAAAGACCTAACCATAATTCAATTTTTAATTTCTCTCATAACAAATAATTAATTATCTTCTATTTTTGAAGTTATTTTTAGGATTTATGTTTTAGTGAATTATGTCATGAATCTTATATAAAAAACCCATACATTAAAATATGGACACTTACTATTATTATATATTTTTCAAAAATACGAGACATTAAAAATAAAAAATATTTTCTTATCATGAAAATTCTATATGTTATTAAAGATGACATCTTTTTTGTTCCTAATCATCCAGAAAAATTGAGAAATCCATTATAAAGCAATGAATGGGACAAAAAAGATCAGTATGGGACGGAAAATAATTATAAATAAACCTATTATTTTATTTTAAAACCATGAGGACATAGAATATATTTAACCTTAAATACCATAAACACTGATATCAAATGATCAGTTATATACACAGGAAATCATCATTAATGCACAATGTTTTTAATAAAAACATTATAAGAAACCCTAAAGTAATAATGGATAATCCTCATGGATTCATAGAAAATAGGTATCTCATTGATTTGTTTTCTTAAAAACCTACCCTTATATCCTAAAAGTGAATAATGATTATTTAAAATTTAATATTGTTTGGTTACCTTCTGAAATCAGTTGATTTTATTGAAAACATGTTAGAAAGAATTTAAAATCCACATTGGTATCTCTGGATGTTATCTTAGTAGAAAAATTTCATTTACAATTAAGATTAAATTAATCATAAAACATAAATCTCTATAGAACATAATCATTACCTGAAGAATTACAGATCTATATTGGGCACACATATCATCATTAAATATATATTTTTCACTGAGTATAATAAGCCTTGTTTGGACCACCTCTCAGAATAAATAATGTCGAAAGGATCCAAAATCAATGAAAACCATAAAAACATCATTTAAATCATCATCATTAAAAAAATATTTTTTTAACTCATTATATAATCATTTTAAGCTATTAATATATCCCATTCTATTAAAACCAAAATTTTAAAACAAAATTCCTAGAACAAAGTGATGTTGTATTTTCCATTAAAGAAAAATGGAATATTACAATGGATTCAAAAAAAAACAAATGGTTTCTACAATGGAACCATGAACACTATATAAATTAAAATAGAACATTACAATTTCATTTTTTAGATAAAAAAATCATTTTGTATAAAAAATTCAAATTATTCCTTTTCAAAACCATTGAAATAAATTAAAATAATTTATAAAATGTCATATTTAATTAATTTATGTATATATAAATAAACCCATAAATTGTTTTATGAATATGTACAAAGTAGAAATATATTTATAAATTAAATTTTTTAAATATTTAAAAGGTTGTTTTTAATGAAAAGTGCCCCTTACCTCAAGTCTAAAAAGTCACATATATTCTTTACATTCCTCTTCTTTAGAAACGATCCTCTTTGTTACACCATAATCCTTATATGGTCTATATTATATCAACACTAACACCTTTATAATAATAGGGATTTTTGGATTTTTTTTGTCGGTCTGGTATGTTCTAGATAGCTCAGATGGTGTGAACAATTTAGAAGAGGAGGTTCCTTTTTATTAGTAAGGGGTGGTACATTCATTGTATTTTTTAAATTGTTAAATTAATATAAATTTATTCTCATATTCAAGTGTCTTTTAAAACATATAATTATAATATAGGTTGAGAATGGGTCATAATAATTTCATCAAGAAAATTATCAATTTTTATATTATGTTTCTGTTCACATCTCTATTTCCAAAACAACGTTAACCATTTTAAAAAATTTGATGATATCAATGATTATTAGTCTTAGGGGTTAATAAAGTTAATATAAATAAAAAATGACCCCTAAATGGACCATCGTTGAAATTTTTTATAGTATGTTTTACATGGATGATGATATTCTTTTTTTTAATTTAAAATCAGTTGATAAAATCGTTATTGTAAAAAAAATTACATAAATGAGGTTTTTTGAATTATTCATTTACTTTTAATGTAAATTAATCAAGATAACAATTGAATATGATAATATTAATTAAAAAATATGTAAATGTTATATATATATATGTATATAATTTATGAAATATTATAACTCACTAAGAAAAATATTATTTTAGTGTTTCTAAAATTATTTACTTATTTTTTATTTCTACTGCTTTCACAAGAACCATGTTAGTGTTCCCTAAGAACGTAATGAAATTATTTCATTACTATAAATTTTAGATAAATTAAAAATAGAAAACTATATTAGTCATGTTTGTGATAAACTTTTATATTAATTCTCTATGTATAATTATTCTCATATTTGAAATCAAAAAATATTTGATATCTTATTTATCATTTTCTATCCTTAAGAATGAACTGCGTAATAATTTTGATAAGTCACAATATATAGAAATAAAAATTAAAATTACACCCATAAAAATGATAAATAATATATATATATATATTAACCAAGATAAGAAGAGATATATTCCTTCGAAAATATTATTTATAGGATACGAAATTTTATATCTCTAATGATGTGAAACAACTATATCAACAATGAAAATAGTTTTCCTATATATCATGAAATAAAATAAAATTTAAATGTTTTGGAATATAATTTTATTATATTATTATTAATAAGTCATTTGATATGTTAAATATATTTTTATATTATATTTATTTCTTATGGTTGTCATAAAATATACAATATTTCATAAAACTTGATTTTTTTTCAATGAAAATATTTATTTAACATCTAAAAAATCTCTTAAATTCATAGTAATATAATTTTTACATAATTAATTCAAAAATGAGGCTCAATTTTTCAGATAAAAATGGTATAACTTTTAATCATTCTTTGAAATTAAACCATGTAATGCATGAATATCATATTTTGTTAGAAATAATGCTTTCTTCTTTTGTCCAAAAAATTTCCTAATATAATTATATTGAATATAACTCCATAAATTATAATTAATGAAAGTGATTTATTTTATAATTACCTGGTTATTTATATTCAATCCTTTTTATGTTTCTTCCTCACTTTTTTTAAATTTAATAAAGTGTGGATATTTATCCCTCATAACATTTTTGGGATCCCATACTGCTTCTTCAATCAATTGATTTTTGCAGAAAATATTACCTTTGAGAATAAACTTTTTCCATTACAAATATTTTTTTAAAATCATATATATGAACTTGTAGTTCTCCATATGGATATTTTTCTTCCAATAGAACAACTTGAGGTCTCAAAACATATGATTTATATTGCACATATTTTCTTGAATACAAACAATCATATATGTCATGACCATGAGATAAACTCATAGGAATGGACTGTCTGTAATGAAAATGTTAACTTTTATACAAGGTTTCATAGTGTCCAATGAATAGCATACTTAGCTTCATTTTTCTACAAAAAAACTAAACACTGTCCCAATGAGATATAATAATATAATCATGATCGCCTAGCTTAAATGTAAGATCATTCTTCTGGTTATCTGCATAACACTTTAACCTATATTGATCTATCCACATAGGTTATTGAACCAACATAAATTGAATAAGTATTTTTTATACCATTGATTTCCCTGAAAAATATCATCCCTCGAATTCATCCCAAAAATTATGAGTCCAACACCAATTTCATTATAATTCCATGAAAGAGTCCATCTATACACTATAATGGAAAGTATTATTTTATAAAATTAAACTAATGAAAAATTTTGATGCTAAATTCCTCCACAATACTTAGAATAATATCAAATCCTATATCCTATGGTTTGAATCATAAACATAAACTATCCATCAATTTGAGGATGAAATGTTTCACTGAAAGTTAATTTAATACACAATGATTTTTAAAGGACATTACATAAATTAGAAGTACATATAGTATCATGAGGATATAAAAATAAAGTGGGACTACATAGAACAGTACTATCTATTTAATTTAATTTTTAAAAATATAATCTAAATTTGTAACATATTTAGTGGTTACTAAGGTTGTAGATTTTGTTAGACAATAAAAAGTACCCAAATAACATTTTAATCATGATAATTATTTTTCCAACACCACTATTAAATGCATGGATATATTCGCCAATTTCTATTTTGGAACTCAAAAAATAAGAATCATTCCATTAAGTTATCTTCATTATGAATTAACTTGTTAAGAAGTCTGAAATTTCATTATAAATATAAAAAAAATTCCAACCCACTTATAATATAACAAATAGACTCAATGCATCTTATTGATTCTAGAATGATTTATAAATCAATAACTATGATCATCACTCAAATCTTATCTCTTAAACTATGAATCAAGTAACCAAAAAATAGTTTTAAAAATTTAATATCATTATCTTCATCAATATTAAAATGTAGAAAATCAACATTATTAACATATTTTACCCTTTATTATATAAAATCACCCTACTTAAGGTCTTGATTAATTCATTCTGTTAGAGTTGATTATCTTAAATCCTAATAAATAAGGGATTTTCCTACGCTTATAATTTCTCGTCAAATATTACTTAAATAAATGACGAAAGAATTATGTTCCAAAGAAAATATGGTAAATGTAATATAGTATTTCCATCTCAAGCAATAGTCTACTATGTTTTATTTTCATGGATAGAAATGAATCATCCATTCATAATCCATAATGAGTCCCCAATATCTTCTCTATCATTTGTTGAAATCTTTCATAGTGAATATAAACCTAAAAAGTTTATGATAAATATATATTTAAACTTTACTCAATATCAATTATGCCTCCAAATATTTTATTCGCAAAATTGTTAGTTAATTTCATATTATTCATGGGATAATTTAAATCATGAGGCTTCACCTAATATAAATAATAAGTAATTAACTTATGATTTATCATCAGAACAAAACAAGTCCTTTTAATGAATAATCTATAAAGATTAAAAATTATTCATTTATATAGGGTAGGTACAAAACTATAGAATGTAGAAATCATTTTTTTAGTTTTAGGAATAAAACATCATTCAAATATTTCCTAATGAATTTAACTTATTTTGAGTAAAACTTGTTATGGGTTGGGTAACTAAGAATAGTTTTCAGAAAACCAATAATATTAAATAGATAATTGAAGTAAAATAAAAATAACTATGATATATTTTGGCATTTTCCATTCTTAAAAAACATATGTTTCAGTATGGACAAATATAATTCCATATTTAAAAAAAATGTGTTTATAGAAAAACAATTTGTTGAAAAAAAAATTCATCCATAAAATATTTTCCTTATAACTTTTTTTCAATGATTGTTTAAAAAATACTCAATATGTGTTCTTAATGATCCTCGTGAATTTTTTAGTATAATAATATATCATCAAAAAAACAGCCACAAACTTATCCATGGAATTATATAAAAATATATCTATAAGGTCCAAAAATAATGTTGGAGCATTTTTCTACCAAAAGGGAATATCCAAAAACTCATAATTCCCATGACTAGAATGGAACGATTTATTAGTGGTGTCATCATACATAACCATAAACTAGTGTTGATTAGACATGATATCAACCTTTTAATAAAATGAACTTCGTAGAGATGAAAAAAACGCATGATAATGAGATTACATGTACTTATTCTTAATAGTGATGTTATTTAATTCTCTAAAATCAATGAAAAGATTCATTAAACCATCATTCTTTTTAATAAACCAAAAAGTCTCACTCCATGGTAATGTTCTAAGATGAATGAAACCTTTTTCAAGAAACTCATGTAACTAGTTTTTTTATTCTGAGAAGTTTTACTCATGCAATTTTATAGGGTGTTTGGAAATTATATTATAAATGAGAAATAATTAAAAAATGAACTCAATCCCCTGGTCATGAATAAAACTAGTAAAATATTTAGGAAAACGTAAAATTATTATTTTACAACCAACGCATCATTAAACTGAACAATTTCATTCTTTTTGACAACATGAGAAAGATTACGTACATTTACCACTTTAACATTTTCTTATATTCATGATACATTATCAATGGTATGAATTGATTAATATATATAAATAGAAACTACTTTAAAAAATTTACTTCATTTGTTCCCTAATCTCCTTAGTATAATAAACTAAAAGGCTATCTAAATAGATAATTACATAAAACTATACAAGGTGAAAAATAAAATGGATAAAATTTAAATCCTTTCTATAGACAACAACATCGGGATTCTTACAATTTATTTCTCACACAATACATACCCTGTGTGATTTTAGAAAATGTATTTTCTTTATTTTATGAGAAAAAATATCCAATTTATCATTAAATTTATTTGAAATCAAAGAGTGTGAAAAATAAAATCAAAATGGCATTGGAAGAATTATAATAAAAATTTAATCAACCTAACACTACCTTATTTAATGGTCTAATTACTATTGAAGTATTCAATATGGATTTAGAAATACCTTTATAGTCATGTTATTGATGATTTCTATCATTAATACCAATATTTATAATTTTACTCATATAATGACCAATCAAATCACAGAAAAGTCATCTTATTGTTAGATTTTTATTTTTTTTTCTAATCATTTTATTTATGAAACACGACACATGTACAAAAATTACACATCAAAAACAATAATCATAATATATAATACATTGTAAAAGGTTATTTTTACCACACATACCACAATATAGGGACAATATTTTATTACATTTTTATTTTTTATTGATGTTAACCCAATACATAGCATCTAGAATCTTTACTCAATTTTTTCATGTAATACATGATAATCAGTAAATAAAATTTCAACATTATCAATATATAAAAATGTTTCTCATATCTTTTCAATTCAAGGGTATCCAATACCCTTCAATATCATTCATTCAATTTGGTTTAAAAATGATTCATTTTATTATCATTGTTTTTTTAAATATGATATGCATTTTTTACCCATCAGGGGAAATTTTCTTCATTCACAAAAACTATAACTTAATACTTTTTCTTTTATTAAATTAATTAATTCTCCATTGTATGTCATACCGTATTAGAAAAATATTTCTCATTGTAATGATTCTATTGTATTTCTGATTACCTGGTGTCAATATATTCTAATACTAAATGATTATTAACCATTGGCCACTATTGATCAACTTCACCTTCTATATGGTAAATAGAAAGAGTTGAAATTGAATATTCAATGAATTCATGAGTTCAGATATATTTTTGATAGGATTAATCGACCCCTTAGCTACCACCGAGTTAGAAGATCCACTGAATTCTGGAAGGTTCTATCTCATATAATCCTCCACTAGAGACATGTTCCTCTGTGTTGGATTTGGATTCTCACATGAATGAATGCCAAAACAGTTTATAACATGCATGAACTGATCTATCACAACAAAAAAACTACTCATTTACAATTCCAACCACTACTAGTAACTAATTTGGATGGATATTGTCAGCGTGGTTTTTTCATAATTCAGCTAACCTATTTCTTCTATAGAAACCCATTCTGAACAGCCATAGTTTAAATATAGCAACATTTTAACAGTTCATAAACAAAAATTATGATCTCTTAAGGTTATTTTCTTCCATTATCTTAAAATCTAATATTACCTATACAATTTCCTTAATAATAAAAATAATGACCCAACCATTATTTAGAACATAATTTTATTCCTACACACATGTTCATATTCATTTTTATTTATGATATTTTATGGTTTATTGTTTTATAGAATTTTTTGATAAGAAATATATAATATACCATTTCATAACATGTAGGACACCGCCTCTTAGTATCCATTTTTTCAATAACATAATGCTTTAATAATAAAACACATCATCGTTTCATAAATAATGTTTATGATTCTCAGCATGACATCATATTTTTTCATACTCATCTCACTATAGGAAAATTAAATATTCCCAAACTTATATTTGAAAATGTACATGGGTCCATTACAAATATCTATTTTTGATACTATTTGTGAGTATAAATCCTATCTATTGTAAATTCTCTTGGCATGAATGATGCCCATATCGTAGGAATAATTATTTGTGGAAAAAGTGATTCCACATCTGAAATTATTCATTATATGTCTTATATATTTATTAATGCATGGTTAATTCAAAATAGTTCTTGCTTGAAATATTTTTTATTTTCAATGGGGTCAAAGGAAAATAACATTTCATTTGTTATTGTACCATTATGAAAAAGGTATGGAAAATTTTATTTATGATAGTCCTCATTAGAAATAGTTTTATATCATAACCATATTTATTTGTGGTCCGTGATATTTGAGATGGAGTAAATTTCAAATATATGTTTCTTTGATGGAAATTAAATAAATAACTCTACACCTCAAGTAATATAATCTATATATGTGACATATCGCTGAATTCTATAGCACTCGTCCTTTACTCTCTTTCTTCAAATCATCTTCTTCCTAATTTTCTATTTTTCAAACTATTTTCTTTATTTTCTAGCTATTTTACGCTATCATCGACCCAATGTTATTCTAATTATTTTAGTGAATTACTTTTGGGTTACATAATTTTATATTTTTAACGGTTAATTAATAAATTTATTTTATATAAGTAGTTATTTGAAATAACTAATTATAATTCATTGTGATTAATATTAAATATATATAAATGATAAATAAAATGTTTAAATTTATTGATAATTATAAATTTAATTACTGATAACTAATAAAAAATTAAAATATTTCGCATAAATTATTAACAAATTGTTATAATTTACAAAAAATAATGCTAAATAGAAAAAATATTTAATTTTAACAAAATAGTATTAATTTGAATAAATTAGTTTTAATTATAAATAATAACTTGTGATTAAAAAATATATAAATAGTTATTGGTAATTAGAAATAATTTTAATTATTTAGAATAAAATTTGATATTTATAAAAAATTATATGTAATTAAATATAATTGGTCTTAATTTGAAATAATTAGTGATTGATATAGTTAATTATTATAAATACAAAAAAATTAAAAAATTGTGAAAATAATAAAAAATTGCTATAAGTAGTTGTAATTAATAATGATTAGAAATAATTAATGAGAATTAGTACATATTTACATTAATTTGAAATAATTAATAGTTATTAGTATAAGGTAGCTTTAATTTTTGGCAACTAGAAACAATTTGGGATTTTTTTTAAATTAGTGGTGATAAGTAAAAATTATCAGTAATTAGTAAATATATGTACTAACTTATAAAAAATCACGCTAATTAGAAAATTAAGTGATAAAAAGTAAAAATTAGTGGTCACTAGTAAAAATTCACAGTAAATAGTAAAACATAACAGTAACTAGAGGTAATTAGTAAAAATTAGATATAATTTGTAAAATATAGTTGTAAATAGTATTAAATAGAAGTAATTTAGAAAAAAAAGTGCGGTCTTGAAAAAAATATCCCTTACAAGCGGTGATTATTAAAAAATCTTTTAATAAGTAAATAATCAAGATAAATATTAATTAGAAGTGGTAAAAAACAAAAAATAGTAGTAAATTTTATAAAATATTTTTAATGTGTAATAATTAGTGGTAATTAATAAAAATTTCCTTTACTTTGTACTAATAAGATGTAACTAGTAAAAATTAGTCATATTTTGAAAAAAATTATCATTAATAATCAGTCATATATAAAAATTAGTGGTAATTAGCAGTAATTAATAATCTCTAGAGGTAAGTGCTATTAAAAATTAAAAATTATGATTAATTAGATGTAATTTTTTAAATTTAGTTGTAAGGAGATTAAATTAGTAAAAACATTAGTAAAAATTAACCATATTTATCCTTAATTATATAAAATTATCCACAATTAATAATAAAAGTTCAAAAAATGGTTTTGAGGGGTGTAGAGAGCCATGGGAATGAAGGCAATAATAGGGTAAAAGAATTCTGATGTCCCTGAGTTCAAAACAATTTGATGACAGATATTCAAGGGTAAACCTATGAGTGATTCAAGTAAAAATATATGCGTGAGATAAAATTTCCATTTTAACTAGGTTCTTCCCTTTTTTGGTTCAATCTCTATTCATGAGAAAAATATATGTTATTGATAATAATAATATAAATGCACAATTATTAGTATAAAAGATTTTATTTTAATGAATTATTGAACTAAAAAGGGATATAATAAACTAATAGTTTCATCATTATATATTACATCAACTTATTCTGCAATCACTCTTTGGTTTATCCATGAATATCTAATCTTCAAAATATCTGAACCCAAGGGCGCTGAAAATTATTTCCCTATATTGTCACCTTAATACCCTCCACTCTCTACATTAATCGAGGGATGCATACTGGGAATGGGATGCATGTGATTATAAATTGTTTTAAATAAAGTTTCATTATGTTTAAACTGATCAGATGATAGGAATTAATAAGTAAAAATTTGTGTTTATTGATGATTTAATCTCCTCAATATTGTCTAAGAAAATGGGTAGTGTAATTATTTCACTCAATTGTCGCCATCATCTCCTCAACTCTATGATTCTCTCATGCCCATTAGTCTGACATTTATTTAACATAATTGTACTTAATCATAACTAGAAATTATTAGTGGTAATTATAAAAAATAGCATCAATTATACAGATTTGGAAATATTTACACATATATAGAATTTTTTTATTTTCTAATTTTCTGGATCATGTTAACATTATATAGAATTAGCATAATAAGTATTTTTATTTAAAATTTTTTGAGAAAAAATTGAAAAATTATGTAGTGAACAATGTTTTTACTATTTTTTTTTGCATCAATATTGTAAACCTATTTCCAGATAAGATACTAATAATTTGGTTCCTGATTTATCATAGATACAAAATTTCCTACACGTGGTTTCTGGTCTATATTTTCAATAAATATAAATTTTGAATGTTATTGTTTTTCTCTAGAGTTAGAAACATATAAAATTTTTTAGTTTATGAAGTCTATTAAGGATGTATTCTTTCCTAGTTTTAATATAAGAAAATTTAAAGAGGTTAAAATATTTGTAGATATTAAATAACATTATGGAATGTAAAATATTATTTCAATCAACTAATATCATTGGATTTATCACTATCACCTGATGGAAATTTTCTCCATTAAAATTTTTAAGAGTGTTAGAGGCCAGTTCATAATTTGGGTCTTGGTGATATGAATATGCATGCAGGTCCAAATGATTTCATCCTATATTATTTGTGAAAATGAGAAAATAATTATACATCCTACATGACTCCAATCTAGGTATAATGTGGAAAAATATGGGAATATTGGAATTTATCCCATTAAATAGATGAGATATTTCTGGATTACGCACAGATTTATTCGTTTATATATTATTTAGAACACGTCATCATTTATGTCCTGGTAAAAATCAAATATTTTAGCCACTAAAATATTAAATCATCCTTATGATGGTGATTCATGGAATCATTTTTAATAGGTAATTCCATCTTTTGTTTTAGAAAAACATAACATGTGATTAGGCCTTTCTACTATTGGTTTATATCCATCGGGTTCTTACAGTTGCCAATATTATTGTTGTCATGACTTTTAACTCTATAAATCATAATTAAATGGATTTTTTTCAATGAACCATATAGATTTTTGAAATTAATAATTATAGGAAATAAAAGTTTAATATTAAGGGTTAATTAAATATACTAATTATTAAGATGGATTCATTATAGAATAATTTTATCAGTACATACGATGTTTTTTTGAAATAGAATTTCAAAATCAATGTTTAATTAATGTTGACAATTAGTTACATCCCTAAATATGGAATGTTATCTGGATATAGTAAAAATTTACCAAAATCATGTTCATACTGAATAACTATATTAAATAATTTATTATTTTAAATAGAACAAAATATATTTTTTGACTTTCATTAAATATTTATTCATACTGGACATCCTTTATAAAGTAATATAGATCATTTCATAAAAGTCTTAATTTAATGTTATGTACCATTATTACTGGTCATAGGTATTGATTTGAAATGAAATGTCTCTTCATCACCTCCCATTTCTATTAGATTGACTATAAACCAAAAAGAAATATTATCTTCAAGAATGATCACAATTATATAAAATAATTTTTTTTGGGATCATACATATTGGAATTTCATTTGATTATAGCATGTTGGATGTCATGCATATTGAGAAGAATTTTTTTGATAATTTATATTATATAGTTTTGTAATCACCTGGTAAGACTGAATATAATGTAATAGAATAACAAGATATTTCCCATATTTATATAAAACTGGAAAATGAGTTGTTTTAAAAACAATTTTGATAATTAATGTTATAAAGTTTTAGAAACTCCTATTAAGACTAAAGATAATGTAAACGAACAACTAGATTTTTCACAAATTTATAGGAAACTGGAAGAATATTGTTTTTCAAAATGACATATCATAAATATTAAAGAAGAAAAAATTGCATTATATAGTTTCCAAAGAAAAAGTTTTATCAATTTTTTATTGTATTACATATTTGAGTCTATCATATGTTTATGATAAATTTTTCTACATATATTATAAATAGTAATATTGTAGAATTAAAAAGCCATGACTAATATTTTATAATGGAAAAACGCCTATCTATTGGATTGAATGGTTTGATGAATTCATTGAATTTGGATTCACATAAAAATTTACTATATTTTTCTAAAAATTTTATGTGGGGAAAAATTTAAATGATGCCCCTATTATACTGCATAAATAATTTGATCAAATTTAA
Organism: Viscum album; assembly: GCA_963277665.1. Taxonomy (NCBI): domain Eukaryota; kingdom Viridiplantae; phylum Streptophyta; class Magnoliopsida; order Santalales; family Viscaceae; genus Viscum; species Viscum album. The sequence goes on along the minus strand of OY728138.1, from coordinate 1,016,702,324 downwards.
CATAAAATATAAAAAAATATGCTTTATATGATTCAATAAAACCTTTAATTTTTATTTTTTAATTGAATAAAAATGAGAAGGGGTGATAAAATTGTTATTGATGTACCCATTAGATATATTCATTTAAACATTTAATAAATGACATGTAAAAAACCATCTTCTAGAGGGCCAATTGCATAGGGATATTTCCATCAGGTAATTTCTTTTTTATTCTACCATTTTTTACAAACAGAATAACATTCAAAACAATGATGAATGGGATATTATTATTGAAATGATGGATATTCAGTGAAAATTAAATAATTATTTTTTAATAAACATGGACGTGGACATTATTGAGTTCATCAGTGATGAATTTTAGATTATGAACATCAAATAGATTTTAGATAGGTTCTACTAATCTAGAAAGAATGTAAATGATTTTTATAGTGACTGCTACTATAAACCAATAATTGTTATTTTTAAATATAATGTAATTTTTTTTTATTTTTATATTATAAAATTATAATTTCAAGAAATAATTTCAACAAATTACACCAGTTACATGTGAAGAATACATAAAAAATATTTTTTCTCACTACTGTAAAATTCCATAAAAGTAAATTATTTTTGGTAAAACATATGAAATTAATTTATTATTTGTTATATTACTAATTATTTTTTAATAAAATACCATGTTACACAATATTTAGTTAAAATTAATAATTAATGGATTATGTTTAGATTCCCACCATCCATGATGGTTATGTATTATAATTTATATATGGTGAATGATTTTTGATTTCATACAGATGTTTATGGTGAATAAAAACAATTAAAAATGGTGTTTTATTGAGCATATATCTCAATAAAGAGAGTGAAATTGACTTTTATCAAATGATGGATTAAATAATTGGGTTGTTTTGTCAGGAATAAAGTTGTGTAATGGTGTTTAAATAACATTGTTTTGTTAATTATATAGTATTTCTATCTGATCCATGATATCAAATCATTGACATTAAATACAAAATCTTTTTTTTAGAAAATTTTCAAATTTTATTGTCTCATCAAGAACAAAAAATTTATTATGAAAATAATTGTGAGTCTTCAAGAGACTTAATTAATTAGTAGAGCATAATAAAATTAAAATCTCATGAATGTTTGTTTATATATAGTGTGTTTTGTACTATTAATGTGCATAGAATTGAAATTTTTCAAGAAATCGCTCCGAAAACATATTATTTACATAGATACATGGATATCAATGATGAGAGACCACAATTATTTGTCAATGGTGAAAATCATTTAGATTATATATAAAATAAATTAGAAATTATAACATATGATGAAGCTGAATATACAATAGAAATTGATGGTGCTAAGTATAAATATGATGATATTAACACCATCGTATATGAAGATGATGAAGAAGATAAATAATAAAACAATTTCATGTTTTTTATAGTCATAATTATTATATATAAACCTCTTTCTCAGTTGTTTATGTTCCTATTTCTTTTCATGTTTTAATTGTATGATGTTGATTTAGCATATTTATTATATACCCTCAAGGGGTTATATTTCTTGGTGATGATCCTGATGCATCATCATCTAGACCTCAGGATTCATAGCAGTTCTTTTTTTAATCAAAGTGGTCCTAGTGATGAGATATTGATGATAATTGACACGATTCTTATGATACATCTTCATATTTATTACAATCCATACATAAAGTGGAATAGTTAGTTGTGTATTTTAGTTTTTTTCATTAATTATCATTATTATTTATTTATTTATTTATTTTCTAATTCTGTGATTATTTTTATCTGTTTTCCCATAATTTTTCCCACATATTTTTTTGAGTCCTCTTCTGTTGATTTATTTATCTAGATCATGGGTAACATGGTATCATATTATAATGGATATTAGGAACCACGTGATTGATAATTGGTTGCTAGGTAAATAAATAATATTTATTTTAGAATTTATTTAATTATTACCTTTATATTATTAAATATGTTTTGGTTTTATGGTATCCCATCGATTATAGCACGATAATCACTATATTAGTGTCCTGGGATGTCGTAATATATAAATATTGTAGATAGTGTTTGCACAATCTATAGAAGAGATATATGAAGAATGTTGAGCCACAATTTTGTATATGTCTTTCAATATATGTAAAACTGATTAAATATCATCATGGGAATGGGATTGATTCTTCTCATAATATATAAGTGATAGTTTTCCAATGATTCCAATATTAGGAATATATATTTGAGTGATTTTTTTGGTCATACATATATCTAGTAGTCATGCATTCAATACTCATCGATGATATATAATATGTAATTTTATTAAAAACATATATCACATTAAATTTAAATTGATTATTATATATTAATATTGGTATTTAAGAATTATAATATTAATGAATTTGATGTTTATAAGAGTAAATACCCTACTCCTCTGACTAGAGTGATTACTAGTGGTCAATAGTGTAAAATTTTGGTCAGTATAATTTTTTGGGTCTTAAAATTAACTAAAAATAGATTTTAACAATTTTAATATAAAATTGAATTTTATAGAACCATATGAGTCATCAAATTCTCACACAAATAATGGGAGACTAGTTGAGACTAAGGGTTAGGCAACCAGTGCATAAATATTTGATGATGTACCATGGATAGAGGTGACTCAGTATGATTTCAAGAATGGTTGTGCTGTTGGTTTCTGAAATTGATTGACACTGAGAAGTTATTATTGTATTCATGTATGGTAATTTATAGCTTAATTGAATCTCAAAATGTTTCAAAAAAACTGTATATAGATTTTGATGAGATGATTCAAGCTTAGAATGAGGTTATATAGACCATGTTTAGGGATAATGAAGTGCAACTTCAACATTAGAATCAGTAGTAGGAGCATCTTTGATGGATGGAGAAACAGCCAAAACAGATGATGGAGTACTTGTGACAACTATTATAGGTTATAAGGACTGATTCCCCTACACCGCATCATAAATATGATCCTCCTCCACCATAGTGATTAATGTATTTTGCTGACACAATTTTTATTATATTCTTTGAAATAACATATTATATAAAATATTTTTATAAATTTAGAAGACAAAATTTTTATATATATTATATTTTAAAATTAATTTAGTTATTTATATTTTTTCATATTTATATATATTTTTAATTTTTTAATTGTTTATCCTTTAAACATATTAAATTTTAATATTTTTTATACTATTTTTGATAGATTTTATATTTCATTTATAGATAATTATTTTTTTCGAATAAAAAATATTTCAAAATGGTTAGCCGAAAAATTCTAGTGAATCCTTTTTTGATAGATGAATTTACACATTGGATTTTTTTTATGACAAACCCCCTTAAAAATGGCTGTTACGATACATTTTTCATCTATATGCTATTTGTGATGGGATCCCATAAAAATTAAACCCTCATAAATAATTCATTTTCCAATAGTGTCCATAAACTAGTGAATTCTTTTTTGATATCTTTGGATTAACACAATCATCTTAGTAAGGTAAATAAAAAACAATAAATAATCTATTTTTTCAAATTAAAACTATTACATCATAAAAGCGAGTTTTATATTAACATAATAAAACATGATATAAAATAATCACATACCAACAAAATCAAATTCAATGAACCAAAAAACTATCTATAAGATAATATAAATGTAAAATAATAATCATGAAGATTTCATAAAAAGCATGAGAACATAAAGATTTTTTTATTTAAAATATTCATTTTTACAATAAAATTCCATAACACTGTAAAATAGAACAAAAATATCCGACCTTTTGAAATCAAATTATTTCCATGAAAACTAATTAACAAGAAATGGAATGTTATGTTGGTGCATTAGAAGATAATATTTATAGAACATTGAAAAGAAACTATATAGTAAGAAAATTCATTATGTCTGACTTCTAAAATAATTCTCTAAAGAACAAAATAAATACCTAATTCACTAGAGATCTGCATGAGTCTTACCCAAAATCATAAAATATATTAATAACACTCGTCAGTATAATCAACGTATAAAGAACATAATATTAATGATACACATATAAAATATAATTTTTATCACTATGTTCATTTAAATAATCATTTGAGACAATAACAAAAACATTTTTGGATATTAATATATACATTTCCTTTATGTCCAAATATTCAAATATAATATACCCAGAAAAAATGGATGGATGTAAATCCATTAAAGAAAACATGAAATATTTTATGGGAATAATGAATCATCAAATAATGGTTATATTAGTGAAAAATTTCATTGATTTAGAATAAATTAAAACCGAAAATTCATTTTACCCATTATAAATAATTTCATCACATACAATATAATATATGTAAAAATTTTACTTCTGAAAAAACATGAATGAAAGAAAAAAGATGCATAAAATTTCCTTTTCAATTAATTTATGTCCATATAATTACATCCATTAAAATTCAAATTATATATACTTTTTGAAAAATATGTATCCATCAAAATCATAAAGACATATAAAGAATAGTTTTTAAGGGATGGTTCCCCTGAACTCATGATCGACTCATCATGTTCTTTCATTATCTACCTCTTATTCAGAAAACCTCTATTACTTTAGGCCATATATCCTAATGGATTTTATTATTCCCAATATATGTATCAATAACAAGGGTATAGAATTTTTTACGGTCTTGTATGATATATAATATTGAAATGTTTTGAGGAAGAGTGGAGAAGATGTGCCCATTTAAAAGTAAGGGGTGGATAATTCTACATATTTATTAATGTACTAAATAAATATAAATTAATTTTCGTCCAAATGTGGGTAAAATTTGATATAATTATAATATATTATGTGTATTGGTTGAAAATATATCATACAATAAAATATATAAATTTTTTATTATGTTTTTACACTTATCTATTTGTTATAACCATCGTTAACAATTTTGATAATTACAGAGATATCAATGTATTTTAATAATTTGTGTTAAATAATCATAATATAGAAAGAAAAATGACACATATATTGATCGTCAGTGTTATTCAGATCATATTACTTTAAAATGAATACATTTAGAGTTTCTAAGAAGTTTAAATCATTTAAAAATATATTATTTATTATAAAATATCAATAATCGCGATTTTTTAACTATTCATTTTATTTTACCTTAAAGTAATAAAAATAATAATGAAATTAATGTTTCTTCTGATTGCATATGCTCTGTGTGGGTTTCATGTGTATATTGAATGAAACTGTGTCTTTAAAAAATAAAAATTAAAAAACAATTATTTAAATAAATTTATTATGTTAAATAAAAACATTTTATATTTAATATATATGAATTTTTAATAATATATATTAAATTAAAATATACTTATTATGTTGGCTTGAATTTTTATTCTTTGGGAATGCATTGCATAATAATGTGGACTAGTCATTTATTATATTAATAAAATTCATATATATCAATAAAAATCATCAATAGTAATTCATATTTATTAAAAAGTTATAAAATACTTCTATACACTCCAATATCATCTTTAGGATTCCAAATTTTACTTTTCTAGTGCTTCCCAAGTACATTATAAATAATGAGATTTATTTTCATATTTATCCGGAAATAAATTGTAATATATATATATGTGTGTGTTTGTGTGTGTGTGTATTTATTGTGAATTATTTATTAAGATATATGTAGTATTTTATCATAAACGATTCATGTTATAAGTTAAATATACTTTAATGTCATATTTATATCTTTGATATATCATAATAGATCCAATATTTCATAAAACTGTATTCTTCACTATTCATTGAAAATTATATCATTTCAAAAAAATGTGAAAAATTATTCAGGTGATATTTTTTTCCTGATTAATCTAAAAATTAAAATCATCTCATTAAATTAGAATTAAATGATTTTTAAATTATTTTTAAAAAAAATAATATAACGCTGTAAAATCCAATTTACTTGGAAATAATGATTTTTTACTAAAATATTCCCTAATATTCTTATAATCTATATAACTCTTTGAAAAATAATTAATTAAAATTACCTATGTTAACATTGCATTGCTTGTTATTCCACACCTTCAAGTATTTTCATCATAGAAAGTATAACTCAATAAAAGATGTTATGGTATTACTCTCAAATCAGATTCTCATAATCTAATGTGCTTTCCAAAAAATATTTATTCAAGAAAAATATTATAATCAACATAATTAAGAACTCGTATAAAATCCTATATTTTCAATAAATTATTGAAATATGGAACCCAATAAATGGGTTGTAATTATAGTGTTTCAAACCATCACTATATATAATATGTGATAGAATGTTTACATATTTCCTCAGTGGGGACATATGGAATACATAAAGCCCTTGGTCAATGTAAAAGGTAATGACTAATGATATGTCACATCATCTTCCACATTTACAATTTATAATTACATAATTATTATATTACATAATTTCTCTTATGAAAAATAATAAACAATTAGATAAGGAGTAATACCTTTAGTAACATAAGGCTACCCTCTTCAAACACTATATTATTTTATCTTCTATTCATTATGTAATTATGATAGCTCAGGGTTTCCCTCATATGCTGTTAAATTATTAATATGTTCATTAATTCTTTCCAAATAAACTCAATCACAAAATGAATAAATTACAAAAATCTAATCAACATGCAGGGTGGACTATTTAGTATACCACACAATTCCATCAATGTTTTGTTGTTTTTATAGACTGGTATTTTTTATTTGATATACCTCTTAAGGGTTTGTGATCGGTACAACTCTTTCCAAAATCCCTCATGTAAGATCATTATATATCATCAGCAACCAAATTTCCCATTCTATCTATATTTATTTTAGGGGTGGGATGTCAAAATAAAACCAAATTGCTTCCCAAATTCCTATTATAATATAAATAAAAATTGCGATATGAATTGAGTTTCATTTTCGAAGGGTGTTATAATTTTAGAGGAGTTTAAAATGATTCTCTCATAATACCCCTACTTTCTAATGAAACATTAGTTATGAAATTCCATCTTGGGTAGATCTATAGTCATTTTACCCCAATATTCTTTCCTATGAAATGAAATTCCATAAGAAATGAATATCCTGAATAGTGAAAATTCACTTCAATATATTTTTTAAATTTTAGAATATATTGGAATTGAATGAAAACATTTATATTCTTATAATGTTCATCATCTATCTAATAAAAAATATGGATTTAATAAATTGATATAAAAAAACTGGTCTATTAATAACTATACTCTCTGGTTTAAGATTTTATTTAACACATGAGTGTTTTTTGTGACACCACATACTATAGCTCATATTGACCATATGATCACAAAAATACCATCCTTAGGAAGTATTCACCATGTATCTAAATCGATTGATATCAACGCCTGATATTGATCATTGATTGACAATTTTCACCTTTTAGATGATTATAGAGGTTAAAAATAATTAGGATTTTTTTCTTTTAATTGGATTCCCTCTAATTTTTTATTTTCATAGTCAATTAAAATCCTCATACCCACTTCCATATTTATAGTGAACAATACATTTTGACCTCTTGGGATATGCATGATGTGATGGAAATTTTTAAAAGAATTACCACTAACAAGACATTCATCTACATAATGTTTTCAATAGAAATATGATATACTACCTACACAATCAGTGTAATTAAAAGGAAAAAATTAATATTTAATAGATAGCTCAAGGTGGGGGAACCCAAGAATATCCTTTTAAAATCAACCAGATATTATACTAAATTATCTATCTACTCCTCTATTTCATTCTAAGTGAAAAGAATTATTTATCCAAATTTTTATTAAAGAGATTAATTTTTCTATGGATTTGAAATTTTAGTATTACATGATGGAAACAATAAATAATGAAGGTGTATCATGTCCCATTATTTTAATGAAATGTCAAATTTTAGTGAAATAAATCTATCTATTTCTAGAATATGGATAACTTGTGTAATCAAAGAAATAACATACTGGGGAATTATATCTATTACGGTGTGATATTTATAAAACAATTAAATTAAATGTGTAATTTCATATTGATATAACATGTTAATAAGGAAATTATAAACACCAATCAGAGTCTCCACTATAGGATCTCCATGGTGTAAATTTACTATAATCTCTACAAAAAAATTATCTTTCATTAAATGAATGGATAATGATAGTTTCTATGAGTAATTGTTCAAAATTATTATATATTAAAATGATAACTAAATATATATCATAATATGGACGATCAAATACCATTATATAATATATCTGACCTCATCCAGGTCTTATAACATTTTGTGCTTGACATGGTAATTATAGGTGTGGTGGGGTGTAATTTGATCATATAACCATTCATTATAATCATTTCCTACACCAAAAATGCATATATGACGCCTATGTTTGGAATTAATACACATTAAACCTAATGTACACCCCTAATCCATACACCACCTTTATTCATAACTACAGTTCTTATTGCATCCCAGAAAATCCTTGGTTTCCTTCCTAGTGGGGAAAACATAGTCCAAATATACATTTCCACTATAAGAATATTATACGTTGTCTCTATTTTTTTAATACCCCATGTAAATCCATTATTATATTGATTCCCATGACAATTAATAAAAATGTTACAATCTATAAATATTATACCTCACACACTATCATTGGTTTATTGCTGATGGTGACATTACCTCGGGAAATCATGAAGCTTCTCTATTATTTGAATTTCAATGAAATAGAGTACTCTCAATCAATAAGGTATACTCCAAAAATCTGGTATAGTTTTGGATAAAAAATGTAATTTTCCCATAAATATTCTCACTCTAAATGTCTCTTGATAAATACCTAGATTAATGAAATATTTTTCAATAATGTATTGAGAGTGCCGCAAGATATCCATTAACCTGAATGAATTATAAGACACTGCCTTTTCTTGAATTTAAAATATAATAAATTAAAATAATCATTATCATCACTATATAGTACCCCTCCCTAAAGAAAGGTCTTAAAACACTAACTAGGTTTTTCTAGCCTCATCATGAGTTTGAGTGATCAGTGCCCATTAAAAGGGAAATGAATTCAGCCAACACATTGTTGGCTGAGGATTGTGCTGGGAAGAAAACCATGGAGGTCCATGGGGATTAAAATCAGAAATTAAATTCAATCCAAGAGTAATATACTTCATTTTAAATATTTAAAATCTGTCAAGATAATCTCTGGATAACTGGTGGTGGTATATTTTATCAAATATTTTGTAATAGAATTAGTTTTTATTGGTACATATTCTAATTAGTCATCATTAATCTGATTATTGACTAGTTGTTAAGGAACTATTATAGTATTAATATTACCACACCATTTAATCTAATTAGGCTATTTATCTTCTTGAATCCTTGATTTAAAAAGATGAATCCATGGGTTTTAAGAAATAATTGGGTGATTTAACATAATATGGACATGGATAGGAAACAAAACTAAAAGGGTATATGATTACTATTCAATCTTGATCTACAAATTAATTAGTTTTTAATGAATTTGAATATTATTAAATTCATAATGAAAGGATACGTAAAGAAACAATACAAATTAAAGGATCCCTTTATCTATAAATAGAATGTGATTCCCCTAAGCTTCATTTACCAAATTGAATTCCAATAAATCCCGATAAGACTAATAACTCGAATACCCATACCTTGGACTTTGACCAATAAAATTCAATTTTCACATGACCCTCCCCATTTATAACCAATAGTACCCTCTTTTTCATATATGTAACTCTAATTTTATTCTTTTTATGCAATTAATGTATATGGGTAAATTTTGGTGATGTTTTAGACATTCGAGAATTTTTAGGGGACTTTCTATAGGTTTATAGCTGGTTCACAGTTTGTAGAAACTATGAAACACTTGCAGGAAACCATGCATAGTGTGTCTAGGGATAAAGGGAAAAGGCACAGGTGGCACACTATTTATCCAAACCATGATGAATCAAAACAGAAAATGTTCAACTTGAGATAGTATATTGCACGAATGGAACACAGTTTGGAAACAGTGCAATTCAACCATATGAAACTCACCCTTGAAGTACTGGATAATGCATGGTTAGAACCCGATTTTCTTAAACATATGCTTAACCACGAATGGGAGAAAAGTGAGATCCTAAAATGGTGAATCTCACATGTAATACCCTCTAACTACCCTTTTTTTCCTTCTATGTGGCCATAAATCAATATTTTATCTTCCCAAAGTTCTAGGAAGGTTCTCTAAACGATCTATAGATGAATAAAAGGATTTGATTGGTTATTTTAAGCCAGATTCTTTTAGTATGTGATCATTATTAATCGTTCTTGTTAGTTTTTGTTATATCTTTTTCACCCTTTATCTCGGATTCCTAAATCTTTGTCTGTTATAGTTATATCAATGTTATTTTATAGAAAATATGTTTATATTTGGATTTTTTTGTTGATATAGGGAGATTTATAAGGTGGGTGAATGGATATTCAATATGGTTTTGTGACATTTTTTTGTGTTTTTTTATTATTTCCAAAAAAACTCTTGAAATATGTGGCTTCACTCTTGACTCCATATCCTTGAAATAATTTTATTAGTTTTAAATTGATTTAATTGATTTAAATTTATTGTGAAATTTTGTTTCAAAGAATTATATAAATCATTTTAGTGACAATTTATTGTTTTTGGTGAAATTGATGAATTGTGGTGATTTTTCTAATAATTTTATTTTCTTTATTTTAAGATGTTGATTTTAAATTGTGGTTGTGTCGGATTTTTTAGGTAAATTTTTCAAAAATGGTTTTCAATAAAATGGGTCTTTTAATGAAATTATTTTAGTATTTTTGAATTAGAATGGGTGTTGAAAATTCATAGTGTTTGTGTGTCCATATTTTTTTATAAGCCATGGTAATAATATAACCTTTTTTGAACTATTGAAGGTGTAATAGAACATGTGATATAATTACCATATGATGAATAAGTAGATCGATGAGACAATACATATGAGTATGGATCATTCATAATTAATCATGTATGGTTAGATATGTGGAATTTAATGGTTATTTTAAATGGAAATTATTAAGTGTTTTAAAAGTAGTGTTTGGTTTAATTCTATGAAAAATAGTTTTTTTGGAAACCTGGATGATATTGAACTCATTTATATTGATTTATAAACTATTTTGGATAATTTTTTAAATAAATTTTGCTAAATTTTCTATCTTAGTGGTATGAGTTGGGATGTCATTGGGGAAAACCTACTGGGTTTTAATAATAACCCATGATCTTAGAATTTTGTGATTTTACAAATGTCATCTACCAAGACATGGTAAAAGTAATGTATTGAATATATTTAGCACTACCTCGTGATACCTGTTTTTTTAGTGAAGTGATATAATCAATCTTGTAGAAATGGAATACTATGGGTTTCTTTGGATTTTATTATGTTATATTCCATTCTTTACTCTGATTTGTATTCTTCCATTGTGCTACATGGTTTTAGATTAATTTCAATAAATGAAATAGTATAGACCTGGAATATCAATGTAATATTTTTTTTTAAAAAGAAATAAATGGAAATTTTACGAGTCTGTGAAAATTTACAGTGCGTGATTCTGAAGCCCAGAGTACTCGGAAAGAATTTCTAAACTTTAATTCAGGTACGTTCAGTAAACATGCGAGATGGTTTTTCTAAATTTTAAACTGGTGCTTGGAATGAAAATCTGAGGGCACCGTTGAACTCGCCGCACCGATATTATTTTAATAAGACTTTCACCTCGACGGAAGTTGGTCGAGGTTGAATGTTATTTTTCGGGTTTTTCATGAAAATATTAAATAAAATAATGTGTGTAACATTTTTTTTTTTTGAAACTATCATGTGGAAGCATAACATGTGGGGACCACCTGAATTAACCTCTCATGAGAGGTTGTGTTGGTGGGTACCACCCGAGCCTAACCTCCCATGAGAGGTTATTGTGGTGGGGACCACCTGAGGCTTAAACCTCTTGAACTCCCCTCTTAATGGGGGAGAAACCTTTCAACTACCTATTTAATGTGGAGTAACCTTTTGAGATTACTCTACATTAATTGTGCCAATGCAATACATTAATTTTTCCATCATGTGTGTGTGTGTGCCAACATAATTTCTTCTTATGTTAAATTATATTGTCACCTCTACCTTTTGGTGGTCAAAGGAGAAGAAGATAACTCTTTGGAGAATCGTGGGGAATACCATCCTCCAACGAAGAATGCTCTACCAGACAAAGAATGCCTTTAACATCGAAGAACTAACGAATGTGCCCAGGATCAGAGGAATGTTGTGGGCGCAACGAACGCTGATATCTTCCGCTTCCTCCAATGTGGGATGTCTTCATCTACCACAAATCTACGTCTGTAATTCCTTCTCATTCCAACATCAACGAACTATCCAAGGTAGGGAGTTATTATTAAAATTTTAAATTCTCTCATTTAATTTGCTCATTTATGGAAAGCATGGTGAACTTGGATCAACTAAAACGAGTTGATCCACGATTCATATTAAATTGAAGAGTATGTCGTTCTTGAATCCTGTTGTTGTTGAGTCTCTTGCTACAACTCTAATGCGGAGGGCATGGTCTAAACAAACATGGAATGACCCCTCCTCCGTTCTTCTTTATTGTTTTCTTCGTGATGGAAGAAAGTGGCTTACACCATGACGACGAACGAAGAGAGGGACCGGCTAAACCGGCCATCGGTGAAGGCACGGCGCACCGCCGTCCACAGCCGAGCTGCTGCCCGTTGTCTCACCACCCGAGCTAACGCCACCGTCCCTAGTGGAGCCTTGCTCAAGCCTTCGCCACCATTCGTAGCTGAGCTGCCACCTCCGGCCATGCCTCCCGAGCCACGGCCACCATCCATGGCTGAGCCACTTCCCAAGCTTCCGTTGTCGTCCGCTGCCGAGCCACCATCCACGGCCACGCTACCCTAGCCCCTGTCGTCATCCTCAGCTGAGTCGCCACCCATTGACAAGCCACCCAAGCCGCCGCTACTGTCTGCAGCCCTACCGTGCCACTCGTGGCCTCACCGAGCCACCCACGCGGCACCCCTGGGCCGAGCCGCCATCGAGGAACCCTCCATGACCGAGTCTCCCCGTGGTCGATCCCCCCACACAGAACCCCCCTCGTGGCCCTCCGCGGCCCATCACGGCATGCCAGACCATCCAGCTGATCGGGCTGGACTCAGCGGGTTGGGCCAGGTTGAACTAGACTGGGTCGGCCCAGGCCGGGTTGGGCCGGGTCGGACCGGACCCAGACCCACTATGACCCATTTACTCTCTTTTAGCCATAACATTGGAACCAGACGTTTGTTTGACAAACATTCAATGGAACTGTAAACACTAGAGAGATATGGTGCCATTGGTATACTCATACCGGTGTTTTGGATAATGTTGGGAATGGTTGGGTTGGATCAAGCACGAATCCAACTGGGCCCTCAGGACTAAAAGGCTAATAACTCAGAGATCGGGAATCTGATTGACCCACCATATGTTGCGTTGAGACCCCTATAGAATGCCGATCCTTTGAAATACTTATTCCTGGGACACTTTGGTTGTTGGAGAATTGAACAGTGGCTTGGGGAGAGGAATCTCCTGGAGACGAGCAGGCATAGTGCGGAAACACAGAAGCTGGTTGTGACGAGAAGAGTGCTCCTAGAGATCCTATGTGGTCCAGCTCCTATAGATCGTATGTGGGTCCCCTCCTAGTTATCTTGTGTGGGTCATCTCCTAGTGATACTATGTGGGTATGCTCCTAGTGATCATGTGTGGGTCAGCTCCTAGTGATCCAGTGTGGGTCAGCTCCTAGCGATCCAGTGTGGATCAGCTCCTAGCGATCCAGTGTGGGTCAGATCCTAGCGATAATGTGGGGGTCGGCTCATAGCGATCCTGTGCGGGTCAGCTCCTAGAGATCCTTTGTGGGTTAGATACTAGAAATATTTTGTGGGATGGGTCCTAACGATCCCGTGTGGGTAAGATCTTAGCGATTCTAGGCATGTCAGCAGTAGAGCCTCTTAACGGAGTATGATGATTTAGTAGATATAACTATTCATCTCTACTACTGTACCTAAGTTATACCTGATGTGTGATGAGTTTGTTCCTATGTGGTACTATCCTTTGCATTAGTACCTTTGTGGCATTCCTTCTATTTTGGAATAGTTGATCTTTGTCTTTTGGGTTGGACCTAGTGTTTTCCTCATGATTGAGATGGGCATACTTGATAACATAGGTATATGTATGGGAATATACCTAAGTAGGTATGTCAGTTGATTTCATCCTTTGTATTTTATCTTTTGTGGATTTATTGAGACCATGAGGGTCTCGGGATCCCTACTGAGTATCTTTATACTCTCCCCTTCATGAGATATGCCAACACCATGATGTGTTTGGTGCAGATGACGAACAATGTTGATCGATACTGAGGGTACCAGGACTGGACGATGGTCAGAGGGGGACCTTACGATGAGTCGGTATACGGATGATTGGCATGCAGTGCTAAGGAGGCGATCTATACCTACCCTTTAGGTAGAACCTCAGAGGATATCCCAGTAGTTGTCTTCTTTTTTACTCCAAATTACCTGTACTTTCAGTTTCTTGTACTTTCCAGTTGGGCTTTTATTCTGGCACCTTTTTCTTATTGTACCCACTCTGTTTACTATTCAGTTTACATGTATTCATATCATGTAATGTGCATGGTTGTGTGTGTTTGCAGGTTATAAAGACAATTCATTTCCACTTTTATGGATTATGTCTTTCAGTGCTAGCCTCCACCCCCTGGCCTATAGAAGGTGGGATTGTGGTAGTCAAGCACGGGCCCTGGGGGACGGGCCATGACAAATTGGTATCAGAGGAGTCAGTTCTACAGAAAAACATAAGACTCTTATATTTATTTTTAACGACAATAGTGTTAAGTGTAGTGAGTGTGGTAATCAGTTTAGGGAATCTAGTGTTGGTGTGGCAACCGACGTATCCATACACCAGGAAACTGACTTACGATTTCCGACTCAGTGTATGAAAGCACTGATTGCGTTTGTGTTTTAAAGAGATTTCTTTGTGATATTTTGAGTTAGCTCTCCATGTATAACTTATTAACTGTGGCGCATCTGTTTTTTTTAATATGCCTCTGTGCTGATAGCCAGTTTGGGTTCTGAGAGTTGTACGCACTAATAGCCCACTGAGGGACGAGGCCTCGGTGTAGAGACCATTTTCAATAAAGGCACCAGCGAAAGTCTCAGCAGTATCATTCCCCATGGGGCCACTGATGCCACCAGCACCAGCAGCAGACGTTGCATGCTGCATGAGCGCATTGCATGAGTTCCAGCACCAGAGGACACACAGGTTCATTGTAGATATGGACCCACATGTTCCTAAGGATTGGTTGGAGTCTTTAGTGAGAGTCTTCTGGCTGGTGGGGACACGAGCCGATCTCATGGTGATCCTTGCCACCAGTCTTCTACAGGAAGCAGGTGGAAGATGGTGGATCTTGATTCTCCAGGTTAACGACGAGGTGACGCTTCTCTGGGAAGACTTTTAGAGCCTGTTTCGGGTTGAATTTTTTACAACAACTCTTCATGAAGTTCACATACAAGAGCTTCTTCATCTTTAGCAGGGAAACATGACTGTAGCTCAGTACTCAGTGACGTTCAGTGGCCTCTCACGCTAATACACTGATACGGTGTGGTACACTTTTTTCAGGGCCAACACCTTCAAGTAGAGACTTATGAGAGAGATCAGGGATTTGATGATCTCACTCAGCATCCTGACACAGGCGGGGGTGTTAGAGACAAACCTCTTAGTGGAGAGTTTCCTTGATAACTCATCACCTGCAGTGAGATCCACCACCAGTCATCACATAGCAGAGTCTTCTGCATCTATCAGCATACATATGTCGTAGAGATCCATGAAGACCAGACCTATAGGTGGATGACTACATGACTCATGATCGGTTGTGCGGGGTACCCGAGGAGGAGATAGTCGTAACAGGAGAGGGTAGTGATACACATGCAGAGGTAGGGTCACATGGCTCGTGACTGTCAGACCCACCATACAGATGATCCACAGACGGTCGAAAGACCGCCCATGAAGAGACAGAGGTTCGGCCGAGGAGGTCCGCAGGGAGCAAGAGAAAGCGGTAGAGGATCTGTTCATGCAGTTGGCTGTGGGCATCGATTCGAGATGTTACCACTACAACCACCAGTAATTCCACCCTGACCGTAGAGAGCATTTGTACAAGGGAGAGCTCAACTTCAGGCAGCTGAGGCTAACGATCATGGTGCATGAGAGATGATACGAGGTACGACCTGTGAATACTCCACCATAGATGTAGTTCTTATAAGCATATGTTCCAGTCATTCTTTAATTTCTATAGCCCTTGATCAGAGATTGGAGATTTCGATGGATCCATTGCATCGTTCCATGAGTCTAGAGACTTCTACGAGAGTAGATTCGACAATTACGCACCGGTGTCGGCAGTGCAATCCTATTTTAGGTGGCGACAGCTTCGGCTGGGATCTCTTAGTAGCAACGTTGATGCCTTACGACGTCATCTTGGGTATGGACTGGTTATATATTGTCCATTCTCAGATAGATGGTATTAAGCGCAATGTGAGGTGTGTCTGCATGTATGGCATCAGTTTTACCTTCATCTATGAGAAGGGATCCTTTTCAGCACAAGATAGACTTACCTAGAGGAGGATGTAGTTGATCACTCATGAGTTGGTGAGCCTTACCCTCGAAGCGGTTGATGTGGGGAGTCTGAATTATCCTGTAGTACTGGATCAGTACACGGATGTCTTTTCTATTGATGTCTTATGTCTACCCCCTTGCCGAGAGGATGAATTTTACATTGAATTGTACCCTGGGACAGCACTCATATCTACATCAGCATATCGGATGGCTCTTGTAGAGCTTCATGAGATTCAGGTACAGCAGGAGGAATTACCGGAGAAGGTGTTCATCTGACCTAGTGTTTCACCATGGGTAGCCCCAATTCTATTCACCAATAAGGCGTATGAGAGCTTGAGGATTTGGGTTGACTATCGGCACCTGAACTAGGTGACCATGAAGAACAATAACCCAATCTCGAGGATTGACGACCTCTTTTATTAGATGAAGGGGTCACGATGGTTCCTAAAGATAGACTTGCGTTCAGGCTATCACTAGCTCAGAGTACGAGATGAGGATGTGCAGAAGACGGCCTTCTGGTGTTGGTATGACAATTATTATTACTTGGTTATGCCATTCGGTGTAAGGAATTATTTAGAAGTGTTCATGGGACTCAAGAACAAGATATTTTATCCATACCATGATCACTTTTTAGTAGTCTTCATCGATGAAGTTCTGATATCCTCAGCTACTGAGGAGGATCATGCCTATCAATTACAGGTAGTACTGAACACACATCGAGAGCACCAACATTATGGTAAGCTCTGGAAGTGCCAGTTCTTGATCCAAGAGGTTAACTCTCTGGGTGATGTCATCTCGGAGGCTGGAGTTGTAGTGGATCAAGTGATGATTGAGTCGGTACTTTCTTGGGATCCACCCAGGAGTGTGACAGAGTTAAGAAGATTCATGGGATTGGCTGGATACTACTGGAAGATTTTCCCAGACTTATCCTGATTTGCAGTATCACTATTTTCATTGATGAAGAAGGGGGAACCCTTCGTTTGGTCAAAGAAATGCCAGGAGAGTTTTCATGAGCTGAGGTAGAGGCTGACTAGTGCCCCCATCTTGAGGCTTCCAGAGAAGGGCGTGTGGTACATAGTCTACTACGATACATCAAGGACTAGAATCAGATGTGTCCTGATGCTGGAGTGAGTAGTGATCACATATGGTTCTCGACTGCCGAGACAGCATGAGAAGAACTATACTAACCATGACTTGGAGTTAGTAGTAGTGGTATTCGGCTTGAATATGTGGCGGCACTATTTGATGGGAGAATGTTTTACAATGTACTTTAATCATAATAGTCTTAGGTAAATCATCACACAGAAGGACTTGAACCAGATACAGCGATGTTGGATTGAGATCCTCTAGGACTATGACTTTGAGTTAGTCTATACTCCTTGGAAGGGGAACGTTGTTGTAGATACACTTAGCAGGAGGTCTGGTATACATATTCTAGGAGAGGAGACAGAGAAGTTGGATGCCTTGTAGATATCCTTTCTAGATAGAGATGGAGCAGTTTTCCTTCAGTCTCTAACAGTCAGTCCCCCACTTCTTCAGTGATTTAGGGAGGTGCAGCATGGGGACGCTTACTGCGAGGAACGACGTGCTCAGATGTCCATAGGACTACCACCTGATGAATTTTCTAAAGGTGGGGAGTACATCATCGTCTTTAGAGGATGTACAAAGGTACCTATTTGACTTCAAGAGGAAGTGTTGAGGGAGTTACACACATCTCCTCTAGTGGTACATCCAGTAGTAGAAAACATGTATCAAGATCTCTAACGACAGCACTGGTGGCCAAGAATGAAGAAAGCAGTTGCAGAGTTTTCTCTTGGTGCCTCACTTGTCTGCAAGTGTAGGTGGAGAATCATGTACCAGCAGGATTGGTTCATCATTTGGAAGTCCCAGAGTGTAGGTGGTATGGGATATCCATGGACCTCATGAAAGGACTTCAACGTACATCCAGAAGTCATGACTCTATCTAGGTGATCGTCGAGCGACTCACCTTGCCGGCCCACTTCCTACCGATTAGAGAGTACGGTTCAGTAGAGATCTTGGGATGCCTATATGTGCATATGATTTTGCGGCTACAAGAAGTACCCTTGACAATTTTATCTGATCATGCTACACATTTTACATCTTGGATGTGAAAGGGTTTGTAGGAGGCATTTAGGATACAGCTTCGTTTGAGTACCGCCTTCCATCCTCAGACGGATGGTCAGACTGAGTAGACCATTCAGACACTCAAGGGAATCCCACATTCCTGTGTCCTCGACTTCGGTGGTAGCTAGGAGGATCACTTTCCATTGGTGGATTTTGTGTAAAACCACAGCTATCACTCCATCTTTGGTATGGAACCTTTCCAGGCGTTGTACGGGTGACCTTGCAGATCACCCTTGTGCTATACTGGCCCAGGGGAGTCAGCACTATTAGGACCAGAGATGGTACGGGCTATAATAGAGAAAGTACAGATCATCCAGGAATGGATGAAGACTGCATAGAGTAGGGGAAGTCTTATGACAACAGGAGACGGATACCTCTGGAGTTCTAGGATGGCTACCACGTCTTTCTATAGGTCTCACCTCGATAAGATTTGTGGATATTTGGCTGAGGGGGAAAGTTATCTCCATGGTTTATCAGACCTTTTCAGGTCCTCTGTAGAGTTGGCGAGGTGGCTTTCTTCTTAGATCTTCCACCTCATTTGAACCGGGTGCATGATGTTTTCTACATATCCTAGCTGAGGAGATACGTGCATGACCCTTCTCACATCATCGACCATGGGAATTTGGACGTCGATGATGTGGTTACTTTTAAAAAGGTTCCAGTAGAGATTGAGGATCGACAGGAGCGGGTCCTTTAGGGACGGTTGCTACCTCTGGTGCGCGTTTACTGGCAGCACGACAACCTCCAAGAGAGTACATGGGAGTGGGAGGCATATATGTGTGCTCAGTACGCCCACTTGTTTTCCTAGTTATGATTTGTGGCTTATGGGGACATAAAGCCTAGAGTTGGGGAGAATGTAATGTCCCATAATTTCAATGTAATTTTGTTTAAAAAAAATAAAAATTTGAATTTTATGAGTCTGTGAAAATTTATGGTCCATGATTCCGAGTCCTAGAGTGCCCAGAATAAATTTATGAACTTTATTTCAGGTATATTCAGTAAATATGCGAGAGTGATTTTCTAACATTTAAACCGGTGCTCTGAATTGAAATTCTAGGGCACCATTGAACTTGTAGTGCTGATATTCTCTGAATAAGACTTTCAACTCGTCGACACTTGGTTGGGGGTGAATGTAATTTTTTGGGTTTTTCGTGAAAAATAAAATAAAATAAGGTGTTTAACATATAATTTTATCTTTTTTTGAAACTCTCATGTGGATGTTTCACCGGTGGGGACCACCTGAATTAACCTCTCATGAGAGGTTATGGTGATGGGGACCACCCGATCCTAACCTCCCATGAGAGGATATGGTGGTGGGGACCACTCGAGGCTTAAACCTCTTGAAATTCCATCTTAATGAGAAAGAAACCTCTCAACTCCCTCTTTAATGTGGAGCATCCTCTTGAGCTTCCTCCACATTAATTTTTCCAACGCCATACATTAATATTTCCATCATTTCTATGTCTGTGTGCCAACATAACATCTTTTTAAGATAAATTATATTTCCACATCTTCCTTTTGGTGGGAAAAGGAGAGAGAGATTACTCTTTGGAGAATCATGGAGAATCCCATCCTCCAACGAAGAATACTCTCGCTGACGAAGAACACCTTCTACTTTGAAGAACCAACGAATGAGATTAGGATCGGAGGTGTGTGGTGGGGGTGAAGAATGCTAATATCTTCGACTTCCTCTAACAGGGGACGTCTTCAACTATGAAAAATATATGTTGGTACTTTCTTATCGCACTAACGTTAAGGAAAAATCCATGGTAGGGGGTTTTTATTAAATTCTAGAATTCTCTCATTTAATTTCCTCATTCATGGAAAGCATGGTGAATGTGGTTCAACCAAAATGAGTTGATCCACGATTCATTTTAAATTGTAGAGTTTGTCTTTCTTGACTCCTGTTTTTGTTGAGCCTCTTGCTACCACTCTAACGCGGAGGGTGTGGACCAAACAAACATGGCCCGAACCCTCTGCATTCTTTCTTATTGTGTTCTTCATGATTGAAGAATGTGTATTACACCATGACGAAGAAAGAAGAGAGAGAGCGACTAAACTGGCCACCAACGAATGTATGGCGCACCGCCATCCGTAGCCGAGCTGCCACCCGCATCCATGTTTCCTGAGCCGCCGCCACCATCCCCAGCCTAGCCGCCGCATGTGGCCACACCACCCGCGTTGTCCCCGGATGAGCCACCGCCTGAGCCGCCACCCAATCTGTCATCACCGTCCATCGCCGAGATGCCACCCACTACCACACCGCCCAAGCAACCGCCGCCATCCCTGGCCGAGCTGCCGCTCGAACCGACGCCGTCGTCCATAGTTGTGTCGCCGCCCACGACCTCACCCCCTAAGATGTCATCACCGTCTAAGGCCCTACAACACCTCCAACGACCTTGCAGATCCACCCACACAGCACCGCCGGGATGAGCCGCCCTCAGGTCACCCTCCGCGGTCGCACCGCCTTCGCTGCACCCCCCCCCCCCCCCCCCCACGACCCTCAGTGGCCCCTCATGGCCTACCAGACCATCCAGTAGACCGGGCCGCCCAGTGGGCCAGGAAAGATCCAAGGGGTCGGGCGGGACCCTGCAGGTCAGGTCGGGTCAGTCCAACCGGGTCGGACCGGACCTGGACCCACTACGACCCATTTACGCTCTTTTAGCCATAACTTTGGCACTGAACATATTTTTGACAAACTATCAATGGAGATGGAATACATAGAGCTAGATGGTCCATTTTTTATACCCCACTGGAGTTTTGGATAAATTTGATGAACGGTTGGGTTGGATCGAGCATGAATCCAACCGGGCCCTAAAGACTAAAAGGCTAATAACTCACAGACCAGATGTCCGACTGACGCACCGTATGTTGCGTTGAGACACCAATGACATGGAGAACCTTTCAAATACTTCTTCATGGGATATTGTGGAAGTTGGATAATTGAATAGTGGATTAGGGTGCAGACTCTCTAGAAGACAAGCAAGCCTAATGTGTGGCTGTGACGAGAAGAGTGCTCCTAGCGACCCTGTGCAGGTCAACTTCTAGTGATCCAGTGTGGGTCAGATCCTAGAAATAATATGTGGGTCGGCTCTTAGTGATCCTATGTGGGGGAGATCTTAGCGATCCTGTGTGGGTCAGATCCAAGATATCCTATGTCAGTCAGCTCCTAGTGATCCTGTGTTGGTTGGCTCCAAGAGAACCTGTGGGGGTCAACTCCTAGTGATCCTGTGTGGGTCAGCTCCTAGCGATTCTATGTAGGTCAGCAGTGGATCCTCTTAATAGATTAAGATGATTAAGTAGATATAAATAATCATCTCTACTAATGTACCAAATTTATACTTGGTGTGATCTTAGTTCGTACCTGTGTGTTACATTGCTTTGTGGTAATACCTTTGTGGTATTCTTTCTTTTGTGGACCAGTTGAGCTATGTCTTTTGGGTTGGACCCAGTGTTTACCTCATGATTGATATTGGCATACTTGAAAACTTAGGTATATGTATGGTAATAAACCTATGTAGGGATTTAAGTTGAATTCATGCTTTGTATTTTATCATTTGTTGATTTTGTGAGACCTTGAGGGTCTCGAGGTCCCTACTGAGTATCGTTATACTCACCACTGTATGGGATATTCCCATACCTAGTTGTCTTTGGTGCAAATGACAGAGAGTGTTGATCAAGACTGAGGGTACCAGGACTGGACGGTGCCTAGAGGAGGACCATACGACGAGTCGGTACACGGAGGAGATGGACGGGCGTGGAGTGTTGAGGAGCCGATTTGTACCTACCCTTCGGGTAGGAACCTCTGAGTGTGTCCCAACAATTGTCTTATTTTTTTCTATAGTTTACTTGTACTTTCATTTTCTTGTATGTTCAATTTGGGCTTGTATTTTGGACCATTTTTCTTGCTGTACTCACTCTGTTTAATATTCAGTTTACTTGTGTTCGTATTTTGTTTTGTTCTTGGTTGCATGTGTTTAGAGGTTATAAAAGCAATGTCATCCCAGTTTTAATGATTACACCTTTTGGTGCTAGTTTCTAGACCCATGAATATGGAAGGAGGGCTTTGGGTAATCACGGCACGGGCACCGGGGGACGGGTCGTGATATAAAAGTTGGGTTTTCATTCATTGTTTTCATAAATCTTGTATTGGTTTTGTTGGTTATGGATTTTTTTGTTAATTATTTTACCATCTAATAGAACATAACCCCCTAATGTATTTAATCCCTTTTCCATTTATTTCCGCCCTTTAGTGTCTTGGGATATCTCTTAAGGCCTAATAACATATCACCACCCTCTCAAACCAATGAGAAGGAGCTGGATGTTACAAATGGTATTAGTTCTACTTGGTCTAAAAGTATGTTTGAGATAAGTGGTAACATATTGGTCCTTCTGAATATCTTTCTAATACAAGTGGTCTTTGACATGGTATTGGTTTTTTTCTTGGAATGGAAATTTATTTTCGTCTATTCATTTATTTGGTATAATAGAGAGGAGTAGGATTGTCATATTTTGAAATGTAGATCATGAAAATAAACAGTTATCATTTTTATGCTAAACACAATTTTACCCAGGATTTGGGAATATAAGTCTTTTTAAGACACTTATAGTATTTTCCATTTCATTTTCATTGGTTTAACCAATGAGACGAGCATGATATGAATTAGAGGATTGACTTCCCACTTGGTGTGCACACATAATTTGGAGTAATGATTTATGATTTTGTAAAAAAATCTTTCTATTTTATTATTTTGAAAGAGTATTTAAACGGAATGATTTTGTAAATGATCAGGGTTGTGGTGTTTTGAAAATGGATTCATATTAAAATGAAAGTTAATGTTTCTTTAAAATGATTGAATGTATAAAACAGTAATTTTTTAAAATAAATGTTCTAATTGTTGATGTATTATATTTTCAAATTATAATAATTTATTTTTTATAGAATCATACATTTAGAGAATTTAAAGACCCGTAAAATTCAAGGGAATTTTTTTTCTTTATTTTATTTTAGATTTTACAAGAACGCAGTTTCTGAAGGCGCCTGATTCCGAGGCCCGGTGTGCCCGGAATCAATTTCTCATGTTAGGCTCGGGTAAGTTCAGTGAATGAACGAGTGGGTTTTTTTTCTAACATTTGAACCGGTTCTCGGAATCGAATTCCAAAGACACCAATGGAATCGTAGTGCCGGTAATTTCTTAGAAACACCTTTTCCGAAGTTGTGTTTTCTCGGGTGTGGTTTTTATGTTTTTGGGTTAGGTAAAGAAATAAAATAAAAATGGTGCGACGAATTTTTATTTTATTTAAGGTTGTTTAACCTAAGCTAAGTGGTTGAAGTGGAACCCACTATATCATACTCCACTAGGTAGGATATTTTTGGGGTGGGGCCCACACGATCCCCAACTTTTCAACTTCCACGAAACATCCACCTTTAATTAGGTAACGCAACCGCACCCCCCTGTTCCGCTCAAGCGGACAGCTGAGCGGCCACGCGGCCGCGCCAGCGCTGCAGGCCAACCGGTCGGGCCACCCAGGTCGGGTCGGGCCGGACCCGGACCTGGTTCGGGCCGACCCAGGGGGTCTCGGGCCGGGTCTGTCCAGGCCCGAACCCCCTATTTTTGGGCAGTTTTCGTTCAAACACCCATAACATGGGATGCGGACCTCCGATCGATACACCGTCAGTTGCAATGTGATCCTTGGATCGAGGCGATTGTTTCGGTATATCACACTAAACGTTTCTGAGAACATTGGGTTCGGATGGGTTGGATCAAACACAAAACCAACCGGGCCCTCGAAGCGGAAACTCTTATAACTTGAGTTTTGGATGTCTGATTGACGTGCTGTCGACTTTTTTGGATTCCTCTTGATGAGAAGGAACTTTTGGAATACTTCTCCGGAGGTTTGGACACAGTTGGAGTATGGACGGGTTGGATTGTACCTGAAATCCAACCGGGCCCCTTGAACGGAAAGGATGATAACATTCAGACCGGACGTCTGTTTGATGAACCGTCAGCGGCGTTGGTGATCACATTGAGAAACGATCTTTATGAGTATACCCTATGAGAGTTCGGGGTACAGTTGAGATACGGCCGGGTTGGTTCGCACACAAAACAAACCGGGCCCCTGGGACAAAAAGGCTAATAACTCACAGACCGGGCGTCTGATTGACGCACCTTCTATTGCGTTGAGACCCCTATGTCGAGGCGGTCCCTTGAGATAATTCATAGTGGGACTTTTGGTACTTGGAGTATCGGCATGTAGCTCGTGGAGTGGACCCTCCCGGAGACGAGCGTACGGAGTACGGAGACCGTGTAGCCGGCTAAGAACCGATGACTGCTTGACCGACTCGACTTGGAGTGAGTCGACTAGCCCAGTGGACGGAGCACAACTTTGTTTGGGTGCAGACCCATGGCAGACGGAGCACTACTGAGTTTGGGTGCAGACTCGCGGTACTTGTCCGGAGAGTACCTCTGCTGGCTATTAGGGGGGGTGCACTACTGTGTTTGGGTGGCAGACACCGGCGGGAAGCACTGCTGTGTTTGGGTGGATGACCCGCGGTACTCGACAAGAGGAGTACCTCAGTAGTCTTAGGTTAGTGAGACGTACCTCGGAGTCGTGACAGAACCACTGTACACTCAAGATATGGGGCTCTTCAGCAGTTACGGTTTCGATAACTAAAATCCAAGTTTTGGCTGAGTCTATGACCATTGTGTTTAGCTCATGATTGAGATGGTTAACTTGATAACTTAAATATATGTATGGGCATATACCTGGGTGGTGGTTATCCGTTGATTTCATAACCTTTGTGTTTCCTCATGATTGAGATGTGTTACATGATATCTTAGGTTTAAGTATGGGATTATACCTAAGTAAAGGTTATCTGTTGAGATCATTCTTTGTGGTTATCCTTGTTGGATTTAGTGAGACCTTCAGGGTCTCGGGGTCCCTAATGAGTATCGTATAATCACCCCTGCATGGGCTATGCCCGCACCTCGTTGTTTTGGTTGGAGATGATGGGAATCGCTGACAAAGGCTGAGTGTTCGAGGACTGGACGGTATCCGGAGGTGGACCACATGACGAGTCAGTATCCGGAGGTGGACTTCACGGCGAGATGACACTCGGAGGAGGTTGATGGGCGAGAGATTTGTGGAGTCTATATGTACCTACCCTTTAGGTAGGATCTGTGGTGGACGATCTAGTAGCTGCGCTATCTGTACCAACCCTTCAGGTAGGACCGTGGTGGTGATCCAGGAGCTACGCTATCTGTACCTACCCTTCAGGTAGGATTCGAGGGGGACGACCCAGGAGTTGCTTCCTTTCTACCAGCTGTTTGTCTTTTTCTGTTGTACTTTCGTTCAGTTGTAGATGTACTTTCATTTGGGTTTGTATTCTGGCCCATTTACTTTTTAGCACTTTCTTTTGTACTTAGTGTTTTACTTATTCTTGTACTCTATGGTGTTTTGTATACTTTTATAAATGAAATACCTTCCCTGTTATCGGGATTTTCGCCATTGGTGCTAATCTCCCACCCTTGGCCTATGGAAGGTGGGCATGTGGTAGTCACGGCACGGGCCCCGAGGACGGGTCGTGAGAAATTGGTATCAAAGTAGTTGGTTCTACCGTAGAACTTATAACTCTGATATTTGTTTTCTTTCTGTGAAGAAATAGTTTTAAGGGTACCGAGTTTGGTTTTCAGTTCAGGGAGTCCAGTGTTGGTGCGGGCGGCCGACGTATCCATACACCAGGACCCTGACAACTGATTTTCGACATTGTGCATGAAAAAACTGATTGCGTGTGTGTTTCCAGAAGTTTTTAAAAGTAAAATCAAATCAAGTCAGCTCACCAGGTATAAATCGTTTGACCGTGTCACGTATGTTTCATTCAAGATGCCTCTCCATAGGCAATCAGCTAGAGCTCCGAGAGACGGTGGAGCAACTTGTTCTTGTTTTCCGACGGGATGACCTTCACTTGGGAAGACTTTGAGACCTTCTTCTGGGTGGAGTTAATAATAGTGACTCTACACCCCGAGCGTGTTCAGGAGTTGCTGCCTTTGCCGCGTGTTTTTTCATCAGTAGCCGAGTCATCTGTAGTCAGTAGACAGATGATACAGAGGTCCAGGAGGACCAAAACCGTAGTTGGCCGATCTTAGGTTTTAGGATCGGTGGTGTGGAGCACCCGAGGTGGGGTTAGAGCCAGGCGTTCCAGAAAAAGACAATGTTACGCCTGCGGAAGGAAGGGGAACATTGCACGTGACTGTCTGACTCACCATACAGTTGATCCGCAGGCGTTGGAGGAGCCACTAAGATAGAAGAAGTGGTGGGTGCTTGAGCAATAGCCGAGTAGTGGACAAGGTAGTAGAGCTCCAGAAGCAGGTGGACAGGAGCGGAACTAGTGGATACCTTTTTTTTATTTGAACTTCTAGTTCCATGTTGTTGTTGTTGTTTTTTTGTCTTTGTACTATGAGCTGCAATAATAAAAGACACTTATCTTTGTGATGTTTTCATTCTTATCCTTTTGTTTGGTTGATACTGAGAGGTCCCGGTTTGAACTGTTGACTTGACCCCCACTATCGATATTTCTACTAGAGGATACCCAGTGACCTCACACTGATGCCGACAGTGTGACTCGACTCATGGAGGCGAGAGTGACGGTTGGATCTCTTGGTAGTATAGTCAAGGCCTTACGACATCATCCATGGAATGAGTGCTTCATTCATGTCAGGATTGATTGTATTAGGAAAAGGGAGTGGTTCATCTATGGGATGAGACCGATTTTATCTTTTTAGCGAAGGAGAAATCTTAGAAGCTCTTATAGATCGTAGGAAAAGAAGGTGCAGATCATCCAAGAGAGGATGAAGACTGCACAGTGCTGTAGAAATGGGAAACTGGTGCCAGTCTCAGAGACTTTGGAGTGAGAATGTTTCAAATGGAGGAAATGTTAAGGATAGATAAATCTGCAGAGCAGCAGACATGGAGGTAGAGCTATGAGAGCAGCATGAGGTGGTGTACTTTTTAACATGCTACAACCACCCGTCTGAGCTGCCTCCGCCAGGATCTGGGAGCTGGAGGGTAGGGGAAGAGTGCGGCTGCATGCGGTCAAGGAGTGTGACCCAATGGCTCCAAAAATGATTCAAAGGATAGTCTGTGTCCACTACTAACTATTGTAGTAACAGATGTTGATATGAATCATTCCTTCCTTCCATGAATCTTTTCCTAGGCCTAGAGTTTCCAGTAAGTCGTATACATGACCCTGACGTCTGGAGATACCTTGGGAGGAGACTCGATAATCACACTTACCCCGAGAATGTGGTCAGACCCTCGAGGTGAGAGTTTCGGTTGGAATCTCTTGGTGTCAGCGGCGAGGCCTTATGACGTTGGTTTGAGTATGGACTGGGCAATCACAGTTCATACACAAATTGATGGTATTAGGAAAAAAGGTTGTGGTTTAACAACGACATCGGAATGGGTTTTCCTTCGTCGGCGAAAAAGAAACCCCAGGCAGCCTAGGATAAACTCTTTCATAGGAGGGTGCGACTGATCACTCTTGAGTCGGTCATCCTTACCCTCGTGGCAGAAGGAGTTTTGAGTTTCATTTCTAATCAAGAATGGGAGGACTCTAGAGTTCGAGGATGACGATCACAACCTTATACGGGTCTCACCTCGACGAGGTTTACAGCGATGTGGATGAGGTGATAAGTTATATCCGAGGTTCAACGAACCTTTCTTGGTCCTCAGCAAGGTAGGAGAGGTGGTTTACCACTTGACCCATCCACCTCAGTTGCACCAGGTTCACGACGACTTCCATTTATCACAACTGAGGAGATACGAGCACGACCCTTCGCACATCATCGACCTCAGGGAGTTGGACGTCAATGACAGAGAGTCATGCATGGAGGTTCCAGAGAGGATCAAGGATCAATAGGACTGGGTCCTAAGAGGACGGTCATTTCCTCTTGTGCGCTTCCATTGGCAGCACAGGAACCTCTAGGTGAGCACATGGGAGTGGAAGGCTCAGATACGTGCTCTCAGTACCACTTTTGTATCCCTAGTTTGTGTTAATGCTTTACGGGGACATAAATCCCAGAGGTGGGAGTAATGTAAATACCCGTAAAATTCAATGGAAATTTTTTTCTTAATTTTCATTGGGATTTTACAAGAATACAGTTTCGGAAGGCGCCTGATACCGAGTCCCGGTGTTCCCGGAATCAATTTTCGAATTTAGGCTCGGGTACGTTCAGTAAACGAACGTGCGGGTTTTCTTCTAACTTTTGAACTGGTGCTCGGAATCGAATTCTGAGGAAACCGATGGAATCGCAGCGTCGATAATTTCTTATAAACACCTATTCCGGACATGTGTTTTCTTAGGTATGGTTTCTATGTTTTTGGGTTAAGTAATGAAATAAAATAAAAATGGTGCGACCTATTTTTATTTTATTTAAGGTTGTTTAACCTAAGCTAAGTGGTTGAAGTACATCCCACTATATCCTACTCTACTAGGTAGGATATTTGCTTGGTGGGGCCCACACGAGCCCCACCTCTTCAACTTCCACGAAACCCCCACCTTTAATTAGGTAACACAACCGCACCCCCTGTTCCGCTCAGCCGGACAGCTGAGCGGCCACGCGGCCGTGCCAGCGCGCTAGGCCAACTGGCCAGGCCACGCCACGCCCACCGGGCCGGTCCACACCCTATTGGGCCGGACCCGGACCCGGTTCGGGTCGACCCGATTCGGGCCGACCCAGGGGGTCTCGGGTCGGGTCGATCCGGGCCCGAACCCCCTATTTTTGGGCAGTTTTTGTTCAAACACCCATAACATGGGCTACGGACCTCCGATCGACGCACCATAAATTGCGATGCAATCCTTGGATCGAGTCGGTCATTTAGGTATATCACACAAAAGGTTTCGGAGAACATTGGGTTCGGCCGGGTTTGATTGAACACAAAACCAACCGGGCCCTCAGAGCGGAAATGCTTATAACTTTAGTTCCGGACGTCCGATTGACGTGCCGTTGACATTTTTGGATTCCTCTTGATGAGGAGGAAATTTTGGAATACTTCGCCTGAGGTTTGGACGCAGTTGTAGTATGGATGGGTTGGACTGTACCGGAAATCCAACCGGGCCCCTAGAACAGAAACACTAATAACTTTCAAGCCGGACGTCTGTTTGACGAACCGTCAGCGGTGTTGGTGATCACATTGAGAAACGGTCCCTATGAGTATACCCTATGAGAGTTCACGGTATAGTTGAGATACGGCTGGGTTGGATTGCACACGAAACCAACCGGGCCCCTGGGATGAAAAGGCTAATAACTCACAGACCGGGCGTCTGATTGACGTGCCGTCTATTGCGTTGAGACCCCTATGCTGAGGCGATCCTTTGAGATACTTCTTCGTGGGACTTGTGATACATGGAGTATTGACCTGTAGCTTATGGAGAGGACCCTCCCGGAGACGAGCGTATGGAGTACGGAGATCGTGTGGCCTGCTGAGACCTGACGACTGCTTGACTGACTCGACTTGGAGTGAGTCGACTAGCCCAGTGGATGTAGCACTACTTTGTTTAGGTGCAGACCCATTGAGGATGGAGCACTACTGAGTTTGGGTGCAGACCCGCGGTACTCGTCCGGAGAGTACCTCTACAGGCTATTAGGGGGGGTGCACTACTGTGTTTTGGTTGCAGAACCCGGCGGGAAGCACTGCTGTGTTTGGGTGGCTGACCCCCAATACTCGACAGGAGGAGTACCTCAGCAGTCTTAGGTTAGTGAGCAGTACCTCGGAGTAGTGACAAGACCACTGTACACTCCAGAGACGGGGCTCTTCAGCAGTTATGGTTTCGATAAGGAAAATCCTGGTTTGAGCTGAGGCTATGACCTTTGTGTTTACCACAATATTGAGATGGGTCACTTGATAACTTAGGTATATGTATGGGATTATACCTAGGTGGTGGTTATCTGTTGATTTCATAACCATTGTGTTTCCTCATGATTGAGATGGGTTTCTTGATAACATAGTTATAAGTATGGGCTTATACCTAAGTAAAGGTTATCTATTGAGATCCTTCTTTGTGGTTATCTTTGTTGGATTTAGTGAGACCTTCAGGGTCTCGGGGTCCCTACTGAGTATCGTATACTCACCCCTGCATGGGCTATGCACGCACCTCGTTGTGTAGGTTGTAGAAGACGGGCAGCGTTGATAGAGGCCGAGTGTTCGAGAACTGGACGGTACCCGGAGGTGGACCACACGATGAGTCAGTATCTGGAGGTGGACTTCACGGCGAGACGACACATGGAGGAGGTTGACGGGCGAGAGCATTGTGGAGGCTATCTGTACCTACCCTTCAGGTATGATCCGTGGTGGATGATCCAGGAGCTGCACTATCTGTACCTACCCTTCAGGTAGGACCGTGGTGGACGATCCAGGAGCTGCGCTATCTATACCTACCATTCAGGTAGGATCTGAGGAGGACGAACCAGGAGATGCTTCCTTTCTACTAGTTGTTTGTCGTTTTCTGTTGTACTTTCCTTTATATATAGCTGTACATTCATTTGGGTTTGTATTCTCGCCCATTTACTTTTCATCACTTTCTTTTGTACTTAGTGTTTTACTTCCTCTTGTACTCTGTGATGTTTTGTTTACTTTTATAAAGGAACTTCCTTCCCAGTTATCGATATTTATGCCTTGGGTGCTAGTCTCCAGCCCCTAGCCTATGGAAGGTAGGCTTGGGGTAGTCACGGCACAGGCCCCAAGGACGGGTCGTGATAGAGAATGTTTTTTTAGAATATGAATCTTGTTATGCATCATACAAGAAAAACTGAAGAAGATATGGAGAATTTGGTTTCCCCTAATCCATATGTGAACCAAAATATGCATCGTAGTATAATCTGGGAAATTTAGTTTGTGGACACAGGGAATATGAGGTATGATCCATGAAAATTTGACCATTACGTCCAGTTTTAAAAATAGAATCCACTCATCTTTTGGGAAGATTCTTAACCTAAAATGGAATAGGTGTGGCTGAAGAGGATGAATCATATATTCGATTACATTGGCAAACCAATATAGCTAAAACTCAATATGGTGATGTATATGTTGGAGTGTATTTAATGCTAGTGGTTGCATCTAGCGGTGTAGGCTAATGTGGATCAAGGCCTTGGTTGGGATAATTTCAAAGAATTTTTAACCAAAAAAATCTATCCTCACTTTTTCAAGATTCAAATTAAAATGGAATTATAAATCCTATAGAAGGAAAATATATATGACATAGGTTATGTCGCTAAAATTAGGAATTTTTTCCACTTTTCACCCGAGGTTGTAGAGAGTGGTTCCTTCATGGAATGCATCATTGAATCAAGGATAAGGTGGGATATTGTCTCAAAGAAAATTTTTCTCTTATTTTTGACTCTATAGAGATGGTTAATAGAGAAACAATAGATGAATGGGACATCTCATAAGATATATGAGGAGGATTTATGTTGATACCCATGTGAAGTAATGTGAACTATATTGTGTAGGGGAATATGGAGGGATACCTATTTCCACAGTGTAATATGAATAAAAACTAGAAGGCTATATCAATAAATCATCATCCATGAACAATGAGAAAATATGGATGTTTCCAATGTGGTTAATTCAAAAAAATTAAGAGATAGTGCACAACAACACTGAATGAATGGCGCAATTTCCACAAGATGGGTCACATTCAGTGCTATTGTGAGAGTGCTTCGAAGTCAAGTGTTTGCGACACTTCTCAAGTTTCATAGGTGTCGTATACTTTCATAGGTTGAGGAATACATAATTCCTCTCATCAATATAATATATCTATTCATGTTGGTTCCATGAATACCATGCCTCCATAGGCCAGAAAATCTCAAAAACGCAATAAAGGGAAAAGTTATTTGAATAAATAATTATATGGAGGTGAAAATTAGATTGTGGATGATCAGGACAGACCATCGAGGGTGGGAGGCCCAATTTTTTTGAATTTAAACCTTATTCAATTTTTTTATGACAGTGTATAAAATTACTTAATTGATTTTTATGTTTTTGATTTTCATATATTAAAACATATGATGATGCCTTCTGTGATTTATCTTTAAAATACTCTTTCTCAAAGAGAATTTTGAGATATAATGCATAGAGAATGTTCTATAACTATCATAGAGTAGATCTAAAATGGTATTTCTATGTACTTGAGATGGATAGATTTGGTATAATCTTGGGTATGGATTGGTTAAAAAGGTACGAGGATCACATCAATTTTCATACTCAGAAAGACAATTTTACAACTGAAGATGGCATTGAGCATATCTTTCAATGAGATTGGAATGTAAAGGCAGGTGAAATATGTTTTTTGTCACCAACTATTGCAATGATATCATACCAGTTAGAATCATTTTCATTTTTTTTAATTTAATATATTATGAAGAATGATTTTCTAGTAGTGTAGAATCAGTTTCCAAAAGTGTTTCCTAAAAACTTATCTAGCTTTCCACATTCAAGGGAAGTCAATTTTATGATTTATCACCTCTGGGGAACCAGTACTATTTCACTTCTATCTTATTGAAAATAACCAGTATAATTAAAGGAGATAAAAGTGCATTTGTAAGATCTATACAGGATTAGTTTTATTTATCCAAGAACATATCTATGGGAAAAAGCAGTCTTGTTCAAGAAGAAAGCATATATTACTAAAATGATGTGCATGGATTACCATCTTCATAACTAGATTAATTTATTGAAAAGATATCGACTTACACAATATGATGACTTGTTCAATAAATTGAGGGGAGCTCATTGGTTCTCCAATGTTGATTTGTAATTAGGATATAATCAATTGAGAGTCCCTAAGGGTGATATTTTAAAGATAGTTATTATAAGAAGATATAAAAATTTTGAATGTTTTGTAATTACTTTTGATCTTATAAATACACCAACAATATGTATTTCATTGATTAATATGATATTTTATCAATTTCTGGATTCTTTTTTGTGGTGTTTTGGGTAACATCTTGGTGTATTGAAGGACAAGGGATGAGCATGAGAAACATATGGCAACAGTGTTAGAAATATTGAGAGACCATTGTTTGTATGAAAAATTATTAAAGTGTAAATTTTGGATAAAAAATTTGGCAGCCATGGACACGTAATTTATAAAATAGGTGTATTAATGGATCCAGAAAAGATATAATATATTATCTCATGGAAAGGGCCTAAGAATGTATTTGAGAAACAATTTTTTCATGGTCTCACTAGTAATAACTGATTCTTTGTTCATTCCATATCAGGACTCGATTTTCATATGATTCCTTTAGAAAAGAATAATATTTAATTATAATGGATTTATGAATGTTAAAATCCTTTTCAAGGGATAAAATTCACTTTACATCTGCACTAATCTTGATTTTTTTTAGAATCAATACAAGTGTATGTGGTGTTTTCTGATACTTCGAGGTCTGTGTTGGGGTGTTCACTAATGAAAAAAGACCATGTAGTTGAATATGGATCAAGTAATCTATGCATAAAAAAGAATAATTACACAACACAATATTTCTAGTGATATGTACTCCTCCATACAATGACGACTTTGATTCATTATCTCTTTGGTGAGAAATTTACTATGTTCATGGATCAAAAGACAATGAATCATATTTTCTCAATATGATATTCAAAACATAGGTGAATAAGTTGGATGTAATATGTCCAAATGGTCGAGTTTTAATAAATTTATACACTGGGTAAAGGAAAATTAGTGGAATATCCCTTAAGAAGAATGTCTTATGATTAGTTATTGAAAAATGCATCAGATGAGGGGAAATAGATGTTGGTCCTAACAAACCTACATGTGGGTTGTGGATATTGAGGTAATTTTTTGTTTTTTCATTTATTTGTGGTGTTACTTTATTTTTTAAATATGGTAAAGGAATAAAATACATCTGATGTAGATTTTGTTGTAATGAGTTCAAAATTCCATGGTGTAGAGACTATTAAGGGTTGGATGCGGGATGGGAGTTCAGTTTTGTGGTTTCAAGATTGGATGATTGTTCTAATAGATTATTAGGAATATATTTATCAATCATACAATTATTTAATATGGTAATTTCATCCAGGAATACATAAGGTGTATAAGTCATTTAAAATGCAGTTTTGATGGGTCTGCATGGAAAGTAAGGTGGATGAGTTTATTTCTTGATGCCTAAAGTTTCATCATGATGAGGTAGAACATCAGTGAAAAACATGTATCTTATTGTATTTACAAATTAAAATGTGGAATGGAAGTCTATTGTTATGGATTTTGTTGAAGAAATCCCATGAAATATTAGAAACACAATGACATATGGGTTATTTTGGATCATCGCATGAAGTCATCCCATTTCAACCATGGTAATGGAACTCATATAGTGGAGAATATACCAAAAATATATATCTAAGAATTGGTAAAAATAAATGTCATACCAGATATGAAAATATCAAATAGATATCTAAGAATCAAATATATTTTTTGGAAATCCTTACAGAAATCCATTGGGACATAGTTTACTATGAGTATGGTATATTATCTTAAGATTCAAAGACAATGTGAAAGTATGAAACATTTTTTGTAAGAAATTTTATATAATTCTATAATGAATATTGGTTGTCATGGGAAGATCACAGACCATATTAGATTAATCATACAAAAACAACTATTAGGACTCGATTCAAATGGATAATTTTAAGAAATGTTCAGGAATCTTATACATTCTCTACTTTGTTGGGTAAAAAGAGGTGACACATCACAGTTTGGCCTGATCCTTATCCAAGAAACAATAGATAAGATTCATTTTATCATGAAATGGGTGGAGATAGCTCACTGTAATCAGAAATCCTATGTGGATCATCATCGATGGATGTTGTTTTTAGAGGTTAATGATTATGTGTTATTAAGGATCTCTCCATGGACATTACATTGATGTTTTGGGATGTAGCTAATGTTAATTTATTGATATATATACCATTTTAAGATACTATAATGGGTTGGAGAAGTGGAATATCCTTGGTAATTCCTACCATGGTTTAGTGTGGTTCATATTGTATTATCAAAATCTTAGTTGAAAAATTATTAGTATGATCATGACCAAATCATCATATGGGATCAAATTGAACTAGAGGCAAATTAATTGTTGGTACATATCCCTGTGTAAATTGTGGATAGGGGAGATAAAGTCTTATATGGAAAAATCATTCGTCCATTGTGGGTTTTATAGAAACATGGCCCGATTCTGGAAACAACTTGGGAATGGGAGGTGGAAATGAATGACCATTAGATATAACTCTTTTATGGAACCAATTTAACTACTTTTCAGTGATTGAAAAGGAATTTTTGGGGTTAATGTTGCACTCCCATTTTCATTTATGTAACCATTTTTAGTCTTTTAAAAATGGAATGTACCTTCGTAGTGTATTTGGAGAGTTTGGAGAACATTTTTTGGGTTTTCTTTATTTTCTACCGGTGCACGGGAGGTGAATAGTTAGTGGGAATCATTTAACATTTACAAGAAAACAAGAACAGAGGGTCAAGGGATAAAGGGAAGGTACATGAGTGGTGAATGAATTTTCAAAATGGTGCAGAATCTATGGAGAACTCGTGAATCCTGAGATAGTGGTTTTTGGAATGGTTGGAGAATAGTTTAGAAACTATGAGATCCAGCCATGAAGAACTCACCATTGAGGAATTCGATAACATATGGTTATCACATGGTTTTCTAACCATGTGACTAACCATGAACTAGACAAAATTGAGATATTAAAATTGTGGATCTCACTCGTTTTACTATCTAAATCCTTCTTCTTTAATCCCATTATTCCCTAAATAAATATTATCCCTTCCAAATAGTCAAGAAATGGTATCATATCGATTTAGAGGTGATCTAAATTTTTTAAATGGTGATTTAAAGCCATATTCTCATGGTATGTGACCATTCCTTATCACTCTTATTTTATTTCTTAGATCTAATTTGTCATTTCTCTCATTTTCTGAGATCGACACCCATTATAGGTAAATATAATTTTTTAGATACAAAATATTTTTATAGATGTATTTATTGTTGATAGGGGAATATATCTAAGGTGAGTTCATAGAGATTCAACCCATTTTTTGTGATGTTTTTTTTGTCGTTTATCAATTTTTTTAAACACTCAAGGTAGGTTGATTCACTCCCGACTCATATTGATAGAACTTATTATATTGGTTTATAATTTATTTTATTGATTGAAATTAATTGTGAAATTTTGGTTCAAAGAGTCATATAAATCCAATTTATTGATGAATTATAGTTTTTGGTGAAATTTTGGAATTATGGTTATTTGATGTGCATATTGTTTTTCTTTATTTATTATAAAATATTGGTTTAGAATTTGGGATTTGTTTTATTTTTTAAATGGATTTTTGGAAAATGGTTTTCAATTTTAATAATGTTTTATTGAAATGGTTTTGGAATGTATGTATTGCCATGAGTTTTGGGCATACTTTGTATGTGTGTTCATATACCGTTTATGAGGATTGGATAAATTTGACCTTATGCTCATTGCCAAAGGTGTGATGGAACATGGGATATTATCAGCTTGTGATTACATGGTATATCGATGAGAAACTACTCATCATTATCGAGTTATCGTAAGGAATCATGCATGGTTAGATATGTGGAATTGAATTGTTGTTTTCATATGGAAGTTGTGAAATAGTTTTATCAATTTTTTTCTTTCATTCTTTGAAAAACATATTTCTATCAATAAATTGATGATATTTATTTATTTTAAATTAAGTTAAAAACATTTTTTGTAATTTTTTTATATAAATTTTTTAATATAAATGTTTCTAACAATTTTATCCTAGTGGTGTGAGTAGGAAAGTCATTAGGGGAACCTATTGAGATTTAGTACTCACCCATACTATGATCCTTTGGAGATTTTGAAGATATCATCTATCATGTAATTAAAAAATGTAAAGTATCACACATATTTCTCACTACCTCTTGTTATTTTTTCTTTTTGGTGAAGTTAATGCTCAGATCTTTTGGAAATTTGAGTCTTGTGGTTTTTGGGGGTTTTATTATTATTTATTTAACTATTTACTCATGTATTGCAGTCTTTTTTTTTTGTGGTTCTGGGTTTTAGTTTAATTTAAATTAATAAAATGTAGATTTTTATTTCATTTTTTTCATTCATCGTGTAGTGGTTTATTTGGTTATGGTTTGTTTTGTTAGTTACTTTACTCCTTAAGGGAAATTCATCCCCCACAAGTATTGAAACTCTTCAGCATTTATTTCCTGCCTTAACATCTTGTGGATGTTTTTTAAGGACTAGAAATGTCTCACCTCCCTAACAATCAAATGAGAAGGTATAATATGTTTCAAAACCCACCTAGACTAGTTTTGAACCATTTTTTCATCCCCAAAACTGTATTCAATATGTCACATGCTAGCGACTAGCACAAATAAGGTTTATCAGAGACCAAAATGAACATGGAATAATAATCATGAAAACAACCACATATATAAAGAATAAAATATAATAATTAAATAATCATATAACCAGCAACTATAATAAAAATTTAATAATACACACTATACAATTTAACTATTTGATAAAAGCCTCTATAATATATGGATAAAAGGAAGGGGCATGATACTTTAAAATAAGTACATACCTAAACATCTAACCAACATGAATTTTATGAAAAAAAGAACATGTGGACTATTATAATCCATCCTCACCTAGCACTAATTATTTCAATATTTGTATGCTCCATACCTCCCAATGGCTGCATCTATTTTTACGTTATTTATGAAGAGCCCAAGAAGTTACTTCATCACTATGATTTGTGGTGGTTCAGTTAGTGTTTCATTTTTATGATTTTCACTATTTTAGTTATGCCTATATTGACATGTTATAATTTTACTCAATCATATATAATTAATCAACCTCACTCGAATACGAAATGAAATAAAAAAATTCAATACACTTGAGTTTTATAGGGTTCAATAGTAATGTGCATGATTAATCCATGATATAATGAGTTTAACCCACAAATAATAGATTATACACTATAATAAAAAGTGTATACACTATGAATATTCATGATAGCTTCATACAAGATCTATTAGTAGAGATTCATACTACTCTTTTCGATAGATTAACATGAACAAAAAATTCTCAATTTCTAATAAAATATTTCAATTCCAAACAAGAAAGATCATTTTATTACTAATGGTTAATTTTATAATAGTTGTTCTATATATTCATCCAAGGGTAATTTGTATTACAATAATTTCAAGTCATTACTTCTTTAATAAATTCAATTTCCAATAATCAAATTAATAATAATCAATCATTTTCAAGATTTTGTAATCATAAAATTATATAGTTCCTCTTAAACTCGCAAATAATTAAGTTTGGAAAGCATTCTTATACATTCAAAAAAATAACAACATCAATATATTTTATCTCTCAATTATATTATTTTAAATTTAATTATTTGTAGAATATATTCATAAAAATACTTATCACTATCTATTCATGTTATAACTGCAAGAGTAATATTATATTATTATTCATGTAACACCTAGGGCATCATATGGGTGAAGCTTCAAGAAATATTTCTTTAAGAGATGATGATTTAGGAAATGATGTGGCAAATATCACTTATAAAAACATATTCATGAATAATTTTTTCATATAATCCATAGATCTCGATGTATTTATTTAAATAAGGATAATTCATGTAAGAAATTTTTATTGAATAAATTTCCATTGTGAACTGATATTTATATGAGAATAAACGATTTCCTAAATTCATTATGGAAGAATATATAAATTTATTTTAAATCACTAAAATATCTCGAAAAAAGTAATTGTTACCCAAAATACCTAATAAAAGAGTATTTATTGGAAAATTAAATGTAAACCCCCAACCAAAGTAACATGGAGCCAGTACCCCACTTTATTAAATTGGTAGAGATAGAAGGGTCGAATCCCAAAGGGATTATCTGTTTAGTAATCTGAAAAAAAACATTACATACATGAACTATACATTACAATTAAGAACAAAAAACAAAAAATTGACAATCCATTGATAAAAAAATTATTATACTATCTTAACCCTACATTTCAATCATACTACAAATACTGGCATCCTAGGAAAATAAAACATAAGAAAAGGGCGCACATAGATATTCAGTAATGGTATATAATACAATGGAAACTATCATAAATATGCATAAATTTTTAAGAAGAGTTATATAACTGAAATAAACAAACACTAAGAAAAATAGTGATCATAATAATGAAATAATAAATTAAATAATTCAATAAAAACATTCACTTGGATATTCTAATAGTTGAATAATCACATGTATTATCAATTACTAATTATATAATGAGGGAATGCATAATTTTTGACATCATAATCATACATTAAAGGCTTCAACCAAGAAGTCATAAATAAATGGGTAAAAAATAAAACTAGTTTTCTAATGAGACCAACCTATGTATTTATGGGATATAGTGGTCCCCTCTCATAACTTATTGATTCCAATGCATTCTGTATATGAATAAATAATAAAATTGAATCAACATTCCTTAACAAATTAAATAACTATCTATATTAGATAAAATATTCATAAATAATATAAATAATTTCCAAATAAAAAATTGTAATATTACGAATGATATTATTAGAATTAATCACCAAAAAAACTTAAAAAAATTATGTTGAAATTGATGAAAATATATTAAATGATTTTTTGAATGATTCTTATGGAAATAATCTTTAAAAAATCCCAAGTGTCCCATGCCACACTGAAACATTTGAATTATAATCCTTTGGAAGGAATATAATTAAATTATAATTATATTATATTTATAATTTGTAGATTCATGATATATGTGTCAAAGGATAAGTATATAAACAACATAAAATAATATTGTTATATAACATCAAAATATACTTCAATGACTGGATATTAAAACAAAGTCCCTTTAGTTATAATATCCTTAATAAAATTGATTGACTAATTTTATTAATTATAAATAGAAATAAAATAATTGTAAATAAAATATTATATAATCAAAATTAATTTCACACATAATATTATCAAGACATAACCAATGAAATGCATGTTTACAATGATGAATGAAAATTGAGATAAGAAATATCTCACCAACTATAGTCAGTCAAATCATATGACATATAATTATAAAATGAAACATTTAATACTCTGATGTTAATTCTATTAATGACATTATATATCAAAAAGAATTTAATAAACCACACACAAGGATTAGGTAGTGAAATTACATATTTCTCAAAGAAGTAGAAAAGTGAGCTGAGAAACCCTTACCTTATGCATTGTTTTTGTTGAGGGTGTGTTAAACTATAATATAATTGGTAATTTATGTTATTAAATTATACATCTATTATATCTATATTAATGATACCATATAAAATCCTCTTCTATCATTTTGTTAATAATATTTCATTATTACCATTGTTTCTAGTGTAAACTGATTCAGTTTATTATGTTCGTTTTGTCACGTAATACATGTTTCATAATAATTGGATATATTTTTCTATACATAATGATATTGGGATAAAAAATATAAAATTAAATCATAATATAGAATTTATAATCATTATAGAATGGCTAACATGGATAATTAATCTCATCGTGTGACAGAAATAGTAGGTTGAATGTACGCACGAGCGACAATGTCATTTTCTAACTGGTAAAGAGGTAACTAATTGGATGGTATATTAATTTAAGAAAAATTATTAGAATTTCATATTTATTATTTCTATCCATTATATTCATCATTATATGTATCTAAAAAAAGTGGTTCTGAAAAAAATTACACCACTACTTGGAGACAGTAAGTGGTATATATGCATGCATGGTGATATCATTTTTTTGTAGTATAAATATAAAGTGGAATATGGTTTTTTACGGAATCATAATAAAATATCAGAATATATATGATAATGGAGATAATATTTTATAATTTAAGCAACATATTAAGTGGAAATATAAAAACAAATAGTCTTAATGGATTCAATAATGATGATTACTTATTCTTTATTGTACCTCCTTTGGATGTCTTCTTTGTGTCACAAGGGTTGGTATTTTGAGAATACCAACACCTCTATAATATGACTATGTATTTTTATAATTGAAATTTTCTGTCTTCATTCAATCGATAATTATCAATTTTTGTGAGGAAGGGACGGAGGAGGTGCCTTTTTATAAGAGAGGTGAGGGGAACTCTGGGAATCCATCAAAATATTAAATTAACATAAATTGATTTTTGATTTATTTTAATAGCTCCAGATCAGGTTATTTAGCATATAAAATTAGGATACATTGAATTAGAAACCAAAAATTATTTTTATACTTGTTTAGGTCCCAATATTAACCTTATCATTTGAATTTAAACCATTATTAAACCCTTTGACTATTATCACAACAACTTTGATTTTTAATCTATTGTGTTAATATAGTTAAAATAGAATTCTAAAAATACCAAATGGATCATTAATGAAATAATTAACCATATTATATTCATATTTCCATATTTTATATTTTTATTACATTTATATCATTTTATAAAATATATTTTATTTTAAAGTACCACTTAGGTCAATTTGACAGTATTCATTATTGTTGTTTTGAAAACAATATAATAACATAATAACATTGAAAAAAACTTCTAATATATCACTATAATTTCTAATTTATATATCAAATTCAAGTATGTCATTAATTATGTGAAAATATATTTATTTTAATATTTTTTGCAAATATATATATAAATTAATACTTCTATAAAAATTAAAAATTAATTATCATGGTGATGATAAATTTATTATATTTGGATTTAGTTTTTCTATTTAAATTTTTTTTTATAACTATCTATTAGAAATGTAATACTTATTAAGAAACATGAATATTACATTTTTAATTTATCTTTATATAGAACATTATAAGTGTCATATTCATACCCAAGTGGCATAGAAATATTGAAATTTCAAAAAAAAAAGGTTTCATTTGGTGGGAAAATAGTAATCAAATTAGATTAGAACAATTTTTAGTGTAATTTTTAATATTTATAATATTATTTTTACCTTTAATTACCAAATTTATCCATAACCATTGTAAAAAAATTACTAATGCTACTATTCATAAGGAAAAAAATTAAAAGAAATCAATATAAATAATTTGGAATCACAGATTCAAAAAATGGATTCTATTTTTAAAAATGTAAAGTACAAAAGTTTCAGTAATTAATTTGAAATAAATCTCATTGACGATGTAGGAAAACTGGATAATAATGTTTAAAACATGCAAAAGATTGAAATTTTTTTTGATCTAATTAAAATTTCAAATTTATTATAATTAAAGAAATTAGATTAAATGATAAAAATATAATATAGTTATACATTAAGAATAATAAAAAATATAATTTACACTATTAATTATTTTTATTGAAAATTTTTTTTAGAATAAAATTTAAAAAATATTATTATTCCTTAAAACATCAAACTTATCCAAAAAATACCAAAAATTATATCAATGTATAATTTTTATGTAATGATTTAAAATAATAATTTAATATTTTAAAAGAGAATATATATATATATATATATATATATATATATATATATCTGTGTGTGTGTGTGTGTCTGTGTGTCAAAATTGTATTTAAAATAGGTTCCCCATTAAAAGGAGGTAAAAATGATTTTTATAATAATATATGATTTTATTTGTAATATTTCATATTTTAATATCTTATATCTATATAATATATTATATGAATAAAAAATAAATTCATGAATATATAAAAAACATATATTTCATAAATATAATTCTATAATAGAAATTTTTTTATTTATAATGTTAAACTGACTTTTTGAGAAAAAAATAGTTCTTTATAAATAAAATTATCATACATTCAATTGCTTCCTATATTAATTTTTAAATAATTATGATTCAATTAATTCAACCATATATTTTCATTTGTTATTTTATACTATTCATA
This sequence comes from Viscum album, assembly GCA_963277665.1. NCBI lineage: Eukaryota > Viridiplantae > Streptophyta > Magnoliopsida > Santalales > Viscaceae > Viscum > Viscum album. The sequence continues at coordinate 1,016,658,316 of OY728138.1, read as the reverse complement.
ACTCTATGTTAACATATAGGTTATATCTTATAATATTAAATAATAACAGTTTAATAATGTATTTTTGTTCGGTAAAATTTGGCATTGTGTGTAACATATGCTAACTCGTAATTGTGTGTAGTGTAAGATTATCATGGCATTGTTACATTGTAATATATTAATATAATTGAATAAATTTAAGAATATGCATACTATGAAATCAAGGGGTGTTACTCGTAAACTATTCAATAATTATAATAACATCCAAAAATCAAAGGAAGCCACCCATCATATTTTGATGAAAAAATAATATCATATCTAATTTCCATAGCATAATTCTAATTAAACTCCACTATAGATATTAAAAAACCTATCATTTTCTCACACATTATGTTTTTATGTATGAGAGAAATCCTCTGTGTATTTCATACATAATCCATCACATTCTCATTTCACATTATAATCTATGTGGCTTCACATAGCTACTTCCACATACTAACATTATTGAATAAACTATTTATATGTAGATTATCATACAAATAATCATTTAGAAGCTCCCACATACTTTATTTTCATCTTTTGATAAAAAATAATCATTGTAAATTAATACTAGTATAGGATCTTTTAGATTTATATATCACAAACTAATCATCACATAATCCATGTTCATGAACAAATTACATGAGTAATATTCCATTTTAATTATTCTTTAATGAATTATATAATGTATAATGATGCATGGAAAAACAATTTGTACTAATTAAATGACTAATATATGCTATATGATGAATTAAATCATATTCTTTTGAGTTCCAAGATTTATATCATAAAATCCTAGTTGTCTATGTGCTCGATGGAACCTATGATCCCTACATGGAATGCCTTTCTATAGGTGGAATATGACTCACATCTATATTGTAAAAATGATACCCATGTGTTTTTTAATTTTTTAATTATACCTAGGTAGTTTTTTATCACACATAATAAATTGTTTATGAATATTCTTATCAATAACCTCACAAACTCTTCAACAACCCAGAATAATCTCATGTAGTCTCCTCATTCTATGGCCACTTTCCAAAATTTGGATCTTCATGGTAGGATTTCACTTCATATCTTCCATTAAAATTTTCTTAAATCCCTCATACTCATCCTTTTTTAATGTGTTTGATCATTTTTTATATGGAAATTTTTTTTTCTATAGGTAATTTTGTTCATGTGTTTGTCCATCGATATCATTTTCCTGCATAACTCCATATTTAACTTTTCCAAAATTTGATGCTCAATATATTATCTTCATTTTGTACAAGTATGTTTTAGTACCTAGAGACACACTTGATATATATATATATATATGATTCATAACTCCATTAAGAACTTATTAGAGCTCTTAAATTCCTTTCAATGGTTATTAAATATATGGATGACTTTTGAAAATTGAGAATATTAAAAGAGTATATAAAAATATCAATGCCGCTATTATATTACTATTAAAATTTTATAAAACAAAATTATTTATTGTACTAAACATCAATTAGTAAATAAAATTCATTCGTACAAGGAAAAAATTCATTAATAAAGATATATAAATTTTTACAAGAACTTAGTCATCCATAGAACTCAAAAACATTAACAACAGATATATTGATAAAAAATAAAACTTCATCAGTTGGAAAAAATATTCTTTAGTCTCCCAGGGATCTATTTTTCACTATATAAAATCACATACAATAACTCGGACCAAGGGTTGTTAAATCTTATCATTTATTAATTTAAAATGCATTAACCACACACTATGAGATAGTTTAATATTTTTTAGGTAATTAAACATCTTAGTGATAAGAAATTTGAGTCCTTTTGATTTAGATACTCTACCCTAGTATATTATAACTTTTAAAATCTCTACCCTAAATTACAATAACCATAGCATCAAATTAATAAATACATTTTTCTACAAATCCTCCTTTGACAATGAAGAGTACAAATTATTTTTCCCATTGAAAACGATTTCAAAATACTATTTGGATTCATTAAAATTAATCAACAGAGTGGAGAATTTTAAATCTTGATTTTGATCCATAATTCAAAAAACTCTTCTCCTATGATAGTATTTTTTAAGAAATCAATAACATTTTATTTGAAATTTATTATATCTTAATATCCCAATTATCCACATTTACATTTATTAAATAATATATGATATAAAATTTCTTTGATAACGAATGTTTTACTTGTTATTTGATTGATTTAAATCTGATTACCAAAAGAAATTTTAAGTGGCCTATTAATCTTTAGAATCAAAAAAATAAGAAGAAAATTTACCTAAAACATATGTGACAAGCATGGGAATAATAATGACACAATCCCTTAACTATTATTCATGGAACTATATTCTAATAATTAATTTTATAAAAAATTATAATATTTCTTGAGAAATAAGATACCACATAAATTAAATCCTCTATCATTATAATCACTTTACAAATATGTGTTTTTGAATCATATGTGGTTAAAATATATGCAATGTTTTTACAAGACCCCATAATTGAGTATAAAAATTATATATCTCATTATTATTTTAGTTATGAATATATGAGACATAATTAGATCACTCTAAAATAATGCACATCGATTCACTGTAAAACAAATATCTGGCCTTATAGATGTTATGTGTATCTAGTAGACATTAATTGATCTAAATTATATCAGGTGAAAAAAATACACCAGCATTATATTTTCATATTTTGGTTCCAACATGTAATTTATATACCATCTCAATCCATTACATTTCCAGTTTTGGTTATTGGAGGTCTTTTGGGGAGGTTTTCTAATTTCTCATAGGAGTTGGAGGTATATCCGACCTACTATAGTAAATACATATGGTTTAAGTGTATTACATGATGTTAAAAAAATCAATTATTTTCTAGGGATGGTTCTCTGATGTATACATTTTCACAGTAAAATAATAATAAGGTAACATTTTTTAGTGTAACTTAACTTTGAGTAAAAAACGACAATAATGGGGATTACACGTCATGTAATTTCTTGATGCAATGAAGTTTTAAAGTTCCATATCGACCAATTTTTCATTAATTCGGTTGTGGATCGTTCTTCCTCCATTTTGGTAATACGCTATTCCCCATGAGGAGTTCTTCAATACCTCTTCCCCTTATTTGATCCATTGGTCCTAATGGTCATTTTTGTTAGTCTGTGGTTGATCCATAGTAGGTTATTCATCCTTCTTATTTAGTTTTCTTCCTTCCTTCCCTCGATTATTCACTGTTGTGTTTTTTTTAGTATTGGGTAGTGTGTTGGGTTGAATTTTTATAATCATTGGTTGTGGTTTAGGTTGATCCATGATTCTATTGGTGCAGTTTTTGTTTTAGGAATTCTTCTTCACCCTACGGTGCATAGCTGGTCGGCATGCATCCTTGAGGTAGGGTTACCATCATTTTTATTTATTGTGTGTCAATGTGGGATCTTAGAATCATGTTCAAGGAACTTCATCATTTTTTTCACATATCTTTTTCTATATTAGGATTCTCATGAAAGGCATCTTGAGTGGTAACTTCGTCTTTCAATCCAATATGTTTGTTACTCCTTTTACATTATTGATGTCTATTAAGGTTCTGAGGAAGGAAGAGGGGATCGATATTATACACTTATGAGATGGATCACCTTGAGAGGGGATCAAATAGTATTCTTTGAGGGCAATATTTCTTAGTAGAAGTTCTCATGAACCTATAAATTTTAGTCTTTAACCTATAGGGAGACTACCACATCAGATTTCTTTCAATTCTACAAGATCTAATGGTTTCCATTATTTTCCTAAGATCTTTATGATAGTTTCTTTTTGGTTCAGGGGTTCATCCATATTGGGTAACCTATCATAGATGTGATTTAATTAATATTATTTTATACCTCTTACATAATTTGGTGAGTTTCTTTGGTGTGATTAGGATGCTTAGAATACTTCTTATCGGTTGTATGGTTCTATTGTTTTCTCACAAGATAATTAGTATGGTTCTTTCACATATGTATGAGAGACTTTGTTTGTTCTAATGAGTGTACTTGTATGATCTGTCTACTTATATAAAATAGGTTTCAAGTTTCCATGAGGACTTCATGGATCATACTAGACCTCGATAGATCATATCCTTAATGGTTATTGTTTCTCTGATTTAGGTTTACTTTTGGGTATTTCTTTAGAGAATTTATTATATTTTTACTAGTTTTAATTATACATGAATGTGAGATGGTTTTTTGGATTTCAATTTATATTTTGTATTGAGGTTTTTGTTGATGATCCATCATATCTCCCAATATTGTTTCTTAAAAAGGTTTATGTCACCCATACATGATATTTGTACATGCTTGGTTCTCGTAACCATATCGGGGCCTATTGGGGGTAGGAATCGAGGGTCCCTGCCTCCCATTCTTCATTTCTATCCCAACAGGGTTCAAGGATGAGTCAATGTTCATCCATGGAGATCCATGGTCTATTATCTCAGATCGGGACAATTGTTTTACCTCATTATTCTTGTGGCAATTGTAACATTATATTGGAACCAACTTACACCTCATCAATTCATTCCACCATCAGATAGATGGGATTAATGAGTTGACTATCTAGATGATCGAGGATGTTTTGTGGGTGTGCATCATGGACATTGGTGGAGCTTGGGTACTACAATTGCCTTTGGTACAGTTTTATTATAATAATACCTATCACTCATCCAATGTCATGGATCCATTTGAGAATTTATATGAAGACTATTTCACTCACCATTTTGTTAGATAGAGGTTAGGGAGACATGTTCTCTTTGTTCTGGTGTGGTGTATAAAATGACAGGAAAGGATTAGCTTGTTCATGAGAGTATGAAGGTAGTACGTTACTGATAAGAGTATTATAATGATTATAGAAGAATGACCTTCATGTTCGAGGTTTGGGACCATGTTTTCATAATGGTTTTCCCTCAACGAAGTAAGTGTTGGTTTATAATATGTGTTTATATTTTTCAAAGTTATGTTGGTCCCACTGAGGTGTTGGGGTGAGTTGGTGAGGTGGTGTATTGGATGCTATTTCCACCGCAGTTAGAAAGGATCCACAACAACTTTCACATCTATCATTTTAATCATTAAATTTTTGATGAATATCATTTAATTGAATAGATATAATTACATATTGATGATGGAATGATGATTTTTTAGTGGCTAATAGAGATCTATTTTCAGTAAGAGAAGGGACTTTGTGGATGGACAATTTCATTGGTTAGTTTATTCTGAAGTCATGGTGGTTATAAAGAGAGTACATGGGAGAGATAGATGCATATGTATTCCCAGTACCTAGATTTGTTTTCAGTTTTCCTTACTAATTTTTTCTTTTGTGATGTGATGTTTAGATAATTCAATTTATGAGATGAGATGTTTTCCATTATTTATGATGTGTGTGATTTTATGTGTGATAAACTTCTTCCATATGTAATGGGGAGGACATTATTCTTAATCAACATGCATTAACTGTGATGCGAATAAACTTGGTATATAAATTCAGATCCTCGCATATATGATGGTATCATGACATATGGGATGTAAATCCTTGATTGGTGTTTTAGGGATAGTGTAGTTCATGGGATATTACGGTTTTGTATTTGAGATTCCTGGGTTTTGATATGGTTGTTTAGTGGTTATGTACATGTAGGGTTTGGGTTCTCATGTTTAGCTCGTAGTAGCATTTGTGGTATGATGAGAACATTGAGAGGTATCTCATAGGGTGGTTGTACAATCCCCTTTAAATCTAGGTTTGGTTTTGGATTCTCAGGGAAAGAATAATTTTATAGGTGTCTAATGTAATAAATCATAACCTCTCAGTCCTTTACATTTCCAATTTTTTTGGAGGTATTCCTAAAACATTTTAGCAGTTTTCATAGGAGATGGAGGTGCAGCAGATCTGCTATAGGAAATACCAGTTGTTTAAGTGTATTACAAAATGTGGAATATGGATTCATAAAATATCTTGGGATAGTTCATGATGTGTTTATTTTCAGGGTTAGATAATAAAAATGGGATGTATTTTTCATTGTAACAAAACCTTGAGGATTACACAATATGAAAGGGTATTACACGCCACGTAAATCCATAATGTTGTGCATCTTTACAGTTATATTTTGTTTCATTCTCATTCATTCAGTTATGGCTCCTTATTCCGATCATTATGGGAGAAAAAGAGGAACCATGAGTAGTTCATTAAGCCATCTTTCTCCCTCTTGGATCTTTTGGACTCAGTGGTCGTTTATTGACTGTGTGTGATTTATCTATAGTGGGTTATTCTCCCTTCATGGTGGATTTTCTTCTACCCTTATCTTATGGATTCTATGCCGCCACTACTATAAAATTGTGTTTTCCATTACATAGGATTTAAAAACACTAGCTAAAACATTGTCAAATACCCCCTTTGTTAGCGTTAAAAAAATCAATTTTGAAGGAGGTCTTTAAAAGTGCTAAAAATCTTTGATAAAGGGGGTAGGGGGTTTATAAATTCTTTTTTAGAAGAACGTATAAAGACACCACTTTATAATCACTTTTTTAGTAGATATGATAAGGTTATATTTCCCAAAATCATTAAAATAATAAATATTTATATATTTATATATTTATATATATATATATCTAATATTTTTTTAAATGTGATTTAGATAAGTTAAATAGGAATTTACACTTAATATATACGATATTTGGGGAAATTGGATTATTAAATGACTAGAAATTATTTTAATTAATAATTTTCTTATTATTATCAATTAATATTCCTTTATTACCAATTTGAAAATAAAAAAAATAAAAAATTAACAGATGATCTAAAATATGTTGAAAATGTAATGTGATCTTCAAATGACAAATAATATTGATCCATGTGTCCATTTGGGATCTATAAAATTTTAAAAATAATCATGAGGCAAGATCTACACCATAAATGTCAAATAAATCATTCTACCATATTTTTTCAAGACAAAAGAGACCCATAAAGCCTCAAATACTATGTTTTTAGTCGGGGTACCAATTTTTTTTAACATTCTATTGATTTTTAGACTCATTTAACGGGGTATTATTCAATTTTTTTAGAGAATTAATTTATTCTCAGGATTACATTCATACTAATATTATTGTTTTAATATTTTATCATTTATCATAATTTAATCTTATTTATAATTAAATATATGCATTATTTTTTGTATTTACATAAAAAATCACTCATATAAAGACATAAATCAACATATTTACATGAAAATTGTATTCTAATATACATAAGTCAATACATATTCTCAAAATATATTTACAATAATATCTAACTATTTTGTACATTTTAAAAATATATTTATAATGTTTATATTTACATATATGAGTTTATTAATAAATAAATATATATTTAATTTATATTCTAGTATATTTGAATGAATATAATATATAAAATATTGAAATAAATATAAGTATATATATATCACAAAAACATATAATATATAAATATACATAAAAATAATTATATAATTATATAAATAAAAATATATATGTGAATATATATATATATATATATAATAAAAAATATAATTAAACAAACAATAAAACCACATGGTGTAGTGGGAAAGGCATTCCACCTTCGAAAGATAGGTACATGGTTTGAATCCAGGCTGGCAAGCATGATGCTAAAAATTTGCCAAGCATTGATAAAAAGAGTGTTGGGGTGAAAAGGACTGATAATGATAGTGGATAATTGTTTAAGGATTTGTGGAAGCATTTATAAATGGTCCGAGATCATGCATAACTGAAAAAAACATAATTTTACCCCTTTTAACTACACTCCAATTATCAATGTTTTTTTTGCACTGATCAAGGCCTACTCTAGCACTGTTAAAGTCCTATTTTATTATAATGTGTGATGTCTTTTTTGGGTTTGGTGTGCGTTTGGATGTATTTTTATGGTATTTGGTTGCATTATAGGTTGATCCATAGTTCTCATGGGGTGGATGGAGTTGTGTCATTCTTCTTCTCCATGTATTGCGCAGTGGGGCAGTAAGATTCATTGTGGTAGGGTTTCAATCATTTCTCATAATTGTGTGTTACTGAAGGAGATGGGAATCATATTTAAAGGCCTTCTGTATTATTCTCTAGATATCTTTATTGATGAGGGGTCTCATGTGAGACGTCTTGATGAGGAATTATGTCCTTCTATTTAGTATGTAGTTACTTCATTTATGTTACCAATGTATCTGTAAGTTTGGAATAAGGAAAAGAGATCAAGTGGATGCATTCACGAGGAGCTTAACTATGAGAGGGCATAAAATAGATTTCTTGGAGAATAATATTCTTTAGTGGAAGGAATCCGGAACCAAGACCTTCAGGGTTTAGAATAGTAGGAAGGTGACCTCAGCAGCTTCCTTTCTGGCCATATGGACCCTGGGGTATCCATGAATTTCCTAGGAACATTATTCCAATGTGTGTTTTGGTTTCGGGTTTCATGTCCATCACCAGAACTAGTGCCAAGTTGTTCAGAGAGCATAGTTATGATGTGGTGGGAGCGCCAAGACATTTTCCATTGGGGTGAGAGTGTCTAATTAGTGTAACATTTTGAGGCTGGGATGGTTAGTATAACTATTTATGTGTTTTTTGTTTCAATTCTTTTCTAACAAGAGCATTATAAAAAAAACAGGCATGTTCACGAGGGACTTTGGTTTTCCTACTGTGTGTACTTGTGTGCTCTCCATACATATAAAAAACTATTTTCATGCTTACCGGAGGATTTCAAATACCGTTCTATACATTAATTTCTTATACATTATATTTTATCTATTTTATTTATAAATTCTTGTGGGATTAATTTATATTTATTTTTATATTATTTATTGGTGTTTTTTGGTATGAATCGTTATATATCATGATCTTGTTTCTTATAATGGTCAATGCCTCACATATTGTGTTATTTGTACACTATTGGTGCAAGTCACTAAATCGGGGCCTATTGGATGTTGGACTCATGGGCCATTATCTCCCTTTATTCATTTCCATCCCAGGAGGGGTATCAATAGAGGGAGGGGTTACATAATTGAAATGGGGTAAAAACATATTTTGACTCGTCTATTCTACTAAATATCCAAAAAAATATTTGTTATTTTTCTTAAGATTATAATCTATAGATGGTATTTTTGCTGATCCATAATCCATGAAAATGTTTTAAAACCTATAATATAAATGTTAAAGAAAATTTCCATCCCACATAACATTAATCACATAGAATCTATTTATCTCTGGTAAATAAGATTTCTTTATAAACATAAGACTATGTGGGTAGTTGTGGACATTTTTCACACATTAAAGATTATTTAACATTGCATTATAGAAACTTCATTTCCCTAATACACATGCCCAATTTAAAATATCAAGATCAAGGGTCATGTTTTAAGACATTAAATTTATTATGGTATCCAGGGAACCATGATACCACTACTATCTAAGATTAAAAATAATTAGTTTGTTCACTATAATCATATTCTTTTCTACTCACAATTCAAAAATTCATATTTTTTTAGAATTATATAAACCCAACAATATTTTTATCTACCACTACTATAAACATTTTAAATTTATCTATATATGATTTTAGTGAATATGATTCTCCGATATCAATGTCATATATATATTAATATCATTTACATTCTAACATATCATTATTTCTTGTGACCACATCTCTCTCATTCTTTTTTTTCAAAAACCCAACTTGTTAAAAATGTTATTTTAATTTTTAAGTCATAACCAAATATCCTAAGTTGAATTATTTAGATGAGTGTGGATTGGTTATCAAACCCCGCCACAATTCATTATTGATTACGATCCTATTGGTGGACACTTATATTATCAGATAAAATATTATTTATTTTTCTGTGAAATTTTGCAATCACATTTACTATACATTCTTTTACATCAGTAGTTTTTCAATAATGAAATTTAACATTGATGGGATAATTCCCCATTTTTTATTCCATTATATATTATAATATATATATATATATATATTATTTTCATGATACTTTTATAATTCTTATCTGGATGATGAATCTATTTTTTCATGCTTTCATTACCTGTCTCATCAAAACATTCAAAGAAAATTTAAATCTTTATTGCCAAAAAATCTCATCCATTACATTATATTAGTATCCCATGGAGATAAATTATTATAAACTGAATTTATATTTTCCCAAAAAAAATTTCATGATTATCAAAAGGTATGAACTATAAAAAACTAGGAAATATTTTATATATCATTTTATCATGTACCAAATTTATTATTGATTCTTTTGTGTCACTATCCACAAGAGACACGTGTTATGTATGTTTACAATAGTATATATAGTTTCTATTTATAAATAGTTTCTGGAATTATGTTTAGTATACATATATATCAACTGGGTCCCAGTGACAGCACAAAACCCCGCCTTAACATGGTCGTCGGGTCCTGGCCCACTAGGTACCACCAGTTGCCCTGCAGACCCATGGTCCCCACCCTTGGGCCCACCCACAGGCGAGAAAGGGTCATTTGACTAACGACAGTCCCCACAGGCCAACACATGTACTTTCCAATGTGTTTTTCCTCACTCAGACACATCCTGTAAAACATCCTCGAAGGTCACCCATCCTGATAACTACTCCAATCCAAGAACACTTAATTGTGGGGTTCTAATCAGGTAGTTACCAGAAAAAGGAGGTGCACCATGTTGACATTAGTCATATCATTTATTCATTTAAACCTTTATCAATTTGAGGTGTTACAATTACCCCCACCCCCTTAGATCACAAATTCCTCGTTGTGGGCCCTACATCTACACCTAGGTAGTGCACCACACTTAAGGATAGGTACCACCTCTAATACCATATATAAAAACTGGGTTCCGGTGATAGCATAGACACCCTTCCATAACATGGTTTTTGGGTCTTGGCCCTCCAGGTACCACCAGTTTCCCTACAAACACGTGTTCCCCACCCTAGGGCCCACCCACATGCCCGAACGGGTCATTTGACTAACGAGAGTCCCCACAGGCCAACAAATGTCCTCTCTAGTGTGCTTTTTCCTCACTCACACACATCCTGGTAAACATCCTAGAAAGTCACCAATCATGATCACTACTCTAAGACAATCACTCTTAACTGTGGATTTCTAATTAGGTAGGCTCCCGAAATAGAAGGTTCACCTTTTTTGAAATGAGTCATATCATTTAGTCATTTAACCCTTTATCATTCTAGGGTGTTACAACATAGTCCTTCTAATCTCAAAATAGATTATGTTCTTCATATATGTTTCACTACATTAATGGAAAGTATATGGTGTTATTTATTGAATGTTAATACCATTTTTATCAAAATATCATTTAGACACATCAAATTTATACATTATTCGATTAATTAATATCAATTTTTAATGTACATTCATATCTCCCACTAAAAATTATTATAAACTGTTTTAGTCTCTTAATAAATAATTGACTTAATCTTAATAATCCTATAATTATTTATCCCATAATAATAATATGTTAATGTAATGAAATATAGATAAATTATAGTGGTATTATGTCTCATGGGTCAACATAAATGAGTTTTTATGAACTCAAGCAGTTTTGTAGACATAATTTCTACTATTTTTAGAGAAACTAGATCAATTTATACTTTATGATAGGATTCAAAAATATCATATGTATCACCCTTTATCTATAGTATTTATCTTATACTTTCGGGATTTATAATATTATCATAATAATTTTGAAAAGATAACCAATGATTTTATGCTTGAAATGTATAAAAATATTTGACAAAGATGAAACATGTGTTGATAAGATTACTAATTTTAAATAAGTTTCCAATTATTTTTCTTCCATTAGTATTGATCATTTTTTCCGATACTATTTTTATGATACATGAATCATTTATTATTATAACCCTATGTAAATCATCAATTAGTTTAGTTAAATTAAGTAAATTTTTATTTATCCATTCATAAAATAATACATAACTTGGCATAAAATTTGGATAATAATTATCTATGGGGAACATTTGTTTATTTGAAGAGAATAAATATTTCTAAAATGTAACTTCCACCTCATGAATCAAAATGTTTATCATATTTTTTGTCTTTTAATATTGTAGGGACACCCAATATATACAATCCAAGTGTTTGAACTTTTATATGATTTAAATTTAATTTCATAAAATAATGACTTTTCATCCATTGTATTATTAATTAATTTTTTTTAACTTCTAGGAATAAATTTAAATAGACTATTCAGGCACTCCAATAATCAATTGCCCTACCAGTTACAAAAACATCATGTTTTTTCAAAGTAATAAAATTTGCAATATAATTGAATATTAATTTAATTCATAGTTAACGCATTGGTTCACTGAAAATATATTCTCTTTTTATAAAAATCATTCCCCTTGGATAATTACTCTTCTATTGTGTGAAATATTAAATAATAATGAGTTCACATTGTGCCCAATCACTCTGTAACACTATTAGAATTATATAATTCTAGGTATTCAAAAAATTTAGTAGTTCTATATTGAAAATTTTTTGGATAGATTAGAAAAAAAATTGTATCATTTCTCATGGTGAAATAATCTTATTAATGATTTATCTATACTTTTTATATAAAAGAGGGTTTCATAACAATATTTTTGGATCAAACTAGTCAATATTTGGTATCAAAACCATCATTGTTAATGTAAATTAATATATTTTTTGATTTATTAGGATCATAATTAATGTTCCTCTTCAGATCCATATTTTCAACTACTTTTTATGGTTTATTTTGACCTCAAATGATTTTTCCATTTCTTGTATTATTTTTTAAATCATTCTGGGATTTAAGACACACAGATCATGTCTTGTGAAATTATTAAACACTTATAGAATTTTTCTCTTCATGGAATTATCCCATGTTATCTTTATCATTTACCATTAATTTATGATTAATTATCTCATTAATATATAAATTTTTAATCATTGAATTCGCCTCTTTCCCCATGCTTATTGTTTCTTTTTTAATCATCCAATACATATTTTCTATAAAAAATATACTCTTTATTACACACATAAACTTGAATTATTAAATAAACATGAACCTAATACAACTATGAGGATCAAGATGTATAGTGTCTTGGGAAATTAATTACATTACATAATAACTTCAGAAATAAACACACACATCTTTATTGAAAGCTTCCTTTACATGACCACTACATTCCTCGTACTTATCATTGTATGGGATAACCTAAGGACATGCATAAAAAAAGGGTGATATATAAATCCTCATAAGGGAATAACTTGAAGAATATAATTCATGTTTGGAAATATTCATATTAATGTAGAATAAGAGAAACATGAACAGAATGGCATGATTGTAAGAACCTAGTTATTATTCTTTAGGTACATGTTTATTCTTTTCTCTTTTCTTTAAGTGTTTTTGAGAAAATAAGGAAAATGGGAGGAAATCCTAAATTTTGTGACTACATGCCATGTACCTTTCCACACGCCATGTATTTTGTCCGTGTGAAATGAGTAAAGAGGGTGTGTAGGCCATTCGACAATAATGGGTGTAAAAATAGACTACACGCCGTGTGGTGGGTATTTAAATGTCATGTAGTCAGTCGGCAGGGAAATACTAAAGTGGTGGGAGCTGAACGATAATATAAATCATGTAATCAGGAATACACACAGTGTACTAATGTCGACAGATGAGCAGTGCCACGATGGAATGAAGTCACCCAAGGAACAGTTAAAAAAATAAAAAGTACATGTCCTGTACAAAATAGTACACGCCGTGTAGTCTGTTTTTTTCTCGTAAAATGGGAAGTAGTCTTATTTGTTCACAGAGGAATCTTAGAACTGGAGGAGAGCTCAGGAGGATGGCCGAGACATTGGATATCACATGATCAATCACCGGGAATCTGATTCTACCTCTATTGATCTCATTAGAACCATACGGGTAAGCCCTCCCATCTTCTTGAGTCATTCTTACCAATTATATCCCGAGGGGAAGTTATTTACGTTTGAAACGATAATTATTTTATCTCAGATCTACGTCGTTCTTAAAATATTTTAGGAGCGTCATTCACGTATACCGATCAGGGGCGATCGAGGTTGGTGGTCTGGTGTTTAAATTCCAACTGATGTGCATTTTTGGTACCAATGTGCAAGGAACCCATGTTGGGGTGTCTTGTGGGTGAGGCCATGGCTGTTATAAATACCTAGAATTGTATAGGTAATTTAATGAAATTGTAAAACTTCTATTTGGTATCACTTCTTGGATCCAAGACCACTCCTAGGGTGCATTCCTATATTTATCCGTTTGGCCAGGTTACCCGAGGGTATATCGTAAAATTTAGCATGATTTAATTTCCTTGAGAGGAATTGTATATAATTTCTTGCTTATATGTTGGGCTCGGACCAATTAGGTGTGCCTGAGGGTAGTGTTCTATTATCCAGTAGGAATTTCTCTGTTCAACCTAAGGAAAACTTCTTTTGAGCCAATGGGAAGTAGATTCTATGCTTGTGGGCGACACCTAGTACACCTAAAGCCATTATTAGATATGCATGTGGGAAGATTCCTGTGGGTTTGGATTCTCTTTACCTGAGGGTATGGGTGTACATGCCTAAGGACACTAACTGTTTACATAGAAATACACTGTGGTGATTTCCTGACATTGAATGATTAATTTTATATTAAAAATGGAAATATAACTGGTACAGTTAGTTACTTTGAGTACTTCTTGGGTTATTTCATTTAATACTGCACACTGTTGTTGCACATTTACACTGACAGTTGGGCACAGACCTTTCATGGGTGCCTACTAGGATTCATTTCTCACACCCTGTTTGGGTCATGTCTTTGAACCAAATAGACTATATTTCTACTTGTATGGATAAGGGAAAGTGTCCCTATACAGTTACATGAGTGTTTCTGAGGTGTAGGGGAGTATGGGACTGAGCTCAGGCTCGCGATGCTACCGGCTATTCTGTTTTTATCTGATGTACCTATAATTTCTATTTTATCGTATGGTACTGCTATGTAACATGTTCTGGTTGTTTTCATAGAATATTTAAATGTTGCATCATAAAATATATATGACTGCTGGTTCTCTTTAATTCAGTTCTCATTTTCAGTTGAATATTTTTTACTGCTTCCTCTGTTGTACGTTATTTATCCTTTTCGTTGTGCTACACTTTGAAAAATGAGGGCATAGATTCCCCACTATCAGACATGGGCCCTCGCTGTAAGTCAGAAGCCTCTGGCATTTGGGTAAATGCACTTGTGGTAATGTGACCAATCGGGTTCGGGGCACCCGTGGAGTGGCACCCAGATCCGGGACATTACAAAGTGGTATCAGAGGGGGTTATTTTTTTGACTTACTATTTGGTGCCTTAGTCAGGGATAGGACGGAAATGGTAATTGGTAATAAGTAGTTCCCAGGAGTAGCTAACCCATGTACATGAAAAATCCAACCTACATCGTTATTTTAATTATTACTATTTTTGCAATTTTACGGTTGATTTGATTTCACCATTGAGTGACGCACTTGTGATTATGTTGTTTATATGTTATCCATGGCTTCTATTTAATTTTAATCCGATAAGATGTGGGTATACCATCTCATGCATCATTTAGGCACATGCTAGAAATCACATGCCATGCATAGTTCCATGCCATGTAGGTGCATTAGAAATTTCATGTTATTGTGATAGTTGTTGTTCTAGAAAATCATGATGTTGTTATAACTACTTTGATAAATAAATTCTATGTGATAGGGTATTTTTGTGTGATCCTGTTGATAGGATGGACGCCAAACATTGGTTTTTGGGGAGTATGGGCCCTCAATGACCGGAATTTGGTGGATCATTGAATTGTTTACTTGTTTATAAAATTTATAAGATGTAAAATATTGATTCGTGGGGAGTATGGGCCCTCAAGAATAGGAATTTGGAACTTAGGTGTTGTTTTTCATTATTTTCTGGGTTCCAGAGTAGTATCTGAGGCTTAATGTCCAAAAAACCCAGGATACACATCGTGTATTTTTATGGAAACACACCGTGAGTTCTTCTGTTGGGAAAAAATGTAGTATTTTTAAGTACATGTTGTGTACCGGATGTACACGCCGTGTAGTGTTGGCCCGGTGTCCGCTCCTGTAACTAAAAACACAGATGAAGGAGACATTGAGACATACACGTCGTGTCCACTATGGAACACGCCGTGTAGTCTGGCCTGGGGACCCGGCTGTGTAGAAAACAAACACTGGTCGATGTTCCCTCTTCTGGAACACACCGTGTACATGAGGGACACGTCGTGTAGTCCTTACCGATGGGAGACTGTGTGGACTTATCCACGTGGCTAGGGATATGGTGTGGTGTACACGCCATGTGCGGGTGTAATACGCCATGTGGTGACAGCCGAGTAGTCGGTCGTGTCATGAATGACACATGCATTTGGAAATTAAGCCATACACACCGTGTAGATGTCATAAACACCGTGTCATCTTGTTCAAGTGATAGAAGTCATACACACCGTGTCGTCTTGTTCACGTGGTCGGTGTGGCTTAGTCATGTAAAAAGGACTCAGGCAGGGAAAGGGGATTCATGTACACGCCGTGTATTTAGAAGGCACGCCGTGTGTTTAGGGTGTTACACGGCCAGTTTAAGCTGGGGTACACGCCCATGTGAATAGCTGGAAAGAACATGTCGTGTAGTGTTATACACGCTGTGTATTCATGTTTTTAAAATTTTGAATACTATCCTTCTTCATCTCCTTATTTTCGGTATTTGATAATCTTGATCTAAGGTGTGTTTTTTTACATTGTAGAGTCATGCCGCCAAGATTACCATGATTTTTCCGCCAAGAGAGATTCAATGATTATAATCCAGAGATGGTTGGCCATTGGCTACCAATGGATCCTCCAGCAGAGCCAGATGCAGCGCCAGCCGTTATAACGGACACATGCATGGATGCGCAGTTCTGAGAAGGCTTCATGTGGTTCATGCAGACCTTTCAGGGAGCACTGCCGGCTGCCACGTCTATGGTAGAGCTGACATGTATCTTCTAGTAGTAGTATCCGCCTACGTTTTCTAGGGATGGTGGACCATAGGATATAGAGTCTTGGCTGGATTCATCGCAGACTATTGTTTAGCACAGTGAGACACCTCTCGGGTTTAGGGTCAAACATGCGAGTTATAGGCTGCGTGATTCCACCATGAGGTGGTGGGATGTTACCACCCAGTGAGAGCATCATAGAGAAATGGCGTGGGAAGATTTTTAGACATCTTAATAAGAATTATTTTTCTCAGAGATGCTGAGAGAAGATAGATCTCGAGAGCTCATTAATCTGCAGCAGGGCACTATGTCAGTGATGGATTATTTTGCTCATTTCACTGAGCTTCAGTGTTTTTTAACCGTTATGGTGGGTGATGACACGTTGAGGGCCAGAAGCTTTGAGGATGGTCTTCGATATGACATCTGTTCACTGGTGAATGTTTTCTGGTTGCCTATTATTCATGCTATTGTAAACCAGGCACTGATTACCGAGCTGAATCTGCAGGAAGCTAGTGCTGTGGGCCCGGGTGGTTTGACCCCAGTTTCTGGTACTATTTCTACTGGTAATAGGAAGAGGTAGATAGGCTTCTCTCACGGTGGAAGTACCAGCAAGAAGAATGTTTCAGGTGTCCAGGTCATGTGCTACCAGTGCGGTAATGAGGGGCACAAGAGACCGTAGTGTCCACGCGACCCAGTGGAGTGCCGATTTTGCGGCATGATGGGCCATATGCAGTGCTTTTGAAGGGAGTTTCCACCAGTGGCTAGTGAGAGGGGTTTTGTGTAGACTCCACATGTGGGAGTAGGACCAGTAGCTTCTTACCGGTTGGGAAACTGGAATACGTCAGGGCGTGCAAGCAGAGATGGTAGTCATGGTCGGGGTAGAAAGACACCAGGATCTCAGAGGCAGCATGTCGGGATAGCTCATGGTAGCCAGGTTGTGTCCCATGGCCGTGGAACTGGGTAGGAATATGCAGTGCAATAGACCCAACAAGGGCTGGATCCCAGACCTTCTACTATCAGAGGTACTATTCTAGTATCTTCTGTCTTATCTTCAGTAATTTTTGATATGGGTTCTACACATAGCTTTGTATCTGTGCCTTTTGTGGAGATCCTTGGGCTCTGTGTTTCTTCTTCTTATGATGTTATGACACTAGACACTCTGTTGGGGACTAGAGCAGATAGTGTGTGTCAGTGCAGGGAGTGCCCCCATTAGGTTGGTGGGTGTCACTTCCTTTAGAACCTCTATGTCTTGGAGATGATGAGATATGATGTCATTCTTGGGATAGACTGGTTGGTTCCCTTTCTAGCCTTTGTAGACTTCTATCGTCGCGGGGTGAGTTTCACATCACCAGAGGGAGTAGAGTTTCTATACAAAGGTGAATGGAATGTTCGGGCCAGTCGATTTGGACCTGAGCATCATGGGCAAGGTGGAGTCACAACCTAGATTGTGAGTTTATATTTGGATTATTAGGGGACCTGTAATAAGGAAATCCCTCTATTTGTTTATTGTTTCAGGGTTGTCTTCCCTGATGAATTTTTAGGTCTACCTCCAGCGCATGAGGTGGATTTCTCTATTGAGCTTGTGCCAAGAGCGGCACGGGTATCCATTCCTCCTTATAGGGTGGCTACACCTAAGCTACAGGAGCTCAAGAGACAGTTAGAGGAGTTACAGTCAAAAGGTTTTATCTGACCCAGTACTTCTCAATGGGGTTCTGCGGTCCTTTTTGCGAAGAAGGCGGATGGTACCCTCAGACTCTGTGTGGATTATCGGAAGCTGAACCAGTTGACAGTAAAGAACTGAAATCCCTTATCAAGGATTGATGATATTTTTGATCAACTTCAAGGTGCACGAGTGTTCTCGAAGATTGACTTGAGATCCATATGTCATCAGTTGCACATTAGACCATCTAATATTCCTCTCACAACCTTCAGTAGTAGGTATGGTCTATATGAGTACTTGGTTATGCCGTTCAGACTCACGAACGCACCAGCAGTTTTCATGGCTCTGATAAATCGTGTGTTCCATTCTTATTTGGATTCTTTTGTAGTAGTATCCATGGATGAGATATTGGTGTCCTCTCACACTCGACAGGACCATGCCACCCATATTGAGATCGTATTGAGTACACTGAGAGAGCATCGTTTATATGCTAAGCTCTCAAAGTGCCACTTTTGGATGGACAAGATTCACTTCCTGGGTCATATCATCTCAGAGGGAGGAGTTGTAGTAGACCCAGAGAAGGTGAGAGCAGTAGTTTCCTGGGAACAGCCTAATAATGTATTTGAGATGCGGAGTTT
This sequence comes from Viscum album, assembly GCA_963277665.1. NCBI lineage: Eukaryota > Viridiplantae > Streptophyta > Magnoliopsida > Santalales > Viscaceae > Viscum > Viscum album. The sequence continues at coordinate 1,016,638,916 of OY728138.1, read as the reverse complement.
CTTGGGGTTGGCTAGTTACTAAAGTCGTTTTATACAAGAATTCTCTCACTTAGAAGCACCATTGATAGGTTTGACTAAGAAGGGTGTAAAGTTCTTTTGGTTAGAAGCTTGCGAGACAACATTCCAGAAGCTGAAGGGAAGGTTGACATCAGCACCAATACTGATACTTCCAGAGCAAGGGAAGAGCTATACAGTTTACTGTTATGCATCAGGTATTGGGTTGGGATCTGTGTTGATGCAGGGTGATCGAGTTGTTGTGTATGGGTCTTAGAAGTTAAGGCCATATGAGAGGAATTACCCGACGCGTGATCTCGAGTTATCTGTAGTTGTTCATGCGTTACACTATTCGAGACATTATCTCTTGGGAGAGCATTTTTTGGTTTTCACCCACCACCAAAGTCTCAAGTATATCTTTACTCAGTGTGACTTGAATCTGAGGAAGCGAACGTGGGTCGAATACCATTAGTCCATCAATTTTGTGCATTCCTATACACATGGTAAGGGAAATGCAGTTGTTGATCCACAAATTAGGAAGACGTAGAAACAGGCAGTTTATGAGGCCAGTGGTGAGTGGAAGCTTATGGTTCTATTCTCTGGGATGCATTTGGAGGTTCATGACAGTAATGGGAAAACCTATCTTTCATATTTAGCTATGACTTCTACCCTCTAGGATAGAGTGTGGATGAGACAACTATCTGATTTAGAAGGCCTAGTCCCACGAGAGTCGTTGGAAAGTGAGGACCCTCCTCATGGATGGATGATAGGCGACGATGAGGTACTGCATTTCCATAGACGAGTGTAGGTTCCAGGGGATATACGTGAGGAGTTGATGTGGGAGTTTCATGCTTGAGCTTGGGTAGTTCATCCCAGAGTTACCAAGATGTACCATGACTTGAGACGTCAATACTGGTGGCTAGGTTTGAAGAGAAAAGTAGTTGGTTTTGTTACGAGATGTTCCACCTGTCAGCAGGTGAAGGCGGAGCATCAAAGGCCAGCCAGACTATTACAAGAGTTACCCATTCCAGAGTGGAAATGAGATGATGTCGTGATATACATCGTAACTGGGTTGTCGAGGTCACCTCGAGGCAATGATGTCATGTGGGTTTTTGTAGACAGACTCATGATGGTAGCTCACTTTTTTTCGATCAAAGAGACCTTCAGTTTTGATGAGTTCGGAAAGCTATATATCTGAGAGGTTGTACGTCTTCTTGGGGTTCCTCATTATATCATTTCAGATAGGGATGCCTATTTTTTGTCTCGTTTCGGGAAGAGTTTTCAGAGGGCACTGGGTACACAGGTTCATCTGAGCACAGATTACCACCCTCAGACTAACGGTCAGTCAGAGCATACGATACAGGTGTTTGAGGACATGCTGCGTTCAGGCAACCTAGACTTTGGGGTCTCTTGGGAGAAACTTATACCCCTAGTCGAGTCTTCCTATAATAATAGTTTTACGTCAACAATTGAGATGGAAACTTATGAGGCTTTATATGATAGGCCATTCCGATCATCTTTCTGCTGGGTGGACACAGGTTAGGTATATTTCCTGGTACCACATCTCATGCAAGAGACATCTGAGCAGGTCCAGGTGATTCAGAAGTAGATGGCTACTGCACAGTCTCGTCCGAAATATTATGATGATCACCGTAGACAACCCATAGAGTTCGTGATCGGTGATCATGTTTTCTTGCGTGTTTCATGAAGGTTGGGACACATGCAGATCAGAAGATTGGGTAAACATTCATAGAGGTATGTGGTCCATTTGAGATTTTGGAAAGAGTCAGTATGGTTTCCTATCAGTTGCAGTTACCACTGTGGTACCGGGCCTTGAACAACGTCTACCATGTATCTCAGTTGTGACACTATCATTAAAACCCACCACATGTCTTTCATCCAGAGGTGGTTAAGCTTCAAATAGATGCATCCTTTTAGTAGAATCTGATTCGTATCATGGATAGGATCACGGTGGTTATCTGAGGTCGATAAGTTCCTCTCGTACGGGTGCTATGTCATCATGGCCAAGTGCAGGACAAAACCTAAGAGCGGGAGACCGACGTACGTTCATAGTGGCCAGAGTTGTTCTAAGATTTATCTCCACCACACTTTGAAGGGAAATTAGGGGAAGAATTTCTTTAAGGGGGGAAGTTTGTAAGAACCAGGTTCTTATTCTTGAGGTATGGGTTTATTATTTTCTCTTTTCCAATTTTTTTTTGAGAAAATAAGAAAAATGGGAGAAAATCCTAAATTTGGTGACTACACACCATGTACTTTTCCACACACCATGAATTTTGGCTGTATGGAAGGAATACATATGGCATGTAGGCCGATCGATGATAATGGGTGTAAAAACCGACTACACGCCATGTAGTGGGTATTTACATGCCGTGTAATTAGTCAGCAGGCAAACAGTAAGTTGGTGGGAGCTGAGTGACAGCACACGCCGTGTAATCATTAATACATACAGAGTACCTATGTCAACAAATGATCAGTGCTACAGTGGAAAGAAGCCTCCAGAGGAACAGTTAAAAAATGAAAAGTACAAGCCATGTACCCAATAGTACGTGCCCTGTAGTTTGTTTTTTTCGCTTAAAATGAGAATTATCATCCTCTTTTCACAGTGGAAGATTAGAACTGGAGGACTTCTCGGGATGAAGGTCGGAACTTTAGAGATCGCCCAACCGATCACCGGGAAAACCATTCTGCCTCCGTCGATCTCGTTGGAACCCTATGGGTAAGCCCTCCCCTCTCTTTGAGCCATTCTTACCAATTATTTCCCGAGTTGAAGTTATTTACGTTTGAACGATAATTCTTTTACCTCAGATCTATGTCGTCCGTGGATGATTCGAGGAGCATCATTCACATATACTGATCAGGTGCGATTGAGGTAGTTGGTCTGGTGTTTAAATTCTAACTGTTGTGCAATTTTGTGTACCAATGTGCAACGAACCCATGTTAGTGTGTCATGTGGCTGAGGCCTTGGCTGTTTTAAATACCTAAAATTGCATAGGTAATTTAATGAAATTGTATAACTACTATTTGGGATCACTACTTGGATTTGAGACCACCCCTGGGGTGAATTACCTTGTTTAAATGTTTGGCCAGGTTACCCGAGCGTATACCATAAAATTTAGCATGCTTTAATTTCCTTGAGAAGAATTTTATATAATTTCTTTCTTATATGTTGGGCTCGGCCTGGTTACTTGCACCTGAGTGCAGTGTTCTATTTACCTTGAGGGAACTGTTCTTTTAGCCTATGGGTAGTGCTCTGTCCAGCCTGAGGGCAACCTCTTTCGTGCCTATGGGAAGTAGATTCTATGCCTGTGGGCGACACCTCGTACTCCTGAGTGCATTATTCTATATGCCTGTGGGAAGATTCCTATGGGTTTGGATTTTCTTTACCTGAGGGTAAGGGTTTATGTGCCTGAGGACACTGACTGATTACTTAGAAATACACCGTACGGATTTCCTTATATTGAATGATTAAATGTATATTAAAAAGGAAATATAAATGGTACAGTTAGTCACTTTGAGTACTACTTAGGTAATTGAATTTACTACTGCACACTGCGGTTGCACATTTACACTGACAGTTGGGCACGAACCTTTGGTGGGTGCCTACTCGGATTCATTTCTCACACCATTTTTGTGTCATGTATTCAGCCCAAATAGACTATATTTCTACAGGTATGGATAATCTCAAGGGTCCCTATATAGGTACATGAGTGTTGCTGAGGTGTAAGGGAGTATGAGACCGAGATCAGGCTCGCGATGTTGGCATCTTTTCTGTTTTGTTATATTATACCTATACATTCCATTGTATCGTATTGTACTACTGTGTAACATGTTATGGTTTTTTTCATAGAATATTGACATGCTACATCTTGATATATATATGACTGTTGGTTATCTTTATTCAATTGTATTTTTTTAGTTGTATACTATTTACTGCTTCCGTTGTTGTATGTTATTTATCATTTCTGATGCGCTACACTTTGACAAATGAGGGCATAGTTTACCCCCTATCAGACTTGGGCCCTTGCTGCTAGTCGGTAGACTATAGCATTTCGGGACATGCGCTTGAGGTCATGTGACCAACTGGGTTCGGGGCACCCATGGAGTGGCACCCGGATCCGGGACGTTATAATGATATTGCATGATTATGATAGCATTGAAATATGGAAAAAAACTTAAATGGTATTAGAATGATCTAAGTATAATTGCACATGGAGCATGACTAAAACCTCATTTCAATTGAATTTGCTTGGGTAAACCCTCCTAGAACTTGATGTATCATGATACTAAATTTTACCCAATGAATTGGGGTGCTATTAGGGCACACCATTCTTAAATATTTCATTCCATGCATAAGTGTGCCACATGGATCATACAACGTGGAATCATTTAAGATCGTTATTTATTCCACGATAAAGTAATTTGGAATTCATACATGAAACTATATAATCAATATGTAAAAATGCATAAATGTGAATACACTTGATATATAAATGGTCATGGTATTCACAAAACAATGACTTTGGCTTGGAAAAACGTGGTACTATTTCAGCCGCATAATGGCATTGCATAAGAATTCACAAAAATGGTTGATGAGATAGAAAGGGGTGTCTCATAATATGTACATGAAATAGAATGTAATGGAGTCATATAGATACATGTCCCAACATATGTAATAGAATTTTTGATTCATAATACAAAAGAATTTTTTGAGTGTAAATAAATAGAGAGTAATTCCTTACAATGTTTTGACATGGTAACGAGTGTACATGTGGGGGGGGGGAATTAATGCTACATAAAGTGGTAAATCACCATTAAAATAAAAATAAGAAACTATGGTGGATTTATAAAATCATTCCCAAACATTTTGAGTTTAATATAAAAGGTCATAACAACTTAAAGAAAAAATGGACAAAAATTACAAAGGAAGAAATCCTTTACATGGAAGTGTGACCCCAAAGGCATGGGAGAGACTTGAGAGAAGCTTCATGAGAGATTAGGGAACCTTGTAAATATTCTAGAGATATTAGAGTAGAATGTGAATGAAATCCAAAGACATTGAGTGAAGAGGAAGTTGGAGCTTCGGTGGGTTTATATAATAAAATGGAAGGAATTCTTTATTATTTAGGTTTTAGACCCTACACATTAAACTATCCAAAACCATAAACTATACCATGGTTTTGTTTTCAAAGGGTAGTAGAAAAAAATATTTTATAAGCCCAATGTTTTAACTTTTTTAAATATTCATCATGATTATGTGGAGGTGAATCACACTCACAAGGAAATCATTTTAAAATAAAAAAATGTTTCATAAGTCTTAAAGGGTCCACTAAAGAATTTCATAATAAATAAAACAGATAAAAAATAAAATTATTTAATTGGTAAAACATATATTGGAATAAAATAATGTTAATTTTATTTTATTACATCACTATTGGGCCATCATGATTCCATAAAACACATTATATATTTAAACGATAATTAATTTTTACCCAAAAATTTGACTGTCTCAGAATATTATGAAAAATTTAGAGTTGGATATTTTTTATTTGCTGATTCCAAAAATAATATTCATATTATCTAAATAATTTTATACATATATTAATTTTTATTTTTAAACAAAAACTGACATTTATTAAAAATTCATGGGTTTGACAAAAAACAGCTTCCAAACCTTAATAAAATTTACAATTGTATCAATAAAATTTATATGATCATTTAGATTGAATAAATAGAAATTTAGTAATAATATTTTATTAAAATATAATATAATTAAAATATCAATTAGTTCATCAAAATAGTTTTATTTATTTATTGTTAACTAAAAAAACTATTTTCACTTTAAAAACTATTTATGAAGTATCAATAATAAAATGAATCTATATTCTTTATTATATAAAAAAATAATGCAAATAATAATAGTTCTAAGGTCCTGTTATATAACCCATTATAATTCTATCATAGGACCTAATGGTTTGGTGTGCGATGGTGAAAGACTCTTGGGGTGGCTTAGATAACATCGCTCAGGTGGTATTCTCTACCAACTTCCACCTCTCTCATAAGAGATTCTGTTCGAGCTTAACAAGATGAAGCTCGACTTAGGATTGGTCAAGAGATAAGCCCAATGACACCACCTCCTTTATGAGCTCCAAAAAATGGGATTAGTATGGATTAATTCTACTAGATTAGGTCATCGCTTCCTTGTTCTGAGTAAATTGGATTTGTTAAATCCATATATTTATGAAAATCATGTAATAAATGTTAAACTGATATATTTGCAATGGTCACAATTCATAACAGATATTTAAAATAAAAAAATAGAACAAATAAAATTTATACATTATATATAATCATTTTATATAATAATACATTTAATTAGATAAAGAGGAATTTCAATTAATAAAAGCTTGGGTCTTTAAATTTCACTTCGTGATTTTTCTGTTCTTCTTATGAAATGTTTATCAAAAACTTTTTATTATGTATTATGGTCCTATTAGTTCACATTAATCATCATAAATACATGATGATTTAATAGAACATCAAATAAAAAATGTAAAATTATTGAACTTGTAAACATGTTTATCTTTTTATTGGATTCGTGATATGTATCTAGATTATTATTCAATAATCATCAAACATTGTCTCCCACTACTACATATTTTCCTCATGATTCTTCCATATTTTTTCAATTCATTTAATCCATTATAAAATTTATTTTGATTTCTCTAATCAAAATAGTTTGAATATTATTATTCCAACATCCTCCTTGGTGTATTTATAAGAAACATTTCCACGCCCCTTACAGTTTTAACACCTTATTTGTTGTGTTACTGTAAACATTCTCATGAACATATTCAATTTATCTAAAATAATAACTATATATATGTTATAATACTAATATTATTATTTATCCTTATAATCACTTTATTATTCATCTTCACAATGTCTTGTTTCGATATTTCAAATATAATCAATGTCCATCACATCATTTACCTTCTTCGATAATGGAGGAATTCATTTCAATTAATAATGAATGAGAATATACTTTAATTAATTTTATGGGATATCGCCTCTATAATCAAATGAAATCATATTAGGATGACATTTATTTTGATAATTTCTCATCAGTATTTTCCCATTTATGGAATCATCTACCTTTTCACTAAAACACCAGATATCACTGAAATTTCATCGAATTTTGTAATGTAGCATAAATTGATTTCATTAAGAACCATTTTAAAATACAGAATTTTTCACCCTCAAAATTTCAATTTCCTCTCTTTTATTTCACATTACCATCATTTCATATCTCAAATATATACTAAATTTCAGAAGTAGTTAAATGTCAAGTGAAATTTGTTTATCTATTTTCTGAGAATCATATATATAGAATTTTCATATTTTATATTAAATTACATATTCATATTATTAACAAAAATATATTATATAATTTTTAATAATAGGAAGAAATCACACTGTTAATATATATATTATGTTCAAAAAATGGGATAAAATGTATAGTCCCATCATACTCTAGAAACAATGAATGTTTTGCCCAATAAAAGTTGGAACTCACCTAAAATTCACAACATTTGGATTATAATTCATTATCACTTTTAACATATATCAAAGAGTGATACTTTTTTAATCCAAAATTATTGAATATCCACAGAAGGTGTAGCACCACTAAGATATTAGTGAATCAATGGTGAGTTTTTATGATTATGTTTTTTTTAATCCTACTTTGTTGGACTTTATTTTTATGAACTATTCTTAAAAACTCAAAATTACTCACTCTTATATAATAATTGAAATGTAACACTAGGAAACTATAATTCTATAAAGTTTAAACACAATGTTATAGATAACTCCTTATTATGATTGGTTAAATACACCAATAAATGATTTTCCAGTGTAAATGAAAGTGGTTACAACATTAACCTTGTCAATGCGTTTTTACAATCTTCATTAATAAAAAGACACAATAAACCCTTCTAAAGTCCCACTAAAAAACATCTTCTTACTAACAGTATAAAATTTTCCATTCAAAATAAAAAACTATAATTATTTTCTCAAGGATTCATCTATATCCCTTTATCTAGATCATCAAACTCAATCCATTTTGATAAAGTTAATCTCATGTTTTCTCTTATTTTATAAATTAAACATATTATAATGATATTCATACTAGTTATTATTCCACGCTATATTTATATATTTAAATTATTTGGTTCCTCCTCCAATACTGAAAAACTAATGAATGATAAGTCTTTTTCCCCTTAATTAAAACACTGTGCCTCAATCACTTTTCACTCACAATTATTCTCTCTTAAATTTTGTGGTCCTAAAAAATTTATCACACAATTTATTATCACATTTGATTAAATTTATTCATTTATGACCAATTTTTAATTTCTTTACACAAAAAATCTAGTAAATTGGGTGTGTGATACTTCATAAAATTTTTCATAAATAAAAAATTATTTATATATTGATTTATTACATATAAATTTCCAATATAACTTTATGATCCATTTTTCAAGTACTCTATAGATATCCAGTTATTTATTCATGTAAATTTTATAAACTATAATAAATAACCATGTTTTGGTGTTAATCTATGTATGATAGACTAAAATAACATCCCCCTTTGACCATGTTTTCTCATTCAAGAAACACACTTCCCACTCTTTGTATTAATATATGTGTTGAAATAAAAAAAGGAGTGAAGAATAAGTATTTTATATAGACATGCCATGAATGGTCTAGTATAATTTGAAAAAAAATTCAACGGTACGATGTAAATAATACACTATATCACGCTACTATTATAAGGATCAGAGTAGACTCATTGTCCCTTATAGTTTGTAACCATCCAAATGTTAACAACCCAATTCTCTCTGATAGTGTTAAATCTATACTGCTCTAAAGTATTCTAACATTTATCGAAACCACCTATGAATTTTTTTAATCATATGAGAGTGTCCCATGATGATCCATTTTCACCCAATAGATGAATTCCACTTTAACGTATAAACTGTAATTTTAGAAAATAATTTCATGAAATGTTTTTATTTTCCTCATCAAATAATTTAATTGATTTTTTGAATTCCTTAAGTCCTACATTAAATATCTATTCATAGTGTTTTGTAAGTGTTTCATGAACTTACATTGATTAACCTATGGTTATATCTTTACAAACAACCTCTTCTTTGTGATCTTTTGTGCGCTAAGAATTTAAAAACTATCACAAACTCATCTTATTTAATGAAATCAACTCATTAAAGAATTAATTTTAGTCCTATCAAATTTTCATCAGTGTTGTTTCTCTCTAATGAACTAATTTCTTTCTAATCAAATGATTCTAGCTTAATCATTTAATAAATGAATCCAAAAACAAGACTGATAATAATTATGCTTAAGATCATTTCACATTAGTCTTCATCAAATAATATATCTTATTTATGATTCATATAGCCCAGAAAATTCAAATAAAAGTTTCTAAGATACTGTCTTTGAAAATGAAAAGCAATATCTATGGTGGCCTTAAAATCACCACATTATAATCATAAACGAAAATCTACTTTTACACATATTCTATGTGATTCCTAAAAATTCTATGTGATCTTAATTCCTTTTCTGAAATTCCTTTCCATGAATGTCCTATGTGTTTTGGGATATCCCATTGTCAACATGATATACATTATATTAGGTTGTGTATCTTCTAGAAACATTAGTTTTTTTATTTTACTATTTCTATTAGGGTAATGGATTTTTCTATGTAGGAGTCTTATGTTTTCCAAAATATCAAAAATGATATTTCATTCCAAAAAATATAGTAAACAATGGAATATTACACCAACATAACAGATTTAATTCAAAAAACTCTAATGAGAATTTCCCATCTATAAATTTCAACCAACATAGTTATCATAAAAATATCACGACACCAGTGATATGTATTCTTTTACCAACATAGGTATTATTCACATAAATTTTTTATATTTTATGAATAAACATTGTAGAATAATCTTCCAAAATAGTACTTCATCAAGAACTTATGGGAGATTGGATAAATTGATATTCACTTTGAATAATATCATTAATGTCATTATCACCTAGAGTACTTGATACATGTGTATTTATATACAATAAAAACAAAATGATTATCTTTTATAATGTATGAATGTTACTCAAAGTCACTCATGTTCTTATGAAGATGGAAATAATGATGTATCTACTTTACATAACATACTTCACAGTCAGGTCCTTTTTTGATAACATGGAGCTTATATTTTTATAATAATTATATAATGAAATCCTTGGGTAATAAATTATTTCATGCATCATGAACTGATTTCACATATTTGTCTTCATTTTTTTTCATAAAAATAACCATATGAAATAACTATCATGAACATACCATCTGAGATTGGATTCTACCCTAACCATTATATAGTATATTCCATCAACTATATTCATAGAGTGTATTTTAAAACATATCTCCCCTAACTAAAAATCTTATAGTAGCTTTGGGATCTCTCAATTCTGAACTAATATTAACAAATTGCATTTTCAAAACCATAGTATAACAAAAATATTCATTTTTAATATTTATTTACTACATGAAGTTTTACATAATCTCACATGGATTTTCGATAATCTGTTAACTGTGAGACTCATTGTAATAGTCTTCTTTCTTTTCAGTGCAATTATTATTATAATGAAATCCCATTTGTTTCATGCTCATTGAAGAATGTGTGATCTCAATATAGAAACCATATATAGAGGTGAAGGATTACACATAATGGCATAATAAAAATAAATCCCACAAATATTCTAATAAGATAAATATACCCATATATATATATTTATCCCACCTCAAAAACTGATTTTTGATGGTATTAATTAATATTATATAACCCTCTGAAACAATCTAATCGATTTCCACATAGCATCTGGTTGAATGAATGCGTTCCACTATAGTGACCCAGATAGGGGAAATTCACCCTATCATCACCACACAACATTCCTATGAGTGTCAACAGATGATATGTTTTTTAATTTTCATCACAGTTTTTATGGGTTTTATATCGTTTATCTTTCTCCTATGGCCAAAATTTGATGTATTGAAGCTTTATCAAGGGTAAGAATATATTGACAAAATTAGTGTGATAAGTAAATAACTTGTACTAAATTGTACATGGTGTATCATACATTGATGATAGTTATGTGTTTTAGTATTTATTTCCATGTTCTTGGGTAAAACTATACAATGTGACACCATATTTTATGTTATAATATAAAGTAATATGTATGATAGAATATAGAAATCATACCACACACATGAGAGGCCTTAGAGTTATAATCATCTATAAAACCATATTTATCATGAAAATTTATAATTAATAAATATTTTACTAACATAAACCTGTAAAATTCCTTTCTTTATTACATTATAAATATCTTTACATCATGATAAAAATATCATGTTTATTTTTGGTAAAATAATAGTTCGCAATACCCATAAATAATGACACACCTAAACAACATGAGAGAGAGGAATCCACAAAACACTAATTTTAATCATTTACTCCATCAAAAACCACATCAAAAAATATATGCTCAATTACATCTCCATTTCAAATTAAATAATATATTAAATATTCCACCATTTTATATACTCGAAAAGTGTGGGAACAATAACTTGAATGGGTGATTGTAAATATACATATTTTGATGCTTTAGAAAAAAAATGTCAAAAAATTAATAAGCCATCTCCCAAAATATAGAAAAATAAATTATTTACTAATTAATATAGTAATTATTAAAATCATTCCAATTATAGTCGTAACATTTTTAAACATTAGGGATATTATACCAAAGGGAGCATTCAATAACCAGCGAAAAAAGATACCTTCAACACATAAAATAACCGCCCTACCTAACCTATACTTCATAAAAACCACCCCCTATAATTTTAGTTGGTGGTCAACATAAATTTGAAGTGTTAAAATCTGAAAAGGGTTTTCGATACATTATTATCATGACCCCTACCACCAAAGACACTATAATGCGGAGAGAAATATGGAGACCCCTTATATCCTGCCTCAGGTAGGCCCTGGTTTGGAGACACACACCAAGTGTATAAAAATACCATAGAATGGGAGGCATTACCCACAATAAATGAAATATTATCACGAGATAATATAAACCATGAACATGATAAATATTTGAATAATATACAATAAATCTAATAACAATGGAAAAATTATTGATTAAATAAAACACACACACATATATATATATATAAATGTATCAAAATTAAATACACAAAGTAAATATAAAGCATCGACACAACAACTATCAAATTGTCTAAAACAGTAATGTAAAATATATCCAACATAATCATCCTAGAAACCATAATATAAATTTCTTATATGTAGTTTTATCATACGAGTAAAGTATGTATGAAAACCAAAGTCTCTTGTGTACAAGTGAAAACAACATAGTAATGCACCCATGGGGAAATAGTAGATCTAAAACCACATAAATATGTAAACTATCCATCCCAACCTCACCAATGCTTTCTCAATAAATTACTCAACCGATGTGTAGTAACATAATTTTAAGAATATCAATATAGGGTACCCTGCACCAATTCCCCACTAATTTTCATCTCTCACACCCCCAAATTCATATGTCGTTGAACACCCACCTTGACCATATTACATATCCGTACATAAAATCACATCAAATATCGTCACAACCTACTCGATGAATCCTGGTAAACCACCTCACATCATAATAATTAATAGGGTATTATGGTATCATGAACATGTGTGGCATTGACCTCGCATCCTCTCCCAACCATGCATGACTCCCATGGTAAATAACCCTCATCATATCACCTAAAAATGCATGGTTTATCACATATTACCTTGCCTAAACACACATGGGATATCTCATCACATAAAAAACATCAACAGTGAGACTTTTGACTTTTAGATATCACAACATAGTTATGTCATCATCACCTAGAAGAGGGATAAGGGAAGAGAGTGTAGCTATATATCCATCCTCTCCATTAGGATGTCAGGAAAACACTCTTAAAGCATTTCTTTGTCAACATTAGGAATTCTACATAGGTGGTGTATGAAAAGTAAATCACAATGAACAAACATGGAATATATAAAATATCATAACACAAAATATACACCAATTAATATTCAAAAAGATCTACAACGAACTCACAATATTCTTTACTTTTATTGCCGCTTATAAATGTACAACAATACACAAAATGGAAAAATAATCATTTCACGATCCAAAATCCCATTAAAATTAATTCATTTTCTAGACATAATATTATTATCAAATTTTATTAAAATGTTCATTTCATTATATTATTTCCAACCCATTTAATTTATTCGTAAGCCATTTTCACATTTTAAAAACTACCCCATTTTTGCAACATTGGTTAAACATTTCTGTCATGTTTCTACATAATCATCATCATTTAATTCGAATACTACCTGAGAGACTGTCTCACATCACACCACAAGAATCACTACAGAATATCACATTTATTATCTTTCCATCAAACCCATTCACAATTATCTCATTCCAAACCAAAAAACACAACATCCACCACATCCCCACCACCTTCCAGCACAATCCCCTGACAATATTAAATTATAATCAATTACACAATGAAACAAGCTACATTGAAATAACACGTCATAAACACACCTCATGTCACAACACAGCCTCTCATCCACCATAAAAACCCACTATTGAAACACCACATTAACACAACAATTAATACCATAGAACTGACCCCACAAAAAAACTCGACATTACACACAACAAAGTATTTTTTTCTTTTGGAATATAGAATCCTTATAACATTCTTTTCACTATTTAGGGTAATTCTAAAAAAAATCATATATTTATGAAAAACCCATTTCATTACATTTATATAAATGATTATGAAATTATATTTAGGGTGATATAAAATAATAAAAAAATAATGGTTACATAACAGCACAACAACAACACAAAAAAGACACCAATGGCCATGATTTTTTACAGACATTACGCATGTAGAAAAATAATATCAATAATAGAAAATCTTGTAAAAAAAGTGATTCTCATTCCCATATCCATTTCTAAATTCATTTATGATATTATTTTATCATTTTTATTTTTTTAACTATCTTCACAATTATAAACAAAAGAAAACCTCCCCTAATGATACAAATTAAGAGAAATGAAGGATAATTCCCTATATATAAAAAAACAAGCATCACTCAACAGGTTAATCCCAAAATATGGGGTCCTTGCAAGATTGAATCTCCCCTATAGAACATGACCCACAAATATATGGTTTCAATGACATCCTAGTAATGGTATTAGAATTTAAAATCTTGAGATAAAGCACATAAAAGGAGAAAAGAAGAATATTTATTTATGGGTCAATAGATATTGAATTATTGGGTTTTTAGAATGGAAAATATTTTATTTAAAAATTATTGTGGATATCATTAAATGATATAAACAAAGACTCATATATTTCATTATTTATCAATTAATAGTAAGGATATAGTAATCAACGATGAATTAACTTTTGAAGACCCCTGATTTAATCTTTCTAAAAACCATCATAAACATTTTACTAAAACATTCAGTAACCTACAAGGGGAAAATTTCAGGTTGATAGAATCCCCATGTATCAATTTTCCCATAATAGATCGATCGCATAGATTATTTCTAATGTATCTGACTCACATAGACGACTCATGTTGACAATAAATAGCCTCATTGGTGAATATAATTTTTCCATCTTGGTATCCATTTCAAATAGATTTTCTAGTCATGCATGTGTTTCTTGTAGTTGATCACTAATTTGGATGGTTCACGTAGTTGGTCTTGCGATGTAGGTGATTCATCCACATAAACAATTCATATATCATCTTTTTTTCATGTAACTAATTTACATATCATATTAATACATATAATTGATTCATTTAGATGATCCACAAAGTCAATCCAATAACATAACTAATTCACATAGGTGTTCAATGAATCTGATCCATCCATGTAACTAATTCATATTGGTGACGTCTCCATATAGAATATTGGATTGGCATCGAAGAGAATCCTCAAAAAACAAGGGGAAATTTATATATATTTTATTTAACCACAAAAAATAGAAATTTAATGGGTTAGGAAGCCATAAGATGCAGCATCAGATACCTCTCAAAAGTTTCATTTCGATGAGACTAAAAAAATTATCAGGGGAGGAAAAGGGGAGTGAACAACCGCCATGCATGATACCTCTAAAATAACTCATCACATATTAAATTCTACCAAAACACTAGAAAACAACCAAAAAATCCACACATAAAAATCATACCACTACCATAGAAAACACAAATATCTATTCAGTGAAAATTAATAATGAAATTACTTCTTCTATATCATGATATAATCCAATCAATGCGGAACTAACTCTCCCACACTATTTTAATTGAACTATATTATATAAGAATCATGTTCTCACTTTTTCATGTGTTGGAATCTTTTTCACAAATCACGCATTTGAAAACAAATCACATAAAATGAAACAAACCTTTTATTAAACATCAATATCTAGACACCACATCATCTGAGGAAAAAACAAAACATTGTAACTCGAAAAATATTCAGGTAATGGGAACACATATGTGTCTCCCACTCCCAATCACTATACTCCTGGACACCATGACACCAAAACACATGAACCAAGGGAATAGATCATGTATGATGCACATTCTCTTAATGATAATGGGTCTATGATGGAAAATCCAGAAATTTCATTTCATCCTCGATATTCAATATACCCTAGTTAATGGAATGAGAGTAATTTTGAAGATATAGATAAAGGTAAGACACATATAAGACAACATGGATCCTTTATAATCATGGTTATTGTAGAGACCCGAAGCTTGATATACATGGACATTACATTACTTTTTCAGAATACTTGGTACATAACAAAAACACACACACAAGGATCGTAATAGTTTAGTGTCTTTGGAAACTCGGAACATAATCTTCTAATCATGGTGAAAGATCTTCAATATCTCCCCTAAAGATATTCCCTTTTTTTTACCTAAAACCTTTCTTTATATCCTGGGGAAAAGAAAACATAAAAGGGTGAGCTCAAATGCTCAGCAAGGGAAAATAAAGGGATTAAAAAAATCATATCATATCTTTTTGAAAATCATAACCTGCAAAAGAGATCATAATATATTAACATGGAACAAATCATAGAAGTGAAAATGAGATCCCCATAATCATAACATGAAACATGAAACTTTGTGGCACGCACACATAATCATAAACCATACATCATAGCATAACCCATGTAATAAAAATGGGATTCTTAAACAACATGACATCATAAAACAATTCATATAAGATTAAAAAATTCATAAAAATATTTCCATCAAAACATCATCAAACCAATGTAATAATAGGGATAACAACAGAACCCTTTTATTATCTTATATGGAAAATAATTTTGATAAAATACTTGAACTCCATTCTTGAGGAAAATATCCTTTCTACTTCAAAAACATTTTTCCTTTCATAACATGTCATTCGACATTAAAATAAAAGAAGTTGATTAAAAATAAACTTGAAAACTTGTAAAGGAAGTTTCTTGGAAATAATGTTTTAAAACAAAAACACACACACAAGGATCGTAATAGTTTAGGGTCTTTGGAAACTCAGAACGTAATCTTCTAATCGTGGTGAATGATTTTCAATATCTCCCATAAAGATCTTCCCTTTTTTTACCTAAAACCTTTCTTTATATCCTGGGGAAAAGAAAACATAAAAGGGTGAGCTCAAATGCTCAGCAAGGGCAAATAAAGGAAATAAAAAAAATCATATCATATCTTTTTGAAAATCATAACCTGAAAAAGAGATCATAATATCTTAACATGGAACAAATCATTGAATTGAAAATGAGAACCTCATAATCATAACATGAAACTTGAAACTTTGTGGCATGCACACATAATCATAAACCATACATCATAGCGTAACCCATGTAATAAAAATGGGATTCTTAAACAACATGACATCATAAAACAATTCATATAAGATAAAGGAATTCATAAAAATATTTCCATCACAACATAATCAAACTAATGTAATAATAGAGATAAAAACAGAACCCTTTTATTATCTTAGATGGAAAATAATTTTGATAAAATACTTGAACTCCATTCTTGAAGAAAATATCCTTTCTACTTCAAAAACATTTTTCCTTTCATAACATGTCATTAGACTTTAAAATAAAAGAAGTTGATTAAAAATAAACTTGAAAACTTTTAAAGGAAGTTTCTTGGAGATAATGTTTAAAAAAATCCATTCATGTCGTATAAGTTAAAAAAACATTCTTCGTACTTTTGTCGGAAAAGTCAAAATGCACCTCGTACGAAAAACGACAAAAGGTTCCTTTCATATCTTTTACTAATAACTCACCGAAGGGTAAAATAGGATTTAAAAAATTTTAGGTGAATGGAAATAATATTACATATTGAGGAAACATGGATGTGTATGATAAAATAAACCCTAGTAAATACCAAAGTATAAACAATCTCGGATAAAAGTGAGATTGTGATATTTCCCTTACCATAGGTCTGATTTGCTTTGTACGTGTCTGAAGCTCCTGTATAATGGTTTAAATAATGTTATTGACTTATTCCAGAATCATACATATTGATATTATATCATATATGGTCATATTCTTAGCTTCATGTTAGTAATATTTCATTGTCACTTGTTACTCGGGTCTTTATTGCCTTTTGTTCTTATGCGTGTTTTGCCGAATAAATTCTTATTCTTCTTTTAAGGTTATAGATACCTTATATCCAGAATGGTATTAGTGTAACATATATCATATTTATTTATTGAATTCATTTATATAATGACTATGTAATGATGATCATGTAGAACGAGTCGCATCACATCGTGGAGACGGTATTCCGTACGTACGCACGAGTGATGATATCGTTCCTATGATCGTGGAATTGTATTGGAGTATATATATATTATTTCAGTATCAATATTACTTTATAATACTCATAAATAGTTACTCATTACACCATTATACCCATCCTTGGAAGGTGGTGGTGGAAAATAGAATACACCACGGTGTGGAGACGGTATTCTGTACGTACGCACGTGCGGTGATTTCATTTTTCCGTAGGATGGATAAAAGGTGAATTAGGGTTGTTTCATATTTATAATAATATATCAGTATGTAAGTAATACTGATGTTATTACTTTATCATGAAATAACTAAAGAAGAAGAAGTTGAAGAAGAATGAAATTGAAAAGATCGGTAATGGATATTATCTCTTCTTTGGAACGCCTCTTTGAATCCTCCACCTAGGGAACTAAGATTGGACTTTGAAGAAGACGAGGACCTCTAGGATTATTCTAGGGAAGTGGAGAGGAGAAAATTGCAGGGTTTGGCCGATCTTGAGTGCTCAAATTGGTTTGAGGAGGAGGGGAGGAGGTGCCCTTTTATAAGGGAGGAGAGGGGCATCTTAGGAATATCTCAAAATATTATTTTATATTAAAGTCAAAATCGGTTTATAATGGTTCCAAAGGCTCTTATTTCGAAGATAAAGTGGGGATGGGTCGAAATCCTATCAACCAATAGGATTTAGACAAGTTTAGGGTATTATTTTAACCTTATCAATTAGATTTAACTCTAAGTTAAATAATTTATCTTTTACCGTGTCTTTTTGTTTTCTTTCACTATATGGTTAATACACTCACTATAACATGCCAAACGAACCCCAACTTGTTTATTATTAATATATATATCCTTATCTAAGTCATTTTGCCGAACCTTAGATTTTTAGGAATAAAATAACAATTAATAATATAATATTTGATTTAAATACTATTTTGTGTCAATTTTGACACTATTTGATATATGATTTTTGTGAAAGTCATAACAGAATTATATGTTCTAACCAAGTTGATTAAATCAACACTAATATAACATAGTAACCTAAAAAATTAGTGGAATTCATAAAAAGTCTTAAATTACATTTATTTTGGTATTTATAATATCAATTATGTCAATATTTCATTAATAAGATAATTACTGCATCATCTTTGTGTCATAAATAAATTAAATTATTTGATGTCTAAAAATTAAAAATAAAATACCATCATGTAGGAAATCATTTTAGATTTCTAATTAATATTTACAATAGAATTTATCTTATGTACAACCCTATATTAATTTTTTTTTAGTAAATATAATTTGATTTTAACTCTTTTAACTCTTCTTTGAATTAAATAATAATAAATGTCCTAATCTAATCCGAGTGGGCCTAAATGATAATATTTTACACATATGGTTGTTTTTGGTCGAGATACACTTGTCCAATAGAATTAGGACATGTGTTAGGGTAATATTAATATCATTCTTACCCTTAATTACCCTATTTACTTTTAACCGTGGTAAATAAAAGTAAAAAGTTACTATTCACCAAAAATTATTTTCATCTCATTGAACCACATTTTACTTACTGACATCAACCGTGTCTCTCGGATTTTTGAAATTCCATTCACAGAAGCGGTAAAATTAAGTTTTATGAAAAATTCAGTTTTTTAACTACCACTTAGTAGTTTCACTATTCATCAAAAATTGATGTTTTTCAGAACAATGCCAAAATTTCATCCTAAGCTATATTTCATATTCCGAATTCAAAAAATAAATTCTATTTTACCAAATTCATAACATAGAAGTTGCATTAATTAATTTTATAATTAAATCCCGTTGTTAAAACAAATAGCGTGTTTTTAAGAAACAATATCTATCAAAAGATTGACACTTGATTATGTCTGGTTTAAATGTGAAATTACATTCAATGACCAACATTTTATTAAATAGTAAAAATATATTCTAAATATACTTTAAAACCACTCAAATTAATAATTTATCACAATTAATTATTTCGATTAAACAAGTTGTTTTTAATTATAATTTAGTAATTTTCATTATTCATCAGAATATGAAAGTTATCCGAAAAGTACCAAAATTTCACCTTAGGCAAAATTCGATACTCCGAATCCAACAATGAAGTCCATTTTGAGATCTAAAATATATAAAATTTAAAAAGTGGTTATTACTATTCATAACGACTAGTTTTAATAATATTTTAATAGCATATCGTTGTTTCGTGAAACTCAGTATTGCGTACTACACACGCTATCGAGGAAGGTTGTGATTGCGTGTAATGCAAGGCAAGTCAAAGATGCGTGTTGTGCAAGCTCCTTTTGGTGTAGCGTACAACACAAGACATTAATAAAATTAAAAAGAATATTTTTCATAAAATCTCGGGCTATTACAGTTATAACCGTAACTGTTTGATGATATCTATATTGTGTTGTAAGAAAACTCTGACAAAGTCATTTATAATAGAAAAATCCATTATAGTCTATGATACATGAACACAACATATCCTATAGTGTTAGGATAGTTTAATCCATCTGTCTATTAGTATGTGGGTGGAAATTAGTGATGAGGTGTTACTGAGTGATAAAAATATGTTGCAAACCCCTCCAAAATCATGAAGTGTATTGAGGATCCAGATTTCATATAATGGATATCAGGAATCTATGAAACCACACTACTAAATATACATACCTCATTGCAAAAACAATTATGACTCCCTACTCTATTATCACTATGAAGTGGTCTAATTCTTTCATTTTATTGAGAATTACCCACATAGAGTCACAACCAATCTAATATTAGAGAATCCTATGATAAAATACATTAGGGAACATTCAGAGTATGTAATAAAAAAATATGAACATAGTGCTCATCTTTTACATGTTGTAAAATAATACATTGAGTCAAAAACTCTACCGCTATAAATTTCATATTTGTTTATTAGAACTGCATCCTCAATCCATGGTTTATGTTTAAATCTTCAGGATCTATGGAAAAATATGAGTTATGGAAATTGTGAAGGAGGCCCATGAATATTGCTATAAAAACAAAAAAAAATACCTTGAAAAAACTCTAATAAAAAATATCCTCTAACCATCCCTCCAAAACATCACCCTAGACAACATGATCATGTATAACCTCTATCTATGATTATCGCCTATGATAATCATGAACCTTATGCATTAAATAATAAATCACCCTCAAATGAAACAAAAAACCTCCATTATAAAACATCATTTCATATATGTAAATGTATTAAAACTCTTACATCTCTTTCTATAAATATCCCAACTATAGAGCGACATCCTTCTACATCTTTCTACTCAATGAATCATCTTGAAAATTACACTTTACTGAGGGGTAGAATATATCAAAATAAATTTCCTAAATGAAATCCATCCCACTCCACATTCATTGATGTATATTATTCTATGAAAAGATATAACTCAAATTATTATGATCCACGAACACTAAAAAGTGTTCCCCAATTAGGTATGTATCCAAAACTACATCTCAAACACAATTTCTTATAACTCTAGATAATGGGAGGTGCAGTGATTCTCATGAGGACATAAATAACTATATCCATAAAGTGATTAATACCATCTAATGAACCAATACACATCCCTCTTACATATAGGATCCACCCCTGAATTCATAAACAATCCCCCCATCCTCTGACAATTAAATCGTTAAATAACTGACTAACATCCCATTTAGCTAACAAAAAATTCTTATAATGGATAACTACATAAAAAATCATAGACCTTCCTTGCAATGGATTTTAGCAGAGCATCATCTTGAGATAAATCTAACACAAACCTCTCATAATAACCTAAAATCCAGGAAATATGGGAACCACATTCACATTCTCAGTCGATTTCAATAAAAAATAGATTAAATATTATGGGTCTACTATAACACCCATAAAAGACACCACATACCCCCATGAAATGTACCACCAATGTCCAATAATTATAATTATATAACATGCCATAGATCTAGTGGAATCAATAAACCAACAAGATAACAATGTGATCCCAAAATTACTCCCCCTATGACTTCGAGTATATCATCATCCCTTTGATGAACATGATGATAAATTGGTTGAAGAATTCATGGAACATGGATTCCATGATCACCAAGACAATATCTACTATGTTTGTAAAACCATAAAAAATGATAATAAAATAAAAATGTTGATACCTTAATCAAATGGTAGTCTTTAGGAAATCACCCACCTTCTCCCTCAATGGTGACTCCAATACCACATATCAATTTTGAAAACCAAATAACCCCACTCAGTAGATCAAAGATATCATTAATCCTCAAAATAGGTAATGAATCTTGATTGTTACTTGATTCAACAACTGGTAGTCTATAGACAACATCATACTAGCATCAACCTTCTGGTAAAATATCATTGGAGCACCACATGATGACTCACTAGGCCAGGTGAATACATTCTAAATACAGTCATCTATATGATTCATAAACTCGTGTATCTCATACGGTTCGATCCAATATGTTTCCATTAAAATTGTAGAAACATCGGGCTATAATTCTACCCAAACCTCAAATATCATGTCAAGGAGTTAGTGTCACAACCTCTTTTAAAAACATCCAAATCACATTAACAACCATGTAGGACTCCCCTATACCAACTTCAACTAACACTATAGATATCTCACCTTTTAAATATAGATGGGGTTTAGTAAATCTATTTCCCATCTATAAACACCACTCTCGAATGAAAACCACAAGTTGGAAATCAACATCAGAGAACATGAATATCCCCCCTAACTATAAAATAATACCATTTATTGAATAAAACCATTTTTTTCTGATAATGAAATAATATCTGTGAATAAATAGAAAAAAATAACCCAAAGATACTGATTTTGCCCCACCATCTCTCAACACCTATGACAAAAATCAAACATTCTAGTATGGACTTTGACATTCATTGTCATCACCATGTGTACAAGAAGCCTGCATATCATGTTCTAAAGAACATACTAGAGTGGGTGATAAAAATAACGATTTTTAGTCTCTATAATCAAATATGTCCCAAATAAGGGTCTAATATAAATTGAGTGTACCACAAACAATCTTTGGACCCACTCGCTTTGCTACCTCAGTAGCCTAAAACATCCCATTCTCAGCTCCTCTACAACATTAAAGAAGACCACCTCTAAGACCATGCTTGTTTCAAGATCCCTAAACAAGAAGAACATCCTAAGGTTTATCTATACCTACTCTATATTACCTATACCTATCCAGATCATTCTGACCATACAACTAAAACAAACTCACTGGAATCTACATATAATGTAGCCCTGAAATAGTCCACCTGGACAAATCTAAGAACTATAAACCTCAAGGAAGTGTTCCTGATGATGACCATGGGCTTAAAAGGAAACAAATCATAACCAAATCATTTCAGTGTTCATAAATAAGTCTTATAATATTACTCCCTTCTATTTTAAGCCTCGATTAATCTATATAATGAATCATATTACCAAAAAAATCTTCTTGAGGAAACCTATCAGATCCTCTCTCGCTGAAATCCTCCTTGTGAGTGCATCTTCATGATCTCATATTCATTTCTATAAGCCTCAAAATACATATGAAACAATAAATGGGTAACTAATATATATATATAGTTTCTCATAAATAAATCTCACATGTAACTCCTCATTGGAAAAACATATTTGGGAAAAATTAGATTATCCATGAACTTGATCTTATGATCTGTTTCCGACATGCTCCCCTGCTAAAGAGTTATCATATCTTTACTCTTTTTTTGTATCATTGATGACTTGAACTCTAAATTAATCCCCCTCTAGGATTATGACCACAAAAAATAATCCTTATTCTACTTACCCAGAAACAACATCCACTAATGGAGCGTATCTACCCACATCTGAATGATATCCTCCAGTTCCCAGTACTCTTTCATAGACTATATAAAACTGAAAGAAATATACAAATCCTGCTACCAACATGATTTCTCTATAAAATATATTATATGCTCATACTTTCCTTAAAGATTGTTTTAAATACTCTGAAATTTATTCTTCCACTGGTCATCCTTGTCAATCAGAGGAACCCTTTAGTTATCAACCAGGTGATATTTGTGAACCTATGTTATCTAAGAAACCTGGGAACAAAAAAAACGTCTCTATATAATAGGAAAATAATTATTTACAATGATTAGTAGTAATTTAATTTTGTTATGTCTTATTTAATTAATTATAAATTATTTAAATATTACAGTACCATAAAAACCATGTTAAGAAACAAGTCAACATGATGCATGTACCACTCCTAGGTCTCTACCCTATATATAATTCCACCTCACTTTCTCACTCAATAAGATCAACTTCTATTCACCGGATTATGAGAAGACCTAAAAAATCATGTCCTAGAAGATCTCTTATCCTATTTCACACTCCATGGTCAACTTGTTGTGTTTTCATCCCATACAATGATATAATAACTGACTAAATCCTATCCCATGTCCATCTCCTGAAATATAACATTATCATGACACATCCCACCTAATACTCAATAATGAGGAATAAGAGATGATGACCCTCAAGCCCCCTTCTAGTAGTCCACAGGTCATTAACTAGCAGTGAGTGTATTAAAATGTCATAATACTAGATGAATTACCCTTTATAAATGATATAGGATAAATAGATAAGATTATCCATCTAAAATAAACTCTTAGACATTGTATAAAAAATACAAAAACAATCCCATAATACATGTAAAAAAATATACATATAAAAATCTCCAAAGTAAACACAAAAATTAAATGTAAAATAGTTAAAAAATAATCCAATGTTTTTAATGTCTAATGTAAAACATTTTCTACATAATCCTCCTGAGAAATTGATAATTATATATATATATATAAAGGGTGAGCCTAGAAGTATACTCGTATGGAAACTCAATGTCACTCAAGCACATTTGAAATGAGAATACAAATGTACCCTTGAGAAAATAAAAAACCCATCAACACCTAAAACGGTTAACTATCCATCCCATTCACACATAGGAATTATCACTAAATAAATAAATATATGCATATTAACATAATATGAAGAATATCGATAAAGGACACCCCACACTACTTCCCCATTAATTTACCACTCTCACAACTAAACATAAAACATTCTATCACTCAAAAATATTCTGTATAGCATCTCATCACATCACATCCGACCTGAAGAAACATGGGACATCAGTTCACATCACATCCATAACCAGAGTAGTAGGTTATCATGAACATATATGGAATCATCCTTGTGTCTTCCTCCAACCATGAATAACCCCCACCATAAATCACCTCATCATGTCACCCAAAAATACCTTGATTTCCCACATATGACATTTCGTTAAGACAACTAGTTTACCTCATCACATCATAAAACATCTCAAAAATAAATAGTTATGACTTAGGTTTATCACATCATATCCATGTCATCATCTTCTAGATGAAGGAACATGAATGTGCAGGCAACCAACCGTCCATCCTCACAACCAAGATGTTGGAAAACACCCACAAAACATTCATTGGTTTGAATTCATATATCGACGTCAATGGGTATCATATGTAAAATCATAAGTAACATACATGGATTATATATATAGTATCAAAACTCACCAATAAAACATGTGGGTTTACATATACATCTACAATGCACTCTCAAAATTCCTCACATTCACTTACACCTCTAAATACACAACACTAAAAAACCATCCAAAATATATATTTATCATTCCAAAATCCTTTTATATTAAATCCATTTTCAAGATTTCACATTATCATAAAAATATCATTTTAAAAGCTAACTCAACCATTATTCGTAGAATATTTAATTTATTCACAAAAAGTATACCAATTTAACCTATTTATTGTTTTTAGTGATATTCATTATACATTTCCATCCCATGTAAACTTCAATATTATCAATTAGTTCACATACTGTCAATGAATTCAGCACACAACACACTACAACAAGAACAACACAACAACACTTCTATCATTTTTCTAAAAAACACAACACACCAGTACCTAATTCCCCCCCCCCCCACACACACAACACAATATCCACCACATCACCAACAATTACTAGAACAACCTCCCCACACCATGGACTCAAAATACATATAACATTTTCTTATTTAACATCACAACCACGCATCATAGAAACACTTCCAATCACCACACCCCATATCATCCCCCCAACAAAACCACTACTCACAAACAGCATTAACGCAAAAATCCATTCCACAAAACCACATCCAAAAGCACATTCGACATTACACAAAATAAAGGGTTTTGATATTTGGAAGAAGAACTCTTTATAACAACAACATTATTATTAAAATCATTATCACACTATCTTGATATCCATGGGAAACCATTTCAACAACCAAATATAATTTATTAGACCCTTACAAAAAGGGTGATATAATATAAATAAACATGGGTACTATAACATAACTATTTCATTATAAAAAATCATGTAATGACTAGGAATTTTAGAAAATCATTATGTCTATAAAAAACAATATCAATAATAATAAATCTTATAAAAACATGTGATTTTCATTCCCATGAATTATTATATTTTTTTATAAAAATTAAATTTTAATTTTAAAGTTGTATGCATAATTCTATGATGTTATAAAAAAAGAACACCCCCTGCATAACGCACAAAAATGGATAATTCCCTACCTAGAAAAAAATATGCCTCACTCAACTCACATAATTAAAAACCGGGCATGGGTGCAAGATGTAACCACCCCTTGAGAACCTAATCTAATGAGATAAGGGTTCCAAAACTCTATGTTAAGGTTTTTAAATTTTTATATATCCAAATAAATATAGAACAAATGAATGAAATACGAATCTTCATTTCTAAGTCACCTATTATGGAATTATTGGGTTCTCAAAGAGAAAAAAAATTGATTTACCAACTTTTTTATATCTCATTAAAATAAAAGTGAATGGATTCTGATATATCCAGGATTAAAATAACTATAACTATCCTTGATGAAACAACTTTTCATGTTCCCTGATTTTCTCCATCGAACGTCCGACGTTGTCATTTTCACAAAACTGGTAGTAATATCTATGAGGCTGATTTCACATAACCAAAAGCTCCCAAAAACCATTTTCACAGATCCAATCAATCATGCAGCAGATCATCCACATAGTAGATTCAAATATAAAATCCACATATCCCATTGATCATGTTTCTGACCCACATAATTGATCCTATCATGTAGCTGATTCACAATGCTAATCAACCCACATAGCTACTTCACATTGATAATTGCTCATGTATCTATTTCACATAGTCAATTCATCCATGTGTCTAATTCATCGACATTGAAAATAAAAAAAAATAAAATTTCTCCATGTAATTTATTAACATATGAGCTTTTTCTAATAACTGATTCATGTAATTTATCCATGAAGCTGATCAAGTAACATAATCGATCTATGTATGATATCAATGTAGCTGATCCAGTCACATTACTAGTTGATATAGGTGATGTGTCTATGTAACTGATTAAACTGTACAAGATAAAAGTCATTGGAAAATAAATTTTAAAATTTTCCAAATTCATTATAACCGCTGAAACTAGAAAATTAATGGGGTATAAAGAATATGTTTTTACACCTATATATGACCAAGAACTTTTTATATATTGTGTTCTTTGGAGGAAGGGGTTTATCTCTCCATATGTAATAGATTAATTCCATATCATATATGGGGTTTAGCTACATCAAAAAATATATAAGGTATAGGAAACATGTTCTAATTGTGTCTCTAGGGGGTTATACACTACATATCTACAACAAATATCTCATCCAAACCCTATTATTGTCTCTATGAACCATATTAACATTTAATAAAAAATAACTCATGTAAGTCATCATATTAATACTAAAAACATAAAAAATAATTATTAATGAAAAAATTAAAATAATTGAAGGATAAATTTACAAATTCAAACTCTCAAATGAGAATATATGTAAAAAATAATAAATAGCCAAGTAGGTAGACAACTCATCTCATTAGATAACATTTTATCCTTAAGAAATGACCATATATTTAACAATACATTCTCAACATGTGGTTTAAACCAATGAAATGTGACTTGATAAGGTAAATGGAATGTGGGACCTATAGTTTATAAAATCGACTACTATCATGAGTGCTTGAGTCCCGCATAGTTTGTGGGGTTATCCACATAGTCAGGCTTGTATTCAAGCTTCTACTGATTCATGTGGTTCCAAATAATAGATAATTAGACACTTAGTTATACACCACGTGATATTTAACCCAACATGTAATCCCAATAGGCTACTAGAAAAATTTTATAGTAAGTACCTTAGAGTAACATTTCATGTGATGTTCATCTTTCTAAGAAACCCTAGATTCATTGCTGATAAAAATACAAATCACATTAGTTGTGGATTATATTCCCAGTAATATATTGAAATTGTTAACCCCTTATGTTTTTGTCCCCATCATATTACAATTTCATATCTATTAAAACACAACATTTTTTACTTTACATATTCCATGCATTATGAACCTTCAACTATCTATCAAGGACTCATCATTCATCTCCACACATACATCCAAAATTACAAATATTATATCTACACTCAATAACAAGTTATACTATTAAAATCTATTCTTGGTCCCTATAATAATTTCTTCTAATATTCCCCTTCATTGGGTGAATATGAATCATCTTTATCAAAAAACTATTACATTATCCTAATTCACTACTGATTTAATCAATATTTCACAATATGCATTTCAATTTTATAAATTCATATTCAAACTAATGAATAATATAATGGCCAATATATATCATACCCTATGAGAAATGAGATACATAAGAAACATAAACGAAGATTGTTGTCTAGTAATTCCTCACTAGACACTTCATCTTTTTCCCTATAATGGATGGTTAATGAATATTGAGCCTGAATTTACAATGAAAAAACTATAGTAGTAAAATGAAATCATTATCATGAGATATACGTAAATGAATTGTAATGGATAATTATAGGATACTTATTTTTTTCATCATGGTTCAAATACCATATCTTGTAATGAATATAAAAATAATTGAAATAATGAATTCACATGAACATAAAAGAAAAAATATTATTTGTATTACTCCAAAAAACAAATACATAAACTAACATTATTTTAACAAATATTCCTTATTAATATACATTTTAGAAATAAATTCATGATTACTCATAAAATTATAAAATTAATTTAATAATTAATATTACATCAAAACATGTGGATAATTATTCAGAAAAAAATCTTCCATATACTATTCATAGAAAAATTCAAAAGAAAAATGAAGTTTGGATATTATGATAATAATCATAGAGAGGAAAAAAATAAATTTTCAAAAAACATAAATTTGTAAGAATGTATATTAACTATAGAAGGGAAAATAAAATATTTACCTTATGGAATTAATTAGAAGGAACTCATCTTTCTCACATAGATATGTGAATTTTTTTAGGTCCTATTTAAAAAATAATGTGGTTCTCTATAAATTAGAGAATAATATGTTGATGGATTTTCTACACCAAAAACTGATATCTATATTGAAAAATATATTAAAAACATATTAATAATAAGTGACTACTGTTTTTTATTTTTTATCCAATATAACTATTAAGGATAACTCAAAATGAGCTATGATATGGTCGAATCCCTAGAAAACCATAAACCACCCCTTGGGAAACCATCATATTGGACACAACTATGGTCTAAAATATTTTCACACATTACACTATTTAGGATATAACAATAGTTCATGAATGTATGGTCAAATAATAATATTTTTGAAAATAATTCATTTATTCAAAAAATGAAAAGGTTAAAAACCCCAATTATAAAAAATATTAAATATATTATTAAAGGGTTAAATAAAAATTAATATTCAATACATCTTATAATAACATGATCCAACCCACCAAGACTGCACCTATTCTAACAGTAAACCAAGTTGAAAACCATCAGACCACCTCCAATAGTCTAGGTATTGGAGATTGTAACCTAGAGGCCATATATCACACATGAGAGTCATTACCCTGATAAAAATAATTGCAAATACATGTATCCATAACCCATCGTAATAATGTAATATTATCAAAATCCTTATATATAAAATAAAATCATTAAGAAACATGATTGATATCCACATTGAATGTTAAAATTATGATCAATAATTACAGGAAAATGCAAGGACAAATGCAAAAAATAAAGATATTACAAAATAATTAGATAGGGATGTAACCACATAACCCCAACTTTATACTTGTAAAATATCAACAAATACCACCATGGAATAATATTAAGGTCAATATAATCTAACTCTATGTCTCCTAAATGCACCTTTGAAGTATACATCATATTTAAATAATCTACATGTGTGGGTGTGAACTCATAAATTGTTTATTGTAAAAAAAACCACAATAAATCATTTAATACATAATGTTAAAATAAATTGAAATTAAATAAATATTTTTTATAAAACTAATATATTATTTATGTTCTAAGTCAATAAAATTATAAATGCATCTCTTTCTAGAATGAACACCAAATATTCAGAGGAATACTATAAGGATGATTTCTTTAAACTCATCTAAATTCATATGTAATTACGCACATAAAATAACTACTCTACCAAATTTTATGACTTTAATTCACCTATCCTTAATTTTAAAGATATTACATACCTCACTATAGAGTGCATATGGTATGAGAGATTACTCAACCCTATATATGAACTGAACCTCATCTTTTAGTAAATCCATTAACTGATGGGTTATTTAATCAATAATTTATGGACCTTCACACCATCATTAAGGGGGTCCCTAAAGCAATAGGTATATGTAGGATCTTAACCCATTAATAAATCTGTCAAATATTGATTATTGACTTCATTTTCATTATAAAAATATCACCCACATTATGTCATCATCGATATGAATATTTTTATTTAATCATCCCTAAATTAATGATGAATATCTTCCTATAATTAATATATATGAACCATTTTTTCTATATGGAATGTTTCCAGTTATAGAATTCTAGAATGTATAACTCTAACACCTAGGTTAGATGAGATTCAAATAATCATAGACATACAAGTACATAAAATTTACTTCTTTATAAAACATGTGTGGGACATACGTGATACATGGGAATACACCACTAATATAATAATATGTTGGTACGAAATTCATGAAATTATTTCCATGGTAGATGTCTTGTAGGACCCTTGGATTAGATGTGGAATTACCATCACGGGAGTCTGATTCGTGACACCAAAATTAGTTAAATGTCCATTACCCATATTGTGTACGGGGAAATGGAGATAACCAGACAAGTACTAGAGAATACATTGAGGTGTGCAGTTATGAATAATATATTGTCTAATTTATAGTATATTCTATGAAATCTTTAAAACCTAATGTAATCTATAATTCCATTGGAGACCATATATGACAAGTTTTTTAGAGTTACATATGTTTTGATATTTATATTTATTTGAATCTATAACATTTAATCTAAGTGAAATTCATATAATATGATTTATTTAACAATTTTAATGAAATTACATTTTCTTCAAAAAACAAGAATTGTTTTTTCTCATGTTTCTATAAACTAATATCACTTATTTAATGGATATAAATTCACACTGTAATATTTTTTTTTATGTTTCTACCTTCCATCATCTCCCAATATTTATATTAATTTTAGTCATCATCAAAAATAATTCTCCGATGTTAGATCAATACATCACACCCTTTCGACTATTAAATATTGTTAAATATTTCGTTAAACCTCAATATATTCAATCCACACTAATGATGCACCACAGAATATCACACCATTGGATATTACACATTTTTCAAACATCCCAAATCACACCTTCTTCTATAACTATCATACATCATCAATTATTAATGTAGGAATCCATTTTAAAACTAGAACCAATTTATAAGGATGATAGTGATTGTGTTTAATGAAAATAGAGAAACACAATCATGGGTAAAGAGTAATCTGGTTGCTAATTTCACCACATTCACGGCATTCCTCATTCGTGGAAGTTGTCTTTTCCGTGAGAGTGAATAAATTCAAAATTGGAAAATAGTATTAGTGAAATAAAAATTTACATGAGATTTTATAGACCTAAATATAGTGGATTATGATTTTAAACTCATATTTTTTCATCATGTGTAAAAACTTATTTCATGTCATGATAAAAGAAATAACAAAAAAATATTCAAATAGCTATAATGGGAGAAATATTATTGACATTAATCTAAAATAACTCATAGATGAGTTAGCAGGATTTCAATAATGATTCACTAAGATAATTCATATTAGAAATAATTTACAAATAACTATAAATAATAATCTATTTAAAGAGATGAGTAATTCTATAAAAATGAATAATGGGGAATAATAAATTTCCCATGAATTATATTTATTGAAAATACATTAAAAAATATGTTTGAAACAAAAATAATAATCATTGAATGAATAATATAAAATAAATATTGTAATAAATTAGTATAAACAAAGAAAAATTTGAGGAAGGAAGAAAAAAAGACCCAACATCAGGAGTTAGTTAGTGATGACTTATTGTTATATCATTGATCCTTGATCATTGTAGATGGATTTATGAAGATAGAGGAAGGTCTCTAAAAATACATTGATAATCTGTGTATGTTTTTCCTTTTCTGAGGACCAATAGATTCCATGATAAGAATGTTCAAATATTTTTATTTAGAGGGGAATGTTTTGCAATTTTCAAAACATAAGAATCTTGAATGAACTCCTAGAATATGAAAATCTAGGCTTGAATCCCCAATTAACATTACTCCTCCCATATGTAAAATATCCCATATAAAACACAACCAGGTTGTATAAATTTACTTTAAAGTCATTCTTTATAAGCTATATATAGTTCACATGTATAAATATAATATTTTTACGATTTTTTATATTATATAATTTCTTTAAACACTTATAAAAAATAACTAACCATGAGACCACCCTTACAAAATTAATTTGAAATAAGTAAAAGGGATTAAATATAAAATTTAATTTAAATAATCCTCCCCATGATAATATATTTTTATCTTAAAAAATAACTCACTAAAATAGCTAATAATAATGATATTACAGCTATGTTTATCTATATTGTGATACCTCAAGGTCATTCTCTTCCATCCAGAGGATGTGCACCAATTGAATCACACACCAATGAATAATCACCTCTTATTGATCATTAATAGTCATCGAGTACGAAATAAAGGTGTTTAATTATACAATATCATTCTCACCCCAGTGAATAATACAATATTGATTATGATCACATGAAAACATCTATGAAATGTTAATGATTTCAGGAACCATTTTTTGGGGATTAATACCTAGTGAAAAGAAACCTCTACCTACCAAAATTTAATCGATAGTGGCCTAATGTCTATTATATATTACATGAATCCTTGAATGTATTTCCTAAAATCATGATAACACAATACATTGAGAATATTGTGGACTCCCTTAATAATCTATATGGGTTTAGTTCCCAAATTCATTGTTGTATTCTAATGGTACTAAATTATCCACCCATGCTCTTGGATCAAATAAACCTTCCCAATCATCAAATTCACCAGATCAATCCCTATATGTGACCAATCACTAATCTATGACAAGAAGAGATGTGGCCATTAGGATCTTCTTTACAAGGAATATAACTCTTAGTTTTAAAATTATTGTGGGAGTTATTGTTATTTAAATACTCCACTGATAGTATTCGATTAAAAAAACTCATACAAAAATTTATCACAATAGATTGAAACATATTGAGTAAAAGATAAAAGGTAATTTATGTATATCCATTCTTCCAAGGGTGGAATTTCAAACTCAAACACAAATAGGTCTTTATTACCTTATTAAATATCCTTTATAATATGAATTTAAATTGATTGTCCTTATTACACTTCATAATAAAGGAAACTCTATGATATTATATAATCTCATCCATGTATAGGTGTCCCAAGAACTCCACTAAAACATGATACTAATGGATAAAGAAGTGATTCAACATGGTTAGTTAATTAAAAAACACTATGAAAATGTCATAACCATTAAATAACCATATAATTATAATTATTAAATACATTGATAAATAGTCACAGTTCTACTCTAAAACCATAAGAAGTTAGATCACACCACAATAACCTAACTTTTAACCCTTACTTTTAGGAAGTTAAGGTAGAATTATATGAAGTCATAAATAATCTAATATATTCTTATACACTAGAACAAAATTTTGATATTATGAAATATCCTTATTTTAATAGGATATAATTTTGCAGGAGAAGTGTGTAACACATTGAACACCTCGTTACGAAACTATATAGGATGTAACTTTCATACCATGAATATAATAATGGGTACCAAACATTTAGAGAATCATTCAAGTGGAACATATTTTATTATATGAACTTGAAATACATCACAATCAATGGCACCAAAAGTTTCCTCCCTTACTCAATGAACAAGTGTTGGTCCCCTACTACTGATCATAAATAAGAATCAACTCACTCTTTTACCATAACCATCCAGATCAAGGCAATATAATTATATTAATACTTCATATTTTTTCATTGTATAACATTAAATAGTTATTATAAATTATTTTTACCTCTATGAAGTGTATAATATCGCATCGAGACATTCATATCATAACATCATCAAATTCCTCTTCCTTAGTGTTACATCACATTGAGAAACTTTTTTGTTCAGACTCTTATTTTATGATAAGACCTAAACTCTCTCACTAAGAATATATTTTGTTGACTTATTCAAGGAAATAAAAACAACCAATAAAATCCCAAACCAATAAGAATAATCTTCTTACATTTTATTGATGATTCAACCCATTTCATACCTTAAATAATTTTAAAATAACACATACTTTACTCCATCCTCTTAAAACAAAACAAAAATATTAATTGATAAACATTCATTCACGTCATTAGAATATTTATAATTATTGTATAATGGAAAAAATTATTTCCTTTATAGGAAATTTTTGTCAATGGTTCTAATTTCATGGATAATTCAGACATGAATCACATTTAGTATCCCTTAATTTCAATAAAACCACACAAATAAAACACATTATTGAGTGAATACTCATTCATAATAACTTATTCATTCATGGGATCAAAAAATAATATTCTCAAACTTATGAAATTCACTATGAAATGATATTATATAATCCAAAACTCATTCTTCAAGATCTTTTTATAAAAAAATTATCTTGGATTCTTTCTTGGAAAGTCATACAATTTTTGATATGTATATCCACTATTCAATAATAAATGATGATTCCATCATTAAATCCATCATGAAATAGTATATTAATTATTTTAAATATTTAATTAATTATTATCATAAATAATGGGGTCATTTGTAATGTGTAACAACCTTATTAATAGTTGTTAGGGTCTATATCAACACCTCATTTCCATTATTGGGATAAAATACCTTGATCTCGAAGGTGGTGATATCTATAACAGATATTGTTCATCTAGAACCATGATGATTCATTTATTTAGTAAAATATATCATAAATACTTATGTAAAGAGACTTCTTATTGACTGTCACATGGTGTAACATATTATAAGCAATACAAAAAAACATTGTCTATGTTTGTGAAAATATTGTTGTTTCATAGGGGGTAATTTGTGTCTAATGAAAACCTTATGCAAATAGCCATCTAATAATCCATATGTTACCAAATATCATATAAGAATTTAGGATATGTATAATATGGAATCAACGTGGTTATAATCTATAAATAATATGTGAAATAAATTTATCATTATGTGTGTAACACTAGAAAATTCTCTAAGAAATAATTATTATAATCTTCCAAAATATTCAGTAATTTATCCTCTATGGAATATATAGTGTGTATGGATAAATTCTCTAACTAGTAGAAAATTATATTTAATACTCTAAGGGTTACCCCTACTCATTCTATATTCAGGTCCAAATCCCTATGGAGGTGGACCATGAACTATATTCTTGTAGAAATATAACCAAGTAATAATATCATTGAACCAAATTATATATTATAAATAACCACTCCCTACCATGGATAATGTCATTGAGACTCATATTTACTCTAATAAGATCACAGGAAAACTAGTATCTATTGAGAATAAGATGACACTGATGAAAATATGGTTTATAGGATAATAAATATAAGTCGGATTCTAATGATAAAGTGGTTACTATAGAGAATATAAAATATTTTCAAACTCTTAGAAAAGAAATATATAAGAAGATAATTTATCCTGTTAATTTTAATGAGCTTGTGTGTCAAAGTTGATAAAATATTATTTTTACCTCAACCACATCGTGTGTCCCCTATTAAAATCCCCACATCACCGACATATTACTTTATCCTTTTTAAACATTGCATTCACCCATATATCAACATGGGCGTTTTCATTGTGGAATTAGATCAAATAATTTTTATCCCATAAAACTATTAAACCTGAACAATCTAGATAGAGGATTCCATGTTCTATAAATTTTCAAAAACATATCGGTCAACCCATACTGTCACCTTATCCAACAATCATTGACTGTAATGTATAGAAATAAAAATATTGGTATCCATTAACACTAAACAAATAAAATTATACATATCCCAATTGATTAT
Organism: Viscum album; assembly: GCA_963277665.1. Lineage (NCBI taxonomy): Eukaryota > Viridiplantae > Streptophyta > Magnoliopsida > Santalales > Viscaceae > Viscum > Viscum album. Next base: position 1,016,602,035 of record OY728138.1, on the reverse strand, counting down.
ACTCTAGGTGGGATCCCTTTTTCGTTCATCCCCTAGGTAGTGGACAAGAATGTTTCTACCTTCAATAGCAAGACCACATTATTTATCATCTACTAATTACTCTGGTCAATTTTTATTGAATGTAATTTAATATTTTTCTATTACTAATCAATGATCATATATAAAATATCTTGATTAGGAAATTTGGTTCATGATTTCAGTATAGGTGTGGATGGAGAAGAGAAAAATCATATTCCATATCCCTCTTTAAAGGAATCACTCCATCCTATTATCATGAAAAAATAAACTATGAATAATGTACTAAGAGTGCATCATGAGGTTTATGAACCTATAAAAATATAATTAAACAATATTATAACCCACTTAAAGTGTAACACCAAATAATTAATTATATATTTTTATTTTTAATAAAACAAATGCTCAATATACAATATTTTATTTGTGAATAAGACTGAATCCAAAATTATCAAATATTATAAATATATTTTGCATAAATTAATTTATTTTATTAAAAAATAATATAAAAATTAACTTCAGATGAGATTTTTGGACTTTTCTAAAATGATTTATTTTTACGTGAATAGTGAACAAAATCGTTTTTTCAAATATTTTCATTTATTTTCATTAAAATTTTATTTAATAGTCGTTTTATGTTTATTAATAATTGTTAAAAATGTATATGATCTATTTGATTTAGAATATTATATTTTGAATAACTAATTTTCATGATTTTTATATAATTTAATTTTTATTCTTAAAAGTGGATTTTCTCTAAAAACTATTTGTCATTATATTTTAATTATTTATTTTTAAATTAATTTCTTCCACTTCTATAAATTTAATCTTGAATAAGTATATAATATTTTGAATAATTATGTTTAAAATTTTCAAATGGTAACTCTTTATTTTTAATCATTATGAATAGAAACTATGGTCAAATTTATCACATTAAAATGGGTAAATTGGGTAATTAAAGTTAAAATTTTTGTGATAAGGCATTAATAAATCAACCTCAGACTTTCCATTATCCTATTTGAGAAATTAAATTCTTTTATTTACATCCAATTTTAATAAATATAGAAACAAAATTCCATATACATATTATTAGGACCTTAATCACATTTAAGTGATAGATAAAGAAAAAAATCTCACTTTTATTTTTTTAATATATATAATATTTTTGGATAGTGGTAAATAAAAAAAAATTTATAGAAGGTTATTAAAAATATGAGTGAATTTTTTATTCATGATAATATTTTTTAAATTGTTTTATTTGATAAATAGATTAAATTTTTATACAACCCCGATATAATATTCATTCAACTAATGTATAAAAGCATTAAATTATTTTAAAAATATAACAAGTAGTCCAATTTGGATGAATTATTTTGTTTCAATAATTTTATAGTAACATATTAAATTGTAATTTTGTTTAGAATTATTATATTTTAATTACCTCTTTTCATGATGTATTTAAAGTCAAATTAAATGAATAGTGTCAAAAATTTAGTTAATTATAATTTATAATAAATAATTTTTTATTAAATGATTTAAAATTCATAAAAACATAATATTCAACTAAATTATTTTCATATGGTTTATGAAATTAACCATGGTATAGTTATGGGTTGTTTTTTAAGGTAACCTTCTTGGACTTTAATGTAAAGAAAACATTATAAATTTGGTAAATGTAAAAATTTTTAACTAGGGATAAAAACTAAAATATAAAGATGAAAACACAAAAAAACATTTTCAAGATTTTATTATGTGATATTATTTCAACTCATCTACATATATAAATGAATTATATCAAGTTGGATCAATTTATATATTTATATATATTTATATTTATATTATTTTATTATTTAATGAAATTCTATTAATTACCTGGCCCTCACATATAAAAAAATATTCTCTATTTTATTTAAAATATTTTCTGCATCATATATCATAAGACCAATGAAAAATTGCCTTCTCGTCATTACCAATCCCACTAGGGCATTCCTGTATAGTGGAATGTTTGGTGTGATTTCCCCAAGAACTCTTCTAATAGGATTAGGGCAGGAGTTAATTATAGAGAAGGAATAAATAAAATCAGAGGCCTTATCATAAGAATATATGTACCAACACATAACTATATCCATGAAAAATTTAAGTAGAATAATATAAATGTTGTAATATATATAGTAAAACTGTTCATTTAAAAAACTCAAGGTAGTGCATTAGAGTACGATAATATAAACCCAAAGTGTAAAATGGTTCCAAAGTCACTCCCAACCTGAAATGTGGATCTACCCTAAAAACATGATCAATAGGAATTATTAAGGGTGAATGACTCCATGTCTCTAAAGTTTAACCATTTAATGTTTCCAGGTCAACCTACTATCACTATGCTCTACCAATCTCGCTTCCAATGTATTTTTTCCCTGCATAAGAAAAGACATGTGTGGGGAAATTCTATCAAGGGATGAGTATAGATAGACCCATTAGGATTCGATGAAAACATAAATGGGAGAGACAAATTAATGAAATATAATTTAGTTCAAGCCAAATTAAGAAGGAAAAAAAACCATATATCTATATTCTCATATTGAAAACCATATGGGAGAGAAATGAGATCTACATATCCATAGGTTATCCATGGATGATGAGTCTGTAAATAGATTTGAAGGTCCATCTCTGATTCCCTACATGTTATATTTCTGTATAAGAAAGTTGTGGGATAGACCCACACCTCTCCACTATAATCCATATTGGGGGGGGGGGTATAAAATCTCTTATCAAGGACCTGCACTCTAGTGTGTTAGGGGGGTTTTCCTCATCCGATAGATGTCCCACACCCTAGAACAACTAGTGGTTCCACTTAATAGATATAAGTATCTTGAAATTGAATGATTGTGGGGTTTCAATAAATAGATATCAGGTCCTCACAATGGTGTGGATGGTGGTTTCACTAGGTAGATAGAGGACTCATTTCTTGGTTTTCCAGTGGAATGTCACTTTGTACAAAGAGTACCTACGCCATAGTATGAGGGGGGGGGGTAAAAACTAGTAGATAGTGTAAAATCACCCTAAAATGATAGGGGTGATACACATTAGATATTCGAATACAGGGGACATATTCCCTGTTGAGACAAGGGGTTTCCAACCCTGACATTTTTCTGATGATCCCATTTATCCACAACTATCAGTCATGAATTTACAAAATGAGGATGACACTAGAAATACCCCACTTAATTTATCGAAATCTAATATTATTTCTACCATTTCATTCAATATTGATATCAAATCAATATCATCTACCTCAGGTCTCAAATCAGCATCCAAATGAATGATATTCAGGGTTAATTTTTCTAGGATAAGTACACTACATATAAGAGGTGTCACATGATGTATGACCTAAAATTATTTATTTGTTTTGTTATACCCAAGACATATATTGAAAATCCATGGAATACTATACCACATGTATATGTGGTACGTGTCATGTCATTTACACCCAGTCCCTTCGGATGCCCCTCTGGCTTGTGCCGGCTTCGTCAGCCTATGATGGTATACGTGAAAGAATCCAAGAATACTAGTCACGTATGAGTACATGGTTGTTTCCATGTACACTATACACCCCCATGTTCATGCACAAGTTCGATCCCATGTAAATGTTTTGTACACGACAATCCACTTCTACTCTGTTACATGGTGTGTGACGGGTTCCACATGGAATGTAATATTTATCTCAACAAAACCCTAACCAATTTATATGGGGGACTAAAAATCATGAAATATTTTAGTCTTCATGTAATAAAGTCATCTTTCCTATAGAGAACTTATTTTTCACACAAGTTTTAGATCAACCTTCACCTCTGTAAAATACACCATTTGACCACATGAAATATAAGCGGGTCATCTCTATATTTTAATCTCTAGCCTATGATGGATGAAAATCGAGGATCCATTTTACTACTAAATCTCCATCAAGACTCCCACCACCACTCCGAATGCAAAATCCTCACAGGAAACATGTCCAACATGCAATACACCCCGATCCGTCTAAAAATCTCCATCTTTTATGTTGTTCTCACAACCACCAATAATACGGGGTTTGATCATGCTTGAAACTTCCCTGTTAATGTCAAATTGTGACATCGTAGAAAAAAAATCAGGAATTTGAAGAAATTTGGAGATAAATTCATATGATAAAATTAAAAATTATTGTTGGATGATGTGATCGGTAACAATTAACATGAATATGTTGTAACATGGAGTGGAATCATGCACAAAAATCACAAATAAATGGATTAAGAATTATGTAACAAATTATTTGTCTCATTATTGAATGGGAAAATACAAAAATCAAATAGAAAAATAATCGATACATGATAAAATAGAAAAAATAATAATACAATAATAATATCCCCCACTATTATTAACGATCGATCGTCGGTTAATAGAATATTTTTCCTGTGATGAATAAGATTTTTGACATTCTTTAATTATTTATTGATCCACCAATATCAAATCCTTGAAGATCCATGATTCCCGATTTTTAATGAAAAACTCTTCTCCAACTAAAAAATAAATAGTGTAATATTTAAACCCCTTCTGAAGAAATCAAAAATATTTTTTTAGATGAAGTATAGGATAGGTCCTTTTATTAAAATAACTAAAATAAGTTATTTATCTGATTAATCGCAACCTCCAATTGTCTCCTCCCATGAAACATCCAATGGAAACCATCCTTTTTCAAGGGTAGGGTAAAACAACAATTTAATATTCGACTATATTCTTGTACTTTTCATCTTTGATCTCAAACAATAGGAAAACCATTTAAAATAGTAATATTCATGCACGTGAAATAAAATATATTAATTTCGTAAATTATTTGTTACGGGGTCCCGATACACAAAAAAACCACACTGAATCTGATGATAAATTATGATATTTACATAGAAATATTTAATGGTCTACTCAAATAATATAAGATTCATTATTTCTTACCCTTTTTTAAAGATTTAACTGTAAATATAAATTGTAAAAAAAGGTTTTCACACTACATTTACTTCTAGTTCTCTTGCTCCCAGTATATATCTTGCAGGCTCTAATGGTACCGAAGGAAAAAAAACAAAGGGAATAGCCCATTGAAGAAATATCCACACTTATTGGTCCTTGATCACAATTGGGTACCCTATTAAGTTGGATATATCATTATGTCCAACTCACCCTAGTCAATTAAATGTGTAGGGTCAAGAATGTATATCCATAGTAGTGACCTATTGAATACATCATGTACATGGTCCAATTATGAGGGGAAATATTTGTATTAATCAATGTGGCCACACACCCCCTTATAATATTGTGTTTCACTAGTTAACCTTATGGTTAACTTTCTTCCCTAGACAAATAAACCCAACCCTTATCATGGGGATACTCTTTGAAAAAAGTGGTTTCTCTAGTAGAACTACAAGGGCCTATGACATCGATATAAAGATGATTTTTTCTTCTTTGTGATATCTACATGTTTTCATGGATTACCAGTACATTCCCAATTATTTCTATCACAGTATAGATCCCAAAAGGTGAAGTGTCACTAACCTTAGTCAAACATAGGCATGACCTACATGGTATCCCTTATAGGACCTCAAAGGTTTCCATAAAAAGTGGATAGTGATAGCCATTATTATAAGTAATATTTTCAAATCTCAAGTGATCTTATTAACACTTGATGAAGTACAACTCATCAAACCTCATAATATTCTATAACACCAGGATATTACACTCATTTTGGCTATTTTTTGAGGTTGAATCACTATTCTCATCCACAACTAGGTCCCAATGGATCACTATAAGTCTCTAGAAAATTGTGAAACGAACTGAGCATCATGGGGGATGAAAATATTTAAGGGTAACACCCAAATATAAATGATCTATCTCATATTAAACGTCCCTTGTCTTTTAAAAAACTTGTTCTACTCAATGGAATGAAAGTTCAACAACCTTTTGAGTTAGTAAAAAATCATCCAGATGGCCTCTCAGAAACTCATAATCCTTGGAATCCATGATAGAAAGTTTATTGATTTTTCATCCCATTTATACATCAATCTATAAAGTGGTTTAACAAAACCTTTCATAAATTGGTTCACACCCTTAACCTACTGACATTTGAAACACTGGAAAATAAAATCATTGATGCTCTACCACCTTCCAGACTAGAAAAACTATTGTGGAATGTCCTGGTAAAAATTTCCATCACCATTTTTCACAATAATGAGGTATGTGTAAAACTCTATCATGAGCTCATTACAAAACATGAGAGTAACCTCCATAAATCCATGGAAAATGAGGATGTATTTCTTCCCCCATAATAAAATTCATCTGGTGCATATATTTTGGATACCTAGTCACATAGAACCTCAAAGTTGAGGTCTCCAAAATGATCCTATTCACATGAATAAGAAGATGATGAATCAACCCCGTCGACTAAAAAAACATTCTTCCCCCATTATGGTTATCTTCAAAGAATTCAGCTACTACATCACCACATCTACTAAGTGAAAAGATAATTATTAGTAAGTGCATCCGCCACAACGTTTTTTTGTTAATGATATAGACTATGTCAAAGTCATAATGTTACAAGGACAACATATTTCATCTCGATCATAGTTTCATCTCTCTCTAAATGAAGTCGAACATTATAATCTAAGGGAATTAGTATATATAAAATAATTGTTGTTATAGATAGTTCATCAACTTCATTGGAGATAATAATACCACAGTCAAATATAAGTCATGATTCATGTAGTTTTACTCATAATCTCTCAACTACTTTGACCCATATGTGATCAATGTCAACCTCTACATCAACATTTAATTGATCCCTACCATAGAAGCATAAAAAATATATATATTCTACGCCCTCCTCTAGATGTCTAAACATAGGGTCATTGGCTAACCACCTCCTCATTACCTCTATAGATTTTGGACACCTCTCAATAATGGAAAATTGCTTACAATTCTATAATATAGTGGTGGAAGGAGTGAAATACTGGGTGAGTCTTCCAAAAACATGATATAGCAACCCAAAAAGATAAGATAAATCTGCACCAAAAACACATTTTAGGTTTCCTACAGAGAAATAATAGCATCAATCATTGCCATCACCATAGCTAAAACATGACCTGATATTACATTCCCTAAATAAGAATATAGTTTATCCAAAAAAAAGTAAATTGAGAGATTACTATAAAGTTAGTCCTCCTATATAGTGACTAGGACCATTATCAAGTGATGTATATACTCCTCCTATGATTCCAAGTAAATGAGTATGTCATTTCTAATGAAAAACAAATCAGTCTCTGTATAGCAGAAAGATCATATTCATATTTTCTATAAATACTATAGGGTATTCTTCCACACCAAAAGGTATCAACAATAACTCATAGATTCCATAAAAACATCAGAATGACATCCTCAAAATATCATCCTCATAAACTCTGAATGGAATTTAGCTATAACTGATATCGATGTTTGATAACAAAGATACACCGCTAAATAGGTTAATGATGTTTTTAATACTAGGAAAGGGATACTTTTTCTTTATAGTTACTCATTTCATGTGACGATAATAAACATATATCCTCATTCTCCCATCTACCTTTTTCATGAAAAAATGGAGCCATAGAGGAAGACAAACTTGGTTAAATAAAACTCATTTCTCTTAATCCACCAACTACACCCTCAACTTGCATAGCTTGGAAGGGACCATCTGCTATGCTGCAGAAGATAACTATATCATCCCAATGTTCAGGTGAATGCATAATACAACACAGATAGTAGTATCCGTCTTATAATTTCCTAGAAAATGAGTTAAAAAAACTCTTCCACCACAACAAGAATCCTAATTTTCTAAAATTTCTATACATAAATTGTTAAACACGCCAACACATAGGTGACTGGTTTATTGTTCCATCCCAAAAGACTTAATTGATTATTTTTGGGATATCTCTCTACCAAAAAGGGGATACTCATACCATATGTTTGGTGGAATTGAATTCATCTATGATGAAAGTAAATATGGGGCTCAAATAATTTATATTTAGTACATAACTAACAATAAATACTATTTTCATTATGATTACATTGAGGAATAATGATAAAATATCTTAATCGAGTTCCATATCAGAGTACCTATAGATATTATATATTTAAGGGTCAACCCAGTAAGCCCCTTTAGAAAATATTATTGGGATACAATATCAATGGGGAGAGATATATATCTCTTGATGGATATGAAGATAAATACAAAGGTCATTCCTATGTCTATTGGTACTAGGTAATGATTAGAAAATACATATATTAGACCCCAAACCATATTGTTAGTTCTTTTTCAATAACCCTTTATAGCCTATAGCATTTAGAATCCTCAATTACTAGCTCTATGAGCTCTTTGTAGGAAACTTGTTGGGGGTGGAATATTTAACTCATAGAGTATCCCCCCAAAAATAGATCCAACCTTCCGAGATCCACACACTCCTCTAGTATCACAACTTCCTTATGGGATTCCCTGGCCATACTAAGGTTATCCACGATTATAATGTTACCTTTATCAATGAGGATCATTTGATTCTTTCCTTACTTCTTAAATACATTAGGTTAGGCAATAACAAGACTTTTTATCTTTCTACTCCCTAGAATTACTCTAACACTCGTCTAGATGAACATATCCTCTATGCATACACTGTTTCATATATCCTCATGCTTAAATCCCACTATGGCATGGTATCTTACAACAAGACATCGAAGGATGACACAGACTAGATAATATAAATGACTCATCAACAAGATGACCACTGTCAGTTCCACCCTCCCAACATCCCTCTACCTGGAGTCTCACTGTAACTAAATATCAATCAAGCACTCCTTCATATATATTTATTCACATGGAGAAAAATTAGGAATAGATATATATAGGGAGACCTTTTTTGAACTTAAAAACTCAAAAGAATCGATATCAAACCATATCAATGGAGTATCATGTGATTTCAATGAACATTTTTAATTACCCAAAAACATTATATCACCCTTTTGTATGTGAAGAAAATATTTATTACATAAAGAGAATAATAATTAATGGTAATGATTTTGAAAAAAAATCCTTGCTATAAGTTTGACTATGAGAGCATTATGTCGTCAAGGGCCAGTTTTATTAGATACAACTGGTTATTTGGTTCTCCAACTAAAATATTGGATGATTATGAATCATTTTAATAGGTAGAGATCCATACAATCCCAATGGATAATATCACTAAATTAATAAATTATTATACTTCTAGGGTATCTATATCCCCATGAAACCCCAATGGTATCTGATACTGAAACTCATGTAATGCATTAATCCTACACTATTTCTCAACCTGACCTACTGGCACTATCTACTACTTAATAAGAAGGGGAACCAATCCCTACAGGACAAGAGGAAATACCTCATGAGATGAACCATAAACCAAGTCTTCACCACCCAATGGATCATCCTCAGGATCTTGTATTGGTATTTTAGAATGACATCATTATAGAGGTATCCTGAAATTTTTTTAATAAGTAATATGGTTATAAGAGGATATATATAAGGATATGACTCAAGATATTCTTTCAAAGGACTAAATACTATTTTAATCATGTAATAATTTTTTCTACAACTAAAAATTAAATATTCCATGTTGATAGGTTGGTAGTCAGACTCCTGTCCATTGGATACGTTGTCCACTGTACCAAAACTGGGTTCTCTACCCTAAAATCCACACTCGAAACACTATGGAATTGTTTCCCTATTTTCCAAAACCTATCCTAATCATGAGTCCCAGTCCAAAAACATTTTATAACATCAAAATACACATGTAATAAGAGATGATTAAGAAGGAATTTCTGGTTTTAAGTGATTTTAGGAAAAAATGACCAAAAAACAACTTATGAGGTTAGATTTATGCAGTTGAACATCTTCAAAAATGACCACAGCTCAAGGAAGTCCCCAAGTGCCAGGAGTAATGAAAATATATTCTAAAAAAAGTATTTTCAGCTCACTAAACTCATTTCATTGTAATTGACTACTCTTTTTGTGATTTGATGGTAATCTTCATGCATCATCAATCATGTTTAAGACCACAGTTAATTTGTAAATATCGTATAGATTCAAAAAACAACCATCATTCTTGTAACCATTTACCTTGCCTCATCTAGGCCTATAAATACCCTCTATTTTCAACATTAAATGGAATGAGATTTTTCATCTTCGGAGAAAATATATGAATTTTTGATACTCAAAATCATCAGGAGTGAGAGAGAAAACAGATTTCAAAGGTATAATTTTTTCAAGAAACTACCTCCCATATGTATTTCATAATATCAAAAAGTGATGCTGATTAATTTTATAATGGTCCTTTATCTTCACATAAGAATAAATCCTTTTAAGGCTCTTAGGGTTTTCTGAGATAACTATCCTTTATGGAACCAACCCCATGGGAACCAAGGGATTCCCTCGAGGTAGGGTAACCCTGTCTTGTGAAACATGCTTTTTCATGAGACACCTGACCTTCAAGATATATCTGGCCATAATGAATACCAATTTTTTTTCTGAAACCACAACTTTCATAATTCTCATACTCTCAACCTCTCTATGGATTATCCTTTCTTAAAATCCCCTTTTTTGAAATTTGACTTCTCATGACCTCCATACCAACCCAATAATAGTTCAGATGCACTCCAACTATTTGTGTGACTGATACCACTTTCCCAACCTATTGATCATAATTATAGTTATCCTAATTAATTTTATTTTATTAATATGTTCCATAACATACGGACACCTGATTTCCACTCCTCTAGAGATGTTTCTACCACATGCTCTATACAAATTCACATGAGCAGTGGAAACATAAGACAAAATAGTGGATTCACGAAGGGAAAAAGTTAAACTATCTTAATCGAGATTGTTTATTCCATATATTCCTTTCAACTTGGCGTGGTACCCCTCAGGGTGTATCCCTTTCAACGTCTGAGTTGCATGATTGAAAACTGCCTTGATCCATGTTGTAGTTCTATAACATTAAACTCCATGAAAAATCCACAAAACATGACATAAAATTATATCCTTACCTTGTGTAATTAAAATATGATTATTCATGTAAGATCATTATGGGAATAAGCTCGCATTTCAACAAGAGATGAAACAACCTCAATATGAATCTTCGACATCTAAGCCTTAAACTATTATCCCCCTCCATGGTATTTCATACTATACCCAGCACCCATATAAATATTTTAACAGTAAACCACCCACCATCTCTCAGTGATTCTACTTAAACGAAATGAGCATCCTTACAACATGATGAAAAACTATATGGATTAGTCTTTTCGAATGAACTTAAATTGTGGCAGTAAAAAACATTTTATTTGATACATGTTCAATTAATTTTTTAGTAGGGAACTTCTATGATGTTATACCCTCAACAGATCCATGTTTAAAATAAACCCCCCTGGGGACACAGTCCATAAAATCCATATGTGAATTTTTTAACCATATTTCACACTTAACCTATACTATCCCAACAATATATTGAAACTAAACCCATCTTATCCCTACAAGACTTTAAACATGAACCTATCATATCCCCACAAGACAATAAAACTACACACCACTAGTCTCCTCAATATATTCACCCCATGAACAACATATACCCATAATATGTAAAAAAAATCACCTGACCTATCCCTATAATGAATTAAACTTACATCCATACATTCCCCGCAAGACATTAAACTTGCACCCAACCTTCTCCCATAATTTATTAGTCTTATACCAAACCCTTCCGCTCATTATTCTAAACCAAAATCCTGATCCATAATCCCTACCTCATAAAATTAAATGGGAAGCTTTTCTGGAAGGGTCTCCGAATAATTTTTTCCTTATTTCAGTAACATTGTGACAGTAATGGGATTTCTAGGGTGCCATTCCTAATATTCCTCATATGAGATGCTATCCAAGAGAGGAAGACTTTATTGATGCCAATTCAAACCAATATCTAGATATTCCCAACATTCCCAACATTACTACCTACCCTAATTGATGCAATCTTCCCTATCAATACATAATCATAATGACTAATCGGTGTCACATTCGAGATGACATAGAGATCAAGATTCATGAACATGGAATAAATATATGATATAGATTTGGACAAGGTGATGAGCTTCAAAGAGGAACCCATGGATGTATTATTGGAAATACCATCAACTTGATTCAATCATGGAGAGGACAGTATCGATTAAAGTGATTGAACTCACAAAACATTATAATGTCATAACTTTTTGTAAGAGGAAGGAATGAGAAATGTGTTGTCCATGGTGAAATATTCAGAAATAAAATTGGTGAACCATATGTGTAACTATTATCCTCCATCTATTGATTCTATAAGCATTACTGCACCATCCGATTTTCATGTCACAAAATCTATATATTCAAAGATTTGTCTCAAAAATAAATTGGTGGGTCCATCTTTTATATCACTCTTTACTTGGAAAAAAATTTTGCATCCTCAATAAATGGAATTTTTAGTGTGAATCCCTCCTTTGTATGAAGATGAATGTTGATGTTTGGGAACTAGGTGTTATTTTTCATGTATATATACAAATGGAAGAATAAAAATTATTTATTTCAATCAATCTACCAAAAAAATTGGATAAATTATTATAGGTTTATTGGGTGAGGAAACATTTGTTCATTAATTCTAGATAGTTATGATTATACTACATGAAATCATTATATCATTAGCTGATGGGTTATTATAACCTTTCTCACCCTATAAGATGATATAGAGAATAGTTATCAATGTTTTTATTCTCTAATACAAACATGAAGTTGTAATTCCCACTTGAGAAGTGACCCACCAAGATCTTGTGGTATCGGTGCCTCACTAATAGTACTTCCCTTGAGGCTTCCCAGGGGAAAACAACCCCTATTAAAATAGTGAACAACTTCGAGGGAATATCCCCCAATTGTTATAATACATCAGTTCTATATACTGAGTAGGTTGGTGGTTTTTTAGATATTAATGTAGAAACCATATCATAAAATTTTATTTGGGGGATCCCTCTAGGTAGTGTCAATGCTAGAACTGACGAGTTCCATTAGTCAATTAGTATGTTAACACAATTACCACTCTACTAGAAATGATCTAGAAAACCTGAATCAGTTGTCATGTTGGTTGACACAGATCATTTCCCAACAAGAGGCATCTCTTACTGATCTTGTGTCCCCATCCATCACCAACATTACTTATCATATCCCTAAAACTGGTGAATGAGGATATATTTTTTCCCTCCTAGTATCAGAAACCCATCTACCTTTTAAGAAGGCGGGGTTGACTCTCCCAGTCACTCACACTATTGAATTATATTATGGGACATCATATGATGTGAAAATAATTTTGGATGTCCTCTACACACCATAATAAATGAATGTGGTATCCCTACCCACACCACCATCAATGGACATAGAGGTCATCTTCATTCTTATGTCAACCAACTTAGAGGTCCCTCGCTTGTCGAAGAAATTACCCACTCTAAATAATCATCATAGGAAAGTGTGGAGGACATCCATAAGGGGGGACATTCTCACGGTGTAGATCACAACACCTATGGGTGAAACCCAATGGAATATCGTAAATCCTCACATTGAGAAGTCCCACACCATCATAGGTAGAGCCATGGGAGACTTCATGTAATCATTGACCTATCATATTATGAAGTGACTGGTGACTAAATGTGGAATAATTCACCCCAAAAAATATAGTATCAGGTATAATCCCATCAATTAATGATAATGATCCATGAATATGAGGTATTCAATATCCCTAGATCTAACCATTGATACCTAAAAGTGCATGATGTTTTGGTCTCCTTCTAAGGACTTAGGGTGAAACCATATCTGTTAGTCCCAGTTTCCATCCACTTTACCTCTAAATAAGAAGTTGGATACTTTTCAGGTTATTGTTTAATAGATTCATATGATGGTGTGTAATCCACTAAACCCTAGATAGATATATACAGACACACACATAACAATTTGGTAAAAAAAATTCCGGTTGTGGATGTCATCATGATGATGGTTCCACATTCAAGAGATGTTAAAAAATTTAGAGGATACATCACCCATGTAACTCCCCCTATTCTGGGGGATTTTATGTAATGCTACACTATGACAATACCAGAACATGTATCTTGACCAACATAAATCTAGATTTGGTTTAACATAGTTAATAAAAAATCTCCTAAACTAGAGAATGTGTGAGAGCTTCTGGGACATGAATAGTTATCCGTTATTTTTTTTATACCTATAACACTTGGTTTATTCATTATAAAGTCCATAACTGTGGACCATGAATTGTTTTATTAAAAGATTATCTGGGGGAAAATACACTACGATCATGTTTGGACGTTTTACTAACTAGGGAGCCCTGAGAACCTCAGCCCCATCAACTTGTAGTTCTATATGGATGAGATCACAATGTTATCAATAGATCATCATCTAGATTCATGTGGTTACCAATCAAATATCCATTAAAAATGTATCATGATCCTCATTATTATCGGCTAGTTCAAGAAATATGTGCCTTTGTACATAAAAAATAGAGGTTGGGGGTGGTATGATTTCCTCTACTTCATCCCTATTTATATTAGTAACGAGATTATCAATTCTGGAAACCTAATGAAACTGAATGTTCCTCGTTGGCTACCACCAAAGTGAATTTGGTCACCATAAATCCACTATAGATTAAAATAAATATGCATGTTGATTTTGGTTATGATAGGGAATACTCACTTCAAAGGGTGACATAGAATAATGTGGACCCCTTAATTAGTGTATGCACTCATCAGTAGAGACAAATATTATGCCCCAAAATACCCCTGATGAGATGTTTCTACCCACCTTTTGGTATATAAAATATTTTATGGGAAAACCTGAACCCATCATCCAATCTAAGATGACTGTATAGGTAAAGGTAGATTCATTAAATAATAATATAAAACTGTTGAAGTATAAACCTAAAGAAATTACGATAAAGAAAAACTCAAATCGATTCATTATGTGACCTTCTATAAATTATGAAGATGAACTTTTTTAGAGGGAAGAATGTAACACTATGGAATCAATTATATTATTCTTTTATTAAAATAAACAACATCACAATATTCATTGGTTTATTTAATAATATGATTAAAAAATAAATTTTCGAATTTTATACAATGATTTTTTTATATTAAATTTTTTTAACTTAAACTTTCAAAATTTATTTAATTTTTTGTATTTTTTTAAAATGGTTTATTTTCCATTTAATAGTTAAAAATAACAATGTTACAAATACTAATATTGCATTTTATTAAAAAATAAATTTAAAAATCAATTATTTTTTTGATATGGTCATAAAATTATATCTAATATGTTTTATTTAGAATCATATATTTTTAATCGACAATTATCAGGAGATTGACATTGGTATATTTTTATACTAAATTTTTTTTTTATTAAACTATCTATCATTGAGTTTTAAAGATTTGGTTTAAAATTAAAATCTACCACTTATAGAAATTTAATCTTTGATAACAGATATAATATTTGGAATCATACAGTTCAATTTTTTTAAAATTTTCAAATTTATTTTTAGGAATAATGAATAGTATCCAAAGTAAAATTTATCACATAAGTAAATGGAAAATTGGGTTATTAAGGATAATATTATTTTGATAAGGCAACAAGTAATCAACTAAAATATTACTTTATAATATTGGATGAATTTATTTAGGCTAATTCCATCAAAAAATTTAATATGTTGGTTATTTTTTATATATTTCATTTCTTTTTGGGTTTATAATATTTAAGCAAGATATTGAGACAAAAATCTCACTTTTCTTTATTTAATATATATAATATTTTGGAATGGGGATAAATAAAAATCATCTTCACTTATAAAATTTTATTTTAAATATAAATGAATTTCTACATAATGTTAATTTATTTTAAATTTTTAGTTATTGAATATTTAGATGAAATGATTACGCAATGTAGACACAATATTTATTCAATTATTTGAAAAATATAATAAATGTTGTTAAAAATATTAACATGAATGAAACATGAATGAATTATTATTCGCCCTGATTTTTATTGATATATGTCACATTTCATGACTTTTTAAATGATTATATTTGAATTTACTATATATCATGATGTATTTAATGTAAAATTAAATGAATACTGTAAAACAGATATTAATGGTATTTTGTTATAATTAATATATTATTCAATGATTTATCATTAAGAAAAATATTTGATGTGGACAAATTATGATGGAATGGATGAAATCTCCATCCATGGTCTATTTATTGTTTTTTTCATTTATTGAGACATTCATGACCCTTAAATGTTAGAAAACATTAATATTTTGTTAATTATTAAAAGGATAAATGGGGTTAAAACTAAATGATATTTTGGGATAAATAACCTATGAAATTAAAAAATTTATTATTTTAATTTATTTTGACTCATCTTATTCTTATCTAAGATTTATATAATTTTGGATCCATTTGGATATAAAAAATTATTGTTTTAATACATTAAGAAATTCCATGAATACCCCTCCTGTAACTTATAAACAGATAATAATTATCACTTTTATTTACCCTAATTTTAGAAACCAATTTCAAATAAACCCCGACCAATTATCATATAAAAATCATTATCCATGTTCTATAGGTCATTTTCCTTCTAAATTATGAACCATATGTTCATTAATAGAATATCTAAAAGAAGTACACCAAAAAGTGGTAATTGACATTACTGGATATTTTATGTTTATTTCATATTCAACATCATCACAATGTTTTATAACCTTCCAAAAATAATAAATCTTCTATAAAAAATATATTTAAATTTTCTTATGATTATGGGACAAGCATATTTAATCTCTTATCCATCCTATGAAATTTAAAAGATCACTAGTATCTACGTAAGGCTTTCCATCTCCATGTAGCGGTGTAATTTATTTTTCATCACCACATTACTTGGGTTTTTATAGATATGTATGTTATAAATATTTTAATATTTATGAACTAAATATTTTTCTTTAATTATAATTTCATATATAGTTTCTTAACTCTAAAACCTTTATAAAATTATAACATCACCCATGTTTTCTTGTGTACTAACACCTCTACAATGCGACGTGATACATTTTTCAATTATGATTTAAATGGGTGGTAATAAAGACAAATTTAATGAATATATAAGATTTATATGACATAAAAATGAACTTGTAATGGGTAATTATTATCTTCTTTTCTTTTATTCCATCCATCAAAAAATGAAGAAGGCGTTCCTGCGTACAAAAAATATACTCTCTTGTTGAATGTTGAAATTAATTTTTCAATATATATATTTTATGGAGGAATATAAATATACAAATATAGAATATAAATAAAATTTATATCATGAGTATCATTATCTATAAGATTTATCGGTAATCAATAATCAATGGATAAAACTATCAAATAAAAATATTCATGAAAAATGATGCAGTTAACACTCGGAACAATGATAAAAAATATTTTTAACAAAACATGACAAAATAATATAAATATATCATGTACGATATTATATATATGTATATTGTTCTGGTATTTAATAATAATATATCTAAATTTTTTATAAAGGTGGTTATAAACATACAAGGAAATGTAATGGTGAGTAATGGATTTCATATCAATTTCTACTCTATTTAGAAATAGTTGGTATTATAAACATATTTATCTTAATATATTATATATACTTTAAATTTTAGGTATTTATCAAGAAAATATATTTATTCCTGATCAATAATGTTTCAACTAAAATTTATTCTTGTAATGAGTTTTCATATTTTTGTCCATATTCTCCCCATAATGATTGTAACATCCTGGTTAAAGATATGTTTCCCTTATTGTTATGGAATAAATTTATAGGTTTTTGAGTAGTTTTAGGATTTTTTTCATTTCTTTATAGAACATTGAATTTTATATAACTTTAGGGAACATTAACAACATGTAATTTATTCACATCATGATAATATCACTAGTCAAACACCATAGATTCCATTTAGAGAGTGATAGTGGTTTGTCCCCTGAAACTTATTGACAACATGAAATGGTTGATCATAGATTTTTTATCCAGAAGAGATTATATTTATGGAATTCACATAACTAGAATGATTCATTCTATTAACATTGGATTCATACTATGAATTTCCCACATCCAATAAGTTTTTATTACATTTCTGCCATGAATCATAATTAATTATATCTTGATCATCATTTCCTATATAACTAGGATCATTAAATTTGTTTTGAGTGGGTCTTATCCAATTGGATAGCTTTATACAATGCTTGATCTTCATGTTGATTGTGTTTCATATATATTGGTAAGATATCTTTCTGCTTCTTCATTTTCCTTTTTCATTGAAATAGAATTTCATAGTGTTTATGGGTTCATCATCATTATGGGGATGTTTGTTTGATCATTCTAATATATGTTGTGTAATATTATCCCAACGGTGGAATCGTACATTATTTTTGTTGCGATGAGTGTTTTCATTGATGTATGAATTTTTCTAACCTATTCACCAAAATAAATTTCTTTTATGTGAGCGAATAGATTCTTGGACCTTTATTGTTGTCTATAATTTACTTTCAATGTTGATGGATCTAATATTTGGTAGTCTTTGACCAATTTTGATTTAGTTGGTTATATTTTAATCTTTTATTGAATGAATCATGGTTTTTTTTATAAATTTATTTGTAAAAAAATTCAGGTTTTTACTTTCTTTGTAAATGGATTTTTTTATAAATGGTGTTATCCCCTTGTTTTTGGATAAAGGAATATGGTGTATCACATGAATTGTTAAATGGGTTGTGAAGATGGTTTTCAATATTGGTTGGATATAATTAAATGGTTATTTTAAATTTATTTTTAAAATCCCTTTGAAAATGATTTGAGAAATTTATCATATATGATGTCTTAGATATTTAGGAAGAAGGTGTAGCTTAGTGACATCATCAATTTTACCTTGGGGTGACTCATGGGGAGTTTCTCACCTCTATTGGATTATTGTTTTAGTATATTAATATTTAAACTATTTTGTTATTCACTCATTAGTTGTTCCTTTTCTCTATATTCCTTTTGTTAAAGGGAATATTTATTTTTATAATTGTTTGTTTCACTCATGGGGTGATCCTCTAATCCCAAGTCATATTGTTATATGTGATTGTGTATGTACTAGTCATTGATTATGGTATAAGAAGTATTCCATCCTAAAAATTTGTGATCATTTTTCTATATACCATTTTTCATTTTAGTTTTATTATTCTATATTTGGTATACCTTCTATGATTTTGAAAAATATTTTATAAAATATTTTTTAATTTTTTTTCCATATCATGTTTTAGAAACGTGTACAAAGGAAAAATTTACAATGTTTTTTATATAAAAAGTATTAACTTTATTCATTCTCTATTTTCATTGAAATATAATTATTAGGATTTCTTATTTAGGTAAATTTTTTGGAACACCTTTGTGGGATCCTACCGATTCTATTTATCTCACACCATGCACACCCTTTCAGTGGTGTAAAGACAAGGTTATGTCTTTTGATGTAGGAATAGGCATGGTACTGATTTGAGTTAGTGAGGTTTACCTCAGCCGATGATGAGTAAATGGTGGTGATATGGTGGGACGTTAACCATATTATCACATGAAGAGTCATATTTTTTTTATTTTGGACATGTACTTTTGGTTTTGTTCAAACCTCATTTACTTGTATCACTTTTTCTGTCTCCTTTATGTGATGAAACATTTTTCTTTTTATTTATCTTCATGTTTTCAGTCTTCTATGTAAATATATTTCATTTTTCTTAATCAGGTTAGGTGAAATCATTCCCTATAGTTGTTTTTTATTCCCTGGTGCTAGTCACTAGCCTGTAGGGATCAGAAAAACAATTCAGGTAAGTGGTAAATAAAATAGTGTTATAGTATGCGAAGTAACCCAGATCGCCTCATTAAAAATTTCGATTTGAGAAGTTCTTTCCTCCAGAGTACCTACCATGGGAAATTTGATAGATTTTATATAGGATTTTTGTGACATTAAAAGTATATTGGAGTGAGTTCAATGATATATCTTACTTTCAAAGAAAAACGTTTACCATGGGATGTTGGGATGTAAATCTAATTTCTTATTTTCATGATTTTAGTCTCAATCTCCACTAAGTTTTCTTTTTTTAATCGATTTTTATTTTTTTTATCATCTATTTAGTTTTTTTATTTTTGTGATATTCCAATTATATGTATTCCATGGGATCCACTTGAGGGTGAAATGGATGATCCTCAAGGGGATCCCGTAAGGATCAGACTCTTATAAAGGATATCATGTGTGTAGTTTTTTTCCATATATCCAAATGTAAAATAAGTTCAAAAATATATACTGAGGAAGAAATAGGATATGGATGATACATGGATTGAACATGAGTGATGGTAAATAATAAACCATTGTTAATTAAGTTTATAAGTGAGACCCAATAGGGGGAGGATTGTAAATAAAAAATCAATCAAATATTTATCTTCCAAGATACACATGAGGCCATTATAGTGAAGTTCATAACATTCAGTCTTATGAGTTCTAGATAGTGATTGTGAGATTACATTTTTTTATAAGATAAAGACATTTTATTTGATAATAAGTGGTTCAATACAATCTATTTTTATACATTTTTTCCAAATTCCTAATGATGGAAATGAATATTGATTTCCTATATTTTCTATAGGTATAGTATTTGGTGTCAGTGTAAAAAAAATAGGTTCATGGAGATAGGGGTTTTATCTAGAATTCGTAAAGAATGATTAACTTATTTCTAGTAAGTACCAAAAAGAATTGTGACCATGTGACATCTCAAAACATGTTCCACTATAACCAGTGCCTCATCCCAGTTCACCATATGACCTCAAGTGCGCCTCCTCATATGCAAGAGGCTACCAACGAGAAATAGGGGTCTAAAGAGAAACTTTGAGGAGACTATACCCCCCATGTTAGAGTTCATTAAAATAATTAAATAAAAATATATCATATGAATAATAGTAAGTTGATTAATAAATAAACTGACACATTAAATAATGTAATGAAATTTAATAATGGACTGAATAGTCATGCCAAACATGCCACCGACCATCCATTGGGGCATTGATATAACATACCAATATAAAATAAATACAATAGAATCTGTTGTGTCACCAATCTACACCCATCCAATCACCTAACAGAACTCGGGCTATCCCTCAGAACAAAAATTATTATATAGGTATTTTCCCAAACATGTTCCTATAATAAACATGTGAGTACTTCTTGGGTACCCAAGTTTAATGGAAGCCTGAGAAGGGTGTGTGTAATACTCAATAGGACACCACCAATGGAGTATAAATTAAATACTAGTCAAATAAATAGTGTATGCAGATAAAAAACTAAATAAATAAACAATACAATAAAGGGATACAAGTTGAGGAACATGACATCTCATCTAGCATCCACTAGCCCAGGTCTTCTACGATGACACCCCGACCAACCAAATATGAAACAATATGGACATGTCCTCTATAGAATAACATAGGGATGCATCATATTCAAACAAAAAGGGTTTTTTCCAATTCATTCAACACAAGGAGGAATAAAAAATGAATCCACATTACAAATATCATGTACCTATTTCATTTGTTTATATAACACTGATATAGAATCCGATTCGAACATCAACATCAACAGAAATCAATTCTTGGATCTTCATATGACACCAAACCATATACGAAATTATAAATACTACACAATTCATCATATTTATTAAACCCTTCATAAAATATAATAGTAGTTCCAGTAGCCTAATTTCAGCACCCATCCATACATAACATTGGTAGTTCCTTGAGAATCAATCCAGCCTAGCCCAAGGAGGAAGAGAATTAGTCCAACATCTGATTCCAAAAATTATACTATGATCTCCAAGAGCCTCATTCTAGAACTTTAACCAAAATAATAATATCAGTTATGATATCCTCAATCTAACATCATATCCATTGTATACTACATGTTCCCATATAATTAGTGAAAAACCCAAACCATTCCATCAATTTTTAAATACATGTTCCGAGAGCATTAGTCCAGCACCAAAACCATTTTTCATAGGTCAATAGACACAGTGCATTGATCCATGAATCAAACCAAGATTCAAAACATCATGGTCGATGTTCATAAAATATTCCATTATCAATAATTAAGCACTCATAAAACATTCCCATGATCCATTACTTCCATCACATAAAACCAAATTAAAAACCAAAAAACAATCATAATTTACTCAATTACACGTTTATCAAATGTCCTTAGACCACTTTATCAATATAACATTCCATTTTAATGATTACCATTTAAATTCTAATTTGAAACTTTTATCATGGTCTAAAAGGACCTCTAAATCAATACATGGATCAATATAATCCACCCATGCTTCTAAAGTCAGAAAACACCAAATTAAACATTTTTATTAATATATTTAATCCACCTTTAAAAAATTATCATGAATTATTACTTTTGTAATCCAAACAAGTTCAATGTTCATTATATTCTATAAAACCCATTTTAAGTGTCAGCATACTCCCATTTCAAACAAACCTTTTAAATCCACTAAAATCTTATATAAAATAACCTTAACATTGACACGTCATTTATGAGATAGAGTAATTTCCAAACATAAATTTAAACCTTTTTCATATAAAACCATTAAAAACCTAAAGAACACAACAGAATAATTTTAATGGGGACATATGAATTTTTCTAAAAACATAACACATAAATCATTCCACTTAAAAAGTTTGGACAAAAAATGGGTGGCCACATGTTTGGTATCACATCACTATGGATCATACATCGTCTATGAAGGGTCCAATGTATCTATCTAAATCAAAAAAAATTATTAACTGAGGTACAAAGTGTATAACTCATGTTCTATAAGATATACACCATATTTCTCACATAAAACTAATATTAAGAGTGTGGGTAATTCTCTTTGACAACATACCTTATTAGAAAATAATTCAGAAACATTTCCCAATAAAAGAAACCTTGGTGAGGTCTTTCCAAGTATTGTCCAGAATCCTACGAACCCTACCAATCTCATATCAATCACCAAAGCCTCACCCTCACAGAAAACAAAAGTAATTAATAAATTATTACATTTATAGTTAATTAATTAACCAAAACCTAACATGTAGGAAATACAGAACACTAACTGGATTCCCACCTCCTGTTGAAACTCATGAAAACCACCATGGATTGTCCAAATTGGATCCTTGAAAACATTACCAAGAGAATACCTAATAGGGGCTACCAAAAAATCAAGAAAATAAATTAAAACATTGGCCAAAACAAATGAAAACTCACTTAAAACCCATACCTTAATGAATCTTCATGAAAAAAAGTGTGGAATTCTTCTTTGGGTATCTTCTACCAAATCCAACCAAGTGCCCCAAAAATTTTGGCCAATTTCACAAATATCTATTCGAATCAGAATCAAAATCCAAAACCTACACATCTAAAATTAAAAGAACCCAATGGAAAGAAGAAAAGGGAGGAGGTGAAAAAATATCACCATTAATGATGAAGAAACACTTCCAAAAAAATTATCGGGTAGTACTGAAGAAGGGAATAAGGTAGTAGAATTTTCCTTCGGTTCATGCACATGAGAGGGAGAGAATGAGGAGGGGTGTTTAAAAATCATAGTGGTGAAAAATGATAAAAATAAAATTTCAATGAAATTCTATATAGTCACACGGTTTATCTGAATGATTTTCCAAACTGTGATCCAACCATGTGCATCCTATAGTCTGAAAACCAATCCTTACATGATTATGCCATGCATTTTGAAAACCCGTTTACCAATCACGATGATAGCACTTCCTCACTCACGTAGCATGGTGAATAGTTTGTCTAAAATTCTTCACATCTTGTGCACCGTGTCTCATGACCTCCTAATCCTCACACAGTTTCTCCTTCTACCTCACATGGTATACCAACAACCATACACTAAATATAAAACCCAAATAAGATCATTTCAAGATGAGCCAAAAACTCCATGGGAGTCAGGGTGTCACACTATTTATTTTAAACCACGCACACCAAATCATACACAATTTCTAGAAGACGTCAAAATAAATGAATCCTAACCCGATGCCTCATATTCCCATCCAAGCATCTGAGCTACTTTATGGGAATCGTTACTCATCTCAAAACATCAATCTGAACCATTCAAACTCTTAGAATATTAATCCAATTCGTTATTCAAGAATATATATTTTGTGTAACAAAAATTAAATTTCCTTTAGAATTTGTTAATCCATCTAGACAAGGGATACTACAACCTACACACTAGATTATATATATTCCTCAATAATCCTTATTGCTCATCCATCTACAACACTTGACCAATGTTGTTCACCATATTTTTAACTGAAATCTTCTTCTATCTTCCAATATCCCAATAAACTACAATGGAATAACCTCCAACTAAAGGAACTCAACAAGATGAAAAGATGAATTAACTCTTGTTATCAATTGTATTCACTGATATCTGGATATCTTGATTATAATATAAATCTTATACCCACCATATTTAAATACTAAGACCTTTTTCATAAGAAAACCCTATCCAAACATGAACTCTCACTCCCACAATATATCGGGCATGAATCCCCACCTAGTACTCTAAAACGACCAAAAGAACACCAATAATCATCAAAACGTATCCAAGTCTCCAAAAACCATCCAAATAAGTTTCATACCCATTATAAATGCATTAAAAATGAGAATAAAAACATTCCCTCAAAATCACATCTCATCCTGATGTGCACTTCTCATTCCTAAAAAGACACAATAATCATAGTTTACAACCCTATTCAACAAAATTTTTCACTAGTAGTAGTTGGATTATCCTCAACAAACTCATCAAAAAAATGACTGACTCCATCTTCATGTTAGTCATCACCTCACCTGATCATGTTTCAGTCTCACACATAGGCAATTCATATCCACCCAAACATGTCCACTTGAGTAACTACATTATTTTTTTAGAACCCCCTTGTGCTCAAAGACAATGAACGGAATTACCTACCACCACAAAAAATTCCCATTTTTCATTCCCTATAGAATCTATGAAGGAACCTCAAAGATAAATCCATGGACTATTGATTCAACCACAGATAATGTATGGCTTGTTCCACACACCCACAATTCATCCACCATAAGTGTTGTATCTTCACGATGATACATTACTCTACATCATATGAGTGTTCCAATCTCATTAACACATAAGAAACCTGACGTAACATAACTTTTTTCCCCTTCCCCTCATCCCATAATGGATCTAGTGGAATTTTTTGAAATCTATTCAGTCCCATGGAACTCACCCATAGACAATCCATTGTGTACTTCCCACCATACAACTACACATACATAGCTCTAAGAGAGTGAACTACATGGGGGCCCATATACAACCAAAAACAATAATTTACAGAATATTATAGACAATATCCTCAAAAAGTACCTTATATGATGTCCATATATTCGTATTGATCACAATTAACAAGATTATTATGAGATTTCTCTATTTAACAACAGCTCCACACATTCATTTTTAAAGTTAGTACTACCTATAGGGACATGTCAAACAACCAAAAGTCTCATGCCTCCCTCCCAAAAACAACCCACCACATCCAAATCAGTCCTTATCCAACTCAAAAAAATTATATCTACACATATAACTTGTACATATGGTCATCTAACATTCGATCCACAAACTAATGAGTAAAAACCTTATATCTGACCACTCCAAACATGAGTGTTGTTCAGTGTTCCACTAAATTCATGTATGATATCACCTCATTTATTAATATACATCCAGTTCTAAAAAATCATTTCTCATATCAATGAAACTAGACACCTCTATGTTCGTCATACCAAATAAAACTCATAAACACAGAAGCCATCCGAAAAAACAAGCCCACATGAACCCAAATTTCTTCAAGAACATATTATGCTCCCAATCCAATTCATAACAACCAAGAACACCCATTTTCAAATCTATTACGAGGGTTGGAACCCTAGTCCCCCCCCCCCTCACTCAAATCCAATAATAAGTCTAACCACTAGCACCCTAGTGTTCTTCCTCAAAACCCATGGCATTTTATATACCAAAACCCCAATAATAGGCCGCACCCTTCCTGTATCATTGTCAATAGCCAAAAAACAATCTTTATCACCTGTTTCAAACAACAGACACAATCCAACCAAAATATCTCATGGTTATCCCTTGAAAACAACATTATTTTAACTCCCAAAACTAGATTCATGACAAAGGGTCACTAGATCCAACGACCCAAGGTCTCCACCAACTAACAGAAGGTCATAACTCATGAGGCATCAAACATGAACCTATATTATCATCTCAAAATATTAGATACCCACAGCACACTCCTCTAGAATCCCACAACATAATGGGTTCATACACAATCCAACTACTCAAAATTAGGGTGTTCGTTCTCTTATTGTATCTTGACACTAGACAACTCACGAGAAGACCCGAACATACTACAAAACATAGAAAAAATACCACCCTCAATGGATCCAAAAATTTCATAGTCACACTGCACAGCCCCACTAGGGTCACCACAGTAACCACATATGAGTACCACACCATCGTACTCACCAATGAGCATCTCACCATAGATCCACATAACATTCCATCAAAAACTGAATCCATAAAATCACACACTAGTAGGCCTATAACAAGAGGATCCTATATTCCTAACATGATTAATGAGAAACCATATGCCTCTATAGGAAACGATTAAAACCCAAGTCACGTGCCTCCTACCAATGTTCCAAGAGACCAAACCCATCATGAACTATTAAATCTATACAATATGTTTCACTCAATTTGAAAATCATATTCAACCATAACATCACAATCCAAATACATCAATCCTAGCCATTGGTAACCTAGACATCCTACAAGAACACATGTTTGGGATGCACCGACCTCATATCTATCCCAAACTCCAAAACATTCCAATATATCTTGTCTATTAAACCCTAGATAATAAAATATCATGAATTTAAGCTGATTTTATACCACATTAAATGTCCCAGAGTGAGTTCCAATATAACTGGTCCCCGATCCAGTTCACCACATAACCTCATGTTGGCTTCCTGGTATGCTAGAGTATGAAGGATTGTAGTAGGGGTTTATATATAAACTGTGAGGTAAATAATCCTCCTTAGTTGTGAGAACAAATAGATATTAATAACAAAATATGATACACATAAGTGTAAGTTGAATAATAAATAAATTGACACATTTTGTAATAAAATTAAAATTAATATGGTCTTGAATGACCTTGTCATACATATAATAAACTTTCCATTGGGAATGTTACATAAAATACCAAATTAAAACAAATAAATAGGCTTTGATTCATTAAAATTACACTTCCACTCAGTCACCTAACACTACTCAAGATGTGCTACTCGACCAAACAATTCACATGAAAGACTCATTCTAAACTGCTGTCTGAAATAGACATGTAGGGGATTATTGGGTACCCATGTTCAATTGTAGTCTTGTCATGTTGTTTGTAAAACACTATTCGCAAACTCCTAATGTGGATAAAGAAAATAAATTTTAATGAAATAGTGTATGAATAAAAATAGTGGAATAAATAAATATTATAGTAAATTGATAAATTCTAAGGAACATGATATATCATCTATAATATACTATCCCCATGGTTATAAGGTTAAACACCAACCAACAAAATATGAAACGACCCAAAACAACCATCAAATGGGTAACATATGTATACATTTCAATCGAACCAAAAATGGATTGTTTACTATTCATTCTACTTAGGGAGGCATAAAACATTTATCCATAGTAACTCTCTCCTATGCATACACCATTACTGTAAAGAACATCAGTCTGGGATATAATTAAAGCATTGAAATCAATAAAAATCATGGATGGAACCTCCGTCTAGCACCTAACCATATACCAAACTACCAATATAGTTAATGTTTTTTGTATCAATTAAACCCATAAAAACATAATAGTATTTTCAAGAGCCCCATTCAAGAATAAATCCATAACTAAAAATGGTGGTGCCTAGAGAATCTGTCTGGTCCATCTCATGGATGAGGACCATCCGTCCAATATCTGATTCCACATGGTACACCATTATTACCTAGATCCTCATTCTGTTTCATCAATTAAATTTTTAAAATTATTCTTTTTATCGTTAGTATAAAACCGTCTCTGTAGTATATTACCTGTTCCGAGAGCCTTAGTACACCACCCAAACCATTCAATAATTTATTAAATACATATTGACATAACATAAGTCCATCACCAAGACCATTTTTTATAGTTCTGCAGACATGGTGCATCCTTTCAGGAATCAAAATGGGATTTTTCATATCCTAGTCATCCATCCTCAACCATTCCATTACCTATCAAAAAAAATTCTTTCAAAATCCTCATGATCCATTTCTTACATAACATAAAACAAAATTCACAACTAACCCTATTCATCCAATAGTCAAGTAAATTTTTTTAAATGTTATTTAAACCCTTTCTCAATTAACCAAAGAATTTTAAACCATTCCAATTTTATTTCTAAGTAAAACCTTAAATCATGATTCCCAAGGATCTTTAAATAAGTACATGGACCAATAAAATACAACCCCCTCTTATAATGTCATAAAAAATAATTTGAACGATTTCATTGATATTTTGAACCAACCATTTTTAAAATAACAACATTGTTCATTCCATTTGAATAAAAAATAAGGTTCACGACAATCATATTCCATGAAAACTATTTTAAAAGTCACCATAAACTAATTTAAAAATAATTGAAATACACTAAAAATTTATCTAAAATCACCTTGAGATCAACACCTTGTTTTTGACCAAGTTCCACTTAGAAACATCAATTTCCCATTTTTTTTATCTTCAACCATTTTAAACCCAATGCCTATACTTTAACCATTTTAAAGACATCACATGCATTTTCCAAAAATCAATACAGATAAGTCATTTAACTTCTATTTGTTTTCACACCCCATGGATGGTAATAAGCATGTTATAATATCATCATAGATCCAATGTCATTAATGGATACCATAATGCATCAATATAAATCCATAAGCAATATCATAACCAAGGGAGAAATTTTATCACACATGGTCTCTATGAAAAATATGACATTGAAAAATTTAATGAAATTATGCCAAATATATTTGTAGATCTTTTAGAAGACCTAACTTATTTGTGAATCTTTTTCAAAGATTCCCCAATCATGATGACCTAAACAAGGTATATCGAAGCCTATCATAAAATCTTCAACATCCATCCATGATCATATCAATTCCTAAATCATGATCCTCAAAACAAAAAACAAATATCAATTAATTAAAACGCCTATAAATAATTAATTAACCAATACCCAACATGGAAAAATGAAAGAAAACTCACTGGATGACAAAATATTGTTGAAACTGCAAAACAAACTCCATGGGAGTCCCACAACAGATCACCGAAAACATTAACCAATAATTCACCAAGAGAAGATAGAAAACCATCAGACAAATAAATTAATATTTTGTTAAAAACATAATAAAATTCCCAAAAAAACATACAATAACAAGACTCCATAAAAAATGTTTGAAATCCAACTTTAGGTATCCTCTACGAAATCCAACCATGAATTCCATCAATATTTTACAATTCCACCATGATTTGGTGGAATCAAGATCAAAACCCAACAACACCACATTCAACATGAGATGAAAACAATGGAAATTTGAAAAGGAAGAATGAGGATGAGAAATATAACCATATACTTTAAATTAAAACAAACAAATACCTCCTTCGGTAGGATAGAATAAGTGAGGATGGGAGGATAACCCTCATATGGTTCATGATCATGAGAGGGGGTGAAAGGGGAGGGGAGACTAAAAATACCAAAGAGGTAAAATGGTCTAAATACAATTTGAATGAATCTTTGGGTAGTCTCATGGTTTGGATTCATGGTTTTATAACCAATGTACCGACCAGATATACCCTATTTTCCAACACCCAATACTCACATTATTATATTTCATGGTTTGAATAATTTTTCACCAACTGTGTTGTCATCACTACCACCCTCCTGCACAAAGGCACATGATTTGTCTAACAAAATGTGTAGCTCGTGCCCCATGCCTCATGCCCTCCTCAAACCCACATGATATATCATTATACCTCACAATTATTTCACCAACCCATGATCCAACCATGATATTAAACCATTATTAGATGAAAAAAGTGAACTAATACCTCCTGAGTATCTGTGTGTCTCGTGGTTTTTCCTAAACAATACACACTAAAATGTGAACCCTTGCTAGAATACATATAAATTCCTAAAACAGAACCTGAAACCATTGAGGATCATATGACAAGCCCATATATCTCCTGAGTATAAATCCTTTTCACACAAGACCGCTTAGATGCATTTTAAATCTCAAAATCACATTCCAATCCTTAATTAAATATTCAACAGGTACGATAATGAAAAATAAAATTCATTCAAAAAAAAATTGATCTGAATATACATGGAATCATACAATCAAGATATCAGATCATAGGTATTTATGGTGAAGATTTATTAATATATTGAGAATATATACATGCCTACGAAAAATGATATGGAAATTATAGTAAATATTAGTTATTCTTCCCATCCACATAGACCTAGTGTGATATTTAGTGGCAAAAAGGAAATATAAGGAAGTTTCATGATCATCATAGGAGTTTTGTAGGTGGTTCGTAGTAGTGGACCTACTATACACCATCAGTTATAAGATGTAGTGTTCCAATAACATGATATCATTTTGAAATGTTTGGGTACACACAAACATTTGTTTTCTACACCTGTAAATAAGTACAGTTGTTGTTACTTCTTAGAGAATATATACTTATTCGTTATGATATATTTATGCCTTATTATATTTAGTAATTTTTAGGTATTCATTCTACTATAGCATAATAAAAATGTTTTAATGTCCATAGGCTTCCATCCACATGACTCTAGACTGAAGAACCTATATGAAGTTGGTATTTTTTTCGTGTAGGTTGACATGATTCATGAGGTAGTAAGAGGAATTATTTCTGTTTAAACTTATATGTCATCGCCTCTATCTGATATAGGCTCATACCACTCTATTATTTATTTATGTCTTATTTATGGGTTGAAACGTCCAACAAATGTCATTTTTTGTTATGGAGATAACGATACGTCTTAGAAAGATAAATGAGAAGGGGTTTTAGTGTCCATCTTATTCTTTGATAATAGTTGAAGGAGAGTTAGTTTAGGGTTTTCTAGTTCTTTATTTCCATATGTTTTATTCCATTATCATGTTAGACTTTACTATCTCCCATAATTTTGAGATTTATTTCTACCATCATAATGTATCATTATATTTTACATATGGAAGCTCAAGGGAGTTTTTGGAAGAGTGGGATTTGTGGCCTAGTCATGAAGGACCCACCCAACTAGTTGTTATGTGATTTTTTATGTTGTTGTGTTTGATCTAGATGTGGGTTATTCTATTATTGATCTCATCATAGATGTTTTATAAATTCCTAATGTTTTTTAATGGATATTTTAGTCTTACATTAGAATGGGTGGTGGATTTTTTGATAGATCTATTGAGTGGTAATCATCATATGATGATACTAACTTATCATATTCTATACGTTGATTAGAAAAAGATCAGGATTAATTTGGATGATCTGATATATAGTAGACCATTTCACCTTAATTTTTCCATGGATTTCCCTAATGTTATTTGTTTATAAGTATATGTGTTCTATTAAATTAGGTATGGACCATCAGATTTAGATTTGGTTAATGGATAAAAATTAGTATCCTTTTACCCTTATGAATAATTTTTATATCAATTGATGGAGTAAAATTGATTTTCCAGAATCGATCTATAACTGTGGTGTCATTAGTTCATGGTTTGGGTGTCAAATATGCCAATAATGTTTCTCAAAAGTAGGTATTTCGATTATCAAAATAATGTAATGATTTTTCTCTAAAAAAATTACACTAATATTTTATGGCTCTGATGAACTATATATTCCATTAGTATCTTAACATGTTTTTTGGGTTTTTATGGATGATATCCTCATTTATTCAATATCTGAGAGTGAGCATGAGTAGCATTGGAATATAGTAATAGAAATTCGAAGGGGTCACAATATTTATGGAATTATTTCCCAATAATTTTTCTATATTCATTATGTAATGTTCTTGGTTTGTGTTATTCTTTACCCTTTTCTTCGAGTCGATCCTAAAAAATTGATGATTGTCCTAAAATGGGAGGAGCCATGAAACATTGTTGAGATAAAGAGATTACATTATATCACTATAAACAATAAGTGTCTCTTCAAGTGTTTATTGATGTTAGAATCACCTTTTAATTCTGATATATAAAATGTGGTGTAATTTATAAGGGATTATAAGCTTCAAACATCTTTATATGAGCATAAACGGTGTCCAACATCGACACATATTCTAATATTACCTAGGGTGGGAAACTATGATCCTTATTGTTATAGTTTGGGTTATCTTCATATATTAGAGTATCATGTTCTGGCCTATGGAAATTTTAATCATTTGATGGATGTGAAAATTCACCCACTAATGATTTTGATGTTTTCATATCTCTAAATACACATAAGTGTTGGTAGAAATTTCTTTTTGGTTAAAGGTTCATATTATTCAATGAAAATAAGTGTTTGAGTTATATAATTTAATCTAAATACATGAATTGTTACAAGAGGTGGTGGATGAAATACATTCATACACTCTTATTCAAAATTTCCTATACCCCGGGGAAGTGAATGTTTTTGAGGATTGTCTCTATAGGGGTTTCCTTATTTATAGTGACCATGATTCCCTCTATTAATGAATAATTTATTAGAGTATCTACAATTAATGAGGACTAATTGAATCGGGTTTCCATGTTTAATGCATTCATTATTGTCACATTGACATGTCCAAGGGACTTTGTGAGATCTATATTTCTATTGGAAGGAATCTGTGAGGTGCTCGATGGCTTGTACGAGAATTTTTGCGAGACAAATATGGTTTTTCTAAGGGACTCATATGACTGTATTGCAAACATCCATAGTATGTCTCAAGAATTTTAAGATTGAAATATCTTATTCATACTCCATTTTTTATAATTTTTATTTTATGTGAAAAAGGTTGGGATTTATTTGTTATTTAATGAGTATTGTTGAGTATATTTCCTCTATTTTTTGGTGATATGTCATGTGACATGTATGGGACATGTGAGGGGTGATTGTAACACCCCGAGATTTTATAAAAAATATTCTTTTTAATTTCATTGATGTATTCTGTTTTACGCTACACCATGATTATCTTTCACTATACACAACACCATATTTACTTGCAGTATACGCAAACCTGACTTGGCTTACATTACACTCAATCGCGACCTTCCTCGATAGCGTGTGTTGTACGCAATACCGGGTTTTACTAAACAATGATATATTATTATAATATCATTATTAACTAGCCTTTATGAATAGTATTAACTAAATTTTTACTTTTATAACATTATTATTCATCTTACACATTTTCTAGAACATGGTATAAGAACAAAATAAATTTTTCGGTAAAATAAATATATTTCAAATAATGCAGTTTGACACCTTTTGATGGCGCACCAACTTTAAATCTACTTTTTGACATGTTTATAATTGTAATTTTACTAAATAAAAATATTCTTTGGAATCAGGATATAAAATTTTACCTTGGATAAATTTTTCATATTATTCTGATAATTTTCATATTTTAATGAATAGTAAAAACACGCTATATTTTAATTAAAAACAACTTTTTCATCGTAATAAATTATGTGGATAGATTATTAAATTGAATGGTTTTAATGTATAAATATAATATATGTTTACCATTTAATATAATGTATTTCATTAGCGTTGATTTTACATTGAATTCATAGGTTAAATAAATTCAATCTTTTGCAATGTTTTAAACAAAAACTTGTTTTCATTCGACAATGTGATTAATTTTAATTTAATTATAGATAATTATGTGTATTTAATTTGGAAACATGGATTCAATATTTGGAATCAGTGGGTACAAATTATATTAATAGACTACTATTTTATTTTTGGTCTTTATGAATAGTAACAATGGTAAATTTTATTTACCATAGTAAAAGGTAAATTGGGTAATTAAGGGTAAATATAATATTATAAAATTATCCTAATACTTGTATTAATACAATTGGATGATTATAATTTGTAATAATTCATATTTGGGTCGAAATGGAATCCATTGGAACCCACTTGGAGGTGATTAAGACCTTAAGATTATTTTATTTAAAGGAAAGTGAAATATGTCTCACTCAACTTTAATAATTAATGTATTTTTAATATAAGTTTATACAGAATATAAATTCGGTTATAAATACTCATTTTAAATATAAAATGTTTTTCGTTATCATGGTAATTTATTTGTAATTTTAAAGAGTTATTTAATTACCTTATTATCTTATACATTAATGATGTAGAAATTATTTATTTAGTGAAAAATCAATAATATTGTTTTTATTGTAACATATCAAAAGGCCCAAAAATCTTCATAAAACTTATTATTAGTGTATTTATAAACCCTAATCATCCCCTGGCCGAATTGCTGACAATTTGGATCCTTATTATGGTGATTATGACACTTATATTATTTTATTTTAAATGATACCAAAGTTGTCACCTTCATAATTTAATAAATATAACAATTTAAATATTGTGATTTAAAGATGATAAATTCTAGTAAAAGTATTATTCTTAATTTTAATAGATTTATCCTCATCATAGTATTTTATTTTAATTTTTTATGCAACAAATAAGTATATTAAATAATTATACAAAAATGTTTTAGTAATTATTTTATTAAGAGAGAAACCAAATAAATGGTTTTAGAAATAATAAAATAAATATTATATGAACTATTTAATGTTCTCCACTAATTTTCTAGATAAATATGACATTTTATGAATCTATTAACGCTTTTAGTTTGAACATATATTATGTATATATTTTATTTAAATTCAAATAAATAAATAGTGTCAAAATTGACACTATTGTTATTTTATAAAAATAACATATTATAAAATTGATTAAAAATCACAAAAATAATTAAAAAATATAAATATAAATTTATATGGTCTAAAATGTTATAAAGTATCCAATTATGGAAAATTCACAACAAATAAGTAATTATTTGTTATAATTTAAAATATAGAATGTTATTAACACAAATAAAATTAAATTGATTAAATAACGATAAATCAAGTTGATAATGTTTAAAATAAATTCCTAACATGTCTAAATTTTATTGATTTATGCTATTACAACCCTATCTCATCTAATATTTGTATATGAGTCATTTTGGATGTTTTTAAGTGGGGTTGGGATTTAATATAACTAAGATTTCTAATATATCCAAAGGTTCCCCTCTCCTCCCTTATAAAAGGGCACCTCCTCCCTATCCTACTCACACCAATTTGAGCCTTCAATCTAGGCCAAACCCTACCCATTACACTTCCCCACTTCCCTAGAAACATCCTACTGGTCCTGGTTTTCTTCAAAGACAAATTTTAGTGCCCTAAGAGGAGGTCTCAAAGAGGTGCTTCAAAGAAGAGGTAATGTCTGTCACCGATTCTTTCAAATTTATGTCTTCTTCTACTTCTTCTTATTTAGTTGTTTCGTTATGAATTAATAACATCAGTATCACTCATATACTGATATGTTATTATAAGTATGAAATAACCCTATTTAACCATTTATCCATCCTATGGAAAATTAAATCACCGCGCATGCGTACATACAAAATACCGTCTCACGCCGTGATGTAATCTATTTTCCACCACTACCTTACTTGGATGGGTAAAATGGTGTAAATAATGACTATATATAATTATTTTGAAGTGATATTGATTCTGAAATAGTATACATACACTCCAATACAATTCCATGGGAACGATATCATCGCTCATGCGTACGTACGGATTACCGTCTCAACGACGCGATGAGATTCATTTTCCATGTTAACAATTCAAGAATGATTATAAAGTATATATAATAAGTAATAATGAAATATATGACATAATAATGATGCTAATTTATTTATATATATATGTATTTCATATACTTAATTCCATTCAATACAATAAGGAAACGAAAACAACGTTCATGCGTACGTATGACCTACCATCTCCATGAACGGTGTATTTCTTTCCATTTATAAATCTATTTTATATATGTATATTCTGAATATATATTATATATAAATCATGTTTTACATTCTGGATTTATGTAATCTTGATCTATGTAATCATATGAATAATTACAAGTTAAAACACGAACAACAAATGAAACGATTTTACCCAAAACGCTACTTTAACATGAATTTACAAAAGAACGGGTAATATAAAGTAATAAGTGAACCATATATGATATAATAACAAATTAATATGATTCTGTAATAAGTCAATGAAATTATTTAAATCATTATAAAGGTGTTTTGGATACGTATGAAACATATCGGACCTAAGGTAAGGGATAACTTTTCCAATCTCGTTCTTATCCGAGATTGTTTATTCGTAAGTATTTACTAGGGTTATATATATAATCCATGTCCAAGTTTTATAAAAATGTTTTCATGTATGTTTAAAGTCCTTTTTACCCATTTTTGACTTTTACTACATGGCATGTAAGGAATATTTCTTTTGTTTACATTCAGAGGTACTTTTTTGACTTTTCTGGCAAAAGTATGGGAATAATGTTTTTTTAACTTATATGGCATGAACGGATTTTTATAGTTTTACAACGCCTTATTTTCATGAAGCTTACTCTATAAGATTTCATTACTATTTTCAAAAAAATCCTTTTCTTTTAAATTTTTCATGTCATTTTTTGAAATGAAAATGATTTTGAAGAAGAAAGGATATTCTCCTCAAGAATTCATTTCAAGTATGTTATCAAAACCATTTTCCATCTAAGATGACATTATTTCATATGTGTATGTTTCAAGTATAAAGTCTCTATGATTTAAATTGTTTCAATTTTCTTATGATGAAATGATATCCATTATTTTTATATGGATTATGTTATGATGGGATGATGTTTATGAAACCCATTTTATACTTTGGGTAATGATGAATTATTTATGTTCATGTTGTGGAACAAGTAAGAATGATTTCATTATGAGATGGGTGGGATGTATATCTCCTTCCAATGCATTGGGTAAATATTTATATCTCATGAGATAGACATGTCTGGAATGGAAAGTTAAACTGGTTCTGTAATAGAGGACTAGAACGAGGAGAGAACTCGATTCCGAAAGGGACTTTTTTCCACTAAGACGGTCTTCGAAGAAATGTCTTGGCTACTATGGAAATCATATCATGTGCTTAATGGTTTCCACAATTACATGTTTTATTCCAATGATATTTTATCATGATTAATGTCCTTTTATGATCTATGCCTTATGTACTACCATGTTTTATGTCATTGTTCATGATTTTGATGTTTAAACATTATGTTCATGTTTTTAAGGTCAAATGTATATGATTTGTTTTATTTTATCCATGCTTACCCTTACTGAGCATTTGAGGTCACCCTTTATATTTTTTAATTTCCCCAGGATTTAAAGAATTGTTTTAGGTAAGAAAACAATAGGGGATGATCTTTATGGGAGATGTTGAAGATCTTTCACCATGATTAGAAGATTATGTTCCAAGTTTACAAAGACACTAAACTATTACGGTCCTTAAGTGTTGGTTCTTATTATGTATTAATTATTCTGAAAAAGTAATGTAATGTTCATGAACATATAGCTTTGGGTCTCTACAGCTGGTATCAGAGGAAAGGTTTAGTCAACCTTTGGAAAATATGATGAGAAAACTATAGTGATATCCCTAGAGATATTTATAAGGTATGTCTAGGGATGTCTCTAAGGTTAAGTGTAAGTATAGGTTATAGTCCTAGAATTACGGTATCTATATTATAATTAAACCTAATATGTTAGATGTTGAAGGTACTCCCCCTTGATTATGTTATTTTTCTTATATGATTTTTTCCTCTCATAGAATTCTTTTTGTGTTTTAGTCAATGGAGGGAACCAGATGGAATTTGGTTAACATTGAATCTAATGGAAAAATTGGTGACTATGAGAAACAAAATTGTGTAATGCATAGAGTGAAAGATATTTTGATTATGCTGAATCAGTCGTCGCGATATATGATTAACAAGGTGAAATTTAGTGGTATGTCTAATTCATCAAATAAGAGGAAGATAGACTTTTATGCATGTTCGCATGTTGAGGAGCATAAAGAAAGGAAAATTGAGATTTCTAAAGAAGGAAAGAAGAACCTTGTGGAATACGTCAAATGGAGGGACATATGTTATCTATGTGGAGAAAAGGGTCATAGAGTGACAGACTATTATGGAATTCAATGTCTTATCTGTGGAGAATATGGGCATTACCCAACTCAATGCCCTGAACAAAAAAGTTACTTCTAAATCAAGGAAGGACTTATTACAGGACAATCATTGAAGAGGATGGATTGAAGTTTTTATGTATTGGTATTCAAGAATAATGTTGTTGAGGTACTTTTATTGTGTATTAGAATATTTTTGTATTAGTCTATTGTGATTTTCAATAATTTTATGGTATCAGTAACCATGAAAAGTGATTCAAATATTTTTGAAAGCATATGATATTCACATAATTAAGGGATAAGGAGAAAATGAAATTTTTGACAGTATTCATGATCTCATGATTGATACAAGGACTAAGTGATATCATGGTTTGAGTATATAGAATTTTGAGGATTTGGGTATATGGAAAGTGTTAACTTTTAACTACATTCATGTTTTCACTAAGGTTCAATGGGTATTCATTTTTTTCAAGAGAATACATGATTAAGGCCTTCGAATGATTGGAATGTGACCAACAAGACATATCTTATGATATATGGGGATCAACGATGGTGTTAACATGCTTTTTATATGAACTCTTTGGTAATCATTTTCACTATAATATGAGTGTGGACAACAATATTTTGGATAAGCCTAATGATTGGAAAGGGTTATGCCAGACTTCAGATAGTATTTTTTAAGGCTAGGAATTTTTTTCGATATTATTGTAGGAATGTTATTATAATGTAGTTTTAGAAAAAGGGACAACCTGCAAGACGGGCAGCAACCCGTCGCGTCGGACAAGGCTGTGGAAATAGAACCCACAACTGATGTACGACTGGCCTTTATCACCTACCACTGGCCTATAGGAAGTCCCTGTTTAGTAGAAACTAGTTTTATTTTATTAAGCGGTGTGATATATGAAGTATAAGTTCATTTTTGGAACCATATACGATTAATCTAACCATAAGATGGACTTATAACTTTTGCTAACCTTTTGTTTGAAACAGATGGAATGAACCATCATTCTATCACATGATCTGCTAACACATCATGAATAAAAAATTCAACTTCATTTCATTAAGGGATGAAGTGGAAATTGTTCAATTCACGAACAACAGTTAGATTGTACCAAAATCATGTAAGTATTTCTTTTAATTCATCAAATTTAGGGAAATGATCTTGAAAACCAAAAATGTTGTCCTAGTGCCCTTATATCCGATGAATCAGATAGTACCTTAGATCATCACAAATCTATTGCTTTGTGATTTTTGGCTTTTTTATATCCATTTCCTCTACCACTCTCCATCAGAACATGATGGTTAGATTATTCTTCCATATCCATATTTTCACCTATGTTCCCCTATGTGGAAACCCAGTGAAGAGTTAATTTGGGTATCCAATATGTTTCATAATTTACTTTTCAAAATGAAGTTTTTGTATTCCTTTTTTACGATGTGGATTTCTATTAAAACTTTCGAGTAGTAAACCATTTATAACTCCAACAAATTTCGAGGGAGAAATTCATTTTAAGGGGGGTAGAATGTAACACCCCGAGATTTAATGAAAAATATTCTTTTTAATTTCATTGATGTATTCTGTTGTATGCTACACCAAGATTATCTTTCACTATATGCGACACCGTATTAACATGAATTATACGCAACCCTGACTTGGCTTACATTACACCCAATAACGACCTTCCTCGATAGTGTTTGTTGTACGCAATATCGGGTTTTACTAAACAATGATATATTATTATAATATTATTATGAACTAGCCGTTATTAATAGTATTAAATAAATTTTGAATTTTATAACATTATTATTCATCTTACACATTTTCTAGCACATGGTATAAGAAAAAAATAATTTTTTTTGGGTAAAACAAGTATTTTTCAAAAAATGCAGTTTTGCCGCCTTTTGATGGCGCACCCACTTTAAATCTATTTTTTGACATGTTTATTAGATCAATTTTACAAAATAAAATTATTCTTTGGAATCATGATAAAAAATTTTACCTTGGATAAATTTTTCATATTATTCTGATAACTTTCATATTTTAATGAATAGTAAAAACATGCTATATTTTAATTAAAAACAACTTTTTTCATTGTAATAACTTATGTGGATAAATTATAATATTTAATGGTTTTAATGTATAAATAGAATATATTTTTACCATTTAATATAATTTATGTCATTAGCATTGATTTTACATTGAATTCGTCGGTTAAATAAATTCAACTTTTGCAATGTTTTAAACAAAAAACCGTTTTCTTTCGACAATGGGATTAATTTTAATTTAATTTATGCAACTTCTGTGTATTTAATTTGTAAAAATGTATTCCATATTTGTAATCAATGGGTCCAGATTATATTAATAGACTACTTTTTATTTTTGGGCATTATTAATAGTAACAATGGTAAATTTTATTTACCATAGTAAAAGGTAAATTGGGTAATAAAGGTAAATATAATATTATAAAATTATCCTAATACTTGTCTTAATACAATGGAGTATTATAATTTGTCCTAACTCATATTTGGGTCGAAATTGAATCCATTAGAACCCACATGGAGGTTATTGAGACCATTAGTTTATTTTATTTAAAGGAATGTGAAATATGTCTTACTCAACTTTAATAATTAAAGTATTTTTAATATAAGTTTATAGAGAATATAAATTCGGTTATAAATAATCATTTTAAAGATAATTTTTTTTCATTATCATGGTAATTTATTTGTAATTTTTAAGAGTTATTTAATTACCTTATTATCTTATAAATTAATGATGCAGAAATTATTTATTTAGTGAAAAAATTAATAATATAGTTTTTATTGAAATAGTAATACATATCCAAAGGCCCACAAATATGAAACAAAAAAACTTATTATTATTATATATATAAACCCTAATCATCCATTGGACGAATTTTGGACCATTTGGATCCTCATTAAGGTGATTATGACACTTATATTATTTTATTTTAAATGATTCCAAAGTTGTCACCTTCATAATTTAATAGATATAAAAAATTAAATATTGTGATTTTAAGATGATAAATTCTAGTAAAATTATTATTATGAAAGGTAATAGATTTAGCTTAATCATAGGATTTTATTTTAATTTATTATGCAACAAATAATTATATTAAATAATTATACAAAAAATGTTGTAGTAATTATTTTATTAAGAGATAAACCAAATAAATGGTGTTAAAAATAATAAAATAAATATTATATGAGCTACTTAATGTGATAAACTAATTTTATAGACACATATTAACTTTTATGAATCTATTAGAGCATTTAGTTGGAACATATCTTCTGTATATATTTTATTTAAATTCAAATAAATTAATTGTGTCAAAATGGACACTATTGTTATTTTATAAAAATAACATATTATAAAATTGTTTAAAAATCACAAAAATATTTAGAAATTAAAATTTTAAATTTATATGGTCTAAAATGTTATAAAGTATCCAATTATGGACATTTCACAACAAATAAGTAATTATTTGTTATAATTTAATATTTATAATGTTATTACCACAAATAAAATTAAATTGAATAAATAAGGATAAATCAAATTGATAATTTTTAAAATAAATTCCTAAAATGTACAAATTTTATTGTTTAATAAGATTACAACCCTATATCATCTAATATTCTGATATGAGTCATTTTGGATGTTTTTAATTTGGTTTGGGATTTAATATAAACTAATTTTTCTTATAATTCCAAAGGTGCCCCTCTCCTCAGTTATAAAAGGGAACCTCCTCCCTCTCCTCCTCACACAATTTGAGTCTTCAAGCTCGGACAACCCCTCCCCATTTCACTTCCCCACTACCCGAGAAACATCCTAGAGGTCTTGGTATTCTTCAAAGACCA
This sequence comes from Viscum album, assembly GCA_963277665.1. Classification (NCBI taxonomy): domain Eukaryota; kingdom Viridiplantae; phylum Streptophyta; class Magnoliopsida; order Santalales; family Viscaceae; genus Viscum; species Viscum album. The sequence continues at coordinate 1,016,559,400 of OY728138.1, read as the reverse complement.
ATTTTAGTTCCCTAAGAGGAGGTCTCAAAGAGGCGGTGCAAAGAAGAGGTAATGTCTGTTACCGATTCTTTCAACTTAATTTCTTATTCTACTTATTCTTCTTTAGATTTTTCATTATGAAGTAATAACATAATTATCACTCATATACTGATATTTTATTATAAGTATTAAACAACCCTATTTCACCATCTATGCATCCTACGGAAAACGAAATCACCGCGCGTGCGTACGTACAGAATATCGTCTCCATGCTGTGGTGTAATCTATTTTCCACCACCACCTTACATGGATGGGTATAATGGTTTAAATAAAGAATATATATGATTATTGTAAAGTGATATTGATCCTGAAATAGTACACATACACTCCAATACAAATCCATCAGAACGATATCATCGCTCGTGCGTACGTACAGATTACCATCTCCACGACATGATGAGATTCATTTTCCATGTTAACAATTCAAGAATGATTATAAAGTATATATAATAAGTAATAATGAAATATATGAAATAATAATGATACTGGATTTATATATATATATATGTATGTCATATACTTAATTCCATTCAATTCAATAAGGAAACGAAAACAGCGTTCATGCGTACGTACGACCAACCGTCTCCATGACCAGTGTATTTTTTCCATTTATCAATCTATTATATATATGTATATTCTGAATATATATTATATATAAATCATGGTTTACATTCTGGATGTAATTAATTATGATATAAGTAATCATATTAATAATTACAAGTTAAAACACGAACGACAAATGAAACGATTTTTCCCAAAACGCTACATTAACAAGATTTTACAAAATAACGGGTAATATAAAGTCATAAGTGAACCATATATGATATAATAACAATGAATATGATTCTATAATAATACAATGACATTATATAAATCATTATACAGGAGGTTTGGATACGTATGAAGCATATTGGACCTAAGATAAGGGATAACTTTTCCAATATCGTTCTTATCCGAGATTGTTTATTCGTAAGTATTTACTGGGTTTCTATTTATCATCCATGTCCTTGTTTTATAAAAATGTTTTCATGAATGTTTAAAGTCATTTTTACTAATTTTTTTACTTTTAATACATGGTATTTAAGGAACCTATCTTTTTTTTACGTTACGAGGTACTTTTTTGACTTTTCTTGAAAAAGTACGAGAAGAATGTTTATTTTAACTTATACAGCATGAACAGATTTTTACGGTTTTACAATGCCTTATTTCCATGAAGCTTAATCTACAATATTTAATTAATATTTTTAAAAAAATACCTTTCTTTTAATATTTTCATGGCATTTTGTGAAAAGAAACTGATTTTGAAAAAGAAAGGATATTTTCCTCAAGAATTCATTTCAAGTGTTTTATCAAAACCATTTTCTATCTGAGATGACATTATTTCATATGTGTATGTTTCAAGTATAATTTCTCTATGATTTACATTGTTTCAATTTTCTTATGATGAAATGATATCCATTATTTTTGTATGGATTATGTTTTGATGGGATGATGTTTATGAAACCCATTTTATATTTGGGTAATGATGGATTATTTATGTTCATGTTGTGGCACAAGTAATAATGTTTTCATTATTAGATGGGTGGGACCTATATCTCCCTCCAATGAATTGGGTAAAGATTTATATCTCATGAGATAGACATGTCTAGAACGGAAAGTTAAACCAGTTTAGTAATACAGTACTGGAACGAGGAGTGAACTCAATTCAGAAAGGGACTTTGTCCACTAAGACGATCTTGGCGGAAATGCCTTGGCTACTATGGAAATCATATCATGTGCTTAATGGTTTCCACAATTACATGTTTTATTCCCATTCTATTTTATCATGATTAATGTTCTTTTATAATCTATGCCTTATGTACTTCCATGTTGTATGTAATTGCTCATGATTTCGATGTTTAAACATTATGTTCATGTTTTTAAGGTCAAAGTTATATGATTTGTTTTATTTTATCCATACATACCCTTACTGAGAATTTGAGCTCACCCTTTATATGTTTTCTTTTCCCCAGGACTTAAAGAAAGGTTTTAGGTAAGAAAACAAAAGGGGAATATCTTTATGGGAGTTGTTGAAGATCTTTCACCATGATTATAATATTATGTTCCGAGTTTCCAAAGACAATAAACTATTACATTCCTTGAGTGTTGGTTCTTATTATGTATTAATTATTCTACAAAAATAATGTAATGTTCATGTACGTCAGGATTTGGGTCTCTACAGTGATCGAGCACTTCTTAAAAAAATCCATCCTTATGTACATATAAAACCAAATAAAAATTTTAGTTTCCTAGAAATAATTGAGGTCCTCCTTGTAATGAGGCTGATTAGACAAAGGAACTTCATGAGATGAGGATGGAATGTTGCCAATGACATACAATGTCTTGTGAGTCGGTAGGGGTGTGTCACATGATGTTCAGCGACTGTGAGTAGCTCCCACCTCCACCCTACATTATTCCATTATTTATGTGGAAATTTTTTTTGAGTCATGTAAGATTGAAATAGTAATGTTAATTATAATTTAACTATTTTAATTGATGTGTCACCCTATCGATATGGGTCATATGGGGTTGCACGAGCACTCTGTTGATAAATCCATCGGTTTTTCCTTTGGGAACTGAAGGGAAGAACATGGTTCCTTATAAATTCTCAATTATTTTTATGCGTTAAGGATGAATAGATTAAGGGAGTTCATGATACGAGGATGAAATGTCACTTGGGACATGTGGTCCCTTGCGTATCATAGAAAATGTGCCACATGTCTTTCAGTGGCCATCAGTAGCTCTCACATTCACCCATTCTATTTCATTTTTTATTTTACAAAGGATCACATACTTCATGATTTTTGAAAAATGTTTTTAGGGATAATTATATTATCCTGTAGTGGTAAGTCACATGTATCCTCAGATTCTAGATCTCTCCACCCTTTGGGCATCCATCCCAATATCCAAAGGAATTTTTGTTTCCATCACCCACTGATAGTATGTGAGTGCGCTACATTATAAATATGGAATCTTTCGATGCCACACACACCATTCATTGGTCAATCATTCTATATTTATATGGTGTGTAGAATGATCAGTTCTAGATGTCACGGTGGCATATAGACATTTTCATGTACAATTACTCTTCTTGACTTTGATTCATCGCATGTTCATTGATGGATCCCATGATGGCGTACAGACATTGTCAAGTAATATCACTTTTCTTGACTTTGATATTTTATTTTTCTCACGGCCTACTGAGGGTGTTTTTATGTCAAGTAATCATTCCATGTGGTTCGGGAACTATTTTTTCAGTCATCATAGAGTTGTTGCATATCCCAATCCACTTGAATGTGTTATGAGAGTAAAGGATTGCATAAGGTCACCACATGATATCCAAATCATCGTGTGATCCAGTAAGGGGGATTCGGTAATAGAGCCTTACATAGACTCCACTTCTCATTCCTATAAAACATGAACTTGAAATATTTATCTTCATCACATGGAGATATCAAGTAAGACATGGGGGTTCTGATTAGTACATAAATATTGCATGTGTGCAGTGTGTATTTTTGTTTCACTTGGATGGTTCATCGAGCCTTAAATATTATATATGTTCAGAATTCATGGAACATAAAATAAATTATTTAGGACTTAAAAATAACTAGACGTAGAGTTGTTTCCCACAATTCTTCACATACCACGGTTTTTGGTTATTTAATCTTCTTATGGGAAGAGGTGATATCATGATATGTAATCGGTTCCATGTTTTCCTCATGGTTTAAGTGATCTTTTGGCCTTAAATTTTTTATTTTATGAAGTCTACATGGTGTTAAATCCCTTCACAAGAAGGAATATGTGGTGATTCCACCTTTCACAAGAGAGGTCATGCGGTGCCAACTTCTTTTCACATGAAGGGTTAGGTAGTGACATACCCTTTTTCAAGAAAGGTTATGTGATTCCTTGGCCACTTTTCCTGAAAGAGATCATAAAATATTGTGTCCATGTAATCTTAATCAGGTAACCCATATGCCTGATCACATAATATTATTTATGTAACATTTACATGGGCTTCTGATGCCCTGTTATTTTTTCAAAAAATGAGAGCATCCTTCTCACAAAGTGGTATAGGCCTCAAGATACTGATCTACAATATATATTTATAGAATAATTACTACACTCCCTTTGTGTGTCTAATAATAGAAGAGTGTTTGACTAAAATTCTTCACTGTTCATCAAACTGACATACTCCACATCAGATCAAAAAATGATGCCACGTAAGGATATTTCATTAAATAATTGAATATCCTGGTAGTCTTTATGTGACACATATTTGGACCCATGTATCACATAACCTGCTCGTTGTAGCTGTGTGATCCACACCTAGAGTATATTCCATGCTATATAGATCTTAATCACATATTATTTATCCTTGAAACATGCATGGTGGATTCTTTTTGCAGTTGTGACCTCCTATATTTTTTTTAATGCACAATCTTCTTTCAGTGTGGATGACAAATATTTCTCATATGGGTATTAACATAGATGTTAATACACATACCTATATAAGTAGGGATCACTACCCTTTTCTTCACACAATGCATCTCATATGTAAGTACATGATCTAAGATCACCATTATAGACTATATCTCACATTCATATATTTGATCTAAAAACCCTTTTTATGGTATCACGTGCCTTCATATAGGGCTTGTATTATCTGATGACCTATATATTCTCACGCTCAAACTCTATGATTCATGAACAACATGCATGATCTTGTGATGTATCTTCATACACCGGATATTTTCTATATAAACCATGACTTCTATTTTGGGTCACATCATGGGTTTATCAAAGAGAAAGGTGCTATAACTTTTCCTATAATGATATACAAGGTCCCTTATTCTCTCTTCACGATCTCATACATAGGGAAATCATATAATGGATTTTCATATGAAATTATTGTATTGTAGAGTTTTGGTTTTTGTAAAATTATTCTCAAAATATGATGTGAAAAATCCATTCGAGGGGTTGTAGAAAAATAAAACCATAGTGATGTAAGGTTGATGAAGACCCTTATGTTCTACCCTAAACCTGGATATGAAGTGGCACTTCTCTTCTCACATTATTGTATGTCAGGAAGATGATATTTCTTCCTTTAATGATATAATATATTTTGTGGGGTCTCATTATTACTATGTGGTATCTCTATAGTTAGTGATGTAGTACATGGAAGCTCATATAAGGAAGTCTTTCTAATTTGTAGTATCCAATCTAGGTGCAAGTGAAAAAATGAACATCCAATGCCATGAGGTTGAAGAAGATGGAGTGTATAATCTTTTACACATTTCCTAATATGTTCGGCATGTTTACTTCCATATTAAAGTGTTTAACAAATGATAATCAGCATCAAAAAATCTATATCTATAACTTCTTCCATCGAAAGGGAATTGAAACTATTAATCTTGTTTGTGAAGGACTACCTTCTCACAAACCAATGTAGTTTGGTTTCTAGAACTATAGCGACCCTGCCTTTTCTTACATTACTATTATATTATTATAAAGATAAACAACATAATAGTGTTACACATCGAGGATCAAAATGTTTATTATCTTGGTAAAACTAATACCAAACACAACATTTACAATATCAAGCATAAAAATTTATTTAATTCCTTGTTCTATAGCTTCTTATTGGCTCTTGACCTCTCATTTGTACATGTAGAAACCTGAGGATATACATCAACAGGGGTAATCTAAAAGCCCCAAAATAGGACATATATGAAATATATAACAATGGGTGATCACAATCACAACATAGGAAAAGGATCGTGAACATGAGGGGAAGCATTAACAAAATACTTGAAATGTGCCAATGGATAAAAATGAAGCAACATGTCTTAGTGGTCATCTACCACACAAAGTTGTGAAACTTTATAGCATCATGTTCATGAATTATTTCCCCTTAACTCATGAGATTCGAAACATTTCCCCAATTCATTATAGAGCATTATATTTATGGGTTCACCCTTCACATTAAATCATTCATATTGTGCTATATAATTACCGGTGCACCCATCACATCATAATATTTACATTATCATGCAAGCCACCTTAATAATATGTAAAAATTGAACTTAACATAACCTTGGGAAAGAAATGGTTTTCAAATAATATAAAATCATTTCATAATCATTTGGTCCCCAAATTAAATATGGAATATAATTCATGACATACAACTATAAACGATGAGTTATGAGTGAAAACGTATTCAGTAAGTAAAAAAGGGTATATTTATTTGAAAGAAGAGTTCTTTATGAAAAAATTGGGTTTTTCATAAAATCAATTAAAGAACCTTTATATCCCAGAAAATATAAGATAATGATGAATAAATTATTTTTAAGGAGAACCCATTCCGAACATGGAGTGAAAGATGGAGAACCCGAAGAAAGAAAGTTGGGTTTGAGAATTTCCCCTTACTTTGTATTGGAACACTCTATTCACTTTAATGTCCTATATAACCACACTAAATAAATAAATTTGAAATTAAAAAACCTTATGTACATGAATATGGTTCATTTGGTATCATTATGTTATTCTATGGGATTTTTAATGAGTTATATAGTTTAAATTCCTTGTTCGGGAATGTTAATTTTAATGGTTTTCTTGAATGGTTAACTTTTATTCATGAATGGAAGTTCATGTAGAATATGGATATACAAAAAAAAACTAATATTACAAGTTATTAATGATATTATAGGGGTTTAAATGACCATAAAATGAATTATTCTATATACCATGTGGATGAATCATTAGTTAAGATTTGATGATGATCGTTTTAGGTTAATTTGTGTGGTTTTTTTATCACAAGGAACATGTTTTGATTTATCATATATTATTATCTACATAAGTCAGTACCAAAACATTAAATAGAAAATAATAACTATAATATAATATTTTTCAAGAATAAAAATGCATTCATGGCAAGATCTGAAGGATGTAAATGAAATTGAAAACATGTCATTCTTGAAGGTGATAAATTAACATCTCATGAACAACATATTCCTTTATAAAATAAAAAAGAAGTTTAGAAGGGGATTATATGATATATAATCCCATTAGTATCATAAAATTTCAAAATATTTATGATAATATAGTTACCATACCATTTGGATGAGGATATGTGGTGATAGATTAAGAAAAGAACATGAAATTGAATTGAATTTAAAGGAAAAAATAGAGGGGGAATTACCACCTGAATCCTCTTCTTATGATCCTCTATAATGAATGTTGTATTTTCCTTTTGATGAGACCAGAAGCTCTTGGACATGCGGGAGGGTCTAGGGATGATATTTTTGAAAATTTTAGTTATGGTTTGAAGCTTGAGAAGTGTGAGAAAATGAGGGTGTGAATGGTGGTATTTAGAGTGGAGAGGAGAACATAATATTTTAATCATTATTTTAAAATGTATTTATACTATAAATTAATGTATTTTACTATTCACCAAAAATTAATTTTTTCCTATCAAACTACAAATATCTTACTGATCGTAATAGTGTATGTCGGATTTTTGAAATTCAAAACATAGAAGTGGGAAAATTATGTTTAATGGTCACATGGTATTTAGTGTCATTGTGCTTCCTAAAGTGATTATCCTATAATTCATAAGGGAATTCCATTGATAAAACATTAGTTCGTTACATTCTTCCCCCTTATGAAATTTCACCCTTGAAATTTCATTTTTAAAAAACAAGTGAGGGTACTTCTCCTTCATCACCTCTTCTTGTTCCCAAGTTTCTTCTTCAAACTTATGGTTCCTATGCAACATTTTGACATGGTGGATTGTATTGTTGTGTAGAACCTTATCTATCCAATCAAAAAAATTCAGTGGCTTAAGCTGGCTTCCATTTCTACGACATTATCAGAGACAACCTCAACAAAAAGGTAACAACCAATTCTTGGAAATTGTTCAAGGAAGTCAAGTCAAATGGGTTCAACTGGTGTTTAATAATTGTTTTATGTGCTATAGTGTCTAAGGGATGAATTAAACTATTTGGTTTCACACATTCCCCAAAAAAGTTTCTCTTTAATTAAAATATTTATTTGGAGGAGGAGGCAAACTTCTAGACTCTCTTCCATGGTGATATTCAAAGGAAGAATGTATCTCTAACGTTGAATTCCAAGTCCCTTTCACGGTTGTCTTCATATCACTTTTTCCAACTCTGAGTAGATTTTATGTGTTTCTGGATGACTTGAATCTTCTCTATCATCTCTTTCTCAAGATTAGGTCCAAGTAGTTTTCTTTCTCCAAATTCATCCCAACATATTAGAGTTCTAAATCACTTTCCATATAGATATTTATATAGAGCAATCTGAATACATGAGTCATAGCTATTATTTTGAGAGAACTCAACCCAAGAAATATTTTGATCCCATCCACCTATAAATTCTAGGGACCATGTTATTATAATTCCATCAAGATTATGAATAGTTCTTTAAGATTTATCATCATTTTGGGGGTGATAAGTTGTGCTGAAGTTTATTTCAGAACTAAAAGCATATTGAAGGCTCCTCCAGAATTTATATGTGAGCCTTGGATCATGATCAGATACAATATATAGTGAAACACCATGTAGTGTCATGACATATATCACATTAATCTTTTCAGGTTGATCAAGAAATAAATCATACAAAATAGTGATATAACGGGATATCTTGGTGAGTTGGTCAATAACAACCCATATCGCATTATTTCCCTTCGAATTATTATGGAGACCTACGACAATGTCCATAGTGACACTCTCCCATTTTCAAATGGGTAAAGGGAATGGATTCATCATTTCGTTGGACATTTATTTCTCAACATTAACATTATGAAATACCAAGCATCTTGAGATATATTCTTCAATATTCTTCTTCATATAATCCCACCAAAAGTGTTCTTGATAATCTTGGTACATCTTGGTGCTGTCAGGATGGATAGAGAGTCGAGAGCTATGTGCATTTTCTAATTTCTCAATCTTTATCATGGATGATGAAGGCACACAAAGCCACATTCCAAACCAAATCACACCGTCATCTTCGACATGAAACACTTACACATTCCTTTCCATTACTACATTCACCTTCTTTTGAAACTCCATATCATCCCTTTTTACCTCCTTAATCATATCTTAGATTTATGGTTGTTCAATCATTTGGGAAAGCTAGGATATATCCCATACCATTTTGATTTCCAAATCCATCCATTGCATATCCCGGAAGATAGTTTCATTCTCAATCTGTAAAAAGGATAGAGTAGAAGTTGCTTTTATTTTTAGAGCATCAGATACCTTGTTTTATTTTCCTAGATGATAGTGAATAGAGAAATTTTAGTCTTTTATTTTCTCTAAAAATCACCTTTAATGGATTTTGTTCTCCTTTTGTGTGAATATATACTTTAGGCTCTTGTGGTCAGTGTATATTTCACACATCTCAAAATAAAGGTAATATCGCCAGATTTTCAAGCCAAAAATCACGTCTTACAACTCTAGATCATGCGTCGTGTAGTTTTTCGCACGGATCGTCAAAGGATCTGAGGCATAGGCTATCAAATTTTCATTTTTTATGAGTACAGAACCCAAGACTTTCTTTGAAGAATCACTTTATATCCCAAAACATTCACCACCTTTTGGTAATTTGAGTACAGGTGCAGTGATCATCCTTCTCTTTACCTCCTGGAATATTCCGTCACATTTTTCTAACCAGATAAAATTTACCCCATTCCTTGTTAACTTAATTGAAAACCATGAAAATTGTGAGAACATTCTCACAAAACGTCAGTAGTACCCAGCTAGTCCAATAAAACTATGTATTTCTAGGACACTAGAGGGCCTGGTCTATTACTCAATTGCCTTAATTTTTGAAGGATCTATAGAAATTCCCTCACTTGTGATCACATGTCCCAAGAACATGACATGATTCATCCAAAATTCACACTTTCAGAACATGGTGAATATCTTATCGATTCTAAATGTCATCAAAAATAGTCTAAGATAGTATTCATGTTCCTCCTTGATCTTAGAGTATATGAGAATATCATCAATAAACACTACCATAAATTTATAGTGGTAATATAAAAAGACTCTATTAATTAAATCCATGAAGATTTCAGGGGCATTAGTTTGTCTAAAGGGAATCACTAGAAACTCATAGTGCCTATATCTTATATGTAAGGTGATATTTTGAATATCTCCCTTATCCACCTTTAGCTGTTGATATCCATAATGAAGAACGACCTTTGAAAAGTATTCATATCCTCTTAACTAATCTAACAGGTCATCAATACTTGGAATGGGATTCTTTTTCTTTAAGGTGATCTTGTTGAGTTATCGATAATTGATACATAAGGTCATTGTTTTATCATTATTCTTCAAAAAGAGAATCGGCGCACCCCAAGGAAATGCACTGGGGCGTATGAACCCTTTGTCCAAATGCTCTTGAAGATATTTTTTTAACTCCCCCAGATCGATAGGAGCCGTCCTATAGAGACACTTTGATATTGGAGTAGCTTAGTGTATGAGTTTTATTGATAACTCTACCTCATGATCATGGGGAATTCTGGGTAACTCTTTAAGAAATACATTACTATATTCCCTCACGATGGCCATTTCTATAAGGTTAGTAATTTCCTTTGACTCAGCCATTTGGTATAGGTATTCTTATTCATAGGGAACCAACACACACAACAATGAATGATTTTTCAAAGGAGATTCATGATCTTATTTTCATTTTAGAGGATCATGGGATGGTTCAAAATAATAAAATATATTTCTTTCTCCAGAAAGTTGATATGTGCTCTATATAATGAGATCCAATCCATTCCCATTATAGCATCAAATTCTACAAAGGGATGTTTTACAAGATTCACTAGAAGAATCTTTACACATACACTAACTGGAGAAGATTCAAACACTTGGGTTTCAATGATTTCACCACATGGGGTTTCGAAAGATATATCTACATCAATGTTTTGGGGTTTCAATTATATAGTTCTACAGAACATTGAAGATAGAAAGGAATAAATATAACTAATATCATTAATATTTATTCTATTCTCGAGGGGATAGGGAGTGTACCTTGTATCACTTCATTATCATTCTCCACTTCCATAGTAGTGATAGAATAATCCTCCACTTGTTTTTTTTTCTTTTGGTGGATACTGATGCTAATTACCCTCGAAGAGTCAAGGTTTAGTACACTATCTTGCATAGTTCCCTAGCTCCCAATAATTGTAGCATTGTACCATGGGTGGGGAACCCCTTTCTTCCACCAAATTTTCCTTCCTTATTTTTTTTGACACTCTTGATCATGGTGAACTTCTTTCCCACCCTTGAATCATTTCCCCATCCCTTTTAGGAAGTTCCTAGGATGAAGAATCCCACATTTTTAATATGTGGGTCATTCAGTTTTCTTCCAACCTTTATCATTAGATCCTCCATCTGGAAACTCAAATTTTATTTCTTATCACCATGGCCATGGGACCATTATAGAAACTCCATCTCCACATTGAGGGCACACCAAACATTTTCTTCATAACTCCCGAAGTATCGAATTTTAGTATCCATTCAAAGGTGTGGTTTTATCCCACTAAATAATCTATCTATTTTTCTATCATTATTGATAAAAATCCTGAATCATGCCTTTAAAGAGTTTTGAAACTCCCTTCGTAGGTCATGAAAAATTCTCCTTCCTTTTTATTGAGCTATAAGAATTCTATACCCATATTTTTATGAAGATTTAATTGGAAATAACATGTTAAAAACATGATCTTAAATTCTTCCCATTCCATCTCATCAATTTCGTTTCTTCTCATGGTGTTCTTAATCAGATCCCACCATTGATCGGACTCTCCCTCTAGATGATAAATGACTAATTTCACTTTCCCTATCTTAAAAATTTGTATCACATAAAAGATATTCTACATTTATTTGAACCAATTTTTTAAAACTATAGGATCAGAAGATCTACTAAACATCAGTGGTTATTGTTGCATAAAACAATTAATAACCAATTACTCCCTCTTTGGTGAAGGAGGATGTTCCACATTATTCTAGTTATTATTCATAACCTATGACAGTGGGGTAGGAGTTACTATGAAGTTTTGAACTCCACCACCCAAAGAATTTGGGATGTCAATTTGGAAATCATTCAGTGTCCCACATACGAGTTGTTATACTGGTTTCTCCTAGTTCCCACCATTTTTTAAAATAAAAAAGGTTAAAACAAAACATAAATCATCGATTCATGTATAAATAACTTATTCATTTTTAAAATTTACACTATATTCATAACTTATGGAATACCTTTGTAAAGATTCTTGTATGCATATTTTTACTTAGTCTCATGCTATAGGTTTTCTCTGGGGTTCACTAATCCTAATTCCCAAAATAACTAAACATTTCCTAGGATACCAACTATAGAGACCCTACCTTTTCTTATATTACTATTACATCATTACAGTGATAAACAACTTAATAGTATTACACAACAAGGATCCAGAGTTTTTTTGTTTTAGGAAATCTAAGATCAAACATAACATTTACAACATCAAGCATAAACATTTATTTAATTCCTTCTTCTATAGATTCTTATTGGCTCTTGATCTGTCCTTAGTACATGTAGTCACTTAAGGATATACATCAATAATGGGTGATCTAAAATCCTATTAAGAGTATATATATGAAAAATATAACAATGGGTGAGAACAATCACAACATAGTAAAATCATCATGAACATGAGAGAAATCATTAAAAAAACATGAAATGTGGTCATGAATACAAATTAAACATCATATATTATTGGACATCAACCACACATAGTTGTGAACGATTCTAGTATCAGGTTCATGCATAATTTTCCTTTTACTCATGAGATTCATCAGATTACCCAATTCATTGGAGAGATATATAATTCTGGGTACACCCATCACATTAAATCATTCATATTATGCTATATAATTCTAGTCACACATGTCAAATCATAATATTTACATTATTATGAATTCCACATTAAAAATAAGTAATACATGATCAAAACATAAACCATGGGAATAAATGGGTTTAATATTTTAAATCTTACTTTAATTAACATTTTCCCCTAGATAAAGAGGGAATGTAATTCTTGACATGAAACCATTAACCATGAGTGAAGAGTGAAATAATATTAAAGATTTAAAAAGGGTGTTATTATTTGAAAGAACAGTTCTTTCGGAAAACATTGGGTTTTTTATAAAATCAATTAGAGAACATTTATATCCCAAAAAGTTAATATAATGATTAATTAATTATTTTTATGGAGAACCCATACCAAACATGGTGTGAAAGAGGGAGAACCCAAAGAAAGAAATTTGGGTTCAAGAATTTCCCCTTACCTAGTATATGAACGCTATCTCAACTTTAATGTCAATTTGTAACCACATTATATTCATTAATTTAAATTTAATGAAAATTTTTTACACGTATATGGTTCATTTTGGTCTCATATAGTTTACTTGTGGGCCTTTTTATGAGTCTAGTGTTTAAATTCATTGTTCGGCAATGTTTGTTTTTATGGTCTTCTTGGATGATTCACTAGTATTCCTAAATGGAAGTTTGTGTAGAACATGGATAAACATCCAAAACTAATATTTCATGTTATTAATGATTATAAAAGAGTTTAAATTATATTATAATTATTTATTTTATATACCATGTGGATTCATCACGAGTTAAAATTTAATTAAGATCGTTTTAGGTTAATTTGGGCGGTTTTTTGATCACAAAAAACATTTATTGATTTATAATTTATTATTATCTACATAAGTTAGTTATAGACCAATAAATTGGATATAATAAATATAAAATAATATATTTCAACCCTAAAAATAGTCTCATTACCAGATCTTCAGGTGGTAAAAAATTGAAAACATGTCATTCTTAGAGGTGATAAATTAACACCTCACGAATAACACTTTCCATTATAAAATAAAAAATAAGGGAAAAGGGTATTTGATGGTATATAATCCCCTTAGTATCATAAAATTTAATTATATGTATGATACCTGAGTTACCATAACATTTTTTGAGGATATTTGGGGATATATAAAGAAAAGAACATGAAATTGAAATGAATTTAAAGGAAAAAATATAGGGGGAATTACCTCTTCAATCCTCCTCTTGAGATCCTCTTTAAAGAATCTGTGATAGGTTTTTCGATGATACCAGAAGCACATGGACGTGGGGTAGGGGAAAGGGAAGATATTTTTGTAGATTTTATACAAGTATTGATTAATAATAGGTGTGAGGAAATGAGGGTGGGAAGGGTGGTATTTATAGTTCAAGGGAGAGGGGTTCTCTTAATATTTTTATCATTATTTTATTAACTTCCACCACGATAAGAAATAGCGATGTTTCCATGACAAAGAATAGTAAATATGTAATGTTAGATCGAAACTCGGGTGCTTACATCACTTTTTATGTTATGAATAGTGGATTTAAATTATAATTTATTTATACAGTGAATTAATGTATTTTACTATTAACCAAAAATTAAGTTTGTCTTATAAGACACTAAACATCATAACGATCGCAATAGTGTATGTAAGATATTTGAAATTCAAAACATAGATGTAGAAAAATTTTGCTTAATGGTCACATATTATTTAGTTCTATTGTGCTTAATAATGTGATTATAAAATAATTCATAAGGGAAATCCATTGATAAAACATTTGGTCGTTACAAGAACAGTCATTCAAGGATATATGTAATGATTGATTTAACAAATTTATAAAATATATAAATAATTAATATCTTTAAATAATTATTTTATTATATATAACTTCTTTTATTCCATTTTTTGGTGGATATGGTAATGACTCTCGTGTATTCGGTGGACTGCCACCTCATAAAGTGACATGATTTGTTTTCTATTACACTTTACATGAAAGATATTAATGATAATATTAATCAATGTAAATGATATATATAACATCATAATTATTATTTAATAGTAATATAATATTTTCCATTCTTTCTTTCAATATGTATAGAAAATGGGAACAATTTTTATTTTACTTACTGCCTACTATCTCCAAGAATGGTGCATATCATTTTCTATCTAAAAATCATATGCATTTCTATAAAAACATATTTAATGAGTACATATTATATTTATATCATGGATTTAAATATGGATATTATTTTATTATGATTAATATAATATAAATATATATTATAAAATAAATCATACCTGGAAACCAACACAATTATTTTTTGAAGTGTGTCTTTAACAAAAAATTATTAATAAATAGGTGATAATAGGTCATAAGTAAATAATATGTGGTATGATATATATTAATATTTATTTTTAAGTTATTTATTATAAAATTATATTTATTATACATTATATTTAATGTGTTAAAGGGAATTTGAGACTTACACATATGAATTTTTATCCTCACTTTCATTTGTAGGTGACATATGCCAATTCACCACTACATTATTCTGTGTAGATTATGTACATCCTCTTTAAAATTTTATATCATGAATGTAATTCATTTCATTATATTTAATGTTTAATTTAAATTTATTCTATACAAGGGTATAATATTCAAAAGACTATTAATATGGTAATTGATTTTTGTCTCACTTTTACTTTTTGTGGACATATGTGATATTCACCATATGTATTTTTTATTTGGTCTATATACTTACCATGAATGAATTTTATGATGATACTCCTGAAACATATTGTAATATACATACCCATTTGTGTATCTCTCTATTTTAATGGGTTTAGATTTCATAAGCTAAAAAAGTGGTAATGATGTTTTATGGAAATTTTCTTACATTGAGATGTATGTTATGTTATGCACAAGTTTTATTTTATGAGGTGTATATATAGAAAATTTAAAATGTAATATAATAAATTCTTTATTTTATTATATTTTATGTTTTTTTAATGTTATTTCTTTATGGGTATTTTGATTCAAGGTAACCAATGTGGTAAATATTTTACTCACAGTATCATCATTTATCAAGAATGATTATGATTTGATTTACAATGATGAAATATTATGATCTATATCTCAATAAAATCATTATAAAATGGTAATTTATTCAGAATACATGTTTACTATGCATTTTATTCTCTTTATGAAATCAATGTTTTGAAATATATTTTTTTAAATAAAAACCATATTTATTTTTCTCTTCGGTTTAAAACACAATTTTCCTCCAAAAATATGTTTTCTAAAAATGTTTTCAAACTTTATTTTTACATTATCTAGAATATTTATAAAATGAATTTATACTGTTATTTTTTAATTTACAAAAAAAAATAATGAAGCCTTCCTATAATTTTTTAAAATATTATTGTTTTGTTTTACTAAAATTTTTAATTGAATATATGTTTTAGGGTGTAAGACATGAATATCATTTTCCACCATCATGACCAAATAATTATTTTAAAATCTTCCATTACAAATAAAAATATGGCCTTTAACAGCACTAGTAAAATGGATTTATAAAAAATTTGGTAGTTCTGATAATGTGATCAATGTTAAAGGGTTGGCTTTAATAGTGCTAAAAAAAGCGTTGTTAAAGAACCCCTTTAACAATGCTAAAACATTAATAAAGGCTTCACTGATAAGTGAGGATAATTATTTTATTTAAACCTCTTACCATCCCATCATTTTATTAGTTCTTACCTCCCCTTTATCAGTTCTTCCCAGTCCCTTTATCAGTTCTTTAAGTAATTAAACCATCCCACACATGCCCCTACCTCCATCTAGTTTCAAACATGAGACGTCCTGCTCATATCCTAGTGCCTTTTCCACTCCCATATGTTGTTTTTTCTACCTTTTTATGATATATAATTATATATATAAATATTTCATTATATTTTTTAAATAAATATACTTATATATATGTTTAAATATATCTTTATATATATATATATATGTATTTAAATACATATATAAATTATGTTTTTATGTGTGTGTGAATGTTTGAATATATAAAAAATATAAATATATTGTTAGATATTTTATTTTAAATAATTGTATATTATATAAAATTATAATAATTCAAAACCATAATATCAATATTAATGTAATCCTTAGAAATACATTCATTCCCAACTAAAAATACCATAAAACCCCATTAAATGTTGCTACAATTACATCAAATGTCATACAATTGGCGTACCCAAACTAACAAATAAGGTTTGGATGACTTATAGGCCTCCTTTTTACTTGAAAAATGAGTAACCCAGGTCCCCTAGTCAAAATCACACAGATCACATCACAAGATTCGATTTGATATATGGTAGATCCCAAACTGACACAAAGATCAAAATTTATGATCCTTTCATTTTTGTGTTACATTTTCGACTAATTTTAAATCGCTTATTACAGTTTTTATTTTTTTATCTTAAAATTGTTATTAAATGACTATAACATGATAATAATTAGAACATTATTGATTAAAAATATTTTTAAACTATTTTATATTCCTTGTTCACAAAATATCAAATATATTAAGTGTAAATTTCTATTTAGCCTTATCTAAAATATGTTAACAAAATATATCTTATATTATATAAATATAATTAAAATAATAAATTAAGATATTATTTTGAATGAAATATTTTTTTGAAATATACTCTTTATCATCACTTGTAAAGAAATAATGATAAAGGTGGGTTTTTATCAGCACTTTTAATAAAGCACTAGTAAAGCCCCCCCCCCCTTATCTGTTCTTATTTACAAGCATTGATATTGTCCCCCCTTTATCATTACTTCTTTATTATAACTATTAAATTCCCCCTTTATCATTTATTTTTTAATATCATGGATAAAGGGTCCACTTTAGCAGTGTTTTTAGCACCGTTGAAAACTCCATTTATTTGATCATTTTTAGCACTAACAAAGAGGATATTTAGCAGTGATTTTAAATAGTGTTTTAAAATCCCTAGAACTATATAAACTCAAATTTTTAGTAGTTTTTTGAAGATATAATTATCAAATATTTTTATCCCTATCAATATTATTGATTTTCTTTCAAAAATTTATTTATATAGAGATTAAAGGATTATAAAAAATTATTTTTATATTTTTATTTCCATTAAATTGATTTCCAGAAATAATTATTTTTCTTCTTTCTATATTTGTTGATTTAATTTCTTTGAAAAAAAAACACAATGGTTTTCTAACATATATGGTGAGAATGACATTTCTACTATCATGAGTGATATCTGATATTTTTCTTTCTCTTCAAGCCATGATGTTTTCTTAATGAAAAATATTCCCCTTATTCTCTTTTCTAGGTATGCTGGTATTAGAAATTGGTTTGAAAATGTATTGATAATTTCAATACCATGAAATGATTTCTTGTAATTGAAAATGAATTTTTTTGAGTGAAATTATGAAATTTGAAATCATTTATGTTTTATGATTATATAATGGTAGTTGGACATTTTTAAGGTGCTTATATAATAAGACATAGGTGGGTGGTTCAGTGATAATCCAATTCTAGATGCTTATGTTACAACCTTTAATGCTTTGGGTATGTAAGTCACTTGTATGACTCTTCCATTTCTAAGAGTGACAAGTATAGAAGTTGACTGTATGATTATTTCATTTAAAAGAGTGATGGGTATAATTATGTCCCAAGGTACCATTGTGTATTTTATATTCATTATATGGTATTTATTGTATTCTTATGATTACTAAAAAATTATGAATTATGATAAATTTCAAAGGAAATTATTTACAACTTATTAAGGATAAAAATTGTTACATTATAATAATGTTATCATGGGTATTATTGTATATCAATGGACTAATAGTTTATTTAATTCTATATCCATTACTGATCATTCTATGATCATACTAGTTTTATTAATGTTTTCAACATTACTTATGGGTGAGTAATTAATTGGATATTTTGTGTGGAATTCCATAAAGAATTTTCATTAAAGTGATCATAACTTATTTTTAAAAAATTTAGATTATTGAATAAATGGATTCTATTCAGAAGTGTCCACTTCTTATTATTATATTTTTTTATGTATCATATACGACCTAATTCTCTAAAACTATAATCACAAAAAATTACTCAATGTTAATGAAATTAATTTCTTAAATAAAACTCATGGTTATGTACTGTTATATGGTTGGTTCTATAAAGTTGGTATCAAATGAAATGTTTAAAAAACGTTTTGGACTAGTACTTTTTGTCAAACGGAGGATAAGTTTCTATATATATTCATTTAGTTAAATTAGTTCCCTATAAAATTTTCAGATCAAGGAACGTTAGTTACAAATTGAAGGAGGAGGATCTCAAAAAACATTCTTATCCCTTCTTGATGATATTCTTGTAAAAATTATTGCAAATTCATGTCCTTTTTTGAAACATTTTAGGACATACAACTCTATTGAAAATAGTTTTATGAAAAATATAGAACCTCTTCTATACATCAATATCATTATTGTTTATGGGTTTTTTTCAATATAATCTCATTTTTCTAATCCTCCAAATTTTCAAAAAAGATAAATATTATCAGCACATTTTATGATATTTTATCGCATTACAAAATCTGGATTCATATTATGATGTTAATATAGCTTTTGAATAAGGATACCCTTATGCAGTATATTTTTATTTTGTTTTAAGTTATTCTTTCGACACATACTTACAGTATTTTAAAGGACCCATGGTTGAAAGTTTCAAAAAAAACTTAGTACAAATGTTATATGAAAACAATTGTTTATCATGTGTTTTGAAATTATATGTCACAAAAATTTATTTTCCAAAACTATTTCACTGCCAACACCCATGTGATCAAATTTTTAGGAGGTTTATTTGAAATAATTATGTAAGGGAAATTGAATAACATCTAAAGCATTGTTTCAATGTGTCGAATTTCTATCTACATAAACAAAATAATGATGAAATTAGGTGGATAACCTCATTTTTGTATGGTGTTATTTCTTTTAGGAACTTTTTTATTAGATCATAAGGATATGAAAGGTCAAATTTTAAGATATAAAATAAATTATGAATTAATAATTTGTGGTAATTATGGGTTGGGATAAAAATAGGAGGTATTAGATAACATTTAATGTAAAAAACATTATATTAATGGATGAATATCAACATTTCATGTGAGTAAATTTACTTAAGACATTATTCTAGGAAATAAAAGAATTCATAAAATCTAACAAAAAGATCTAAATAAAATGTAATATGTTCACTTTTATTACTGGGAAATCATTTATCTTTTGTCTAATCAAATATTAATGGTTTTTTATTGTTAAATTTCTCCTGAACATGTTTTCTATCACTCTCCATTAGAACATGATGGTTATTTTTCTCTTCAATTTCCATGTTTTCATAAATGTTACTATATTATGTGTTATATTAGGATACCTCCGTACCTCCGTACCTTCCATTCTTTATTTTAAATTTGATGTTTCATTAATCATTTTTACAATGTTGTATTTCAAAAAAATAATTTTAAAAAGGCATACCCCTATTTTTTTATCATAAGATCAAATTTTGGGGAAACAATTTATTAAAGGGGGAGAATGTAACATCTCATGTTTTTAAAAGAAAATACTATGATTGATAGTGTACATGATATTCCACATCAAATTTTTTAGAATGGTGATAATGAAAAATATTAATCTAGTTATGAAAAAAAATATTTACACATTTATATAGAATTAATTGTTTAATCAAATAATTATAAATGAAAGTAAAACCTTTTCTAAAATAAAACAAAATATTTCCTAAAAAATTATTTAAATATCCAAAAGTATGTATTAATAATAATAAATAAACAAATCACTCCTATTGGATTTTGATAAAGAAATATATATATATATATATATTATTCAACATAATTTTTAAAAATTAATTTTTGTGTTTCAAGATATGATATATGAACAAATCTAACTTTAAACATAAAACAATTATTTCTGAGAAAATGAAAAAATTTCACCTTTTAATGGGAAACTTATTTTAAATGTATTTTTCACACTTTTATAAGTTTTATTTTACAAAATAAAATTCTTATTTTAACTTGTAGTATCAAAATTTACATTTATATAATTTTTTATATTTTTTATCATAAGATTCATTTTTTGATGAATTGTGAAAAAATACTACATTTTAATTGAAAAATTATTTTTTTATCAAATTTATTTATATTATTAAATTATATATTTTTATTGTTTTAAAGAATAATTAGATCAGAGTTTTATCATATAATAACATGTTGGTTAGTGGAATGAATCTTACATTGAAATTAGATATAAATGATATGTGGACTATTGAACATTTTTTTAAACATATTTTGTAGATCCATCAATAAGAATGAATTTAAATTCATTATAACTAGTTATGTGTTATAAATTTTGAAATAAATAAATAAAATGTTGTAAAAATAATTACATTTACGATCAAACTAAATTAACTTAATTGTAGGATATTATGAATAGTACCTTTAGTAATTATTTTTATTACTATAGTTAAGGGTAAATCCGCAAATTAAGGGTAAATATAATATTATAACCCTTAAAAAATTACCCAAAAATTTGACATAATTTCTTTATATGAGTGTTTTTATACAAAAAGTAATACTTGGGATAAAATTTAACTTTTTTAAGCCACTTGTGGGAGTGTATGACATTTATAGTATTTTATTGAAAGAAAAGTACGTTTTGTGAAACTTTTGTTGTCAAAAAGTCAAACATTTATAATATTTTTTATATAAGGGATATGTTTGATTATAATATTATATATAAATATAAAATTCTTAACTGCATCATGGTAATTTATTTGTGTTTTTTAAAGAAAAATAATTAAATTAAATGCTTTAAAAATAATGTTGCAATTACTATTTATTTAAAGTAAATATAAATAAATGATATTAAAAATTGTAAAATAAATACAATTTGATATAATTAATGACATACGAAAATTATATAGATTAATTAGAAATTTTTGTGATAATTTGGGATATTGTTTTGAGTATATCATGTTTTTAATATATTTATAAGAATTCATGAAATGAATAGTGTAAAAAATGACACAAATGGTATTTTAAAATATAAAATATTTTATTGAATAATAGAAAATTCATAAAAATATAATATTCTACCAAATAATTTTTATAATTCCGGAAATGTCATAAATAACTCAATTATCATTTATTTGGTATTTATAGTAATTATATTAACCCTAAAATTGTAAATTATATGATAACACTATAAGAGTAAAAAGTGTAAAATAAGGGTCAAAAAAATAAGGATTAAAAAATAATCAAAACCAGTGTAATTTAAATTTGATGAATTTATTTCTCACCATATAAATCCAGTATTTAAAATAACTCTATTTGGATTCACCTACAATATAAAATTAATTTAAATTAATTTAATACTTTGAGAATCTTAAAGAGTGCCCCTCCCCTCTTTTATAAAAGGTTACTATTTATTATCATTTCTGCACTCTTAAAAACCTACTTAGTTAGGCCAATATATTCCTATATCCCTTTCCAGAATCCATCCCGACTATATAGAGGTCCTATTTTATGCATAACATCCTCTTTATAAGTGTTCAGCTGATAATAAAAGGAAATATCCCAAAGAATATTTATCATTTTTAAATAAATATATCATATTTAATTTTTCTTCCACTTCATTAAAATTTTATTTATCCATGCTGATATAATAACACGTGTATCATAAATATACTAAGATTTTATAATGTTAATATCTTTACCTAAATCTATATCCACTTCTATTAAATTAAAAATAATTAACTTTTTGTGCGTGCGTGTTAAATATCACCTCCATGAACCAATGTAATTAGTTTTCCATTACCGTATCTCAATACAGGATATAATGATGGAACTAATGTTTAGATATGATATTAATTACATATTAATAATTTTAGGAGAATAATATATCAATAATGATCTTTCTTTCCATGAACATGAAAATGATAACGGCGTTCGTGCGTACGTGTGAACTTTCACCTCTACAAAGCGATGTGATTCATTTTTCCTCCTCACATCACATTGATGATATATAAAAGTATATTTAAATTATTAATATTATTTTAATGATATTAAAATCATTATATAAATGAAAAATAAAAAATACCTTCTTCCCATAATGATCATTAAAAAATGGAAATGTTACTCATGCATACATATATATAAACGTCTCTATGATTATAATATTGTTCATTTTTCATAACCATACATAAGTTGGTTTTATTTAATAGTATAAATGTATAAATTTTATTATTATGTCATGAATATTATTTTGTATTTGATAGACTAATGACAAAATTGAATATTGACACCATACCAAAGTAACTTTTGACTCATATACATAATATCATCAAAACATCGAACTTGAACATACATAAATAATTCAATTTTGTAACATGGTGATAAAGGAATAAAAAAATTGAAAAAATTATCAAGAAAAAAATAATTAACCTAATTTTGTAATGAAAAAAGATAAAGAACATAGATGAAGAATCAGACTTGAGGTGAGGGATTTAGTCTCAATCATCTTTCATTGATACATTTTATAATGATATGTGCCTTTATCCATTTTTAAGGTGTATATAAAGGTACTATGATATTTAATATTCATGTGCTATTTATAATAATTTTATTTAATGATTTTATAAATCTATTATTTAATGCATATTAGGGTTTAAATGTTCAAATATTTATGTGACACTTCGAATGTTTAAATATTTAATTATAATATCTTTGTCTTGATGTCCGTATTATTGATATTATTTTACATAGTTATTTATATGAATATAAAAACATAATAAAGGAAATTTTATTTATATTTTCAATTTCATTCAATAATTTTCAAAAAGGTATATTTTTATGAATTATATGTAAATTATTTGACCTTATTTACAAATGACAAAAAGGATTTTTTTTAATGTATACATTGACAACAATGCTTCTGTGGAAGTGATTGTTATTTGATATTAGTTTCCTATAAAATATTGTTTTTTAAATAATAAATATATTTCCTTTAATCATTTTACTAGGTATTTGGCTATTGAATTTTTTTTGTAAATGGATTGATTATTTCAATACCTTTAAATGGTTACTTATTATTAGAAATGAAATTTTGAGAGTGAAATATAAACAATTGAAATATTTTATGCGTTATGACTATATAATGGAAGTTGGAAACTTGATGGGTGGTTATGTGATAAACCAAGCTTGTGTGGATTTATTATATACTAAGTATGGGTGTGTATATTATAACCACCAATGAATTAGGTGTGAAAAATAGCAGTATAGCTAATCCATTTGTAAGAGTGACATTTATAGAATTTGAATTCATGGTTATTCTCTTTCTAAGAGTTACGTGTATAAAAATGTCACAGTTTACCTTTATTTATTTGAATATGATTTCTATGGGTTTTATAGTAATATTTTAATTACAAAAAAGTATATAATGATCTTATTTTACAAGGAATTAATTTAATACATATTAAGGGTGAAAATTATTACAATATGATAACATTTTCATGGGATTTAATGTTTATCAATAGTATAAAGATTTTATTTATTTATATACCTGTCTATTATCTTTTTATTCTCAAATCAATTTTCTTAATGTTGTTTACATGACATAAGGATGATAATGGATTTAGAGATTTCATTTTTAATGTTGTAAAGTATTTTATAAAATTGATCATACTTTATTTTAAAATGTTTTACATTTTGGAAAAAAAGATATAGTTTAGAAGTGTCTACTTTTTATTGTTATGGTTTTCTTCTCTATGAGTAATGACCTAATTCTCTAAAACACTAAACCTCAAAATTTACTCAATTTGAGTGAAAATTATTTCATGATTAAAATCAATAATATTTAATTTTATAAGGTGGGGTCTTTATAAATGGATATGGTCCCTTGAAAAGATACTTTTATCATTGGGATATAATGAAAATGAAAAGTTAGTAATGCAAGTATATTGTCTCAAGGTATATTTTGATCAATAGTTGTTTTATCCAAATTACTGGGGAGGAATATGAAATAGAAAACATCGAATTGAGATAATTTAAGGAAACATTATTCAAAAAATATTTTCTATGTGACCAATGAATTGAAATAATGACAAAACTCTATAGATTCTAGAAAAATAATCAAGTGATAGCCGTGGAGTATGAGGCCGACTTTGCAAGACTATCTAGGTATGATACATATTACATAGATAATTTTTATAGAAATATGGGTAGTTTCATTGAAGGACATTATTCAAATCACTGAAGAGATTCGATTTACCAGACATTTTCATTGTATGAAAAAAATAATACTATATTACATAAAAATAGTGAATGGATTTTCTAGATCTTATATATTAAATCCAAATCAAGAGAAGAAGTGGTTGGCTGAGAACCTTGAGAAAGGTAAATCACCAAAAAGAAAAAGGTAATGAATTATTTTCAAAATTGTGAGAATTATTGTATAAAAACATCCAACAAAATATATGATGGAAAAAATATTATGTTAGATGTGTGTAGACAAGAGACATATATCTCATGAGTGAAAGGTTAAATAAAATAATGATATAAATTGATTCAATAGAAAAGAAA
This sequence comes from Viscum album, assembly GCA_963277665.1. Classification (NCBI taxonomy): domain Eukaryota; kingdom Viridiplantae; phylum Streptophyta; class Magnoliopsida; order Santalales; family Viscaceae; genus Viscum; species Viscum album. The sequence goes on along the minus strand of OY728138.1, from coordinate 1,016,533,706 downwards.
TTCCCCATTATTCCATATAATTTCCCAAGAGTTATGGTAATATTCAACAGAAGATTCTAGGGGAATATGGCCATGATTATCTGATCCCAATATCAAAAGTATAAGTACTTAATGATGTGGAAGAAGGTGCATTAATATTATGTTATAGTTTATCCAATGCATTATTTGATTTTGGATCATTACAATCTTTTACATCTACCCTATTTTCCAAAAAAATAGACATTTCCTTTTTGAGTTAATAAGGTATTTTTCTGTCAAAAATCAAAAGGGAAGTCCCATTGCAACAAAAATGTGCCATGCAGTCCTCATTATCACCCATAAACATGATTTATTTTATTATATTATCACCATACCTATATAAGATTTTGATAAAATCCATGGTATGGACTGGAACTCTAAATAGTATGGGAATATTTATTGAAAGAATAAGTAAATTACATTTCTAATGAAGATTTATAATTCCTTATCTTTAGAGAAAAAACTTCATTTGATTCATATCGAGATCCCCCCAGTAGCTCTACTAAATTAAATTCATAGAGGGGAAGATAAAATAACATCTAGGGATGAATAAGTAAATATTAAAATTCAAGATATACATATAGTATAGGAATACATTGATGTATTTTGTATGGAATTACCTTGACAACCTTTTGAATGATATATTGATTTTTCTATTGAATTTTTTTGAAGGAAAAGATAAATTACTGCTCAATGAAGCTAGGATTACAAAGCCATTTAGTGAATGAGTTCACCCAACAATGATCACCCCAATGTTTCACAAAAGAAGCCAAACGATGGTCCATTGAATTACCATCTCTTTTGATGAATGAAAATTTGCATGCATTGAATCCATCGGTCAAGGACCAGATCTTCCTCAAGATGAGTCCATAAGGATGGGAATCCTCATCTTTTGTTGACAGAGCATTCACCACTTTGAGGCAGTCGAATTCCACCATAATCTTAGGCCAAAATTTTGAACGGGCAAAAAGAAGCCCCTGGAGGATGGCCGAGGCCTCTACCACCATAGGGCTCCAGGAGTTAGGAATTCCATACACTGGGATTCCACAATCTGGCCCAAACTGTAATGAGCAATGGGCCCAATACCAACCCTTGAATTATTAGAGATGGCAGCATCAATATTAATCTTGAAGAAACCCTCAGGGGGGAGACCAAAAAGGAGCCTCTCGTCGAGTGTGGCTCAAGGAATACCCTGCATCACTTTTCTTTCAACTGTTCATCCACTACAAAGCTCAATCCATCCATAGGTGATCAGGGGTCACCTTCATCTAGAAAATGCATTCATTCTGTTGAGTCCAAACAAACCAAAATATTGTTCACATCAGCCCTACCACTCTTGGTTCTAGAGAAGACACCCATTTAGTAAGGTTTGGGACCAACCCAATTGAAGGATCAAAGAAAGTACCAACATCTGGCCTCCAAACCTTCCATACCCCTTCCACCGTCTTACAGGATAGAATTGCATGCAGAGGGGATTCGACATCTTGGAGGCATAAAGGAAAAGTGTCTTCCTCCTCCAAATGTTGCTGCACCAGAAAGTCACAGGTTGGAACAACCCCATCACAGACCTGCCACAAAAACATTTTACCTTAGGGGGAGCGGTGTGGGACCAGAGTCACTTCCACTGATTATCGGTAGAGACCGGGGAAAAACCTTGAACCCTCATTTTGAAACTCGAACAAATAGAATATCTCCCATGAGGTTCCCCAGTCTAGCAGATATGGTCAATACCCATTCCTGGTGTGAGAGGGATATCCATGATGAGCTGAAGATCCACCTCATTAAACCAGCAAAAAATCTTATCCCGATCCCACTCCTCAAGCGAGTCATTGAGCAGGTCATATACCCTTACATCTTTGAATCCAAAGAATAACCTGTGAGGAAACCTTATGATTGGCGCCCTCTTTTAGCCACAGAACATTCCAAAGGTTAATATAATGACCATCAGAAATTCTACACACACAGCCGAAATCAAGGAGAGATTTTGCTCCCCAAATTCTCCTCCACATAAAACTCGGTCATGGCCCTAGCTGGGAATGCATGAAGTCAGAATGAGGGAAGTACTTAGCTAGAATCACCTTTGAGAAAATGGAATTTGGGTGGGAAATAAGGCGCCATTATTTCTTCGCCAAAAGAGCCTCATTAAACCATTTATGATTTCAGAATCCAAGGTTTCCATGGAATTTTGAAACAAACAACTTCTCCCATGACATCCAATGGGAATTATGTTTCTCACATGGGATCCCCACCAAAAATTGGCCAACCGGGAGTGTAGTTGATCAATGAGAGTTTCTGGGAATTTAAACAGTGACATAGAATAGGAAGGGATTACATGGGACACTGACTCCATGATAACTTCCCACCTTGAAAATATTCCTACTAGACCATAGAAAATCAGATTATCCACCCTATCCACAATCATGCCAAAAACTTTTTTCTTTGATCTACCCACCATGGACGTGAGGTCGAGGTACTTTGGATGCTTATCAACTAGCGGAAACCCACACATTTTCCGCAACTCCTCTCTCTTAGCATGTGGGACGCCATTAGTGAAAGATAACTCTGATTTAGAAGAATTAAAAAGTTTCCCAGAGGCCTTTTCATACATATTGATGATATTCAGCACCGAACTGCATTTTTGTGGGGTAGCACACATGAATAGGCAGTTATCATCTGCAATGAAGAGTTGATAGATATGGGCCATTTCTACATATCGTAGCACCATGGATAACTCCTTGATCTTCCGCCTTCAGGATTAGATGAGAAAAGACATCTTCCACCAGAATGAAGAGGTAAGGTGACAGGGGGTCCCATTGTCCCATGTTCCCTTTACTATGAACAAATATGGATCCATGAGGATATGAATTAATTTTAGGGAAATCAATGAAATTTCGATAAAGAAAAACATTCCTATGCCTCACATTGATGATTAATTTTATCAAATTCATATATCTCAATATTTTTTAAAGATTGATCTTTTTTTTGGGTATCATCAATTGAAGTAAATAAGAAATACATTAAAAAGATAAATTTTTGGATAAGGTATGGAAATTATGAATTTACAGTAATATAATTTGTATTGACTAATGAACAATCCATTTTGAGGGATATGATGAACCTAATATTCATAAAATGTCTATATGGTTTTTTGTGGTATTCATTGATGATATTCATATATATTCTAAAACCTATGAAGAATATGAGAATCCCTAGAAGATCATTCTTGAGTTACTTAGGAGAAATGTGTTATATGGTAAATTTTGAATGTGTGAATTTTAGCTTTAGAAAACTTATTTTTCTTGAAAATATTGTCTCTTAAGATAGAATCTAAATTGGTAATTATAAGATAAAGTTATTCTAATAATGGGATAAACCAATGAACACAACTGAGTTACATAGTTTCACTCATTTAGTGGGTTACTATCGACATTTCCACAAAAAAATATCCCAATTGGAAAACCCTTTAACCAAGCTCCCACATAAATGGGTTAAATTCTTATAGACAAAAGAATGTGAAGAATGTTTTGAATAATTAAATAGAATATTTTCAATGATCCAATTTTTTACATTACCAACATCAAATAATGGGATTCTGATATACAATGATGCATTGAATATGTGAATGGGATGTGTCCTTATGTAAAATGATAATGTTATTGAATATGAATCAATGAAAAATCAATAGAAAAATTATCTTACTCATGATCTTGAGTTAGAATATATAATCTTTGCACAAAAAATATGGATACAGAATCTATGTGGTGAAATTTGTGAAATATATACAGATCATAAGAGTTTAAAATTATTATTTAAACAGAAATAACTCAACATGAGGAAAATTTGATTTCTTAAGTTACTCAAAAATTAAAAATTCTCAATAGAATACAACCATGAAAAATAAAATAAGGTAGTGGATGCATTAATAAAGGAGTAACTTGGTTTTTTGAACCAAATTAGCATTCATAGAGATCATATGTTCATAGATTTAATAAAGATGGTTTTGATAATTTTTAAATAAGGAGAAACATCAACCCTTATTCAAATAATATCAAAACTATATTTTTTTAAATTATAAAAAAACTCAATTTGATGATGATTATTTTTAAAATTAATCTAAATCTTTGAATAATGTAAAATTGGAGCCTTTTTATGCGAAGATGTTACTGTAAAATCTGTATTGTGGTCTCTTCTTCCATCAATACGTGATCTAAAAATGGAACTATTGGATAATACTAATATCTAAAAAATTAAATAGATACCATGGAAATATCAAGATGTATTGACATGTAAAGGAACATTTTTCTTGGGATAATATAAAGAACAAAATTGTTGAATATGTATAACGATGCCTAGTTTTTCAATAGGTGAAGGATAAAAGACAAAATCTTATAAGAGTCATTAAACCTCTACATATTCATATATAAAAGTGGGATGGCATTACTATTGGCTTCCTTACTAAATTACAAAATACACTAGAATGAAAAATATGATATGGGTTATTTCTTATCACATTACAAAATCAGAACATTTCCTACTATAAGATAATATTTACCTCTTTATTACTTAAAAATACTCTATATTAATGTAGTTTTTAGAATTCATGGTGCACCTATACTGATTATTTTTAATTGAGATCATCGTTTTACATAAATTCGTTGACGATTCCTCAGAAGGGTCTAGACATTTTACATGATACAAATTTTAAATTTATTATTTTTAAATGTTATATAAATTAATTTTAAGATAATGTATTGAGATGGTGTGTGATTTTGAGGCATGGTGTAACACCCCGAGCTTCCACGATACGCTTGTCTTTCAATAATGCAATAACTTGCATTATACGCAAGTTCGAGATTCTAACACACCGTGACCAATCAAAATAGCCATTATGAATAGTAATACCCACTTTTTGAAATTATATATATTTTATATTTCAAAATTGAATTCATTTTTGGATTCGGAATATTTAAATTATCCTAAGTTGAATTTTTGGTATTTTTCTGAGAACTTCCCATTTTTTATGAATAGTGAAAAATACTTAAAAAAATTTTTTAATCAAAATAACTTATAGTCATAAATTATAATATTTATTGGTTTTAGAGTATAATTATAATACATTTCTACCATTTTATCCAATGGTTTTCATTAGAATTAATTTCACATTGAAATTGGACATAAACAATTGTCAATCTTTTGGTAGATATTGTTTCTTAAAAACACGCTATTTGTTGTGACTGCTGGAATTAATTATAAAATTAATTAATGAAACTTGTATGTTTGGAATTCTGTAAAATAGACATAATTTTTGAATTCGGAATATTAATTATATCTTAGGGTGAAATTTTGGCATTGTTCTGAAAAACTTAAATTTTTGATGAATAGAGAAACTACTAAGTGGTAGTTAAAAACTAATTTTTAGTTTAAATGAAACATTACCACTTCTATGATTTTATTTTCAAAAATCCTACATACATGGTTTTCATTAGGAATTAAAATTTGGTTCAATGGGATTAAAATAATTTTTTGGTGAATAGTAACTTTTAAGTTTAATTAATCGCGATTAAATGTAATTAGTGAAATTTAAGGTAAAAATGATATTATAAAAATATTGAAATATCATGACACTTGTACTACCCTTATTTGATGAGTCATGGCCGACCAAGAATATCCATGGGTCAACTTGGGGACCCCATGGAGCCACTTGGGTAAGAAAATGACATTAGTAACATTTTATTTAAAGTATAAATAAAATTGTCACAAACATGTGTTATTTTACTAAAACAATTATTACATGAGGTTATATAAGTTAAGGTTTTTACTATAAATATTCATTGGAAATAGAGAAAGATTTCCTACATCATCGTAATTTTTTTATAATTTTTGGACATTAAATAAATTAAATGTTTTATGACACAATGATGATGCAGCAATTACCTCATTAATTAACGATTTAAATAAAATGAAAATATAATGTAAAATATAAGACTTACACTTGTCAAAAACCTATTGTATGAGTATATTTCTAACCATTATCACCTTATACTAGAAATATATCATTTTGGTACCTTTAAAATCTGAAAATAATTTCATAATAATATAACATTTCACGACATTCCAAGAGTTCCCCTCCTCTCCTCTTATAAAAGGCCCCCACCACTACCACCTTATTCACACCATAAAAGACATATGGATTGTCCAAACTCTTCCCAAATAATCTCTCAACTTCCCTCTATTACTCCTAGAAGACTCACTTTGGTCAGAAGTCTTCCCAAGGAAGCCTTTGTCTCAAATCAAAAAGAGTTATCCGGTTTTAAGGTAATGTCTTCTCTTATGTTGTTTTGTTTTATTCTGATTCTCCAACCCCCTAAAATATTTTTATTACTTTATTTTGTAACAACACCAATATCATAAATATACTAGGATGTTGTTTTTAGAAGGATTTTATTTACACTTACACACACCTTTGTCTAATGGTTAATGAACATACTGTTTCTGTGGGTGGCGAAATACTGCCTCACGAAACGATTATTGTTCAATCTTCTTTTAACACCTCTCATGGTGGCCATTATGATGACTCTATTTTTTATATATGATATATATTATGTCTATTTTTTACTTATTATTCTGTATTTTCCTTTATGGCATACCTTTATGATTTCCATTATGGTTAAACGCGATAATTTCATTTTAGGATGTGCGGACTATCGCCCCCTCAAAGTGATTTGAATCGTTAATGCCATATGTGAGATGTATAAAAGATGGAGTAAAGGATATTATATATTATATTATACTGGAATTATAATATACCTTTATATCGTCATTATTTCATTCCATTAAATATAAACTATAAATGAAAGTAGTGTCCATGCGTACGTACGGCTTACCGTCTCCATGAATGGTGCATTTCATTTCTTACCTCTAAATGTTATGTAATATTATAAATGAATGTATAGAATGGATATGTATGATAAATATGATATCTACATAATGAATATAATTCTTTATATAATGGGTATTTTACCACGTGAATAACTTGTAATTATAAGAAGTTTATTTTTGAATCAAGTACCAAAGATCGACAAAACGACCGTTATTAACTTAAATAATTACATAATGTTCCTAACATGGTAATAAGTGATATAAAATGAATAATTAACATGAAAAGGTTCTTAATAAGGTATAAATTAACTCTAGTTTATTATTCAGTAGGTTAAAGAACGATCGAGTCAAGTCGGACATGAGGTAAGGGAACTTCTTAACTTAATTTCCATTCTTTGGGTTAATATCCTACTTTCAAATTATGTCATGATATTATTATGTTATATCTTGTACTTGTACTTCCATTTTCTGTACTTATAGTGAATACACATAATATTTCTATTTTATTTAAAAAATGATCTTTTTAAGGGACTTCGTCTCAATCTCCTTTCATTGAGGCATATTTTATTTTATACAGAACTTTCTTATATACAGTGTATAAACCCCTTTGAATTTTACGTTTAATCAAAAGGAATATTTTTTATATTAAGCGTTTTACTAAACATCAAAATGGAATGTTTTTTTGTCGTACGTATGTGGCGACAATGAATTTTCCTCCACCGTAACCATTATTTGAGTTTCGGTTTCCTCTACAAGCCATAATTTTTTTAAATAAAAAGTAAATACAAAGTTTTAATTTTCTTTTATTTCGGTAATGAAAATGGTTTTGATAATGTTTTTATTATATAAATGTGTTGTATTGATATCTTGTGATTGAAATATGGAAATGTTATGTTTCCTTTATGCATGTTTTATGTGATACGATTATGTTATGGTTTATGATATGTTTAAACTTGTTCATTAGAGGAATGCATTAGACTTAATAAATGACGGGTGGAGCCCGCTATAGCTCCTCGATGCATCGGAAGGTCTCATGAGACAAACTAGTGTCTTGGCACGAGGCCTTGAAAACATATTATTTGTAGTCTTGGCACGAGGCCTTGGCTACGTGGTTATGATAGTTTGGAATTATTAATTCCATCATTATGAAAGTGGTTATTGATATTGCATGTGATTATTTGACCAATATAATATCCATGTGAATAAGTTAATGGCATTTTTTATTTTTATATTTGCAATATTATTCAGATGTTCTAATTTAAAAGGATTTTTTTTAGTTATACATTGCCTTAAATGTTTATTTTTATTTATGAAAGCTTCCACTATAATGTTATCCTTACTGAGCATCTGAGCTCACCCCTTTCAATGTTTTATTTTTCCTAGGATGTGAAGAAATATTTTATGACTGACCTACAGGAGTAGACTGAAGGGGATAGAAGTGTGGACTATCGAGTCTATGTTATTGTGATTTTTCACTTTATGATGTAATGTAACATTTATGAATGTATCTGGTGTTTCCAAGGCAATTAAACTAATCGGTCTTTAGAGACTTGATCTTTTGTCATCATGCCAATGTTGTGCAATAATGCACCGACTCTGGGTAACTAGGGTTGGGGCAATACAGTTGGTATCAGAGGCAGTTTAGTACTTACCTTGGAAGCTAGATTTAGATAAACTCTGATTAGAGAACATAGACCTAAGATAGAAATTGAGGATTAGTATAGAATAACTTCCTAGAATTTTGGTATTTTAGATATTTTGTGAGTTTTCTGAGAAATACATCTCTGTCTGGATACAAGTAGGTAGAGGCAGATCTGGCACAGATGTACCTAGGGGTAAAACCCAAATACACCAATTTGAGCACGACTCGGACAGGAACTGGTGCACGATAATGGGCCTTGCTACACTCCTGGTTATGACACTATTGGGGGATACGCTTAGGATAATTATCATTTTCTTTACCAGCCATTACTATGGTTTTATGAGTATATACTTCTCAAAGAAAACATTTTTATGATTAAGGATTGTTTCCATAAACTGTCAAATTTATGTTAAGTGTTTTACAAGTATGGGATTACGTATTTTGATTCATAAAGTAATATAGTTTATGAAATTATTTAGAAATGGAGCCAAGTGGTAGGAATAGAAACCATATCAATGCACGCACTCCATATAGGGATTTCCCTCCTGCTCAAGATAATTATTGTAGAGCTGGAGATACAACTGGTTCTGATCAACTTGTCACCATACTGGGACAACTCACTCAGGTTATGAATAATAACCTTACTCGTATGGAGCACCCTGATCCGCAACGTTCAAGATCAATATTAGACCGCTTCATGAGGCAACAACCACCAACATTTAATGGGGTACAAATCCATTAGTAGATGAGAAATGGATAAACTCCTTTTAGAAAATATTCCACACCTTGGGGAGTAGCGATAGGGAGAAGGTTGTCATGGCAGTTTACCGGCTCACTGGAGATACTGATCAATGGTGGTCGCTGATTCAAAACATGAAAGAAGATGAAGAAGAATCTAATATGGAATGGAGGGAGTTCAAAGAGATTTTCTTTGAAAAATACTTCCCTCGTGACCATAGAGCAGATATGGAAAAAAAAATTCTGAGTCTGAGACAAAAAGAGGATAAGAATGTCGCAAAGTATGAGGCTAACTTTACAAGGTTAGTGAGGCATGCTGCAGATTATATACATAACCCAAGAAGTAATATTGATCGATTCTTTGATGAGTTAAAAACATTTCTCCTTCGAGCATTAGTCTCACAAACCTTTTTGTCGTACGAAGATATTGTATCATGTTCTATCAAGACAGAAAAGGAATTCTCTAAATCTTATGACAATAAAGTAAAGTAAGTGGATAAGAGAATGGTGGAATAAGAGACAGATAAATGGAAAAAGGAAAAGAAGGATTTTCCATTATGCGATAATTGTGGGAAGAATCACCCTGGTACCTGCCTAAAAGGAATGGGAGTTTGTTATAAATGTGGAGAAAAAGATCACCAGGCTCGTGATTGCAAGGGAAAGAAAGAGGCTATCATTGTTGAATGCTACAATTGTAGGGAAATGGGGCATTATTCAAAGGAATTTCCTAAGAATTAGGGAAACATACCAAATAAAAGGCCAAGGGATCAAGGACAATATTATGTTGTTACTACAATTGAAGTGGAATAATTAATGTATTGGTGATTTTGGACTCAAGGATTATATTCTGAATATAAGAATAATGTGATATATATAAGGATTGTACTACAGTACTTTTTGTTTTCATTAATGTTTTAATATGATGAAGGTAATCATTTTTTTATGTGACAATAAGAGAATCTTTACTTTGTTTGGAAATATGATGATACAATTGATTTTGGAATTTAGAGACCTTTTAGAGAAAGTCTGGACATAGGTATTTTGGATAAAAATAACAGTTGTAATGGATTAAGTTGAAAATTGGATAGTATTGTTTAAGGTTAAAACATTTCTGAAGATTATTTTTGGAATATTATAGTACTATAGTTTTAGTAAAAGGACAACCTATAGGTCAGGGGATAAACTGTCGTGTTGGACAATGCTGTAGGAATCGAACCCAGAATTATAGTGCGACAGGCCTTTATTACCTTCCACTAGCCTACAGGAAGTCCCTGGTTATTACAAAATAGCTATCCTAATCTAAATGGTATGTGGTATTATTTAGAACCTTATAAAATTAGGATAAATAGAATGTTTTTGAGTTCTGTTACCATTTGGAGTGAAAGATGGGTTTGTGGTAAAAATTTATTAATGAATGAAAGTCTACATGACAATTAAGTATATTTCCTTACATTCTTAGTAAATTTCTTAAATAAATTCCTCAACTTTATGAAAGGTAACTTAACACAAAAACGTTGTCGGTTATCTTTTCCAAATGGGGATTCAAAGACCGTTTAACCAATCACAAGTTTGTGATTTTATTGTGGTTAACTTTATCCTAATTTTGTTTTCTACAACTCTCCATCGTACCTCGATGGTTTTTTCCCTCTATATCCATATTTTCATAGAATCCTAGTATGGGCTATCTCAAGTGACCTTTGTACTTATCTTTCTTTCTTTTAAAGTTATATTTTTTTAACCTTATTTCCAATGTGGGTTTTCCACAAAGGTATTTTCTATTTTCAACATTTTATTTTCAAAGAAAAATTTCAAATTAGGAGAACACAATTTATTGAATGAGGGTAGAAGGTAACACCACGAGATTCCATGATACGCTTCTCTTTCTATAATTCAATAGCTTTCATTGTACGCAAGTTTGAGATTCTAACACACTGTGACCACTCAAAATAGCCATTATGAATAGTAATACCCACTTTTTGAAATTACATATATTTTATATTTCAAAATGGACTTCATTTTTGTATTTGGAATATCGAAATTATCCTAAGTTGAATTTTTGGTTTTTTTCTGAGAACTTCCAATTTTTTATAAATAGTGAAAAATACTTAAAAACAACTTTTTTAATCAAAATAATTTATAGTGATAAATTATAGTATTGATTGGTTTTAAAGTATAATTAGAATATATTTTTACCACTTTATCCAATGTTGTTCATTAGAATTAATTTCATATTGAAATTGGACATAAACAATTGTCGATCTTTTGATATATATTGTTTCTTAAAAACATGCTATTTGTTGTGACAGTGTGAATTAATTATATAATTAATTAATGCAACTTATATGTTTGGAATTTTTTAAAATATAAATCATTTTGGAATTCAGAATACCAATTATAGCTTAGGTTTAAATTTTGGCATTGTTCTGAAAAACTTCAATTTTTGATGAATAGTGAAACCACTAAGTGGTAGTTAAAAACTGATTTTTTGTTTAAATGAAACATTACCACTTCTATGATTTGATTTTCAAAAATCCGACATAAATGGGTTTCATTAGGATGTAAAATTTGGTTCAATGGTATTAATATAATTTTTTTGGTGAATAGTAACGTTTTAAGTTTAATTAATCACGATTAAAGGTAATTAGTGAAATTTAAGGGAAAAATGATATTATAAAAATATGAAAATAACTTGACACTTTTCCTACCCTTATTTTATGAGTCATGGCCGACCACGACAATCCATGGGTAAACTTGGGGACCCCATGGAGCCACTTGGGTAAGAAAATGACATTAAAAACTTTTTATTTAAAGTAAAAATAAAATTGTCACAAACATGTGTTGTTTTACTAAAACAATTATTACATGGGGTTATATACGTTAACATGTTTACTATAAATATTCATTGGAAATCTAAAACGATTTCCTACATCATGGTGGTTTTATTATAATTTTTGGACATTAAATAAATAAAAAAATTTTTTGACACAATGATGATGCAGCGATTACCTCATCAATTAATGATTTAAATAAAATGAAAAGATAATGTAAAATATAAGATTTAAACTTGTCAAAAACCTATTGGATGAGTAGATTTCGAACCCTTATCACCTTATACTCGAAATATATTATTTTGGGACCTTTAAAATCCGAAAAGAATTACATAAAAATGTAACATTTCATGACTTTCCAAGAGTGCCCCTCCTCTCCTCATATAAAAGGCCCCCACCACTGCCACCTTATTCACACCATAAATGCCATTTGGCTTGGCCAACATCTTCCCAAATTCTCTCCAAACTTCCCTATATTACTCCTAGAGGCCTCACATTGGGTATAAGTCTTCCCAATGAAGCCTTTGGCTCAAATAAAAAAGAATTACCCAATTTTAAGGTAATGTCTTCTCTTATGTTCTTTTGTTTTATTTTGCTTCTACAACCCCCTAAAATATTTTTATTACATTATTTTGTTACAAAAACAGTATCTTCAATATACTAGGATGTTTTTATGAGAAGGATTTCATTTACACTTACACACACCTATGTCTAATGTTTAATGAACATACAGTTTCTGTGGGTGGCGAAATACTGCCTCACGAAACGATGATTTTTCAATATTCTTTTAAACCCTCTCATGGTGTCCATTATGATGACACTATTTTTATATATGATATATATTATGTTAATGTTTTCCTTATTATTCTTTAATTCTCATTTATGTCATACCTTTATGATTTCCATTATGGGTAAACGCGATAATTTCATTTTAGGATGTGCGGACTACCGCCCCCTCAAAGTGATTTGAATCGTTAATGCCATATGTGGGATGTATAAAGGATGGAGTAAATGATATTGTATATTATATTATACTTGAATTATAATATACCTTTATATCGTTATTATTTCATTCCATTAAATATGAAATATAAATGAAAGTAGCGTTCATGCATACGTACGGCTTACCGTCTCCATAAACGGTTCATTTCATTTCTTACCTCTAGATGTTAAGTAATATTAATAATGAATGTATATACTAGATATGTATGATAAATATGATTTCTAAATCATGAATATAATTCTGTATATAATGGATATTTTACCAAATGAACAACTTGTAATTATAAGAATTTTATTTTTAACTCAAGTACCAATGATCGAAAAAAAGACCGTTATTAACATAAAAAAATACACAATGTTCATAACATGGTAATTAGTGATATAAAAGGAATAATTAACTTGAAAAAGGTTCTTAAGAAAGTATAAATTAACTCTAGTTTATTATTCAAGAGGATAAATAATGATCGAGTCAAGTCGGACATGAGTTAAGGGACCTTCTTAACCCAATTTCCATTCTTTGGGTAAATCTCCTACTTTCAAATTATGTCATGATATTATTATGTAATATATTTTATGTGTACTTCCTTTTTTGTACTTATATTGAATAAACATAATAGGTCTATTTTATTTAAAAAATGGTCTTTTTAAGGGACTTCATCTAAATCTCCTTTCATTGAGGCATATTTTGTTTTATACACAACTTTCTTTTATATGGTGTATAAACCCCTTTGACTTTTATGTTTATTCAAAAGGAATCTTTTTTATACGAAGCGTTTTACTAAACAAAAAAAGGGGATGTTTTTTTTGTCGTACGTATGCGGCGACAATGACTTCTCCTCCGCCATAACCATTATTTGAGTTTCAGCTTCCTCTACAAGCCATAATTTTTTTAAAATGAAAATTTAATACAAAGTTTTAATTTTCTTTTATTTTGGTATTAAAAATTGTTTTGAAATGTTATGTTTCATTTATGAATGTTTTATTTGATACGATTATGTTATGGTTTATGATATGTTTAAACCAATTCATATGATGAATGCATAGGACTTAATAAGTGACGGGTGGAGCCCGCTATAGCTCCCCGATGCATCGGCTGGTTTCATGAGACAAATTAGTGTCGTGGCTCGAGGACTTGACAAAATCTTATTTGTAGTCTTGGAACGAGGCCTTGGATATGTGGTTATGATAGTCTGGCATTATTCATTCAATCATTATGAAAGTGGTTATTGATATTGCATGTGATTTTTCAACGAGTAGAATATTCATGTGAATAAGTAAATGGAATTATTTAATTTTATTTTTTCCATATTATGCATAAGTTCTACTTTAAAAGGATTTTGTTTTAGTTATACATTGCCTTAAATGTTTATGTTTATTTATGAAAGCTTCCAATATATTGTTATCCTTACTGAGCATCTGAGCTCACCCCTTTCAATGTTTTATTTTTCCCAGGATGTGAAGAAATATTTTATGACTGACCTATAGGGATAGTCTGAAGGGGATGGAAGTCTGGACTATGGAGTCTATGTTATTTTGATTTTCCACTTTATATTGTAATTTAACATTTATAAATGTATCTAGTGTTTCCAAGGCTACTAAACTAATTGGTATTTCGAGACTTCATCTTTCGTGATCATGCCAATTTTATGCAATAATGCACCGACTCTGGGTAATTGGGGTCAGGGTGTTACACATGGTGTTTCTAATATATTTTTTTGAAAAATATTAACTTATAAAATAACACAAACATTATATTTTCATAATAATTTTAAATAACATTTTTATGGGTTCCCGGATTAGAAATCCAATGAAACAATTAAGTTCGTAATGTAGGCTTTATCCTAGGAATGACCTAACATTATCCACCACGGATTATGTGTGAAAATGTTATTGTGGGCATAAAACAAATGATTTTTTTTGTGATGATGTAATTTTGGGAGTTGGTGGCCTAGAACCAGCTACTTTTAATTTATTCATTAATAAATAACATATCACATCTTGATTGTTCTTCTCTATGACAATTCATGTGATAATGTCTTAAGGATGGAAATTGTATTAAATTGTCATAGTGGATCTCAGCTATAATGAGAATTTGGAAGTTCCATAAAAATATTCTTGAATATATGTTCTATGGATGAATGAATTTATTTGAGGGACACAAATAATATAGGCCATTAGGGGTGAGGACTCAAAAAACATTGAGGATCCTTCTCATGTTGTGCGCCCTAGGTAATATCAAGAAGGATATTATGAGAACGAGATCCACCAATAGGAAATCCACATTTCATAGTGTCATTGGATGTTCATATCTATCGACATGTGTATTGGTCCTTAGATTTTAAGATTATTATTAATGGGTATTGCAACCAGCACACTTATATGTATTTAATAAAACTATGATGACCCGTTATTTTCAGCATGGGAGGATATGATGGGTGATTCATGAGTAATACTACATTAATAGATAATTCGAGAAATAATTTGTCCCTTCTATTCGATAAAGGGAGTTTATATATTAGGCCCTTTTATAGAATTGATATAGCCTAAATAAATCCATGGCCATGATAAGGAATTATAAAGTTCAATTCTGGGAAGTCAGAGAATGAATAATCGAGCACATGGGTTGATGCACCAACATGCAACCCACTTGATTTGAGATATCAAGAAAAAGGGATTACATTACACAGTAATCATTTGTAAGTGCTGACACATCATTGAAATTTTACTTTCTTTCTCTATGGGTTCCTTGGCATGTTTCCAGATGATAACCATTGACTTAGGCCAGGTTCCGCCTAATGACATTGAGCAAGAGACCTAGTGGGTCACATATTATGTGTTTCCAATTATCTCAGTTAAACGTGCATTTTACAAGTTGAACAAAGATTATTCCTAATTGTAGTTTAATAATTATTTAATGATGTCTGGTCTCATTTATTTCGACCCTATTTATTTGATAGAATATAGTATAGGGGAAATCATATATTTATTAGTGAGTAATGTGGTTATATTTATTTTAGAAATAAATATTCATTATTCATGGTCTATTAAATGTAGTGGAGACAATATAGAAAATGGAAAAACAAAATTGCACATCATGTATATTAATATATACATGCCATGTAGTTTTTTGTGAGATTTGTGAGAAATAATATTATTTATTTAATTGAAAAATATTAGGTGTTATTCATCGGTCACATGTTAATTAATAATAAAAGTCCACTATTATTATTAGACAATGGGGTTTACTAAGAATTAAATAAAAGGAATAAATTATTTCTGGTAATTAATTTGTTTTTTTATTCTATGTAATTAAAATCCGAATTATATTATTCTGATGAGACCAAACCATTTCTATGGTTGTGCGAAACAGATTTAGGATAATCTATCAAGCTAATATAGAATTTATTATTCTTCCAAGAACAATATCAAGTTATGAGAGATATCCTCCTCCAACGGATCAGGGAGAGCGCTTTGGAAGCAGCTATCAAGAAATTCAAATGTGGAAATTGCAAGCAAAGTATCTTCTACGCTAGCACCCGAATATCTCTTCGGAGACATCCAAAGATACATAGAACATTTGTGGATCATTGGGAGAGGAATCATACACATGGATTCTACTAAGAAACAAAGGATCGCTTCAGATTGTGACTAGAAACCTAAAATAATAGAAAATTACATCAAGTTAATTCTTTTCATTTAATTAAATTAATTATATCCAACATATGATGATCCTATCTATCATTTTAGAACACTAATTTTCTTTCATTATTTGTTATATTCTAATGATATGGAGTTTTATTATCATGATCTATCACAGATTCATCATTTTTAATGGAAAACTCTAGTTGGGTACACAAAGCAATGTGCTTCTGCTGCACCTAGAACCTACAAGTGGCGTCAAAGGGTTCATTTTTTTATTATAATTTTTTTTATCAACGATTTACGCATTTTATAATTTAGTTTTTTCAATTCAAGTTAACCATTCTAGAAATCTGAATCTCGATATCTGTTCCTTCTCTTTCATTTCACATTCTCCTTAAAAAATGATATTTTATTTTAATTTTTATTAAAATAAAATAGAGGATCTCATCTAGAGGTGGCAATTCTTCTTTTTCATTCAACACCGAAACACGCGGCGTGTATTCAGTAGTACACAATGTGTAGTCAAAATTCAATGAAACTGACCGGTCTTCCAAACAAAGTCATTTGTTGGAGACTTTATAAGTCTTAAATGACTAAGTGTGTCTACTGGGAACATGTGTCATGCGGTTTACGGATTACACATTGTGTGTCCAACTAGACACAGCGTGTAGTCCCTTTGGGTTGGGGTTGGACCGTGTACCCCATACACATATTTCCTTGATGAAGGCCATGTAATGTGGACACTAAACGGCATGTGGCCCACTGGAATAATGTTTACTATAAGAAAATTTTTGTGTACATTTACATGCCATCTTCTCAGGCATGTACTTTGGACGGACGGTGAACAATGGTACACGCTGTGTAGTTGGAACTACACATCATTTACTCAACCAAATTATGCATATCTATTAAAATTTATTATTATACTGTAAAAATCCTTGATATGTATACCATGTTGTTGGCACAAAGATGAGGCACAACACATGATAGGTGTTTTATATATATGAGTTCTATTTTTCATATGTCTAATGTTCATTTCTACTCATTCGGTAGTTATGAATATGAATTCACCGGGTTGCCTCCAAGGTAAAAGTTACATACAAAGATAATTCGAAATTAATTTATTTGTTTAAAATTATTATGGATGAGAATATTAATGAAATTCCAAAAAGGGATTAATAAATAATTATTTATTATTTTAAGATAAATAATTGATTCGAGCATGATTTATCTTAAACAATAACGATTAAAGAATTGGATTCTAGTTTTATTTATGCATAAATAGTATTACATGCATGGATGATCATGAGATAGACCAAGACCATTGAATATGGATGGTTTATTTTAATTAATTTATTTAAATTTAATTTGTTAGCATGCAATCCTTTTCCTCATTAATATGTGGGTAACGCGTTCCTAATACTTTTTTATGTAAAAAATTGTTTTACCCCTCACATGTGATTGAGATAAAAGAATATATAATTGATGGAGCTCTC
Organism: Viscum album; assembly: GCA_963277665.1. Lineage (NCBI taxonomy): Eukaryota > Viridiplantae > Streptophyta > Magnoliopsida > Santalales > Viscaceae > Viscum > Viscum album. The sequence continues at coordinate 1,016,515,461 of OY728138.1, read as the reverse complement.
ATGATAGTGGATGTGTCTTAGTTTAGGATCAAAGGTGAAACCAATACATGTAGATACAAAGGTGGACCAATAGAAAGTTGTAAACACGAAACCAAATGGTTCAAGGTGTTTCTCCCCTAGGTCTTGGATTAGTTTATCAACCACTAGATAAACTATCCAATAGAAAAACCTCATGATCATACCATTTATTTTATTTCAATTTGTTTCATGGATTATTTATGGTGGATGTTTTGTCACTATCACTCAATTAATGAATTGAACAAATAATGAAAGATGGAACAAAAATAATATCAGATTACGTGTAAATATTAGATTATATATGGTTAATCACTTAAGTATATCCTACTTAATAATAAAAATCATGTAAGAAATATAATAAAATGAAAATTTACATATAAGTATAAAATCCCTAAAAGAAATATTAAGTCAGTATAGTCATCCATAGTCTTGGTTAGAATCAAACCATAGTTAAAAGTTATTTACCAACCGTAGTTGGGTTTCTTTCAATTATCAGGGTATTCTAATTCAAGGTTTTGGGTTTAATTGACTAGGTTCACATCAAGGGTTGACTGCCACAGTAGGACTTGGAGTGACCATGAAGAAATGGTTAAGGATGTCTAAAATAAAATGATTTCAGGATTGGGGAGTCCACTCATCAGATCAAGGATCTAAGAGGTAATGTAGTTGTAATTTGAAATTCCTACCTAAAACCCTTAAATTTGTTTGAAAAACCCTATTTGAGATAATGTGAAGGGATATATGGATCACTTCCACTAGAATATTTAGGCAACAGAATATTCTGAATTCAATGGTGAGGGCTATTGGATTTTGATAAAATAGTGGGAGACTAATAAGTATTAATTTATTTATTTTTCTTAGTTTTATCATGATGAAGCACTAAGAATTTTATCATCATAATTTGTAGAAATGGAAAGAAAAATGACTTCAAATGTATCATTGTGAACCGTACATGGGGAGGAAAACCATCTCACCCACACCAATTTCTAGGATTGTGGAGTGGCGTTTATGAATCATCCTTCACCACAAGAGGATGTTGTATGTAATAGAGGAGCCTATTCTTATTGTTCCTGGAAAAGAAGTTAGTGATGAGGAACTATCTTTATATTTGAAACATTTGGATGATGAAATAGATTTAAAAAGTTTCATTCTATCATCCATGTCTAATGATCTCTTGAAGAAACATGAAAACATGGATGCGTAAAGCCTGATGTCTCACCATAAGGATCTATTTCAAGAGAAGGCGAGACATGAGATATATGAGATCTCAAAAACATTGTTTACAACTAATCCTGAAGTGTATGTTCCATTTGGGCCTCATGTAGTCTGTATTATTGGACACTTTTAACTCCTTGGCATTTTATGAATTATTTTCCTGGATGAGTTGTGTATAGATCCAATTCTATCATCACTGCCCAAGACATTATCTATCTTTATTGTCAACTATAACACGAGAAACAATGAGAAGTGACAATTAGAACTTCTGCCATTAATTATCCATGGATATAAGGGCAAGGGGAGTGACAATACCACAATCTTTATGGTGAATAAAAATTAAGGAAAAGGAAAAAGGTCCAAGGTCTTATTAACAGTCTGGAGCCCCCGGGCACTATCCCTCCAAGAAGGGGAAGATCCAGAGGCAGGGAAAGGAATGGGGGAGGTATGTTTTTCATGTTTTAATCTTGTCCATTGGAAGGGTAACTACACACAAAATTGTGGGGGTGCTAAAGTCATGTTCATTATTAAGTGTAATGTTTCGATTTATACACATTGGGTATTAGATACAACTTGTGTGCCTCACATATGTATCCAAATGTGGGAACAATGTATATTTTGAATGATTCTTATAAGATAGGTGAATCTTTGAGCTTCCAGTAGTGCAAGGTTGGTAGGGTTGTCCCTTGGTGATTAACATATCTCCTTGCCAACTAGGATAATTTTATTTTTACATAACTATTATTATGTTCCAACTGTTACTGAGAACGTAATTTCTGTATCATGTTTGTATATGGATGGATTTATTTTCATGTTTGGAAATAAGGGTTGTTTATTTTATAAGAAAATAATATGGTATTGTATGGTGAATTTAAATAATTGTTTGTATGTATTAAATTAATAAAACCATGTATTGGAAATCGATAATGAAATAAACTCACATGACTCATACAACAACCAGTTATAGCATCACTGTCTTGGTTATGTAAACAAGAAGCACTTACAATGATCTGTGAAAATGGTTATCTAGACTCTACTGAGATAAAACAACTTGATATATGTCACGCTGGTTTACAAGGTAAAATGACCAAGCCACCATTCGGTGGAAAGGGTGAAAGGGTCACATAGCTTCTTGGATCGGTACAAACGGTTGTGTGTGGGACATTTATTGAAGAAGCTAGAGGTAGATATTCCTACTTAATGACTTTTACTGATGATTTAAGTAGATATGGATATATCTTCATAATGAGTAATAAGTTAGAGGCCTTATAGAAATTTAAGGAATTCAATAATGAAGTAGATAATCATCTTGGGAAGAAGGTGAGGAAGCTTCAATCAGATTTAAGTAAAGAATATCTAAACCAATAATTAATCGACCTTTTGCAGTGGTATGTGATTCTATCTCAACTCACTCCTCCTTATACACCATAGTAGAATGGTGTTAGTGAAAGGAGGAACCACGTATTTTTTGGACATGGTTAGGTCAATGATGATTCATGCAGATCATCCATTATCCTTTGGGGAAATGCATTACAAACTGTAGCATACACATTAAACTGTGTACCAAATAAGGCAGAAAATGGAATTCCCACTCAGGTATCGAATGGAATAAAACCCATTGTGTCTCATAAATGTGTGTGGGGTTGTGAGGTAAATGTTATGGACTCATTAGGAAACAAACTAACACCCTGGGGCATGAGGGGTATCTTTATAGGATATCCCAAGGGAAAAAAGGATATTATCTACATAACCCTTCAGATAGGAATGTGATTGTCACCAGACAGGGCATATTTATTGATAGGGAGCACATCCTCAAGAAGGATAGTGGGAGAAGGATTGAGTTTGATAAATTTTATACTCAAGATACACATGAGTTGGCACAGAGACATGTTTCACAGGTCCTCATGGAAGAGGTTCCAGAAACAAAAGTATTGCGCAGCATCTCAAGAGAGGTAAGGGTACTAAAGAGATTTGGTTTCCTAGTCACCGATAATGGTGAATCATTATTATTGGAAAATGATGAACCTCTCTCAGAAATAAAAATTAGAGAGCTCAGAAGCTACAAGATTGATAGAAGTTATGAAATCTAAGATGGATTCCATGTATCAGAACCATGTCTGGGTTCTACTTAATGAGCTAGTTGATGTAAATTATGTTCAATGATAATGGGTATTCAAGAGAAAGATATACATGGGAGGTCATGTTATCACCTATGAAACATGGCTAGTGGAAAAAGGATTCGTATATCATCAAGAAATTTACTATTATGAAACCTTCTCGCCAGTTTCCACATTGAAATCCATAAGAATAATAATTTCCCTAGAATTTTTCCATGACTATGTTTTTTGGAAGATGGATGTAAAAAAATTAGTCCTTAATGTGAACCTTCATTAAGATGTTTATATGACACAACCTAAAGGGTTTGTGAAACCAGGTGAAGCCTAATGTGTTTTAAAGTTGTATAAATCCATTTATGGATTAAACCAAGCATCTAGGTCATGGAACATTTGGTTTGATGAATCCATAAAGGAATTTGGTTCCACTACAAATGAATTTGAGCCCTGCATTTACAAGAAGTTTAATGGGAAAGCAGTCATCATTCTATTAGTTTATTTTGACAACATATTATTTATTGGAAATGATGTACCAGTCTTAGAGTTTGTTATCGACTAGTTAAACAAGTGTTTCTCCATGATGGAATTAGGTGAAGCATTATATATTCTAGGGATCAGGTTCATTTGTGATACATCCAACGGGCTGTTTGGATTAATTCAAGGTACATACATTGATCATATATTAAAGATAATTGGTGTGGAACAATCCAAGAGGGGATTAGTTCTAGTGTCACATGACCTACATCTTTCTAAGAAAATGTTTCCTTAGACACAATGGGAGAAAGGTAGGATGAGTAATATCCCTTAAACATTGGATATATTATCCATCTTGTATGCCATGTTATGTACCTTTCTTGATGTTTTCTATGAACTGATCATGGTATGTAGATATCAAGCAGATCTAGGAGAAAAACATTAGACTATTGTTAAGACTATCCATAAGTATCTGAGAAGATCTAAGGATATTTTCTTCCTATATAGAGGAAACAAGGATCTTTTCATCAGTGGGTATGCTGATAATGGTTTTCAGACAGAACAAAATGATCAGAAGTCTCAATCAGGATATGTTTTCTATCTCAATGGAGGAGCTATGAGCTAAAAAATTTCAAAGAAGCCAATTGTTACTGATTCAACAGTGGAGGATGAATATATAGCGGCTTATAATGAATCCAAGGAAGACATTGGGATTTAGAACATTTTCTAATAGCTTGATGTGGTTCCTAGAAGTAAAGAACCTATCACATTGTATTGTGATAACACAGTAGCGGTGGCTCTTGAAAGTTAACCAAGGTCACATCAATAGTCAAAGAACATTCTCTCAAAGTATCACCTATTGAATGATATTTTTCAAAGGGGATACATTTTTGTGAGTAGACATTACATGAAAGAGAACATGGAGAACCCCCCGACTAAAGGACTATCTCATCAGAAGTAGAAATAGCATGTGAGAGCAAGTAGGTTAAAGGTTGTTAGTTGTTTTCTCTAGTCCAAGTGGGAGTCTGTTGGATTTGGTGGCCTAGAACCAACTATTTTGAATATTATTCATTAATAAATACCTTATCACATCTCGATTGTTCTTTTGTGTGAAGATTCATGTGATAATTTCTTAAGGATAGTAATTTCGCTAAAGGGTCAAAGAGGATCCCTACTATGATGAGAACTCAAAAGTTCCATAATAATTTTATTGTATATATGTTCTATGGACGGATGATTTTATTTGAAGGACACAAATTATATAGGCCATTAGGGGTGAGGACTCATAAAACATTGACACACCTTCTCATTGTGTTCACCCTTGGTAATATCAAGAAGTATATTATGATAATGAGACCCGCCAGTAGGAAATCAACATTTTGTAGTGTCATTAGACATTCCTGTCTACGGATGTGTGTATTCATCCTTACACATTAAGATTATTATTAATGGTTATTACTACTCATGCACTTAGATGTATTGATTAAAACTATGACAACACATTTTTCACATCAAGATAAGATATGTTTGGTGCTTCAAAAGTAATACCCCATTAGTAGATCATGAGAGAATGGATTTGTCTCTTCTTTTCTATAATAGGAGATGATATCTTATTCCCTTTTATAAAATTGATATAGCCTAAATAAATCCATTTCCATGGTGAGGAATTGTAAATTCCAATTCAAGGAAGTTAATGAAAGAATAACAAAGAACATGGGTTAATGGAACGAGCATGAAACCTGATTGATTCAAGATATTGAATCAAATAGATTAGATTACATGGTAGGCATTCGTAGGAGGTGACAAATCATTGGGGTGTTAACATCTTCTTCTATGGGTTCCTTGGCATGTTGGTAGATTCTAACCTTGGAATTTAGACAGGCTCTACCTAATGACACAATGAAACATGTCTAGCAGGTCACACGCTAATTGTGTCCAAGTATCTCAGTTAAATGATAATTTGAAAAGTTGAATAAATATTATTCCTGGTTATTGTTTAATAATTATTCAAGGATTCCTGATTGCATTTATTTTTACACTAGTTATTTGAGATAATATAATGATGGAGAAATAATATATATATGTTAATGAGTAATTAAGTGATATTTATTTGGGAAATAAATATTCATTATTCAAGCACTAATAAATGTGGTAATGGAAATAAAAAAAATAGAAAAACAAAATTACATGCCACATATATTAATATATACACGCCATGTACTTTTTCTGGAGATTTATGAGAAATAGTAATATTCATTTAATTAAATAATATTAGGTGTAATTCGTTGGGTGAATGTCAAGTAATAATTATCATAAACTATTATTATTACTCTTGGGGTTTTACTAAGAATTAAATGAACTAAATAAATGCTTTTGGGTATTTAGTTTTTTTATTATTCTATGTAATTAAAATCCAAATTATGTTATTCTATAGGGGCCTATACATTTTTTGGGTTGTGCACAATGGATTTATAAAAATCTCTTGAGACAAGAGATTACTTCTTGTTCATCCAATAACGCTCTCATGTTACGAGAGAGATCCTCCTCCATTGGATCAAGGAGATCGCATGGAAGCAGCTTTAAAGGCGATCCAAGGCAGATATCACACGTGAAGGCACATTTGCGTGATCACCTAGATACCATTTAGATGATGTCTAGAGATAAGTGGAACACGTGTGGCACACTGCTAGAATAATCCTACACTTGGATTCTACGACGCAACAACAGATCACATCAGATTGTGATCAGAAACATAAAAAAAGAGATAATTTTATCATGTCAGTTCATGTCTTTTAATTAAACTAATTATAACCAACATATGATGATCATCCCTATGGTTACTTTAATCCCATATTTATTTGATCATCATTCTATTCCAAATATCTAGTGTTTCATTATCATGACAGATATCATATTGTTTATTTTTAAAGGAAAAATTCTTGTTGGGTACACCCACTAACACGCTTTTGCAGCAACCAGATCCTACAGTGGTGAACTAATAATATATGAATGTATATTTATATTGAGATCTTCTATTATCCTCATAAACCATGATTCCATTAGAGATTATTTGGATAGATAAGTGGAGAATCCTTCTAAATGAACGATGTTGAAATCATAAATCAATGATCGATGAATGCCAATTTTGAGGGAACTTTCCAAGGACAACAATGCAATGATCATTCTGGATCAGTGAATGATCCAAATCAAGGTAGATCATATAGAGATCCAGTATTAACATAAATTTATACTACATAATTTTATATGAATATTCATTACATTAATAAAATACATAACAGAGAACCGTAATAGTTTAGTTCCTTTGGAAACATGGAAACAAATCCTTATATCCTGGTAAAAGATCATCAAAATATCTTATAAAAATATCCACCTTTAATACTTTTACCTAAAACCATTCTTCATAACCTTAAGAAAGGAAATAAAATAAATGGGTGATATCAGATTTGCAGTAATGGTAAACAAGGGAGACATTTAAGCATAAACAAGAACATATTATTATGATAATGTGATCGTATCATTAAGAGATCATACACTGCATATCAATGGTCATAAATATGATCTATTCGATAGAGCTCATTAGTTCATCAGAGATTAATCATAAGAAAATAAACATAATGATCTATAAAATCATAACTAAGGAATAATAATTAAGATTTGTGACATACGTTTAAGAATAGAAACATTTATGTCATGGATACGTACCATGGCCTTTATAACATGTTAGGCTTGGTCTAGGACCTCTGTACCTAATTTGGGATTGGGATAGTTGCCAATGTACCCACTTTTATCTAGGAATGGGATACAACCCATGTACCTTCTTTTTTTACATATTGGTCTACAACTTGTGTACCCTCTTTCTTTATGTTTTCGCTACAAACTATGTACATTCTTGTCTTCGGGCAAGGTCTACTACCTACCTACCCTCTTTCATTTAGGATTGGGCTATAATGCATGTAACATTTTGTTTTATGTCTTAGGATACTACCCATGTACCCTATTTTATTTAGGTGTGGTCTACCTCCAATGAACCTTCTTGTTTTCAGGCTTGGGATACAAAACATACACCCTATTTCTTTTTAGTCATGGGCTACAACCCATACACCCTCTTTCTTTTTGGGATTGGGCTACAACCCATACAACCTATTTATTTTCTGTTGTGGGATAAAATATGCGTACCCTTTCTTCTCATATAAAACATATCATTTCCCAATTCATTAGAGGGAGATATATGTCCCACCCATATCATAGTAAAATCAATCACACTTGTACCACAATATTATAAAACATTCATGATATCATGACTTATAAAAATGTATAGGTATTATAACATCAAATCATAACCAATAAAATGAAATGGATATCATTAACATTTCATCACATCATAACCAATGAAAAATATATTGGTTTTATTAATATTTAATCAAATCGTGGCCTATAAAAGATAAATGGATTCATAAACATATAACCCCTGAAAGATAAATAGGTTTCATAAATAACATGAAATTATGTGTAACCCAATCACTAAAAGGATATGAATAGAACCTTTATATAATTTGCAAAAAACTGAATGATTGACATCAACGGATGTCATCTTATATGGAATGTATATTTTAAATACCTTAAAAAATGTCTCTTGAAGAAAATATTCAATATTCTATGAAAAATTATTATTAATACCTAAAACCATTTAAAAATAATTCTCACAGAAACAACCATGAAAACATATAAATAACACTTGAAACCATTTAGAAAACCTTTTAAATGAAAGTTACTTTTAAAAAAATTTCATAAAGATTATTCCTTTAAAAATGAAAAGTAATCTTCAAAGGAATGATAGTGGGTAAATCCATACATTTCATATGAGTTAAAAAGAGAATTAGTTTTACATTGTAAAAAGGTTAAAAGGAATGCCTTATCTAGAAAGTGATAAGAAGATTCCTATCATGAGTTTGGTATAAAAGTGTAAAAATATATTTTAAATCATGTAGGATAATTTTATAATATTATTGGAAACCCTTTTTAAAAAACATAGATTTCTGACCGAAGGGAGGGTAATGTCAGGATATCCTAAAAATACCTTCTTAACTATATTATTTAACACAGAGTAGAATATGGTACTAATACATTAGTATATCATGAAATAAAATATTATAATTAAACTCATGAATATTTTGGAGACATGGATCATAATATTTCATCATATTAAGCATAAACATAAACAATCTTGAAAGGTAATGAGACTGTTTCAATGAACTCTTATAACTCTGTAAATTGAGGTCATAATCTACATGTAAGAAGTTGAAATTACATGAAGATTATTCAAAAATTATAACAAATATATTCATGAAATATGACACAAAATTTATGTATTTTCACCATGAAAAAATATTTTATGTGCATAACCAAGAATGAGTCTCAAAGAATGCAAATTGAGACAAAACTGTTTTACCGATTTAGTAACTATTGATTGTTAATCGTCATGAAAAAACAATAATAGAATGGGAATGTGAATACCCATAAATATTTATAAATGATACATAGAATAAAATCACGTTCATAAAAAACACCACACAGAAGGAAAAAGTGGCGAACATAATATTTATCTCCTGAAAATTAAAAATGAGATGAAATCCCCTAACTTTGTCTCTTGACTCTTTCCATACTCGTACAATATTTCTATATAATAAATATTAGTTTGTTATAAATATATTACAAAATAATATTCTTATATCTATTACCATATATTTTCTTATTATATCATATATTACTCGCTCGTTAACGATCCTATATTAATGTTTCACTTTAGGTAATATTTTCTTTGTTCTTCATATGTGTCTTGATTTGTTATATTGTTAGAACTTATATTTATATCAGGATTATAGAGTTTTTATCATGATATAAATATCAGTTATATTCATTATATGCATATTGTAATAATTTATATCATATAGATGTATGAAATGTAACACACCATTCTTGGATACAGAAAGTCGTACGTATAAATGAACATTGTTTTTTATTTTATTATCGTACTGAAAAAAAGTATGTAAATGAAATATGAATGTATATAAATAAAGATATTTATATATATATATAATTATTTCAATATCGTGAATATATAATATATTTCATATATGTTTTTCAAACCCATTCTTAATACATTCTATGTAGTGTGTGAACGAATCACATCACTTGAGAGGGTGGTAGTCCACACTTCTTCAAATGAGATTATCGTATTAAAATCAAATGGAAGGTAAAAATAGATTTGAAGAAAAAGAAATAAAAAAGATCAAATACATAATAAATATAATATATTACATAAAAAATACAGTGTCCATATAATTTCCACCATGATTGGTAGTAAAGGAGAAATGAGCAGTCATCATTTTGTGTGGCAGCAGTTCGTCGTACAAAGAAATAGTATGTTCAACATCCATTAGATGGAGGTGTGTGAAAGTGTTGGTAAGACCCTTTTCATAATGACAGCCTACTATATGGAGGATATTGGGGTTGTCACATAATAAGGGAATAAAATGACTGGAGGGGTGGATAAGAAAAATAATGGAAAGAACCATGAGAGAAGGTGTTACCTCTTAATAGGGTAACTCTTTTTGGTTTGTTCCAAAAGGATTCCATGAGAGTAGTTCAACACAAAGGCAGGCTTCAAATTAGAAGATCGTATTTTTTGGAGGCTACTTGGTCAGATATTTGATAATCATAAATGATTTGAGAGGTGTGAGGAATTGGTTGATGTGGTGCCCATTTATAGAGAAGGGGAAGGACTCACATGGAATTTTGTTAAAACAAATTATGTGTGCACATGTCCATACCTAAAACAAGTTTTAACATACCAAAAAAATCAATAATGAAAGTTTTATGGTACAAATATGGATATAAAAGGGTTTTGGAAATGTGTATTGGTCATTTGGGCCCTTAATTTTATGGTTTAGTTCCTAGTTATGCTTAATTTGGCCTTTACCATTGTAATTAATTTTAATCACTTTTACTAATCATATTGGTCAAACAATATAATGGCCTTATTAGAACACAAATATTGAAATTAATAATATATTTTATGAACTATTTATGAAATCCCAATCACATAATCGGAAAAATTAAGATTAGTTCTAATCTAGCAGATGGGACGAAATAACAGGGTTTTAATGTAGAAAAAAGTTCAAAAATTTATTGAGATCATTTATTCTGTTAAATAAGTGAGGTTGATCCAAATAAATTTCATTATAGTAGTGGATTTAATATTCATCTAATTTCACCTTAAAAAATATTTATAATATCATTTATCATTAATTAATAATTAGATAAAAGGAAGTTTTAACTAAAAAATTGTACTTTTCACTATTCATCAAAAAATGAAGTTTCTCAAAAAACCCAAATATTCACCCTAGGATAATTTTTTAGTTATGAATTCAAAAATAAATTTTATTTTATAAAATTTAATATCTAAATGTTTCTAAAATTTTATTCTTAATAAAAGTGATTCATTACAGAAAATAATATTATTAAACTAAAAGAACTTTTCCAAAAATTCTATCTTTCACTATCAATATGTATTATTTATATAAAATCAATACTTGAAAATTAATTATTACTAAATTCAATATATAGGTTATAATTATAATATCTCAATAATTAAAATAATAAAAATATATTTTTGGTTGATACTCTGTGGTGTGTACATCATACGACAAGTCGGTGTTATTTATTGTGTAGGCCATGTTGGTATTGCGTATAGCACAAGAAAAGTTGGTATAGCGTGTGAAAGTAATGTTTGACATAGTTTCTTAATATATATATATATATATATATATGTATAAAGATCTATTTCTAGTTTCATATTAATTGAAAAATATTTATATGTTCAGTTAATTTGAAAAATACAATTCTTAAATTCTTCGGATGTGAAATTCTACCCCCCTTAAAATTAATTTCTTCCTAAAAATGTGGAAGGATTATCAAAGGATTAATACCTCAAAGTATAATTCATAGAAATCCACATCATAAAAATGGATACTAAAACTTACCTCAATAATGGAAATTTGGTTCCATAATGGTTACCCCAAGTAATATATAACTTAGTTTCCACATAAGAGAACATAGGTTGGGTGTCGATATTGGGCATCTAGGAAAAGTGTAAGTATTTATATGTATTGATTGAGGTCATAAATCAAAAAAAAATTAATGATCTAAGGGAATTTTAAGTCCTCAAATTTATAAATCTATTATTATTTAAAAAGCCATTAGCTCACTAGAAATTAAGGTATTAAGAAAAAAACAATCACATTCAGAATGTTGAGAAATTAGTGCTAAATTTCTTGAAACAAAATTCTATTAATGGGATTTGCATATAAAAATTTATACTACATGCTCTACCTCATGGAATAAATTTCTATATATTAACTATGATGAATAAATCATTAAATACACTTTTAATGGATCTTAAGGCCCATAATGAATAAAAAGAATAACTATTTGTCTATAAAAAACATGAATTAATCAAACAAATAATAAGTAACACTAATAGTTTATCAAAAATAAATATTTATTAAAAATAAATACACATAACCAAGACATTTTGTTGGCCAATGGGAGGCATGAAACCCTTATCATTCTTTGGTCATTTATTTAAGACCCGCAGCCTTGCCAGACATGATTGGTTGTCACCAGAAATACATGATGTCCTTTTTTAAAAATAAACTAATATAATATATAGGATGGAAATACTTCAAATAAGTTTAATGATTGATTATCCTTTAACTATGTTTTTCAACACAAAATCAGTGAACAAATACTTCCTTCTATGTTTAATGTTAACATTTCATGAACAGTTAACCTTATAACCCTTCATAAAGTTTAAATCTAAATAATTCGAAAGAGTGTCACAAAATTAGATTAATATTTATTCCCCTATATAACAAATAGTATCCCGTAGATATCACATTATAAGCATTGTGATAACCTCATCATATATTACCTTGAAATATGGTAACAACTTGAATTACCACAAATCATTTGGAAAAAATCCATGCTTCCTTATTCCAAAGTTAATTGGATTTACACTTTAATGAAAAAAAATGTTCTAATCTTCATTAGTGGTATCATAAAACATCTATAAATAGGTCCTTACTAGCTTCCATGATAATTAGTATCAAGTGATTTACTTATTCATATCTCATGCATCTTTATCCATAAAACATTATCTTAACATAAAGAACTTTTTAATGGTTGCCTTACCTTGGTCAAAATATTAACATTCAAGAAATAAAATTTCTAGTCCATCATGACCATTCATAAAATATTTTTAAATCCTAACAAAAAAAACTGAACAATCCATACATAATTCACCATTCTTAGTTATAAAATCCCAATAAATAAATACTATAATTACTTTATCCTTGATCCGTTAACAATAATAACACTTTCCTTTCATATTTCAATAGTAGTATCTTCATCCCTAGCAATGTAACCTTTACTCACACCAGCTTGTTGATTATGTTGAGGACCATTCCTCTTGGTACATTGAATTTTATAATGACAATTTTCCACGCACTTAACAAACATTACCTTTGGTGAGGACATGGAGAAGCCAAAACTACCATTCATTTTGTTAACCAAAATCATTATTTTTCCCTTGTATTCACTTTCTATGTGTCCTTCTATTCCACTATCAAAATACCTTCTTGTTCCTTTAATACATTCACTCAGGTGATTCCTTCCACATTATTGATGCAAAGGAAACCAAATCATCTTTCCTCCCTAGTCTCCATTACCTAAACACTCAAAAAACTCTTTATTTCTCTTCCTCAGTGAGTTTGAAAGTTGGGATAGCAACCAGTTTACCCACATTCTTTCAGTCTTGTGATACAGCCCATGTAACTTCTTGTTTTCGGGCTTGGGATACAACCTGTGTTCCACTTCTATTTTAATCTTAGGTTACAACCCATGAACCATCTTGTTTTTAGGATTGAGATACTAACAATGTAACCTATTTCATTTACTCTTGGGATACAACCAATGTAACTTATTGTTTTTTAGCCTGGGCTACTACCTGTGTAACCTCTTTCACATTTTATTAGGCTAAAACCCATGTACCTTCTTGTTTTTTGGGCATGGGATACAACCCATACAACTTCATTCTTTTTGGGCTTGGGAAAAACCCAGAAACAGTCTTTCTTTTTATACATGGGCTATATCCCATGTACCCATTGAGATCATATAAAACATATCATTACCCAATGCGTTCGAGGGAGATATAGGTATCATCCATATCATAGTAAAATCATTCACACTTGTGCCACAAGATAATAAATCATTCATCATATCATGACCCTTAAAAAGATATAGGTAATATAAAAATCAAATCATAACCCATAAAACGAAATGGTTATCATTAAAATTTCATCAAATCATTACCTATGGAAAAGATATAGGTTTCATAAACAGTTCATCAAAGCATATCCCATGAAAGAGAAACATATTCATAAACATATAACACATGAAAGATAAATAGGTTTTATAAAGACCATGAAATTTAGATTAACTCATTCATAGAAATGATATTAAAGGAACCTTTTGATAATATCCAAAAAGGGAATGAGTGACATCAATGGATGTTATCTTAGATAGAAATTAGTTTTGAAATATCTTTAAAAAACTTTTCTTGAGTAAAATATCATTTCTTCTTTGAAAATATTATTGTTAATACATAAACCCATTAAAAGATTATTTTCACATAAAATGCTTTCAAAACATATAAAAAATACATAAAACAATTTTTTGAAATGTATTTCTTAGAAAATATCTTTTAAAAAAATCGTAAAGATTAAAATTTAACAAATTAAATGGAATCTTCAATGGGATAATGGTGTGTAAATCTGTACATGTCGTACGAGGTTAAAACAAACATTATTTTTGCACGGTAAAAAGGTTAGAAAGAATGCCTTTTTCAGAAAGAGACAAGTAGATTCCATTAATGACTTTGTAAAAGGATAAAGGGTAAAATTTTATTTTATATCATGTAGGATAATGGTAAAAAGTTCTTCGAAACGTTTTTTAAAAAACATAGATTTCCGACTAAAGGGAGGTTAAAGTTTGGATTTTCTAATAACATATTCTTATCTATCTTATGTAAAAAATAGAGGAATATGGTAATATTACATGAGTATATCATTAAATAAAAGTGTATAATTAAACTCATTAATATTATTGAGATATGAAAAATAATATTTTATCAAATGAACCATAAACATAAACAATATCGAAAGTCAATGAGATTTTCTCAATAAACTCTTATAACATGGTGACTTGTAGTCATACTCTACATGTAATAAATGGAAATCACATTAAAATTATGAGATCATGAAAAGAATTATATTCATGAAATAACATGTAAAATTTAATTATATACACAATTAATAAATATTTTATTTGTATAACCAAACATGAGTCCCAAAGAATGCAAATTGAGACAAAATTATTTTAACTATTTTCTACCTTTTGAAAGATAAACCCCATGATTGTTTGATAATAAAATCGGTATGTTAATAACCATAAATTTGTGTAAATTAAACATATAATAAAATCATTTTCGATACATACACCACAAAAAAAGTAAATATTGGAAAACCTAACATTTATCTCACGAAAATTAAAAGTGAGATAAAATTCCATTACCTTCTATCTTGACTCTCTCTGTACTCATACAAGATTCTTTTATAATAAATTTATGTTTATTATATATATTCTGAATAATAATATTATTATATATATTACCATATATGGTTTTATTATAACATTATATTACCCTCTTCTAAACTATCTGATATTTAAGTTTCATATCAGGTAATATTCGCTTTGTTCTTCACATGTGTCTTAATTTGTTATCTCATTGGTCCTTATAATTATATCATTATTATAAAGGGTATATCATGATATAAATATAATTTATATTCACTCAATGAATATTATAATAATTTATAGCATATATAAGTACAAAATGGAATACACCATTTATGGATACGGTAAGTCGTACGTACACATGAACATTGTTTCTGTTTTTATTATCGTATTGAAAGAACATATGTAAATGAAATATAAATAAATATATATATATATATTAAATTATTCCATTATATTTACTATAAAGTATATATCATTTAATTTTATTAAACCAATCATTAATACATTCTATATGATGTGTGGACGAATCACATTTCTTGGAGGGGGCAGTAGTCCACACATCCTCAAACGAGATTATCGTATTAAAACAAAATCAAAGGTAAAAATAGGTGTGTTTAAAAATGAATAAATAAGCTTAAATATATAATAAATATAATATATTACATATAAAATATATATTTCGTCATAATGGACTCCCTGGATAGAGGTAAAATAGAAATGAACAATCATTGTTTGGTGAGGCAGTAGTTTTGCAAACACATAAACAGTATGTTCAACATCCATTAGATGGATGTTTTTGTAAGTGTAAGTCATTAAATTTGAATTAAAAATAATAATATATGTATTATATGGTTTTTTCACACAATAATAGAATAAATAGAGTGTAGGTGGTGAATAATGAAAATAATGAAAAATAGATTGAGAGGAGATGTAACCTCAAAATCGAGTAACTCCTTTTGGTCTGTGCCAAAAGGAATCATTAAGAGGGTTTATTACCAAAGGTAGGAATTAATTTTGATTTTTTATGTATAGGAGGACACTTTTAAGGATCATGGATGAAATTAAATGTTTTTGGATGCGTGAGGAATTGGTAGATGTGGTGTCCTTTTATAGGGAAGAAAAATGACTCACATAGAATATTTTAAATCAAATTAGGTGTGCACGTGTTCTTACCTAATGTAAGTCTTACCAAACCATCCAAACTAAATAATGTATGGTATATGGACTAAATATGGACATCCAGTGGGTTTTTGAAAATTTTATGCATTGTTTGGGAGCATAATTGTATTTTTTATTCCTAATTAAGCTTATTTTGTCCTTAACCCTTATGAATAGTTTTAAACACTTTTAGTAATAATTTACTTCAAAACATATCATGGTATAATTATACTCTAAATATTAAACATAATACAATGTAATATTTTGGATTTTTAAAATTCTAATAAATAAGTGAAAAATTTAATATTAGTGTTAATCCCACAGATGGGAAGAAAAATGAGGTTTTAAAGTAGTAAAAGTACAAAAGTTTTTTGTGATTTTTTATTCAGTTTCTAAGTGAGGATGATTCTAATTAATTTCTTCGTATTATTGGATTTAATATTCATAAAATTTTACCTTAAAAATATTTATAAAATCATTTTCCATTAAAAATTAATTAAATAAAAACACAGTTTTTAACTAAAAACAAAATTTTCACTATACATCAAAAAATGATGTTTCTCATAAAAATCCCAAAAATACACCCTTGTATATTTTATAAATTATGAATTTAAAAATGAAGTATATTTTATCCAATTTAAGTACTAAATTTTTCTAAAATTACATTTATTTTTAAAATTGATTAATTCAAGTTTAAAATAAATTTAGCATAAATGTACTTCACCAAAAATATTATCTTTCATTACCAATATGTTTTATTTATAAAAAACAATAATATTTAAAATTTTGTTCTTTATAAGTTTAAATTCAATGTTCTAATTACCTTATTTAAATAATTTAAACTATAAAAAGAGATGTTTCATATAAACTCAGTGTTGCACGCATCGTACGCCAAGTCGTTGTTTCTTATAGCGCAAGCCTAGTTTTCATTGAACGTAGCACATGACACATTGGTATTGTGTGTTGAAGGAATGTTTTACATTGTGTCTTAATATATATATATATATATATATGAAGAACTATTTTTATTGTCATGTGAAATGAAAAATATTGAAAAGTTAAATTAATTCTAAAAAATTAACTCTCAAAACCTTGGGGTATTACAGAGCATGTTATTTTGATCATATTTTCCCCATTCTTGATTTCGATGATAACACAGAAAAATCAACGAATAGATTGGCCCACAAATTTTTTGTTATAATGGGTGGGTAATTTATTGTGATTTATGGGGAGTTTGATCTAGATATTTATTGGATTGGATTGTAGTTCTAATAGTGAAGAACCAAGATCGACACAAACATCGATCAAGGTTTGTCCCTCTTGATTTTGGTTGTTCTTGTCTCCTCCTATTCGCTGTTCTTCATTTTATTTTTCATTATTCCCCATGGTTTTACATTTCTTGAATGATTGATCATTGATATTAGGATTCTTAGCCCAGTGACCCCAAATCATAAATCTAGCATCAGCACGACTTTAAGGAGGTGTTATGGTGGTTTCGGTAGTGGATCAAACAAAAGTGGGTGTCGACTTTTCATTCTGCAATGGTAATGAAAATATAAAATAATATCATTTTCCAGACCAATTAATGGATAGAATCTTATTGATTCTGGGATGGCAGGATTGAAAGACCTCAGGTCAAGAATTCCATTGAAAACCAACCACTAGAACTTAAGATGAAATATCGATAGGAACAAGCAAGAGGAAAAATATGTGTTATGGGAAAACCCTATACAAACAGCATGTAGTCCGTGACTACACAATGTGTAGTTCTTAGCTACATGGTGTGTATCCCCCTTTAACGACTCAGAGTGAAACTAAAGTAGTTCAAGGATCTGGGGTGGAGTAAAATGGTTTCTTATATGGTGTGTACTCCCCCACATGGCATAGCCTAGACCATGTTCATGAGCACATAAAAATAGTATGGTTTCATTTACTGACACATGCACAGAGTACACTGGAGGACCCCGGATGCAGGAAAACAGTGTGTTACCCATTCACATGTTGTGTACTCTTATACATGAAATGGTTTGAAATGACATGGGTTGTTCTATACATGATGTACTCAGAGTCAGAGGGCACGGTGTTTTTCCCCTATAACATGATGTGTACCCCTACTACATGGCTTGAATATATTGTCATTTGTATCTTTTACATGTTTTGTTGTGGTTTGTTCCCTTTATTATTTTTCTAAAGGTTGTTATGAATCATTTCTAGATCCTAGAACTATGATCCATTCAGTATGACTTCATGGATGTACTTATTTGAATTCCCATAAGGTTCCCAGAGTGGGATCCTCTATTCATCCTCCTTCCATGGGTGGTGTTCTTGGAATCAATGTTACCAACACTGCGTGGGAATTGATCCTTTACTAATCGGGTTAATCTAGATTGATTTGTTGGTATCACCCATGACCTTAGCTGTGATTATTATTTTTCGTATTGAAATCCCCATGATCTATCATCGTATCTCTCCCATGATAGTTACCAATGAGAAGTATCACTTGAATGGACATCAATAGTGATATCAGACTCAGGAATGTGTTCTCCTAGATGAGCGCTTTGTAGAATCTTCGAGATAGAATTCTAAGGCTGGTATACAATGGTTGTGGCTAAACTATAGATTGTATTTCTTAGATTGATTATATACATATATTCTTGTTATATGTGGTGTAGAAATATATATTTTTATATCTGATTATAATTTATTTTATTTTATTTCTTTGTGGTTTAAGGGTTCCCTAGTAAGTATTTTCATACTCACCCCTACATGGGCTTCTTCAGTACATGTCCTGTCTTTTGAAGATGAATGAACATTTGATGGAGTCCATGGTTGACTATAACCATGTGGTTCTTTGTGAGATAACATAATGTGTTCTATTCATTTGGATTTTAGACAGGAGTCTTGGTACCTTTACATGTTGTTACGACATGTGGTTATATACTTTTCATGGAGGGAATGTATTTTTCCTAGTTTTACTTTACTTTACATCGTGTAGTACTCTAGATGTGGAATATATATGTATACATGCATGGGTTTCTTAGTAGTTTTTTGAATTCCAGTATTATGTGGGAATGGATATGTGTCTGTGTGTATAGGTTTATTGGATATTATTCCCAAGATACTGATATATCTACTCTTTTCTTGTCACCAGACACTGGCCTATTGGAGGCAGGATTTGGGTGTTGTAGGACAGGCCCCATAGGTATAGAACATAAAAACATGGTATCATAGGGGGATTCTTCTACATTAGGGCCTATAGTATGTGATATTGGTATGGGGAAATAGTTTTAAATGTTTGGAGTTTCACTTTTAGGCTAAGGACTTTAGTTTTTGTGTGGCGGTTGGCATATCTATACACCAGGACACAGTTCACCATCATTGTGACTTGGTACCTGAGAACACATGTTTATGAAAAACTATGGTATATGAATCATATATTAATGGTTTCAGGTTTCCATGTCCTCCATGAGTTAGCTCTCTAGATATACTCATTGACCATGGAACATGATTTTTATTTTCAGGACGCCTCCATGACGCATACCATCTTGGATTAATCAGCTTGATCATGTGGATGACTATTTTAGTGATGAATCTTTGATACAAGGGATAGTTATAGAGATTTTACCTACTTGTGGTGAACTGGTTATATCACCACATGTAGAGTATCACACTATTCCTGCAGTACCAATAGATGTGGTGCGCAGGATGAGAGCACTTCATGAGACTATGTGGTAGAGACCCATTAAGTTCCTATGTGATCAGAAACCACATGAATATAAGGAATGAATTGAGGTAGTGACCTGAGTGTTTCTTCCAGTCAGGAAACTAGAAGATATATAGTGTTTCGGGAGGTGATCCTTCTACATGACTCAACAAGAGATGATTTGGTTTGGCTACCCAGACATATGGCGAGGTGACTCTTTCATGGACCGAGTTTCAGTTCTTCTTCAAAGTGGAATTATCACCAAATATTATAAGGGTTCTAGAAATATATGTTCTTATTTATCTCGAATAGGGAACCATGTCAGTAAAGGAGTATTCATAGAGGTTTTCCAACCTTTTCATGTACTCGACGAATATGGTTTGAAATCTGTTATTTAGGGATTATACCTTAGACCAAGCTCTTAATAGAGGCATCAGAGTCTGTTTTATCCCTCTGTGAATTACTACTTATGTTGGGGTTCTTGGGTGATCATTGGTGGTTGAAAACTTATTGACTAATAATATACAGCTGGTGACTATCAACAGTGGGAAAGTAGAAGTAGTTCCCTTAGTAGTAGGGAACCAACATTAGTCTCACAGACCTAGAAATGAGAGATGTTTCAAGTGCAGTTCACAAGATAAAGGATCTACATTAAAGGTCTCACCAGGTGGTTCCAGTCATTACATGGATTGGTCTTTATATTCATGTGAGGGAAATGGAAATATTGTTCAAGATTGTCCAACCCGTCATACTATTGATAGAGAGACTATGGAAGGACCACCAAGGTAGAGGCAATGAAAAGAGTGGGTAGATCCATATTGAAGTGGAATGGAAAGAGGTGAAGGGAGAGAAGAAGGAGGTACTCGACATTTCCACATGTTATAACCACCACCCCCAAGTGGTTCATGCTAGGCTCAAATAGTTGGAGGATAGGGGAGGGGACAGCTGCAGGCGGTCGAGGCTTATTACCTAAGGGCTCTAAGAATGATTCAAGGTAAAATATGTGTCTTTTATACATTATCTAAATCACTTATAGAGATATGTGATATCATTTCCATTATTTCAATATATCTTGTACGGTACATAGAGATTCCAGTTCAGTCTTTGACTCGACCCCTACATATGGAGACTCCTACTCGAGAAGACTCAGTTATCACGCAATGGTACCAATAGTGTGAACTTACTCTTGGAGGTGAGAGATTCAGTTGGGAACTCTTTTAAGTGGAGTCAAGACATTATGACATCAGACATGGAATGGATTGGGTATCTATGGTTTATTCCAAGATAGATTTTCTTAGGTGAAAGTTGTTGTGGGTCCGTAGTGACGAAACCAGGTTTCCTTTTTCAGAGAAAAGGAAACCAAGTAGTGTTGGGTGGACTCATGTATAAGATGGTGAAACAGATTTCTAATCAATTGTATAACCTAGCCCTGGGAATGTTTGATTTTGGGATTTGGTAGTTTCCTGTAATAATTACTAAGTACGAGGACGTTTTTCCTAAAGTTATTCCAAGTTGTCCTCACCAACAAGAGACAGGCTTGTGCTTTGATCTACACCCTAGGAAGGAAATGATATCCACACCATCAAATCGGATGGAACCTACATAGCTTCCAAAGAAGAGGATGAATTTGGAAGAATTATAGATGAAAGGCTTTATGTGACCCATTGTTTCACCTTGGGTAGCCCTAGTTTTGTTTTACAAATAGGTAGATAGATGATTGATGTTTTTTGTGGACAACCAATGCTTGAACAAGCCTTATGTGATGAAACATTATCCAAAAACAAGGATTGATTACCTATTTTATTATTTTAGAGGTTCATGATGGTTCATCAAGGTTGAAATCAGATCATATTATCACCAACTACATGTATGAGATGTGGTAATATGGAATGTGGAATTTTGATGCCCCTATAGTCACTATGAGTACTAAGTGATTTCCTATGGTGTGGTGAAAAATACAGAAATATTCGTGGGACTCATGAACCATACATTTCATCCTTTTTTATTTGGATAGGTGTGGTCTTCATCGATGACATCATGGTTTACTCAGCATCCAAGGAGGGTTATACGAAACACAGAATGATGGTTATTTATATACATCGAGAGCACCATAATTCTAGGAATATCTCAATGTTCAAGCTATGGATTCAGCTAGTCCACATTCTAGAGAATGTAATCTCATCATATGGAGTGGTTGTAGACCAATCCAGGTTTGAGGTATTATTAGCAAGGGATCCACCTAAGAGCATGATGTAGGTGTGGAGCTTCCTTGGGTTCTCAGTATATTATCAAATATTCATACATAATTTCGCATGGATATCATCACCCATGACAACTTAGACTTGAAATACGAAACCTTTCTTGTAGAAAGAGTGGTTTTAGTAAGATTTTAAATAGTTGAGGCAGAGTTTGATAAGCACTCTAATCTTGATATTGTCTTAAGAAGGTGTTGAGTATGTAGTGTTTTTTGATGTATTGGGAACAAGACGTGGTTTTATTTTGATGTAGAAGAAAGTGAATATTTTCAGTTATTCACACTAGTTGACACCACATGATAAGAACTATGAAACAATTGATTTTTAGATAACAATTGTAGTCTTCACTTTTAGGATATGGAAAAACTACTTCATGGGTTAGGGATTTATTTTCTACCCAAAACACCCGAGTCTCAAGTACATATTCTCTTATAAAGATCCTAACCTAAGATATAGGTTATGGATAGAGTTCCTCTAGGACAATGGCTATGAGATTTTATATAAACATGGTAAGGGGAATGTAATAGAAGATTCTTCCACCATGTGATCTAGTTTGGATTTATTGAATAAGGTGTTGGAGTAGTGTCCCTTTTTGCAGTTATACATTGTGGATGGAGATGGAGTAGCTTACCTCTTTTAGATGGTTTCTACCCCTCCACTATTACAATGAGTCAGGGAGGCAATGTTTGTGGATATCAATTTTGAGACTCTATATTCCCAGATATCCATAGGGAATTTTTGAGATGGATATTATAAAGGTGGGGAACACATTTATTCTTTTTAGAGGATGCATGATAGTACCAGTGATATTTATTAATGATGATCTATGAGAGTTTTTTACATATTCTTTGGAAGTACATACAGGTGTAGAAAAAAATTTACTGGGACCTCTGATGTAATTTTTGGTGGTCAGGGAAGAATAATAGAGTTGTAGTGTTTGTCTCTTGAATCCTTACTTGTTAATAAGTGAAGGTTTAGCACCAAGTTCAAATTGGTTTAGCTCAACCCCTTGAGATTCCATAATAAAAGTGGAATGGGTTACCTATAGACTTCGTGATGGGATTACCATATACATCAATGGAACATGATATCATCTCGGTGATCATTGAATGACTCACATAGAAAACCCACTTTCTATGTATTTTAGAAAAGAGTTCATTAGAGATCATGGGATGCCTCAATATTCAATAGATAGTATTAATAATGGTGTTCAATAAGTGATTTATTCATATCATGATACTCACATTATATCCCAGTTTTGGAAGGTATTTCATGAGGCATTTGGGACCCTATTATGCTTGATCAAAGAATTTCACACACAAACTGATGTCCAAACCAAGTAGACCATTCATGTTCTTTTGGACATGATGTAAGATTTCATGTTAGATTTTGGACATACTTGGGAGGATCACCTACCAATAGTGAAGTTTTCTTACAATAATATCTACCATTCCACCATTGGTATGGAACCATTCAAGGATTTGTACATCCAACCATGTAGGTCACCACTTTCCTGGACTAACCCAGAAAAGTCAGCACTCATGGGCCCAGAGTTGGTGTGAGCTCCTATAGAGAAGGTGAAAATCATCTAAAACATGATGAAGACTGCACATATCCTTCATAAGTCTTATATTAATATAATATAGAAGCCTTTTTAGTTCAAAGATGGGGATATATTGTTCATATGGGTTTCACCGTGACGTAGATTATGGATATATTCCAAGGTGGAAAATTTTCTATAAGGTTCATCAGCCCATTCCAAATACTTCATCGAGCTATAAAGGTTCCATAATACTCAACTCAACCACTATAGTTAGTCCAGGTATGAAAATTATTATACATGATGTTGCTGAGGAGGTACATTAATAACATATCACATATTATCCACTGGGATAAACTGGACATTGGGGATGGAGTGAATTTTTCTGAGTACCCCATAGATATCAAGTATTATAAGGAGAGGATCATATGTGAGTGATCAATCCCTTTAGTGTGTGTCTTATGGCAATACGAAAATCTCTAAAAGATCACTTGGGAGCGAGATGTTTAGATTCATGCTCAGTACTCATATGTTTTCTATTAGCCTTTGTTTTTTATTTTTTGGGATGTAAAGATCCATAGTGGGGAGAATGTAATGCCCCATATTTTCCATATATTATTTTAAAATATTATCTGGATTAATTTAGGGACCAGAGGCTGAGACAGAATGCGATTTTGAGTCCCAGTGTTCACAAAAAAATTAAAATCTTTTAAAATATTAAATAGTACACATATTTTGGATTCCTAAAAAGTTTAATAACATTTAAATTCATGGTCAGATAAAAAATATGAGGGAACCATTGAGCTCAAAAAAATGATTTACCCTATTTGTGGCCTATCATTGGTCGGCATGGGTCATTTGTAAAAACATTATCGTGGGCGTAAAACAAATAAAATTATTTTAATTAATTTTGTTGATGTAGTGACCCAATCCACTTTAAATGTATCTTTATGTTGAGATATATTGTTAGCCTAATAACCCAAGAATACTCTAAAAATTAATTACAGAGAATTGTGGATAATCATTCCCAATTAATGATGAAAAAATCACAGATCCAATATTTACACATTCCAATTCAATGTGATCTTGCCAACGATGAATATGTAGTGATATTTCCTCCTCAAACACCAAAAAAAAATCATGGAAGGGAATGGTATCTTTATCGTATTTTAAATGTTCTTGTTTTCTATGATGAATGTGTATCAATAAAAAACTTATTGGCCAGCATATCTATCATTATGTTGCATGGGTTATTTTATGGGTTTTATTAGAAATTTGAATCTATGATTTATTGGAGTCATTTATCACTTTAATAGTGATGAAAATTTATTGACAGAACATCGATCTAGGTTCTTCACTCACGTTTTCTTGGTTATATTTCTCCCAAATTATCATTCTTCATGGTATTGATCATTCTTACCTATGGTTCATCTTTTCTTGAATGATCGATCATTTCACATCTAATTCTTTGTGAAATTTTACAAAATCATAGATCCTACATTTTTACAACTCAATCCAGGTTTGAATGTGGTTTTGGAAATAGATTGAATGATAGTGGTGTATATTTAACATTCATTGGTTGTAATGAAGAAAGGTGGTGTTATAATTTTTTGATCTAATTGGAGGCTGGAATTTTACTGAATGAGTGATGGTGTGACTGAATAACCTTAGATATAGAGTTTCAGGGAAACCTGAACCTCAAAATGAAATCTAGAATATCGACCGAAACAAGAGGGATGAAAAAGATGTATTCTGGGAAAACCTGATATACAAGGTGTGTAGTCCTTGACTACACAACATGTAGCTTCATTCAACGACATGGAGTCTACCTAAAAGAGTACATGGACATGGGTTGGATTACCTGGGATTATTACAAGGTGTGTACTCCCCCCAATGGATTCTCCTAGACCATGTAGAAAAGAAACCCTATGTACTGGTACATGGGCAAGGATACATGGGTTAGTGTTGTGTATTGTGACGCGGTCGGAGTACACAGGAGGACCCTGGATGTATAGATACACCATGTAACTCATTCACACATTATTTTCTCTTCTACACGACACATATTGAAATGACATGGGCCATTATACAAGGGAAGTACTCGGAGAGAAGGGACACGACATGTTTCCCCTACTATATGCCATGTTACCCTTTCTACGTGGCATTAATCTCTTGTCTTTTGTACCTTGTACATGTGTAATTTGGAAATTTTACCATTATAATTTCACTGAAGGTTGGTAGAAATAGTTTCCTACTCATAGTACTAAAATACCTTCAATAGGACTTCTTGTATGTTGTTTTTTTAATTCCCTAGAGAGGCCTAGAGTGGGATCCTCTATTCATCTTCATTCCCAAGGTGGAGTTCTTGGTATCGGTGATACCAACACTACACAGGTTCTGATCCTTTACTTATAGTGTTAATAGAGATTGAGTTGTTTGTATCTCCCATGGCCCTAGAAATGATCTTTTCTGAAAGGTTTCATAAGTTTCAATAAGAAAGGGAATGTAAGCTATAGGTATATCAGAATACTCGAAATTCTAGAAAGTATTGGAGCTACAACTTACCGATTAGCAATGCCACCATGTCTCTCCTATGTTAATGATGTGTTCTATGAATCATTCTTAAGGAAGTAAATCCCATAACCAAATCAGGTAATCACCTATGATGAAAAAGAAAGGGAACCTCATTGTTTTACTATGATGATCAAGTGAAGATTCTTGACCAGAAGCTATACTAAAAAATCAGGCAACTCAAATGGTAACAGTTCTTTATAGAAAGCATAAAATGAAATAAGCGACATTGGAATCGAAAGATGATATTAAAAAGAATCACCCCCATCAGATTAGAATGTAATATTCATGAGAAATTTCAAGGATATAATTTTTGAAGGTGGGACGAATATAACACCCCACTATTTTATGGTATGAATCTTATTAAATAAAATAAATTTATTTGATAGCTTATGTTGTAGTGACATTGAGAATAAAAGAACCATTTTATAATGTTAAATATTTTTATTTTAATATTACTGTTGGAGTAATAATGTGACCATTAGGATTACTGATTAGGATATCAGAATAATAACACCACCTATGAAAGTTAAAAAAATATAAGTATCTCATAAATGAAAATATGAAATATTTATATCATAGAATAAGTAAATAAGTGTTTTTAAAATGATAAATCTAGTGTTGTTATTTTTGAAAAATGTAAATGTTTATTTAAAAATTTAAAATTAATATAATGATTTAAAGTAAAATTTATCCACATAAAATAGATTCATAAATTAATATTTTTCTATTATAAATATATTATCAATTTATGAGACAATAATAAATTTTTAAAGTGTCACAAAATCTATCATAATATTAAATCTATGTTTTTAATAAATTATACTTTTAATTAAAAATAATATTATCAAATTTTGACTACTATTTTTATAAAATTGAGTACATTTTTTAAATCTAAATTTCTAAAAAAGATTAGATTGATTTTTGTGTTTTCTCTAAAATAGTTGAATTTTAGTGAATACTGAAATACAATAAATAATGGTATTCAAAAAATAAATGAATTTTTGGGTAATAAATGATGTATGGATGAGGCATGAGCCAATTATTTTGAACACACATGCACTAGATACTATACTTATAAACAACAATCAACACTATTTATAGTTTGGAGCCAAAATAATAAAAATTGAATAAAATAATCAAAAACATCCTTCTCCTAACCTTTTATATACCACCTCTTCTATGAACACCATATAAGCCTTGAATATTTTCTAAATTCTTCCCTATTTTTATACCAATACTCTCCCCCACAATCTAGACTTTCTATTCTAACCAAAATACCAAATCCATGTGTCGTTAGGAGGTTCTTTAGGAGACAATATCCCACTAGTAAAATCCTCCTTCTTTATCTTTTAATTTCTTTTATTTTCATATCCTATCCTCACCTACCATTATTACAATAGGAATGGAAAATATAGTATATTATATATTATTTAATTTTTTTATGTTAATTTAATGTCCATCATAAAATCTCTTCTGTTATCCATTTATTGTAAAAATGAAAACATTATCAGGGATGTGTCGATTCACTTCCTTCATGGGTGATGAGTTTATTTACTTTTCTACAATAAATGATGGTAATAAAACAATTATTATGATTAAAAAAGTTTTTAATATGTATATTATAACTTTTTTAATTTTATGGAACTAATTTATGTAAATAAAAATAAATAAAACTGAATGAGTTCATGATGGTCAGAAAACCCACTAAAATAAACAAAACATTTATCATTTATGTTTTATAAAATCAATTAACCACATACGGAGAAACAAAACATCATATGGGGAAATTTCAAATAATTTAATTATAATAATATAATTTCATTCCACTTCTATGGTTTTTCTTATATTGGATAAGAAATATCATAATCACACACAAGGGAATCGACCATAGAACCATGAAATGAACGCTCCTGGAAAAATGAAATAAAACATTATAACATATAAAATTTCCATAAATGTACTTAATAATAATATAATAAATTAAATATATGTTTAGGAGGTTCTAAATAAATAAATTATTGATTCCAATATTACTATCTAGTACATGAAGTCAAATTGGGGAATGCATTCAGACAAAAACTAAGGCTTTCCCGTATCACTTCTACATTTGTAAGATATATTCATCGTTAAACCCAAATTTGTTGTTTTTGGTGAACATAATACCATTTTATATATGATAGCTTGAATTTAATTATCTTTATGGTATTAAATGTTTCATTCGATGAATATTAATTTAATGGGTCATAAGATTTGACTGATTACAAGTGGAAAGGGATTTCATAACTAAATTTTCATCTATTGGGTTAAAATTATATTTCATTTATTATAAGTTTCTAAGGTTATATGTGATGTTAATTTTTATTATATTATTATTTTATTTCCATTTATTTTATGTAAATTTAATTTTAATAAAAATAATCTATTCATTTTATTAATGATTTGATCTTTATAAGGGACTTCCTCTAAATTTTCATTCGTTGGGGTATATTTTTGATGTTTTGAACCTATTTTCTTTTATATGGTGTATATAAATCCCCTTTAATTTATGATCATAATTAATTTAATATTTCTTAAAATATACATATTTCTTGTTTCATTTTTATTGTTATTTCCTAGACCATATATTAATTTTTTATACATTGTTTACATCAAATTTTATTTGATTAACTGGGGAAATAATGTCAGATCTGTATCTTTTAATCAATATAGATATATTTTTTGATAAGGAATATTGACTTAGGAATTAAATCAATAATTTTGATATTTCATGAATGCCTTGGAAAAGTAGACATGATTCAGACCCAGTTATAGATTCCCCCTCGATGGATCAATAGTTTCATGAGATTATAATTTTTTCTAAATTATATAGGTTTTTACCCATAATTATCAATATGTCTTGTGAATATTCTGGATGGTAGAGGTACCATGATTCCAAAGACCATGGAATCCATATTTTTAAAAATTTCCTTAATTAATATTTTATTACTTATTAACTATGCGGTTTTCACTATGATATTATCCGTAGATTCATATTGTCATCAAGTTATTGATTAAATGGAATTTATTTCAAATCATTTACATTATGTTAATTATTATTCCTTATCCTCTCATGATTGATTTTTTTAAATGGAATTTATTCTAGTTATATATAATTTTCCATATCGTTTATCATTCATTTATTATGGATCTAATAAAGCTTCCAGTCTATGTAACCCATATAGAGAACATTAGATTTCCCCTTTATTTGTTCTCTTTTCCCTAATTATGAAGATGAAATTATTGAATGAGTTCATGGATACAATTAATTTACTTTTTTATGTTTTATATTTGATAACCAGTGTAATAAGGGTATAATTTATGTATCTTGTTCTTCAATACTACTAAACTAATTGGTCCATTTGGATTTGAAGATTGTATATATTCCAATTTTATAATGTAAGGCACTGAATCTATTCTACTGGGGTATGATTCTTAAAATTTTTGGTAAGATAATTACATTATCACATTTTAATCTTTTATGAAATCCCAAAGAGTACCCTCCCCCCCCCCACAATTATAAAAGGGTTCCTACATTTTCAATTATTCACACCATATTGAGCCTTATATTTCAACCAAAACATTCTAATTTATATTCTAAACTCACCTATATATATTATATAATTTATTTTGATCCATACATCCAACCCTAGATCCCATAATAAAAACATTAAAGAGTTTTCCCAAAGAAGTGGAAAATTCCTTTACCAGTCACTCCCTTTTTAATTAAACATTCCCCCTATAAATATGTTATATTATTCATAATATAATAAATTCAATACCCTAAATATATGAAATTTTATTATTACTATAAAACCACATTTATGGTCCCTTTATTCCAGTAAATAGGAAGTGAATGTATCGCTCATGTGTTTATACCACTTTCCCTCTCCAGGTAGTGATACAATTCATTTTTCATCATCATGTTTCAATGATAGTTTATATGATGGATTTCATGATCATATGGGATACTTATAACAAAATTATTTTTAAAAAAAGATAATATCATATCTACCATCTAACCATCTAAACCATTATAATATTATAACATCGCTCGTGATTATGTATGGACTACCACCTCTACGAAGTGATTTTTTTTATATTCTACTTGGATTGTAATAAGGATGAATTTAATGAAAATGTATAATTAATATGGTATAAAAATTATTTGAAAATTATTATTTATTATTTACCTATCTTTCATTTGACCCTTCATGATATGAAAATAAAG
The DNA here is from genome assembly GCA_963277665.1 of Viscum album. NCBI lineage: Eukaryota > Viridiplantae > Streptophyta > Magnoliopsida > Santalales > Viscaceae > Viscum > Viscum album. The sequence goes on along the minus strand of OY728138.1, from coordinate 1,016,484,425 downwards.
TTAACACTTACAAACAACCAATTATCTCTATAAATGATGTAATTTATTTTTCTACCTATAACTTATATTAATTTATATATATATATATATATATATAAATTATAAAATATTTTTACACCATTGTTAACATTTATAGTATTATTCATACCTGATAAACATACATGGATCGAAAATCCCAAACTGTAATTCTTAGGAAGACTCAAAATAGTTAAAAAACAGAAAAATGATTTTAATGAGTTATTAATAAATTGTTTGTCAAATATTATAAGGGAATTATATATGATATTATATTTTTGTAAATTTCAATGTTATAGAATTATAATAAATTAAAATTTATTATATAGTTTTGTAGATAACATTTGATGAAATCTGAACATCAGGAAACTGCTTATTATGTCATATTGTCTTCTTTAGGCATATGTTATGTCATGAACTTACCTTCTTTCATGAGGTGTATATACTACCAAATTACATTTAATATAATTAATCTACTTATTTTTATGATATTTATGTTTTTTTTAATTTATTATTTCACAGGGCTTATGATTCAAATCGTAGCAAAGTGGTAAGGGTTATTTCACAATCTCATTATTTATTATGATTTTTTTAATTATGTTTTCAATGTTAAAATTTCATTATCTACCTCAAAATAAACTCATTAATTTTCCACTACTATTTATATTTTTAAATAATACATGTTTTCCTTTCATTTTCCACACCTTAACAACTAAATAGATAAAAATATATTTATTAGTAATATCAATTTTATTTATCTCATAGCTCAATTTTTTCCTTCCAAATCCATGATTTTTTAAAATTATTTCAATAATGTTTTTAGTATTCTCTTATAAATATTTTGAGTAATTTTTACCCATGATTCAACTTTTTATTGAATGATTTAAAAGAAATATTTTCAGTCATTTTTTGAATGTTATTGTTTTTATTTTTTTACTAAAATATAACAGGGATGTTTTATTTTAAATTATATAAATATTGTAATTTCATTCCTTCATGGACACTCAATTATTTGAATTATCATTTATAATTTTTCTAGTTTATTTTCAATAAAATAGTTTTCCTAAATATTTGATATTATTTTATGATTTATATATGTGATTTCAAAGTGTAAATCCTATCTTCATCAGGAAAATTTTCATTGATCTTTTAAAGTCATTTTTCATCTATTATTGCATCCTTTAAGGTTAAATTAGTTTTAAAAGGGATATGATCACATTATACATTCCTTTATATTTCATTAGATTGTTTATTATTATGAGGAGTAGTGTTTATGATCCTCATAGATTTATATGTATAATGAAATGAGGGATTGGTGAAATTATTATGAAGCATATTTTCTTTTTAGAGTTTATGAAATGATGATAATATGGTTTTTTATCTTGTTCCATATATACGTATGGTTTCCATAACGTGATGGGTGGGCCTGCAGTTATATTTCTAGTGAATGCAGTGGCTATTGATAGATATATTATTTGGAAAATAAGATTAGAATGGGGAGTGAACTAGGTTCAGCAGGGGACTCTGTCCACTCTGATATTCATAAGAATGAACCTCGACTACTATGATGGTTTGGGAAGTGAACCCAATATATTATGATATTCTTTATATTGATCCTTGAATATAAAAAATTAATTTTCTAGGTTTATGTGTATCCACCAATTATATTTTTTTAATGGTATTCTATCATTCCTCATGTTCATTTATTCTTTTCTATTCAGGTCTTACGAACAACCATGCATTATGACATAAGATTATATTATTATCTATGATATTAGGGGTATGGGTTTCAAAATTAATGTTCCTATTTTCACACCATTATTCTATTATTATGCTTATGTGATCATTGATATGTCCCTTGTCAACCCTTACTATGAATATGATATCTCCCTTTCTTATATTTCCTTTCTCAAGGTTATGAAGAAATATTTTAACTATAATATGTATAATAAGGGTGGTAGTAATGAATAATATAATGTGAGAATATTATCAACATGTTATTTATATGTCAATGTATCAATAGATAAATGACTATACTTTTCTAGTGTGGAATGTGATATTATGAACTAAATATTCATCTAATACGATATAATATCAATCTATGAAGAGTATGGGTATATATAGATATTATAATATCTAGGTTTAGTTAAATATTCAAACTAGGATTATAAAATATTAGTGAAACCCCAATGTATATGTCTTAGTGTGGGATAACTTCCTATATCTTAGGTAAAAATCATGGATGACCCTCAAAAAACCTAAATATCTATAGATCAGAAGGAATGTATCTTTATTTGTACATAAAATAAATTATTTTTTCATTATTACGTAGTTTCCCTTTATTATTATTATTTCTCACTAAATGAATTTTGGTTTTTATAAATTGATAGAACCCAAAACACTTCTGTGAAAGTCTAATGAGAATGAAAATAATGTGATTTTACTCTAGAGAAACACAAGTTTATACAATATGGAATGATAAACATAATTGTTATACTTATACTAATTTCTCAAAATAAGAATCATTTTGAAATTTCAAATGATAAAAGGGGAGAAAAATATTATTTTGATTCCTTCATGATCAAGTAAACATCTTTTTTTAGTGTCTTCTATTACCCAGTACTAATAGGGCAATGGATTAGTTCAACTGAAATGATATTTTCAATTCTCTATTGTTTATAACATGAAAAATTTATCCTCATTTTCTATGATTTTTATAGAAAAAAAATAAATGGTGTAAAATTATAATGAACCTAAGGAGAATGGAGGAAGTGGATCATATAGAGTGGGATGAGTTTACGTGATTATTTTTCAACAAGTGTATTCTTTATATTATTCATACAGAAATTTAGAAGGGATTCCTTGAGATAAATCATAAGGATGAGGAATATGTCAGTACCTATGAGGTAAATTTTATAAGAAATGTGAGGCATGATTCTATAATTATTATCCAAACTAAATGTAATGTTCATAAATTCATGTGTGACATAAAATGTATATCGTCAAAGTTCATTAAACATAAGAGACATTAGTATAAATTATGAAATCATTAGAATCTCAACCAATATGGAAATAGATTTTCGAGTTACCTTTACATATCATAGTTTTGATTAGAAAGATTAGATTTAATTCAAATGAATTCATAAAAATAATGTAAATAAGAAGATGAGATTTTATTTATTCTAAAATTGGGGGGGAACATGGTGTAAATTGCCTCAACATTATTAGTAAATGTTTTGTGTGTGGAACAGTGGTCATCGGTCAATTGAATACTAAAGTGATGTGAAGAGACCATATAATTAATGTAATAATAAAAAAGAACACATAATGTACCATCCACAATTCAGTGTTTCAGATATAAGAAGTATGGGCATTATAGTAACTAATTATCAAACCCAAAGATTAATGATGGTTATCAACGTTAACAACCACTTAATGTTATAAAAATTGGGAAATATCATGTGATCGGTCTTGGAAATGTGAGGTATGATGACTAAGTGGTTAAGGTACACTTACAATTAATTAAATCACTTCTAACATCTTATTTAATTTTGGATATATACAACATTTTATATCATAATAATTTAAAATGTTCATCATAGTACAATTTATAATATTATTTGTTGATTTTTTTTATTAAAAACCTCTTATAATATGATTATCATATCACAAGTTTATGATTATTCTTTGATTAATGTTTGGGGGAATGGGATTCTTGGAAATTTTATTTTTCTTTATCCATTTGAAATCATTGTGATCTTTGGCATGGATTTAAATTAATTATATAAGTTCCACATCAACTGATGAAGAAGGGATGTTGTGCTTGACATTTCGAACCAACCTAGGATATTCAATTAATTTAATGATTAATATGAACATAGGATTGATATCACATAAATTGTATGGTTATTCATTCAAATTAAATATATATTTTTATCTCTGATGGTTGGGGAGAAACTCAAAACTAATTATATTCATTTTGTGTGAGATTTTTTTGATTTCTTTCTGAATGATTTTCATGCTCTTACACCAAATGATGAGGATGAGTTTTAAATAGAACACATACCTAGTTCTACACCTATTTAAATGAATTTATGTAGAATAGACCAGATTAGGTTACATAAATTGATGAAGCAGCACTTGGATATTATTTGAAAGGGTTTCATTTAACCAAGTGCATCACAATTAGGTGCACCAGATCTTATTCATAAAAAAAGATAGATCAATTCTAATATTCATTGATTATCAATAAATTAAATTAATAAATATTAAGAACAAGTATAATATTCCCTTCATTGATGAATTGTTTAATCAATTACACATAGACCAAAACTTTTCTCATATTTAGATACAATTTAGATATAATCAATTAAGGGTCAAGAAGGATAATATACAGAAGATGATATTTGGTAAAAGCTATAAACACTATAATTTAATAATGATTTAATTTGGTCTTACCAATTCCACAAAAATATTCAATGATTTAACGATATAAATATTTATTGTTAACCTTGATCAGTTTTTGGTTATATTTATAAATGATATCCTTATATATTAAATTTGTATGGATGATAATGAAGGTTACATGAGTATTGTTATCAGGACCCCAGGTAAGGAAAACCTATAAGAAAGTTTTATAAATTCTAAATGTTGGCATCATAATGTTTCATTCCTAGGTCTTGTAAACACAAGTGGTGGTATACTGATGGATCCAGTAATGATGGGTGTTATTTAAAATTCGATCATACAAACCATAATGACTAAGATCCAAATTCTTCTTTTTTGGATGGATATAATCATTAATTTTTGGATAATTTCTCATGAATATAAATTACACTCACAATGTTAAATCATAAAAAATCGAAGTTCCACTGGAAAGGTAAATGTGAGGAAAATTCCATGGAATTGAATAAAAGGTTTGTTAGTGGTCGTATACATACTTTACTCTATAGTGGACAGGGTATTGTGATTTATAGTGATCAATTTATGAATGGATTGGGATTATTATCATGTATAATGATATTGTTTTAGCTTATGACTCGATTAAATTGAAGGTTCATGATAAAAATTAACCAACTTATGATTTAGAGTTAGAAGAGGTAATATTTTCGTCAAAAATATTGGGCACTTATAATTATGATGAATGGTGTTATATATAATCTATTCATAAAGGTTAAATTTTATATTCTATCAAAAAGGGTTTAATATGCACCATATAATATATTCGTTGTTGGTTCAATATTATGATTACTAAATACATTACCACCCTGAGAAATAGAAAAATGTGAAAAATGAACTAATTGAAAAGGATTATTCAATCAAAAATATGATGAGGATCACAAAGCATCCAATATTTTTATATTTTTAAACTCTGGATAAGGAAATCCTAAAGTAAGTGGATAAATCTTATCATCCTCAAATTAGTGTCCGACTATCTATCCATGTTAGGATTAAAAATGTGCAGAAAGAAGATGTGGAACTACATAAGGTCAGAAACATTCATGAGGTAATCTTTGATTATGATGGAATTATAATTTCTAAGAACAGTTTATGTGTCCGTTAAAAAAATAATCTTTTCTTATGAAATATTCTTCGTTAAATAATTTTAATTTTTTTTCATAACTTATATGGCACACAACACTAAATCTAAAAGATTTGAGATACACTATTAAAATAATATTATTTTTAAATGACCATTATTACCACTCCATTTAATTGGAGGGTATGTATATTAATTACCATATTTTAATATATATTAATTCATAGTAAATAAACACTTATTTTTTTAATAATGTCATTTTATTCTTTAAAGGCATGTTTTCTTCAAAAAAACAATTTTGCTGGATTATATTATAAAACAATTACAATTATTTGACACTTAAAACATTTAATTGTAAAAAAAATATTTTATTATTTATAATGAAACAAATATTGTGAGATTTATTTTTTGTAATTTTCTAAAGAAATTAAAATTTTAATGAATATTGATAAATATAGATTTACATTGAAAACTACATATTCCATTAGAATATATGAAAATTAAAATACTGTTAGTTTTGAGATATAATTAGTTCATATTTATTATAATAAATTTTATTATATTCTTTGAAATGAATTTTATACCTAAATATATTATAGGAACATATTATACTTAAAAATGGAATTTTTTTGGAAATATTGAATTTCGTTATGATTTTCTGGTTTAGTTCTAAATTAAAATATTAGAGTTATCTGTATTTAATTATGAAAATTTTATTACATAAATATAATGATGATTTCCAAATTTATTAAATATACACCTTTTATTTTTGGTCAGTATGAATATTAACCACGATATAATTTATCTTCTCAAAAATTGATAAATTAGATTAATCTAGATTAAAAATAAGTATTAAGACCATGATTTTTCATCAAATTTATTATTGGATGTTTTAAATTATTCCCATAACACTTATGGTTCATAATTTAGTTATTTAATGGTGACTTTACCATGAAAATAACTTATAATTTTTTAAAATCAATGAAAGTGACGAATAATCACACTCTTATTTTTTATAAGTATTAAATTTATAATATAGGGTTTACTAGAATATATACTCGATAATAATTATTAGTTGGAAATATAAAATTTTTATAGTCTTCATATTATCTCATTAAAAAATTGGAATTAAATATTTACCCTAAATTCATACACAACATTGATGTAGTAAGTAATCAATTAACAAAAATTCTAATATATGATAATAAAATTATTAAAAGTAATATAATGTGAGATATTTAAAGTAATCATTGAATTATATAGATTACCATGAATAATTTTTTAGATACAATAAAATAATAATTTTTAATTTTATTTTTTGTGTTGATGTTTCTAAATGTAACTGTAGTGAATAGTATCATAATAGACAATAATAATATTTTATGAGATTTTTATTTTTTAAAATTATTTACAAATAATAAAGAATCTTTAAAAAATTAAAAGATATTATGAAATGGTATAAATTTTCATAAATTTTCCATTAATGGTTAAATTGACACCATATAAGTAATAATTATAACCATTTATTATATAAAAAGTTGTTATCATGGTTAAAATTAAAAGCAGTTAATTATGGGTTAATAAAAAATTATAAGTTTTAATATAAAAACAAAACATATATGAATTTTATTCATTGATGATATAAAAATATTACCTTATCTTATATTCTAATCTATGACCATTTCGTGGTATTTTTATAGAAAATTGATTTGTTATTATTTAATCTTTGGATAAATTTCCAAAAAAAACCATCTACTTCTTATAAATACCACACCTCACAACCCCTACTAATAACACATTAAAATAATTGAATCTTTCAGAATCTATTCCAAAACACTATCCTCCCAGATCTCCTTATATACAATTTCTTATGTTCTCACCATTATAACAATTCCATCTCACCAAGGGGTCCTTTAAGGAGGTTATAATCAAGAGGAAACTTTCTTTAACCACCTCTTTTAATATATTTTATTCATCTACCTTTTACTCAAATAACTCATCCATAAAATGATTATAACTGAAGTATAATTTATAAAATTTAATTTTATATTTATAATTTAATGTTGTCAATCCATCTATTTTTTCTCATCTCGTCTATCCAAATAAAGGAAACCTTTTTCCAAATTATGGTGATTAACTGTCTCTAAGGATAATGAGTTTTTTTCGTTACCACCCTCAAGGCTGGTCATAATATTATTATTATGGTTAAATAAGACTTTAATAAGTATATTATGAAATAATAAATTTTTATAACTAATATATAGAAATAGTATTAAATAGATGAAAACCAGTTCATGGTGGACAGAAAACCCACCAAAATAAACAAATAATTTATCATTAATGTGTTATCAAATAAATTATCCTCATGTCAGAAAATAAAATGATATATGAGAACCTTAAATATACCTTGTTTTTATAAATACCATTTTAGTTCACTTATTTAATATTATTCCCATTTCACAAGAACATCCTGAATTATACAAAAGTGAACTGACCATGAAACCATGAAATGAATGCTCCCAGAACTAAGAAACATAACCTTATAACTCATCAAAATGTCCATAAATTGTCATTATAAAATTATAATAAATAAAATAAATTTTAAATAGATATTATAAATTAAATTAATGAATATAATATTATTATCGATGAAATTATGTTTCAATCCATAACTCATTAGAATATAATGTAGGGGATCTCTGAGAATCTCTATATTTCCTTTTGGTTATGCTCTCTCACTCTCTCCATGTTTTCCATAATTTAACACTTTATTATTCTTATATACTTATTTTATGTTCTATGTATATGTACTGAACACATTTATCTATCTAAATTAATCTTTCATTGATTTTTAATTACATGTTTTATAAGGTTCCCTTTTCAATACCTCTAAAAACCCGATTAAAGGTAACATCTATTTCTATTTCGCATTTTTGAAACACACCATATATTATTTTATGAATCCAATTTTTTTTAAAAAATCAATAAATTTATCATGATAAAAAATTTACCTCATTTTTCGTATTTATGAATTTAATTATGCATTTATCCTCTTTAAAGACTAATTATTCTTTTCCCTGAAACTATGATAAAATGGAACATTTCTAAAGTTACCTAGATACACACTTATGTTCTATATATTTTGAAATCATATATCATTATATATTGTTATATTTATATTATAAATGTTCAATAATGATATAAATACCTTCTTTCATTGATACAATTGTTATGCACCCTTTGGTTATTCATTATTACAAGATTTTGATACCCAATTCATTCAATGGGTAACACTTTTGGTTATTCCCTATGCTTAATTATTTATGTTGAAAACATATTAATGAACATCTTATTATGGGTGAGACCAGATAAAAATAAAATGATTTGGGTAATGTTCTAGTCTCATGAGACGTTATTTATAGGATTATGGAGTAAACATAATTTATTATAGAAATTTTTCTGCCTTTTGATATAGTCTTTACAATAATACATCACATGAATTTTTGTCAGGTTATATGTCATTTCCACTTTTCTATATTTCATTGACCTTATGAATCCATTTTCTATATGTTATTCTTCCCTATTTTTATGAATTATCTATGCTCTTTATTTTATCATGTTATTCCTTCTAAATCATGTATATATTTCAGTCCCATGTTTATTACCTTACAGTTATTTTCAGATCATCCCTTTTATCCATGGATTCTATTTTATTAAAAATTATGCTTCAAATCATGTAATAATATGTGATAAAGTTATTAGTCATTCTATGTACTACAAATAACTTATTTAAAAAAGGATATATTGGATGAGGCTCATAATTCATCATCATATATTCATCTTTGAAGAAACAATTTGTATAGATACCTGAAAGAGAATTCTTGGATGTAAATAATGAAGATATATATTATAGAATATGTATCTTAGTGAATGGTATGTCAAAATGTTTGGAATTATAGAAATAATTATAAGAGGATTTTATAACCACTACCCATACCATAATTGAAATTATTAAAAAACACCATGGATTTTGTTGTTGAAATATCCAAAAAAATTAAGGTACATCATGCTATTTGGGTTACAGTTCATTTCCTTATAAATTAAGTACAATTAATTTTAATTTGATAATATTTTCCTCTAGATTATATTTCTCATATATACATTAAATAAGTGTTAAGGTTCCATGGAGTACCACATTCTATTCTATTTGATAAATATTTGAGATTTACCTTGACATTTTAGAAAGAACATCAATAGGATTAAGTACAAAGTTATAATTCAGAATTGATTATCTTCTCTAGATAGATGCTCAGTAGGGGAGAACCAATAAAACCATGGAGGTTATTTTGATTTCCTATTTTATTTAATTAAAGTGTGTTTGGGTTTAACACCTTCCTCCAGTAATGTTTTCTTATAATAATTGTTTTTTATCAGACATTCAAATGTCTCCTTATGATTCCTTCTCTAGAGAAATGTGTATAAATATAACATGATGGGATGAGGCTTTATAATTAAAGATATTGGGACATAATTGATATGACTAAATGATTGATAAATTCAGATCCATTCTGTATCACCTCTAGGAGTATCAGAGTCGAAGTAAAATTTATGATGACAATTGCCTATGGAATAAAAATATGATGTTTATGTGAATGTATTCCTATGAATTTCTCCATTTAATATTAATAGTATATTCAAACATAAAGGATATTTTTCTCTAGTTATATTATCCCTTTCTTAATAATTTATCTAGTAGTGATGGTATAATATCACCTCCTGCTTCCACCAAACATCCCACTAGTTCCATATATGTTCCATGTTATGGATCAAGAAGTACATACCAAATCCATAAAATTTATTAAAATTAGACTTTTTACAATTGTAAAAATATTATTATTATAAAAAATATATTATAAACCTTGGATCATGGATATAATGTGATACGAAACATAACTACTCACCTAGTGAATGTTTTCTAGAGGAATTAGAAATTTGAAGAAGCTATGTGGGAACCTAAGAATGTATTGACTGGTAGATATCCTTAATTTTTTATGTATATTATATGAATTTCAAGGTAAAATTTAATTATAATAGGAATATATTTTAAACACTAAGATTTTAGAAAATCATTTTCTATATTTAATTTAATATCTTTGATATCTTGTGTTGCATACAACACTGAGTTTAAATGAATCATGATATACTATTAAAATATTACGAGGTAAAAATTATCAGATAGTCATTGGATTATAAGGTGTGAATATGAATAAATAAATTATAAAAACATTATTCGTTACATATGTATAAAATGAATTAATTTGTTACTAGTAACATAGAAATTAAAATAAATCTCATTTGAATGTAAAAGAGTTATTTTTCTGAAAAATATTTTTCATGTACAAAATGTATTTTCATCTTTATAATTTATATTACTCATTATTTTTAATAATTTTAAGTTAATTTATATATTATTTATTAAATAATATATTTTAACTTTCATGTAATATATTTTCTAGGCATGGGATAAAAATTAACTAGTTTTAATCTTAAAAATGTATTTTTCTAAAAATAATCTTTCAGTATATTTTGTGATCTTATTTTAGAATTAATATATGGACCTTATAAAAATTTAATTATATCAAATGGATTCAATTTTTTTAATTAGTAGTTGTATATTATATAAATATTCCACTTTATTTTTTGTTAATATGAGTAGTAACATTAGTAAACATTATCACCTCTGTAAAGAGTAAATTAGGTAAAACTGTGTTAAAAATATGTTAAAACAAAAAGTTATGGTCACTATTTTTCATATTATTTTTTATATTTTAAATTTAACCTCATCACTACAGGGTATAAATATAATTTTTTATGGGAACCATTTCCATGAAAATGACATTTTATAATATTTAATATAATGAAAAAAGAAAAAAACACTCTCTTTCTTTTTGGTATCTATTAAGGGTCCACATGGGCACAAAATAATTTAAGGATGAATAAAAATATCTATTTTTATAATCCTGACGTTTTTTATATTATATAAAATTATATATAATATTTATTAATTATATAATTACCTTACCTGCTTACGAATCGCTTATATATTATATCTCCAATTAATAAAAAATATAGTAAATAGTTTTAAAACGTTAAAAGTAATATTTTTTTAATTAGATATAGTTTTTTATAAATTTTATAGATTAATATTATATAATTTTGTTTTATAAAAGTAATATATTTAAAATAATCCTTAACATTTTGTCTTTTAAAAAAAATTAATTGAATGGTTTACAAATTGACATTGATGATATTTTATCAAAATAATATTTTAATGAATTATTTCTAAATAATAAATTTCATTATATAGGTTATAGATGTTATTATATGGTTTAAAATTTCATCCATTTTCCATTTATGATCCAATTTTTACATTATATTTAATATTATAACACTTTAAGAGTGAAAAATATGTCACATTAGTTAACATTAAAATAGGTTAACTAAGGAATTAAAACAATTATGATGTATAAAATCCTGCTTAAACCATTACAAATATTATAAATTAATTTTATTTCATACCCATCTAATCGCAGCATTAATTAATTAATTTTTTTGAGGAATTTTGGATATTTAATGATTTCATTTTTTAATCTTTTATGAAATCCCAAGGGTGATCATCCTCTCAATTATAAAAGGAAACCCCTCCATTATGCTTTTCTGACCCCATTGACTATTTTATCATGATAAAAACCTAAAAATTTAACCATTTACACTCACTTATACACATTATAGAGATATTTTTAATCTAAAATACCAACCATAGACCCCTTATGAAAATATTGAAAGTAGTTGTTTCAAAGAAGCGGTAATTTCCCTAAATGGTGATTTTCATTTTAATTATTCCTTTACCTTACCTAAATGAATTATATTATTAAAAAATAACAAATTATGTATGATAAATATTCTAAAAAAAATTATTATTATTAATCCACCATTATTCACATTTTAATCAATCAAATGGGATGTGTAAGTATCACTCGTGCGTATGTACAACCTAACTTCTCCATGGTTATATACAGTTTATTTCCCATTAATACCATTAGTGGACAGTAATTACGATGGGTATAAAGTTTATATATAATATTTATAACATTATTATGCTTCTATAAAGATATTATAATATCTAAATTATTAATATCAATGCCTTGGAAAATGATAAAATTTCGGGTGCGTATGTGTGGAATACCACTACCACGATGTGATATGATTTGTTTTTAATTTCCAATTTACCTATATATTAAAGGGGGTTTATTTAATGAAAATTTATGACATATAATATATAATAATTATTCTATAAATGGAATTATTTTTTTCATTTCTTTGTTCCACCCATCAAAAAAAGAAAACAACGATCATGTGAACATATGTCATACCATACCCATGAACGGTGTAATTCATTTTTATATGTATTATGTTTATGAATGATTATAAATTTTTAAATGAAGAATAAATATTATTTTTAAAATATGGATAATATTTTTATATGATTTAACACTAATAAATGTACAAGGACCAAAAATACCAAACAAAAATTATTAGAAAGAATGAAATAGTTAACAGATGGAGAAAATGATTCTAATAAATAATTATTAATAAAAGGCTGTTAACTTTTAATAAGGGGATAATATATGGTCCTATGAATATATAATTTACTTTGGTATACAATTATAATAAATTGAAATTTATTATACGTATGGTTATATTTCTTTTAAAGAAAGCCAAATTTGGGGAAAGGGTTTATTATCTCTATTTATCATCTCTTCAACATATGTCATTTCATGCACCTATATTATTTGGTGAGGTGTATAAACTACCATTTTGTATGAAATATAATGTATATAATATTTTTAATTATATTTAATGTTTAATATGAATTTATTTTTTCATGTGGCTTATGATTTAAATGTTACCTCATTTGTAAGGGTTTTATGTACTATCTCATTGTTTATCGAGTTATTTATGATTAAGTATTTTATAATGACATTTCCTGATCTAGAAATCATGAATCCCACTAATTATCTTCAAATATAGTTATTTTTTAGAATAAATTTTTTACTTTCATTTTACTCACCTTAATTACTAAATATACCAACAATATTTTTTATAAGAAAAATGAACTTTATTTCTCTCTTCAGTAGAAAAAAAATATTTCTTCCATATCAATATTTTCTAAAAGTTATATTTGAAATTATTTTCATATTATTCAATGAATGTTCAAATTTATTTTTACCCATGATTTATTTTTTACAAATTTTTTTAAAAGTTGCCTTATATTCATTTTCCAAATGATGTAATTTTTGACTTTTAACAAACAAAATGAAAGGAATATCTTATATTAAATTATACAGCATGAAATGAAATCTCTACCATCATGACCAATAAATTATTATAAAATTCCTATATATGTTTACAAGGATCCTTTTATAGAAATTTTTTTCTATAATATTTGTAAAAACATTGTTTTAAATAAGATTTTTCAAATTGGAAATTCTATTTTCTTCATGAAATGTTTCAATGAAAATTTAAGTCATTTTTCAACCATGATGTCATATTTTGATGTTACTTAAGTTTTTCTTGGTATATAATATAACAATAGCATCATTACTCATTCTCTATATGGTTTATGATTATAATAACATTATTGTTATGAAACCCATAATTTTTTCTATGAGTAATGAAATGATGAATTGATGAAATTTTTATCAAACCCATTCCCTTTTAATAGGTTTTGATATGATGATATAATGAATATTTTATGGTCTTATAGAACACATTTTTATGGATTTTATTACGTGATGAGTGTGTACAAAATCCTATAGTTTTCCAATTAATTGGATAAATATGAATATATCATGAGATAAATAATACTTTAATAGGGATTGAACCTGGTCCAATAAAGGATTGTGTTAACAATTATAACCATGTGAGTGAACCATAACTAAAACTATGATTTAGGTAGTGATCCCAATAAACTATGATAGTATTTTTAGTGATCCTCACAACTATAGAAATTATTTTCTATACTTTTTCATGCCAAAATTCCATGTATTATTCCATTGTTATGAATTCATGGATCAAGTTATTTTATTTTTTTTGATTCATTTATTATTGGTTTCCATGATTTCTTCCATAACCCAATAATATAATATATGATAAACAATGTATGGTTTTTAAATTTAAATCTTTTATTATAATGTCATTATTGTTATGGTATAATAATGTGATCATTGATATATTCGTTGTTTACCCTTACAGATAATTTAAGATTACCCTTAATTATGTTTTCGTTCCCCATGTTTTGATGATATATTCTATGTATGATATTTTTGTGAAGATTTAAAGATATTAATAACATAATGATAGTCTCTTATGAAAAATATTAACTATGTGTCCATGATTTTTGAGATATTATAGAACTATACTATTTTTAGGGATTTTGATGTTATGTAATGAATATTCATATAATTAGAATTAATATGTATGAATGGAAAGTAATGATAGATATTATTGGTTTTAGAACCTGGTTTATTTACCTTTGGAAAAGTGGATGAGAAAGATTTAGTAAAATCCCTTGGGATATGTATAATGATGTTATAAAATCCTGAATATTTTTAAAAAATAGGGATAGCCTATGTTAAATCAAAGGATTCATTAATTTATATAAAGGTGTCTTGATTTTGAAATATGATAAAAAATAATGATTATGTGGTTTCTAACTATGATTATTATTTCTCATTCTTTGTTTTGGTTTTATGAATTGGATGTAACCCAAAGTAATAGTAAGTAGCATGCACTATAGAAACATTGTGTGGGTATTATAATAGTTACTATAGCAGCTACTATTCAGTACTGTAGCAGCCGAAACAATTCACCTTGAGCCACTGTTTTGGGCTTGGAGTCTTTAAGGCCATCGGGTCACCCAGGCCTTCTTTTCATCAAGGCTTCTGGGTCACCTTTATGTCCTTTGGGCCACCTCAAGGCCTACGGGAAACCTCAAAGGCCTTTTGAGCCACTTGATATGCAGATACCTAGACAGATTCTACAAGGAACCATCTATAGAGGATGATTCAAGAGTAGAGAACATTCACTATAGTTGGAATAAATTGATATGAAAGAATGAGCAGGTATGACATTTTCATCAGTACTAGTCCTATGCATATCCGCATAAGAAAACTAGCCAAAAACCCATGCAATGGTAGAGAGATGATCACGATGCAGATGCTTGGGAGGGGCTGTTTCATGTAGTTATTGTATGTATGATTTCTATAAGACCTACAGAACCTGAAATGTCTCTAAAACCAATTGTCAATGTAATTTCTAAATCATACAGGCCTTTTAATGGTTCCCCCTCATCCCTTGAAAAGGGGGTTATCAATAATCAATAAAAAAGAAGGCCTCTAGGCTATTCATGCAATGGAAAACTCAATTATTTTCCACCCATGGAACCAAATTATATAGTAGTTAGAAGAAAAAGTCTCATTGATATTCTTATGAAACTTTCTCATTCTATGAATCATATTGAGCTACCAAATTATAAATGGATATAACATAATTATATTGTGTCCTTAAAGAAGAAATACCCCCATTATTTTAGTAAAAAATTGTTGAGAAATTTATTATTAGAAATGAAAATATAATTTCTATTCACCATTGTATAGAACATTAAAATGTTATTTTTTATGTCTATAATTGGGATAGAGAATAATATCAGTGGAAAAATAATATCAAGAACATATGAAAAATTGAATAAATTGAATATGTGGGGTCGTATGAGTTTAAACGATTATTTTACAACAAATATATTGGTTTTATTCTTCATAAGAAACATTCAAAGGAATTACAAGAGCTCAAGGATAAGGAAATTGAATTTTTTAGTACTTATGTGGAAACTATTGAAGAAGGATGAGAAAATATTATTTTATTATCATCCAACCTGAATGTATGGTTGAATGATTCTTCAGTTGATGTGAAATTAGTCTTTAAACGTAGTTATCCATAAGATACATCAGTAACTATAATTATATTTTTCATTATAATATAATTTTAGAAATAGATATTGGAGTTAAGTTACCATCTCATAGATTTGATAATAAAATAGAGATGTAATTTTATGGTAATTATAAAAATAAATGACAAAATAAGAAGAGATTTTCCAAATGATCGATGTGTTGAGGAAAACATTGTTGAAATTGTCTTAAGAGGACTCGTAAATTTTTTAATTTAGGAAAGGAACGACATCATGGAATAGAATGTTAATGTGATGTGATGACTCACGTAAATAATAATAATAATTAAAAAGCATCATTGAATGCACCACCCAAATCAGTGTTTCAATTGTAAAAATTATATGCATTCTAAAAAAAAGTGCTCTAACCTGAAGTTTAAGGATGTGGATCAACTTTAGTAAACTTCTAAGCCCAGAGGAAAGGGAAATTTAATATGATAAATATTTCTAATGTTGATTACAATAAATAAGTGGTGATAGGTACACATATCATCCAATATATAATTCTTAATGTTGTAAATAATTTGGGATGTAAATACTCTTTTATATATAAATTTTATTCCAAGGTTATCAAATTACTTCATCAATTATTACATGTTTATTTAATAGTAAAACCCCCAAATGGTGTGATGATCATATCAGAAGTCTATGTATACTCTCCAACAAATTTTTCTGGGAATTTTATTCTCTAAAAACATTTTATCCATCCTGTAGTTGAATTAGATTTTATTTTGGTCATGGATTTGATTTTATTACGTGAATCCCATAATCATTTTTTGAGGAAGGGAATCCATGATTGATATTTGGAACTAATATATGATCATTTATAAGTGTGATGATAAATATTAATTTCTAATTTAAATAAAATTTATTGTATGAGACTTGGATCCTATTGAAAAGAGATTTTTTCTCCCAAATGGTTGGTGAGAAAAATCAACATAAATGATATACCGATTTTGTAAAATATATTGATGTATTTAAAAAATAGATTCATGTTCATCCATTGAATCATGATTTTTAGTTTCAATAGAACTCATACCATAGGATACACCTATTTTAAATGATCCAAATAGAATTCAATTGATTCAGTTTTAGAAATTTAAAAAGATACTCCAAGAGAATCATGAAAATTTATTTATTTGACCAAGTGTGTTACTATGTGGTGCAACATTTATTTTTATTAAAAATAAATAGAGATCAATGAAAATTATCACTAATTATATATAATATAACAAAATCATTTTCAAGAAAATGTATCCCCTGCAATGTATCAATTTAATGTTTCATCAACTGTGAAAAAATTTGTACTTTAAAAATATTGATGTTTATTCTTGATATTACCAATTGACGGTCCAGAAGGAGGATATAACCATGATGAAATTCCTTACAAGGTATAGATGCATTGAATTTATACTGATTCTTTTCATTTTTTCCAATGAACCCACAATCATCATGGATTTAATGAATACATCCTTTAGATATTAACCTAATTGGTTTTTGGTAGTCTTTTTTGACAATATTCTTATATATTAAAAGAGTAAAGAAGAGAAAGAATATCATTTGTGGATTTTTATGTGGACCCTGAGGAAGTAAAATTATGTTAAATATTTAAAATGTGTAAATTTTATATTCATATATATTCATTCATGGTTCATAAAATTTCAAGTGAGGGTATATTGGTGGGTCCATTAAAGGTGTATGTTACTGAATGTTGGTTCAAACCAACCACTATGATTTATATTTTTAATTTTATTATCTTTATCTATATAATAGATTCTTTAAGAATAATTAATCTTAATATTATAATCCAATCATCCAGATAACTTTAAATGGATCCATGTTACTTTAGAAATATGAATGTGATAAAATTTTGAGGAACTGAGGAAAAGGTTAGTCACTGCACCTGTACTTATGTTACCCTTTAGTTGAGATAAGTTTTTTATTTATAGTAACTCATTAAGTAAGGGAATCATATGTGTTTTTATGAAAATTTATATTATGGTATCTTATTCATCACATAAATTAATGTTCCATGATAAACATTACACAACTCTTGATTTACAGTAATCTGTGGTGATATTTTCATTATAGATTAGGAGACATTATATTTAGGGATAATCGTGTGATATATATACTGATCATTAATGATTATTTTATATATAAACTCATAATGATCTTAACATGCCCGAAATAATATTTTTGGATTTGATTAAATATTATGCATGCCTTATACATTACCACCCTATAAAAGAAAATAAGGTGGTATGTGATCTTTGTAGAAAGAAACACGCTGGTTTATCTATAATGATGATAACAAAAGCCTCAATAAAATATGGATTTTAAATGGATGGATCATGAAATTCTTATAGAATGGTATAAATCATATCTTCATAAAATAAGTTTTCAATTATCTATCCAGTTGATGACAAAGAGGTACATGAAGATTTAGAGATGCAGAATATTGTTAGAAACGGTCTGGAGGTCATACACGATTATGACATAATGATAAGTTTATGAAACTAGGTAAGTATCCAATCAATACAATATTTAAAGAATGAGTTGTCATATGCGTTTTACATATCATCATACTCTATTCTGTATATAATTTAAATGTTCTATTGAGACATGAATGAGTATATATATTGGAATAGGATAAAGAGAGTTATTGATAAATATATATCTTGTTGTTTGTTTGTCATAAATATAAGGATGAGGTAAAAAATATAAGGGTATGTTTCAAACATTACACATAGTATAATATAAATTGGAAAACATCACCATGTATTTTTTCATTAGAATCTTGAAAAAAAATCTAAAATTATAATGGTATTTGGGTTATTGTTGATCACTTCAAAAAGTTAGAACAATTCATTTACATTATAGAAGATTTATATCATGATCATTTTAAAATAATATATATTAAATAGTTTTTAAGGTGTCATGTATTACCAAATTCAATTATATATGATCGGGATCTTAAGTTTAAAATGAAGTTATGGAATTTTGTTTCCGCAGGCTTGGGATATAAAGTTATGTTTCATCACTACTTATCATCCTCATATAAATGGTCTATTTGAGATATACTTTCAAATCATAAAGGGTATTCTTTATTTCTTATTAAGCCTAATTCATTGGTGTTTTTTATCAACACCTTCCTCATTGAGTATTATTTTAATAATAGATTTCATTAAACAATCCAGAGGGCACCATATGATGTCCTATATTGAAATAAATATATAAATATGATGTCATGGGAAGATATTGCTGGTTTAAGGATATTGGGAACTAAGCTATTTGAAAAAATGGAAATGAATGTTATAGTCATTGAACAACATCTCAATAAAACTCAGAGTAGATAGGAACATTATGTTGACAATAATTGGTGGGATATGGAATACGATGATGGTGAAGGTGTTTTAATGAATTCCACTATAGAATAAAGTTATAGGATTCATAAATAAATTAAATATAAGATATATGTACATTGTACCTTTTGAGATTATTTTTCAAGTAGGGATTTTAACACATCAATTGGTGCTTCCACCGAACATCTCTCAAGTTCACTATGTGTTCCATTTATCTGTCTCGATGAAGTAAAAAACTTGATTCATAACATATACTAAAATAATAGTTTATAACAATATAAAATGATATTTATTTCAAAGAAAAATCTATAGATATCTATATCATACATGTAATGATCAATGGAACAATACTGCTCACATTTTGAATGTACTCTGTAGGAATCATAAATTCATATATGCAATAAGGTAACTTTTGGATGTAATGAAAAGGAGATATAATCATTGTTTTCTATTAGTGTGAATAAATTTGAGGAATAAATTAATTTAAATGGGTCTATAGTAAAAAATCCTGATATTTAAATAAAAAATTTCCTTAACTTATTTAACTACTTGGATAGTTTTTATCACATGAAACACTAATTTTCAATGATATCTTATATACTATTAATATATTTTTATGTGATTGTTATCTCAAAGAAATTATATTAGAGAGTATGAATATGAATATCTATATTATAGTAGAAAAATTGTTTACATATGTTAAAACTTGATTAATTTTGTATCAATTTATTAGAAATAAAAATAAAATTCATCTAATAGTAAAAGGGTGGTTTTTTTGAAGAAAAAAATTTGTGCACAATTTACTATTACATTAATAAATTACATTAACCAAAATTGGATAATTATTTTTAATGTAATTTAGATATTATATATTCAATTATATTTCTCAACATATACCATTTGTTTTCCTAGTAGGAGATAGAAATTAAAAATGTTTTATGCATATAAATAAAATTTTATAAAAAATGGGATTCATATTATTATGTGTGTTTTTTTAAAAATTATCTATTGGAACAAATAAAAATTTCATATTATAAGATTTATTAAATATTTAGAATCAATATATTGTAATTTGTTAAATTGACCCCATTTAGTTTTAATCAATATGAATTGTATCCTTCAAAAAATTAACAACATGGTAAATGGTAAATTAGGTTAAACTAGATTAAAACTAAATGTTACAGTCACAATTTTTTTATTAAGTATTATAGAATTAATTAAATTCCATTGTTACCACCTTAGGAACAAAATTAACTAAATAATGGGAAATTTTCCCAAAAATTTTTGTATATAATATTAAAGTAAAGAAAAATAAAAAATGTCACTCTGTTTTAAATATATATTATGTCTGTACATAGGGAGAAAAAAGTAATGGATGATTTATAATTACTATTTAGATAATAATGATGTTATTTTTATGATAGGAAATTATTTATAATCTATATTAGTTATATAATTGTCTAAAATTATTAAGAAAGTATGAAGTAATATTCCTTCAATTT
The DNA here is from genome assembly GCA_963277665.1 of Viscum album. Lineage (NCBI taxonomy): Eukaryota > Viridiplantae > Streptophyta > Magnoliopsida > Santalales > Viscaceae > Viscum > Viscum album. The sequence continues at coordinate 1,016,462,939 of OY728138.1, read as the reverse complement.
ATAAAATAAATATAATAAATGATTTAAAAAATAGATAGAATTATTATATGAAAGAGTTATAGTGTTTAAATATATTATTGATGAATATAAAATACTATTTTTGTGATAAATTATTATATTCTAATTAAAATTTTATATTTATGTATCTAAATCCAAATTAAATGGATACTTTTTAAATTTACATTAATGATAGTATATAAAAATAATACCTTATTAAATTTTTTTAAAATTAATAAAAATATTAATACACGATACATATTAAAAAAAGATCTATAATATTTCATACCTTTGTCATTTATGTGTCAATTTTCACCTTATATATAAAATTATAACCCTTTATGTTTGAAAAAGATGTTACTGTAGTTAATGAAAAAATTGGTTAACTATGGGGTCGAACAAAAATATGAAGTTTGAAACTCAACATAAACCTAAAAAAATTATTTTTGTATGAAATATCAGACAAAATATATATTATAATTGAATCCCTGGCCTTTTGGAGGAATTTTGTTAATATAATGAATTCATTATATTTTAATCTTTTTAGAAATCTAACGGGTACACATCCCCAAAATTATAAAAAGGTACCCCACCTTAATATTAATTATTCCTTATATCTCCACCAAAATATATAATACTATCTTATACACTCCAATATAAACATTATATATATTCTAATAATCTGAAAATAACATCTCTTGGACCATTAATAGAAGGATCTAGAGGAGTTTTTAAAAAAAAACATGTGATCACCTTAAACAAACACATTATTTTTAATTCTTCTATTAACTCCTCTAAGTATTTTCTATCCATTATAAAATAAAATTATTATATTAAATTTTATTAAATTTTTTTATCATTATAAAATTAACTTTATTTAACCTTTATTACATCAAATGGGAAGTGGAAGTAACATTCATGCGTATGTACGACATACCATCTCTGCATAGTGATACAAGTAAATTTTCTTAAACATATTTCATGTATAGTTATTATGATGGTTTTAAATTTTATTTATTATATTTATGAAATTATTATTCTTATTAAATGATAATATCATATATATACCTTCATACCTTACAGACCATTGGAAAATGATAGTGTCTCATTCATATGCGTAGACTACCACCTCTACGAAGTCATATAAATAGATTTTCATTTCCATTTTTCATGGATGGGAATAAGGATATATTTAATAAAAATATATGATATATAATTTTTAATAATGATTCCTTAAACATTAATTATCATTTTACTTTCATTCATTACCCCAGTCAAAAAATGAAAAATAATGTATGTGTGTACGTACGACCTATCGTATCCATGAATGGTTTGATTTTATTATATATATTTACCTATTGGTAATAATTATATATATTCATTATATGAATATATATAATTTTTATAGATCTATAAACATTGTTAGATAATGAAACCATGTTTAAATTTCAATTTCTAGAAATACAAGACATAAATTCTCTAGGGAAATGAAATAGTTAACATTGAGATACAATAATTTTAATAATGAATTGTTAATAAACGGGTAATGAAATATTATAAAGGGATAATATATGATATTATAAGTATATACATGACTCTATTAAATAAATATATTAAATTTAAATTTATTATATAGGGGGTTATGTCACCTTCATGTAAATCCCTACTCACGGAAAGGGTTTATCAACTCAAATTATCTTCTTTGGGATATATGTAATGTCATGAAGCTAAATTATTTTATGAGGTGTATATACTTCCCTATAAAGTGTAATATGATTATTATCATTATTTTCATTATATTTATGTTTTATTTGATGTCATTAATTCATGTGTTTTATAATTTAAATTTTACAATAGTAGTAAGGGTTCAATGTATAACCTCATTATTTATCAAGATTGATTATGATTATTCTTCTGACGATTAAATCGTATGATATAACACTTAAAAAACTTCAGAATTATATTCTACACCAGATATTTTTTGATAATAAATTTTTTCATTCATCTTCAGTGCCTTAAGTACTCAAGATATGAAAAATATTTTTTAATGAAAATAAACACAATTTCTTTTTTCTATTGACAAACATTCCCTTCAATACCCATGTTTTCTAAAAAAATATTCTAACTATGTCTTTAATTTTATAATATTAATTATTAATATCATTTTTACCCATGATTGTATTTTTTATAAAATGTCTGAAAATAAATATTATTATCATTTTCGGGGGGTGGTACATTTTTACCTATTTAAAAAAAATAAAAAAAATGTTTTATTTAAACATATAAGTCATGTAGAGAATTTTTTACCATCAATACCACTAAATTATTTAAAGAATCATTTAAAAAAATTTAAGATTCCATTAAAATAAAAAAAAATCTCAATATTTGGTAAATTTTTATGTCTTATATAAATAATTTCAAACTGTAAATGATATTTTTCTCAAGAAATGTTTCAATGATCATTGAAATAAATTTGTCATCCGTGATAACATCCTTTGATGTCACGAAATAATTCCTCAGTGTATGGTTTGATCATACCATCCTTATTATTTTCATGGTATTTTTATTATTATTATGATATTCTATTCATGAAACCCATACTTATTCCATGTGTTATGAAATGATTAATTGATGAAATGTTTATGAATCACATTTTCTTCCCACTGGTTATGATGTAAGGATATGTTGAATGTTTTATGATATTATGGAATATATATGTATGGCTTTCATTATTTTATGAGTGGTACTATAATTATGTATTCATCTTATTCAATTCAAAAAGATGGATATATCGTAAGATAAATCATATATGAATTGTAAGTGAACCTAGTTGAGTAAGGGACTATGTCAACTATGATAATCCTGATACTTACCCTTTATGGTCAATGGTATGTATGGTATAGTTTTTCAATGATATGATCATGTTATAATACAATTGTTCTAATTTTATGCTTATGTGATAAATGATATCACACTTTTTACCCTTACTGATCTTATGAGATCATCCTTTATTATTTTTCTATTCCCCATGTTAAATTATTTAAAATTTGATATTTCTAAAAAGGGTTCTTATTATCAAGAACATAATGGGAGAAACTTTTTTAATATGTCTTTTATCTTCCCATGTATCCAATGATAATATAATATATGATTAGAGAAATGATAATGATGTTATATAATCAATATTAATCTAATAATATGTAATCACTATATATGAAAAGTACAGGTCACTATACTAATAGAGATGGGGGAGGAATTAAATTGTATTGTAATGATTTTAAAATTATTTTTTAAATGAAATAAAAATATGACTTATCTAGTTCCCTACCGTACTTTTTATGGAAATTATGAATGGTTTTGTATGAATTCATTAATGAATGTCAGAATATAAATTATTATCATGACATAAAAAAGGAGAATTCCCATTTTATATTTCTTTTATGTTAGATAAACATGTTACAAAAATTGAATTGATAATTTACCTATAGATGTAATAATTCAAGTTATCTCTTATTCATAATAATCATGGAGTATTATTAGTTATGATTCAATGAAAAGATAATTAGAAAATTAGTTTCGTATAAAGAAAAATAATTAATTGATGAAAGACAACATGTGTTTTTTATTCTTGACAATCCACTATTCATATTGAACTATGTAGCATACATTATATAATTTTTATTATAGTGGAATTTGGGTCTTATTAAATAATAATTACATGATGTTGATGAGATGTTGATCATGAGACCATCCATACATTTATACCTTTCTTACAATTTCCCTAAGGATTAACTACTATTGGTTTTGGATTTGTTTCATATTTTTTTATTATTTAGGTGTTATATAGTTCATATTTTTCTTTTAATAAAATAATTATTTCATTTTTTCGTTCGATATTGATATACTAGGGGTTATTATGGGAATAAAATGAAATGATACATTCGTAATGATTAGATATTTAAGGATTTGTGTATAATTTTTCCATTCATCAGGGTGAATTTCATGTGATATATTTATATGTGTTTTTAGTCAATAAATAGTGAGTGGAGAATGTAATGGTATGAAATAAAAGGTTGAAATACTACATGTCTCATTGTCCATTAATGTATTATAAAAATAGATTATATGATTTTTAATTTTGAATAAGATATATTGGGTATACATAATCATATAGATATATATGTTTGATGAATTTTATGCAAGATATCTTTATATCTTTTGAAAAAAATTCTTTAAAATGGACATAATTTGTTCACAATTATATGTAATAGAATTTATATTATTTATCAATACTTAAAAGATCCATGTTGACACACATAAATTTCATTTCGAATTTATTTTCTTTTTTATTTTTGAAAAAACATTGAAAGCTAATCTGAAAGAGTGTTTATGATAGTTACAATTAGTTTTAGGCAGAATTTCATAATGTTTTATATATGTTGTCACTCATAATGAAATGGAATGATATATTTTTTAAATCGGTGTAAGGGGATATCAAAAATATGTTTATGGTAGTGATTAAAAAAAATTACATATGCTGTGATTTATGGTGAAAATGTAAAGATTATTTGAGTCTTTAGGACATTTGGTAGATTGATATAAATCAGTGATAAAGAAAAACCAACTATATGGTGACTTAAATAACATCATAGTGTGGTTCATGATATCATGGTTTTGTTAATGGACATGCATGTGTTATATTAAAACTAATTTTATCAATATATTTGGTCACATTATTCATTTAATTTATATGGGTTGGTTCTTTGATGTATTTCTCCATATAGAGATGCATTGGGATCCTGTTAATGAAGTCCATAAATGTTGTGGATTTTGGATTGGATCTAATAAATTGGATTTATTTCCATACCTATGAAGAGAATCAGAACCAAAATAGTTTTTGTTTAATTAATGGGACCCAATGCTCATTTTATAATCATGTGACAATAATAATGGTGGTTCATTTTAATGTAATTTACCCCTACCTATTTTTATAATTTTGAATGTCATGCAAAGTGGAAACTATATTATATAGTTTAAATTCATGATGTATTTACATCTAGGTGAAAGTTACATAATAATGGGTTGGTGTTGGAGTTATACATGAGTGGAAATTTTAGGATTATCCTAAACAACTATTTAGTTGTGTGTTTTTTATAAAACAAATAGTATAATTTCACTCAAATCATATGAGGAATCTAAGATAAGTATCAAAACTCTAGGAATATGGTGAATCCTATAAGAGTATTTTAGAACAGTGAGTATAAGGAAACCAAGAAAAGGATCGTGACTACAATTATATATTGACAAATAATTTTTTGTTAATTTATTACAAAAAACAAAATAGATTAAGGAATCATAAAAACTACACTTAAATCATTCCTTAAGTTATCAAATACATAAAAATTATACATTAGAATAGTTTTCTTTCTTTGATGAATCACAAAGAAAACATTAGACCTATATCATTTGTGGCTAGGTAACATAGTGATCAAATAAATAAAAGAGACTCTCATATATTGTGCCTCGTAGAAAGAACTACCATGCAGCATCATGGAGAATCCCTCTCATGAATATCCTAATAAAAGATCCCATAAGGCCACATGATTTAATACACTTACAAGGATGTTACATATGATACACATGGAAAAAGAGTTCACTTGTTGTATATTTAGCTCCCTGTCATTGGTTTCCTATAAATACTTTTTTTTTGATGAAGAGGCTATATAAAATGAGAGAGAGAGGTAATGAAATATAGACATGTATAAGGATAAGTAAATATCATCTTTATGTCTATATTTAGAAACATCAAAATCTTTGAAAGTTAATCCGAGATCCAAAAATAACTATGGAGAATTCCAAATCCCATAAGTGATGTCTATGTGTTATATTCCAATAGTTGATGTATTTGTGATATATTACAACCAAATATGTCCTTGTTATATATTTACACAGGGGACATCAATGTTATCAAAAATAGTAAGGCCCATCAATGTGATCCTACCTGCATTATTGTCACATGGTCACATATTATCAAATTCTTTCATAAATGGTAGATATAATCTAATGACATTACATGATAACAACATCATACATATTCCCTTCCCTGGTCCTATAATAATATCTCCACTTTCAACATATTAATGTATTATGTGGTTACCTTTTATGATTTTGTTTCGAAGTTAGTCATTTATTCATGATATTTCGTCACTAAATCTGATACTATTACAGGATGACCTATATCTCATAATATAATCTATTCATTTTAATATAAAATAACATTTTGGTTTCCATTCCTTAACATTAGAACCTTGAAAATTCCAAAATAATAGCTTATACAAAACCATGATACCTAAATGATTAGGGAAAGGTAACAATTGAACATTAATTTCATTATCCTGAGGAACAACAAAGACTCAAATAATGTTCCATGTTGTGAGTAATACATACTCGAGTAAGAACATAGTATTTATTTTACGATTATATATCCTTTATATCCTCCATATCTCCTCCCCTTTAAACAAATATAGGAGGAATAAATCACATAATGGGATTCCAATTATCGTAAGTCCCAAGATCATTTCGAATGAATTTCTTCTTCTCTCCAAGAATGGTCTATTAGAATGGGCCTCTAATTTAGTGTAAGACCAAAATCTCCATACATTAACCAAATAAAATTATTAAGTGAGGCATAATGTGGAATCCCTATATGATGAAGTCCCACTAAATATTCATTTTTCAAAAATTCCTTGGAATTAATTTCTCGATTACATGACATTAAGCTATGTACCCAACATCTTAGTTAGATCACATAGAACTTCATAAAAAACATTATTACCTCACAAAATTAATATTCAGGTTATGGTCCTATTACATGATCTTAAACTATGAACTATAATTTTTATAGACCATGATTCAGGTTAATTAGGATACATAGGATGCCTTATAAGGGTTAAATCCAAGCTTCATCCACTATCCAAATAAATAATAATTGGGTAATATTTCTCATGAATCTATTTATATATTTCCTTTCATGGCCACATTACTAGGATGTTTTAGCATCCCCTTATCATATCATACTCTTGATAAAATTATATTCCATTTCCTAGATATCCATATTTTCTATATGAATTATTTCACCTTAATCGTTCAGACATAATCCGAATGATGTCATCTTCTATTAAGGGAACCAAAATTCTTTTGGGTAGTCACCAAATCCAACTTTATTGGGCCATATTTCCCTACAGGTCAATGATAATTTTCTCCTCATGTATAAGATAAAAACTATATTTATAATTATCTTTCACATAATATATATTATAATAAGATGTTAAAATACTTGTATTTTCCCTTCTAACTATAATATAATACTACCAAGATGAAAAATTAGGTAACACCAATCAATGTGGGTTCAGATTCCGTTCACAATGATATATAATAATATATTTCCGGGTGTCTATCTAGAAACTGACAACACTTTCGACTTCATGGTATAGACATGAATTCTATTGAAACCAAATATATGTATTTAGACCATTTATACATAAATTAATGTTCCAATAATTAGTAAATAAAAAAATATGGAGGACCTCTAAAACATATCAATGCTCACTTAAATGCATGTTAATTACCAAACACTAGAATAACTGTAAAAAATATTATAATAAAACATGGGTTGAAATTATGATGTCACATTATTTCTAGAATATATTCTATGAGTAGGCCTAAATCCAAAAAAATGAGTTATTAGCCAGACCTCAGACACTGTGAAATGAGAATTCCAAATAATTAGTGGTAAGACAACCCACCGACCGAATAAAATTTGAATGTATGTATATATCCTTGTCCCCTCTAAAACATAATTAATTTAGGATTACATTAGAATATTCCAATATAAATAAAAATGGGTAACATGAGATAAGTACTTTAATTTTGATAATTATTGGACAAGAATATATATTTTTACTTGTGATGTGACATTATTGAGTTTTATTTTTTCTGTTTCGTTATATTTTTAGGAACTATATAAAAATGAATTCAATCTATATTTATATAATTTAATCAATGATTTACATATACCTTATCTTCTTCTAAAGATGAGGCCTCATTAAAATGAATTTTGTAACCATCAACAAACCATATTGAGTATCATTTAATGAATGAATTAGTTTAGGAATAATACTTTATGGTACTATGTTAACATTGAAGGTCACATGTGATAAAATCACATATATTATTTCAAAACAACCATACATTAAATGAATACTAATTGTGAATATGACTATAGAAAATATCAATATTATAAACCACATTGTGAGTCTCTCCCTATAGAAAAATAATAAAAACATACCTTGTCTCTTGGAATAAGATATGGATGTTGAAGGTGGACTCATCATGGTTCTAGAGTTTACTATAATGGATATTTTTGTACTATTTAGTTACTTTTTTAGTTAATACTCATCCTTTTTTGGGATAATTATTTGTTTTGGTTTTCTCTTTGGTTGTTTTGGGTAAAATATGGTATTTTTAGAGATTTTCTAGGTTTTTCATGGTTGGAATGCAGTTTTCCAAAATTGTTAACACCCTAGTGAAAACTGTAAAACCAAGGAGAGTGGGGATTTTCATTATTATTACACAGTTTAGAAAACCACGCATCCACCTAGTAGAAACCACGCTCCCCAGTATGGGGGCTCATGGTTAGGGAGTATGATTGGTCTAACTGTGTGTATTTTCCAAGAAAACTATCACTCAGAGTTATTTTATTCTAAATTTTTTGTTTTAAATTCTAAAAACCCCCAATTTAACCCCCACTCAACCATAATCAATATTCTAGGATGAGAATCCTTCCAATAATCAATTTTTTTCTCCCTAAAACCCCTTTCATGGTTGATTGAATCATGGTTTATCTATTTTGGTTTTCCTTAGGTTAGTGAATCTCCTCTCCTAAGTTTTATTCTAGCATCTCATTCTCTACTATATATAAGTTATTATTTCATCATTTTTTGATGTATATAAATCATTTTTGTTGGGATCTTGATTATATGTTTTTTTCTTGATCTCAGATTCCTTCTTTCTTCATTGGTTGAACATGTTGTTTTCGTGGTTTCATGACCTTTGATTAATGGTGGGTGGTTCCAATTGAAATTTTCATTGTAATTAAAACCTTGATTTGATAGATTGATTTTATATAAGTTTAAAATGTGTTATAAAAAAATAATTTGATATGATTTGGAATTTTATTTAGAAATTTAAGGGAATTTGGAACCCCCCCCCCCAAATTCCAATGGAATTTGAATTTGGGATGTAATTTAAAATGATAATAATTGATGAATTTGTTTGAGACTTGATTTTAAAAAATTTCTTAAATAGAAATGATGAATATTTATGATTGGTTTTTTACTGATAAGGAATGAAATGATAAAAAACCCATGATTTGGTTTTGAAATTGAATTGGAATATTGAAATGGAAAAATGAAAATTTGAATGGTAAATGATGATTGATTTGAAATGATTTTTTTACAATTTCATTAATGATTGATTAATATCATGAAAACCTGGGTAGTTAATGGGTTATTTGAAACAATAACAGTAGGATGTTAATTCCATGTAAATTTATTGATGATGAAAACACTATCAAAATCTCGTTTATCAAATCTTATTCCCATTGGGATGTAGATGAGTCATATTCACCATGATACTGAGGGACGTGTGTACACATATTACTGTGATCACTTATATGAGAAGTGTAAAGACCTTGTAACTTGAAAATAACCTAGTATAGGAAAGATGGCCATGGTTCTTGCTGTGATTTTTTTGATTAAATATTCCATTTTTTATAAAACTAATTTTTTAATGTAAAATTATTCATAAAAATTAGTTTATATAAAATGTTTATTTAAGACATGTATGAAATTTTTTCCATTATTTGAAAATAAGAATGTTTTGTATGAAATCAGAAAATTATATATATTTTTATTCCCTATTTTTTTTTTAAATTAAAAAATTCATTTCCTTATTATTATGGAATTTTTTATATAACACTTGGTGAGACACTTCTATGATTTTTAGCTCACACCATACCTTTTCCTTTGTGAGTTTATTTATTTTCTTATTTAATGTCTAAGAAAAGGGAAAGCTCCACTTGGAGGTGGGGGAGGTGTTTAATCCTTTGAATTGTGGGTTGTTGCTATCGTCTTGAGATGTTTGTCTATTTACTGAGTAAATTTATGAAATGTTGTTTTAGTTATTTTAATACCTTCTTGTTTTATGGTTCTTTCTCCTTTTGGAGTTTTCATCATGTTTCTTATAATATTTTAAATTATGCTATTTTGTTGAAAATTATTTCCATATTTTATCTTATGTGATTCTAGTTTAAAGTCTCTAACCCATGGGATTTAGTAACTCTATTTGGACAATGTCAGTGTCAAATAGGGTATCAAGGTACCGGTTTCACTGTGTTGGTTCATGAAAAAATTTCATCATAGGTGATGGTTGATCATCTTTCCTTGATGTCAGTATGTAGGTAAGGATATTTGGTCTAGATTTAGGATGTAGTTATGATATATTTCAATGTCATTACTCATCTTAACGAGACATAAAACACCATGGGTGGTTTGGTAAAGGTGTATTGAGGAATAATTTTATGTAATTATAGTCTTTTCCCTAATTTGGTTTTGGGTAGGATCAAATCCAAATATTTATATCTTATCAAATGGGACATTTTTTTCTATTTCTCATTATTGATTTTATAATATGAGTAATCTTTTGATGTATTAAATTCTAATTGATGATTTTTAAAGAATAATGTATTCAAGAATACATATGAATTGGCCTTAAGAGGAAGCTTCTGGTGAACTACAGGGAGTGGAATCTCTCATGGACCAGAACCTTATTTTGATTATTGTGCATGTTGTCCAAGCTTGAGGACTGGCACATAAACCCCTTCTCATTTAGGCTCCTACTCTCTATCCTTAGAGGGATGTATATCATAATCGTCACTAGGAGTTCCTTTTCAATATGACACAATAATTTTAATACACTAATGATCCAAAATAGGCAATGTATTGTTTGATAAAGATAGATCTTCTAATTTATTTCTTATAAACTCATCATTCAATTAAGGTGCAATGATCCACCTTCCAAATAGTTTTACCTAGAAGAAGATTATGGGAATCAATGGTGATTAAAAATAGGAACGATGTTTTAGGGTGGAATAAAATTATATTTATTTTAATTGGTTAGTTCTATCCAGATTCTATGGTGTTGGCTAAGGCTATGAAGTTTTTCAGAATTGAATAGGCTGACAGGAACGTAACTAAGTATGAAAATCACTTTGTTGAGAATGTTCTATTTTAAACAAAGATTTTATCGAATGAGAAGATGAATACTATATTGTTCAAGATAATTATTTTCACCAATATACTTTCATATGATTCATTGATGAAGATCACATCTAATACTTATGTTCTGGATAGGGCGTTGATGGTTGATCTTGACTTGGATGTTAATCGAGGATTAAATATATTTAATATCTCTCTTAGTGGTAGTTATGTGACTTATTTTTAATAGAAAATAAATGGGTATGAGTCTCAGGGTGTATCTCAATAGTAGGTGTCCTCTAGCCCAACTTTAGTTCCTATAAGTGGCCCGTTGAGTTTCTTCTTGTGTGAGAATCCTAGGAATTCAGAACGTCATTGCACTGAGGTACCCAAGATATGCAGTTCTTGTGGAGTATTAGGAAACCTAAAAAAATCTATTATGTCTTTTTCTCCTCAAATAGTGGAACATTTTCATAAGAACCTAAATGTACTGTTGTGAAATCATATACTTCACAAGTAAAGTGGTTCCTTCTAAAGACATATGTAATGAATCCTCATTGTATAGTGGAAGAGTTTCCAAAGGAAGCTAATATAGGTCTAGTTACTATGATAAGTACCATCACTATATCTACATACTTAGTGACTAATTTATTTTTTATTAGTGAATATAAAATACCGACTCATGTTGTGAACATTTGAAATCTTACAACAATGATTTTTTCTTGTGTAATAGATATTACTATGCCACTAGAAATAAAGACAGAGTAAGGTTTAAATTTTTCTACTTTTTTATTCTCTTTATTAAAGATTAATGTCATGTAGGATTTTATGATTCATGACATGAAACCTCTTATCTATATTCTCATGAATTATTGGATCATTTCTAATAAAGCCCAAATTAATTACTATCTTTAAAGGGTATCCATTACTTCACCTGATGGGGTGAGCTATTCCTTCAGGGGGGATGGTACCTGAGGTCAATTAGATATGGACCTTGTTATCCAAAGTAAGAGAAATATATAATTGTGTTTTCCTTTTATCTGCAGAAGGATGTTTTGTGTGATGATCTCCCTATAGTTTTTTTGTTTCCCATAGTGTTTATTTCTGATTTACTTGGTTTTCCACCAGTAAGAGAGGTAATGTTTTCTATTGATTTTTTCATTGTCAATCAGTAAATATATATTACTTGTTGCAACATAGAATTATTGTAAATTAAAGAGCTTAATACTTAGTTGGATGATATATTAGAGAAAGGCTTTATATGGTAGATTTTGTCACTTTTGGAGGCACCTATTCTCTTTACTAATGAATCTGATGGAATACATCTCCATGTGTTGATTACCAAAAACTAAACTGATTTTTGGTAATTAAAAAAATATGTTTCCATAGATTGGTGATATATTTGACTATTTTAAATAGGATAAGTGGTTCTTGACGATTCATATTCGATCTAGTTTTCACTAGATGAGAATAAAATAATATGAAATTCAAAAAACTACCTTCCAAATAAGGCATGTCCAATATGAGTATCTTTTCATCCCATTTGTTCTAACCAATTCTCTTGTAGTCTATATGAATTTGAAGAATAGTGTCATACATATGTATTTTCATATGTTTATGGTGTTCTTTATAGATTAAATCCTATTTGATTCCTAGTATGAAAAAGATCATATGCATCAAATGATATAAATTTTAGAACTATTTACAAATCACCAACTTTATGAAAAGATATTGAAGAGGTATTTATGGATTTTCAATGTGATGTTATTGGGACACATTGTCACTAAAAATGGTATTTCAGTTGAACCTGATAAGGTGAAAACTTTTATTACATGGGATGATCTATGTAAAAAAATTATATTTCAAGTTTCATAGTATTAATAGGGAATTAAGAACGGTTCGTAATGGATTTATTGAATTATCCTTCTAAAATGACAACCCTCACATAGAAGGGAGAGTAGTTTTTTTTGGATGAGAAATTTAAGATTTATTTTCTTGAGATGAGACATTTTTTTACTTTTATGCCATTGTTGACTCATCCATAGGTTTTGTAGTGTTATGTGGTCTTTTCTAACTCTACAAGTACGGTTTTGGGTTTTGTTCTTATGAAGAGTGATCGCGTATGAGCCTACAGTTCACAATAGCTTAGTTCATTTGAGAAGAACTATCTAAACCATAATCTTGAACTCATATATTTGATGAATGAGATTATGATTTGTCTACATTACCTTTTTATATAATGTTTTTACCTTTTTTTATAACCATAGAATCATGAGTTGTATCTTCTCTAAAAAATATTTCAACATTTGGAAGAGGAATTTGGTGGAGTACTTACAATATTTTAATTTTGGAATTTTTTATACTCTAAAGAAATGTAATGTAATTTTTTATTCATTAAACTAGAAACTTATGACCCAGGTCATCAATTAATCATCAGATGAGTGGAACTTGGTTTCTCTTTTTTCAGAATTTTAATTAGGAGACCGATTAGAAGACTGCAAGGATTTATTTACAAGTGTTCATCTAACCACTATTATTCTATAGATGATTCTTTAGAAACAGAATATTGATGATGAATTCTGTAGAATTAAGAACTCTCTTTGTGGCGGGAACACCGTTGTTGGGTGATAACATTACATAGAGTATATCCTATGTTTCTGAAACTAGTATGTTGTACCATTTCCATTGAGAAAATATGTAATGATGGATATTTATAATTACCCATAGGTTGTGTTACCAGTAACTACAATGATGATCTATTACATTTGGTGATGATTTTGGTGTCTATATATGATATGGGACATTTTTTTTATTTTGACTCTCATAATTACACTTCATAACAGGTCAATTCTGAGCACTATCTACCTTTAAGATTTTCTTTAGCCAATTCTGGTACCAACATTTAAGTGGGTTGATATTTTAATGTAAATTGTGAATGTTTTTCTATGTATATATATGAAAAACAATTATGGGATTTGATCAATGGAAAAACCAATTTAGCTCAATTTCTATGCATTCGTGATATAACCAATGTTATGGACTTTAGAAATATCTTGGTGAAAGAGATTGATAAATTTCATGGAGTTATTTTTCTACAGTCTCTGACAGAGATCCAAAATTTACCTCTTGTTTTTTTGTGATTTATTTAGGAGGAAATGGGATATTATGTATGATTTACTATAAAATACCATGTATAAATTCATTGAAATAGAGAGAGAGAGAGAGAGAGTTATACATATTATAGAGGTTATGATTTGTGCCTAAATTCTTAATTTTGGTGGATATTAGGAAGACCATTTGGGAATATTATATTTCAATTATAATAATACTTACCAATCTCTGATAAGAATAGATCTTTTGAGGCCTTGTTTGTAATGCCTTGTAAATATTCGTTGTGTTGATTGGATATTAGAGAAACATCCTTGGTTAGACATAGTACAGACTAAGGGATGAAAAGAAATATTCCGTTGACTCATCAGATAATGTTAATGGAATAAAACTTATATTAATATTTTACTGATCATCATCATATCCCATTGGAGTTCTTTTTTGGTGACCGTGTGTTATTAAATGTGTCACATGAGTTGGTTCAATGGAGTATAGGGAGGCAAAGTAAGATTTCTCCTCATTTTGAAGGAAATTTTGAGGTTATTTGGAAGGTGGTAAAAGTTTATTAATATTTATAACTTCCACCACATTTTACATAAATACATATTGTGTTCCATCTACCATAGCTTCATAATTATCTTTCTGACCCATATCATGTTTTAGTTGGGAGGATCTTGATGTTGAGACTGATTTATCTGCCCCTAATCATCCATCAAGGATAGTTGATTTTGAGACAAATGTAATTAATGGAAGTAAGATACCTTTTATCCATTTTATATGGAATTATTTTTCTGGTTCTTATGAATCATTTGAGCGAAAGGCACTAGTGATATATTAGTGGAACCATTTCATTGATATGGAATCTTCTTAACATGATTTTTGGGGACGAAACGTTTCTATGGTGGGGAGGTTATCACATCTGATTACTTATTTTAAAAAATCTTCAACCCTTTATTTTATCATTATATGGCTGATGTTTCTCTTAGTTTTTTTGGGTGAAATATTGAAAAATTTGGAATTTTTCCGGGTTGTGCACTGTTGGTGCACAATTTTTCCAAACCGTTCCACCCCAATGAAAGTCACGTAAACATGGATAGTGTGGGTTGACATGTTTAGTGAATGTGTTGAAAGAAAGTTCACCCACCTAGTATAAACCATGAAACCCAATTTAGGGGAACATAGTTTTGATTCATAGTTTGTCAAACCTTGTTTCCCTTCCCAATAAATTTCTCCCGTGAACTTTTTTTATTCAGATTTATTTAAATTCTGGTGCCCCCCGGTTTCACCCCCAATCAACCCCGACTAAATAATAATAGTTTTTTAGGGATTAGAAGGCACCCTTGATGCAATTTTTTCTCCTCTAAGAACTTTTCTAGGTAAATCTAATTGTAGTAGAACTCATTAAGTTTCCATTGGGTAAGTGAGTCATCTCTTGTGAATTTCATTTCTATCCCTTGTTGTATCATCCTTAGGGATTTTTAGATAACATTTTTAGGGATATAAATTTTATTTAATGAAATCATGGTTCAAGGTTTAATTTATTGATCTTTAACACCATCATTATAATTTGTATATTCTTGTTATAGGTGTTGTTTCATGATCTTTGGTTAAAGGTAGGTCGGTCCACTAGATATTTTCCATGTAATTGAAACCTTTATTTTATTAATAGATTAAAAATATATTTCAATTATTTATAAAAACCCAATTTTAAATTATTTCGAATATAAATATTTACTGACTTGGATTTTGGGAAACAACTACTCCAAAAATTGCAATATAGCTAGAATTTGGGGAATATTTTTTAAATAATGGAAATGATGAATTTCATTGAGATTTGATTTTATAAAATGAATTAAATTTAAATGATGAAAACCAGTGATTTGTTTTTTATTTAGAAGGAATTAAATGGTTAGAAGATTAAGTTTTTGTTTTGAAACTGAATAGGTATATTAAAATCAAAAATTGGGAAATTGAATTATAGATAACGATTGATTTGAAATGTAATTATTCTGCATTTTTTCTATCAATTGATTAATCAGATGTGTGTCTGGGTTGTTAGTGGGTTATTTGGTACAAGAATACTAGTATATTGAATATTTGGAAATGGATTGATGATGAAAGCTCTAACAAAAACCATATGCAATATCTTACCACATATAAGATGTTGAAGATTCATCTTCACAATGGTACTAAGGGTTATATGTACCATATTATCTTAAATTACTAATATGGGAAGTTTCAGTATCTAACAACTTGAAATTGTGTCCCTTCTATGAAGATGACCATGGTTATTATTGTGATTTTTTTATTATATATTATAAGGATTATAGAATTGATTTATTCATTCCAAATGATTTATAAAAATGATTTCATTTAAGAAGTTTTATTAATAAAATTTTTAAGCATGTTTTCTTTTAAATATTAAAATGATATATTATTTCATTCGTTATTTTTTTAAGAAATTCAGAGGTTGGGCCCCATTTATTGAAATAAATTCAAATGATGTGGCTGATAAGAGAATAGAAATACAAGGAAAACCCCAATGAAAAAAACTAATTTTTAATCTTTTTTAATATTTGTGCACATAGAATCCTTTCTTTATTGTTAATTTCATCCCAGGGGGCCCTTCCACAACCACACCCTCGACCTCTTGATCTCCCCATAAATGAATGGATAGATTGAATCCTTTCATAAAGAATCTCAAAATCCATGCATTCAGAATCAGAGTTATTTTCTTGTTATTCCTTGCATTATTCAGAGGAGACATCTCTTGTCACTGGGGTCATCTTCCCCTCAACCTCTATTGCTTCAGCTGGATCCAAAGTTCCACCATCCATAATATGATCCTAGAAATAAGTAGTGATATCTACAATTGATTTCTCTACCACCACTAGAGTGAAAACAATGGAATTTTTCTTCATGTATGAGACAAGATAAAATCCCCCATTATCCAAAATATAATTTAAAGAAGCATGAAAAATATAAGAAATGAATGGAGAGTCATATTCCAAAGTTTTCTTACCCTTTAGGTCACTTGAAGGAGTGACCCTTTTCTGTTAAAGATGCACTTCATCTCCAGACACTTGTTCATAAATAATAGAACAAGATTTTGGTTGTTGTGATACAACATATTTTTCATTTCTATAAGTATCGTCATTATGAGCATTCGCCTACTAGAAAAATATTTCAGCCCCAGACTTCATATAATTCTCAGAATATTGGTGATGATCACCTTTACCATTAACTATTAGTGTGGATGACTCCCTAGGAACAACACCATACACCTCATTACTCTAGTCGATAGTGTTAGTAGAAATGTCCATTCCATCATCACTGTTACAAAAGTCTTTTCTATCCTTGTGTGGATTCGACTGAGTAGCATCAGCTTTCTGAACAGGGGAAATTTTTCCCTTCTTCAGAAAGTTTCTCACATTATGTCCACGCAAAGCAGAGAAGATTCAAACTATGGAGCATCTATAGGTAGATGATTCATGACTAATAAAATTTCCTTACTTTAAGAATTTAGACATTTTTTCATAAGTGATCTTAAGCTCGATGATATCATCATCTGTTTCAATAATTAACATGACAAGAAGAGTCAATACAAGTTTAACCTCAACCAAGAACCTATTAAAATTCCCAAAATGAGCCATTTATGTTTCCTTGTCAATTTTTATTAGGATTCTAATAGACACATAAATATCATAAAATATTTTTGGATTCTAGAGTATCCAATTCAACCCATATAATATTACGCAATTTCTATTAGTGTTGTGACCAACCTCAAATGAATTGAATTTCATATCTCATTATCACAAGTGAATAATCCTCAGTTTGAGTGCAATGTAACCAAAACCCCATGCTTGGACTTTCAATTAATCTATGGGGAAGAGAATATGAAAATATCCTTGTCCTAGAGAGATGCACATCAATGATGAAAAGGAATAAATCACTTAAATTCTCTCCTTCAGTTCCTCAATTTTCAAAGGCTCTGAGCACTTAGGAAGAAATAATCATGCAATGATTGAAAACTCACCCATTTTTTATGATTTAAAACTTGGGTGGGATCACCTTTGATATGAGAAATTCTCTTATTTTATATAATTGAATAATTGGGAACTAATTTAAAGTATGAAAATGAATGACTAATTGAGGTTCCCTCATCAGCAACACCATGACTTTCCTAGATTCAGATCCCTAATGCATGATCATGAGTGACCCTCACAACAGCCCCAAAATTCATCTATGGTGCAACCTAAAGCTGAAATATCTAAGATTTCATCACCTTGATACTCGCACTGCTTTCCCTAAACACCCAATCATCAAATCTGGGCAATGCATCCATAGAACACAGAGAATCACTCCTTATGGATGAAGAATGTTCGGATGAAGAATCTTTATCTACCCCCAGAGTCACCTGCGGTGAAAACACCTCTTAATGAGTCCAATAATCATTTTTAGTATTACCCATGTAACTATTTTCGGTCACCATGTCATCGGGTCTAGGAATACTTACCTTAGAACTCAGAGAAATGTGCATTCTAACTGAAGAATGCTCATGAGAAACAACATGCTCAATTGCCGGTACATCCAGCACATGCATCTCCACCCAATACCCATCTAAAGATCGTGACACCTACTTATGGTCGAGGAAGAAAAAATCCATAATGGATCTAGGAGATAAAATTTATATCTCTAAGATGAAGTCAGGACAGTTTAGAGGTTATTTGGGAAGGGTTTGGCCAAGACAAATGGCTTTGAAGGTGTTAATTAGGGAAAATGTGAAGTTCCCTTTTTTAAGTGGGGTTAGGGTCAGCTTAGGAAAACCTGAAAATATTATTTTATAAAAAAATAATTTTCGTGTTACACCATTAGAGAAGGTAACATGAACTCTCATCCCTACCCCTATACTAGATCATTATTTCATTCCTTGTTTTATTAAAATATAAAGAATTGTTAGAATTGGTAAAATAAATTTATTTTTGAAAAAATTCTAATGCCCTACTCAGATTTATATATAACACCTACCATTTTCATCGGACATTTTAATATTTCCTTATTCTAGGTCTTAGAAAAGGGAATTTTCTACTTAGAGGTTTTGGATGTTGTTGATCTATTAGATCATGGGTTGTTTCTGTCATCATGGGATGTTTGTCTATTTTATAAGTAATTTAAAGGTTTAATTTTTTTACCTAGTTGGTTTCTATTATTTTCCCCATTTGGAGTATTGACCATGATAACCTGTAATATTTTATCTTCATCTATTTTCTAAGAAATTCATTCCCACTATTATCTTTTATGATTCTAGGTTCTAATCTCAAACCTATGGGGATCATGAATTTTCTCTGAAAAATGTCAGTGTCAGCTCAGGTATTAGGGTATTAGTGTATATGGGATGGTTCTTAAAAAATTGGTATCAAAGGTTCAATTTTATCATTTTTCCTTGAAGTCATTATGTAGTTATTGATATATTTTTAGGACATAAGAGGTAGTTATGATAAAGTGTCTGGCCATATCTCTTTGTAGCGACCCTTAATTCACCATGGATGGTTTGATAAAGAAGTATTGAGGAATAATTTTACCTAATTCTAGTCATTTACATTATTTTTGAATTAGATAGGTTAAATTCAAATAGTAATATCTTATCTGTTGGGATTTTTTTCATTACCCTTGTTTGAGTTGTTGATCTAAGTAATCTTCTGATGCCTTAAAAGTCATTTGATAATTTTGTGTAGGATAATTACTCAAATATGATGTATGGATAAGACCAAGGAGGAATCTTATCATGACCCATATTTAAAGGATCCTCCCATGGAATAGAACCTTGATGAGATTATTGTGTATATAGTCCAAACAATGGGACATGCACCAAAATCTATTCCCATTTAATCTGTAGTTATTGAACCTCATAGGGATTATTCTTGGAATAATTCACAGGAGTTCCTTTACGAATATCCACCTTATTTTGATGGATATAATGATCCTCAAGATGATGAATATTGGTTGGTAAATATAGATCATATATTGTATTTCTTGGGAACACCTGATCCCATAAAGGTGAAATGTTCCACATTCAAGCTAGAGGGACCTATGAGGAGATGATGGAACTAAATAGAAATGGTGATGAATATTGATGGTTCAGAGTAGAAGTAATTTGGAGTACTTTTCAATTATCAAATTTATCTAGAGTCTATGGTGATGGATAAGGATATGAATTTTTTCCAACTGGAATAGGATGACAAGACTGTGATAGAGTATATAAATCTCAATTACAATCTTGTGTAGTTTTCACCTAAGATTGTATCGAATAAGAATATAAAGACTCAATAGTTCAAGATGGGTATTCATACCAATATTCAAAATCAGTTTTTCTTGATGAAGCTAACTTGCTGAATTTATGTACTAGATGTGGAATTGATGGTTGAGTGTGACAATCACAGTAAGTCAAGGATGATGAGTGTACCTTTTTCTTCTAGTGGAATATCTAATATTATATTTAAAGGGAGTAGAAAACCTAATAAATCTCATGGTGGATTTCAAAAGTAGGCTCCTTTGGAACTCTTGTAGTTCTTGGAATATTCCCTTTGAATTTCTTACACTCTGTAAATCCTATGTATTATAAATATTTTTTCATTGAGTCATCTTTGATATATAGATCATAAAGACACTCAAGATACTTGAATAAGTCATGTGTTCTGTTTTATGTCTCATACAGTAGAGCGACATCATTAGAACATAAATGTACTTCATAGAAATAAAATGCTTCATGAATAAATGGCTTTCATCAATATAAATCTAGAATGAATATTCTTTATATAGTGGAAGAGTCTTCAAATAAACCTGATACATATCTAGTGACTAAGATAGGTACCATCATTACAGCATCATCTTTAGTGACATTGTTATTTGATACAGGTTCATCCCACTCATTTATATAAACTCATATTTTAATCATAATAAAAATTCTGATGGAGATTTTTTCATATGTGATGGATATTTTTTTGCCTCTCAAAATGAAGAGGGATAAGGGGATTTGTTGTCTTGTTTGCATCTTCTCATTTTTAGAGATCAGAATTACCATGGATTTTATAGTTCTCGAAAACAAATCTCTTGTTTCATTCGTAGGATGGATTTTATCATTTATAATAATCTATAAATTGAATTTTATTAATGAAGGGCCTCATTTACTACACCATTGGATATGCTATATATTTTAGGTATAATGGGATGTGAGGTCTAGTAGAGCCAGAAATTCTTATCTATTGTTGTAGAAAGTAATATCTATGTTTTATTTCAATATATACTAGGAAGATTTGATAAATTGTATCCATCTAGATCTCATCATATTCTTAGAAGTGTTTCTTTATGATATATATGTTTTTTTCACTAGTAAGAGAGGTGGAGTTTTATAATGATTTAGCACTTGCTAATCATCTGGTTTCTATTACTTCTTACTCCATGGAACTAGCTTAAATGAAAGTGTTTAAGAGTCTATTTGATAATCTATTAGGGAAAGTATTTATGAAACTATTTGTGTCCAAATGGGTGAAACATTTTCCCTTTTATAAAAAATATTATGACATAGTTTGACTATGTGTTTATTACCAAAAACTCAACCATGTAAAAGTAATGAAAAAATATCCTTTTCCGGGGATTGATGATGTATTGGACTATTTTAAAGTGTTCAAATTTCTCTTGGATATTTATATTCAATATATTTATCAACAGTTGAGAATAAAATAAGTTTTTCATTCAGAAAAATACCTCCCGGAGTAGGAATATCCATTATACAAATCTTATCATGCCATTTGGTTTGACCAACGCTCCTATAGTAATTATATCTTTTATGAACATAATATTTCAAGAGTATATTTATGTATTCATGTTGGTATTTTGTGGAAGAAATCATGTTTACCTTTAAGTACCCGGAGGATTATATGCATCATAAAAAAGTATTTATGGAACGATTGGGAAGCCACTAAATTTATGAAATACTATCAAAATGTGATTTCTGGATTTGGGATGTGAATTTCAGGGAACAAATTGTCTATGAACATGGTGTTTTAGTTGATCCTGATAAGTTGAAGAAATTTATTACATGGGATAAAATCTGTAATGTTTTTTTTGTTTCAATATTCATAAGTTTAGGGGGTATTTTCACCAAGTCATATTGGATTTCTCAAAGTTTCTTTCTCTAATGACCACACTCACAAAGAAGGGAGTGAATTTTTATTCAGATTAGATACTTCATAGTTCATTATTTGAGATAAAAAAATTTAAGATCCCCACAAGTGTTGACTCTTCCAGAAGCACAATATGGCTATGTAGTCTTTTTTATGGCATCAGGTTTAGGTTTGGGTTGTGTTCTTGTGCAGTTTGATTGCATAATGGGATATGGTTTATGATAATTTGGTCGACATGAGAAGTACTTTATAACCCATTATCATGAACTCATATTTTTTATTCATTATCTTAAGAGTTGGAAACATCAACTTTTTGGATAATGGTTTACCAACCTTTTTTATAACAAAATATTGAGTTATATCTTATCTTTAAAATAATTAATACTTTAGTAGAGGCATCATATAGAGAACATAAATAATTGGATTTCGACATTAACTATACCATCAGGAAATGAAATTTCATCACTAATTCGTTGATCAGGAAACTTACGACCCAAGACATGAAAGAATAATCAGAAGATCTGATGATGATGTATTTTTTCACACAGTAGTATTTAGGATTCTGACATAAAGATTACAAGGTTTTCTTAGAATGTGCTCGGCTGACCTCCACTCGTATATAGATGTTTATTTACTAATATCATCGCAATGATGAATTCTATTTCATTAAGAACCTTCTTTAAAGTTGGGAGACCATTGTTGATTGGGAATTATCCATATAGGGTATCAAATGATTATAGAGCCAGTATATTGTACCCTTTCCAATGAGAAAATAAGTGATGGGGGATTTTCATAATTCTCAGTGTTATGTGATCCCATGAACCACAAAGATGTTCATTGACATGCATTATTGACTCTGGTGGATAAGTATGATATGGGATATTTCTAATATTTTCTCTCATTAATAAACATTCTAAAAGGTCAAGGATGAGTTCCAGAGACCTTCAAGTTCTCATCAGAAACATTCAGTGATATCCTGGAAGTGGGTTGAAATATTTATGGAAATTTTGGTGGGTTTAATGACTAATATTAGAAAGAATAATCGGATATGGGTTTTGAAAGAAAATATGACCAAATAAGCTTACATTACACCCATTCATTATACATATAATGTTGTGAAGTTGGGGGAAATCAATATGAATGAGATTGTTTTTGGATTCATGGAGTTACATACGGTATAGACTCTAATAGAGATCTAAATTTTACCTCTCAATTTTAGATAGGTATTTCTGAGGTAATGGTATCTCATGTTTGTTTGATTGTTACATACAATTTTTAAATAGATTTATAGATAAATAGAGCTATATAGATTCTTGAGGTTAGGCTCCATGACTACATACTTAATTTTGGGGGATTTTGGGATGAACATTTGGGACTGGTAGAGTTCACATATAAAAATAGTTTCTAGTTTATGAGAAATAATATATTTTGAAGGCCTTATATTGGAGTCCATGAAAATATTGGTTGTGTTGGTCGAAGATTAGAGGAACATTCCTTGTTGGAGAAAATTTGTTCCAATATATGACAAAGAAGATTCAGTTTATTTTTTGGATAATATTGATGGCACAGATATGATAAAAATACTATGATGATCATCATCATAGACAATTTGAGTTATTTTTGGGTGATTGGGTGTTCTTTAATGTGTCACCTCAGTTGGGTCATCGATGAAAATGGAGTCAAGGGAATCATTATATTAATGCTTTGCAACCATTTCAAGTTTTTAAGAAGGAAGGGGAAGGGGATTTATGTTTATCACTTCCACCATAGTTTATATTGATATATAATGTGTTCCATGTATCACATCTTCAAAAGTATCCTTCTGACCCATATTATGTCTTGCGTTTGGAGGATCTTGATATTTATCCTGATTTATCTATTACTAGTTTTCTAGTTTGGATAGTTTATTTTTATAAAAACACACTTCATGAGAGGATTATAACTTTGGTATGTGTGTATATGGAATCATGTTTCGGATTATAATGATACTTGGGAGAAGGAGGAACTTGTGATAAAGTAGTGGGATCATCTATTTGATATGGAAACATCATGACTTGCTTTATAGGAAAATAATTTTCTATATTGGGGATGTTGTAACATCCCATTACTTGTTTTACTCTATGATACTTTTTTTATAATACTATGGTTTTGGTTTATCTCGGTTTGTTTCTGGGGAAATTTTTAAAATTTTAGATGTTTTATGGGATGTACATGGTTGGAGAATTTTTTTACCAAACTATGCCCCACCCCTCCCAATGAAACCCATGAGACCCTAGATATTGATGGTTTACACGGTTTCCACATTGTTTGAAAAACTATGTTCACACCTAGCACAAATTGTGCACCCATGTGTAGGGGTTCTTGGTTTTTTAAACTATGTAGACCATCCTAGAAAACCGTTTTATTGGTTTTTCTATTCATAAATTATATTTTTAATTCATGTACACCCCATTTTATCCCCTAGTCAACCGCCAGTAAAATATACCCAAATTCAAAATACTTAAGAGGCACTATATATGCAATTTTGGATACATCAAACACTTTTCTTTTTGGACCATATCATGGTTGATATTTTTCTATTTCCAATGAGTAATTTAATCTTTAATCATGAGTTTTATACATGTATCTCATTATATCCTACTTATATAAAATTATATCATCACGTTTTAATGGATCAACACATTTTTAAAGGGTCATTGATTCTTCGTTTGATTTCTTGACCTTTGATGCCTCACTTCAATGTTTTTTGATCCCATTGCTTGTGTATTTGGTGACCTTTTATTAATGGTAGGTGGTTCCAATTGATATTTTCCACGTAATAGACCCCTGAATATTCATGATTAATTTGTAATATCTTTTAATTTATGTATGAAAACGAATTTTAATATGATTTTTAATTAGAATTTGAAATTTAGTGGATTTTTTAAAACACTCATAATTCCAATGGAGTTTGGATTTGGGGTGTACTATTAAAATAATGGAATTGTCGAATTAATTTGAGATTTTATTATAGAAAATGTATTAAATTGAAATGATGAAAAACTATGATTGGTTTTATATTGAAAATTCATGAATGAATGAAAATCCATGTTTTGGTTTTAAAATTTAATTGGCATATTGAAATGTAAAATTTAACAATTGAATTGTAAATTATCATTGAATTAAAATGATAGTTTTGAACGTTATCAATTTATTGATAGATAAAATGAGAGTCGAGATAGTTATTGGGTTATTTTAGAAAAATATGCTAGGATATTGATTCCATGGTAATGGATTAACGATTTAAACTCTAATAAAAACCTATTTCAATAGATGTTATCCCAAATAGGCTGTTTATGAGTCCTATTTTCTTGATCCTGAGGCACATTTGTACACACATTTGTTGTGATCAATGATATGAGAAGTTTGAGGATCCCATAACTATAAACTAAGATACTGTATGGAATATGACCAAGGTGTGTGTTATTTTTTTATTATATATTCCATTGTTTATAAAAATATTTTTTTTATGCAAAATTATTTATATAAATTCTTTTATAAAATTTTTTAGTTAATCCATGATTGAATGGTTTTCCATCTATTGAAAAGAATCATTTTTTTGTAAATATTAAAATGTTATTCCATGCCCCATTTTATTTAAATATAATGATATATTTTTTATTATTTTGGAATATATTATGTAATAATTGGTGAGACCCTAATTGGATTTATATATCACACCATACCATTACATTTGGGCATTTATATCTTTCCATGTGTCGGGTCTGAGGAATGTGATAACACCACTTGATGGAGGTGGATGTTCTTGTTCCTTTAGACGATTTTTTCTTACTATAATAATGGAATTCATATCCATTTGATTATTAATTTTATGTTTTACTATTTTGGGTTTTTTATATATGATTGGTTTCTGGTACTTTCTTCCTCCGGAGTGTGAAGCAGGCTCACTTGTAATACTTTATCTTCCTTTATTTTGTGGAAAAAATCCTCCCCATTTTACCTTGTACAATGGTTGGTGCTAGTCACCAACCCGTGGGTATCAAGAAAATACTTTGAGCAATGTCATTGTTATCTCTAGTATTAGGCTACTAGGATATTTAGGTAAGATCTTAGGTTTTTCATATGAGGTGTAGATCCTTTGAATTTCACTTTAATGACATTTTTTGGCCTTGTGTGAGTTCTTAATGGGGTTAAAGATGTTTCAAGAGTTGTCCAGTGTTTTTTCAAATCTTGGAGGGTTGATTTTTGGGAATATATGTGGGGCCTCATGGTTATTAGAAACTATACATGCCAGACCGCATAGTAAAGAGTAACCAAGAATAGTGGTCTAGGGGTCTTTCCAGAGCTTCATGATTTGAAGAAACTATACACCCAGTGTTACATGCTTGTGTGAGCCACCAAACATTCTTATCATAAAGAAAAAACACATTTAGATAATAGTTTTTCTAACCATGATCCTTTACTATGTGAGGGGAGTTTTGGACCGTTTCATGTGGCAAAGTTTGTGTACGATTTTCCAAATTGCATGCACGATCGTGCGGGTTCCCTGTTAAGACACTAAGGGCTGAACGGTTGGCACATATTTTTTCCGAACATGTTGAAAACACATGAGATATTGAACATAAAATGGGAATTAAATTTTATACCATATCACTATAGCTTAATAACCCCTCCAATTATTTTAATTTCTCCAGTGGATCCTCTTCCTATTAAGATTATTACTCAAGCCTAACAAATGTTTTTTCTCCAAATTAATCATATGATGTCTGATTCAAAAACCATTTGTATCATTGGATAGCCACAGTTTGTAATTTCATCCATAGGCTAGTTTCTTTATTCTATTTCATATCGACATTGATATTTTTATCTGTGCAAATATTCCCTATTTCTATTTTCATCGTTTTTTCTTCTCATATCATCAAATCTAGATTGTTTTAGAGGATGAAATCTGATGAGTCTCTACCATAGGTATACAGTATATGGTATATACCGTTCCTTTATTTTTTGGTGTTTTGTGTACCATATTTTTGTCATTCCACATGCTGAACCCTCCGGAATTATACTTAAAATTAATTTAACATAGTGAATAATATTTTGGTAACTGGTTCGGTTTCCCATATAGTGAAATTTTATGGTTGGAGGTTGTTATCCTCAACCCAGACCACCCGTGCGGTGTGTTATTGTATCTTTCCAATGTTATACCACTAATCATGTCTGTGTTTTCTCACCATTTTAGTGGCAACCTTATTGAATTAACTATGAATTAAATGATTGAATATAATATGTTTTATGACTCATTTGTCATGTAATTATATATTATTAAATAGTGAAATGTATAATTTATTGGTTAAATGGGATTATATTGAAAATGTGAAATGAGTTGGACGAAGAAAAGGATTATGAATTGATAGTGATATGATGAATTTATTATGGCAGTGGATTCCTTGGACATTCCTACTCCGGGGATCCCGATTCTATATAATGGCATAGAAATTTCTACACCATGAATCTAGTTCACTTTGGATGCCCTAGAAATTTCCACCCTCAGGATTCTACTTCATTGGACTACCTTGGACATGCTCTGTCTATATGCTCTTTGGGCTCCAACCAATACTTTATTGAGTTTTTTATTGAGATCCTCCATGGAATCGATGAGTATTTTATGGTCATTTTTTACCTAGGATTAAACCTTTCATGATTGAAACTACATTACATAACCCAAAACAACATGGATGTTTTATCTAGATTTATAGTTATCTTGTGATTATGGTGACTTCATTATAGTTGACCCTTTTTAGGGGTGCTTGATTAAAATTGATGTATTGGACAATATCACTTCTATTTTACCTTTCTTATTTTAGGTATATTTATTGAACATTTCATTTTCTTATATAAATATATCTGACATGTTAGGGACACTTCTGATAGTGTCTTGGTGAGTGTTATCTCACACCCGATTCAGGCCATCGTTGGTTACCTGGACTAACTTCATTGATGTAATTAGAGACCAGGTAAACCACCCGCATTATGATGTTTGATTTGAACGTTGCTGAGAAGTAGGGGTGTACAGGACCGATCAATGCTTTTATGTCTGCTGAAGATAGTTTCTTTTTGGTTATTTTGGTTTGATTGATAAATTTACTACATGGGACGCCTTTTAAAATTTATTTTCTACCATTTTCTATAGATACATGACATGTTCATTATTTTATATATGACACTACTTCATGTTTTTCTATTTAGTTTAGTATTTTGGATTTCATTGTTTAACTTCTCAGTTTTTCTTATGATTATTAAATAGATTAATATTGTTATTATTATAACTCAGCATGATTATTAAATCTTCCTCCTTTTAAATTAAATATCTTCATTGGATTATGTTACACACAATACCCATCTAAAACGAACAATGAAATATTATTATTGATATAACATAGCTATTAAATTAGATGGAATGAATAATATTAACATCATTATTAAATTTTTATATTTTTACATTCATCTAAAAGATTTTTTATGAATAAGATAAGAATGAATCGAATTTTACTCCTAAAAAGATGGCATTTTTATAAAAGAATTATTTTTTCATTTTAATGGCACTCTAGTTTTAAAACTAAATTTTTCCACTTGAATAAATTCTACTAAACCAAATAAATTTCTATTTTAAAATATTAATATAAAAATAAGATTCGGGTAACATTTTTATACTTTTCATAAAATTTTTATTTTCTAGTGAATAGTGAAACGAACTGATTTTTATAAAACTATAAATTTTGCTATTATAAAAGTTTATTTATGATGTGGTATAAGTATATTTTTTTCCATAAAGACGCATTTTCAAGAAAAATATTTTTAGTTGCCTTCTATAAATTTAATTTTATATAAAATAATGAATCTTTTGTGTTTCTAATTATGAAAATTGGATTCCATATTTAGGATCATAATGTCCAATTTTAGTAAATAGGTTTCATTATTTGAACTAGAAAAGTAACATTGGTAAATAGTTATTACTATGTAAAAGGGTAAATCAATTAATTTTGGTTAAAAATAAAATTATAAGGACTA
Source organism: Viscum album (assembly GCA_963277665.1). Lineage (NCBI taxonomy): Eukaryota > Viridiplantae > Streptophyta > Magnoliopsida > Santalales > Viscaceae > Viscum > Viscum album. The sequence continues at coordinate 1,016,433,271 of OY728138.1, read as the reverse complement.
TGAAATTACCCTAAAACGTTCCAAAATATTAGTGGATGATTTAAATTCTACCCTTAACATTAAAGGTTCTTATTTGAGTTATTTAATTGATATTTTTCCTTGAAAATTACTTCTATATTATTTAATTTTTTGAAAATATCAAAATGTCACTTCCTTTTTCTTAAAATTCTCTTATGTGTCAACATGGGGATAAATGTTGGTTGTGAATGAATCTATATATTCTTTTTGAAAATAATAAACATATTTACATGATAATTTCTATTTATTTTTTATTACCATTTGGAAGAGGTTATGGTATTTATAATATTATATTTAAAGAAATGACAATGATTCCACATTCATATTTTAATAAATATATCATTTTTAATAAAGTTTTATTTAAAAGATAACAAAGATTATATATATCATTTATAAATCTAAATATTTTATCGAAATCATGGCATATTATTCATAAATGTTTTAGTAGAAACAATTACCTTAAATAATTATACAATTATAATTTTCAAATTATTTTATTAGTGAAACAATCAAAATAATTATATAAAAAATATAAAAATAAATTTTGAATTACGGATGGTTCTTCATTTTATGTATTATTATGAAGTATTATGGTTTTATTAATTTTTTAGGTTCAAATTTATCTTACTTTCTTATTTTAATTAAATCCAATGTAATTAATAGTGTCAAAATTGACAATAATGATATTTTATGAGAATAGTATTTTATTAAATTATTTAAAAATAATAAAAAACTAAAAATAAAAGTTTATTATTTTTTCGTCTAAAATGTAATAAATTATTCATTTATTATCCAATTTATATTTCATAAGTAAACAATTACCACCTTTTAATATTAAATGAATTATTACAATAACTAAAATTAAAATAGGTTCGCTATGGTCAATCAAAATGATAAGGCTGAAAATTAAACTGAAACATGTATAATTTTATTTTATGATGAGATAAAAACCTTATCTCATCTTATCTTTATATACATCCCCATTTTATGGTACATATATTGAAAATAAATTTTTTTATAATTTAATATTTTGAGAATTTTATAGGTTCCCTCGCCTCAATTATAAAAGGGAACTTCTTCATCTATTTCATTTCACCACCTGGAACCATATAAATACTCCTTTCTATGAAAAATTATATTCTACAACTCGATATAAAAATTCTTCAGGTCCTGGTATTCCAAGAAGACCAACCCCAGTGTGCATAAGAAGATATCTAAAGGATGTCCTCCTTAGAAAAAGTAATCATATTTACCGACCCTTTAAAGTTTTTTTCTACTACTTCCTCTTAATGTGTGGTTTCTAAGATATATTAATACATATAGTATAATATTTATAATTTTATTTAATTATTATTATGGTGTAACTCAATTCCGCCTTTTATCCATCCTATAATTAAAAGAAAGCACTACGTGTGCGTACGTACATCTTACTGTCTGCACATCATTGTGTAATTTTTCCTCAATCACAAATATAATAGGATGGGTATAATATTGATAATAATAATATATATAATAATAATTACATGATTTCTATTCTATAAAATTTATCCTACTATCCAATTCCTTAACCTTTCATCCTTAAAGAAATGATATCATCGCTCATGTGTACGTACGACCTACCATATCCACGACATGATGCAACTTATATTGTATATTCACTATCCAAGAATAATTATATATATATATATAATAAATATGATATATATAACTTTAATATAATTATGGATATCATAGAATTATGTCCTATTCAAGGGAATAGGGACTTACATGATAAAACATGCATAGAAAAATGAGGCAGTAACACCCAAAATAGGGGTATTGAAAAATATATTATTAATGGGTGATAAAATGATATAAGACAATTTTATATTATATAATAAATATTAATATGGAGCTATTATAAATTAATAACATTTTTTAAATTATTATACCTGAGATTATAGCACCTTCAACTAATGGTAAGCGTAAATTATGGGACTTCATCTCAATTTTAACTTTACTGAGACTTACGTGGTATTTTTAACCAAAAAAATATTTATATGGTGTATCTATTATCCCTTTGAGAACCTTTTTCATTTTAAATTATATTTATATTAAATATCAACATTATATATATCATGGATATGTGTATTTTTAAACCCTATAATTTTTACATACAGTGTTCACATTGAAAGTTATTTGATTCACTATATAAATATTTATACATCTATATCCTCTAAAAAATTCAGATATTTTGATAAGTAATATATTTCATGAATTAAATATATGTATGAAGAATTATTTGGACTTAGAGTTATAAGAGTTTCCCAACATTATATTTCCCCATGATGCATTGATATGTCTCATGACACAAAAGAGTTAGCCAAATTAAACAAGTTTCTACCTGTCATTTTATACCATCTTGTGAAAGTCTTGTTAGAAGTGGAATCATATTCCATATATGTGAAATAAAATAATTAATAATTTCTTTCATTCGATATTTATTTATTACTATCTATGATACTTTCACTATATAAAAAATATATGGATGCATTTTATTCTCTAGTTATTGATTAAATGGATTCTGTGTATAGTTTTTTACAATTCCATATCAATTATGCCTTATTAAATATATTTTACTTATTATTGATTCATGTTTCCACTATATGAAACCATTTCTAAACATTTGAGCTCACCCATTTATTTTATTTTCCTACCCCAAGTTATGAATATGAAATATTTGAATAACTGTCATGGAAGAAGTTCATTTTCCATTGTTCTGATCTATATTTTATTAACAAAGTTGTAAGGTAACCATGAATATATCTAGTTATTCAAGACTACTAAATTGATTGATCCTTATTAATGTGATAAATTGTATCTGTTACATTATAAAAAAATAACCATCGACTCTAGGCTACTAGGGTCTGGGTCTTTATAGTTGGTATCTGATCAAGTTTAATAAAAATAGTGGGAACTATAATTTAGACAAACATAGATAACATAATAATAATAATAAATTATTTTAGTGTAATTTTGTATCAATATTCATGATAATTGTGAGCTAACATAGTTTGTTCTATTATTTAGTGATGCTGCCAAATGGAAGGGAAGGAGTCAATACCCAATGGCAATTTAGGGATTTCCCCATAAAGAAATCTAACACAATTAATTTTGGAGTTGAGTAGAACATTACCAAATTATGACAACTTACTTTTTTTTATGATGAAAAACCTTGCGTGAATGGAGAAACAAGATGCCCCACGACATGATATTACTATAATGGATAGTGGGATGAATAATCTATTGGATTTAAGATATGGATCAAGTCCCTTGAAACTATATTTCAAGGATTGGTAGGTGAAGAAATTGAAAAGGAAGTTATGGTTGTATACTTCATCAAGGTTAATGATGATAAATTGTTTTTTATCTAGAATACTAAAGAAGAAGATTAAATAGAAGACTCATAATAGATAACATTTCATGAAAATTTATCATAAAAATATTTCCCTCATAAGAAACGAACTAAAATGAAGAGAAAATATCCTACCAAAATGAACAGGGAAGAATAGATTATTGGAGAGTCTGAGGATACCTTGATTAAACAAGGTGTACTGCATATTATATATGTGATTCGGAAAAAAAAGTATTTTTCATTTTTTAATGGTATTAACCCATGTATTCAAAAGGAACTATTTTCTAAAAATATTTCATCATATGATAAAATAGTATTATGTCGTAACAAAACTGGGAAGGAATTTTATAGATCCCATATTTTCATGGGAAATCATGAGAAGAATATGTATTTCAATAACTATGAAAAGGTAAAGCAACGTAGAAGAATAGGGGAAAATAGAAATTATCATTATATGAAATTTTTTGAAAGAATTATCTAACGGAATAAATGAAAGGAATGAGAGTGTTTCTAAAGTGTAGATAATAGGTTCATAGAGATAATGAATTCAAGGGGAAGAAACGAATCAATGATGTTAAATTATTAAACTAAAAATAAATAGTGAATCATTTCAATAAATTTCACAAGTGTTAAGTGATTCTACCATATAATAGGCTATGGAGAGATGAAAAAGATTATGAAATCATTATATCTTAAGTTGAATTACCAAATTATGTGGTGGGAGGTATGTTAATCCTATATTTAAATTTATCCAATTCATTATTTTATTTTGGATCATCACAATCTTTTCTATCTACCCATTTTCCCAAAAAATATAAACATTTCACTTTGTATTTAATAAGGTATTTTTCAGTCAAAACTACTTAGGGAAGTCTAATTACAATAAAGACGTGTCTAGAAGTCACCATTATGTCATCTAAATAAGATTAATTTTATAAACATTTCATCTTACCAAAGTTTTACTTTGATATAATCTTTGGTATGAACTATATTTCAAAATATGATGTCAAAATTTATTTCAACAAGGAGGAAATTAGGATTTTTTAAGGAAGTTGTCGAATTAGTAATCTTTAAAGAATAAACATAATCATCTAACACTTTTCTTGATCCCCTAATAGATCAATAGAATTAAATTCTTAATTAGGAATAGAAGAAAAAATATACGGATAAAGACGGAAACCTTAAAATTGAATATGTACCTATTGTATAGGAATGCATTGGTGGATATCTTAAAGAATTATCTAGACACCCCCCAAATCATGAATTTGAGTTTCCCATTGATTTAATCCCTAATTTACAGCCAATATCAACGAATATTCATAGAATGTTCATAGTGTAATTATTAGAGAAAAAGAAACAACTAGAGGATTTGAGTAATAAGAGATTTATTTTCCCTATTGTTTCTTCTTGGGAATCCCTATTGACTTTTTTAAAAAGAAAGATGGATCCCAACAGCTATGCTTTTATTATAAGTTATTAAATTATATTGAAATAAATAACAAGTATCATCTTCCCCACATTGATGATTTATTTGATCAACTTCACAGGGATCAATATGTTTTAATGATTTCCCTTTATTCTGGGTATCATCAATTGTGCGTACTGAAGGAATATTTTCCAAAGGCGACTTTTTCAAAGTGGTATGGAAATTATGAGTTTAGAGTAATTCTATTTGTATTGACTAATGCACCCTATATTTTTATCTATCTAATTAGTAAAGTATTCTAGGAATATATTAATGATATTGTTTTGTATTAATTATTGATATTTTGGTGTATTATAAAATCTATGGGGCTTATGGTAATCACTTGTTGGTCATTATCAAATATCTCAGAAGGAAATAGGTATATATTAAATTTATAATGTCTCAATATGGATTTAGGAAAATGAATTTCTTGGACATATTTTGTCTAAGGATAGAATATCCATTGATCCTGTAAAAGAAATTCAATAAAATAATAGACTATGTCAATGGACATAATCGAGGTATGTAGTTTCATTAGTTTAGTAGATTAATATCAGTGTTTGATTACAAAAATTTCCTAATTGGATAACCTATTATTGAAGCTCATAGTTAATGAGGTTAAGTTCAACTGGAAAAAATATTGAGAAGACTTTTTTTGAAGAATTTAAGTGAACATTAGTCAATGCTCAAATTTTGACTCTACTATCAGGAACAGATGGGTTTGTGATATAAAGTGTTGCACCAAAAAAATGGATAGGATGTTTCCTTATAAAAAATGATAAAATTGTTACATATGAATCAAAATAGTTTAATGTTTATGAAGAGAATTATACAAATCGTGTTCTTGAGTTAGCATCTGTAATATTTTCTCTAAAGATATTCAGAAACTATCTATATGGTTATAGATGTTGCATATATGTGGATCATAATAGTTTAAAATAAATTTCTACAAATTAAGATCTCATCATGAGTCAATGAAGGTGGCTACAGTTACTCAAATATCATGATTTACCAATACACTACCACATAAGAAATGAAAATAAGGAAAAATATGCACTAAGAAGGAAAGATCAGGGACTTATGACCCAAATAAGGATTGAGAGAGATTATATGTTCATGGATTTTAATAGAATGAATATTCGTATTATTATTCAATGGGACACACCATGATTTTTAAAATTATTTTGAATCCTTAATTATTATAAAAGATCAAATTCTTTCAATTTGATGATGAAGATTTTCATAAAAAAATTAAAGAGGTGAATGATGGAAAATTAGAAGGATTTGTTTGTGATGATAGTACATTGAAATTTTAAAAGAGATTATTTTTTCCACTAAGCTAAAAAATGTAACTATTTGTTGATTCTCATTACTCATATTCCCCTATACATAGTGGTAGTACCAAGAGGTTTAGATATCATAATGAACATTTTTGGGTTGATAATATAAAGTAGGAAATTACTCACTATGTGTGATGATTCCTTATTTTTCAACATTTAAGGGGATGAGAAAAATAACCCAAGAGGATTCATGCAACCTTTACCTACTCTAATGTGTAAGTGGGATGGAATTACTATATACTTCATCCATGGATTTCCAATGATGCTCATAAAGAATTATACAATATATAATATTGTTGATCACCTTATCAAATTAGAACATTTTCATGACATAAGTGCATATTTACCTCTTGAGTTCATTTAAATACTCCATATTAATCAATTTTAAATAATTAATTGTTCACCTTTATCAATTGTGTCTGATCTAGATCCCCATTTTAAATCAAAAATTTTGAAGACTCATCAGAAGGTTCCAAATACTGAGCTTCATTTGAGCACCACCTACGATCCTAAAATCGAATAACTACATTAAAGAACTATAAAAACATTATAATATATGTTGATATCATTATCATGTGCTGTTAAATGTATACAATATTTGTAAAGACCCGTAAAATTCAAGGAAATTTTTTTTCTTAATTTTCTTTGGAATTTTACAAGAACGCAGTTTCAGACGGCACCTGATTCCGAGGCCCGGTGTGCCCGGAATCATTTTCCGAAGTTTTGGCTCGGGTACGTTCAGTGAACGGACGAGCGGGTTTTTCTAACTTTTGAACCGGTGCCCGGAATCGAATTCTGAGGGCACCGATGAAATCGCAGCGCCGGTATTTGCTTAGAAACGCCTCTTCCGGAGTTGCGTTTGCTCAGACGTGGTTTTTAAATTTTACGGCTTAAGTCAGAAATAAAATAAAGTTTGTGCGACAACTTTATTTTATTTCACTTAAGCTGCTTGGAAGCCACTTGAAGTCACTTAAAGACGGCTTGAACTGAGTTGAACTGGATAGGATGCTATCCAGAAATATCCTACCCCTTGGTAGGATATTTGTGCGGTGGGACCCGCACGAGCCCCGCCGTTTCTTTCGCTAAGTAACGCACCCGCGAAAACCCGTCAAAGTAACTGAAAAGTCAACCGACGCGTTTTCTTTAATTCTTAACAGACCATTTAATTGGGCGGTTTATTTCGTGAATTAAATGGACTGTTTCTTCGGGAATTAAATGGGTCGTTTCTTTCGTTGAATTAATTCAACGAATTGATGGATCGTTTCTTAACCGGTTTCGTGTTGGCATGTTTATAAAATAAGACCAACATAAAAATCCTTGGAAAGGATTTGAGAGAATCTTCGTTCCTCCACCCTCTCCGCGAAGAACGCGAAGAACGCGAAGAACGCGAAGAACGCGAAGAACGCGAAGAACGCGAAGAACGCCGGCGACCGGAATTCGACGACGCACACCAAGATCTGCGACGTCGACGAGATCTACCCGCGACGTTCTTCGGCGACGCCTCTTCTTCCGCGGCCGACCCTCGTTCGGCAACAAAGGTGAGAATCAGATCTTTTCTTCTCCCTTTTTAATTTCAATAACAACGGATTTAATTAATTAAATCCGTTTGTTCTTGATCCGGAGATTGGCGACGCGACGCCGGATACCGCGACGACGCGACGAACCCCTTCATCCGCGACGAGCAATCCCGCGACGATCCCTCGTTCGGCAACGACAGCTGCGAAGTAAGGGATGTTGGAATTCTTTTAAAAATCCCGTGTTTATTCTTTTGAAATATAGAAACCGATCACGAAACAATTTTAATTTATTTAAAATTGTTGATTGGTTTCTTTCCTGTTTCTCCCGTTGATTATGACTAACGCGGAGGGTGCGGGTCTAACGAACAAGACCCGGCAACCCTCCGTCGATCTTCCTTTGTGTGCGGATTTGGCGAGCGACGGCAAAAGCGCGACGCAAGGGCCATATGTTGATTCCGCAGTGGAGGACGCATCCCGGGAGGAACAACGGCGCAGACGGGAGGCAAATCGGGCCACCGGAGCATCTCCGGCGGCCCGCGGAAGGAGGCGGCGGCGCGGGTCGCCGGCGCGGCGGCGCCGGCGACCGGGGGCGGCGGCGCCCGGCGCGCCGCCGGAGGAGTCCGCCGCGGCCGAGCCGCGGCGGCGGCGAGCCGCCGGACCGCGTCCGCGGTCCGGCCTTCCAGCACGCGGCCCGCGCGGGCCGCGTTTTCTCCAAAGCCGCGGGTTTGACCCGCGGCGGCAGCGCTTCGGCCGCTCGGCCGAAGCCGAGCCGGTCCGGTCGGCCGGGCCGCGCCCAGGCCGGACCGGACCCGGCCGAGCCGGTTCGGGCCGGGTCGGGCCGACCCGGTTCGGGCCGACCCGGTTCGGCCGACCCCAGGGGGGGGTTCGGGCCGGGTCGCCCCGGGCCCAGTACCCCCGTTTCGGGCCCTCTACGGTCTTTCGCCCATATCTTGGGCCTGGGACGAAAATGCCAATAACTCACAGACCGGGCGTCCGATTGACGCGCCGTCTGTTTCGTTGACTTCCTCTTGATGAGACGGAACTTTTGACATACTCCGCCCGAGTTTTGGATACAGTCGGAGTATGGCCGGGTTGGATTGTACCCGAAATCCAACCGGGCCCCTGGAACGGGGAAGCTGATATCTTTCAGACAGGACGTCCGCTTGACGAGCCGTCAGCGGCGTTGGTGGTTACGTTGAGTAACGGTCCCTTTGAGTATACCCTATGGGAGTTCGGGGTGCAGTTGAGATACGGCCGGGATTGGTTTCGCTCACGAAACCAACCGGGCCCCTGGGACGAAAAGGCTAATAACTCACAGACCGGGCGTCCGATCGACGCGCCGTCTGTTGCGTTGAGACCCCTGTGTCGAGACGGACCTTTGAGACACTTCTTCGCGGGACCTTGTGATACTTGGAGTATCGACCAGTAGCTCGTGGAGCGGACCCGTGGTACTTGACAGTGGTGGTGCGCTTGGATGCAGCAGCAGACCCTTGACGGTGGAGCGCTTGGTTGTAGCGGCGGACCCGCGTTACTCTACGGAGTGTGTGCGCTTGGATGCAGCAGCAGACCCTTGACGGTGGAGCGCTTGGTTGTAGCGGCGGACCCGCGTTACTCTACGGAGTGTGTGCGCTTGGTTGTAGCGACAGACCCGCGACGGTGGAGACGTGCGTGCAGAGTACGGAGACCGTGTAGCCGGCTGAGACCTGACGACTGCTTGACCGACTCGACTTGGAGTGAGTCGACTAGCCCAGTGGACGGAGCGCCCGGTACTTGGCGGCAGACCCACGGCGGACGGAGCGCCTGGTAGTTGGCAGCAGACCCGCGGTACTCGACGGGAGGAGTACCTCAGCAGGCTATCTGGGTAGCGCCCGGTATTTGGCGACAGACCCTCAGCGGACGGAGCGCCCGGTAGTTGGCCGCAAACCCGCAGTACTCGACAGGAGGAGTACCTCAGCAGTCATAGGTTAGCGAGCAGTACCTCGGAGTCGTGATAGGACTACTACACACTTCAGAGACGGGGCTCTTCAGCAGTTACGGTTTCGATAATGAAAATCCTGGTTTGAGCTGAGACTTTTGACCTTTGTGTTTCCTCATGATTGAGATGGGTCGCTTGATAACTTAGGTATATGTATGGGCATATACCTGGGTGATGGTTATCCGTTGATTTCATGACTTTTGTGTATCCTTGAGATTGGATGGGTTACTTGATGACTTAGGTATATGTATGGGCGTATACCTAAGTAGAGTCTGATGTTACTTCGTGATTGCTGCCTTTACTTTGTGGATATCCATGTTGGATTTAGTGAGACCTTAAGGGTCTCGGGGTCCCTACTGAGTAGCTTATACTCACCCCTGCACGGGCTATGCCCGCACTTCGTTGTGTTGGTTGCAGACGACGGACAGCACAGATCGCAGTTGAGACTTGCGGAGCAGGTCGGTACCCGGAGGTGGACCACTGGGCGGACGTACCCGGAGTAGACGACAGGACCTGTGGAGTAGAGGAGCTATCTGTACCTACCCTTCAGGTAGGATCCGTGGTGGACGATCCAGGAGCTGAGCCATCTGTACCTACCCTTCAGGTAGGAATCGAGGCGGACGACCCAGGAGCCGCTTCGTTCTTCCAGCTGCTGTTTTTCCCTTTTCGAGTTGTACTTTACAGTTGGGCTTGTATTTCCGGCCCCCTTTACTTTTCTGCACTTGTAGTTACTTTCCGCTTGCTGACTCTGTGGTGGTTGTTACTTATAAAGGCAATGCCTTCCCTGTTATCGGGATTTACGCCTTTGGTGCTAGTCGCCAGCCCCTGGCCTATGGAAGGCGGGCTTGGGGTAGTCACGGCACGGGCCCCGAGGACGGGTCGTGACAAATTGGTATCAGAGGAGTTCGGTTCTACCGCAGAACTTATAACTCTGATCTTTCTTCTGTGAAGCGATAGTGTTAAGAGTACCGAGTGTGGTTTTCAGTTCAGGGAGTCCAGTGTTGGTGCGGGCGGCCGACGTATCCATACACCAGGACCCTGACAACTGATTTCCGACTTTGTGCACGAAAACACTGATTGCGTGTGTGTTTTCAAAGGTTTCCCCCCTTAAAACAGCTCAAACCAGGTCAGCTCACCAGGTATAATCGTTTGATCGTGTTACGTTGTTCCTTTCAGGATGTCTTTTCTCGGACGACCAGCTAGAGCCCGGAGGGATGTGCGTGCTGACAGTTTGTCGAGCGATGAGGCTTCGGTACAGGGCCCTCTTGTAGTTGAGGCACCAGCGGTACTACCATACGTTGGGCCGCCGATGCCACCAGCCCCAGCAGTAGGCGATGCCCGCTACTTGCGCGCACTGCATGAGTTCCAGCGCCAGAGGCCACCCAGGTTCCGGGGAGAGACGGACCCGCAGGCGGCTGAGGTTTGGCTGGAGGCTGTGGTGAGAGTCTTCAGGCTAGTGGGGACGCCGGCAGACTTCATGGTGATCTTTGCTACCAGCCTCCTTCAGGCAGCAGCAGGTAGGTGGTGGAGCCACTTGTTTCAGTTTTGCGATGAGATGAACTTCGCATGGGAAGACTTTGAGACCTTCTTCAGGGTGGAGTTTGTGCCAGTAGCTCTACACCCCGAGCGTGATCAGGAGCTGCTGCCTTTGCCACGTGTTTCTCGATCAGAAGCCGAGTCATCTGTGGGCAGTAGACAGATGATGCAGAGGCCCAGAAAGACCAGACCAGCAGTTAGACGGTCTCGGGTTTTGCGACCGGTGGTGCAGGGCACCCGGAGTGGGAACAGAGCTAGCCGTGCAAGGAGCAGGTTGTGTTACTCATGTCGCGGAAAGGGTCATCTGGCACGTGACTGTCCGACTCCCGATCCGCAGGCTTTGGGGGAGCCACCGAGATAGAGGCAACGACAAATGCTTGAGCAACAGTAGAACTCTTGGAGCAGGTGGACAGGAGCAGAACTAGTGGATACGTCTCTTGTACTTCTAATTCCTTGTTGATGTTGCTTTTGTGTAGCGTCTTGTATTATGAGCTGCAATAATAAAAGACGCATCCTTTGTGATGTTTTCATTCCTGTCCTCTTTTGTGATGTTACTAAGAGGTTCCAGTTGACTGTTGACTTGACCCTCACTTGTGAGACATCTACTGGAGGAGACCAGTTACCACACACTGATGCCGACAGTGTGACTCAACCCTTGGAGGCGAGAGTAACGGTTGGATCTCTTAGTAGTAGCGTCGAGGCCTTACGACGTCATCCTTAGTATGGATTAGTATCATCCATGTTAGGATTGACTGTTTTAGGCAAAGAATGTGGTTCATCCAGGGGATGAGACCAGGTTTCTCTTTCGGCAAAGAAGAAATCTCGCAGCTCTTGTGGAACCAGAGATGGTCCGGGCCACGTCAGAGGAGGTCCATATCATCCAGAAGCGGATGAGGACAACACAGAGCCGGCAGAAGTCATACGCTGACAGGAGGCGGAGGCCACTAGAGTTCGAGGATGGTGACCACGTCTTCTTGCGGGTCACACCTCGACGTGGTATTCGGAGATTTGGCCGAGGCGGCAAGTTGTCTCCCCGCTTCATCGGGCCTTTCCAGGTCCTCAGCAGGGTTGGCGAGGTGGCTTATCGCCTGGCTCTGCCACCTCAGATGCACCGGGTGCACGACGTCTTCCACGTATCCCAGCTGAGGAGATACGTGCTCGACCCCCTTCGCATATCATCGACCATGAGGAGCTAGACGGTGGCGATGAGTGTCTTATACGGAGGTTCCTGTGGAGATCGAGGATCGACGGGAACGGATCCTAGGAGGATGGTCGATTCCTCTTGTGCACTTTCTTTGACAGCGCGGGAACCTCCAGGTGAGCACATGGGAGCGGAAGGCTCAGATGCGTGCTCAGTACCGCTTTGTTTCCCTAAGTTTGTGGTGAAGCTTTACGGGGACGTAAAGCCCTGTGGTGGGAGTGATGTAAAGACCCGTAAAATTCAAGGAAATTTTTTTTCTTAATTTTCTTTGGAATTTTACAAGAACGCAGTTTCAGACGGCACCTGATTCCGAGGCCCGGTGTGCCCGGAATCATTTTCCGAAGTTTTGGCTCGGGTACGTTCAGTGAACGGACGAGCGGGTTTTTCTAACTTTTGAACCGGTGCCCGGAATCGAATTCTGAGGGCACCGATGAAATCGCAGCGCCGGTATTTGCTTAGAAACGCCTCTTCCGGAGTTGCGTTTGCTCAGACGTGGTTTTTAAATTTTACGGCTTAAGTCAGAAATAAAATAAAGTTTGTGCGACAACTTTATTTTATTTCACTTAAGCTGCTTGGAAGCCACTTGAAGTCACTTAAAGACGGCTTGAACTGAGTTGAACTGGATAGGATGCTATCCAGAAATATCCTACCCCTTGGTAGGATATTTGTGCGGTGGGACCCGCACGAGCCCCGCCGTTTCTTTCGCTAAGTAACGCACCCGCGAAAACCCGTCAAAGTAACTGAAAAGTCAACCGACGCGTTTTCTTTAATTCTTAACAGACCATTTAATTGGGCGGTTTATTTCGTGAATTAAATGGACTGTTTCTTCGGGAATTAAATGGGTCGTTTCTTTCGTTGAATTAATTCAACGAATTGATGGATCGTTTCTTAACCGGTTTCGTGTTGGCATGTTTATAAAATAAGACCAACATAAAAATCCTTGGAAAGGATTTGAGAGAATCTTCGTTCCTCCACCCTCTCCGCGAAGAACGCGAAGAACGCGAAGAACGCGAAGAACGCGAAGAACGCGAAGAACGCGAAGAACGCCGGCGACCGGAATTCGACGACGCACACCAAGATCTGCGACGTCGACGAGATCTACCCGCGACGTTCTTCGGCGACGCCTCTTCTTCCGCGGCCGACCCTCGTTCGGCAACAAAGGTGAGAATCAGATCTTTTCTTCTCCCTTTTTAATTTCAATAACAACGGATTTAATTAATTAAATCCGTTTGTTCTTGATCCGGAGATTGGCGACGCGACGCCGGATACCGCGACGACGCGACGAACCCCTTCATCCGCGACGAGCAATCCCGCGACGATCCCTCGTTCGGCAACGACAGCTGCGAAGTAAGGGATGTTGGAATTCTTTTAAAAATCCCGTGTTTATTCTTTTGAAATATAGAAACCGATCACGAAACAATTTTAATTTATTTAAAATTGTTGATTGGTTTCTTTCCTGTTTCTCCCGTTGATTATGACTAACGCGGAGGGTGCGGGTCTAACGAACAAGACCCGGCAACCCTCCGTCGATCTTCCTTTGTGTGCGGATTTGGCGAGCGACGGCAAAAGCGCGACGCAAGGGCCATATGTTGATTCCGCAGTGGAGGACGCATCCCGGGAGGAACAACGGCGCAGACGGGAGGCAAATCGGGCCACCGGAGCATCTCCGGCGGCCCGCGGAAGGAGGCGGCGGCGCGGGTCGCCGGCGCGGCGGCGCCGGCGACCGGGGGCGGCGGCGCCCGGCGCGCCGCCGGAGGAGTCCGCCGCGGCCGAGCCGCGGCGGCGGCGAGCCGCCGGACCGCGTCCGCGGTCCGGCCTTCCAGCACGCGGCCCGCGCGGGCCGCGTTTTCTCCAAAGCCGCGGGTTTGACCCGCGGCGGCAGCGCTTCGGCCGCTCGGCCGAAGCCGAGCCGGTCCGGTCGGCCGGGCCGCGCCCAGGCCGGACCGGACCCGGCCGAGCCGGTTCGGGCCGGGTCGGGCCGACCCGGTTCGGGCCGACCCGGTTCGGCCGACCCCAGGGGGGGGTTCGGGCCGGGTCGCCCCGGGCCCAGTACCCCCGTTTCGGGCCCTCTACGGTCTTTCGCCCATATCTTGGGCCTGGGACGAAAATGCCAATAACTCACAGACCGGGCGTCCGATTGACGCGCCGTCTGTTTCGTTGACTTCCTCTTGATGAGACGGAACTTTTGACATACTCCGCCCGAGTTTTGGATACAGTCGGAGTATGGCCGGGTTGGATTGTACCCGAAATCCAACCGGGCCCCTGGAACGGGGAAGCTGATATCTTTCAGACAGGACGTCCGCTTGACGAGCCGTCAGCGGCGTTGGTGGTTACGTTGAGTAACGGTCCCTTTGAGTATACCCTATGGGAGTTCGGGGTGCAGTTGAGATACGGCCGGGATTGGTTTCGCTCACGAAACCAACCGGGCCCCTGGGACGAAAAGGCTAATAACTCACAGACCGGGCGTCCGATCGACGCGCCGTCTGTTGCGTTGAGACCCCTGTGTCGAGACGGACCTTTGAGACACTTCTTCGCGGGACCTTGTGATACTTGGAGTATCGACCAGTAGCTCGTGGAGCGGACCCGTGGTACTTGACAGTGGTGGTGCGCTTGGATGCAGCAGCAGACCCTTGACGGTGGAGCGCTTGGTTGTAGCGGCGGACCCGCGTTACTCTACGGAGTGTGTGCGCTTGGATGCAGCAGCAGACCCTTGACGGTGGAGCGCTTGGTTGTAGCGGCGGACCCGCGTTACTCTACGGAGTGTGTGCGCTTGGTTGTAGCGACAGACCCGCGACGGTGGAGACGTGCGTGCAGAGTACGGAGACCGTGTAGCCGGCTGAGACCTGACGACTGCTTGACCGACTCGACTTGGAGTGAGTCGACTAGCCCAGTGGACGGAGCGCCCGGTACTTGGCGGCAGACCCACGGCGGACGGAGCGCCTGGTAGTTGGCAGCAGACCCGCGGTACTCGACGGGAGGAGTACCTCAGCAGGCTATCTGGGTAGCGCCCGGTATTTGGCGACAGACCCTCAGCGGACGGAGCGCCCGGTAGTTGGCCGCAAACCCGCAGTACTCGACAGGAGGAGTACCTCAGCAGTCATAGGTTAGCGAGCAGTACCTCGGAGTCGTGATAGGACTACTACACACTTCAGAGACGGGGCTCTTCAGCAGTTACGGTTTCGATAATGAAAATCCTGGTTTGAGCTGAGACTTTTGACCTTTGTGTTTCCTCATGATTGAGATGGGTCGCTTGATAACTTAGGTATATGTATGGGCATATACCTGGGTGATGGTTATCCGTTGATTTCATGACTTTTGTGTATCCTTGAGATTGGATGGGTTACTTGATGACTTAGGTATATGTATGGGCGTATACCTAAGTAGAGTCTGATGTTACTTCGTGATTGCTGCCTTTACTTTGTGGATATCCATGTTGGATTTAGTGAGACCTTAAGGGTCTCGGGGTCCCTACTGAGTAGCTTATACTCACCCCTGCACGGGCTATGCCCGCACTTCGTTGTGTTGGTTGCAGACGACGGACAGCACAGATCGCAGTTGAGACTTGCGGAGCAGGTCGGTACCCGGAGGTGGACCACTGGGCGGACGTACCCGGAGTAGACGACAGGACCTGTGGAGTAGAGGAGCTATCTGTACCTACCCTTCAGGTAGGATCCGTGGTGGACGATCCAGGAGCTGAGCCATCTGTACCTACCCTTCAGGTAGGAATCGAGGCGGACGACCCAGGAGCCGCTTCGTTCTTCCAGCTGCTGTTTTTCCCTTTTCGAGTTGTACTTTACAGTTGGGCTTGTATTTCCGGCCCCCTTTACTTTTCTGCACTTGTAGTTACTTTCCGCTTGCTGACTCTGTGGTGGTTGTTACTTATAAAGGCAATGCCTTCCCTGTTATCGGGATTTACGCCTTTGGTGCTAGTCGCCAGCCCCTGGCCTATGGAAGGCGGGCTTGGGGTAGTCACGGCACGGGCCCCGAGGACGGGTCGTGACAATATTATTATATACTTTTGGTAGTGATCTCATACAATAATATTTTCCCATAAAGTATTCAAATGGAATTGCATAAAGTATTATAATACAAGAGATTTCATACACCAACTTGTTGGGATAAAGTTTTTCAATTGAAACTTATAGGCCCCAAAAATATTTATGATGCATAAAAATAGTTACAGCTTATTTAGCATCATATTAAAGAAGCTTCAAGTACCCAAAAGAGTCATGCTAAAAACTAGAGAAAGGATTTAGAATTTCAAGTTTGAAGTCTTTTATTTCAAAAATTATCTATATAGAAGGGTGTCATATGGTTAGGTGAAAAAGATAAATTAAGAAATAAGTACATTGTACCAGTAAATGATTTATAAATAATTGGATGTGTAGCTTACTAATAACTAATTATACCATATCATTCAAAATCTCGTGATTTGTTCCACATATTACTATTAAGGAAGTACTTTACAGACCCAAGGCTTCTACTCATCTATGAAAAAATAGAATTGGAACCTCATTTGTCTTACTTCTTAGAGAATATCAAGATTAGTGAAACTAGACAGAACGTTTTGAGGAATCATACAACTTGTTGGTAAAAGTTATTTGTAGAAACCAAAAAATGGAAGAAGCGGCACAGGAACCTAAAGATTAGATAAATAAGAAACAAAATAATATATTTAGAAGTTAATATTCATGAATATTACAATAATGAACCATTTTGGGTTGGGTTAATAATATAACACCTCATGTTTTTGAGTTATTCCTCTTTTTAAATTCAATATTTTCTTGTATATTACGTTACACACAATACCCCGCTTAAACAGACTATAAAATATTATAATTATTATAACATAGTTATAAAATTCATATTAATGAGTATTATTAATCACATTATCAATAATTTTTTATTTTTAAATTCATCTAAAAGATTTTATAGGAAAATATAAGAATGAATCCTATTTTATACATAAAAAATTGTTTTCATCTAAAGGCAGTTTTAACACATGTTAAAGGTGTATTTGTTTTACATGTAAATTTTGACACTCAAATAAATATATATATTAAAAAATAATTTTTAAAATCATAACAAAAAAAATTTATTAGGAAGGATTATTTTTTTTTTCTTGAAAATATTTATTTTCTAGTGAATAGTGAAAAATATCAAATTTTATAAAACTATCAAATTCATTATATTAAATGACTATTTAAGATTTTAATTTTATATCATTGTAACATAAATAATAATTAGTTCAAAATAATCATATTTTTTTCATTTTAATCATCATTATACCTTATTTTGTTCTAAGTATAATTTTGGGCTTAAAGATGCATTTTCAAGAAAAAAAATTAGTTTTGTTTTATTGGTTTAATTTAAAATAAAATTAAGATAACTTTATTTTTTGAAATATGAAAAATTAATTCCATATTTTTTATAAGAATTTACAAATTTATTAAATAGTTTTTTATTATTTTTGGTAAATTTGAATAGTATCTTTAACAAATTTTTATTACAATGGCAATGGGTAAATCATGTAATTTTGGTTTTAAATAAAATGATAAAGATTATAAAATTGACCTAAAACATCTTAAAGTATTATTGGAATAATTATATTCAACCCTTAACACCTAAGGTTCTAATTTATGTTATTTAATGGATACGTGTTCATGTTAGTTACATTGATATTATCTAAGTTAATGAAAATCAAAAAATATTTCCTTCCAGGTCTTAAACATCAATTATTTGCCCTCAAGGGGGAAATGTTAGGTTATAAATGAATATAATTTTAAATTTAAAACTTAACAGAGTTATTTTCATGATATAAATTATTTTATGATTTTTGGGGACTAATTTTAAGAGGTTATGATATTTATATTATTTTATTTAAACAAAAGACAAAGTTGTAACATTCATATTTTAATAAATATATTATATAAAATATTGTGTTATTAAAAAGATATAATTTACTATATATACTTATTTATGAAATATAAAATATGTATATACTTAATGTAAGTTTATTTTGAATTTTTAGGGTGGAAAACGTTACCTTAAAAAATTATACAACGATGATGGAATAATTATTTTATTAATTAAACAATGAAATAAATGATATTGAAAATTTTAAAATAAATATAATTTTCATTAATTAATGTGATCCAATAATTTAAAGGATGATTATTACATATTAATGTTGTATTAGATATTTTTGTTCAAAGTTCCCTTGTTGTTTCATTTTTTTGAATTCAAACTAATAAATGTTGTAAAATTGATCATAATGATATATTATCATAATAATTTTTTTAAAATTATTTAAAATTCATAAAATAAATTATAAATAAAATTTAATTTTTTTTGGTCTTAAATTTCATAAATTATTCATTTATGGTTCAATTAACATTTTATAAGTTAAAAATTAAAATCATTTAATTTTAAATTAATTGTTTCCAAAATTAAAATTAAAATTTATTAACTATTTTCAATCAAAATGATATGGTTCAAAATAAAACCAAAACTTGTATAATATTTTTGATGATGAATTGAAAACATATCTAATCTCATATTCTAATCAATTTCAATTTTTTAGTTTTTCCAAAGTAAATGAATTTACTATAATTTAATATTTTGAGAATTTCCAAAGGTGCCCCTCACCTCAATTATAAAAGAGATCTTCGTCCTTTATTTCATATCACCACCTTGAGACTCATAGCTCAACCTTCCTATAAAAAAATCTCTTCTACCAATTTTTATCCAAATTATATAGGTCTTGGTTTTCCAAAATATCCAACCCAATTGTCCTTAAGAAGAGATCTAAAATATGTACACTGAATAAGAGGTAATCTTTTTTACCGACTCTTTCATGTTTATTTCTTCTTATACTTCCAATTAAAGTTATTTTTAAATATAATATAATAACTCTAATATAATATATAATCTGATATATTGTAATTATTATGTGAAAATAATTTTTAATATTTTATCCATCCTATAAAGAAATGAAAGCACCATGTGTGCGTAGATATGACTTACCATATCCACACCATGGTGTAATTTATTTTTCATCACCACTTTTAATGGTGGGGTAAAATGATAGAAATAATACTCTTATGGTATAATTATTACATTATATTGATTATTAAAAAATTAATATACTTTCACGACCCTTCCCTGAGAGGCCCGTGATGTGACTACCCCAAGCCCAACTCCATTAGGCTAGGGTATGTTGACTAGAACTGAGTATATATCCCACAAATGTGAGGTATTGTCCTAAATTACATATACTCGTGCACACATCTCCGAGATATAAATTATTAAATGTAAAAATATAAAATAAAAAATGAATGAAAAAACTATATCTCACAAATATGGTACAATAGAAAAATTAATGGAATGTAAATAGGGTGAAATACAAACCCACCAAAAAGAGTCTATAACCACAAGTCCAAAATGTAATAAAATAGGTATTAGGACTTTGGTTTGAAAATTCATAGGAACACACTTTACACATTCTAGTCTGATAAACCACCACCAGGTCGTATACTTATTAAGACTTTGTCAGAAGGTCGATCGACTGCACAAGACACAACACATGCGAGGAAAGGGCATGTAGGGGTCAGTATAACAATACTCAGTTGGACACCCCAAAACCAAAAAACAAACCACAAATAAATACCCCAACGAAATTCCATGAAGGAATATAACATGACATACAATAAAGGAATACCACAAAGGAATTCCACATAGGATTACTTAAAAGGACTACCACAAAGGAATGCAACTTCGGATTACGTCAAAGGATTGGAACACTAGATTAAAATAAAGAAATACCACACAGGATTACCATGAAGGGATTCCACATAAGAAATTAGATAATGGAATACCATAAAGTAATACCATAAAGTAATACCATACAGGATTACCACACAATAATGACACACATGATTACCCCAAAGGAATACCACACATGATTACTAGAAATTAATACCACACAATATTACCATGAAGGGATACTATACAAGATTACCACAAAGGAATACCACAAATTATTACAACACAAAAATATATAGTCATCTTCATAAAGGTATATGTATAAATCTCATATAACAAGAATATCAAAATAAAATCAATCTATGACACACAGTCTAGAGGTAATCCACTGCCAATTACCAGCCACATGATTCTTGTTGAAGAAATCTTGTTCTGGGAGAACTCACTCTCTAAGCCATGATATCATCGAAGACCCTCAAAGTGAAGTCCAAATCATTTGGTCACTGCACAAATGGTAACTCCTTGGTCATGTAAGAATATGATACACAGAGAGGATATCCCACCTAGAAACATGGGGGGATACCACAAATCATTCCCATACACACTAGGGGAGGCCACGTACCCAATCTGGATATAGTGACCTGACCTTTTATTTCATTACTATTAAATCATTTAAAAGATAAACAACATAATAGTATTACACATAGAGGATCCAATGGCTTAGTGTCTTGGGAAAACTAGGACCATACATGACAAATACAACGTCAACCATAAACATTTATTTAATTTCTTCTTCACTAGCTTCTTAGTGGCACTTTTCCTCTCCTTAGTACATGTAGCCACCTGAGGATATACATCAAAAGGGGTGAGATAGAAGCCTAGTAAGAGGATAGATAAGAACAATATAGAATGGGGTGATGATAATCATGACATTGTAAAATGATCATGAGAGGAGCATAAATAAAATACTTGAGATGTGGCAATGCATAAAAATGAAACATCATGTCTTAGTGGTTAACTACCACACCTAATTGTGAACCAAGATAGCATCTTTTTCACACATAATTTCACATTTACTCAGGAGATTCATCACTTTACCCAATGCATTGGAGCACTGTATAATTCCGGGTGCACCCATCACATTTAAACATTCATATTGCGCTATATAATTCTGGGCGCACCCGTCACAACATAACATTATCATTTATCATGCATGCCACAGCGAATATATAACATAAATGAACATAAATAAACCATGAAAAGGAATGGGTTTCATATCATAACAACACATTCATAAACTTTGGTGTTCCCAAAAGAAGGAGGGAATAACATACATGTTACAAGAACCGTTCACTTTGAGTGAGAACTAAAAGGGGCGTTCTTAAAAGAAGAGTTCTTTTGGAAAAAAAATTTGCACATAAAAAAACAAGTGAAAAACATTTATATCCCAGATAAGTAAAGTAAATTATGAAAAAATGATATTTGAGGAGTAACCATATTAAAAATAGAGTGAAAGAGGGAGAACTCGAAGAAATAAAATTGGGTTCGAGATTTCCCCTTACCTTGTACTCGAATGACTCATTCTCTTTAATGTCCTGTATAATGACAGTATATTCATTAATTAGAAACTACCGAACCTTTTATACATTAATAGGGTTCATTATGGTTTCATTATTTCATATTATGTTCCTTTGGATGACTTATAGATTTTAAAAACATTGTTCGGGGATGTTCATTTTCATGGTTTTCTTGAGTGGTTCACTTGTATTCTTAAATTGATGTTTGGGTAGATTATGGGTAAACATACAGAACTGATATTATATGTTATTAATGATATTACAGGATATTTAATGATTTTATAATGAATTATTTTAGATCCATGTGGACAAATCATTAGATAATAATTTAATGATGGTTATTTGGGTTAATTTGAGCGGTTTTTGGATCACAATGAACTTGGTTTAACTTTTCACTTAGTAATATAGATATAGGTTATTTACAGAACATAAAATAGAACATAATACATATAAAATGTTCTGTTTCGACCATAAAAATGGTTTCATAACCAGATCTGAAGGTAGAAATGGAAGAAGAGAGCATGTCGTTTTTGAAGGTGATAAATTAACACCTCATGAACAACGTTCTCTTTAATAAAATAAAAGGAAGAGGGAAAGGGGGTGGGGTGATATAATATCACATTATAATCATAAAATTACAGTATATTTATAATACTGGAGTTAAAAAACAATTTGTTTGAATATTGGTGAGGAGAGATCAAGAAAGGAACTTGAAATTTAAAGGAAATTAAAGGAAAAGAGGGAGAGAAATTACCTCTAGAATCTTCCTCTTGAGAACCTCTTTAAGAGCCTAAGCTTGGTCTTTTGATGAGACCATAAGCCTTTGGATGTGGGGGAGGGGATAGTGAAGATTTTTGGGAAGAGTTTAGAGAAGTCTTGGAGCTAGAGAGGTGTGAGGAAAAGATGGAGTTAAGGGTGGCTTTTATAGTGGAGGGGAGAGGGGTTTCCTTAATATAAAATTGATTAGTTTATTAAATTCACCAAATACAAGGAATAGTGAGTATTGAACGACCAAGAATAGTAATTTTATAATGTAATCCTGAACCAAGTGGGATTACATCAGCAGAACATCATCGATGACTCAATTAATACATTATCTAGCTTTTATTGTGAATTATCGGATTCTACTATTCATCAAAAATTGAAGTATCTCAGAAAAACCCCAAAAATTTCCCCCACCCATTATTCGATGTGTAGAATCCAAAAATAAAGTCCATTATTCAAAAATAATTTTCTAAATATCATTAATTTAATATTTAATTAAAAATCATGATTTACTTTAAAAACAGATTTTAAGATTAAAACTGATTTTATAGTGCTTTCAAAAATTACGTAGGGTCTTATAAAATTATCTAAAAACTAGTATACATTGATTAAATAATTTATGAATAAATTTCATGGAAATAAATATTCTTTTAAATTAATTAATTAATTATAATTAATTATTTATCACTAATAAAATACCAAAAAAATTTACTAAGGTCAAATTGTCACTTTCTAAGAAGTCTAAATTTTATTTTATTATTCTTAGGTAATGTTACTCTTATTTACTATTCATAAGGGTCATATTACTATTCATAAGGGTAGGATACTATTCATAAGGGTAGGTTACTATTCACCAAAAATTATTTTTGTTTCATTAGAATCCAAAAACCATCTTGAACACCACCGTGTATGTCGGATTTTTAAAATTCAAAACATAGGGGAGAAAAATTTATGTTTAAAGGTCACTGATCACTTAGTAGTTCATTATTTTGTGTTTTTATGACATAAATATAAAAAGGGAATTTCCAATTGAAAAACTTTGGGTCGTTACATTCTTCCCCCATTAAAAAATTTCGCCCCTGAAATTTCACTTTACACAAACAGGTGAGGGTACTTCTCCTTCATTACCTCTTCTAGTTCCCAAGTTGCTTCCTCAAACTTATGGTTCCTCCACAACACTTTGACAAGATGGGTTGTATTTTTGTGTAGAACCTTATCACTTTGGGCCAGAATCTTTACTGGCTTCTCTTCATAGGAGAGATCATCATCCAACTGCACCACCTCTGAATTTAGTACATGTGAGGGGTCTGGTATGTACTTCCTCAGTAGAGATACATGAAACACATCATGAACTTGAGCCGTATTTTGTGGATGTGCAAGAAGATAGACCACATCTCCTATGCAGTCAAGGATCTAAAAGGGGCCAATATACCTTGGTCTTAGCTTCCCTTTCTTCCCGAGTTGCATGACTCTCTTCCATGGGGATATTTTAATAAAAACTCTGTCTCCAACGTCGAACTCCATGTCCCTTCGATGGTTGTCAGCATAGCTCTTTTGCCAACTTTGAGCAGTTTTGATGTGTTTCTGGATGACTTGAACCATCTCGGTCATCTCTTGAACAAGATCGGGCCTAAGTAGCTTTCTTTCTCCAACTTCATCCCAACAGGTTGGAGTTTTACATCGCTCCCCATAAAGAGCTTCGTATAGAGCCATATGAATGCTCGAGTGGAAGCTATTGTTGTATGAGAACTCAACCTATTGGAGATGCTGATCCCAACCACCCTTGAATTAAAGATAGATGGCTCTTAGAATATCTTCATGTGTCTGAATAGTCCTTTCAGATTGACCATCGGTTTGGGTGTGATAGGTCGTGCTGAAATTTAATTCCGTACTCAAACCATGTTGAAGGCTCCTCTAGAATTTAGATGTGAACCTTGGATCACGGTTAGAGAAAATTGAGAGTGGAACACCATGCAGTCTCACAACTTCCTTAACATATATCCTTTCATGTTTTTCAAGCGAGAGGTCTTCCCGAATAACGATAAAATGGGCAGTCTTGATGAGTCTGTCAACCACAACCCATATCGCATCATTTCCATTTGACGTATTCGGGAGACCCGTGACAAAGTCCATAATAACATTTTCCCATTTCCACATGGGTATAGGAAATGGCTGCATCATACCTTTGGACGTTTTTCGCTCAACTTTAACTTGCTGACATACCAAGCACCTTGATATATATTCTGCAATCCCCTTCTTCATGTTATCCCACCAGACGTGTTCTCAGAGATCACGATACATCTTGGTACTCCCAGGATAGATAGAGAAATTTAAGCTATGTGAATTATCCAATAGCTCCTTCTTTATCCAGGGTGATTAAGGCAAACAAAGTCGCGTTCCAAACCGAATCACACCATCATCGTCGATATGGACTCTTGCAGCTTTCCTTCATTTACTGCATTCACCCTCCTTTGTATCTCCAAATCATCTCTTTGTACTTCCTTAATATTCTCCTGGATGGATGTTTGCGCAATCATTTGGGCAAGGTAGGATGTATCCCCTACCCTTATGATTTCCAAATCCTTCTTTTTCATATCCATGAAGATAGATTCTTTCTCAATCCGCAACATGGATAGAGTATCAGGTTCTTTTCAGCTTAGAGCATCAGCTACCTTGTTCGCATTTCCAGGATGATAGTAAATAGAGCAATCGTAATCATTGATTAGATCTAACCATCTCCTTTTACGCATGTTGATCTCTTTTGGTGTGAATATATACATTAGGCTCTTGTGGTCAGTGTATATGTCACACTTCTCTCCATAAAGGTAGTGCCGCCAAATTTTCAAGGCAAAAATCATGGTCGCTAGCTCTAGATCATGCATCGGGTAGTTCTTCTCATGGATCTTCAATTTTCGTGAGGTGTAGGCTATCACATTATCATTTTGCATGAGTACACAACCCAAGCCTTTCTTTGATGCATCACTATATATCACAAAACATTCTCCACTTTTTGGTAGTGTGAGTACAGGTGTAGTGATCAGCCTTCTCTTTAGCTCCTTGAAGCTTCCCTCACATTCTTCCGTCTATACATACATTACCCCTTTCCTTGTCAACATAGTTAGCGGGCTTGACAATCATGAGAAGTTTCTCACAAAACGTCGGTAGTACCCAGCTAATCCAAGAAAACTATATATTTCTTTGACACTAGAGGTTCTGTGCCATTGATCAATTGCCTTTGTCTTTGAGGGGTCCACAAAAATTCCCTCACTTGTGATCACATGTCATAAGAACGTGACTTGATTTATCCGAAAGTCACACTTGATGAACTTGGCGTACAACTTATCCTTTATCAATGTCGCCAACATAATTCTTAGATGTTCTTCATGTTCCCCCTTGCTCTTGGAGTAGATGAGAATATCATCAATAAACACTACCAAAAATTTATCGTGGCAATGTATAAAGACACTATTGATCAAATCCATAAAGATTGCAGGTGCATTAGTAAGTCCAAATGGAATCACCAAAAACACATAGTGCCCACACCTTGTACGGAAGGCAGTCTTCTGAATATCTTCCTTCTTCACATTTACCTGATGATATCCAGAACAAAGATCCACCTTTGAGAAGTATTGATCTCCTCTTAATTGGTCGAACAGGTCATCAATCCTTGGGAGAGGATACTTGTTCTTTATGGTGATCTTGTTGAGTTCCCGATAATTGATACACAGCTGCATGGTTTAATCCTTCTTCTTCACAAAGAGCACTGGCACACCCCAAGGCGATGCACTAGGGCGTATGAACCATTTGTCCAGATGCTCTTGCAGCTGCTTCTTTAACTCCTCCAGTTCGATAGGAGCCATCCTGTAGGGACATTTCGAGATATGAGTAGATCCAGGTATGAGTTTAATTGAGAACTCTACCTCATAATCTGGGGTAATTCCGGGTAACTCTTCAGGAAATACATCGTCGTATTCCCTCACGATGGGCATTTCCTCAAGGTTGTCATTTTCCTTCAACTCAACCATTTGGGTAATGTATGCTTCTTCATAGGGAATCAACACCCACACCATTGAAGGATTTTTCAAAGGAGATTCATGATCTTCCTTGCATTTGTAGAGGAGCATGGGATGGTTTGGAATATGAAAAGATGTTTCCTTTTCCCAACAGTTGATATGCGCTCTATATAACGAGAGCCAGTCCATTACAATTTTAGCGTCGAATTCCCCCAAGGGAAGTATTACGAGATTTGCTGGAAGAATCTTCCCACATACGTCAACAGGAGAAGAGTCAAACACTTGGGTTTCAATGATTGCACCACTTGCTGTTTTTACAGATATCTCTACTTCAAGGTTTCGGGGATTTGATTCTATAGTTCTAGAAAAGTTGCAAGATATAAAGGATGTGTAGAACCAGAATCAAATAAGACTTTTTCTATTCTTGAGTGAATAGGAAGTGTACCTTGTATGACTTCATTATCATGATCAACCTCCGCAGTAGTGATGACATAATCCTTCCCTTGTTCCTTCAGCTTTGGTGGCTGCTGACGCTGATTACCCTCGAGAGCTCGAGGTTTAGTGCACTGGTTTCCATAATTCCCTTGGTCCCTACAGTTGTAGCATTGAACCATGAGTGGTTTTCTTCTTTTATCGGCTACATTATCCTTTATTTTCATGTCTTTTCGACACTCTTGATCATGGTGTCCTTCTTTCCCACACATGAAGCATTTCCCCATCCCTTTGAGACAGTTCCCATGGTGAAACTTCCCACATTTTTGGCATGTGTGTTATTGTGTTTTCTTCCCACTTTTGTCACTAGATCCATTGGCTTGAAACCCCATCTTTCTTTTCATATCACCATAGCCATGGAACCATTATCCAAACTCCATCTCCACTTTGAGAGCACACTGAAAAACTTCTTCATAACTCCCAAAGTCTCGAATTGCAAGAGCCTTTCAAAGGTGTGGTTTTAATCCACTAATAAATCTATCAATTTTTCTATCATTGTTGATAACAAAACCCAAAGCATACCTTGCGAGCCTTGTGAAATTTTCTTTGTAGGTTGTGAAAGATTCTCCTTCTTTTGGCTTGAGCTCTATGAATTCTCTCTCCATCTTCATGCGAAGATTTCTTGGGAAGTACTTATTAAGAAAAATTATCTTAAAGTCTTACCATTCCATCTCTTCAATTTCCTCCCTTGGCATGGTGTTCTTAATCAAAGCCCACCATTAATCAGCTTCTCCATCTAGACGATAAATAGCTAGGGTCACCATCCCCGTCTCAGAACAGTGAAGAATAGAACAGATCTTCTCCATGGAGTAGACCCACCATTCCGCAACTAGTGGATCGGAAGATTCACAAAATGTTGGTGGTCGTTTCCGCATAAAACATTCGATGCTAGTTGCTCCCTATTTGTTAAAGGAGGGTGTTCCCCATTATTATTGTTATTATTCATAACCTGCGATAATTGGGTAAGAATATCCATGAAGTTCTGAACTCCACCTCCCAAATCATTGGGGATGTTGTTCGGGCAATCGTTGCATTGGCCCTCACAAGAGTTGTTGGCCTGATTTCTCCTAGTTCCCACCATTTTCTAAAATAGAAAAGGTTAGAACAAAACATAAGTAAAAAATTCATGAATAAAATATTCATTTAAACAATTATACCAAAAACATAACATATGGGATCTATAGGAAAATATTCTTGTGTGCATTTTTGTACTTAATCTCATACTATAAGTTTTCTCTAGGGTTCACTAATCCTAATTCCCAAATTAATTAAACCTTTCCTCGGATACCAACTATAGAGACCCGGCCTTTTCTTTCATTACTATTACATCATTTAAAATATAAACAACACAATAGTATTACACATAGAGGATCCAGATTTTTAGTGTCTTGGGAAAACTAGGACTATACATGACAAATACAACGTCAACCATAAACATTTATTTAATTTCTTCTTCACTAGCTTCTTAGTGGAACTTGTCCTCTCCTTAGTACATGTAGCCACCTAAGGATATACATCAAAAGGGGTGAGATAGAAGCCCAATAAAGGGATAGATAAGAATAATATAGCATGGGGTGAGCATAATCATGTCATAGGAAAATGATCATGAGAGGAGCATAAATAAAAGACTTGAAATGTGGAAATGCATAAAAATGAAACATAGTGTCTTAGTGGTTAACTACCATACATAATTGTGAACCAAGATAGTATCTTGTTCACACATAATTTCATATTTAATCATGAGATTCGTCACTTTACCCAATGCATTGGAGCGCTGTACAATTCTGGGCACACTCGTCACATTTAAACATTCATATTGCGCTTTATAATTCTGGGTGCACCCGTCACATCAGAACATTATCATTTATCATGCATGCCACAATGAACATATAACATAAATGAACAAAACTAACCCATGAAAAGTAATGGGTTTCATATCATAATAACAAATTCATAAAATTTGGGGTTCCCAAAAGAAGGAGGGAATAACAGACAAGTTAAAAGAACCGTTCACTTTGAGTGATAAGTAAAAGGGGCGTTCTTTAAAGAAGAGTTCTTTTGGAAAACATTTTTATTACATAAAAAAAACTAGTGAAAAACATTTATTTCCCAGATAAGTAAATGAAATGATGAACAAATGATCTTTGAGGAGTAACCATATCAAAAATGGAGTGAAAGATGGAGAACCCGAAGAAAGAAAATTGTGTTTGAGATTTCCCCTTACCTTGTACTCGAATGCCTCCTTCTATTTAATGCCCTGTATAATGACATTATATTCATTAATTAGAATTTCCAAACCTTTTATACAATAATAGGGTTCATTATGGTTTCATTATTTCATATTATCTTCCTTTGGATGACTTATAGTGTTTAAAAACATTGTTTGGGGATGTTTGTTTTCATGGTTTTCTTGAGTGGTTAACTTGTATTCTTAAATTGATGTTTGGGTAGATTATGGGTAAACATCTGAAACAGATATTATATGTTATTAATGATATTACAGTAGATTTAATGATTTCATAATGAATTATTTTTGATCCATGTGGACGAATCATTATATAATAATTTAATGATGGTTATTTGGGTTAATTTGAGCGGTTTTTGGATCACAATGAACTTGTTTTAACTTTTCACTTAGTAATATGGCCATAGGTTATTTCCAGTACTTAAAATAGAACATAATACATGTAACATATTCTGGTTCAACCATAAAAATGGTTTCTTTCCAGATCTTGAACACAACCTTGTATGTCAGATCTTCAAAATTCCAAACATAGTGCTGATAAAATTATGTTTAAAGGTCACTTATCACTTATTAGTTCATTATTTTGTGTTTTTATGACATAAATATAAGAAGGGAATTTTCCATTGAAAAACTTTGGGTCGTTACACTGGATCAAACCACAGTATAAGGGATCACACCCAGAAGATAAAGGAGAATACCATGGATCATGCCCAATATCACTGTGGGATACCATATAAATTATGATGTGGCTTGCTAGGTGTAGGACCAATGAACTTCTCATGGACGCTAAACTGATTCCACAACTCCACTAGGGGTGATAAAGGATCACACTCTATTCTCAGGGAGGGGTATCATACTCTATCTGAGACTCATAATCTAGAAGGGATTACAGTCCAGTAATGTGGATGTTATACCATAACAAACCCTTAAGAAATTGAAAAATGGAAACACTTTCAACCTATTTTGGTCTAAACTAAAAACTCACCACTTGTCCTGATATAAATATTTCATCTCTAGGGTCCCAACATTGTAGATGTCTCGTCAAATGGATGTACCATTCGAAATTTATGGCAATTAAAATTTAAGGTGGGGTCATTGGGCCTGTGGACCAACAGCCATGGTCAACCTCTAGGACTAGTCACCTGGTAGCTTTCGTAATTCATCGATATGGTTGATTGTCCCCAGATGTTGCAGCCATTCGACATCTAGAACGACTGTGGCACACAATCGACTTCTATGGTTGACAATGGCCCTAGTATGACCTGGTTACCATGGGTCTAAATCGCTCGACCCGGACAGCCTGGACTTGGCCCACCTGGCTCATCCCATCCTACTATGCCTAGCCCATCCCATCTTTCCTAACCCAGCCTAATCACATGCAGGCCCCATGGGCTACCTCATGCAGCCCTCCTGGCCTATTTGTGACCTCTGATCCATGTATACGCCGCTACAATTGTCTTCTTTCGGCTCTCATGTTGCTTTATGTTGTGCTCCACACCACTGCGCTACCACCACCTATCATCACCACCTCTGATCGTAGCCTCCTTCGATCGCAACATCCTCCAATCACCACATCCTTCCATCATCGTGGCCTGATATAGCCAATGTCGCCATCTCACCTCACCATACTGCCATGCCAAACTCGTGTTGGGGGTCTCATCCACAGACCCCTAATCCACCTCTAATACCCAAAATTTTAAATGGTCACAGATCCGAGATCCTCATGTCCTGATCTATACAGACACAACATTTTTTGTCGGTTTTCTTCCAATCAAGGTGTCTGATCACCTTCAGAGACTCCTGGAAAGTCAATATGTGAGTACAAGGATCCAATGGTTAAGAATGAAAATAAATGGGTAAAGAAAAGCACAAATACACCCTGAGCAATGACCCTCTCCTTTTTTCATGTCGGTCTCAATATATTTATGATAAAATAAATAACAAAATAACAAAATCATTGAAACTCCAAAAATAATCCCTAAAACTATAAACTATCCCACAACAATCAATCCATGGATCCAATAATTCGTGGATTGACATACGTTCATCATGAAAATATTGAATGGGGAAACCACAAAGAAACAACTTACCTACCTTTATTTTAATCACTCACTGACGGAGAATGGTCACCACATCATTTTCGAATGCAAAATTATCCAAATCGGAGGTGTGGCAGTCAATAATCCACAATTCTTTGCCATTTATTGAAATAGAATCTTCATATATATCTCTCAAGTAGTCCTCCAAGGTTTCTTGGGTTATGAGACTATCCCTATAAATTTTACATTACCATATTTTTAAATATTGTCAGATACTCCATCAAAAAATTAATTTCTCTTAAATTACTTTATTCAGGTTATATCCAGTGATGGCTTTTTCAAAAACGACCTATATCAACTAATGTTAAGTCATACCAAGGGAAACCACCACATTATGAACTAATTAGTGGTATCAGATTTCTAATGTGGTTCACCGTTCAGGAATTTTTTGGATTTAAATATAAAATAATTTTATTTAATTATTTTATTTATGGTTATGTACTTAGTGAATTTTTCTCTAGATGATCCATTCCAACGAATGTTAGGTCATATTTAGGGTAAATGAAATGTTCTTAACATAATGATGCCCTTGAATTTATGATTCAGGGACGTGATTAAAATTTATTCCACTTTTTCAAGAAAACAATGTCCACATTCTATTAAAAAGATTTATATTTTTAAAAAAAAATAGTTTCAAGAACTCCGGGTCTTATAATAACATGTTGTGTTAATTTTTATACTCGAAATCAATCCATATAATATATAAAAATATTACATGGAAAGCATGAGATGTTAAATTCTCCCAAAATTGGTACTTTATATCCCCAAAATCCAAAACAAGGCCAACTCAAATAGATGAGGGTACTGAGAACGAATCTGTGTAACACCCCAAGATTTCATAATACGTTATCTCTTAAAATTAATTTAACAGTTTATATTTTACACAACGCTGAATTGGATTATGTGATATACAAGATTGAGTTTCTGCAAAACAACACAATAGTATTATAATTACCTAAACGATATATTTATTTATCAATTAAATATTGTGATATGAATAGTAACAAATAAATTTTTAATTTTATATATAATTTTTTTACATAAATAAAACTTACTTCTAACATAATGTATTTGTTTTGTTAAAATAGTTATATAATTTAAAAAACAATTTTTTTAAAGGAACTACTTTTTATGTCCTTTTAAGAACAATAATTAAATTAATTTTAGACACTTATAAAAATTGAATTTGGTAAAATAGACTTCATTTTTGAATCCAGAATATGAAAATTAACAGAGGTGGAATTTTTGGTATTTTTATAAAAACATTGAATTTTTGATGAAAATGGAAAAATACAGCATAGTACATACAAACCATCTTTTTATTTATATTTTTAATATAAATATCATTTAATGTAAAAATAGATATATAATACCTATATTAGTTTAATTTAATTCATTATAGTAATTTTATAATAAGAATATATATATATAGAATTTTATTGAACATTTTGACGTCTTTTACCCACCTTCTAGGCACATTTGCAAATTTTCCTAAAACATTCTTTTACAGCTTTTATGAATTGAATTTCAAAAATATTAGAGACGCATGTGTAATAATTATGTTAAATTAGGACAAGTAGGTTGAAAATAATTTTTCATCTGAATATTAACTGGTGAATTTTAATTACCATGGTTAAAAGTAAATATGGTTATTAAATGTGAACATAATATTATAATAATAAAAAATTACACGAACACATGTCCTAATTCAATTGGATAAGTGTTTTTAGACCAAAATTAACTTTAGTAAAAAAATATTATCCTTTATTCACTTGGGTTAGATTTTTACATTTATTAAATTTTATTTAAAGAAGAGTAAAAATTGTTAAATTCAAATTTTAATAACTAAATAATTTCTAATATAGGGTTATATGTAATATAAATTTTACTATATATATTCATTAGAAATATAAAAATATTTCCAACATCATGGTATTTTATTTATTATTTTTAGAAATACGTTAATTAAATTTTTTATGACGCAATGATGATGCAGTAATATCCTTATTAAGGAAATATTGAAATAATTTATTTTATAAATTTAAAAATAAATGTAAATTGAATCTTTTGATGTTTTCCACTAATTTTATTGGTTAATTTGACATCTTAGGGTTCATTAAATATATTTTTTTCAAATTAATTATGTTGTGATGACTTTAACAAAAAACTAATACTAAATGGTGTCCTAATTGACATAAATGATATTTAAACCAACTATTATATTATTAAATGATATAATACTCTTAACTAGAAAATATTCATCCACAAGGATTTAAATAATGTTATATATGTCATTAATGATCCACTTTATGTTCTCTTGTAATTTTATAGTAGGTTTATTAATCATGTAGTGTAAAAATACATGAAGATGTGGTAAAAGTTAAACTATCTTACTAATGGTTATGTCTAAAAGATAAGGGAAATATAGTGACATAGACATTTCTAAAACCCGTTGGTTGAGAAAATTTCAACCCATATCCACCTTAACCTAATAATAAATCTATTTTTAGATATTAAAACCCGAAAAAGATTTTATAATAAATTAATTCTTCAAGATTTTTTTAAAGTACCCCTCACCTCTTTTATAAAAATGAACTTACCCTTCTCTTAATTTCTTACCTCCAAAGCCATTTGGATCTTCCAAACCCTTCTCAAATCTCATAACAACTTCCCTCAATTAATCTTAGAGGCCATACCTTGATCATAATTCCAACCTAAGGAGCCCTTTTCCAAATCAAAGGGAAACACCTAAAGAAGAGGTAAATATTATATCACCTCTTTCAAGTTTCATTTCTTTTCTACTTCCTATTTCTTTGTGGTTACTATAATAAAATAATAAACAAATTACCTTATACATTCTGATATTTTATTATAAATATGGTACAACCATATTAATTATTCCACCCATCCTATGAATGACAAATTCACCATACATATGTATGTACTGTTTATCGTCTCCACGTCGTGGTGTATTTTGTTATTCAACACTACATTATTTGGATGGGTATAATAATGAGAATAAATAATTTAAATAATTAATATAAGATTTTATTTATTCTTTATATGTAATATAATATCCAATTAAACAACATTTTACCATCAATAGAATGATATTGTCGGTCGAGCGTACGTATGGATTTCCGTCTCCACGACACTTTGAGATACATCTTCAACAATCAAAATTCAAGAATTTTTATAAATATGTATTGATTAATTTTGAGGTATATGAAATAATATTTCTACTCAAGTAATATATATTTATATATATAAATATATTTCATTTACATACTTCCATACTATATGATAAGAAAACAGAAACAACATTCATATGTACGTACGGACTACCGCCTCCATGAACAGTGTTTCTATTTCATATATATATCTGTTATAAATATTTATATTTTGAATATAAATGATATATAAATCATGTATTATTTTCTAGAAGTCTTTAAATCATGATCTAAGTGATGCGATCAAGAATAACAAGTTAAAACACGCACGATAAAGAAGGTGATTACTGCCCAAAATGTTACTTTAACATAGAAATTATTATTAAATAGGTAGTATAAAGTAATAAATGAATCATATATGATATAATAAATATAAATATGGTTTTGTTATAGTTTAATAACATACTATGGTCATTATACAAGTGTCTAAACGTACCTTGGACTAAATGAAAGTACAAGGACAGGGTTAATTCCTCTATCTCATTATTATCCGAGATTGTTTATATGTATGTATTTATTGAGACATATTTATCATCCATTTAAATGTTTCTTTAAAATGATTTAAAAAGGAATATTTTATGATTTTCTTGAAGGGACTCTTTAGTAAGATCATCATTTTAAATGTTTTAATGATTTATTTTTCTAAATAATTTTAATTAATATCCATGTTTTAAAAATAATTATAATGATTTATTTATATAGACATGACTGTATTAAAATTTTAATTACTTTAAAAAGTTTTAAATTAGTATGGGATACTATGACTAAAAAATCTTTTTTCAATGAATTCCTTTATAAATGTGTGACTTTTAAAGTATTTCACAAAAAATGGATATTTCTCTCAAAGAGTTTTACTAATAATTTTCAACTATGTCCACATCCTTTGCTAAATATTATTATTTACTGAGGTTGATTTGTAATAATAAAATCTTCTTTTTTGTATTGAATGAGTTATTACATTTTTTCCTGTGGATGTTCTATTTTTATACCATTCAAGGTAAATGGTTAAAGTATTAACTTTTCATATTATAGTTTTAATATGAATGCTTTTGTTATGCTTCAACAGTTTCATATGAGGAATGAATTGTACATAGTAAGTTATGGGTGGGTCCCACTATAGCCCCTCTATGCATCGATACGTATCATGAGACAAACAAGTGTCTTGAAACAAGGTGTAGACAAAATTTATATCTAGGGTCTTGGCACGTGGCCATGACATTGTGGTTAAGATGTATGTGATTATGCATTACATCATTAGTAGATTAGATATTAATGTTACATGTGATTATTAGTCTAGTAGAATATCCATGTGAATATTTAAATGGAATTGTTTGATTTATCTCTTCCATGTTATGCATAATTTTATTTTTAAAGGGATTTTGTTTTAATTTTATACATTTCATAACAAAATTGATTATTTATGATTGATTATTCTATATTGTTTATCCTTACTGAGCATCTGAGATCACCCCTTTCTTATGTTTTATTTTCCCAGCATTCCAAAAATTGTTTTATGATTGCTATGAAGAGTTTTTCTTGGTGAATAATAGTGTTCTCGAAGGATTATTTATGATGTGTTTTATTTTAGAGAGTTAAATTTTATGTCCATGTATGTAATCTATTTTACAAGACTGTTAAAATGATCGGTCATTCGGGACATAATTCCTTGTAAACATGCCATGGTATAAAAATAATACACCAGCTTTGGGCTTCTGGGGTTGGGGCATTATAGTTGGTATCATAGGAAGTTTAGTAAAAACCATGAAAACTATATTTAGAAAAACTCTGATTAGAGAACATTTCCCTAAAATGGACTTTGTGTAATAGTATAGAAGAACATCCAAAAAATTTGGTAATGTAGATACTATGTAGGTTTTCCAAGAAATACATCCTTTTCTGCATTCTACAAGTGGATGTGGTTCTGGAACAGATGTACCTAGGAGTGAAAACCTCGACAACGAAATTCGGGCTTGACCCAGGGTATCCTAGTACACGACAACAGGCCTTACTGTGCACGTAGTTTGACACTCCAGGAGGACATGCTTAATATAATTCACATTTTCTTTACAAACCATTATGAAATATTTATGAGTAAATATACCAGAAAATAAACCATTTTTATGATTATGATACTAGATGTGAGAAAATATTTAATTAATGTTGAGAATTTTTTTAGTTTTTTGATTATAAATTATGATATGATCTAATATAGAATATGTATTCATTTAGAAATGGTTCCTAGTAGAATGAATGAGTTCTTCATCAATACACATGATCCAAAGTGTACAAGGGGCCATATCTTTCAAGGTCTTAATCCAACATTTAGAAGGGAAATAGTTTCCCATGTATTCTTATAAAATGAATAAATGGTATCATGGGTTAATAACATAAGTAATGAATTATCTAAGTCCTATGGATTTTAAGGGAAGCAAGAGAAGAAGAGGATGGTAGAGAAAAAGATGGCTAAGGAGAAGAAGTGAAAGTATTATTTTACCATGTGTGATAACTATTAAAATAATCACTTTTGTAAATGCTTTAAGAGAATGAGAGTTTTATATAAGGGTGGATAAAAGAGTCATAAGGGAAAATAATTCAAAGGGAGGAAATAAAATACTAATATTTAGTGTTTCAATTATAGTGAAATGGGGAATTATGAACATAAATATCATAAGCATCAAGGAAATATAGCTTAGAAAAATCAAAAGTATCAAGGTCAAGAATAATCTGTTACTACACTCAACGTGGAATAATTAATGTAATTTTGCTTTTGGATTGAAGAATTATGTCATTTGAGTTTTGTATCAATGATATACCTGTTATATGAATTATGTAAATAAATAATGATTGTATTGTAGTACTATTTCATTGGGGATTTGAGATTGTATGGTACTAAGAAAAGTGACTCAATAGAAAGTAACATTTTTTGGAAAAAACAAGGATGACAGGAAAATAATCCTTAATATGGTCATGATACAGAGATAACAGATTTAGATAAATTAAATGTGGTATTAATGAAAAAAACGAAACTGATTAATGGTTTGCTTAAAAAGAGGTATATACCATCATTATTGGAACATTTAAAAAAAATTAAATTTAAGATGTATATCCATTATTCTATGTTTTACATAAGAAATACGGATGAATGGACATATTCAACATGGTTTTATGGAAATTCAGTTATTTTCCATGTTTTATGAGAATACATGATGAAGGTATGCACATATATGTTGTGTGCCCTTCCTTATAAATTTTGGACTGTGATTTTGGAAAGATGTATTTTGGATAAGTCTAAAGGTTGGAATGGATTGAGTTGGACATTGGATTCTATTGTTTACTGTTAAAAAATATCATAAGATTATTTTTGTATTATTATAGAAAGGACAACCTGGAGGTTGGGTGACAACATGTCTCATCTGGAAAGGCCACAAGACTTGAACCCGCAACCGAAGGGTGACAAAGGTGAATCACCTACCCCTGGCCTACGCGATATCCTAGTTGAATTAATGTAGTTTTTTTTAAATATTCTGAAATATGAATTATAAATTAAGTTTTTTAAACCCTATACGATTAAGATAATATAATGTTTTTGAGTTCTATTATCTTTTCGAGTGAAAGATGAGTTTGTGGTAGAAATTAGTTAATGGATGGAACTCTACATGTCAAGTGTTATTTTTTCCCTTATTCAATGAATAAATTAATTCTTAAAAATTACGGAAAGCATCTTAAAGGAAATAATTTTTTATCCTAATTCCTTATGTTTTCTTGAACTGATGATATTTTGAATCACCATAGATTTATGGCTTTGAGGCCCTCAATATTTCATATATTGTTCACTTGTTTGTGATTGACGACCTCAATCACTCCCAATAAATATTTAGGTTTTCCCTCTAATTATGTGCCTCTAATTTATTCCAATGTTCTCCTATTAAAAATACTAATTTTTTGGTGAATTTTTCATTCCCCTTTCACTATTATTAAAACTAAATTTTATTAAACCAATTTGCGATGTGGGTTTCCCATGAAGGTGTTTTCAATTTTCAAACTTTTATTTGCGAAGAACAATTTTAAATTGTGGGGATGAAATTTATTGAATGAGGGGAGAATGTAACACCTAAATATTTCAATTTTTGTTATCTATTTAAAGTAATTTAATAGCTTATATTGCACGCAATGCCGACTTGGCTTGCGTTATATGCAAGACTGAGTTTCTATGAAACAACACATTTGTATTATAATTATTTAAACGATATATTTATTTATCAATTAAATATTATTATATGAATATTAAAAAAATTAATTTTTATTTATAATTTTTTTGCATAAATAAAACATATTTCTTAGGGAATTAATATTTTTTTAAAATTGTTTTATATTTAGATAAACTATTTTCTTAAAAGAACTAATTTTTATATCCTTTTTTGAACAATAATAAAATTAATTTTAGGGACTCTTAAAAATTTAAATTGGTAAATTAGACTTCATTCATTAATTCATAATATCAAAATTATCTTAGGCTAAATTTATGGTATTTTTCTAAAAACATGCAATTTTTTATGAATAGTGAATAATACTGCATGGTACATAAAAACCATCTTTTTTATTTTTTATTTAAATTTATTTTAAAGTAAAAATGGATATATAATAACTATATTATTCCAATTTAATTCATTATATTCATTTTATAATAATACTATATATATTAAATTTTATTGAACTTTTTAAATTTGCATAAAACATAATTTTACCGGTTCTGTGAATTAAATTTTAAATTTCTGAGAGACACAGTTGACATGATTATGTAAAATGTGGTTCAATAGGATGAAAATAATTTTTTTTTGATTAGTTACTTTTGAATTTAATTTAACACGGTTAAAGGTAAATAGGGTAATTGAAGATTAAAATAATATTATAATAATATAAAATTACCCCAACACATGTCCTAATTCTTTTGGATAAGTGGTTTTCGACCACAATCAACCTTAGGAGAAAAATATGATCCTTTTTTATTCACTTTTTTCAAATTAGGATGTTTATTATATTTTATATAAAGAACAGTTAAAAGTGTTAAATTCTAATTTGAATAACAAAATCATTTTTAATATATGGTTTTACATAACATAAATTGGACTATATATATTAATTAGAAATATAAAAAGAATTTATAGATAATGGTATTTCATTAATAATTTTTAGATGTTTTAAAATTAAATTTATTTATGACACAATGATGATGCAGTAATTATATTATTAATTAAATATTAAAATAATTGATTTTATAAATATAAAAATAAATATAAATTGATTATTTGGATTCCATATAAGAATTTTCTAGTTTAATATGAAATTTTAGGGTTGACTCAATTTATTTTTTAGAAGTAATTAAGTTGCGATAACTTGAACAAAAAACAAATACTAAA
The DNA here is from genome assembly GCA_963277665.1 of Viscum album. Lineage (NCBI taxonomy): Eukaryota > Viridiplantae > Streptophyta > Magnoliopsida > Santalales > Viscaceae > Viscum > Viscum album. The sequence goes on along the minus strand of OY728138.1, from coordinate 1,016,393,223 downwards.
TGGTGTCAAAAAGGACATAAATGAGTTTTGAAACAAACAATATTTTATTAAATTATCTAACAATCCTAAAATCTATGATTTAGAAGAAGTACATAAATAATGTTATATATGTAATCAATTAGCTACATGAGGTTATCGTGACATTTTATAGTAATTTTATTAACCATTTATTATAAAAATACAAGAAGACATGGTAAAAGTTAAACTGTTTAAATAAGGGTTAAGTCTAAAATATAAGGTTAGTATGATGACTTAGACGTGTCTAAATCCAATTTTTGGGTGGATTTAGACCCATACACACTTTATCCTTGAAATAAATCCATTTGGAGCTATTATAAACTGAATATTATTTTAAAATAAATTAATACTTTATGTTTTTTCTAAAGTGACCCTCACCTCTCTTATAAATGTGAACTTCCCCTTCTCTTAATTTCACACCTCAATATCCATTTATCTTGGACAACCCCTTCTCAAATCGCATCCCATAATCCCTCACTTCAACTTATAGGCCTTATCCTGAGCATAAATCCAACTTAAGGATCCATTTTGTTCAAATTAAAAGGAAACATCGGAAGAAGAGGTAATTATTTTATCACCTATTTCAAAGTTCTTTTCTTCTTCTAATTCCTCTTTCTTTGTGGTTACCAGAATAAAATAATATATTAAGTACATTATACATGATGATATGTTATTATAAATATGGTAAAACCATATTCATTATTCTATTCATCCTATGATTGATAAAATCACTATACATGTGTACGTATGGATTATCGTCTCCACGTTGTGGTGTAGTTTGTTATTCAACACTAAATTATTTGGATGGGTATAATAATTAGTATAATTAATTTAAATAATAATTTGAATATGGTAATGATTCTTTATATGTAATATACCATCCAATTAAATACCATTTCACCATCAACAGAATTATATTGTCGCTCGTGCGTACGTATGTCTTTTTGTCTCCACGACGTGATGGGATTCATCTTCAATGATAACCCTTAAAGATTTTTTATAAATATATATATTGATTAATTATTAGGTATATTAATTAATATTTCTACTTTAATAATATATATTAATTTTGTTAAACATATTTTCTTTACTTACGTCCATATTATACGATAAGAAGGAAACAACATTCATACGTATGTACGGACTACCGTCTCCTTGGAAGGTGTGTCCATTTCCACTATCTATCTATTATAAATATTTATATTCTTAATATAAAAGAAATATAAATCAGTTTTTTATATTCTTTAAGTGTTTAAATCATTATCTATGTGACATGATCAAGAATAACAACTTAAAATACGTACGATAAAGAAAGCGATTATTACCCGAAAAGTTTATTTAACATTGAAATTATTATTAAATGGTTAGTATTAAATAATGAATGAACCATATGTGATTTCATAAATATTAATATGGTTCTGGTATAGTTTAATAACATATTATGGTCATTATACAGAACGCTAAATGCACCATCTACTAAAGAAAAGTACAAGGTAAGGGTTAATTCATCCATCTCATTATAATATGAGATTGTTTATGTGTAAGTATTTACTGGGAAATATTTATAATCCATGTACAGGTTTCATTAAAATGTTTTAAAAATGAAAATTTTATGGTTTTATATATTGTACTCTTTATAAAGATCATCATTTTAAATCTTTTGATGATTTATTTTACTAAATATTTTTATTTAATGTCCATGTTTTCAAAATCATTTTATTGATTTATTCATATATACATGATTGTTTTAAAATGGTAATTCCATTCAAAAGTTTCATAGTGGTTTGGGATTGTTTGATTCGTAAATATCTTTTCAATTTGTTCATTTATAAATGTGTGACTCTTACAGGATTTTACAGAAAAGAGATATTTCTCTCAAAGATTTTAACATATTATTTTCAACAATGTCAACATCCTTTACTGGATATTATTCTGGATTGAGGTTGATTTATTATAATAAAATAATTCATATTGTATTTAATGATTTATGATATTTTTGACTATGGGTGTTCTATTTTTATACCATCTTGTTTTATGGTTAAATTATTGACTTTTTGTATGCTATTTTTAATATGAATGATAATGTTATGTTTCAACATTTTCTTATCGGGAATGCATTGTACTTAATATTTGAAGGGTGGGTCTTGTTAAATCCCCTCGATGCCTCAGTACATATCATGAGACAAACTAGTTTCTTGGCATAAGGACTTGAAAAACAATTATTTAGGGTCTTGGCATGAGGCCTTGACTTTGTGGTTAATATGTCTTTCATTATTCATTCCATAATTATGAGATTAGTTATTAATGTTACATGTGATTATTCGACTAGTAGAATATCCATGTTAATAAGTAAATGGAATTATTTGATTTATCTTTTCCATATTATGCTGAAGTTTATTTTAAGAGGGCTTGTGTTTCAATTTTATACCATTCCATAAAAGATTATGATTATTTATGATAGCTTCTACTGTATTTTTTATCCTTACTGAGCCTCTGAGCTCACCCTTTTCTTATGTTTTATTTTCCCAGGATGCTAAGAAGTGTATTGTGATTGTTATGCAGGGTTATACTAGGGTAATAATAGAGTTATCTAAGGATTATTTATGTTGTGTTTTATGATATAAAGTTTAATGTAATGTTCATTTATGTAATATATTTTCTAAGACTGCTAAACTGATTAGGCCACCAGGACTTGATTCTTTGTAATCATGCCAATGTATTAAAACAATTCATCGGCTCTGGGATTATAGGGTTGGGGAGTTACCATCTGAGCCTCCTACTCCCATGTTACCTCTTGTATATTCTCATTCTACCACTAGAGACACACTAAATAAACCTCTTTCTCTAAAAGTATCCTCTCATGCCGATCCTCGATCTCCACCTGGCACTTTGTAAAATTCACTCCATCCTTAATGTACAGATCTCACCATTCGATGATGTGGGATAGGTCATTCATGTATCTCCTCATCTATGACACATGGAAGATGTTGTGTACTCGATATAGCTGGGAGTAGAGCCATGTTGTATGCCACCTCTCCAACTCTAGGTAGAAACTTGAAAGGGCCGATGAGTCTTGGAGATAGATAGAAAGTGGGCCAACTTGGTGTGCTCGTCAATAATCACCCATATCACATCATATCCCCTAGACGTACGTGGTAAATCCATCACAATGTCCATAAATATACCATCTTATTCTCTTTTTGTCACCTTAAGGGGTCGAGCTAAACCCGCTATATCTCGGTGCTCAGCCTTCACCTTCTGACAAGTAAGGCATCAAGAGACAAACTCTAAAACTACTTTTATTATCCCTAGACACTAAAACTGCTATGTGGGGTATTGGTACATATTTTTTACACTGAGTTGTACCACCAAATATGACTTATGAAACTCCCTTAATATCTCCTCCCACAATGCCACTAGTACTATTGTGCATCCTCTGAAAGGAACTATGTGGTCCCCACATTTTTAATGTCCATCATGATCCTAACATACGGATTTATGAACATGTAGTGTCTCATAGTCCGCATACCTAGGGTGTACCTCCCCGACTCGTAGTAAGAGTGTATGGGTAAAAACTATCAACTAGAGGTAACCTTCTCCTACTCCATATACAAATGATAACTGCAATGAGGCTAACTGCTTGGATGCCATGTTCAAAAACTACAAACTAGATCTCCTTCATAGATTATCTTCCACCACATTCTCCTTTCGAGGAGTATATACAATATCAAAATCGTATTCCTGGAGAAACTCTAGCCAACACCTCTATCTCAACCATTTCTAGATCCACTGCAACTCTGTCACCACTGTAAGAAATTGAGGACTCATAACATCCACTACACTGAGGGTTATGATTTCCAATTGATGAGTAATCTATTGCACCCTACTATGTTTTTGTCCATCCTATGTTTCCTGGGTTTTCTTTTCACCAATAAGGAAAACCATTTTCCACTACTACGGACACACCACACGCTTCACCTGAAACATTCAATCTAAACATGAAATGTGGATAACCAATTTATACCAAGAATGACGTCTTAAGGCCTCGATGCCACTACCAAGAGATCTTAACCAAAACTCCTTCCTCCAAGAGTATTTTCACACTATCGACACCAATGAATAATCATTAAGAATCCTCTTGTTGAAGTCTCGAAGAATGAGGGTTGAGTCAATGGTTCAACCAGAATCTTCGAGTCTCGGACAAGATGTGTGGAAAGAAAATAATGAGTAAAACATGTTTATATCAAAATAGAAGATAAATTAGAAAGAGAAATTATTATACCTCAAATCATTCTAGGATCCCTGGGGTCATATTCCATGACTGCATGCAGTTTTACCCTCCCATGTCCTCCACCTCCCTAAGCCTGGTGTAGACCACATGGGGGTGGTGGTGGTAACATGTCAAAACCTCAACCACCTCTTGTTGGTATCTCACCTCCTCTTCAATGTGCACCTCTATATAGATCTATTTCTCTTATCATTGTCTCTGAATAGTGTTCCATATATAGTCTCCATGTGAGTATTACAATGGGATGGAAAATATTCGGCAAGATGTCCCCTATCGTCACATGAATAGAACGACCGTTCTCTAGGCTGACTAGACCTACCATGTAATCCCTGAACTAATGATCATTTTATCATAGGACTTCTTCAAACTTCCCAAACATCCATGTATCAGATACAGGTTCCATCTCCCTATAACTGAGGTATCTTCTCATACATTCCCACTATTGTCAATCACAAGTTGTATCCACTTAGCTATGAAAATTTTGACCACTACAGCTTTCTCAATCAACCCAACATATGTAGTAATTCTCATAGTTAAAACATAGTCTAGGATTTCCATATTCATATCTCACTCGATTTTCTATATCCAAATGTACTGGTCATGTGCCATATCTATCGAGTTTCTAGAGAGGTTGGTATGCATCGATGAATACACAGATATTGACATTTCGTTCTTCCAGAGATGTATAAGCTCTTAGATACTCATACACATCATCATGTAAGCTGAAAAATCATCTTTGAAAAGGCCCTCAAACTCTTTCCATGGAAGAGACACCTCATCATAAGATCGGGTCACTAAACCCCACCATCGCCCTATTAAACTGTGTAGAAGGCTCGCTGGTAGGACCACCATCTAATCTGATGGTGTCCTTAGTAAATGGAAAACTCATGTCACTACATCAAGTCATTCCTCATCAAACTATGTGTTAGTATCACCTCAGTTCCTGAGGGGTATTTTCTACTGAAACTCATGATGTGCACTCAGCATGTACACCTCATTTGTTGGTATTGCAGGATCCATGTTTTTCTCTATATGTGTTGGTATGGTTGTTTCACCACATGGGGGTTCTATCTCTGGTATAAATCCTTATACCAAAACCTCATCACATGTCCAATCATCTTTATGATCGCTTAGTGGAATCCTAGATGGATGTCAATATAGATACATATTGAAATAAATCATGATATACCATATTCAACTGAGTATATCTGGGTAGGTGACTCAAGAAAGGAATGGACAACACAACAATTCCTATAAGATTCATATACCATTGTTTCCCTTCAACAATAAATACTGAGTCTAAAATCAGGAAACCAGAGTTCCATTGTCTGGATACGTCGATCTTCGCACCAACACCAGAGCCCCTTTCCTAAAATCAGAACTCAGCACTTAAAATTATTTCCCCAAACCATTCTCACAGTCTCTCAGTCCTAAAGCAGAACCAACCCTCTCTTATACCACTCTATCATGAACCATCCCATTGGGTCCCATGACATGACTACCCGATGACCTCTTTTAGTGGGCTAGGGGATGGTGACTATATCAAAGTAGGCATATCCCACAAATGGGTGGAATTATCCTAAAGTAAATATACACATGCACAGGTATTCAAGTCACAAATGATGAAATGTAAAATAATTAACTGACCAATTCCTGAAAACATCTATATCTTCCAAAACAGGTACAATAATTAATGCACTGGAAAGTAAACTGAGCAAAATACAATCCAAATAAAAAGATATTGTCACAACAAGTATAACCTGTAAAAAAATTGGGTTCTAGGACTGATGTATGAAAATCCATAGGAACGCACATTTGTCTGTCTAGTCTCACAAAGCATTGCCTTGTCCTAATCTAACTAGTACTCCATCGAAAGGTTGATCGTCTACAAAATACACAACACTTGCAGGTAATTCCCATGAAGTCATGAGTATAAAAATACTTAGTATGAAACCTTAAAACCAAAAAATCAAAACCACAGACAAATACCACATAGAAATACCAAAAAGGAATACCATAAAGGAATACCACAAATGAATGCCAGAAAGGCATACCACAAAGGAATACAATAATGGAACACCACATAGGATTACTACAAATGATTTCCACAAAGTAATACCACATAAGATTACCAAAAATGAATAACACATAGTATTACAATGATGGAATACCACACAATACTACCCTATAGGGCTACCATACATAATTACCACTAAGGAATTACATGAAGTAATACCACAATGGAATACCATGAAGGAATACCAGACAATAATATAACCCAGGATTACCACAAAGTAATACCAAATAGGATTACCATTATGGAATGCCATAGAGCCTGAACATGAATGGAAACCACATAGGATTTCCAAAAAGGAATACCAAAATTGAATACAATAAATTAATACCTCATAGTATTACCACACATGATTAACACACAATAATACCAGACAGGAATATACAATCATCTTTATATAGGTATATTTATAAAGATCATATAAAAAGAATGTATATATATAATAAATCTAATACACAACGGTCTATAGGTAATCCCCAACAAATTACCAGCCACAAGATTTTTCTCGAAGCACGCTTGTTTTGGGAGAACTCACTCCTCAAGCCATCATATCTATGGAGACACTCACAAAGTTTTCCAACTCATTTAGGCCCTATCTAAATGGGATTACATTAGTCATGGAATACTATGATTCAATGACAGGGGATCATGCCTATAAAAACTAAGGTATACCCCTGATCGCACCTAGAAATATTGTGGGATACCACGTACCAAATCTGTATAAACTCACAACATAGGGGATCACTCCCAAAACTAATTATCGAATAACACAGATCATACATAAACACGTTGGGGGATACCAAGTACCGAATGATGCAGCCGGTTAGGTGGAGGACCAATGCCCTTTTCATGAAGGTTACACTGATTCCACAACTCCATTAGTGGTGATGGAGGATCACACTCCAGTCTCTAGGAGGGAAATCATACTCTATCTGAGACTCGACCTCTATATGGGATTACAGTCCAGTGATGTGGACATAATGTCATACCAAACCCTCAATAAAAGGTCTATGAAAAATTCTTGCGACCAATACTGGTCCAAACTAAAAACTCGTCAATTTTACTAAATGGTCCATCTAATCATTTGGGTCTTAACTCCACAGATCGATAATCCAACAGACAAACCGTTTGAAATATATGGTCATTTAAAAGTTCCAAAAGGGATCATTGTGCATGTAGACCAAATGCATGGTTTGTATAACGACCGTAGTAGTAAACTGCCTAGACAACCTACCCTGTGGTCGCTGCTATTGACTAACATGGTTTCCACCCCCAACTTTCGTAGTCATGTAGTGGCTAGACTGACCATGGCTCACAGTCGACTGTAGTGGTTGAACATGGCCTAAACCTATCCCAGTCACCCCGGGTCTGACTCGTTGGGCCTAACACACCTTTTCTCGACCCACTCTACCTAGGCCTGAATTGTCTCTTTTAACATGATATTCTCCTGTGTGGGCTACCCCACCCGCTAAACGTGGCCCACCTAGCACATCCATGACCCTTGATCCACATGAAAACTGGCCACATCTCTCACAGTCTCCCATTTCACTCCACCCCACTAACGTCGCTGCCTCCAATAACCACCACATATGATCATTTCCACCCGTGGTTACCAATGTCGCTGCCTCACCCTGTCAGACTTACATGTCGGTAGACCAATATGATAACCATCAAGCCAAATTCAATGCCCGAAATTCCAAATGGTCACAAATCCAAGCTCCTCCTGTCTCGATATACATAGATCTGACCTCCGTTGTCAGTTTTCCTCTAATTCTATGGTCCGAGCAAATTTGGAGCTAACTAGAATGTCGATTTGTGACCATAGGGATTAAATTTTGTGGTACATGAAGAATGGGGGAAATAAAAGAACAAAGAACACCCCGAGTAACAAACCTTTTCCTTGGTTAATGTCTGCCTCAATCCATTTTCATTGGAATGAGTAACAAAGAACTGAATCAAGGAAACTCCTAAAATAATCCTCGCAAAGATAAACCATCCCGAAAAAATAAATCCATGGATCAATATTTTCTTTTATTTACTCTCGTTAATCATGAATATTAATAATAGTTAAATCATAAAGAAACAACCCCTACCTCAATTCAAATATCTCACTGATGAAGAACAACCATTGCGTTTTTGTTATAGGCAAAATCCTCCGAATCTGAGGTTCGTTGGTCATCGATCCACAATGTATAATTGTTTTCTGAAATAGAATCCTCAAATATCTCTATCTTATACTACTCCAAGTATTCTAGGTTCATGTGACTAACATTGGAAATCCTCCTTAATAAATTTCATAATGATTTTCAGCCACTGCATAAACAAAAAAATTATTAAATTATTTTATTCTTATTACGTCTCATGAAATATTTTTCATTAATGATCTATACCGACTAAAGTTAAGACATGCCTAGGGAAAAAATTATGAACTCATCGATGGTATCATATTTCCAATATGAGTCACCATTTATTTTTTATTGGTATTTAGTAGTTAAATAATTTTATTTTATTATTTTATTTACAGTTACATACTTGGTTACTTTTTCTATAGATGACCCATGTTAACCAAACATAGGTCGATCCTGGATAAATCATCTATTTTGAACTGAATGTGGCCCTTTTATTTAAATTCTAGGTTCTTGATTAAATGTTATTCCACTTTTTCCAAGAAAACAACTTGTGAGTGCATTTAAAAAGTTTAATATTTTTTTAATCAATTCTTCTAGGAACCCTGGGCCTTGGAATCACACGTCTTTTCAGCACCATTTCTTTAAATAAATCAATATAATATCAAGAAATATTACATCAAAAATTTGATACATTACATATATTATCCAATTCTCTACCATTTCACCATTATGTAAATGATATTGTCACTTTTCCATACATACAGCCTACTATCTCCATGACACGATATGAGTCATTTTCAATATTCAAAGTACAAGAATGATTATAAAAATACATATAATGAATAAATAGGATATATTTTTCTTTAATATATTTTTTTATATGACATAAAAGTGTCCTATTTACAAGAATATGGACTTACAAGACAAAACGTCCATAGAAAAATGAGTTAGTTTACACCCAAAACTAGGGTAATGATGAAATATTATTGATAAATTGGAGATAAGATGATATAATAGAATAATATATTATATAATAAATATGAATATGGTTATTTTATAAATTAATCAGATGATATAAGTCATTATAAATAATTTTAAAGCACATTTAAGTAAAATGAATCATAAGGTAAGGGACTTCTTCTCAATTTTCACTCCATTGAGACGTACTTGGTATTATGCTCCAAATAATTTTTATATGGGGTATATACTTCCCATTTGAGATCAATTTTCATTTGAAATTATATTCCTCTTAAATATCTATATTTTTTATATCGTTACTATGAGTATTCCGAAAATGTATAACATTTTTACATTTGTTGTTTACTTTGAATGTTATTAGATTAGCTGGGGAAATATTGGAAAAATTATATATTACAACCAATATGGATATTTTGAAAAGGTATATTTTTCTTGAATTTAATAAATGTTTTAATAATTCTCTATAATTTTACTGATGAGTGGGCCCAACACTATATAGACACTCGATGCATTGATAGGTCTCATGAGACAAAACAATTGTCAAAATTAAATGGGTTTCTATCTATATTTTTAGACAATGTTTTGAAAGGTATTTATGGTAGCGGTATCATTTTAAAGATACATTAAATATTATAATTAATCATTTCCTCCATTCATTATTCATTTATTAATATCCATGTTATTTTCACTATGAGAAGATATATGGATGATTTTCATTCTGTAGTTATTTATTTAGTGTAATTTGTGTTTAGATATTTACCTTTAAATGTTTATTTTTCATTATTTAATATATTTCACTTATTATTGAATCATTTTTATGTTGTATGTAACCCTTATAGAGCATTTTATATCACCGTTTTATTTTTTTCATTCGTCGTGTTCTGAATATGAAATCATTGAATATGATTCAAGTATGTAGCTTATTTTCCTCTATTATGCTCTATGTATAATTACCAATTTAATAAGGAATAAAATTATATACCTAGTTCTTTGAGACTAATAAACTAATTGATCATAGTGGATTTGATCTCTTGCATCAATTCCATTGAAAAAATAGCCATTGAATTTAGACTACTGGGGTCTGGGATGTTATAATTATACGTATACGATATACTTGGATCATTAGGTCATAGGAACCCCATTGTACCACCATAGACCCTTACTAATAGTCTTAATCCTCTGGCATATGGGAAGGAAATCTTGTGGATATGTTACCTACTGTCTTGAGGCATCGTTTATTGGCTATTTGGTTGAGATGTTACAAAGTGGTATCGAAGCATTTCTTGTTCTTTTATTTTTCTTCTTTACAGTTTGGGATGTTAATAAGAGAAATATGAATGTGTTGGGGTCTTGTAATGAGTTGGTATTTTTTGTAGAAAACCCACATATAGAAAAAATTCATGTTTTCTTGAATGGGATGTGAAATTTTTTTTCCACTATTACAGTTGATTTGATTCCATCATTATGTGTCACACGTGATATATGATGTTATTATTATTATTATTGAGGTTGTCACTTTATCCTTGGACAAATATAGAAAGATATTATAGATCATTCATCATTTTGGGAACCTTACAGGAATCCAATTACATGATTATTATATTCCATATATGATGCATTTCTTGACCGCATGACATTATTATGTGAACTTTTCATTATATATATTATTTGATTTTCATTTTTAGGGGATTTAGAAACATAATTGGTGCATATAGTTCCTACTATAACATAAACAGTGTTTCTCTATATAGTTTATGACATACACACTAAACAATCAATTATAGCATGTTGAGTCTGGGATCCTTGTTCACATGTACTTGAACATGCTATGGTTGGGATTTAATTGACACCACACTTTGATTTATAAGGTGTATGTGATCTTAAATATGGGAGTTGATGATCTATATTGTTCAACTATTTGAATATATTTATTAAATAAATGATTCTTAAATTAGATGAAATTTAAATCGAAAATTGAAAGTTCATCGATAAATGGATTTTCATATTCAACATAGAATTCCATATATTGAGACCCATGTTTTAAAAAAGAGATCTTTACCTAGACCCAACTTTTGTATTAGGTAGAAAGCAGTGTATATGGTGTTCTTTTTAGTCAATACTGTCACATAATCCAAGAATTAATATTAAGCATAGGGTTGTGGGTTTTTTATAGAGAGACTTCAACCAAATATATGAATTAATATCTATGACTTTGTCACTACTCAACTTTTCTCTAGGGAATGTATTTGGAACTATAGAGTTATTCAACCAGGATGACATCCATTCCTTTTATAGGAGGGTGGTGATGGCCATTATCTGAAAGTGTTGTCCTTGTGCCTTCGTTAGAACATCACATAGATATCTCAGTTGTAGTATTGGTTTTACAATATATGGGATTTGATTCCCAGTTTCCTGAGTGTTTCATCCACATTATAAAAATCTTCTATGAGCACTACAGTCAACCTTGTCTGTTGTAGTTCTATAAGTTGAATTCTACTATCAGTATCCACGAGCATTTTATGGTGATGGAATTCCACAGGTTACTAAGCTATTGATTGAGACTACTTTTCCATGTTTTGAGAATCTAGATACACATATTAAGAGGAGAGACAATCTCAGAAAATATATGCTTCAGGGAGAAGCTAAGAACTGGTGGTAAGATTGAACCCTACTGATGGGATTTCAGATATGGTTTTGAGGGATTTATAATCTAGGTTTTATGAAAACTTATTTCCTCAGGCTCTGAGGGATGAGCGAGCTAGTGAGTCTATGAAACTTAAGTAGGGTGTAATGACCTTTATGGATAATTAAACACTATTTATAGAGATTCAACACTTTGTTCTTATTTATCTTGCTAATAATCTATTGAGGTCGAGATGCTTCAAGGAAGATCTCAATCATATCACTCGATCACACATCAATGTGTTTTGTTTTACTAATATAAGAGATTCAGTGAATCAAGATATTTATATTGAATGTGACCTAAGGGATGATAGGGAACAGAGTAAGGTAATACAACCTCTCAGCCTAGTGGCTCAGTGTCTAGTGGTATAAAATGAAATTTTGGGTACTATCATGGGAATAATACCAAACAAAGTGTGAGTTACTATAGTTTTCTATTCTTCCATTAGTGTGGGATACATGGACCGATGATAATATAGTGATATTAAGTCCGAATTGAGTGTCGATAATGTAGTAAGATGGGCTATATACAACGACTCTGTAGGAAATTCCCTCTAGCAGTTAGTCAATGGGGGTTAACTATAACTATAGGTTCAAGACAGGGATTCAAAACTCTACGTTAGGATATGAGCTGTAGTAATGTTAGTAATTTAGGCTATGTTTTTAGTCATGGTGTGGTATCCAAGTACCAATTGTACAGTGAAAGAATATTTTCATTTCTCTAGGTAGTGGTTTTTTTAACAGGGCCACAGATTAGGCTAGATATATTTTTTATGCCCTACAAATAAGGTGTGGTGTGTTGGATGATATATGATGAGAGTTAATATATTATTATACACTACTCTAGTATATCCTCTTCTTGATACAGGTAAATCTCAATATTTTATATTTGTACCTATTGGGAATAGTCTTGGACTTGATGTTCTATTTTGTAAATGTGTCATGATTCTTGATACTCTATTGGGAATTAGAATGGAGGATATAAAATAGTGTATAGAATTCTCCTTGATATTGGTGTGTGTTTCTTCGTATGGAATCTTTTTTTCCTTCAGATGATAGTGTTTGATGTTATACTCGGGATTGGATGGATAGTTTCTTATCAAGCCCATGTTGACTATTTTCACAGAAGGGAGAGATTTATGTCACTAGAGGGTGGGTTCTTATTTAAAATGGTGAATTGGATGTCTAAGAAGTTAAAGACAGATTGTATCATCTTTGGATAAGTAGTAAGAGAGTGTAGATTTCTAGTTTATATCTAGACTATTGGGGAATACGAAAGACAAAATTATGTTGAGTAGTGGTTCATTTTAGTTATTTCATCCAAGATGGATTTTTAAGTTTAACTCTTGTGATGGATGTATCATTTTCGATTGAGCTTGGGTTAGGAGTTGAACCAGTACCGAATTCTCCTTATATTATTTCTACTATAGAGTTGCAGGATATTAAGAGGTAGTTAGGGGAATTGAATGAAAATTGGTTTATATGACCCAATACTTCTCTATGGGGGTTTTCAGTTATTTTTTTTACCAAAATTCATTTGAAACCCTCGATATATGTGTGTATTATTGAAAATTAAACTAGTTTATGCTTAAGAAGAAGTGTCATTTTACTCATATAGATGATCTCTGTGACTAAAACTGGGGAGCTCGGGTTTCCTCAAAGATTGGCGTGAGGTTGGGTTATCATAGGGTTTGTATTAAACTTTTAGAAATACCTCATATATCATGTAATACTAGTTATGGTCCATATTATTATTTTTTAATGTCGTTAGATCTCATGAACATGCTAGTAATTTTAATGGAATTAATGAACTAATTATTACATCCATATTAGGATTCGCTTGTGTTGGTATTAATTTAAAATATCTTGGTGTATTATCATAGTTGAAAAAATCATTAAAAAGACACTTATAATATATTGGATACATTGAAAGATAATTATTTATATTCTAAGCTCACAAAGTGCCACTTTTGGATAGATAAGATTCACTTTTTTGTCATATTATCTCAGATATATGAGTACTAGTTTTCCTAAATAAGGAAAGAGAATTAGATTCTTTGTGGTATCCCAAGAATATCTTTGATATTTATAGTTTATTTGGTTTGGTTGGATAATAAATAAATTATATATAGGACATATCATGTTTAGGGGAACCTCTTACAAGAATTATAAAGAAGGGTATAAAGTTTGTATTGTTAGATACATACAAGATAGCCTTTCAAAATTAAGAAGGTATACTGAATCGGTGATAGTCCTAATTCCTCCATATCTAGGTAGATGTTATACAATATATTATGACGTATAAGGTATCAGGATAGGTGAGGTTATGATGTAGGATAATTATTTCATGGAATATGGTTCTTATCAGTTGACACCACAAAAGTGAAAGTACTTGAAACATGATCTCAAGTTAACTAATTTTGTAGATGTGTTGCACTATTAGAGGAATTAAATACTATGAGAGCATTTTCTCATGTATAAGGGCCAAAAAATCCTCAAGTGCATATTCACATAACGTGATCCAAATTTGAGGCAATGAAAGTGGGTTCAATAAATTATTTCCTTAAACTTCATGATTTCATAAATACCCTAAAATGGATGTGTAGTGGTTGATTAATTGAGAAGGAGGACTCAAATACAGGCAGTTCAGGTGGCCATTAGTGAGAGGCAACATAAGGAATTATTTTAGATATGTACTTGGAGGTGCAGGATAGTCACGTACAAACATTACTCTTATCTTTGGAAGTGAATCCACTTCTATGGAAAGAGTGTGGATGAGATATCTATTATATGATGTTGTCCTAGTGTTATGGGAGAGTGTAGAAGGTGGGGACACATCTATTGGTTGGATAATTACCTAGAATGATATTATAAATGTACACTATTTTTTTAAGTTTTATTTGACATATGTGATGAGATGATGTGGGAATTTTATTTCTTGGCCTAGGAAAATTATTCTAGTGTTACCAAGATGTATTGTAACTTGGACCACAGATATTGGTGGTCAAGGAAAAAAATTTAAAAAGATTGTTTTTTCATAAGGTGTTACATCTTTCAACAGGAGAAGGTGTAAAACTACATCCCATATAAGCTTTTATATTAGTTACCCACTAACAACTGGAAGTGTGATGATGTTTTGATGGACTTCATGACCTAGTTGTTGAGGTTTCCATGAGGTACAGGGGTTTTCTGGGTTGTTGTGGACATGTTCACAAAGTTCTCCCATTTCCTTCCAATTTAGGAGATCTTATCATATGATTATCTTGATAGACACTATATTTGTGATATTGTGCACCTTCAAGGGGTTTCTCATACCATTGTATCAAATAGGGATGCCTAGTTTAAGTCATCGTTTTCAAAAAAATTATAGAGTTCATTGGTTATATAGGCATTTATGATCGTGACATACCACCCTCAAAATGATGGTCCATCAGAGTGCACCATAAAGGTTCTTTTAAAAATTATTTGATAATGTGTCCTTGGATTTAGGGCTTCTTAGGTGGTACATATACCCCTAGTTGGGTAATCCAATAAAATATCCATCAGTAGATTATAATGATGGATCCTTATGAGGATTTGAATGGTAGGACATGATGTTAACCCTATTGCTGGGTATATGTAGGAGAGGTAGTGCTACTCAGACCGTGTCACAAGCTGGATACTTGAGACATGGTACAATTGATTAGAAATAACATTTTTTATTGAACAGTCTATATAGAAATCCTATGCAGATCATAATAAATGACCATAAAGGGTTTGAGGTTAGGGATCATGTATTTTTATATATCTCATCGAGGATGGTACATATATGGATTTATAGATAGTATAATATTTCATTGTGATATGGTAGGTTAGTAGAGATTCCCAAGAGAGTTGGGTTGGTAGTCTATTGGTTTAATTTAACATAAAAGGACTATTACATGCATGATTTCTTTCATGTATCTCAGTTGTGTCATAATTACTCTAACATGTCTCATACTCTTCATCCAGAAAATGTTTCGTTCCAAGTAGATAGATCCTTTGAGGATATTCCTATACGTATTGTTGATCATATTACAAAGGCTCTCTAAGGCTGGTTTATCCCTCACATGCTTGTGTTATGGCTGCACAACCATGTTTAGGATAAGACTTTGGAGTAGGATACCAATGTACATTCCTAGTGACTAGAGTAATCCATAGGTGGTTCTTCACCACCCTTGGAAGGATAATTTTGGGATTCATGTTTTTTAAGGGGGATATTTCAAGATCTAGGACTTTTCTTATGAGGTACATATATTTTTCATTTTTGTTTAATGTGTTGTTTTTGTCCTACTGTGAGTGATTAATGAGGTCACTAGTATCTTAGGGGAGTATGAGGATAGTTAGGATAAGGGAGGATTTGTTTTTGGGAAAGGAATAATGGTCACACTATTAGTAGAAACCATGTTTCCAGGAACCACAGGTAGAAGTAACCATACTGGGTGGTCCATAGGTTATCCTAGGATCACATTATTTAATAAAACCATGTAGATAGGACAACATTCCCATGTGACCCACAGAAAATCATAGGAGAAACACATAATTGATGCATGGTTTGAATAAACATTCACCAGGATTGTTCTAGGAAAATATTGGATAGTGGCACATGACATGGTTTTCATGAGGTTCTCCAAAACATTCCCATGAACCATGTGAGTTTCCTTTTAAGACAATGTGGGGTGCACAGTGGGAACATTTTTTAGAAAATCATGCAATCAAAATGTATGAACCATAATTTGATGTGGAAATGATATTTTATCCCTATAATATTTAATTTTATTCCCCTCTTATTATTTTCATTTCTCCACCAGATCCTTCTATCGTAGAGAATCTTCTTCAGCACAAATTTAGTCTTTACTCATGATTCTTCATATGATATATGATTCAAGAAAATTTAGTCTCATTGGACAGTTACTGGTAAATAATTTTGACCTTAGTTCTATTTAGTCATCCCTTTTCCAATCAAAAATGAAATTTTGGTGTGAGATAACATGCCCTATTTCTAGGTTAATAATCTATTAATCTAATTTTATCTAATCTTGAAGGAGTTAAGTGTTAATAATGGATGATTGTTTTTCCACATCTATATTGTAGATGGTATACACCTTTCAATTAATTTTTGGTGTTTTATAGACCTTATTTCAATTATGTTGCATGTTGGACCTTAAAATTATTCTCTTAAAATTTATTGATCTTGTTGAATAAATTGTTGGTACCTGATCAAGTTTCCCACATTGTTTTATTTTATGGCCAGAGGATGGTATTTGAAACCCGAACAACCCTTGAAGTGTGTTTTTATATCTTCCTCGTATTATACCACCCCATTGGATTTGTTTTATCTTACCATTTTAATGGGAGAATTATTGAATTAAGTGGTAAATAAATGATGTAATATAAGAGTGTTTGTGAATCATTTTCCATGTTATTACATCTTTTAAATGGTGAAATGTATAATTAATTGGTTAAATAAATATATAGGTAAAATGTTGAATTTATTATATGAACTCATGTCTTTTGACGTGATAGTTTTATGGTGAATTGAATATGTTAGCGGATGCCTTGTATATTTCGACCCTTGGGATCCTCATTCCATAGGATTCCATGGAGATTTCTACTCCATGTATCCAATTTAGTATGGATATATATGATAATTCTATACCTAGATCCATCTTGATTAGACTGCATTGAACATGCTCTATAGAAATTACCTTTAGTATACAACCACTTATTTACTGAGTTTTCTATAGGGGGTTTCTATATAAATTAAAAATATATCTTGGTCATTTTATACCTTAGATCCATCCTTTTAGGGTTGACACTAGATTACATAGAATATGATAATGTGGATGTTTTAAAAAGATTTATAGTAAGCCCATCATTATGGTGGATTGATTATTTTTGAAACTTCTTATGGGTATTTGATTACATTTTATGGAATGGAAATTATAAATTGTATTTTACCTTTATTATTTTTATTTTATATATTATAAACAATATGTTATTATTTATATAGAATAGACATGTTGTATACACTGTTGGTGGTGACCTAATGTGTTTTATCTCACACCTTGTTTGGGCCATTGTTGGGTACCTAGAAAGACTACATGGATGTAGGTAGATATTTGGGAAATATCCCACATTATGATGCTTGAATTGGTCATTTAATATAAGCATAAGAGAATAGGACAATTCTATTCTCATGATGATAAATAGAGATTATTCATTTTTTTTATTTTGTTCTTTTGATAGATGAAATGTATGGGATTCCTATTGAAATGTATTTCCTACCATTTTGTATTTAGATATGACATTTTCATCATATTTTATATGACACTTAGTTTGGTTTTATATCTATTTTAGTGTTTTGGATGTTATTCTTATACTGTTTGGTTATTCATATGCATACATTGTTAATTGATATTATAATACCATTGTGTTACAATATTATTATGATGGTGTACTCTCCTCACTACACCACATTAGACCCTCTCTACTAGTCGGAGTCCTCTTGCATATCGGGAGGTGCGTTTGAGGACATGTGACCCACCAGATTGGGGCACCATTTAGTGGGTCTTTGGTTGTCACATTATAGTATCTAGGCTTCTTTATGACACATTTCATCCTATCCATCACAATATTTTTGAGTAATGTAACAACATAGACCCCAATATAATAATGATATTATTTTCATTATTACATTGGATTGATATAAAACGAATAACATCCTAAGGGACATGATATTTTAGTTTACTTGGTAAACTAAACGCATACATGAGTATTTCATTACATTTGAAAATAATAATTACAACATATTTTTTAAAGAATAACATTATTCCCTATAGAATTTCCTTACATTTAAATTATAGTAAACTTTATAGAAAATTGAACAAAATCAGGGTAATCTGAAATGATCGGTATGGGTTAAGTACAATAGAATCAATCATGAATAAATAGATCATAATCATTAAGGAATGAAAAATATGGAAAGAAACATATTTGAACACAAATTAAAATTAAATAATTAAATAGCATAATCAATGGAATGGAAAATTGATTAAATCACATATAATTTAATCAATAACATGACAATCATAACTCAATAAGTAATAATCAATATGTACAGGTAAATAAAAAACTCATGCAATTTAATCAATAACCCAAGAATGAAATACGTGTATAGATAATATCATTATGAATATATCATGGATAATAATAAATTAATTTTTAAGGTAGTAAATGATTAATTATTGGACATCATGTCTCTGAAACATGATACCTCTACTATTAAGATCTATACTCAAGATATTTAAAAAGGCATGGTTGGAAACCCGTATAACAAAGGCCAACCAACGGATTTATCTAATGAGACATCGCAATACATCGATAGGATAACTATAATCAGTTACCACTTGTTTCTATAAGCCTAAATTATTCCTCATATATTGAATAATATATTTAATTAATGAAAATGTCCATTATCATCTAATATTTATATTGCATAAAGAATAATTATTTATCAAAATTTCACCAGATAAAAAAATAACTTTCAATGTCAAACAAGATATGTAGAAAATGATATATAGATTAAGGAATAAACATAACCATGATAAATAATATATATGTTTGAAATTTAATGTCCACATTAATGTGAATAATTCAAGGGAAATTTAATTACTACAAAAATTAAACAAAGAAGTGAATGTTAAAAATCTTCTTAGTCAAAATGATCACAATACATCCATTAGAATAAGAGGACATTATCAATACAACATATACCAATTGGAGTAATAATGAAGGGGTTTTTTTGAATAAATAGAAATACTATAAAAATATATTTATAAATATTCTTCAGGTTAATATCATTTTGTTTTTAAAAATCACTTTTAAACATGAAATTATCACAATTCATTTTGAAAATAAATTTCTTTGAAAATAATTAACTTTGAAAAAAATAATTGAAACATAAAAAAGGAATATTTAAAACATTATAGTTGTAATAATGTATATAAATACCATCCATTTCATACACCTAAGAATTAAGTTATTACATAAAGGATGTCTGACTAAAGAGAGAAATAAATTAATTTTTTCTAAAAAAACATTTCTAAATTATTTTTAGTACCAAAGAGTATTAAAATGGTAATATTACATAAAAAAAGTTCATGATTAACCATATGAGAAGAATGATAAATGGGTTTATAAAAAACAATGTTAAAATAATTTAATTCAATGAAAATTCAAGAATAAACTATCTTGATTAAAATGAGATTACGAAAAAAACCCCAAAGAAGACCATAACATTGAAGTGAGGATTAATCGATAAATCTATTAGGTGTATAAAATTTAGATGCACAAAAAACAAATGTAAATAAAACATAATATAGTAAAAATTAGTTACAAACATATTCTTATAAAATAAATGATAGTGATGAACTATTGTAACCTAATGAAAACAAATTGAGTTATGAAATTATTTATCACTTGGTACCTTTTATTCAAAAATTCATTTTGATGAAAGAACTATAATTGAAACATAAAATACAAGAATTTATTAATTAAGAATTATTATCCCCATAAAATGGGTAGTATATATAACGAATAAAATAAATTATCTCCATAAGATTACAATATTCCTCAATGAAGATAAATTGGGATGAAATCTTTAACTACATAATTCCATTTAGTTGAACAAGTTTTAATCTCTTATATAGAGGTTTTAAAATTATTATTTACTTATAGAAAAACCATAGTAATATTTATAATATCATATATTATCCTTTTATAACAATTTATCACTTTTTTGTTAATAACCATTCATTATTTCATTGTGTCCGTTGTTGATTTCCTTATCATATCATTCATGTTTGGTCATGAAAGTTCTAGGTCATGTTCATATTATTTTGTTACATAATATAAAGGATAAAAATCAGGAAATATTTATAATATTTATACATAAATTATATTTAATACTACTCATAAGTTTTTTTTTAAAAAAATTAAGTGCATAATGATAATAGTGACGGTAGGTCGTATGTACACAGGGATAATGCTTCCATTTTCAGATGATAATTATGGTAAGGAGGAAAGTAATATATTATCTATAAATAATTATAATAGTATTGTAAATATAATATTATTTTTTAAAATATAATTATAAAGATCATTCATGCGATATGGTAATGAAAGTGAGTCATATCGCTTCATGAAGGCAGTAATCCACATATTGACGACCGACATTGTCATCTTTAAGTGTGAGAAAATGTAAAAAATAAAATAATATATTATCTTTTAATAATGATTAATATGTAATTAATATAATAATTCTATAATTTATATCAAATGTATTCTTTAAATTATTCCTTATTACATTTCATGACAAGCGTTACTGAAAAATGAATATCATTGCTTTGTGTGGCAGGAGTTTGCTATATAAATGAGTGAAATTATCATATATCATATGAAATATAATGTAAAAAAGTTATATATGATATAATAAATAAAAATATAAAATTATAATAAAAATGTCATATTTTTAATTTAGCACCATCGTCATACCCAATGGTGAGATTTGATTATGAAAAAAAATGACATCGGTTTACATTCTGTTATTTCTTCGTACACATATATGATGTTTTCATAAACCATTTTATGGAAGTTGGGATGGTTTTAGGTTGAGAACATAATATAAAATCATATAATTATATTTAATATAATTTTTTTATTATATAATAATTTTTAAATACTAATTTATAGAGGTGGGGAAAGAAATAAAATAAAAACACTTATCGAAGAATGTTACCTATTTTTCAGGTAACCTCCTTAGGTTTTTCTAAAAATGAAAGAATATAGATTATATGATGAGGTTATGGTATATGGTACGTGATATGGGAAGTAATTGGAGTGTCCAAAAGGTTTTTAATATGTGAAAAAGAAATTATTTGGAAGGCATTGTATAAGTGAGGTAAAGGGAACACTTGTAATTATTTAAAAAGAAAAATGTGTAACCACATTTTTAACAAAAACAAGGGGTTCCATATATAGTATTTTATATTCCTATACATTATATGTTAAAATCAATGCTATAGAAAATATTTTATTCATGTTTTAGGTTATTTTATGTAATTTCTCGGACCTCTCTGGTCCATTATACTATGAATATCAAGTGTATTATGTGTTTCAGGAGGTCAATGTGACTTATCCACTATGCATTTCCAAATTTCCGTTTCTGGGAACAGTTCCATCGATGAAAACTTCTAATGGTAGACCGTTGTGAACAATGCATCAGTAACCTTCAGTGAACAGTGTCATCAGTAACCTTATGAGAATTGTGCAATAGTGACCTTATGTGAACATTAACATCGGTGACCTTTTGTGAACAGTTCCATTGGTGACCTTTTGTGAAGAGTGTCATCGGTAATCTTATGTGAAAAGTGCAATGGTTACCTTATGGGAACAGTGACATCAGTGACCTTATGAGAACAATTTCATCAGTGACCTCCTGTGAACAGTGTCATCGGTAACCTTATGTGAACAGTGCAATGGTGACATTATGTGAACATTGCATCAGTAGCCCTAGGTGAATAGTTCCTTCAGTAACCTTCTGTAAACAGTGCAATGGTGAGGTTTCAATGGTGTCCTTATTCCTTTTCGAAATTTTGAGTTCATGAATAGTGTTTCCAGAATTGTGAGGTTCTAATAGTGACCTTTCTCTTTTTCCAAATTTTGAGTTCATGAACATCATTTCTAGAACGGTGAGGTTCCAACGGTGACCTTATTCCATTTCCAAATTTTGAGTTCATGAACAGTGTTTCAAGAATGGTGACGTTCTTATGGTGGCCTTTTTTCCATTGCCAAATTTTGAGTACATGAATAGTGTTCTAGAATGATGAGCTTCCAATGCTGAGGTTCATAAACAGCATTTCCAGAATGGTGAGGTTCCAATGGTGAGGTTCATGAAGAGTGTTTTTCCTTTGCCAAATTTCAATTTCATGAACTATTTTTCTTACATCCTATAATTTCTCCCCTTTAATGTTTCCCTTGACGTAAAATGCATTTAAAGCCTTGTTTTAAGGACTCTAGGGCTGATTCAAAGGACTTAACTCCTATATTAATTTCTCCAAAGGCTCGGGATGTTTTACTTGGTCAAACCATGTGGTTTAATGTGATCCAATTTTAATGGAAACCCCAATGTATCTTAAACCACTGCTCTGTTAAATCTTCTAAAGGGATGAGATATCTTCCACCCTAGTTCTTCCTCTTTGTTCTCGGGTGTGAGGTGCTCCAACATCCCATTCCTTCCCGTAGGAGTTGTGAAATAAAAATCTCCTCCTATGATTTTTTTATCTTTGTTTTAATGCAACCAAACAATATTGATCAGTCTTCAATATAAGTTATAATCTACCATCATTATTTTGGGTTCATCTCCTTCTTTCTCCTTTCCCTTTTTATTTAATTTGACTTGTATGTTATTAATGGGCTTTTCTTTGGTGTCGACCGATGTGGTGGTGTCTCTACAGCCTCATGTGGATACAATTGTCATAGGGTAGGATATTGTAGCCCGTTGTGTGGTTCGTTCTCATATAAAGAATGTCATGATCTGTTTGAGGTAGGGGATCAGTTGCTACTCTTTTATTTTATGTGCAACAGTAGAGTTAGCATGTTTAATCCCACTGGATCACAATGGATTTAGAATAATAAATATGTGAACTGAAAAAATAAATTGATATTGATCGTATGTTATTGATTCTTATTTTTCTAGATAGTGTGATATCAATGTTTTCTTATTTAGAATTTTGTTCTTCATTGAAATTGGTAAAGAATGTAAATCCGGAATTAATTGATAATTGTTTTGCTAAAGAGAAACATGCATATAAATGAATCTGGTTTCTCTTATTGTAATTTGATATTAATAAAATTTGTGCAATAATCATGTTTAATTATTTTATGATAGCTTACTGTTTAGGTTTCCCAAATTTGGAATCTACGAATAATAAATCGGTTAGTTCAAGATGGATTAAAGAACTGGTTATTTGATAAATAATAATACATGTTGGGTTCTGAGTTACCCTCTTGCTTATTTGAGGTTCAAGATCCCAATTGATAACATGTTCATTTTTCCTACTTCTTTTGTTGTGATGTGAGCCAAGATGGTTGTTGTGATATTTGGGGGCAGGGAGGCCTATTGGTTGTGGTAGAAGTAGACGCCTAGAGTGGCAAGATGCATCAGTTTATGCTTGTGGGTGTTAGGCAGGACGCCATGGATGATGGAATGAGTTGGATGTGAATGTTTGGGTGTTGGCGGATTCTTATTAGTTTTTTATATGATTTACTATCCCCACTACTCAAGGTAGAAGGATTTTCTTACCCTTCTTCAGAATGGGCAGAAGACGCACGGCGTATTCCACATGATTTCTGTGTCTATCTTCTCAAGGTAGGATGGGTCTATGCTATGGATATTGGCGGAAAATACTCAACAGGTAGTTATCTTCTCACCATGTTGAGACCCTTGTGTTTAGTAGCATAGAATTTTTTTATAAAATTCTTAGGAATATGGGACACTAATGCTGTAAATAAATAATTGAATAAATGATGTTAACCCATGGGGTTGGATATTTCTGGAACGAAATGTTGAGGTTACAATTTTCAAGGGGACAATAGACTTTGGGTGTGATGTAAATGAAATTTAATGTGGAATTGATAATGGTTAATTAATGTTTAAATAATTTATTAACATTAAGTTGAACTAATAAAAAGGGAACTAATTAAGGCCATAAATCTCTTTAAATGGTTGTGTGCTTATAAGATACCTAGTCTTTTTAGTGGTAGGTGGGAGTTTGAGATATATTAGCTGCAATTGAGTCTAATACTAGGTTATTCCCATAGTGTAGTTGAGAGATATTTAATATTATGTACTTTTTGTGTTTCTATATGCTACTCCACCCTGTCAGTTAGGGAAATTGACACCGCATGGATTCTGAGCCCTCGGGGGTGTTTTCCCAACATTCTGGTGGGAGGATGGATGGTTGAATACCACCTTTGGCCCTGCTCTCTTATCTTGGTAGTTACTTATTCTGGTAGTCACAATGGTTAGTTCTCCTCATATATTTATGTAGAGTGTTGTAATTTATTATGGTTATTCACACACATATATTCTGGATATAGCATCATATGGACTGCTATAGGTGTAACATGTATAAGATGTGATGGATCGATGATCCTTACTCGGTGTATAAGATATAATGGCTTTAGGTATATTACCCGACGTATGATATATGTTATAAGATATATGGTGGCTCCAGGAAACTACCTAGTAACATTCTTGCGTGGATGTGGTGGTTTAATTGCATGAGGTTCATATTGTGGTGCTTAGTCCATGTGTCTATGGGCAAGCCTTTTTGGAGATAGATTCTCAGAACATGGCACATTGGGGAAAAACAGAAAACCAGTGGGGAAGTAATAGTGGGTACCCTTGATATTATTTATTATATTATATACTATTGTATGTGTTACATGGTGAGAGTAGCCATTGGGAGGCTGGGAACATAGTATATCTGTTTAGGTAATGAGTTAGTTTCACTTTTTGTTCACTGTGCTATAGAATGATTTCATTAGTTTTGCATGAGAGGCTTTGGGGAGGATCTTATTGATTATACTGTTATACTCACCCTATGTATATGTATAAACTATTTTTTCAGGTCACTTGGACCAAGTTAGAGATCAATATGTTTTCTACTAGCATGGGATTGCAGGAGTGGTTCGGGGTTGTGGTTGCTACTATTTTTACTTTCTATTGGGTACATTCAGTTTTCCCCTTCCATTTGTAGTAGTTTTTCATGACATTACATATTTGCAAATGGGTTTTCGTTTATATTTTAGTATAGTTTAGAGTTGTTTGATGTTTATCTTATCTCTCTCTTTAACATGTGTTCTCATAGTGGGTAATGCCTCCCATTTGTGTGTTTAATATACCCTCGGTGCTAGTCGCCAACCTGGGACCTACTAGAGGTGGGAATCTGGGGGTTATTATCTCCCTTATCACATTGTCATCCTAGGAGAGGTACACTTTGTGGGGCGGGGGTCATGACATTTTAATTATTATTATTATAACCACAGAAAAACATTCATATTATTTTCACTATTCATTTTGGTAAAAAATTAAGTTACAATTATTCGATTGTATAAAATATTATGATTTCAATTATGGAATATTTTAATCCAAATTCCATTCACACAAGTGGAAAATTTTAAAATTAATGTAATCCAACATACGTGATGAGAACGTAGGTTTTTAAAGAGAAAATTTTTAAAAGTATATATGGTTTTTTATAAAAAAATCTATATGAAATTTATTCCAGTGATCTAAATTATATTAAAATATGTTTAACTAAATTTTTTCTTTAAAAAAGTTTAGAAATATAATTTTATAGTGTTTTTACTTTAAAATAAATGGTAGTTTTCGATAATAATTCAGTATTTTTCATTATCCGTCAAAAAAATAATATTTTGAAACAAAATACCAAAAAATTAACCTTAGATAATTCTTATATAATTATTCCATAAATTTCATTAATTTGATAAAATATGATTTATAAATTTGGTAAAATAAATTTTAAATTATGTTATCAAAGCAATACAATCACATCTTAAAGAAAAATATTGTTTTTTAGAAATATTTTTTTCTTTTAAATGTTTCCCATATTTTATAATAAATAAATTAATTAAATATTAAATATTTAGTTAGTAATATTAATATCATGTAATTTAAAATACATTTTTAATGGTACTCTATATTATAGATCATTTAGGCTTGGGTTTCTATGTTCTGCTAGCTATTGAAGAGATTGAATTTAAAAAATAATTTCATGGGTTTTTAAGTTTGGTGTTGTATATTGAATAAGATACCAAATATAATGTTTCTATTTTAGAATATTAGGTTGGTACATTCTCCCCACCATTGATAAATAGTTTACTTGAAATTTAAACTTGGTCATGAGCTCAGAAATCAAGGGTTTTATATCTGAAAAATTCCATAATTAAAAACACACTAAAGAGGTTATTAAATATTATCTTAATAAGAGAGAAATTGAATCATGAAGGTCATTTGAAATAAAAAATAACTGGGTTTTTATGTAGGATGACATGGGTGGTAAATGAAAACATGTACATGGAACAAAATATTATATAATTATAGAAATTAATTGAGGTCATTAATCACAAGAAAATAAATGATTAATGGAAAGTTAAGAATCTCAAAACCATAAATATATTATGACTTAAATGATAGTCAGATTAATTAGATATGAAGTAATAAGATAAATTTATTCATTCAATATCATTTTTTAATGTTGATAAATTATTTTACTTTCTAAAATTTTAAGGAAATATACATACATGATAGCATTATATTTAATAAGCACAATTTCAATTGTTGGTTGTTCTTGAATCAATTTTTTATTCATCACTAACATTGGTAAATGAATAATCAAAAATGTAATTGTTATATAAAAAACACTAAAAATAACTTTTAATGATTATTAATATCTATATTAGAATGGTAGTTTATTCATTCAATATCTATTTATTATTATGACCATGTTTATAGCACAAGTTATCCAATATAAAAAATATACATATGGGGAAGTAAATCATTAATCCTGAAAACCTCTTCCAATGATCAATATAAAAATATTCATTAATGGGTAACATGACGAACCATCCAAATGATGAATAAAATAAATATAAATAATTCCACTAAATTTATAAAATTAATGTATCATTAATCACTTCAACAATATGAAGTATCTCTTAATGATCACATACCAAACATGTAAATACCATCATCAATTATTCTCTTAAAACATGGTAGTAAACTAAATTACAATAAAAAAATTTAAAACTAGAATTATTTATTTTAACTTAAATTAAACATAGATTATTGGATATATTCCATAAATCCAAAAAAGTTGTTATTTTCAACAATGATAGCATAAACCATTTTTTAAACAAATGATTAATATGTTACAAGGTAGTCAGTACTATCCAATTTACTGTATCCATATCAATAATCTCTTTATTAAAAAATAATTATCTTAGAATAAGGAACATATTAAGGTTTATATTTCTTCCAGTCATGTGTTTTTATATTTTCAACTTGCTATCGAACCAACTTTCTTGTCTTCAGTTTTGTTCAACAAATGATTTCAAATCCAAATTGAAAAATTAGAGCACTACAATCCAAATAAAGTGAATAATTATTTTAACCAAGATATCATCCCAAAAAGTTTCAAATAACCTAATTCATTAATCTAAACAATATAAAATTAATCATTAAACTTAATTTTTTGTAATATCATAATCTTAACCATAATTCACTAGCTAATTTTAAGTATATTTCATTGATACTTCGGGGATTTTTTTGTGGAGTTTACCAACTCATTACAGCTAAAGTATAAAAAATTTAAAATATTTTAATTTACCTTTAAATCATAATCATGGTTGAATTTCTATCTACAATTGCACAAAACTCTCATTCCCTTTAAACGAGTACCAGGATACTCATTTTTACAATTTTCACATGTCGATAAATCCTTCTTTCCCTTTTTCCATTTATACCACTTTTTCTAGGTTGTTCTCTTCTTCTATCACATCCATTTGAATCTATAATACCGATATGATTATTTCTTATCATTTTAGAAGATAACACTATGTCATCATATGATGATAATGATTGGTAGAATAGTTCCCTTTGATTGACTGGATTATGATCATCAAATGAATGATCATTGTTACTCTTTGGAATATGTGCATTGATGAAATTCTAAATATTTCATCTATGAACTATATAAAAATGATCGAATACACTATATTAGATTATATCATCAGGAATAATAATTTATAATCCATAAAATAGTAAAATAAATTACATAAATTAATAAAATTATTCATAGAAAATTTTACAGTCATAATCATAGTATATTTTAG
This sequence comes from Viscum album, assembly GCA_963277665.1. Taxonomy (NCBI): domain Eukaryota; kingdom Viridiplantae; phylum Streptophyta; class Magnoliopsida; order Santalales; family Viscaceae; genus Viscum; species Viscum album. The sequence goes on along the minus strand of OY728138.1, from coordinate 1,016,364,056 downwards.
GATTTGTTTATTTCAAATCCATCATAACGTTTTGTAAAAAAATTGGAATTATATGAATATTATCCTATGGGAGTGTGAAACTAGGTACAAAGTAAGTCATGTTTCCATGCACCAGGTGATGATTGAGTCATGCTTAATATTTCATTATAAAATTTATTACCCATAGGTACATTTATGCAAGAACTACGTTGACTTATAGAATGATTAAATTATTTATATCATTAAAAACACATATAATCACTACCAAAACAAAAAATTATAAATGTTTTCTATTAGTATCCTCAAAATATATCATAGGGTTATGTTCCCTAATCAATGTTGTCCTAAATCTATCTCCCAATGTTTCTGCTAAATTTTATCTAATATAAAATGCAGTGACCTCTAACCCAATACTTAGGAGCCTATGTAAGCTTTATTACGCTGTCATAAGATATAAGTAATTTAATCACAAAGTAACAAATAGTTTATTAATCTTGGTAAACTAGATAAAAAATTGAATATAGAAATACATTTGAAAACTGATAATGCAACATAATTTTTTTCAATAATAATATTATTCACTGTAGAATATCCTTGGATATGAATCATAGTAAAATTCCTGGAATCCTGGGGAAATAAAAAAAAATTGGTGAGATAGAATTCTAATTATGGGTTATGTATAGTAGAATCAATCATGAATAAATGTATTATAATCAAAAAGGAATGAAAAATAGGTAATTTTAAAAATAGGAACACAAATTCCATTCAAAAAATGACTAGAATATATATAGAACGGTAAATAAATTTAAAATAATTACATTTAAAAAATAACATTAATATCATAATTATATAAGTCATAATAAATATGAAAAGTTAAATAACTGAATGTACATTCCATTTAATCAATAATCTGTGACTAAAATTATTCCAAAGATAAGATCATTTTGAAAATGTTATGGATAATAAAAACCAAATTCTTGATGAAGTAAATGTTTTATTTCTAGATGTCTTGTATCTAGAACATGATACATATAACATCAAGATATATCCTTAATAAACTTTCAAACTGATGTTTGGAAACCAATTTAACTAGTTTTATCTAGCTAATTCATCTTAGGATACTTTTCAATTAATTAAGGGCCTCTCTATAACTAGACCCAACCTATGTCATAATTTCCAATGAATTCCTCATATGTAAAATAATTAACTTGTTTCACGAAAAATATGACTTATTATGAAATATCTGTACTAAGAAAGGAATACATTTTTATTAATATCTCCCCAAAAAAAGAATAACTTTCAATGTAGTACACTGTATGTAGAAATAATATGCAATATGAGAAAAAAACATATCCATGATCAATAATATGGATATTTAGATAAAATTTAATGTCCTAGATAATTTGAATAATTCAAGGTAAAGTTAATGTCTTCAAAAATAAATCATGTAAGTGAATTTCAATACTTTCCTAGGTCAAAGTGATCATGAATCATCCACAGGAAGAATAAAGATGGTATTAATACAATATATTCCCATTGAAGTAATAATAATGGGCTTTTTTCATTAATTAAAATAAATACAATAAAAACATAATTAAAAATTTATTGAGGAAAATATCCTTTCCAATTTAAAAATCACTTTTAAAACTCAAATTTCACAAATAATTTTGAAAATTATTTTATTTTAAATTAATATTTAAAAATTATAAAGGAATTCTAAAAATATTTTATTTTTCATGATGGCTAGAAATTTATTCGATGCCGTATGTATAAATTATTCTGATTAAAAATATTCAATCCATTTTTCTAAATTTCATTCATATAATGGAAATTTTGTATTTTCAAACTAATCATGTCGACGCAACGATAATGAATTTTTTTTGAAGAGAAATTTTTAAAACGTTTTCAAGGTTTTTTATATCAAAATTAAATATGAAAATGATTCCAATGAACAAAAATAAATTATTAAATATATAATTAAACAAACATAACTTCAAAACTTATTAAATTTTTAATTATAAATTATAAAAAAAATTTAATGAAAATGTATTTTCAAAATTAAAATTCATTAATTTATCCGAATTCAGAAAAAAAAAATAAAAATTTTCATAAAAAAATTAACATTGATAAAAAAAAATATGTGATTATTTTAAAAAATTAGCCCATTTTATCAAATAAATTTTCAAAAACTTGTAATAACTAATTTAAATATTATGTGTGCGAAGCATTATTAAACCATCTTTTAAAATAATACATTTTTTTAGAAAACATCTCTTTTTCTTATAAATGATTCTTATTTTATTTATAAAAAATTGATAACCATAATATTCATACATTATCTAGTATTATTCATACCTTCCAATTTAACAGTATGTTTATAAAGGAACACTATATTATAGTTCATTTAGGCGTGAGGTTTTGTGTTCCACAAGCCATCATTGATATTAAATTTAAAAGAAATATTTTTTGTGTATTATTTTATGATTAGTGTTTCATGTTACATATATTATTGAATACAATTTTTCCCATTGAAAATTTTTGTTCATTACAAATAATTACCCCTCAACACCATATAGATAACAAAACCATGGAGGTCTCTGCTTAGGTCACCCAAATTTGAGTGTTTAGGAGAGCTCCCTAGGAGAAGATTGACGCAAATCATATGGATATTTGTTCACATGTATACTTCCAATATTGATTCCTATCAACATCATTTTTATGTAACAAATTATAAGAACTATATCCCTATTTTCATGTATAAATTATACCATTACACTATGGCAGCAGAATAGAATCCATATCAATATATCTCAATGTATAATATATGGTGGTCCCAAATTCCAACTCCCACCCTTCATTATTTCAATGTTATATTGGTTGAATCTGAAGAATAATATTGACACATCTCCCCTTCAATTAAGTTTCTAGCACATATTCTTTCTCCCACGAATGAATCTCTTCAATGTATCCCAAAAAACTATAGGATATGAACTATAATATATTACCAAATCCATTAAATAATGGGATGACATCCCCATTGTGGAAATATATTCTCATTAATATTTCTCAGAGGAATTTAATGGAATCTATTATATCCCAATGAACATCATAAAAAACTATCAATATATTGCAGAAGTGGTAGTAGAAGATGGTATTAGGTATATCTCATTGACCACCAAGCGTAGTAACATATTTCAACTCCCACACATGAAGCCCATTGACATGCCCAACTAAAATTTGAGGTAAATATTGGCCATATAATCCCAATCACATCAACAAATAGGTTAATATCAATATTACCACAATAGAATCTAGTCAATAAATCCTCAATTAAAAATATGGGTAGACTTATATCAATAAAGAATCATACAAAACTACTAATATATCATAGATGTTGTAGCATAAGACAACCATAATCATATCTTGATAGCCATCAGTTGTACGGAACATAATCATAACCCAACCACCTAATAAGACCATTGATATTTTAAGAGAATATAAGGAGCATTAAAAAAATTACTCACAATATCGATATTCATTGACACAAATCAGTGAAAATTAAAAAACTAGAATAGGAATATATCCTCATTCCAACAAGATACCATCCGCCCACATCTGTAGAAACAATAAGCTAGGTCAATATCCATACAATTCATGAAAATAAAAACGTTTTATTCTAATTATTATAAGGGAATTTCAAAAAAAATCATATTAAATTTTTTTTTTCACAAAACACAACTAGATCTAATAAGTGTAGTGAATACATGAAGAAGTCTCACTAAGGAAATACAAATATACAGGAGCTGAAACATATAAATTATACAAATAATTCAATAATTCATGAGGCCCTAAAATATCTATTGGTAGTGGTACAAGAACTTCTGCAGCCATTATCAGGAGGAATAAGTTACTGTTGCAATTATATACCCTAATATATTTTTATTATTAGCTATGGAGGTCCTATATAAATATTTTCCCATAAATATTTTCTAGATAAAAATATAAAGATATATTATGGGAAATTTTATCATTTTCATAGATACAAAAATCATACTCACAATTATAACATATATCATTATGATGGTTCTACTATTGTTGTATGAAACATTTTCAGCCTTAAATATTATCCTTAGGGTATATAATGTAAGAATAATCCTTAGGGACAGATAGTGTTCAATGGTGGTTATCCTCCCCATAGGTTATTCATTGAGAATATCATCTTCATAGAAACATATTATTATTGAAATAATGTTTCTCCTGTATCAAAAAACCTCTTAGAAATAACTTATATCACAAGGAAATTGAGAAAATAACGATAGTTTTATTAGACAGTATATCATTATTGAGTAATATTATTTCTCAAAAAGAAGATATCCAAAAACAATTATTATTATATATACCAACCTATAATCAGTCGTCATTCTCAATATCAATGAATATTCAATCCAATATGACTCCCCTTGGTTATGAGGATAGAAAATGACTTATCTTTTCAGATTAAGTCATGGAATCTCTCATACAAGAGAGAGTGAATTCCATTATTGAAAGGAAAAAGGATCGAGAAAACATTCCAAGATTGTTCTAGACTATTACCACTTTTCATTATGATATTCCTAAAAAATTGTGTGAGGAATGCATGAAAACACTTTATCTAAATATATGAGAGAATATTTTTCATTTTAAGGAATAATATATTCCTTACATAGAATATTAAAACCACATCAAAAAAATATAATAATGTTTCCATAAAATTGACTTATATTTTTTTAGTGGCATGGAACCAAAAATTTAGAAGCCATTATAGATATCATAGATGTTTTTGAATTAATTCATTATGAGAATTATATTAATAGATTTTATAAACATTTTACAGTGTAAAAATTATAGGATTGGGAGAATAAAGAAATCATTACCTCACTCCACTCCCAGGTTAATATATTCCACCAAAAATGATTCCAGTATAACTCACCACATTATAAAATATCTCATGTATATTCTCGTTACATGTTATACATCAATTGAAATAGGGTACACTTACCTCAAATTTTAGAAATAGTGAAAATTGTGGGAATGATCCATCAAGTTACTGTTGTATCATCATTTTGAAAATGTTTAATAGGCTTATTTTATGGAAAATTAAAATATTCAACTGATGAGCTACCCTACATAGCGAGTATCTCCCATTTAGAGAATGAAATAAATTTTGATCATTTTCAAACAGAATATCACAAAATCAGAAGGAAAACAGAATTATCCACAACATTGAGATATTAAAACATCCACACCCAATAGAGATGGGTGAATTTTTACCACAAGCCCTACATGCATATCATCAATTTTCTGATGGATTTATATAATCACAAAAATGGAACATTTTCCACCATATAAATCAAGAATGGGGTATTTTTATGAAAATTTCATCCTACCTAATAAAAATTATTGTTTTCATGAATAGTACAAACACCAAATTAAAATAATTCATAGATTCTTTTAGTGAGTTACCCATCTATAAATTTATTAATGTAAATAGTATCAGTTTTTGTAGATTCAGTCATGATCCCCCCCTCATAAGTTAGTTTTTGGGGACTACTAGGAGGAGAATTCATATCCTCATAGGGACTTCAAATGGAATTATTTTACCAAAAAATGGAAGACCAAATTGAGTTGTGAATTATATTTTGATAGATATTAAAGATATGAAAAATATCCTTAACATTATCATAATGACATAATTATGAAAGCATAATACTCATCCTTGAATGTCATCAGCAGAATTCCCACTAATGATGATGAACACGATTCTGACATAGAAAATCAGAATGGGGATGTCTATATAAAAAACTAGGTCAACACTAAATCACTAAAACAATTGATTCATACTCATTGGTAGGAAATGAAAATAAATTTGGGATGATCCCGTGATTTATTAGTTTTCATCACCTCATTATCCCTTGATAAAATTAATGGGAAGGAGTATCACGAAGGCCCACTCTTAGCTCAAGGAATTTGATCCTCCCATTATAGAATAATGATAAGTAAAATTTAAAGCAATGATAAAGGATTCAACCCAAATCGATGATGAGTTACAAAGTTTAAATATTCAAATATAGTATAAATAAATGTAATAGGAGAGTATTTCTACTCCAATGAATCTCTATTAGTATGGAGAGGCTACTCTACTAATGATATTAGAATACAAAAAACTTCTCAATTCTGTATTCAAACATCGAGTCTATCTTAAACCAGTGGATTATGATTATTTTAATTTTACTTTAATTAGGTGGAATATATAAACATATCAGGTGAGATAACTTAGTTGTACTCACAATAGTTGTTAATAATATATATGGTAAATAAGGTCATGTTAGGATATATTTGATACCCCTTCTTAAGTGTTTAACCATCCAACCATTACACCAAAAATAATTGACTTCATCAACTCTATAGTATCTCAAATAGATTCCATTGATTAGTATCTTGTATTAGTCCAACCATAATTAAAAATATTCCTTAAGAGGTAGGAATAATTCTCTACACACATAATAAGAAATCCACCTTTCAAAACCATGAAGGGATTTAGTGACCTAGTGTAGTTTCTAATTCACACAATCACTCAATATGTTCCCATGATTGGATCCTAAAATAACCTAGGTTTACATGTATAGATATTAAATCTTTTGAGATGAATATTCAATATCTTATACAAACACAACCTTGGGGACCATAATAGTTTAGCATCATTGGAAACAATGTACACAATCTTTTAATTTTGTGAATAATCTTTAATGACTCCCATAAAGATATTCCCATTGAGAACTCTTCATAGACATACCATATATGAAACCATTATTCATAACCAAGGTAATGGAAACATAACAAAGGGTTAGATAAGATTATAATTAAGGGTAAATAATTGAAATATCTAATCATAATATGAACCTATGTGTATGAGTACATGAGCATTCAAACCGAAAACCAAACCCAAGATATCAGAGATAAAAATCTTATGTCATGGAATAAATATTATTAGTTCATAAAAAATGTATCATCATTAAATAAAATGACATGATCCAAGAGAGGAAATAATTTTCAATGACATGGAATTTTAGCATACATATTATCATATAAAATTGCTTCCATAGCAGTCAAGGCTCATAACCAAGTATATAATAGTGGAATGGGTTCACTCCCCAAACCCTCATAGTAGACATGGTTCACCCCCAAGCCTGTTATAGAAGAAAAAGTCCCATACTAAACCAGGTTCACTCCTTATTCTCGTCTTATCTATCTCAATAGATATAAGTTTACACCCAAATCATTTGAGTGAGATTGAGGTCCCACCCATATCGAAATGAAAACCATATTTATATGTGACACAAGATCATAAAACATGCATAATATTATAATCCGTAGAAAGAAATGGGTTCTATAAACATTTAATAAAATCAATTGATGTGGAAAAGGGGAAATTTTCATAATCATTTCATAAACCATTGAAAAATAAATGGGTTTCATAATAATTTTTGCAACATATAACCTGTTGATAATAAAAGTGTTTCATAAAAATATTCTCGTTATAAAACATTCATTCAAAGAATATGAATGGTATAGTTGGATCACATTCACATTAAAGAATGAGTTATAACAAATGATGTAATTTTATATAGAAAATTATCTTGAAATAAAAATAACGTGGAATGTTTCATGATGAATATTAATTTTTGATGAAAATAACATTTTAAAACATAAAACAATTTGGAAATCTGGTACTATTAAAATTATCAGGAAAAATTCTAATGGAAGATTTTAAAAATAATTTAATGAATTTCTTGAAGAAAAATTCCTTCTGCATTGAATTTTCTTAAACATAACACATTTAGAAAATACGTTTTTAATAAACTAACATCGAAAACATATAAATAATCTTAAAATAAAATAATGTTCATAAAAGGGTATTTTTCATTCATGTTGTACATGTTAAAATAAATCTTATATTAAAATTTTCATTAAATAAATATGGGCATTCTTTAGAAAATGATATGAATATTCCTTCAAAAAAATTGTTAAAATAATAAATAGTAGAAATTTAATTTTTTAAATAATTTTTTAAAATTTTTAAAACATTTTTGAAAACAATTTTAGAAAACTCTATTTAGAAAGAATATGGGTTTTTGATCGAAAAGATGGGTTTCCTAAAAAATTAAATCATGAGAGTATTAAGAGATTAAAATGAAGGGAATAAATTTATTCTAAATAATTAAATAGTGGATAATTATATTCATGAGTTTATTGAGATATGGATCAAACTATTTGATCATAGAAAACACATTATTAAATAATTCCATTAAACGATTTGATTGTAGCATAAAATATTTACATATTTGGTAACTTTAAAATTTAAGAACCATGAAGTAATATCATTAAAAATAATATAAAATGTAATAATGAAAAATAAAATCAGGATAATACATGTCAAATAGGATTTATATACACTTTATAAAAGATTATAGGTTAGTAATATAACCAATTATCTCAAAGAAGGAAAATTGAGTCAAAATACCTTAACACTTTGTAATATTTTGAACTGTGAACCCCATGAAATAGAGATCATAAAATTGATATTAAAATACACATAATTTTAAGGATCATCATAAAAATATACATTCATGAGAAGTATATAAAACACATAAATGAAATAGATGGTGAATATGGAATGTGTCTCGTAGAATTAAAAAGTGAGATAGGAATCCATTACTATACTTGAAATGTTTTGAAAGATAAGACCCATTAAATGATAACATAAAAATGAAAAATAAAAATAAAATTAAAATAATTATTTTTTACATATCTTAACAATGGGTAATTATATATACCACACAAATAATATGAGTGGTTAATATGGAACATGTCTCTCTAAAATAAAAGAGAGACTAAAAATCTCTTACAGTAACTCTAAACTTCATTAGTACTCATTAAAAACACCAATGTAATTAAAATGTGTTTATTATACATATATTAATGAACCAAACCTACATATTTCATATAATATATGATTTACATATGTATTTTCATTACTATCACGAACCAAATAAATGGTTTTAAAGAAAAACATGATGTTTTGATGAATAGTTTGGGATGGTGTGTATTATGTTTTATTGAAAATTTTGATGTTGTGGGATGTTTTGAGTCCAAGAAACCCTCCTTTTTGAATTGTGATTTGGGTTTGTGTTTGTTCGGTAAGTTGTGTTGAAGGGATGATTAGTGGTCTCTTCTGTAAAATCTTCTGGGGTGCCTTTATAGTGGATACCTTCAAGGGTTTGGATCTAGTTTGTGGTATATCTTGACAAATATACCATCATGGTTGGGTCCTTGGGTTCAATCGTTGGATATGTTACACCCCATTAAGGGTTATTTCACAACTGAAGTGCATCCTGGATTGTTTCACCATTTGAAGACCCTCTAATTGATCAATATAAGGAATCTTTTTCATGAAATTTTTAGATTGAGTCTACACCCTTTCCTTTCATGGTTTAGTGTATCCTCTCATAGCGGGAGAGTGATCATTAAAGGTTGAAATAGACCTTAGCTTCTTATGTTTCTTGTTTTTTTGAATGTGGAAGTGGTCTGGGGTTGTTAGTATGGATGACTATCTCGATGGTGTCTAAGTGGTCCTCTCAGTTCTTCGTAGTGTCTCAGAAGAAGGAGATCATGTTAAACTACCAGTGTGATAAATGTGGTCACAATAGGATATTGTGGCCACTTTCTAGAATTTTGTGTTGTTTGGAGATGTTGTATGTGGTCCCTCTCCATGAATTGTTTATATCAGTCTCAATGGTCATGTTCGGTGACACCTTGTGATTTCATCTTCTCGATTAAATGTAAAGGTGAAATTCATGAAATCCTATGAGAGTCTCTGTTTTGTTGGGAGAATGTCACCCTTGGAAAAACATCAAAACCTTCCATTTTAAAGGATGGTTAGTATAAGTGTTATTTACTTATATTTTTTCTCACCTGAATAAACAAGGTTTGATGTGTGTGCATCGTCTAAGCCCTTGTCTCAGTGAAATATCGGGTTAGGGTAAAGTAAGTCTGGAATGTGTTTTTTCTTGGAAAACTTATCGGGGATTGTGGTGTAGTTTTTGGCGACACCGAAAGAATAATACTTGTTCAGGGGGTTTCTAAAGTCTAACTGTGAGGCTGGAGATTATTCAATCACTTGAGCTCCATCCATAGGTCTTGGAGAGAAGCTGGATTGTAGTCAGGGGAAATCCCCGGGTTGTTTAAACCATTGTAAAAATTCCTATCCTCAGTATGAAAGATAGGAAGTTTTTAAACCTCTGGTGTCATTATATTTCTTCTGTTGTTCCTGTTCGGGGGAAATAGTTGGAGGGTCTTGTACCCATGTCATCACACAATGTTATTCCCTCCCCCTTTGGTTTCCATTGAGCCTTTGGAGAATGGTTGTAAATTTTTCGAGACAGGTTGAGCGCACGATTTTAACATGGTTATTTGTAACCATGTCCAAAAACAAATAACCATGCTGATATAAGGATACACACAGTTATCGCATAGTTTCCCAAACTGTGCAGACTAACCGTGTGGTCATCCCAACTCTTTAATTTTGGTGTCTTTTTGTGTCGACCCATGCTGGTCGGTTAAGATGGTTGGTTCTTCTGGTGGGGAGACCCACCATGGGTGTCATGAATATTCTTTTGGAAATTTATAATGGATGTATAACCCTTTTACTAGGGAGTCTATTCGGTCCTCCCCCTGTTAGTTTCCTGATTCTGTCTCGGGAAAAAATTTGATTTGTCTCTTATGGTGGGGAGCCCATTTGTGTCTCTTCATACGAGTAACTCATATTTTTCCTTGGTCTTGTCTTGGAAGTAGGTATTATCATTTAGAGATATATAACTACCTACATATTCCTTGGGTAAACAATGAGATTGGAGAGTGCCCAGTGGTTTAGTTATAGTACGGTAAGTGTAATCTTGTTCGATGTTGTTGTTTGTTTGGGTAAATTGATTGAGTATTGTTCATATTGTGATTGAGGAGATTTCATTTGGGATAAAGCCTAAATTTACTTGATTGTTTCAGGAAAGTGGTGTATGTTTGGTTTGTGAGAGTATTCCTTCCTTCATTGACCACTAGAGGTGTTTTGGCCTTTGGGGGAGAAACCTGGCAAGGGGTACCTCTTGGTTTCTCAGTTGGGTTTTGTCATTTCTTTGACCTTGATTTGATTTTTGGGGTGGAAAGTTTTCATAGTGGGGAGAATTTTCATATACATAGATTATTTTAAATTTATTTTTTTTAATTTTCATTATTTGTTTGTTTTTGGGGTTTCCCATGCTTTTATGGAGGAATGGGTTAGTTTTCAAGAATTAGGCCAAACCGTGAGCCTAATTCCATATTGGAAAATAAATTTCGGTTCTTTTATATCTTCTTAGTTTTTCAACATTTGTTATCCATTTAAATTTTTAAATGGCCTCCCTTGACCTATAAACACCATAATGAAAATTTGGATCATTTATAAATCCATAACCAATGTGTATTTGGGTTTTTATTTAAGGGAATGGGCCTACACAGAATCCTATTTCCAGTTTTGAAAATTAATTTTGTTTATTTAATAAATTACTCAATTTTAACTATTTTTAAGTGATTCTTAGTTTTACCTAATCCCACTAAACCTAGCAGCGTGTCCCTCCTCTTTCCCCTCTTTGTATCTTCTTTCCATCGCGATTTGGTGCAGAAGTTCAAAGGGTTTCTCAAATCGTTTTAATTTGAAGAGGTAAGTTCTTACCTTCATAACTCATACAATTATTACTATCATTCCTCTATTATAGTTCCTAATTAGACCCTTCCTCATACCCTTCGTACCTATAATCAATGGCATCCCTCAATGTTTCTAAAAAACTTCTTTGTAACCCCATTTTGAAGGGGTATTTGGTGGAGGAACATCAAAGAATCTCAAGTAAGTGTCTCTCCTCATTAGTTCTTACCCTTTCCATGAATTTGCATTCAATTTCATTGATGTTCCAAATGACTCGGGGGAAGGGTTTTGAAACTAGGGTTTATCCTTTGGTTTTTTGGTAAATTATTTATGGTTTTAGGTTCGATATAATCCCCTCTTGGTATGGAAGTGGTGCGACTTGATTTTCGCACGGTGATTCAATGGTTTCATTTGATTTGGTAGGTGATTCCAATGCTTTTGCAACATTTTTTTATTAGTATTCTATATTTATCATATTTTTATGTTTATATCATTTTATTTTTGCTTCAAAAATTCGTTCTAATGATGTTTATATTGAAATTGAATTTTAAATGCCAATTTGGGGTGAAATTGGGTGTTTTCCAAAGAAATATTTTAATGGTTTATTTTGGGATGCCTTATAAATACTTAGTTGTTTCTATTGAACTATAATAAGCCTTCAAATACATTTTATAATTTTTATCCCCTTTGGGTTTCTCTGGAAAAATGGGTTTTAATTGTGTTTTTAAAGAAAGTGATGTTTTGATTCAACTTTTGTGTGAAAATGAAGGTTCTACCAAGTTATCACTTCTTGTTTAACATGGGGATGCCCTAAAATTTATTTCTTGATTTAATTAAAATTTATTGGGATGAATTTATTGTTTTTTTAACCTACAATTGTGAACATAGTGTACAAGTGGGGTTCTTAAGGGGTTTGGTGTGCAAAACAACATGGGATTTTGAGAAATGGTTTTATTAAAAATCAAAGTGTTTTTTGTGTGATTTAAGTGGTATAAAATGTGATATCTACTTTATTTGGTGTATGTGACCATTAGTGGTGTTTTACATTAAAATTTATATGTGTTAAATGCTGAAATTGTTTGAGCACAAAGGGGGAAGCCCAAGTACCTAGGTGGGGCAGATGTGTACTAGTATGGCTAGTGGAATGGATGGGTTTTGTACCTGTTTCACTGAGCATTTGGATAATTAGAACTCTAACTAAACTATATGGATGATGATTGTGGACCACTAGGTGATTGGTATGTTCTCTACTAGTGCCTCATTCATGAGAATGCATTTTACTGTGGTTACTTCACAATGAGGTACGAGGTACATGGGGCCCAAGACTATCTAGTTCCTAGGGGTGTTCCGGATTTTTTACTCATTGTATTTTTGGTATTTTCCCTTCTCTTGAGGGTTTTTTGTAAGTAATTGAAATTAAATAACTTTTCTATTTAAATTTTTTAACATTCATAAAATTTTAGTTTGAAAACTACTTTCAATTGAAAGTTTCATTTCTTGGAAGTTATCACTTCTTTTCTTTGCATATTAAAACTACTTGCTTTTCACAATGTATTGCATGCTCTTTGGAATCATCGTGTGGTATCCTACTGGGAATTGGATCACACGCTAATTACACCCTTGGGTGTAAGTAGACTTGGTTATTTTTGTTTTCGCAAGTTGGGTGTAGATTTTAGTTATAGTGGTTTGGGTTTCTAGCGGGTCCTTGGTGGTAAAGTCTTGTGGAGATGGCTTGATGGCGGTGCCCCTTCCCATGAGGGTTATTGGGCTGCATTCTATTGGTTTTGTACCTTTTTTATAGTCTTTTTGAGATGTTTTAAAATATTTAATTCAGTTCTTATATTTTGTAAAGGATTTTTTGGTTTTCAAAATCCAGATTCATTTTATTATATTCTCTTGTTGTTTTAAGATTATAAACTCGGGTAAATCGTTCCTAATTCTCATTTTATGATACCAGGTCACTTGTGCCAGCCCGTGGGGATCAGGAACGATCTTTGGGCCTTTTCATGGTCAGGGTTTGGTTCTGGTTTTGGTGGGAACTATATTTGGTTCATGATAATTACCATTTTATTAACAATTCTATGTTATTTTCACGTCTCATGCTGTAAATGATTTGTTTTTCATCTATGTTTTCATTTTTTATTTTCGGTATTCTTAATTTGATAATGGTTCCACAATTTCAAAATTAATCATCATCACATTATTATTATATTTACAGATCAATTATTCTTTTATGTCCAGTTATGAAATATGGTTATTAGAATTTAAGTACGTTACAATCATGGATATGATAGGTCATACATACGCAAGAGCAGTGTTTCCATTATTCAATGATTATTATGAAAAGGAGGTACCTAAAATTTTATACTTAAAAATTATCATAAAATCATAAATAAAATAGTATATCATTAAATATAATTATAAATATCATCCATTTGGTGTGGTGATAAAAAAAAGAGAGAGTCACATCGCTTCATGAAGGTGGTTTTTCACATATACATGAATTATGTTTTCGTCTTTCAGTGAGTGAAAAGGAAAGAAATAAAATGATACATTAAATTTTCATAATTATAATTATGTAATTAATATAAAAATTATTTTAATTAAATCCCAAATATTTATTAACGTCGTATTCATTATCTTCCATGTAAAGAGATAGTGAAAACAAATCACATCCCTTGTTGAGTAGGTAATTTGCGGTACACACGAGCAACGTTATTGTATCCCCTATATAATGGAATGTAAATATATATATATTATATAATGAAACCATATGGATAATTTTGTTATAAATTTCATATATATACTTTATATCCATCATCATACACAACTGTGAGTGGTGATAATGGGTTAGTTAGGTGGTAGTCCATAGTACAGATGAATAATAATTCCACAACCCCTTTGATTAAAGTAGAGATGCTTATAAGTGATTAAAGTGAAATTAAAATAATAAAATTATATATATGATACTGAGTATATTATATCATCAAGGATTAAAAATAATTTATGGACTTGGGGTTAAAAATAAAGTAAAAATTCTCGTTGAAGAACATTAGTTATTCTTTGAGTATCCTTGTTAAGTTTTCACCAAAAGCCTTTCTATGAAAGATTTATGATAAAAAGACGTCTTATTTGATGATATGAGGGATTTTTTTAAGTGATTATGGAATTTATTGTCCTAAAAATGGTTTTAGGGTGAAAATAAGAATGTATATGGGTGGCCTTCTATAAGTGAGGTGAGTGACACACTTATAATTTTTTAAAAATAAAAAAGTGTTCCCATGTTTTTATCTCGTAAAAAGGAACCAAAATTGGTAATTATAGTTAAATATAAATTAAAGGGTCTAAATATGTTAATAAAATATATTTTATATAGTTTTTTCAGAAAATTTTATCCCTTATATGTTTAGTTTAACCCTCGGTAAACCCATTTTAACATTAACGGTTATAATTAATTTTTTCTATTTTCACAATTAATTTTAGTAAAATATTATATTTAAATTATTAGGTAATATAATTTATGAATATTAAAAATATTTAATCTATATTTCTAGATTCTAGTCGTATAATTATAGAAAATTAATTTAAAATTTATCTCAAATATACGGTGTGAAAGTGGGTTATTATATAAAAATGATCAAAAGTTTAAAATGTTTTCATATCAAAATTTAATATGAAAATGATTAAATTGAACTAAATTTTATTAATAATTATACAATTTTACTAATTTTACTCTAAGAACAATGTAAAATATAATTTTACTTATTAAGTAATTTAAACAAAAATGATGTCTTCCATAAAAAATCGGAATTTTTCACTATTCAAAAAATTAGCTTCTTTCCAAAATTTATCAAAAATAATAATAATAATATATTATTAAAATTATGATTTAAAAATTAAATTTTATTAAAAATTAATATTATAATATTTTAAAAAAATAATGTAAGTGTTCAAAAGGATACAAAACATGTTTTTATAAAATTTCATATTTTAAGTGTAAAATTGGATTTATTCTTTTATCATGTCTAGATAACCCACGTGATGAATCCTAAATAGTGTATTAAAAATATAATATATAAATTTCAATAAATCATTCTTAAAAAAAGTTATTTTTTAATTATATAAGGTAAAGCATGTTTTTATTCATAAAAATAGTATTTCATAAAAATATTTCCTTCATTTTAAGATAGTTTTTATTTTCATTATAAATTAATTGGTTGTCAAAAAATTAATTATATATAAATTTTTAGACCATATATTTTCATAATTTATTTAATATTATTCATAAAAACTGCTCTAATGGCTAGGTAATAACTATCATATTAAATAATAATATTTTAATAGAATGTCATGTTTCGTTTAAATTCAGTGTTACATGTAACACAAACTAAACTCATTATTACATGTAAAATAAGCTAAAACTAGTGTTTTGGGTAACACAATCTAAAATAGATGTTAAATATAATCAAAAATATTTAAAATTTTAATTTTATTTGGAAAAAAAATAAAATAATCTCAGGTTGTTTCCAAACACTTGATAAACAAGAGGAATCTAGGATTATATTATTTATGTAGACTCTATAACATCTAGAATGTTTATGTTATAGATATATACAACCTAGGTTCATTAAAGGATATAAATATAATGTATAATAACTCATCTATCTATTCTTCTCAACAATGTGAAAGAAACATGTCTATAAACTCTACAAATAATAACCATTTTAGGTTAGAATATTCATGAACTATATTTCTTGATGAAAGGATTTGACCTACTCCATAATCATATGACTTACCCATGAATAGTTTTTTGTATTCTATATAGAAAATTTCAATGATAGTTTCAACAAAATATACATTTAGAAAATTATTTTATTGGATTCTTTATTGTTTTTAATAGCTTCATAAACGCTATATGATTCCATTTATATAACAAATTTTATGTCTTGAATAATGATGATAATTCAAAGGAAGAGAACTGGAATAAAAGAAATAGAAACTATATCACATAATCCAACTCTGAACACTACTATGGAACACAATGTCCTCAAATATTATATGATAATACCTATAGAATGAAAAAAATTCCTTATTTTCAAGGGAGAAAAGATAAGATGGGATATCCATAGGAAGAGAGTAAAAATAAAGTGTATTTATTCCAAAATAATCAGGTCCACAGTTACATAAAAATTTACTAATTCTTGTAGAGTGTTGAAATCCTAATCAATGTTTACCTCAGTGAAAACCCAACTTACCATCACATCAATGAAACATTGGGATAAACCATCCAAGTTATATTTTTATTTGGTTAAATATTCAATAATATGGTATATTTTGGGAAATTAAAATTCGAAATTCCACTATAAGAAGTTGATTATATTTTTTTCTTCACTCCAAAAGAGTTTGGATAACAGAAGGAAGTACCAAGAAAGGGACAATGGTTGATTGTTGGTTTTATGACATGGAAAATATTCAAACAATATAATTATTTCATTACGGAACAATTAAAATAACTATTTATGAATCCTTCACTCTATGTGATGGCTGAAAATATTCACTAATATAATTTTATACATGTTTTTTTCTATGAATTATTGAAACATTCACAATATGAGGAAGAAAAAATAAAATGAATATTTTTCCAATTACAAATTTTTTCAA
This sequence comes from Viscum album, assembly GCA_963277665.1. Classification (NCBI taxonomy): domain Eukaryota; kingdom Viridiplantae; phylum Streptophyta; class Magnoliopsida; order Santalales; family Viscaceae; genus Viscum; species Viscum album. Next base: position 1,016,346,646 of record OY728138.1, on the reverse strand, counting down.
ACCCTCTTAGAATTTTTTCCCTCAAACAATAAAATAAGTGACCACAACACCAAATTGTTCAATATGTGTTCCCCTATTAAAAGTATATCTATCCAAATAATGATTCCAAATAGATATATTTATAGGTGATACATTTGTAAAATATTTTTCCATTTAATAGGACACATAGGACCATGAGATCTGCTCCCATAATCATGAAAGGGGAAGATTCCACCATGGATAATGGGGTTAAGGTAGATAAGTTCTACATGGATATTAATATTTAGGCCACATCACTACTAAGACCAAATATGCTATAGAGACATGAAGATAGGCACTCTTGTAGGCTCAACAAGAAATCCTACAAACTTTTTAATCATTCAAATCTCATTCAAAGCACATCATAATATAGAATTATTGTAATATTATTATTTGTATTTTCAACATCAGAATGTGGGATGATCAGCTCAATTACAACTCATTGTCAGAAAATATATAATTTCATTTTGATCAATAAAGGAATATGTAATCATAGATGACCATAGCTCCAAATTCATAGAGAAATGAGAATTCAAAATCAAGGAAGTTGTTTTAAAAAAATACCTTGAGGAATTATGTCTATGTTTTTGGGTTGATTGTGTGTGTTGATGAAGCTATATGACCATGAATGAGTATTATTGGTGATTACTGCATCATTTTTTTAAGGTGGAATAGTTTTAGACAAAGGGTATCATGGTATTCAGACCGTGAATAATAGTTTTCAAACTAAAAAAGGAGGTACGCATTATGGATATGGAAATTCAAAAAATGGTAGATTTCCTCATGGAAGCGATATGTGGACCATGAAGTGTGGTATATTGACTATATAGAAAAATAAATTTTTGGGGAAGGATTGTAGTTTATGGGAGGATTTACAATAATATAAGGCTCATAATTTTAAAATTGAGGTGGTTTCATATGGACAGAGAAAGGGTTTTGTTTGCAGAAGACATTGGTTGTTGCAAAGTAAGAATGGCGATATATAGATAGAATAACATAGTTCGTCATGAATATTGTACCACATAGAAGTTTTGGTTAAATTAAATTAGTGGGATTTGTGGATATATTGGCCTATATAAATTCCCATTATAAAATGATTAAGTAGATATAATTTTAGTAGAAAAAATCATAACTCTGAGAAGAATTTAATGAAGTATAATGTTGTTTACTAGGGAGAATTCTGTAGAGGAGAAGAGGTCCCGATAGAGGATTCTATTAAGGGTGATGTAGTTAATAAGAATATTTACATGAAATGGTCTTGAGGGGATTTTCATCCTGAAAGGAAAATGGGATCATGTATAAGTGGCAGCCAACGAGGCACCATATTTCTGCAGATGGACATGCGGTCTGCGGAAGCAAGCTGGTTTGCGGAAGCAGTGGTAGTTCATTGAAGACAATTGATCCTACGGAAGTAGGGGTAGTCAATATAAGAGGAGGTAGTCCACTAAAGATAGGTGATACATGTGAGAATAGTTGGTCCATAAATCACTTTCACCATGTGTTCAAGACAGTTCATAGAGGAAGAAGGGTAGTTCGCATAGGATTCAAAAAATTCTTCAAATGGAGAAAATCAGTTAGCAAATTTAATTTCCATGAACTAATAATACGAAAAATAAGTATTTAATCAATGGGATAAATAAATACTTAAATATAGTACCAATTTATAGTTTAGGATTCATACTTTCGTGAAAATAATGGGACCTACAATCCCAGAAATTGTGTATGGATCCCTTACGGAGCATTGATCAAAGTAAGAGGAAGATTGTGATCATTTACACCGATAGTGATCTAGAGAAAGAGACTCATGGAGTAACCCTTGGGAAATTATTTATATGAATCTAATCTTTGTAAAGGTAGTGATTTTGGTAATAGAATATATTTATCCCAAACCATCTAATTTAGAAATTAGATTTATTAGATTTGGTACATCATTATATTCTCATTGTATGCTGCTTGGTCATATCCCAATGAGGGTGAACCAACTAAAATTTACCATTTAAATTCATGATTTTATTTGTGTCCATACATTACTATGGTAAATAGGTAGAATTGTGTTTTTTTGCAATGAAACAAGATCCAAAGGGGGCATTGGTTTTATTCTTTCATACTATGATTCACCCCCCCCCCCCCACCCCTCATGGTATTTAACATAATAGGTCCAAACAATAGCATATAGATTTATCTAAAAATTAAAAAATATAGAAATATTTTTCATCCATTTTTTCTAATATTGTAATTCATTAATCACTTCATCCATCAATGGATATTTGGAAATCAATGGTGGAGGATATCTGATGTTGTTAATAATTTAAAGATGAGGTATTTGTTGTAGCATCATATCACGGAGAGAACAACGCTCATGATTTTCATGTGGTCATATATTTCATCAATAATGGCATGGATACCACCTTAAAGGATATATGATAGCATTATATATATCACGAAATCTGTAATACATTCACATTTTTTCATACTTAATTACAAATGGTTTCATAATATAATTGTTACTATTTTGGTTTCTTTTAATATTAGTCTACAGATAACATAATTTACATACCTCTACCATTTAAATACAAGTGTATAATAAAGTGACAAATGTTTATTGGTTGAATCTACCTCAGAGACGAGTTTGGGGTACTGTATCTAATTATGATTTCATAGTCTTTTGTCATGATACAAAATTCAATGTCCAATTTAAAATTTAATGGATTCATTCCCATGAATAGGTACCATCATTTTAATACGACAACATTTTGTGAAATATTCCTCATTAAATAATTATATTTTCTTTGATATCTTGTTTTACACACAATATGATATTTTATTGACAATAATATATTATTAAAAATTATTATTTAACGTGATGGTTATCTCTTAATTGTTATATTTTTTCCTTGGAATATGATTAAACACATTATAAAATAAAATTATAAAACTTTTACTTAATTTATATGTATTTATTAAATCATATAAAATTAGTACCTTATTTTTATTAAATTCATTTTATGCATCAAAAATATATTTTCTTTAAAAATGGATTTTAATGAATTGCCTATAGGAATATAATAATCATTTAAATTGGATTTTATAAATTAATTATATATATATTATACTCTTTTTAAAATCATAAAAAATTAATTTCATTAGGTTTAACTTAAGGGATTTTTTTGATAAAGTTGGTTTTTGTTTGAATATTGAGAATAACTATTTTTTAAAAAATTGGCTTTCATTTTCTAGTATATTCCCAGTTAAATTGAAAATTATATTGGTTTTAAAACATTATTAATGTATTTTTATTAAAAATTATTGAATTTAAAAAAAATTATAAATATTTTACTTGATCTTTGTATAGAAATAACATTACACATAAAAATGCATTTATTAAAAAATAGTTTTTTATCTGGTTATTTTGGGTAATTTTAAGATGACTATATTCCAAATAAATTAATTGAATATTTTAAAATATATAATTTATTTTTATTTATAATAATCAAAGTTATTTAATTATTTTTAAATTATTTATTACTTAATAAATTGTAAAAATAGTACAAATTTTTCACAGTGGTAAAATTTTAATTTAGGATTTCAAAGGTTAAAACTGAGTGATAAAGAAAAATTATTAATCATGATTTATATTACATGAATGTAATTAATCCATTACCACCTTCTTCTAAATATTTTATTTTTATGTCACGTTCTCTAAATGAAAATTACTTTATAATATTTTATTCCTTTTAAAAATTCAAGGTGTGTCCCTCTCATGGCTTTTAAATATACACCCTTCCACATTATTCATTACACAAATTTGAGATGCATAGTTGAACCAAACCCACAAAATTATCTTCAAAACATCATTATACATGATGTAGTGGTTCTTTGTATCATTTAATATTGTATAAAGGGTCTGTAATAAAGGATCTACTTGAGGTCTACAAGAGAAGAGGTAATCATTTTTGCCGACTCTAAATTTATTTCATTTTATACTGCCCCTTAATATTTTGTAAACAAACTAAAATAATGAATCCATTATTTTTAATATTATAATATTTTATAATAATTATGTTTCAACCATTTTTCATCCCTCTTACATCCTTCAGAAATTAAAAAACATTTCTCTTGAATTTATATGGCTTGTCCTCTCCATGTAGCGGTGCAATTCGTTTTTCATGACCATTTAATGTAGTTGATTATATAGATGAAGGTATTGAATAAATAGGTTATTTATGGATTAATTATAATCATATAAATATAATATATCATTTACCACATTATCTTTTAACATCTGCAAAAATTATAATGACGCTCATGTGTAGGTGTGGACTACCACCTCTCCGAAGTGATGTGACTCATTTTTCAGGTCCTACTTCCAAGGATGATTAAAAATATGTATAAGATGAGTATATATGATATTTATATCATTATTAAATTTAAATATATGATTTTGTCATGATCATGTGGTAAGTTAAAAACTACTTAACTGAAACGTACATGAAAAATGATACAATTAAAATTAAAAAATAGTGATTTTAATAAGGAATTATTAACAAATGGGAATTAAATGTTATAAGTGGACCATATATGATATTATTAGTATAAATATAGTACTCTGATAAAAGTATAATAAATTAAAAGTTATTATAACAGAGGTTTAAATCACTTACCTACCAAGTCAGACTAATGGTGAGGCTTTATTTCACTATATCATCTTTATTTTGGGGTGCTTATGTTTAGGTTTACATTTATGGAATTATATGATCTTTATATCATAAAGAAATATTTTGTTATCCAAAATAATTTTCTAAATATTAATATTTTTCCTTTTATTTTACATTTTATATAATCAAGAGACTGGAATAATGTTTTAAAGGAAACTTGAGATTATTTTACTATTTAGTTAGAAATATTTTTATTCTATGTATTTATTATCTTTAAAATATATTAAATAATGTATAATAATCACCAATAATTTGTTAATATCATTTATACCCATCTTTTTCTTTATATAAATTTTTTTAAAATGAATCATTTTGTCCTTTCCTAAATGTTGTTTTTTTCGAAGGTGTGAACAGAATCATTATTTAAATGTTTATCATTTGAACGAATTATTAAATAATTTACATTATCATATTTATTGAAAATTATTTTACATGTTTCCTTGGATAGTTAATTAAAAATTTATTTCCTAATAATACATAATTTTTTAGATTTTAAATAAGTGATTTTAAAATGAAAGGGGTATCTTACCAATGAAATTATCTAGTAATGTTTTTAAATTAATTTAATCCATGTTAGCATAATTTGATGAATCTTAAGGTTTAATATTTATATAATAAAATTATACCTTCCATCATATTTATATGATGCATAATGATAATTTTTACTAGGGAGAGTATTGTCATTCCTTATGAATGATCTACCAATTCACATAGTTATTGATAATCATGGAATATTGATTAAGATTTTTTATATATTCATATAAATAATTCATTGGAAATATTGTATGATGGGTGGGAACCAAAATCATATATCCCATAAAATAATGTATGGGTCTTATAAGACAAAAGTGTTTGGGTATTTTCCCAAGGAATTACCCATTTAAGTAATATTTCTTAGCACAATGCATCGATGGGATGTTCTGGACAACCCTAAATATTAATTACATCATTATGAAATCAGTTATTAATATCCATGTTATTATCAAAATGTTATGTCATACAAGGACAAGTTTCGATCTCATGTTATTATATATATATATATATATTTAATCATCATTTATTCATGAAATATTTTTCTTTTCATATTTATTCTACGATTGCTTCCATTATACACATTCTACAACTACGCATCTAAACTCACCCTTTCATATGCTTACTTTCCCCCTGATGTTAGAAACTGTAATATCATTAATAATAATTGATATTTTATTAAAAAAATGATGTTTTCAAACAAAATAATATTTTTTATTTTTTATTTTAAAATGTAATGTCAGATTCAATCATGTATCATGTATTCCAAGACTATTAAACTAGTCAATACATTGAGATGTGATTTCATATATCTAGTGGAAACTTATTAAACTAACTACATGATATAATCTATTATGGTTGAGTTATTTACTATTGGTATCGAATATGGTATAGTATCAACCATGCGAACTAGATTTATGGAAACATAGAATAGGGGACATAATGATATCACTGACATTGAGGATATGTTTTATTATATGATAAAGTAGTAATGATTTGGTATCGTATAGATTATGTGAATTTCCAAGAATTAAATATATTTCTAGATATGATTAGTTGACATGGTTTTGGAATATAATCTTCTTGGGGTAATAACCATGAAAATATTTCATCAAGTATATCTCATACATCATTGTGGAGCATGGTGAATTGGTCCTCACTCTAATGATGGTTTGAAAACTATAGGGGAAATTAATTTGTTAAATTAAAATTTTATTTACCATCTATTATGAATTATTTGAAAAAAAATTATGATTTGATAATATTCAAAAGGAAACTAAATTAATTATTTTTCTACTAGCTGTGTATAAATTTTCAATTTATGTTATGTTTTACTAGTTTCCTAATTATAAACTATGTTTCCAAATGTAATAATCAAATCTAATTTATTCCACTTTTTAGTAATGGTTCCCAATTGATTTAATGAAAAAAACATCGATTCATATAATCCATTGTGGGATTTCCCTATAGATAAATACAATTATTTTGGGGATAGAGATAGATCCATAGTTAGAATATAATAATTCATAACAACATTAGGGATCCTAATTCAAGTTAATACCTATAACATTTCTTCCATGGAGAATCCTCGTGATCCAAAATGTGGTTTGAAAATTCTGTACAATTTTATGTGAGAAAAACCTAAACCATTTCTGTAGAAAAAATAAATTAATTCCCAAAGATAGATAATTTATTTAGAGAAGATATTTCTTTCTTTTGGATTTAATGGAACTAATATGGTTTTCATGGTAGTATATTTTTTCATGGAGGATGTAGATCAATAACAGATATTAAACAGTAAAGATGTTGAGTAAATAGAGAGATTGTAGTTGACATATTTTTGGTTAATTTTCATGGATAAATATTTACATTGGGAACTATGATACTATATAATGTGAAAAAATTTTATTTTAAGAAAAATATTAATGGAAAATATTGCTAAGTATGAATTTGATATTATTGGGTATGAAATTCATGATGAAAACTCTTTACATAGTTCATAGAGTAATATTGACTATTTCTTTTATGGGATGAAATCAATACTTCAAATGGAACTAGCCTCCGAATAATTTTATTCATGTTAGGATATAGTATAATGTGTTATCAAGAAAGATAAATAATTCCACATTTATTCTAGATTAAAAGTAATACAAGATAATAAGAGTGTGTCTAAGAAAAACATGACTTAGGGGAATAAAAGAATTTGGTATTTCAAAAATTTGATACTTCTAAAAGGGAAAAAATTGGTATGTGTGTGAATAGAACATGAGTTTTCTTTACATCTGGAGAAAAAGGACATCATGATCAAGATTCTAATAGTAAGGGAAATTCCATCAAAGTAAAATTATTTAATTATAACTACATATGGAACTATATCAACCAAAAACTCAAATGTCAAGGGATCGTACCATAGAATAAGATAAGGTGAGAATTCCAAGATTATTTAATTACTACAACATAACTGGATATCCCCAATGAAGTGTTGCATGGTACACTTATCATCCACTATGAGATTAAAAATGATTTATTTGATAAAATTTCTTTCTACTCTTTACTATATTCCAAATTCTTTAAGGGTATCACATAGCCACCTCAATGATTATTTGTTTAGTTGGGATTGAAAACTATTATTGGTATGATGATAACATCTCAAGACAATAGATCCTATCAGATAGAAGTTTATTGAAATATAATTCCAAAAACAAATATTATTATTATTATTCTATATTACTTTTATTAAATTATACACATGTATTCACTCTCCCATTATATACAACATACTAATTAATGATAATGGGAGGTTATTTTAAATATTATAAATCATCATATGACCATCAGTCAGTGAGAGGATGAACCTGAATTATAAATGGAAATTATATCCATAATAATGGTTTCACAATCTATTCATGAAGGATATTTACCTCAATTTTTTTAAAATAAACTAAATATTAAAAAAGTTATTATTGTATGGGAATAATATGATCCATTTCCGATGACCATTCCAAATATTTCAACCAAATTATGAAGTTAATTTTTCAGTAGAAATTACATCTAATGATGCACCTATTCCAAACACTTCATATAGAATGTCCCTGATTAAGTTATGGTAACTGAAGAAGAAAATACAGGATAATATAGTTAACGGATTAATTTAGTCTAGTTCTTCACTATAGGACCCACCTATTCATTTGGTTAAGAATAATGATGGATCAATGTGTAACACCCAAAGGATTTTCAAATAAATTTAATATAGAATGCATATTGAACTGAGTCACTATGAAAAAAACACTTTTATAATTATAATATATAGTTATAGACTAGCTTCTTCTGTGTTTTGAATTTTAAAAAATGGACATACATGGTTCGACCAATAAGATATTTAGATTCGGATAGGATCAACTTATATTTTGGGTGAACAGTAATTTTACGCCTTGGAATAGTAACATACAATTATGAGTAGTAATGTGACACTTATTAATAGTAATCTAACCCATGTATGTATAAATAAAATTTTGGCACCTTAAAAATAAGAGTTACTATTTTTATAATTAATAATTAAGTGTTGGTATTTTTTGGAGTAATAAATATTTATTTAAAGTTTAAAATATTTAAATTCATTTAAAATAAAATTAATTTAAATATAATATATTATTAAATAAATGAATTGTTTTTTTATGATTTTAGGTTAATTTTATGAGACCTCAGTTAGTTTTTTAAAGCATTAAAAAGTCATTTTTAAATTTAAAATCTGTATTTTTCAAGTAAAAATTGATTTTGATTAGGAATTTAATTTTACATATTTAAAAAATTATTTTGAAAAAAAATGAGTTCATTTGTGAATTCAAAACATCGAAAAACTTTTACGGTTAATGTTTGTTATTTTTCTAAAATACATTATTTTTAGTGAATGGTAAAATACTATAATTAACGATAAATGATAAATGTGTGATTTATTGAGTCATAGGTGATAAATATATTTTTTTAGAACACTTGGTTATAACTCAAATAAACTGATTACTATTTTTTGGTAACAATAATATTAACTATTTCATTTATTAAGAAAAATAATAAAACAATGAATAAGATATTCGAAAATCACCCCTCTCCTCCACTATAAAAAACTCCCCTCACTCCCTCTTAGAATCACTACTCTAAGCCTTTAATCCACTAAATACTATAGAAAAATACTCTTACCTAGTACATACCCACTTAATGGAGCTCTTGTACATTCAAAAGGAGTAAAACCCCTTCCCTTAAGGAGGATCTCAAAGAGGATATTTCAAGAGGTTAACCCTCTTCCTTTTTCTTTTAATTTCATTTAAATTTATTTTAATTTATTATCTTATCCTAAAATAATCTATCAAAATGATCTTTTTAACTATAGTATAATCTGTATATTTGAATTATATCATAATTATGTAATATAATTCCTCAAAATACTACCTCTCCATCTCTTAAAAAAACAAATTCATTACCCAGGAGGTGCCTATTTACAACATTCATGGATGACGAACCTTCATTATTCAATTTCTCCTTAAGGGATGGTCATGAAACCATTTTTATAGTTTAAAAATAATATAATATGTATATTATAACCTATAAAATGTTTTGAAACTATATATATACATAATAAAATTCATACGACTAAACTAGTTTGTAATAATTAATATATCGCCAAAATATTCTAAATGATTATCACTAATGTTATATATAAAAACACAGCCTCATACCAAATAAAAAAATGAATTATATCACTATTTAATATTATATATGTTCATTAGTATCATATAAATTCAATTATGTAGAATTATACTAATTCCATTTGAACTTCCATACTCATATACATGTGTACTGATCATGAAAACCAAGGAATCGAATGCTCCCGAGTGATAAAATTGTATCTTATAACCCATTAAAAATCCAATAAATGAAATTAATAAACATTTAATTAATAAAATACATATATATGAGGTTATTAATTAATTAATTTATTTAATTTGATTATCCATGATTTTAAGGACATGTTCATAACTTGTTTGGAAATAAGGTAAGGGTTTTCTACATGAACCTCCATTTTTTTCGAGTTACTCTTTGTCTCATTTAATCCTAATTAAATTATTAGTTATTATTATATAATCCTCATAAATTATATTTTAATTTTTTATATATCCTTCGCAATCATAATTAATCTTTATTTTATATTTAGTTATTTTTTTTAAAAAAATATGTTTATCAGTTCTTCTCGATAAACAAGCATGGGTCAAAGGAACTTCTCAAATTTCTACATATTTTCAAGTGACATATATAATATACATTAAGCCAAAATTATTTTAATAAAACAAATACTTTAATCATGGAGAAAAAAAATTAGTTAATATTCATTTTTATGCAAACCAAATTCAAAGTAACTCTTTTTTTCAAAGTAAAAGTGTATTTCTCTCAAAAATCACTCAATGGTTTTCTTAGAGTAGTTTTGTCTATTTAAACACATCTGTTGAATTTTATGTCTAATTGAGGTTAACATCGTATTTTTATCATCTAAAATATTTTATTAAATATTTTATGATCAGTTTTATAGTGGATTTTGTTTCTTGATATCATTCACCATACTACTCAGAATGGTTAGTGTTTTTTTTGTAGTTTGGGGAAAGTTATTTCATATGTTAATATTGTTTATCATTATCCCATTTTATATGAGGAATGAATTGGACTTATAAAATTATCGGTGTTTCCCTATATTATCTCTTTAATCATCTATAGGTCTCACGATATAAAATAGAATTTGGTTTTGGTTGCGGCCTTACCCTAGTATTTTCACATGTCTTGGTCAAGGTCTTGATAATATGTTTCTGATGTCCGATATTATGCATTCCTTGATTATGGTATTAGTAATTGATAAAACATGTGATCATTACTCTATTAAATTATCAATATTAATGTTTCATTCTCTTATGATCATCTATATGGACTTATGTAATCATCTTTAATTCCTTTCATATTATGCTCAAGTATATTTTTAAAGGAATGTGGTTATAGTTGTTGATGATGCATAGTGTTTTTTATGATAACTTCTAATGTATTACATACCCTTACCAAGTAGATTATCCACCTATTTATTATATTATATATTCCCCATGTTGTGAATATAAATATAATATATTACGTTATGGGATAATCTATGATTCATAGATGATTACAATAGAAATTATATTATGTATTTAATTTCATGTTGTAATGTTAAACTTATGTTTATATCTTGATTGTAAAAACTACTAAACTATTCATAACTTTAGGATAATAATTTCTTGTAATCATTCCAATTTAATGAAATAATACACCAGCTCTAAAAAATTGGGGTTGGGAAATTAAATTTGGTATCATAGGAAGGTTTAGTAGAAAACATGGAAACTAGATTTATAAAACATATATTAGGGGAAACCCTAGGATATACATTGAGGATAAGTAAACAAGAAAAACCTAAAAAAAATTAATGTTTAAATTATTCAGATATTTTAATAAAATATTTCATTTTTTAGATACTAAAAGTTGATGTGGTTCTATAAAATATGTAACTTTGAGTAACAAATCTGACAAGGTGTTACAGGATTGACTCAGGTTAACCTGGTACATGACAACAGGCCTTACTGTGCACCATGTCTGACACTCTTGGGAGAAATTCTTGGATAATTAGAATTTTATTTATATATCATTATGATGGTATTAAATATAGATATTTCCTATAAGTAACCATTCTTATTATTTTAAGATTATACATGAATAAAATTTAAATTTTTGTTATGTGTTTTTCTAGTTTGAGATTATACATTGAGATTCATAACCTAATTTAGGGTATGCCATTATTTAGAAATGGAACCTGGTGGAATGAATATAATCCACATGAATGCACATATCCCATAGAGGGATTTTCCTCATACACAAGATAATGATCTTAGTACTGGAGCTACAAATATTGTTAAGTAGCTTATAACTATACCAGGGTAGCTGACTTAGGTTAGAAACAGTAACCTTACCTGTATAGAGAATCCTAACCAAAAATATAGAGGAGAAATGTTTGAATGTTATATGAGGTAAAATACTCCATCATTTAGTGGGACTACAAATCCATTCATATAAGATAAATTGATAAGTCCCTTGAGAAGATATTTCTTCATTTGGGAAGTAATGAAAGGGAGAAGGTTTTCACGGCAGTTTATCATCTATCGAGAGATGTGGATCAATAATGGTCATTGATTTTCAATAAAAAGGAAGAGAAATAGATTTAAAATATATAATTGATGGATTTTAAAGAAATATTATTATAGATATATTTTTCTTGAGAATGGCAAGAAGATATAGAGATAAAATTCTGAAGTTTCAACCAAGAAGAGGGTGAAAACATTATGAAGTATAAAGAAAATTTAACAAGGCTATAAATTCATGTCGTATACTATATATGTAATTTGAGAAGAGATATTGATTTATTCTTTGATGGTTTAATGTAGTTCCTATAAGGGTAACGGGTTCCCCAAATATTCTCATCATATGAATATACAGTATCATGTGCAACCAATATAGCAAACCAATTCTCTATGTCTTTTGACTTTAATAGAATGAAAGAGTGTAAGAGGGTGGTAAAAGAAATAATGGATAGAGGGAATAAAAAAATGGTGTGTTTTCCAACAATGATACTTATGAAAATAAATACCCTAGATCTTGCATTAAAGGAAAAGGTGTCTGTTAGAAATGTAGAGAAAAAGGCCACCAATCTCATGATTTCATGGGAAATAAAGATGCTACCAATATTCCATGACATAGTTTTAAAGATATGGGAAATTATTTCATAGATTTTCATAATTATCAAGGAAACATTCCCCAGAAAATGTCATGGGAGAAAGGCTAAGATTATCAGATCACAATAGTTAAAGTTGAAGTTTCTAATGATGTGGTGGCACATATATTAATCGTTTCGACAAACATAGTCAATGCATTATTTGATTCTAGATTATCACATTATTTTATATTTTCCCAGTTCTCCAAGAAAATTAAACATTTTAAATTTTATTTAATAAATAATTTTTCAATCAAAAAACTTAAGGGAAGTATCATTGAAAAAAAATATGTGTCGATCAATCCCCATTATAACACATAAACATGATTTTTTTACCAACATTAACATCATACACTTTATTGACTTTGATATAATTCTTAGTATAAACTGGATTTCAGGTTATGATGCAAACTTTTATTTTAATAAGAAGGAAGTTACAATTTTTATGAATGATGTATAATACCTTATATTAATAGTAAAAACCTCATCATTTGATTCTTATATAGATCCACCACTAATAGCACTAAAGAATAAAATTCTTATAGAGTAAGATAAAACAATATCTATGGTTTAGGAATGAAATATTCAAAATGATTATCTACCTATTGTGCAAGAATATATTGATGAATTTCTAAAGTATTTACCTATACATCCTCTAAAGAATGAATTTGAGTTATCTATTGATTTAATTCCTGGTTCAATTCCAATATCAAATAATCCTTATATAATGGTCAGTGGGGAATTAGTAAAACTTAAGAAAAAAATAAAGGAATTGAGTGTAAAAGGATTTATTCTCCATATTTTTTCTCCTTGGGGGATCTTGTTCTTTTTGTTAAGAATAAAGATGGATCTATGAGGTTGTGAATTGACTACAAGGAGATCAATGCTATTATGATAATGAAAAGGTATCCTCTTACTTACATTGATGATTTATTTGATCAACATCACAAAGCCTAATATTTTATGAATATTGACCTTCGATCTGGATATCATAAGTTTCAGGTGAGGAAGGAAGATATTCCAAATATAGCATTTTGAACCAAGTATGGGAATTATGAGTTCACAGTAATTCTTTTTGAACTGACTAATGCACCCTCTATTTTCATGTGTATAATGAATAGTGTATTCAAGGAATATCTTGATGAATATTTTGTTGTATTTATTTATTATACCTTTGTATACTCCAAAATATATAAAAAACATGGGAATCACTTGAACATAATTCTTAAAAATATTAGAAGAAATGAGTTATTTGGGAATTTTAGCATGTGTGAATTTTGGCTTTAAATAGTTTCATTTCATGGAAATGTTGTCTCTAAATAGGGAATATTAGTAGTCCAAGAAAAGATAAAGGTATTTTTCTAATAGAATACACAAAAAAATGCAATCGAGGCATGTAGTTTTATTGGTTTAGCATTTTATTATCAGTGTTTCATTCATGAATTTTCACAATTAAATAACCCGTTAATCAAGATTACACATAAAGGGGTTAAGTTCGAATGGAAAAATTAATGTGAATAATGTTTTAAAGAATTGAGAAGGAAAATATTGAATGCTCCGATCCTAACTCTACCATTGCGAAATGGTAAATCTGTGTTATATATTGATGCATCAAAGACAGGACATTTTTTTGTCATTATACATAATGATAGAGTTATTTCTTATGCATCAAGGCCATTAAAAATTTCTGAACATATCTATATAACTCATGATCTTGAGTTAGAAGCTATATTATTTTCTCTCATTATATGTACACACTATCTTAATAGTAAAATACGTGAGATTTATATGGATCACAATAGATTAAAATATATCTTCTCATAGAAAGAACTCAACATGAGAAAAATGAGATATCTTGAACTACTCAGGTATTATGATTCTTCTACACACTACTACCTAGGAACGTAAAATAAGAAAATTGATAAATTTAGCAGGAAAAATAATGGAGTTCTGAAAAAATGAGAATTTATAAGGATCCTATGTACATGGATCCTTCGAAGATGGATATGAGAATTATCAAATAAGGTAAACCATAACTACTTTTTCAAATGGATTCCCAACCATATTTATTATAAAGTATTAAATGTTTACATCCTAATGATGAGAATATTCAAAAGAAAATTAATGTTGTAAATCATGGGATGTTGGAAGACTATGGGTATGAATATGGAATTCTGAAATTTGGGAGGAGGTTATGTTTTCTCCCTATACCAGAACTAAAAAGAGATTCATTGGATGATGACCATAGTTTAAATTCTTATATGCACTGCGGTAGCACAAATATGTATAGATATTTGAAGGAAAATTTCATGTGGGACTACATGAAGAGGGTGATTGTGGATTATATATTAAGATGTTTAGTCTTTAAAAAAGTTAAGGCTAAAAGACAACTTCCTAGAGTAGTTATGAAACATCTACTTATTGATACATGGAAATGGGATGACATTATTATGGATTTTTTCACCAAATTACCCAATACACGAAGAAATAATGATTCAACATGGGTAGTTGTGGATTGACTTGCGAAATATGCACAATTCCTCACTATAATTGAGGATTTACCCATAGAGAATCTTTCATGACTCTATATTAATGATGTTTTAAGACTTCATGGAATCCACTCTCAATTTTTTATGATCATGATCCCCAATTAACATTGATATTATGGAAAATAATTCTTAAATATTTGGATACTATGCTTTTTGTGAGTACTACATATTACCCTCAAATAAATGGGAAATCAGAAAGGATATTCCAAACATTACAATACATGTTGAGATCATGTTCAATGTACATTGAAACTTTTAAAAATATGTAGAGAATTTTATTTGTGGTTTATCATTTGAAAAATCCACCTCACCTTTCCAAGGTACAAAATGTGTTCCATGTCTCACTATTCAGAATGTACATTCCAGACCCAACACATGTACTCACTTATGAAGGAGTAAAATTTGAACCTGACATGTCTTAATTTGATGAGCCTATCCAGATTATAGACACTAAAGAATAGGTGTTGGGGATTTGGATGACTCAACTGGTAATGGTATTTTGGAAAACTCATAAAATTTAAGGTCCATGTGGGATCTTAAGGAACTTATAATGTAGACCTACCTAAATATTTTTATGAGGTATCATTCTTGTAATTTCGAAGATGATATTATTGTAAGGGGGAGAATGTAACAACCCATGGATTCATAAATAAATTAAATATAGAATTAATGAAACAATGAGTCTTCACAAAATAAACATTGTTATTTATAGGTGATATTTATAAGCTATCCACATCTGTGTTTTGAATTTCAATAAACAGACTTACACGATTGCGATCAGTAAGATATTTAGAGACTAACATGACCAACCTAAATTTTTTATTAATAATAACTTGAACCTTATGAATAGTATTATACCCTTATAAGTATTCATATGACTCTTCTCAATAGTATCCCCAACCATGTAGGTACAAATAAATTTACTCACCTTATAAATTAGAGTGAATATTTTAAAAATTAATAATTAAGTGTTCATATTTTTATCAGTAATAAATAATTAATTACAATTTTAAATTAATAAATTTATATGAAAGGAAATTTATTTTCATAAAAAGTATTCCTAAATAATTATTTTTTTGACCTATGATTTTAGTATAATTTTATGACACCTCATCTAATTTTTGAAAGTATTATGAAATGAGTTTTAAATATAAAATCTAAATTTTTCAAGTAAATAATGATTTTATTTATAAATTTAAATTCACATATTGAGAAGATTATTTTGATAAAATTGAGTTCATCTTTATATTATACATATAGAAAAAATGTTATGTTTAATTTTTGGTATTTTTCTAAAATACGTGAATTTTTACTGAATAGTAAAATACCATAATTGACGATAAATGCTAAATACATGATTTATTGATTCATAGGTGATTTATTGATGATGTAATAACACTTGGATAAACCTCCCAAACACTTATTACTATATTTTATCCTAATAATAAACAATATTTCTTGTTTTATAAAAAATAATAAGATATTGAATAAGATATTTAAAAATCACCCCTCTCCTCCACTATAAAAACCACCCCTCACTCACTCTTCTCATCACCGATATAATCATTGAATATTATAAAAATGTTATGCAAATAATTATCCCTATCCTCTCACCTCCTCCAGGAGCTATTGGTCTTTTTAAAAGACCAAAAACCATACCCTTAAGGTGGTTCACAAGGAGGATATTTCAAGAGGTAAACCCTCTTCCTTTTTCTTTTAATTTCATTTTCAGTTAATTTTATTCTCGGATATTCTCCTAACATCCTTTGTCCAAATGATATTGTTAAATATATTATCATCTATATAGTGTAATGATATCATATTAATTTAATATCCTTCCTCAAACTATCGTCTCTATCTCTCTTTTGTTTTAAAAATGAAAAAATCATCTGAGAGATTCCGATATACAATTATCATGGACAACGAACCTTAATTCATCAAATTGTCTTTTAAGGATGGTTATTAAACAATTTTTATGGTTTTAAAATACTATTATATATTTATTATAACTTATTAAATTTTTTGGAACTATATATACCTAATAGAAATTCATACGAAAAACCTAGTTCGTAATAATGAAGATATCGCCAAAATAATCTAAATGATTGTCACTAATGTTATATCTGATAACTCATCAGAATACCATATAACCAAATTAATTATATCACCATTTAATCTTCATTATTTTAATTATTATTATATATATTCAATTCTAGATAATTATACCAGTTCCACATGAACATCCATACTCATATACAATTGTACTGATCATGAAAAACAAGAAATAGAACTCTCCTGAGCGATAAAATTGAATCCAATAACTCATCAAAAAACCCATAAATAAACATAATAAAATTTTAATCAATAAAATAAATATATATTAAGTTATTAACTAATTAATTAATATATTTAATTTGATTATCCAGGATGTTAAGGTCAAGTACAGAACACATTCGAACATTAGGTAATGGTTTTCTACCTGAACATCTATTTTTTGGGTTACTCTTTGTCTCACTTAATCTAAATTAAATTATTAATTATTAAAATTTAATAATAATAAATTATATTTTAAGTTTATATATATATGTGTACTAATTCTAATTCTTTTTTATTTTATGGAGATTTAAATGATTTATAATGATCTTTCTCAATTCTTCCTGATAAACAAGCTTGATTCAACGAAACTTCAAAATATATTACATATTTCCATGTGAACTCTGTAATAAGTTTTAAGTAATATTTATTTTTCTAAAACCACTTATTTCATCAAGAAAAAACTAACTTAGTTAATTTTTGGTTTTATGAAAATATTTTTCCAAAATAACACTTCTTTTAAAAAGTAAAAGTGTATTTCCCTCTAAAATCCATCGAGGATTTTATTAGAGTATTTTTGTATATTTCAATATATCTGTAAAATATTGTGTATTACTGAGGTTTATATATTATTATTATCATCTAAAATATTAAATTAAATGTTTTATGATCAACTTTAATATGAATGTTAAATCTTGATATAATTCAGCACACTACTCAGAATGGTTAGTGTTTAGGTGTACTGATTAGGGAATGTTATTTAATATGTTCATGTTGTTTATATATATCCCCTTTCATATGAGTAATTCATTGGATAAATAAATTGATGGTTGGGGCCCTAAATATCCCCATGATTCATTCATATGTCCCATGAGATATGATAGAATTGGGTTTTCTCTAAGCCCTTACCTATTAATTTTCAGACGTCATGGTCGATGCCATGACTATATGTTTCAGATGTCCGATATTATGAATTCCCTCATTATTTTATTATTAATTAATATATCATTTGATTACTTGACTATTATAATATCAATTTTTATTTTTTATTATCTTATTACAATTTGTATGTCCTTATCTAATCAGCTTTCATTCCGGTCATATTATGCTCAACTGTATTTTTAAAAGAATGTATTTTTAGTTTTTCACCATAACGGGTATTTATTTTTATGAGAACATATGTTGTATTACATACCCTTAATGAGGATATGAGTTCACCCTTTTCTTATGTTTTATTTTTCCCAGGTTCAACAAATGAATAATATGAATGACTTTCTAGGATAATCACGGAGACATATATTCTTAAAATGTAATTGTTATTATGTGTTTGATTTCAAGTTGTAATGTTGAAATTATGTTTGTAACGTGATTTCCAAAACTATGAAACTATTCATTCCTTCATAATATGAATTTATTTAATAATTCCAATGTAATAAAATAATACACCATCTTTATCAAACCAGGGTTGGGGCATTACACAATGCCTCTTTATAATGATTATGGGGAACATAACAAGATCACAATTGAGAAATATTATCCTATATTAAATCAGTTATGAGGATATTTTTATTTTTTCAATATTGATCTGTGATCTAGATATCATCAATTAAGGATTAATAAGAGGGATATACCCAATAATACCTTCTATATCACATATGGTTTTTGTTAATTTATAGTGATTTTATTTGTATTTTCCAATTCTCTTGATATCATAATATGTTTAATGAATAAAAAGTTTTTAGATAACATTGATCATTTTGTGGTAATCTTTATCAATGATTTTTCTATATATTACAAGATAAAGTATTAGTATGAATATTACTTGAGAATTTTGTTGAAGAAATTGAAAAAGAGATGTTGAATACCAAATTTACCAAGTGTGAATTTTGGATTAAGAATATTTCATTATTGGGTCATATAATATGATGTGAGTGTATATCAGTGTATCCTTTAATGATAGATGTTACATAGAAATGTATTAAACTAACCAAACTAATTTAAATCCATATTTCTCATCAGTTTATTGGATACTACCAATGATTTTTGAGGTATTTCTCTGGACTTTCTAATCCACTAATGATATTAATTTGAAATGGGGTCAATTTGTTTTTCATAGATGATTATGAAGATAACTTAAAATAACAAAATAATACATCAGTATGTGTACCTCTACTTAAAATACCCTATATTTCAGATTGGGTTGTGATATATAGAAATGTATCATTGAGATGGTTGGGATGAGCTCTAATGCAGAGGGAAATAGTAATAGGATATCTATCTCACCAATTAAAAAATAATGTGACAACGTTTAAAATTCATGAATATTATATGGAATCCATTATCATTGCATTAAATATATGTATTCATTATATATATGTTGAATTCGGTGATAAATAAACCTATCATAGCCCAAGATTTTATGATATAATTCTCATTAAAAAAATTATTTAATATCTTTCTCTACACGCAACACGAAGTTTAAATACCAAAAAATATTGTAATATTATTATGAAAAAATTATATCATATTTGAATTCACCATTTCCAAATTAGTTAAGTATAAAATTTTTTATTTTTCTAAAAGGATTCATTTTTCAGTTAAGAGTGAAGAATAACAATATTTTTAAAAATGGAATTTCTTTTATTTAAAAATGATGCATAACAGTTTTAATTTAATCATAAATTAACATGATACTCAATTAGTTTGAAATATTATAAATAATAATTTTTGAATCAATTTTCAACTTGATTTTGTTAGAAGTTCAATTTTTGACTTAAAAACATTTTTCGAAAAAATATTTTTATTACATTTATCATATTATAATAATTTAATTTATTTCTACTTATGTGAATTTCATTTGATATAATTGTTCCATATTTACAATAATTAGTTTCAAATTTGTTAAATTGTTCTATTTTAATTTTTTCATTACCAATAGTAACCTTGGTGGATATTTTATCACATCGGTAAGTGAAAAATATGAAAAACATTCTTAAAACATTAGGATAGGGCCTTAATATTTCTCTAAAATATGCCTTTATTTTATTTGATGAATGGAGTATATCCATTTCCTTCCAAATATTGAATACATGTCCACATGGTTCAATTTTTCATTAACATTTACCATTGTTTTACTTTAGGAAAATAAGAAAAACAGAATTTCACCCTCTTGACCTTTACATCTATCATATTTTTCTTTGAGAATATAAAGAGTTTATGATTAGTTTTAAAAGTTAATTTGAAATATGTATTAATTTTTCATTTAATATATATTTATTTTTAATTTTTACTGATTCAATAAATAACATAAATGAGTACACTATACTGAAATAATATTTATTCAATTAATATAAAAATATTATAAATGATTTTACAATACATTAATAGTAATACAATTTGGATGAATTATTTTTTTCTGGGAATTTTATAGAATAATATATCATATTAGTTATTTTTGAATTTATTATATTCAATTTATATCATTATTTTGTGTCTTTAATGTCAAATTCAATGAATAGGTTTGAAAACATCATTAACGATATCTTATAGAAATTATATTATAATAAATTATTAAAAATAAAAAAAATATGTATGAAGAAAAGGATTATATTATAGGGTATATTATTTCATATATTTTCCATTTATAATCAATATTATCTTTACAGGTAAAACTACTAACCTTTAATATTTAAAAAATATTTACCCTGGTTCTGGTAAAAATTTGTTATCCAAGGGGTTAATCTAAATGTTGGGGACAAAAACAATATCTAAACGTATAAAAAATATGAACATATGATTGTATTTTCACCATATCCTCATTATCATATAATATATTTAATTTTCATTCCATTTTAAATTATTTAGTCTTAAATAATATTATAACATTTAGTGATTTTCAAAAAGTGTCCCTCCCTTCACGTATAAAGTGACACCCTTCTCAATTTTAATTACACCACATTGACCCATATAACTCAACCAAATAATAACCAATTATCTCCTATAATTACTTTTCCAAAATTTATATATTTTTATATTCTTGAAGTAACATACCATGGGTCCTTAATATTGAATATAAATGAAGTTCAGAGAAGAAGTGGAAATCATCTTTATCAACTCCCTCATTTTTATTTCTTCTTTTAAATTCTATAAATTTTTTTCACCCGTCATAAAATAAAAACTATATTTTCATATAAATATACTAATATGATATTATAATTTTTTAAAAAATCATTTTCTACCAATTTTATATCCTATAGAAAGTGAAATCATCCCACGTGTATATATACGACTTACCATCTCCAAGTAGAGATGTATTTCGTTTTTCAAAACCATTTTACATGGATGGTTATAAATATGAAACTAATGAATATATATTATATTTATGAAATACTTATTATTCAAAAATTGTAATACCATATATACCTTCTTATATTCCAATCTATTGAACAAATACAATGTTTCTTGTTTATACGTTTGTACTATCACCTCCATTAACTAATTTGATCTTTTTTCTTGTCTCTAAATTACATGGACAGTAATATATATATATATATTTAATATAAATGATATATGTGGTATATTAATTATTATATGAAGTTTAATTATTATTTAACTGTATTTATTTATATACATAAAAAAGTGAAAGCAACGTTCATGTTTACGTACAACCTACCATCTCAATGGATTGTGTAATTCATTTTTTCTATCTATACTTGTTATATATGAACATATAATGAATATATTTCCACTCCATTAATTTTTATTTAGAATTATGAACCTATTTACTTTAATATTCTTTATATATTTCCCCTCTTAGGTATTTAATTTGAATATCTATTCATAATCATGAATAATGTTTCAATTTGTGTTTGTTCTTTCAATGAGTTACAATTTAAAATTACAGAAGAAGTAAGAATTTATTTTACAGTCTTAATTTTTTGGGAATGAATATTTATTTTTATTAAATGAATCATGTATTATATCCTTTATAAACTCCATATATTTTATTATCCATTGTATATTTATATATATTCTATGTTATCTTCCATATTTTTCTCTCACAAGAACTTGAATTATAAAAATAAATTTTTAAAACAAAATCTGATCTTATTTCTATTTTTGATCAGATATATTTTTCTTCCATGTCCATATATTTCAAAAAAATCTACAAAAAATACATGTTATTTATTTAAAATATTCAATATTTATATTTTATGATATAATTTTCCAATTAAATGTTTTGAATGTAATCATTCAAATGTTTCCCAAAATGATCTTTTTGTTATTATTTTAAATAATATAAAAGGAATATTTTTTTAACATCTGTAGAGTTGATAGATTTACTCAATGTAAAAAGTGTTTCATGGTCCTTTAACTTATTCAAAAATATTTAAATGGTATTTTCAAATAAAAATTAAAAATTAATTGTTATCATAATTTGTTTCTCCAATTTTCCATTATTCTCCAAGGTTATTTTATTAAAAAAACTTATATTTCTTATGATTTTATCATCATATTTTATTTGTTATTGGTTTTGGGGTTTTTAGTTTTTTCTTGAAGTATTCACGTTATTCTGATCATTTTTAATTATAAAAGATATTTCTCTTGAATATTAATATTCTTTATATCAAGGATATGGTTATTTCCTAAATTGTATACTATTTTTACGTATTCTATTTTACTAGGTAATATATTTGATTCACTTGGTAAATCATAATATTCTATATCCATACTCAATACAGATATTTGTTGATAAGTCATATTTTTTCAATTAAATTTATCATTCAATATAATAGGAATTGTGTGGATATGAAGATATGGTTGGATATTAGTTATCGACATCTCAGTACATCATCGAGAGGTCATATCCAAGATATCTCATAGGCATAACAATTAAATGTTTTTTTGGAGTATAACTACACAACAATTAAATAGTCTTATGAGAAGACCTTGATGGTAAATATATCATTGTCTAATTTATTGACATCCAAAAATAATAATAACTATCATTGAGAATATATTTATTTTTATCCTAAGATTACTTTATTGATATTATATATGGATGCATTTCATTCTCACATTATTGATTAAATGGAATGTCTTTAGGTTGTTTACCTTTCCATTTCGATTGTGACTTATTAACTCATGATAGATTCTATTGTATGTGGATCTTATAATGCATATAATATCACCCTTTATTTGTTTTGTTTTCCCTAGGATTTGAGAACATATAATAAAAATAATATCAAGGATTTAGTAATTTTTCTTGTGTTTAGAATTTTAAATTTATTATGTAATATGGGAATCATGTATGTTTCTGGTTCATCAAGGCTACTAAACTGATTGGTACTTTTGGATGAGATCACTTGTATCTTATGACATTGTAATAATGTATAAACTAGATCCATGATTCTATATTTTCGATATCAATACATAGTATCTGAGTAATATTCATAGAAATTTTGGGAACTGGATTTTAAATGAACATATCTAACATAATAATTATGGTAATCCCTATTAATATTTAAAAAAATTTACCAATTTAGGGATTTTTATTTGAAGGTTCAATATTTAGAAAGATTATAATCTAACTATTTTTATTTTTTTCTTTTTTGATGGATCATAGTTCATGAATGAGAATCAATACCTATAAAATATGTAAGGATTTCATTGTTCATGATTTTAATATAAGCGGTGTATAAATTGAGAAAATCATGAATATATTAGGGTATATGAATCATGTTTTTATTAATAACATTTCCCATATAGGGAAACCTATTATTCAGTATAATGTATCACCTATATTGGATCACTTTTTGTGACAGAAGCCTCTATATTTTAATGGAACTAATAGTCAATTGATAAATAAAAATGGATTATGCTTCTCCAAAAGGAATTCTAGTATTTAGAATAGAATAAAATATTAATATGTATTCATGAAATGTATTTTTTGAGAGGATATTTAAATCAATGGTGTTCATTGATCTAGAACATTAAAGAGGATAAATAGATATAAATCATGGAATAGAGAACATTTAAGTTGATATACATAAAAAAATTACATTCTCTAAGGATAACTAGTAGATATAAAGAGGGATTCATCACTTTAAAGTGGATTTAAGAAGAATGGGTTGTAGATTATTAGTCCAACTTTACAATTTCAATTAAGAATGTTTTGTAAAATACTATAATGCAAAACTTGAGATTTAATGATTCTTTTATAGAGTTAAGATAAGTTTTCAAATGGAAATATTTTATAAAATTTTTTCATCATATGGAGATATACTATCAAGTGTCACTAAAATAGAGAAATAATTTTATAGATCACATATTATCAAGTTAAATAAATAGAATAAGAGGTAGTATTAACACCATTAAAAATGTAACACATTAAGAAAGATGAAGGGAAAGAAGAAAGTTCCACTATGTAAAAAATGTCTAAAAAATATATGAAGAAATACATGAAGGGAATTGTATTTATTTTATTAGTTTAGAGAGAAGGATCATCCAGATAATAATTTTATTCTAGATAAATTAAACACTTCTATGTAGTTATTTAAATATAAATATATGGGTAATTATTAAAACTAGTCCCACATATCCAAGGAACATCACACAGTATAATACAATGGGAGGAGGTTATATATATGTAATTACTATAGCTGAGTTGATTTCTCATGTGGTATTTTGAAAGTTACACTTATAATCCACTATATAATTTCACATATTTAATTCTATGCATGCTCTAACCAATCTTTTTCTCTAAAAATGTTACTATGGGTATCCAATCCCCATCTCAATTATTAAATTTTTGTTGGTAGTAAATACTCGAAATAGAATTATGATCGTATCTCCAGTATATAGATCATGTCTAAAATATTTGTATGGTAATGTGCTTCTAATAAAACAGGTTGTTCTATGTCTAGTTTAATTTCATGTAATTTTTGTCTTGGATTGGCTCTCTCATTATTGTGACAATATAAATTTCCAAAGAATAGATGATAAGTTTTATACTTTGAATAAACCTATGATTGAATTTTTTTGTGAAGATGAACCTGAATTCATAATGTAAATTTCTTCGATAATTTGGGTACTATTACCTTTTAATTATGGTTATTTATATCATATGTCTGAGGTGTATGTTAACATTGAAGAAATGTCTATTATTTAAAAGTTATTTTATGTATTTTCATTAAATTTTACTATTATTCTCTTAAATCAGGTAGTTTAGCTTTCAATAGAAGTCATACCTCGTGCTACAGCTTTTTCAAAGACTCTAAATAAAATGGAAATGATTTAATTACATGAATTAAAGATAGAACTATTAGGTAGTCTACATAATGGATGCATTGGGCATGTTGTTTCTCCCTCGGGTGTACCTATTTTCTTAGTCAAGAAGATTTATGGTTCAGTTCATATTTTCATTGATCAACATGAACATAATAAAATGAATACTTTGAAAAATTATCTTCTACCTCATATTGAAGACATGTTTAATCAATTATGAAATTTCAATATTTTACCATTATTAATATTTTATCTCTATATTTTTAGCTAAGGGTCAAGAAGGAGGATATACCCAAGAGAGACTTTCAAATGAGGTATGGTTATTATTATTTTATAGTAATTCCGTTTTGACTAACCAAAGATCAAGATATATTCATAGAATTAATAAATATATACTTTAAATATTAACATGATTTGTTGTGGTAGTATTTATAGGTGATATTATTATATATTAAAATAAAAAGGATGAGAATAAATAAGGAGAATATGTAATATAAATATACTATGTTTGAATTTTGGATACAAAAGCCTCATTATTAGGTCATATAATATCAAGTGAAGTTATATTGGTGTATCCCCAAAAATGAATGTTATTAAGAAATAACCTAGACCAAACATGGTATCCCTGATCTATAGTTTTTATGGGTTTTCTAGATATTACTAATGTTTTTTGAGATATTTTTCATGATTATATAACACATTCACCATGTTTAATTATATGGGGCTTCTGTTCTTGTTGAAATATAAATGTGATTTTAATTCCAAAGACCTGAAGAGAAGCTTGGTCAACATACTTGGTATTACACTACCCTGCAATAGATAAGGGTCTGCGATCTATAGTGATGCATAAAATAAGGGACTGGGATGTGTACTAATGAATAATTATATTGTGATATATTATACCTCCTTAAAATTAAAAAATCATGAGAAAATTTACCATACTCTTGATTTGGAATGGGATGATATAATTTTTATAAAAAAATATATGGAGGCATTATCTATATGGTGAAAAAAGTTATATATATACTGGTAATAATATTTTGGAGTATATATTCACACAAATATAGTAAATTATTCTCTAGATAAAATGGTTTTAGTTGATAAATAAATATTACTGCTCAATATATTACAACCCTAGAAAAGAGAACATGGTGGATAATGATTTGAGAATGAAATAACATGTTATTTTATCTATATTTAGGATTGAATGAGATCAAATATTTATGTATTTGGAAATTTTAGATCTTAAAATATCTTAGAAAGGTGACATATCTTATCATTGTTAAATGAGTATTCAACCATCCATCCATGAGTGGATTAATAAGGGAAAAATATATATTTTTATTAACATAATAATTTGACGAATGTTCTTATGTTAAACTATGATAATACATGAATTTTAATGTTTAGAAATAGCATATGTGTTTCATCAATACCATAGTTAGAGAATGAGTTATTGTATTATGATCATATTTCATCATTATTTATTATTATTAGAATTACAATGATGTATATATATATATGAATGAATATTTCTAGTGAGTTAACATGAAAGAGTATATTTCCATGTTCATATCTAGATTCGAGGTGTGTCAAAAATTTAATTCAATGAGACGTATATCTAAGGGTATGTTACAACCATTCCCCATGACCATATGAAAATGGGATAATAATACCACATATTTCACCATTGGAATCCCCAAAACACTTAAAGGGGGCATTTCTATTTTGGTTGTAGTCAATTGCCATAGAAAATCAGTTCATTTAATTTCTATTATAGATGATTTGTCTCTTGACCAGCTAACATAGTTATACCTTAAGGTAATTGTGATATTTCATGGTGTACCACTCTCAATCATATATAATAAAGGTCTTGTTTTACCTCAATGTTAGGGAGAATCCTTCATTATGATTTGGATATAGATTTGAGTCTCAGTAAAACTTTTCATCCTCAGAAATATTTTAGTTCTCCTTGATCCATTCAAAATTTAGGAGAAATGTTGAGAGAGTTTTCTACGAATTTCAACAGTTCTTGGAATCTAAAACTTATTTTGGTATAATTTTCATAAAACAATATCTTTCACTCAAAAATTTATATAGACCCTTATGAAGACCATTATTGAAGAAACTCTGGAACTCTAACTTTATGGGATAATGTTGTAAAAACAAATCTATTGGAATATATATATCTAATGAAATAGAAGAGAAGGTAATTTTCATTAAATAAAACATATGTAAATATTAGATCCAACAAAAAAAGATGTGTTGATAGTCATTGGATAGATCGAGAGTTTAATGTAATTGAAATTTTATTCCTGTAAATATCAACATGGAATAATTTTATGGGATTTGTATAGAAGGGAAACTGATTCATAGATATATTAGTCGATTTTAAATAATTGATCATATTGGGATATTATCTTATCAATTGGGACTTCCACCAAATCAATATTAATTTCATTATGTGTTCCATCTATCTCTCCTGAGGATGTATATAAAATAACACTCACATGTTCATAACTCATCATTCATACCACTAGAGGGAGATCTATCTTATGATGAACAACTAATGGTGATTCTAATCATATTTAGAAAGTGTTGTGAAATAAGAACACACATATTGTTAATGTTTTGTGATGAAATCATAAAAATAAGAAACTTATATCAGAATATAAGGATGTGATGATTCATAATTATCCTTAATTATTCTTATTTAAGTGAACGAATCTCAAAGCTAAAATTCTTATAATTTCTTATAAATTAATGCCCTAATATTCTATAGTATAGTTCTCTATAAATAAATTCCCTGGATAACACTCATTACACACAACAATGACTATAAAAAATCTACGAAATCTAATTTATTTTTATTATGTGATAATTATTTAATTTTTTAATTCATCATGTCAATATTAACATTGGTTGAAATTTATGGTTTTTCGTAAAGAGTTTGATTTTTTTAGTGAATAGTTAACCAATACCAATTTGGTAAAACATTCATTGATTTTAGCTACAACATAACCATAATGATTTCAATTTCATCCTAAATATACATAAAAATCATTAAGTTTTAAATAATATGATGAATTGAATTTTAATAATTATTAAACCATATTCTTTTATAACAAAATATTTGGACCTAAAAACACATTTTTCAAAAAAATTGGTTTTCATTGTGATTTCTGTTTTTATATAAAATTAATTTTTGATACATCAATGAATTGAATTTTATAAAATGGATTGTCTTTATGCAATGATTAGGTAAAATTTGATAAATATGTTGCTTCAGTTATTTGTCAATATTAAAAGTATCCTTTGTGAGTATTTTTCACCTTAATAAGGATAAAATGTATAAAATAGGGATAAAATTTTAATAAAGCATTCAAATTTCTCTTTCACATGAATTTAACTTTCTAAAAAAATCACGTTCATCCATTACATTACAAATATACAAAATATTTCAAATTTATTCCTTTTTTCTTTTATATTGACCATTATATTACTTTAAGAAAATAATAAAAAAATTTCACACACTTGACTTTATTATCTTTAATTTTTCCATAAAGTTAAAAATATTTTATGTTATGTTTAAAATGGTAACTTAAAATGTGAATTTACTATTTTCATCATGGTAATTTATTTTTATTTTTTGTGATATAATAATTACCAATAATTATTACGAAATTCTGACACATTATTCATTTAATTAATATAATTAGAAAATAAATGTCATTAAAAGTATTAAAAGTAAAAACATCTTGATGTATTAATGTATTCCATGAATTTTATAAACTAATATATCATATAAGTGGTATTTTATAGGGTTATATTTGAATTGAATATTTTTCATTCTTTAAAGGTCAAAATAAACGAATAGCGTCAAAAATGAAATTAATGTTTTCATAGAAATAATATTTTTTTAAATTATTTAACAACATTAATATTATTTAATGTTTACAATAGGATATAATAAGGTCATAAATATCATACCTTTTTTATTTATAAGCATATTTTTTCCTTATAAATATATTTATTTCCCTTTAATATTTAAAAATTTATTACCACTATCATGGTCAAACATAGTTATCCAAGGTTTTAATCCAAATGATAAGGTTTAAAATGACTTGAAAGTATTTCAAAAATTTAATGGATGATTACATTAATAACACATACCCATTAAAAAATATAAAAAATTTCTTAGCCATTTTACCTAAATTTTACACATATTATATTATAATATTTCATGAATTTCCAAAATTACTTCGTCCCTCACTTATAAAAGAAAAACGTCTCTCTTTTCATCACACCACATTGATCCATATTTCAAGACAAATCCCAAAAAAAATATTATTTACTAACCAATCAGCAATTTATAGGTCTTTTACATCCTAAAATGTAATTACAATGTTCCTTAAGATATAATATAATATAAGTCTCTCGAAGAATATTTAATTGTGTTTACTGACTCATTCAATTTTATTTCATCCTATACTTCTTTTAAATATATTTTTCTCAACATAAAATAATTATTTTTCTAGAATAAAAAAATTTATATGTTATTATAATTATTAAAAAACTATTTTCTATATCAATTATATCATATAGAAGGTGAACACATATCTCAAGCATTAATACGACTTACCACCTCCACGTAATCGTGTAAATCATGTCTAAACACCATTTTAAATTGATGTTTTTAAATATGTAACAAGTGAATATATATTATAGTTATGAAAAATCTATTATTTTGTAATTATAATATCATATATACATTCTTACCGTCCAATATATTGTAAAGTGATGATGTCGCTTGTGCTTATGTGTAGACTATTAACACCTAGTAGTGATGTGATTCATTTTTCATTTATAATTTATATAGATTATAATAATGATAGATTTAATGAATATATATGATATATGTGATATATGTGATATATGTGATATATATGATGTTATAATTATTCTTTAAAGGTGAATTATTAATTACCATTATTTTTTAAATCTTTCAAAAGTGTAATGACGTTTTTCTATATGTATGGAATACAGTCTCCAGGCATGGTGTCATTCATTTTTATATCACTGCTATTTATGGATGAATATAAAAATGTATGTAATGAATATATATTATATTTAAATGATTATTAAAATTATTTATATGATGTAACTATAATAAGTGTACAATCATTGAAACTATTGAACCAAAATTCTCATGAAAAATTAAACAGTTATCACCCCAAAATGAAGATTTTAAAAAAATTGTAAATAAAATGGTCTTAAAATGTTAAAATTGGATAATATATGATATTATTAGTATTTAAATGAGTATATTATATAATTATAATAAATTAAAATTTATTATTTAGCAATTTAGAAAACCTATGAGTCATATCAAACCTGAGATAATGGATTTCGTCCCAATTACCACTCCCTTGAGACATAATTGGTATTATGAACATTTTTTCTTTTAATTGGTTTATGTATTTCAACTATTATGTATTTAAAATTAATATATATTTATTTATGATTATGAATGTTTCAATTCAAGTATATTATTCATGGGGTTATAATTAAAAAGTTACTAAATATGTAAAATAATATTTTATAAAATTATTTTTTTTTTAATACTTATATTTTACATTGAAGGATGAATATATTATATCCTTCATAAAAGAAATATATTTTTATAATTTATATATTTATTGATTTTCTATGTTTTATTCTAAATTTTTCTCTTTTTTTAACTTGGATCAAAAAAAGAAATATTGGGAAAAAGTTGATAATATTTTTCATTTGGATCATGTTTATGTTTCTTCTATGTCTATATTTCTCAAATTTGTCACACATAAAAAAATTAGTCAATATAATGATTTATTATGGAAATTTTATGTCATAATTTACCTGTTAATAGATTTATTAGAATATTTATAATTTTTTCTAGAATTTCATTTTTCTACTTTCATTACAAAAAGTAAAAAGTAATTTTTTTAACATATTGGGAGGTGACATATTTTCTCAATAAAAAGATATTTTATTATCATCTAGATTCCACTATAAGATTTTAATGTCATTATAATTAAAACACATTAATTAAAGCTTATTTAAATGCTTTTATTTAATTTTTCATTATTATCCAAATAATATTATTTTATTTCAAAACCTATATTTCTTATGAATTGATGGTCATATTTTTTCTCTTATTAATTTTGGAATTGAAAACATTCTCTTGAGACAATAACTTTACTTTGATATTTATTAATTAGAAATTAAATTTCTATTAAATATGAATATTTTTTATATCATGTATATTATTATATTTTAACCCATATAACAATTATAAATATGATGTTTTACTAAGATTGTTATTTGACTGACTTGGGAAATATTAATATTTAGTGATCTTTAAAAAATAAAATATTTTTTTATATGGAATATTGTTTATGAATTTAATTAATCATTAAATATATTATTAATTCACTATATATGAAGTTACATATGGTTAATAGTTATAGATATCTATAAGATGCATCTATAGGTCTCATGATACAAATTAGTAGGTTAGAAATATTAAATTAATTTTTGGAATATACTTACCTAATGATTAAACTGTCTTGGCACAAGGCCTTAATGGTAAATATATCATGATTTATGATATCAAAACATCCAATATTATTTAATATATTCATTGAGAATTAAGGTATTATTATCAAGGATATTATTAGTTTAATTTTATCCATATATTCATTTAATGTTGATGATATTGACTAAATGGAATATGGTTTTAGTTATTTCAATTCACAAATTTATTTTGTATTATTTACTCATGATCCCATATGTCTTACTTACCTCTTAATTTGAATCCGGGACCACCTTTA
Organism: Viscum album; assembly: GCA_963277665.1. Taxonomy (NCBI): domain Eukaryota; kingdom Viridiplantae; phylum Streptophyta; class Magnoliopsida; order Santalales; family Viscaceae; genus Viscum; species Viscum album. Next base: position 1,016,313,534 of record OY728138.1, on the reverse strand, counting down.
TTTATTTTCCTTTTCCAAATACATAAAGAAGGATATTATGAAAAATATAAAATATAAAATAATGTTTTTAAGCTATTTATTTTATATTTCCTATGTATTATAGGAATTATGTATGTATCTAGTTCTTCAAGGATACTAAACTGAATAGCCATTCTAGATGACATCTATAATTCCTTGACCTATATCGCCTTGAAGACAGTAGCCATACTGGTTGTCACGAGGCCTCAAGTGTGCCTCCCTATATGCTAGAGGTTGTCGACCAGTAGTGAGAGTCTATTGATGGTACGATGGGGAGACTATACCCACTAGATCAAAGTCCCATAGAGATATAATAATATTCAAACAAATAACTAGTGTCATAAGTAGTAAAAAATCTAATAAACACAAGAATAATATAATATATGAATAAAAAATATATAACACCAAATCCATAATATGAGAATGTAATTTCATGTGTCATTGAACGGTAATAGCTGTAAAAAATAAAAAAATAAAAAAATAAAAGAAAAACTCAGAAGCACTTCTCAAGCATCTTGAGAAAGTGCCCAAAGTCATGATCCCTAGCTACCATGTACATATCACTACAAATGAAATGAATCCAATGAACTTTGAGCATGAAGATCTACTCGGGTGCTGAAAATTTCACAAGCATTGTCTGATATATAAATCACAATTGGTTCGAACCCACTGTGTCTAGTCCAATCCATTTGGTGTCATTAATAATAAATGAAAATGTTCCACACAGTATTAATGAAAAATAATAACAAATGAAATAATAGAGATGTAGTATGGGATCATAAAATAACAAATTTCGCATACCACCTTTATCCAACTTCAGATATCGGTGTTTGTGGGTATATCTACATGCAGTTTGAAGGATCACCCAAATGGTTATAGATTCTCCCATTGAGGATGAATCACTCAGAATATACTATAAACATACCGCATCTTCCCTCGGTCTAACCAAAACCTCACCATCCAGAAAAACTATAATTTCACTCTCAAGGTAGTCTAAATATCTCCCTCAAACATAACTATAATATTTATTTGAGGTATCATGTGACTATGAATCTATCCCTCAAGCATATGATATAAAAATATACACTACACTAATGCATTTTGTTCTAGTGCACATATCCCTATGTATGTACTAAATCATTCACCAATCCCTCATGCTTTAACACCAATCATGATTCCCATACATCCCATATTATCATATACTCTACCATTAGTCATCAAGAACTTGTGCACCTTTCTCTCAAGCAGTATGGAAGAACATGCCCCAGTCCCTCGGGTGTTCAGACTAAATATGATTAATATCCAGATAAATTAAACTTGTCACCAACATCCAACCCTCAGGCATCAATCACATCGATATCACATAATATCAAAATCTAAGTAAGAAAAATTCTATAAGTCCCCAGCCTTTAGCCTTACTTAATCTTGAGTTATTACAAGATTACACATTTGAAGATCTTTTTAGGTTTAGAGTTTTAGAGAATTATATCATAAAACATGCATTATATTCCACATTTAAACAAAGTGGTTACATAAAATATAGTATTCATTTTTCCCATCAACAGAAACATATTTAAAATAAAACATGGATTCTTTCTTGACACTTCCTTGACACTATCATCATATCATGTACCATTCCCTTAACCTGTGAAAAACATTTCAAAAACATGGGATGAGCATAAAAAGCTCAGTAAGGGTTATAAAAATATGGAAAGGAAACATGAGTACATATATACATAAGAGTGAAATCATACTTTACCCATAAAACATAATCACATTAACATACCACATAAAATCATGAATAAATCATAGAAATCATAATACATAAAGGTAACTTGAGGTATTCATAACATTCTTACGTAGGGAGTAATCCTCTTGGTTACGTTTGGAATACCCATCACAGTATATTTCCTAAATTTCTTCAGAGAAACCATAACGTTTAACTCCTTCGCGTAACCCAATGCATTGGAGATCTATATTGGGCTCACCCTCCCTTAGTTTATCACGGAACCACCCATCTTCATAACAATTCCCAAGAACTATAACATAATAATATCACATAAAACATGCATAAAGGAAACATAACATTTCCACTTTTCAATCACAAGATATCAATACAACACATTGATATAAAAACATTATGAAAACGATTTTCAATAGAAAAATAAAAGAAAAGTAAAACATGGTATTTATTTTTCATTCAAAAAAAGTTATGGCTTGTAGAGGAAGCCGAAACTCAAATAATGGTCTCGGCGGCGGAGAAGTCGTTGTCGCTGCATACGTACGAAAAAAACATTCCTTTTTTCATGTAGTAAAATGCATCGTATAAAAAATATTACTTTTGAATAAGCATAAAATTCAAAGGGTTTTATACACCGTATAAAAGAAAGTTGTGTATAAAACAAAATATGCCTCAATTAATGGAGATCGATACGAAGTCCCTTACCGCGTATCCGACTTGACTCGATCATTATTTAATCTCCTGAATAATAAACTTGATTTAATTTCTACTTGCTTAAGAACCTTTTTCAAGTTCAATAATCCTTTTATATCACTTATTACCATGTCATGACCACTATGTAATTATTTCAGTTAACAACGGTCGTTTTAACGATCATTGGTACTTGAGTCCAAAATAAACTCTTTATAATTACAAGCTTGTTCATGGGGTAAAATATCCATTGTATCCAGAATTATATTCATTATTTATATATCATATATATCATATATATCCATTATATACATGCATTTATTATATTACATAACATATAGTGGTAAGAAATGAAAGGTACTGTTTATGGAGACGGTAAGCAGTACGTACGCATGAACGCTACCTCCATTTCTATTTCATATTTAATGGAATTAAAATATAAAGATACATAATAGTATTATAATTCCAATATGGTATCATATCATTAAATCTATCCTTTATACGTACCACATATGGTAGTAACGAATCAAATCACTCTGAGGGGGCGGTAGTCTGCACTTCCTAAAATGAAGATATCGCGTTTACCCATAATGGAAACCATAAAGGTATGCCATAATGAAAAATAAATAATATTAAGGAAAAAATAAACATAATATATATCATATATGAATATAGTGACATCTTAATGGCCACCTTTGAAGGTTTTAGAGGAATATTGAACAATCATTGTTTCGTGAGGCAGAAATTCACCATCCACGGAAACAGTATGTTATTTAACCATTAGATGTAGGTGTGTGTAATTGTAGCTCAAATTATTATTATAAAAACATCCTAGTATATTGAAGATACAGGATTTGTTACAAAAAATATGAATAAAAAGATTTTAGGGGGTTGGAGAAGCAAAATAAAACAAAATAACACAAGTGAAGACATTACCTTAAAAACGGGTAACTCTTTTTGATTTGAGCTCAATGGCTTCCTTGGGAATAATTCTGCCAAATGTGAGGCTTCTAGGAGTAAGAGAGGGATGTGTAGAGACAAAATGGTCAGGGTTTGGCCGAGCCAAAGGCTTGAGATGTGTGTGTGAGGAGGTAGATGTGGGGGCCTTTTATAAGAGAGGAGGAGGGGCACTCTTGGAACGTTATAAAAGGTTACTTTATTTTAAAATGAGTTTCAGATTTTAAAGGTCCCACATCGATTTATTTTGAGGATAAGGTGTTAAGGGTTCTAGATATACTCATCCAATAGGTTTTTTACATGTGTAGGTCTTATATTTTACATTATCTTTTCATTTTATTTAAATCGTTAAATAATAAGGTAATCGCTGCATCATTATGATGTCATAAATAATTTAATTTATATAATGTCTAAAAATTATAAAAAAAATACTATGATGTATGAAATATTTTTATCTTTCAAATGAATATTTATAGTCCAATATATCATTTATGTAGTCAAAATAAAAAATGTTTTACACAGGTGATACATTCTTTGTTATATTTAACTTTCTTTAAAAATAAAAAGATAAAAAGTCATTATCACACAAAAGTGATTCCATGGGGTCCCAAAGTTTGTCACAAGGCATCCCATGGTCGTCCATGACACAACCAGTATTATTAGGACACATTTTGGGGTCATTTGTTATTATTATGATATTATTTTATTATCCTTAACTACCCGATTACTAATTAATCAAGATAATTAAAGATAATTACTGTCGTTACTATTCATAATATACAAAAACAAAAGAGTCTTGATTACATAATTTGGACCTTATGATTCCAAATATGTAATTAATTTTACCAAATTCCATACATAGAATTTGAAATAATTAATTTAAAAATAATTCTTGTTGTCAAAACAAATAGAGTTTTTTTGAAACAATATCTATGAAACGTTTGGCATTTGTTTATGCCCAATTACAAAGTGAAATTAATCCTAATGAAAACCATTGGATTAAATTGTAAAAATATATTTTAATTAAACTTTAATACCAATTAAAAAGATAATCTAACCGTATAATTAAATTAGATGAAAAACCAGTTTTGATGTAAAATGCACTATTTTCACTATTCATTAAAAAATGAACATTGTCCGAAAAATACCAAAAATTAACCCAAATTAAATTTCAATGTACCAATAATAAATACTAAGTTTATTTTGATAAATAGAGCTTATAAAATTGTCAAAATATTTATTTAAAAATGTATTCCACCAAAAGGCAGTAAAACAATCTTTTAAAAATATTAGTGTATTTCATGCTTAAGATTGGATTTATTCTCATTTTAAGCCTCTAAAACCCTATCTAATTCATAAATAGACATAGATAAAAATATCTATTATTCATTACTTACTTGGTATGTTAAATCCTTCCCCCCTTTATAAAATTTCTTCCCCATAATTTATTTACTTATCGAATTAGTGGGGTTATTTATCCCTCATAGAATTTTCAGATTCCCATGTTGCCTCTTCAACCATATGGTTTTTCAACAAAACCTTTACCGGATGAATCACCTTATTCCGCAACACTTACTCCCTGTGGTCAAGAATATGGACCGGTTGGTCCTCATAAGATAGATTCTCTTCCAGCTGAACTACCTCTGGGCTCAAAACAAGAGATGGATCTGGAATTTACTTTCTCAACATAAAAAACATGAAAACCATTCTGTACCTCAGATAAACTCGAAGGTAAAGCCACTCTATATGCAACTGATACAACTCTATCCAAAATTTCATATGGTCTAATGAAATGCGGACTCATCTTTCCTTTCTTACCAAATCGCATCACACTTTTCCATGGTGATACTTTGAGAAAAACATGATCACCTACCTCAAAAGAGAGGTCCTTCCTCCTGTTGTCTACATAACTCTTCTGCCTACTCTAAGCTGTTCTCATGTGTTTCTGTATCAAAAGAACTTTTTCTGCCAACTCTTCTACCAATTCTGGTCCCATCAACTTACTTTCACCCACTTCATCCCAAAAAGCTGGAGTTCGACATCGTTTCTCATATAACGCCTTAAATGGTGCCATCTGTATACTGGAATGAAAACTGTTATTATAAGAAAACTCAATCAAAGAAAGATGTTGGTCCCAACCTCCCTGATAATCCATCGAACAAGAACGTAGCATATCCTCCAAATTCTGAATAGTTCTTTCTGACTTCCCATCTGATTGAGGATGAAAAGAAGTACTAAAAAATAGAAACATTAATTGGAATCTTAAATGGACACTTGTCCCATAACACATGCTTTAGGCTAATCCAGATATCTATGATTATGGTTATATCCTCTATCATTAGGAAGGATCACCCAAATTAGTATAATATTATTAAGTATGAATCACTCAGACTATACCATAAACATATTGCCTCTACCCTCAGGATAACCAAAACCTCTCCCTCAACCAGAACTAGAATCTCTCCCTTATGTTATCCAAGATATCAACCTTAGGAAAAACAAGAATCTATCCCTTAGGCATCATGTTATGGAGAATCTATCCCTCTGTCATCTAACATAATCATATACTATTCCCCCATTGATTTAGTACGAGTGTGCCTATTCCCCAGGTGCTATGAAATCATTCACAAATCCTTTAGGTTTCAAAACCAATCATGAGTCCTCATACGTCCAATATATTCATATACTATACCATTGGTAATCAGGTACCTCTATTCAATTCCATTATGAAGTACATAAGAACATTCACTAATCCCTCAGGCATCAACATTAAACAGGAATCATATCTAGAAAAACTCAACATACCATCAGTATCAAACCCTCGGGTATGTATCACATTGACATCACAAAATCTCATATGTCATGATATAAAAATTCACAAGTCCAGCATCAAGAATTATAGATATATCCTCATGTTAAACAATCATCAATTTATAAAAAATACCATTTTCTAAACCAGTTCAATTCATTAATCATGTTTCATAATTATCATCATAATTATATAAAAACTTTTTAATTAACCATTCAACGTTATGGTCATTAATATAATAATTAACCAGATTAGACAATAATATTATACTATAATAAATCACACTTTTTATTATTATTCCAAATCAGTAGTATAATCCAAAAATCAAGAAATTTTATTCAATTTATTTTAGAGCTTTAAATTAAAACAAACCATGTCTTAATAATGTCCATGGATGACACACCAGTTAGGTGGATGCAGGTCTAAGTTCCACACCCATAGACCCAAAGGGATCCACATGGTGGTTTGAAATGAAAAAATATATTTTAATAAGGATTATTAAATTTATTTTGTTGGGCCTGTGGCATTCCAAAATAATCAAACATATCTCAATTACTAAAAATAGTTTTATGAGATAAAAATGGATTTAGTTTATACCAGCCACATAAATTTCTTTGAAGGCTTGAAACCTCCATTAAGCATGTTGTTGAATATATTCAAGTCATATGATTGAAACATTTTACATAAAATATGCTTATTCAATCACAAAAAGAGGTGTGGTCGCACCACCCTAATAAGTTCCATTTAAATTAATTCATTTCAAACTTTTATGGAAAGAAAGCCATCATGTCAATCCATTCAATTAAATTCATTCTATTTAATTAAGAAATATAAGAAAATTCATTTATAGAGGTTCAAAATACACTTAGAAGGTGTCATTAAGAAATTGGAATTTACCTATATGGGTAATTCCATTTAATAAACAAGAAATCCAATTTGTAAACTATGATAACTGATTAGAATATTCTTGGTTCATTAAACATATACCATGTGGAGGGGAAACATCTATTTAATAAAAACTGAAAGACAAGGTCTTCAACATTCCATTTAACTAACTAGGGTGAAAATAAAAGAGATAACCATAAAAATAATTAATCCAGTACATGATTTAAATAAATAATCAACAATTTTTTTGTCTAAAATATAGTTCACCTCATCTAAAAGGTTTTATTATAAAATCATGTCATTTTTTATTAACATTTTCATTTAACAATTTAAAATTTTCAATTAAGATTTCATAATTAAATTTATCAAAGAAAAATTAAATAAATTATTAAATTTAAAAGTGGATATAGTACATGAATCCTACAGCTACATACACACACCAATAATCATTTCAATAACCAGTATATTACTTGTAAAAAATGGTAAGGACTTCCTACCTAAGGTGAAACGAAAACTGATGAAAAGTGTTGATGTTCGATTTTAACTACACCATCAAAATGTTAGTGCTTTCATTAATAGTAATATATTTAAAAATATTATTTTCAATACAAACCCAACGACACTAACGGTAAATCTATCCGATCAACATTGTAGGAGATATCAAGGATTTATTTTTGAAAAAAAAATATTAAAATAAAGTAAATAAAATACATGAGAGAGAGATTGATGGAAAGGGGTGGCGTGAGGGATGGTGTGCGCCCAATCATTCACTCTTTATATTTTTTTTATCTTTAAATCTATAAAAATAACATTTACTATAATTATATTTGACTTCATAGAAAGTGCATGGACCTCATTTTTCCATTTTGTAGCACACCCCACACCCTAAATTCAATATTTTCAAATATTAAACTATTTACTTATTCTACTAGAATAAATTTGTATTTAATTAAGTGGATATATTTTGATGCCTTTATATATAAATAAACACCCAAATATATATACACATATATTAATTTTTCTCATATATTCACTTTCATATATATATATACACAAAAACACACACACCCGCACATATATATATAAACATATAGATATTCATCTCAAATATATACAAACACCAATATTATTTTCTGTAATTAATAATAATTATAATATAATAAATATATTTTGTTATGATTAATAAATCTCATTCATTATTACCCGCATAAAGATGTTTATAAAAACATCCATTAAAAATGGATGACTATTAATAAATCGATATTAAACATAAATTTTTCATTTAATTGACAATACTTGTGATATCACATTAATTACATTAGTCACCACTAAAATATTTTCCTACAGAAAAACAAAAATATTAATTTCCCATATATAGTTTTGTTTTTTGGTAATCCATAAAAATAATAATAATAATAATAATAAAATAAATATTATTATTTCTAACTACCCAAAAAAATATTTATATACTAAATATTCTATCCTTGTGTGCGTTTTGACCAAACATCTGATGCTCAGAAATTTTATACCTCATCTAGGGTAAACACCACATTCTGGACTTAATAGTGGTCTCATATTTCTCATTGTATGCACCATTATTGAGAAATTAATTATTTATTATATAAAAACAGAATAATAAAGTTATTAAAAATAGAGAGGGTATTACTATGTGTGATATTTCCAAATACTCGATGTGCATAATTTTTATACCCCTTTTAGGGTAGACCCCAAATTTTGGACCTAAAGGTGGTATCATATTTATCATATGATACACCATTTGGAATTTATTCTATTTTTTAAAAAAAATCTCACATGCATATGAATAAAATATATTTAATATTTTTATTCTATCGACATAATTGGTCTGTGGGCCTCAGCATCCTTCATAGACTCAGTGTATAATTATTAATATATTTTATATAATATTTAAAAGTTCCGTAGATTTTTTTTACCTTTTGGTAAATCCATAATAGACATAACTATTGAAAAATAAAATTTTCAATCCAAAATACTTGTAATTTATTAAAAAAATTGGGGATAAGTTATCATTTAAAATGAGGATGTTATAATATCCATTATATATTATTCCAATTTAGTGTGTAGAAATTGGCTCTAGGTTACTATAGTTAGGGTCATTATAATAATATTTTTTTTTTACACCAATAGTGTTTAATATTCACCATAGAAGATGGTGGGAGTTCATTTAATATTATGACTACTTAATACATTACAATCATGGAAGGGTGAACAATGTGGATGATGATCTAGGTAAAAAAGAACATAATATTTTTTCAATGATGAATATTGAAGGATATTAAATATTTATGTATTTTTGGAAGATAGATCTTTAAGTCATTTAGAGAGGTGATAGGTTTTATTTTTCCTGGATACATGTTCAACCATCCATCCGTGAGATAATTATGATGGAGAAGAAATAAGATTTGTAATTACAAAAGAATAAGAGGAAAATTTATTAATTCAATGTTGATCATTATGGAATGAGAATTTTTATTAACTAAATATGTTTTTCCATCAATAATAAAATTCAATAAATATTTATTCAATGAATATTATCATTCATCAGTATATTTCAATCTTGAATGTATCGAGATGTATAATGATCTAAAAGAGGTAATCTGGTGGGATAACCTAAAAAAGATGTTACAGAGTATTTATCATGAGTAATGGATTGTTATAAAGATAATTATTGCTGACATAATTCTAAGGGTCATTTATAACTATTACCTATACAAGAATGTAAATGAGAAAATATTACCAGGGATTTCATCATCAGATTCTAGAAAACATATAAAGGGAAGAATGGTATTTGGGTTATAGATTGTCAAATAATGAAATCAATGAATTTTATTTAAATTATATAATATATTTCAATTAATAAAGTTAATCATTAACAAATTTAAAAAAAAATAGTAATATTTCAATGATTTCCACTCCCAATTTCATCTAATTGGGATATGAGGTTTACCTCAATGTTTTGGAGAAGTCTTTAGTAGGGTCTGGATATAAGGTTATCCTTTAGCAATGTTGATCATCATTTTATAGATACGAATTCTATAAGTCCATTAAAAATACAAAATATATGTTGATATACAACTCTATATACTTAAATTTTGTTTGGGATCAACACCTTCCTTGAGTGTAATTTTCTTATAATAATAAATTTCCCTCGAGCATTCAGATGGCTCCTAATGTAGACATGTGTTAAAGGGTGGTTGTCTGAACTCCAATGTTGTGGGATGAAGTTTTATAATGAAATATTTTGGTACTTTATATAGTCATGTAAAATATAGATAAGGTCAATTATATTCAAAAATGCATAGAGGTAGCTCGCAATGAACAAAAATGTTATGCTAAAAATCATTGGCGAGTTCTAGAGTTTGAAGTTAGTGAAAAGTAATTACTATGAATTTATCCTTGGTTGAAGTTTATGGTATTTTTAAATAATTTAATTTTAATCCCAATATATATTATTTATGTTAAAATTATAGATCCTATTTTTATAGGTTTTGATCACTTTTTCTTCCACTGAAAATCTCCCAAGTTCACTATGTGTTCCATGTATATCTCTAGGGAAAGTTCAAACCTGATCCTTAATAATCACTGAACCTAGAGGTTATACCACTGGTGAAAGATTATTCTTATGATGAATAATTAGTTTTGATTATGGATTATAAAGAGAAATATTTTCAAAATAATACCACTCACATGGTCAAGGTTTTGGGAAGAGAAAAAAATTTAAGGAATCCATGTGGGAACTCAAGGATGTGATAAGTTAGAAGTAACCACAATTGTTTGTACCCGAATGACAAAATATTTATGGTGTAATTATTATAAAGGAATAATAATGGAAAACTCAAAGCTTTTTTTAAGGAGTTAACTTTAAAATTATTTATTTATTTGATATTTTCTTTTATGTGAAACACCATGATTTAACAAACTAAAATATACTATTACAATATTATTATATAATGTGGAAAGTATGAATTAAAATTTGGATTAGAGGGTGTGGAAAATATTAAAAAATGATAAAAAATATAATTTTATTAATTAATGAAAATTTACTAATTAAATCATAGTAAATAAGTACTTGTTTTTTAGTAAATTCATTTTGTGATTTAAAAATATATTTTCCTAAAAAATTGTTTTTTTTATTTTGGGAAAGGATATTATAATTAATTTATTCTAATTTTCGAAATTCATTTTTATAAAATGGTTATCATTTTTTAAATAATAATATTAAAATTACAATAGGGTTACATTTTTTTAATTTTTTGAAAAAGTTGATTTTTTGATGAATAATGAAATACTGATTTTCAATGAAAGCTGTCATAACCCCCTCCCAAAAAATATATTGTAATTAAAGGAGGAAAATAATTAACCCCATGTTCTTCCTACAATAGGCCTTATTTTGGATACTTTCCCTGAGGGTATAATAATCACACAATAATAGTGGCATTGACCTCTATATAAAGAATTATGATCAGGATATAGGATAAAAAATCACCAAACAACTCTAGCAGATAGTGTAAAGGTAAACCAAAAATAGTATCACAATGAATGAATAATGAAAAAGTGATACTATAAATGTCTCCAACTATATTAAAGAAAAATTATATGGAAGTGACTCAACAATAAATCTAACCCAAGCAAGTAATATCCAGATCGGTCCCCAAAGTCCTCTTGGAAACCTCAAAACAATTTATATGTGTTGGGTGGGAATTAAATGAATACAAAGTAGGGTAATAACTAATTCCTCAAGTAATCATGTAAAAATTGCACATTAATGCACTTCTTAACAAACAATAAAACAAAAAATCACCAATATAGGCCAACTAACCATCTCAGCCTTATATGGATCTCTCACTATATCAAGCATCCAATATAATAATATCATATAAAGATCATAACAAAGAAAGGAACCCCACTACTGCTTCCCCACAAATTTTCTTCTTTCATTCCCCAATATTGAACATCAAGTGATCTCATCGGTTCCATGCTTACCACAACTCAGCACATCACATCCAGCACACAGACTCCTGGGCAATCACATCAAATCATATCCCTCTCCCAAACACCTAGTTCATTACACCACATCAAATCCCACCCGTAAAAACCTAGGATATCATACCAAAACATATCCAAACTAGTTTCAGAGAATTATGGTATCACAAACATGGTGTAAATCAACCTTGTTCCCTAATCCTACCCCATATTACCCCCCCCCCCAAATAACATTACACAATATCGCATCTCACTCGTAGACACTTACCCCATCATTGATTGGAAACCATGAACCCCAACCATATCAAAATTTCTGATAGAAGAGTAAGGAAGATAGGGTATCCAACCATCTGTATCACCACCAGCTTGGATATTGGGGAAAACACCTAGAACGTGCCACCTCTGAGCATTGGTAAAGTTATCCAAATTGGGTGTGGATCATATAAAATAACATAAACATACATAGTATATAAATAACACACAATACCCAACCTATATGTTTACATGAACCCCACTAAAGAAAACCAAATCTCTAAAATCATACCACACATAAAACTTCACAATCACTCCTATATGAAACGATGTAAGAAACCACCAAACAATCCACACAACATTCCTCTTTCCACATAAATGTTTCACCACTTTTATTCATGACCCATTTCATTTCATACAAAACTACTAATTCTTATGTTAAATAATTTAATCCATTAATCATATATATGTTTCCATTACATCACATTTATTTACTATCCGGATTTGTTTTATTATCATCACACTTAATACCATAGATAATCAAGAAACTAATAAAACCATGTCACACTACAATTGGATCAACTCACAAAACAACTTCCACAACACCAAACATCCACCATCATCACCACACCACATTTCTAAATCCTTCTCACCACATCAACCACTTATCACAACCATCATGAAAAGTTATCACCACATACCCCCCACAAAATCACGTCATCAGGGCTACTACACCACAACCATTATGACATCACCATTATTCCGTAACCATTATGCTGCAACCATTATAGGATATCAACTATGACACAACCACTGTTCCACAACCACTATCCCACAAAATATACTCTATAACCACTACACCACAACCTCTATAGAAAAACAACTTCCTCATAATCAATAAACCGGAACTATTACATCATAACCACTATGGCACAACCTCTATGCCAAAACCACTATGCCACAACCATTATGCCATAACAACTACTCCAAAACATCATCACAACACATCACAAAACGTCTCTTATTGTATTTATTCTAGTAAACTACCTTATCACATCCCCCATGTCAAAAAAACCAAGTGGATATCCTCCATCACCACAAACTAGCCCAACCCACATAGGGAACCACAACGACCATAAGCACACACAATATCATCTGAAACAGTCTTTCAAAATTATTTAGGGTATTTATCCTGGAAATTTTTTATTTATCATGGGTATTATCACACAAACCAAAATCTAGTTGAAACTAATTTATTATCCAAATATAGGTTCTTTAACATTTTTTCCAGTGTGTCGCCACATAAAAACACATCAAGGGTCATCATAGAAAAACAACTAAAATAGAACCAAGGTTCCCAAATAATATTGTTTTCTGAATTTTAAAACCATTCAAAATAACCTAAAAACATATAACAAATTTGTAAAGAATGTGATGAATCCTCATTCCCATCACCATAAATTAGAAAATCTATTACATGATTACAATAAATTGAACTTTCCACCCAAATTTAAAAAACCAACAGATGCCACACATAGAACATAAAAGATTTAGAATGAGGATACCCTGCCCCATAGAAGATCCTTTGTCTAACTATGTCTCATATGATGAATAAGAAAAATCCCCTAGACCGCAACTGCACTTCTAAACATTGGATCAACCTACATCGTACCAAAGGGTTCCAAAAAGGCATCCCATATAGACCACAAACCAAATCAACACCCCCAAATTGTATCTCTAGAAAAGAATGGAAGAAAAAAATGGGAAAGAGAGAAAAACTCACCACATACCACCAATAAGAATCCACTTGAACGAAAGGATCAAAGTATGCTAGAATATGGAAAGAACATCTTCTCAAGGCGCCTAGGGTTGACTAGGAATGATAAAAGCTTGAGAGGATAAAATATTGAATGATCAACCAAATAAAAAACTACTTAAAACCAGTAACCCTAAGCTTTTCATGTCATGTAACCCATTCAAGATGTGAATTCTATGGGGTCCCACGGATTATAAGCCGTAAACCACCTAAAATGTGCGAAATCCCCATATCTCAAGTTTCTTCTAAAAATTTTGTCTCCTCATCTAGAATTTAATTACACTTAGTGTAATTATTCCATTATGTGAATCCATTTCATGGATTCCCCTTACCCCACATACAAGCTATGAAACCATCATTCTACTGAAGACATTAACCTCCAACTAATGATGTGAACTCAGTTAATTTTATGAACCATGACCAACATTACACCTTTAGTTTTATCTCTACTAAACCATCTAGACCTCCTCTAAATAACTCAAGCCTCCCGAACAAAAAATTAGTAGAATATAAAGGAACATACTATTACATTTTATACCTTACAAAACATTATCATCCTTGAGAATCCAAAACAACCCATTGAAAAAAATGTGTCCAAAAAAACGTCTTGTGAGATACCTCCCGAGGATATTGTTACTCCAAAAACTCAATAACTAGCCAAGTAATCCCAAATAAAATACCTAGAAAACATATCACACTACCACATCACTACAAAAAGTCATCCATGCCTCTCACCAATCACAACTTCACATCCCCCGACATCATCCAAAAACCTCCACATTTCCACATAACCACACAAATCTCTAAGTAACCAAAACCGACCACTGCCACAATTAACAAATAACACCTCACCAGGAATATAAATTATGTAATTCCATCACTCATATCAAGATTTTATCCTCTTTATGTAGAAATAAATCTCTTGCATGGGTTTAATCACATTTTAGTGTATCAATTAGAAGTCAGGTCCTCCCTTTTCATATGTTTTGGGTTTTATTACCCATCCCACATCAAGGGAAATAACACACCTTATAACATAACAAGACCCAAAAATAACATAAAAGGAAAATGGAGTGAAAAAAAATAAAAAAATGCTCCAGGTATTAGTCATTTATATGTTTCTCTCACTCCCATGTACTCTCCTCTGGGACACCATTCCTCCATAACACATGAAGCAATAGAATGGTCCACCCATATATCACCTTCTCTTGGTGATCCTTAATCTCTTCTAGAATTTACAAAAACTACTCATCATCCATGATATCAAATTCTCCTCATTTAAAAATGTGGGAGTCGCCGTGAAGATACAGATAATGATGATACATGTGGATGGTGTTATGGATCCTCTTCAACCATGGTGGAAAAATTGGCTAATATTCTATCTCACTAAAACTCCCAAACACCCAAAAGGGTCCAACAAACCATTGAGAAAGCATTCTCTCCCTTCAAAAACATTATTATACTCGTCAAGGGGGATTATAAAGAACACATGGTCTTCAACCTTGAACTCTAGGGGGATTTATCATAAATATAGTCCTCATGATAGTATTTCACCACCCTAAACTTATCGCAAACTGACAGAATATTCTCTTCCATGATCTTCACCACATTAGTACAAATAACTAATGACTCTCCAACCTCTTTCCAACAGAACAGAGAATGACACTGTCACTCATAAACCACCTTAAAGTAGAGTTGTGAAAATAAATGAGTGATAGTAATTGTTTGATGAAAACATAACCAAATGTATATGTTATACCAAATATCCATTGAATTACAAGATGCAATCTCACATCATATTCTCCAAACAACATATATTCCACTTCATTTGTTCATCTGTCAGTGAGTGGAAAGTAGTTGTGAGGTGTAGCTAGGAGATAATATAACAATACAATCCCCTACATGACCATAGGGTAAAATAGTATCCCAATAATATATGATTTTTTTTTGACATCTCATGAAGCTTATCCAAATAATCTATGTATAACCTCGCCAAAATATCCATGGTACAGGACTCACGAATCGCCAAAAATTATACTAATTTTGCCATCCAGTCTTCTACCCACAAAACTACCTCAGAACCTCCCTGATCTTTTGGTAAACCATTGATTATGTAAATAGATATTTCCTTCTATTTACACTTTTTATCATCTAATTTATTAAAAATACTACCTTGAACATGGTTCTCCACTTTCCCCTACTGAAAACTAGACACTTTTCCCAAAACACAACGGCATACAATTTTACCCTCGCCATCCAAATTTTCTCCTCAATCCAAGATACATATTTTTCACCCTATTATGTAACTATAAAGGTTATTTTGTAATACATGTAAAAATATCTCACATATCACCTATGGAAAAAATGATATTTCCTAGAACAACACTTGGTTCTGACTATCCCTTTGGAGTGTCACTATGGCCAACATGATCACTCATCAACTCTTCCTCTAATTATCTCCACTAAGACTCCTCCACTAATGAAATAAAATATGAATCAAAAGTCATATGATAAATAAAACATCAACCACTACTCTCCCAAATGTCTAGACACATCTATATTTGGTCCTCAATCCATTTCCAAACATTTGCAGACACTCAATCCATATCTCCTTGGGACATCTGAATCAATGGATCCACAACTAAATTTCCATACCCTAACATGTAATAGATATCAAAATAATACATATAAA
The DNA here is from genome assembly GCA_963277665.1 of Viscum album. Classification (NCBI taxonomy): domain Eukaryota; kingdom Viridiplantae; phylum Streptophyta; class Magnoliopsida; order Santalales; family Viscaceae; genus Viscum; species Viscum album. The sequence goes on along the minus strand of OY728138.1, from coordinate 1,016,296,652 downwards.
TAAAATCTATACACCTCAACTAACACAAATTTTGAACGTGATATGAAAATATATATCTTAATCTCATGTAATCCATGAAGACGAAAAATAACTCCACAATGAGATGGTGGCACTAGAAATTTTACACAAACACAACTATCACAAACCCTATATCATTGGTAAAATAGTTATTATCAATAGAATGTAACAACCTAGACACATGTGATATCACTAATCATTAGTTCAAAAACAAACATCCCCATCCCATTTGGGACATGTCAGAAAAAACATCAAACAACAAACCATCCTTCGGGAGATGATGCATTATAACACTAATAAACTTCTTCTTAAGGTAACTATAACATACGTAACACTAATCAGTCCACATAAAATCCAAATAAATACCATTAACGGGGATGAAACTTTAGAAAGATTTGGTATAAACATCAAATAATATCTTGATAGACCATGTAAACTACAGAACACCTCCACATTCTTATGTGGTTCCCAAGAAAAAATACCTCGACCATTGTTGAGTCAACTACCACAGCCAAAAGAGATACCACTTTTCCAAGGAAAAATGCCTCTTACATCAAGAAGATACACTAGGAAAACCTTACACAATTCTATTGGTTTCAAAATACTAGAAAAACAACTTTGAGATGCACAACATTCTCTACCTCTGACCTTGAGTATTTCAAGATATCATTGACGAAAATGATGAATAACCAATCTATGAACCCATAAGACATGTGGTTTGTAATCCCCATGAACATGAATGGTGTGTTCATGACACCAAATGATATGAATAAAAATGTTATGTTTCCATACCTATATCTAAAGGATTCCTCATTATATCATCCACTTTCACCTTTGACTGGTTATATAGAGACCATAGATTGATCTTAGAAGATGAGCTAGCTCCTCTAAATTTTCCAAATACATCATGAATCCTTAGAAGATGGTAATGATTCATGATTATCACATGAATCAACTTTTGGAAGTCTATACACAAACGCATTCTAATATCCCCATTCTTAGTGAAAAACATTGTAGAACCCCACAATCACACATTTTGTTAGATGAAACCCCTCCACATCAAGACATCCACCTATATCCTCAACTCACACAACTCTACAGATTCTATTTGATAGGGAACCATTGAAGTTATAGACTCTCCCAATTATTACTCTATACCAAACTTTACATCACTTTGAGGATGTGATGTCATAACCAATTTGTGAAAAAAATAGGAACTCCTATGAAACCCTAGGAAGATCCTTAATGTTAGATTCTACTGATATCTCCACGAACTGTGATAAAATAGGTTACACTTGACTACTTCCCAACTGATAACCTCTTTCACCAAAAAACAATACTCATTGGCCCCCCACATCATAAAAAATCATCTGTGAAATTATTAAATGAAGGAACATACAGAATGCATACTATCCATGCCAAGTATAACCTCAAATGAATATATCTACAATAATATTTCCCCCACTAACTTGTGCTACCCCATAAATATTCTACAATCCCAACACATATCAAATAAAAAATCCTAACCTCCAATTGATGTAGATAACACTAGTGACACTGGATGTCTTTCCTAATATAGTACAAAATTTAAAAAATAAATTAGGAGAAAAAAGGAATTCAAGGATACCTAATAAATAAAAAAACACAAAAGGGTAAAAAAATAAACTAATCTTACCTAGAATGACACGTGTAGTTATTGGAACTATTTTCTATAATGCATGCATTGGAAAATGAATTACTCCTTTACCTAACTATTGTTGAGCTCAAAAAAATGTTTTGTCTTGTTTACATGATTTGGAGTAAAATCATATTGATTCCCTCTTCCAACGCCACCTCTCCATGGTTACTAACTAACAACCTATAACCCCTACCACTGGAACTACCATGGAGATAACTGTTGATGATGAAAAGTAAACTAATATAATGTCTGAAACTAGCCTCCCTGGGATGTCATAAATTAATCCTAATGGTTCACATTTCCTTTTTAAACGTAACTTTAGAATAAAAATCTCTTATTAGGCACTAAAAAACCACATATCCATGAAAAATGGGAATAAACTACCAAGCCTAGTTCCCCAATAACTAGAACCCTGACTACCTGAACACCCATAACCCATTACCTAAATCCCTACTCCTCAAAATGACATGTTACCCACACTTTTTACATTAAATTTTCATGTAAAGAATCCAATTGATAACCTATTCCCTTTTTTACCTCTTGATACATTGATCGAAATAATGAAGTGACGGTATATGTGATCACTAGGTGTAAATCCTCCTCTTGATGCCATGCCCTATATTCCACGTCTATAAAAATTTAAGGGAAAATTGTAGGAGGTCCATAAATAAGATCCTATGATCTGAAAAACTAAGAAACCCCTACTAAAGTGAGAAAATATCTTGAATATTGGATTCCCTCATCTTCAACAAATAAAACTCCTCCTACAAATCCCTCTAAATGTCGCGACACAACACATATTCCTCTTTATAATCACTGAGAAACAATTTCCACCACCAAGGTGTAGCTCTCTACATTTGACTGACCTCCAAAGGCTCCCAAAACTCAGATCATTCTTGAAATAAAACAAAATATATATTGATATCCTATAACAAGTTCTTCATCTTCATATAATAGAGGGTCTACATATAATTATCTTACCTCTTCCTCAAAATGGAAAAAAAATATCACTTTCATGCCTCATACTCCACTATTGTGTGAACCCTCTAATGATCAACTATATTAACCCATTGAACATCATCTATATTAGTTGGTATCAGGTAAAGAACATGATCCACTCTTGAAAGGAATGGAGAACAACCTAATCCTGATAGAATGGAATTTTATCAAATCTTATTTTTTATTCATATTTTTCAGTTTAAAAAAATAAAACTAGAACACAATTCATCATTGTGTATGAGGCTCCCTATGTAACACCCCAATCTTCTACGGTACGCTTCTCTTTGAATAATGTGATAGCGTGTGTTGTACGCAACACCGAGTTCTAACACACCATAACTAATCAAACTAGCCGTTATGAATAGTAATACCTAATTTTTGAAATTATATATATTTTATATTTTAAAATGGACTTCATTTTTGGATTCGGAATATCGAATTTAGCCTAAGGTGAAATTTTGGTACATTTCGGATAACTTTCATATTTTGATGAATAGTGAAAATTACTAAGTTTTAATTAAAAACAACTTTTTTAATCAAAATACTTAATAGTGATAAATTATGAATTTGAGTGGTTTTAAAGTATATTTAGAATATATTTTTACCATTTAATATAATGTTGGTCATTGGACATAATTTTACAATTAAACCGAACATAAACGACTGTCAATCTTTTGATAGTTATTATCTCTTAAAAACACGCTTTTTGTTTTGACAACGGGAATTAATTTTAAATTAATTTCTGCCACTTCTGTGTTTTGAATTTAGGAAAATGGATTCCATATTTGGAATCAGGATGTTCAAATTGTGTAAATTGGTAACTTTTATTTTTTAGACATTTTGAATAATTACTGCGGTAAATATTTTATTTACCATGGTTAAGGGTAAATCTGGTAAATAAGGGTTAAAAAATAATATTATAATAATACTAAATTACCCTAAAACGTGTCTTAACCCTATTGGTTGATACATGGTCGACCATGGGAATCTTTGGGTCTATTTCGGGACCCCATGGATCCACTTGTAAGTGATAATGACACTTTATTTTAATTAAGTTAAAATGAATACAAAAATGACACAAGCATATATCTTTTAGAAACACAATTGTTACATAGGGTTATATATGTTGGATTTTAGATTATAAATATTCATTAGAAAGATAAAACGATTTCCTACATAATGATATTTTATTTATAATTTTTAGACATTAAATAATTTATTTTATTTATGACACAATGATGATGCAGTAATTACTATAATAGTGAAAAATTAAAATAATTGATATTATAAATACCCAAATAAATATAATATAAAACTTTTAATGAATTAAACTAAGTTTCTAGGATAATATGATATATTATGATTGATTTAATTGACTTTGTTCGAAGTAATCAATCTGTTATGAGTTTCACAAAAATCAACTATTGAATAGTGTCAAAATTGACATAAAAGAGTTCTTAAAACAAATATTATATTATTAATTGATATTAAATTCCTAAAAATCTAAGGTTCGGCCAAGAGACTTATATTATGATAGGTTCATTATTAATGTACCACTTGGGGGTCTCTTGGATGTATATAGTAAGTTTATTAACCATATTATATAAAAATACAAAGAGACATTGTAAAAGTGAAACTAATTAACTTAGAGTTAATACTTAAAGATAAGGTTAATATAAGTACCCAAACCTGTCTAAATTCTATTGGTTGAGTGGTTTTCGACCTATCCCAACCTTAACCTTTGAATAATAAGCTTTGGAGCCATTAAAAACCGAATATTAATTTATTATAAATTAATATTTCTAGCTTTTCCAAAGGTGCCCCTCACCCCTCTTAGAGAATAAGGATTAAACAATCTTGAAAACATCAATGCTGATAATATCCCAGTAGTGTTGAAAGAAACCATTACTAAAACCATCAGGGCTAGGAGCACTATCAGGGATTAAACTGAAGATAGTTTCTTTAATTTCATGATCAAGAAGGGTTCTAATAATAAAGTTGTTATCTTCATCGCTAACCACCATTGTAATTATCATAGGTAATAGGTCTTTGTTTCTATCAGGGCCATGAATGATAGATTCAAAATTTGACACAATATTATTGGAAATATCATTTTCATTGTCTAAAATTTTGTCACCATATTTTAAAGAGGTAAGAAGTATACATGCTTTCTGATCTCCTTAAAGGGAATTATAGAAATTAGTGATTTCATACCCTTCAGATAACCATTTTACTTTAAAGACTTGTTTTCTCGTCCTCTCCTTAAAAGTAAGCACAGAATTGAGCTTTATCTAAATATTGATTTCATGGTTCAGATCAGTTCTAAAGTCATAATTTGTGATATGGTTTTGAAGCTGGTTTAACTCATTCTCAAGGAGTAGAATATCCTTGTCTATTTGTTTGACATGAGATCTACACCAAGATTTGAGAATCTATTTAAGAGATTTTAATTTTGATGGGCGAGAAAATGCATCATTGCAATGATTCATAGAGATCCAAGAGTTCTTTACTATGTCATTGAATTCAATGTTAGAGAACCAAGCATTATTAAAAATAAAAGGAATATGACATTTAATAGTGTTAGTAGAGACATTGACCAAAATAGGGTGATGATTAGTGTAAAGCTTATGAAGGGTGGTGTTGGAAATGGTGTCGCATTTAACTAGGATAGGAACGTCAATGAACATACTATCTTGTTAGGAGGAAACCAATCTATTGTAATATTTTCTATACCAGGTGTATTTGGAACCTGTAAGATTTATTTCAACAAGGTTGTTGTCTTCGATAGTGGTTTTGAATTCCCTCATGGAGATTTTATCATGTGAAGGACCAATTTTCTCACTTGAGTTGAGAATATCGACGAAGTATCCAATTATAAACCAAGGTTCCTAAGTGCTATTGTTTATATAGGTGAGATCATCCCAAAGAGGTCTTCTATCTTGATATCTATTCAAGGCATAAACAAAGGAGCAAGTAGTTCGAGTACTCTCAAGGAAAAAATAACATGTCAAGAATTGATCCGATATGTTAAATATATTGACATTTTAAATGGATGAGTTCTAGAAGATCCAAAGATTATCAACCATGTAGTAATTTTTAGTAGCACTAGTGAAGGTATAACCATACTGACACAAGTGGTGTAACTTGGGAGAGAAACTAATTTTAGGTTCAGTAATAGAAAACAAAATGGGAGAGTGGGTGATAATCATTATTCTTTTAATAGAGAGGGTGTCATTGTTTGAAATACCCTTACAGTTCCAAAAAAAAAAGTAGTTTCATTTATACCTAGGTTTAGAGCTAGAACTCCCCTTTTTTGTTTCCCGATCCCTTGTGTCTCAAAGATCATCTAGTTTTTTTGGAGTTAGATGGGATATTGGTCATATCCTGGCTACTTGTAGAAGTATGAGGGTTCTTTGTGCTACCTGTTTTAGAGTTATCTTTCACAGGTAAGTCTATAGTGTTTATAGTGCTATTGATATCATTTTTATCCTCATTTTGAGTAGTCAAACTCACAAAATTTGGTGTCATAATACTGTCATAAGTTATATCTACTGATTTAGTGCTGGAATGCAGGGATTGTGTACCTAGAACATTTGAGGTATGGCCATGAGTTGATGTACCTGAGTACCTTCCTAGTTGCTGCCCAAAATCCAGTGGTGGAGAGTCCCTCATATTTGAAGGATCACCCTATGCATTTGTCTGCATACACAAGACAGAATTCTCCCTAGAGTTTCCCAGAATTTCATCACGTGACAGTCTCATATGGTGGACATTTTCTATGCCAATTGATTTTATAGAACAATCAATTAACATACAGATGTCCACATATGAGTCAGGTTTTAGCTTGAATTTATTATGCTCATGTGCAGTTGCTAAAACCTGCTTGGTCTCAGGTAAAGAGATAACTTGGTTATCAAAACAGCATGTATAGGATTCTTATTGGAATTCCCTTTCTGTTGTCTTATATTTCTCCTTTACAGGTAACTCCATATTGGTTTTAGTGCTATTGGTATTAAATTTCTCTTCATTCTACGATTTTATGTTCACAACATCCATAGTCATGACACTATCATTAGATTTTATACCTACTAAATTAATGTCAGAGTTTGTACCTGAAGGAGATGGGTTAGTTCCATGAGATGATGTTCTTGGATGCAAGTTTTATTGCTTTCTAGGATTCAGTAAAGGTGTGCCGTTGGAAATAACTTGTTTGGGCTCAGGGAAAGTTCCAGCCTATTTTGGATCACAGCCTACAGAGGGATCCTATTGATGTAGATCTAATATTGCATTATCATGAAGTAGTCCTCCAGTTAAGGTTTTACCCAAACCCAGAGATGGGGGCATGTGGCTGCAGTTTTTTTCCTCCTGTTATGAGTTTGTACCTACAACTAGGTTACCAGCAGAGTTCCAAATATCATTCCCCTTTACCTTATATTCAATCATGTTGCTTGTGGTCAAGGGAACATTACTTGAATCATGAACGTTGGAAATAGTAATACAAGTGGGCATAGATAGCTTACTTGTTTCATTCATCCCAAGTTCCTTTTCCGGGTGATTTTGAATAAAATCCATAATAATGGATTCAAGCTCATTAAGGAGGTTACTTTCATCCTCTTCTACGATATCATCCCAGGAGGTTACAGATTTTGATTTAGTGGATTTTTTCACCCATACCTCATTATTTAATTTGGAAAATTCAAAGATGTCAGTGTTTGTTGAATTTCCTTATTGTTATTTTTTATTTCCTTCCATTCATTCTCTATCTGTTGGACTACTTGTTTCCTAATCACCCTACAATTTCTTATTATGTGGCCATTAATTTTAAAAAATTCACATAATGGTGATTTTTTTCTCATACTCGATCCTAATTTGAGTTTTATATTATTTATAAGAGAATCTTATTGAATTTGGGAGAGGGGTCGCAAGGTTAACCTCAACCATTACCCAATAAAAAAGGCCCAAATAACTATTTAGTTCTCTTTGATCAATTTTTAGTGGTAATTCAATGCAAGACACAATGTCATTAAGAATTTTTGGTTTCTAAAAGTACCAATTTAATCCATGTAATTTGACCCACATTTAGGCCATTGTGCTCCTATGCGTGTAAGGGTTCGATGAAAAGTCACATTCAAAAGTCCTGACTAGACCAAGTTTTATGTGGAGGTTACTGGTATCCCATACTTTATCAAGGTCATATTGATAATTGAATAAGAAGTGAAAATATCCACGGCCTATAGAAACAAGTTTCCAGTTCAATATACCCCAACAGTGTGCAATTCGAGGTTTAAGATCTGTTATAGTCTAGGGGTAGTCACCTTTCAGGTAAGAGATGCAGCCCATGATGGAGTATTTGCATAGCATCTCATGTTGATGAAGTGCCACCGAATCTTCTTCAACAATGAAACCACCATCATCTAGCTTCCTGATAAAAGGGGGTCTCGTTGATAATAGATCTTTGTTGAGATCTGTGACTTTAAGTGCATCTAGGAAGGAGACGCCATTGTGTCTCCCCAAGAATGGTGGTTTGGGGTCTCCATCATTCGCCTTTCTTTTGTCATTTTCAGTAACGGGTCCTCACATATCAGACTTCTGATTTCAGAAGAGGTGGGAGACAAATCTCTCAGGTGCAAGAAATGCATCATCCATTATAGGAGGAGTGTGGATGCTTAGTAAGTCTTATGCTCGTGATTTCTAGAGAGAGATGGTCTCCCATATCTCTAATTCTCCCATCTCCATCAACTGTCCTCTATCTTGGATATCTCATCTCTATGTACATGAACAAAATCCAGGCAACCAAAGACATGAAATTGATTTTACCTTATCTCTTTATCATACTAAAACTTGTTAGGAGTGTCAATATGCAAAGAAAACATAAGTGATCAATTGATAATATAATTTGTAGTAGGTAATTCCTCACCCAGAAAATTCATAGGAAGCATTTCTTTTGAAAGAAAACAATGAACTCCTGAAAGAAAACAACAAACTCTTTCCAAAAAAGTATTTTTTATCCCATCAGCTACACCATTCATGTGAGGTGTCTTAAGGGGTGTCTTCTAATGTTGAATTCCTTCCTTCTAGAAATACTAATCAAATGGACCACAATAATCTCACTCTTTGTTTGTTTGTATATATTTAAATTTCCTTCTAGATTCCCATTCAATAGAAATATGAAATTTCTTACAAACACAAAGCATCTGACTTTTGCTTTTCAAAATATAAACCCAAATATTATGTGAGTAATCATTAATAAATGTCATAAACTAACTACCACCACTAAAGTACTGGATTTCAAAGGACCAAAAATATCATAATGTACTAATTCAAGTACCTCTGACTTCCTATATAATGTATGACTACTAAAACTCACCCTTCTCTGTTTTCCATTCATATAGTGATCACACGTGTGAAATTTGAAACTCTTTAAACCAGGAAAAAGATTCATCTTTTCCAAACAACCAAGACCTTTCTCACTAATGTGATTGAGAACCATGTTCCATAACTTGGATGCAACACTACAATCAACAATGCACGCAATATCATAAGAAATAAAATCTCTAGTCTAGTACAAACCTGATTGCTTCTTCCCTCAAGCAACAAAGAAAGAACCCTTTTTAAATATTACATTATAAATCACCAGAAGTTTTGATAAACTTTTCATCATCAATAACACTAGTATAAATATGATGAAATTGAACCTTAGGCGCATGTTGAACATTTTTCAAAATCAGATTTATTCTTGTACTAGTCTTCAAAAAAATAGTCCCAATATATGAAACATCAGAATGACAATCATTACTCCTATTCAAAATTCCAAAATTTCATGGGTTGTAAGATGTAAAGAACTAAATATTCTCTGTCACATGAAAATGGGAACCACTATCAAAAACCCATCAATAATCATCAGAATAAATATTAATGGAATCATAAACTATAAAAATATCACCCCTTATAACAGCAGAGACATGATACTCTCTATCACTATTTTCTTACGTTGATTTTCATTAATTCTATTTTCTCATTGTAACAAATAACACAAATTATTAACATTATCTTTCTTACCACAATGATGACATTCAAATTATATCTTATTTGACTTGAATTATATTCTTTCTTTTCTCTTACATAAACTATTATGCCCCTGATCCTGGATTCTCCCCCTATTCTCTGTGACTAAAATCTCGGAAGAGGGTTTCTTCTATGTATGTCTTCTAGACTCTTCATTCAAAACATATAACATGACAAAATTTAATGTCACAATGCTATTATCAATAGGACTAGTTAAAGTAACACATAAATTCTCTAAATAATTTGGTAAATTATTAAGCAACAAAAGAGTTAAAACCACATATCCAAAATTGATAACCACAATAGAAAACAAATCAAAACATCCCTCATATTCACTCAAATAGTCATAAATAGATGTACCTTATTTGTACCTCAAATTCGTTTTTTAGAAGAAAAATTCCATTATTTATTATCTTGGAAGCTTCGTTAGTGTTAAGATTATCCCATAATGTTCTAGATTGATTGATGGTAGCAATATTGTTCATCGCTTTATCTTCGACCCATTAGAAAATGAAACCACAATCTATATCATGATCAAATTCACATTCTATATCTGAAATCCTTTCTGGATTCTAGGAACTAAACACCAAAAGATTCATTTGTTTGAAAAAAAAGCAGATCCTTCATTATTAGTCACCACATATGGTAATTGGTCCCATACAACAAAATTATAATACTATAATTGTAATCCATAAAAAATAGGAAATAAAAACCAAACCCTCTCATATCAGATGTTGGGAAATATAGAAAGGCGGCGAATGTGAAAAAAAATAGAAAAGTGAACATGTAGTGGAAAAAAATTTCATTCCCTCCAAAACAAATAGGATTTTTAGTGAACTAATAATAAATGTACATAAAATAAATGTTAACATTGAAGTTTTTACATGGAAAACACAATGAGGGAAAAACTACAGGACATAATCCCGAATGAGGGATCCACTAAAATCAAGAGGTATAAGATGGTAAATCCCCAAAAATGGACGGAATATGAAAAGTAATACTCAAATAAGTCAGTGAATCAAAGGTGGAGAGAAGATGAAATAGGAATAAAAATGATCCTCGAAAAAATCCGATCACAAAAGGGAATTTTTTTTCTCCATATTTCTAGTATGTTGAAACCAAGTTATTGAATCCCATTTAATAAAAAAACAAAGCGCAAAAAGAACTATAATTCCATAAAAAAGATTCTTTGACCACATGTTTTTATTAAATGAAAAATTTTCTTGTGCCATTGGGTGAGGTTCCCAACATATCTATGTTCGGGTAAGTATATCTCCATGAAGATTATTCAAGGCCATAGGGAATCAACTTCAGTAGAATGTGGATCCAAATATATGGATTTCTTATTATGCCATCTAATTCATTCTTCCTTTACATGACTATTTAAAAAATTGTGGTTGGTGACTTGACTTGGCTTGGGTTCTAATTTGGATGATCTCAAGTAAGATAAATTTTCTTACACAAATATAAGATATTATATTATGGGTTTCTTATGATTCTATTAAATAGTAGTATTTAATCTTGAATTATCTTACATTGGAGGATTTTTTCTTATTCAATCCTCATGAAAAATGAAATTTTATTTCACTAAATTCTCTTACTCATATATGAGAAGAAAACTCGGTAACTTCCTATACAAGAGAAGATAAAATACACTAACAGTGTATAGTAATAAATTAACTATTTAAATAAAAAATTGAATTAAATATTAAAAAACACACTAGAAATAATAAAATGATTAATTTATTAGCTAAAATAAATAAATAGAAAAATTATAAAAGAAAAAAAGTTACAATTTATTAAATTATTATTTAAAGAAAATTAACTAAAATCGCATAAGAATAAAAAATTATGTAAACATAAAAGAATATTAAATAATACTATACAAATTAAATAGAGGCTAAAATTAAAAAAAAATAAAATAAAAATTAATAAATAAAACAAATAATTAACTATTTATGCTTGTACAATAAAATGGTCATTATTATTCTAAAAAACATTTTTTTTCTAATTCAAATATAAACTAACGAAAAAAGTCATTATTGACTAGATTAAAGTCACTTCACCATTAAATAAATATTAAAACCCCAAAAAGGATATGACAAAAATGTAATGAATAAAGTAAAAATAGAATTTTCCTACACATAAGAATTTGATTGTCCTCAAACAACCACTTATTATAGTTCAATAATAGAAAATTAATCTCAAAATAAAAAAGTTGAAATTCCACTAATAATTGATTTTCAAATTGATTTTACCTCTTGGATTATTTAAATTTTAAATAACGAATTTCCATTAAAATTAAATTTATTTCTTAAATGGTCAGTTAATATTTAATATAAATGACTTATATTGAAAATTGTAATGTGAAGTTATCAAACGTCAATTTGCATCCAAATGAATGTCAAATATTCTCTTCCAGTCTAGTTAAGATGACAAATGTATTTAAAAGGTATAATAAATAAAAACTCTTCTTGGATAGAAAAGATTAAAAATTTAAATAATTATAAATAATCCATTTAGTATCATAAATAATAAGGTATAAAAAATGCATTATTTTTTAGCTCAATCAAAATTAGGATTTTCATTTCCTAATTCAATTGGATACAAATTTTAGGAGCTAAATTCAAATTAAAAAGTTCAAAATAAATATGAATTATATAACATTTTCCTTGGATCATAAAAAAATCCATTTTTACCAAGTGATAAATAGGAATAATTTACTCAATCAAATCCATAATGTATTAAATATTTATCTTTTCAAAGTATCTTTATAATGTTTAACATTGGGAATAAAATTCACCCAGTGAAAATTCCTAAGTTATTCTTAAAAACATACAATTTAAAAAAAATAGTGTTTTGGATTGGTACTCAATGAATTAAATATTAGAACATTATAGAACCCTCCCCCATACTAAAAACCAAAAATTTTCCCCATCATTGTAATTAATTGTGGAAAACACTAATGAATTTTGAAGTTCAAAAGGGTTTTCAATTTAGTAGTAATTTTTTAATGTTTAAGCATCACACCTAAGCTAAAAAATTATTATTCCACATAAAATCATTCAAAACATGGAAAATAATTGATATAGTTTAATAATTCAATTCTATCACACTAATAGATATTTTTTAAAAAATTATATGCTAACACATTGAATTTCAAAAAGGTAATTATTATTCCCCAAAGATGGACATGATATGAAAGGAAATTCACCATATAAAAATTTTAAAATAGTACAAATAAACAACATGTCTTACATAATAAATATATCACATAAAATAACTTTAATAATAACACTACAATTTATTAATACAGTCTATGTTTCATGAAAAAGACTTTTTAATTAATAAAAAAAATTAGAGAAGAATTTAATTTTTAACTTCACTAGAATAGATATTCAAGTATAAATTTTATACAAAATAAATGTATCATTTTCTAAATTTGATTAAATCCCATTGTAGAATAAAATTTTATCTTCTAAAAAATGAAAAATATAAACCTAAATTTCTAGAATTTAAATCTGAAAATAGAACAAACTCGAGAAAAGAGTATGGGACGTTTTTTCCAATTTTCATCAAAAATTATATCCTTGAATATTCATGCACACACAACCTCTCCCATAAAAATAAATGTAAAAAAAAGTTAATCCTCGAAATTTCATCAAAATAAGGCTAAGATAAACAATGTTTGTTTTATGAACATAGAGAGTAAGACGTAATAAAGTAGAAAACAATTTATTCCATAAAATAGAAAAATAAAAAAACCCTGGGTTTTCTCCCATGTATCCCGAAATTTAAAGTATTCCTATAGAATTAATGATGTTTCTTTTATCAAGGAAATAAATGGAAGTCAAGTATTTTGGTTTAAACTCAAATTAGTGCTTGACTAATTTGATCATTCAACATGGAAGGGTGATTCCCATCTCCCATTAACTCAACAACACCATTTTATAGAACATAATGTAAGTGAATGGTATCAAAAACCTATATTTTAGTTTTCCAGGAAATATTATATGTTATTAATAATAAATAATAACCTTTTTTAAATCCTTAAAACATCTATTTTGGATGAAATAATCAGGAAAAATTGTATTCCTATCTTTATAAATAAAATAAGTACTATATAACTCTCTCCTAATCTCATATAACTACCTCAGGTATAGAAACCTCTTCTCTCCAGTAGTCTTACAATCATAGTTTAGAGTCCTCACTATTGAAAGGGACTTGTGTTAAATCTTTATGGTCAAAAGAAAATATTTCCCTAAAATAATTCTACATGGATTCATTCCTATGGGGGTTCTAAAATAAGTTATATATACCCATAACTCTATATAAGTATTTAAAGACCACTATTTTTTGAAATTAAACTCAACATTTTATAAAAAAAATTAACTCCATATGTGAAATTTCAACTTTTCCACTAGACTGTGGATGGCAAGGATTTCTAGTTTTCTAAAGAAATCTATATTTCGCCATCAAATATTTCAACATAGAATTTTTAAAGTGAGTTCCATTATAAGTTATAAAATATTTTGGCCCCCCAAATCTAGAAAATATATTTTTCTTAATGAATTTGATGACACTATTAGATTAATTATTTGAGAGAGCCACTATGTTGACCCACTTCAGGATATAATTTACAATAATTAAGTTGTATTCATTCTAATGAGAATATGTAAATGGTCTCATAAAATCCCAATCCAAAATGTCAAAAATTTCAACTTCCATAATCCCCTTTTGATTTAACCCTTTCCGTTCCTACATTCCCTAACCTTTAATGCCTATAAAAATAAAAAACTAATGATTATGAAGAGTGATGGACAATAAAAGAAATCTTTAAATAATATTTGAGAAGTTATTTATCCTCTATGATGGCCACCCCATGGTGATGAGTAAAAACATTAAATAATAGAAAACATATCCTCCTTGAGAACACACCTCTAAATAATTTCTTTTAAACAGATTATAAACAATAGTGGGACATCCCAAAGGTATTAATTAAGTATATCATTAAATTTATTCCTTTTTTTATTGGTAATATTTTTACGAATCACACCAATTGATAAAAAGGTCACAGAAAATGAATTCAAGTAAAATTTTTTAATAGAAACAATGAGTTGTTTCTCATTATAAAAATTTGAGTTTATCTTTCTAGTATCGTCACTTTGGGTATTATACAGCCTAGATAAATGATCCACCACCAAAATTTCAGCACCATTATTGTACATAATTTCTAAATAAAATTCATGTAACAAAAATATCCACCTAATAATCCTAGGTTTTCTCACATTTTTGGATATTATGTATTTCAAGGGAGAATAATCAATGAAAACAAAAATTTTGGATCTATTTAGGTACTTCCAAAAAAAATTAGGGAAAACAAAAAATCCAATAACTCCTTAGTTTTGGGGTAATTCTTTTGGGAAGAATATATCTACTAGATAACATAGTACACTTCATGTAATATTTTTTCTTTGATTTTTCCTAAAACTACTCATGTAGACACATCACTTGCATGAAACATAAGATAAAAAAGGAAACGTACAATTGGGTGAAGCAATGATAGGTGACGATGTGAGTTTCCTCTTAAGAAGATTAAATGATTATATAAATTTTCTATAAAATAAAAAAGGTACATATTTCTCAAGTAGTGAACAAATAAGCCTAATGATTTTAGAAATGTATTTTATGAATCTATAGAAAAAAATAGAATGGCCTAGAAAACTTCTTACACCCTTGTAATTCATATGAGGGGACAATTTCTAATTGACTTCTATCTTAGAATTACCTACCTGAATATCCCTCATAGAAACTTTATGTTCTAGTACAATACCATTAGTGACTATAAACTAGAATTTCTTCCATTTTAGAACTATGTTCATCATTAAAAAAATTCTAAAACCAATTCTCTATTTCAAAAACATCTCTCAAATGTACTAAAAACAATGGAGAAGTAATTCATGAAAACATCAATGATTATTTCAATCATGTCTGAAAAAATAGTCATCATACATCCATGAATGGTAGAGGGATCACCACATAATCCAAAGGAAATCCTCCAGTATGAAAATATACCAACGTTTTTTGTGAATGTGTTATTTTATTGTTCTTATGTGGTGGCTATAAGAATCTTGTTATAACCAAAATAACCATCTAGAAAACTAAAAAAATCCATTTCAATAAATCAAATCAATAATTTGATCAATAAATGTAATTGTAAAATGATCCCTTCTTATTGTATAGTTATTATTTATATAATTGATGCAAAATTTCCACTTGGTAGGTTTTCAAACATGAATGTTATCATTTTTCTTGATGGTCACAATAGTGATTCCTCACTTCTTCGGTTCTACTTAGACCCAACTAACCCAAGTACTATCAGATATGGGATATATGATCCCATCATCAAGAAACATCATAACCATCTCTTTCACATCCTCTATCATGTTTGTATTTGTAATTCTTTGAAACTCAACTCTTACATTATGATCGGGCTCTATAGGGATCCTATGGATATAGAATGTTGGACTAATCTATTTTATATTTTAAATATTCTTGACTATGGTATTTTTGTACTTATTCAACATAAATAACAACTTTTACTCTTTGGTTTTAAATAATTCAGTAGAAATTATGTCTTACAATGAAGATTTCTCACATAGATATGAATATTTTCAGTGTGGTGGTAGAGTTTTAGGCTCAAAATGGGGTTTATCTTCACTATAAAGTATACTATTGGGATGTGGAGGTTGAAGGTATTTGATATGTTTCTTATAGTGAGTTTGAAAACATAATGTATTCTCAATTCCATGTATATAAATAAACTTTTCTTCAATACTTTAAAAACATTACATATCATTACACTCAATGTGTATATTTTTTTTAAAAAAAATCCTTATAAAATTAATAAGATTATTGAAAAATCTCTCCCTCATAGAAATTAAAATATTCCTCAACGTTATTTGAAGTAGGAAATTCAACAAAAAGCTCTCCTGGAAATTATCAAGGTTCTAAAACAAAAAATCCATCTTCTTTAACAGTTCTCCAAAGTTAGAATAGAACTGTTTTCTAGTTCTAGAATATTACTTAAATACTCATTTTTAACACTTCTACATTATTAGAAAGAATAAATGTCATCAACTATAAGAATTTTCTCATCTACATAATATTTAAAAAATATCTTCTTGAATTAATTATTTCTCATCTTACATCATTTATACTCTTAAAAATTTTATACAAAATGTTGGTCCATTCACATTATTAAAAACATGGAAGACTTTTTTTTCAACAAACTTAAAAATAATACTTCTATTTAACGCATTGATAATAACTCCTTTAGTGTCTATGAAGGGATTAGAGATAATGATAGGTACTTCTTGGTCACACTCCATTTCTATGATATAGGTAAGAAAATATTACCCATACTACAAGAATGAAATCAACTTTACCTATGGGGTGGAAAAAAGAGTTTCCATCCATTTGTAAGATCATATTGCTTGGTTGCAATTCTCGTAAACCCAGCTATTGAAACATTGTGAAAGCAATAGGATTTAGTCTTTTACCAAGTTCATAAATATGGTTCAAAGGAACACTATCCCTCAACTATATTGAATAAAAAAATCCCTAGATATATATGTATTGGTGGGATTTTGTTTTAAAGAATATCACTGCACTCTTTAGTGAGTCTATAAGTAGCGAACTATTACAATGTTTTATTATTTGTAAACAATTTTTTAGGAAATTTCAAATATGGTGAAAATGAAATAAATCATGTATAAATGGAATATTCAAATGGATCATGTTGAAATCCCCATGAATTGTATAAAATCAGGTTTTATATTCATGGATTTTAATCTTTGATGGAAATTGATAGATGGGCAAATTTTATAATAATAGAAGGAATTTCTCTAGATTATTCAACAATATTTTCATTCCCTTTATTATTTCCCATTTTAGAGTCTTTTTAATCAGGATTTTCAAGTGGAATAACTTTATTTACTTTAGTTACACTAGTGTTGATCAATTTAACAGATTCAGTGTTTCCTAGATTGTTTAGTACTGATTCATCCATAATTTCATTTTGAACTTCCCAAGGTTCATCTCTAACATCCTCTTGAGTATTTAAATAGATCCCAGTGACCAAAACTATGGAAATATCTTACGGTTTCATTTTTGTTGTACATGGAAACCTCCCTATTAACCTTCCACCTAACTCTATATCCATTTGACCAAATTGTGTTTGAAGATTGTAAGTTTTAGTTTTATATCCCACATATTGAGAGACTATCTTACTAATATTTTTAATAATTTTTGAGATAATTTTATACAATAAAAAATCCATTGAAATTTAGAATATTCATACTTTTTTTGGTTTTGATATTTTTGTTTGGGCTGTCATGTAAAACCAAGAGGTTATTATCTTATCATTCTATTCTCTTTCCATCAGAGTTTTGGATGATTTATATAACCAAAGTGGTAGTTTTTTTAAAGGTATCATCCATAGAATAAAATCAAATATGATAAACTATAAAATTAGTTACTTATTTTATTTTAGTGGTACTATTTATGTTTGGTAAAATATATTAGTGTGTTTGAACATCACACATTAAGAACATTTCTCTCTATGTGATTAATTTTTATTTTAATAGACCACTCTATTTAAACATTATTTTTCATACTAGTTCATTATAGATTGAATTTTTTCATTAATTTCATCTAGTTGAGAGTTTATTTCTATAATACAAACATTGATGTTTTATCCTCTATTCACTCTTTTCCTTCAATAAATTTTATGTTTAGAGTTTAACGTATGATTTTTGAATATTTTTATCATCATCTCATCAGTTTTATCATTGTAATTTATCCCAGTTGATTGGTTAACTTAATTTTGTCTTAAGGAAGAGAACTGTTCATATAATTTATTAATGAGGAGATGAGATTGGAGTTGGTAATGGAAAAACAGCCTAAACAAGTCCCTAAATTGATCCACGTCCTCATAAAAGTCTTGTTTATCCTCTTGATAAAAGATTGAAATTTTTTTCTCAGATCTACCATAACTATTTCTATATAAAATTTCATGAAAAATTAATTGTATACATTCTCCCAATTTTAAAAAAAATAATCTAAACCTAACAACCAATTATTTTCTTTCCCATTTAGAAAAAAAAGGAAAACACCCTCATCCTAAGCTCATCTTCAATGATTAATTTCAAGGGAAACTATTTCATAATGTTATAATAGTCTCTAATGATGGATAATGAGTCTTAATTTGATAAAACATTAAATGAATCAAACATAAAAATATTTTATTGTTTTAGCTCATAATTTAGGGACCATGGTTTCAATCTAATGAAATATGGATTACTAGACACCTAACGGAGTTGAAACTCTATAATCTTACGTATTTAAATGTATTCTAAGATGATTATAGCTTCACAGTTCTGTTCTTTTTTAGTATTATTTTTTTTCACAAAAATTTTCCATTTTAATGTTATTTTATTTTTAGGAAAACTATTCAATGTTTTTTAGTTTTAAAATTTATAGGCTCTGGATTTTCAGAAGGAAAATGTGTGAACTTGCATAATAAAATTTTTTAAGTACAATTTTATTGTTTAATGATTTTTTTTTCCAAAATTTTTTTATTTACAAATTTTATTTTTCTTTTTTCTTTTAAATTTATTTTTTAGATGTGAAAATACTTCCACTAAAATGACACCAAAAAGTTGACTAAAAAATCATTAATTACCACAAATTTTAAACCTATAAACTACTAGATAAAAATAAGAACAGTATTACTCCATACAGAAGGTAGGAGTGAACTAGTTAAAGAAATAAAAACAATCTAATGATTTTTTATATTTTCATGAACAAAACTCTTTAGATTGTAAAATAATATATTTCAACAACAATTTCAAAAATGAATTCGCAAACAATGATTTAAAAATATGAATCAGTACGACCAAATTTCCTCTCAATGTTTCACCCAAAATCTTTGTTTAATAAAAAAATTTCAAATAAAAAATTGAATGAAATAGGAAAAGACAATAAGTCTTCCCTTGATTATTCACTCAAGAATGAACTTGTGAAATTATTTAATATCCTTCCCTTTTTATGCTCTAGAAATTTCCAACAACAACATGTCCATCTCTGAATGTATATATATTCTCATCACTAGAAAAATTTGTGTCTATTAAATTTTATAAGGAATTTCTTTATATATTTTTTGTCGTAGCCTCCAAAAACATTGTTTCTATTAGTGACTATCTAAAAGATATTTTTTCCCTTCAGTAAATATCCATGAAACTATATTACATTTATGAAATTATTTTGACCCCAAAAAAAGCACATTAATTTATAAGGATGACTTCTATAAAACATAAGCATTACTTACTTCTTCATTTAGACAATTCTGCTCTAAAATATCATGAATTACTTCTAACGCAATAACAAAATAATGACTTCTCCTAGGTGAAAACCCCCTTTATCTCTATGTTTTAAAGATATTCTCATAATAAAATTCTTACCCGAATTGGTATCTATATTGTCTCACCATCATCCTAAACTAAACACAATCCAAAATAATTAGATATTATCAAAGGGGGATTTCATTAAACAACTTACACATGGTGATATGAAATCCTAAAGTGGAAAAATTTTGAAGCTTATGTTCCCACCTCTACTCAAATCATCACCCAATACAGGAATAAAATGTGGGGTGATATGGTTCTTCTCTTAGAACTCACCAAACATGGTTTATCATCAACTAGCCAACAAGAAACCTCTATGTATGAATGTGGTTCCGCGACATCAATTTTCTAACATAAAATTAAATCCAATAATGGTTTAAGAAAACAAAAAGATATTAATTTCCCTATAATATTTAGAATAAAATGGTGTTGTCAGTTGTGGTATGCGCAGCTTCAACATCATCTTCTTCAGGTGCATCCACACAAATTAGTGGTGATAATTCTTGAAATAAACTAAAAAAAATTTCAACACTGGTTTTATCAACAGATTTCAATGTCCCTAGAGGAACTTCATCAGCATGGCTTGGTTATCCTCTTCATTTAGCAGTTCTCGGTGATACTTAGCTCCTCCTTAAAAATTGAACCCTATATCTTTTCATAGGCTTATTCTGCCTCGGCATGACTACAACAGTAATGGGGGTAGGTGAGGAGAATTGGATTGAGTTTTTATTTTAATGAACTTTCATAATTAAAATTCTCTTACATGGATAAAATAAATTATATTTTGAGATTATTCCATTTATAATATGATGTTGTATTTATTCTTTCTCAAAATAATGCTATAATTATATTATACAGGAGGCTTCAAAATCAATAATTCAAATATTAGCTGAAAATTATGTTACACCATACAAAATAAAAGATAAAATAAACTGACATGAGATAGTAATGAATAATTAAATGTTAAAATCAATACATCAAAAATAAAAAATTGATTAATTGATTAACTGAAATTAATAAAGGTAAAAATTATGAAATAATATAAGTTCCAATTTATTAATTTAATATTTAAAGGAAATTAATTAAAAGTGAATAAAAAATTCATTTATTTATTCATTAAAACACAAAACACAAAAAGAATAAAAATTAAGAACACATAAAATTAAATTAAATAATACTATATGAATTAATTAAAGGGAAAAATTCAAAAAAATTCAAAAAAAACATAAATAAATAAAAACAAAACAATGAATTATTGAAAGATTGTATAATAAAATAATAATTATTATCCTACAAATCATAATTATATTAATTCCACTATAAACTATCCAAAGATTGATTATTAACTAAATTAAAGTCATTTCACCATTATTAACATATTAAAAAGCCAAAAACGGATACGCAAAATTGTAATTAATAATGGACAAATAAATAATATTGTGGAATGATGATGTAATTTTTTTTGAGCTGAAGGATGGGTACTTTATAGATGTTGAGTAGCTTGATGATGGATTTGATGTCGAGACATTTCCATGATTGTTCTAATATTTTCAATAATGGAACAGAAGTTAGTATAACTTCTATTTTTTATGGCTTTGTTAAAGCAAGAACACTTGACATAATCATTACTTATGTCTGCATGTTTCTAATGTCATGTTATAAAATTTTATGCATGTGTACACTTTTTAAGTATGCATTAGTGGTGTTCTACTAAAACTTTGTGTTCATACCCTTCCCAGGTCGTTTAATGTGCTTGTATATTTCATGATCAAGAACCAGAAGAAAGGAAAGAGTCCTAATGTTAATAGTTGAGTAGTGGAGTATGGAGAAGGTGGGGACCAAGATGGAAACCAGAGGACCCATTTTATTTATTTATTTATTTATTTATCTGCACTTTTTCCTGTGTTGGACTTATACCCTCATAGCTAATCAAAAACATCTTGCGTATGGGGAGGAATGCTTGAGGATATGTGAAATTCTAGCTCGAACCTAGTGGTTTGGGTTAGGATGTTACAAAATGGTATCATATCACCAGGTTAATTAAATTTTATTTTCAATTTCCTTGATTTGGGATAGGATAGACAAGTGTAAAGTTGTTCAGAAGTTGGTCGAGGTAACTATGATAGTGTCAAGTCAGTATTATATAGTGAACCACAAAGTTTACTATAAAATGTGTATTTGTGTTTTTCTATCATAGTATATTAAAAATTAAATTTCTTGATTCGCATGATGTTGATATGTGATTTACGATATTTCATGTATGTTCATACATCATGATAAGGAATGTAAGTTCAAATCCCATATATATAACTATTGTTATCTTTCACAATAGTTATTTAGTTATATGCATTATTTTATATTTTTTGTTTGTGATATTTTCCTTTTGTGATATATATGTTGATATGATATTGTGATGTATCTTTATTAGCATTAATTTTTTAATTGATCATGTTGTTGGGTTAGAATATATCTTATGATTGTAACTAACGTGTTGGGATAGATACAAATCCTAGTGTTTGGAGGGTAACAACTTGGGTTAAGGGTAGACTCCTATGAAATCCTATGTGTGATCCCATAGACTAGTTTTTACTTGTAATGTTACTAATGTTCCTCTTATTATAGAACTGTTAGAGAAGGATTTTGATGTTAAAACTATGGTGCCAAAGTTATTCAAACAAAACAGCTAGAGATACTTCTTGGGGATGAGAAATCAATAGAGGGGGATAATTATAGTATATACTTTTTTAAGGATAATAAAACCCTTTTTGAAAATAACTTATGAGTACTTTTAATTTTAGAAATGTAAATTTTCAATAAAAATAACTTAATAAATGATTTAAAAGCATCATGTAAAAGTAAAAGCTCTTTTTTACACTATGGAATGTTCTAAGAAATATTTTTAGAGTCAGGCGCTGAGTTAGAATCGAATTTTGAGGCTCGTAGATCCTAGATATTGACTTAATAAAAAACTAAAATGTATTATAGTATTCATACACAATATTTTTCTAAAATAATGAAATATCACATGAACTATTTCTAATATGGGATGTCTGAGACCATAATTGTGTTCACGATGTGGGGTTTTACCTCTAGGTGATATAAAATTAGGACACACTAGGAGTTTGGTCAAATCACATGTGAGGATAATTAATTTAATTTTTTTAGTATATATTTTCCCAAAATAATGGAATGTCCCTTAAAAATAGTATCATATGACAAATCCAAGACAACAATAATTTCTAAAATATGAGTACTATCTTAGAGGTGACATAAAATTTGTGTGCGTGTTGGGTTTTTGGATACATCACACATTTGGGTAATAATAATTATATTATTATTATTTCTATTGAAGAAAATTAAAATTACATGATTAATTAAATTCTCTTAAATAATAAGTGACGTTTCCCCATGTGTTTATATTTATTGGTTTTCATTGTAGTAATAGTGAAATTATAACCTGTGATAAATAAATAAAATTGTGTGGTTAATAAAAAAATTATTAAGTATATGATTTTTAGGGGAATTTTTTTTAAAATATTAGTGGTGAAAATTTATTTAACTATTTGATAATAATAATTTTTTGTTATTGTTATAGTTATTAAATTTAGAAAAATAAAATATATTTATAGAAAATTAAAATGGGTATATATATAGTATAAATATATATTTATATATATATATATGTGTTTATGGGTGTATATACGTACACATAGATGTCTATATATATTTATAACATCTATATAAATCGGTTAAATATATATTTATACATATATATTTATATATGAGAAGGTGTGTGTATATATATATATGTGTGTGTGTGAAGCTGTCGATATATATTTATGTGTTGGTTTATATATATATATATATGATTGTGTGTGTGTGTATATATATATATGCATATATATATATATATATGGATTATATTTAATATACATGTTTAATAAGAATGTAGTAAATGTGTTGTATAATGGTTTTTTCTACACAAAAAAATCCATAAATGGGTATGGATTAGCTCATAGAGTTTTAATAGGAGAGATAAATATATGAAAAATGAAAAATTAATTAGAAAAAATATAGTACATAATTTAAATTATTTATTATAAAACATGGATGTTTGAAGGTGGGGTGCCTCTCACTAAGATAAATCATTTCCATCCCACATTCCTCTCTCTTTTTCCCTCCTCTATGTTATTATTAACTTTATATCATTTTATTATTCTTTAAACATATAACTTTGATAAATTATCCAATACTGGTCAGATTGACATGTCCTTAGTGCCTTTGTATTCTTCTTGATGAAGAGAAGTGAATTCTAATTTTGTAATTTAAGGTTGTGAGGTATTTCAAATAAGATTTTTCAATTTTAAAAAAAATGATTTAAATTAAATAGATAAAAGTGAATTATAAAAAAATAATTTATAAAAATCTTTACTAATATAATGATAAACATATAATATATAATAAATTAATAAAATATAATTATTTTTTTGGTTAAAATTTCTAATGCATTCATTGACCTAAAATGATAACTCATAAATTATCTCGGTGGGATAATGTTTCATCACTTGTAAAATTTTATTTAATCATGAAATAAAATATCTGGTTTTGGTTCTATAATTCCATGACCTATGACTGTATTCTGGTTGGTGTGGGAATGTGGTTCAGGTTATGACACCTTCAATAAACTTACTGTTAATATTGAAAAATTTGAGGTAGGGTGTTCCTTACATTTTTAGAAATGTCTATAATGATAGCATGATATGTGATTTATGTTGGAATAACCAATGATTTTTATGTGATGAAAGTGGATGGGTGTGTATCGATGAGTCTTTCTTGTTTGATATATTATGATTATGGGTGTTGATGTGCTTTATAAAATTTTGAGTTTCTCACATGTGTGTATGTATGGATTTTCTCAAACTCAAGATATGTTATCTATGATTCCATTGTTCCCTTTTGATATTATTGGTATATGATATTTTAATGTATTATGCATGGTTCCAAAGTGATAGGTGGGGCCATCTAGAAACAATGGGCAATGATGGTTTATGTGACATGACCTGGAGATAGCACCAATGAATGATGACCTATTTTGGTTTGAATTGGATGCATGGGGTTTCTATGGCTATTGAGTAGTCAGCAGTCTGTTACATATGGGAAGAAACGCATGAGATCAACTGGAACTTCAGATCAGACTCGGTGGTTCCAGGATGGGTTACCTCTATAGAAGTTTTCTAGCATGTGTTTTTTAGAGGATAAAGTATAATAAAAGAATAATAGTTGGCTTATGGGGACATTCATTAGTCTGATGATCCATTTGTGCATGTGGGTGGGACCCAGGTAGGGGATTATGCATCTTTTGTATCATCGGGGAACAACTGTAGCAATGGTATCAAATGAGGAACCCAACCAAATTTGTTTGGGTACCACATGGGTCGAGATATAGGGTCCATAATGAGGATTTTTTGCTCTAAGGTGGAGGGTGAGTAAAGGTAAACCACTAGAATGATAGAGGGTTAAATTAATAATTGATACGAATAATGTTAAAAAGGATAACCATTATTTTAGATAGAATACATAATTAGAAATTTTTAATTATATATACATGTATTTGAGTAGTAATCATGATATGTGACCTCCTAGGATGTTTCCAAGGGATTATGTTAGTGGAAAACATGACATAGGTAGGAAAAATGTTGGCTTGTATGGAGAGACATTAGTTTTATAAGTAAAAATAGTGGTAAATATCTTGTGGGGTTTTAGGAAGGAAACCAAGGTATTATGGGAGGCCCATTGGTTTGGTTGAACAGGTTCATGGATTGAGGTTGGTTGGGTCATGATAAAAAGAAAAGGATTTTAATCTTAATAATCTTAGATATTGATTGGAATGGTGCTTGGTATAATAGTATCAAGGAATGATCTAGTGTGTGATATTGCACTTCGTTCTAGGTTTCAAATAATTACAAATGATTCTCCTCATATGGTTGAAAAATGAATTCAAATATATATTAATGTAACAATTGATTTTGAGTTAAAATATAACGGCATGGGAAATATTAATCTATTTGGTTACATAGATTACCATTTTGTATGTTGTGTCGATGAAATAAGATTCAAATCTTGTGGAGTATTCTTTTGGGAAAAATATTTCTAAGTTGGTATACAAAAAAAGGAATGTTCAGTAACTCCTAGAACTATTGAAGATGTGTATGTATCTATTAGCCTTGTAATGACACAGTTAATGTGTATGAAGAAACAATAGGAATGTTTTTTTATTGACGTAATTAATTCATTTATCTGAGGATGGTATAATCAATATTTTCATAATATCACTTAGAATATATTGAAAGAATCTAGGTCTAAGAACATGCATATTAAACATCACTATATGAAAGACCATGTCGAAAGAAATGAACTAAATATGGATTTTATTCCTACCATAATGAAATATTTTGATATCATCACGAAAATTTTTATTCTGGAAACATTTAAATGTTGATTTTGATTATTGGCATAAAACCATGCTCTTTGAAATTATAAGGTACATGATATTTTCCCCTCTCATATTTTCTTGGGATTGTGTTATAAAATTTAAAGAAAATATGTTAGCTATTACACTTTGTTTCAGGTTTCAAAGCTGACCAAAGGAGTCTCACCTTATGTATAAAAAATTAATTTTTAGATATATTAGTGGAATAATTTATTTGGAATTTAAATATTATACTACATGAATGATTAATGTATTTGGATGCATAGTTTCCCATTAGGTATACTGTCTCAATGAATGAAGATCTACATACGGTGGTGTATTCCTTTGGGAGAAAGATTTTTGAGTTGGTATGAAAACAATTAATGTTTAATAACAATTAAAACTATTTTAGATGATTATGTATAAGTCATTCAAGTTATAACACATTAAATTTCGATGAATATATTGTAGGAATATTTTTTGATTCATTTATTTCTTTCATTTATCTTGGGATTAGATTATCAAAGTTCTCTTAATCTCACTAAGACTTCATTGAAACAATCTATTTT
This sequence comes from Viscum album, assembly GCA_963277665.1. Taxonomy (NCBI): domain Eukaryota; kingdom Viridiplantae; phylum Streptophyta; class Magnoliopsida; order Santalales; family Viscaceae; genus Viscum; species Viscum album. The sequence continues at coordinate 1,016,269,388 of OY728138.1, read as the reverse complement.
TATGAAAATTTAAATTAAATTTAACTTTTTTAAAGATCTTTTAGAATTAAATGAAAAAAATATGGAGTTCATTCCAACAATGAGAAAAGTTTTTGATATCATCACTAAACTATTTCATAAGGAATCATTTTAAATTTTAAGGATGATTATGGGTGTACAACAATGATCTATCTAATTATAAGCTTCATGATATTTTACCCCCTCTCATCTTTTATTTAGATATTTTTGTAAAAGGGGAAAGATATGTAAAACAAATATATCCCTTCATGTGTTGTTTAACTATCAAGGGAGAGAATATATTTAGTCAGAGTTCATAAAATGGTTAGGTTGTGATGCGAGTATATATGAATTGTTTTAATAGTTTGTTGAAGAATTCATAGAACCCAATACATTTTGGGTTCAACTTTTCTATGATGATGATGTTTTAGTTCTATTAATATGTTTATAATTATTTTTAATAACATTTTTGTATAAAATATAGTATTTATTTCCCAGTGGGATTTTTACAATAAATAGTTCACTCAAGTAGGATTGTAATTTTTAGCTTGTAATCCACCTCATGATTTTCATGTAATTTAGGGATTTATGTTCCTATTTTGAATTTAAAATGAACAGTGTATTATATTTAAGACTAATAGTTATTATCTAGAGTTTTAAGAGAAAAATAATTATGGATAGAAAAAGAGTTTTTTTATGTTTCCTTTTATTTTCAAGCCATTAATTAGTATGTTATAGAAGAAAGAGTTTTACTATTTTTAAAATTAATGGGATGATCAAAATTTATAAAAAATATTACATGATGATTTGAGAATTGAATATGTTATTAAAATTATGATGTTCTGTTATGATGTTTACTATAAAAAAAGTTGAGTTAGATAGATGGATTAAATCAGATGAAATATTGAATAAAAGTGTTTGTCTAATTGTATTCAAAATTACATAAAATAGGGAATGATTAAAAAAATAAAATCCTGGCATTTGTTTCTGATCTCCAACATACCGAACGCCTTGGAAATTATAATAAATTCATAATTCTTGATAAATTTGTTCGTTGGAAGAAGTTAGTTGAACATTATTTATGGAGAAATATTTGTCGATAAAGACTTATAGAGATAGGATTCCAGAACATATTCATTGGATAGATAAGTGTTAGATAGTTCAAGATTAAAGAATTATTGAAGGATTATTAGACTAAGAAACATGAGAATTCTAAATAAATTTGTGTCAGATGAAGATAAGTATGATGTCAATTAAATGAACTTTTTTGATTCCATTAAAAATAAAATGTGTCGAGGAAATCCATAAAAAATCATTGTAGAAAATATTATGATTCAATTATTTTTATATAATAACACCAAAAGAATGAATAGTTTAAATGTGAAAAGAATACTATAAATACAATTATAAATATTACCAACCAGATATTATATTAAAAACTTTCACTAGAGGCATGTTTGAAAACATTAAAATGGTATGTAAATCCCTAAATGTGGTAATATTAAGATTATGATTCAATGATTCAATAATCATGAAGAAGGGATCTTGAATTTATCAAATATGGTATGAATTTTAAAGAAGAAAATTTATTCCGATTTTTATGGAAGTCCTTTATGAACACAACTAAATCAATATTTTTAGAGGTTTCAATATTGTCATGAAAAGACTTTTTTTAGTGGGATATGAAAAGTTTAAGTGGGATTACTTAATTTGGTGTTATAATTCCTCACTTTTTTAGATAAAAACTACTTATATATAGGGATTCAATTGTATCAAAAATGGTTTATTGAGTTGTTGATGTTGGGAGAATGGATGAGGAAGTGAGGTTTTGACCGATGAGACTGAGAGGTTGTTTCATCATTGTATCAGATGCAGTAGAATCAGACATAGAAATATCTGATGAATGATACCATACACTTTTTGTCAAAAGGAGTGCCCCAAATAGATTTGTACTAGAGTGAGTATAACTAACAGAATACACCAAACCAACTACTAATAGATGGAGATCTTATTTATTTCTATTGTGTAATAAATTTATGTAGAATTATATGTTTTAGGAAGTAATGTGTCAATAATTTTCAAGTAGAAAAATTATAATGCTGAATCCTATTGGTGAATGTTCATTTAGTTTATTAAAAAAAATTTATAATATATATGGGAGTAGAACATTCACTATCAAAGGAATATAGTTTTATGAAATTATGGATATTTTCTTATTACTATAAAAAATATGGGATTAATTCTAATGTATATGTGGTCATGGATTATTTCCAAACAAAACCAAGTACTTTCTACTCTTATTGTGTGGTAAAAATTTAAATTAATTTGTACTATTGTGTGTGCTTGTCTCTTCTTTCCCAGTTTTGTTATCCCTCAATACCTGAAGGGGAATTTTTTCTAAAAAATTAAAACATAAAAAGAAAGATCACTAATACACCCCACACCCATTTAGTGATAATATAGATCATGAATATTACTTATGAAAATGGTTTCAAAGTATCAAGATATTACATTCAAAAACTTCATATGTTACCATGAAATGATAATTAGAATAATGTAATATATTTTTAATTTACGATGATATGAATTCTCATTCATTGAAAAAATAAATGAAAGGAGTATCCACAATTTCAAGTCTATATAATGTATAAGAGGATATTATTATAGGATATTATCTATATAATAATGTTGTTGAGTTAATATTTACGTTGTTTCATCTATAGTTCTTTTGGTCTAGATAATGTTTCATTATATTCCACAACATTAGAATAAAATGCATTAATTCATGAAGAAACATAGACTCTCATCTTCTCTACATTCATAACCAGTTATTTCTCCTCATTAGTATATCTTATAGTAACTTAAACTCTTAATGTACTTGGTCCAACTCTTCCTGAAGTCGACACAGCTCTTGGAAACGTTTCTCCTATAAGGACCACTTATCTATAAGTTGACTTTGTTTCCTCACTATAACTCCATCATATTTAGGGGATTAATTAATAATAAAAATTGATGACACAAAAAAGGACGATGGATACTCTATCAAAGAAGTTTTATTGAGTTTTATTATCTGTTCTTGTATGGAAATAGCTCACTTTACCATTGTATGAATATCATGGTATTCATACCCACCAAAACCCATGGTGATGATCATATGTTTTGGAATTTCTTTTTGGCTACTGATTTCATCTTGGGGTTCTAATGAATTAGTTTTGAGATGAACAACCATACTATACACAGCATATTATTCTAGAAAGAGATATCCTTAGGTTCTATATCATATTTTGTCATGGTTAATACAACATAGGTATAAAGAAATCATTTATAGAGTTTCTAATATGAGAAAATATTTGGTGAACATGATCCAAATCAATTTATAAGCATGTGTCTCCTATTGGTTGAGATATTTAATTAACAACATCTTGATTTTGGAAGGAAAATGAACGGATCCCTAAAATTCATACCCAAAATCTTTTAATGAAATATAAATAAATAAACTAATTAAATATGTGAGTAATTAATCTCAATATCTTAATAATTAACCTTCTCAACTATTGATTACTTGATTATAGATATTTTAAATAGATTCCATTTGTTGGATCTTATATTTGGTCTCCTATCTCTAGATGAGTCTCTATGGGTACTGCATCCACAAATAGTGATAAGGTAACTACATATTTTATTAGAGAAACACGCCCTAGGGAAACCTCTGATTTAGTTGTTCCAAACCAATCGTTATTAATAAATACATGTAAAAGATGAAAAAGTTTATCAAAGTTATAAAATGGGTGGAAGGAATACCCAAGTATAAATGTCCACTGACCATATTATATGAATTTAATTAATCCATCATGACAAATTATTGAATAATTGGTTAAGTTTTCATTCCCATTAATATTATCAACTTTATGTTGATGTGAAGGGTCAATGATCAAAGAATGTGGGTTGAAGGCCAATTCTAATACACTCTATGATTTAACAATTTTTTCTTCTAAATCTATTTCCATTTCCATGGGTTCTCACTAAGAATTGAAAAGATACATTCTTTATTGGAGAGTGGGGAATACTAAATCTATAACCCTATAGAGTTCATCTATGTAAGAACTAGTGTTCTTCCTGAATATAGTTTTGAACATTAATTTTTATTTATGATTTTTGATGCTCATGAGGGGTAAATGGTCTTTTCCCCAACTAGTTTATCTCGAAAAAATTTTCTAAACATTTTTTTTGTCCCTCAATAAGGTGTTTAACCTAGTAAAAATATTTGGTATAAATCCGAGACATTTGAATTTTGGAGGAATAATTAATAATTAATATTTATTAAATTAAATATTAAAATACTCATGCAAATTAATTTGGCCTTAACTTTTCAATGAATCTTTTGATTGAGATTAAATCTTCATCATTTATTCAAGAATGGTGAGTTTATCCTAGAAAATGAAAAAACTTGAGTCGTGCGTTGGGGCCGGCCCAGACCCCCTTTTTCTTCTTTTTCTTTTCTTTTGTCTTTTATTTCTTTTTCGTTCTTTTCTTTTTCTTTCCTTAATTTTCATTCGTCCTTCCCACTCTTACCTATTATAAACCTTTTACTACATAACTAGACCAATTAAGAAAATAAATATGGATATATATATATATATAGGTATATAGGGAGGGAGGGAGATGAAAGGGAAGGGAGGCACTATCATAGAGCCCTTGATGTGCTGGTTCAATATGCGGCATCCTTGGACCATCAAATCAACCAAAGCTTCGACTGTTCCCATCCAAAGGTAGAACCATTTTTTATTTTCTTCCTAACCTATTTAAATTAATTTTTTAATGTTTTATAACCCTATTATACTTTTATGTAGTCCCTAGTGCTCTGATCTGATGATTTGGGGGTTTAAATGGGGGTTTTGGGTGATCTGAGGGTTTCCCATTTATGTAAAACATGTTACAAAGAGTGTATTCCAGTGTGAAAATTTATGTGCTCTTCCTATTCAGGGAAGAGGAAGTTTAAGGGATTACAGGTCGCGTATGGGGTATACGCGCCATGTACTAGTAATTGGTCTTGTGGCTGTGTACCCGGGATGTCTACATGTGTAGGGGTACATGGATGTGTATAGTAAACGGCCAAACCCCATGTAGGGTAGCACACCGTGTGGAAGTACATGACATGGACAAATATATGGACAAGTTGGTTGAGGTCCATAGTCATGTACCATGTGTTGGGTACACACTCTATACCCGTGTTACACACAACGTACCTTGGGTTTTTACACACCTAGACCGACAAGAATACACTCCCATATAGTTAATTGGGGGTACATGTCGTGTATAGTCTCTACACGTCGTATACTATACCCTATAACCCTTTTAGGGTTTTCATGTTTTATTTCCCTTATTTGATAATTGCACCTGAGAGTAGTCCACTCTGAGTGGTTTTCTGTGTAGATCATGATGGTTAAACCTGTGGATCGTTCTGAGGACTCTTAATGGGTGTTTTGGGGAATCAACCTAAATTGAGAGGTTCTTCCTCTAGCTATGAGTTTCAGTTATCTCCTCAGAGTGAGAACATATCATTAATGATAGTTTGGGTGTTCGGACTAGCCTTGTTGTGATCCTTATCTGATATGCGTTTGTGATATCTCCCATGATTTATGCTTTTGAGGACATTCCTTTAAGAGAGGCTCCCTTCTGTCCTATATGGTCATTAGGCCAGTTACTTCTAGGGATCCCCTGAGGGATTCTCTTACATATATGTTGTTTAGGGAAGTCCCTTTTAGGATCCCTAAACCCATGTATCATTCCAAGGATCCTATGTAGAATGCCTCATTTTTATTATTATTGGTGGATTCCATGTAGGATCCCTCCTTTACCATTATAGATTAGGATACCGAGTAGGATTCATTCACCCATGTCTTCCTAGAGGATCCCAAGTAGGTTTCCTTTTAGTGCTTGGATTGAGGGACCAAGTGGGCACCCATTGTTTGACCGGCCCTAAGTTGTATGTCAGGTTTGGGTATAGATGGTGTTCGAGTGACACCTTAGGACCCGTGCAGAACTACTAATCCCATGGGGTTGTGTATATAGTGTTGTTTTGGAGGTTTAGGACACCCTCAATCCTTTTTTTATATCTTGAAATGTTTATTACTGATGCGAAAATATGCACCAGAGGTGCTTTCTGGTTGGTGGCTATTGAGCCTAATACGAGGAGTATTTCTTCTATTAGAATGCCCAGATGTGATTTCTTCAGATATGGCTTCTATGTCACGGTATTTATAATATTTACTTGTATACCCATTGGTACTACTTGTGACTTGGCGGTTAAACCTTACGTGTTGACTTGTACGCCTTGAGTGATATATGGATTTCTGTTGTATGGATTCTTTGGATGGACTCATATGATTTATGTTTTCGGTGGGGATGATTTTGCTCTCCTCGACCTGGGATGGATGGGTGGGTATACCCTTGTCTTATGATGGAATGTGAATAGTTTACATGAGTGGGTATACTCATGTGTAATGCTTGAATGGTTTGATAGATGTCATGGACTTCTCCCCATGGATTTGGAATGTGATAGTGGAAGCCTTGGGTTGAGTGTGACATTTGATTCTTGATTCTATGGGATTAATCAGGCAATTCTACCCCATGGATCAATCTTTCTTGAGCTTGTGTAGGACATGCGTTGTTGAAATGCTCCTAGGATACCAACCAGTGTATAGACCGAGTTTCCACTGGGACACCCAAGGGACTCGATGCGGATGCCTTGGATGAGTTCCTTGGATCCGGCCCTTCATGCTATAGACATATGATGTGGATTCCTTGGATGAGTTCCTTGGATCTGGACCTTTGTGTTATATACTTTTTATGAGGATTCCATGGATGATATCCTTGGGTATGGCCCATCATGGTCTACAGTTTTATGAGGATTCCATTGAAGAGTTCCTTGGATCTGGATTTTCGTGGTCTGAAACATGTGTTATTATAGCATGGTCATGGTGGTTGTGATCATTACAAGATTGATTGTCAGTATATTTTATCCTTGTTGTTTATTGGATTCGAGTACATGTGAACTAAGGTGTAGGACAAGTACCCCCTCCCATGGTGATGTAGCTTGCTCAGAGACTTTTCCAACATTGGCCTAAGCGGATACATATCAATTGGAAGTATAGACCTAGATATTGACTTGGTTCATGACTTCAGTGGCACAATGTCCATCTCCATGTCTTTTCATAGGATAGCCAGTTGACATTGATTAGGCACCAAGGGTTATACTTCTGATGTGGTTTCTTGTTGTTTGATTCACATTATCCAAAATATTCATATCTATGTATATATATGTGGGGGGGGACTATACATGTATATGTATATAGTTATATACAACCATGGTAAAACTTTCCCATTTGATAGGGATTATAACCCCTAAGTTTCACAATGAAATTTCATTGGTTTTACTTACATTCTTGGTTTTCCTTTAGTTAGGCTGAGCACAATTCTTTGGCATACACCTTTAGCAGCATAGTTATAGGTTTCTTGTTGGTGTGGAATACTTAGATTCTTTATCACCCCTGCACATGGACCTTGGAGTACATATAAACCTTATGTCTACTTTTAATGTAAATAAAGAGTTTCATAGCGAATACGGTTGAGGCCCAATGTTTATTAGTCGAGAAAAGATGCTTGTGTTCATTCTTCTAATCAAGCCAGTGCCGCTCGACAGGGTATGGAGACTAGGTACGTGATCTAGCTCAAAGTTAGTATTAGAACCTTGTAATTTTACTTTCAATTTCTTTTTTACTTCTGTATCTATATAGTCGTCCCAGTTGTTGATCAGTTTTTTATTGTATGACATTGTTTTTGGGAGTTTACATCATTTCATTTGTTATTACACCATGTTCTATTTCGGTTGTTTATTACTTCTGCACTCTGTTCACTTTCAGATGTGTATGATACTTTTTTATTTCCACTATTCATTTACTCTAATATGAGGGAATAGTTACCCCAATATCACCTCCTAGGACCTCACTTCTAGTCCAAAGCCTCTAGTTCGTTGGGAGGTAAGATTTAGACCTTTTAACCCATCATCTCAGAGCACTGGTTTAGTGGAATCCGTTTTAGGAAGATTCACTCTACAAGAATATAATTGATAAAATTTATGGTTTATATACTTGGACACAACCAATACTTTTCATCGCCAATTATTTCTATTAAAAACTCCCTTATGGGTGTGTAGATGTTTTTTTTTCTAGGATGGTGGCTATCCAAAAATAGAAGACCCGATGATGTCATACACTAGTGGCAGTTCAGTTTCAATAATGGTTATCATAGCCAATTCATGCCCTTAATAATTTTAACCTATCATTTCTCTCATATAAGATCCCTAAAACATATTAGGAAATATGGGTTATGTGGGATATAGTGCCCTAGAATCCACTAACTCTATAATGTCACCCACTAGACTTGGTTCCACAAGAGGAAAGTCTGACCAAGTCATATCCTCAGTCAGCCTCAATGACCTAATAATCACTCCTATTAAATTACTAGTGGGTTCTACTATGTGGATCATGGTAGATTTACAATTTTGGGTAGTTGGTACCTTATAGTTTTTATAACTAGGGGTAATATCTACACAAACCAATTCATTAATAATAACTCATGGAAAAAACCTAGAGGTTGGTGAAAAGGTATAATACTTAACCATCATTACTAAATTGGGAAATATTATCATCCTTTTAAATTGCCTCCAAATAGTATTATTCCATGAATATAATTCTATTAAATGAGTAGATCATGGTGGTGGAGGTGGAAACTCTCCTGTAATATCATCAATTTCCATTTGTATGTCCTCTATAGGTTTATGAGATAATTTTTCCTTGATCCATTCATTGGAATGATCATCCAATAAAAGTTTCATTCCCCCTTTTTATATAGTGAATATGAAATGGGTGATTACTCACCTATAACTTCATATATTTGTTTAGAAATGATAACTATCACATTTAAGATATAAAAAGTTGTCAAATAAAAATGAAAATTAATTTTTTTCTCATCATTGGAATCATTCTCTTCTAATTTTAACATAAAAAACGTTGTCACTCAATCTAAGGAGTAATTACCAACCTAAAAATAGTTGATTAAAGAATAAATTTATTCAATATATACACTAAACTCATTAGCTTCCTACTTTCATGGAATATACTATTCTGATGGAATATTCTCAATGTAAAGAGGTTTTATCCCTCTCTAGAGTATCTTTTAGTCTTCCTATTTATATTGAATCTTCCCCCGAACACCCAACTCTTTCCATGAAGTTGGAAATTCCAATATTATGGAAATGTATAATGATTTACGTACCACACATATCAAGAAGAAGGATCCAAAATTTTATATGTTTCTTCAATATTTTTGATTCTAATGCATTTTTTGGAAGAATTTGTTCACTGATCCTTGTTGTGATTATTGAATCCCTTTGAACCCTTCAACCTTTGGCTACCAAATAAACCTTGAAATTTGTCCCAAATATACCTGAAATCATGATATGTAATAAATGGATAAAATGATCCACCTAGCATGCTTTTAGTCTAATAAATTCATCGGATATTGGGATGGTCATCGATATACCTATCCCATCCCTTTTCAGCATTAACCAAAATGGGTGCACTATCATCAGGTGATTATTTTCACATACACATAATGGTTTAGCAAGTAATTTCTTTTAAACACTTCTGAATTGTATCCGAAATATAAAAATAAATAATCATTCATATATAACCTAATAATGTATATTGGATACCCAAACACACTGTAAAAATAAATATCGTATATTAATGTTCCTGAAAATGAATTATAGTGTCACCAATGACACTACCATATGGGATTCCATGTGGTTTTTATAAAAAATATACATTTTAATTCAAAATAAATTATTTCTCATTCTTCTAATGAACTTAGATAATCTCCACTGATGTTATGGAGATTGGGAATGAGTCTAGGATTAAGATTCTCTGGGATTTTGATGAACTCATTCCCACCTATTTGATCCACCATTATTCCATATAAAACCAAGATATGGGAAACAATTTTAAATGGGGATTTCCCCTATAGAAATGGTAATTATGGAAGTATAAATTTTCAATTACTATAATGGAAATGATGATCCTTTTACCACTAGAGAGTAGAACCACCGTTATAAATGTGGTAATTATTACCCTGTTTTTGTCTCTTGAACTAGGTGTGGGTATCTCTATATAAATATTTAAAAAATTGGTTTCAATATGACTAGATGACCAGATTTCTTAGTGACCTTACACTCCCAACATCTGAATACAACTTCATCCATGGAGGCCTGATAGAACCCATATTCCCCATGATTTTTGAGACTTATAAAAATTCAGGGCCTCTTCACCTTTGGTTGTTTTTTATCCTTCTTGATAAACCAATATTCCCCTGATCCAAAATAAATATCAAATATTTGACTGAATTCAACTCTCGGAATGAATTTATCCTGCTAAAGTAGCTCCATAGAATATTGTAGGGGTCCCCCCAGTATTGTTCCATTCAAAAACCATGGAAAAGAATACATTGCAGTTGTCTCCTAGGATCAAAGATCCACTAATAATTTTCACATCTCATCACCTCACTTAATCCTATATATAAATAAATTTGATGTTATTAGTGTCTGGACTCCATCTATTGATAATATTTGGAATAATACACTTGTTTTGTGGGTAACAGTTTGAGAGATAAAAGGGAATTCATATAATCCTGTAGACTTCTACTCTTAATTTAATTTCATACAAATACAATATACAAAAAGTTTCTCTCCCAATCCATGATAAAATGTATCCCAAATTGGAATTCTTATCTTGTCAATGAGTCCTGATTCTGACTAGCTAATGATTTCATTATAATAGACCTATATTAAAGAGTCTCCAGCTCTATTGAATGTCTTTATTCCCCAATATCGATAGGATTATACCATAATAAAAATTATTCCATGTGATCATCATCTTTGATGAAATGACTAGACGATGATATATTGACATATATCAAATCCTGATGGTTGATAATCCCAAATGGGGGATGATTTCCTTTCTGCTGTTTCGGAATTGGGAATTATTCATAATACTGAACCAATATATTGGAAGCTAATATAACAAGATGTAATCTCAATATACTATTCCATGTGGTTAGAAGTAATGTTTGTGGTGGATGAATATATTGGAATTAACCATCACTCACATTGTTGACTATTTCCAATCATCATGTCACAAATTATTATGTTTCTTATTGTAAATACATATGGATAATAAATAACTTGATTTAGAGAATGACTTAATTTAAGATACTAAAAAATGGATATTTAAAGATATATTTGTGATAATAACCTAGTCCATGTGATATTAAGGTTTCCTACTTGATAAATAATATATCCAAAATGATAATTATCATTACTATAAAATTGAAATCGTGCAGAAAAGAAGAATATAATCCATGTGAAATTATAATATTACCAATGGTTTATACGAAAATTGATTATGTGGATTGTCTATTTGGATCACTCACATAGTTGACTCTCATGGTTCACTCATGTGGAAATGTCATTTGAAATGATCAGGTGGAACAATCTAACATGGAAAACTAAAATATGTTAGAATTCTAACACAGCTCAAATTTAAAAATTGATAATGAGGGACCCATGTCATATTTATTATCTATTTAAACCTCTATTAGACTGTCAAAACAACACACATGCTTCAAAAACATTGTAAATGGGTCATTTTTATGATAATAAAACTCAATTTGGAAGTTATGGAGGGGGAGATCTGATGAAGGATGGTTTTTTTGAATAATTTTAGAAAAAAATAGTGTAAAGATAAATATGGATTGATAATACCATATAATCTATAATAGAGTTATTAATCACCTATAAAATTATCCCATGAACTATGACATTGTTTTATAGAGTGATAACATCGACCACAAAAGATCCCCATCTTTTTCAGTTTAGTAATGGAGAAATTTCAGGACCACATGATACCCTTATCTTAAACAGATCATAAAAATAATGATCACATAACTATATAATTTGGCTATATCATGAATCCTATATGTAGATATATCATGAAACCATATAATCTAACCCTCTTATATAGAAGTATCATGTGTGAATATGGATTAAGTAGTTACATTCATTTTACTCAGTTCATTTTCACTAGTTACTTCTAAAGAGCTTTTACTATTTTAGGAAGAATAAGGGAGGAAAAAATATATAATTACATATTGAGAAGAAACATTCTATGTAGTTTCTTTTTTTTTTGAAACTTAAATATGTTATATATGAAAATACCTAGGAAAAAATAATTTTTACGAACACTAAATCCAAAAATAGACATACACGTGATATATTTTCACAGGAGTCATCTTTGTGACATATTTCTCATGATATGTCCCCATGAAATATCCTATAAGAGATGTATTTTTGATGAAAATCAACAAGGTCCATCCTTTAGATCCTATCCACATATCAATTTTTGTTTTATAAGTTTCATCCATATATTGAATATGAGCATCTCATTTCATCATGATATAACCCCATCAGACATATTCTATTCTATGAAATCATCACACAGTCTCCCTTTCTCGTGCAGTATGGTATTATATGATTATATTTCTCAGTTTTCGTACTTGTATAAGAACATATGAGTGATATAACTTACCAAAATATATTGTTAGGATTACCTATCTATCCTCATCTACTTAGGACATTTAAATCAATATTTCTTCTATGTAATTATTCTTATCAGGTCAAAAACCACATAAGGTCCAACATAGAGGCTCCTCCAAAAACACATATCCTATATAATCATGGAACACACACTTCCGCACACCTTTTTTTATAGTGTATTCCCTAAATAAAAGTAATATCATGGATTTCCTACCATCCTGATAGGACACATAATTTACCATGATCTATTATTCCCTTAATGAAAATAGTCTTCATGATGATAATACCTAGGGAACTAAAAACTTCCAAAGTTGAAAATTCCAAATCATTATTCCCATGTGTTGGGTCAGCCTATGGAACCATAAAACCCTAATCAATGAGACATAGTGGGGGGAATACCTATTAGGGTATCCCATAATCATTTTTTTAGGATTCTATATCTTTCTGATCCTTCATATCTCCATTATTATCCATTAAGAGAAGGGTAAATAGTCTCACAACAATGGGACCCCTCAGGGTGTAAGTCCAAAAATCATGCTCAATGACATATTTATTCACCTCTCTAGGATAGGTGAACAATAGTGTTCATTCTATAATGTGTAACCCCAAAAATATATGTCTTTACCATATCCACTCATTGGGTTATTTATACCATGGAATCTATTTATTCATTATACCCACTCAATCATCCAATGGAAAACCATTCTTGGAACACATATACTTAAAACATAATGTTAAATTATGCAGTGAACATCCCTGTCGTATAACATAAAATTTCCTAACAACATCCCTACCATATAACATTAAACTGCACAGTATAGTCCTACTAAATAACCTTAAACTATTCACCATGAACTGTAACATCCCAAAAATTTTAGATAAATTATTAATGTTTAATTTATTTAAATTAAAGAATAACTCAAATTTATTAATTTGAAATTATTTTAGAAACATGTATAATCAATTATAATTATAAATTTAGATGGTAAATGACAGATAAAATATATAATACAAATTTGTATGTTTCAAATATTAATTAATGGTAAATATAACCTTATAAAAATAAAATGAAACGAAAGTTTTAAGATTTATAAAATATAAACATTATGGAACATGAAATAAATAACTATAACATAAGTAAATATATGTAATGATAAAAAATATAATGTGTTACAAAATTAAATAATTAATATAGTAACCTAAGAAATATGAATGTTAATATTATAATCTAATATAAATACAATCAAAATAAGATCAGATAGTTATACATGAAATGTTGTTCTATTTAGATTAAATTAATTTCACTAAATAAATATTATACAGGATATAATAATTAAAATGAGAAATGAAGTATTGAGATATGCACACAATTGTAGATATATAAAACAAAATTACTAAAAAAGGTTGATGGATTGAAATACACAAAGTATGACTAACCTATCCTAGAAAATAATATTAATAATATTATTATTATTATTAACTCTTGACTTCATTAAAATTGATTAAAATATTTGAGGTTATTAAAATCATAGGAATTTATTATTATACAATTAGTAAATAAATTATTAATTTCAGAAAAATAAAATTATATTATAATAAATGATAAATATATATAATGTTATATCCAAAAAAATATACATATTTATATAAGATATATATATATATTAAAAAATCAATATACGTAATTAAAAAAGAATGAAATGAATAAAAAATTGTAAAATGGAATGAAATAAGAAAGTAAAAAATGAAAATGAAAATCCAAATGGGTGTCTCGTCTTCCATGGTCCCCTACCATCACCAAACCCTAGGCCACTATAATCATCCATTGATAATAGCTCGATCAATCCCTCTATTATGTTCAATTGTAGACCATGCCACTACCATAATACAGCACTGCCATCTTAAATGATCATAGTTGAACCCTTCATTTTGTAGTCCAATACTTCTCCCATATACCATATGATCCTCTGTGGATGTCCCCTTCAATCAGTGTCATCGCCTCATCCATTTTCCTCCACCCTCTTCTTCAAGACATGTAGAACATGACACTTCCACCTTCGTTGTCTTCCTCTAGATTTTTCACTTACCCATGACACCAGCCAGACCCTTATCTACTCGAGCACACCTCAACTACCCAATTCCAAAAACAAATATAAACCTATCCTGAAAGCTATAGTAAAGCTAATAAAATACAACCCCCACCATCTTCTCAACCCTTCATCTGGTTCATGGCATCAACAGTACTCCAACAGTGGCCATGGATCCCTCTCACATTCCATTAGAAGATTAAGATGCAAACCAGTATAGTTATATGGGTACCAAGGGAACACTCCCTTGTTGGAAAACACTTTCAATCAAAATACCAAACAAGATTTTATTTTTGGATCCTCTTCCATATTCCACTGTTTTGAATTCCATAAAGTAAGACAGAATCCAGTTTCCTTCATTTAGATAAAACACCCTTGGGAAAAATCTCCTCCCTCAGTTTTACGTAAGAGTAAGGGGAACTTTTTTTATTCATATAAATTAATATAAAATTATAAAAAATGTATTCAAGTTCATAAAATACACAAATTAATACAAGTATTATTATTAAATTACAATTATTATTATTTTTTGTAAAAGAAATTATATTTTTTAGTATATTTTATATAAGAGTGTTTTATGTTATCATTACAAATTTTCATTTTTTTTCAAGTATCTAAGTAAATATATATAACATTGCCGTTTAATTTTTATCAACCAAATATATGTAATTACTCATGATAATATACCTCATGTGATATTGGTATTTTTGTACTCATGTTTAGGCAACAGTGGTGTGCATGTGAAATATTATTCTCAAAATCTTCCCTAATTATATTCATTGTGTATGTATATATATGTGTGTGTGTTTGTGTGTCTGTTTTTATAAATGTTTGAAAATTTTAATGTTCAAGTTTTTAAAATTATTGCATGTTCTTCAAGTATTTTTATTAGGAATGAAAGATATTTAATTTTATGGATAGTGTTTATTTCATTATATATATATATATATATATATTCCTTTCCATCATTGCATGATTCATGATTAATATGTAATTCATTTCAAAACATAAAATCATAAAACTTGATATTTTTAAATTAAGCTATGAAGAGTGGAATTTTTTAAAAATAGTGCCTTTATAATTCTTATTTGTGTTATATAGTTTTTCTTTTAATGTTATAAGTTAATGTTATATTTACTTTTACTTATAATTGTTCATGAAAGTAAAATTATATATATATATATATAATTTTAAAGAAATTATTTTGAAAATAGTAATACTAAAATTACTATAATGTATGCCATTATTTTATGTTCATATATTTCATGTGATGAGGATAATTATAAGGAATTGAAATTAGATGTATATTATTTTACGTGAATTTCAATCTACTAATACATATATTTTATGTTAATTATATTATTATGCCCATGGTTCTTCTAGAGAAGTAAAAAATTGATTCCTATTATTTTATGTGACTTAAAATTTACAATTTCTATTATTTTATGTGAACGTTTTATATATTATTTAATTATTTGAAACATAAAATTTTTATTTATGCACATTATTATTTGTTATATTTGTTTATGTATTATTTTTTAAGATAAATTTTACCATTTTAATGGAAAGTAATTTAAGGGAAATCTGAAATTAATGGATGTTAATTATTTTGACATAAGATTTTGTAGAACAAAATTTAATAAGATATTTTCCTAATAAAGTTAATATTTATATATTTATTAATTTTCTTGTGTATTTAAAACATTTTTATGTTTTTAAATTAAAAACCCCAATAGAAATTGTATATACATAAAGAAAGATAATTTTTTTTATAAAAATTGGTAATTAGACATTATAAATATGAAGGGGATGAGAAGTGAAATAATTCCAAAGGAAATGAGTAGGCCCAAGATATCCTTAAATGTTTAAAGTGTCCCTATTGTTTTGTTTTCAAGTGATTGTTTGGTATTTTCTGAAAAACAACAAGATTATTTTAAAGTATTTTTAAAGTGTAAGTATTATTAAAAAGAGTTTTATTAATTTTTTTTGAAATTGTATGTTTTTTCACTATATTTATATAATTTCCAAAATTGTAAATATTTTCAAAAAATTTATGTTATTATTTTCAAAAGAGTAAGTATTATCTAATGCATTTTCAAAATTATGTTTTCAATGGATTTTCAAAATAGTTTTCTAAAACTATTATATTTTTAAAAGTTTCGTCAAAATTATGATATCAAAATCAAAATTATTTTAAATGGTATTTATAAAATTTATCTTCAACGATATTCAAAAAATTATTTTCAATAGTTTTATTTAAAAAGTTATCAGTATTTTTAAAAGTATTTTCACAATATTTTAAAAAACACCTTAATGAGAAATTTTTCTTAACCAATGTTTTTATAAAAAAATTCTGGTTCATTTAGAGATTTCCTAGATTTTATATTCGATAAGAAGCTAGAATTCATAATTTATTAACACTTCCTTTTTATTTATTATTTTAACTATGATAATTTTTAAGAGTGGTATTTCTCCTCCAAATCCTCATTAATAAAAGATTCTAATATGAAAATATCAGTATATTTTTAGTTACTTTTGGTAAAGAAAAAAATATACATAATTTTTATGTACAAAATCTGAAAGAAAAGGTCATGGGGTGTTATAGTTGGTATTAAAGTAATGGTTTAGTTAAATTTATAGATTATGAGGATTGGTTAAAATAAGATTTGTTTCTTGGAATATAGTTTTAGTAAACCTTCTATTTTCTAAACTTTTAGATTGAGAAATAAATCTATAATTTCGATGTCTAATTTTTAAATAATATGAAATTATGTAACCTTTATAAATATATAACTTTGGTAGTTGTAGTTTTCCAAATTTTGAAAAATGGAATTTTAGAGTTTCTCTTAACTAAGACACATGAATTTTGAGGATGAAATTCTATTTTTGGGGTATAGAATGTAACATCCTAGGATTTTTAGGTAAATTATTAATATTTTGTTTATTTAAATAAGGGAATAAAGTAAGTTTTATTAATTTGATATTATTTTAGAAATGTGTATAATAAATTATAATTACAAATTTAAATGGTAAATGATAGATAAAATATATAATAAAAATTAAGAGGTATAAAATCTTAATTAATGGTAAATATACCTTATAAAAATAAAGTCAAATAAAAGTGATAACATTAATAAAATATAAACATTATGGAAAATGAAATAAATAACTATAAAACATTTATATATATAATGATAAAAAATATTATATATGTATAAAATTATATTATTAATAAAGTATCCAATGCAATAGGAAGGTTAAGATACTAATATAATATAAATGTAAGAAAAACTATATCGGATAGCAATACGTTAAATTTTGTTATTTTTATATTAAATTAATTTCCCCAACTAAAAATAAATTTTTATATAATAATAAAAATAAAAAATTAAGTATTAATGTATACACACAATTATAGATATATAAAAAAAGTTTTAAAAATTATGATGGTCTGAAATACAAAAATGACGAATCCTAACTTAGAATAATAATAATAATACTGCTGCCAATTATAATGTTTTATTTAGAAAAATTATTTAAAAATATTTAAGGTTAATAAAATCATAGTAATTTATTATGATACAATTAGAAAGTAAATTATAAATTTAAAAGAATAAAAATTAGATTCTAATAAATTATATCTATATATATATACCCAAAAAATATGCATATTAATATATGATATATATATATATTAATATATATATATATATATATACAGTTAAAATGAATGAAATGAACTAAAAAGAGTAAAACGAATTGAAATAACAAAGAAAAAAATAAAAAATGAAACTCTAAATGGTTGTCTTATTCTTCAAACCCTACCAAAACCAAACCCTTGGACACCGTATTTAGCCAACATCGCTAGCACGATCAACCCCTCAACTGATGTCGACCACAGACCACACCACCACTGTAAGCCATCATCACCATCTAAAACAAACTCATTAAAACCCCTCGGTTTGTAGTTTGAGACTTCTCCCACATGCCCTACGAGCCGCTATAGATTTCACCTTCAATAACTGTCGTATATTCCCCCATTTTTGATCACCTTATTCTATAAGAGACATGGAAGCTGACACTTCCACCTTCTTCATCTTCCTATAGCATTATCTCTTTTCCGGGACACCAACCGAACCCTCAGCTTCTCGATCACACCTTAACTACCTGACTCTAACACCATTTATCAACCTCTCCTACAAGCTATGGAAACCCAAAAAAAATGCATCCCCCTTTATCTTCTCCACCATTCATATAATTCATGGAAACAAAATTACTCCAACAGTGTTCATAGATGCCTCTTAGTTTCCCTTGGGAGCTTAAGCTGCAAACCTATATATATATATATTTGTGTGTGTGTGTGTGTGGGTACCAAGGAAACACTCCCTCATTGGACAACCCTTTTAATCTAAATCCCTACCGAGCTTCCGTTTTTAGTTCCTCATCCCTATTACACAAGTTCAAATATCATCGCGCAAGACAAAATCAAATTGCATTTATTTGGATCAAACACCTATTGGTTGAAGCTCCTCCCTCGGTTCTCCATCACTATAACGGGGAGTTTTATTTATTTATATATTCATATATATGTATATATATATATATTAATATAAATTTATAACTAATGTATTTACGTTCATTAAATATATGTATGAATATCTAATTATAATTATTATTCTTTTATTTATAAAATTAATTAATTTTTAACAATATTTTATTTAAGGGTGTATTAAGTTATCATTCCAAATTTTCATTTTTTCAAGTATATAGGTATATATATATGTATACGTATATATGTATATATACATGTCATTTAATTTTTTTCAACCAATTATATATAAGTACTCTAGATAATATACCTCATGTGATAGAAGCATTTTTCATACTCGGGTTTAAGAAATCAAGGTGTACATGTGATACATTATTCTCAAAAGCTTCAATGGTTATGGTAATTGTGTGTGTGTGTGTGTGTGTCTGTGTGTGTGTGTGTGTGTGAATATATATGTGTGTGTGTGTCTGTGTGTGTAAATACTAAAGTTCAATATTTTATAAGTATTAAATCTTCTTCAGGTATTCTAATTATGAATGACAGTTATTAAAAATGTTGTAAAGGGTTTATTTCATTATATACATATATATGTATATATATTTGTGAGTGAGACTGTCTTTACATCATTGCATGATTTAAGATGAATATGTAATTTATTTCGAAACATAAAATCATACAACTTAATATTTTTAAATTAAGTAATGAAGAATTGTTTACTTTAAACATATTACCTTATAATTCATATATGTGTTATATACTTTTGATTTTAATGTTATATGTTAATGGAATATTTAGTTTTTCTTATAATTGTTCCATAAAGTAAAATTATATGTGTATGTATATATAATATTAAGGGAATTATTTTTAAAATACTAATTTTACAATTACTATTATGTATGCCATTATTTTAAGTTCTTATATTTTATGTTCTGAGGATAATTATAAGAAAGAAAAATTAGATGTATATTATTTTATGTGAATTTCAATATACTATTGATAATATTTTATTTTCATTATATAATTATACCCAAAGATATTCTAGGGAAGTAAAACTTGACAACCGTTATTTCATATAATTGTAATTTATAATTTATATCATTTTATGTGAAAGGTTTATATATTATTTAATGCTTCAAAACAAAAAATTGGGATTTATGAAAATGTGTATTTATTATGTTTGTTTAATTATTTGTTTTAAAAGATAAATTTTATCATTTTAATGGAAATTAATTTATGTGAAATATGAAATACATAGATGTTATTTATTTTTGCATGAGATTTGGTAGTACCAAATCTAACAAGTGATTATACTAAGAAAGTAAATATTTATATATTTATAAATGTTCATGTTTATTTAAAGAATTTTTATGTTTCTAAATCAAAAAACCAAGTGTAAAATGTAGATATGTAAAGAAAGGTAAAAATGGTATTTTAAAAATTGGTGCTTAGAAATAGAAAATCTGAAGGGGATGATAAGTGAAGTCATTTCTAAGAAAGTGGGTAGGCCCACGATATACTTTAATGTTTAAAGTGGCCATGTTGTTTTTTTTTCAAGTTATTTCTTATTATTTTATGAAAACCATCTGGATTATTTTAAATTATTTTAAATTTTTAAGTATTTTAAAAAATATTTGTAATAATGTTTTCAAAAAACTAGGTATCTTTACATGATTTATAGCATTTCCAAAAGAGTAAATATTTTTCAAAAGAATTATGTTCTTATTTTCAACGGTATAAATATTTTCTAATGAATTTTGAAAATTAAGTTATCAAAGTATTTTTAAAAGAGTTTTTAAAAATTATTATATTTGAAAAGTTTTTTCAAAATTAATCATTCAAAATCAAAATTATTTTCAAAGTTATTTATCAAAGGTAATTTAAAAGATATTTTAAAATTATCTTCAAGAGTATTATTTCAAAAGGTAAATTTGTTTTCAAACAGTTTTTCAATAGATTTTCAAAAACCTCTTACATGGAAATTTTTCTTACCCTATGTTTTTATAAAATATATTCTGGTTCATTTAGAAATTTCTTGGATTTTATCTTCAATAAAGAGCTAGCACGCACAATGTCTTCAAAATAACTTTTTATTTATTATTTTAAATTTGATAATATGTAAGTGTGGTCATTTTCCTCCGAATCTTAAACCCAAAAATATAAACATATGTAAAAGGATGTATATTTTCAATTAACTATTTTGAAACAAAAATATACCGCATTTATGAACTGAATCCAGAAGCATAGATCTTAGGGCATTACATAAACTATGTTGGATTTGATTCCTATTCAGTGGGATACATAGGATTCCCTGAAGAGGATCAGACCTTAAATCATAAACCATCTAAATTTACCCTCATCATTTTATATAACATATTATGATATCTACATATTCACTCAATGGGATACATTACATACATATTTAGATGTAACCCCTTTAGATTATACTCTTGATATAATTACACCCATTTACTAGAGATATGTACTCTCTACAAGCATTATATTATCATTATTGTTGGGAAATATTCCCAATGAAACCATTTTCCTTCATAAGTCACATATTCCCTTTGGTTATTCACCAAATGAAGACTTATTGGGCCATATTTCATTCTAAATCAACCAAAAAAAATTGTTCATGTGAACCTCCCAAACTAAAAATCACTAGGAATATTTCACATAATCCTCCATACCAAATGATGTTAAAATTAATTGATTGATCCTTTCTACAACATGGTAAATAGTATGACACATATTATTAAGTGTCACTAAACGTCATGGGTAATGATTCATTTCACAAGGATTCATGGTAATCCCATTACATGGGCACAATCATGACAAAATGAAAACTGACCACTTCCCTAAATGGTGACAAACACCTGAACCCCAAAAAGGATGTCTTTAAACCATAGTACTAAAAAATTATGCATAATTATATATTAAATAAAAAATATACAGAACATATGGTATATTTAGATGTTAACATCAATTCATCTTATTTACTAACAGCATACATAGGCCTAACTGATCACATGATGCCACTTGGGAAGGATTCATGATAATTTCATAAACTTATAAAAGAGTCGGTAACTACTCATGAATCATCTAAAACGTTTTGATGATCCCAACATCCCACCCTCCCAACTAACACATATTTTTATGTATCATAGATTAAACACCCTGGTAACTATAAACCATTAGAAATCATGTCCATAAAAATATTCATGTTAAACCATCATGGAGGGAAGAGAACATATGAATATTTTGTTTGAAATAATATTTTTGAAAACAAATAGCAACATCTAAACTCAAGAAATATTTTCAAAAATGAAGAAGATAATCTTTACTCAGGTAATTTTAGGAAACCAATGGAAGGATCCTATCTCAATGAGGATCAATGATAGGGTTATAGATATTAAACAAAAATAATATCAAATATAGGCAGAAAATATCATGGTGTGACTCCTAATAATTAGTTTTTTCGATTTTATAGAGTGAGAAGATATCAAATTAAACTTAAAAAACGCTGATATATATATATATATATGTATATATATATCATCCCATAAAGCATATCCATTTTGAAATTTTTGTGGAATTTAGAAAAAAATTAAAAAATAAAGTAAAGTATTTAATTTCCTTTTATGATTATTTAACTCATATTACATGCATTAGGTTTTTTATATATAAAAAAGGCACATAAAATTTTTAAATTTTTAGAAATTTCCTTAAATGAAATTTGGATATTATGTGATAAATATTATAACTACAATGGTTCTGAGTACACATGTGGAAAGTTCAAATATTATATTGAAAACAATGGCATTCATCTTGAGAGTTTTCCACCATAAACACCACTAAAAATGGAATTATTGAATGAAAATATATAGTTTTAGATGAAAAAATTATAGAACACTAATTAATCATGATAATTATTTATTATTTTAGAAAAAATCTATTGAATTTTTAGTTCATATTCATAAAAAGTATTTCTATAGGACAAATTTTTGTATAAATATTTGTGAGATGTATTACCATGAAATGGAAATTTTTAAATACTTAATCATTTATTGAATCCCTTACATTATCATTGTTAATGTTTATAATATTGTGAACCTTAAAGAAATAAGTGTTGAAGTTATTTTCATGGAATCACTCATAAAGGTAGAGGATGTAGGTGTCATAAAAAGGAAACTTCAGTGATTTTTTCACTAAAAAAGTGAAATAACTGAAACATTCAAATAAAAGAGTTCACAATATTATATAGATATATAAAAAATGTAAATATGAGGATTTTTCAATTAAAAAGAATGAAAAATTATATTATATAATTGATTTTGTGGTATTTATAAAGGATGAAGACATTGATTTAACCATTTTAAGTAATTATGGACAAGTTTTTTCATCTCATCCATGGATGATAAAGAAATTGGAGGTCCAAAATATCATTTGTGGTTGAGGGAAACATGTTCAATATTCAAGAACATAATGGATAGTATCACATACCTATTTTAATTTATGATACTATAAAGAGATATTGCATAGTAATTAAAGAATCAGATGTGAATTGATGACATGAATAATGAATTGAATCAAAATAATAATATTGATACATGATAACATATAACCAAAAGTATTATAATGAATTAATTCTAATTATATGGGTTTCCCAAAACTGGTTGACTGAAAAATGTTGTGTGAGTATAAAAAATGAATGAGTGGTTTGTAAAAGAAACTCATGGGTTGGAGGAGTTGATATTGATGATACATTTTCCATTATATAAAGGATTTAAACAATTAGAATCATTATTATTATTACTATACGATTAAGAAATATGATATTATAGATGGTCGTAATGTTGTTGTTCTTTCTCAATGGGGTCTGGATGAAGATTTGTATATTCAGAAAATGCGTGGATTCTTACTTTTTCAAGATAAAATATATGTTTCCCTTTGGAAACATCTTTTCATATACTGAAATAATCCCTAAGGTCTTGGTATACTAAAAAATGATCAAAGAAGTTGAATTTCAAAAAATAAAGCGTTAATAATAGCCTATAAATTAAATAAAAATAATAAGGTCCACTCAGTGAGAATTTATAAGTTTTATATATCATATTTAGAAGGAATGACGATGAAATGTTTGAATTGTTGGACAAGGAGATAGTAGTATTATTTAAAATATATATCCTATGAGAAATGACATACTTTATATTCTTATAAATATATAAAAATAAAAATTACTATTTTCTTTTTTCAAGCGATGTATTCTAAGAAAATATAGAATATATTAGTCATTTAATACTCAAATAATATTCCACACCCACTTATGTGGGAATGAAGTTTTCAAAGTATGGGTAAGGAAAAGAGATTGACCCTTAAGAATTTACGAATTTTATATAAATATTTTCCTATATTACATAATCAAATCTATTTTTAGTGTATACTATTATACTTTGTGTTAGGAATCAATGTACAATAGATGAGTCTCGTATTTGTTCTAGAAAAATAATTCTTAGATACAATAATATAAAATTTATTTTTCAGTTGTTATATGTCTTCGTAGTAAATATTGACCAATTTGGTTACATAGATTTTGATTGGGATGATTTTTTCATTGATAAAATATCAACATATATAAGAGTATTATTTTTGGTGGAATGATGTTTTATTTGGAATAAAAAGAACTAATTTTTGGTAACTATATTCACTTCTTAAGCTGAGTATATAGTTATCATCGAGGTAGAAACACAATTAATGTTGACAAGGACATCGATGAAATATTTTTTGGTTGATGTAAAGATATCCATTATCTTAGGATGTGGTAATACAAATGATATCAATACCAATAAGAATGTAGTGTAATATTATGGATCTAATAACATTTATATTAAATATCACATCATAATAGAACATGTGGAAATAAATGGACTAATGAAAGTGTTTTTCCTATAACAGGTTTTGTTGATGATGTCTTCTCTAAATTGTTGCTAAAGGAATCATTTCAAATTTTGAGGATGATTATGGGTGTACAACCTCACTCTATTGAAGTATAAGGTACATTATATTTTTCCCCACTCTCTTATTTTATTTTTATATTATTTTTAAATGGTCATATAATATGGGATATAAATATATCAATTGATATGTGCATTAACTATTATGGATGAGTTTATATTTATTAGGATTTCTTAATTTTGGAAAGATATGATTTTAGTATGTGTGAAATGTTTTAATATATTTATGATGTTTACATAGAACCTTATTCATTATAGATTTAAATTTGTTTTTTATGATCAGGTTTTGAGTTTAGGTGGAAGTTTGAAATTATGATTAGTCACTACTTTATAGACATCATGGTGTTACTATTCAATTATTCTTATTTCCGTCAAATATTTATCTCAAACAAGATTATAATTGATTTATATTTATTCACCGCATGATTTTTAATTATTTAGGAACTGAAAAAAAAAATCAATCCCTAAATATGGATTCTCTCTCAATATAATGATGGAACCCAACCCAAGGTACCATTACATAGGTAATGGATTGAGTGCACACAATGATTTTGTTATGAACTAAAATTCTTATTTGTCATCCAACTGATTTGTGCATGAAAGATAATTGAAAATGAAAACTTGATCAGGAGGCTAAGAAGCCTCAATACACTAATGTAGTCTATGTCAGGAGATATTGTCTCAGTGTGTGTAACCATAATATTGGTATATTTGATAAAGTTGACACCAAACCGCTATTTATGTCACTCCCCACTGATATAGAAGGTATTAAGAACACACCAAAAGTTATCACAACACAAATAGAGTTTTATGCTCTAAGCCATCCATTTTTGTTATAAATAGATCATCACTCCCTCTATTTAGGAGAAAACCTATCAAAGTTAAATCATTGTGTCTCACTCATGGTACCCACTCTTCTGTGACTTTTTAAAACTCCAAATATTCATGGATCCCCAATAGTGGAGAACTTTCATGACTGACCTCACATGTGACCCAAATTTTCTTAGCTCTTGTTTTAGGCGTCCTCACACTACATCCACTAAATTCTAGGAGGGTTCACTAAAGGTGACTTTTATTCACACGATGAAAAATTTCATGAGATTCCATAATTTTGACACACCTATGCCCCCAATATCCATAACCTATTATTATTCTTGAGACTATGGTTCATGAAACACCACTTTCATGTGAAACTATATATTTTTATGCAATAACATATGGGTTCTTGACCCATTTCTTCTATCCAAAAAAACACCTTGGAACACATTCAATTATTAAATTTCATATGCCTAATCCAACAAAATTCACCCATTACTCGATCAACCACACAACCTATATCGTTTACCCTCATGTTTGGCCTATTTTTCTCAAGCATGACATGGAAATTTATACTACAACTTCTTCATAAGTACAGTCACCCAATTGTGTGGATACCCATTTTCTACTTTACCATGGTAGTTTTTAGGCCTTATGTTATCCAGATGAACATACATAGTTGTCATGTAATCCTCAAAGGTGACATCATTACGGAAAACACCCCACCTTTCATGGGGCATAGAGACAGTGATATAACATTCTCTCCTACTTTAAGATGGTATCTGGTGGTATAGTATCATCCCATGTTTGAGATGCAAGAAACAAAAATACAAAGGTTGATGACTTATTCATACTATATTAAACTATAGTACATCAACTTCATTACATTACATTAAAATATATCCCTTACCTATGAAGTGAATAATGGATGTCCCATGTATGACTGTAATGGTATTAAACCCCACCTACTACCATGTGATATTAACATAAGATTCCCTAGGTATGATCATCATGGGTTGGAGCCTCATATCTCATCATGGGAGGAATATTCTGTCATGGGAAGACCAAAACTATAATACCTACACCATCTATTATTTTCTCCCCTTTCATTAAACAATCATTATTACCACATGATCATAAACTACATGGACTAGTATTATAATTAGAATCTAATTTGAAAACTCAAACTGTGTAGGTTTTTATCTCAATCTCTTAATAGAATATGTTGGATGTATCCCTGAGGTCCAATCCTAAAAAAATGGATACCTCTCCAAGGTTCATGAAACAGCCCAAAATTTCGTAGTATGTTATTTCTTCAAAGTAATTCAATAAATTGCACTACACGCAACACCGAGTTCAAGCGCACAATGACTTACCAAACTAGTCGTTCAGAAGTGGTTATGAATATTATTTACTAAATTTTGAACTTTATATAATCCCTATAATATTATAATCCATATTATGAGTTTATTATACATAATGTAATAACAAATTCATTTTTTTCTGATAAAAGAAGTATTTTTCAAAAAATGCAATTTTACCACCTTTTAATGGAGAACCCTTTTTAAATCCAATATTTGTATCTTTTATATATTTAATTTCAAAAAATTAACTTCTTCTTTAGAATAAATACATAAGAATTTTTTTTCAACAAATTTTTGTTTTTTTCTGATAACTTTCATATTTGGGAGAATAGTGAAAAATACAATATTTTAATTGAAAACAACTTTTTTAATGAAAATAATTTATAGTGTTAAATTTTAAATTTTAATGGTTTGGAAGTATAAATATATTATCTTTTTACCATTTAATTCAATTCTGGTCATTTTAAGAAATTTTACTTTGAAATTGGTCATAAACAAGTGTCAATCTTTTGATATTAATTATTTCTTAAAAACACGCTTTTTGTTTTGACATGGGGAATTGATTTTAAATTAATTTCTTCCACTTCTGTGTTTTGAATTTGGAAAAATGGATTCCATATTTTTAATCTGTAGGTCCAAATTTTGTAAATATAAAACTTTTATTATTATACACTATGAATAATTACTTCGGTAAAAATTTTATTTACCATGGTTAAAGGGTAAATCCAGTAAATAAGGTTAAAAAAATAACACTATAATAATATTACATTAGCCTAAAAGGTGTTCTAACCCTATTTTATATTACATTAACATCCATGGTCATCCTTGGGTCTATTTTGGGACCACATGGAGCCGGTTGGGAGTTATAATGACATTTTATATCAAATAATCCAAAGTAAAGGCAAAAATAACAAAAGAAAATATCTTTGAGTAAAAAAATTTATATGAGGATATATAATTGATCTATTCCAATATAAATATTCATTTGAAATATAAAAATATTTAATACCTCAAGATATTTTATTTATAATTTTTAGACATAAAATAAATATATTAATATATGATACAATAATGATATAGTATTTTCCTTATTAATGAAACAGTCAAATAAATGATATTATAAATACTAAAATAAATATAATTTTACTGTTTTTATGCCATAAAAAAATTTAAATGTGTTTGTGACATGTTATTGTTTATTAAATGAATTTATTTGGAAGTAATAAAGTTTTTAGAACTTTAAAAAAAATCAATTATTAAATAATGTCAAATGGACATAAATGAGTTTTTAAAACAAATACAATATTATTGGTTGATATAATAATCCTAAAAATATAAGATTATGAAAAAAAATCATATAATGATTTGTTTATCATTAATTAACCCCTTTTGTTTCTCTTGGAATTTTATATTATGTTTATTAACCATATAATATAAAAATACAAAGAGACTTGGTAAATACCAAACTATTTAACTAAGAGTTAAATCTAAAAGATAAGGTCAATATAGTGACCCAAAACTGTCTAAAACCTATTGGTTGAGTGGTTTCTAACCCATACCCACCTTATCCTTTAAATAATTCATTTTTGAGTCATTATTAACCGAAAATTAGTCTATTATAAAATAATATTTCAATCATTTCCTAAGGTGCATGCACCCCTCTTATAAAAGGGTACTTCCACTTATCTCAAATTCACACCTTAAAATCCATTTTCCTCGAAAAAACCCTGGACACATATCCTCCAAAATATCCTACCTTCATCCTAGAGTCCATCTTTTAGTCATAAATACAACCTACAGATCCCTTTTGATAAAATCAAAAGGAAGAACCCAAAAAATAGATAAATATTTCATCACCTCTTTCAAGTTATTTTCTTCTTCCACTTCCTCTTTATTTATTATTTCAATTATAAAATGATAAATCCATTATCCTATATACACTTTTATGTTATTATAAAAATTTTACAACCATATTAATTATTCTATTCATCCTATAAATGATAAAGTCACAGTACGTGCGTACGTACGGATTACCGTCTCCACGTCATGGTGTAGTTTGTTATTCAAATACTTAATCATTTGGATGGGTATAATAATAAGTATAAATGAAGTAAATAATAAATATAACATGATAATAATTCTGTTTATATGATATACCATCCAATTATATATTATTTTAATATCAAAATAATTATATTGTCGCTTGTGCGTACGTACGGATTACCGTCTCCACGAACGCGATGAGATGCATTCCCCGTTGTATCCATTCAAGACTAATTTTCATTTAACGATTAAAAATAATTTTTAAAACTTAATATCATTATTAATATGAATAATATACATTCTATCCCTAACAAAAAATACTTATGTAACAAATAATAAAAATGAAAACGAATTTGTTAACACCCGAAACGACGATAATACTAAAATATTATTAATAAAGCAATATTTAAATATCATATATGATATCATATTAATTTATATGGTTCTTTTATAATTTAATAACAATTATTTCATGATTATACAGGAGGTTAACTTACCCTATACCCAGGAAAAGTAAAATTTAAGGGTTAATTTCACAATCTCTTTTTTATACGTGGTTGTTTTTACGTAATTATCTACTGGGACCTAATTATCATCCACATCCATGTTTCTTAAAAATGTATTTTAAAACATTTTTACTATTTACTATACAATGGTTTATTTCCATTTATAACCTTATTTGAACTTATATTTTTTTAAATAAATCTTTCACTTGTTTTCCAAACAAGGTACTTTATGACCTTTTCGATAAAATTAAGGTTAGAATGTTTTTTTTACATATACAGTGGGTCTAGTTATTCTCCTCCTTTATAACATCATTGAGTCTTACATTACACGCTTATAAGAATATTTTCAAAATAAATGTTTTCTTTTATAATTATGTAACTTTAAATGATTTCAAAAAAATAAAGAGATATTTATCTCAAATAGTTTTGATTTCATCAATGTCAACATCCTTTGATGGATATTATACTTGTTTTAAGTCTATTAATTATGATACAAATATTTCATATTTTATTAAAGGTTTTTTGATATGTTTGACTATGGATATGTTATTTTTATACCATTCATGGTTTACGGTTAAAGTATCAACATTTTATACGCTAGTTTTAATACGAATGTTTATGTTATATTTCAACCTTTTCAAATGAGAAATGTATTGGACTTAGTAAGTGAAGGGTGGAGCCCGCTATAGCTCCTCTATGCATCGGTGGGTCTCATGAGACAACAGGATGTGGAATTGGCCGAGGAATTTCCCAATTTGATATATGGTTTTGCTCGAGGCCTTAATCATTTTTAGACGTCTTGGCCAACACCTTGAAAAAATGTTTCAGAATGTCTCGCATTATAAATTCCCTCATTATGAAAATAATATTGATGGTTTATATGGTCATTCAACTAGTAGAATACCCATGATTAGGTTTTATTATGGCATTATTTACACAGATCATATTATTTCCATAAAAGTGTTCGTATTTATTATCGGTAAAGGCATGTGTTTTAAATTATTCACCATGGTTAATTTTTATGTTATCTTTTGTTTTATTTCTTACCCTTACTGAGCGTCTAAGCTCATCCCTTTCTTTGTTTCATTTTTTCCAGGATTCCAAGAAGTGTATTTTGATTGATATGCAGGGTTAAGATAAGGGAATAATGGCATTCATAAAGGATTATTTATGTTGTGTTGTATGTTATAAAGTGTAATGTAACATTTAGGTATGTAATCTATTTTCCAAGACTGCTAAACTGATAGGTCCTTCGGGGTTTGATTCCTTGTAATCATTCCAATGTATTAAAATAATGCTATGAATTTGGGTAACTGGGTTCGGGGTGTTACAATTGGTATCAGTGGAAGTTTAGAAATAACCTTGGAAACTAGATTTAGAAAAACTCTGATTAGAGAACATTACCCAAAGATAGACTTTGAGGATTAGTATAGAATAACATCCTATAATTTTGGTACTATAGAGATTTTGTGAGTTATCCAAGTAGTACATCCCTTTCTGGATACGAGCAGGTAGAGGCGGCTCTGACCCAAATGTACCTAGGGGTAAAACCCGAAAATACCGCTTTGAGCTAGACTCGAATGGGAACTAGTGCACCACAATGGGTCTTGCTGCACTCTTGGTTATGACACTCCTAGGTGATATGCTTAGGATAATTCTCATTTTTTTACAAAAAATTATGAATGATTTATGAGTATGTACTTCCTCAAAGAAAATATTTTTATGATTATGGATTATATAAATAAATTGTTCAATTTACGTTAGGTATTTTACATGTTTGGAATTATTCATTGTGATTCATAAACTGATCTAGTGTATGACATTGTATAGAAATGGCCCCTAGTATAAGGAATAAGAGTTCTAGAAATACGAATGATCGAAAGATTAAGAAGGATCATATCATTCATGGTATTAAGAAAAAATTCAAAAGTGAAATAGTCTCCCACGTATTCTCATCTTATGAAGAAATAGTATCACGTGTTAATAAGATAAGTAATTAATTTTCTAAGTCCTATGGCTTTCAAGGGAAGCTAGAGAAGAAAAAGATGGCTGAGAGAAAGATGGATAAATGGAATAAGGTAATGAAGGATTTTCTCATATGTGATAATTGTGGAAAGAATCACCTTGGTAAATTATTAAAGGGAATGGGAGTTTGTTATAATTTTGGAGAAAAAGGACACCAAGTACGTGATTTCAAGGGTGAGAAAAACGTTTTAAATTTACAATGCTTCATCTTCAAGGAGTTGAGACACTACGTGAATCAATTTCTGCATCATCATAGTATACCCAAAATGTTGCTATTGGATAATAATCAAGTTATGATACTACCAAAGATGAAGAGAAATGATTAAGAGTACTTATGTTCCTATTAAAGTATTGTGTCATTTGAGTGTTGTATCAACGATGTACTAGTTATATGAATTATGGAAATAAATAAGGATTGTACTACAGTACTATTTCATTAAGAATTTGAGATTATATGGTTCTATGAAAAGTGACTCAACAACCAGTTAAAAGTTTTGAAAAATACATGGTTGGATGAAAGATAAACCTTAATATGGTCCTGATACTATGGTAGTAATTTTGTAATAAGAAATGGTTGATTTGGATAAATTATATTGGATATTCTTGACTACATTGGAACTAATTAAAGGTTTGTATATTTCATCATTGTTGGAGTTTACAACATTTTTGGATATAATAAGTATATTAAATATTCTATAAAGAATAAGGGAGCATGAAAGTAATAAATATGGTTATATGGTAATTCAGGGTATTACCATGTTTTAAAATAATACATAATGAAGGTATTCACGTGTTTTTACGTGGAAATAAGTATCTTCATTATGTTTAACTTCCATATAAATTTTGGTCTGTGAGTTTGGATAAAGTATTTTGGATAAGTCTAAAGGTTGGAATGGATTAATTTTGAAATTGGATACTATTGTTAAGGTTATTTTTGGATTGTTATAAAAAGGACAACACTAAAACCGTGTGACAATATGTCGTGTCAGACAAAGCTCCAGGATTCGAACCCACAACCATAGTGCGATTGTGATTTATCGTCAACCACTAGACTACATGAAGTCCCTGGATTGTATAATATATTTTTTTTAAAGTATCTGGATAGGTGAATTATAAATTCATTATTTTTTGAACCCTATACGATTAGGATAAATATAATATTTTTTTGAAATATTTTGGAGTGAAAGATGAGTTTGTGGTGGTAATTTGCAGAAGGATGAAACTCTAATAGTAAAGTATATATATATATATATATATTCCTATTATTCTATGGGTAAATTAATTCTTAATCTTTAGGGAATGGATCTTAAAACCAAAAATGTGTTATCCTAACACCTTATGTTTTGTTGGACTGATGATATTTTAAATCATCATAGATTGATGGATTTGAAGCCCTCAATTTTACACTTGTTTGTGATTGATTACCTCAATAACTCCCTATAAATATTTATGTTTTTCCTCCAATTAGGTGTCTATAATTTCGACCAATTTTCTTCAAATCGAGATCATAATTTGGTGTTGTCCCTTTCATTTCCATTTTCCTCCTATTAAGACTAAATTTTATTAACCCAATTTCTGATGTGGGTTTTCCCACAAAGGTATTTTTCAATTTTTAACCTTTTATTTTCAAAGAACAATTTCAAACTGCAAGGATGAAATTTATTTAAGGAGGGAAGAATTTAACACCCCAAATATTTCATAGTACGTTATTTCTTCAAAGTAATTCAATAACATGCACTACATACAACA
The DNA here is from genome assembly GCA_963277665.1 of Viscum album. Taxonomy (NCBI): domain Eukaryota; kingdom Viridiplantae; phylum Streptophyta; class Magnoliopsida; order Santalales; family Viscaceae; genus Viscum; species Viscum album. Next base: position 1,016,235,532 of record OY728138.1, on the reverse strand, counting down.
CCGAGTTCAAGCGCACCACGAATTACCAAACTAGCCGTTCAAAAGCAGTTATGAATAGTATTTACTGATTTTTGAACTTTATATAATCCTTATAATTTTAGAATCCATATTATGAGTTTATTAGACAAAATGTAAGAACAAATTCATTTTTTCAGATAAAAGAAGTATTTTTCAAAAAAATGCAATTTTACCATATTTTAATGGAGAACCCTTTTTAAATCCAATATTTGAAACTTTTATATATTAAATTTGACAAAATAAATGTTTTATTTAGAATCAGTAAAAAATTTAGTTTCAATAATTTTTTGGTGTTTTTCTAAAAACTTTCATATTTTGGTGAATAGTGTAAAATACTATATTTTAAATGAAAACAACTTTTTAAATCCAAATAATTTATAGAGTTAAATTATAAATTTTAATGGTTTGGAAGTATAAATAGATTATATTTTTACCATTTAATCCAATTCTGGTCATTTTACGTAATTTCACTTTGAGATTGGACATAAATAAGTGTTAATCTTTTGATAGTTATTATTTCATAAAAACACACTTTTTGTTTTGACAACAGGAATTAATTTTAAATTAATTTCTTCCACTTCGGTGTTTTGAATTTGGAAAAATGGATTCCATATTTGGAATCGGGAGGTACAAATTTTGTAAATAAGTATCTTTTATTTTTAGACATTATGAATAATTATTTTGTTAAATATTTTACATACCATCGTTAAATGGTAAATCCAGTAAATATGGTTAAACAAAAATATTATAATAATATTAAATTAATCTAACACGTGTCCTAACCCTATTAGCTAATACATGTCCGACCATGGGCATCCTTGGGTCGATTTTGGGACCCCATGGAAGCACTTGGGAGTGATAATGACATTTTATATTAAATAAGACATAAATAACAAAAGAAAATATCTTTTTGTAAAATAATTTTATATGAAGTTATATAATGGATCTATTAGACTATATATAATAATTATAAATATAAAGATATTTTTTACCTCTGGATATTTTATTTATAATTTTATACAAAAAATAAATATATTTATATATGACAGAATAATGATGCAGTATTTTCATTATTAATGAAACAATCAAATAAATGATATTATAAATACTAAAAAATATAATTTGAAAGTTTTTATGCCATATGAAAATTTTATAGGTGAATATGACATCTTAGGTTTTATTAAATGTATTTATTTCAAAGTAATAAAGTTGGTAGGACATTAACAAAAATCAATTATTAAATAATATCAAAATTGACATAAATGAGTTTTTAACACAAATACAATATTATTAGATGATATAATAATCCTAAAAATATATGTTTCAGACAAAAGACTTATATAATGATATTTTTATCATTAATGAACCACTTGGGGTTCACTTGGAAGTTTATAGTAAGATTATTAACCATATAATATAAAAATACAAAGAGACATGGTAAATGCCAAACTATTTAACTAAGAGTAAAATCTAAATGATAATGTCAATATAGTAACTCAAACCCATCTAAAACCTTTTCGTTGAGTTTTTTCCAACCCATCCCCACCTTATCCTTTAAATAATTCATTTTTTATCCATTATAAACCGAAAATGATTTTATTATAAAATAATATTTCAATCTTTTCTTATGGTGCCCCTCACCCCTCTTATAAAAGGTCACTTCTCATTCTCTCAAATTCACACCATCAAATCCATTTTTATCATCCATACCCTGCCCAAATATCCTCCCAACTATTCTCCCTTCATCCTATATTCCTTCCTTTAGTCATAAATCTAACCTAAAGAGACCTTTAAATCAAATCAAATGGAATAACCCGAAGAAGAGGTAAATATTTCATCACCTCTTTCAAGTTCTTTTCTTCTTCCACTTCATATTTATTTATTTTTTCCATTATAAAATAATAAATCTATTATATTATATATATTGTGATGTTATTATAAAAATTTTACAACCATATTCATTATTCTATCCATCCTATAAATGAAAAAGTCGTCATACGTGCGTACGTACGGATTACCATCTCCACGTTGTGGTGTAGTTTGTTATTCAAATACTTCATCATTTGGATGGTTATAATAATGAGTATAAATGATGTAAATAACTAATATAACATGATAATGATTCTATTTATATGATATACCAACCAATTATATATGATTTTAATATCAAAATAATGATATTGTCGCTCGTGCGTACGTACGGATTACCGTCTCCACGAACTCGATGAGATTAATTCCCCATCATATCCATCCAAGAATAATTTTCATTTTATGACTAAAAATAATGTTTAAAGACTTAATATCAATATGAATATGAATAAGACACATCCTATCCATAAAAAAATTACTTATGAATCAGTTAACACCCGAAACGATGATAATACTAAAATATTATTAACAAAGCAATATTAAAATATCATATATGATATCATATTAATGAATACAGTTCATGTATAATTTAATAACAATTATTTCACCATTATACATAATGTTAACTTACCCTCGACCCAGTAAAAGTAATAGTTAAGTGTTAATTTCACAATCTCTTTATTATCTGATGTTTTTTTAGGTAAGTATCTTCTGGGACCTCTTTATCATCCACATCAATGTTTCTTAAAAATGTATTTCAAAACATTTTTAATATTTAATAGACAATAGGATAAATTAATTTATACCCTTATTTGAAATTACATGTTTTTAAATGAATCTTTTAGTCATTTTTCAAATGAGGCACTTTACGGCATTTTCGACAAAATTAAGGTAAGAATTTTTTTTAACTTATACGGTGAGTGGGGTTATTCTCCTCCATTATAACATCATTCAATATTCCCTTAAAATATTATAAAAAAATTAAAAATGAATCATTTATTTTATAATAATTAACTTTAAATTATTTTAAAAAAATAAAGATATTTTTCTCTCAAATCTTTTTGATTTAATCTAGGTCAACATCCTTTGATGGATTTTATACTTGTTTGAAGTCGATTCATTATGATAAAAATCTTCCATATTGTATTGAAGGTTTTGTGATATGTTTGACTGTGGATGTGTTATTTTTATACCATTTATGGTTTATGGTTAAAGTATTGAAATGTTTTATGCTAGTTTTAATATGAATGTTTATGTTATATTTCAACTTTTTCATATGAGGAATTTATTGGACTTAGTATGTGGTGGGTGGAGCCCACTATAGCTCATCGATGAATCGGTAGGTCTCAAGAGAAAACTAGATGTGGAATTGGCCTATGCCTTTCCCAATTTGATATATGGTTTTGGCTGAGGCCTTAATCATTTTTAGACGTCTTGGTCGAGGCCTTGACAAAATGTTTCAGAATGTCCAACATTATACATTCCATCATTATGAAAATAATATTGATGGTTCATGTAGTCATTCGACTTGTATAATACCCATGATTATGTTTTATTATCGCATTATTTACTCAGCACATATTCCTACCATAAAAGTGTTCATGTTTGTTATTGGTAAATGCATGTGTTTTCAATTATTCACTATGCTTAATTTTTATGTTATCTTATCTTGTATTGCTTACCCTTACTGAGCGTATGAGATCATCCCTTTCTATGTTTTATTTTTCCCAGGATTCTAAGAAGTGTATTGTGATTTATATGTAGGGTTAAGCTAAGGGAATAATGGCATTCATAAAGGATTATTTTTTTTGTGTTGTATGTCATAAAGTGTAATGTAACATTCATGTATGTAATCTATTTTCCAAGACTGCTAAACTGATCGGTCCTTCGGGATATTGTTCCTTGTAATCATGCTAATTCATTAAAATAATGCACCAACTCTGGGTAACTGGGGTCAGTGAATTATAGTTAAATCCCAAAAAAATCATTAAATATGAATTTCTCAAACATGGAAGGTTGTAACACCCAAGTGTAATCATGTTCCCTATAGTGGAAGAATGATACCCAACCAACCTCTCCCCAGAATACATTAAATCTATTACTAACCTATCTAAAAAATATGTTAAATCTATGACTAACCTATCACCATAAGAAATTATATCTTTGACTGAGTAGTCCATATTAGAAATTAAATCAATGATCATGTATCCAAAAGAACCTAAATATGTTCAACCACCAAACGATTCATAATATCTACCTTATGGAATGTATATGGGATGCATGGGGCCATGATCCTTAGATGTCTTATGCCCCTAGTGGAAAATATCCCCTGTATGATAAGGGATGACTTCGAATATATACACAGGATTCCACATATATGGGATTCCATTGACATTAAACTAGGAAACCATTACAGGTTCCCAGCACACAAAATTTCCATAGATTTTAAGATGTATCTGTTTTCACCATCGAATTCGACCATAGGAAGCTTCCCTATTACAACAAAACAAGTTTAATTACCTAATTTCCACACTGATATAGAACCAGGAATGATCTTCATGAACATGAATTAATTATATGAGGGATATTTGGACTGTGAATAATTTTCCGAGTAGGAATAAATGGAAGGACTAATTGACATCCCATCATCCTATTTTGATTAGGGATTCTACATCACTGATGCTAATGGAAGAGTCTGTCCACTTATGGAAAGGTTGAATGTGGGGAAATGAACCAACCACCCTAGAAAACAAAAAACATATCCATGTAAGTGAATCACATTAAGATAACAAAGGTAATGAAAAACACATCATCATCTAAATGCATTCTCCATTATAAGTTATTGTAAAGAAAAATGGTAAACTCGAAAAGAAACTATTCTCCTTTATCCTTGATTAGATGATTAATTATGAATTGTATAAGATTTGGATGTCATTGGATCCTGACCTTTAGCGTTATGCCTCACAAATAGTGACATGAAATGAAATATTCTCTTATAACTGGGGGATGATTAATGGAATGTATAATGTATGGTATGAGACATCATCAACATGGATCAATCCTTCATTTTGGAACCATATTTGACATAATGGATAATGCTATTAATTTTGGGACTCAAATTAATTAGACCAATACTAATGAAAAACTTTTTGTACGATAAATCACACAATCTACTGAAATGTTTTGACAACCCCCCCCCCAATAACAAGAATGCTGGTAGGAGAATCAGTGGTGTTTCAATACCACAAATATAAGCTCTGTATACCGTGACCACCAAATACATGGATACTAGGTAGCCTCACCCAGTGTCGACCTCTTAATCCATCTAACATAGGGTCATCAACCCCATATTTTGTTAGTATGACCAGAAAGTGGTTATCCCAACTATGGGCTTGTCTCATTAGTACCCTAAAGCCTCAAAACCTCCCCAACATTACTACCTCCAAAAGCTGTATAAGTGGTTAAATAATAATCCAAATTTATATATACATTTTTTGTTGTTTAATTAAGAAATTTTTAGTATTTTTTTGATAATGGGATCAGTATGTTCTTACTTTTACCAGAATAAGGATTCATGGGATTAAAAGTAAGAAATGAGGAAAAAGTGCAGAATTTACCTATTACACATCATGAATCAGCAATACACATCATATAATAAGATTTCACGTCATGTGATAATTTTTTATCCATTATGTGAACCAAGAAATAAAGTCTACAGAGAAAGAATCCATTACACGTTGTGAGTGGGTCATACACGACGTGATCCTAGTCAATGAAGTTAACAATAAATCCACTTTGGAGGAACAATTAGAAGGCCAGAACATGTTGTGAGTCATCAGTACATTACATGTAAGTAGTCAAACCTTGGATTTCGGGTGAGATATGTGCAAAATTTAAAATCCATGAATAATTATGTGGATCGGTGTTACATGATATGTAATATATTACCCATAGTGGATTATTCTGGCTATATATATAACACCTTGGAAGCACATTTCATAGGATCCTAGAGTAGATACTTCTCTTTATTTTTTCCCTCTTCTAGTTTCCTTCGTCCTTTCCCCTCTCAAACTCAAAATTTATTCATTGTTTTATATTTTATTTTATTCAAGAGTCGTCGATTGTGTTTTCTTCCTCAACTTCAATTATTCTTTCATCGATTACCATCATTCATCTTCGATTACCAACAAAAAAAATTTAAAACCATTTCTACTTTCAAGTAATAATTTTATTAGAATTTTTATCTACCTTTTATACACATGGATTGTATGATTATTTCACTTCATACAAAATCCAAATCATTGCATGATTAGAAACATTTTAATTGAAAATAATCTTTTTAAGCATGGTTTTTAGTTAGTTAGTCTTTTCTCCCCTACCATGAGTGGTTAAACCACTCAGGGGTAGGGATTAAGAGTATATGTATTTGATTTCATAATTAATCTTTAATTATAATTTTGGAAACCCTAATGGATTAGTAGTCAGGATAAATATTAAAATTCTATCTAATTCATTTGAATTCCCCTGACCATGGGATATCCAAGTGTAAGACCCCATCCTCATTGGAGTAGATTAGGATACAACCAATAAACTATGATACTTTCTTCCATATATTCCATTCATAATGCAACTATATTTTTTCTATCTCCTGATCAAGGAATAGTTACCTATTGGGTAAAGCTAGTTGACTTGACCATATTCAACTAGAAACTTCTACTTTCTTCAAAGTATAATCTCTATGACCCTACCAAGATCATAATTAAGATTATCCTTATCATAGATACTCAAAATTAATTCCAACCCCTTATTATTCATTTGAATAAACCATCAACCAACTATTTAATAAACTCCCAAACCAAAATAACTCAAAAAGAATCATATGGTTCGAAATCTAGAAGCCTATAAGATCCATATGATTCCTTATGAGATCGACCCCTGACTATCGCTATAATATGAAATAGTAGAAAGTGATGTTTGGGAAAAAAATAAATCTAATCTGACTACATCCCATATGAATTCAAATACGCATGAGGGCATGTCAAATTTTGGTGTCATTTCCAGGGATGAAATGTTGTTCTTTTCCAGACCTCTAGTAAGAAACCTAGGATTACCTTTACTTAACCTTATTTCCCTTCTTTTCCTTCAATACTCCCTTTTGTTTCATTTATTATATTATAGTGTGTGTACCAAGGTCCTTTGACTCATTCAAGGAACCCTAATTCAGAAGAACCACTGGCCTTCAATCCCGATATTGAAAGGTACCTTATTGAACATTGATGGTCCGTAATGTTCGATCAAAACCACCAAGTGGGATACGACCCACCAAACCCTCATAAAGTAATTCTAGGGTAATTCCCAATGCATAAAGAGAAAACTGTCAGGGATTATGGATTTCCATCAATCCATAGTGAAACCACAAGCATCGGGCATCCCCCCATCCAAGCTCTTACCTTCAAAATTAAACCTAGACTCATTCATATGATCCAGAACAAGGGAAAATTCATTGGAATTTAAATTGAAGACCCATATGAGAACATTTCTAACTTCTTGAAAGTTTTTGATGCATATTACAATTCTAGAGTCTCTTCAGACACAACCAGGTTGCACATATTCTGATTTTCCATAAGTGAAAGAGCTGAGGACTGGCTAAAAAGTCAATCTCCTGATTCAATCACGTCATGGGAAGATCTATCCAAGAATATTTTCTCCAGAAAATTTCCACCGATCCAAACCTAAAATCTCTATAAAGATATTCAAAAAAATTCTAAGGCTGATGGAGAATTAACATGAGAAGAATGGGAAAAATTCAAAGAGTTTATGAGGAAGTGTCCACACCATGGGTTGGAAACATGGATTTTATTACAGACATTCTACCAATGACTCCAGACAGTTGTACGAACTATTTTCAATTCTTCAATTGATAGAGGATTTATGTTTAAGACCCTAAAATCTAGAAGGGTAATTCTTGACGAAGTTTTTCACATTGTGAGTATGTTGAAAAGTGATCGTGGAACACCAAATGTGGTATCCACCAGGTAGAATAGAAAACATATTAGAAGCGCAAGTTGAATCACTCACAAAGAATATTGATCCATTTAAAATTAAATAAGATCAACCCCCTCCTTCTCCCATAATGGAGATTCAATCATGTGATATTTGAGGTGTCCATTATCTTTACCATGATTGAAAGGCGGGATTTGAAAATCAAAAGGATTTTAATTATGTCAATTACAATCAACAGAAACGTCCATTTCAACCGCAACAACAATATTACAAGTAGTGGTATTCTTAAAAGTATCCTCAAAACAACCAATGATATTTTAAATATAGGAGTGTACAAGCACATTTATGAAATCAAGGACCACCAATGTATCCACCGATGAAACCAATTCCAAGACCTCAACAACATAAGAAACAAAAAAACCTTCCAACAAAGACCTTAAGAAACAATTCTAACCTTCCCAACTAAGACCTCAGAAACCAACTCCTCCCCCTAAAAGTAAATTAAAAAATATCCTAGCTAATTTTGTCCAAAAATAAAATCAGAGAAAGAAAACTCTGGAGATAAAAATGAAAAACCAAAGAGATAATTTAAGGAATAATCAAATTGGAAAGAGTCAAATCCCAAAGACCTTATCAGATATATTACCAAGTACCCTACCTGGTAATACTGAGATATACAAGAGGAAGTAAGACAAGGTAGTAGTGCTGAGAATTGAGAAAAGTTTGGATTTTAAACAATATAATGGATGAGATGAAAGGAAACAAGATCCTATAATGTAACTAGTAGAAGAAGAATAAGTTGAGAATATGACATCAGTCACACCTCAAGAAGAAGTAATGGTTGAGAATTATAAAACTCATGAGTATCCAAAGGAACCAGTTTATATTTCCCCACCCTCATACAAGACACATCTTCTTTTCTTGTAAAGAGAAAGACAAGGTAGATAAGAGGAATAATACCTGAATTTTCTGCAGATGTTCAATAAACTACACATCAACAAACCATTTGTAGATTCTATTTCTCTAATGATATTATAATAAAAATTTCTCAAGGATCTGTTTTCAAAAAAAAAATAAGATAGAAGATGTTGGTGTCATCTCATTAAATGAAGAATATTCTAATGTATTAAAGTATAAAATCCCTCCAAAAATAAGAGATCCTAGAAGATTTTCAATTCCCTGAGTTATAGGAGAATGCATGTTTGGAAGAGACTTGTGTGATCTTGGATCAAGAATTAACTTAATTCCAATGATTTTTTTCCATAATATAAGACTCCAAGAACTGAAAACAACAAGAGTAGAACTGCACCTCACCGACCGATCAGTAATGTACCCCAAGGGTATTCTCGAATATGTTTTGGTTAAATTCAAGAAATTCAAATTTCCATTATAATTTCTAATTATAGACATGGAAGAAGAAGACGACATCCCCATCAAACTTGGAAGTCCATTCCTAGCCAGACAAAAGGCTTTGATATATGAGAATCAATGATTTCTAATCATCCGAGTTGGATAAGAAAAAGTAGTGTTAAACTTGGTAAAATTTTCTTAAAAATTAAATGATTTTTGGATGGAAAGGTCATCTCTCTCACCCAAAAATTAGATGAGTACATGGCCATTGAAGAATAATGTAAAGAGTCTCTCTTAGATAAGGAAGAAGAGTATGATTTTGAGGAAGTAAGCTTCATTGAACCTCTCAAGAGGGATACCTTGCCACCTTTCATCCCCTCCATTATTCTACCACCCCATATGGAACTCAAACCTCTAACTAATACTCTTATGTACTCATAAATAGGAGTTTCATTCTCTCTTCCAATTATTATCAACTCTGAACTATCTCAGGCAAAAGAATAGAAAATAGTTGAAGTTTTGAAGAGACATAAGCAATCAATTGCTTTGGGAGTGGCGGAAATAAAAGGGATCAATCCTACTAAATTCACTCATGAGATCATACCAGAAGAAAATGGAAAAATGAAACAATAACCCCAAAGGCGTCTCACACCACCGATAAAGGTAGTGGTCAAAAAGGAAGTGGTAAAACTCTTGGATGATGGAATAATCATTCCCATATCTCATAAAAAAGGGTAATCCCCCAACAAGTTATACCTAACAGAGGAGGAATCAAATTATATAGAACTGATGAAAAATAATTGATTCTAAAATTCACCATTACTAGATAATGATTCTACGTAGATTATAGTTTCCTGAATAAAACCACCAGAAAGTAATGTTTTCCATTACCATTCATGGATCAGATGATGGAACGAATTGTGGGGTATGAATTATACTATTTTCAGAATGGTTATTCAAGATAAAATCAAATTATAGTTGTTCCCACTAATTACCCAAACACCACATTCACATTCCCATTTGGTACTTTAGATTACAGGATAATTTATTCGGAATGTGAAATGCAGCAACATTTCAAAGATTCATGAAGCATATTTTCCATGACATGGTTGAATAGTTCCTAGAGATCTTCATGGATGACTTCACTATTTATGGAATATCATTTGAAGTTTGTTTAAGCAATATGGAATTATAATTGAAATACTATGAAGATAAATTCCTAGTCCTTAATTGGGAGAAATTCCATTTCATGTAAGAAGAAGGAATAGAACTTGCTCATAAAATCTCCAAGGAAGGAATTCAATTTGATTAATCCAAAATCAACATTGTCAAGGATATTTCCAGAACCCTCAACAGTAAAGGGTATCAGAAGTATTCAAGGCCATGACATATTTTACAAATGATTGGTGAAGGATTTTTCAAAATTTTCCCATCCTTTAACATATATACTTTCAAAATATATTAATTTCAAATTCACTAAGGATTCTAGAAATATTTACATTCATTAAAGAAATTTATAATAGTAGCACCAGTAATCATTTCACCCAACTCATATAAGGAGTTTGAGTTAATGTGTGATACCAACAACATTACCTTTGGTTCTGTGTTAGGATAGTGCCTTAGCCACATCTTTTATCCCATCTATTAAGAAAGTCACATACTAAGTGAAGCTCAAGTAAACTACAAAACTACATAAAAATAAATCTTAGCCATTGTATATGCCTTTGAGAAATTTCATTCTTATCTTGTTTTGTACAAAGTGATTGTACATACTAATCACGCTACCATTAGATACTTTATAAAAAAGAAATATGTCAAACCTAGTCTAATACGTTAGATCCTCCTACTATAGAAATTCAATATCATGATCAATGATACAATAGTCATAGAGAATGTGATTGCAGATCATTTATCCAAACTTCTTCTACCTATCATTAAAAAAATGAGGAGACTGACATTGAAGTAGATTTTCCAGATGAAACATTTTTCAGTATCAAGGATCAATCGTGCTTCTCAGATATTTTCCAAAGTTTGGCCTTAGGATTATTACATCAAGACCTCTCAAAACAGTAGATAAAAAGATTTTTGTTAGATTCTAAGAATTATTATAGGGATGAGACACTATTTTTCAAGCATTGTGCTGATTGATTATTATGATTCTACATCCCCCAAGAAGAAACCCAAAATGAGATTGAGATGTGTCACATGAAACCAACAAGAGGACATCATGGACCCAACTGTACAGTATCCAAAATTCTAAAAAGAGGATTTTTTATGTCCCACGCTACACTAAGATGCTAGGGAATTTTTCCAAAAATGTGATAGATTCCAACGAACTGGAAACATTGGAAAAGAATACTGAGATGCCAAAAAATCCCATTATGGATGTTTAAATCTTCAAAGCTTGGGAGATGGACTTCATGGGACCATTTCCAATATCTTATGGTAAATCCTATATTTTGGTTGGCATTGAAAACATCTTGGAATTGATTGAAGCTGAAGGTATTGCACATCACACAGTGAAAGTTGTCATGAACATTTTGAAAAAGAATGTGTTTGCAAGATTTGGATTCCCAAGATTACCCATAAGTGGTCGAGGAATAAAATTCACAAAACAAGTTATGGGAGGATTTCTAGAGAGGTATGGAATAAAATACAATACAATAACTCCCTACCAACCACAAACAACTGGGAAAGTATAACTGTCAAACATGGAGGTAAATAAAATTTTGGAAAAGACTGTAAATACCAATTAAAGTGACTAGAGAATCAAACTAGAAAACGTGTTATGGGAATACTGAACTACCTATAAGACACCCATAGGCACCACACCATTCAAACTGGATTCGGGGAAACCATTCCATCTCCCAGTGGAGCTAGATCATCATTCATTTTGGGTAATCAAAAACTAAATCTTGATTCGGAGAAGGATAGAGAATCCAAGATTCTGTAATTAACCACATTTGAAGAGATCAAGTAGGAAACATATGATAATGCAAGGATCTACTAGGAAAAGACCAAGAAATGGCATGATCGGGTCATTTTTAAGCGTATCATTGTATAAGGGGATAAGTTCATGTTGTTCAACACATGATTGAAACTATTACTTAGTCAGATAAATTCTCTAGGTTTAGGCCCATTCAAAGTCGTTCAGTATTTTTCTTATGGGACCACTGAGATTCAAATAGAGGTGGAATACAATTTAAAGTGAATGGTAAAAGACTGAAAATTTTCTGTGAACCTTTCCATGAAGTCTATCTTATCAGCAAAAAATTAAATTGAATCTAATGTGAGCCAATATTCTAACATAAAAGGAAACATTCACTAAGAGGCAACACAAGTTAGGATATCTTAGCCTAAATTATATTAGGGTAGCCTTAGGAATGTTTCAAGTATGTTTGAAGCTGAATATAAGGAAGGAATGCATTTTGAGAAAAAATATTTCATTACACGCCATGTAACAATGGTTCACGATGTGTACCATTCTCCCTTGAATATTCATTTTATTGCATCATTTAATAATATGAAACATTGTTACACATCATGTATTATTGCAGGTCTATTTTAAAAATTATGTTGTGAACCTTTCTTCACGACCAAAAACCCCCAACCCCTTGCCTTAAACCCACTCTCCCTTCCTCTCCTAAAACCTTATTACCACCCTTCTTTATCTCTCCCTCCATTCTCCCTTCTCCAACCTCGTACCCCATTTTCCCCACTTTACCCTCGCAACCTCCTCTTTTAAAACCACATTCACCCTCCTCATCTCCCAAAATTGCACCCCCTCATTATCCTCACCCCTCCCCACCTTCTTCCATGGAAAAAACTATGTAACCCCAACCCTTATACTCCTCCTCCTGTTCAGCCATCAAAGAGAAACCAACGGTCAATAATCACCATGGAGAAACATCTGCATCAACTATTTTACTCTTTTCACCACCTATAGAAACCCATGCCATACCTACTACTCAAGAAGACTCTATCTCAGCCTAAAGTGATGAAAAATTGTACTTTAATCCCATACTTTTTTTAAACCTACAGCATCAGGTAAATATCCAATGGTGGTAGGCTAAGACAATGTGTAAAAACAAGACTCTCGACATGCACATCCTTTCTAGGCTGCATATCAAAAATATTGTCATTGGCCTCGTGGAGACCCTCCATATATATAGCATTCTTGAGGTATGTGAGGATGCATATAAGGAATTGTTCCTCAAGTTCCAATATAATTTCGAGATGGCCATCAACTGCCTTAGAATCCACTTGGATGGAAGACCCCATGAGTTATTATTCATAGTGCTCAACATCGTACTTTTCATTTACACTAATGAGTTTGTCACTTCTTATATTTATCTGACTCTTAAACTAGAGACACCTCTAGAAGACTCACAGTGTCTTTGAGAGATGATTATTTGAGATCCTCATTTTCACCATGACCCACGCATCATGAAGTCTACCTAGATACAGTTCCCCGTACTACGTGTCCTTCATAAATATATGACACAAGGATGGTCTGCTCAAGCTGAGTCTCACGGGAGCATCAGCCATATGGATGTGATTATTCTTATAGAATCCATGGGTATCCCATCTGTCAATATGGATAACCGATTCACACATTATTACAAGTAGTGTTCACATAGGTAGCGTGATACATTGATGGGAGGGTCCTTCATCACTCACCTGGCTAGGCAGCTAGACGTGTTTGATCTAGCACTATCCCTCACCTCCCTAGGACTGATTGATATTTTCAACCTTGTGATGATGCACAAGATTTTTTTGATATTAAGGAATGATGATTATTTCTATTGGTAACTAGACGTGTATTAGGAAGCACCAGAGGAGGCACCACCACCACTAGTATCAGCAGACCCTCTCATTGATCCACACGCCAATTCTTCATCTGTACCACTCATTCCTCCCCTAACTCTACCACAACATCATCCACTATTCCTACCCCTACCCTACCTGCCTTGAGTGATATCTGGGTGACCCAATAGTGCATCTTGGTGAACCTATACCAGATTTTCAATAACCTCAATTTTTATTTGTTGAGCCTATAGATTTCACCACACCACCACCACCCACCACTATCGAGTCATCTTCTTCTCCCATCCCCGAATCAACCACAGCCCATCCCGACTCTCTATTAGACATCACTAATAATGCCACCAAACAAGAGTTTGTATTTGAACAGACTTGGAGAGGTAGGGTTTTTCCACTAAATCCACCCCAAAGGTACCCTTTATCAATCCAACTACCAAACCCATGACCTCCCTATGGATTGGTACCTTTCCACCACCAACCACATCCCATTTAACTAGCTCCACAGCCCCAAAATCCACCACTATAGTCGCAGTTCCACCTTCCCCTACTGTTGTCACGTATACTGACCCTGGAAGATAGATTCTCTCACCATCTGATGGCAGGCAGACAATAGAGGATATCTTTATCTAGGACACCTGATATGCCTTATGTGTTTCGTTTTGGGCTTTATACTTTTTTTGATAGGGATGATCATTTATTTTTTCTTATGTTTATGCACTCATTTATAATAATATTTAATATATATATATGTGTGTGGGGATTTATTTTTTCATTATTTTCTCCCTTTCATTTCATTTCTTTTATTTTCTAACATATCCAGGTATAGCTCCTCTGAATCAGTTATAGTTACCAATGGACCCATTCCACCTTCTGTTTTGGTCCAAAGAGTTTCCAATAGATTCATTGAAATTGAAGAACAACTTTAGAAAGTTTCATTAGAGATCCATGCACAAAATTATCCTCCTTGAGCTAGGATCCCACTCCTTCCAAATCCCATCCACACTTATGCTACATCCCCTAAATTCATAAAACCAATCAAGTGACCTTGTGAACTGAAAGATAGGGAAACTAGTAGTTGTAAGCGGCAAAGAAGAAACTTAGCTGATGTACCCATTAGAAGATGTCTTCGTCCATCTGGTTGGATGATGACATTTTATTGGAACTCTATGGGAGGCAATACAAAGTTGATCATTTTTCTAGATCAATTTTTTTGGTTGAGTCATTTAAATTTTTCATTTGTGTCCCTTTTTTTATTTGTATTACAAACATCTTATAAATTTAAATAAAATTTGTAATTCTTGTTCAGTATACTGTTCATCTTTCCATTATTCTACTTTCCAAATAATTAATACTTGTAGACTCATATTTCATCTATTGTAGGAATAGTTTTCCAACCACTATTGTAGGTGACCCAAATTAGCATACATATAGACAAATTTCCATATGGCATGACATTATTCAGGGATTCCTTGATTCACTCATTTTTAAAATTATGCAATGCCATTTCAATTTTTTTGAGAATTAATTTCCATAACAATCCCACATGAAAATCATGGAAAATGCAGACACTACCTCTTTCTAAGTGTGAGGGAGCTTCTCATGATTTTCACAATCAGTACACTTGAATTTTTCATGTTCTCACCTATCTAGGAGTCATTTTTCAAATTATAAACATGACTTAAATTGTAAAAACATTATTCCCATTAAAATAAAAGAAAAATTTAAGTTGGTAATTATTAGAATCTATGTTTTATTTCTATTTAAAAATTTAGAATGATTTATGAGTTTAGAAATTTATTTGAATTTAACATTTTTGAAATTAATATTAATTGACCGACTGCTTAGTTTTATACCAATTGTAATTTCAAATTTCTATTTTATTCTCATTAACCAAGAGGAATGATAGCCTACAATGGAATATTCTTTTCTGAGAATATTTCATGAGTGATACGTGGGACATGTTAACCAATCAGAACATGCATTGAGATCTTATCAAGGTTTTGACTACAAATTACAATTTTTAAATTATTAAGACAATCCTTTTATCCACTTTTTTATGAGACCAACTTTTCATATTTCCTTCATTTATCCCATAGTTTCCCTGAAAGACCTTATATGATGAATCTATTCAAAGAAGATTTTCCCTTCCTACCATAATCCTTGTGTAATTCATTATTCTACTTTTTAACAAGTGTGGTGAAAGAATTCAGACAATTGGGATGACTTTTCTGAAATTATATGAATTTTTCACTCCTCAGACTATTCATTTGTGATCCATATTTACTTTTTATCATTTCACATTTATTCTATTCTATTGACAAATTCAAAGGAAAAGAAAAAATAACATGGGTTATGTACTAGGAAAGTGAAAAATCACCATTTTCCATACCGATGAATCCCTTGAAATATTATCTGTGGTTAGGGTTTGAAGGTGAGATCTATATAAGAAATGAATTTTAGAAAATATAAATATAAAAGGTAAAGTAAAATACTAGAATACTCATTTTATACTTATTGACATATATATAGATTCAATCGAAGTTACTGGAGTGTGTACTTGATTAGATGGTTGGAGGAATTGTATTACACTTTTCTTGAGATTCATGCATTATGATTCAGATCTTACCCTCATTTTGATCTTGTTTTTTACATTTTACCCACCTAATTATAGCCTCAGAGTTATCAAGAACCTAATTGTTGAATCTCTCATGATTAATTTTATACTTGTCTTCACAAAGTGGATATGATAGAAAAATGAAATCCTACGGTTAGAAACATATACTCAAGGTATGACCACAACTCTAATTTCATTTTACCTAGAGTTATGTGAGAAAAATAATTGTGAGGTAAATTAAATATTTTTTTATTATTCAAGGAAGAGTTAAAAGGTTGTAATTAAAAGAAAAGAGTTTTTTTAAAGAACTGATCTATGAAACATGATAAATTTTCTATGCAGGGATGATTCTAGAGACTATCCTTTCCTCTTACATTATTTTTATTTTCTTGGACATGATGAATGTTTCTTTCTTTACAAATGGATTATCTTTTGAGATATTTTTTGAGAACATTTTTTTAGGACAATAAATTGTTCAAGTGTGGGGGACTTTGATAATTCAAATTCTTATATACATTTGGTTTTGATTTACTTAAGGATTTATATTATTTTATTTGATAATGTTTTTAATTTTTCATGAATTAGGATTCACGGGATTAAAAGGAAGAAATGTATAAAAAGTGCAGAATTCAACTACTACACATCATAAATCAGCATTACACATCATGTAATTGGATTTTCCATAATGTGACAAGCTGTGAGCCAAGACATGAACCAAGCTGTGAAGTCTATAATGAATGGATCCATTACACTTCATAAGTGGTTCATACATTATGATATACCAGTCCATGTAATTAACAAGAAATCCTCTCTGAAGGAAAAGTTGGAAGGCAAGTACATGTCATTTGTCATCAGTACATGACGTGTAGGAAGTCAAACCTCATATTTCAGGCAAGATATGCATGAGATATGTGAATGATTCGATATCCATGGAGAAGTACATGGATTGAAGTTACATGATATATAATATACTACACATAATTACTTATGTCATCTATATATATAGCACATTGGAAGCATATTTCATAGGATCCGAAAGCATAGGCTTCTCTTTATTTTTTTCTCCCTTTGAGTTTCCTTCTTCCCTTCCCCACTAAAACTCAAAATTTATTCATTGTTTCATAATTTATTTTATTCAAGAGTTGGGGATTGTATTTTCTTCATCAACTTCAATTCCTATAATATCGATTACCATTGTTCATCTTTGATTACTAATGAACACATTTTAGATCCATTTCTACTTTAAAGGAAGCATTTTATTATAATTTTGATCTACCTATCATAAAAATTGATTACATGCTTTTTTCCTTCTTGGAAAATCCAAACCATGTCATGATTAGAGAATTTTTAAATTCAAATAAACATGTTCAGCATGGTTTTTAGTTATTTATTCTTTTCTTCTCCAACCATGATTGGGTAAACAACTCAGGGGTTGGGATCGGGAGTACATGTATCTGAGTTCATAATGAATCTCCAATTCTAATTTTTGACACCCTAATGGATTAGTAATCATAATAAATAATAAAAATATATCCAATTCATTTGGATTCTCCTGACCACGGGGTATCTAAGTGGAAGTCCCTATCCTGATTTGAGTGTATTAGTCTACAACCACTAGCCTAAGATAATCTCTACCATAGAATCCAATCTTAATGTACCTATGTTGTCTCTATTTCCCGATCAATGAATAGTTACCTCCTAAGTAGAGCTAGTTTACTTGACCAATGTCAACTAGTAAGTTCCACTTTCTTCACATCCTAAACTCTAGAACCCTGTTAAGATCATAATTAATATTATCCCTCTCACAGATACTCAAAATTAATCATGAACCCACTTTAATCATTGGAATAAACCTTTAACCATATATTTGATAAACACCCAAACAAAAACAACTCGAAAGGACTCCTATTTAAAATGGGTCTCAAGTCAGCAACCTCAAAAGGACATCTTCTACCCTATGTGATCGACCCCATACTATCGCTATAATATTCTCTAGTTGTAAGTGATGTTTGGGACAACAATAAATATGATCTGACCATATCCTATACGAATTCAATGATGCATTCGAGAACACCAATAACTCCCTCATTAACATGATGAATCAATTCAGGATCCTCCACCCAAAACATTCTAAAAACTCGCACCCATATTTCTAGGAGGATGGTTAATTTTAGGTTTCACTCATGGATACCATCACTAAGAATCTACCCGGAAGGTCTCCCACCTTACCACATCAATAATACCAACCAATTCCATTAACCAATAAGTAGGATAATTTTATCCCTACTTTGTGGGCCCAGATACATAACACCTAGTGTTGATGCTAGGGACAGGCCTCAAACCCTTCCCACCAAGATTCCACTCCCTTATCTCAAGTGGACCAATTCATAGTTGTTTCACCTCATCCTATCCTCATAACCACCGAACGGGAGGCATATCTTCACATAATTGGGATCGAGAAACTAACCACCCACCAATTAGGTTGGGTTGACAATATCCATCATGGGCACCACCAGAAACCATCACAGGACACCCCATGATGAGGAATTTAATTATAGAGGTAATCCACAAAACACCACAAACTAACACAAAGGATCTCCACATGCTAAATACTTCCCTACGCTAAATATTATTATTAGGGTAGGAGGATAAACAACCACTATGAGGCCCATACCTATGATGTTGGCCATAAACATGTTTAAGGAATCTCCATGACCCTTAGTGGCATGTAATTGGACAAATATCATGTCTCAAAAGATAATAATGAGTGAAATCCCACATCACCATTGACCTATAAAATTTTTATGTGAAATATGGATCTAAGGAAACACCTATACCCCCACTATCATAATTGGGGAATAAGATCATCTAATGATGTTGATAATCCCTAAAGCCAAGGCATATAAGTTCCCCAAATCCCTGAATAGGTATATAAACGTGGTGGAGGTTTTAGAATCAGTCTTTCTAAATTTGATTAAACAATATTTTCTTACATTTTCCACCCTCCCCTTGACCTCCACCTTATAATTATGATAGAAGTCAAGGCCATGGTTGACACCCTCAGATGATGGTGAATGGTCTGCTAAGCCACAAGTAGATGATTCCCCTCTTGATCAACAAGGGGACAATGATATCCTATTCTATATGGATATGGTCATGAATATGAACCTTCTTATATAATACACCCCATCATTATATGGATTATTGGACCATCTGAATCCCCCTCTAGTAGTTGTTAAGTAGTTTAATAGGTCTTTGTCACAACCACACCCAATTTCATGGCCAATATCGATAGGGGATTGTAGTGATTAAGAGTTGAACACCCCTCTATGTAATAGGGATAAAAAGTTATAGGATATAATCTCTAATAACTAGATATCAGTTGTGTTTTAGATACCTAAAACCCTTCCTTTCCCCTTACCAGAGTTTTAAACCGAGGACTAGGGATCCTGCTTCTAAAATAATATCTGGTCAATGTACAACTACCTACTATATCACCAGTTGGCCTATCCAAGAATCCTTGAGCCTCTTGAGGCCATCCATCAGTATTCTTAGATGTTTGTATTCAAAAAAATACTAGTGACTCAATTCCATGATTCATATGGATGCCACAAAGTATTCTAATATACCTTAATTTAGAGCCCCGCCATACTCTAAAGAATCATACATGAGGTGTCGTAACACTTGAAGATTAGTTTCTAGGGGAATTCTGTTGCCCACAACTCTAGTACACTTACATGTAAATAATTATACTATTATTTCAGTTAATATATTGATAGTCAAGCCCCTCTAACAATCACGGTTGTGATCATTTTCATGACCAATCATGTGGATGATAGGAGAAATCAATCTAAATACAAGTGGTATGATGATGAAAACCCAGCCTTAGGGGAGACATAGTATTTATAATATCCCATAATCACTGCCCAAACTTGTTGGTAGATACAAACCCTAGGAAAGATGAGTCCTCCCAATGATGTACTAGCACCATCCCATCTATATCTCAATAAGGACAAATGGGTCTTCGATATTGTTAGTAAGTTTAAAGCCTCACTAGAGACCATATAAAATCCTAAATTGGATTAGTTTCTCTAGGATAATGTGGGACACAAGAGTCTCATTGTAAATATAATCATTAAACGTCACCAAGGAAAAACAACTCCTGAGAAGACCTCATTCAAGTAATAGAATAACCCTTACTTCATGAAAAAACACCCATAGTTAAGGAAGGAATTCCTTAAAATCTAATCAGGTTAGTGGTGTGTGGTACTTCAAATCATCCAATATATGACTTGGATATCCTAATTGAGTATTAAAAATTCCCTTTTTAGGTCCATGATCATTTTGTCTCCTAATCCACCAAACTGGTTAGAGCCTAGGTGACTACTAACCCACACCAAGAGGATATTGAAAAAACTATTTTCCCCATACTTGAGGCTCTGAAAATGTGTCATGTGACAATTATACATGATGTAACATTGTAGCCATTATGGGTTGACTATTTATATCCATAAACAAAATTTAGTAATCTGATATTTATCATAATGAATAGTACATGTGATCTACTGCACTATTTTTCCCACAAAGCCTCATGTTGTATCTCAATGATCATGACCACATAAGAACAAGAGGCCATTAAGATTAATTTTTTAAACTATTTTTTAGAGGGACATAACTCTTTTTTTCTACATTCAACTAGCACCAAAATCCATAACTAGCAAGAAGGATCTCTATAGTTAGTTCTTATTGGTTCGGGGCACAGCGGGAGCATGGTTGGCCGACACCCAACTTTAATTTTTACCATGATCAATGATTATTCCATGATCAATACGACAATGAATGCCAGTCTCCATAGAATAGGATTGAAGATTTAGATAAAGAAGGAAGAGGCTTGAAACCAATAGAGATGATCTTACACATCAGGTTTATAATTAATTTAATTAATTTCACAAAGAAAATAATACATGGATCTTTGGTATTTTCTTTGTTGATGATATTGATCGTTCAAAATGACCCTTCGAGAGTATCTCATTATGCTTGTAAGGATCCAAACTAGAATACCTCTAGCAGTAATCCATACATGCTCTAATGGCCTCCAATCAAGACCACTCGTTCTCCAGGTGCTAGCAAAGTGAATTTAATGTCTTTTGTTGGTCGTTCTTGATCGATTTTTCTTCGGCCTTGACAAAATTCTCCCTTTCTTAAGAGGGGTAGGAACCGAATTTGAGAGATATATTTCTTAGCTCAAAAAATCTCAATTTACTAGGCCTGCGGTGTGTTCTCTATGGCATAATAGAATTACTTTTCTATATATATGCATGGAACTTCAGTTAAAATATTTAATTTCATAACAGTAATTAAATACATTCATTAATATAGTGAAAACCCAAGCTTATAATAATAATACCGCATCCTTATTTATAAGGATCCAACTTTTGAAAAGCTGGATTATGAATAAAATTACACATCACAAAATAATAGCAGCATCACTGTTATTTTAACTTATGCAAACTAATAATTATTTACCATCTTGAAAATAATTATATTACTGGCAGACAGGCTTTGGTCCACTTGAACTTCACTTCTGTTTGTTGAACACCAAAATAAATAAATTATTCTCTTAAATAAATATTTTATTTACAAACTAGAAAATAAATATTTATTAAATGTTCAATAAAATAAATAATTATATTTTATTTAATTTATGTGATCATATTAACTTGAATAAAATTATTCTACAGTCATGAGAGTAATATCTATTTCATTAATTAAATTCAAATATAATTTAACTGAGACCACCAAAAACACATAGTGTGTGACCCTCTAGGATTATTTCTCATTGGCATTATGCGGACTTGCCTAAAGTCTAGGAGTACTATCTAGCAACGGGTCAAGGAACCCAAGAAAAGGAAAGTAAATTCTCTACAACTACATCCACATATGAATGCTCACTTTATAATATAATCCTTTTTTCTCAATATCTCATCAAGAGAGTTTCATGATAGTGTCATCAACTTTTATGCTTGATACGTAGTTATTTGACTACCTAAAATAAATTCATCATTACACCATGGCCATGGAATTTCGTGTGACATTTCTATTTCAATAAAATGGAAAAGAAATCAACTTTCATAAATGGAAGGGACAAATCCTTCTTCAACTTATCCATTAATAACATTCCACTTGTGACACACCCAACATACCCTACTTCCCGCCAACTGTCTGTATGAAGTTCTTCATCATTAAATAAAATTTTGTGGGTTGTGACACGTATTAATAAAATTTTAAATTATAAGGATCATTACACATGATCATAGATATAAATATCCAATGACACCAAAACATACAAAATTACAACTAGTGAGTTTGTTCTCCTATTCTCTTATCTTGGAGATTAACAAGTGTGAACTTCATGAGATGAAGTCTCATATGATTATGATTACTCACACCTGAAAGATTTCATGCTATGTGTCCCATCATAGTATTTCATCCAACCATAGAACTATAATTAAGAATATTATTATATCTTTTCAAGGTTCTCATCATAGCAGGGAACTTCCATGACCTTGTGAATGCAAAAAATACTCTAGGAAATTATTACACCATAGTTCTGAAGAATAGTGAAAAATATGTAATAAGATGTTTAATATTTAAATAAATTAAATGTCCATGTAATCAAAGTACAACCAGTTGGTTCTAGGTCACCAACTCTTACAAACTCTCACTTGAACTAGAGCTAACTGCCTACGACATTCAGTTTGCTAGACCTCACATAGTGATCATGTTTCTGATGATTCAAGGCTTTAGTCAATGGCTCCACCATGTTGTCTTTCATGGAAATAATACCCACTGCAAATTTAACTCTGTATGAAAAATCCCTCAGGAGATGATACTTTCTAAGTATCTACTTTGTTCACTGATGTGACCTTGGCCCTTTTTCTAGAGTCATCGTTGCAGTATTATCATAGTGCAGTGTTATCGGATCTTTACTGTTGGGTATCACATCCATCTCCTAGATGAAGTTTTTCATCAAAATTGCTTCTTTAGTTGCCTCAAAAGCTGTGATATACTCATACTTTACCATAGAATATATGACAACACACTTCTTTGAGATCTTCCATCTCACTACACCTCCATTAAAAGTGAAGATGTATTCTATGTGTGACTTCATGTCTTCTTGATCAGTCTGGAAACTTGCATATGTATATCCTATAATGAATAGTTCCTTATCTCCTCCATATACCAGGAACATATCCTTAGTACACCTAAAATACTTTAGTATATTCTTGACTTCTATCCAATGTTAATCACCTGGGTCAGCTTGATATCTACCTACCACACACAATACATAGGCAACATCCACCCTAGTACATAGCATGGCATACATGATTGACCCAATCGCTGATGTGTATGGAGTCCTTTCCATTATCTTTCTTTCCTTATCTGTTTGAGGACACATTTTCTTGGAAAGATAAATTCCATGTGAGGCAGGCAAAAATCCCCTCTTGGATTGTTTCATACTGAATCTCTTCAGTATCTTATCAATGTATGTACTTTGAATTAGGCCCAAAAATTTCTTGGATCTATCACGATGGATCTTGATCCCAATAATATATGATTCCTCACCCAAGTCTTTCATGGAGAAGAATTTATTCAACCATTCCTTAATAGACTATAAAAATATTATCTTGTGTCCAATAAGTAATATTTCATCAAAATATACTATTAAGAAAATGAAGGCACTCCCACTAAACTGTTTGTAGACACATGGATCGCATTCATTCTTGGCAAAACCAAATTTTATTATGGCTTCATCAAAATGAATGTTCCATGACCTGGATTCTCTCTTTAATCCATAAATTCATTTATGAAACTTTAATACCTTATTGGAATCCTTTGGAGTCATAAAACCTTTAGGTTCTGTCATGTATTCATCTTCCTGAAGGTTTCTATAAAGGAATGTTATTTTGGTATCCATTTTCCAAATCTCATAGTCATGGTAAGAAGTAATGTACAATAAAATTCTGAGGGATTTTAGAATTTATATTGGGGAATATTTTTCATCATAGTCAATGCATTTACACTGTTTGAACCCTTTTGTAACCAGTTGTTCCTTATAGGTGCTGAATTGTCCTTTCATGTCTGGTTTCTTCTTGAATACCCATTTTCAACCAACAATCTTTACATAAACTGGAGGATCTACTAAAATCCAAGATTGGTTTTGGTACATGGAATCTATTTCACAATTCATGGCTTCTTGGCATGTAGAAACATCTGTGCCACTTATAGCTTACTTTTAGGTTAGAGGATTATTAGTATCAACTAATAATGAGTCACCATCCTAAGTAACTAGAAAATTGTACCATTACGGTTCTCTAACCTCTCTTGTACTCCTATGTAGATCTTGTGTCTCTAGAATAGTTCTTTCACATGATTTTTAATATTAAGTGGAACTTACTTAATTTATTAACCATTTCATGATAATATTTACACCAAAGTCTGGTTTATTTTAGTTCCATCTTACATGCTTGTTTAATTCATTAATTATCTGATCATGACAACACATCCATAATGATAAACCGTGTAACCATTAGAAATAAAATAAAGGGCATGATTATGATATTCTCTAGTGGTTATTTTATCTAGCGGTTGATAAACTACCCCTGACCTAGGGGAGAAACATATTCAATCTTTTAGGTTTATGTTGACATATTTCCACTTTTCTACCTCTATAACTCCTGGGATTTGTTTTTTCTTGACTCTATATTGAACCACCTCCACTAGCTTGGGAGTTCCATCTATTACATATTACTTTTTTCAACACACGTGAAGGTGAGGGGTAAAAATGGGTTTAAAATAAAATAAACCTTGGGCACACAAATGTTATGTATTAATGAGGAGAAGGCTCATGGGCCAAAAATTTTAACTTAAATAAATTAATTAAATGAAACCATCCATATACAAAGCACTTGGTATAGATAATGATCATCCATCCATGCAACGATATTTGAGCATAAATAAATCTATAATTAAATTCTTTAATCATTATTGTTTAAGATAAATCATGCTCGAATAAATTAATTATTATCTTTAATTAATAAATCCTTTTATCTTAAAACCTTTTTTGAATTTCCTTGACATTATCATCCAACAAAATTTTAACCAAATAAATTCGTTTAAAATTATCTTTGTACGTAACATGTACCTTAGAGGAAACTCATAGAATTCATATTTATAAATACCCAATGAGTATAAATGAACATTACGTAGATGTTAAATTAAACTTATATATATATAACACCTATCATGTATTGTGCTTCATCTTTATGCCCGTAAGATGGTACATGTCTCAAGGGTTTTTATAATATAATAATAAATTTTAATAAATCTTTGTAATTTGGATGAGTACATGGTGTGTAGTTCCAATTACACGTCAGGTACTATTTTTCACCATCCATATAAAGTAGACGCCCAGGAAAACATCGTGTGAGTGTACTTCTCAAATCTTAGGAGTACACGGAATATCCAATGGGCCACACGCCATGTAGTTCCATGTTACACAGTATTACACCAGGCAAGCCGTGTATGAGGTACACAGTCCAACCCTAACCCAAAGGGACTACACTTCATGTCTAGTTGGGCACACGGCATGTAATCCATAAACTACATGCCACTTGTTCCTAGTCAACACGTGGATTTATTAAGACTTAGACAAACTCTAATGACACAGTGTGGTTTAGAGGACCAGACCCGGTGCATTGAACCTTATCTACATGGCGTGTACTGCCGAATACATGTCGTGTGTTCTAGTTTTGTACGTCTAGGAACCTTTGGCACCTTTGGATGAGATCCTCTATTTTATTTTAATTAAAATTAAAATAAAAGATCATTTCTGTAAGGTGAACATGAAACAAAAGAGGAGGAACAGATCTCGAGATTCAGATTTGTAGAAAGATTAACTTGAATTGAAACAACTAAATTATTAAATGCATAAATCATAAACGAATTATTTAAATACTTATAAACATTGATGTATCCCCTTTGATATCACTTGAAGGTTCTTGGTGCAGTGGAAGTGTGGTTGGGATGGTACCCAAATTTAATTTTTACCATGATCAATTATTATTCTGGGATCAATACAACGATGAATGCTAGTCACCACAGAATAGAATTAAAGATTTATATAAAGAAAGGATAAACCCAAAACCTTAAGATATGATCTTTAAAATCATGTTTATAATTAATTCAATTAATTTCTTAAAGAAAATAATACCTATATCGTCAGTATTTTTTTCATTGATGATGTTGATCATTTGGAATGACCCTTCCAAATTATCTCATTATGCTTGCGAGAATCCAAACTAGAATCCCTCTAGTGGTGATCCACATGTGCTATGGTTTCCTCTGATCGACACCACTCATTCTCTGGTTTCTAGTGCGGCGAAGAGAGTGTCTTGTGTCAGTTGTTCTTGATAACTTGTTCTTCAGTCTCGAAGAAGTCTCTCGTTCTTGAGAGGGGCGGGAAAAGGATTCGAGAGAGAGATTGTTTAGTTGAACCATCCTCAATTCACCAATCATTCGGTGTGTTTGATATGTCACAATATACGTACTTATCGATTTATATGCATGTAAATTTAGTTACAATATTAAATTGCATAGCAGCAATTAAATACAATCATGAACTTCGAGAAAACCCATGCTCATAATAATAATACCGTGTCATTATTTATGGTGCTCCAACTTGCGAAAAAAGGAATTATGAATAAAAATTTTCATCACAAAATAATAGCATCATTATTGTTATTTTAACATGTTCCAACTAATAATTATCTACCATCTGGAAAATAATTGTTTTACTACCAGATTGGACATGGTCCCCTCGAACTCCACTTTCATTTATTGAACATCTGAATAAACAAATAAATAATTTATTCTCTAAAATAAATATTTTATTTAAAAAATAGAAAATAAAAATTTATTAAATATTCTATAAAATAAATAAATATATTTAATTTAATTTATGAGATCATCTTAACATGAATAAAATTATTCCACGGTCTTGAAAATAATATTTATTTTATTAATAAAATTCAAATATAAATTAAATGAGACCACCAAAAAAATTAAGTGCGTGGCCCTCTAGGATTATTTCTTGTTGGAATTAGGCAGACTTTCCTAAAGTCCAAGAGTACTATCTAGAAACAATTCAAGGAACCCAAGAGAAAGAACATAAAGTTGAAACAAAGACATCCACATACAAACTCTCACTGTGTATTATAATCCCTTTGTTGCAATATCTCATCAAGAAGGTTTCATGATATTATCATCAAATTTTATGGTTGATACGTCATTCTTTGACTACATGAAATAAAATCATCATTACACCATGGACTTATAATTTCGCATGATAGTTCTATTTCAATCAAAGGTCTGATATATCAACTTCTTTAAATGGAAGGGACAAAGCCTTCCTCAACTTATCCATTAATAACATGCCACTCGTGACACACCAAACATACCCTACATCCCGCCAACTATCTTCTTGATGGTTTTTTCTAGTAAATAAAAGTGTGCGAGTCCTAACACATATTAATGATAATATTAAAGTCTAAGGACCATTACACATGCTCACAAATAGAAATATCTAATGACACCAAAACATGTGGAATTTTTACTCGCAAGTATGTTATCATAATCTTTTTTATTGGATATTACAAAGTGTGAACTTCATGAGAGGAAGTATCATATTTTTATGAGTACTCATACCTAATGGTCTACATGTAATGTGTCCCATAATAGTTTTCCATCCAACTATAGAACTATATTTAAGAATATTGTTATATAACTTTAAGGTTCTCATCATAGCGGGGAACTTACATGACCTTATCAATGCAACAAATACTCTTGGACATTATTACATCATAGTCATAAACAATAATGAACAATATGTAATAAGATGTTTATTATTTAAATACATTAAATTTCCATGTAATCAAAGTACAACCAGTTGGTTCTAGGACACCAACTCTTACAATTCCTATATAATTTCATCCCTACTATATTAAATAATAGTATAAATTACTTATAAAAATCAAGTTGAGGCCCAATGAGCAAGTGGATGAATTCATTGACTTGTGTAAGAGGCTCATGTACTACCATGACTTTCAGTTATTTCAAGAATAGAAACTGACGATGTGCATGGAAAATGTTAATAATGACTTAGACCCTAACATAATCTCTTTGAGATATTCTGGATGGTTTCGAGAGTTCATTGAATGAGCTTAGTTCCTAGAAGAATATTTTTATTTGAATATGAAAAAACATGAACATTACCTCTCCCAACTCCCATGTGAAAGTTTGGGAATACAAAAATTATTTCTAATATCAAGACTGAGGCCCCATATTTGTTCTTCTATTAGGTATATATGCTTGTTATTCCTTTTCACTCGAACAATCCTTGTTAACTTCATCATTATAAAGATATGGATCTCAATGAACACACTACTCAAGATCCCTGATGGGGCTAGGAACTCATTGTTACTTTCATAGAGAGTAAGAACAATACCTAATCCTTGATAGACACAGAGGTCCCATTTAATTTATCATATCCTTGGAGAAGAATATCCTAAAGATACTAGAATAGAGGAGGCCTAAAGAGCCTAAACTCATTCATCATTACAACTTTTTCACATACCACATGGTCATCGATTATACATTCAGGGAATATTTTATATTGAATTTTTTTCTATGACCAGTTATATCATGAACTAGTCATATTGGTTGATGCCCCAACACAAATAACACATATCTATGCTCACATCAATAGTAGAGATAAGGACCTGATAAGTGGAAACTGGTTCCATGATGGTGTACATAGAAGTATAATGACTGCTTGGCCTACAAGATGGTCACTTGAACATATGAAAGTTTCTATGCCTGCCTGAGAAAACTATTACCACTCATGGTCACTAAAATACACTTTACTCTCATTATATACATCGCATACTTCTAGGTTTCATAATAATAGGTATCGATGATGCTAGGTTGACTAGAGTCCCCTACTGATACAAAAAACAAGATGTACCCTATGTGACTTCATTCCACTTAAATTAGGGGATATCCAACCTTTATATAGTCCTAGAATATTCCACTAGTGAGGAACATGAATACACTTCAATGAATGTTGTTAGCCTAGTATATCAATTTACAATACTCTATGATAAGTAATTCCACATGTCCCCCTTAATAACCTTTGGTCTACACCATCAACAGAGGGGTGAGTGTCATGAAAATAGATAGTATTCCCAAACTAGATATTTACAAGAGGTTGTTCATGCAATTGAGACAAGACAATAGGCCTCCCACAAAATCTCAGTAAGAAAAACCCTCTCAAGACACTCATTTATAAACAACTCTATAGCCAACCATATTGGTTGGTAGTGTATCTTAGCCAAAAAAGATCCTTGATATACCATGGTTGGCTAGTGTCTAACCTCAACCTCTTAGATCTTAGACCAAGTTATCTAGTTAGTAGTGTAAGATGGGAAACACTAGTAGAGAAACATCACCTTATTCATCTACACCACTTTCACACCATATCAATGAGAGACACATGGAAATTAGTAACATTCAACTTACCTAGAAATATGATGTTTTAAAATACCTTGTCAAAATTTCAGTGAGACTCTCAATACTTAATAAACTTCATCTATCAAAAGAAATGTGTGAGGGAATTTTTGAGGTGGTGAAGTGCCTTATTCTATTCAAAACTGACATAGATTCTTCATAGGACTATAGTATAAAGAAATATAAGTAGGAAGAATATAAAACCATAATTTCATTCTCCAAATAGGATGAGTGGTTTACTGTTAAGGGGATCATTCTTTAATTATAAATAACTAGAATATTCAATAGTGTGGAGAATTTTTATTGTATATTATATACTTTATCTGGGAACAATCTCATCCACACCCCTGAGGCTCTCCATTATGGGGATTAAAGAATCTGGTTTGACTCCCTCTATCTGAACAATTAAGGGTTATGGTAAGAGCGAGCAGATATTGTGTGGAATGATAAGGATGAAGATCTGATTTGGAATACTGGTAAGAAGAAAAAAATGTATGGTTTTCTCTAATGACACCTCTTATAATTCCCTTTTCAGAAGTCCCTAGATCCATATATATTCATTGGTCCTTTCCTCATATAATAATTTCCTCAAATACACCCTTGAAATTAAATTAAGGGTACTATAAGGCAATCCTTCTCCCTTCAAATCCTATTAAACCAACTACCTAGATGGTGGGTACTAAAAAATTGATGTAAAGTATCTCCAAAAGGAAGGGGTTGAGCATATAAATTCCCCCAATGATATGATAGCCACTTCAAAGGATCCATATGTAGGGTTAAAAGAAATATTTGTTCCACCAATCCATCAATGAGATCCCACAAATCTGGACCCAAGAATCTACTTAAAAGTATCCAAGAATAAGGAGTTTTTACTGGTTACCTCATACATGTACATGGGATTGTCTTGGTCAGATCCATAAATCCCTAATTCTATGCAATTTTGATATATCCTCTCTATTTCCATTAATCCATAGCAATGCTGCATGTTCTAAAAATATGGGTTGACTCAGTGGGTGTCAACTTGACACCATTATTTCGATTTCAAAGGAGGGAGTCACGTTCAGAAACTTAATGTGGTTGTCTCAATATCTTTCATCACAATAGTATCTATAGAACAGTAACCCATCATCATGGATTCTTATTGTTCTATTGAAGGTATTAGTAATTCTACCATATCTTCATATTTTTTAGATTCAACCCCTCCCTCTGCCCCTCATGTCTCTTATTATAAAGAGGATCTTAATGATACCCCTCCATCATTTGAAGATGGTGTCTCCAACACAGTATATGAGTTGAACTAGGTAAATAATTAGAGGGGAAGTACCAAAACTGATGTTGTTCTATAATTTCATTTCTCTGGATGAAAAATTATAAAATTTCACTTTCTTAAAATAGCACTACACCATGTTCACCTAGAACTATAAGTAGATACCAGGTCTCAATCCCCATGTGCTATTTTATAAGTTTAGACTCCCAACAAACCACTATAGATTTAGAAAAACTATCAAGAAGATGAAACATTCCCATACACTAGTGGAAAAATGTATTTCCATGTCATTTTTTTTTACATTTTGATGTCAGTTTTTAAACTACGTCAATAAAGGTGATGTAAAAAATATATGTTTCAACGTTGGTTTTTATAAACCGACATCAAAAATCATCGCCATGCGGGTCTTTGGTGTCGTTTTATATAAAAACCGATGCCAAATTTCAGGGCCTCGGGGATCTTTGGAGTAAGATTTTATATGAACCGACGCCAAAAATCAGGCCCTGGGGGTATTTGGCATCAGTTTTTTTAAACCGACACCAAAATTCATGACCTCGAGGGTAATTGGTGTTGGTTTTTTAGAAAACCGATGTCTAAATCTGGCTTATACATGAGTTTTAACGTCGGTTTTTGATTAAAACCGACGCGAAAAATATGTTTTATAAAAAAAATTCCACTTCGGTTTTCAAACAAAATGACATCCAAACCTCTAAACTCTGAATAGTGGAATATATATCACTTCCCAAGATTCGATTTTACTAATTATGGAGCTAAAATGGACTTATGGATCAAAAGTTATGGTGGTCGTAAGTTGTACCTCTTTATGGGTCGATCGATACAACTTTCTTCGAAGAATACATGAAAAAAAGAACCAAAATGAATATTCCAAATGAACAAAAAAATATAATTAATGATTGAAACTAACTTTAATTCTTTTATTGGTCCATTTGAATCGATATGTTGTTTATCATTATTTCACTTCGTTTTAAGGGAGAACTCACGCGGTACTGAAAATAGTGAGTGATAAAAAAGAATTCCCAAAAACTAATGAATATTATGCAGAAGTTTTATTTTTGTATCTCAATTAGAAGAATCATTTATCATCATTATAAAAATAATAATATTTTTAGTGATAAGGAAAACAATAATAATGAAATTAATGGATGAAAATAAATACCTTGTACAAATCGTCGATTGAAGAATATTTGAAATATTGATTGTATCAAAGATATCAAAAATGATGAAATAAAGAGGATGAGATTTTATATAGTGTAAATGAAAATTTCTACTGCGGAGATTCAATAAAATTTGAGCGGGATTTTGAAAATAGGAACACGCGTTGGGAAAAAATTGAAATATCGAAGTCGAGTATTTGAAATTTTACTTTTAAAGTCAGTTAAATATATAACCAATGCTAAAATTATTCTCATGTTGGGGTATTAACATCAGTTTCTGAAAAAACCATGCAAGAAAGTTACTTTTAACATCGGTTATTTGTAAAACCGATGCCAAAGAGGGTCTTTTAACGTCGGTTATTAAAAAAACCGACGCCAAAAATCAAGTCATATTATCTTCAACTTACAATAGCCATAACTTTTGATCAGTTAGTCCAGTTTTTCTCCACAACCTGTCAAATTGAAGTTTGAGAAATTATCTAAGACTTTTATTTTGATTTTCGGCATCGGTGTTTTGTAAAACCAATGCCAAAATGGGCCTCTTAACGTCAGTTATTAAACAAACCGATGCCAAAAATCAAGTCATATAATCCCCAACTTAAGACACCTATAGATTTTGATTCGTAAGTCCATTTTTTCTCCACGATTTATCAAAATGAATTTCGGAAAATTATATAAAACTTTTATTTTGATCTTTTGCATCTTTTTTTTATAAAACTAACGCCAAAAAGGGATTTTTAACTTCGGTTATTAAAAAAACCGATGCCAAAAATCATTTCATATAATCTCCAACTTCTGAAACCCATAACGTATGATCCGTAAGTCCGTTTTCACTCCACGACTAGTCAAATTGAATCTTGGAAAATTATCTAAAACTTTTATTCTGATCTTTGGTGTCATTGTTTTGTAAAACCAATGCCAAAAAGGGCCTTTTAACGTCGGTTATTAAAAAAACCGATGCCAAAAATCAAGCCATATAATCTCGAACTTCCAATGCCCATAACTTTTGATCCGTAAGTCTGTTTTCACTCCACGACCTGTCAAATTGAAGCTTGGGAAATTATATAAATATTTTATTGTGATATTGGGCGTCGTTTTTTTGTAAAACCGATGCAAAAAAGGGTCTTTTAGCATTAGTTATTGAAGAAACCGATGCCAAAAATCAAATCATATAATCTCCAACTTCGGACGCCCATAACTTTTGATTCGTAAGTCCATTTTCCCTCCACGACCTATAAAATTGAATCTTGGTAAATTATTTAAAACTTTAAATTTGATCATTGGCATCATGTTTTTGTAAAACCGACGCCAAAAAGGGTCTTTTAACATCAGTCTCTTAGAACCGACTTTAAACTACCGACGTTAAAAACAATTTATCCACTAGTGATGTCTCTATGGTTGAGGCCAAATTTAATAAGATAATCTAGGAAAACTTAATCAAATAGAATTATTACCCCTAGTGGAAAGCCAAAATTTTCTTAGTAAGGAATAATAACATATTGATCAAATTTTGTATCAAATTTTTAGACTTCAAAATCCATTACTTAAAGGATTAATTCTCCCTTATTATAACAGATCAACTGATAGATTCCACTCCCAACATCAAGCACTAGTCCTTCATGGACTAGGACCCTACGAAAATATAGATCTAGATGGCCCTTGAGGATGAGGGGACCACTACTTTATAATCACCTCAAGTAACCTTAAGCTACCGAGTGATGCTATGTTCTTTAAATAATACTAGATCAACCTACCGACATTCCATGATTATTATATTTAATATCCTCCTCGGTACATTGGTGTAATTATATTATATTATTTTTTTGTCAAATTTCACCTACTCTAGGACTATTTCATGGACCTTGGGATAGTGTTTAGCTTCCACTGATCCCATCTCCAAAGTATGAAACCCTTGAAATTTCCACTGCGACTTACCCCGAGAATATTTCTTAGCTTCATTTTCAAATTCAGAGGCATCAAGGTCATCCCAGTGAAGATAAAATCTATTAGAAATATTCCTCCCCCACACAAACTTCATGAGCCATGAGGCCTTTAAGGATAATTAGCCTATATCGGATGATTCATTGAAAATCTAACCAAAATATGTATTCCCTTTTTGAGATTCATGAGTAAATGTACCATCTACCAGTTGGAAGAAGACTACCAGACCATTTTGAGGACATTAAGAAGTATCTACTGTATAATATAATCTTAATTCCACCCATCCTATGGAATCCTCTACCACTCATCCTATGATTTCATTCCAATGATAAATATTTCTTCTACTTGCTATTTTTAGTCCAGAAGTTGTATAACTACTTGAAACACTATGAGAGACAACATTTATCCCATGTAAATCTGTTATAGTACATCCTTAACTATCGCATGTTGATAGGTTGGTGCATTGGGTAGTAATGTTTTAGTAGATTGACGATAGTATTACCTCACAAAAATGTGTTTGGCTTGAGCATTGGATGATCTTTTTTATTTTCATCTAACCTCTGAAGATCTTACCTTGAGCATTGGTTTCTTATAAGAAATAATCATCTCCATGGATAAGACTATTCTTATCAGAAATATTCACTTTGATGGTGATTTCCAGAGCTTGGCTAACAAAAGGCTAAAAAACCAAAAATCATAATAGGGTGGTCCTTCGAATTGTCTTCATCACTCAAACTGGGGACATCTTTTGATACTCATTCTTATTTTTTTAATTCTACACCAACAATGATGTCGAGTATTAGTCTCTTATCACTAGCCTCGATTTGGGACGTGATATTGTTTTCTCAAACCTGTACATGAAATGATATATTGAGATAGTCTTTAAATTGATCAACATTGATTATTTATTCAGTAAATAATAATTAGTTTTATATTAGAGTTGAATTTTGAGTTGATGGACCATTTCACTTCCCATGAAAATGTGACTGATGTTCCCCAATCATAGACTGATAGATCTTATTCTTTGGAAGTCCTAGACACATATCATTCAAATCTCAACCAGGATGACTATGTTGTGGATCATTGAAGTTATTACCCCATAACTTATGACCTTGAAGACTGGTAGATAAATCATTTAGTGCCCAAAACTTTAATAGAAGTTCCCTCATAATCCTTTATAATCAAAGAAACACATGATTGGACGCCTACCTACATTGAGTATCTCTAACATCGAACTCTACCACTAGACCAAGCTAAGAATGATTACAACAATGTGTAGTGAAATTTACCCTTTAGGATATCACATACCTTGATAATACCCTCTACAAGTGTGGATTCATTGGAATATTCCTTTATTTTGTCTAAGATAAGAAGATTCATCAAGTCACACAAAATTTCCATGTTGGGTCATGTGGGGACCATTAAGTGGGATTTAATATTTCTCACCATATCCAATGGATTGGATAATATTATAAAAATATAGTCCATGACTGCATTGAATTCATTATAAGGTTCCATTAATTTCAAATCCATTCCAACTTTATGTATCAAAAATTATATATTATACATACCACCAAGTACTCATGGCCCTTTGTTGTACAGGGATTTGATGTTGCGGTTCCTTACCATGAAATGATAGTTCACAATGAAAATTTATTCTGAATACCATAGAATTATTCTAAATGTGTGTGGATCATATCACCATTAATTATTTAAAAACCTAGTCTATGATTGTGTTTGTAAATTCCAATATCATTTATCGATATCAAATTTCTCACTCTTATCACAGAAAATAGTACCAAATTTTGAAGAAATGACCTAAAGAATTTGTATTACAAGTACAATATATGATCTAACCACACTTCCTTATATCATTCATAGTTTAAGGGAAAGATTGAGTATTTTAACAAAACCCTTTATAATGTTACACAATGTACTTTATGTAAGAATAACAATATATGGCTAGATAAGTTCGACAATGATCTCCATGTGAACTAGACCATGACTCAAAATTCCATCTATTCAACCCAAAAAATCCCAATTTTATAGGAAAAATATGGTCTCTATATAGTGTTTTAACTACCATCTCACCCAATGGATATTTAAAATAATTAGACACTGAATAAAATAGAAGAATTTTGGTTGGCTGAGTTAGAATCCATAGAGGAAGACAAACTCTAGTCATTATAAAACCAGAAAACGTATTAGAATCAGGTGGTGTGATAATTCAATTAAAATATCTACCTATGATTCTTCTTTAATGGTGACATTTTATTTTATCTTAAGAAACCATTGATACCTAGATATAATCCTCTAAAATAGGATCCCATGTGGGATAGACCTTATGTCATTTATAAGGTGAATTGAATTGTTCATACTCATTGATCATTGTGGACGGGGAGTGCATTACACCTCCCACCAATGCCAGATTCCCCAAGTACTACTTTAAATAAATCTAGTTGTATAAGTTGTAAAACTTTAAACTATAAATACTCAAATCCTAGAACTATGATGTTGAGATATCAAATAATATCCTCAGAACATGACGTTAAACTCTTATCTCACCCTGTGTGATAAACATGGGAATCCACTTATGATAAATATAAGATGATCCAAAACTAATATCCTTAGCACAATACATTAAATAGTATATATTCCTCCAGGGAAAACATGGAATTCCACGTATTATAAATTTGATATGATCCAAAAACCAACATCCACAATACAAAAGAATAAACAATAGATTTACCCTATGTGATAAACATGGTTTCCCTCGTATGATAAACATGATAAGATCCAAAACCAACATCCTCATCACATGATGTTAAACTATAGCCTAAACCCATGTGATAACCATGGGATGACTCGTATGATAAGTGATAGATGATCCAAAACCAATGTCCTCATCGTATTATGTGACAATACAAGATAATTTGGTCCCCACCAGAGATTCGATGAACCTTATGTCATTGGTCACCCACCATACTGCATTTTATAACTACATGTGGATTAATTCCATGTTCTATGGGATATGTAGTGATTCCTAGACCCCCAATCTTTAGGCCTAGATTCTAATTTACTCTCAAGTTTAGATAATCTTATCTAACATTAGGTCCATATGGAGTCTTTTCATTCCATGTGTATTTATATATAGACAACCCACTTTACCCTCACTGTAGGTTCACTTCTGATTCCCACAACATAAAATTGTATGATGTTAACTTAGATTCAATACATTATTTTATAGTATACCCTATGTGACAATATTATGATGCATCCTTTGACAAATACATGGAACATTTTTCGTTAGGAAAAAGGTTCCTCAGGTAACAATCATGTGATATACACAAAATCATCCCTATGGTCCTCCTCAATGGGTGTAGGCCCTATTAAATTTTTCAGCCCACTAAAAGCTCTAGAATCCTCTATATGAATTCTTAATTGTCCAAAGTGATCCCAAAGGGACTTATCTAGAGGTTTTAACCCCAATAAGACTTCTATATCCTATCATTAGGTTTTGATGCACTCATGACTCATTATGTAGAGGAAAGAATATGAATAATTAGTGTCCAAGAACAAAAACGTCCCTGAAATATACAAGAATACTCATAAAGGATGTGAATTTCAATAATATTCCATATACTTCCATCAGTTTGATATGTCCTTGTTACCCTATATGAGGAAGAAATAATGATAAGATTATATGTATAATCCCCAACCATAACATCATTATTCCAAAAAAAAATTGGGCGACCCCTAGAATAAGCCCATATGAAACTATATAAAATCATGATCCTTTAATAAAATAGGCTCCCTCTTTTATGTTATTGATCATCTAACACACAATGATCTAGAACTATGTGTATGTTTATTCCAAATTATACGGGATACATAGAATCACCTGGGTCTCATGTCTCCATCCCATCCTGACTGCCAACCTATTACGGGGGTATTTCCTCTAGAGTACATACTCAATCCACACCGTCCAATAATCTCATATAGTGCATTCAAGTGAAATATGAAATAGCTCCAAGGGTTTTTAACTTCCATATGATCATCACAACACTTCAACATAAACACTTCATTCATCCCTTGATTTGTATCATATTCACCCACCAGAACAGAATAGGATCCCCTATTGGGAAGGGTTCATGGGCACACCAACTCACCTATTTTCATGGGAACACCACTACAATGATATTTAGTTACATTTGGGGGGTTATGTGTTTCAAAAAAATTAATGGTTTATCCAACATCTATTTTCCTCATCCGTGACAAGATTGTTTGTGGAACCTATGTTTTAAAAATATTCGATAGTCATTCCCTACCAATCATTCACCCATTTCATGGTCCAAATCATAGAAGTAAGGATTTAGCTTCATTTCCAACTCATTTTTTTAAATTTGATCACCCTTGTGTCATCCTCTATGTGTTTGTGCCTGATGACTACATAAGATAGCATCATTGGAACTTTCCTAAGATGAATTTTTTTACCCTTATCATGCCCTCTGTAATAGTGGGGGAACTGACCACCATATCATGTTTTTTGCATCGATCATGGATCATGTGGGATTGTGAGTCGTTGTAGAACATTCATCCAAAAACATTATAATTCTTATAAATTTCCCAAATAGAATGTATCCACCTCTAGAGTCTAAACTATGTGATATTAAACTAGAATCTTTGGTCCAAGAATCATGAACATAAACTATGTGTGTCTTTTAATTGAAATTTAAGTGGCGTTGAGCATCCTTTTCCCTCTTTTCACATTGGGTTACAGCTATTTCATTACACATGAACAGCTTTAAGAAAACCTCCCTCATGGTCCACAAATCATGACCTTAAATTATTTCCATCCCCTTGGATCGGGTATTATGACCATAAACTATCTAAAAACCCTAATGTGGCCCCTTCATTTATTTTTTCCACACCTATAGTGCTTCTATAGAATAATTCTCTCGCCTTTCACTCCATAATTATCTAAAAGGATCACCCAATTCTATCATTAGTCTCACACCAATCCAATTTAAAAAATGTGTGGCTTGTTTCGCAGTATCACTGGATATGTAGTGATTTCAAATGTTTCGTGTAATATTCCTAGCTATAATTTCTCCCTTCATTAATTCCATGTTTTGGTTCCCCTTTCCCTACGATGTTCCTTATCACCATTACACATTCTAAGTCATTGTGACATTTAGGCAGAGGTGGTTATCACATTATTACCTTTAATGTTTTGAAAACTTTTGTGGAATCAGGTCTCCTAAGTCCTTTCCTTACATTATGATTATAATGATTCCCTAACAACACAATACCCTCCAAATGTAATTAACTATATATCCTAAAAATAGGATAACTCGTGCAAGTATTATGACTTTAAAATATATGTAGTCATCCTACAGAGTCCCCTATATACATGCCAATCTATTTTAAATAGAATTACATTAATCTACCATAGTAAAAAATCCACATCTGTTTATCTAGTTAAAAACCCACATTTGTAACTTGATATATATTAATACATTCACCTTACATTTCACCATCATGAATTGTGGACAAAATAAGGTTGTGAATTGAAGATGAAAAAATCTAGAAGGAATCCTTACTAATCCCTATAAAGATATTATATCCACCTTCATAACTATTGATCCATCA
Organism: Viscum album; assembly: GCA_963277665.1. Lineage (NCBI taxonomy): Eukaryota > Viridiplantae > Streptophyta > Magnoliopsida > Santalales > Viscaceae > Viscum > Viscum album. The sequence continues at coordinate 1,016,195,193 of OY728138.1, read as the reverse complement.
AAAAGTTAGGTACACCCCATAATTCCTCCTACTCCATGTGTTTCTTTCTAAGGCACCACCCTTTATTATCCCGTTTCATGAATCCTGCTACCACAAAAGGGTGGGTTTTAATTCATTTTGGTTCACACATTCTGACCATATGCTGATATACAATATAACACCATGGTAAAACTAATGTGGCCTTAAACTATAGAAACCACAATCCTTGACCATATAAAATTAATCTATGTGTTCAACATCATTTCTATAGGATTTTAAACTACGTTACCTTTATCCACATTTCATGACATAAATATGTGAAGTATCATTAGCCCTCACTAGAGAGAACCATCTCCTCATTCGATGCAAATCACTTACCACATTGCATGAGTTCTTTGACCACCACTTGGAAACTGAGATTTGACACCCAAAAAAGGAAGTTTGTACCTTTCTTGAATAGATACTCCCACCCAATATGGTTATAAATACAATTTTTTAATCTCAAGAGTGATGAGATCCATATGAACATTCTTTAGCCTTCCCACTTTCTTTGTGTCTTCCTTTATTTATATCCCTACCATCATCCACACACAAAACATGCCCCTATCTATAATGGTTCCTAGACACACTACCTCACATACCATACTAATAAAACACCTCCAAGTACTTTCAATTAAAATGTTTGGGGCTCTCTGTTTCAAACATATTCAATGATCTACCTCATTATCCTTTCCACACTCAAGTAATTATGATATTTTAATTTTAATTTCAAATATATTCATCCCCTATCAACATGTCCCTCATATTTTTGTTCCACGTCTGAGATATATCAATTCACATATTTCATATTCCTATTTTTTTGGTAAAATCAAATTCCTCGTGCATTTATCCTCCCATGCACAAGAAAATATTTGGAAAGTAAGTCGCAAATATAGAGTTCCACTCTCCAACCAAGTAATCTCTAGTCAGGAAACTCTCAATCGTCAATGGATCATTATAACCCCAACCATTCATTTCCCAAATAGAACTCTCATATAAATTAATGTTATTCTATTTTCCTATTATTTCTCACATCGTGCATGACTCATGTGGGCTTAGATACTTGTAGTCGATTGTATTGTTAATATGATTGAGGATCATAGAAAAAGTATGATAAATGATAGATTTATTTCATAAATATGGGGGATAGTAATAAGTTACATCCAAATATTATATCCTATAATTTATTACAAAAGGGGGATTCTCTTAAAGGAATGGCCTTATCCATATTTCTCTCTAGATTGGTTAGCCTTTATTAGGTAGCCTATGTGGCCTGATGCTTCCTAGTGAGCTTCACTGATTTATCAAAAGCTATAGGGAAGACATCATTAGCCATGATATGCACTCAATACTACTCAACCAACCACTTACCCACTAGAGATACTACCCCTACTACTTCATCCTCAGTCTCCAATATCATGCCCTTTGTTGGATTATTATTTATACTTGAGAATTGGTAATGTATTTTTTCTTTTGTGATTGTCCCTTGAACTGAGTGACTTTATTTTCACCTACCTAGAACACCATGGTAAATTCAAATTTATACTTCTACTAGGAAGCTGAATATTTCTCATGTTCCATGTGCACCTTTTAGTGATATAGTTAGGATAAAATGAAGGTAGGGTATAATAATTCAACCATATAGTGCCTATGTTCAACAACCAGTTGTTGATAGACCCCACCCAACACAGTAAGTATTTCTCTATGGTATAGTTGTTGAATTTTTGAAATCTAATTCATGACATGTACTAGATAATGTGATTATCTTTAGAAACATCAGAAATATATTATTCTTAATCCTTGGTTGGCACAAGTTCATACTCAGGGAAGCCATAAAAAATAAGGTAGTAGGGTTCTCCTTAGGAATCCTATGGGATGGATAGGCTTTATTTCTATATTAGGGTTTCCTTGGTCAGACTCATCATTTGAAATAGCATGTCTTCTATCCTTGAGTTCAACCTCCATAATAACAATATTTTTATTTTCAATAATTTCTATCTTGGGATCAGTTTTGGATCACTAAGAATGGGTGGCTCCCAGAGGACTGACTCAAATACTAGAGAGATCATCACAACCCCCTCATCCATGTTCAGTTGCTAATAATGTATTTCCTCAAATGTTATTTCAAAGAATAAAAAAATATTTTTTTTATCATAGAAAAGTTATTTAATAAAAATATATATAATGAAGAATAATACTTGAGTTAAGGGGCTACACAATATATTTTATCAGGGTCTTGATGGTGAGGTCCACAAATAGAGACCCCTCTGAACCAGTAAGAACCTATATAACTATTTTGGGACTCTCAGACTGTGCATGGATGAAATCAACATATTAAAAATAAAATATTTATTATAATAAATTCACACAATGATTAAAAACACTTAGATAATCAAAAAAATCAGATTCATAGTCTTTCTTTTAGAAGTAATGGGGATGTCAATTACAAGACACACTAAGAGGCTTACCCCACAAATAGAGTGAGACACCATCATGATCCATGGTAGAGGCCTCCAATAGATTAGTGGGAGGAATATAGGTCATGATACTCTTCCTTAAGACTCATTTATGGATATCTATTCCATTGGTTCATACATAATAAACTCTAATGTGGTATCCCTGATACACCTTGAGGTACCCTCATCACCCTCAAAATAAATTTATTTAAGAGTGATCTCCCCACTCTCATGAGTTCTCGCCTGGTCAATATCATAACCCTATGAATCCTCATCACTAAAACATGTGTATCGGAACAAAGTAATAGAGAAACATGGGATGGTGTATAGATGGATTTAGTTTTCTATGGAATCACACTGAACCAAACCAGTACCTGGGAGGTGATAGTCTCACCCACCCCATTATAGTACTTAATAGAATCCATATCCACCATGTATGAAATCCCCTCATGAAAGAAAACTCAGGCCATGATTCGGGATATCTTGATCTCTATTATCTCAACCACATATCAAGAATTTCTCTAAAATAGTAATTATACCATCAGTGACAACCACAACAAGACACATGACTTATAGTGAATGGGAAAGGCATCATCATTGGACGACTACACTACATATCTCATTATCTTCCCTAAAGCCTCCCAAAATTTTCTTATATAAGTATATGAACTCTTATCTTACTCCTTTGTGAATTTCTAAGAGACCCTCATCCCATCATAGGTTTGTGGCATGAAACTACCCTAAGCTACCATCACCAATACATCAGTATGGGCCCTCGATGCCCAACCTATTCTTTGAAGATAATCACTCTTGCTGCCTTATTTATCTTATGGATCATTGAATATTTCTACATTTCTCATCCATTATATTAGGATCCCACCTTGGTATACCATAACACATTTAGCAAAATAATGTTGGGAGAGTTTGGCATTGAGGTTTTTCAGTTGTAGAAGAATTTATTTTCTTCTGTTTCTATTTCCAAAAACATCCACTGTAGATGGTGAAGGATACATGAATGGATTTCTTCATACACCCCCATGTACATGCATATTACTGGATTATAGAATCATCAGATCTATCGAGTGAAACAATATGGAGTTTATGATTCATGGTATATATCTTTGTCGATTTGTTTGACTAGTACCCAGCCTTAGATGGCTTGATGGAATTCCCTATGACCCATAATTCTTTCCATGTTGTTAATTATCTCACTATTTGAGGTCAATAAAGGGATAAAATTAAGGAACTCAGCGTTTTTTATGGTCACCTTCATCGCAACTTTATTGATAATCACCTATTGGACCCCAAAGATATTGAGTAGTGAAGGCCACATACTAATCGTTGAGGGAGTGGTGGAATTATAGAACTCAAACCCCCTGACGTGAACCACGATCCATATATGAAGAAAATAGAATGGACCAAATATATGCCTAGGCATATCCCTCTAAACAATATTCCCTTGTTAGCTTTAGAGCATCGAAGGAATAATGATGCCCAAGTTGATTCCATTCTCTACTATCATGATGGCCACCATCACTAGAAATATCGTTCACAAGTCCATATAGAAACACATGATCGGTAATAACTAACCACTCAGAAAGGTGGATATAAGTGACTTGTATCCAACCTATGGGAGAGATAGATTCATCATGTCTCCCCACTCTAGATAGCATCCCTCTTTTAGTATCAACTGGATTCACCTTAGCCTCCTCCTATGCTATGTTCCCATGTATTTCTTTGTCTTCCCCAACATCTTCTCAATGGACACATTCCAGAACATTATCTTTTATGTATTTAAAGTTATTTCCATATGGAAATGGGGTAGATGATCCAATACCTATGCTAGATATTCCAAAAAAAATTAGCGTTACTGGTGCTTTTATCCATTCCTATAAGCATTGGGTGAGAGGAGGAACTTGTTGTATTCATATTCAAACAATAATATCATTCAAATTGGTTGAAAATCCCATAGACTAATCTTGGAATCAAAATGATGGAAGCGGAAGGTGTTCATGTCCAGGGACCACTGGTTGAGGATCTCTTAAATAAACTCATGTGGATAGTAAATAAGAAACTAGGATGTTAATACTGCTCCACACATAGCAATACAAAAAAATATTCCATGTACACTTCACATGTGAAGAATACCCACTATGCCCATGCCCACTCATTGGTGATGTTCACCGAGATTTCAAAACCCAATCTTCATACCAGTCAATGTGGTTATTTTGGATGTTTCCCTGAACGATGATTTTAAAATGGGTGGGGAATTATTCATCCAATGGATATTATAATGTTTACATTTTTTATTCTTCCACTTAATTTGTTGATATTAGAAACTTCACAATCTCTGACTAGGTGTCCAGTGTAAATAAAAGTCCACTAACTAAGCTCATCATGATGGGGAACCAAAATCTAAAATTGTTAAGCTTCATTGAAGGAATATAAACATCATCTAACAAACCAAAGTTGTACATAGAAATCCTTTTAAAGAACATATATTTCCTTCAACCCAATATTAGTATGATTAATAGGTTTTTAATATTATATATGGGCCTCCTAGACTATGTAATTTCAGGATTCCCAGCCATTTATTCCATCTTAGGAGAGAAACATCAACATGGTCAGTTTGGTTTCCCATTTCCATGTTGGATTGAAGGTTTTCAAAGGCTTTATCATGAAAAATGGTCCTTATTCACATAAATAGAGTTATACCAAGAAACTTATATATGTTTTCTAAAAGATTCCATCCTCTATTGTAAAAATATTTCATCTAAAAAGGACTTGCATAGACATCAAGGGTTAGAGGTCAAGAGTTTTTGCAATGGATTAGAGTTTTATGAAAAATATGCATCCGATCACCCAAAAAATGTTGGTGACCATATGATTGAACCCTATCCCAATTTAAAATAAAGTGACCCCCCCCCCCCCCAGTTGTGTGTGAAAACAATTTTTTTATATCCTAAATCGATAGTTTCACACTAATGAAGTAATTTTCAATGCAAATCTATGGATTCCTCAGAACATGACCTTGAGATTCCCCATCAACTCCAATTATGAGGGGGAGTTTTTTGTTGCCAAAAATAAATCTCAACCATTGTAATATGGAATATTTTTAAAACTATGAAATATCCCTCCCTATGAAACCATTCCAAAGCTCGGAATTGAGAACACACAACATTTGGGTTATTTTCACAACTCCCTCTTTATCGCGCAATTGATTTGACCTAAAAAGGCAATGATGGATGTACAATTTTCAAGAGTATTCAAGAATACCCCACATACTTGGTTAGTATTTTTCATGTTTCATTTTCTTGATGAACACAAATCTAATTTTTGAATGAAAACAGTTTATGTGAGAATGGAAAAGAAAACCTCTTCCTTACTCAACTTCTCATTGGAGGCCAAGGAATGAGTAGGGTGTAACCAAATTGCACAATAGAGATAGTGTTTCACGTCTAAATAAAACTATTTTCACTATAAATCTAGTGTCACTCTATCCATTTAGGGGAATGATGTTTATAAGTTGATGTCTCAAATATTGCTCCCACAACCCTCTCTTCCAAGACATCATGAAACTCAACCCATTCATGGATCCCCATTGGTACCAAACTTGAGTAAATGACATCACATAGCCCCAAAATTCCCCTGGATCATGTATAATATATCCTTGTAAAATTTCCCCTAAAGGATATATGGGTGGAGAATGATGAATTATCTTCTTGAAAACCCAAATTTTACAGGGCTCCAAAAGTGGTACACACCTATTCCGTCAATATTCATGGCCTTCCATGGGTACAACTTATGGTTCAAAAAACACCACTTGTTTACGCATATATGGAGATGTGTACAAAAATCAATAGGTCCCTTAACTAAGGAATACTTCCACAAAACACACTTTCACATATGCTGAATTCTTAGTATCTCTATGCCTACTCTGATCAGGTTCCCCCACACGACCCGTATCGCTAACCCTCACATTTGGCCTCATTGTTTCAAGCATGAAATAGACTATTTTACTACCTCTTACTCATAAGAATAGGAACCCTAATATTGTATTTCTATTATCCACTTTACCACATTTAGTTTTTACATTGTGTTATCCAAATGAACTTGTTCATTATGCCCATAATCCCCAATGGTGGAATCATCAATGGAAACATTCCACCATTCATGGTGTGGAGATACAGTGTTATAACCTTCACAACTACTTTGAAATGGTCTCCCTTGGTGTAGGCCCCACCCAAATCTGATATGAAAGACATCAAATCGTACATACCAATATCTTGGTCATATAACATTAAACTACTTGACAACTCCCTTAGTACACGTCATTAAATTGTAACTGTATAATGTCTGGTTAACACAAGATACCCCATGTATGACTATAATGGGATTATACCATACCTCATACCCTATGCAATGAACATAGGATTCCCCAGATATAAAAAACATGGGATGAAACATGCTCCCCCTCCCATGGGAATCACCTATAATGGGTACCCACCTATCTAATTCCTTCACCATCTCTTTTTTTGCTTCATTAATGAAAAAGGAGTCCTTACCATATGGTGATAAACTTTATAGACTATTCCTATCATAAGACTATAAAATTTATAATCACACTACATGGTTTTTGATCCATATTTATTAATAGTGAATGTAGGATGCCACAAAGAGGTCTCATCCTAACGCACCTCGGGTAACTTCATGAGGTTCATCTCAATCCCACCATTAAATATATATGACTTCCCTGGAAGTTGACAACTACAAAGTGTGATAATCTTCCCAATATGAAAACACAGAAACCCACTGACATTTTCCATACAAGATATTAAATATGTGACCAAATTACCCCAATAAGTCATTAAATCCATGGCCAAACTTCCCCCACAAGATATTAAATTTAAGACCAACCTATCCCCATAATAAATTAAATCTCTGAAAAACCTATCCCCTAAAGACTTTAAATTTGTGATTGTGTCTCTATAATAACCCAAACATGTTTCCCCACTGAATGATCTAGAACCTCTACCTCATGTCAGGTACATGGGATGAAGGTATATAAGAGCCTTAAATGTATTAATCCCCTAGGGAAAATTATCACATGAAAAATATGGGATTCCTCAGGATCTACACCCAATATTCCTTATATATTGGATACCCTAGACTTCTAAACAGGAATAATTTATTGGACCCCAATACACAAAATTTCCACATATTTTCTGATGTGTCTAACATAACCATCCTCAGTATCCATAGGTATCTTCTTTATCATTACAGAAGTAGTGTAATTAAATAGTATCCACCTTGATATAGAAAATTGAATGATATTCATTAAAATGACATAAATATTTGATATAGGATTGTACTAGGTAATTAGTTCCAAAGAGGAATACAAAGAAGGATAAACCAACATCCAATTATCATGTTTCTATAAAGGAGACAATATCACCAAACTTGGTGGTAGAGGTCACCCACCTTTAGAAATGGGGGAGGTGGGTAAACCAACCAACAACCCTAGAGAAGAACAACAAGTCCATGGATGTGAACCACTACAAGATAATTAATATAAGAAAATTAACATCATCATATTAATGTTCTCCTAAAAGGAAAGCATTAGAAAATAACATTCTTAATTGATTTTAGTTCCTTGTATGAAAAATATATAAATTAGAGATTATTAAGATCCATATATGGTGGTTAATTTTGGAATAAAAAAATTGATTGTTGATTGAGAGAAAATTTGTTTTTAATGTTTTATTTTTTTGAAGACATAAATCGGTATGTTATATAAGGAAGAGTTTTTTAATTTTATCGGTGAATGAGATGATCATAATGTCTCACAAATGTGTTTTGATATTTTGGGAAGAACATCTGTTATCATGATTTTGATGTTTCAATATGAAGTTTCCTTATAAAATTTAACAACCAAAGAAACATGAATTAAATGGATGGAGATGATCAAAATAAAGGTAGAATAAAAGTTTTGGTCCAATTGTATTCATAGTTACTTCAAACATATTATGATCAGACAATGAAAATAGTGGTATTTTTTTCTAATCCCAAATGTACCAAACATCATGACTATTCTATAAAATTGAAGATTCAAGGTAATGTTGGGTGACAGATGAATTTGGTGGAACATGATTTACAAAAAATGGTTTTCGGATAATTTTTTCCATACTGAGGTTCCTGACTAGGTTCACTCGTAAATGAATTTTTTTAATGTTCATTATGAAATAAACTATGAAGAAGTGTCATACTATGAAACATGAATGTTCCCGATGATGATTTATTTGATAAAGAGAAGTATCAAGTCCACCAAACAAATGTTGGTGATTCCATAAAATAGGGAAATTAATATGGAAGAAATATAATGAAATTATTTGACATAATTTTTGGATTGAAATCCTTAGATATGATAAATTGCAGCGATATAACAGATTAAATGTGTAAATATTATCAAACAAACTATTATAACTTTTACCAGATAGAGAAGTTCCAACAAAGTTATACAATATGATGGTTTCATGAAATTTAAAATATCGAATAATGTCATAAATTTTGTGATACTAAGATGATAATTCAATTCTTCGTTAGTCACAATGGTAGTATCGTGAACTATCAGGGACAACATTAATATTTAAGAAGAAAAAATATACTGATTTTTATGTATATTCTTTATCAAGACCAGTGGATAAATATTTTTGGAGGTATGAACATGGTCATGTGATGAAAATTTTCAGCGGTATATGAATATTTTGTGTGGTGTTATAGAATTTTATGTTCAAGTTCCTCCCTTTTTATTCATAGAAACATTGCTTATGTAACAATAATGTGGTTCACAAAGAAAAGTTTTATCAACTTGTTGATGCTGAGATAATTTCTAAAAAATTTATGTATAAACTAAAGAGTATGAGAGATAATTTAATTGTAGCATCATACACAATATCTACATCAGAAGTCATATCATATAGTGGAAACATTACATAGGGTATCAGACAAAGAGTAATGGACATATGTATACCAGACAAAGTATACCTGAAGAATTTCACTAGGAATAAAACTTCCAAATAGATATTTTCTTTATCATTTTTGAGTAATAATGTGAAGTATAAGAATAAGAAATTACACAAAGGAAAGTATAAATAATGTTCAGTAAGTATAGTGAAAATGTTGAATCTTTTTTTTTAAGGTCTATTTTGTTTTTGAGTATTTTTATCAAACTATCTATTTGAAGAGCACATTCATTATCAATGGAAATGGTGTTTTGAATGTTATGGTTATTTATTACTTCCAACAAAAATAAAGGTTTATTTTTATTAGATTTAAGGTATTGTATTATTTCCAAATCATTCCATGGACTAACCACTAAAATTTGGTTTTGAACCTTATAAATTCATATTTCCTTATGCTTTTTCATTTTTTTAATTTTATAATAAATTTAATTATCACACACTGATGGTGAAGGTTGTTTTTAATGTATGAAAAAATGAAACTGATTATCACTAATTCTCTTCCCCAAGTGATCACATAGTTATTGACTGGTCCTTTAAAAATGATTAAAAATAATCATCATATTATTATAAAAGACTTTATAGTTTACCATGAAATGGTAATTACAATGGAGAAAAAGATAAACAATCACTACTAAAAATATGACCTTTATCAGCACTATAAATGGGCATTAACAATGCTAAAAAAAGTGTTTTTAATCAAGGAGAAGATAAAGGGGGGTCCCTTTTATCAGCGCTCAGAATAGCACTCATAAAGGAACCTTTTATCAGGGCTGATAAGAGGGTCCTTTATCAGGGATTTTTTTAGTAGTGATAAAAGACCCCTTTTATTAGTTCTTTTAAAAAGTTCTAATAAAAGTTAAAAAAAATTAAAAATATATTTCTGCAAATCTAGGGGGCTTCAATATCACTTGAAGCCCCCTTTAATAGTGCCCCACCCCCATGGTAGGCCACGCACGCCCCAGCCAACTCCACCCAGCCTCACCCCCTTTAACAGTGCTTCCACCCCCCCCCCCCCCTTTAACAGTGCTAGGTTATTCCCCCTACCTGAATGCGTGACCTGCCTCCCCTGTGATTCGAACTCGAGACTAGTTGCCTGCGCGCTTAAGCCTTTACCACTCCACATTAACAGTTCTAGGTTATATTAATATATTTATATTTAGTGATATTAATATATATATATAGTTATATTAGTATACATATATATATATATCTGTATATTAATATATATTTATATATTTATATATATATATATATTTATTTAGTTATAATTTTTTATTCGTATATTTATTTTTATATTAATATATATTTACAAGATTAGTTTTAAAAACATTTATAAATTTTTTTTTCTTATGTGTGTTTATAAATAAATAAATACATACTTACGTACATGCATATGTACAACACACACACAGATATATATATATACTAATAAATACATATATATGTGTATCTAAAAAGACAAATAATGTTAAAACGACCATAACTTCTAATCCAGAAGTCAGTTGCAACTCCACAACCTATCAAATCAAAGAAAATGAAAGAATCTTCGATATGATATGTGGTACAGACCTAGATGACATCTGGATCAGAAGTAATATTTTAATGTTAAAAAAATTGGATATCTGAACTAAAAAAATCATCTTTAGAGGCCTTCGGGGAATTATTTGGCCTTGAAAAATGGGAAAGATGGTTATATTAGGCCATTAGTGAATAGATCTCATTTCAGGATTCGATTTGATATGTTGTAGAGATTAAAATAACACCCGGATCAAAAGTTGTGGCAATTTGAAGTTTGAGTTACATTTTCAACTTATTTTAGATCTTTTATTTTTTTTATTTTTTTTTGTGTTCAAAATGTTATTAAATGATTATTAGTAAATGATAATTAGAATATTATTAATTGAAAATATTTTTCAAAATATTTTGTAAGCCTTTTTTATTAAATATCTTATACATAAATTTTATATTTCTATTTATCCTTATCTAAAACATATATAAAAAAATATATTATGTTTATATCAATATAAATATTCTTATATATCAGTATATTACTTTTTATGAAAAATATTTTTTTTTGAAATATACACTTTATCAGCGCTTGGAAAAAGTACGGATAAAACCCCCTCTTTATCAGTGCTAATAAAAAAATCACTGATAAAGGGGTCCCCTTTAACAGCGCTAAAAAAGAGCTAATAAAGGGGGTGCCTTTACCAGTGCAAAAAAAGGAACTCATAAAGGGTTACTTTTAATAACACTTTTTTAGCACTGTTAAAAGTTCCCTTTATCAGTGCTTTTTGTAGTACTGATAAAGGCACCCCCTTTATCAGCGTTTTTAGCACTGTTAAAGGGTGGTGCTGTGGAAACCGAGTTTTGTGGTAGTGAATTTATAATGAGGTGAATTTTTATTCATTACTAAAAAATTAGAGTAATATCCACAATTTAGAGTCTCTATCATGTAGTTTAGGACTTTGCTATCAGATATTCTTAATATATTCCATATGTTGAGTTGCAATTTCATTATACTCATCCACAACTTATTGTAACCTTGTTAATGTATCATCCTATACTTATGCATGAGATTGAAATGTAGTTCCAAATTCATTGCATGTAAAACTAGTTACAAATCCTCATAAGACAATAATTTAGTGTTTTCTTATTCCTTGAGAAGAGGATTAAACTCTTTATAAAGTCGATATGACTATTGAAAAATCCATTCCATCAGGGATTTCTTTTTTATGACCCAATCATGTTTCCTTACAACTCTATCATATTTTTAAGATTATTTACTAATAAAATTATTGAAAAATATAAAATAGATCATGGATACTATAGCCATGGTAATTTATTGAAGTTGGTTCATCTATTTTCTATTTGAAATCATCTTTTTTACCATGGTGTGAATATCATGGATATCAAACTTTACAAAAACCATCGTGATGAAAATATGTAAGAGAAGATGTTTTTAGAAGCTAAGATCGTCAATATGAGTCTCATAAATTAGTTTTGATAATAAATACCAAACTCACCGATGCATATTATTCTATAAACTAATCACCTTAGTGTACATATCAACAGTAATCATTAGTACCATTACATATCTCAAAAACAAATCCTTTTGAGAGTGACTAATCTTGATATCTATTTGGTTCAATAAAACTAAATTAATATACATCATCATGGCCCCTATTAGTCAATATATTGAGATAAAAAATACATTGTATTTGGATAGATAGTGGATGAATAGTGCTAAATCATACCCAAAATCTATTAATGATATAAAACTAAATAACATAATCGGTAAAGTTATCACTAAATAATTTTCTCCAAAGAATTATATTTTGAGATTCTTATTTCCCTCATAATAGACACAACCAATAGGTCCCTTGGTGGAATCATCGACATTAGGTCTCGAGTCCCTAAATCTATCACCATGGGTGTTTATCCACATTCATTAAAGTCACTTATGAACTATAAAATTCATAACAATAAAAAATTAAAATAAATTCATGTAAAATAAGAAATAGGTCCACATATATACAAAAAATGGGGAATGAATACACAAGTATCAAGGGTCCCTGACCATAACATATGGAAGATGTATCTGACTCAAGATCAATTTTTGATTAATTAGTAAAGTTTTTTATCTCTGTAATTTTACCCACCGGCCTTTGATGGGAAGGAACAATTACTAAAGAATTCGTGTTGATCACTGATTCTTATACACTATGTTCTTTAACCATTGGTTCTTCTCTATAATTTTCTATATAAATGTGTCCCCACTCTAATAGACATGATCCATTTACTCTTGGAGAGTGGGAACTACTAAATCTGGAACCCTAGAGAGGTCATCTAATACCATTAGTTTTATTAAATTTTTGGTTGGATCATTTTTACTCAACTCCCGATGTGCTTCACTCATTACTACCGCTACAAAACTCTATTCTGGATGTGTAGAAGTTTTTTTGTTCATGGAAGACAACTCCCACAAAATTGAATCCCCTATGATTTCATTCACCAGTGTGGGTTTGGTTTCATTAATGGGTAAAAAAACCATGTATAGTCTTTCATAAATTTCAAAGTTTATTTATTTCATAACATATCCCCCCAAAAGTTTTAGTAGTATATTTATTGGGGAAGATAACATTGAAAAATCCACTACCTCCATAGTTTCAAACCCTAGATTTGGGTCCACAAGAGGAATGACTAACCTTACTCATCCCCATCCGGACCAATATGATAATAATAAATCATGTTACTAAAACAACGGTAACCCTTAATATGGTAATTATTATAGGAAAATCTCAAGGAGTCGGTACCCATGAGTGTGTGGAACTAGGGACAACATCTACACAAATAAAATCATTAATAAATGACTCATGTGAAAAAAATGGGAAGGTGAGAAGGTATAATCCTTACCATCCATTCCCAAATTATGATATATCATTAGGATTTTAGATTTCATCCACACTGTACTCTCCCATAGATATAATTTTATGAAAGGAGTAGATTGTGTTCATGGTGGTATAAATTCTTTCAAAAGAATATAAATTACCACATGCATGTTCTCTATAATTCTAAGGGAGACTTATTCATTGATTTCATTATTGGAAGGAACATCCAATCAAATATTACTTCCCCCATCACTATATTTTAGGGAGGTAATGGGTGATTATTCACTTCAAACATCATATAAGAGATAGTAAAAGATGTAAATCACTTTTAAGTTAGAAGGAAGGGTGAAACTAAAAATAAAATCTTTTTTAACTCTTACTTTGAAACATTCTATTTTCTCTTAAAATCAAAATCTCTATCACCCTTTATAAGTCTTTGGGTTTATGCATAAAGGTAATATTCCAATGTGTCATTATATATTCTAATCCAAGAAGGATGGTATCTTCTTACTATATAATCTTATGATATTATTTAGAGCATAACCTATTCATCCAAACACCCCAATCTCTCCAAGAATTTTAGAATGCCTCTTGGATAAGAATAGAAATGATGAATGTGATACACATATCGAGGGGTCGGGATCTAAATAATCTATCTACACCCTCAAAATTTCTAATTTCTGATTTTTCCTTGGAAGAATACATTAATAGGATTTTATGTGTCTATTAAATACCCATAATCCTCTCCACCATTGGATTCCAAAGAACCATTGTCCATTTTCAAAAAATTTACTAGCATTATTAAATGGCATTAATATATCTAAGGGTTAGTGTAGTCTAATTAGTTCCCAATAACTGCGCCAGATAGGGTGTTGGTCACTTGTATACCTATGTCTTCCCTTATCAGTATAGACTAAAACTAATATAATATTATATGGTGATGCTCAACCCATATAAATGAAGGTTGTTTAAGTAATTTAGTTTGGACAAACATATATTTTCACCACAAAAAAGAAAAAAATATTTCACAGATAACCTCCTCATCTCTCTTTAATTCCAAAAAATGCCACAAATAATTTTTTGATATTCATATTATTCGAAACAATCAATAGAATCATAAATGAACCTACTAGTGGGGAATCCATATATAATGTATAAAATCTTGTTAGTTTTATTAAATTTTTTTTTCTCAATCATCTTATGAACATGGATAAAATCCATTGATTCTCAGAAGATATGACTTGAATTGAGCACTAGGATTCTATAGAATATTGGTAAACTCATTTCCAAATATTTGATAAATTATCAACCCAAATAAAACCATTAAATGGGAATCAAGTTTTAAATATTTTCATTCCATTATAGATAATGAAAAGATCGAAGAATAATTTTTCAAGAATTTGAATGGACATGATAAAACTCTTTTCATTGGCCAGGTTCACCACCATCATAAATGTGAAAATTATCATTCCATTTTTTTACTATTAAACAATTACCATGTATCCTCTTAAAATCATTTCAAAAATTGGAGTAAATAATACTTGGTGAAAAGATTCATTTGTGACCTAACACTATCAACTGATTAATTAACATTCTATAATGGTGAGATAATTGACACTATCTACCCCATGAGTTTTTAGAGTTGATAAAACTTTAATACTCTTAAACTATTGTTATTTACATGTATTATAAATAAACTAGCCATACCATGTTCTAAAAAGCATATAAAATCATTGAAATAATTTATCTCATGATTTCTTTCACCATCTCAAGTAGTTCCTTGGAAATTATAGTATTTCTATCAGCATTTTACAATTAATATTCATGGGGATTAAATTCATTATACATATACCTTGAGATTTACTCCTCAATAATAATTTTCAAATCTCATGGGTGCACTCAAACCTCTTCTAAAATCAAGTGGAAGGTATTAGTAGTTGGACTCCATTTACTAATAATTTTTGGAAAAAGATTTTTTTTGGTGAGGGTTTGAGATATAAAATAGAATTTTTATAAGACTAAAATGTTTGATACCCTATTAAATTTATTTTAGATATGATAAACCCTAATGGTCCACCCCTATCTTAGAAAAAAATATCTTCCCAATTGGAATTCTTAAATTGACCACAAGTCATGTCCCTTACTAGAAAATGATTTCTCTATAATAGACTTATAAGAATGAGTCTCAGGATTTGATGCAAGTCATTCTTTCTCTAGATGTAGAGGGATTTACCATACCAAAAATACTTTCACATTTTCATATTCCTTGATTAAATGAATGGATGATGATATATTGACATATATCACTTCCTGATGGTTGATAATCTAGATTGATGAATGGTTTAATTTTTGAGGTGTCAGAATTAGAGAGTTGTTATGAATATTGAATGCATAGATTAAAATCCAATCTAACTATAGGTTCTCTTGTAGGCCTATCACATGAGGATGTAAATAATATTGTGTGGTGTATGAGAATATTATCATTAAATAGTACTCCCATTGATAACAATTTACTATCATCTTCTCACTGGTTCTCATCCTTCTATTTAAAAGCCTTCTATTTATGAAATAACTCAATTAAGAGAAGGGATCCATGTAATAGAATGAAAAAATGGATAATTAAATAAACCCACATGATAATCATTTATTCTGTGTTATAATTAGGTGGTTTTAGCGATTAATCATACATTAACCATGATAATTATATGTGATCCAAAATTGACATCATGCGAACAACATTAATATTAACTTTGTGAACTCAAATTTTTACCTTTAGTTCTTATACATATTTAATATGTGGTTTGATCAAATGGATCACTCTGATAGTTATCTCTTGTTGTTTTATTGTTTGATGCAGTTGTGCTAAATGAATAAGTAGAACAATCTCACATGAAAATATCAAAAGTCAAAAAATCCTCACACAACTCAATGTTTAATAGTTATAATGAGACCCCCTTTATAATTATTAATAGGGCTTCACCACTATTATACTTCAAAATACACAAGTGAGATTCAAACACATAGGAAATGGTTTGTTTTCAGGACAATAAAACCAAATTTTTATGAAGGGTGGGACAGGAAATTTGGTCATTCCTGCTTTGTTGGGAATGAACCAGAACAAAAAAAAATTATAAGGAAACTTTTATCATGAAAATACCCTCAAATCAAATAGGGAGTTCTAAATAACCTCATGAAGTATCCCATGAGAAGTAGTTCTATTTTAAATAGTTATCACATATATCACATAACCCCCCCCCCCCACCACCATTTTCAGCTAGGTGATAGAGAAATCACATGAATACATGAGACCCACATCATATATGGATTATTAAAATAATGATCACATAGTTGCATGATGTAAACCTCTCCTGTATTACATAATAAAATATCTCATGTTGTTGTAATATCCAATCCTCATACATTATTGTCTCTTATAATAAATGTGGCTTAAGAAGTTAATTTATAGCTACTTGAATTATTGTCACCAGTTACCTATAAATACATATTTCTATTATGGGAAGAATATGGGTGAAATAATAAAAGAAATAAGTAAAAAATGAGAAGGAACATTTTATATTGTCTCTACATTTAAAAGCATTTACAAGTTTCTTTTTTGAAATACAAGGGAAAAAATAATAGTGAAAAACAAAAAATAAATCCAACAACATACTTCTAAATGTTGTATTCCAGCAATAGTTATCAATGTGAAATATTCATACAAGACACATCCCCATGACATATTTCCATAAGAGATGTGTGTGTGAGAAAAACCCACTAGGCCCACCTGTGTTATCCTATCCATATAATTATTATACAGTTTTCTATTATCAGTTTTATTTAGACATGCAAGAACAACATCTCATGTCGTCATGTTATAACATGATCATGTATATTAACTTCTCTAAGCCAATAAATATTCTTTTTCTCATCTTGTCCTATATTTTTTTGTTACCTTTGATGGCTTCCTTAATTGGTCAATAACTTCAAAGTGATAAAACTTCTCTAAATCAAGGGTTTCTCTATGATGACATATCTCTCATCATATACTCAAAAAAATTCAATCTAGATGCCCTATATGGTGTTCTTCTTCTATGTCCATATCCCCATAATGGCCACCATAATGTCAACTCCAAAACCAGTGGACCTATATAATTAGGCCATACACACCTTCACACACCACTTTTATTATATATTTCCATGATGAAGGTTATAACCTTCGTTTTCATCATAGACTGATTAGAGCCATCGAGAATCAAAATCTGTTATTACCTTACTAACAAGGGTCTTTATCACAAGGATACCTGAAGAACTTCTCCTTTCCTTAGTTGACCACTTCATATGATCAATTCTAAATGTTCAGCCATCCTTTGGAACCAAACAATTTTAATCAATAATCCATAGGGTAGGGAATTCATACTAGAGTGATCCCAAAATATTTCTTACTATATTACATAACCCACTAATTTCCAATATCCTCTACCATATCTACAAATATAGGGGGAAGTACTCACACAATGGTCTCCCCTATGGGTGTAAGTACCAACTTCATGATCAATGATGGATTTATTCACCTCAATGATATAGGCCAACTATAGTGTCTTGTCTATTAAGTGTAATCCTCAATACTCTTCATATTTAACTTATACACCTAATGGGTTAGGTAAATCAAGGAAGGCCATTTTTCATCATCCTCACTCAATCCTCATATGTCACACTGTTTATTATAGACATTTTCATATAGAATGAAGTTAAAATCTATATTGAACATACTAATAATATAAAATAAAATTTCATATCCATTCCCTTACTATATAATAGTAAAATAAATTTTATGACCAAACTAAATGTCCTTCAACTATTATCCTTAAACTATATTGTAGTTTTTCCTATTTATTTATACACTAAATTGAGCCTATTTTAGGGTGTGAATTTTTTTTATTTTCCTTATGGATTGATGTATTGGTGGTAAACTAAATATGGATCCATGTATTTGTGAACCCATGTTATTGTATTGGTGTATAAGTAAATAATAAATTCACTAGGACTATAAAACATAGATTAAGGATCTTCACAAATGAAATGAGAGATAAGTGAATGAGATTATTTTTAGTTTCACCCCTTTTAATACAACCATAGTCCTTTCGAAATATATTCTTTAATCATTTTTATTTTATAAAATTAAACCATCCACAATCACTTACCTATTTTCAACCTTGATTAAATTTGATGAAGAATGAAAATAATTGACATAATTTCCTTGTTTCTAAAACCATCCTTAAAATGTGTGAAATACCCATAGATTATTTTTTTAACTACCTATACAATACCTAATTAGGTATTGAGATCCCTCTGTTCCCAAATTATATCACTTGTTATTCATCATGTGTTTAGTAATCACTAAAATGTATCCACTTGACTCTAAATAAATCTATTGATATGATTAAAAATAAATAGAGGGAGAAAATATTTATTAACCAAGGATATAATTAAAATATGAATTAGTCATAAACAAAATCACATTCAAATTAATTTCATAAATTGATTAATTAATACCATTTAACAGATAAAGTAAATCTATAATATAAATAAAATCATCAAGACTCAAAAATTAAAATTTTGGTTACCTCCCCATTACTAAACCAATAATGGATTAATACTCTCCATTAGAGAAGAATTAATGGGAGTAATAGGGGTAGGTATCATGGTATAAAAATAATTTAAATAAAATCATCGTAAAATAGAGAATGTAGAAGTAGTTGTTTTTTCACAATCTTCGATCATTTGATAAGTGGTAGAATTCCTAGTATTTATAGTGGTAGGGATACCTTTTGTTTCCCTTATTCATATCCCCCTTATATGATCCATTATATCAATCAACATTGAATGTATATTTTTAATATTATCTACATTAAATATAAAGATATATCATATGTTTCCAAATTTTCAGTGTTGACTAGTATTCTAAAGTGATGGTAGCATCATCAACCATTGGGAGTGTGCCTCCAATGCACCGCTGTGGTAGAAAAACATCTATTATTTCACATCTATATCCATTCTTATAGTTGTAGAATCTATGTTTTCATAGTGGTTGATCATTTTGGTAGTGTTAATAGTGACAGTATTTTGGTATTAAGTATATCCTTCTTATGTGAGATATAGAAACCCTCCTCTGTGGAAATTTCTTCCTCACAACTTATTCACCGAAAGATTCCATGTAAAAAGTATAGTGAAACTGGCACTGGTTTCTCCTCCTTATTATAAACCCTTTACACTAGTCGAATATCTTGTATATTGTAGTCTTCTACCACCCACAACAATGGTATTATCCAGGGTAACTCATGCACTACTTCATTCGTAATGGTAACTTCACCCTCAATGCCTCTGCAAAGTATCCACAACATCATCCCCCAATGTCATGGTATGTTCAATGATAGGTCATGAAAAATAGTGCTTCATCAATATCTACAATTACCTCCCCCAAAGTTAACTTCCATCCATCATGACCTCAAAGGTATATAAAAACTACAATTACCTCAATAGTATATCATAACAACCATTTCCTTAATGGTACTTCTATGAGTACTCCTCCACTATAGTACATATGATTTTTTTGAAATGGTATAAAAAATATACCTTTGGTTCCTCCTTGTTAGCATCACTCTTTATGACTCTTTCATTCTTCAATAGGGATATGGTACAATGCAATAATTTTGACACCTTCACAGCACAACATGTCTCTCATGGCATAGACAAGTCCAATTTTTGTGATCCCACTTTACAATGGAAATACCTATGGAATAGGGAATCTTTATATTCTCTATGGACATTGGAGTGGCTGGATGGACTCTTGTTAGAATTCCACGCATGTTTCTCTATCAAAAAAGGCTTCACCAAAATCATTTTTAGGGTCATATGCGACCCATGGTGG
Organism: Viscum album; assembly: GCA_963277665.1. Taxonomy (NCBI): domain Eukaryota; kingdom Viridiplantae; phylum Streptophyta; class Magnoliopsida; order Santalales; family Viscaceae; genus Viscum; species Viscum album. The sequence continues at coordinate 1,016,174,378 of OY728138.1, read as the reverse complement.
TCTAGATCCTTAGTAGTGCTTCCCCATCTCAAGTACAATCTCCCAAGTGGTTCAACCTAGAATTTTTGATGAGTACAGGGGGTGGTAGGGGACATCCAAGTAGTCTCAGCAATGAAGAGGCATGTCCAAGGAACTGGTGAGAAGGACTGTACCAGGATGTTGGTGTTTTGTTAAATGATGAATAGTGGATGAATACTCACTATCCCACATCAAAAATAAGTATGAGTGAGTTCTACCATATATTACAATGTGTGTCATCCTCAGCTTATGAGTTAACTTTATGGATGGGATCATGGTACACTTATACATACAAATATGGTCTAACCTAACCCACACAACCCTTGTAGATATTTTCAAACCTTTTATCTTTAGGCTCCTCCCAATGGGCCTAATCTTATATACCACATGAAATAGCTCTCCTAAAGGCATTCATAGTTGGCCGACCCCTTCATGGGGTAGGCTAAGTGGCTTTAGGTACACTAGTTTAGAGTTATATTGGGGTTGGCCATATTTTTTTAACCTTCAAAAATATTAAAAATTTATAAATATTTCAAACTATAATTTCCCTAGTAAATCACAAATTCAATATTCATAATTTTTATCTATTTTAATATATTTTAATTCATTAGTTTCAATTTACTATATTTTAAAAAATCGATTAATTTTATTATAATGTTTATTTAAATACATTAAAAATGATAAGAATTTGTTTTCACTTTTCTAGGAAAATATAAGTTCATCAAATACCCCCACACATAAACTATGATTATTTACAAGAAGTAAATATTAGAATTGAATTTAAGGGAAACCCCATGTCACTAATATTCAAATATTAAATTAATAAAACAAGATTATTATCAATATAAAAAAATAAATCTTAATATTACTCATAAAACATTAATCCAATTCTAACTTTTCAATAAAATAATCAATCTATCAATTTTAATTTATCATTTTTGAAACTTGTGGGACTTATCATTTAAGGAATTTATATCTCATATTTTTTTATTGTTAGTAATTTAATATCATGATCTACCTCTCTTAGAATAATTATCTCTCACCAATCATGATAAAATTTCATTTAGTGTAATGTTGTTATAATGAGTACATTATCCTTATCCGTAGGCTTGGAAAGGAACTACATTCTCCACTTTTTAAATAAAAAATACACATAAAATCAAGATGTATTGGTAATAAAGGTTATAATTGCTCAAATGCTTTAGGTTGGTAGGAATTTATGTGAAAACATTAAGAATAAAATAATAGGTAAATCTCTAAATTATAAGTAATGATATAAAATTTTGTATTTCAATAAAATTATCCCCTTAAAGATAACAATGATCACTTCTCAAACACAAAGTAACGTCCTAAATAATTAAAGTATAATAAATAAATTTCTTCTACTTGAATTTTATCTACTTATTTTTACAATCATATTTTTCATAATTTTTTCTTTTTCTATAACCATGCTTGGAACAAACCTCACATCCACCACCTAAACACATATGATAAAAATCATAGGTCTGGTAGTGATTATTTTATTTCTTCAAAGGAAAAATCTATTTTTTTTTAATTCAATTTTTCAGGAAGGGAAAACAATAAAGTAAAATTAGTGAATTAAAAAAACTAAATACGCACATTAGAACCCGCAAATGTTTTCTTTAATATATAATCCATCCCTTCCACCATGACTTCCCTCACCCCCCACACATTATCTTTAAAATACCGAAAAAATTTCTAATAGGAGGGTATGAATAGTTAATAATTTTTTGAAATACGAATTATACTTAACATGGTCTTTAATGGTATAAAAGTGAGAAACAAGGATAATTATTAAATGTGGTGTCATGTATAAGGGATTATAAATAAAAATTCCTCAATCATATTAAATTTTGTTTTTCATAGTCATAGCATTGAAAAGTTCCAATGTATATATGTTCTAGAAGGTGAAAATTCTCATGATCATTCATGAAATATACTCAAGATAAAATATGAGGTAATTAAATAAAAATCCTCTTAGTAATGGAATATATTAAATTGGACAACAATAATGTAACGACTAATAATAATAAATAAATTCACATGAACTTCAAAAATCCAATGAAGGTTTTCATTTAATTTATTTATAAAGTTAAATTATATTTTAAAATTGTTTTAAACTAACATTGTTTCAATTATACATCCATTAATTAAATTTAGGTTATTAAGGTAAGGAATATAAATTAAATATTACATGTTGTGGATATTTTTAAACTATAAGTAACATTATTTTCCCAAATATATTTTAGGATTAGAGTTTTAGATAATTTAGAAAAACACTTACATATTAAATCCATACATTATAAGTCTAAACTTATAATCAATATCCATTTTTTCATTAAAGGAAACATTTTAAAATATATCATGGTTTCTCTTCATGAAAAGTCATCACAATTTTCACATGGATCTCATCCTTGTCCCAAATCTTATTTAAACATTGTGAAAAACATTTTAAAACATTGGATGAGCACAAAAGCATAGTAAAGGGCATAAAATAAAGTCACCTATTAGTCCAGTAAAAACCCATAGCTACATTTCCATAAAAACATACATTTTCACTATGAAAAAGTAGACATCATATAAAAAAGATCATTTTTACCTTTTTAAAATCAAACCATTTTTCATGAAAACATAAAATAGATCATATAATATATAATTAGGATACTTGGTACATAATTATACTGAATTATAATTTTCATTCGGTCTAATTTAATACATTTCACTCTTAAAAGTTGAATAATAATATGGTCGACTTCCATACCCAATGCATTAGAGGGCTATCATAGACCTACACGTCATTAGTTTATCATGGAACTATCCATGATTGAATTATTAGGTAACAACTAGTCACATGTAAATGTAATATTATATAATAACAACACATAAAATATTTCAATTTTCAACATGTCACTATTAGTTTTTATTTCCACTCATAAAGAAGCATTTCATGTTGTTGAGTCAATCAATCCATTTAAAAATCACATTTTAAAAAAATACCTATAAAATAGAAAATATGGTTTCTTTTTCTTTTAAAAACATATATTATTATATTGGAATACAAATTTCAAATAATTTTTGTTGTATCAACGATTTGTTTTCCATCGTATACGTTAAAAAGAACAGTCCTTTTGTCGATGGTAAAGAAAGACAAACATTTCGTACAGAAAAAATAAAAAAATTCTTTTCTTAAAAAATTTTAATTAAATTCAAAAATTTAAATAAAATTTCATTTATAATTACTTTATTAAATTAATATATAATATAACATCAATATTACTGACATGGAGAAAAAAAATTTCAAATTAAACCATTAAAGATTAAAAATAATATTTTTTTATCAATGTGTCTCATACCACTTTAAAATATTTGAATCATAATCTCCATGAAAGAATAACATATTAAAAAAAGTTTAAATAATAATAGAATAAGTAAGTTTAGGATATGAAATTTTTAAGGCTCTCTATATATACATCATAAAAGAAGGTTGGTGTATAATAACAAAATGTGTCTCAATAAAAGGGCCATGAGACGTAGTCCCTTACATTGAGTATGACTAATCAAGTAAAATATTTATATTATTAAATTATATATTTAGGTTAATTAACTAATTTCTTGAGAAACTTAATATATTTCATTTTTCTTTTTAGATAACTTCTTATCATGTTATAAGAATTACTTAATTACTCAATTTCATGTCGTACATTTTTGATGATATTCGGTAATTGAATCCAAAATAAATTTGGAATGATGTCAATAGACAGATTGGTACTAATTCAATAATATATAGAATAATATTAATGAAATAATAATCAATTTTATATATCATTTATACTTTTAAATCAATTAATTAAATACGTATATAAAAAATGAACTACATTACAACCATGGTGACAGTAAGTCGTACATATGCATGAGTAACATTTCCATTTTCAAAGATCATTATAGAAGGAAGTCAAGTAGTATTATATCCTTCTAAAATTATAATAATATCATTAATATCATATTATTAATTTAAATATACTTATATATATAATCCATGTTATACGGTGATGAAAAATGAATCACATAGCATTAGGGAGGTGATAGTTCACACGTACACAAGAATGATGTTATCATTTTTCCATGCATAGAAATGTAAGAACATAAATTATATATTATATGATAATAAATATAAATATTTAATTAATATCATATATACACATTAATTACATAATTATAACTATTCTTGAGAGATGATGATGGAAAACTAATGTATCACTTCGCAAGGCGATAATTCTCCAAACACTCTAACTATAATTGTTTACTCATTTGATGGAATTGGATATGGATTTATGTTATTATATTAATATAATAAAATAAATTTATATTAATTATACAATATTTCTTATTTCATCATGGTTTAAGAATATTTTAATGAGTTTTAAGAAGAAACAAAATATAAACACTTAATTAAAAAAAATACATTTTCTTTTCAAAATATCATTTAATTAATACCTTAAGACCAATAAGTTTAGAGACCCGAATCTTGACGTACATGGAAATTACATTACTTTTGTATAATACTTAACACATAACAAAAAAAGACACACAAGGATCGTAATAGTTTAGTGTCTTTGGAAACTTGGAATATAAACTTATAATCATGTTAAAAGATCTTCAACAACTCCCATAATGATCTTCCCCTTTTTGTTTCATTACCTAAAACCTTTCTTTATTTACTTGGGAAAATAAAACATAAAAAGGGTGAGATTAAATGCTCAGTAAGGGTAAGCATAGAGAACATAAAACTATCCATAAACATTTGAATGCAAAAAAACATGAACATGAAATTTAAACATCAAAATCTTGAGCAAAGACATAAATCGTGGAAGTTCGTAAGGCATATATCATAATGCAACATCAATCACGATAAAATAGCATGGGAATAAAACATGTAATTGTGGAAACCATTCAGCACTTTTTATCATTTCCATAGTAGCCAAGGCATTGCTTCCAAGACCATCTTAGTGGACAAAGTCCCTTTCTGAATCAAGTTCACTCCTCATTTCAGTCTTGTAACACTGAACCGGATTAACTTACCGTTCCAGCCATGTCTATCTCATGAGATATAAATCTTTAACCAATGCATTGGAGGAAGATATAGGTGCCACCCATATCATAATGAAATCTTTATTACTTGTGCCACAACATAAACATAAATCATTCATCATAACCCAAAGAATAAAATGGGTTTTATAAACATCATCTCATCATAACATAATCCATACAAAAAAAATGGATATCATTTCATTATAGAAAAATTGAAACCATGTAAATCATAGGGACATTATACTTGAAACATACACATATGAAATAATGGCATCTTATATGGAAAATGGTTTTGATAAAATACTTAAATGAATTCTTGAGGAAAATATCGTTTCTTCTTCAAAATAAATTTCTTTTCACAAAACATCATGCAATTTTAAAAGAAAAATATTTTGTTGAAAATAGTCATTAAATCTTTTGGAGTAAGCTTCATGAAAATAAAGCTTTATAAAACAGTAAAAATACAGTCATTCCGTATAAGTTAAAAAAAAATTCTTCTCGTACTTTTGCCGGAAAAGTCAAAAAGTACCTCGTAACATAAACAAAAGAAGGATTCCTTACATACCATGTAGTAAAAGTCAAAATTGGTAAAAAGGACATTAAACATACATAAAAACACTTTTATAAGACATGGACATGGATGATAACAATAACCCCAATAAATACTTACATATAAGCAATCTCGGATAAAAAAATGAGATTTGCAAAATTATCCCTTACCTTAGGTCTGATATGCTTCGTATGGATCCGAACCTCTGTTATAATGATTTAAATAATGTCATTGACTTATTACATAATCATATTAATTGTTATTATATAATATATGTTTCACTTATGACTTTATATTACCCGTCCTTTTGTAAATTCCATGTAAAAGTAGTGTTTTGGGTAAAATCATTTCATTTATCGTATGTGTTTCGACATGCCATTCTTGATATTATTACTTATATCCTGATTTACATAATTCCAGAATGTAAAACAATATTTATATCTAATATATATTCATAATATACATATATATATATAATAGATCGATAAATGGAAAGAAATACACCGTTCATGGAGATGGTAGGTCGTACGTACGCATTAACACTGTTTTCGTTTCCTTATTGAATTGAATGGAATTAAGTATATGACATAAATATATAAGTAGATAAATAAAGTAGCATTATTATGTCATATATTTCATTATTAATTATTATATATACTTTATAATCATTCTTTAATTGTTAACATGGAAAATGAATCTCATCGCGTCGTGGAGACGGTAATCCGTACGTACGCACGAGCGATGATATCGTTCCCATATTTATTGAATAGAAGTGGAGTGAATGATATAATATATTAGAATCATTATAATGTTATAATAATCATATTTATTTATTCTTTACACCATTATACCCATCCAAGTAAGGTGGTGGTGGAAAAACAGATTACACCACGGCGTGGAGACGGTATTCCGTACGTACGCACGCGTGGTGATTTTGTTTTCCTTAGGATGGATAGAAGGTGAAATAGGGTTGTTTCATATTTATAATAACATATAATTATATGAGTGATACTGATGTTATTACTTCATAATGAAACAACTAAAGAAGATGGAGTAGAAGAAGAATGGAACTTGAAGAAAACGGTAGAAGGTATTACCTCTTTCTCGAAGTGCCTCCTTTAAAATTTCTCTTAGGGCACTAAAATTGGTCTTTGAAGAATACCAGGACCTCTATGATGTTTCTAGGGAAGTTTAGAAGAGAATTTTTCAGGTTTTTGACGATCTTAAAGGCTCAAAGTGGTGTGAGGAAGAGAGGGAGGAGGTTCTCTTTTATAGGGGAGGAGAGGGGCACCTTTGGAAAAACAAAAAATATTATTTTATTATAAAGTAATATTCGGTTTTAATAGCTTCAAATTGATTTATTTATAATCTAAGGTGGTATGGGTCTAAATCCTCTCATACAATAGAATTTAGACAAGTTTAGGTCTCTATTTTAACCTTATCATTTAGATTTAACTTTAAGTTAAATAATTTTACATTTACCATGTCTTCTTGTTTTCTTACACTATAAGGTTAATAAACTTACTATAACAAGCCAAACGAACCCCAAGTTGTTTATTATTAATATATATAACCTTATATAAGTCCTTTTTCCTTACCTTATATTTTCAGGAATAAAATAACAATTAATAATATAATATTTGTTTTCAAAACTATTTTATGTCAATTTTGACACTATTTGGTAATTGAATTTTGTGAAAATAAAAACAGAAAGATTAGTTATAAAAAAGTTAATTAAATCAATAATAACATGTCATATTAACATTTAAAATTATTGGAATTCATAAAAAGTCTCAAATTACATTTATTTGTTTATTTATAACATCAATTATGTCCATATTTCATTAATAATATAATTACTGCATCATCATTGTGTCATAAATAAATTAAATTATTTAAAGTCTAAAAATTACAAATAAAATAATATTATGTAGGAAACTTTTTATCTTTCTAATGAATATTTATAGTCGAATTTATCTTATGTATAACACTATATTAAAAATGATTTACTTATTAAACTTTGATTGTAACTATTTTATCCCTTTTTTAAATAAATTAATATTAAATGTCCTAATCTAATCCATGTGGGCCTAAATGGTCATATTTTATTCCTAAGGTTGTTTTTGGTCGAATTACACTTATCAAATTGAATTAGTACATGTTTTAGGGTAATAATAATATCATTTTGACCCTTAATTTCCCTATTTACTTTTAACCGAGGTAAAAAAAGTAAAAAGTTATTATACACCAAAAATTATTTTCATCTCATTGAACCACATTTTTCTTACTGAAATCAACCGTGTCTCTTGGATTTTTGAAATTACGATCACAAAAGCGGTAAAATTACGTTTTATGTAAATTTTCAAATTCTCCTAGGAGGTGGGTAAAAGACGGTCAAAAGTTCAATAAAAAATTTATATATCTAAACTTATTATAAAATGACTCTAATGAATTTCATTGAACTTATATAGGTATTATGTATCAATTTTCCCCTAAAATAAATTTAAATAAAATAAATAATTATTTAAATAAAAAGTCGGTTTTTAAATAGTAACCCAGTGTTTTCACTATTCATTAAAAATTGAAAGTTTTCAGAAAAATACCAAAATTTCACCCTAGGCTAATTTCGATATTCCGAGTCCAAAAATGAAGTCCATTTTGAAAGATTAAATTTAAATAATTTCAAAAGGTTCTTATTACTATTCATAACGGCTAGTTTTAATAATATTTTAATAGCATATCGTTGTTTAGTGATACTCGGTATTGCGTACAACACATGCTATCAAGGAAGGTTGTGATTGCGTGTAATGAAAGCTAAGTTAGGGTTGCGTGTTTTTCAAGACTCATTTGTTGTTTATTTATAACATAATCCATCCATTTTTCATTTATACATTAAATATATATATATATACTCAATGTTGCATAGAACGACTATTTTCAAATGAACTTGAAAGTATGTGTAACACAAGCTAAGAATAGTGTTGCACATACTGAAAGCTAATACAGTGTTGTGTATAGCACACGATAATCTTTTTTTAGCATAAAACACATGACATCAAATAAATTAAAAAGAATATTTATCATAAAATATCAGGTTGTTACATTCTACCCCTCTTAAAATGAATTTCGCCCTCAAAATTCATCGGGGTTATACATGGTTTTCTACTTGAAAGTTTCTTTAATTGAAACCCACATCGTAAAATGAAATACCAAAACTTAACTTTAATAACTAAAGTATGAAACATAACGGTTACCCAAGTTAACTAATCACTGGGTTTCCATATAGGAGAACATAGGTGAAAATATGGATATGGAAGAGAAATCTAACCATCATGTTCTTATGGAGAGTGGTAGAGAACATGGCTATGAAAAAATCCATTAATCACAAATCCATAAATTTGTGATGATTTAAGGTACCATCTGATTCATCGGATATAAGGGCACTAAGACAACATTTCTGGTTTTCATGTTGATTTTCCTAAAGTTGATGAAATTGGAATTAGAAGAAATACTTTCTTGATTTTGGTATAGTCTCATCGTTGTTCATTCCTTGGACAATTTCCACTTCATCTCTTAAAGAAATGAAGTTGAATTTGTCATTCGTGAAGTGTTATCATATCATGTGATAGAATGATGGGTCATTCCATCTGTCTCAAACAAAAGGTTAGAAAAAGTTATCAAAAATACATAAGTCCATCTATAGTGAGATTAATCATATATGGTTCCTGAAATGGACTTATACTTCATATATCATACTGCTTAATATAATAAAATTGGTTTCTACTAAATAGGGACTTCTTGTAGGCCAGTGGTAGGTGATAAAGGCATGTCGCACTTCGGTTGTGGGTTTGATTCCCACAGCCTTGTACGACGCGATGGGTTGTTGCCCGTCCTGCAGGTTGTCCTTTTTCTAAAACTACATTACTATAACATCCCATCAATAATATTGAAAAAAAAGTTCTATCCTTAAACAATACTAACTTATGTCCAACATAATCCATTCCAGTCTTTAGGCTTATCTAAAATATTTCGGTCCAAGCTTATAGAATAAAGAAGATTATTACATGAAAAGTCACATAACAATCACATGAATTCCATCATTTATCCCCCATATATCATAAGATATTTCTTTTTGGTCAAATTACAAACATTTGAATACCTTAATCATATATTCTCTTGAAAAAACCCCATTTAACCTTAGTGAAAACATGAATGCTGTCAAAAGTTAACTCTTTACACATACCAAAATCCCAAAAATTCTATATACTCAAACCATGATATCACTTAGTCCTTATATCAATCATGAGCTCATGAATACAATGAAACATCTCATTATCTTCTTATCCCTTCATTATGCGCATATCATCTACTTTCCAAAAATATCTGAATAACCTTCCATGGTTACCGGTACCATTCAACATATTCTTTCAAATACTTTAGGAAAAACAATAGTGTAACAATCCTTATATGATTCTTTATTACATAGTACCATGCATTATTCTTTATAAACATACAATCATTCCACTAACTTCTTAAACCACTGACTGAGCTTCATCATTTCTTTCATCTCATATTTTATTTGTAGTCTCATCATCATCATCCACATAAATACTACTCATATGACCATGCTGATTCTCTTCATGAGATTTTCCCTTAGGGAATTTGTTTTCATAATGCCCATACATTCCACATTTAAAACATCTAATCATTGTTGATGTCGTAGAAATACCATTATCCTTGTCAATGGTGTTAACGGAACCTTTTCCTTTTCACTGACTGGCTTTGTGTCCTTCTTTTCCACACCCAAAGCATCTTCCAGTTCCTTTGAAACATTCTCCCTGATGCCTCTTCCCACATGATTTACATGAGGGAAATTGAACTTTCTTTCCTCTATGATCATCATGAAACTCCATCTTTCTCTTATTATCTAAGTCGGGAAACTTAACAAAGTTGAGATTATTGATCATATTATGAGATTTCTTATTAGGAATAATAACGATGTTTGGACTTCCAAATCCCATTTCATTTGGTTGCTCATGAAGAATATCATTCCATTGTCTGTCATATCCTCCATTATCGTGAATCTTCCTGTTTCCAGCAATTTTCTAAAAACCAAAACAATAGTGTGAGAGGAAAAAATCATGCTAGGGAAAACTACATAGTAAAGGGGGAGTACCCTCAATATCTAACAACTTAGGATAAATTGTAAGATCGTTACTGTAGTTCTAGGATTATATCCTATATGTATAGTTATCCTTATAGACATCCCTAGACATACCTTAGAAATATCTCTAGGGATCTCACTAAAGTTTTCACATCCTAGTTTCCAAAGGTTGACTAAACCTTTCCTCTGATACCAACTGTAGAGACCTGAAGCTTGATGTACATGGACATTACATTACTTTTGAAGAATACTTAACACATAACAAAAACCGACACACAAGGATTGTAATAGTTTAGTGTCTTTGGAGACTTGGAATATAAACTTGTAATCATGTTAAAAGATCTTCAATAACTCCCATAATTATCTTCCCCTTTTAGTTTCCTTAACTAAAACCTTTCTTTATTTCCCGAGGAAAATAAAACATAAAAAGGGTGAGATCAAATGCTCAGTAAGGGTAAGCATAGAGAACATAAAACAATCCATAAAAATTTGAATGCAAAAAAAAACTTGAACGTGAAATTTAAAAATCAAAATCTTGAGAAAAGACATAAATCATGGAAGTCTGTAAGGAATATATCATAATGGAACATCAATCATGATAAAATAGAATGGGAATAAAACATGTAATTGTGGCAACCATTCAGCACTTGTTATGATTTCCATAGTAGCCAAGGCATTGCTTCCAAGACCATCTTAGTGGACAAAGTCCGTTTCTGAATCGAGTTCACTCCTCGTTCCAGTCCTGTAACACTGAACCAGATTAACTTACCATTCCAGGCATGTCTATCTAATGAGATATAAATCTTTACAAAATGCGTTGGAGGGAGATATAGGTCCCACCCATCTCATAATGAAATCATTCTTACTTGTGCCACAACATAAACATAAATCATTCATCATAACCCAAAGAATAAAATGGGTTTTATAAACATCATCCCATCATAACATAATCCATAAAAAAATGGATATCATTTCATCATAGGAAAAGTGAAACCATGTAAATCATGGATACATTATAATTGAAATATACACATATAAAATAATGTCATCTTAGATGGAAAATGGTTTTGATAAAACACTTGTAATGAATTCTTTAGGAAAATATCCTTTCTTCTTCAAAATCAATTTCTTTTCACAAAACATCATGAAATTTTATAAGAAAAATATTTTGTTGAAAATAGTCATGAAATCTTTTTGAGGAAGATTCATGAAAATAAGGCTTTATAAAACCGTAAAAATCCATTCGTGTCGTATAAGTTAAAAAACATTATTCTCGTACTTTTTCCGAAAAAGTCAAAAAGTACCTCGTAACGTAAACAAAAAAAATATTCCTTACATACCATGTAATAAAAGTCAAAATGGATAAAAATTACATTAAACATACATAAAAACACTTTTATAAAACATGGACATGGATGATAACAATAACCCTAGTAAAAACTTACGTATAAGCAATCTCGGATAAAAAAAAATGAGATTCGCAAAATTATCCCTTACCTTAGGTCTGATATGCTTCATATGGATCTAAACCTCCTGTATAATGATTTAAATAATGTCATTGACTTATTACATAATCATATTCATTGTCATGATGTCATATATGTTTCACCTATGACTTTATATTACGCGTTCTTTTCTAAATTCCATGTAAAAGCAGTGTTTTGGGTAAAATCATTTCATTTATCATACGTGTTTCAACTTGCCGTTCTTGATATTATTACTTATATCCTGATTTACATAATTCCAGAATGTAAAACATGATTTATATATAATATATATTCAGAATATACATATATATAATAGATCGATAAATGGAAAGAAATACATCGTTCATGGAGACGGTAGGCCGTACGTACGCATGAACGCTGTTTTCGTTTCCTTATTGAATTGAATCAAATTAAGTATATGACATACATATATATATAAATATATCCAGTATCATTATTATGTAATATATTTCATTATTACTTATTATATATACTTTATAATCATTCTTGAATTGTTAACATGGAAAATGAATCTCATCGCGTCGTGGAGACGGTAATTCGTACGTACGCACGAGCGATGATATCATTCCCATATTTATTGAATCAAATTGTATTGAATGATATAATATATTAGAATAAGTATGATGTTATAATAATCATATGTATTTATTCTTTACACCATTATACCCATCCATGTAAGGTGGTGGTGGAAAAACAGATTACACCACAGCGTGGTGACGGTATTCCGTACGTATGCACGCGCGGTGATTTCGTTTTCCTTATGATGGATAAGAAGGTGAAATAGGGTTGTTTCATATTTATAATAACATATAATTATATTAGGTATACTGATGTTATTAATTCATAATTAAACAACTAAATAATAGTGAGTAGATGAAGAATGGAACTTGAAGAAAACGGTAGAAGGTATTACCTCTTTCTCAAAGTGCCTCCTTTAAACTTTCACTTAGGGAACTAACATTGGTCTTTGAAGAAGACCAGGACCGCTAGGATGTTTCTAGGGAAGTGGAGAAGATAATTTGTTTGGGTTTTTCTGAGCTTGAAGGCTCAAAGTGGTGTGAGGAAGAGAGGGAGGAGGAGCCCTTTTATAAGGGAGGAGAGGGGCACCTTTGGAAAAACTAAAAATATTATTTTATTATAAAGTCATATTCGGTTTTTAATAGATCCAAATAGTTTATTTCAAAGATAATGTGGGGATGGGTCTAAATCCACTCATCCAATATAATATATACAAGTTTACGTATCAATTTTAACCTTATCATTTATATTTAACTTTAAGATAAATAATTTTACTTTTACCGTGTCTTCTTGTTTTCTTACACTATAAGGTTAATAAACATACTATAACTAGCCAAAGGAACTCCAAGTTGTTTATTATTAATATATATAACCTTATATAAGTCATTTTGTAGAACGTTATATTTTTAGGAATAAAATAACAATTAATAATATAATATTTGTTTTAAAAACTATTTTATGTCAATTTTGACTATATTTGGTAATTGATTTTTTTGAAAATCATATCAGAAATATTAGTTCTAAAAAAGTTAATTAAGTCAATACTAACATGTCATATTAACATATAAAATTATTGTAATTAAGAAAAAGTCTCAAATTACATTTATTTTGGTATTTATAACATCAATTATGTCAATATTTCATTAATAATATAATTACTGCATTATCATTGTGTCATAAATAAATTAAATTATTTAAAGTCTAAAAATTAAAAATAAAATACCATTATGTATGAAATATTTTTATCTTTCTAGTGAATATTTATAGTCGAATTTATCTTATGTATAACCCTATATTAAAAATGATTTACTTATTAAACTTCGATTTTAACTATTTTATCCCTTCTTTAAATAAATTAATATTAATTATCCTAATCAAATCCAAGTGGGCCTAAATGGTCATATTTTATTCCTAAGGTTGTTTTTGTTCGAATTACACTTATCCAATATAATTAGTACATGTGTTAGGGTAATAATAATATCATTTTTACCCTTAATTACCTTATTTACTTTTAATCGTGGTAAAAAAAAGTAAAAAGTTACTATTCACCAAAAATTATTTTCATCTCATTGAACCACAGTTTACTTAATGAAATCAACCGTGTCTTTCGGATTTTTGAAATTCCAATCACAAAAGCGGTAAAATTATGTTTTATGTAAATTTTCAAATTCTCCTAGGAGGTGGGTAAAAGACGGTCAAAAGTTCAATAAAATTTTTATATGTCTAAAATTATTATAAAATGACTCTAATGAATTGCATTGAACATATATAGGTATTATGTATCAATTTTTCCATAAAATAAATTTAAATAAAATAAATAATTATTTAAATAAAAATTCGGTTTTTAAATAGTAACCCAGTGTTTTCACTATTCATTAAAAATTGAAAGTTTTCAGAAAAATACCAAAATTTCACCCTAGGCTAATTTCGATATTTCGAGTCCAAAAATGAAGTACATTATGAAGGATGAAATTTAAATAATTTCAAAAGGTGGTTATTACTATTCATAACGTCTAGTTTTAATAATATTTTAATAGAATATCGGTGATTAGTGAAACTCGGTATTGCGTACAACACACGCTATCGAGGAAGGTCGTGATTGCGTGTAATGAAAGCTAAGTTAGGGTTGTGTGTTGTACAAGACTCCTTTTTTGTTTCCTTATAAAAGAATCCATCCATTTTTCATTTATACATTAAATATATATATATATATATATATATATATATACTCAGTGTTGCATAGAATGACTATTATCAAACGAACTTGAAATTGTGTGTAACACAATCTAAGAATAGTGTTGCGTATACTGCAAGCTAATACGGTGTTGCGTATAGAACGCGATAATCTTGTTGTAGCATAAAACACATGACATCAAATAAATTAAAAAGAATACTTATCATAAAATATCGGGTTGTTACAATAAGGGTGGTGTCCTTCCTAAACTAAGAATTATAGAATGTGTAGAGGTATTTTAGGGAGGGATTTGGATAGATATTGGCTGAACCAAATAATTTTTTAACTGAGAATAAAAGATAAGAATGTATGCCTTTTATAGGAGAGCAGAGGGGTACTCTTGGAATTCCCTAAAATATTAAATTAATATAAATTAATTTTATAGTGACCTAAGGAATTTACATATAACATTAAATGATTGTAAGCATAATTATATATAAGATTACAAGCCAACTATCATAAAGTCTAGTGTCTTGAAAGACTAGGTACATAAAACTGAAAACATGGAACTAAATATTGAATTTCTTTATTTAGTATTTATAAAGAGCCCCTAACTTACGTTATTCTCATACATATTCATAGGATAACCTGGGGATAAAATGAACAATGGTATCAGCTAAAAATACCAGTAAGGGAATAAACATAATAATAAATCTTTAGCACATGGGTTAGAAGGCATAACATAATGATATGAAAAAAGCATGGAACATATGGAATCATAACATATAAAAATGGGATCATAAAATCATGAATTCATTGTAATGTAATAGAAACATAAGACATGACATTATCATGACTCAAGGATAACCTCTAATATGGTTGCACATGGTATCACTTCCCAAGGCTAACCGCCAAGACCATCGCTCATGGTATCACAAGCCAAGTTTGACTGCCAAGATTATCTCACATAACGTCTCATGAGACTCAACTTTACACAATTAATTGGAGTTATATCTAGGGAAAAATATATTATATTTTTTGTGAATATGTTTTCAACATAATCAATCATATATAATCAATCTTACATAAACATAACAGGTACCCATGGAAAGAATTGGGGATCACAATCATGTCATAAAGCATAAAAGATGGGCATATCTTAAAAGTATCCATGAAAGAAAGGAACTAAAATATATAAGGAAATTAATACCGTAAAATAGGCATGTATCATGGAAATTTATTCCATGAATAATTGACAACGTGTAAGAAAATTATTTAAGAAATTTTAGCATTAAAAGATGTTTTTGCGGTTTTCAAGAAAATACTGTAGAGAATTTAAAATAGAAAAAAAAATTATATAAAACTATAATTGAACCAAGAAGTTTTTCATAATAAAACGATTGATTTTATAAAGACAATTTTGTATTAATAATATGTTAAATTTCATTAGTAATTGGGTAATAATTTTGGGAAGTTCCCTTAAAATATGTTTGCTTATCAAGAAGTATTGAGAAATAATCACTTAAAAACATGTATATCCCTAAAATATAATGAAGGATGGATCATGAAACATGGGTTTGGAGCATATAAAAAGTATGTATGATTTTTACACAAAATGATAATACAACTTTGTTAGGATAATAAGAAAGATAGAGAAACCTGAAGGATTATAAGGGATTTGGGTAAAATCCCTTACAGAATATCGACAAGGGATCAGGTGTACTTAGGAGGGATTAATGTGATAGAAAGGGGTTTATCATATTTTATACATAATTATGGAAGTATGGGGGAGGTAAGAAATCATACCCCATCATTAGTAATTGCACATAAAAGGTAATAACATATAATACATTCTTGAATATAAGTGAAATAGAGAGGATCCCTTACCTCAAGTCTAATGGTGTTCTTCACTTGATATTAATGACCAAAATACTAAAATTATGTTCATTAATTAATAATTAAAAAACCTATTATATAAGTAGAATATTAATTATGATCTTCTTAAGTTCATTTATTACCATTTTCATTTGTTATGAGGTTCAATTTCGTTGTTCGGGTCTGTTTACTTAATTGGTTTCAATGATCGGTTCACTTAAATTCATGTTTGGGTAAACATGTATGATGAAGTTGGTTTTATAGAATTGAAGTTATATTTTATTATTGAACATACATAAGGTTTTAGGGTTAAAATTTTAATTTGGTTACTTGGAGTGAAGTTTCATCGTTATATAAAATTTTAGTGATAACCTTTTGGGTTAATTGGTGGTTTTTGACCACAAGAAACACATTTTGTTTTATAAACCAAAAGCTTGTGTAAAAAAAGTTTACAGAACCATAGATGAAGAATAATGAAAATATTTTGGATTTTTTAAACCATGAAAATGGTTTCATGACCAAAATTGAAGATGATAACAGAAATTGAAAACCCAACATCCTTGAATGTGGTAAATTAACACATCTCGGATGGTGTTTTACTAAGAAAATAAAAGAATAGTAAAGTAGAGGTGATAATAAATTATTATATTATCATAAAAACATTCAGGTACATGTAAGGTACTGTATTTTTCATAAAATTTTTATGAGGATAGGTAAGGATAGAAAATAAAACAAATGAACTTGAAAATAAAATGAAAGAAAAGAAAAGAAGAATTTACCTCTTGATTCAATATTCCTTGAGAGCCTCTTAAGGGGAGAGGATTGGGTATTTTGAAGAGGCTAAGGGATGTTGGATGTGTAGAAGGTTCTTGGGTAGAGATTTGAGGAGAATTTAGGTACCTCACAAGGCTTGGGATGAGTGAAGATAATAGGTAAGGAGTGGTGGTATTTATAGTGGAGGAGAGGAGGGTTTTCATAATATTTAATTCCATAGTTTATTAATTTCCCTCAAGACTAGAAATATTTATGATTCCCTGACTGAAAATAGTAATATGTTTATGTGAGTTTAAAACAATGGCCATTTACATCATCCATGACTCAAGGATGATGCATAAATTCAGGTTTTATCATATATTGTGAATTATCGTATTTTATTATTCATCCAAAATTCAAGTGCAATAGAAAAATCCCAAAAATTCACCCTAACCATTTTTCAACATGTAGAAAAAAAATTAAATACATTTTTCAAAAATAAGTTTCTAAATATTATTAATTTTATTTTTAATTAAAATCATAATTTACTTGAAAATTAGAGACTTTAATACTTTAAGTGGTTTTATAATGCTTTCAAAAATTACATTCGGTCTTATAAAATTTTCTTCAAACTAGAAGACATAAAATTGTTAATTTATTAACACATTTTAGGAAAATATATTTTCTTTTAAATTAATTAATTAATGGTAATTAATTATTTATGACTTAAAAAAATACCAATACTTTTACTATGGTCTTATTATCACTTAAAAGATGCCTAAATTATATTTATACATTCATGGATGGCGTTATGATTATTTTAAACAATTTACTATTCAAAATGGTCATATTACTATTCATAATGTTATGTTAATATTCATAAGTTTGTGTCACTATTCAATGAAAAATTAAGTTTGTTCCATTGGACACCAAACATCTTACTGATTGTAACCGTGTATGTCAAATTTTCAAAATTCAAAACACAGAACTATAAAAATTTTGTTTAAAGGTCAAAAATTACTTAGTAGTTCATAGTGTTCTGATTTCATGTGATTATATAACATATTTATAAGAAAGAAATTTCCATTGATAAAATATTGGGTTGTTACATTATTCCCCCTTTATGAAATTTTTTCCTTAAAATTTTATTTCATATTCTAATCCATAAACAGGTGCGGGTACTTTTTCTTCATTGCTTCCTCTAGTTCCCATATTTCCTTTTCATACTTATGTTTCTTCCATAGTACCTTTACCATGTAAGTAGTCTTGTTACAAATATCTTTATCTCTATGATCCAAGATCTTCAATGGATTCTCCTCATAAGAAATATCATCCTCTAATTGTACCACCTATGAAGAGAGTACATGTGGAGGATCTGGTATGTACTTCCATAAGAGGGATACATATAAGACATCATGTAGTTTAGACATAGTAGGTGGAAGTTCCAATCAATATGCCACATATTTGACTCGATCAAGGATCTCGAAGTGGCCAGTGTACCAAGGATATAGCTTTCCTTTATTCCCAAACCTCATGACCTTCTTCCGTGGAGATATAAATAGAAAAACCATGTGTCAAAATTTGAACTCAAGGTCTCATCGATGATTTTATACATAAATCTTATGTCAACTTTTCTCTACCTTGATGTGTTGTTGAATGGTTTTCACCTTCTCCAACATTTGACCAACCATTTTAGGTCCTAGCAGCCTATGCTCATTGACTTTATCCCAACATGATGTTGTTCTGCAACTTTTCCCATAAAAAGGTTCATAAGATTCCATTTGTATTCTTGAGTGGAAACTATTATTGTAGGATAATTCAAATAGTGGAATATTTTGGTCCCATACTCCTTTTAAGTCTATAGAACATTCTATCAACATATCTTCTAGTGTCTAAATATTTTACTCAGATTGGGAATCAGTTTATGGATGATAGGTCGTACTCAAGTTCAGTTCTGTGCTTTGATCATGTTAGATACCCTTCCCGAACATTGATATGAATTTAATATCTCTATCAGATACAATAGATAGTGGTACTACATGTATCCTTACCACCTCTTTGATATATATTGGTGAAATTTGATCCATTCTGATGTCCTCTTAAATTGTAATAAACTAAGCTGTCTTTGTAAGGCGGTCCAGAATGACCCATATAGAATTTTTTCTTCAAGATGTCCTTGGAATTCGAGTGACAAAGTCCATGGTAATATTCTCCCACTTTAATTTTGTAATGGGAAGTGGTTGCATCATCCCCTTATCAATTTTTTCAGCCTTCACCTGTTGACATACCAGGCACTTTGATTTATATTTAGAAATCTCATTATTTATATTGTCTCACCAAAAGTTTTCTTGGAGATCTCGATACATCTTTGTGCTCCCTTGGTTAATAGATAAGTTTGATCTATATGAATCATTAAGAAGATCCTTATTTATCTCTGGATTGGATGGTACACATAATTTTTGACCAAATCTTACAACTCCTTCCTCGTCAATCTTGAATTCTAAGGATTCTAAATTTCTAAAAGCTTCCATCCTTTTCAAAATTTCCTCATCTTTTCTTTGAGTATCCCTTATTTTCTCTATGAGGGATGGTTGAGTAATCATTTGTGAAAGTATTAATGATGTTACTCCCATAATGATTCCCATGCCTATACTTTGAAAATCTAAGAATATCGGATCCTTTTCAATTATAATCATTGATAAAGATGTAGGATCCTTTCTACTTAGAGCATATTCCACCTTATTTGACTTGTCAGGATGGTAGTGTATTGAGAATTCATAATCCTTGATGAGTTCTATCCATATTCACTGGTGCATATTGTGCTCTTTTTGTGTGAATATATATTTGAGACTCTTGTGATCGGTATAAATCCCACGCTTTTCCCCATAGAGATAATACCACTATATTTTTTAGGAAAAGATCACAACTACTAACTCCAGATCACGGATAGGATAGTTTTTATCATGGATTTTTAGCTTCCTTGAGGTATACGCTATCACTTTATCATTATTCATCATCACACAACTTCATCCATTTTTTGAAGCATCAATATATACCAGAAAGACCTCTCCACTTATTATGAGTGTGTGTGTTGGTGCAATGATTAGCCTTTTTTAAACTCTTTAAAACAGTCTTCACATTCCTGAGTCCAGAAAAACTTTACTCCCTTCCATTTCAGCTAGGTCAGTGGGTTTGAAAATCAAGAAAAGTTATTCAAAAATCATAAATAATTTCTAGATAAACCTAGAAAGTTGCGGATCTCCATTACAGATGTTGTCCTAGTACACTATTCAATTGCATTTATCTTAGAAGGGTCCACATATATCACTTTATTGGTGATAACATTCCCTAAGAAAGATACTTCCTCCATACAGAACTCACATTTTCTATACTTTTCATATAGCTTCTCCCTTCGCAATGTCTTTAACACAATATTAAAATTCTCCACATGTTCCTCCTTTCTCTTGGAGTATATCATAATATCATTGATAAATACTTCCAAAAATTTGTCGAGGTAATATATAAAGAATTTATTCATTAAATCCATGAAAATTGATAGAGAATTAGTGAGTCTAAAGGGAATCACTAAGAACTCATAGTTTCCATACCTCGTTCGAAAGGTAGAATTGGTAATATCTTCTTTCCTCACCTTTAATTGGTGATATCCCGACTAAAGGTCCACCCTAGAGAAATAATTAGCCTCAAAGCTGATCAAACAAGCCATCTATCCGAGGTAGGGGATAATTATTATTTATCATGATTTTATTGAGCTCATGATAATCAATGTAAAGGAACATTGATCCATCCTACTTCTTGGCAAAGAGTACTAGACCATCCCATGGTGAAGAACTAAGG
Source organism: Viscum album (assembly GCA_963277665.1). Lineage (NCBI taxonomy): Eukaryota > Viridiplantae > Streptophyta > Magnoliopsida > Santalales > Viscaceae > Viscum > Viscum album. The sequence continues at coordinate 1,016,152,854 of OY728138.1, read as the reverse complement.
CATATAAAACCCTTCTCCATATTCTTCTGCAAATACTTCTTTAAATCTTCTAAATCTATAGTGGCCATTCTATAAGGTTTATTTGATATAGGGACAGATCAAAGAAAAAGTTCAATTGACAACACAACCTCTTGATTAGGAGGAAGACCATGCAACTCTTCACGGAATACATTAGTGTAATCCCTCATGATGGGAATGTATTCAATCATGTTTCTCTCCTTTGTCTCAATCATTTTAGCTAGATATGTTTTCTCATAAGGCAGAAATATCCAAAATTGAGATGATGATTTTAATGTATATTCAACATCCTCATTACACTTGTAAAGATTTAAAGGATGCTTCAGGATGTGAAGAGTGGTCTCTTATTCTCGATATCTGATGTTGTATTTGAATAAATATATCCAATTCATGCCCTAGATATCATTGAACTCCACTAAAGGGAGTATAAAGAGATTTTATGGGAGGTTTATTCCACAAACATTTACTGAGGAGGTGTTATAAACCATGGAAGAAATAATTACCCCATTCTTTATTCTCAAAGATAACTTCTCCTCCAAATTTTGAGGTGGTGTTTGAATAGTTATTCTTACCTTATAAGATATTAATGAATGCATAGAACCATAATCAAATAGTACGTTTGGTATTCTTAAATGGATAACTAGCTTACCTATCACTGCATCATTGTCTAGATACACCTCAGTAGTAGTGATTGCATAATCCCATCCTTGTTTACTTGGTGGTTGTTGTTGATTGCCTCTGATAACCATTGTCTTAGGGTAATTGTTTGCATAATTATCATGCTCTCTAAAGTTGTAACAGTACACTAAAATCTGAGTGTTGATCTGAACCTTCCATTCTTATTCATAATTTTTGGGATTCTTCATATCATGTTGGTAGTTTTTATCCATATTTCCCAACATTCAAAATTTTAAGCTATTCCTGGTTCCCTTTAGACCGTTCCCAAGATGCTTCTTCCCAAAAATTTTACACATGGGATGATCGAGCTTCTTTTCATCATGAAATTTGTTTGTGGAATTTCCCACAATAGGTTACATTTTAATCTTCTTGTAATTGGTCCCATGACACTACTGAGAGTCTCTAGTCTCTATTTCAACCTTAAGGGAATAACAGACAATATCATCATAACTGTAAAAGTCTCAAATTTCCAATTCTTTTCATAGACTCGGATTTAGTCCGCTAATGAAGCGATCCACCATGCTTTCGATGTTCATGACAAAGATAGAGATGTACCTTTCTAGCCTTGTGAAGTTTGGTCCATATGCCCCGATGGAATCTTCTTTCTTTTACTTGAGTCTAAGGAACTCTCTTTTCATCTTGTGATGAAGCGTTTGAGGAAAATATTTATTGAAAAATATTCTATTGAATTCCTCCCAAATAATAGAATCAATTTACTCTAGGGGAATCGTATTCTTGATCAGTGTTCACCACTTATCTGCTTCCCCATCAAAATGATACACTGCCATCACAAATTTCTCTTCTTCTGAGCACAGGAGGATAGGGAAAATCTTTTTAATGGTGTAAATTCACTATTCCACAAGGAGGGGATCAAAAAATCCACTATACATGGGAGGTCTTTTACACATGAAGGATTCAATCAAAACTTTATCTTTCCTTATACGAGTAGGGTGTTCTACATGATTCAAGTTATTATTCATAGCTTTAGTCAGCTAAGCAAGTACTATCATAAAGTTTTGAGAAATCGTTCCCATATTATCAAGCATATCATTAGGGAAATATTCACATTTCCTATCACATTGATTGGTGTGCACATGTTTTTATATTTCTTGCAATTAACTAAGAAAAATAATGTACAATTATAAGGCTTGAATACTTATATATTGATCCAAAAAAAGAAACTTTGAACATAAGAGGATAAACTTGTAAAGGAGAAGTATATCAAAGCTTGTGATTACCTAGGTATAAATCTAGGTTATCCTGGATATATTTATTAACTTATATTACTTTTTGGATTTTTTTCATTCCCTTGATAATATTTTTTACCAAGCCTATGAATTTTACCAAATCATATCCCTTAGGAGTGTCAAACCAAGAGTGCATCAAGACCCATTTTTGGGCACCATTTTCCATTTGAGTCTAACTCAAAGCAGTGTTTTCAGGTTTTACCCCTAGATACATCTATTACAGACCCACTTCTACCAATTTTTATATATACATGGATGTATTTTCTTGATAAAACAATTACTCTATACTTACAAAAATTTAGCGGTATTTTCTTATACTTAGTCTCATTCTTAAGGTTCTTACTAAAGTACTTTATTCCTAATCTTCAAAAATAACTACATAATTGAATAGAAAATAAAAATACATATTTCAATTACATTTTAATGGTATTAAATTTTCATTTTTTATCTTATGGTCCTCAGTTTGTGCATTTTAATTTTAAACATCCATTCTCATCATTTTGTGCACTTCATGCCTAATGTACACCGATTTAGGCCCAATGATTCATATGATTTTAAGAAATGTAATTATCCATATTTTAATTTGATATTTTCGTAAACGGATCAAAACATCAATATGAACATTTTTTATTCAGGGATAAATGGAGGATTCATAAAGGATAATGGGAATTTTTGGCGATGATAGGAAACAATTCTGAAGAAGGCAAATTAGACACCATCCAACTAATGAGAATGTGGGGCCCACAATACAGACCCACTGAAGCCCACATTTTGTTAGATGATAGAAGAGATATATAATAAAATATACTTCTTCATGATCTCATGCTAATTTGGATTTTTTTATGGTTATTCAGGCATACCAAGTTAGAGATAAAATTCTGGGCCAGATTCTACAGCCCAAAAAAACTGCCCACCAATTTAATCATATCTCACCAACCACAAATTAATTTCAGCTAACATTTACAGATATCTAAGAGATATACATAGCTTCACCTTTTTCTTATATGGGCCACTCTAATTCTTTATTCTAGAAGGCCATATAGGTGCATCTGTTAGGTGGAAGTAAGCTCGATTCCACTTCAAGTCAAGGATAAAGAAGTCCACTCTCCCTTACCTTCCACAACCTTAGGCATACCATAATCAAGTGGGATGATTTGTATTGTTGGAAGCTTGACCCAAACCTCCAAAAATTATTATTTAAGGAAGTGGTGGTGGAATATTTTATCATCTTTGGTGCTCGGTTTCATTGTAGTGTTATAGTGTCGCTTTGTGTTTGTAATTGTATTTCCATCTAATGTAAGTTGTTCAATTCACCTTAGTTTCTTAATAAAAATTATTCCTTTCCTCTTATTCAGTTATTATCCATATCACATTGATATTTTTTCCTCATGGATTGAATTTATTAACACCATAACTTGTGAAATTTATCACACAATGGTGGAGTGATCGTTATTGTGTTGTTTTTACTTCTTCAATTCCACTCTCATAAGTCTACTTTCCGCTTCTGTTGAGAACAGGACATCAATAGAGGGATAACCCACTTATGTGTTAATCCAAGGGAGTATAAAGGGTCTGGATAGGATTTTATTTCTCACCTCATTAATTTATAATCACTTCTTTTAATTGAGACTTTTTTTGGAATATCTTCAAACTCCTTCATCCTTGTTGAATTTAAGGCCACACACTTCAAGTGCTAAAAGGAACCTGAACCTTGAAGTGATCCAAACATTGATCCTTCAAGTGTGTAGGTGGTTAGTATTAATATTTGTAGGTATTAAACTAGTAATTTATGATGTTGTTTAATATTCTTAAATGAATCCATCTCAAATATAAGAAATTGAAATCATTAAGCAAGGAGTTCATCCAATCCACCCCGAGCGATAACCTAGGTTCAACTCATTCTATTAATTTGAATTAAATTAAATCTATTAGTGATCCTTTAAATCCATCTAAAATCAACCCAAGTTGGATACTTCATATCCAAAAACATTTTTTATAATGTGCGTGTCTATAGGTTTCTTCTTAGGTCTCTGAGGATTCGACAACCCAAGCAACACTACAAGCGACCGCTTAACCCTAAAAACATGGATAAATTTGGGTGAGACCAAGTTTTGGAGCTGTTTCCAAGGACCCAAGTAAGTCACCTTAAACACGCATTCTATTCTCCCTCGTTTATTCTATTCTCATCCAAATTATATTATATTTCCCCTTTCTTGTTTTTTTCTTGGGTGCATATCTGCCTACACTCGTGACCAATAAAACCGTCTAGTTAGGGTGGATAGTCCTGGGGTTGGGGAGTCAAATACACCAAGTGAACTCTTTACATAACTTCCTAATCATCCTAATACTCTAGAGTAAAACATTGATCCTATTTCAATGGAAGTTCTTTAAATAAACCAACTCATTAACCTGAGTGTGAACCAAAAAGGAATTCTAAATGAGGCATCCCCAAACTTAGAAAATGCAGTCGATCAAAACCTGAATTACTACCTCACACCTACCAAGACCAATGCCCCATCATGCATTAAACACAATTCTCTATGAGATTCCAAATACATATTTAAACCCCATATCATAAACCACCTTCCCACATTCCATGGAATGGAGTCCGAGATGCCATACCTTTACATCAAAGAGTTCAATGACATTGTAGAAACCATGTGTCCCCCACATCAACTAGAATCAGCTAAGATGAGTCTATTTCCTTTTTCTTTGAAGGATCGAGCTAAAAATCGGCTAAAAAAATTGAGACCATCCTCCATTAACACTTGGGACCAATTACAAAGATAGTTATTGAAAAAATACTTTCCCCACCACAAAATAATTTCTATTAAAAAGAGCATCCAAAACATTTTTGAAAAAGAGGGAGAGTCATTTTATGAAACATGGGAAAGGTTCAAAGACACACTCAACATGGTATCTCACCATGGATTTTCAATCCCAGAATAAGTTTGAATTTTATATAAAGGGTTGGGTCTGATGAACAAATAATTCATTGACATGATTTGTAATGGAACTTTTAAAAACAAAGCCCCAAATGATGATTAGGAGTATCTAGAAAGCCTTTCCGAACAAAAAAAAACATGGGGAACTTCACCTTATTCTGAAAATCCACAAAGAACTACTAGAATTCATACACTTGGATAATAGGAAAGCCTTAGGGATAAACTCACAGCACTCTCTAGGAAGGTTGAAGAGATAGACCTTTAAAAAGTCTATGAAATCCAAATTGTAGACCCTGTTTGCACAATTTGTGACAAACATGACCATAAGATAGAAAACTACCCAACCATTTCATCCATCAAGTATGTTCTTTTAGGAGGAACCCTAGTTGAAGTAAATGCTTTGAACTTTAAAAATCATCAAAACCAAAACAACTTCAACCAAAGGTATAATGACCACCCAGGCTTCCGCTGTAAAGATAACCAACAACCTAGAAAACCATAGGGACAAAATCCTTACCCCCATCATTACTACCAAACCCATAACTAGTTACAAACCCAACATAGACAATAACAACATCCACCGGTCCATTTTTAACAAACCATCCCACCTCAAAAATATCCCCCTGGGATAAACCAATCTTCTCAAGCACCAACCCAAACTGTACCAAAAAGCCTACTAGAACAACAGTGCTAACAAATGGAAAGGATGAACTCAGAAGTCTCTTCCCTTAAACAATAACTTCAAACCATAAAACCCAAAAAGGCACCCAATCCTACTCAGGAGGTACCATCCTCAAATTTAAGGGGAGAGTCAAGTTTCACTGAAACAACTCATGAACAACTAAAGGTTGTGACTGTTTTAATAAGTGGGAAATCAATTGAGAAACCTAAAAAAATAAGTCATTAACCATGTGAAGCTTCAAACTCTAATAAAAATTAAAATGAACCACCAGATAAAACTGAGGAAACTGATAACAATGTGAAAGAAACAACTCTTCAATAAAAAAACCCCACAACCTACACCATTTCCTCAATGCATGAGGGGGAAAACGAAGCCTGAATTGAGTGAAACATTGAGGGAAATATTCTCAAAAGTCAAGTTGATAATTCCCCTTCTTGATGAAATCCAAACCATACCTGCCTACTCAAAGTACCTTAAGGACTTTTCCACTTTTAAAATAATATTTTAACATAAAAACCAAGTCCTTTTGGATGAAAATTGGAGTACCACCATTCAAGGGACCATTCCTCCTAATTTGAAAGACTCGGGATTCCCTTACATCGATGTTGAACTAGGAGAGAGCAAAGTTTTCAAGGCCTTGTGTGACCTAGGTGGTAGTGTCAATTTCATCCCATATGCTGTGTACTGCTAGTTAGGCCTAGAAGATCTCCAACCCACATCTGTCAAACTTAAACTTTTTGATCATAGCATTAGGGTTCCAAAGGGGATTTTAAAGGACGTTCAGTTAAAGTTTGAAAACTTCATCTACCTTATTGACTTCATTGTCCTTGAAAACCATCCAAACTTAGGAAATAAGGAACAAACCCCAATCATCATTGGCCATCCTTTCCTTGCAACAATCAACTTTATTATCAGAGTTTGAAATGGGAACATGACCATCTCCTTTGGAAACATGAAACTAGACTTGAACGTCTATAATGCAAGCTCTCAAATAGGGTATGATGAGGACATTCATTAAGTAAACATGATAGGAAGCATTGATAATGAATATATAGAACATAAAGGAATATTTGATGGATGTTTAAGTCAGGATGAGATTGATTTCATTTGTTCAAATAATGGAAGTTTATCTCCTGGGATTGAATCGTTTTCAAATTGATCTTATAATGAATTCTTAGGTCCAAAAATCAGTGAAACCTTTCAGGAAACCACTTTTATAGAGACCACTCCAAATTCCTTCCCTAAATCTGATCAAGCCAATCTAGTAGATGAAACTTATACATGTGGGGAATCAATCTTATCTAAAACTCTGAGAAACAAAATTCATCTTGATCCAATGTCCCAATATTTTGCTAAAATTATGAACTAACCTGATATTGAATTAAATGAAATTCCTACTGCACTCAAGTATGCCTTCCTAGGGGACAATCAAACGCATCCTATTGTCATTTCTTCTTCTCTTGAAGCCAATCCTAAGAGGATGATTATAGATGTCCTTAGGAAACATAAGAAATTCATTGGTTTGACCCTAACTGATATTCTTGGGATTAGACCACTAATCAAGACTCACAGGATTTTTCTAGAATCTGATTCAAATCTAGGTCATCAACCTAAAAAGAGACTCAATCCTAATCTCATGGAGGTAGTAAGGAAGGAACTTTTGAAATTGTTAAAAGCTGGTATCATCTATCCCATACCTGAGAGTGAGTGGGTGATCCCAATCCAAGTGGTTCCCAAGAAGGCAGGAATCATAGTGATAGCCAATAAGGACAGAGAGATTCTTCCAACAAGGGTGAGTAGTGGCTGGAGAGTCTGCATCGACTATAGTAGGCTAAACCCATTTACCAAGAAAGACCATTAAACCTTACCATTCATTGACCATGTCCTTGAGAGAGTCACAGGTCCCACCTTCTACTATTTCTTAGATGGGTACTTGGGGTATAATCAAATTGAGTACTCCCTAGAGGATCAAGGAAAGACTACATTCATATGTCCATTCAGCACCTTTTCCTTCAAACGCATGCCCTTAGGGTTATGCAATTCCCCTAGAACCTTCCAGAGGTGCATAGTGGGAATATTCTCAAAAATAGTTGGAGATTTTATAGAGGTATTAATGGATGACTTATCTGTGTTTGGAGATACATTTTAGGGATATCTGAGGAATGTGGAGAGAGTGCTATCAATATGTGAATAAAATAATCTAGTCTTAAATTGGGGAAAATGTCATTTCATGGTTAAAGAGGGACCAGTTCTAGGCCATCTAGTCTCGGGTAGGGGGATTGAAGTTGATAAAGAAAAGGATGAATTAATTTGTCACCTTCCATCACCCATAACTATTCAGGAAGTGATGTATTTCCTAGGACATGATAGTTTCTATAAAATACTCATCAAGTACTTTAGTTCAATCTCCCACCCCCTTTGTGCTCTCCAATTTTAGGATGCTCTATTTGTTTGGATACAAAGCTGTGAGGGCTCATTCTCAACCCCCAAATCCTCTCTCACCTCTCCTCCCATTATGAAATCTCTAAATTGGAACCTTCCTTTAGAACTTATGTGCGATTCCATTGAATGTTTTGTAGTTGTTGTGTTAGGAAGTCATTGTGATAAAACTCCTTATGTCATTTATTATGCAAGAGAATCCTTAAATGATTCCCAAATCAACTACACCACCACTGAAAAGGAGTTACTTTATATTGTGTTTTCTGTAGATAATTTTAGGTCCTACCTCTTAGGATCCCCCATAACTTTGTTCACTAACCATTCTTCACTAAAGTACCTCTTCAAAAAACAAGATTCCAAGGCTAGTCTGATTAGGTGGGTCCTTCTATTAAAAGAATTTGACCTCGAAATCAAGGAAAAAAAGGGTGTTGAAAATGTTGTATTCGATCACCTCTCATGGATGGAATTCAAAGACAACTAAATCACATTTCTGTGTCTAATTAATTCTCTGGTGAACACCTATACTATGTGAGTGACTTCCTGTGGTATGTCGACATAGCCAACTTCTTAGTTATAGGAGTCATTCTAAAATTATTAGGGACTCAATCTCGAAGGAAATTATTTTCTGATGTTAGGAACTATGTGTTTTATGATCCATACCTCTATAAGTTCTACCCAAATCAAGTCTCTAAGAGGTGTGTCCCAGAATCTGAAAAAGATTCAATCCTTAAATTAGGTCATAGTGAGGCATGTGGAGGTCACTTTTCCTCTAAGAAAACTCTTGATAATGTTCTTTAGTGTGGTCTCTTCTAGACCACCCTCTCAAGGGACTCCTAAATTTTTTTTCAAAGTTTTCCTAAGTGTCAACAAGTAGGTTCCATCACCAAAAGGAATCAAATGCCACTCACTCCCATCTTAGTAAATGAAATCTTTGACTGCTGGGGAATCAATGTTATGGGTCGCTTCCCAAGATCTAGGGAATATCTGTATATCATTTTAGTGATCATGGAACTCATTTTTGTAATCGTCCATTGTCAGTACTCATGGAAATGTATGGAATTTCTCACAAAGTGTCCATTGCTTTCCACCCACAGACCAATGGTCAAGCTGAGTTAGCCAATTTAGAAATCAAACAAATTCATGAGAAAACTGTAAATCTATATTGTAAATATTGGTCGAGTAAACTCTTAGATTCTCTTTGGGCCTATCGAACCGCATATAAAACCATTTTAGGAATGTCCTTATAAAGGATGGTTTATGGTAAATCATGCCATTTTCAAATGGATATTGAACATAAGGATTTTTTGGAAATTAAGAAAATTAATTATGACCTCTCATTGGATGAAACAAAAAGTAAATTATATCTCAATGGACTTAATGAACTTAGGATATAAGCTTATGATAATTAAAAGATCAATAAAGCTAAAGTGCAAGCCTTCCAATCTCAAAATTTTAAAAACAAACACATTATACTAGGCAAACCTATTCTTTTGTATAGTTCTAAACATCATTTAAACCTGGGAAAGTTGACGTCTAGATAGTCAGGTCCCTAAATAGTGCATAAGGTGTACCCCCATGGGGATATAGAAATTCAAGATCCCACAAATGGTCAAACCTTTAATGTTAATGGTCCTAGAGTCAAAAATTCATTGAACCATTCCAAAAAAGGAAGTTGATGAAAAATTTTGTGAACAAACCATAGATGAGAAAATACTTAAATAATTAAGGGTATAAGCCTAGATAATAACGTTAAACAAAGCGTTGCATGGGAGGAAACCCATGGTGTTTAAGTTTCCAATCATTTTGTTGTTTTAATCAACTTTATATTTTAAATAGGATTAATTAATTATTTTGATATTTTAAAATAATAATAATAAAATAGACTATTGACATGTTCTTCTATTATGAGTATGGATGGGTATGAAAGGGGAGTTCCATATTCATTTGTGTCACGGGGTGTGATCCTTGAGTGATACCTTACCCTGAAATTTAAAAATAAGACAATGTATCATCAGTTAATTTTATTTTTTATGTGTTTTCAGGTTAGAATAAAAAATATATAATAATAATAATCGTAGGTCATGGTGAAAACCTCATCACAACCGGTGAATCCGGGGGGACTCAAACCCAAGACCAAAGGGAGACAGGGGCGCGTGCTAACCACTGACCTACCGCTTATAGTGCTTCCTTATTCTATAATTTTTGTATATATACTTTTATTTTAATTTTTTTATTATATGAATAAATATATATATCTATATATATAGTTTTGTTTTGTTTGTTTTGTTTTTTTCTTCCACTAGGGAATTCTCAGAGTGACATAGAGATCAAGGGATTAAAAGGGAGAAATAAGAATTTCAACCTCAACCACAAGGTGACTTCATTCTATAATACTCGTTTTCAATTTCCTTTTTAAACTCCCATTCTCTACCTCTACCCCCTTCTAAATTTTGTTTCTTTAAAAACTGGGGAAAGTGTTATTTTAAGTTGGGGTTGAGAAAAAAATTGTTTTAGTGTAAAAAATGAATGATTTGAAAAAAAAAGTGTGCCTTAATATAAGAAAAAAATTCTTTAACATTGAACATGATAATATACACTGTATAATTTGAAACTGAATATCAAATAATTTAGCTTTCCCTGATTTGGATTTTAATACATTTATATTTCATGAGCATAGATTTTGGAAAGTGTGTCTATCTAATGTGATATTTCATTGTTTATATATTCATCCAAATCAAAATAGAATCATAACACACTTCCTTTGGTAGTGGGGTATTAGTTTGATTTCATGGGGTCCCCCAAATAAATATCATATGTTTGGTGATCATTTTAGTTTTAATATGAGTATTCAGAAGAATAAAAAATTCACATAGAGCAATGAAATGACCTAATGCGTGGCTTTCGACACTTGGGGATCGTGAATCCAGAGTTTTCTGGCCCAAATTTAGTAATTGTATCTCTATTTATAGTAATTTGACTTTTTTTACTAAGTTAACTCAAGATGATGCCCAAGTATGTGGGATTCACTTGGTTCCCTAAGGTCTTTGAGCCTGGGAGTCATCGGAAAAGTCTCGCTACAGGGGTTGCCGCTTTTGAGTGCAATTTCAATTACCATGGAAAAATTGCAAAAACAAAACAAAAAAAAACAAAAAAAAAATAAGACAATTGAATACTCATATTAATATTGAAATGTGATTCCATCTAGATCTTCCATCATTTCCCCCTTTAATAAATATGAACCCCCATGTCTAATGTGATGAACAACACATCATCACTCTTAATTGATGTTGGATGAAATATGGTGATGAGTTTGAACAAAGGAATGAGCTTGGGATTGGGATATTCATATGAAACTATCTTGCATTAAAATATTTCTATGGGTTACATTATTGTTTGGTATAAGGTTCTTTGGTGATCATCGTGTATTAAAATGTTTTTTGGAAAATGGAATTTGAATTTCATATTGTTGAGATACATTTTCCTCGGGACTAGAAAATCTCAAGTAGGGGGTGTGATTAACCAAAAAAAATAAATATTTTAATTAAATTTAAATGTTATTAAATGTTAATTTTTTATCTTATGGTCCGGAGTCAGTGCATTTTAATTTTGAACATCCATTCTCATCATTTGTGCACTTCATTCCTAATGTACACCAATTTAGGCCCAATGATACATCTAATTTTAAGAAATTTAATTATCAATATTTTAATTTTATATTTTTTTTAAATTGATATACAAATCAATATTAATATTTTTCATCCAGGGATCAATGGATTATTCATAAAGTATGATGGGTATATTTGGAAATTAAAGGAAACAATTCTGGAGAAGGCATATTAGACACCATCTCACTGATGAGATTGTGGGGATGAAAATATAGACCCAATGAATCCCAAATTTCATAGGATTATATAAGATATATATATGAACATATACTTATTGGGGATATAGTTCTAATTCTTCCTCCATTGTGGTTATTCAGGTTTCCCAATTTAGAGATAAAATTATGGGCTAGATTATGTGGCCTAGAAAAACAGCCCACCACTTTAATCATATCTCTCCAACCACAAATTAATTTGGTCTAAACATTTAAGAGAGCTTGGAGAGGTCATATTATTCACTTTTTTTATCTATGGCCCACTCAAATTTTTCCATCTAGAAGGCCATCTAGGCACATATGCTCGGTGGATGTAAGCTGGATGCCACTTCGTGTCAAGGATAAAGAAGTCCACTCTCCCATAAATTCCACCACCCCAGGCCAACCATAATCAAGTGGGATGCCTTGTACTATTGGAGGCTCGATTCAAGGCTCCCAAAATTCCTATTTAAGGTAGTTTGGGTGGAGTATTTTATCATATTTGGTTCATGGTTTCATTGTAGTGTTATGTTGCCGCTTTGTGTTTGTAATCGCATTTCCTTCTCATGTGAGTTGTTCAATTCACCTTAGTTTCTTAATAAAAGTTATTCCTTTACTCTAATTATGTTATTATCTATATCACATTGATACTATTTCATCAATGTGAAAAATTATTCACACCATACCTTGTGAAATTTATCACACAACGGTGGAGTGATCGTTATTTTGTTATTTTTACTTCTTCAATTCCACCCTCATAAGTCAACTTTCTGCTTCCATTGAGAACATTTCATAAATGGATGGATAACCCACTTATGTTATGATCCAAGGGAGTATCAAGGGTCTGTATGGGATTTTATTTATCACTCTATTAATCTCTGATCACTTCTTTTAATTGAAATGTTTTTTGAAGATCTTTAAACTCCTTCGCCCATGTTGAATTTAAGGCCACACACTTCAAGTGCTAATACAAACGTTAACCTTGAATTAATCAAATCTTTGATCCTTCAAGTGTGTAGGTGATTAGTATTAAATTATGTAGGTATTAAACTAGTAAGTGATGATTTTGTTTAATCTTCTTAAATGAACCCATCTCAAATATAAGAAATTGAAATCATTAATTAAGGAATTCATCCAATCCACCCCGAGCGATAACCTAGGATCAACTCATTATATTAATTTGAATTAATTAAATCTATTAGTGGTCCTTTAAACCCATCTTAAATAAACCCAATTTGGCCACTCCATATCCAAAAATAGTCCTTATAATGTGTGTGTCTATAGGTTTCTTCTTAGGTCACTGAGGATTCGACAACACTAGCTACACTACAAGAGACCGCATAACCCTAAAAACATGGGTAAATTTGGGCGAGACCAATCATCCTCTGATACCAAATATAGAAACCCTATCCTTTTACATATAACATTACATGGTTTTAATCATAATTATACCTCATATTACAATCCAAGGATGATAAATTCTAGTGTATTCGAAGACTAGGTACATAAAACTAGAAGACATGGAACAAAATAAAACATTTATTAATTTAGTCTTCATAAAGATCTCATAACTTACATTGTTCTCATAGATATTTATAGGATAACTAGTGGATAACATGAAAAAAGGATGAGCTTAAATTCCGAGTAATGGAATAATCATAAGAATAAATCTTTAGAACATGGGTTAGAATGCATAACATAATGATATAAAAAGGCATGAAACATGTGGAATCATAACATATAAACATGAGATCAAATTAACATGAATTAATAGTAAAGTATCAGTAACATAAACCATGAATTTATCACGAGTTAAGGATAACTTCCAAGAATATTTCACATGGTACCACAAGCCAAGGCTAACCGCTAAGACCGTCGCACATGGTATCACATGCCAAGGCTAACAGCCAAGACCATCACACATAACGTCTCATGAGACTCAACTTTACCCAATGAATTAGAGAACTATATAGGTAAACCCATATTAACTTTTCATGAATATGTATTCCACATAAAGAATCATTCATAATCAATCTTATATAAACATAAGAGTTACCCATGGAAGGAATAGGGCATCACAATCATGTTATAAACCATAACAAATGGGTGTATCCTAAAAGATTCCATGAAAGAAATAAACTAAAACATACATTGACATTAATAAAGTAAAATAATCATCTATAATGGCAAGTCATTTCATGAATAATTGACAACATGTAAAAAAATTATTTAATAACTTTTAGCATTAAAACATTTTAGTGTGGTTTTAAGGAAAATACTCTAGAGCCTTTAAAATAGAAAAGAGAACAATGTTTTATATAGAAATAGAATTGAACCAAAAAAAATTTAATAATAAAAATACTAATTTTATAAAGACAATGGTTTCATAAAATAAGGTATAGAGTTCCCTTGAAATTGGGTAATAATTAGAGAAGTACCCTTAAAACTAGTTTGCTTATCGAGAAGTATTGAGGAGGGATTCACATAAAAACATTTATATACCTAAAATCGAATGATGTATAGATCTTTAAACATGATTTTAAAGAATATAAACGGTATGTATAAGTTTTAAACAAAAAGTAAAAGACAACTTTATTTGGATAAAAAAATATAGAGAAACTCAAATGATTATAGGAGGTTTGGGTAGAATACCTTATGGAATATCATTATTGTATCAGGTGTACTAAGGAGGGATTAATGTGAGATAAAGGGGTATAAAATATTTTATAAATCATGATTTAAGTGTGAGGGAGGTTTTAAATCATACCCCATAATTATTAATTACACATTAAAGGGCATATCATAGAAGACATTCTTGAATAAAAGTGAAATAGAGAGGATCCCTTACCTCATGTCTGATGGTGTTCTCCACTTGATATAAGTGACATGAATAGTATAATTAAATTTATTAATTAATAATTATATAACCTATTCTATATGTAAAATATTTATTATAACCTTTTTAAGTTTATTTATAACCATTTTTATTGGTTATGAGGTTCAATTTCATTGTTTGGGTCTATTTTCTTGCTTGGTTTTAATGATCGTTTCACTTATATTCTTGTTTGGATAAACATGTATGATGAAGGTGGTTTCCATAATTGAATTTATATTTTATTATTTAACATCCATAAATTTACATGGTTGAAAATTTAATTTGGTTACTTGGAGTGAAGATGAATCATTATACAAAATTTTAGTGATAACCTTTTAGGTTAATTGGCGGTTTTTGACCACAATGAACACGTTTTGTTTTATAAACCAAAACCATGTGTAAAAATTTATTACAAAACCATAAATGAGTAATAAAACATATATTATGTTATGGTTCATCCATGAAAAGGGTTTCAGGACCAGAATTGAAGACGATAATGGAAATTGAAAACCCATCGTCCTTGAATGTGGTAAATTAACACATCTCGGATGATGTCTTTACTACTAAAATAAAATAAGAGTAAAGGAAATATGATAATAACTTATTCCATTATCATAAAAAAAATTCCATTACATGTAGGTTACTGTATTTATCATAATATTTATATGAGGAGAGGTAAGGATAGAAAAGAAAACAAATGAACTTGGAAAGAAAATGAAAGAAAAGAAAAAAGGAATTTACCTATTGATTCATTCTTCCTTGAGAGCCTCTTAAGGGAAGATTATTTGGTCTTTTTAAGAGACTAAGGGTTGTTGGACGTGTGGGAGGAGATTGGGGAGATTTTGGGAAGAATTGAGGTAGGGAACAAGGCTTGAGAGGTGTAAATATTAGAGGTAAGGATTAGTGGTATTTATAGTGGAGGAGAGGAGGGTTGTCATAATATTTAATTCTAGAGTTTATTAATTTCCTTCAAGACCAACAATAGTGATGCTTCCATGACCAAAAACAGTAATATGTGAATGTAAGTGCAAACCAATGTCCATTTAAATCATTCATGACTCAAGAATGATTCATAAATTTAGTTTTTAACATATATTTTGAATTATTGTATTTTATTATTCATCAGAAATTAAGTTTGTTCCATTAGACTCCAAACATCTTACCAATCACAGCTGTGTGTGTCAGTTATTAGAAATTCAAAACACATAAGTGTCAAAATTATTTTTAAATGTCATATTTTACTTAGTAGTTCATTTTCATTTGATTACTTGTGATTATAAGACATATTTATAAGAAAGAAATTTTTATTGATAAAACATTAGGTAGTTATAAATTTTCTATTCCAAATGGATCCAAACTAATTTATTTAGAACATATGATGATTATGGGTAAAAATAAATTCATACAATTAAAATCATGAAAGTTTTTATTATTTTTATACTCATTATCTTTTTTAACCCTTATTTTCCATTTTAACTCTTACCTTGATATCATTTATTTTACACTTGGACGGTTAATATAATTACTATAAAATGAAAAAAGACCAATAAATGTGACATTTGTGAAATTTTAAGACTTATAATAATTATTTTTTATAATTTATGATTTTTAGAAATTTTATATCATCTAATAAATTATTTATATTTTAAAATATCATTAATGTCGATTTTGACACTATTAAATACTTTACATTTTAAAAAATATCATAAGTACATTATATATTAGAAACAAACTATTTTAAAACATCCCTAACATGAAAAATTATTCTATAAATGTTTTTTGACTTTACTTATCTGAAATTATTTTTAATATTATTTATATGATATTTTATTTAATTAAAACATTATTGTATCATCATTTTGTAATCCCTTAAGGTAATTATTCTCCTTAAAATTATAAAAAATACCATGATGAATATAAAATTTTATATTTTCAAATTATAATTCTAGTAGAACATATTTCTTATATAACCCCATATTAAAAATATTTCACTTCTTAAAATCAAAAGCATGAGAAAATTAACTTTTCTTTGAATAAAATACTATAAAGGGTTTAAGGTCATCTTAGTGGATTCAAGTTCTCGACATATCATCCCAAGTATTATTTTGGTGATAATAAATCATCTAATAAAAATTTTACTTGTGTGAATGTAATTTGATAATATTTATAATATTATTTTTACCCTTAATTACCTAATTTACCCATAATCAAAATTTTAAAAATTACCCAAGTTGCTATTCACATTATCCAAAAAAATGAATTATTTACTATATTTTTACATTTTTATTCCAAATATGGAATCAATTTTTCAAAATTCATAACATATAATAAGATAAAATTAATTTAAATTAACTCCCATTGATGGGGAAAGAAAACTAATTACTAAAGTGAAAACATTCGAAAAAATGAAACTATGTATTTAATACTATAAACTATTTAGATAATAAAGTAGGTTTCAATTAAAACTGAGTATTTTTCACAATTATTCAAAACATGAAACTTAATATAAAAACACTAAAAATTCAACCAAAGTAAATTTTTTATATTATTATTTAAAATATGAAGTATATTTTTTCAAATATAATTTATTAAATATTCAAAAACTTGATTTAAAACAAATTTTGCATGAAAATGCGGCAAAACTTTATTTTAAGAAAAATACTTTTTTATGAAAAAAAATTGATTTGTTCATATGTCATGTATAAAAACACATAATATGAATTTTAAACATTATATTTAATATTATTTAAATATATATCATTTATATAATATAACAAAAATTATTTTTTAATTTATTGGTATAAGACACACTTGTGCACATTTAAATAGTTTTTCAAAAAAAAATTGCCTTTTATTTTATAAAGGGTTTTACAGTCATTTGAAATTTATATGTCAAAGAATTATATATACATTTTTAAACCATATTTTAATAATTTAGTTATTCTTGTTCATAACTATCATTCTAATGGCTAGGTTATAATGGTACATTTTATATAACAATATTTAGTTGTTCGTTTAAGATCAATGTAGCATATCATATACTCTATCAAACACAATATTTCATTTTTTAAAACTAGGGATGTCATATCCCCCCCCCCCCTCCATTGGAAAATTAATCCTCTAATTTTTAATTAGGGCTCCATAACTATGTTTTTATTTTTCAAAATACCTTTATTTATATCCCACATCAAAAAAATTATTATTGAGACTTCCTCTTTAAAATAATGGAAGGTGGGTAGAAAGGTCACCTAAGATTAAAAATAAAACTTTTTCATATAGCAAAACAGATACATGGAAGATAAAAAAAACTACCAAGTTGTGACGGATAGTGATATATAATATTGTCAGGATAAATTTAACAATCACAAAACCATAAATATGTGATGGGTTAAAAAATCATTAATTTATCAGTAACCAAAGTAAATGGATAATGTTTTTGTTTTAATATTATTTTCATAGAGTCAAGAAATTATTTTACTACATAGAATAAGAAAATAAGTAAATATACTTACCTTTCAAGTATAGTTTCATCCTTTAATAAATTTCCACCATAAACTCATATATTTATCCAAAATATGAGTATTAAAGATGAATTTTCCATACCTAAATCATTGGAATAAACTTCTATAGAATCACATAATCCAAAAAAGATTTAATATCTATTATCATATCATTAAAAATTAACCAAAACCAAAATGGGTGGGAAAATATAAGATAATTCCATAAAAATAATAAACCTTTATATGATGAAAAAATACATTATTCACAAAAATTAAAAATTAATTCTAAAATTTTAACAAACAACTTTCAAAAAATAACAATCCTTAAAATTACTTAAACATTCCCTAGTATTATATATAACTTAATCCTATAGTATCACCAAAATAGTAAATGTATTCAAAAATAACATTAATCACTTAATCACTAAATCATTTTCAATCTCATGGTTATATATAAAACATATTTTACAAAAATGAACTTGACCATTATGTTTAAGATAGATAAATAAATAAATACAATTCTATACTAACCAGAAAATAATGTTGGCCAGTGGTAGGAGAAGCACCCTTGTCTCCCTTCAGTTGTGTGTTCAATTATCAGGTCCTTTCTAGACATGGTTGGTTTTCACCCATTTAGGGGGTTGCCTTTTATAAAAACAAATATAAATACAATCCTCATAAAATTATAGAAATATAAGAAACATCCTCAAAATAGCATTAATATTTCTTAACCTCAATGGTTATCTCATACCTTTATTTTTTCATCCCAGATTGTAATAACCCATAATTACCTCAAAAATGAATGCCTATGAAAATATAGTTATCTACCTTAAAATTAAATAAATAAAAGCCAAAAAAGGGGTTTCTGACACACAAAACTAATGATGAACCTGAAAATTATAAACCCATGACGATATCCATAACACTTAATAAAACATCCTAAAATAAAAAGTTTTATAAACCCTACTGTAATACCAACAATAAGGACCAATATTTCCAACAACATCAAGTAATTGTTTTTAATATTCTAGGATACAAAAAGAAAGAAAAAAGGAGGAGAGTCCAAAATAATCCCAAGAGAGAAACCTACGGGGGTCTGAAATAGTGTAATTTGAGAGCATCACCTTTCATAAAATCAGTCCCACTGGGCTTAATTATACCATCCGTGTGTAGAAACATATCCACTTTATGAGGGCACTGCACTAAGTCCAGGTAGTCTTCCACCTTTTTCCACTCCCTCCAGGTATTCCACACACTAATGTTGTTATTGAGGAGCCTTTTTTATTTTCTAATAATATAGCATATCGACCAAGGAGAGACACCACACCCTTTCAAAGAATCATGAACAACCAAGGAATCCTTTTCAACATTTGAAATGTCCATCCCCCACTTCATAAAAAGGTTGATACTTGGGAGCATAGCCATAGCCTCTTCTTGAAGAGACGATCCATAACCCGTCTTGGTCGAGAAATCTATGTAAACAGAGCCATTAAAATACTGCACCACCTATCCACCATGCATGATCCCATGGATACAAGAATAGTAGGTATTGAGTGTCAATCCACCCAATGGAGTACGCCAACTTACCCATTTTCCTGACCTGCTACAGGAAGGATAATTTCTCTTGGAACCTTTTTTAAAATGATGATGTGAGATATCCTCCCTCCAAAACCTCACTACCTTATTCCATTCTAGCAATAGTTTTATATTGATGATGATCACATGATCTGTCACTTTTTCACCCTCATGCTTTAACTTTCTCTGCTCCTACCAAATGCACCAACACCCAGCATGCAGCAACACCGATTGGGCCACCCTCTCCGCCCCTCCTCCCTCATCACCATGGAACCAATCCTCAAGAAATGGAAGGATATAATCATTCTATGAAAGGAATGTAGAGAATTCCCCCAGGTCATTCCATAACTCACACACCCATTCTCTACCGAAGAACAGATGATTATATCTCTCCTCTCTCTGCACACTGCAGCACACGCACCTAGATGCAAATTGAATTCCACACTTGTGGATGTTTTCATCAGTAGGTAGGAATCTGTTTCGAATCATCCATATGAGAAATTTGAATTTTGTGGGTATGCTTTTCACCCAAATGATCTCATCCCATCCCCCTAGCTGCACCAGTTCTTGAACCACACCATGGAAGTCCTTCGATGAGAAGAGGCTTGAGGAGGAAGTGGTGAAGACACATCTGTAAATCACTTTCTTTTCACAAAAATATTTTAGGTTTAATGTTTTATATAATTAGGAGAAACACTTATATAGTAAACCCATACATTATAAGGGGAAACTTATAATCAGTATCATTTTTTCAACAAAGGAAACTTTTAAAAATAGTTCATGGTTTCTCTTTACAATAAATCTTTACAATTATCCTCTTGACCTCATACGTATCATAACTCTTCCATAAACCCTATGAAAAAACATTTTACAAAATTGGATGAGTAAAAACTCTTAGTAAGGGACATAAAATAAAGGAAACTATTGGTCCAATTAAAATACATAACATCATTGCCTTAAAAACATACATTTTTTACCCTATAAAATGAATCATTATATCAAAAAGAACATTATTTTACCTTTTGAAAAACAAATTATTTTCATGAAAACTAAAAAATAATATAGCAAATAATTTGTTAACTTGGGACATAATTATACTTAAACAGAATGACCATGTGGTTGACATTCATTTGTGTAACTCTTACAAATGGAATAACCATATGGTTGACTTCTATATCTAATGTATTGGAGGGCTATCATGGACCCACATGTCATTAGTTTGTCACAAAACTACCCATCATTGATTTATCACATAACCACCCATCACATTCCCAAGTACAATAATATAATCACAACACATAAAATATTGAAATTTACAACATGTTACTATTAAATTTCATTTTCACTCATAAATAAATATTTCATGTTATTTAAATAATCAATTCATTACCAAAACCCATTTCTAAAAAAATACCCATAAAAGGGGAAAAATGGGTTTCTTTTTATCTTAAAAACATGAATAATTGTTTAGGAATACAAATATGAAATAATTTTACTAGTGGAAAAGAAGTTGTTTCTCCGTATACATTAAAAAGAACATTCCTTTATTCATTTTTAAATGAAGACAAATTTTCTAAAAATAAAACTTAAAAAGATTCATTTTTAAAGCCTTTGAATGAAATTTAAAAATATAAAAAAAAAATTATAATTTCATTATAAAATAAACATATAAAATAACATCAATTATACAAACACGGAGGAAAATATTTTGACATTAAATATTTAAACATTTGAAATAAGTTTTTTAAATCATAGTGTACTATTCCACATTGAAATATTTTAATTATAATCACAATGAAAGAATAACATCAAAAAAATAAAATAAAAATAGAGTAATTAAATGTAGGATATTAAATTTCAAAGGGGTTGTATATACAAATCATAAAATAAGGATGGTGTATAACATCAAAATATGTCTCAATGTATGGGGATTGGGACGAAGTCTAATACCTTGAGTCTAACTCATCATATAAAATAATTATATTCATAAATAATAAACTTAGGATAATTAATTAATTTCCTAATAACTTTTTTATAGTTTATTATTCCTTCTATATCACTTATTATTATGTTATAAAAATTACATAGTTATTTAAGTCCATATCTTACTTTTTGACGACAATCGGTACTTGAGTCCAAAATAATTTTTTTTATGTCAACAGTCAAATTGGATATATTTAAATCATGTCCATAATTAAATTAATTATATAATAATAACTTTATATATAAATTATACTATTAAATACATTCATTAAATTTTTATATGAAAAATTAACTACATTATAATCATTGAAACAGTAAGTCGTACATACGCATGAGTATCGTTTACAATTTTTAATGATCATTATAAAAATAAGGTAAGTGTTATTTTATCTTTAAATAATGGTAATATTATTATTAATATCATATTAATAATTTAAATATATTTATATATATCATCCATGTTATTTTATGATGAAAAATGAATCATATCGCTTCGTGGAGGTGATATCTCGCACATAAGCACGAACAACAGTATCATTTTTTTGTGCAAGGAAAGGAAAGAATTTTGTTGAGCATGGTGTTGCATTGGATTTACATAATATTTCTAAAAGTTTTCAAGTGTCAATGTGTGTTTGGAAAAGTTTTGGTGATGACGATTGAAGAGAGTAATTTGTTCCAAATAAAATGCCACATATATTTGGAGAATCACTATTTGACATTGTATGTCATGCTTGGACAATCTCCATATTAAATCTGAAAATTATAGATTTGATCATAAGTTACAATACTTTTATCAAGGTGATACATTGTTAAAACACTTGAATAAGTCCACGTAATACTCAATTTCTTGAGGAAAGAAGTAAAGATCTATCGATTGAATCTAAATTGATTAAGTTAAAAAATCAGACGATTGTTTGGGTCATTCCTCAAAGTACAAGATATGTGTTAATGGGGAAAACATCCCTCACAACAAGAAGACCATGCATTATTATTTAATTAATGAGGAATGAAGAAATTATCCATGCATCATCCATGATTGAATTAGAAGCATGTTTTGAAAATATATGGGATTCATGATCTAAAAAGAAAGGAATGAATGATATTGCATGAAGAAGAAGATAAGAGGAAGGGGATTTTGGTATTTATTTATTTGTTTATGGAATATAATCTTTGTTATAATTGTTTTTCACAAAGTAAATTTGTTCAATTCCTTTTCCAAAAATAAGTTCCAACTTTCAAGTCCAGTTTAGGTCCTCAACCTCAGGCACATGCAGGACCCATGGGTCAACCGCGCCTGAGGGAAGCCTCAATGGCCAGCACCGTAAGAGGTGATGGAATGCACAATGATCAACCTATGAAGCTAGTATGAATAGTGGGTTCTAGTTTCATGCCCTATGAGGTAGAGGGGTGATAAGAGTGTGCCTATAGAGAACCAGTGTGGGGCAGCACCGGATGGGGGAGAGGAGTAATATGGTGCTAAGGCCACACGCCTTGATTGGTATACCACTCTTCCCCTATATCTCTGTTTATATGTGGGATGGAAATAAAATCCAGAGAAGAAATTTTCACCATTGATCTCTTTCTATTGTAGCTCTTCATAGTCTTATCATCATGAGATATATCGCGCACATCCCAGCCACCCATCTGATCTCTACGGTTCAGGATTGAACCTGCACCATCTGATCTCTATAGTAGATTTTTCTTCGACTTTCGGACATCTTTTTCACCCATGAACTAGGACCTCTATCCAAATGATGATATATCCACTATATCCACAATTTGAGCTTAGGTTAAGCCCATTATGATCGTCTATGAATCACGATAGCATGCGTGCAACGAATGAATAAAATTGAACAAGGCCGAAGAAAATGAAGTTGAGAGGCCTCCTCTTGTATGGATGAAGCTTGGGTAGGATGGTTCGCATGAATTAAAAAACACATTCACATGATTTCCTCCCTGTAAATAAGGAGATCATGGTTAAAAAGAAAACACTCATGACTTTCTCCATATCTTAATCCGTGTTCGAAAATATTCAAAGCCAGATATCTCTGGCATTCAAAGATTTGAACCTCTTAGTTTTGAACATGCTCCTCACTTATAAAAGGAGGATCCCAAGAAGTGAAGAGGATGCTACCATTTTCAAAGTAATGAGTTCCAATTTATAAGAAGAAATAGAGATAAATATAACCTCTACGGTTCATGAAATAAAGAGTCTCGTGCATCCCTTGCGTGAAGGAGATTTGTGCTTATCTTGTGTGAAGGAGTCTTGTGCATCCCTTGCACGAAGAGAAGAACTGCAAACCCCTTGGTTTTCTAAAGAACTTGCACCTCTAGGAGAAGTTACCCACAAGCACATGATAGGATCATTGAACCCTCATCATGTCTTTGTGAGGAGTATCATGCGGTTAAAACAACCAGTTCTTGACACCCTTACTGTGATTTATGAAAACAAAAGCAAGAAAAACCCTCATTGGTTCTATGAAGGAGACTCTCGTGTGAAGGAGAAGAACCTCGTGCCCTCCTGTTTGCATTAATAATAATAACACCCTCATATTTTCATCTTATATATATACCATTTGTAGGTATTTGTCTTTGAAGAATAATTTGATTTCATGAAGTCTGAATCTCTTGTTTTCTTTGTTTAAATAAGAAGAAACCTAAGCCCTCATGTATTCACAAAAGAGGATGGAGAGTGCATACAAGATGCACAGGCATGCATATACATGAATTTAGACACCCAAGTTTTCAAGAACAATCCATACATTGAACATACCCATTCGGGTTAGAAAAAGAGAACAAATAAATAAATGATTGTGTGTGCACATTTGAAGAAGGTTGAAAAAAGTGGAAGATCACACACATGAACTAAACCCATTCGAGTTTGAATAAACACACACATATATTGAACCTAAACTAAATAATAAGGTAGTGTGTGTTCAAATAACCAAAGAAAAAAAGGTGTTTGTGATATTAAGTGAGAAAAAGAAAGTGGAAGTGTGTGTGATCAAAAGGTTATACCAATTGGGGTTTTCACACAAATAAGAAAAGGATTGTGCATGCATGCATGCATGCACATGCACACATGAAGAAACTTAAAAGAAGAATCAATATTGTAAGTGAACATGTGTAAAATAGAAGAATAAATGAGATTCAACACATGAATGAAGCATAATTTATTGAGATATCCGAATACAATAGTTATTGGATCACATGCAATCCATGCATGAAGTTTTGAGAGTGAAGCCAGACAGAATTGAAACAAGATATTTTATCTGAGTTTACAATGTTTGAGGAATCAAGAAGACAGACATAGATAAATTAATGAAAAATAATTCTTACCTATCAAGATTCTTGAAGAATTATTGTGAATAACTTTCACACAAACAAGTGAGTTCAGTTCTTCATCAAAAGAAGAAAGAATTTCATAAGCATTGTGAAACTGAGGACTGATCAGAAAAGTGATCAAAGTTATTGAGCATGGATAAAAACCTTACTAAAGGTTGTTGAAGATTTTTGAAGAGATACACAATAAAATATGATTTAGAAAGACTATGTGGTAAGATAATAAGATCAATCTAAATATAATAAAAATAGAACAAGGAACGAAGCTGTTTGTGTGACTCGAGAGCTAGAATACCCCTTTGAGATTCAGGGAGGAGAAGAAGACTTCAGTGAGACTCTAAATCTAGCCAGTGGGACTCTGGTAACACTCTAGGATGCAGTAAAAAGACCCTCATGTGGGACTCATGAGAGATACATTGGGACTATGTGCCGACCATTGTAATTGATAATAATATTATATAGGAGAATTTGTGTTGGGGAGAATAACCAACACAGTAAAGAGTAGGTCTTTGAAACACACCTTATAAATCCTTGTGTTCAGTGCCTTTACATTTATAGCATCATTATAGGTAATTCTGAGAGACACGCGAAGAGTGGATTGAGGCTTTAACCATCCATATATGTTTAATTGGAAAGAATCAATTAGTAAAAAGATTAAAAGGGTTCACTGATACGCCCCCTCCCCATCTCAGTGATACACAAAGATCTGGGAACTTCAAATTTAAATTATATATTACTTATTTATAATGATAAATATTTCATAAATATCATACATAAACATTAATTACTAATTATAACTATTACTGAGATACGGTGATGAAAAATAAATTGTATCGATTCCAGATAAGGTAGTTCATCGTACACATGAACGATAATTATTTTCCCATTTAATAGAAGTAGAGATTTGTTTGAGTAATGATATTATCTTAATAATATCTTAGTATATTTAATATATTAGAGTTATTATTTAAACACTTTTGAGTAAGATTTTATGGAGTTTATAGAATAAATAAAACAGAAACGCTTAATTGAAAATAATACCTTTTCTTCGCACAATATCCTTTTCTTAACATCTTAATACCACTAAGGTTGGTGTTATGACTAAATTAAGAACTATAGAAAGTTTATATGTATTATAGAAAGGAATTTTTATAGATATTTACCACAAAAAAATAGGTTTTTAAGGGTGAAGAAAAGGGAATAAAATGTTCCTTTTATAAGAGAGGGGAAGGGCACTCTAACAATTTTTAAAAATATTAAATTAATATAAATTAATTTTATATTCCAAATGAATCAAAACCAGTTTATTTAAAATATATGATGAATATGTGTCAAAATAAATTCAGTAAATTAAAATTAGACACGTATTTATTATTTTTATAATCCTTGTCTTTTGGTTTTAACCCTTATTTAACCATTTTCACTCTTACCACGATATCAAGAAATTTACACTTTGAGGGTTAATATAATTACTATAAAATTTCAAACGAACAATAAGTGAGTAATTTATGGAATTTTAATCCTTATAAAAATAGTTTCCCATAATATAATTTGTTTTAAATTTTTAACATTTAATAAAATATTTTTTTTAAATATCATTAATGTCAAATTTGACACCATTCAATACTTGAATTTTTAAAAATGTTATAAAAACAAAATATATTAAAAAACAGTTTTAAAAAATCACAAAAATGTAAATTTCATATATAAAATTCGTTTATGACATTACGTATCTCATATAATATTTATTTTAATATTTTTAATTTTGTTTATTTAATATTTTCTATAATTAAATAATTATTGTATCATCATTGTGTATCCCTATAGGGTAATTATTTATCCCCTGGAAATTAACACTAAATCTCCATGAAAAATATAAACATTTTATATTTTAAAATACTATTTATATTCAAATAGATCCTCTATATAATTCCATATTATAAAATATATCCCTTGTTAAAAATGGAATATGACAAAACTGACTTTTCACTGAATAAAATACTATAAATGGATTAGAGTCGTCTAAGCGGCCCCAAGAGCTCATAAAATCAGACCAACGATTATTTTGGTCGAAAATAACTCATCTAGTTAAAATATGATAAGTTTTAAGGTATTTTTCTAAAATTTATAATATTGTTTACCCTTAATTTCCAAATTTACCCATAATCATGGTAATACAAATTATCAAATTTACTATTCATATTATCCTTGAATAAAAGTAAAATATTTTAAAAAAATTTACATTATTTTTCCAAAAATGGAATAAATTTTTTAACATTAAAAACACATAAAAGGATAAAATTAGTTTAAAATTAATCTTGCTAATTGGGTGATAAAACTGATTATTAAAGTAAAAACATTCAAAAGATTGAAATGTTCTTATCTACAAATTCAATGTGAAATTTATTCCAATGACATAAATTGGATTAAATGATATATAATTTATATAAATTTAATGTAAAACCAATTAAAAATATAATTAAACATTATATATTATTTAGATGAAAAATATATTTTCAATTAAAATGAAGTGTTTTTAATTATTCATCAAAACATGAAACTTATCAGAAAAATACCAAAAAAACAATGAAAATTTGTTTATGACTATTTCAAATAATAATTTTATCTTTTCAAATACAATATAAAAATGTGTCAAAAAATAGATTTAAAACAAGTGCTCCATCAAAAGGCGGCAAAACTACCTTTTTAGAAAAATAATTCTTTTATATGTAAAATTGTATTTGTTCTCATATCATGTATATAAAACACATATTAAGAATGTTAAATATTATATTGAATATTATATATATATAGTTAATATTATCTATAAAGAGAGATTTGTTTATTTATTTATATAAAACACACTTGTACACATGTAAATAGTTTTTTTGTAGCACCCCCAATTTCAAGTATGAAACCCTTTATTTATGATTTTTATGTATATAAAGTATAAGGGTGGTACTTAGAGAGTTTTAATAACTTTTGGATAGTGTATGGGACTTTTATATAGGTTCATGGGTGTTGTATGATTTTTGTAAATCATGCAACAATTACAGGAAATCGTGCATAGTGAGACCGGGGAAAAACAGATGGTATGAAGGTGGTGTAAGGTTCTTCCAAACCGTGTGGATACCTAGTAAAAATTGTATTCTTTGAAAAATGACTGTTATTTTTTAATTAGTGGATTCATCACATATGGTGCATGATTTGGAGACTGTGTGAGTTGATTGTTTGAGGGTTTTTCTAAAGGTAATGATTAGCACACGGTTAGCACATGATTTTATTAACCTTACGACTAAACTGTTCTCACTAAGAAACCACTTCCTTAAAAATTTTATCTCACTCATTTTTCTCTTTAATCCACTCTTTTTTCCCCTATGAGGACTTATCTTTCTTAAAGGTCACAAAAGGTTCTCCTATAGAATTGGAAGTGGCCTGAAGTAATTCATTTGTTCGTTGAAGATCGATTTTTACAGTAAGTCTTCAGTCTTCATCGTTCTTGATTATTTTCTTAGATCTACTTCACCCTATCACTTTTTTTCTTAGATATACAAGCACTATGGGTAGATCTATGTTTTTTTATGCTAAATATGGTTATATTTTGTATTTTTGTTGATAAGGAATTATATCTAAGGTGGGTTCGTAAAGATTGAACCCAATTTTGTGATGTTTTTCATTCTATTTATTATTTTCACCAAAACGCTTGAGGTATGGGGGCTTCACTATTGAATCCTATTACAATAAATTATTTTCTTAGTTTTAAATTCATTTAATTTATTGAAATTTATTGTGATATTTTGGTGAAAATCTTTATATAAATCTACTTTAGTAAAAATTTATGGATTAGATGAAGTTTTGGAATTATAGTGATTTGTTGTGAAAACTACTTTGGTTTCTTGATTTTAAAATGTTGATTTTAAAATATATTTTTTATGGATTTTTCAAATGTCTTTTTGGGAAAAAAATTCAATAAAATTTTTTTTTATTGAAACGGTTTTGTAATGTTTGGAATAGAAGGGTTTTTGGGCATACTTGGTGTGTGTTTATTTCATTTACGAGGCTTGGTTGAAATATGACCTTGTGCTCAGTTCCAAAGGTGTAATAGCACAAGGGATATAACTAACTTTTCAAGACTTTGTAGATCGACAAGAAACTTCTCATGAATATGGAATTGTCATTACAAAGCATGCATGGTTAGATATCTAGAGTGGAATGGTTATGCCAAATGGAACTTATGAAATGGTTTTAAATAATTGTTTGTTTTATTTCATTGAAAATTTATTTTTTTTATAAAAATAGTTTATATGTAACTTGTTTATATTTATTTATAAAC
Source organism: Viscum album (assembly GCA_963277665.1). Taxonomy (NCBI): domain Eukaryota; kingdom Viridiplantae; phylum Streptophyta; class Magnoliopsida; order Santalales; family Viscaceae; genus Viscum; species Viscum album. The sequence continues at coordinate 1,016,123,381 of OY728138.1, read as the reverse complement.
TGGTTTAGAATTTTTTTATATATAAACTATTTTAGATAAATTATTCTAACATCTTTATCCTAGTTGTCTGAGTAGGGAAGTCTTTTGGGAGAACCTAGTGAGTTTTATTACTCACCCCTACTTTGGAACTTTTGTTATTTTGAATATGTCATCTATTGGGACATGTAAAAAGGTAAAGTATCACATGTCTTTACCTCTACTTCTTGATACATGGTATATTTTGTGAATTGGATCATGAAGCTTGTCGATCTTGGCGTTTTGTGGTTGAATTGGATTTTTATTAGTTTTCCTTTTTCTGTTTACTTTGATGTTGTATTCTTACACTATAAAACTTGATTTTAGTATGGTTTTTATAAATGAAATGTTGAGTTGTCTTTAATTGTCTTCATGCGTCATATAGTGGTTTGTTTGGTTTTTTATTTTCTGGTTAATTATTTTATACTTATAGGTAAAATCATCCCCTACATGTATTGAATCCCTTCGGATTTTATTGATAACCTTTAGCATCATAGGGATATTTTTTAAGACCAATTAACATCTCACCACTATCTCAATCCAATAATAATGGGGTATGATGTTACAAATGTTATGAGATTTTTTTGCTCCAAAAGTCTATTTAAAACAAGTTATGTTATCTTGATCCATTCCTTGTGTAACAAATAGTCACCAGTTCTGTCAATCGTGGAGTTGAATTCATTCTTGTCTATGATCCCAAATCAAGTGATATCCACTTGGTCCATTCCTTGTGTAACAAGTAGTCGCTGGTTCTCTCAGTCTTGGAGTTGAATTCATTCATGTCAATTCCTTGAGTTGGGATCATATAAAGGATTAGGATTGTCGAGACTTGAAATGTAGTACATAAAAATATATATCTATCCTTTTTATGCTGAAGTTCATGTTACTAGGAAGTTGGATACATAAGTGTTTAGGAGAAACTTATTTGTTTGAAATATCCTTATCATGGGTTTATCTAATGAGATGATCATGACATGAATTAGATGAATTAATTACTAGTAAGAGGGAATAAATCATTATCAAGAATGATTTATTATTTTTTGTAAAAGTGTTGATTTTTTAAAAAATGAATGATTTTGAAAAAGAACATGGATGTGGTATTTTTAAAATGGATTTATTTTCAAAATAAATTTTAAAGTTTTCAAAAATGGATTGACATTGTAATGGTTGATTTTGGAAAGCAATGTTGAGATATTTGATGACATATAATTTCAAATAATAAGACTTCTGTTGCTAGAGAGTGAGACATATGGCGTTTTTTGTTTGTTGTTCATATAGAAAATGTAACCCGGTAGGGGTAGTATAAACTAACTGGAAGAGACTATAGAGAACGTGGTTGAAATTAATCCATTGGTGAACCAAAAACGGGTTCATAGTATCTTCTAAGCATTTTATTCTATGGACATAGGGAACTGGAGGGTTTTTCCAAGACATGTGGATCATTCTGTCTAGTTCAAGAAGCAGAATCTACCCATCTTTAAAGTGATTGTGAACTAGAAAAGGAAGAGGTATGGATGAATAGGATGAATCGTATCTTCAATTTCATTAGCACACTAGTGAAACTGAAAATCAGTCTAGTGATGTATATGCTAGAGATTATTGTACGCCAATGGTGGGATCTATCAGTTTAGACTAAATTCGATCAAGGCCTTGGTTAGGAGGATTTTAATGAATTGTTCAAAAAACAGTTCTATCCTAACACATTCAAGATTCAAATAATGATGAACTCCTTTAACCTAAATTAGTAAAATCTTTTTGTTACAGAGTATGAGGATAAATTATTGAATTTACTATGCTTTCCACCTAATGTTGCAGCTAGTGAATCCTTGAAGGAACATGTCATTGAATTGGGGCTAAGTTAGAATATTCATTTGAAGATTTATGTGATCTGTATTACTAATTATACACATATTATTAATAGAAATATGTTGGATAAATGGAATATCTCATGAGATATGGGAGGATGAATTATGTTGAAAATCCTGGAAACTGGTGGGAACTATAATGTTGGGAGCTAGTGGTAAAGGAACACATATTTCCAAGGTGGAAGTGTGAATCAAAATCAAATGGTTGGATCGGTAAATATTCCAATAAGACCCATGAAAAAATCATAATGTTTCTAACATGGTTCCTTCAACCACATGAAATGAGAGTGTAAAGAACCACCAATATCATTCCATAATTGAAATAATATGGGACATATTTAGTGATATTTTTGTGGTTCTCTAAGGTCAGGTTCTCAATACACTTCTCGGGTATCACAGGAATCAAATGCTTTGATGCGGTGAGGAAAGGAGAATCAATCTCACCATAATAACATAGCTTGATATGGTGATTTTAGGAATACCATGACTCATCATCGAGGGAAATATTAGCAGGACATCAAAAACAAAGTGTAGAGACGAAGTAATTATATTCAACTGAATATGTGATTGTGGATGATCCGGTTAGACCAACTATGGTGATAGGTATAATTCTTTTCAATTATACCCTTATAAAAGTGTTGTTTGATACTGGTGAATCACATTCCTTTATTTCTTCTTATGCTATTGATTTTCTGATTTTAAAACATAAGATGATTCCTTATGTAATAAAACATAAAACTTCTCTTGGTCAAATAGAATGTTGAGCCTTTATATGTGAATCAGGTTCTATAACTTTTGATAGAAATGGGATAAAATGGGATTTAAATGTAATATATATGTATTTCTATGATTTAATCCTATGTATTGATTGTTTGACAAAATTCAACGCTCATATTGACTATTATAGAAGAATGGTTAGATTTGTGATTGAGGATGGTGTCGAGAATATCTTCAGAGGAGAAAAGAATATTAAGATAAGTGCAACAGGATTGTTGGAACCAGAATTGGGAATGATATTTTACTAGTTGGTGGTGTTTATGTTGTCATCAATGGAATAGTTCAAGAATAGAAGTTTTCCCACAGTCACGAATAAAGTTTTATATGTGTTTCTCAAATATCACTCAGGGTTACCACATGTAATAGAAGTAGATTTTGTGATTTATCTTCTCATGGGGACCAATACTATCTCACCTTCATCTTATTAAATGTAACCAAGAGATTTAAGGGAGTTTAATGTGTAGCTAGAAGAGATAGAAAGTAAGGTTTTCATTTAGCCAAGCACGTCTTCATCGGAATAACATGTCTTGTTTGTGAAGAAAACATATGGAACTATATGGTTGTGTGTGTATTATCATAAGATTAACCAACTTATGATAAATAACAAGTATCCATTTTCATGAATTGACGATATGTTCGATCAATTGTGGGTATCTCAGTGGTTTTCTATGATTGACATGTGATCAAGATATCCCTAATTTTGAGTACAAGATTACGACATTTTGAAAATAGTTTTTAGAAGTAGATATATCAATTATGAATATGTGGTAATTACATTAGGTCTTACAAATGCACCAATGGTATTTGTGTAATTTATTAATTGGATATTTCAATGATCCCTCAATTCTTTTGTTTTGATGTTTTTGGATGATATATTGGTGTATTAAAGGGAAATGGTTGAACATGGGAAACACTTAGAGATGGTGTTGGGAATCTTGAGATACCATCGGTTCCATGAAAAACTATAAAAGTGTGATTTTTTGATATAAGAGTTACACTTTATTTGACATGTAATTTCTAAAATATTTTTTTTAGTGGATCCAAAAAATATAGAAGCATTTACTTCATGGAAATCGTTGAAAAATGACTTTGAGAAATCAAGTTCTTTTTGTCATGCTAGTTATTACCAATGCTTTTTTCATGACTTCTCATGAATATATTCACCAATAAAATATTTCAAAAAGAAGAATTCTCTTCTCCAATTGATAGAGGAGTTCAAAAAAATCTTTTCAAGAGTTGAAATTTCTCCTTACATCAGCCCCTATATCTATATTTCCAGAATTAGGACAAGGGTATGTGGTGTATTTTGAATCTTCATGATCTGGGTTGTAGTGTTTTCTTTTGAAAGGGGACCATGTTGTTTTTTATGGCTCAAGTCAGTTGAGGGTACATGAAAATAACTACCCAACACATTATCTAGAGTTATTTGCAGTTGTCCATACTTTAAAATCATGGTTTCATTATCTCTTTGGTGAGAAATTTAATGCTTTCACAGATCATAATATCTTGAAACATATTTTATCACAATGAGATTTTAATATGAGATAAAGAGGATGGATGGTGTATCTTAAAATGTTTTACATTTACTTGATGTATATATTGGGTAAAAGATATTTGGTGGCTGATGCATTAAGAATAAATTTTTATGATTTGTTGGAAAAAAAACCTCATAGGAGTGGAAAATAATGTCATTCCTAGCCGACATGCATGTAGAATATGAAGACCTAGGTGATGTTGTGGTTTTATTTCTTGTTTTTATTATTCCGGGTTTCATAAATATGGTAAAAGAGGGAGAAAAATCTGATACATAATTTGTTATAATGTGTTCAAAACTCAATGGTGGGGAGACCATTTAGGGCTAGAGGCTGGATGGGAGTTTAGTGTTATGGTTCCGGAATCGGACGGTCGTACCAATGGATTTTTAAGTATAACTCCTACATTCTTATCACCATTAAATATGGGGTGTCTACCCTAGATTAGAAAATATGTATAACTCTTTGAAAGCATGATTTTAGGGGATCATCATGAAAATGATGGTGGCTGATATTGTTTTAAAATGCTTAACTTTTCATAAAGTTAAGGAAGAGAATCAGTGACCATCATATATATTGTAGTATTTACCTATTCTTGTGTAGAAATGAAAGTAGATTTTTATGGATTTTGTTTCCGGAATCCCTAGAATGGTTTGAAAACACTATGTCTTATGGGTGGTGGTGGATCATCTCATAAAGTCATCTCATTTCATTCTTATTCATGAATCTCATATGGTGGATGGTCTATCCAAAATCTATATCTGATAAGTAGTAAAGATACATGGAATACTAGTTTTGATCATATTAGATAGAGATCCTAGATTTACCTCTCATTTCTTTAAATCACTACAGAAATCCACTGGGATTCAGTTGATTGTTGTTATAGTGTATCATCCTCAGATGTAAATAAAATCCTGAAGGATGATATTAATGTTGGAATACATGTCTCGAGCTTTTGTAATGGATTTTGGTGGCTCATGGGAATAGAATGGGTCATTGGTGGAGTTCTCATATAACAAAATGTATCATGAATTTATGTATATGCCTCTATTTGAATCATTATATGGAATCCTTTTATTTCTACAATTTTTTTGGGTGGAAACTAATAAGAAACACTAGTTGGGAAGATTCTTGTCCAAGAAACAATAGGGAGGATTTAGTTGATCAAAAGGAGGATGTGGGTGACATAGGGATGTTAGAAATATTATATGGATCATATTCAATGGTTTTTTTTATTCATAGTTAGTGATCATGTGTTCTTAAGGATTTATCCAAGGATTTTACATCGATGTTTTGTGAATCATGTCATGTTATCTCCTCAATACATAATCCCTTTTGAGATACTGTAATGGGATGGTGAGTTGACAAATCGTTTGGAATTTACAACATAGTTTAATGTGTTACAAAATAGGTTTCATGTATCTCAGTTCAAAAATTATTATCCTAACCCCAACCATGTGATCAGATGGGATCATGTTGACCTAGATTTGGATGCTTAATTGGTACATATCCTGGGGTGGATTATGGATAGGTAAGAGGAATTCCAACATGGAAAAATCATCGGTCTAGTGTAGGTTTTATGGAAACGTGGTCAGATTCCGGAATAGACTTGGGAATTCAAGAAAGAAATGAAAGAGAAATGGCTTGAAATATTTTAGAGAAATGTTGGTTTTATACTTTTTCAAGGACGGAAAGACCAATGGTGGGGAGAATAAAGCACCCCCTTTTTCTGTTATGTAACTCTTTCTTTATTATTTTTATGTATATAAAGTATAAGGGTGAAGTGTGGGATATTTTGAATAAGTTTTGGGATTTCTGGTGGCTTTTCTATAGGTAAACAGGTGGTGCATGGTTTGTAGAAACTGTTCAACACTTGAAATAAATTTTGCATATTGAGACATGGTAAATGGAGAAGGTTCATGGATGGAACATGGTTTGTCCAAACTATTCAGCTTCCTAGTAGAAACTGTGAACTTTAAAAAATAAATTTGGAATTTCTGAGGTAGTTTCTTAATCATGGTTCGAGCATGGTTTGGACACCGTGTGAGTTAACCATGCACGGGTTTTTTTAAGGTAGTGTCTATCATGTGTTTAGTGCATGGTTTTTCTAACCATGCAACTAAATCATGATTTGAAAGAAACCACTTCCTTAAAAAATAGATCTCACTAGTTTATCCCTTTAACCAACTCATTTATCTTCATATGTGATCGTAACTCATAATTTTTCTCTTTAAAAGGTCAAGTAAGATTCTTTCATAGAATTGGAAGAGATCTGGAGCCATTCCTTGGTGCGTTAAACCTCTATTCTTGTGGTAAGGCTTCATTTTTCATCAACCCTAAAAAGTTTCTTATATCTACATTTCACTCTCTCTCGGTTTATTAGATCTATGATCGTTGTGGGTATATCTAAGGGTGTAGATTCAAAATATGATTATATTTGGTTTTTTTATAAGGGAGGAGATCCAAGGCGGGTTCATGGAGATTCATGTCTGTTTTGTGCCATTTTTCATGTTGTTTATCATTTTCCCCAAAACTCTCAAGGTAGGTGGATTCAATCTCAACTTTTATTTCTATAATTGATTGGATTAGTTTAAAATTGATTTAATTGATTTAAATTTATTGTTATATTGTGGTGCAAAGAGTGATATAAAAACTCTTTAGTGATAATTTTTGGTTTTTGGTAAAATTGTGGAATTTTGGTGATTTTTTTGTGAAATGTGATTTGGTTTAGTGATTTTAAAAATTTTATTTTAAAATAGCTATTTTCTAGATTTTTTAAATGGATTTTTGGGAAAATGGTTTTAATAAAAATTTTCTTTTATTGAAATGGTTTTTGAATGTTTGGATGGGCATTCTTTTTTGGCATACTTGGTGTGGGTGTTTATATTTAATTTATAAGGCTTGGGTGAAATATGTCCTTGTCAATGTTTCTAAATGTGTAATGGAACATGGGATATAATTACATTATGACTACTTGGTAGGTCAATAAGAAAAATATCATGAGTATATAACAGTCATAAAAAAATCTTGCATGGTTTTATATCTGGAATGGAATGCTTATGCCAAATGAAACATGTGAAATGGTTTTAAATCATTGTCTATATGATTTCCTTGAAAAATGGATATTTTTGGAAAACTGGTTGATATGAAACATGTTTATATTTAGTTATAAACTATTTTCCATTTTTTGTATAAATTTTTATATATTTTCTATACTATTGGAATGAGTAAGGAATTCATTGGGGAAAACCTACTGAGTTTTTGTACCCACCCCTTTTCTGGAACTTTGGTTCTTTTTTAGATATCATCTTCCAGGACATGGAAAATTGTAAATTATCACACATCTTTAGCACTAATTCATGATATGTGGGTTTTTTAGTGAATTTGGAGCATGAATCTTGGGGATATTAGAGTCATGTTGTTGTCTTGGAGTTTTATTAGTTTGGATTCCACTGTTTACATTGATATTGTAGTCTTCCTTTGTGGTACTTTATTTTAGTATGATTTTGAGAAATGAAATTTTTATTTGACTTTCATTATTATCATTCATCATATAGTGGTTTGTTCTGTTATGGATTGTTTGGATAGTTTTTTTATTCTTATAGGGAAAATCATCCCCTGCATGTATGGAATCCCTTTGAAATTTATTTCCAACCTATAAATTTTTTGGAATATTTCTAAAGGACAAGTAACGTCTCACTTCCTTCTCATGACAAAGGGGAGGGGTGGGCATTACATTTTGAGAAAAAAAATTCCTTTTTAAAAATGGTTTCAAATCCAATTATAATTAATTGGTAAAACAAATATATATACATGTATAAACCATATTTTTACCATTTAGTTAATCATGTTTATACCTTTCATTCTTATAACTAGGTTATAATGGTAACATTTAAATAATAATAATATATAGTTGTTAGTTTAAGATTGATGTGGTGTATCATGTATGCTATCGAACATAGTATTTATTTTTTAAAAATTTAGTATGTTATATTTGGAATAAATTTCATATAGAATTTTCATATAAAAACTTAGTAAATTTTTGAGCATTTTCTCTTTAGAAACATGTGTTCTAATCACATATATAGAATTAATTTTAAATTAAATTTTTTCACTTATATGAATTGAATATATAGAAATGGATTCTATATTTTGGATAGGAGTAATTTATATTATATGATAAGTTAAACTCAAATTTTTCCACAATTCTATGAATTATTCCAATGTTATTCTCTCGTGGTTCACGTCCTTTGATTTATTTATCAATCATGTTATATTAACTACCAATATATACTAAATGACTCAATATTATAATCTTTAATAGGAAGGTTATGCTTTTCAAAAGTTATCATCCTGTTTTAATACAAATATATTCTTGTTATGCTTATGTATATCCCTTGTTTACCATTATTGATCATCTGATCTCACCCTTTATTATGTTTCCCTTCCTGAGGATATGAATAATTTTATTATATATGATATATATAATAAAAGTTTTAGTTATGAAGAACATAGTGGGAAATAATTTGGCTCACTTATCGACCAGTTGTTTTGGTTTACATTTTTTCAAAGACACTAAACTGTTATGGTCCTTATGTGTTTGTTTATGAAATGTAGTTATTGTTCATCTAAAAATAAGGAATATCAATGTATGAAAATTTTGTGTCTCTATATTTTTTATTATATAAAATGTTTTTTCAAAATTTATTAACTAGGATAAGAAAAATTTAGTGATATCCCTAGGGATATTAATAAGAATATGTCTACGGATTTCTCTATGGATAAGTCTAAGTATGTGTCAAATTAAATAAAAATTTCCTTAAATTTTTCTAAAGAATAAACTAAGTTATTTCCTATAAATTAAATCCCTTTATAGAAACTAAAAATAGATATAGACCTAGAACTATGGTACCATGGGTTAATAACTTTAAAAGGGTTTCATTGATCTAGACTCGATCTTTACATTGTGCAAGACAATGGTCCTTACTTCACACATGATTTGACACAATTGTATGGTATTCTTTGTAAATTCAAAAACTCTTTATGAACCATCATGAAGGATTTAAATATGATGATAATTAGGAATGACCTATGATAAACCTTAAGTGTCATAGATTACAATGAATTTTTCATTATTTTGACATCCTATAAGTTATTTTTCATAATTATGTGGTTCCCTACTGTGATTATTATTACTCACACTATGGTTTTTGGTTTTAATCAGTGGTTGTAAAGAGAAGGAATAATGTTTACATAGAATCTTATGGAAAATTTAGTGACTATGAGAAAACAAATTGGATGATTACTAGAGATAAAGATATTGTTATTATTCATAATTATCTATCATGATATATTATTAACAACATGACCTTTAGTGAGATTATGAACATGTCTAATAAGAAAAAGATAGAATTTTATGAAATTTTATGTGGTAATGTACATATAGGAAATAAGATTAGTCTTCATTCATTTTAATAAGGTGGGAATAATAAATAGTATAAATATATAAAATAGAGGAGATAAGGTTATCTTTGTGAAAAATATGGAAATATAATGAAACATTATCGATGAGTTCAATGTATTTTGTGCGGGGAAAATAGGAATTACCAAATCCAATGCCCTAAACCAATAATTAACTTCTAGACCAAAAAAGGACATATTTCATGCCAATAATTTAAGTGTAAGGATTTAAGTATTTATGTATTTAGATTTAATAAATATGCTCTGTGAATTTTTAAATATATAAGGATTTTTCATTATAAGTTTTTTTTAAGGTTTTGAAAGAATATGTTGAAAGATATTGATGATCAAGAAAAGTGATTTTATGGAAATTTGGCATTCACTAGAAACATGTGATTAAGGGAAAGATAAGCCTAAATGTATTCCAAATTTTAATATATTGTTGTTTGGATAAAGAGATCACTGATTTGGATAAAGTAAATTGCATAGTATTGATGATCTTGGAATTGATTAATGATTTCTGGGAAAAATAGTTTTTATTATCATCGATGGGGTTTATAACATTATTGGATCTATGGAATATATTCATTAATTTTTAGTGTTATTCAATAAATGAGGAAGAATTCATGTTTTCATTGGGTTTATATGGTAATTCTGGTTTTTACCATGTTTCAAGAGAAACAATGATGAAGGTATTCACATGTTTGGTTTGATGAAATAAGAGCTACTTTATGATAAGTGGGGGATCAATGGTAAGTTGATTTTGAAAAATTTAGTAACCTTATTTATAAATTTTTTATTTTGGAAGGGTTATAAGGTTAACCATTTATGAAATGATTTAAGTTGAAATTTAGATAAGTTTTTATAGATTTAATTATTACTTCACCATATAAAGATTTATCAATATTGAAAAACCAGTGTTAACTTCATTTAAACTAGAGATAGAAGGAATGACTTATCATTCTTTTATGGATATTAATTAGTGCTACGATCATGAAAAAATCATCTCTCATATTAATATATGATGTTGAAATTGAACATAACACAACCAAAGGATGAAATTATGCCTATGAAATAAAAATATATCATGCAAGTACATTTACACAACGTTCATTGATGCCTTCAAAACCAAAAAGTCAAATATCTAATGGCCTTCTGCTATGCTTTTTAGAATCCTAAACACCCAAAAACTTCTCTAAAATCTTCATGATCCCTAAAATCATCCACTGAGTCTCAAACCACAACCATATCCACTTCTTAATTTTTTTAAAATGCTCAAATTCCCAATCTGAGTGTAAGTTCCCAAAATAAAACCCTCTCCAAGTCAAAAATTAAAATTTACATTAAATATAAAAAAAACATAAAAACATGGTTTGTTACATAAACAAACCATTCATAAATGTTAATCAAAAAAACTAAAATACCAAATGTAAAAACAAACAGACCCTTTATTTTAGCATATAAAAACTGAAAATTAAAGAATTAAAATGAAAATTAATAAATAATTTTTCATTAAAATAAAATTCCATTTAATAAATATCAAATCCTATTTTATTAAATTTGATCATTCTTTCAAGTTTTAAATCAACTAAATATTATAAAAATGTTATTAAAAATACTTGTATTAGTTATTTATATAATTATAAAGTAATTATTTTTAGAAATAATATTTTAATATATTGTTTATGTTTTGATGAAAATAATGATATTTGTTTATGTTGAGTTTGTTTCGAATATTTTTATTTCAATAAAAGAGGTTTGGTGTTGTGTGTGGGGTCCCATGTTTTTATAAAAATATTATCATTCAAAATTTCTATTGTAATAATCGACATGACAAACACTTTACTATGTAGTTTTTTTCATAAAACAACATGTAAATGAAATTTTACTTAGAAATTATAATAAAAGGTGTGAAATATCATTAAAAAATTATAGAATCATATCTTTAAATCATTTAACTTATTGAATAAATAGGAAATTTAATATTTTCACAAAGTAATTGTGGAGAAATAGTGAAATTACTTATCAATGATTCTTAAAAATCTCAAAAAAATGTACTATTTTATCATTATTTTTTAATAAGATCCAATAAAAGAACCAGAAAATCTCAATTATCAATACTAATTAAGAATCTCTGATAAGGGGGATTATTAGTTCTTCCTAAAATACACTGATAAAGGTGGTTCCATGATGTGAATTTTTTCCATGCTAGTAAAAAGTTATGATAAAGGGGTAAATTTATAAATTATTTTCTATAACACTCGTAAAGGGGTGGATTTTATCAGTTCTAAACAAATCTAAAGGTTTCTGTTTATTAGTGATTTTTTTAGCATTGATAAATGGTAAATATCATTAGTGTTTTTTCAGCACCGATAAATGGTATCGTTAATAAAGACGTATATATGATTAAATATCTTATTTTAATACTTTAATATATTTATATTTTAATAAATATAATAAGTTTTTTAAAATATTATTTTTATAATATTTAATAATTAATATTAATTACTAATTTGATAATTAGTATTGAGTAATGCATATTTAAAAATAATTTGGTATTAAGAAATATAAATTAATTAATTAATATCCTAAGATAAGTTAAAAATATAAAATAAACATTACTCTGACATAAATGTTTATTCATGTAATAATTTGGGATCTATAAGATGTTAAATAGCAGCCTGTGAAGAGATCTATGACATTTAGTATTTGGGGGACCCAATACCCTATTTTTAATTAGTCAAAAAGGCCTAAATGGACACTAAAATTGAGTTTTAAGTTAGTGTTCTAAAATTTTATAACTTAAGGAATTTTCATTTCATTGAATAGGGACCTCTTGTTCTATTTTGGTGAATTCTTAATATATTTCTCGATATTATATTTTCTGTTGATTTTATTATGTTTTAATTTAAGTTCTTTTCATAGAATAGTTTTATTTGTAAATATATATGTATAATATAAAAACATATTTCTATACATTAATATTTAAAAAATTATTTATATATATAAATATTCAAATATCTTAATAGATGAAATGCATTTTTAAATATATACACCATATTAAAAAAATATCATCCTTTTATTTAAAACAAATAATTATCCATTTTATTTACCTCATAAAAATGTTCTAATATATATATATATATATATATATATATATATATATATATATTCAAATGTATATATAATTTTTATATGTACATATATGGGTGTGTGTACACATATAAATTTATTAACAAAAATATATGTATTTATATATATATTCTAATCTATGTAAATATATATATATATATATTAAAATAAGAATATATTTAAAAAATTATATATACATACATAAATATATATATATATATATATATATCAATATATAACAACTATAATATTTTAGGATGGTTGTAAGGTTCATTATTGGGAATGTTTAGGTAGGGATTCAAATCCCACCCCATAGAATTAATTCTAGAGTCCAAATTTAAGGTGATGGGTTGCATGTGTGGTGGGACCAAGGGGGTGGGGTCACACATGTTTGGGGTCCTCGAGTCATGTGTGTGGTGTATTGAAATTTTTTTAATTTTTATGAATGATTATACTAAACAAATAATTTATGCAATAAATATTATAAATAAAAAAATTATCATTTGCAATGTTTCCTATATAAAAAGATCAACATGATAAATAGTTCATACCATTATTTTTAATAACCATTAACAAATAATAAAATTATAAAATTGTGAGAATTAATTTCAAGCATAAATTTATATTAAAAACATAAAAAAAACATGTTCTAAAAATATAAAATTCCAATGGTGTGTCAATATTACATCATCCACACTTTCTCCCTATATGAGTTTATTATCTTATTTTTAAAGGGTTTTAAAGGGGTTTATAACATTAAAAACACAGTGGAAAACACTCCAAAATACCATTAATATTTATATATATAATGAATATAAATAGAGAACAATAAGAATGAGGTTACTTAAAACTATCGATTCATCCTATAAAATCTTTCCATAAGTGTTTGGTCAATATCACTAAGATACAATTAAAATATTATTTCCTATGGAGGAATCCAAGGATAAAGGGAATCAGTTGACATTCAGGTAGGGCCTCCATCAAAACCATGGCCTATTATAACTTTAGTTAAAGGTGGGATATAATTGAGATCTAGACAATGATCTTTGTTTCAAAGAGTTATATACATCACTTCAAAAAAACTATAATGTAAAAACGTTATTGATAACAAATAAATTTATATAGTCTATCAATAACTTAACATTAAACTGGAATTTATTAGATAATTTCATAAACAATCCTTATGTTTCAAAACATTGAAACTCTTAGGTAAACTCTTTATATATTTTTTTAACCTCTAAGAGTTCATAAAATATGTTTTAACTCCTCGTAATCATTATAAAATGATGAATACCCAAAATTTATATCTAAATGATATGAATAGGATTGATTACCCTGCATTAATTTATTATATGATAATACCAATTGGGAAACACCATGATATATCGTCTCACTCAATGTCTCTGTGAAAACAATGAGAGACACTGGCATGGTCTAATCCACAACATCATAGCATTTTTTATTTTAAAACTCCTACAATAACTCAATTTACCTTAATATTTATAAACTTGGTGAGATTTTTACTTATGTCACAGTATATGTCAAAACTTATTAAACCATATCAAAAAACAATTTTTGATATCTTCTAAAACTCTTTTTCGATAAAATATCTTTAATTCCTCATGTATCACTATTGAAGATAATTCATATATCTTGTATCGTATTTTATGATATGAGTATGTCATTTGGTTTTGCATACATGATAACCAATAAAAGTAATATTCCCTATATTAAGGTATATCATAAGTATTGTTATGCGATAATAAGACAATGCCATGGCATGGAAGTTGAATGTTAAAGGTTAAAAATTCAGATCTTCCTATGTTAGATAACATTAATAAGAGAAGTTTTATAATATGAAACATTAGGGTGTTGGATGCACTTATGAAATGAATGCATGGATAGAGTAATGGAATTATCTCATGCATTGTATTGAATGAGTAAATTCATGGAACTCAATGATCATCCTTGAAGGGTTATAAAGGTTGTCACTAATTTCTAATTGGGGTGTAACTGAGATTTCCCAATCCTAGAATGAATCCTTATTATCCTAGAATATCTCCCTCCTACACCATTCCCTTTGAGAGGAACTATCATGACAATGATATTTAGGATAATAACACACAAATTATGGGTTATTCACATCAACCCATTGATACACAAAGGATGAAGGAGTCTGATGGATACCTCTAAGGATCCCAAAAAAAATTATGTGATGAATATAGTAGTAGAAGTATCATTGGTGTAAGTTTCACATTAATTTTATTAATTTTATGTTTACATGGTCTTGGCTTTTAGGTGTAGTGGTCTTTGGCTTATAGTTTCTATTTATTTCTTATATATTCAATATGTTTTTTTTCAATCCTTAGAAACCATTAGTGGTATTGTACCTCAACCATTGATTTTGATTCTTGAATTCATGGTGGAAATTGAGATAATATATATCATTATTGATATAACATTTCCCATTATTAAATATGATTGATAATTTTTTTGTGATAATTTTTAAGACATGTGATGTATTATATAGTGATTGGGTCACACTACACAATATAGGTTATCATAGAGACTAGGTTTAAATTATTTTGTTTTCAAAATATTATATTTTATGGTATTCTCTATCATAGAATATGATGGTGTGTAAGAGATCCTAAAAAACATAGTATCATATTTCCTTAGTGATACCAATTCTTATCATAAAATTTTATCATCATTTCAGAGATATTCATAAATTGTGTGATGTGATATTTTGTGACTTTAGGGGTCATGATTTTTTCATATTTGAATAAAATCATAACCCATGACATGCTGGTTCCACATGTTTGTTCTTACATTCTCCAGGTTAATATTACACTTATTTTTTTCAATTTTATATTTCGCAAACAATCTAGCATCGTGTTAATCTTATGTAGATGCATTTCATATGTCGCAATTCTCTAAATCACTTAGTCTATTCTCTATAGCACATTCTTCTACTATAGGCTATTCACTATCTATTACGAAGTATAATAGATAATTCCTTTAATTCTACAAGTCACGGCTTAAAATATGATATATATCATAGATCAAATATTATAGAAAAATAATATTTTTCATAAATTCAATTATGAATTGAATAACATAATTTATAAATTATTTATATTTTATTTAAATATCTATTTTGGGATATTTATTAATTTATAATGTGGTTTTAAAAATTCATTAATTATAAAAAATTAATGTTAATTAATTACATTTTTATAAATCATTTATTAGATAAATTTATTAATATAACATGTTAATATTATAAATAAATTATAAAATTATATGGAATGACTTAATTTAGATATAAAATTTTTATATGGAAATTTAAGGTAATATTTTAAGTGTTTACAAATTAAAAAATAAAAAATATATATATAAGTTTTTATATTTAACATTATGAATTTTTATAATATTAATTTTAAATTTTCAAAGTAAAAAAGTCTTATTTGATAAATTATTTAAACAATATCAAAATTAGTTTTGATAATTGATATGATCATGGTTTAAATAATTTTAAATATGTGATATATATATTACGTATACATAGTATAAATAAATTAAAAATTGAATATATTTCTTCCAAAATCATATATTTATATTAAATATAATATAATTGATAATATTCAATATTTCATATTGATAATAGATATAAAATTTTTAAATTAATTTATTTATGTATTGTAAATAATGCATAGTAAACTATAAAATGATTATCGTTAGATTTTTTTATGAATTGTTTATAAATAGATTATCTCATGTTAAAATATATAAATTGTTCATTTATTTATTTATTTATTACTTTATTCATAGATGTAAAATATTTATATTATAAATAGATGTAATATTTACCTTAAATTTTTATACTACTTCTATAAATTTTTATAAACATGCATAAAGAGTTACATGCTAGGTATAATAATGGATTTAGTTTTCTTCTTCTTTGGATTTAGCTTTTAATATATTATTAAATTTATTTTAATGTTTGATTTTATTTTTTACATATTAGGTGTTATAATTATGATGGGATTAAAATCTCTCTTTAGTGAGGTATCCCTTAGTATAGGGGCTTTAGGACGAACTCCTCACTCGCCTGGAGGCCTATGCCTTGTCTAAAAAATAGATGGTTGACTATCTATGGATACAAGATTACTCAAATGTGGATTTTTTATAAAATATAATTATAATGCATTACCTAAAAGTTTTTAATGTAAATTATGTAAAATATGGATTTGGATATGTATGAATGTTGATGAATTCTGATTTTGGATTTTTTTTACACAAACTATGATTGATATAAAGAGTCACACTTAAATATGTTTTAAACATGTTAATTTATTATCATGAGTAGTGATCCAAGATAAATAAATAGAACTGTGATGAAATACAGGGAATACATGATATAAGTTTTTGATAGTAAATCCAATTTACAATACTAAGTGTCAAATTTTTTCCAAAGCGACGTGTTTTAGGAGATCAATCATCCAATCGGATAATCCATGCCATAGCTGAATTCCCATTAATTATCTTGTATAAGGAAATAAATTAATGGGGTGACCCTAAACATTTGGTGCTTCATTCATGGAAAATGTAGGTTTCACTATGTTAGGAAACCCAAACTATTATGATACCATAGTATTCAATTTTACATAATATATATGTTGAATTGGGTAATGAATTATGCATTCATTTATCCAAGAGTGATATATGATATGATTAACATTATTTTCTAATAGATATATTCATAGATTATCTATTTGGTTAAGTGGTCAATGATATGATGAAATTTTTATATTAACTGACTGATGGATATAATTATATTAAAAGGTTCATCATTTTAGTGGTATAAAATTTAATAAAAGTCATTATTAAATGTAAATAAAATATTATACTCATATCATAAATTTTTTTTATAAATGATATTATCAATATTGTCCACCTTTAACTTTGAAATCAATGTAATTTAAAATGAAATACTTATTGTAATAAAATCTTAGGACTAATAACTTGAGAAAATTTCTTAAGTAAAAAATCATTTATGCATTAAATAATCACCTTCAAGAATGGAGAAATTATCTAAATAGTTCAATAATTTGATATTGATTCTTATGGTAATAATAGAATTATTTGAGTTTTTTTATAGTTTTATATGGTTATAAAAATAATTCTTTTTTCATAAATGGAAAGGTTATGAAATTTTTAATGATTTTAATAAAATATAACTCAATATTCTCAAAGTGTTGGGGATATATGAACTGGGTATATAATTACTACGTTATGGATCCATATTCAAAGTTTAACTAGGTAACAATTCAAACCAAAATAAGAAAATTTGGTTGGGTAATAAATTAATGTTTCCTCAATTCATTGGTCAAGGAAATTAACTCCTATTAATAATATCAAGAAGAAGATATAATATTATGGAATTATCCTAAATATCTTAAGGGATTTTAGAAAATACTTGAAATTTCAAGTATAGGTGTTAGTGTTACAAAAATCAATTCAATAGTTTTGAAGAGTATATAATACCAAATGTATATTGTACAATTGATATAAATATATAAGAGTTAAAATTTATGGAAACAATTGAGGGATGTTTTATTTTTTATTCAAATAACAAAGCAAATGGTTTTTGAATAATTATTATGAATGTAAAGGAATATATCAATCTTGGATAGATCTAAGTAAATTATTTTCATTTCCCATATTATATATATTAAAAAAGAATTTTTAAGAACGGTGTTAAATAAGGGATACGATACACATGGTTTATGATTCATCATATTGTGTAACATTCTTGAATACGAGACAAAGATAAAAAATTATCTTGTACAAAAGTGTTTATCCATGTGTTTTTCAAAATTTGAGGTATTTGGTCACACCCCCATCAGTGGAATATTTTATCTAAAAAAATACCCTTTTGAGAAAAATTATCTAAAAACATGGAATTCTATAAATGATATGTAAATAATAGTTTTTTTAAATATTCCCACTTATAGAAATAACAGTTATTTCATATAAAAAATGTGATTTTATTTCTAAAAAATATATTCAAAAGTGAATATAGTGACTAATAGGCTAACAAGATTATATTTTTAGTTTTATAAGTTTAAATCTAGAAAATGAAATATTATTCCAGTTAAAATAAATTTCACTTATATATCTTAAACTTTTTAGTGTATGTCTTTAAAATATTAAGGTAAATATGTACATTAGTTACTAAAAAAATTTAACCAAAATTTTTTATAAAAAAAGTTCCAAGGATTATAATAATGAAATTAGATAGAGTTATTAGTTTTCAAAGAATTTATTAAAATCATAACATTGGATGTCGTGAGGTTAAGTAGTTTTAATACTCTGTTTATGTATCTTAACATTAAGATCATGATTCATAAGTCTCTCTATTATTAAAATTTTCTTAAATCATATATGTTACTCACTAAAGAGTTTAGTGGGAGGTTTTTTTCATATAGTTATATATATATATTTATTTATTTTTGTATGTATGTATGAGGAATTATATAAATATGTGATGTGTTGAAAAAACCCATAAAAGTGTATAAAAAACCAGATAATCTGGTATATTATTAAGTGGGATATGTTAGATAAAACCTTATTTATTGTTTTTCAGACTATTATTAAAAAAAATTAGTGACTTAAAATATAACAAGTTATACAAAGGGAAATATATAAATTATCATTATTTCAAATTGGATACATATATATATATATCCTAAATTGACATAATAATTGACCTCTAAATGTATGAATATATGTTATCCTTAACCAATATTCATCATGGAGTACTATTGGTTCTGATGAAATATTATGGTTATCATGGGTAGGATTCTTGTATCGAGATACAGAATATGCTCAAAAGGAACAAACCAGGTATTGTGCACTGGATTACGCATAAATTATTACATAAATAGTTCCATACACTATACCATTAGTATAATAAGAGTATATGGTTTATAGTTTGAGTCCCCAATACCTGAGGTTAGTGCGATACCTAGTATAAAAAACATTATATTGTTCTACATTTCGTACTATATCCTTGAGGATTAGTAATTCAAGGGTTGTTGGATATGTTGTTGATCATGTAATCGGTTAAATATTAACCAAGATGTTATTTTTTATCTCATATAAATTGTATCACATATAATCCCTTTATTTAGATTGATTAAAAAAATTTATGGTAAGACCAAGATAAGACATTTCTATCAAGTGAAAAGAATTATATGTGCTCATCCATAAAGGTAAAAAACATGTGATGTATTCCGCAACATAATCAATTTATACTTATAGAATCAAGAATTTATGGGAAGTTATATGAGGTTGAAATACCCCATGTCTCGTGATTAGTTTATCTATAAAAATATTTATTAAGGAAATTAATTCCTATATATAATGAAGCTGGGGGACATCGGTATAGGGATACATGTGTCTAATAAAGATCATGTAAAATCCCATTAAATCCTGAGTAGTAGAAATATTTTCTAGAGGAATATATTTTCTTACATTTATAGAATTTTAAGCTCATATTTGTTATCAATTATACACATTTACATGGTATTATAATTTATAGTTGAATTAATGGATATTGATTTTGAATCATAGGGATACTCTAAAAGTTTTTTCGATTTTATCCGAAAGGAGTTTTGGATGGTAATTCACAAGGTATTTCATAATATGTGATACATAGTGAAGCTAATAATATATTTAAAAATGTTTTTTAAAATATATCTAAAATATGTTTGTATATGGTTTCATAAGTTAATATAAGGTTAAATGGAACTAATTCATTATGGATTTAGGGATGTGGGAGATTTTTTGAGAAATAATCTATAGTTCATTTTATATTAAGAGCGAAATGCAATTAAATAAATTGATATTAATTCAAAATGGAATTATATTCATTACAAAATATAATAAATCTATTATTGGACTATATAGGTATAGTGTCTTTAAAAATTGGGAAACATAAATAATCTGTTTATAAAACATCTACATTGTCTCTCACTTACTTCTTCATAACTATACACCTTTTTTACATATCTTACTTAATAACGTTCATTATGACCTGGGGAAAAGAAACATATGAAAGGGTGATCTCAAATGATTATTATGGGTAAAAAGGGAAATATCAATCATATCATAATAATAAGACACAAGAACATAACATTTGGGAGTCTTATCCTGCATATAAAAGATCGTGATATCATGTCATGGGATAAAAGTTCACAAGAACTAATGGAAATAATCCCAAATGTCATAACATATGACATGAATTTTTGTGGAACACACATAAGCATAGAAAATAATTTTATATTAGTCAAGTATCAATTCCAATACCATCATAGCGAACAATGTCTATTACTAAACCGGGTTCACTTGTCATTCCGGACTTGTATTACTGAACCAGATTTACTTGTTGTTTGAGTAATGTATACCTCATGAGATATAAATATTTACCCAATTAATTGGAGGGATATATAGGTCCCACCCAACTCAAAATGAAATCATTCTTACTTGCTTCACAAAAACATAAATCATTCATCATAGCATAACCCAAGGAACAAAAATGGGTTTGTTAAACATCATTCCATCACAATCTATATAAAACAAATGATTTCATAACTATAATTTTATCATAAACACAACTCAAATCATAGTTATAAAATGTATAGAAACATAAACCTTTTTAAATAATGTCATATTAGATGAGAAATGTTTTTGATAAAACACTTGAAATTAATTATTGAGGAATATATCTTTTCTTCTTCAAAAATGTTTTCTTTTCTCAAAATGTTATGCAATTCTAAAAGAAAATAATTTAATTTAAAATACACTTGAAATATTATAAATTAATCTTCATGGAAATAAGGTATTGTAAATGTGTAAGAATATTTTCATGTCGTATTAGATAAAAAAACATTCTCCTCATACTTTTACTAGAAATGTCAAAACTACCTCATAATAAAAACAGAAAAGGATTCCTTTAATACTATTCAATTAAAATTAACCAATGGGTAAAATAGACTTTAAAAAATTGTATAACAATATAAATAATATTACATATTTATTATATGTATGTGTGGATGATAAATATAACCCAGTAAATACTTACATATAAACAATCTCAAATAATAATGAGATTGCGAAATTAACCCTTACCTTAGGTACAATATCCTATCTATGTATCTGAACCTCCTATATAATGACTTAAATAATGTTATTGACTTTTTCTAGAATAATATTAATTTTTATGATATAATATATGATCATTTTATCATCTATTTGTTAGTAACACTTTATTGTCACTCGTTATTTGAATATTAACCAGTTAATGTTCTTATAAAATTTTTGTTAGATAATATCATGTTACACTTCTTACGTTATATTTATATAATTTACATAAAAAATATTAGTATAATATATATCAAATTTATTCATTCCATTCTTTTATATAATATTTGTTTAATGAAGATCATGTAGAATGAATCGCATCGCATTGTGCAGACGGTAGGCTGTACGTACGCACAAGCAATGATATCATTCCCTTAATTACTGAATGGTATTGAAGTGGTTGGTGTAAAATATCTCATAATTAGTATCATGTAATAATAATCATATATAGTTATTATTTACGTCATTATACCCATACAATTAAGGTGGTGGTGAAAAACGAATTACGCCACGGCATGGAGACAGTAAGTCGTACTTACACACACGTGGTGATTTTGTTTTTTCGTAGGATGAATTGAATGTGGAATATGGTTGTTTCATAATTATAATAACATATCATTATATTAGTGAAAATTATGTTATTACTTTATAATTAAACAATTAATGAAGAATAAGTAGAAGAAAAAAGAAGTTTGAAATAATCGGTAGAAGAGATTACCTCTTCCTCGACGTGCTTCCTCTAAATCGCTTCTTAGAGCACTAGAGTTGGTCTTTTAAGATGACCAAAACCTCTATAATGTAATTATGGAAGTTAAGAAGGAAAAAATTAAAGGGTATTGATTATATTGAAGGCTCAATGTGAAATAAATAGATGAGGGGGGAGGTACCATTTTATAATTGACGTGAGGGTCACTTTGGGAAACTCCATAAATAATATTTTATAATAAAATCAGACAAACCCAAACACCTCAAAAATGTCCCAACATATAATATGATATAAGATAGGGTTGCAAAATCCTCAACCAATAAATTTTTGACAAGTATTTATGATAATTAAAACATTATCTTTTTAATTGACACTTAGTTATTCTATTTAATTTTTAACTAGGGTAACAAATAATTCAATATTAAAAAGATGAAATATTAACTTATTTGATGTAAAATATATAATAAATAAATATATTAGGTCATTTTATATGATATATTAGTTATTATATAATTTAAAAAAAATAATGATTTTTAAATAATTTAATAAAACATTATTTTGACAAACAATCAGTAATATAAATTTTGACACTATTTAATTCATTGATTTTTAAAAATATTAATATGACAAGATAACTTCAAACTAATAATTCTATTATATTATTAGAAGGTCATGATCTTCTATAAAATTCATTAGAAATTTTATTTAGTCCAAATTATATTTACTTTAATATTTTTAATAACATTTATTTGATATTTCTCTTAATAAAATAATTACTACAATAGTTTTGTGTAATTACTTAATATGTTTATTTGTTGAATAAAAATTAAAAATAAATTACTATGATAAATATAAATCTACTATATTTTATAATAATACTTGTATTCGAATTTATCTTCTGTAAAATCTAATATGTAAAATGTTATACTTATTAAATTATGATGGGGACAACTTTAACATCACTTTAAATAAAATAATATAAGTGTCATAATCCCTTTTATAAGGATCAAAATGGACAACAAATCGACCCTTGGATGATTATGGTTGATATATACTTGAAAAATATTATTTTTTTCAAGTATTTGGATCTTTTAATGGGTATTATTATTTTAATAAAAACTATATGATTTATTTTTCATCAATTAAATAAGTTTTGCATCATTAATGTATAATCTATTAATGTAGTTATTTATTTCCCAAAAATTAAAAATAAATTACCATGATAAAGAAAAAAAAATTATATTTCAAATTAGTGTTTATAATCTAATTTATATTTTGTATACCCTTATATAAAAAATATTTAGTTATTAAAATTTGAGTGAGACATATTTAACTTTTATTTAAATAAAATAAATTAAATGTCCTAATATTATCTGAGTGGATTAAAATGTATTTCATTTAGACCCAAGCATTATTTAGGTAGAAACATGCTCATACAATGATATTAATACCAATATTAGAGTAACTTTATAATTGGACTCTTACCCTTAGTTATCCAGTTTACCATTTTACCATATTAATAAAATTTGCTGATGTTACTATTCATAGTGTCCAAAAATAAAATAAATCTATTTACATAATTTCTACCCACAGATTACAAAAATGATATCCATATTTAAAAATTCAAAATATATAATTTTTAGTAATTAATTTGAAATTATTCATGTTATCTAAAAGAGATAATGGGAATTAAAAGTTAAAACATTGTAAAAGATTGAAATTTTTTTACATCTTAATTCAATTTGAAATTAATTATAATGAAATATATTATTTTTAATGATAAAAATATATTATATTTATACTTTAAAACCACTATATATTATAATTTAACCATATAAATTATTTTCAGGAAAAAAGTTTTTTCACATAAAATTTAGTGCATTTTTACTATTCATAAAAACATGAAAGTTATCATAAATATATCAAAAATTCATAAAAAGTAAATATATATATATCTGAATTCAAATTAAAATGTTTATTTTTTCATATAATAATTATTAATGTGTCTGAAAGGGGTTCTCCATTCAAAGGCGTAAAATTACCCTTCTAAAAAAATATAGATTTTTAAAATCAAATAGGGTTTATTCATACCCTAGGAATAAAATATAAGTTGGATGAATATAAAAAATATTTTATTAAGAATATAACATATATATATCATTAATGTCATTAATTATATTAATAATAGTAGTTCACTCAAAAATAAAAATATATAACTGAGTTAAATTTTTCATAAATAATAGATAGCCAATGAATTCACAATGCATTATCATAATTTAGTTATACTTATTCCCGCTAACCTAAGGGCCAGGATATAATGGTAATTTTATACTAAGTATGTCTCAAAAAAATTTTAAACTCACTATTTTGTTCAATGAAAGATACTGAATAATTAAAATTATTTTTAAAAAATGTTTCATAAAAACCTACGGGTGTTACATTCCACCCCCCCCCCCCCCAAACTGAATTTCACCCTCAAAATTCATCACTTAGAAAAAACTATATAAGGATACCTCTCCCTCATTATATCCTCAAGTTCCCATATAGCTTCCTCAAATTGGTGGTTTCACCCTAAAACATTAACCATGTGATTGGTCTTGTTTCATATAACTTTTTTGTCATGATTCAGAATCTCTATTGGTTGTTCTTCATAAGAAAGATCTTGCTTCATTAATATGACTTCTGATTTTAGTACATATGAAGGATCAGGTGTATACTTTATTAGGAGAGATACCTAGAACACATCATGAGATTGAGAGAGATTTAGTAGAAGCACAAATCGGTAAGCTACCTTCTCAGCAGGATCTAGAATTTAAAAACAATCGATATACCTAGGGATCATCTTTCCCTTCTTTCCAAATATTATTAATATATTCAAGTGAGATATTCGTAGAAATTCTTTATCATCCACTTCAAACTCTCAGCCTTTTATTTGTTTGTTAGCATGATATTTTTATCGACTCTGAGCTGCTCTTATGTGTTGTTGAATAGATATGACTTTTTATACCATTTCACCAACAAGATCAAGTCCTAATAGCTTTCTATCCCCAACTCCATCCCAGAAAGTTGGAGTTTTGTACGTATTTCCATTTAGGTCCTTATAAGGAGGAATCTGAATATTGGTGTGAAATCTATTGTTGTAAGAACATTCCACAAAAGTTAGGTGTTGATCCCAACCACCTTTGAAATACATAGATCATGATCTCAAAATGTCTTCTAGAGTTTGAAGTATCCTCTTAGACTGACCTTATATATGAGGATCAAAAGTAGTTTTGGATCATAACTTTATATCCAGAGCATATTGAACACTTCACTAGAACATCAAGGAAAACCTTTGATCCTGATCAGATATAATGGAAAGTAGTACTCCATGAAAAATAACCACTTCCTTTACATATATCCTGGAAATATTATCAAGAGAGAAATCCTATCTAATAGAAATGAAGTGTTCCTACTTTCTAATTGGATCAACTATAACCTAGATAGAATTATTTCCTTTGAATTTATTGGGTAGTCCAACAACCAAGTCTATAGTGAGTTTTTCCCATTTCCATTCTAGTATGTGTAATTATTTTAACATCCCCTTATACTTCTGTCTCTCAGACTTAACTTGATGACAAACTAAGCATTTAGAGACATATTCGGCAACATATCTTTTTAATTAATCCCAGCAGAAATAATCTTTTAGGTCTTTATACATCATTGGGAATATAGGGTGAATAGAGAATGAAGAACTATGAGCCTCATCCAATAGATCCTTCTTTAATTCTGGTATCATAGGAATACAAAGCTGATTTCTAAACCTAATTATTCCATCACAATCA
The DNA here is from genome assembly GCA_963277665.1 of Viscum album. NCBI lineage: Eukaryota > Viridiplantae > Streptophyta > Magnoliopsida > Santalales > Viscaceae > Viscum > Viscum album. The sequence goes on along the minus strand of OY728138.1, from coordinate 1,016,096,860 downwards.
AGGTTGAATTTAGGAGCATTTCTCACCTTTTTTTGTATATTTACATCTTTATTTTTCACCTCTTTAATATTCACTTGTATAGATGGTTGAACATTTATTTAATAAAGATAATATTTATCCCCTTCCTTTAAACTTTCAAGATCCATCCTTTTCAAATCCAAAAATATTGGATCTTTTTTTATCCTCGTCATGGATAGGATATCGTGGTCTTGTCGACTCAAAACATCTATTATCTTGTTTGCTTTCCCAGGATGTTGATGTATTGAGCAGTCGTAATCTTTAATCAACTCCAACCATCTTATTTGGAGCATATTCATCTCCTTTTTTTTGAAAATATAATTTAAACTTTTATGATAAGTATAAATATCACACATTTCACCATAAAGAAAATTCCTCCACATCTTTAATGAAAATATTACCATAGCTAAATCCAAATCATGAGTTGGGTAATTTTTATCATGGATTTTAAACTGTTGTGAGGAAAAATCTATCACCATATCATTTTGTATGAGAAAAAATACCATCCACTTCTTGGATGAATCACTATAGATCACAAACATTTCTCCAGTACAAGGATATGTGAGCACAGGTGCACTGGATAACCTTCTTTTTAGCTCTTTGAAATTCTCTTCACATTCCAATGTCCATACTAACTTAACTATTTTATGAGTTAACTTAGTGAGTGGATTAGATAATCATGAAAATATTTCATATAACATTTATAATATCCATCCAAACCAAGAATAATTTAAATTTTTGTTACCATTTTTTGGCCTCAAACAACTATGAATAACTTCTATTTTTGAAGGATCCAAAGATATCCCATCTCTTGAGATTATTTGACCCAAAAATAAAATTTTCTGAAGCCAAAATTCACACTTGGTAAATGTTTCATATATTATTTCTTTTTTCAGGGTATTTAGTACAATTCTCAAGTGATCTTCATGTTGTTCCTTTCTCTTCAAATAGAAAAGAATAAATTATATAAATACTACCATAAACTAATAAATATAGTCTCTAAAGACTCTATTCATTTGATCTATGAAGATAGTAAGATAATTAGTAAGACCAAAAGTCATTACTATAAATTCATAGTGTCCATTCCTTTTACAGAATGTTGTTTTTGGTATATCCTCCTTCTTGACCCTTAATTGACGATATCCTAAACCAAGATCAATCTTAGAAAAGTATTGAGATCCAGGTATTTGGTGGAGTAAGTCATCAATACAAGGAAGAGGATATTTTTTCTTAATATTGATTTTTATAATTTTTTTATAATTAATGGAGAGTCTCGTTGATCCATATTTCTTCTTACCAAATAGAATAAGTGATCTGAAAGGTGATGCGCTAGGTAATATGAATCCCTTATAAAGATTCTCTCAGAGTATCTTCTTTAATTCCAAAAACTCAATTGGGTCCATCTAATAAGGTGTCTTTGAAATAGATATAGTACCCAGTATGGGTTCTATTAAAGCTCAACTTCTTGATTTGGTGGAAGATCCAGAAATTCCTCTGGAAAGGCATCATCAAACTCTCATACAATGTGTGTATTCTTAATCATGTGTTTCTCCCCAACTATTTGAGATAAATAACCTTAATTTATAGGAATGAAAACACATAGGATGAAAAAAGATTATATTGGAAGTTTATATTCATCCTTGCATCGATAAATGCTGATAGATGGATCTGGAAAATGAAATGAGACTTCTCTTCCTTGGAAATTGATATGAGATCCATATAGAGAAAGTAGATCCATGAGAAGAATCATATCAAATTACAATATAGGAAGGATCACAATATTTGCAAAAATAACATCCCAAACGTCAACTGGAGAAGAATTATAAACTTTTGATGTGACGGTTGTGCCATTAGGAGTTTTCACAGCTAACTCAAAATCTAATTATTGAGGTAATATAGAAATACCCTTAGAAATTTTTTCATAAATAAAATATTGGGTGGATCCAAAATCAAATAAAACATTTTCTACTTTAGTGTGGATGGTAAGTGTACCTTTTATCACTTAATTTTTATACTCCACATCACCGATAGTGATTGCATTTGACTTTCCTTTGTCTTTGACCTTAAGAGTTTGCTGGCCTTGATCATCATCTATAACCCTTGGATTAGGGCATTGATTGGAATAATTTCCCATTTCCATTCACTTGTAGCATTAATTATTGGAGGTGAATTTTGTGAAGCCTTTTCTCTGTTCACATCATTAGAAATATTTTTCCCATCACTTCGGCATTCAACTACCCGTTGACCTTATTTTTCACACTTAAAACATTTACCAGTCCCTTTAATAAAATTTCCTCTATATTTCTTTCCACACTTTGAACAAAACAGAAAACTCATTTTATTTTTAGTGTGGTCTTTTTATTTTCGTTTTAATTCCATTTTTATCTTCTTATCAAACCCATAGGACCGTTGGGTTACTCCAATCACCCTCTCAACCTTGAGAGCTCATCGAACAATTTCCTCATAGATATTAAAGTCCCTTATGGATAATTCCCTTTAGTAAACTACTTTTAAGCCACTAAATAATCGATCCATTTTACTCTCAGTTTGGATAATAATTCTAAAAGCGTACCTTGCAAGGCTTGTAAAATTTTCTGGGTAGGAACCAACGGATTGATCATAGTTTTACTTAAGTTCAAGGAACTTATTCTCTATATTTGTTAAAATAATGAGAGGAAAATACTTATTGAAAAATAAGTTCTTGAAATCATCATATTCCCTGGACTCAATTTCATCTCTTTACCTCGTATTCTTGATAAGATTCCACCATTCATCAGCTTCACCTTCTAAATGATATACTGCTTAGATGACTTTATTATGTTCAGAAAATTGTAGAACTGAAAATATCTTTTCATTGGTACTAACCATTGTTCAGCAACTAATATATTATAATACCCGCTGAAAGAAGGTGGACACTGCCTCATGAAGGACTCAACAAGATTTTTCTCCCTCTTTGTTTATTTGGTAGTCCTACATGATTCATTACTTGAGAAATTTGTGTGAGCATAGATAAAATATTTTTCATTCCAGATCCCATAACATTTTGTTTCTCATGAGGAAAATCATTGCATTTCTCGTCACATTTAGTATTAACACGATTCCTTCAAGTTCCATCCATTAACTAAAACCAAGAAGCAAAGCGTGAGAAGCACTACTCATAATGGTAAACCACATAACCGAAAATAAAATTTAAACTTAGGAAACATTAGACTTTATACTAGGTTATTCATGGTCATTTATAAAAAATTGTGATTATAACCTATATTTCAACATATCTTAAGGGTTCTTACTATGGATTTCTCATCCTTGTTCCTAAAGGTTAACTATAAACTTCCCTCTGATTCCAACTATAACGAACCATAATTTTCATACATTGATATTACATAAAAATTGAATTATATTAACTACAAAATATAATAAATCCATGATATTATGGTATAGTTATAGTGTCTTTAGAAAATAGGAAACATAAAAAACTGGTTTATCAAACATCTACATTTTCTCCCGCTTATTTCCTCATAACTAGACTCCTTTTTGACATATCTTACTCAATACTCTTATCCATGACCTAGGGAAAAGAAACATATGAAAGGGTGTTCTCAAATTCTGAGTAAGGGTAAAGAAGGGAAATATCAATCATATCATAATCATAATACATAATAACATGAAATTTGAAAGTCTTTTCCTATATATAAAATATTGTAATATCATGTCATGGGATAAAGGTTCAAAAGAATTAATGGAAATAATCCCAAAATTCATAACATGAGAAATGAAGTTTTATGGAATAAACATAATCATATAAAATCATTTCATATTATTCAAGGCTCATTACTAATACCAACACAGCGGACAATGTCCATTACTGAACTGGTTTTACTTGTCGGTCCAGCCCTGTATTACAATACAAGATTTACTTTCTATTCTAGTCATGTTAATCTCATAAAATATAAATATTTAACCCGTGAATTACAGGAATACATAGGTCCCACCCATATCATAATGAAATCATTCTTACGTGTTCCAAAAAACATAAATCATTCATCGTAGCATAACCCAAGGAACAAAATTGGGTTTCCTAAACATCATTCCATCATAATCCATATAAAAAAATGAATTTTATAAATATAATTCCATCATAAACACAAATCAAATAATAGTTATAATAGTTATAAAAACATAACCCTGTTTAAATAATGTCAACTTATATGGAAAATAATTTTTATAAAACAATTGAAATTAATTCTCGAGGAAAATATACTTTCTTCTTCAAAAATGATTTCTTTTCTACAAATTCCACGTAATATTAAAAGAAAATAATTTAAGTGAAAAAGAACATGGGATATTTTAAATTAATATTCATGGAAATAAGGCATTATAAAAGTTTAAGAATATGTTCATGTTGTTTATGTAAAAAAATATCCTTGTACTTTTGCTGGAAAAGTCAAAAAGTGCCTTGTACTGAAAATGAAAAAAGATTCATTTCATACTGCTTAATAAAAATTCACCAATGAGTAAAATTGACTTTAAAAAATTGTATAAGAATATAAATAAAATTACATATTTATAAAACATGGAATTTTATGATAAATACAACCAAGTAAATACTTACGTATAAAGAATCTTGAATAATAATGAGATTACGAAATTGTCCCATACCTAAGATCTGATATCCTTTGTATATATCTGAACCTCATGTATAATGATTTAAATAATGTTATTGACTTATTCCAAAATCATATTCAATTTTATGGTATCATATATGTCCATGTTATCATCCTTTTATTAGTAACATTCCATTGCACTCGTTATTCGAATATTAACTACTTTATGTTCTTATACAAGTTTTTGCAGATAAGTTCATGTTCCTATTCTTATGTTATAGTTATATCATTAAAATAATGACATTATGATAAAATATATCATATTTATTCATTAAATTCATATATATAATCTTGTTTTCATGAATATCATGTAGAATGAATCACATCACATCATAGAGACGGTAGGTCATTCGTACGCACGAGCGATGATATCATTCCCATAATTTTTTTAATTGTATTGAATTGGATGATTTATAATATTTCAGAATTAGTAACTTGTTATAATAATCATATATAGTAATTATTTCCATCATTATACCCATCCAAGTAAGGTGGAGGTGAAAAACCGGTTACATCGAGGCGTGGAAAAGGTAAGTCGTATGTATGCATGTGTGGGGATTTTTGTTTTTCATAGGATGAATAGAAGGTATAATATGGTTGTTTAATAATTATAAAAACATATAATTATATTATAGATACTGATTTTATGAATTCATAATGAAACAACTAATGAAGATTAATTATGAGAAGAACGAATTTTTAAAGAACTGATAGAAGAGATTACCTCTTCCACGACATGATTCCTCTAAATCTCTTTCTAGAGCACTAGAGATGGTCTTTGAAGATGACCTGAACATAAGAATGAAAATAAGGAGGTTGATAAGGAAGCATGTAAGGGTATGGCCGATATTTAAGGCTCAGAGTGAAGTGAAGAGGTGATGGAGGAGGTGCCCCTTTATAATTGAGGTGAGGGGAAATTCTAGAAACTCCATAAATAATATTTTTTTATAAAATTAAACCCTTCCAAAAAACATCCAAAATATCCCAATTTATAAGGTTATATGAGATAGGGTTTTAATCTCATCAACAAATTAATTTTGACAAGAAATTATATCAATTTAAACCATGTATTTTTAATTAAAAATTAGTTATTTTATTTAATTTTTAACTAAAGTAAATAATAATTCAATATTAAAAGGGTTAAATATTTATTTATTTGATATAAAATAGACCAGAAATAAATACATTAGATCATTTTATAAAATAAAAAAATTATTATATATTTTTAAAAAATGTTTCATGGTTTTTAAATAATTCTAAAAAACATTATTTTGATAAAAAATCAATAGTATCAATTTTGACATTATTCAATTCATTGATTTTTAAAAATATTAATATAACAAGATAATTTCAAACCTACAATTTTATTATATTCTCAGAAGTTAAAGGTATTTTATATAATTCATTATACATGTTATTTATCCCAAATTATATTTACTTTAGTATTTTTAATAACATTTATTTGATATTTCTCTTGATAAAATAATTACAACAACAGTTTTGTGTAATTATTTAATATGCTTATTTTTTGATTAAAAATTAAAAATAAAATAATATTATTAATATAAATCTACTAGGTTTAAGAAGAATAATTTTAGTTTTATTTATCCTCTGGAAAAGTTAATATTTAAAATGTTATACATGTTAAATTATGAATGTGACAACTTTAAAATCACTTTAAATAAAATAATATAAGATTTATAATCCCTTCTATAAAACTCCAAATGGTCCATAACTCGACCCTTGGATGAATATAGTCGATATATACTCGAAAAATAAAATTTGGTCAAGTTTTTTGATCTTTTATTGTGTATTATTAATTAAATAAAAACAATATTACTGATTTTTCATCAAGTAAATTATTTTTGTATCATTAATGTATAAGGTATTAAAGCAATTATTTATTTCTTAAAAATTAAAAATAAATTACCATGATAAATAAAAAAATTTATATTTGAAATGAGTATTTATAATAGAATTTATATTTTGTATAGCCTTATATAAAAAATTATTTAGTTATTAAAATTTGAGTGAGAAATATTTAACTTTTCTTTAAATAAAATAAATTAAATGTCCTAATCTCATCCAAGTGGATTGAAATGGATACCATTTTGACCAAAGTATGACTTAGATCAAAAAAATAATACAATGATATAAATACAAGTGTTATGATAATTTTATAATATTATTCTTAGCCTTAGTTTCTTGGTTTATCCTTTTTCGGTATTAACAAAAATTACCGAATTTACTATTCATAATGTCCAAAAATAAAATAAATCTATTTACATGATTTGGACCCAAATATTCAAAATATGGAATTACTTTTTCAATATTAAAAACCTAGAAGTTTTAGTAATTAATTTAAAATTATTTCCATTTTCGGAAAGAGAGAACGGATTTTAAAAGATAAAACATTATAAAAGATTGAAATGTTTTTATATCTAAATTCAATTTAAAATTAATTATAATGAAATATATTATACTAAATGATAAAAATATATTATATTTATACTTTAAAACCATTCGATATTATAATTTAACCATATAAATTATTTCAATGTAAAAAAGTTGTTTTCACATAAAATTTAGTGTATTTTTACTATTCATCAAAACCTGAAAGTTATTAGAAAAATATCAGAAATTCATCAAAAGTAAATTTTTATATCCCACTTCAAAAGAACATATTTATGTTTTTATATAAGAAATTTTAATGTGTCAAAAAATTAATATAAAATTGGTTCTCCATTCAAAGGCGTAAAATTACCATTTTAACAAATATAGGTTTTTATACATCAAATTGGGTTTATTCACCCCCTCTCACTAAAATATCAATTGGATGAATATAAAAAATATTTTATTAATAATATAACATTTATATCTCATTAATTTCATTACCAATAGTAACTCACTCAAAAATAAAAATATTTAATAAATTTATATTTTTCATAAATAATTGATAGCTAATAAATTCATAATGCATTTTCGTAAGTTAGTTATACTTATTCCCGCTAACCTAATGTATAGGATATAGTGGTAATTTTATACTAAGGTAATATATTAGTTTTTTTAAACTCATGATTTCATGCAATTCAAGCAACTTAACAATTAAAACTATTTAAAGAAAATATTTCATAAAAACATCATTGTGTTACAATATTGTATGCAATGAGCATGTCTTATGGTACGACATGCCTAAAATGTAAGAATGTAATATACCTTATTTTAATATATATTTTAAGCCTTTTTATTTGAAAATAGTCTATATCTTAAATTTAAGAACCTGGATCACCATTTTAGGTATGGGTTTTCCTTTTATGTTGTTTCTGAGAAAAAGACGAGAATCTGGAAATTTAAGGAGTACATGTCATTTAATTTTGAGTACATGTCATGTACCTGGTTTTTGTGGGTGAATATGTACTAGCTATGTAATGGTTGGGTAAAAGGTTGTGTGGGGTGACCTGGATACCACCTAAAGTGGAGGCTGGTTAAGGAAAGTACACGTCGTGTAATTTTAAATAACACGCCATGTACTTTTCTTTTTATTTGTTAAGTCGAATCGGAGTCGTGTCTAATCAACAAAAACCCCTTATTCAAGGTTCATCTTGTCTTGGAGAGATGGATACCAATGATTCTTCTCCAGGCCTCCAAATTACCATCTGTTCTCTAAATTGAACTTCGTTGGTTGCATTAAAATCAAATCGGTGAGTTCTTCCTTCTTCTAGAGCTTCATCTCTGGTTTTATCCTCCCACGTGAGATATCATTGGGTGAAATTTTTTGAGGTTTTTATAGATATACTACATTATAGATCGATTCAATGGCTGAATACATGGTATATCAATCTTACAATTTCAAGGTATGTGGTTTGTGCCTTTCCATATTTAGTGTTTAAATATTATGTGCAAAAGTGCCCAATACCCTAGAACGTGGTATTGTGTGCTTGGGGATTTTAACCCTATGAATGCCTGTTATGCCTTTTGTTCCTAGGTAGAGGTTTTTTTATTTTTAATAGGGTTATTTTACATGCTATGGATGTTTTTTCCATGTTTGTTTTAATATTGACCATTTGTTCTAGCTTTTCCAGTAGGGCTGCTTGTTTTCCATGCCTAGTGTTTTCAGGATGGAGTTATATTATCTGAAGTTGTTATATGCTTGTAGTTGTTTAGCCAAGTAGTTCTTTAAATCTATTATCCAAGTATTTTTTAAGGTTTAATTTGGATTTTTAACATCATTGTGCATGATTGAATTACACAGGGTTGTGGGAACCTAGTGTAGTAGACCATAAGGAGAATAGACATTGAGGGATTCTCCAGATAGTCTGTTTACTTTTACCTTGTGAGACGGTAGGGGGGATGGACTTTGTGCTCCCTAAGATTTTCTATAGTTCCACGTTGCGAGACCATAGGGGAATTGAATATTGAGTGATTCCTCAGAGTGTCTATAGTTACTGATACGAGACAACAGGGGTAATTGACGGTGAGTTCTTCCTTAGAGAGTCTTTGTTAAAGATGAACTATAGGGATTAGGCAATGAGTACATCCTAGAGGGTTGCTTGTGTTTTATTGGTTGAACCAGAGCAGATAGGTTGTGAGTACTTCCCAGAGGGTTACTTGTATTTTATTAATAGCTTACTTGATATATAAAAATGAATGCAATTGAAACTGTAGGAATGTTTAATTTTGAGTACTTCCTTGTATATTACTTAGTTTTGTTTATTGCCTTCCATATTTATTCACTGACTATTAGGCACAGAACATTAGGTGGTTTCCTACTGGGATTCATCTCACACCCTTTTTGGGTCATGATTTTGGGCCCATATAGATTATATTTTTTCACGTATAGATAAAGGCAAGAGCCCGTCTATGTCAGGTACTTGATTTTTGTGGAGTTAGAGAGCATGGGACCAAGCTAACGCTTGCGATGCATCTAGAGTTTATTTGTTCTCTTATACTTTGGTTTATTACTGTATTCCAAAATTGTGACTTTTTTGGATACTTTTCAAGATATATGTATCATTAATTATTTATATATATGTGCCCTAGTTTTTTATTACATCCAGTCTTCCACTGTTTACTTATGGCATGTTATTAGTGTTTCCATGATTTTTATCTATTTATTTCCGCTACATTACTCTTCTAATAAGGGCATAGTTTCCCAAAAATCACACCCAAGGCCCTGACTACAATTCTGCAGCCTCTAGTGTTTGGGGAAATGTGCTTGAGGCATGTGACCAACTGGGTATGGGGCACCTTTGGGCGGCACCCGAAACTGGGATGTTACACTTAACATGGAAGTAGGATGTTAAAGGTTAATTTTTAGAAATTTCAAAATTGGATATAATTAATAAGATAAGTTTCATAATTTGATGTTTTGTAAAGGTTAACAAATTCATGAAATGAATTCATAAAATTTATAATTTATTTTATAAAGCATTATATAAAATAAGAAAATTCATGGAACTTGATTAGAAATATGGAGGGATTAAAAAATGACACTCTAACATCATCATTTTTTGAATTTGAGATTTTTAATGTCCTGATTAAACCAATCTTCTCTATAAATCTATATCTCCTTAATAATTTTTTTTTTTGAGTGGCATTATCATGTCATATGTATTTAGGATAATCCCATCCGTATAATTATTGTTTCACATCATCAAAAGGATACACCATGGAGGAAAGAGTATGATGGATAACTCTAAGAGATTTTCATCAAGAATATGTGGTAGAGTTTGACGTATAGGCACCATCAGTTTAATTCATACATTAACGTTATTAATTTTATGCTTTCATTGTTTTGGGTTTAATTCATAGTGATCTTGGGTTTATGGGTTTTTATTTTTTCTTCTATAATGAAAAAGTTTATTTTTCTCCTTATAAACCATCAATCACATAATATACAATAACTTGTATATATTCTTCCAAAAAAAATTTCACATATCCTCTAAAATAATATTGGGGTTACTCTCAAATATTTATAAAATGATCCTCACTTACATGACCAAAAAGTGTGACCCCGTGGGATTTTGTAACATTGATAAAAATTATAAATTCTCACATCCATAATTATTATAAAAGTGAATCCTTGAGTAAATAATCTATTCTACTACGGCTATAAATTTATCCAGTATGATTTTCATCAAAAACATGTATCTCTATACTTGTTTCTAAAAACTAAATCATATGAAAGTATTAATTTTTAAAATAATCACTTTTTCCTAGCCAAAAAGTTACCATGGTTAATATATTATGTCAATCTTATGTGGAACTCATATTTTCTTGATTCTATGAATATAGACTGGAAAGGTCAAGGAAGACAGTACAAGTCATTGAACTTAGTGGATGAGAACATCACATGCCCCTCACCCAAATAGTTAAGCACAAAATATGTATCATCTAGGTATAGATATAAAATTACCAATTTATCTCAATTGAGAGCCCAAATTTCATACTCATCATGCAAGAAGAAATGTCATATCTTTTTATTCTCTAATCGAGGACAAGATCTGAAATATACTTGATCACACCTCAATTACCTAAGACTCAAGGCATATATATATAAGTTATCAATGTATTATGGCTATAATTTTAGGTAACATTACAACTTCATGTATGGGTAAATGTGAATATAAAATAATCACCCCTAGTTTAACAAAATACATAGTGTATGACACACCATGTGGTATATACTAGTTTGGTCGTCCGAGACAGAAAAATAATTTTTTCCCTTATGAGATTTATTTGTATCTATATATAAAATCCAACTCACATTAACCTTAACACTTTTCAAAAACCTATAAAACTATAAGATGACCATTGGTTTGGGATAACTCAAAGTCCAACTTGTAAAGGTTAACTATCAATTCGCATCATATAATATCTGCTACCAACATGAAGGATGATAATTTGGAGTCTTAATTTTGTATAAAATGATATATTTTATATTTATAAATTATTTGAAGAATACATAACAAAACATTCATAAGCATTTGTCTCATCATATCACATGTGATTTACTTTCATGTCAGCGTTATTTTTCCTACACTTTTATGATTTTTTTAAAATCATTACATATCAATATAATTTTTTTCATGTATCTATGTGAAAATATAATAAAACTATCTTAATACACTCTTTTAGTGAAAAAATATATAAAAGAATCAAAATAATTATTAGACTTAGTAATAACATTCATAACTTTCAACACATTAAATAACAATTTCACCTATTTTACTTCCTAAAAAATAATTTTAAGATGTTAATAGCATTGTTTGTTAACTTAAAATAGATATTATATTCATAGTCATCATCATTATTTGAACCCTTTTCATCAAATATCTTCCTTCAGATCATTTTGGTAACTAATGTATCCCTTTACATTTTTCTTTACCAATGCATCCTAAGATATTTTAGGATATACAAGGATATTTACTTTATTACTATAACTAAATATAACTCTTTATATTTATTATTACCATTATATCCTAAATATTATTGGACATAAAGTGAAATTTTTTATGAACTTTGACTAGAATAATATTTTAGTTATTAACTATGAATCTATCCAAGTCTAAAACATTCTCCCACTAGCCTCTTAGAAATAGTATTTTCTTCAGAATATCATTCTAAGTCTCCCAAACTATTTTTTATAGAAAATAACACTTATTTAATTTAATAAAAATATTAAAAAGCTATTATATCAATGTATTATATTTTATTCTATGTGTTTGAATCTCTATTTTAATAATAATAATTTATTTATCTTATCAACTATGTTATAGAATATTATTTACTATAAAATATGTATTTCAAAAACCTTTATATAATATTTTTTATAACAAATATTTTTTAAAAATATATTTCCCTTATTATATATATTAAGTTAGATAACATCTCACACCCTCTTTTTAGATTTTTCAGAAAATCATACATTCCTTTTCACTCAAAAACATGACTTAGAAACTATTTTCTTTATAATTTGGATGAAAAATACAATCAAAATACATTTTTCCTTATTATTCTATTTTTTTAATTCTTGTATACTCAAATAATTTTTGAATTATCAACATTTAATCATATAACTTTCAAAATAAAATAATTTATTTCTATAACACTGACACCTAATATGAAGATAACATGGATTTTCCCAAACTCTACTAAGTATTCTAAATAGTTCCAACTAATGGAAACATATTAATCCCTTATTAATTTTACCTATGGGATTCAATGTTCTTAAATGGATAATATAAAGAAACATTGTTGGAATATCTAATTAAATTTGACACACTTGTGTAATAAAAAAACATCATAACCTAAACATTACATACCATGGTTCATATATTCTATAAATATATAAAAAAAGGAAAAAATTTCTTTAATTCCTTAACATGGTAAAAAATCAAAAAATGATAATAGAAAAAATTTAATAGCTACAAAATTTTAAAGGAATCTTATAGTCTCTCCAAGTCATTAAAACCCCAAACATACTGAGTATATAAGAGTAAACATAATTATATTTAGTTATATTTCATCAAATGAATTTTTAAATGTTGAGTTAATCATTACAATATTATCATAATATTCTAGATTCACTTACTGAATAACTTCAATAATTGTTTACTCTACAAGGGTTTCTCTAAAACATATAATTGTTTTACCTTAATCACTTTTCATATGTTTCTATTTCATGCTAAAAATATATTTATGTTAAGTCTCGCATTCAACATAATGTTGTTCTCTAATAAATTTTCTATAATGATTTAATTATACCTAAGATTTAATCTTTTATCAAATGAGTATCATGTTTTATATCCATTTAATAAGGAATTTTATTAAATTTTCTCCCTCTTAAATGATGAAACCTTTTAGGATTGTATCATATACATTAATAGGAAAAATATATTTCACAGAAATGAGACCCCTAAAAAATTTATCTCACCGCATATTCATTTAGGTAGTGAATATTTTCAATCATATCATACATGGATATTGGATAGTTGATGGGAAAATTATTCATCCTAATCCATTAAACGGATTCACTTAACATTATTCATGTGGTAAAATAATTCTATTATGGTATCATGGATAAATTTGACCCAAAGAAATACCAAAATGAGAACTTAATCCTATTAATGTCCCTCGTTACTTTCTTTTCATAAAAAAGATGATCCAAGAGAACCTATTTATGGAAAAACCTACCTATTTGGATAATCTAGGTACTGATAAATGCTCTATTTGGAAGGAATATGACACATAATATTATTTGAAAGGATATTTATTATCTCATAATCTGGTCTCATGTATTACCTCTTAATGTATAAATTATTCTAATGATTTATTTTGGAATTTCATTCCTTCCACCAAATTAATATTTTTAAACCATATTGATGTGTAACTCTTTACATTACTTATATATTGTGTTACTAACTAAAATTAAAACTAAACTAAATTTATACATGTCAAAATGCATCCCATTCATAATGAATATAAAATACTTTCATGTAAAGGTTCAAGATCATATAAAATAAAAAATCCTCAAAAGTGTAATCCTAAATGGGTAGGTAGACAACCCCACTTTTCTAGACAAGGAATAAGCCTCTAAGCTAGTGGGTTGTCCAAACCAAAGTCTCTCTACCCATGCATACATTAGTCAAGATAAATTTCAATTTAATCACAATTCTTGAACCCAATATGTATAAAATATAATCAATCTTTAAATCAAAACTTATAACCCAATGACAATCCAAATTTAAGGTAGAAAAAAAACTAATTTATTTAATATAATAAGCATGAAAATTGTTATATTTTGTATGAAAATTTATAGAATAAATTTAAGACTTTATACTAAACAATAAATTACAATTAATAATATAAATACTTTATATCCATAAATAAATAAGGAATTTATAAATAAATGATCAATTCAAATATTTAATCATGAAATCAATAATTAATAAATATTATATAAATAAAACATTTATAATAAATTTATAATTTATGCATGGATAAACTTAAATGATTCAATTTATTCCAAAATGAATATTTTATATTATCATTTACATGGTTTTAATATGAACTCCTTTATATTCGACAATATAAAATATTTTATGAACACTTTTACTATCAAATAATAATTATTTAATATTTTATTTAAATAAATTACATAAAGTAAATATCTCACATTGAATTTTATTTCAACCATTAGTCATATCAATATCCAACAAATATTTTGAAATAGGTTAAATATTTTTCCAAATAATTATTTATTTTAAACATTTTATATTTATATTTATAAAGAGTTCATAAATAAATATATACACTTATATTTTACCTTATTTTAAATTAAAAAAAAATTATAAATGGATTTCACCACCACATAGTAGAATTAATTTTACTCATTTGAAACACCATGTATTCCAAATTTTTTAGAATCCATCTTAATTTATAGTTATATGATGGAAATTGGAATTTTGTATACCTATTTTACTTGGATGGGGAATTTTGGGTTGGATAATCTTAGTCCTAAAATAGACTAAACACTTTTAAAATGGCATGGTATAAAACATTTTGGATTGTGTACATATCATAGTGAAAACCTAACCATGAAATAGAAAATTTACATCTGATGATCTGGTTTCTATGATTGTTATTAACACTTGTAATTCCTATTTTATATGGACTATTCCATAGTCATACTAAATAATGAACAAAAAATCACATTTAGTATCGATTTTGTGTCATGGTTCTTTAAAATAAAAAACCAAAATTGTTGTTTTTCTTTGATACATGTAGTGATACCTAGATAACATATTTCCATAGTTTTTTCATCCATTGTAATTTCAAACCCAACATTAATAAATTTACTTTGATACCATTTATTGATTTTGTAGGGATATCAATCATTCTAAACATGGTGTAAGAAAAATCAATAACACCATTAACATTATAATATATCTATATATTTATAATAAATATAAATAAATAACAATAAGAATGAATTTTCTTGTAGATATTGATATAGCCTATAGATTATTTATAAAATAATTTCATTGGATCATAAGGAAGTATCTAAAAGAATCATTCTTCCTAATGTATCCACAGATCATGGGAATCAATAGATTCTTTGGAAGGACCTCTCCTAACCCTATGAACCTATAGAACCATAATTAATGGAGTAAAATAATCGAGATCTATATAATTATCCTAGTTTAGAGGGTTTCTACAAATAATTTTGATATAATGGAATGAAATAACTAATAAGAGAACCTATAGATTTATATAGGTCATCTAGAACTCAGAAATATGTTAATATTTATTTGAACAATTCATAAATATTCCAAATGTTTTAACACTTTTGAAACACTTGGTTTCACTTCTAATTGATTATTTTATGTTAAAATAATCATGAGAGATGTTATAATTCCTTATAATCATCATAAATGATGAATAAACAAAAGTAAAATCCAAATGAGATGAATAGGATCAATTCTAATAATTTACCATATAATGGGATAATTCAAATCAAGATCCAAAATGGAAGAGTCTACCATACTATGTCCTGGTTCACATAATAATTGACTAAGACGTGGTCTAAACAAACATAATGTAGTAGTTATTTAAGTGATTAGTTCCATCAGTTTTTTGTTTCAATATCATTTGATAAAAATAGAAAAAATACTTTTAATTGATTATCTTAACTACTTCAATGAATTTACTATTTAAGGGATCAAATATAAAACTTTTCATCATAATTCACCTTAATAGTTTATTGGATAGTAAATTTATCATGAATTTCTAAATTTCTTTAGCCTTATATAATTAATGGCATATAAAAAGAATGTCAAATAAATTATCCCTTTATTAGGGATAAGTTAAAATTATAGTGACTTTAAAATGGATATAGTATGATAGGAATTTCATATCCCTTTTCTATCATTAGTTATTAATTTTAAATTTTGTTTCTCATAATCGTGATGCACTATATTAAATAGAATCCAAGATAAAACCTCCCTCTAGGAAATCATTTATCAGTTTCAAAGGAACTCACAACAATTTTTGAACAAAGATAAAAAGAAGTATAGAAATACATAAAATAGTATATTCATGAAATAAAAAAAAAACATGTGTAAAATATAAAATAAAGATACATTTACCATTTACCACATTGTTGATGTTGCCACTGTCCTTATCTCATATTATTTATTAAGATCATATTAAAAGAATAATTATCCTCCCTTCATCATGTATATATGGGTTGTACTAAATCATTATCCTCATTGAGAAAGATCCTTCTTACAATAACATACTATATCCTCAATTTTCTATGGTGGAAGAAGAAATAGATATTCACTGGGAAAATTGGATGGTTACAAGTTCATTTATTTTTTACATTTTTAAAAATAAAATGCCTAGATCATAAAAACAATATTTTTAATATATCTAGGTACACCTAATGTTTTATTCATTTTTTTGGGATACTATAAGTTATGGGAGATGAGAAAAAAATTTGGAAAAAATAATAATATTGAGCTAAAATATGGTTTTCTAAAAAGACAGATGATCAGGGAGTACTTTCATGGAACAAAACTGAATAACCAAGGAAAATGAGGTAATCAGAGCTAAAAATTATCTTTAGACATCATGTACCTGATACACACCGTGAATAAATTAAATTAATGAAAGTTATAAATGTTATTAAATGTACTAAAACAACCAGAATTGAAGTTTACATGTGTCACTATCTGAAACATATGTTTCATTCCATGAAACTTTTGAAGTATGCCTAGAAATCTCACATGTTAGTAAATTGATAAATATGGTGCAATATTTACACATAGTGTAATCACTAAATTTCATGTAATGTTTAGGATGGGAAAAAATGGATAGATTTGCTGTATCAATAAGTTTTTCACTCGTTTTGATACTTGGGACCCACCCATGACAAGTTTCATGACCAATCCTTAATGTCATTCAGTGAATCATGAGCCCATCTAGATTCTATAAATAGAGGTCTAGGATAATTCTATCTGGGAGATCCTAGAGGCCAAATCTCATAGTGAGAAGTTCTACTATGTAGTTCCTTCACCAGTTCAATCTTCAGTTTTTCATTATTTTTAATTTCATTTCTATTCTTACATCTTATTCTATCATCACTAAAATGATAGGATAAACCCTCCTTATGATAGGTTTATAAATCTAAGGGAGGAAGGTTTCATTAGATTTATTCCTTTTTATTTAATCAAGTATTTTGGAATACCACATTTTATTGAAAAAAATTCCCAATATATTTCTTTTACTATTATCATGAACATTGGTAATCAAATATAAAATAAAATTTTTAAGTTCTAATATTGGTTTCCCTAAATCTAGGGATGCCCATTATAACAATCAAGAAAACCAATTTTAAAAATTATATCAAGCAAAAGTCGATTCAATAAAACCCTAAAATACGGATATGAAGGTAAATAGGGTATTTCTATGTCAAGGAGGGGATACCATGACCAGTGGATCTCTCTCACCTCAAATCGCACACCAAACATGGATTAATCAGTTTTTTTCTAAAATAAAATTGCACCCTAACTCTGAAACTATAAAATTTTGGAATGATTAAAAATAATGTTTCAAAAAAAATAATTAACCTCATTCATATTCATTCTTATTTCTTTCAATTAATCAAACCAATATGATTCTTCACCTATTTCTTCAAGTTAAATAAATCAAATCTTTTGAAAACCTAAATAACTAATTCACTTTCATTGTCGTTTCATCCTCAAACTTTATTAATACTACATTCTAATTAATATAGTATCATAGATTGAGTATTAAAAATTGATGGGACCAATAGAAAAATAATGATATCCTTTGGGCCTATAAAACTGGCATTGTTTCCAAGAATGGTTGATTTTTTTTATTTTTAGTTTTTTAATTTTAATTTCGATTTCATTTATTAATTTCAATTACCCTATTTATTTAACTAGGTATTTTTGGTTATAATGGAAGTGATGTAAAGTATGATCACAACCAAGGATAGGTTATCCTTCTAGCTAGATGATATGGCACAACTACTCAATAAAAATAAAATTATGAAAAACTAATACAAGGAGCTCCCTTAACCATACCCAAACATTGAATACACAACCACTTAAATCCATGATCCATAATTCTTTGAGGATTATCTTTTAAAAATAATTCGGGACAAAGAAGAATAGGTAAGTACCACTTATAAATATGACTTTGATTCTAACCATGATTCCCAAAAAAATTCATGTTTATTTGATGAAGAAGGTAACCTTGCAAGAGACATTGAGTGGGCTGAAACACAATTCAGAAAATAGAAATAAGAAGAAAAAAAAGGAAATTTGGCATGTAATTTTCTAACACATTTCCTAATAAGACTATTACCATATCCAAAGGAACAATATTAGGAGGAGGAGTAAGATACGTATTCAACAATTATCAAAAGTTTTAAAAGATATTAGAGATATTACATAATAATTATTAGAAATATTTTTAGTTTTCACTAATAGAATATAGGAGAAAATAGATGTAAAAATAATAGAATAATTTGGGGAGATATATGTTGAACATAAACTAATTCATCATATGATACCAAAAATTGAAAAGGAATATTTTTACAAAGTATGGGATAATATCAAGATCTTATTAGTGATACTCATACTATACAAAATACGGTCACCACCTCCTAGTTCCACACTAATTCAATGAGGAGAAGTCGAGCTGAATTGGGGGAATTTCAAAGTTATAATTGAGATAACATAAGAAGGTTATCTTTGTACTACACTCTAATCAACTAATACGGGTATGGTCAAGATGAACAACCATTAAAAAGATCATCTTCTAAGAGACAACCCAATTTTTAATATTTTCTAATATTTTATATTTATTTATTTATTAAGATTTAATTTTATATAATTATTTCATTTCAATTCCCCCTATTATTTTCGGGCATTATTAGATGGGAATCTACTTTCACTTGATTTTTATATTTCAGGTCTAAGAAAGAAGCACTGGAAAAGAAACCAGTAGGTAGAAGGAAGAAAAGTAACAATACCATTACACGTCAGGAACCACATTCATGTAATGAAATCAGAAAAATACATGTTAATAATTCAATACACATCGTAAATAAAGAGCATGTAGAATATATACAGCCAAATTCAAAGCCACATTCAAAAGGGGAGTAAGAGCATCAATTCTTAATTTTTCTTCTATATTCCACACATTTAATTTATTTAAATATTTTCATTGTAATTACATGACCTGTATTTTATTTTTACTTTAATCAACTGAACTTTGAGACATAAACTTATTAGGAAAAATATCATTCCATGAATTTTATATTTCGTTATCAATAAATTTAAATGAGAAAAAGTGTAAAATAATTAGTAAAGAGAAGCACATGGATTATTATGTCACAAATCATGATTTGAGGAGTATATTAATCAATGGTAACTAAAATTTTTCTAAGAGGTTTCCAGGAATTGAATTTGTGATGTTTTCATTAATTTATTTAATTATTCGTATGAATTTCCATTAGTGATTTTACCAACCTCTTTTCTCATTATTGAGACATCCTATGAGCTAATATTTTCCATTATTTCTATAGTGAATTTCTTATAAAACTTGGACATGTTCTCTTTTAGAAATTTCTTTGCATCTTATCATAGCTATGATTGAACAAAATCACTTTTAACATGATTGAGGCATCTTTTTTAGACCTTATCCTAAGAACCACCTTACATTAATCCATTTTAAATACCATAAAATATATGAATATAATTTCTATGAAAGAGTTGTGTTATGATAAGATATTATTCTTTTGTTCCTAACTCTAAATACTGTGTAGGTTTATCCAAAATAATAGTGGAGGATATATCGACTAGTGAAAGGGTGCATATTTCTTAATGAGTAAGTGTAGGGTGAATTTAGCGAGAGTTGGGGAAGTTACATTTTCACATCCTCTTGAAAAAAAGAAACACAATGAAAAAGGGGGAAATGGATTATCTCTAAGGAAATTAAAAAATTACTATTTACTTAATAGTGATCTTGTTATAACTATAAAAAATTGCTTAATAAAGAGAAAAATTGGGGATAGGTGGTGGTTTTGATATCTCTCCCCATCAAAACTTTCAAAAAAGAGAAGAATAAATAAATAAATAAATAATAGGGTGTTTCTATTATTATATTAAATATCTTTATGATCCTAATCTAAGATATTGGGGGAAGAGGAGACATTCTTAAAGTTGTTTTCAATTATCACTAATATCACTTTAGAGAGAAAAATCCTTTTTCAACCTTATGTGATTCACAAAATTTTCCTACCTACCCAACGCCTCAGAGTCATTTGATACTAAACAATGAATTCTTCAATATTACCTATCATTTTTTTACTCAGTGGAGATGTTAGATTCCTTATAAGACTATGGTAAGTTCCATTTTTTTGAGGTATTTGCATCACTATATTTATCTATACCTTGTTGATGAGAGGAAAAAATCACATGAGATAAATTAAAAATGGTATTTATATTAATAATAAATTAAAATTTTAAAATGGATATATGGAAATTCTTGAATATTTCAATAATGGAAAAGTAAAATACATGGTTGATTTGTATTCTTTGAAAAAATGAGGCATTAATAATTTTTCTACATGTTATGATTGAACATATAACTTTCCATTTTAATTATTTTTTTCCTAGCATTAAATTTAAAGCATGGTATATAAAGAGTCTATTGTAGAATGTTGAGATTCAATCCATAAGGAAAATTCTGAATTCAAGTGTTGGGGTTTGATAAGTGAATTTGTTTTTTACATTTTTGATAACAAAATGATTTGATTATAAGTATTTTTATTTTTCATACTTTCTTGTGCACCTGATGTTTTTTTCATCTTTATAAATATACTATAAGTTATAGGAGATGAGAAAAAAATTTGTAAAAAATCATAATATCCACCTAAATAAGGTTTTCCACAATGTTGTGTAATCATGTAACTCTTCCATAGAAATTAACTTAAGAACCATCGAAAAACAGGGCTTCGAGAGAATAAAATGACATTAGATGACATGTACCTATTACACATAATATACCTATGCAATTTATGAAAGCAATACACATCGTGAAGTGTAAGAAATCAAAGACAAGTGAATTTGACATGTTTCACACTATGACACTTGTAATTTATGCCTAGAAATGTCATATGTCATGAATTCAAAACATGAGGTGTAAGATTTACAGGTCTTTTCACCACTACATGGCGTGTAATGTTCAGTATAGGACAAAAATAGTTATATTTTGTGTATCTTGAATTGTTGACATGTTTTAAGTTCTCAGATCAATCCATTACCACTTTTTGACCCAACCTTAATTTCATTTAATAATGTAAAATCACATCTGAAGTCTATAAATAGAGCATTTTTGTTGTCGGGTAAATCTTGGAGACAAAATATTTGAGTAAAAAGTTACATTGTGAAAGTTCCCCACCAGTTACAACTCTAGTTTTCCATTATGTCTGCTTTTTTTTATAATTATCTGTTATTCTCTAATAATTAAGGTGAGAGGGTAAACCCACCTTGTTCTACGGTTATGTAGCTGAAGGGGGAAAGTTTCATTAGATTTATTCCTTTTTCTTCATTCATGTATTTGGGATTACAACAGTTTATTCAATCAATTTCCAATATCTTTATTTTAATTTCATCATGAACATTGGTATTTTAATCTAAAAGAAACATTATAAATTGCACAATTGGTTACCCTAAATCAAGGCATGGCCAATTTAACATTTATGGAAACTAGGTTTACTGATGGTATCAAGAAAAACATAAATTGGAATACCCCTAAAATAATAGTGTGAAGGGAATTATATGATTTTCATGTTAAGGAGGGGATACCATTACCATTGTATCTCCCCCATCTCATCTCTAACACCTAACATATATTAATTAATTTTTTTCTAAAATAAAATTTCACCCAAACCCTAAAACTATAATAATTTAGTATGATTTCAAATCTAATTTCAAACCAAAAAACATTATACTTAATTCTTCATTATTATTTATTTAAATTAGTCAAACCAATCTAATTCTTCACCTCTTTCTTTAATTTAAATAAATCATATCTTTTTAAAACCTAAATAAACTAATTCATTGTCACTATAGGATCGACCTCAAACTTACCAACTATATTTTAATTAATGGAGTAGCATGGTTTGAGTTTTTAAAAATTTGGTATTTTTATTAGACCCATTTTGAAATGACAACACCCTTCGTGCCAGTCAAAAGTCACTGAAATGACTACTATATTAGGGTGATCATTTCCTTATATAAGCTCTTTGGGCATCGGTCATGTATGGATGTGTTAACTCATATGTTACAAGTTATATATGTAGTTATAAACCATATCTAACCCTGTCACTTCTAAAAAATCCTTGTGATTCATTTAATGAAACACCCATATTAATAATATATTACATGGGTGATAAATTGAATATTAAATTTTAACATTCACTTCCATAAAAAGTAACTGATAAAAATTTCAATATTTCATCCCTTTAAAATGAATCATACCATACAATTCATAGAAAATTGTATAAAATGGATTTCATGGGTTGTATATATGATAGCGTATATAATTCAACTTAGATATAGAAATATCATCACTTGTGATATAGCTAGATGCACTGTATTCATAATAGATTTAGGGTATATCTTCATTAATCTCCCAATTTCACTAATTCCTCTTAGACTTAAAATCATTTCACCTTATTTTCTATCATATATAATAACTTTTGAAATATTATCCGAAAATAATTTTAGATATCTTATAAAACACATTTTATAAACCCATCATTAAAATTATAGTGTAATACATCATATACAATAATTTGGGGATACACGTCCAAAACTCCATTTTTATAAAATTTTAAACACTTTTAGAGAATCTAACTAATTAAAACTCAATCAATATTCAGTCAACCAACAAGTGTATCTCCATAAACCTTTATATAATTTATAAAAAATATGAATTAAAATATCGATAATTTTAAGCAATGAGCAGCCTCAAGACATAAAGGGGACTAATGTGATCTCCATAGAATACAAATATCTTTTGTACCTATATCTTCTAGTTTTACCATGTAAAATTTTCCACTCTCATATGATCCCT
The DNA here is from genome assembly GCA_963277665.1 of Viscum album. Classification (NCBI taxonomy): domain Eukaryota; kingdom Viridiplantae; phylum Streptophyta; class Magnoliopsida; order Santalales; family Viscaceae; genus Viscum; species Viscum album. The sequence continues at coordinate 1,016,072,999 of OY728138.1, read as the reverse complement.
TCATCTAATACATCATGTTAATATAGGAAACAATGTATTTCAAACTCATATAGCCAACTCAAATGACCTCAATTATCATAGTTTAGACTTCTGGGGTCAATAAATACTTTACATTTTATTCAAATTTATAGTTGATAACATTACATGGCCCTCACATAGATATATAATCACATCATATATACTATCTTGGTATGGAAATACACTTCCTAAATATATCTTAATTGAGGTCCCAGATTTCATACTCATTATATGAGCGGAAAAATAACATCTTGGTTAATTTCCAACTGATGAAATGATCAGAACCATACTTATCTACACCCTAATTAGATTATCCTCAAGGCTTGTGTAAGAAAAGTATAAAAGTGTGAAAGTTAACATGTTATTTATGTCACCAAAATCGGGTAGTGGGGACTTGAAATATGATCCATTAACTCCTATTATATCAAATATAGTGTATGACACTCCGTGTTGTATACATAATGGGTCATATAGCATAAAAAATTCATTTTTTGGATATTGATCATATTTTGTATCATTATTGAAAAACCATATTCATCCTAACCATAAATTTTCATCATAACCTATAATAATTCTGGAAAAATCATTTAGGGATCACTTAATTTCTTACTTTAAGATTTTGTTTCTTATTTCAATTCAATAAACGTATATATATATATATATACAATATAAAGAAAAATTATGAGTATAGATCGATGTTGGGAGCCAACATCCCAATATTAATCCTCCCTATGTACCTAATAATTTAAATCCTTATGATGAGGATTTGGTCAGGTCATTATAGTGATATTACCTAGGTGATAATTCCCTTACTTCACCAACCAAAATTTTTATAGAGAATTTATTATAATCAATCTTTTATAATTGATTGATGTTGAAGGTCACACATTAGTTATTTTAACTAACTGACTGAAAAATAAATTTTTATTTGATTTTCAAAATCCACTTTTTGGGTGAGTGGGAACTGGACCAACACGAGATTACCGAAACGCCAAATTCAAAGAACCGCTAAACGAAATGCACATTTGATTCAAAATTCAAACTTCCATGACACAACGCCTCGGGACTCGGATCCTCGATCAGCGAGCCTCCTCGAGTTGCACCCCTGACATCGAACCACCTCGCCGTCAACTTCATCTCCTTCGTCAGATATCATGGGCATGTACTCACCGGCCATCGATGCCACATCTTTAAACATTTATATAGAAAAAAACCACCACCCTTGTCGTCGTCCATACTCCAACTTGTCGTCTTCTCTATCCGAAGTCCATCACCAACAATGTCACTCTATCATCGCCTGAATCACTATATGAGGAAGAAACACCGAACAAATAGAGAACCAGAAATAGAGCCAAATAATCATAACAATGATGTTCGAACGACCAACATATGCCATAGAAAAAATCCTCTCTCCAGGAACGCCAACGGCCTCCATCCGCACATCCCAAAATCTCCTTGTTGCCACTGCCGGCACACATAATAGAACCAGAAGTCCTTCACAATACCGAAGAACTGGTCGCCCAACCAAAATCAATATCTCAAACAACCATGAATCCAACAGAAGACCAAATCGCAACCAATTATCTGAGGCACGAACGAAGCACCATGAACCGAAATGCCTCCAAAAGCAAAAACGATTGAAAAAAAACCAAAAGTCATAGAAACATCACCATTCCACTAGGAGTAAAACCGCTACAAATCAGATCCCTTATCCACCGTCTGAGTCACTCGTGAAGAACATTGCAACCTCCCAATGCACATTCCAGGGATGAGACAGCAAATCTAAAGCCGTAGTAGCTGGATATCGGCTGTGGGCCGACACCGCGCTGCCATGAGAAACCCTATCTAGCTTAGGAGGATTTGAGAAAAAAGTGGCCATCCACGGTGCAAATCGCCAAGGAAACCGAGTCCACGAAGTCTCCGACGCCGCTGCAACAGAAGACCATCACCCTATCTTACCGAGAGTGAAGGAGGTTTGCGCCGATCTAGACGATGAAGGAAGTGGCGGCGAGGGAAAACCTAGCTCTTGTTGTACCCCTTACGGGCGCATCCTTCAAGTAAAACATTTGCTTTAAAAAAATTCTGAACCTTTAATATATTAAATTTAATATGTTGATTATTACACATTCTATAGGAAAATAATTCTCAACTTTTTAATAGTATAAACTACTTCCCTTAAAGTTTACAGATCAAATTTCCCCTCCAAATTTTTCTCTCATCATGAAAGAAGATTACAATAAATTTAGTAAATTTTCAAAAGATAAATTCAATATGGTATCCAATTTTTTTATTATTTCAACCCTTGAAGAGTTTTAAATAATATAGTAACTATTACTAGTTTTCTTAATAATGAATATTGAAAAAAAATTAATCTCAATAAGAGGTACTTTTTCACAGGATTGACTCACAAATACATAGATTATGGATTTGATCATTAGTTGTATTGTGTATGTTCCTTGATTTGATCCTCATTTAAAAATTAAAAATACATACTAGAAGTTATTATTTTTTCCATTGAATATCTTTGAACATAAAATATATATTGTGTGTGTGTATGTCATATATAATTTTATATATTTATATATTTCTATGTTTTTGTTTCATAATTTATTTTATTTACCCTTTATTTTTATATGTGAACATTTATATACAAATAAATATAAAAAAAATTATATTCCTTTCATAAATAAGTTAAAAAATAATAATTGATAAATATTATATGTTTTTTAAATAAATATTTTTCATTATTTATATTAGTGGAAAATCAAAATATATTTTTTAACAGTTTAACGGTTAATCCCACTTTTATTAAAATAAAATTGAAATCCCCATTAAAACTAAATTGAAAGAGATCCCAATATTTGGATCGAAGTTCAACAGGTAGTAGGCCTAAGAGTAACATGTCTTGAAGGCCAAAACATGATCCAAAATACCTAGTAACTCATTGGTCCACAAAAAACTCCTCAGCGAAGAGATGACTCAAAGTCCAAGGATGTAAAAAAACACAATGACAGGAACTAGTCAAAAATATTACTACAACCAACTAGAGAAACTACACTAGTTCTATATGTTAAGGATTCTACTAATCTCATAACAAAATTTGTCCCATAATGGATTGATAGAAAAAGTCATGTCACCCCTTCGCCCCACATTGAAGTGTGGGGGGTGATCAGATAATGGGATCCAGCACACCCATCACACTATCAAGACATGCACCCAATGTTGTAAGCATGGTATTTTCTAAAACATTAACCTAATGTTCACACCACCAGACTAAAGTAGAATACAAAAATCTATGAGGCTAGGTGAAGATCTTTCCCGCAAGAGAGATTGTGGAATGATGGGTGTCATCATGTCGATACCTATTTTGATGATTTCCAACCAGTTACACATTCATGGCATGTTGTACCACCTGAAAATTATTCCAACCTATAATTTTGATCTCTTCATGATTCCTTAAACAAAAATAAAATTCCTAAAGGGCTATTTTATAACATCCAAAAGTAAAAATCTCAGAGTCCTAAGAGGTTAGAAGTCCACATAATTCAACCTAAAAACATACTAAACAAAACTGTATATTTTATTTTATATAACATGATGAATTTTATATTCTTAAACCCTTTTAATAATACATAAAATTGCCATTTATAAACAATTTTCTAATAGATCACCTATTATAGACGTTAAGAATATCCTTATGTTTGCTAATATTTCAAGATCTTTGCTAAACTCATTAAATCACTATGTAACTATTTCCACATCACTAAGTAGCCATATGATAAAACCCTCCATTAAAAATCTTTAGTGTGTAACATCAATGAATAAATAATATTTGAATAATGGTGAGACTTAGGAATCATAATCTTGATTTTAAACTCTTTCGACTTATTCAGACTCCTTAACTACATGAAGTCCAAAGTTATGATGTTAATAAATTATCTTATTTGCCTAAAACTCTTTCTAAGTATATTAGAACTATTTTGTAACCAATACATTGAACGTTTTCTTTTAAATATAATATAAATTTTTATATTATTACTTCACAAATACATCTTAAATTATTTTTGGATAAGTTGACATTCACTTTTATCTTTTATTGTAATAATCATTAATTTATTAACTTTAAACGTATAAAATACTGAACATATTCCAACTAAACTCTATGATTTTTTATCCTCTTTAGAATATATTTCTATACTAAAAAACACTTTTTTGTTTTATGAAATAACTCTTATAGAATTTAGTTGGAATATTTGAAAAATAAGATATTTCCTACGTATCATATATGGTATTCTATTTTTTGTAAATTTTATTGATAATATGATTATTATTTAAAATATTCAACTAATGGTGGGATTCTCAATTCCTTTTATTTAAAAAACATTGGGAAAAATAATTTATATTCTAGATAAAACATTTTTATCCTTATCACCTTTTAAAAATGTGATACTGATTTCAATGAATCATAAAACATGTGCACTAAATATCTCATTTCATATTGTTTATTACATATCCTTATAACGAAAAAATATATCTTATCACATTATATAAAGGAGAAAACTATAAAAATCCTTCACTTAGATATATCTGAGCTTTCTATATTATTTTAAAGTAAAAACATTGATGTAGAAACTCTTTACTTCATCACTCGAATGAAAAATACTATATTTATAAATTTTTACCTTCAATTTGAACTCATTTATATATACAAAATTTGTAAAAAATCAATTTGGTATCACATACCCTTTAAAACTAAAAACCAATTTATATAAAATTGATTCCTCACATAGAAATTACAAGAAGTTGCACAAATCACGTTAGGTATCGTAGGAAAATTACATCATATGGAAATAGTTACCTCCTTCTGGAACCTATTTTAGGTTTCAATAACCTTAACTAGATAATTAATAAAAAAATTATTTCACTCTATAACTTAGGCTTATTCATATAATTAGACATTATAAAATCATTTACTATCAACACAGCTCCAGAACCTAGATATCATATTCCCATATCATCAATCCTTAACAATTTGATAATATAGGGTAAATATTTTTTGAATGTATTCTCATTTTCAAAACATTTCGATCAATAAAAATAAAAATAATTCCTCAACTAGAATATGCCTTAAGGGATACATTAATTATTAGCTAGTCAATGGAATAAAAAATATTATTTATTATATAAGCATAAAATAAAGTTCCTTAGTCCATTTTTAATGAAATCCATTTAAAAACATAATTAAACAACTCTATGTTTCTCAAAAGAATGTATATTTACCTATTAAATGACTTTTACAGTTTTTTACATAGAAAGGTATTAATATGACACATATTTATCCTTATTTAATAACTTTTATTAAGTTTCCACCCTTAAGAGTTTCTTAAAATAATATTATACATTTAAATATTAATCTTAAAGTTATATTTTATGATGATGAATAAATTTATCTACAATAGAATATTTTATCAGATGAGTATCATGTTTAACAAGAATTTCATAAGGACATTTTTTAAATTTTCTCCCAAAAAATGATGAACCATTTTGAAACCATCATATTCATTAGTGTTCCAAGATCCATATTTTACAAATTAATGGTTTTTATTTGTAATTTCTCTCACCATCATCCAAATCATATCATATATGAATCTTAGATATTTGAGTGAACAACTCTTTTTACAATCCATCATACGCATAAAATCAACTCTATTCCTATGGAAACATAATCTTATTAGTGTCACCCAATTTAGTGTAACCTAAAGTAAATTCCAATAATAATAACTTATTCATATTAGGGTTTCCCATTACATTATTTTCATACACAAGATAATCTAGGGGAATCCAGTTTTTACATGATCTCCCTATTTGGATGATCAAGGTCCTAAAAATTTACACTTTATAAGGAATATAACAATTTGTATTTTTAATTGGATTTAATGTCACCATCATATCTCAGGTTATGCAATTTAAATTATACAATATTCTAATGATTTATCTTGCAATTTGATTCCTTCCACAAAATCAATATTTTCAAACTATATTTATATGTAACACATCACACAATTCGTAGCTTATGTTATTGAACCAAATTATTATCCAACTATATTCATACATTTCCAAATGTAGCCCATGAAAAAATCATATAGAACCCTCTCATTTAATGGTTTTGAATTATATAAAATCAACAATATCCAAAAGAGTAATTCTAGATCCATCGATAGTCAACCCTCAAATTTATAGAAAAGGCACAAGCCTCAAATACAATGAGTTTTTTAACTCAAAATCCATCAACCAATGAACACTTTACTTAATAGATATCTATATTCCTTCTTAATCCTAACACATAATATGTATAAACCAAAATAAACTACTTAATTAAAGTTCATAAGATAATACAATCCCATATAAACATAAGAGAAAATAACACCATTATCATGCCAATCATGTAACTCTGTAGATACTTGTATGATAATTTATAAAATCAATTTAAACACATGTTAACTAAAAAATGAATAAAATTCATAATTTAAAAATTAAAATGGTAAATTAGGTAGAGAAAAACTTTTTAATAAATTAACAATTCACATATTTCAATATAAAATGAACATTTATGAAAAAAAATTAAATTAAACCTAATTATAAAAACTTTATAATTTAATATAAACTTATATAAATTACATAATTAAGAGTATAAATTCCTTACATTTATTTCATAATATGAAACCTTTCATATTATTCAATATATGCAATTTATCTTTAAATATATGATATTATATGAAATATAAACATTTTATATTATAGTTTATATTATATAGCCAATTTACATAAACTGAATATCCTTTAATTAATTATTATTTAAACACTAATCAAATCAATAATCAAAAATAATTTTTATTTGGTTAAAATAATTTCTCAAATTAGGCCTTTAATTTTAACAATTCAAATTAATTATTTATATCCAATTCATGATTTTTAAAAATAAAAAACTTTAATAATTAGAATTATCTTTTAATTTATAATCATTTTATAAATTACCTTGAAATTTTTTAAAATAACCTAATAATTTAAAAATAAAAACATTATTGCAAAGTCAAAATGAATTCCATATAATTGGAAATGCAGTTTTAGTATTGATATTTAATATTTATTTTATTTTTATTTGAAAACTTTTTCATAAACATTTAATAATTAATTATAAGCTTTTTAAAATTAATTAATTTATAAAAAAAATTTCATAAATTAATAAATATTCTATAATAATTCTTACTATTATTTATAAATAGATAAAAATTAAATAATTCAACAAAAAATAGAATTTAAGGAAAACCCAAAATATTTTTTTGCTTCTCGGTCGTATTCAATGAATTTCCCTTATAGTATAGTATTACTTGATGTAGGGTGAGATAATGTGATATTATATCAATGTATGTGTAAGGTGAGTCTTGGAACACATGTTGGAATAAACTCGTGTTCAATGTAGTAATAACATGATAGAGCAGGGGTAATGTAATATTAACAAAGCACCCATGTTACTAAGTAATATTAAAATTAGTGCTCATGTGAGAATGAGTAAGATTAATCTTAGGCAGCTAACCAATGATATGAATCACATAGGATTATCCTAGGGTATCATGTGAGATTAACCAAACTTTTATATATAATTAAATTCACATAGGTATATCTTTTAAAACATTAAGAATTCATTTTGTATGAATAACCAAGCATACAGCAACCTATATAGAAATATGAATGGAAGCTTCACTATAAAATTAAGTAGGTTATCTAATAACCACCATCTCATAAGGATTGGTTCCTTGTATAATATCTCAAGATTAATATCAAATATGCATTCATAAACTCATGTATTAAGAGTTTTGTATGTGGTTACTGATCAACTTTAACCATTATCCATCAAACTCTACCCTGAGTTTCATTTTATAGGACCCTAATACTAATGATATTTTACATGGTTGATATATCAAATGTTATGTTTTAATTTTCAATACCACTAAAATTCAATTATAATAATTTCAATATCTTTTCCAGGTCTAAATAATCATACCTTATTGTTCATATCCAATCATATAAATTGAATTTCAGGGGTAGTATGTAAGATATCTTATTTCATTTCCTTTTGATATAACCATGTCATAACATATGATATTTCCAAATTATCCATATACAAAAAAATCTTTTGGTAATATATCCTTCACTTATAACATATTAAAATGATAATTTTTATGGTCATTTTTTCATACCATGTTCTGATATAATTGATGTTATTATTGATGGCGGGGTTATTCATCATTCATGAAAGCTAAATTATAAATATATTGGGTGGAATTTATGATGAATATTATAAAGACCCTTTTGGTATAGTGGAACCATATTTTATAGGAAGAATAGAATAAGATGAATATGATATGGAAGGAGATTTTGTATTAAAAATCAGGTTTGGTATGGGTGGAAAAGTTGATGGAATCATGAACAAAAAATAATATTTTAAGAAAGAAAATTTAAAAAATAATTCACAACCCATAGTATGAAATTATATTATCCATCGTTATATTGGTTTTTGAGAGCCCCATTCCTTCCACAATGTGAATATTCTATATCCCTAACATTCGGTGGACCATGGTAGTTGTCGATGAACATGACAGGAACTATTAGTGTGTTATTCAGGTGCATTGGTAAATTTAAACTCATCACCTACTGTTTTTGTGTTCAGTTGTGTTATATAATCTTTCAGAAACATCAAAAAGAAACTATACTGATAAATATGGAAAATTTATATTCATCATTTTATCACAGGTCACTCAATTATTAAAATATAATTTCACACCCAATTTATTAATTATATTATCCAATCTTGTACTTTCAAAATATTTTGTCTTGTATAATGGATAAATAATTACTATACAAAAAAATTATTAAAATATTGAAAATAATATATATATATATATATATATGAAACTTATTTTACACTATTTATCATATAATATTTAACAAATAGTATAAACACACAAATATTTAGATCATAAAACACTTTAGTGCACATGAAATTTCCTCATTATAGTGCACAAATCATTTATGTATACCTAAAAAAATCTTGGAAATAGAAAATATTGAAAAAAATTATTTATATAATATATAATATGTGTAAAAACATTAAAAATGTATTAAAATTAAAATTTAACTTTAAAATGAATATACAAATCAAGAATATAAAAATTCAAAAATGATATAAACCTACCACCTAACATGTCATGTTCAAACTACTTCACTTTAATAAACTAAAAAAATATAAAAATTATTTATGAAAGCTGAATATAAAACTAGTAAATGTATATGAAAATAAATATAGTTGATTATTTACTGAAGAAAATATTATGATTAAAAGTACTAGAACAAGCTTTATTTTGACAGTGTAACTTTATTAATAAATATAACATAATTTAAATATTAAAATTTTTAAATATAATATAATACATATTAAATTGATTAAAAAGGTAATAATAAATAGAAAACATCATAAAATGAAAAAAATTTAAGAGAAAAATAGACATAACACAACATTATCCCCACAAAACACATTAAGTTTATACTCAAATATTATAATTTGTATTTTAAATATTAGTTTCATATTATATGATTCAATTATGTTTTAAATAAGAATATAATGTCTTTTAAAAGAAAGGAATGATCCTTTATTTGACACAATATTAAAATAAGCATGTGAAAACATAAAATTAACTTATTAAAATTATAAAAAATACCTATTAAATATATTTTGAAATATTATACAACAAACAATTTCATTTATTAGTGATTTTTTAAAATTTCTCAATGGTTTAAACTATAAATAAATTATTCATATCGGTTTCTAAAAACCACTAAATATACCCATGTTTTGAATTATTTTTGAGTACTTTTTAAATTTCATGGGAGTTTATTATATAGTGGTTTTTAGTGGTAGTTTATATTTTTATTTTTATTTTTTAATATTAAATATTAAAATTTACTATAATTTTTTTAATTAATTTAACTTTTGAAATATATATATTTTTAAAAAAAATAGAAAAACTATTTTTTTACTTTTTCAAAAAGTATATACAAATTTATTCTTTATAAAAGAAGCATCACTTATTTCTAAACTTGAAAATAAATCCATATGTATCCAGTTTGTAAAAAGATATGATGTTTTTGGTAACTGAATGTACATAATTAAAAACAATTAAAACCAAGATCATTCCCATCAGAAATGTGAGTTGGTAGTTCCTGATAGCCACATCATCAAGCATGGATTCATTGTTTGCTTGTAGATATACCACACCCTAAAAATCATTTGAAATATACTTGGTACCTATATTTTAATTTATATGTGGGCTCTATATGTTTTTTCTATTACTAAATTTATATAAATAGATAAATTTAACTTTATACTAAATTCACCTGAAGTTTCCCCTTACATCTTTTCTTGGGTGTAGTTTTTATTCCACTATCTCTTCTTGCCACATGAGAAACAAATAGTATCTTGTTCCCCTGATTTCCCCTTGATCGTTGTCTTATTAGAAGGGTTTTTAAAATAAGATTTAGAATTTAATTCTTCTATTATCCATTCCTTTTATTCACTATGAGGATAGGAATCTTGTTGTGGCTCATATCCTTTTCAACTTGGAGAAGTATAGTTATAATTTCTTAGAGATGCTTCTCCATGTTGTTCATATTGATGATAACAATAAATAAGAAGAATCTCTGAGGGTGTGATGAAATAATGTGATTAGTGTGAAGTTTATCTGATATTTTAAATCCTATAACCCCTAGGTGGTCGATTTTTCTAATTATTTTTACTACATTAATGATAGCCCGTGCACCACCTATAATTTTACTCTAAAAGAGTGCCTTTTGAATCTCCAACTATTTATGTTTATATCTCTCTTGATATAGACTACGGGGATGTTGGATCATATTATAATCATACATGAATTCATGTGACTTCATGAGATCATTAGACATGGATGATATCATAAAACACTCATTATAGAATGTGTCACTAAGGTTTTTATCATATAGAGTGAAATTCTCAACACTCACCACCTTAGTGGGTGGATCAGTCATTCAATATTCTATCATGTAACATTTTCATTTAGGTTACAACACAACTCATAGGTGTTTGAAACATTATTGGAAATTAATACTATTATGAAGATATATTTTCTCTAAAATTGATCTCAAGGATAATTTGGTTGATGAACATTCAATAATATAAAAATTATAAAAGATTATATTATTAGTAATTATATTGATTAATATTTATGTGATATGATTATAAATTTTAATTTTATTAAGTCTCTCACTATCTTATCAAATCTCAATGACCCTCACCATAAAAATTATAGTGGAAAAAATTTATATTTTTATTCTTATATTCTTGATGGAGGACGTGAATATTATATTAAATTATTTAAGTGGGTGGTTTCAGTAACTAAAAAATCGCAACACCTTAAACCATTGAGTGGACTATTCAATCCAGAAAATTGAACTTTTATTTCATCAACACTAGCCTCTAAATTTTTATTTGATAGATAGAGGCCATTAAACCCAACACATGATCAATTAATTCAACCCATTATCTTATTTTAAACATCTAAATAATTAAAATAACCTTTGATGGCTGTTGAACCAACACTTTAGTTGTAGGTTCTTCTTAATTAAAACTATTGAAGGATTAATGAATTAATATTTACTTGATGGATTTATTTTATTCTATATAAATTGTTTTTATTTTAACATTAGAATTTATTTTTTATATAAAGTGGATTTTAATTTAGGTATTAACCATGTTCTGATAAAACAATTATGTATAACCCATTTATTTTAATTTTATCTTTTCAAATTAGTTCATTAATTTATTCACCACGATCTTTCATCCATAAAATAAACCATTCTTAATACGTAAATAAATAAATAAATTACTTGACTAGGATCTTCATTTAGTTTTTGATTTATTGATCAGACAATAAATCAAAATATGACCCTAGGGATAAACTCTTGGTGGTAGTCTTGGTTGGAGTTTTATCAATCCACTTTTCCAACTATATATCTCTCATGTTGGTTTCCTCTCAGTTCCATCATTAATTGTCTCTTCCTCCCCTATTCCTTGAATTGAACCCATGAATATTTGGATAATAATTTTATTAAAAAGAAATTATAAATCACATATAGGTAAGGGGAACCAAAGAGTTGGTTAAGGGGAATTATGTAAAACAACATTCGACACACAGGTCATATATAATAAAAGAGGGAGGGATAACTCGCAGACCATCAAATTTATTTTAATAATAATTAATTACAAAATCATGAAATAAAATTAAATTAAATAAAACCAACACATACATAAGTATGTTCAATATCATGATCTGTCATACACATTTAATGATTACACATTTGGAATAACTAGCTAGCATTTATTTCAATTAATTATTCAATAAGATAAAATTCACTCCAATTAATATGATTAATTTTATTATTAATAACTTAATTAATTCTATCTTATTTCATCCAATAACACTAAAATTACCATAAATTGTGATTTAAAATAAAATAAATAATTCTATACTATTTAAAAATCAATGAAATATTATATAAGTTTTTACTTGGAATAATCTTGTTGATTTCCTATCTGAACTACATGGAAGGGTATTAATTATAAACAATGAAATCAAAAAACATATTTTGTTCATGGAATGTGTCATAATTTCATGCAGTGTACGGATAATTTAATTACACATTGAACACATGAAAATTTCATAGCCTATACCATTTAATTGGATGATTCATTAGTATATAATAATTATACATGATTTAAAGTTTTGAATATTAAAAATTATTAATTAAACATTTAATATAATATAAAACTTAATTAATGGTGTTTATGTTCAACATAATCTCCTATGAAACTTATTTCAATGATTTTTAAGGGGGTAATTAAATAAATTTAATAATTTTTTGTAAACATGTAAAGTAAGTGGTGTGTTCAATCCCGCCACACAACGTTTACTTCTCTTTATCAGATATCCATAGTACTTCTCAAGGGGATCAACAAGTTCTTATAATGGATATTTATGAACTCATAGAAAATATAAATAATACACTATTTTTACTTCAAGTTACATTGATTCTTGTCAATATGAATCATGTATTAAATACACACAGTGTATTAAATACACGCAATTTTTACCCTGTGTTTTCTGCCTTGAAAAAACATATAATAAATGATTTGTAATAAATCTACATAGTGTGTACTCTATAATATTTCTATACCACCCTATATTTAAAACACGTGCTAAAATTATTGAACTCATTTTGTAATAATTACACAATCACCTAGAATCCACACAATTTTCCTTTTGTAACTGAGAAGGATATGTGACATGTAAATAAAGAAGTCCATGTTGCGAAGCCTTTATTTATCCATCCAAAATTATAAGAACCTACATATGGGTTTTTAAAAAAATATTATTATTTAATAATTAAATTATATTGTTAATATAAGATATAAATTAAAAAGTTTAAGAATATATTTCAAAGATAGATAAAGAATGAATTAAAAACTTGAAATGAATTTCCAGTTTTAAATACGCTATGATCAATAATCAAATAAATAACTGAAAATTTTAATGTGTCCTCTTTTATACTGCTTTACGGTTCTTATAATAGAAGAATAAAACATCGAGAATGATCTATATTTAGAAAATGTTAGATTCAATTGATCATTCATATCTTGTATAAGTAGTAAAAATCCTAACCAGTGAGATTTTTTCAATTGAAAATTGTCAAAAATGGTTTTCATAACCAAGAGGATATATTTTCACTTAAAATTTATAATTGATTTAATTAAATAAAAAGAAATATTATATCACTATTAATATATTTATCTAGATTATATGTTGATTGTTTGATACCCTATTTGGTAATCTAGAATTGTGCTTGTATTTTCAAAGTATGGAATCCCACTAGCGGTGATGCACATGTGATCTTATGATCTCTGAAAAACACTGATGAATAATTGGGTGACTTCATGATTGATTTATTATCTTGAATTATTTGTCTTGATCACATCACATTTCTTTTATTATGACGAAATTCTCTTGAACTTATCATTCTTGATAGGATATGAGAAGTAATGGGAGTTTTCTAGAGATAAATCTATTATGCATAGTGATTCTTCATTAAACTATCTTAGAATGTATAATTTATATATTTATAGAACTAGGGTTAGGGTTTATGGTTTAATTAATTTCACAAGTTCCCTTAATAAAATGTAAAACCTATATATGACCCCATGTGAGGTATTAAAATAATATTATTTTTTTATTCTTTGGAATGTGCTAACTAGCATAATAATAAATATTATCTTATTATCTTATGAAATAATATTTATCAATAGACTCAATATTTTTCTACTAGTACTCTTTGTTATTTATTTAATACCCAAATAAATATTTATTAATAAATTAAATATTCTATTCACAGTCTATAAAATAAATATTTATTGAATATTCAATAAATTAATAAATATTATATAATAATGTAACTTATAAATTACCTTGTGAATAAATATTTATTTAATTTATGAAATAATTAATCCTAATAAAATTTTTCATAGTTATTGAGAATAACATTTATTCCAATAATTATTTTCAAATAGAATTGAATTATGACCAATGGAAACAATTAGTGTGCGACCCTCTAGAATTCTTTCTCATTGGAATTAGGTGGAATTACCGAAATTCTAATATTTATATCTAGAAATGGTTCAAGGAACCTGATATAAAGAAGTTAATGCCATAATTTCGACAACCACATACAAGTTCTTTATATGCAACATAATTTCTTTATCACAATATCTCTTCAAGAAGGTTTCATACCCATGTCATCAACCTATATATTTGATAATTATTTCTTTGATTGTCCAAAATAAACTCATTGTTATATCATGGCCATAAAATTTAATGTGATAATTTGGTTTCAATCAAAGGGACTAGATATCAATTTCCATTAATATGTAATGGAGAAATATATCATTGACTTATTAATTAATAATGCATCATTCATGATGCACCCAATAAATCTAAATTCTCCATGAACTATTATTATCATGTTTTATGGATATAAATCAAAGTCTATGAGTCATGATAAGAATTAATAATAATATTAAATTATATGGCCCATCACACAAGCTTAGAGATGGTAATATCAAAAGATACAAAAACATGGGGAATTACTATTGGTGGGTATGTTCTATTAATTTCTCGACTTGTATATTACCAAGTGTAAACTTTATAAGAAGAATTCTTAACTGCTTATGAGTACTCCCACCTGATTGTCAATATTCTATGTTCCCTATCACAGTATTTTATCGAACCATATAAGATATTTTAATAAAAAATCATGTAATTTCTTATTTCTCATCATATTAGGGAACTACCATACCCTTTTAATGAGATAGATACTCTAATACATTATTACATCAATGTCACACAAAACTATGAATGATATTTAATAAAATACTTAAATTAATATTCAATAATTTGAATGTACTTGAAATCCAAACTACAAATAGTTAGTTATAGAACACCAATCCCATCACATCACTCTTTCTATCATGTAACCATGGTTTTAAACCCCTTTCTATAAATGAGGTCTTGAATAAAATTAATAAATATTCTTAGTATCATCTTTTTTATAGGTATTTCACCCAAAAACACATAAGTGGTATCATATCCACCTTATCACGGAATAAATATGTTTTCATACTAATTTTATAATAAAAATTTATATCATAAGATATTAAATATGATATCATTAGTTATAATATTTTGTGGATAGCTATCAATCAGTGAATCATTATTTCATTGCTTAAGATTTTGGATAAACTTAGGAATTGATTATTTCTTTCATAGTCATAGAGTTTGGATGGATGAATCCTAATGTACAGTTTATAAAAACCCATGGTTTTAAAATATTCCATAATCTATTAAAGGAATAATCATAGGATTTAACTGATTATCAAGGCTTTCACAAAACACATATTTGTATCATAATGAATACATGGGTGATATAAACAATTAAAATTAGGTTCAAATGTGAAAATGAAATATATGATCATTATAACCTAGTCAATGAATTAGAGGGTATGAAAAGGATTAAAGTGATTATGATACATATATATATATATATATATCCCTTAATAAATTCAAGTGTCTTGATTAAATATAAGTAAATAAGCACTCAGTTTTTAGTAAAGCAATTTTTTCTTCAAAATACGTTTTCTTAAAGAATGATATTTATTGCTTTTTTGTGAGAAAATATTATAATTAATTTTAAAAAAAATAGAAAATATATTAAATAAAATGAACTTAATTTTTTAAATCATTATTTAATTTTTATCTTAAAGTGAAATTTTGAGAATTTTCTAAAAAGTTTACTTTTTTAGTGAATAGTTAAAAATACTGTTTTTTTAAACTGTATTTTCTCTTAAAGTAATTTCGAAGTAAAAAATTTATTTAGGATTAAATTTAAAATTTAATTAGTAAATATTTATTTAAAATAATATTATTTTAATTTTCTTTAATTAATTTTAAATTTTAATTTAGTATACATACATTTTATACTTAAAAATGGCATTTTTATGAAAAAGTATTTTTGATTAAATTTTAAATAAAATTATGGAACATATGATTATTTAATCATGAAAATTTGATAATATATTTGGAATAAATATGTAAAATTTTTAAAAATAAGAATCTTTAATTTTTTTAAATTATGAATAGTGAGCTTAGTGAAATTTTTACCATGTTAAAGGGTAGTCGGGTAATTAAGGTTACGAATGAAATGATAAAGACTAAAAAATGGACCTAAACCTTATCTTAATTTTATTTTAAGATTATATCTCATTAATAACAATACAAAATTCAAATATATGGAAATTTTTCTATTTTTACTATTTTGACCATTATATTATTTTATAAAACGAAAAGTCTAAAATTTCATTACCATTGTTTTATTATCTCAATAGTTTTGAAAAAGGAATAAATATAAGATATTTTCTATTATGAATAATTATTTTGAAAAATAAATGATTTTTTAGATACTTTTAATTTATTTATAATTTTTAGTGATTAAATAATTACCTTAAATTCTTAAAAAACACTAACATAGTTCTTGTCCAATCATTAAAAAAATCAATAAAATGATTTTAAAAATTCTAAAAAAATATTATTCGAGTAAATTGTTGTTACCCAAGAATATTTCAGATGCTTAAAAAAACTATTTTGTGGGTGTTAAATGTTTATATTCTACATACATGTTTAAATTAATGTTCTTAATGTCAAATTAAATTAATAGTTTCAAAATGGAATTAATGATATTTATAATAAATAATATTTTATTAAATAATTTAAAATTCCTAAAAATATTATATTAGTAGAATTTATTTTTTATGATTGAAAATATCAATCATGTTCCATTTATTTTCTATTTATTCTTTTATAGTAACTATATTTACTTATTAAAAGTAGAAAACATTTATATCGTTGTAATTGTCAAAAGGGTTTACGATGGGTTAAAACAAAGATATAAGGGTAAAAATATTATCTAAACTAGTCCAAATTTTTTTGTGAGATTATTTATTATTATACACATTTTTAATTAAAATATCATAAATTTGGAGTCATTTTAAAACCACAATTAATTTATATTAATTTAATATTTTAAAAAATTCCATGAGTGCCTCTCCCCTATATTATAAAAGGGAACATCTTCTTAGCATTTCTTTTCACATTAAAAACACTTTTATTTAGAAAATACCTAAAAAAATACATTATTTACATCCCTTATCCCATCCTAAAGGCCTTTTGATCAAAAACACAAACTAATAAGGCTTTTTGTGTAATCATAAGAGGATGTTTGAAGAAGAGGTGTAGTTCTAAACCAATTATTTTTAATTTATTTCTTATTATACCTCCTTAAAAAACTATTTAAGCATGTTTTAATAGTAACAATAGTATTACCCTTATAATTATATGTTATAATTTTAATTACATGACCTAAATTTATCTCATCTTCCATCAAATCAAAAACGAAACCATCATTCGTGTGTATGGCAGACTACCGCCTCTCAAACCAATATAATTGATTTTCTATCCTAATCTCTTGTAGTTGGTTATAATGAAGGATTTAATATATATGTATATATATATATTATTAATGAAATATTTATTATTCTTAAAATATAATATATTATATAATTTTTTACCTTTCTATTCATTGAAAAGTGATTATGTCGTTTGGTCGTACGTGTAGACTACCACCTCCATGGAGCTATGTGATTCATTTTTCATCACCAAATCATAGGTATGAAATATATAAGTACATTTAAATAAATAATATTTTATTTTTTATTTAATTATGATTTTTGAGAGATAAATTAAAGTTTACCATCTTTCCATACTGATTATTAAAAAAGAAAACGTAAATCATGCGTACATACAGCCTACCATCTCCATGATTGTAACATAGTTCATTTTACATAACTATATTTAATAATTGGTTTCAAAAGTATAATTTGTTTAAAAAATAATAATTACATCATTAATAATATAATTTATATGATGTAATAATAACCTCTTTGACTATAGTCAATCGATTGATACCATTTTAGAAATATAAGCTAAATATCATCAAAACATTTGATGTGAACTTATTTGATTAAGTACTTGAATATAATAAGTTAATTAATAAAAGAAAATAGATAATAAAATTGAAAAGTTTTCTTTATAAGGTAAATATCTAACATAATTTTATTATTTAGGATGATAAAGAATGTTTGTGATGAGTCAAACTCGAAGTAATGGATTTTGACTCAATTTTACTTCATCAAGGCATATTGTATTATTTTGATCCGAATTTATTTTATATGATTCATATAATTAACAATTTATATGTTATATCATGAATACTTAATAATTAATTATATTTTAATTTTAAATATTAATTATTTTATACAAGGGGATTTTACTATAAAGTTTCCAAGAGGTAACGGGCTTCTTAACACAATTTCTTACCATTGGGTTATAACTTTTTCCCATTAACTTTATTATTCGATTATTATGTGTTAATGTATCTATAAATATTTTTATACCATATTTCAAAAAAAAATTATGGGTTTATATTTTTACACATAATCTCGCAATTAATTAATTCTCAATTTAATTAAAGGATCTTTGTATGGGTAATTCATCTCAAATTATATTTCTTTGGGACATATGTTTAAGATATTTTCCAATATTCTTCTATGAGGTGTATATACTAACCATTTTACATGATATATCATGAAAATATTTATATTTATGTTATTTAATGTTTCATTTGATTTTATTCTTTCATGGATCTTACTATTATAAAGTAACTAAAGTGAAAAGGTCTTTATGTTAAAATATACTTTCTTTTCAAGAATGTTTATATTCAAGGTTACTTAATTGGAAATCATATACTCTTATTTAATTAAGAAAAATATATTTTATTATCCTTTGTTTATGAATATGATTTATTTATTTAATTTCCATTTACACACTTATTTATTATAGAGACATTAATAAATTCATTTTAATTGATACTGATCATGTGTATTATTATAGATCAGGAATCTCTATATTCCATATCCATGTTTTTTAAAATATTTTCCAAAATGTTATTTTATAAAAATAATTTTTTCCCTAAAGTTGTTTCACATGATATTTTACATTCTTTTAAAACGTTTTAAAAATTAAATATCATTATGGTTACTTTAGACTCCCTTTGAAAAATATTGGAAAAGAATATATATTTTTATCATTTACAACATGAATATATTTTCACGCTATCGTGACATTATTTTCATTGAATATTCTATTCTAAATTTTCAATATTATATTCATAGAAAAATATTCTCTAAATATTTTTTGAATTTTTAGTTTTTATAATTTATTTTTAACATGAAAATGAAATTTTCCCCAAGAATGTTTTTCATGATATTTTAATAGTATTCATAAATTCCAAATGCCCTTGAAGTTACATATGATCCACTGTGTATATTTTGTAATGATTTAAACTTAATTATTTATTTATATGGATTATTATTGTTTCGAATATATTTTCATATAACCCATTTATTTTCCACATGTTAATAATGTTATGAAAATAATAATGGTTGTTCCTATGATTTTTATGATGAAATGATAGATCTATATACTTTATTCATGTTATGGTTCATGGAAATTATTTATTATGATGAATGGTTCTGTTATAGACCAAGGATGGTTGTTTACATTATAAAACATATATGGGTGTGCCCATATATTACTCCAATTAATTGGATAATTATATTATAAGTCCATCATATAGTTATTCCAATATGTAAGGGTTCTGTAAGGTTTCTATAAGGATAATTTTATAAGATACCAAAACATTTTGATTATTCTTTCTATGGGTTTATAATGATTCATTTGATCAATATTGACATCATATGGATCATTATTATTAATTTTGATAACTATATCCTTTGATAAAGAATTGTTAAATGATTCATGTTTTATGATTCAGGTAATTTATGGGTATAAATTCTCTTATATTATGAACATTCAATTAGATTATATCATCATGAACATATGCTCATATTATTCTCACTGATGTAATTTAATTTCCAATTCTCATTTTTATCCTTGCTAAAAAATTTATCTCAACCTTATTATGTTTCTTATTCCCAAGGTTATGAATATTTATGTTAAATTATTGTGTCTATAAAGGTTTCATAAGTGAAGAATTCTATGTGATATATTGAATACTAAATATGGAATATAAAAAAGTTTGGTAAATCGTGAAATATTCTCTCTTCTATGCATAAGTATTAGTTATTTTAGAATTTTTCCTAATTATGTTAAATTAAAAACCTAAAATGTCCTCAGTTATATAAGTGGTTAAATATTTCATTTTAATATTCTATTTGTTTATGGAAAATTTGGTCACATTTATCAGTTTCAAATCCAAAAATATAAATTTTATGTTTTTAGCATAATATATGAGAGTGAGAGTTTAGGGACTTTACTATTTTTATCAAATAAGGGTTTAAAAAACTATACATATTCTAATGTTTTCATGTGATGTTATATTTAGAGTTATAGATAACATCTTCAGTTTATAAATTTGATTTTGATAATAATTTAAATGTTCTATACACCCATTTTGATGTACCAATTGATGGTATTTTGAGGTTATTAATGATATTTTGGAAGATATTTTATTGGGTTGAGGTATATGAGAACCTTAGGGTCAATAGGAAGTATTATTTGAGGAATATTTCATTTAATTGTTCTGGACATTGGTTTTAAAAGTAATTGATTTCCTTTAGGGATTATATAGTTTTTTTATTGAGTGAATTAAGGTTTATTACAATTTGGAAACATATGTTTTATCATATATATAACCATGGTATTGAAGAATAATTTTTTTATTAAGTGATTAATTTTATTTTAGAATGATATCACTATAAATTTAGGAATATTATTTTATATTTTGGGATTTTATTTTAGTATTCATGGTGGATTTTTCTTTTCAAATAATATATGATCTAAATGTTAATTTATGGTTATTTGAGTTATCTATTGAAACTACTATTATATCTTTTATATTATGTGGTTAAATAATTTTTTATGTATGATACTTTAATAATGGTTTATCTTATTTCTTTAGGAAAAAAGTAATCTTAAAAACTGACCATTTGGAGTAAAAGATAATATTGTGGTGGAAATTGAATAATGATAAATTATAATTGTAAAATAAAAAATGATTCCATATTTTCTTTATATTGTAATGTAATTCTTCAAAACCTGTAAAGGGATATTGAAACAAAAAAATTATCATATTACCTTTTTTCCCGATGAATTGATGGTCTTTTTCACAGCTCCTAGGTTTACAGTTTTTTGGTTGTTAACTTTCACATGATAATTCAATTTCTTGTGATAAATGTTCTCTATAATTATCCATCATTATTTAGACATTATTTTTTTCTTCCATTTCTATATATTCACTTCTCACTAATTTTCTCCTATTTTTAAACCTAGTTATGTTTTATTCCAAATAACCTTTGTACTTTCCTATACCTCTTTTTAAGCAAAGGTTTTATTAACCCTTTTTATGATATGGGATATCAAAGAATCTATTTTAAAATGTTAAACAATTTATTATAAAACTTTTGTTAAAATTACTTTGAAAAAAATATTAATGGGGAGATAATGTAATATTCGAATGTTTTAAAATAAATACTATGTTTGATAACATACAAAATATACAACTCCGATTTTAAAACAATCACAAAATGTTATTTTTTAAATGTCAATTTTATAACCTAGTCATTGAATTAGAGGTTATAAATAGGATTAAAATAATTATTGAATATATTTAAAGTTCGTAATTAATTAAAATGTATTAATTAATTATTAGTAAATAATAACTTGTTTTTTATTAAAGTCATTTTGTTCTTCAAAATAAGATATCTTCAAAAATTATCTTTATTGATTTTGTGAAAAAATATTATAATTAATTTATATAAATTTTATGAAATTTATTTTATAAAAATAAATTAATTTTTAAATCATCTTTTCAATATTATCTTATGGTGAAATTATAACAACCCAAACTTTTGTTAATGAAAATTTATCTTGATCTAATTAAACGTCTTATTATATAAAATGTTTATATGAAACATATGCACTTATTTGGTTTTATGTTTTTTTATTTTAAAATACTATCAAGAAATTATATCATTGTGAATATATCTGTTTAAAAGTGGTCACATGATTAGTATAAATATAGGGCTTTAAAAAATCCAATTTACTCAGAAAAAGGAAGTGATGGCCTCATCCAGTAGAATTGCTCCATAAAAAGCCCATTTTTCGAATCTCGGAAAGGAGGTGGCATCACTGGGCTTCTCTCTTAACCAATCCCAAGATGAGTTTCAATACATTAATCTTGAACGGAACCACCTATGGAAGAAGTGAACATTAATAGAGATTACCACCTGAGCGATGTTATCTGAACTACCCCAAGATTATGTCACCATCACACACCTTACCCTTCGGTCATATGTGGGTGTTATAAGGGGATACGTAACAAGACCCTGGCACTATGATTATTTGAATTATTTTTTTATAGATTGAATAACATACATTCATTTTATTATTGTTACTTTGTAAATAGTTTTTAAAGCATAAATAATATTTTTAGTTAATATTAAATTAAGAAATCTATTTTATAAATTAATGGATTTTTGAATTAAATAATATTTTCATAAAATATTATTACTAAATTACTTGTTAATAAATATAAATGATTTAATAATTTTTATGAATACAATTTTAATTTTTATTATGGTTTGAATGCCGTTTTTTGTCAAAACCCATGAATTTTCAATATATATCAGTTTTTATTTTAAAAGTAAAAATGAACATATTTAGAAAATTATTGAGATAAAATTAATATTATTTAATGACTAAGGATTTCAAAATTATCCAACGGTGATTTTTTCATAATTTTCTAAGATAATCGTATTTTTGGGTAAAAATTAAATATAGTTTAAATATATAATGTGTTTTATGGCATCATAATGACCTAATATTGATTTAATAAAATACCATAAATGGGATTTTCGGCCAATATATGTTTTACCTTTAAAATAATGTGTTTTTATGTTTGTTTTTTTTTTACAAAGCATTAGGGGACCCTCCAAGACATGCAAAATCCATGGGCAAAAACCATGGTTTGGTTTTTGGTTTTGATTAGTTTAATGTATCGTGTCCAAAACCCAAATAATAAATAATTCTCTCTCATTTACTAGATAAACCCACCCAACCTCCCACTTATCTTCACTCAAAACCCTTATCGAATTTCCCTACTCTACCATTATCTCTTTATTATCCTCTCAAGGTGCCCCAATCTCCCAATAATCCCCTCTCAAGCCTCTCCCATGCCTTTGGATTACAATTCCAAATAAGGGATCCTCACTTTCCTTCCTTATTTATGTCCAAGTTTCTTTATATTTGTATTCCCTTTTATTTTCAATTAAAAATGGTGTGTTATGATTTCAAACCTCCCCCCATAATACCCTCCTTTTTATTAAATGATTAGAGACCTATTTCTCTCCCATTAATGCCTTCTATGTACACCTGTTACCATGCCAAATTTTCATAAGGGATTTCCTCCTTTCTCATTTTTGTCCAAATTTTATTACGTTGTTATACCATTTTTTCAATTTAAATTGTGGGGGTATGATTTATCACCTCTAAAATACTTCCCTCCTTATACGTTAAAGATTAAATACTTAGTTCTATCTCAATAATTCCTCTCATGTACACCAGTTACCATGCCTAAATTCTGAAAGGAATTTCTCTCTTCTCATTTACATTTCAAGAAATGTTTTTGTATTATAAAAATAAATTCCATTACATATGTTGGGAAATGTATCTATATGACCCCCTTACTTTCCATTTCATTTATATATTATGAGACATCCATTTCTCTCTCATTAACCATTTTAATGAATTCTTATGTCGTGTCATTATGCTACTGAAATTGCACCTTGATTTTCCAAACCATTTCATTCTGTAGTGAATACCATGCCCATTTATCTATCAAGGGTATTCACCTTTATGAACATTAACTTATTGGTTATATAGTTTCATGTATTAATTACACATTCCTTTATCCTAGAATAAATGACAGTGTTTAATAAATCCTTGTTATATGATCTATGTGGTACACTTATGCATGAAATAAAATGATTAAGAAGGGTGCACCCTAATAGCGCTCCAATGCATTGGGTAAAGACTAGAATCATGATAATTAAAGTTAAATGAGGGTTTAATCATGATAAATGTTCAATGATCCATGTATCATGCTAATATCATGTTAAATATTATTTCCACGTTTCTATTTTATGATAATCATGATATATCGTGCCTTTATTTTCATGTTTCTCTAACGTTCCATTGATATGCCTATTACCTAAAATGTGTTGTGTTATTCATGTTATACCTTTTTTAATCCTTTACTGGGATTTATATCTCACCCTTTTCTTATGCATTTCCTGGTGTTATCCCATGCAATTCTAAGTACGAAGGAATTTGTGTGGTCATGTAAACGAATTTTTCAATAAAGTTGTTCATTTCATGTTTTAAGTTATTATGTAATGTTCCTAATCCCTAAAGAAACTAGACCTCTTGATCTTCCATGTTGTATCAAGTGAATATTCTATGTAATAAATCATGTTTAAGTGTGTAATAAAGAGCAGGGTGGTTATAGTTGGTATCAGAGGATAGGTTTTGTTATTTTTGGATTTAATATTAGAAAACCCTACTAAAAGCCTTATGGATAAGAATAATTATAATAAAAACATCCCTAAGTTTTTTTGAGTATTGATTAAGTGTTTTATCAAGAAAATATATACCTATCTGGATATGATCAGGTAAAGGCAACTTTGGTATAAATATATCTAGGGGTAAAACCTGAAAACACCGCTTTAAGCTAGACTTGAACGGGAACTAGTGCATGATAATGGGCCTTGAAACACTTTTGGTTATGACATTCTCGAGGGATATGATTTAGTAAATTTATAATGTTAGTATAAACCATTATTAAGTTAAAAAACCCTAATAATATATATTGGTAATTATATCATGGATAACATACATTTAATCAAATAATTTTATAAGTTAAGGAGATAAATGTAATTTATAAGTTATCTATTTAATGTCATTAGATTCTTCTTTATGTGTTAAAATGTTTAAGATACTAATCCATAATTTTCCTTTTATTCTATCCAATGGCTAGTAATATAATTAATATGGATAACAACTGATTCAAAGGGCAATGTGATGAATGTCTTAATGAGATTCTCAATCAAATCGGAGCTCAAGTAGGACATATCATGATTGTGACAAACCAGCTATCAAAAATCATGATTAAAAATTGGTAGTTTATTGGATTCCTAAATAAATCAAGTAAGAGGAAGATTAAATCTCATGAAATTCTATCTGATAAGTTTTATAAGGGGAATAAGACCCAATTTCCTTCATACAACAAGTATGGAAAGTGGCACCATGGGAAATGTCACAAAGGGACTAAGCGATGTTTTAAGTTTGGAAAGGAATGGAAAAAAGTATCCAATTTCCATGAAATAATGGATAATGTGATGCATGGAAAAAAAGTTCCATCTAAGGAATCATACACGGTTATATGCTATAAATGAGGAAAATTTGGAAATTACCCAATAAAATGCTCTAATGCAATGACTATGAAGCATGATGGGCATCAACAATCTTCATGATCAAGGGAGCATAAAAAATACTATGATAAGTTAGATAATGATTAATGATATTACATGTAAAAACTACTTCAACATATTGTATGTTGTAATGTATTTCAATGCATATCCTATTAGTATATATTTTATGTTTTCTAAGAACATTGAGTCCCCAGCGGAAATGATATTAAATCATTAGGAAAAAAACTTCTATATGTGTTGTATCACATGTTTATGTTTGTGGGAATGTTCTTTTTGAAAATTTTATAAGTCTCCCTTTTATGTAATTTGAGGAAAAAATGAAAATTCATTGCCTATTATTCAAGGTAATTGTAATTTCATGAGTAAAACTATCTAACACATGAACTGGATTTGGATGCAGTAATCTTCACTTTAAAAAATTGGCAACATTACATTTTTGGGGAGAAGTGTAAAATATATATGTATTACAAAATCCTCAAGTATATATTCACACATAAAGAGCTAAACATGATCCAATGAATATGGTTAGAGATGATCAAAGACTATGACTTTTCAATCCATTACCACCTTAGGAAATTGAATAAGGTGGTGGATACTCTAATTAGAAAAGACCTAGTGATTCTATCATTGATGATAATTTAAAAGGATAAAATCTTCTTAAATTTGATGAATATGGACATGTAAATCATAAATAAGGAATCATCATCAATCCTTTCACGGATGATTGATCAAATATATATTTTTTGGAAAGGTTAAAGGATTCTCAAAAGGATGATGTGGGAATTTAGAAGAAAGTGGAAACTATCCGAAAAGTAAAATCCTCAGAGTTCTATGTTAATGAATAAGGAACTATGATATTTGGGTCAAGACTATGTGTTCTATCAAACTCAGAGTTAAAGAATGAACTTTTGGATGATTCAAATAGTTGGAATTTCTCTATTCACCCATGAAACAGAAAGATGTATCGAGATCTCTGAGAGGATTATTAGTGGGATAACATGAATAATGAGATTCCTATGTATACGTCAAGGTGTCTGGTAAGTCAGTAGGTGAACACTCAGAGGAAAAGGACTAAGGGTATGATTCAACCATTACCCATACTAATATAGAAATAGGAGAACATCGATGTGGTTTTTTTCACTGAAATTCCGAAGACAACCAAAGTAAACAATGCTATCTGGGTTGTTGTGGATTTCTTAAAAAAGACTGCAAACTTCATTTAAATTCAAGAGGATTTCTCATTGGATCAACAGGAATAGATATATATCATAGAAGTGGTAAGGCTTTACGGAGTACCATTATCTATTTTATCTGATAGAGATCCAAGATGCACATTTAAGTTCTGGAAGAGTCTTCAACATGCTCTGAATACTAAACTAAACTTCAGTACGACTTATCATCCTCAAATTGATGGACAATCCAAGAGGAATATCCCAACACTATAGGACATGTTGAAATCATGCTCAATGTAATTCAAAGGAGGATGGGATCAACATCTTCCTCTGGTTGAGTTATCTTACAATAACAGTTTCCACTCAAGCATCCAAATGGATTCTTATTAATACCTTTATGGGAAGAGGTGAAGAACACTGGAATGTTGGGATAAAGTTGGGAGGGGGAAACACCTAGGTCCATAAATAGTTGAAGAAATGGTGGAGAAGGTTAAGACCATTCAACAACACAATAAATCTGATTATATTCGACAAAAGAGATATGCTAATAATCATCAACGAGGACTAGAGTTTGATTTTAGAGACCTGGTATTACTTCAAATATCGTCATTGGAGAGAGTTATGAGACATAGGAAGAAGGTAAAGCATAGTCCAAGGTACTTCATCCCTTCTGAGATCCTTGATCACACTGGATCAGTGGCCTATCGACTAGCACTCACACCGAACCTATCTCAAGTACATGATGTATTTCATGTATCAATATTGAATAAGTACATACCTGACCCATCAAATGTACTCAATCCAGAGGTGGTGACATTAGATAATGACCTCTCCTATGAAGAGAAGTTGGTGATTATCTTAGATCATAGAGAAAAAGTTCAACTAAATAAGACAATGCCCCTCGTCAAGGTTGTAAGAACCCGGTTCTTATTTTTAAGGTATGGGTTTATTCTTTTCCTTTTTCCTTAAGTGTTTTTAAGAAAATAATGAAAATGGGGGAAAATCCCAAAATTTGTGGGTACACGTCGTGTACTTTTCCACACGCCATGTACTTTGGCCGTGTGGAATGAGTACACAGTTCATGTACACCTGTCGGTGATGAAGGGTGTAAAAACTAACTACACGCCATGTAGTTGTTAATAAAATTCATGTAATAAGTCGGCAGTTGAATAGTAAGGTGGTGAGAGTAGACGTCAGAGGAATGATATTACACGCCATGTATTTGGTAACACACGTTGTGTAACCAAGTCAACAGATGAACAGTGAGGCGGTGGAAAGTGGTCGCCAGAGGAACAGTTAAAAAATAGAAAGTACACGCCGTGTAGTTATGTTTTTTCGTTAAAAATAGGCATTACCCTACTCATTTAGTAGAGGAGGCATAGAACTCGATGGGATCCACGGGAGGGGAGGTCGAGACTTGGAGGAGCTCCCAATCACACACCGGGACTCCATTTCTTCGCTAACGATCTCATTTGAGTCGTGCGGGTGAGATATTCTCACTTCATGAACCTATTCTTACAATTATTTCCCTACGAGAAGTTATTTGGGTTTAAAGGGGTAAATATTTATCCTAGATCTTCGTTGTTATAGGTTGATTTGGGAGGCGCCTTTCACGTATAACGATCAGACGAGATCGAGGTAGGTGGTGTGTTTTTTATTTCTAACTGTTGAGTTGATTTTGTGTATCGTTGTGCTATGTACCCATGTTTGAGATGACATATGGATGAGGCCTTGAATGTTAAGATATATATAATTGCATAGGTAATTTATTAAACTAGTATAAACTACTGTTTGGGATTGTTGCTTGTATTCAGGGACACCCTGTGGGTGCGTTTCCCTTGTTTAGTTGTTTGGCCAGGATACCCATGGTTATGCCATGATTATAGCATGTTTTGAGTTTTCTTGAGAGAAAATGTATATGAACTACTTTCTTATGTGTTGTGATCAGCTCGGTTACTTTCATAGCCTGAGGGCAGTGTATTTCTTAGCCTGAGGGAAGTGCTTCGTTTAGCCTGAGGGAAACTTTTCTTATGCCTGTGGGTAGTAGCTTCCATCACTAAGGGAAATATCTCGTACGCCTAAGGGAAATATTCGCTATGACTGAGGGCAGTCACATGAGGGTTTTGTTTTATATTTCTTGAGGGTAAGGACTAGAATGTTTCAGGACAATGTTTACTAGAACATTCGTAGTGGGGATTTCTCATGTTATACATGCCAAGCTAAAGCACAAGCTTGGTATTGTTATTAATTTATACATGTTAGATAGCCTGTTGTGGTTTTTTTTGTGGCACTTTATAGGGTATTTTAGTTCGAGTCTGGGTCTTGGGAACTCATAATTCAATTATATTGAATTATTAAATAACAATTAAATGGTTATGGAACAGGTAGGAGTAGCTTCTTTTGAGTACTTCCTAGCTTACTACATTTCTTTATTGCATACTGTCGTTGCACATTTTCACTGATAGTTAGGCATGGGCCTTTGGTGGTTGCCTACTAGGATTTATTTTTCACACCCCGTTTGGGTCATGTATTGGCCCCAAACAGATTATATTGCAGCAGGTTTCGATAAGGGAAAGGGTCCCAACACAGGTACATGATTGTTGTAGAGGAGTTCGAGAGCATGGGACCGAGCTTTGACTTGCAATGTTGCTGAGTTAATATGGCACTACTATGGTGTTTCTTTACTATATTTTTTACCTGGTTCTATATTGTATTATATTTTAGTGTATTCAATTTGGTTTCTTTCTTAGAATTAGGTACATGTGGCATCACCCTATATATATAACTATTGTTTGTCTTTTACTGCAGTTTCGTTTTCCATTTCATATCTATAATGTTTAATGATTCCTCTTTTGGGTATGTTTATATCTTTACACTACGCTACACTTTGAAAAATGAGGGAATATTTTCCCCACTATCAGACCTAGGCCCTCGTTGCTAGTCGGCAGCCTCTGGCATTTGGGTAAATTCGCTTGAGGTTATGTGACCAACCGGGTTCGGGGAACCCATTGTGTGGCACCCGGATCCAGGACATTACAAAGTGGTATCAGAGGAATTTCTTTTCTTTGACTTGTTGTTTAGATCCTACAGTCAGGTATAGGATGGAATTGGTATTTGGTAATATGTTATGCCCGGGAGTAGCAAACCTGCGTACAGGGAAAAGCCAATCTACCTCGTTTAATTGTGATTTATCTGGTTTTTCAATTTTATAGTTTATTTTATTTCCACCGTTGGGTGACGCACTTGTGGTGTGCTGTTTATATTTTATACTTAGGTTCTATTTAGTTACAACCCGATGAGATGAGGGTATAACATCTCGTGCATCATTACGCACATGTTAGAATCACATGTCATGCATAGTTTCCATGCCATGTAGGTGTATTAGAAATTGCATGTTTTTGTGATAGATAATGTGCTAGAAAATGCATGTTGTTGTTATAGGTACCTTGTTAGATACGCCTACTATTGATAGGGTATTGTTACATGTTGCGGTTGGGTTTATGGATGCTAAACTTTGGTTCCTGAGAAGTATGGGCTCTCTTGGACCGGAATTTAGCAGGTCATGATCCAGTCTTTTGTTGTGTTTTGTACTATAAAGTGAAAGTTAGGGTTTTAAACATTGATTCACGGGGAGTATGGACCCCCACAGATCATAATTTGGGATACTGATGCTTGAAATTAAGGGAAAAAGGGCTCCGGAGTAGTTTTTGGGGTGTACTATCCGGAAACCCAGACCACACGGTGTGTGGTTCTATGAACACACGCCATGTACTCTTTTTTTGGGAAGAAGTGAAATTTTGTTAAGTACATTCCGTGTAGTTTCTAACTGTTTCATAGGTCGTGTAGGCAAAAACACGGGAGGGGAAAACTCTAGAGGGAACACGCCGTGTACCGGTTGTACATGTCATGTCGGATTGACCCTATGTCCACTCGTGTGACTAACAACACAGACGGATAAATCCTTGCTTAAACACGGTGGGTCACTTTCGAACACGTTGTGTAGTGTAATCTGGGAATCTATCCATGTCACTAACAACACAGGTTGGTGTTATCCTTTCTAGTACATGTCGTATCCCTATGGAACATGTCGTGTAGTGTGATCTGTGTATCTAGTTGTGTCTTGAACAACACGGCCCGGTGAAGCTCATTTAGTACACGTCGTGTACCTATGGGACACACCATGTAGTCTTGACTGGTAGGAGATCGTGTAGATTTGGCCATGTGGCTGGGAAGACGGAGTGGTGTACACGCCGTGTGCGGGTGGAACATGTTGTCTACCGAGGGACGAGACATGACCAGGTGAGCATCAGAACACGACCATGTAAGGGCTTAAGGGTACACACCGTGTAGACATTATAAACTCCATGTAGTCTCTTTTTTCCAGTTTTTGTGGGTTTTGTTTTATTTTTTGTTTGCACTCTTAAACGGACAAAAGAACCTCGATGGTAAATTAAACTAAGGCATGAGTTAGACCTTGTAGAAGCATGCCGCTGAGACGACCCCTGGTTTTTTTCCAAGAGAGAGGCAACGATTATACTCTAGATATGGTAGGTCATGGGCTACAAGTGGATCCTCCAGAAATGAAAGATGTGGAGCTAACCATTATGTCGGAAGTAGGCACAGATGTGCAGTTCCATGAAGGTTTCATGCGGTTTGTGCAGACCTTCTAGGGATCACCATCAATTTCCACATATATGGAAGAGCTGACACGTATATTCTAGAAGCAACATCCGCCTACATTTTCAGGGGATGGTAGACCATAGGCAGCAGAGTCATGGTTGGATTCATTGCAGACTATCTTTGAGAAACATGAGATGCCTCTAGGGAGGAGGGTCAAGATCGCTACTTATATGCTACGTGATTCCACCAAGAGATGGTGGGATGTTACCACTCAGACCGTGCATCACCAAGACATGGTGTGGGAAGATTTTTAGGCAGTCTTATATAACTTTTTTTTAGACGCTAAGGATAGATAGAGCTTGATAGTTCATGAATCTACAGGAGGGATCCATGTCAGTGATGGATTATTCTACCTGCTTCACCTAGCTATAGTGTTTTTCACCTGTTCTGGTGGGTGACAAGATGTTGATGACTATAAGCTTTGATTATGGTCTTTGATATGACATATGAGCACTGGTGAATGTTTTCAGGTTGCCTACAGTGCATACTATTGTGAACCAGGCATTGATTACTGAGCGGAACCTACGGGATGCTAGTGGTGCGGACTAGGGCGGTTCAGCACCGGTCTCTGGTACTATTTCTACCGGTAAGAAGAAGAGGCAGATGGATTTCTCTCATGGTGCCAGTACTAGCTAGAATAATTCTTCAGGTGGCCGGGTAATGTGCTACCAGTGTGTTAAAGAGGAGCACAAGAGAACTCAGTGTCCATGTGACGCAGTGGAGTGTCGAGACTGTGTCATAATGGGTCATCTTCAGAATTTTTGTAGGGTGTTTCCACCAGTGACTAGTGAGAGGGGTTCTGTGCAGACTCCGCGTGCAGGAGCAAGGCCAGCAGCTTCTTACCAGTCAGGGAATCGGAACACGTCAGGACGCTCAGGCTGGGGTGGTGGTCGTGGCCATTGTAGCCAGACACTAGGATCTCAGAGATAGCAGGGCGGGTCAGCTCAGGGTAGCCAGGCTGTATCGTAGGTCCGCGGAACTGGGAAGGCATATTCAGTGCAATAGACCCAACAATAGCTGGATCCCAGACCTTCCACTGTCAGAGGTACTATTCTAGTTGCTTCTATTTTGTCTTATTCACATTTCAATATCGGTGCTACTCATAGGTTTATATATGTTCCTATTGTGCAGATCCTTGGGATTTGTGTTTCTTATTCTTCTGATATCATAAATCTAGACACTCTATTGGGAATTATAAAGAAAGGTGTGCGTAAGTGAAAGGAGTTCCCCCTAGAGGTTGGTGGGTGTCACTTTCTATGGGACCTCTATGTCTTAGAGATGACAGTCTATGATGTCATTATCGAGATAGACTGGTTGGTACCCTTTCAAGCCTTTGTGGATTTCTATCATCATAGGGTTAGTTTCACATCACCAGAGGGTAGAGAGTTTCTATACAAGGGAGAATGGGATATCCAACCGAGATGAGATGGACCCAAGAAAAGTGAGCGAGGTGGAGTAACCGCCCAGATTGAGAGTTTATATCAGGATGACTAGGGAACTTGTCAGAAGGATTTCCCTCTAGTGGTTGATCGTTTTAGGGATGTCTTCCTGGATGACTTTTCAGGTATACCTCCAAAGCGAGAGGTGGATTTCTCTATTGAACTTGTGCCAGGAGCAGAACCGGTGTCCATTCCTCCTTATAGGATGGCTACACTAGAATTTCAGGACCTCAAGAGGTAGTTAGAGGAGTTGCAGAAAAAGGGTTTCATTCGACCAAGTACTTCTCTTTGGGGTTCACCTGTCCTATTTGTGAGAAAGGTGGACGGTAACCTCAGACTCTGTGTGGATTATCGGAAGTTGAACCAGTTGACGTTTAAAAACCGATATCACTTGCCGAGGATTGATGATCTTTTTGATCAACATTGAGGACCCCGAGTGTTTTCAAAGATTGACTTGAGATCCGGATATCATCAGTTGTGTGTTAGACCATCGGACATATCACTTACATATTTTTAGAGAAGATATGGTCTATACGAGTACTTGGTTATTCCATTTGGACTCGTGAACGCGCCAGTAGTGTTCATGGCTCTGATGAGTCGTGTGTTCCATCCATATCTGGATTCTTTTGTGGTAGTCTTCATGGACGATATCTTGGTGTTCTCTCACACTTGACACGACCATGCCACCCATCTTGATATTATACTGATTACACTGAAATTGCATCATCTATATGTTAATCTCTCAAAGTTCCACTTTGGGATGGACCAGATACACTTCCTGGGTCATATTATCTCAGATATGGGAGTTGCATTAGACCCAGAGAAAGTGAGAGTAGTAGTTTTCTTGGGAGAATCCTAAGAATGTGTTTGAAATACGGAGTTTATTGGGGATGGCTAGTTACTACAGGCACTTTATACCAGACTTCTCCCACTTAGAATCATCGTTGATGGGTTGGACTAATATGGGTGTGAAGTTCGTTTGGTCAGAAACTAGTGAGAAATCCTTTTAGGAGCTGAATGGAAGGTTGACATCAGCACTAGTCCTGATACTTACAGAGCAAGGTAAGAGCTATACAGTTTACTATGATGTATCAGGTATTGGGCTAGGAGCAGTGT
Source organism: Viscum album (assembly GCA_963277665.1). NCBI lineage: Eukaryota > Viridiplantae > Streptophyta > Magnoliopsida > Santalales > Viscaceae > Viscum > Viscum album. Next base: position 1,016,038,197 of record OY728138.1, on the reverse strand, counting down.
TGATGCAGGGTGATCGAGTAGTTGCATACGGGTCTTGGCAGTTGAGGCCAAATGAGGGGAATTACCTGACGCATGATCTTGAGTTGGCTGTAGTTGTTCATACGTTACGCTGTTGGAGACATTATCTCTTGGGAGAACATTTTGCGGTGTTTAAGGAACACGAAAGTCTTAAATATATCTTTACCCAATGTGACCTGAATTTGAGAAAATGAAGGTGGGTCAAATACTTTCAGTCCTTCGACTTTGCGCTTGCCTATACACCTGGTAAGTGTAACACAGTAGCAGATGCACTGAGCCGGAGGACTCAAATACAGGCAGTGAAAGAGGCCAGTGGCGAGTGGCAGCTGATGGCTTTGTTCTCTAAGATGCATTTGGAGGTGTGTGATATTTAGGGGCGAGCTTATCTTTTATCCTTAGTAGTGACTTATACCCTCCTGGATAGATTGAGGATGAGATAGCTATCAGATTCTAAAGGCCTAGTTCTACGGGAGTCAGTGGAAAGTGAGGAACCTACTCCTGGTTGGACAATAGGCGATGACAAGAAACTGTGTATCCACGTATGAGTGTGCGTTCGAGAGGATATAAGTGAGGAGTTGATGCGGGAATTCCATTCTCCAGCTTGGGTAGTGCATCTTGGGGTAACCAAAATGTACAGTGACTTGATACGTCAGTATTGGTGGTCGAGTATGAAAAGAGAGGTAACTTGTTTTGTTACGAGATGTTCCACCTGTCAGCAGGTGAAGGCATAGAATCAGAGGCCAGTCGGACTGTTACAATAGTTACCCATTCCAGAGTGTAAATGGGATGATGTCATGATGGACTTCATGACTGGTATGTTGAGGTCACCTCGAGGAAATGATGCTCTGTGGGTTATTGTGGACAGACTTACGAAGGTAGCTCACTTTTTGCCAATCAAGGAGAACTTCGGTGCTAACGAGATCATAAAGTTTTATATCTGAGAGGTAGGACATCTTAATGGGGTCCCTAGTTCTATCGTTTCAGATAGGTATGCCTGTTTTATAGCTCGTTTCTAGAAGATCTTTAAGAGGGAACTAGGTACATAGGTGCTTCTGAGCACAGCTTACCACCCTCAGACCGATGGCCAGTCAGAGCGTACAATATATGTGCTGGAGGACATGCTTTGTGCATGCATCCAAGACATTGGGGGCTCTTGGGAGAAACACATACCCATGGTCGAGTTTTCCTACAATAATAGTTTTCAAGAAACCATTGAGATGTCACCTTACAAGGATTTTTATGATAGGCCATGCCAATCACCCATATGTTGGTTGGACGCAAGTGAGGCAACTTTAATGGGACCACATATCGTGTAGGAGACTTCACAGCAGGTCTAGTTGATTCAGAAGAGGATGGATGCTACACAGTCCCGTCAGAAATCTTATGCTGATCACTGCAGAGGACCCTTGGAGTTCGTGGTTGGGGATCAGTTTTTCTTGCATGTTTCACCGAGATTGGGACACAGGCAGATTAGGATATAGGGTTAACTTTCACCGAGGTATGTAGGGTCATTTGAGATTCTGGAGATAGTCGAGCAGGTTGCCTATCAGTTGCAGTTACCACAGAGGTATTAGGCCATGCACGACGTCTTCCACATATCTCAGCTGTGTCGTTATCACTCAGACCCATCTCACGTTTTTTAGCCCAAAGAGGTTGAACTTCAGGGAAATGCATCTTTTAAGAAGCATCTGATTCCTATTGTTGATAGGAGCACTAAGTTTCTCTGAGGCTGGTTAGTTCCTCTCATATGGGTATTATGGCAGCATGGCCGAGTGTAGGATGAAACCTGGGATCGGGAGACCGACGTATGTGCTCAGTTTCCATAGTTGTTCTTAGATTTGTCTTCACCACCCTTGGAAGGTAAATTAGGGGACGAATTGTTTTAAGGGGGGAAGTTTGTAAGAACCAGGTTCTTATTTTTTTGGAACAGATTTCTTATTTTCCTTTTTCCTTAAGTGTTTTTGAGAAAATATGGAAAATGGGGAAAATCCCAAAATTTGTGGGTACACGCCATGTACTTCTCGACACGCCATGTACTTTGGCTGTGTGGAATGAGTACAGAGGGTGTGTAAGACTATCAGTGATGAAGGGTGTAAAAACTAACTACGTGCCATGTAGTTGGTAATACAAGATGTGTAATCAGTCAGTAGGTGAATAGTAAGGTGGTGAGAGTAGCCACCAGCAGAATGATAGTACACGCCGTGTAGTTGGTAACACACGATGTGAAACCAAGTCAGCTGATTAACAGTGAGGCAATGGAAAGTGGTCATCAGAGGAACAGGTAAAAAATGGAAAGTACACCCCGTGTAGTTATGTTTTTTTGTTAAAAATAGGCAGTAGCCTCCTCATTCAACAGAGTAGGCATAGAACTCGACCGGAGCAACGTGAGAGTAGGTCGGCACTTGGAGGAGCTCCTGATCGCACACCGGGACTCTGATTCCTTCGTCGATGATCTCATTTGAACCGTGCGGGTGAGATATTCTCTCTTAATGAACCTCCCCTTCCAATTATTTCCATAAAGGAATTTTTTTGGGTTTTTACGGGTAAATATTTATCCCAGATCAACGTCGTTCTTGGTTGATTCTGGAGGTGTCTTTCATGTATAGCGATCAGACGAGATCGAGGTAGGTGGTCTGGTGTTTATTTCCAACTGTTTAGTTGATTTTGTGTATTGTTGTGCTACACACCCATGGTTGAGGTGTCGTATGGTTGAGTCCTTGACTGTTAAGATATCTAGAATTGTATAGGTAATTTATTAAACAAGTATAAACTGATTTTTGGGATCGTTTCTTGAATCCAGGGCCACCTCGTGGGTGCGTTTCCCTTGTTTAGTCATTTGGACAGGATACCCGTGGGTATGTCGTGATTATAGCATGTTTGGAGTTTTCTTGAAAGAAAATGTTTATGAACTACTTGCTTATCTGTTGGGCTCGGCCCGGTTACTTGATTTTCCTGAGGGCAGTGTTTTTCTTAGCCTAAGGGCAGCGTTACGTTTAGCCTGAGGGAAATTTTCTTATTCCTATGGACAGTATCTTTGTGCCTGAGGAAAATATCTCGTACACCTGAGGGAAATATTCGTTATGACTGAGGGCAGTCACCTGAGGGTTTTGTTTCAGCTTTCCTGAGGGTAAGGACTAGAATTTCTGAGGATAATGGTTATTAGAAGATTCGCTATGGGGATTTCTCATGATATACCTGCCAAGCTAAAGCACAGGCTTGGAATTCTTATTACTTTGTACTTGTTAGATAGCCTGTTGTAGTTTTTGTTATGGAAATGTATATGATATTACCGGTCGAGGTCGGGTCTCGGGAACTTATATTCCAATTATATTTAATTGTTAAATAATAATTAAATGGTAATGGAATAGGTAGGAGTAGCTTCTTTTGAGTACTTCCTATCTTACTGCATTTCTTTATTGCATACTACTTTTTCACATTTTAACTGACAGTTGGGCACGAGCCTTTGGTGGTTGCCTACTTTGATTTATTCCTCACGCCCTGTTTGGGTCACGTCTTGGGCCCAAACAGATTATATTGATGCAGGTGTCGATAAGGGAAAGGTCCCTACACTAGTACATGATTGTTGCAGAGGAGTAGGAGAGCATGGGACCGAGCTTAGGCTTGTGATGCTGATGAGTTCATGTTGCTCTGTTGTGGTATTTCTTTACTATATTTTTTACTTGGTTCTATATTGTATTAGATTGCAGTGTATTCTGTTTGGATTCTTTCTTAGAATTAGGGACATGTGTAATCACCCTATATATATAACTGTTGATTTTCTTTTACTACAGTTCAGTTTTCCATTTCATCTCTATAATATTTATTGCTTCTCCTTTTGGGTATGTTTATATTTTTCCATTGTGATACACTTTGACAGATGAGGGAATAGTTTCACCACTATCAGACCTAGGCCCTCGCTGCTATTTACCAGCCTCTGGCATTTGGTGAAATGCGCTTGAGGTCATGTGACCAACCGGGTTCGGGGAACTCATTGGGTGGCACCCAGAACTGGGATGTTACAAAGGTTTTGTGGTGAAACCAAAATTTTTAAAAAGATACATGGGAATTAGAGGAAGTGATGAAGTAGAGTTGCCCTCATCTTTTTTAGTTTGGTAAAAGGAAATTTCAAGGGAAAATTTTATAAAGGTGAAAATATTGTAACGACCCTAACTTTTATTAATGAAAATTCCTCTTGATCTAAATAAATGTATTATTATCTAAAATGGTTATATAAAACATATGCACTTATTTAGATTTATGTTTTTGGATTTTAAAATACCTTTATGAAATGTTATCATTTCTAATATAGTTATTGAACAGTGATCACATTATTAGTATAAATATAGGGCTTTAAAAAATCCAATTTACTCAGAAAAAGGAAGTGATGGCCTCATCCAGTAGAATTTCTCCATATGAAGCCCATTTGTCAGAGCTCAGAAAGGAGGTGGTGTCACTGGGATTTTATCTTGACCAATCCCAAGATGAGCTTTAACACGTTAAGCTTAAACGGAACTTCCTACGGGATAAGTGGAAGTTAATAGAGATGACCACCTAAGGGATGTTATCTGATCCACCGCAAGAGTTTGTCGCCATCACACAACTTATCATTAAGTCTTATATAGGTGTTATAAGGGGATATGTAACAAGACCCTAGAACAATGATTATGTTCATTATTTTTGTATAGAATAAATAATATACATTGATTTTGTTATTGTTAATTTGTAAATAGTTTTTAAAGGTCAAATAGTATTTTTCGTTAAAATTCAATTAAGAAATATATTTCGATGAATTAATTTATTTTTTAATAAAATTATATTTTAATAAAATATTATTACTAAATTAATTTTTATTAAATATAAATGATCCTATAATTTTTAGGAATACAATTTTAATTTTTATTAAGGTTTGAAATCCATTTTTGTCAAAACCCATGAATTTTCAATAAATATCGGTTTTAATTTTAAAAGTAAAAATTCACATATTTATAAAATTATTTAGATAAAATTAATATTATTTTTGGAATCAGGAAGTTGAAATTATCCAATGGTAACTGTTCCATAATTTTCTCACACAATCGAAATTTTGGGTAAAAATTAAATACCTTTTAAATAAATAATGTGTTTTATGAAATCATAATAACACAATAGTGATGTAATAAAATAATATAAATGGTATTTTTAGCCAATATATGTTTTAACTTTAAAATAATGTGATTTTAGGGTTTTTTTAATTATTTTCCAAATCTTTAGTGGACCCTCCATGACTTATAAAACATTTTAACTTTTAAAATGATTTCTTTGAGAGTGTAACTCAATTCCACATAATCATGCCTAATATTTTAATAAGTTAGGCCGTTGGCCTTATAAAATAATTTTTTACACTTCCCTTTGGAAAAATCAATGGGAAAAACCCATGGTTTGGTTTTTGGTTTTGATTAGTTTAATGTGTGGTGTTGAAAACCTAAATAATAAAGAATTCCCTATCTTTTCTTTTATAAAACCCACCCAAGATCCCACTTCTGTTCACTAAAAACCCTTGGATAACGTCCCTACTCTACCCTCCTCTATCTAGTATTTTTCCAAGTTTCCCAAAGAATCCAATAATCCTCTCTCAAGCCTCTCCCAAGCCTTTAGATCACACTTCCAAGTAAGTCATCCTCACTTTCCTTCCTTATTTATGTCCAAGTTTCTTTATATTGTTATGCCCTTTTATTTTAAATTAATAATTTTAGGGTATGATTTATAACCTCTACCATACTAACCTTATTATGTTTTAATGATGATATACCTCTTTATCTATCATTAATTCCTTTCGTTTAAATCTACTACCTGGCCAAATTTTTGTACGGGATTTCTTCCTTTCTCATTTTTGTCCAAGTTTCATTATATTGTTATACCATTTTGTTTTAAATTAAAAATTTTGGGGTATGATTTTTACCCCCCCCCCCCTATACTTAAATACTTATTTTTTAATGATTAGATACCTATTTATCTCTTCATAATGCCTCCCATGTACACCTGTTACCATGCCAGAATTTTGTAAGGAATTTCTCTCTTCTCATTTACATTCAAGAAATTCTTATGTATTACGGATCTAAATTCCATTTCATATGTTGGTACATGTATATATATGACCCCCTTACTGTCCATTTCATGTAAATATGATGATACACCCCTTTATCTCTCGTAAACCATTTTTATAAATTCTTATGTCATGCAGTTATGCTACTGAAATTACACCATGATTTTCTATGCCAAAGTCAGTGTGTAGTGAATGCCATGCCCATTTCCCTATCAAAGGTATTCACCTTTATGAACATTTACTTATTAATTATAGAGTTTCATTTATTAATTCCAAATTCCTTTATTGTGGAAAAATTATGATTTTTAATGAATTCATGTTATATGATCCATGTGGCAGACTTATGCATGAAATGAAATGATTGAGAAGGGTGTGCCCAGATAGGACTTCAATGCATTGGGTAAAGACTAGTATCATGATACATCAAGTGAAATAAGGGTTTACTCATGATAATTTAAGTTCAATAATGGTTTTCTCATTCTATATGTGTAATGATCCATGGATCAGGATAATATCATGTTAAATGTTGTTTCCACATTTCCATGTTATGATAATAATGTTATATCATGCCTTTATATTCATATTTATCTTATACTCCATTGATATGCCTATTGCCTAACAGGTACTGTATTCTTCATGTTATTCCTTGTTTACTCCCTTACAGGGATTTATAGCTCACCCTTATCTTATGCATGTCCTCAGGTTATCTCATGCAATGCTAAGTACGAAGGAATGTGTGTGGTCATGTAAAAGAAGTTTTCAATAAAGATGTGTATTTCATGTTTTAAATTGTTATGTAATGTTCCTAATCCCCAAAGACACTTGAACTCTTTATCTTCTATGTTGTATCAAGTGAATATTTTATGTAATAAATCACATTTAAGTGTGTAATAAATATCATATTTTTTATATAAAGTTAGAGAATCTGCTGAAATGCTTGATTTTTCTCTAAATAGTGAAAATACTGCTTTTTATTAAAAGTTGTATTTTCTATTAAAGTATTTTAAAAGTAAAATTATATTTTGGATTATTTTTAAAATATAATTAGATATTATTTATTTATAATAATCTAATTATTTTTCTTGAATTTTTTTTCTATAATTTAATATGAAAACCTTTTATACTTAAAATGAGTATTTTTCTGAAAAATCGGTTTTCCTCATGATTTATCAGTTTAATTATAAATTAAATTATAAGACATATTTGTTTTGAATCGTGAAAAATGGATTAAATTTTTGGATTAATTAGGACAAAATTTGTTAAATAGGTCTCTTTTATTTTTGAATATTTTGAATAGTGATGTTAGTTATTTTAATTATTAGAGTAAAGGGTAAATCGGGTAATTAAGGTAAAATATAAAATGATAAAAACTGAAAAATGACCATAAAATTTGAATTAATTTAAGAGTGTATATAATTCATAATCTTCTAAAAGACTAATATATGGAATTTTTATCTTTTTTCATGATTTTAACATTTATATAATTTTATATAAATAAAAGCCAAAAATGTTATTTTTTTTATTGTATAAATATTTTACATACAGATAAACAGAGGATATGTTTGGTTATAAATATTAATTTCAATGATAAATTATTTTTTCCATCATGGTAATTTATTTATAATATTTATTGATGAAATAATTAACTTGAATTCTTATACAACATTGACATCGTGCATGTGCAAGATGTAAAAAAAATCAGTAAAATGTTTTTTGAAACTCTAAAAATAAATTATTTGAGTAATTTATAGTTTAAAATAAATTTTTTTATATATTTATAATATAATTTTGGTGCATTAAAAGTTTATATTCTATTTACAAATTCTTATCGATGTTTTTAAAGAAAAATTATATGAATATTATCAAAATAACATTAATGATATTTTATTGTTAATAATATTTTTAAAATGGTTAAAAATTCCTAAAAAAGATATATTTATAAAATTAATTAGGTTATGGTGTATAATATCAACTTTTACTCATTTATGGGCTATTTTATCTTTTATATTAACTATATTAACCCCTTAAAAGTAAAAAAAACATTGTTATCACCGTAATTTTCAAAAGGGTTAACGGAGAGTTAAAAACATATAAGGGTAAAAATGTAATATAAACTTTTTCAAAATTTATTATAGGATATTTTATTGATTCATTATAATATTAAATTAAAATATTGTCAATTTTTATCCATTTGGATAACAAAAATATTTGATAATAATTTTCCATTTTCAGATATTCCAAGAGTACCCCACCCCTCTTTTATAAAAGAGTTCATCTTCTTCTCATTTGTTCACAATTAAAAAACTATTTTTTCCAAATAAATACCCAAGTAACTTATTTACATCCCTCCTCACATAATAGGGTCCTTTTTCATTATAAATCTAACCAAGGAAGGCTGTAAGAACCCGGTTCTTATTTTGAGATACGGGTTTCTTCTTTTCTCTTTTCCTTAAGTGTTTTTGAGAAAATAAGGAAAATGGGGAAAATCCCAAATTTTGGGACTACACGCCGTGTGCTTTTTCACATGTCGTGTACTTTTGGCCATGTGGGATGAGTACACAGGGTGTGTAGCCTTGTCGGCGATGAAAGGTGTAAAAACCGACTACACGCCGTGTAGTAGGTATTTACACGTTGTGTAGTCATTCAGCAGGCAAATAGTAAGGCGGTGCGAACAGCCACCAGCTGGGTAGTAGTATACGCCATGTAGTCGGGAATACACATTGTGTACTCATGTCGACGGATGAACAGTTTGGTGATGCCGCCAGAGGAACAGTTAAATGAAGGGAGTATACGCCATGTACTCAAGATTACACGATGTGTACTTTGTTTTTTTTCGCTTAAAAGGGGAGTAGCCAACCCTATTCACATGGAAGGGTTAGATCCGGATGGGAGCTCGGGAGTGGATGGTCGAATCTTCGAGGATCTCCAGATCGAGCGTCGGGAATCTATTTCCACCTCGGATGATCTTGTTGGAACCGCGTGGGTAAGCCCTCCCATCTCCTTGTGTAGTTCTTGTCAATTCTTCTTCTAAGGGAAGTTATTTTCATTTTAGCGAGTTTTATTTCACCTCATATCTACCTCGTTCTGGGATGATTCATGGAATGTCAATCGAGTATACTGATCAGGGGCGTTTAAGGTAGGTGGCTTGGTGTTTATATTCCAACTGTTGTGCGTTTTTGTGTACCGTTGTGCCACGAACCCATGTTGGGCTATCGTCTGGCTGAGGCCATGGCTATTTTAAATACGTATAATTGAATAGTTAATTAATTATGATATAAAACTATTGTTTGGGATCATTTCATGGATCCAAGACCACCCTGGGTGTGCGTTCCTCTATTTAGCCATTTGTCCAGGATACCCGAGGGTATGCCTTTAAAGTAATGATTATAGAATTGCCTTGAGAGGAATTGCTAGTGTACTGTTTGTTTACATATTGGGCATGGCCCGGTTAACTGTTTTAGCCTGAGGGCAGTGTTGTGATTAGCCTGTGGGTGTTGTACTATTTAGCATGTGGGAAACTTCTTCTGTGTCTATGGCCAGTTGATTCTGTACCTATGGGTGACACTTCTTACGCCCATGGGAAATATCCGTATTCTTGTTGGCAGATTCTTGTGTTTGGATTATATTTACCTGATGGTAGGGGTTTACGTGTCTGAGGAAATTGGTTGTTTACTTAGAATATTTATTGTGGTGATATTTTAAATTTAATGATTAAATGGATATTAAAGTGGAAATATAAGTTAGTTACATTTCACTACTGCTTACTTTATTTCACTTTACTACTACACACTATTGTTGCATGTTTACACACAGTTGGGCATGGGCCTTTGGTAGGTGCCTAATGGGATTTATTTCTCACACCCTGTTTGGGTCAAGCTTTTCAGCCCAAACAGATTATATTGTTGCAGATGTGGATAGGGGAAAGGGTCCCTATACAGGTACTTGATTGCTATTTAGGAGTATGGGAGCATGGGACCGGTCTTAGGCTCATGAGGCTACCGGATGTTTTGTTTTGATGTACTATGTAGCATTTTTTACTGCTTTGTAACATGTTATGGCTGTTTTTTAGAACTTGAGACATGTTGCATAATCATCTATATAGCTGTTGGTTATCTTTTATTGCAGTTGTTGATTTTTAATGTGTATGGTTTATTGCTTCCGCTGTTGTTGTATGCTTTTTATTATATTCCACTACGCTACACTTTGACAAATGAGGGCATAGTTTCCCCACAGTCATACCTGGGCCCTCGCTGCTAGTCGGCAGCCTCTGGCATTTTTGGAGATGCGCTTGAGTTCACGTGGCGAACCGGGTTCGGGGCACCCGTGGAGTGGCACCCGGATCCGGGATGTTACAAAGTCGTATTAGATGAGTTATTTTATTTGACTTACTATTTGGAGCCTTATTCAGGGATAGTACGAGAATTTTATTTGGTAATAAGTTGTTCCCAGGTATAGCTAACCCGTGTACAGGGAAAAGCCAATTTACCTCATGTTGCAATTTTTCTGATTTTGCAATTTTACAAATGAACTGATTTTCACCGAAGGGTGACACACTTGTATTGTGATGTTTTTATTTCATTCATGGGTTCAATTTAGTTGCAACCCGACGAGATGAGGGTATGAAATCGCATGCATCATTTAGGAACATGCTTGAAATCACATTCCATGCATAGTTTCCATGCCATGTAGGTGCATTAGAAATTGCATGTTGTTGTGATAGATGTTGTGCTAGTAAAATCATGTTGTTGTGATAACTACTTTGATAGATACCTACTGTTTGATAGGGTATTATTGTGTGATCATGTTTACATATTGGATGCCAAAATTTGGTTTTTGGGGAGTATGGGCCCTCATTGACTGAAATTTGGTGGATCATTGGCTGTTTATCTGATTATAACACATATAGGATGCTAAACTTTGATTCGTGGGGAGTATGGGCCATCACGGATCAGAATCTGTCACTTAGGTGTTGTTTTTCAGTATTCTTTGGGTTACGGAGAAGTTTCTGAGGCATACTATCCAGAAACCTAGTATACACGCCGTGTAGTACCTTAAACATGTCGTGTGTGATCTTCTGTTCGGGAAGAGAAGAAAACTTTTTGAGTACACGTTGTGTACCCTAAGTACACACCGTGTACCCTAAGTACACATCGTGTAGTCTCTTACCGTGTCACAGAACCTGTGGGCAGGGACACGGGGAAGGGAAATTCTTGGGGTGAACATTCTGTGTACCGGATGTATACGCTGTGTAGTGTTGACCCGGAGTCCGCCCGTGTAACTAACAAACATGGACTGAGGAGACCTTAAGACATACATGTTGTGTTCACTGTGGAACATGCTGTGTAGTCTGACCTGGGATCCAGCCATGTAACTAACAACACGAGTCGGCGTAATCCTTTCGTTTACACATTGTTTGTATATTTAACATGTCGTGTAGTTGGAGCCGTGTATCTGGCCGTGTAATGAACAAAACGGGTTGTAGAAGCTCTTCTAGTACACGTCGTGTACCTGTGGGACACCCTGTGTAATCTTGACCGAGGACAGACCGTGTGGACTTAGCCGTGTGGCTGGGAAATGGGGTGGTGTACACGCCGTGTGTGGGTGTAACACGCCGTGTAGTTAAAGCCGAGTAGTCGGCCATGTCACAAACAACACGGGCAATTGGAAAATTACACCATACACATCCTGTAGAATATATACACTCTGTGTCGTTTTGTTCAATGGGTGTCGTGTGGCTTAGCCTCGTAGAAGGACCCGGGCAGGGAAGGGAAGTCAAGTACACGTTGTGTAGTTAGTATACACGTCGTGTAGTCTTGTTTTTTAAATCTTGAATGCCTTCTTCCTCCTGTTCCCCTTTAGGTTCCTTCATTTTCAGAATGCAATAATATTGATCTAAGGTGTGAATTTGATCTTGTAGTTTCATTCCGCGGAGACTTTCACACGTTATTCGCCAGGAGAGCGGTAACGAGTATACTCCAGGAATGGTGGTCCATGGGCTACCAGTAGATCCTCCAGCAGAGCTAGATGTGGCACTAGCCGTTATACCGGACACAAGCACGGAGGCACAGTTCCATGAAGGCTTTATGCAGTTCATGTAGACCTTTCGGGGAGCACCACCGGCTGCCACATATATGGCCGAGCTGACTCATATATTCCAGCAGCAGCATCCGCCTACGTTTTCAGGGGATGGCGGACCACAAGCTGCGGAATCTTGGATGGGGTATATGCAGACTATCTTTGAGAATCTTGAGATGCCTCCAGGACATAGGGACAAGCTCGTGACTTACATGCTGCGTGATTCTTCCAAGAGTTGGTGGGATGTTACCACCCAATCAGAGCATCACAGAGACATGGTGTGGGAAGATTTTCAGACAGCCTTCTATGACTTCTTCTTCCTAGATATGCTGAGGGCAGATCGAGATCGAGAATTCATGAACCTTTAGTAGGGTGCTATGTCGGTGATGGATTATTCTTCTCGTTGCACCGAGCTTCATTGCTTTGCACCCGTGCTGGTGGGTGATGAGGTGTTGAGAGCCAGACGCTTTGAGGGTGGTCTTCGTTATGACATCTGAGCACTGGTGAATGTTTTTAGGTTGCCTATTGTACATGCTATTGTGAACCAGGCACTTATTATAGAGAGGAACCTGCGGGAAGCTAGTGGTGTGGGCCAGGGCAGTTCAACACCGGTTTCTGGTACTATTTCTACTGGTAAGAGGAAGATACATATGGACTTCTCTCAGGGTGGAAGTACCAGCCAGAAGAATGTTTTAGGTGGCGAGGTCATGTGCTACCAGTGTGGTAAGGAGGGGCATAAGATACCACAGTGTCCATGAGACCTAGTGGAGTGCCGAGATTGCGGCAGGATGGGTCATCTGTTGCGCATTTGCAGGGCGTTTCCACCAGTGGCTAGTGAGAGGTGTTCTGTGCAGACTCTGCATGTGGGAGCAGGACCAGTGGATTATTACCAGTCAGGGAACTGGAATATATCATGGTGTGCAGTCAGGTATGGTGGTCGTGGTCATGGTATCCAGACACCAAGATCTCAGAGGCAGCAAGGTGGGACAGCTCAGGGTAGCCAGGCTGTGTCGTAGGGCCACAACACTAGGTAGGCATTTGCAGTGCAACAGACCCAGTATGAGCAGGATCCCAGACCTTCTACTGTCAGAGGTAATATTATAGTAGCTTTGGTCTTATCTTCAGTAATTTTTGATACGGGTGCTACGCATAGTTTCATATCTATGCCCATTATGGAGGGCCTTAGGCTCTATGTTTCTTCTTCTTCAACTGTTATGACGTTATACACTTCGTTGGAAACTAGAACGGCTAGTGTGCGTCAGGGAAAGGAGTTCCCCCTTGAGGTTGGTGGGTGTCACGTCCTTTGGGACCTCTATTTCTTAGAGATGATGAGCTATGATGTCATTCTCAGGATTGAATGGTTGGTTTCCTTTTGATCCTTTGTGGATTTCTATCATCACAGGGTGAGTTTCACGTCACCAGAGGGAGGAGAATTTCTATACAAGAGTGAGTGGGATGTTCAGGAAAGTCGAGCTGGACCAGAGCATCATGGGCGCCGTGGTAGCACAGCCCAGATCGCGAGCTTATATGTGGACGACCATGGGACTTGTCAGAAGGATTTCCCTCTAGTGGTTGATCGTTTCTGGGATGTTTTCCCAGACGACTTTTCAGGTCTTCCTCCAGAGCGTGAGGTGTATTTCTCTATTGATCTTGTGCCATGAGCAGCACCGGTGTCCATTCCTCCTTATAGAATGGCCACGCTCGAGTTGCAGGAGCTCAAGAGGCAGTTAGAGGAGTTACAGGAAATGGGTTTCATCCAACCCAGTACTTCTCCATGGGGTTCGTCGGTCCTCTTTGCGAAAAAGGTGGATTTTACTCTCAGACTTTGGGTGTATTATCAGAAGCTGAACCAGATGACGGTTAAGAACCGATATCCCTTTTCAAGGATTGATTATCTTTTTTATCAACTTTGTGGTGCACGAGTGTTATCGAAGATTGACTTGAGATCAGGATATCATCAGTTGCACGTTAGACCATCTGATATACCTCTCACAGCTTTTAGGAGCAGGTATGGTCTATAAAAGTATACGGTTATGCCATTCAGACTCACGAATGCGCCAGCAGTTTCCATGGCTCTGATTAATCGTGTGTTCCATCCTTATATGGATTATTTTGTGGTATTATTCATGGACGATATCTTGGTGTACTCTCACACTCAACACGACCATACCACCCATCTTGAGATCATATTGAGTACATTGAGAGAGCATAGGCTATATGATAAGATCTCAAAGTACTACTTTTCGATGGACCAGATTCACTTCCTGGGTCATATCATCTCAGAGGCAGGAGTTTCTGTAGACCCAGAGAAGGTAAGAGCAGTAATTTCCTAGGAGAATCCTAGGAATGTTTTTGAGATACAAAGTTTCTTGGGGATGGCTGGTTACTACAGGCGCTTAATACATGACTTCTCCCACTTAGTAGCGCTGTTGATTGGTTTGACTAAGAAGGGTGTGAAGTTCGTTTGGTCACAAGCTTACGAGACATCCTTCCAGGAGCTGAAGGGAAAGTTGACATCACCACTGATCCTGATAATCCTATAGCAGGGGAAGAGCTATACAGTTTACTATGATGCATCAATTATTGGGCTATGATTTGTGTTGATGCAGGGTGATCGAATAGTTGTGTACGGGTCTCGGAAGTTGAGGCCACATGAGAGGAATTACCCGATGCATGATCTCGATTTGGCTGTAGTTTTTCATGTGTTGCACTGTTGGAGACATTATCTCTTGGGAGACCATTTTGTTGTGTTCACGAACCACAAAAGTCTCAATTACAACTTTACCCAGTGTGACTTGAACCTGAGACAGCAAAGGTGGGTTGAATACCTTTAGTCCTTTGATTTTAATCTTTCCTATACACCTAGAAAAGGTAATGTAGTAGCTGATGCACTGAGCAGGAAGTCTCGGATACAGGCAGTGAAGGAGACCAGTGGTGAGTGGTAGCTTATGGATTTGTTCTCTGAGATGCATTTATAGGTGCATGACAGTCAGGGGAAGACTTATCTTTCCTCTTTAGCTTTGACCTCTACCCTCCTGGATTGAGTGAGGATGAGACATCTATCTGATTTAGAAGGCCTAGTTCTATGGGAGTCGGTGGCAAGTGAGGACCCTCCCCCTAGGAGGATGATAGGCGATGATGAAGTTTTGAGTTTCCATGGACAAGTGTGGGTTCCAGGAGATATACACGAGGAGATGATGTGGGAGTTTCATGCTTCATCTTGGGCAGTTCATCTAGGGGTTACCAAAATGTACCGAGACTTGAGACATCAGTACTGGTGGCTGGGTATGAGGAGATATGTAGATGGTTTTGTTATGAAATGTTCCACCTGTCAGCAGGTGAAGGCAGAGCATCAGAGGCTAGACAAACTATTACTGTGGTTACCCATCTCGGAGTGGAAATGGGATAATTTTGAGATGCATTTCGTAACTAGGTTTCCAAGGTCACCTTGAGGAAATGATGCCATGTGGGTTGTTGTTGACAGACTCACGAAGGTAGCTCACATTTTTCCGATCAAGGAGACCTTCGGAGTTGACGAGCTTGGGAAGTTGTATATCTGATAGACCATACGTCTTCATGGGGTCCCCAGTTCTATTGTTTCAGATTGGGATGCCCGTTTTACGTCTCGTTTCTGGTAGAGTTTTCAGAGGGAACTGGGTACACAGGTGCTTCTGAGCACAACTTACCACCCTCAGACCAATGGAAAGTCATAGCGTACGATACAGGTGCTTGAGGACATGCTGTGTGCATGCATCCTAGGCTTTGGGGGCTCTTGGGAGAAGCATATACCCCTAGTAGAGTTTTCCTATAATAATAGTTTTCAGGAAACTGTCGAGATGGCACCTTATGAGGTTTTATATGGTAGGCCTTTCCAATCACATTTGTGCTGGTTAGAGGCAGGTGAGGTAGCTTTACTGGGACCACGTCTCGTCCCTGAGACTTCTGAGCAGGTCTAGTTGATTCAAAAACAAATGGATACCACACAGTCTCATCATAAATCTTATGCTGATTGCCGCAGATGACCCTTGGAGTTCATAGTCGGGGATCAGGTTTTCTTACGTGCTTCACTGAGGTTGGGGCACAGGCGGATTAGGAGACATGTTAAACTTTCACCGAGGTATGTAGGGCCATTTGAGATTCTGGAGAGAGTCGGTCCGGTTGCCTATTGGTTGCAGTTACCACAGAGGTTCTGAGCCATGCACGACGTCTTCCATGTATCTCAGTTGCATTGTTATCATTTAAACTTGTCTCACGTCTTTCAGCTCGAGGAGTTTGAGCTTGAATTTGATGTGTCCTTTGAGGAGAATCTGATTCATATAGTTTATAGGAGCACGAAGGTTCTCCGAGGCTGATCAGTTCCTATCTTACGGGTGTTATGGTAGCATGGCTGAGTGTAGGATGAAACCTGGGAGCGGAAGACTGACGTACGTGCTCAGTGGCCGAAGTTGTTCACGACTATATCTCCACCACCCTTGGAAGGGAAATTCGGGGATGAATTGCTTTAAGGGGGGGAATTTTGTAAGAACTCGATTCTTATTTTGAGGTGCGGGTTTCTTCTTTTCTCTTTTCCTTAAGTGTTTTTGAAAAAATAAGAAAAACAGGAAAAATCTTAAATTTTGGGACTACACGCCATGTACTTTTCTACACGCCGTGTACTTTTGGCCGTGTGGGAGGAGTATACAGGGCATGTAGCCTTGTCGGTGATGAAAGGTGTAAAACTGACTATACTCCATGTAGTAGGTATTTAAACGCCGTGTAGTCAGTTGGAAGGTGAATAGTAAGGCAGTGGGAGAAGCCTCCAGCTGGGCAGCAGTACAGGACGTGTAGTCGGGAATACACGTCGTGTACTCATGTCGACAGATGAACAGTTTGGAGATGCCGCCAGAGGAACAGTTAAATGAAGGGAGTACACGCCGTGTACTTTGTTTTTTTTCTTAAAATGGGTAGTAGCCAACCCTATTCACAAGGAAGGCTTAGATCCAGACGGGATCTCGAGAGGGGATGGTCTAATCTTTGAGGATCTCCAGATCGAGCATTGGGAATCCGTTTCCGCCTCGGACGATCTCGTTGGAACGGCATGGGTAAACCCTCTCATCTCCTTGCGTAGTTCTTGCCAATTTTTCCTATAAAGGAAGTTATTTGCATTTAAGTGAGTTTTCTTTCACCTTATATCAACCTCATTCTGGGACGATTCGTGTAACGTCATTCTAGTATACTGATCAGGGGCGTTTAATGTAGGTGGCTTGGTGTTTATATTCCAACTATTGTGCGTTTTTGTGTACCGTTGTGCCACGAACCCATGTTGGGGTGTCATGTGGCTGAGGCCATGGCTATTTGAAATACCTAGAATTGAATAGGTAATTAATTGTGTTATTAAATTGTTGTTTGGGATCGTTGCATGGATCCAAAACCACCCTGGGGGTGCGTTCCTCTGTTTATCCGTTTGGCCAGGATACCTGAGGGTATGCCTTTAAAGTAATGATTATATAATTTCCTTGAGAGGAATTGCTAGTGTATTGTTTGTTTACATGTTGGGCTTGTCCCAGTTAACTATTTTAGCCTGAGGGAAGTGTTTTGATTAGCCTGTGGGCATTGTACTATTTAGCCTATGGGCAACTTATTCTGTTCCTGTGGCCAGTTGATTCTGTACCTATGGGCGACACTTCTTACGCCATTGGGAAATATCCATATGCCTATGGGAAGATTCTTATGTTTGGATTCTCTTTACCTAAGGGTAGGGGTTTACGTGTCTGGGGAAATTGGCTGTTTACTTAGAATATTCACTATGGTGATATTTTAAATTAAATGATTAAATGGATATTAAAGTGGAAATATAACTGGTTAAGTTATTTACTTTTCAGTACTTCTTACTTTATTGCATTTTACTACTGCACACTATTGTTTCATGTTTACACACAGTGGGGCACGGGACTTTAGAGGCTGCATAATGGGATTTATTTCTCACACCCTGTTTGGGTCATGCTTTTCGGCCCAAGCATATTATATTGCTGCAGGTGTGGATAGGGGAAAGGGTCCATATATAGGTACTTGATTGCTGCTGAGGAGTAGGGGAGCATGGGACCGGGATTAGGCTCGTGATGCTAATGGTTGTTTTGTATTGTTGTACTCTTTAGCATTTTGTACTACTTTGTAACATGTTCTAGCTGTTTTTTTAGAACTTGAGACATGTTGCATCATCATCTATGTCGTTGTTGGTTATCTTTTACTATAGTTGTTTATTTTAAATGTGTATTGTTTATTGCTTCCACTGTTGTTGTATGCTTTTTATTATATTCCACTGCGCTACACTTTGACAATTGAGGGCATAGTTTCCCCACTATCAGACCTGGTCCCTCGCTACTAGTCGGCAGCCTCTAGCGTTTACGGAGATGCACTTGAGGTCACGTGGAGAACCGGGTTCAGGGCACCCGTGAAGTGGCACCCGGATCCGGGATGTTACAAAGGCTTTAGGTGTGAACCCTAAGCGGTTGTCTGAAGAAGAGGTATAGTTCTTAACCAAACATTTTTATTTTATTTATTATTATACCTTCTTAAAAATTTATTCAAACTTGATAAAACAATAAAAAAAATATCCAATATAATGATATATTATTATAATAAATATATAATCTATATATGTCCCATCTTCCATTAAATTAGATAAGAAACCATCGTTCATGTGTACGGGAAACTGTCACCTCACAAATAGATATAATTTGTTTTTCATCACCATATCACACTACTGGTTATTTTAATGGCCTAATTAATTATATAATAAATAATATTCATGTTTATTGGTGTTTATAAATTAGATATATGTATCCATTATAAATATATTATTTAATTTTTTAAATCAAAAAGAAAAATGTTTTATTAAAATATTTTTTTATAAAGTTTTATTTAAAATTATAATTTCCAAATTATATAACTTGAATTTGAAAAAAAAAATCATTTCTTAAATCATAATTTCAAAGTTATCTAATTTTGAATTTTTTATAATTTTCTGAAAATATTAATTTTAGTGAATTGTGGAAAATTCTGATTTTGTTATTATAAATTATCTTTCGTTTCAAGAATGTATAAAGTCAAATGATATTTAAGATGAGTTTTAAAATTTAATTACTTTATTTTTATTTAAAATAATCTAGTTATAGTTCTTAAAAATAATATTTCATATTATAATTTAGTGTAAAAACTTTTTTACATTAAAAAGTCCATTTTTCTTAACTACTATTTTTCATATTGTTTTTCTGGTTTAATTTTAAATGAAATTATAATAATTATGTGAATTTAAACATCAAAAATGGATTACATGTTTAGAATTAGTGGATTAAAATTTAGAAAAAATATCCCTTTTATTTTATCCTAAATGAATATTAACCCTAGTAATTTCCTTACCTAGAAAAAAGGGTCAATCAACAAATTAAGGTTAAAAATAAAATGATAAGAACTATAAAATGACCATAAAATTAGAAAAGAAATATTTTATGGGACCATATTTTCTATACTATTCCAAGATTCAGTTATATAACCTTTTGTTTCCATTTTCATGTGACTATAACCATTATAATAATTTATTTAAAGACAAGTCAAAATTTTCACACTCTTGTTTTAAATAACTATAATATTATTAACATAGGTATAACTAGAGTATATGTTTATTTATAAATAGTATTTTTAAATATAAAACTATTATCTTAATCATGGTAATTTTTTTAAAATTTTAGTATAAAAATAACTACCTTAAATTCTTACACAACGCTGACACAATAATTAATCAATTAATGAAAAAATTAAATAAATTATATTTAAAATATTAAAATAAATAAAATTTGATATAACTAATATGATCCAAAAAATTAGAGAATAAAAAAATTAGGGATATAATAAAATATTTTTATCTAATTTTACGTCTTTTCTTATTATTATTAGAGTCAAAGTAATGAATAGTTCTGAAAATAGACATTAATGATATTTTATAATAAATAATACTTTATTAAAGAATATAAAATTCATAAAAATATTATATTTATTTAGTTTTTTAATATGATTTACAATATTATCCACATACCATTTATGTGTCGTTTTTCTCTTTATAGTAACCTTTTTGGCCCTCAAATATTAAAAATCCAGGTTGCCACTATAAGTGTGGAAGGGGTTAAAGAGGGGTTCAAACAAAAGGATAAGGGTAAAACATAGTCAAAACTAATATAATGTTAATTTTATAATATTATTTAAATACATACTCATATTATCTTCTAAAAAATCTTTTTTTATCCATTTTTAATTTAAATTTAAATAATATTAATTTAATATTTTGAGAAACTCCAAGAGTTCTCGTACCCTCTCTTATAAAAAGGAATCTTTTCTTCCCTTTATTTAACATTTTAAAACACATTTTTTCATCCAATATCTACCACAATACAGTCCTAGACTCCATAAAATTATTATATGTGTATATTTTAGGAATAATACCAAACTTATAGGTCTAAAGGTGTTAAGTAAAGGAGGTTGTTCGAAGAAGGGGTATCGTTTTTTATCGAGCATTTTTATTTTATTTCTTCTTCCAAATAATTCAAATATAACTTAACTATGATTATATAATAACACCAATATATTACATTTATTTATCTCTTTTTATGTTAATTTCACAACCTATATTCATATCCTCTTCCATCAAATAGGAA
The DNA here is from genome assembly GCA_963277665.1 of Viscum album. Lineage (NCBI taxonomy): Eukaryota > Viridiplantae > Streptophyta > Magnoliopsida > Santalales > Viscaceae > Viscum > Viscum album. The sequence goes on along the minus strand of OY728138.1, from coordinate 1,016,017,335 downwards.
ATAAAACTGTCATTTATTTGTACGACGGAGGGCCACCTCATGAACTAATGTAATTCATTTCACATCACATACCCTCATGGATATATTATAATAATGGAATTAATATTTATATATTATATTAATGAAATATTTATCATTTTTAAAGGATAATATAACATTTACATTGTTACCTTTTCATTCATTGGAAAATTATACCCTCATTCGTGCGTACGTGTAGACCACCACCTCCACAAAGAGATGTGATTCGTTTTTCACAACCAAATCACATAGTTTATATATATATAAGTATAATTAAAGTTTTAATATGATATTTATGATATTATTATTCTTATTTAAAGATAAAACAATACTTACCATCTATCCATAAGGATCATTGAAAAATGGAAACGTTACTTAAGTATGCGTAAGAACTATTTTCTTCATGACTGTAATGTAGTTCGTTTTTCATAACCAAATTTCATGATTGGTTTTCAAATTATTATTAATGTATAAGAATGAAAATTATTTCAATATTATTATTATATATATATGGTAAAATAATTAATTCTTTGACCATTTTGAACCTACCAAATTCATTTATGACATGTGAGAAGAATATCATCAAAACACCCGACCTAAATTTAATTAATTAAGTAATTATATATAACAAGGTATTAAATTAAGTATATAAGTAACAAACTTTAAAAATTTTCTTAATAAAGTATAAAATTGACATATGTTTTTTATTCATGAATACAAACAATGTATGTGACGAGTCAGCCTCAAGGTAGGGTACTTTCTTTTAAAAATCATCTTTTAAAGTTTCAATTAAAACTCACTTCTTATTTAATATCCATATTTTTAAATTTATGGATGATTTTATATGGGCATAAAATATTTATAAAGGACATTTTATTTATCTTTTTAATTTTATATATGGTTTTAAAAAGAAATATTTTTACGTAATGTTTGACTTTATTTATAAAAATACAAAAATAAATATTCTATTTTAATATATACTGAGACAATGAATTTTCCTACCACCATAAAATTTATTTTAATTTTGTATTAATCTATAAGAATTCATTTTTTCTTAAAAAAATCCTCTTTACCTTTTCAATTTATTTTGGTATTGAAAATTATTTTTAAAAAATAATGGGTGTTTTGATATTCAAAATGTTTTTCACATGGTTTTGAAAGAGTTTCTCAGGGGTTTTATTTATGATATGGTCCTTTTTAATTATTTAAAAAGTGTTGAGACCCATTATATATCACTGTTAAGCATGATATATCTTATACAATGGTTTTCCCTAGATATCTTTAGGAGATCCCATTATATCTTATATTATATTTGGACCTAGATAGTGCTCCAATGCATTGGGTATGTTCTCTGGAGAATTATATTATAAGTAGGATACGTGGTTATTCTGATTATAAGGTTTTAATGACGATTTTAAGATGATGATATCCCGTGTCTCTAACATGAATTTTCTATTCTTTATAATTAGTTTTCTTAGAAATCATTTGATCTCAAAAGGAAATATTATGACTCTTTATAGAAAAATGATTCTCTTTTTGGATAAAAAAATTTAAGGAAAAGTTATTCATGGGTTTTTATGTTTCTCACTATGAAAATAGATTCCTTATTTTTAAGTCCCTTACTAATATTTTAGTTCTCATTCCATATTTTAAAAAAAATCATAGGGTTTAAGGATGTTCTGTGAAATGAATAAGTCAAGTTGAAAGTTTTAAAGGTTTTTCATGAAAATAAATCATGTTTTATTTTTAAAAAAAATATATATTGTGTAAAAAATGGATACTGATTAGAATTTTCTACTATATATATATGGGTTTTTTATGTAAGATTTATAACCTAACTCTCTAAAACTATAAACCTAAAAGATATTTGGGAATATAATAAATATAATTCTAGTATAAATCCACTAAAATATGTAATGTTTAAGGATGGGTCCTTATAGTTGGTATCAGATCCAGGTTCAGATAAATATAGAGGTTGGGAAAATGTTAACAGAATACCCTTAAAATATTTTGCCTAATAGTTAAGTTGAAATGATATAGTATTTGAATATTACCACATTTATTCATCTAAACTATTTTTGTTAATAATTATTTTATGTAGATGAAAAAAGGATGTTGTAGTAGTAAGGCACCAATAGAATTATATCCTTCCAAATTAGAAACTTAAAATGGTTAAAAATGGTACATAGTAGGTTTTTTTTTGATGGATTTATTATTTCATTTTATAAATGGTGATGGAATCTATTATAGATAGAATCCAGATATACCAAAGAGTAACATGATGGTAGTATAGAATTTTATGGGATAAAATCCTCTTGGATTTAGTCTATCTTTTAACCAAGTGGTAGCTTGAGTGGGGATAAATTCCTTAAAAAGATATTAAAAGTCTTGGGAAGTTCAAAATGTCAATAGTTAACCCTTTATATTTATCATTTTAAAGATTAAGTTGATCGATGGTGGTCTTTGGTAAGAAAACTAAATAGAGAAATGATCTTGGTTCCATTTAATAAGACAAATTTAAGAATATATTCCTTGAGAAATGTTTCCCTGAGGTTGTTCGACTTGGTAACCAAAAATATTAGGATTATGTGTCCAAATATGAAGGAAAATTTACAAGAGTATCCAAGTATATACTAGATTTATTTTTTATTTTGACAGTAAAATTAATATATCATACTCTAGTTTGAAACCAAGTTTAATAAGAGATTTGGATGCATGATATTTTAAATTTTATTAGGAATTTTTAAATTGTGTATAGAGTGTTCATCTAAAGTTTTTTGACACTTATATTCCCTATGATAAAAAGATTAAGAAATGGTTATAGTGGTAGAAAATATAGAATCATGTAGCTAAGGATTCCTAAAGAAATACCCCCAAAATGTTACAATTTTGGTAAACAAAATTTCAAGGAATGTTTTATTGGATCTATAATGTGTTATTGTTGTGGTAAGTTTATTCATATGGCCCATTACTACAAATAAAAGAGTTAATAACATTATAATAATGTGGTGAAACATTCCTAGCCATCGATGAGTTGTTTTAATTTAAATGATTTGGGAAATTATGCTAACATGGGTCCAAAATTAAGCATATGGGGGGGAAAATATCAAGATTGGAAACAAAGGGGTTGGAAAATATTTTCCTACTAATATAGTTGATGTTAGGCCTTCAAATTAAGTAGTGGTAGATATGTTTATTTTATATTCAAATTATTCTAATACCATTTTTATTTTGTATCTTCATGTTCATTAATTTTTAACAAATTTTGAATTAAATTGGACATATCAACTAACAAATGTAATATATAACTTTTGGTAAAACAATATGGGTAGAAATATTAAACCAAACAAAATTTATAACAATATTCCAATTATTATAAGTGGAATGGTATTTCCTATAAATCTCGTTGAACTTCCCCTAGTAGAGTTTGATGTTATTTTGGGTATAGATTGGCTTTCAGGTTATCAAGATGAGATAGATTCTAGATCCAATAAAGATTTATTTAATGATTTTATACCTTCAACAACCTACCAAGAAGCTAAGAAATTTATTATAAATGGAAGTGAAAGTTGCATGGATAATTTTCTTTAAAATAAAGAAACCATTCAAATTAGTGATGTTCTAGTAGTTAATGAATGTATAGATTTTTTTTCCTGATTATTTTCTTAGCTTTATTCTTGACCAAGAGGTTGAGTTTACTATTGACGTAGTAACTGATGAAAAACATAATTCAAACCCCCTTATAAAATGGAACAAGTAGAACTTTTAGAATTAAAAAATCAATTGAAAGAGTTTCTAGATAAATGTTTTATTCATCCAAGTATTTCACATTGGGGTGATACTATTTTTTTAATATAGATGGTTTTATAAGGATTTGAATCATTTAATGATCATTAAATAACATCACTATTAAGAACAAATACCATTTCCCTCATATTAATGATTTTATTGATCGGATTCAAGGAGTTAATTAATTTATAAAGATTAACCTCAGGTTGGGTACCATCAATTGAAAGTGGAGGAAGATATTCTAAATACTAAGTTTCAGACAAGATTTGGGATTTATGAATTTTTTTATTCCCTTTGGTTTGTCCAATACACAATATGTATCAATAGTTCAAATGAATATAATATTCTATAAGTTCGAGAATAATTTTGTGGGGGTCTTATTGATGATATGGTGGCATATTATAAAATTCATAAGGAAGATAAAGGAAACTTAAGAATTGATTTTCAAACCTAAAAAATAACCTATATGGAAAATTTTGTAAATTTTAATTTTGGTTACATCAGATTTATTTCCTTCAACACATTGTTTCTAAATATGGAATAACTATTAATCTTACAAAAACGAAATTTGTTAAATAATGATCATGGGAAGAATATATCATAGAGAATTATAGTTTTCTTATTTTATCATGTTTCTACTTGTGGTTTGTCAAAACAAATCTCAGTTTTCTATCTCATTGAATAATTAAACTTAAAAAGGAGTTAAATTCATCTAGGTGAAATAATGTGACTATTGTTTCAAAGAACAAAAAATAAGATTAGTGAATGTTATATTTATGGCCTTTACCTTGATAAATGGTTATTTTTTCAAATATATTAATGCTTCATTGAAGGTAATTTGTTGGTTTATGATTTATAATGATCACTTAATTACATATAATTCACAAAAACTAAACCACATCAATTAAATTATCTTACTTGTGATTTGGTATTATCTATTGTGGTTTTTTATTTAAAAATTTGTTGGAATCAATTATATAGAAAAATGTTAATAATTTATGTTAACAAAAAAAATAAAGTATATATTAACTTGGAAAGAGTTGAGAATGAGATAAAGAATATGTTTATAATTGATCAAGGATTATGACTTTACAATTCATTATCAACCTAGAAATGAAAAGAAAGTTTCTAATTCCTTGAGTCTAAGGACCCAACCTTATATATAAAAAAATATTCAGTTTTATTCATGAATTCAATTTATTTCACTATGATTTTATTTTCATGTTTATAATTTTAGGGAATTAGGTCATAACTCATACATAAAAAATGTTATATTACAAAGTCAACACTTCTGATCAATAACCATTTTTACCATAATATAAAATTTTAAAATAAAAAAAAATTATTTCTTAAAAAATATTCAAGACTTTCAAATTTCCTTCTTCCTTTCCATTAAACTTACTTATACCTTATGTAAAACAATTAAAAAACATGGGATGAGTATAATGATCTCAATAATGGATATAAAAATAAATAAAACTATTAGTCCAGTGAAAACTTGAAAACCCTTATAATGTTTTCCTTTAACTTAAAAGTTATTTAAATTTATTAAATAAAATATTTTCAAAAAAAAAATACCAATGATTTTTTCTCAAATAAATACTTTAAAACCCATATAAATCAAATAGAAATCCTTTTGGTAAACTTAGAGCATCATATTCATAAAACAATTTAAAAATCTGTTTAATTGGAATAACTATAATACCAACTTCCAATATAATTATTTTTGTAACATAATCATTACTCAATGCATTGGATAACTATGATGTTGATCACCCTTTGTATAATCTGTATCAGGCTCACCCATTTTTCTTAATATAAAATGGTTATCAACCCATTGTATGGCCTATATCGGGCTCACCTATGAGCTATAATGGGATTAAAACCATTGTATAAGATATATCAAACTCATGCATTTTTTTTATCATTATCAAGTTTCATCTCATGAATAAAACATTTTATTATTTCATTATTTCATTATAATACTATTCTTAAAAAAACTATCTAACCCCTATGCAAAAATGATTTTAGATATCGTGATACCCTTTTCTTTTCAAATAAAATTTTCGATACCAAAATACCCATAAAAAGGGATATTGTTTTTTTATTTTAAAAAAAATGAAATCTTTTAAAGGAATAAAAGCATAAAATAATGGATATGGTGGTGGTAAAAGTTATTGTCACTATATGCGTTAAAATAGAACATTCCTTTTGTTGTTTGTAAATAAAGTCAAACATTCCATAGAAAGCTTCCTTTTCTTGAAAATTTTTGAAATAAAGACAAAAATTTCTTTTCAAAAATGATCATTTCTATAATAAAATCAATTTAAAAATAGGTAAGTGGATGAAAAATATATTTAGAAGGAAAACATTAAAAGATAAGCTTTTAAAGAAAAGTCACTTATCACTTTAGAAACATTTTAATCATAAAAACCATGAAGTAATAACATTAAAAAGGCTTAAATTCCATGATAATAGATACATTCATGATATAACATGTAAAAGTGTCTATATATACACAATATAAATGAATATAGGTGAAAACATCAAAATATGCCTCAATAAAAGGAAATTGAGATGAAATATCTTAACTTGAGTTTGATTTGCCATGTATGTTCTTTTTATTTTAAAATAATAAAAATATCTTAGTTATTTATTTAATTAAAAAAATTAAGTTTATTATGCCTTTTATTTCACTTATTACCATGTTACATAAAATTACTTAATCAATTAAGTTTACATCGAATGATTCAATGATATTTGTATTAGCTGTCAAAAATGACTTCATTAGGTTGATTATTGTTCTAAGAGGCCTTTATTTAAACATGTATAGAAAATTAATCATGAAATAATTATCATATATATGCATTAATTATACTTTTTAAAACCAATAATTAATGATGGTCATGAAAAATGAACTATGTTATGATTATGGAGATGGTATGTCATACGTATGCATGAGTAACATTTCCATTTTCAATGATCATTATATAAAGAAGGTATTTATTATTTTATAATTATATAATTATTATAATATCATAAATATATTATTATTTCTTTAAATATACATATATATATATCATCCAAGTGATTTAGTGTTGAAAAAAAGAGTCACATTGAACAATGTTATAATTTCTTAGTTTAATAAATAAAATGACATATTATCTTTTTAAAATGATAAATATGTCATTAATATTGTAATTATTTAATTTATATCATATATATTAATAAATTTTATCCTTATATATTTCTATGTAAAGTGTTAGTGAAAAAAAATTACATCACTTTGTGGGGTAGTTGTCTGATGTATACACGAGTGACAATATCATATCCCCTGTAGAAGGAAAAGTAAGAAGTTATATGTGATATCATAGCTAAAAAATATAAATATGTTACAAAAATCATAATTATACTTTAAATATATCTTTGTAACATTATATTATTGGCGGTGATGGAAAATAAATGACATTGATTCGCGAGGTGGTATTCCTCCATACACATGAATAATGATTTCATATCCCATTTTATGGAAGATTATGTATATTTAGTTTATTAAATTAAAGTAAAAACATCTAATTACATGTAATATATTTTTTTTATTTAATAATAATTGAATAATATTTTAATGATTTTTAAGAAGAAATAAAAATCATACAGTTAAATATGATACCGCTTCTTCAGAAAACTTCCTTAGGTAAGTACTAAAATCATGCATATGATGGATTTATAATCAAAATAAAGGGCCTAGTTCATGGAGAGTGAATTAAGGAAGATATTTTTTTAGGTATTGGATGAGAAAAATGTATATTAAGGTGTGAATAAGAGAAGATATAGGCAGCCTTAAATAAGTGAGCTGAGTTTTACGCTTCTTATTTTTGAAAAGAAAACTGGAGTACCCACATTGTTTACTTACCAAAAGAATAAAATTGGACCATTATCAAAATTTTGATATTATAAGATCTAAATTTTTTTATAAAATAGATTTTATACAAATTTATAGCTTATTTTAACCTTAATTGTTTTATTTTAATCCCCTGCTAAACCTGATTTCTCCTTAACCACGGTCATTAATTTTTACAGTTTTTACTGTTAATTATGTTCAAAAATCTAAGTTGAAATTATTATATAATATAAATTATTATAATTATAAATATTTAACACATTTTACCAAATTAAAATTACAAAATTTTAAAATTTATTTTAAAATCAAACCCACAGATGTGATGGAAAAGCTGGTTTTCAGGATGTGTATTTTTCAAGAAATAATTGATTTTTTATTAACTCTATAATTAATAATAATCATGTTTTTAGTATAAATTAATATTTATTAATATATAATACAAAAATTTAATTTAAAATATTCCCTATTAGGTATTATTTTAATTAAATAAAATGGATAAACATTATTAACTTTAACACAGTTTTAAGAAAAAAACTGATTTTTAAACCCAAAAATGAACTTATACTAAAATCCAATATAAATTTGATTAAAAAGTAATTAGGTGGATTAAATATGTCTAAAAATATTTATTTTTATTTAAATATTATTAAAAATATAATATTACTTTTAAATTACATAATTTATTGAATAGAAATGGCTTTTTTACAAAGATCGGTATCTTTTATTATTAACTAAAAAAATAAAAAATTTATAAAAAGTATAAAAATTTCACCCTAAGTTAATATTGATATAATGATTTCATAAATGATATTAATTTTCTCAAATTAAGTATATAAAATTTATAAATAAAAAATTTAAATAAAACCTTATAATAAAATAGTTCAATGAAAACTATTTCTTTTTAATTTTAAAAAATGCTTAATATTTATAAAAGGAATAAAAATATATTAATAAATAAGAAAGTGATTTATTCTATCATTACTTAGGTTATTATATTGAGTTGTAGAAATAATGATACATTATCTATATTTCTATCAGAACATGACACTTTGGTTAATGATTTGATGAATTTTGGCCTAGAAGTTTTGGATACATGAACATATTATGTTTTGTTTTTGGTGATAGTACAATCATATATGTTAGAAATAATTAAGTAAGTTAAGAAGTAAGACTTTGAGTTATAGGAAAATTTATAATTGGTCAATAAGGGTAAGTTTCCTGAATTTATTATTGATAATTAAGGTGTCTTGAGATTTTTAAAGATATTATCGGTGCCTTGTGATTCTTAGTTAAAGAAATAATTGTTGAGTGATGCTCAGAGTTCCTCGTTTTTTTCATCCTAGAAGTGCTATGATGTATAGAGACCTTCAGAATTATTACTATTAGAATGGAAAAAAAATAGATATTGTTCAATTTACCATGAAATGTTTTAATTTTAAATAGGTTAAAGCAGAATTACAATTACTAAATGGGATACTTCATCACTTACCAGTTCTAGAGTAGAAATGGGAAAATGTGTCTATAGTTTTAATAGTGGGGTTTCCAAAGACATCTCTAGGTAATAATGAATTTTTTGTTATTGGTGATCGATTAACTAAATCTGTGCATTTACTCTCTATTAGAGATACTATGACTGTGGATCAACTTTCTAAATTATATCTCATGAAGATAGTCAAGTTACATGGAGTACCCCTCTCTGTCGTATTTTATAGTGCTCTAAGGTTCACGTCAAATTTTGGGAAAGGAATTCAGAAGTCTTTGTGAAATGAATTAAAATTTAGTAAATATTTTTATCCTAAGTATAAAGTACAATTTGAGTGAATAATTAAATATTTGGAAGACATTATATTTGTGTATTCAATGGATTATGAAGGAAGACGGGATTTTTATATTTCTTTGGTTTATCTTTTTAATAATAATAATTTTCATTCCAATATATAGATGGAAAATTTTGAGGCATTATATAGAAAGTGACATCGAACAAACTTTTTTGGGATGTATTGGGTGAAAAGAAGTTGATATAACTAGAATTGAAGGAGGAAATGGTTGAGAATATAGATGTAATTCATCAATATATGTGGACAACAAATAGTAGGTAGAAAAGTTATGTAAATAACTAGAGAAATTATCTTTCTTTCAATGTAGGTGATCATGTTTTTATTAAATAATTCCATGGAAAAGTGTTATACATTTTATTAAAAAGGGGAATCAAATTTCATGGTTCATTAGACTATATATAATTCTAGATAAATTTGGTTTACTTTCCAATTTAGTGGCTTTGACTCTAAGTTTATCCTAGGTACACAATGTTTTTCATGTTTTGATGTTAAGAAAGTTTGTGCTAAATTTATCTCAAGTTTTGAGTGATAAAGTAGTTTATATGGAAGACCAAATTTATTAGGAGTAACATCATATTTATCTTCTTTATCATAGAGAGAAATTATTTTGGAATAAGTTAATTCACCAGGTTTATGTTTTGTGGAAAACCCATATGGTTAAAGAAATAAAATGAGGATATGAAAATTCTATAAGGGAAAGGTATCCCTACCTGTTTAATAAGTGAATAAAATTATATTGATGCAATTTTAAAAAATGTAATGAATATAAAAATCTAGGTAATTATAGAATAATTCATTTTTATGTTTATTATGTTAAACAAATTAGATATTTGTATTCATTGTAAATATATTAAGTAATTTTTAAAATAAAAAAAAGTAGTTTTATTAAACTCTTTTCTTATAAGGTTTTATTTAAAAGAGTACTTTTGAAATTATATAAATTTAATTTTGAAAAATTAATTGATTTTTTTAAATCAGAATTTCAAAATTATCTTATGATAAATTTTTGAGAATTTTCTGAAAAGATTAATTTTTTGTGAATAGTGAAATTTTTTGATTTTATTATTAAAAATTGTGTTTATTTTCAATTATTTAAAAAGTAAAATTATATTTTTTATGTGTTTTTAAATTTTATTATTTCCTAAGGATTTAAGATAATATAATTATGGTTTTTGAAAAACAATTATACTTGACTTTAGTATAAAAATATTTTTACATTAAAAGGTTCATTTTTCTGGAAAAATGTGTTTCCTCACCATTTTCAAATAAAGTTTTAAATTAAATTACTCCACTTATGTGAAAAATATTGAAAAAAATATTAAAAATTCAGAATTAATGGGACCAAATTTTAAAAAAAAATCCCTTTTATTTTTTGTCAATATGAATAGTAACTCAACTAACTTTGTAACCACGAAAAAAGGTAAATTGGTAAATTAAGGTTAAAAATAAAATGATATGGACTAGAAAATGACCATGAAACTTTTCAATATTTTATTATGTAAATAAATTTTATTTATACATATCCAATATTCAGTCATATGGCCTTTTTCCATTTTTTGTGATTATAACTATTATAATATTTTATTTAAAGAAATATAAAAAATGTCACACTCTTATTTTTAATAACTATTATATTTTTAGAATAGTTATAACCAGAGGATATGTTAAATTAGAAATATTATTTTAAAATATAAAATATTTATCTTCATCATGGTAATTTATTTTAATTTTTTAGTGAATAAATAATTACCATAAATGCTTACACAACAATAAGAGGGTAATTAATTAGATAATTTAAAAATTAAATAAGTGATATTAAAAATATTAAAATAAATAAAATTTAGATAACTAATATGATCAAAAAAATTAATAAATTAACATGACTTGTTAGGGATATAATAAAATAATTTAAAAAAATTTACTTGTTTTCTTTTTGTTATTAGATTCAAAGTAAGGAATAGATATTAATGGTATTTTTTAAAACATAATATTTTACGAAATGATATAAAATTACAAAAAATATTAGATTCATACAATTTATTAATATATGGTTAAAAATATTATAAATGGTATATTTATTTGCCTTTATTTTATTTATAGTAACTATCCTTACCCCCAAAGAGTAAAAACCATTGTTGTCACGGTAAGTGTGAAAGGGGTTAACGAGTGGTTAAAACAAAAATATAGGGGTAAAAATAATTTCAGAACATGTATAATTTTTATTGGATGAGAGTATTTAGATCCATCCTCATCTAATATTTTAAATAAATCTTTTTTTTCATTTCTTATTGAAAAATAATTTATATTAATTTAATATTTTGAGAAACTCCAAGAGTGCCCTACCCCTCTAATAAAAGGGAATATTCTCTAACCTTTACTAGACAATTGAAACCCTATTTTATCCAAAAAAATATATTCTCAAATCCATTCATATAATCTATCCCCTCATTATAGAGGACTTTTTTAGGAATAATACCAAACTTATAGGTTATAAAGTGTTAAAAAAAATGAGGTTGCCTGAAGAAGAGGTATCGTTTTAATCAAGAGTTTCTATTTTATTTATTCTTCAACATCATTGAAGTTATAATTGATCATTATTATATAATAAAATTATTATATTATATATATTTATGTTTTTATGTTAATTTCACAACCTATATCTTTATCCTTTTCAATAAAATGGGAAACTAATCCATCATTCATATGTACGGTGGACTACCTCCTCACAAACCGATGTAATAAATTTTCTTTCATCATATCTCAAATATGATTAATAAATATTTGATTAATGTTTATATATTATATTTAAGAAATATTTATCATTTTAAAATAATAAACAATATTTACCTTCTTACCTTTCCATTCACTGAAAAATGGAATTGTCGTTCGTGCGTACCTGTGGACTACCACCTCCACGAAGTGATGTGATTCATTTTTCATCACCACATCTAATAGATCATATATATAAGTATATTTAAAGGGTTAATATTATATTTATTATATTATTATAATTATTAAAAGATAAAATAATACTTAAAAACTTTCCATGATAATCCTTGAAGAATGGAAATGTTTCTCATGCGTACTTATGGACTACCGTCTCCATGATTGTAATGTAGTTCATTTTCCATAAACATATAACATGAAAGGTTTTAAAAGTATTAATAATTTATAAATATGAAAATTATAACATTATTATTATGTACATTGTGTAATAATTATCTCATTGACCATTTGCAACCGACCAAATTCGTTTCTAAAATATGAGCTGAATATTATCAAAACGCCCGATGTGAATTTAATTCATTATTTAATTATGTATAGCATGGTATTAAAATAAAATAATTAATTAATTAACTTAAAAAATGTTCTTTAAAAAGTATAAAATTAATATAATTTTGTTATTCGGGAAGAAAAATAACATATGTAATGAGTCAAACTCAAGTTAAAGGACTTTCTTTTAAAAATAATCTTTTAATGTTTCACTTAAAACTCTATTTTTCTTCCATATCAAAATTTTTAAATCTATGTATGATTTAATATAGAAATAAAATAATTATAAATGAAATTTTTTATCTAATTACATTCTTTCAAATGTTTTAAAAATTAATCTTTTCCCAGAATGTTTGAGTTTTTTTTTACAAAAAGATAAAAAGGAATGTTCTATTTTAACATATATGGACACACTGACCATTCCCTCCGCTATAAATAATATTTTAAGTTTAGATTTTTCTAAAAGATATCATTTTTTATTTATATATGAACCTACTTTCCCTTTTTATTAGTTATTCGGTATTGAAATTGGTTTTTAAGAAGAATATGAATTTTCATATCCAATTTTTTCACAAGGGTTTAAAAGAGTTTTTCAAGGGTTTTACTTATGATATGGAACTTGGGAATTTTTTATGAGGTTTGAGACCCATTATATCTCATGGGTGATCTCAATATATAATTTATAATGGGTGTTCTTAGATAATTACAATTATCCCATTATAGCTTACATAATGGATGTGCCCAAATAGAGCTCTATTACATTGGGTAATGATTATGTTCTCTAGAGAATTATATTAGAGGTATTCCATATAGTTATTCCAATTTTAAGGTTCTTATATGGGTTTTAATATGATTATTTCCCAATTTAATTATATGAATTTTATGTTCTTTATAATGATTTTTCATTTAAATCATTTAACTTCAAAAGTTAAGATAATGATTTTTTTAAGGAACAAGTGATACTCTTTTCAGATAAAAAGATATGTTTTTTAGGAAAACAATTAAGGGTTTTCATGTTTTTAATTGTACAAGAATATTTTATATTTTTATATCCTTTTATGATATTTTTTTCTTGTAACACATATTAAAAAAATTCATAGGGTTTAAGGATTGTATGGGAAGGTAATAAGTCAAGTTGAAAGTCATTGAGATTTTTCTAGAAAAGAAATTATACATTATTTTAAATGTTTTATATTATAGGAAAAATGGATAGTAGTTTTAATTTTTCACTGTTTATATATATAGGTGTTTTATATAATACTTTTTATCTAACTATCTAAAACTATAAACCTAAAATATCTTTGGGAATGTAAGAATTATAATTCTAATTTAAAGTCACAAGAATATGAACTTTTTATATTCATGTCCCTATAGTTATATTGAAGGGTTTAATGTATATATATTATATTCATAGAATATTAATTATTCATAAAAGATAATATTTCACAAAATGTATTTCCTTTACATTCCTTGAAAAATGGTAGTGTTGTTCATCCGTATGTGTGAACTACCACCTCCATAAAGTGATGTAATTTATTTATCATCCCCACATCACATAGATGATATATATAATTATATTTAAATAAATTATTTGTTATCTATTATATAATGATCATTATACAAAAATAAAATAATACTTAACTTCTTTCCATAATGATCTTTGAAAAATGGAAATGTTACTCATACATACGCATTGCTTGCCATCTTCATCATTGTAACATAGTTAATTTTTCATAACCATCTATCATGATTGGTTTTAAAAGTATAATTGATGTATAAAAATTATAATTATGTCATTAATATTATTATATATATGATTTAATAATGACTTCTTTGACCATAGTCAACCAATCAAATTCATTTTGGACATATAAGCTGAATATTGTCCAAATGTTCTATATGAAATTTGTTAATTAAATAATTGAATATAACATGGAAATTCAAAAAAATAAAATAAATAATAAATGTGAAAATTTTAATTACTAAATTAACGAATTTAAAAAATTTTATTATTTATAAATATAAATAACATACGTGATGAGATGGACTCGAGCTAAGGGATTTTGTCTTAATATTCCTTCATTATGGAATATTTGGTTGTTATGCTCTAAATATATTTTATATAGTGCATATAATTCACATAATACATTTTATATCATGAATCCTTCATATGTAATGATATTTTAAGTTAAAATTTGAATTATTTTAACTAATGGGATTTGACTTGAAAGTTATCAAGTATTAAAAGGTTTCTTAACATAATTTTCTTTTATTGGGATATAACTCTTCTTCAATGAATTTTTTATTCCACGATTATGTTTTTATAGATATATAAATTGTTTTATTATTTATTTTTAATTTTTTTTCATGGATCTATATTTGTAACACATAATCTATTTATTGATTAATTCTTAATTCAATGGCATGATCTTTGTAAGGGTAATTCGTCTCAAATTCTTTTTCTATGGGATATACATCTATGATATTAACCTATATTTTTTTATGTGGTGTATATACTAACCATATAACATGATATACCATGAATCCCCAAATATTAATGATATTTAATGTTTTATTTCACTTTATTTATATATGGTATTATGATAGAAAAGTTTCCAAACCGATAAAGGCTTTATGTTACAAACTCCTTTCTTTTAGGGATTTTTTATGTTCAGGGTTACTTAGGGGGAATAATATTCCCTTATTTTCTTCAGACAAATATATTTTATTATTATATTTTTATAAATGTGGTTTACATATTTAATTTTCGTTTACAACCTTATTGATTATAAATACATCAATAAATTCATTAATAAGTGATATCAAACTTGTATCTTCTTTTTGATTTGGAATATTTCTCTTACATATACATATTTTCTAAAAAAGTGTTCTCTTATAAGTATAAATATTTTTGTAAAACTATTTCACATTATCATTGACCTTATTTTATGTGGTTTTAAAAAATAAATTTCTTAACTGGTCACTTTAGAATCTATTTAAAAAAATGTTTGAAAATAATGTTTATTTTTAACATTTACAACATGAACGAATTTTCCCACAAGCATGACGACTATTTTCATTGAATATTCCTTTATAATATTATAACTTTATTTTTAAATAGAAGTATTTTAACAATATTTTATTAATTTTTTGTTTTAAAATGTGATATTAAAAGTGAAAGAGTTATTTTCATAAATAATGTTTTTTATGATATTTTAATGGTATTCCTCAGTGCCAACAACCCTTGATGTTACTTATGCTCCACTAGGAATTTTTTGTAATGATACTATATTCATTATTTTTTTTGGATATATTATTGTTATTTAAAAGAGATTTAAATATAATCCATTTATTTTTCTATAGGTTAATAATTTTATGAAAGTAATAATGGTTGTTCTAAGGATTTTTATAATAAAAAATAGTTTCTATATACTTTATTCATGTTATGGTTCTTGAAAGTTTTTTATGATGATGGTTGGTTTCATTATAAATCAAGGTTAGGTGGTTATATTATAAACTGGATATGGCTATTCCCATATATCACTTCAATTCATTGGTTAATAATATTAGGATTTCACCTTATAATTATTCAAATTTGTAAGGGTTCTATGAAGATAATATTCCAAGATACCAATACATTTTACTTTTTATTTCTATGAGGTTGTAATGATTCTTTTTATCAATATTGACATCACATGGTTCATGAGAATTGATTCTTATGACCATAGCCTTTGATAAATCTTTATTCAATTATTCATGTTTTATGATCCAGGTAATTGATGGGTATAAATTCTTCTATGTTAACCTCATTCACTTAGATAATGTCATTATAACATTATTCTCATCTTATTATCACTAATGAAATTTAATTTTTAAAACTTATTTTTACCCTTTATTATCATTTTATCTCACCATTTTTATGTTTCCTATTCCCCAATGTTATGAATAATTATTTTAAATTATTTGTGTCCATAATGGTTTCATATGTGAGAAATTTTATGGGATATGTTTAAGACTTAATATCAAATATGAAAAATTGGGTACAGTGGGAAATATAATTTCTTATAGTCAAATGTATTGTTTATATGATACATTTTCCTAATTCTATAAAACTATAAACATAAATGGTTCTTGTCTGTGTAAGTGATTCAATATTTTATTTTTCTATTTTAATTTTTTTATGAAAAAAATTGGCATACATTTATCAACATCAAAGACATAAATGTAAATTTTATGTTTTTAGCATAGAACCTGGGAGTATGGGTTCAGTGCCTTTACAAAATTTGTGAGACTAATAAAATTATTTCAATACTAAATTTGTGATTAATTTATTTAAACACATGTCAATACCTTGATCATTGAGTATGGTTAACCATAACTATTTGGTTCCCATGAATTATATTGTTTAAGGAAAGAATATTATAAGTGAACCTAACCATTCGGTGCCTATATTTGATGTGATATTTGGGTGAAATTTAGTTAGGGGACCATAACAATTAGGTCCCTGTGGAATATTGTTAAGATGATTCATTTAATGAATTGGAAAAGGAGTTTTCTACCTAACTATCCAAGATTCATATATGATATGATTGATATGGTTATTAACTAGATATAGTCATGGATAAAGTTATGAGATTAGATGGATTGATTTTGGATGAAATATAGATTTATGCTCACTAAATAGACATAGTTTATGGGTTCATCTTTTTTAGTGGGAGTAATTTTCTTCAAACATTTATTAAAAGATATAAATCATGGTAATCACCTATAGTTATATATTTATTGTAGTTTATTCCATAGATCATGATTATAATTATAATATCTCATATTGGTATAAAATTTAATATAATTATACATTGGTAACTGTGGTTTAGAATCCTTCTCAAATAGAATCATCCTCAGTATATATCTTTGAATTTCAAATAAATAAATTTTTGAATTTCAACTCATTAGTGTTTTATATCGGGTGTACATCAAAATATTTTGCTGATAATCATAGACGTAAAAATAAAAAATAATTGATTAAAGGATAAATAGATCAATGTAATGGGAATGTTGAAAGATTTAATATATTATATCTTTACACATGGGATTTAAGATTAACTAGTAAATTAGTTATTGAATTTGAAAATTGTTATTATATTCCTTCAAGAAATAGAAATTTTGATCTAATATCAAAGTGTGACAAGAAAGTATTTTAATTAAATACTAATAAAATTATATGTGTGTGTGTGTGTGAAATATTTTATGAAATTAGGAATATATTAAATTTTTTATAGATTCTAGTCTTGGATAATATAATCTAAAACATTTAGGATAAGAATGTCAGAGTTGATTCTAACCCCACTTATATTTTTCACTATCACCTTGGCCATATAAATGAAAAATGCATCCAAAGACTCCATGTAGAAGGATTATTATACTCATTAAATTATGTATATTTCTATAATAATTAATCTTGTTTATTATAGAAAATTCCCAAAACATATTTTTGTTGAAAAGGTGATAGAGTTAGTGGGATATTTGATCTTATTCATATTTATGAATGTGAACCAATGAGTAATCAAGAAAGCGGTGGGTATATTTACTTTTTATCATGTACTAATAATTTTTATTGGTATGGTTAAGTATTTATTATGAGATGAAAGTTTGAAACCAATGAAAAGTTATAAACATTAAAAAATGAGGTACAAAATCAACTAGGAAAAAGTATTAGGATTATCTAATCTAATTAGGGTGGTGAATAGTTGAGACTAAAAATGATTGATCATCTAGAATACTATGGAATTGTTTCGCAAATAATTATTACTAGATCATAAAAAATTGAATGGATTCTATAAGAGGAGTAATCAAAATGTTTTGGGAATGGTTTTATTTATGATAAGTCGGTGTGACCTTCCTATATCATTTTTGGTATATTCCTTAAAATCAGTATCTTTTATTTAAAACTAAATTTCATCTAAAGTTATCAGGTCTAGTTAGATCACCTTTAGGGGGTGAATTAGTGGTCTATTTTAATTTTTATGATTTACTCCATTTTTACACAACCTCTACGACTGGTTAAGGACTTGATCCATACTCAAGTAATTATCTCATCCTTACTCAAAATCATAAATATAAAATCCTAGAAAATAAAAACAAGGATTTAAATGGTTAAAGCTTAAAGATGTACTCATTGTTTTGATTTATTATAAACCCCAATTATGGATTAACCAATATATACACAAGTGGTTACACCATAGAAAACTCTATTATGATCAACAAAGAGTCCCATTATGTTCTTTCTCTATATAACTAGTTATATTATCTAGTCATAGTTTCTTATTTTCATGATTGGTTATACACATAAACTAAAAATTGTCTTCTATAAAAATTATCTAAATGTAGATTGATAATAGTATATTCTTATATTAATCTGTGGTAATTGGTATTGATCCTCCTCCATGAGAATAAAAGATCATATTCCCCATTGTATAGAACCTTCACGAACATCCTCTGCCAACAATGTTTATTATCACTGCTACTTTGTAAACTCAATCGAGATATTGAACAATTAGGGTCATTATCATTGTTTTAAATAATCAGTAAATAGTTATTCTTCTCTAAAAAATATCTCCCTACTTTAAACATATTCTTATCTCCTTGATACAATATTGTATTAGGATCTCAGTTCTTTATATGTCTCACACTCAAAATTTATGAGTTCTCTCAATTATCATTTGTATATATCATTAATTTATAGAAAAAATTTATATTCACCGATAATAATAACATGGATAATATTAGTTTCCAAAATGGAATTTTAGAAACACTTTGATAAACTATCGTAGCAATGATATTCTTTAATATTTTTTACTAGAATCCAATACTTATAAACATTTTAAATCAAAATCAAGTTATCATTTTAGATTTACTAAAGACTTTAGGGTTTCCATCTTGGAAATACTTCACAAAAAAGTAATGATTTTTATTAATTGAAAACCCTTCACATGTATTTTTGTATTCTTTGTTTCCACATAGTCCTCTTTCTTTTGGTGTGGATCTTATCTTAGCAACATCGTCTTCTCCCTTTTCTAGTTATTCCCACATCTCTTCTTGAATCATGAAACATGTGTGATGAGGATGTTTGATCCATGAATATCATCTTGAAATAATCATCTAATTTACATTTCCTCTTCTAAATTTCCTATTAATTTAAAGTCATACAGTCCTATAAAGTCATGCAAGCTCTATTTCGTATGAATTGATCAAATTCATATCATTTGAAAGTCTCAAAAATCCAAAGTCATATGCCACAAATTTTTTATTTCTAGAAGTCATTTGAAATCAAATTTTGGGGCTCAAGTCATATGGTGGATCCGTAAAAGTATGATATAGGATCAAATTCATAAAAAATATTCCTATGATCCAAATTCCTAAAGTCAGCTTAAAAGTAATATGATTTTTAATTTTTCAAAAAGTTATACACCAAATTTTGAGGTGCCTTCTCAATGTCTGACGGTAAAGGAATATGCTCTAGAAAATTAACATGGTGAATAATTAAGGTCTATCAAATTCGGATGCATAATTATTATGCTCTAAATCAAATTCATATGATGAAGTATTATAGTTAAGTCATGTTATGAAAATTAATATGATATAACTTAATTTCATATGATTTCACCTAATTTATTACAAAACTAAAAAATATAGACTTCTTTCAAATAACTTTAGAACATATTCAAATTAACTCCATGACTCTCCAATATTTCCAAACATCCTATAACATCATTATAGGTATCTTTGTAATAATTTCAACATTCCTCAGGACCAACACACCATGGATAGATTCTTTATTACTTCAACTATTACTTATTTCAATAGGTTATCTTTCATTTTCTATAATAACAGCTTATAAAAAATTTTCATAGTATCCAACAAACTTCTTTGATCTTAGATCCTCAAGTATAAACATTATGTTGACAGTTATTTAAAAGGATTCTCTAATTTTCATAGATTCTATCAATCGTTAAATGCACTTTACTTCTTTTTCTTGAATCAATCTAAGAAATTAACCAAGAGCCACAGCCTTATAATTCTTTCCCCAAAACTTGGAATCATTTTCATCTTTTCTTAAAAACTTATCAAACACGTATATTGAAATCTTCTTCAACACCAATATTCAATACTAATAATAAATATAATTCAAACCAATGGGAAATAAAATATCCCCATTTGTATTTTTTTTATATATTTACAAACATATTTTTATGTCAATATGTGTGCTTATCTTTCTCCCCCTTATTGATAATAAATACAAAGAAAAATATGAGGGTTTTATTTCTCATCTCAACTGAATTATTTAGAAACATTTTTCTTTTCTATATTTTTTAGATATGAATAATATCATGTTCCAGTTGAGAAAAGTATAATACCACATTACTTTATTAGTAAGGATACTTTAGTGTGAAACTCTAAGTCTTCATGTGGTAACCCTTCATAGAAAAAAGATTGGATAAGAATGTTTTTAAATGTTTTCCATAAATAATCAAACAAGTAATATCATTCTTAGATTATCATTTTAGGGATGATAAAGATATATTTATGATATATTTTTTATTTTACACACATCTCAACAAAAACATCAAAAATATCTAGTAGAAGATGCATAAAATCCATTTTTTATCATACTTTCATCAACCTATACTCCCCCTTTATAAAATATGTTTAATAAAAAAAACTAATGGTTTAATGTGTGATTGGGATACTATTTTCTCCAATTTTTTATAGTTTTTCTAGATTCAGTGTGTGGTAGATTCTTCTCATTTTTTCTCCCCTCAAGGGATGTATACAATAAATCCTCTCCATGGTAGTTAAAAAAACGTAAAGAATGCCTTCCTTTTGTATCCAGTATGTACAACACTCAATCATCTCTTTTAGTTCACTGAATCCTTTCTTAAAAAATCAAATGTTTCATGGAATAATGAGGGTATTATTTGTTCCTTATAAGTAACATCAAGACTGGGAGTTTTATCTCAACCTAAGACACTCTTTATTTTCAACCTCATCACTTATTTTTATGTTAACAAACTTAATAGGTTTATTACTCATCATTATCACTTGAACTTATTCTTTATGTGATGTATTTTTCTTCACCTTAGATATTAAGGAAACTTTGTTTCTTTATTCTTTCATCATTTATTATTTTGTTGGTATTATAGTCATACATGCATTTGCGGTTTTTCATAGTGGTGAGCACCTCATAAGATTGTAAGAAACACTCTAGTTTAAAATCCATTTGGGGGATAAATTTTAATTTGTTGTATTATTAAATATATAATTACTTTATTCGGTACTATATTGGTACTATAATAATGGAACTATTGACCTACATTGGGTATTTGGACCATAGAATTAGGCCTTTGAGCCATTAGGCCTCTTGTCCATCCATAGTCCTTCAGTAAGTAGGGATTGTGGGATAAAATATTTTTGGACTTTAGGATATATGTCACTTGGTCCAGTCAGTAGAGTAGGATCAGCTTACTGAAAACACCTTGGGTTTGTGGTTCAAAGAAAAAGTAATCACTAGATAGAGAAAACTAGAACCTTGACTAAAGATGTGAAATGGATCTAACTATCAACCTGTGAATCCCTACAAAATGAAATTATAATCCATTATAAATATTAATTGAGGAGATTATTCAGAATTAAATAGGTTATTGGGTTGGGTTTTTTCAATATATTCGATCCATAAAGATATAAGGGTTGGTTCCTTTGTGATTGATGGTCATCAATTTTAGGATTTATGCCTCTGGGCCACTGGCTCATGTAAGGATTCCCTCTCAACCCAATTAAAAAGATGGATTATCAAATAATAAAAAATATGGAATTAATATTTTATTAAAATATATTTTCATATTATGTATATTCTTCCCACATATCTTATACTAATTCTCTTGAATATTTTATTTACTTAAAGCTAATTTCTCATGATGTTCATTATCTTCTTATGAAATCACTTATTTTTGTTTATTTTCAAAATAAAATTGATCATTCTCCATTTTTTTATAATTTTATAACTAATCACTCCAAAATATCAAGAATTATTTCTTGACATGCTCAGTTACTTTAGAATTTTCACACATATTTATGACATTTTCAACCTTACATGACTTCTTATTTACTATATTCTTAATCTTATTATATTTTTCACTAAAGAGAAGTTATTTAACTCACAAATTAAAACAATCCTAGAATATGAGACCCTATTAATTACATATTCTATATAAATATTAAAATGTCTAAAATTTACTTTAGGTGGATATACTTCCAAAATTTCTAGCCATAACTTCTTTCCTTTGATAATTTCACCTTATTTTCTCACCAAATTTTCCCTTTGGTTATTGCTTATTTTACTAGAAATGTCATATTATATATGAAAGAATAGTATTTGTCTTATGAACTTCCATTTAATCGATAATAAACTCTAAAATATAATCTACCGCATTTATAGTGAATCGATCTATATTTTTGGGGGGTTTTCTTACTTCATCTTGAGTTTTCTTTTTCCAATGGAACAGTGGTATTATTAGAAAAAAAATTATCTCCCTATAATGTGGAATAATTATTTTCATTTATCTTTTTTATCTACAAAGGTTTATAATTATTTTAATCACCTATACTATTATAATTCAAATACTTATATTGAAATAGATTAGGTGCATATTTCCCTTGCCTGTTGGACACAAATTCTCACTGACTTGGAATGATTCACCTTTAATATCAACTAACTTGTTAAAGTATTATCTGAATTTTTTCAGTAAAATTTAAGCAATAATACATATTGATTTTGTTTTATCCCATTCTCCCCCCTTCACAGCTAGTCTCTACTCAAGATAACTCCTAATATTATTTTTTTTATCTTCCAAAATATTGTTCTCCTTAATGTAAACAATATAATTTTCTTCCTTCTTGATCAAATATTATTTTTTTTAGAAACTTTTTAATTTTATTTTAGTATCTTTCTCTTCTCTTTATTTAGTTTTTCATATTTTCAAGATTTTATTTGAGGTTTTATTTTAGTATCCATTCTTTTTTTCCTTTCCACTCCATTATCATCACTTCATGGGGAATAAAACCCTTTATTAACATTAGAAAGGAGGTAAAATTCATCATTAGATTAACTTATTAAAGTTTTATCTTACTTCATCATTCTCGTTAGACTTTATTTCTTACTAATTTAATGTATATTCTTATTCTTACCTATTTTTTACCTTTGACATTTCCCATACTCCTAATCTAATTAATATTCTTAATACTTATTCCACGGTAATTCCATATAAAAATGAAAAATTCAATAACACTTACAGAACCTTAATGGTTTACATTTATAAAACTCTTTAAAATAAGAGAAATAATCTTATTGAATTATTTATCAATGTTCTTCTCATCTTAAGAATCATTTGATTCTCTAACTTCTTCTTTCTTTATATTTCATTTTCTCATGGACTCAAAGGCCATATAATCTTTTATATTGTTATTGAAATTTTATTCCTTTATCATTTCATATTCTACGAAAATATTATTAATTTTACATAGGGAAAGATCTTCCCTAACTTCTAAAGATAAAACCTTGCGATCAAATCTTTCTGTAAAATTTTCCATAATCTTTCTCACTATGGTAGAACCATCTAGATTCCCATTAAATCCTATTTTATTTCTCACAATATCATATAATTTTATAAAATAGTCTTTAGTTTTCTCATAATTACCCATATTTATGTCCTTAAATATAGTCCTCTAAACTTATAAATTTGATTTCCTAACTTTAATATTTCCTTTATAACTTCTTCTCAACTTGTACCAAATTTATTTGGTGGTTTTATATCCCATGAATTTTTCATAAACCTTTCTCAAAAATGATAATAAAATTTTATTTTTATAATTACCATCATTATTTATATTTCTCTTTACATGAAGTGTTATATAATCTTTCTCAGTGATAGGTAGAAAATACATTATTGTAGTATCTATTACTTATAGGTCAAATGATATGAGTTGGGGTACCATCCAATTATTTCAGTTAATATATTTATTTCTATAAAAAATAAGAACACCCATAATATTCAAAACATTTATATTCTCCATCCTCAAATAATTTTTTGTTATTTCATAGGTAATATTCAACTCTAGTACCAAACTAACTTCCAATGTCTAAGTGGGTCACTAAGAGGGGGAGGGGTGAACTTGTGATCTTTTTTTATTTTTATGAATTACTCTATATTAGCCCAAACTTAATGACTAGTTAAGGTCTCAATCCATATAGAAAAAAATTATCTCACCATTACTAGCATACAAATAGATGAAATCATAAAATAGTCATATGAAGATTAATAAGGTTCAACCTTCAAGAACTGCTCTTTATTATCATTTTTTATATGCTCTAATCTTGGCTTAAACACTATATACATAATTATTTACACCATATAGTACTCCATTCCAATCAACATAGAGTCCTACTATGTACCTTCTCTACATAACTCGTTATACACCTCAATCATATTTTGTCCTTAATGTGATTAGTAATATTCCCCAACCACAAATTATACACTAGAAAAATGATACAAATGTTGAAATATCTCCTTATAATCCTTACTTATTTTATTACACCTGGTAATGATATTACTCCAAGAGTTTACAAGATCTAATTATCCCAAGAATAGAACCTTCAATAACTGTAGCATCTAATAATGGTGGTCATAACTTTTGTTCTTGAAGTTAACTCCATGAATTTAATGATTTGGGTGTTTCTATTGCACCTAAATACTAAGGCAGAAGCTCTTTTTCTCTAAAAAATATCACTCAAATTAAAACTCATTCTTCTTTATTCATAAAATAATGTATATGCTCTCAGTTCTTCAGTCACTCACTCAGAATTTGATATTTCTCTCAATTAGTATTCATATATTTTATTTTTTTTCCACGTTTTTATTTATATTCACAAACAATAATATCATGAATAATATTAGTTTAAAAAATTTAATTTTGGACACTCCTTTATCTTCTCTAAAAGTAATGAACTTATTTTACATCAGTCTTAAAAATATGATCTTTAACATTTCAAACTTATTTGAATCATACTAAAGTCATCATTTTTAATTTTCTAAATACTCGAGTATTTTTATCTATGAAATCATAAACAAAATATAAAAATTTTAACTCTTTGAAAAATCTCTATGCGTATGAAATCATGTTGGGTTTCCAAAAATAACTCCTACTTAGG
Organism: Viscum album; assembly: GCA_963277665.1. Lineage (NCBI taxonomy): Eukaryota > Viridiplantae > Streptophyta > Magnoliopsida > Santalales > Viscaceae > Viscum > Viscum album. The sequence goes on along the minus strand of OY728138.1, from coordinate 1,015,991,255 downwards.
GAATATATATCATCTAAAAACCACTGGATTCCCCCTCAGTTGGTTCTTCTTTCATATCTAAATTAATTAGCACCTATGTCTGACCATGATGTTTCACTTATAAGGATCATATTCAAAACCTCATCTAATTTAAATTTCCTCTTAAAATTTTCATATGAATTTAAAGTCATATGACTCGTTTAAGTCATCTGGTATCTATTTCCTATGACCTTCCACTACTCATTTTATAATAATTGAAGTTATATGAAATCAATGTATGATTCTCATGTTATACAGTAGCTCACTCAAAGTTTTACACTAGATAAGAATCATATGGTAGAGTAATAAGATCCAAAGTTAAATTATCAGTAACAATGTAATATGATTTTTTCTTTGATCATAAGGTTATGCATAGAAGTATGATGTTATTTTTCAAAGATTTTCACTAAAGTGATATGATTCAGTAAATTCATACATTGAATTCATTCAGTCCATTAAATTCTGAAGTAGAAGTCTTATAGTTTGTCTTAATGTCTTACAATAAAGTCTTATTGGGAATTAATGTGGTGAAAATTTATCTGTAATGACTTAAAGTGAATAGTTATATAGTATGACTAAAATTTATATGATTTCACCAAATTTATATGATCTAATAAGGCTCTAAAAAATTACACTTTTCTAAAATGATTTCATAACTTCTTAAAATCAACTTAATGCCTCACTAAACATTCCAAACAACTCATAACAGCATCCAAGGTATCTTCGTACAATTTTCATCATCACATAAAATTAGCACACCATAGGTATATTTTCTATTAATTTAACTATTCCTTCTCTCATTCCACTTTATTGAAGATTATTTAATAAAATATTATACAAATTGCTCACAACATTTAACAAGATATTTAAACCTCAAATCTTATAGTATAAATATGATGTAGATAGTATATCACCATGCTTGAGAAATTTTCATATCCATACCAAAAAAATCTATCAATATTTACCTATACATTACTTATTTTTATTGAATCTATACTTGTGATAAACTCCAAGTCATAGCCTCAAAAATCGTTCCACTAAACATGGAAATTCTTTCATCACTTTTCCTAAGCTTATCAAACACATATTCACATTTTCTTCAACACCAAGATTTCTTATTAAAGAAATAAAATTCAATCCAATTCATACACCATCATCCAAAAAAATTATAAAGACACTATCTGAAATATGGCATGGGAAGTATCCTAATTTAACTTTTATGATAATTTTGTGTTATGAAGTATAAATATTATGCTTACCTTCAAATAAAATAGTCTATAAATAAAATTAATATATTTTTACTCATTGTCCCAATGATACTAATGGGTATTAATTTTTGAAAAATATTTAATACAAAGTATTTATATCCTGATTTTCTATTTTACTTGAAAAATAACCTATTTTTTAGAAGTTGTTGGGTGGAAGTTTGAACTTAGAAAAGTTCAATACTTACAAACAATAATTTTTCCTAGTATGAAAAATGATCTTGTTCCATGAGAGGTTTTTTCTAAATAATTTACTCAGGTTATATAATAACCTTGAAGGTCTTATAGGATTTATCAAAATCATGAAATATTAATATTTCATATAGAAAATGATGATGATGTAATATTTATAGATGATAGTACTTATACCTACCAAGAGGCCAACAGGAGTTTAGATTATGAGAATTGATTAGAGTCTATGAAATTTTATATAGTATCTATGTACACGAACCATCTTTTGAATATGTTGGATGTGCTTGAAGGGTTTATACCCATAGGTTAAAATGATTTTTCTACAAGAAATTTGATATGAATGGTAAAGGGTTATAAAAAAATTCATTGCATTAACTTGGAAGATTACCTTTCACCAATTAAAATGATAAAGTACATTAAAATATTAATTTCCATAGAAACTCATTATGATAAAGAGATAAATAAAATTGATGTCAAAACAAGTTTATTTAATGGTATTTTTTTGATGATGTAATTATAATATTAACATAGAAATTTGGACTTCCAAATGAGAATGATAAGGTTTAAAAATTAAAACTATCTATATATAGACTAATAAAATCTTCTTGAAGTTGTGATATCTAGTTTGATATTAAAATCAAAGATTTTTGTTTCATCAAAAATGTTAAATTGAAATATTTATTTAAACATTTTTAATTTTTCAATATCTACAGGTGTTTTGGGGTTTTTGGTGATAGTTTTAACTGAGAAGGGTATATTTACAGCTTATACTCATTAATGATTTTTTATCACTCCATGAAATATTTGATTGTAATTAGATGTCTGTCTTGAAATGTGGTGTATATTATTTCAGAGTTAGAAGTTTCTCTATTTAGTGAGTATTTTTTTGTCACAACATGACATTTTACATTGTGGCTTGATCATTAGTCTAGTGTATATACTACATCATGATAAGTTAAGTCGCATTTTGGTCATAGGTGTTGCACTATGACAAGTTAGATAAAATAGAATATTTTTTAAAAATTATTCACTAACAATTATATAGAAGAAGTGATTGGAAAATAACTTTATATATTATGATTTTTTCAAAGGAAAAATATTATATAAGAGTAAATATATAATATATTGGTTTTTTTGTAAAATTAAAATATCTTATGTATTTTTGAATTTTCTTACATGTTGATTTTGTATAAAAATAAAAACCTTATGTTTTACTTTTTTTAAAATATAAAAACCTCATGTATAAATTAAAAATTTTACGTATCACTATGTGAACCTTTCATTTTTCAATTTGTAATACATAAGGGATTTAAATATAATATATAAGAGTGAGTATTCAATAAATAAGAGTAAAACATCGATTTTAAAAATTATTCATTGAATATATAAAAGTAATACCCTATTATTTAGAAGTGGAAATATATATTTTGGATCAAATCATATTTTATGATAGATAAGAGAATTATGAATTGTTGTTCTACAATATTAAATGATATATCTCTTTTATACTATAATCTTATTTCATAGTGTGAAGTGTGACTTTTAAAGCATTCATACCTAATTGTTAACATCTCTTGGTTTCTTTTTCTTTGAGGTTATTATATCATGGTTCATAGGCCATACCCTGGTCTTGGCTAGGGGTTATCAGGTGTGAGGTCAAGGAATAAGGTTTAAATTGTGATTATTTGAGATATAAATGATATGTCGGTACCTTACTTGGTTATATTAAAATTGTGTGGGATAAAAAAATTAAAAAAAGATATCAAATAATCCCTTTTAAGGATTATCTTAACTTAATACAGTTGTGTTGTGATTCTTTCTACCACCCTATAATACTTTTTTATTCCAGTTCCTTTATTAATTTAGGTGTTCTCTAAAGTTCTATTATATTTCTTCAACTTCTTTTAAGATATGACAGATCTTGGGTGCATTGTATGGTGTAATGTTTTATGAAAATTAATCAAAAATACATTAGAGGAATCTTCTTATGATATTTTTGTGGACCGACTCAAGCTTTATTAAGGTAATTGATTTTAAAACACTTTATCTATATTATTAAATAATTTGATTGATTTTATTATTATGATTCCTTCCAATGATATTACAATATTATTTTGTTATATTTTTTTGGAATGGGATACTTATGGGTACTCTATCTTAAGTAAGAATGGAATAAATAGAGATAATGATCTGGGAATAGTGAATTTAGGAGGGGCATGAGAGTCACCTTTACTTTATGTATTTTCATGATATTTATTATGTGAACTTTTCTATTGATATGTATTCACTGATGTGATTTAATTTTTATTTTTTTTAAGAAACATGACACATTTATTATTTAATAATTACTTGAATATGGTCACAAAAATTGGATTATTGAAATTTTAATCCAAGAAACTATTAATATTATTAACTTTTATGATTGATGCATAATTTTAAAATATTAAATAATATTATAATTGAGGTGATCTTAGTTGGGTTAGTTTTTTGTGGTTGGAAAGGAGTGTTGAATTCATTTAATTTGTATCTTTCCTTTAATATTGATAAACTAATTCATCAGTTAAAGATAATAATGGGTATGGGTAGGAAAATGAAATTTGGGGTAAGTATTAATAAGCATGAAAACTTAGATATAAATTAATGAATTGGTTTTATATTGGGTTTTTAATATTTTTATTTGTTTATTATGAAAGAGATGGTTGATGTTCAAGAGTCATATGGACTCTAAAATAATGAAGAATTGATTTATTTATTTTATTTAGTTTTGATGGTCATATGATGGTGTTAAATGAAAACGTGATGGATTAAAAATTAAATTGGGAAAGAATGAATATTTTATTATTATAATAATTGATGGATTTTAAAAAATAAGAATGAAATGATAGAAATAGATGCTCGACATGAATTGAACATGACTATAATAAATGTGATGAATGATGAATGGATGAATTGAAATGTTAAGTGGGTTTATAATTTTTTTTAACATTTTTTTTATTTTAAAAATTAAGATAACTTTAAGTGTAAGTGAGAACTAACAATGATCCTAAAGAAGGCTGGCCAAGGAACCTAGTCCTCAACCAGAACCACCCAAAAACAAAAACCATAAACCATAAATAGGCCAGTCAGGGAACCCTATCCAAGACCGAACCACCCAAAAAATATACACTGCAAATAATGATGAATGTTTTTGGAAATTGGTGTTTTTAGTGTGTGGTTGATATATTTTTCATTGGATATTATGTAATGGGTTTTAAGGATATCATGTAATAAAGTAAGAAAAATGGTGAAATTCATGATCTGTTATGGCTCAAGGTTATGAGATATGGGTTGTGATGGTCATAGGTTAGAGTGCTAAGGATATGATGCGATGATGTTGTAGTGGTGATGGGATAATGATGAGAAAGAAGATGTGATTCATAGTAGGGGTTTTGCAAGGTTGGAGGATTTTATTAGGTTAATGTTCTACATGTTAATGATATCCCACTATGTTGAGGAAAATATGGTCAGGATTATATGGATGGGGAATATTCCTGGAAGGAGGAGGGCAAGAGGCCGATGTTCTTTAGGTTTATGTTACTTTATCGATTCTTGGTTGGAAAAAGTGAATATGTGGGGGTGCAGTACATGGTGGTGGAATTGTGATTATTGTTGGGAACCGATAGTATGTGGATATGTGGTGAGGAGGTTCACTTTCTTCATTAAGAGATGATATTGATGTGTTTTTTTTCCCTTATTTCATTTATGATATGATAGGGATAGTTAATTCCACCAAATTGCTACTAGTTATAGATTAAATGACTCTACAAACATGTAATAGGGATGGTAAATTTTTTGTACCCTTTTCTTTTGTTTATTATAATTATTTTTATAGATTTGGTGGTATTTTCATTTATATAATTATTTTTATGGTATTCAATTCCTTTTTTGGACTGGGAATTTATTTGGAATTTTTATTGTTAAATAGTTGAGGAGGTTTTAGGTTATATAATACATTTTAGAGAATAAGGTTGAACCTAAAATCCAGTTATTATATTTCATATGTTAATTTAGTTTTTGTTTATGTTTTTTTTCTTGGTTAATACCACTCTTTTATACATTTGTCTATTTATTTCACATGGATGTCTAATTGTCTAGAAGGATGATCCTAATAAGTATATCTTAGTTCTCACCGCTCAGTAGTTTACTAAGTGTTTTTCAATATGTTTCAAGGAAGGTGGGGACTGGTATTTGGGTATCTCAGATGAAGGTGGTGGATGATTGAGATCCTTAGGAGATTATCCTATCATGAAATTTTTAGTGATTTTTTATTTTATATATAAGAAATATTTATTTTGTGGGAATTTATATTTTCTATGGAAATTATTTAATGTTCATTACACTAATACAAAAAATGGCCTTTAACAGTGCTAAAATGGCCTTTATTATCACAAGAAAAAAGATTACAGTGTGAGCAATGTTAAAATCCCAGGACTGTTATCAGCACTTTCAAAATCAGTCAAAAATGTGTTTTTATCAATTATTTAAAAAGAGATGATAAATGTTTTTTTATCAGTGCTTCTAAAATCACTGATAGTGGTCTATACTGTAGTATTCTGTTATAGCACACTCCAGCACCAGAAACACAACAGATATCAACAAAAAAAGTCCCAAAACATAATTTAAATGAAATTAAATTTAAAACAATATATACTAGGAAAAACACGATATTATAGAAATTTCAAACATTATTTAATACAATTACATAAATACAAATTGTTGCATACAATTAAAACCAATCATAACTGTCAATGTTACCATGATTTTCATTGAGTTTATTTGTTTAACTGCCAATATTTCATGAGTAGTTTCAAACAAACCACCTCAACAAAAACAAAATAAACCACTAGTATAACAAAATAGCTATTATGATTCATACTAAGAAGAAATAAATTAAAAATAAATATTAAATAATACATTAATTCTATAGACAATGATTTTAATATGAAAATATCAAGATTACCTCCATTATTGAGTAATAGAGGGGACTTGAAATAAAGTGATAAATTTCAACACTACAGGAGTGAATGGTTTTGTAAGAGAAAAATTCTATTGAATTTTTGGTGCAGAAAGGAATGAAAGATGGATATATCACCCAAACTCAACAAAAGAATCTGAATTTATAATTAAACAATTATTATATGGGTAATACTAAAAGGAAATAAATTAAACATACATATGAAACAATACATTAATTCCATGGAAAATGATTTTACTATGAAAACATCAAGATTAACTCTATAATTGAGAAGAGGAAGCATCATTTCTATTCATGAAAAGGTAGTGTAATTAACTTGAAAGAAAGTGATAAATAAAATATTGTATGGGTGAAAGGGTTTTAAGGGAGAAGGATAATGAAAGTTGGACAGAGCACCCCCAACTCAAAAAAAATAATCCACCTGTATAAGAAAACAATTATTATGTGATTAATACTAAAAAGAAATAAATTAAACATAAATATGAAACAATACATTAATTATGAGTAAAATGGTTTTACTATGAAATAATCAAGATTACCTCTGTGATTGAGCATAGAAAACAATGTTTCTCTTCTTAAAAAGTTATGAAACGTGGATAAAAATCTTCTAAAATAACTAAAATCTAAAAGGAATAATGAAAATTAAATCAATATTCAATTATATATTTTTTTGGTAAAATAGAGAAATTTTATTTTAACATTACCTTTGAATCTATCCAAAGGGTTTAATTCATTATATTTTATTATTCGAAGGTATTATTAACTTCATCGTGTGCAGAAGACATTGTTTACTTTAATAGTCAAACATTTAATTTAAATTATATTAATTCATTAGATAACATATAATATTATGAATAAAAACATAATATATTAAAAAACATGTTTACATTATCATTGAAGTGTCTTTATTTCTTATAAAGGTTTCAAGGATTTGGTTCCTCTTTTGAGAATCCAAATCCCCTCTTTGTGGTCCCTGTTAACGTACAATACATTGTCTATAGTGGGATCAGTATGAACTGATTGTGATGTCCTAATGAAAGGGTCATCCTTGATTGAATTTTCATCTGAATCAACATTTGTTTTAGTTTCCAGCATTACAATCAACCAATTCTTATTTGTTGGATTATAGAAATAAAATACTTTCACTACTTTTGATCCCATTATGAATGGATCATATTTTTTCCCTTTTATACTAACATTCACCTTCACAGAGTCCATTTCATCAACTTTTACTCTGTTGATATTTTCAACCCATTTGAAATGGAAAATTGTAACTTGAAATGTTGTATAATCCAACTCATATATCTATTCGATAAATCCAAAATATGAAATATTTGCATAAATTGGATTTCTATCCATAGAACCAGATATGTGCATCACTTCATCCACAAGTGTATCTCTATTGTTTTGCATCATAATCAATTCATCATGTTCTTTTGTATAGAACATTTAACCATTGATTATAAACCCAATGTAATATATTATATTTTTATTCGGTTCTCTGGCTAGCCATTAAATTCATTCGGCAATTGAATTTAAATTTTTAGATAACTTCTTTTAAATTTGATCTCTAAACCATCCAATAAAATATTGAGTATGTGTATCTAATATCCATATTTCAACCCTTAATGGATTCAAATCTCTAATAATTTCTTTGTGGGATTTAATGTATGGATCAATATCTTCACTATTATGTAATATGTAAATATGTGTTTTCTCCCGATCTATCAAGGTAATTGTAACAACATATCTTCCAGAAATCCATTTTCCCATAAGTAATTCGTTGTGATAATACTTTGGGAAACTTATTCTTTCAGCATTTGATAGGTAATCGATATAGAATTCAATAGCTTCTTCAAAAATATATCATTCTATAATACAAATTTCAGGACAACTTCAATTCTTAACATACCCTTTCAAAATCTTAATATACCATTCAATGGATAACATCCATCTATAATGGATAGGAAAACATAGTTAAACCTCACTAACCAAGTGAACCATCAAGTAGACCATTATATCAAAGAATTATGGTGGGAAGAACATTTCTAATTCACATAATATGACTGAAATCTCCTTAAACATGATTGAAAACTTCATCAGTTCTACAAATTTACTATATATGGATTTGAAAAAGAATTAGAGTTTGGTTAATGTATGTCGTACATTTTGAGGCAGAATGCAGTGGAAAGAAATGGGCATTAAATCTTGTATCAAAACATTGTAGTCGTGTGATTTTAATCCTTGTAACTTCAAATTAGTCATTAACGCAACATTCTTGATATTTAATGAATACCCCTATGGAACTTTTACACTCATAAGAAAAAGGAAAATTTTTAATTTTTCCTGTCTGGATATAGTGTAAGCTATTAGAAGAAGAAAAGTCCATTGTTTACCCTTCGCCAATGACAAATCTTCCCTTATCCTCATTTTAATCAATTTTAACCTATCTTTGATTCCATCATTCATTTTTCAAAGAACATTTATTAATGTTACAATAACACTATAAAGTAAATTTTCTTCTATATGTATGAAATCAAGAAAATGTGTTACATACAAAAAACTCCTAAAAGGTAATTCAAATAAAATTGATCGCTTCTTCTAATCGGATTTTGTAAGGTTTCTCTAAAATAGTGTCGATGTTTTTTACTTTTTTGTACAGTTTATCACCCATTTTTAGAGATGGTTTTGTACCTTGTTCGATATTCCCATCAAATGATTTCTTCCAGGCTTGGTATTTATGTTGTTGATATAAAAAAATTGATGTCCTAAAAATATAATTTGAGGAATATTTCAACTGAACTAAGTATGTGAGTTTTTCACAAATGGGGCACCCCAATATGTCTTTAATTCTATAGCCTAATAAATTTTCATAAGTGGGGAATTCATTTATCGTTTCATACATCATGGACCTCAATTTTAATTCTTCACTTCTATGATCATCATACATTGTAACACCTATATCCCACATCAATCTCAGATCTTTGATCAATGGACACAAATAGACATCAGTATCATTACCTGGTTGCTTTGGTCTAGATATAATCAGAGACAACATAATGTATCTATGCTTTATACAGAACCATGGAGGAAAGTTATAATTTACCAACATGACGGGCTATGTACTGTGAGTACTACTCTATAAACCAAAAGTATTTATTTCATATGTAGATAACATAAGATGAAAGTTTCTCAGCTCATCCCCAAATTCATGAAACTCGTATTCAATTTACTTCCACTAAGGAGAATAAGCTTGATGAAGTAGGTTCCCATATTTAATTCTTGTATCTGCATGTCATGTTAATTGTCTTATGGTTTCTTGATGTCTATATAGTCTTCTAAACTGGGGAATGATAATAAATTCCCATACAAATTTTAGAGGACTTGATTCATTTTTCTTATATCGATTTGAGCCACACTTAGGGTATTTGATGAGTGATTTGTGGTCCTTGCAAAAACAATATGAAATAATTTGGAAAAGTATGTATTTTTTTAGAGATCATGTCCATTTAGATTTATATTTTTTTAGATTCATATGTTCGGCATGGTAGTTCATTTTCTTCTGGAAGCATATCTTTCAGAAGACCAAGTAGTTCTATAATGTTGGTTTCAATCCATCTGTTTCCAGCTCTCAAATTATATAACTTTAATACAATAGACAATGTTGTGTATTTAGTACAATTGGTATACAGTGGTTTATTAGAACAACTATTTAACTCCTCAAACAAATTTTTACAATCACTAAGTTCATATTCAATTATCATTGTCATTTCTTCCAAGTGATATCCATAATCTTTTACAAAGGTATTTATATCAAATGATTCATAAACAATAATATCATCCCAATCAATGCCCCCATTTAGTTTTTTCCCATGTTTAGTCTAAAATTTATAGCTTTGATCTATTCCGTTACAAATCAAATGTTCTAACAAATCATTCAGACTAATTTGTCTTGAATAACAAAAATTTTAACACAGAGAGTGGATTTTAGATGGGTTATATGCATGATCTCTTTCAAACTTGATAAACTCTTTAACTACATCTTCATATTTATTTTTCAAATGATTAGCGTGCATCCATTTTCAGTTTATATCCTTCCAATTGGGTTCATCAATGATTAATTTAATTCAATATATAAATAAATACACATAATATATTAATTAACAAAAGTGAAAGTTATAGAAAATTCTAATAAGGGAAATATTGATCATTTCTACTAGAATATTTGAGCACCTAGATATTACATATCCAATAATAAGGGATGTTATAATTTGAAAAAATAGAGGGAGATAAAGGCAGATAATTAGTGACATTATCACTAAACTTTATAGGTGTAAATTGGAATATGGATAGTGTAATGACCCTAGTATGAATTACCCAAACAATACTAGGTCAGATCATCCTATGACCTCTAACACACCTCAAAGTCACTAAAAGATAGTTCAAACTTTGGGTGTAAAAACCAAAAATGGGAGGTGGTCCCCCCTCCACCAAAAGAAAAAATTAGTACCAGAGGTAGAACAATTTTATACAATGACCCTTGGGGTCAATGGACATGCAGACCCAAAATCATCATCATATGATATAGGCATACCTATTAGACAAACAAATATAGAAATAAATGATGTAATATCTATATAGACACACATAAATTTCACTCTAGTATAAAAACTCACTCACTTATAGTCTGTAAGAAATATAAAATAGATAAAAACCTGATATTCAAACATTACGTGAACTAAAGGAACAATAATTATTCAAAAAGTGAAGTATTGATGGGATAAAACCTCATTTTCTTAACTGGGGATAGCCCCTTTGAATCTTCTCCATAAGAAAACTAAGGACCATGGTGAATTCTAAGAGGAACTAGATCCAATGATATATATAACCAATATTGTAACATACATCACTCCACTAACTTGGTTTCGGAAAAATAGAATCTGAAGCTGCATGTCCACTGAGGTGTCCATGAAAGGTGTCAGCATATATATAATCATTAGGTAACCACCAATGTGCCTCAAATCAGAAGTTAATAAATAGGAATATAAATGAAAATTTCTACACATTTATATACATATATTATAAAATTATTTAGTAAGAAGATATAAAACATAGTAGTAAAACAACAATGAATAAATCCAAGGTTCAGTGTCAGATATAAACAATAAATCATACATTAGTAATAAATACAAACAATGGACTACAAATTGTTCCCTAAAAAATGGATCAAAAAAACCATAAAAATGGATCATAAACAAATCGTAGAAGAATAAATCAAAATCAAAACCAAAAATACCCAAAGAAAATCGAAAGGCCAGCCTCGCTGGGTTAAAAAAATCTAAGACCCCCTTCATATGTTGGACGAGATGTTTAGGGGAAGTTTAGTGGTGTGATTCGATCTTCAATTCACTGAGGAGGATCGATTCAACCTTCAATTCATCAAGAAGGAGCACCGGTAGTGAGTGGTTTCTATGGAAAGATTCTATATCGTGATGGGTTCGTAAATGGTTAGGGTTTTTAAAATAGATCGGTACACTTTTATCAATGCTAAAATTATAGTGCTGATAAATGTTTATATATCAGTGCTTTGTTTAGCACTGATAAATCCTCATCTTTATTAATTCTTATTACTAAAGCGATGTTAAAGGATTTATAATTATAATTATAAATAAAATAAATTATAAAATTTTTATAAATACTAAATATATATATATATATACTAAATATATACCGTTTTAAATAAATTTATTATAATTTTATAATTATTTATTTATAATTATAGAAATATTTTAAAAAAAATTATTTATATCATTATAAATATTTATATAATTATACATATATATATTTAAATATATATATATAAATATAAATATAGTTAATATATTCATTATTTAAGAAAATTTATTATAAATTTAAAAATTATTTAAATATAAAAACTTATTTATTTATAATTATATAGATACTTTAAAAAAAATTATTTATTTATAATTATATATAAATAGTTATATAAATATATTTACTTATATTTTCATTTTTACAAATATATTTTTAACATTATTGATGAATATCTTTTGAGTGCATGCATATATATATATATATATATATATGAGTGAAATTGAATAAATTAATAATATAGGTACACTAACAATATTGAAAAAATTGACAATAAGTTTTGTGTGTGTGCATATTTTATATAAAAATGCATTAATTATACATATATGTGAAATCAATATAACACACATTTGATCTATATAAAATTAAAAATTCAAACGACATTCAATTATATGTCGAGTACTATAAAATTAGTCAATAATTTTAGTTCATATTAATTTGTAATTATATACCATTATTCAAAAAATATATAAAAATTTAATGTAAAGTGCATAAATATTTTGTGATATATAATCATATTTATATACATTAATATATATCTATATATTTAATATATAAAATTTGATAACATTAATTATTAAAATTATCTAATTAATAAAATGTTTAATATTTAATAATTTATAATCGATCAATTCATTTTTATCAATAATTATTTAATTAATAAAATGTGTAATATTTTTTTTAATAGACACATTTTTTATTTTTTATTTTTTTAATTATTTTATTTTATCACTGCTGAAAATGTGTTGATGAAAGAAATATTTATCAGCGCTAAACATAAAGCGCTAATAAAGAGTACCCTTTATCGGTGCTAAAAATAAAGTGCTAATAAACGATACCCTTTATCAGCATTAAAAATAAAGTTTTAATAAAGCATGCCCTTTAGCAGTGCTAAAATTAAAGTGAGGATAAAGATTTATTTTAACAACTCTAAAATAAAAGCATTAATAAAAGGTTAAATTTATGAGCACTTTATTGATAAATATCCCATTTATCAGTGTTTTCTTCTAACACTGAAAAATAATAGCGCTGTTAAAGCCCAGTTTTGTTGTAGTGTTGGTGGTTTTGATTCTTTATTTCTTGGGTTGTAAGGATTATTCCTCCCATTTTTGAGTTTTATAACATTGGTTCTAGCCACCAACATATAACCTATTTGAAGTGGGATTTTGGGTTCACCCTTAACTTTATATCATACCCAAGAGGGATTCTTAGTGAGGGAAATTAATGATAAATAAGATAACACAAGGATGATTTCGTTATGTTTACTTTACTTTTCTGGTGTGTGATTAAGAAAAGTGGATATATAGTGGTATTATATGTGTTAGTGCAATTCTGGATATCACTAGGGAGTTTTACTATATGTAAATGTTGTATGAAGGTTATATTTTGGCCTAAAGAGATAAAGTTGATGTGTTTTTATTATTATTTTCATTCTCATATTCCAGAGAATATAAGGAGAGTTTTTTCGACCGACTCACTACCATTTAGAGCTAAAATAGCTCTTTTATAGGAAATAGTGGTGGTAAGTATTCCAACACCTTTTGTTTTATTGATTTTGATTATTTTTGTCACGACCCGCCTTCACCAAAAGGAGGGAAGGGTCAGCAGGTTGCCAGGCCCTTCCTTCTTCGAGTTGAAGGAGAGATAATGACCCCCGAAACCCGCCTTCAATAGGTCCCGGAGTGGCGACTAGCACCAAGGGTATAGGAAGTTCTCACAAATGGAAGGCATTACCCTTTTTATTTTATAGGATCGAAAGATAAGGAGGAGAAAACCCAACAACACCAAGATAGAAAGAAAAGTAAAGCCAAAAGTAAACCATTCCCACATGTATGTTTAAACAGTTTACAACAAAGTACAAGTACAAAAGAAAAAGAAGCTCTCAAGTACAATACCAAAAGAAAACAAAGGTACGACAACAGCGACAACTCCAACTGTCCGACTAATAGGGTCCCGCGCAGCCCTGGTAGTCCTCCTGGAAACCTGAAAGTAAACGTAGGGTGAGCATACAAGTACACTCAGTAGGGAAAACCAAGACTCTCGTGCACAAGTGGGGGAACGTACTAAAGTCCCGTGAGAAAGAGTAAACCAAACACCTAACAAGGCAACTATCCATCCCAAGCCTCACCAAGGTTCGCTCCCCAAATAACGCAAGTCAAGTAATATATATATAAGAGCACATCGATGTTTGGGTACCCCGCGCCACTTTCCCACTGGTTATTGAGACATCCTACGCATCAGACCAATCCCGCCATTCTCACCACAGTCCCACTGCCACACCCGCCCGCACACACCTGGGCCACAACCACACGCAGTCCCACTGCCAAATCCCGCCCGCACACACCTGGGCCACAACCACACGCAGTCCCACTGCCAAATCCCGCTCGCACACACCTGGGCCACAACCACACGCAGTCCCACTGCCAAATCCCGCCCGCACACACCTGGGCCTCAACTGTCACAAGTAACCATGCCTGCAAACACCTAGGCCAGAACAACCACCGCTACGCCCGAAGACACCTGGGCTAAAGAATCCACTGCCACGCCCGAAAACACCTGGGCCTCATCCCGAAGACACTTGGGAAACCACCTGCCGCACACACCTGGCCAACCACCACAACACCCTGCCCGATGGTTCTTGGGCTAATAATGGACTTCAGGCCATCACAGCCTGCCCGAAGGTACTTGGGCTATCCGGGAAAGGGAGCAGAAAAGGAGCTAATAACCAGCCACTAAGTATAGTGTTGGGAAAAACACCCTTCCCCCATAAATGGGGGTGTTCGGCACTAAGTGCTCAACTGGGGTGGGGCGCGAATAAGAAACACAAAGCTACAAGTATAGATATAGGTAACAAACACTCACCCAAAAACTTAGGTTTTCCTAGCCAACCTATAGAACACAATACCACAACGCCCGAGTCACAATTCGCGACCCTTGCCCACGAAACCATTTGTCCCATTCTTGTTTCACGTTCAGTCAATTGTTCAATTAATTTTAAGCACTACTGGGCAACTACCATAAGCATAACCAAGGAAAACGTCAAGCATAGATCAACCAAAACACCCACACCCGGTTCTGCCAACAGAGGATCTCTCCCCAGTTTGTGATAAAAACCCACAACCACTGAAACCATGCCAACAGGAGATCCCATCCCCCCAAATTCACACAGCCGCCGAGAGTATAAAAAGAACGGGGGATCCCATCCCCTCCCACATTTCCAGCAAACGGCCCGAAGGGAAAAACAACCAACAACCACTACCAACACGAGTCAGGGATTTTCAGATTTAAACGACTTAACAAACTCCATGATTTCAAAATTCCATGTGTTCTATCCGTTAGTTATCACAGAAGGGTTGATCCTGGTGCTTTCAATTATTCAGCCGGGTATACGTGATTAACCAATTTGACAGCAGGAGTTCACAATTTCAGCAACCCATTTAAAACATCACGAGGGGATTCAAGTGCACACACACGACCACCAACGGCCTCAATTTTCAGAAACCATAGACCAGTACAACAAAAGGGATGATCATAAGATAAAGCATAAACAACAATCACAACCCCTTCCCCTTCTTTCTTTAGAACTTCGTTTAGTATCTTCATTAGGGTTTGGTTCAACCAATTCCATAGGGACAAAAGTAACGCCCACCCCGCATGATACACAAAAGTGAGAGACGAGAGAAAATCCCTACCTGTTGATGGATGATCGACGTTTAGGCCGGGGGCGCGGAACTTTACGGATAACGACGCGGCGGTCCCGATGCACCAGAAGAGTCACGATCGAAGAAGGGGGAAAACCACGGCCTAACCCTTAATTATAAGGGCTGGGGACGGTTGAGATGAAAACACAAAACCACGGAAGACGAGGGAGTCGTGGGTTGACCACGTGGCTTGACTCATCATTAATGGCGCTGGGTGGTTTTAACTGACCCATGAATTAATGAAGCATTTAATTAAGACCTTTGCGCGCGTTTCGGATTTCCAAGATATTTTTAGCAAGGAAGAATAGGGTTTAAAACCCTATTTGCGAAAAAGGAACATTACTGGAACAACTTGGCAGGGCCGGTCTCACCGATCGGCGTCACCGATCGGTCTCACCGATCGGTGTCACCGATCGGTCTCACCGATCGGTCTCACCGATCGGTACCCCGCGAGGAAACCGGATTTTTGGCAAAGGAAGGGACCAAGGGGGGTCTGGGTCTTCACATCAGATACCTCTTAAACGATTCTCGTCCTCGAGAATCAAAACAAACTAGAAGGAAAGAGTGGATCCGAACAACCATCTTCGAAGATACCTCTTAGGAGTGGACCCCCGCTAATTGGAAATACTCCCCGTCAAGAACCAAGCATCACACCACGCCAAACCGCCCGGTCATGTGGGTTTGGGGAGTTCCCCTCCCCCATGTCAAGATATTATCCGCTTTGGGCGGCACTGACTCGCCCGCACGGGTTTAATCGCATCCACCTTAATGCGTCCTGATTAGGGGTCGGGTTTCCCCTTCCCTTCAACCGGGGCTTCCCACACAAAATCAGAGGAAAGGAACCTAGCACATTTCATAGCCAAAAAGGTCAAACGTTCTGTCACAGCAGGCACCAAGGGTTCAAAGCTCAGAACAACTCGGGGTATTGGGCACGCATCTGTGCTTCCCTCTCCCACGTACTCTCTTCGAGGCCGCCATGCCTCCACAACACACGAACCAGGCCGACGGTTCGTCCACGGAGCACTTTCTCCTTGCGATCCTCGATTCTGACTGGCCGTTCCTCGAAGGTCGCGTCTCCTCCCACGTCTAGCTCTCCCTAGTTGATGACATGAGAGTCATCATGTAAGTACTGACGAAGCTGGGAGACATGGAAGACGTCATGGACC
This sequence comes from Viscum album, assembly GCA_963277665.1. NCBI lineage: Eukaryota > Viridiplantae > Streptophyta > Magnoliopsida > Santalales > Viscaceae > Viscum > Viscum album. Next base: position 1,015,974,007 of record OY728138.1, on the reverse strand, counting down.
CTCTCCAACTGAGGTGGTAAGGCCAGCTGATATGCCACTTCGCCAACTCGCCTCAGCACCTCGAAAGGTCCGATGAACCTAGGGGAGAGCTTACTCCCCTTTCCGAACCTCCGCTGCACCCGTCGAGGGGAAACCTTCAAAAACACATGATCTCCTACCTCGAACTTCAGGGGCCTCCTCCGACGATCAGCATAAGATTTCTGCCGATCCTGAGCTGCTTTCATCCTCTCCCGCACTAGCTGGACTTTCTCCGTGGTGCTCTGCACTACTTCTGGTCCAAGAGTACCAGTCTCACCAACCTCTGCCCAGCATAAGGGTGAACGACATGGTCTTCCATACAAAGCCTCAAAAGGAGCCATGCCGATAGTAGAGTGAAAACTGTTGTTGTAGGCAAACTCTACTAAAGGCAAGTGTCGTACCCATGATCCCCCGAAATCCAGAACACATGCTCGCAGCATGTCCTCCAAAGTCTGGATAGTCCGCTCTGTCTGCCCATCAGTCTGAGGGTGAAAAGCAGTGCTAAGGCGTAGTTGGGTGCCAAAAGCATGCTGTAACCCCTTCCAGACTCGTGAGGTGAATCGAGTGTCCCGATCCGAGACGATCGTTTTCGGAACTCCATGCAAACGCACCACCTCATCCACGTACCTCTGTGCTAAGGTATTCACGGGTCCCGACTCCTTGATAGCCAAGAAGTGAGCAGATTTTGTCAATCGATCCACCACTACCCAGATAGCATCATGCCCGCCCTGAGCTCTGGGTAGTCCCGTGACGAAGTCCATTGAGACGTCGTCCCACTTCCACTCGGGAACATCTAGAGGATGCAACAGACCACCAGGAACACGGTGTTCAGCCTTCACCTGCTGACACACCAGGCATTTAGCCACGAACTCTGCCACTGCCCGTTTCACCCCGGGCCACCAAAACTGTCCCCTCAGGCCTTGGTACATTTTCGAAACACCCGGATGTACCGCCAAGGCTGAGCTATGGAACTCATGAAGGACTTCATCACGCATCACCTCTGGAACAAACAACCTCCGATGAAAGAGCATCCGATGTCGGCTGTCCTCCGACCATCCTTCCGGGGCGTTCCCCTGATCGACACGATCCCGCAACACTTCTACCTCAGGATCTCCCCACTGAGACTCTTCCACTTGCTGCAACAAGGAGGACTGTACCGTCATCTGAAACAAACAACCTCTAGTACCTTCCACCCTTGCATCCAAGTGCAAGGCAGCCAACTCCCCCATTGCCTTCCAAGCATCAGCAGATTCCCGAACCACCTCCTGATGCGGCTTCCTGCTCAGGGCATCAGCCACAACGTTTCCCTTACCTTCAGTGTATGAGATCTCAAAGTCGTAGTCCTGGAGAAACTCGACCCACCTCCGCTGTCGCAAGTTCAAGTCACGCTGGGAGAAGATATAGCGCAAGCTTTTGTGGTCGGTGAAGACCACAAAGCGCTCCCCAAAGAGGTAATGTCGCCACAGCTTTAATGCGAACACCACCGCTGCAAGCTCCAGGTCATGGGTGGCATAGTTCCGCTCATGGGGGCGTAGCTGCCTGGACCCGTAGGAGATCACCCCTTGTCGCTGCATCAATACGCACCCCAGGCCCTGTCCTGAAGCATCACAGAATACCTCATAGGCCATCCCTTCTTCTGGCAACCTCAACACTGGGGCACTAACCAGTTTTTCTTTTAGGTAGCTGAAGGACGACTCACATTGCTCGCTCCACATGAAAACTTGGTCCTTCTTGGTCAAAGCCGTCAAAGGGGCTGCTACCCGGGAGAAGTTGGGTACGAATCTCCGGTAGTAGCCTGCCAGTCCGAGGAAACTCCGAACTTCCGCCACATTCTTGGGTGCTGCCCAAGAAACAATTGCATCAACCTTTGATGGGTCGACTGCTACTCCCTGCTCAGACACTACATGTCCAAGGAAGTGCACTTCTCGCGCCCAGAACTTGCACTTTGACAACTTCCCATAGAGCTGGTGCTGTCGTAGGACCTCCAAAACTGTCCTCAGGTGCTCTGCATGGTCCTCTTCTGACCTTGAATAGATCAGGATATCGTCGATGAACACCACCACAAACCGATCCAGGTACTCCCGAAAGATGGAGTTCATAAGCCCCATGAACACGGCCGGGGCGTTCGTAACACCAAAGGGCATGACCACGAACTCGAAGTGCCCATACCTGCACCTGAACGCCGTCTTCGGGACGTCGCTATCCTTCACCCTCAGCTGGTGGTACCCGGATCGCAGGTCGATCTTCGAGAACCATCCTGCCCCCTTCAGCTGGTCGAAAAGATCATCTATCCTCGGAAGAGGGTAGCGGTTCTTGATTGTTACCTGATTCAGCCTCCTGTAATCAATGCATAACCTGAGGCCACCATCTGCCTTCTTCGCAAACAAGACTGGGGCACCCCACGGTGATGCACTTGGACGAACATAACCCCTCTTCATCAGATCGTCAATCTGTATCCGCAACTCCCGTAGCTCCGAAGGTGCCATCCGGTAAGGAGCCATCGAGATTGGTCGAGAGCCGGGCTGCAGGTCTATCCCGAACTCGATATCACGTCGAGGGGGTAGAGTCGTCACCTCCTCAGGAAAGACGTCCATAAATTCACGAACGATCTCTGGTACTTCCACCATTTCCGCATCTGTTGATTCTATCGTCAGTTCGGTCAACAAGGAGAGGAGAGGTTCCTCCCTCCTGTTTCCCTTCGGACAGCTCCGCTCGCCGGTGAAAGTAACACGCTGGCCGTCCAAACCGGAGAACACCACCCTCCTTTGGAAACAGTCGATGATGGCGCACACAGAAAATAGCCAGTCGATGCCTAGGATGACATCGTACGGCCGAATCTGTAGCAGAAGGAGGTCCTTAACCGACTGATGTGGCCCCAACATCAGTCTACATCCCCGACAAACGAACAGCAAGTCGGTCTGACCTCCAACTGGTGTGCTCAACACCAGGGGCACTGGAAGTCTCTCGGCATCTAGACCCAAGGCGCGGGCTAGACTGGGTGCAACAAAGGAGTGCGAAGCTCCGGTATCGAACAAAGCATAAGCAAGAGTGCTAAACACACTGATCGTACCTCGAACAACCTCTGGCCCTGCTGGAACTGTTGCTTCTGCGGTGTGTAACTGTCCACGCCCAGCTCCCCTACCCCTCGGCTGTCGGCCACCTCCCCGACCACGCCCTGGTCGAGGTCCCTGGGGAGCGCCCTGAGGTCGGCCTCCCCCTCCTATGTCTGTCTGCGGAGGAGCGGGAGCTCGCTGTCCCTGCTGCTGCTGCTGGAAGGGTCTGGCTGGGAACTGCTGCTGTGGCGGATGCTGGGGATGACTGCCACTGCTGTACTGCACCCGATCGGGGCACTGACTCCGAAGATGTCCAGGGCTCCCGCAGATGAAGCACCGTGGTCCCGAGCCCGAAGGGAAAGAACGTGGGCCAGGGGATCGAAACTGAAACTGCTGCGGCCTGCTCCCTGCGGGTCGGAACCTGGAGGGTCCCGATGCTGGGGGCCTGGTGCTGACGGTCTTCCCCTTCGATGGTCCCAGCTGGATCCCTTCTCGTGACAGTCCGCCTAGAGTGTGCATCCTTTCCACCACTTCGGCCTTCTTCTGAACCTCTAAGTATGTCGGAAGGGTAAAGGGAGTAACAGCATACTGGAGGGAGGGTCGGAGCGCCTCCTCCAAACGTCTTGCCCGAGACTCCTCATCGGGAAAGAGGTCTGGAGCAAAACGCAGGAGGTCCTTGAACTTGATTCCAAGTTCCCTCACGGACATGCTCCCCTGCTGGAGGGAGAGTAGCTCATGTCTCTTCTCTGCCTTCATTGTCGAGGAGAGAAACTCCGCCCGGAACTCCTTCTCGAATTCCGCCCAAGCAACCTCAGACTCTTTCCTACTTCCCAGGTGAAGCATCCACCACTGACGTGACGCTCCTCGCATCTGGCTAACAGCCAGAGGAACCCAGTACTCTGTCGGGGCCCGAATCAGGCCGAAGGCTATGACTAGCTCCTCCAGCCAGCCTTCCGTCTTCATGTCGGAGGTGCTGCCCTCATATTTCTCGAGGGCCTGTCGCTGAAAGGCTCGAAGAGTCTTCTGCCACCGGTCGTCCTCTTCCTCCCGATCAGCTCTCTGCTGATTGGCCAAGGTAGTCTCAGGAGTCTCGATCGCCTGTACCACACGTGGTCGCCTTCCAGGTGCCATAGCTGCAAGGTAAACAAGGAATACCTAAGCCCAGTAGTGCAAAGAAAACCGTTCTCAAACTTATTAAGATTTAATTTATTCTTAATTTCCCAAGACATCCCAGAAACACAAGAACACAAGTCATTTATGATGCATGTACCTTTCCTAGGGTCTCTACCCTGCAATCAGTGTGGCTTCACTTGGTCGTTCGGTAGGTCCAGAGTCCTTGCATCGGATCACGGGGGGCCCTAAAATCCCGTGTCCTAGCCGGTCCTCCCTGGCCTATTTCACGCACCAAGGTCACCCAACGCTGTTGCCTTACCATCCCATGAAATCCTCACTGTGCCTAACTCCAGACTCCGTCCTATCTCTCAACCTCGCCTCTGATACCATTCTGTCACGACCCGCCTTCACCAAAAGGAGGGAAGGGTCAGCAGGTTGCCAGGCCCTTCCTTCTTCGAGTTGAAGGAGAGATAATGACCCCCGAAACCCGCCTTCAATAGGTCCCAGAGTGGCGACTAGCACCAAGGGTATAGGAAGTTCTCACAAATGGAAGGCATTACCCTTTTTATTTTATAGGATCGAAAGATAAGGAGGAGAAAACCCAACAACACCAAGATAGAAAGAAAAGTAAAGCCAAAAGTAAACCATTCCCACATGTATGTTTAAACAGTTTACAACAAAGTACAAGTACAAAAGAAAAAGAAGCTCTCAAGTACAATACCAAAAGAAAACAAAGGTACGACAACAGCGACAACTCCAACTGTCCGACTAATAGGGTCCCGCGCAGCCCTGGTAGTCCTCCTGGAAACCTGAAAGTAAACGTAGGGTGAGCATACAAGTACACTCAGTAGGGAAAACCAAGACTCTCGTGCACAAGTGGGGGAACGTACTAAAGTCCCGTGAGAAAGAGTAAACCAAACACCTAACAAGGCAACTATCCATCCCAAGCCTCACCAAGGTTCGCTCCCCAAATAACGCAAGTCAAGTAATATATATATAAGAGCACATCGATGTTTGGGTACCCCGCGCCACTTTCCCACTGGTTATTGAGACATCCTACGCATCAGACCAATCCTGCCATTCTCACCGCAGTCCCACTGCCACACCCGCCCGCACACACCTGGGCCACAACCACACGCAGTCCCACTGCCAAATCCCACCCGCACACACCTGGGCCACAACCACACGCAGTCCCACTGCCAAATCCCGCCCGCACACACCTGGGCCACAACCACACGCAGTCCCACTGCCAAATCCCGCCCGCACACACCTGGGCCTCAACTGTCACAAGTAACCATGCCTGCAAACACCTAGGCCAGAACAACCACCGCTACGCCCGAAGACACCTGGGCTAAAGAATCCACTGCCACGCCCGAAAACACCTGGGCCTCATCCCGAAGACACTTGGGAAACCACCTGCCGCACACACCTGGCCAACCACCACAACACCCTGCCCGATGGTTCTTGGGCTAATAATGGACTTCAGGCCATCACAGCCTGCCCGAAGGTACTTGGGCTATCCGGGAAAGGGAGCAGAAAAGGAGCTAATAACCAGCCACTAAGTATAGTGTTGGGAAAAACACCCTTCCCCCATAAATGGGGGTGTTCGGCACTAAGTGCTCAACTGGGGTGGGGCGCGAATAAGAAACACAAAGCTACAAGTATAGATATAGGTAACAAACACTCACCCAAAAACTTAGGTTTTCCTAGCCAACCTACAGAACACAATACCACAACGCCCGAGTCACAATTCGCGACCCTTGCCCACGAAACCATTTGTCCCATTCTTGTTTCACGTTCAGTCAATTGTTCAATTAATTTTAAGCACTACTGGGCAACTACCATAAGCATAACCAAGGAAAACGTCAAGCATAGATCAACCAAAACACCCACACCCGGTTCTGCCAACAGAGGATCTCTCCCCAGTTTGTGATAAAAACCCACAACCACTGAAACCATGCCAACAGGAGATCCCATCCCCCCAAATTCACACAGCCGCCGAGAGTATAAAAAGAACGGGGGATCCCATCCCCTCCCACATTTCCAGCAAACGGCCCGAAGGGAAAAACAACCAACAACCACTACCAACACGAGTCAGGGATTTTCAGATTTAAACGACTTAACACACTCCATGATTTCAAAATTCCATGTGTTCTATCCGTTAGTTATCACAGAAGGGTTGATCCTGGTGCTTTCAATTATTCAGCCGGGTATACGTGATTAACCAATTTGACAGCAGGAGTTCACAATTTCAGCAACCCATTTAAAACATCACGAGGGGATTCAAGTGCACACACACGACCACCAACGGCCTCAATTTTCAGAAACCATAGACCAGTACAACAAAAGGGATGATCATAAGATAAAGCATAAACAACGATCACAACCCCTTCCCCTTCTTTCTTTAGAACTTCGTTTAGTATCTTCATTAGGGTTTGGTTCAACCAATTCCATAGGGACAAAAGTAACGCCCACCCCGCATGATACACAAAAGTGAGAGACGAGAGAAAATCCCTACCTGTTGATGGATGATCGACGTTTAGGCCGGGGGCGCGGAACTTTATGGATAACGACGCGGCGGTCCCGATGCACCAGAAGAGTCACGATCGAAGAAGGGGGAAAACCACGGCCTAACCCTTAATTATAAGGGCTGGGGACGGTTGAGATGAAAACACAAAACCACGGAAGACGAGGGAGTCGTGGGTTGACCACGTGGCTTGACTCATCATTAATGGCGCTGGGTGGTTTTAACTGACCCATGAATTAATGAAGCATTTAATTAAGACCTTTGCGCGCGTTTCGGATTTCCAAGATATTTTTAGCAAGGAAGAATAGGGTTTAAAACCCTATTTGCGAAAAAGGAACATTACTGGAACAACTTGGCAGGGCCGGTCTCACCGATCGGCGTCACCGATCGGTCTCACCGATCGGTGTCACCGATCGGTCTCACCGATCGGTCTCACCGATCGGTGTCACCGATCGGTCTCACCGATCGGTGTCACCGATCGGTCTCACCGATCGGTCTCACCGATCGGTGTCGCCGATCGGTCTCACCGATCGGTGTCGCCGATCGGTCTCACCGATCGGTGTCACCGATCGGTCTCACCGATCGGTCTCACCGATCGGTCTCGCCGATCGGTCTCACCGATCGGTCTCGCCGATCGGTCTCACCGATCGGTCTCGCCGATCGGTCTCACCGATCGGTCTCGCCGATCGGTCTCACCGATCGGTCTCGCCGATCGGTCTCACCGATCGGTCTCGCCGATCGGTCTCACCGATCGGTCTCGCCGATCGGTCTCACCGATCGGTGTCACCGATCGGTCTCACCGATCGGTCTCACCGATCGGTCTCACCGATCGGTCTCACCGATCGGTCTCACCGATCGGTCTCACCGATCGGTGTCACCGATCGGTCTCACCGATCGGTCTCACCGATCGGTCTCACCGATCGGTCTCACCGATCGGTCTCACCGATCGGTCTCACCGATCGGTCTCACCGATCGGTCTCACCGATCGGTCTCACCGATCGGTCTCACCGATCGGTCTCGCCGATCGGTCTCACCGATCGGTCTCGCCGATCGGTCTCACCGATCGGTCTCGCCGATCGGTCTCACCGATCGGTACCCCGCGAGGAAACCGGATTTTTGGCAAAGGAAGGGACCAAGGGGGGTCTGGGTCTTCACAATTTTTTATAGATCTAACAAGGTTCTCATTTATTTAATTATTGATGCATTATTTGGGTCCTTGGTTGGACTATGAATTAGTTTTGTATTTTTTTAGAAATGATTGAGTAGATTACAAGGAATAAATAAAATTTTTGTAAATGAGGTGTAACAAGGAGTTCAATGATTAAATTTCTGATGATTATTTTATTTTTACATGTGGTTATGTTTTTCTTTTTCAATTTCACTCCTTTATACTATTGTACATTATTTCATATAGTTGTATACTTTTTTAGAAAAATGGTCCTATTGTATTATCATAAGTGATCATCTCACCATGGTTTATTGAGTATTTTGTAGGATAATTTGAGGAATTTGGGATTATTGTATGGGTACCTTGAATAGAGGTGATGTATGACATGAATATTTGGGAGGTCATTCATTCAGGCACATTTCAGTTATTTTGTATTAGATGTATAAATAAAATTTTTGTTGCAAGAATTTATTTATGGAATGTAAATTCATTGGATTTTATTGGTGGTTTTTTATATTTTCTAGGTTGATGGGTTAATGTCTCTTATTTATGAGTTTTATAAATTCAATGTTATTCACAAAAACATGGACTATTAAAGGTGGGATTTGACGGTTTCCTTCACCTTTATTGTTATCCTAGTAATGATTCTCAGTGGGGATGAATCATGATAATATAGTATTTGATCAATCGGTTGAGAGTCAAAGTAGAGTTTTGAGTTATTCATGGGTGATTATTTCATGGTATTAGTAGTGTATAAGTGAAACTCCAACCTTACATGTGATGTACAACAAGTATATTTACTAGGAAAATGATTTTTAGGGCCCCATGTGTTTTTAAACAAGTATCATAATAACATGATAAAACTTTTAGGTGTAAATGAAACAATTGGAGGGAAAAAATAATAGGTAGGTACATGGATCATTTTCATCTTCATTGTGGATATTAATTTTGAGTCAATGATTATCTTTTATATTGTAGATTTTGATAATATATAGTTCTCTAGAAACAATTATTATATTTCCATAAGGAAATATTGAAATGGTGATTAACTTTATATTAAGGTTTAAATAAATACTTTTTGGTTATTTGAAAATATTGTTTCCATGCTTACAATAACATGTTCTCCTTAAATTAATTTTCATTATCATTATTGAAATACATTGCATGTTAATGCACTACTATGATGTTTTCAAATGTTATTAAATCATGTTTTAATATTTCTTATTATATATAATCACAAATTTTTAAGAGCCTCTTTATTTCAAGGTTTCATTTTCTAAATTACATATTTTAAAGATTAAGGAAGTATTTTAGAACCATGATTTATTAATTTTTCTAAAATTTACATATAAAATTTAATTTCATTTATTACCTTTATCTATAATAGATTATATTCATGTGTTAGAAACTTATTAGAAGATTGGGTTTTGGTCATTTATTTCTATAGTTATTGGAAGATAAAAAATCATTTCTAATGATAACCCATTAAATTTATAATAATTTTTCATGAAATATATTATTTCATTCTTTTGAAATAAAAAGTTTTTGGATAATAAAATATTCAAGTTTAATATATAGAATTGTAAATACCATTCTATGTGTTGTCTTTTGAGTTGATGATGGGAATGTGAAAAGTTAAATCGAAATAAGAAATGAATATGTGGTACATAAAGGGTAAAATGTGGATTGAATATTATTGGAAGAATGTTTCATGTTAAAATAATGTTTGTGTGAATTGTTATAAAAGAACGAGTATGTATTTCCCAAACTATTTTTTGTGTTGGGAATGGTGAATATATAGTATATAAGTAAAATTATCTCACCATTTATATGATATGAAATCATATTTCATTGATGAAAAGGTTTTTAAATAATGTTTAGTTTGATCATGTCAATCATGAAAGATGAAAATAAATCATGTCCAATTTTCATTCTATAATTTACAAGCATTTTTAAGTAATAAAATTTAAGCAAAAAGTGTCATGATTTATCCTAAAGGTATTTTACATATATTTTAGTATTGTTCATGGTGTTCAATTTTATTATTTTTACATCAATATTTTGATATCTTTTATTATAACCTAATTTATTAACCTGAAATACACAATAAAAATTTGGATAATAAGAAGTTTTCCTATAATTAAATTTATTCCTAGAATTTATATTTTGTTTAGATAAAATATATGTGAAGTGTTAATTGTTTTTTGAAAGACATTGATGATGACTAGTGGTGTATTTACATGTTTCTGGTTTGTAAAATGTGGTGTGTGGATATATGATGGTTTTTTATGGAAGTATCTATTTCCATTTGGATGGTGGATTAAGGATGTGAGGAGTGGTGATATGGTTGTGTGAACTATTGTGTGAATGAGATAGTTGAGAAGAGTAGTATCTAAGTTGATGTGTTTTATATGAATTTTATTATAATCTAGGATTTTACTATGATTTTTGTGGTTTATTGTAATTTTATTATTGTTTTTTTATATATATCTTAAATTTTTCATTGATATGTTAAGAATATGAAATTAGATGAGGAATCTTAAAGATTTTTTTTGAAGTTTTAGTGGTAAGAATTATTGAAGCTCCTCTTTGGTGTATTTATCCCTAAGGATAAGGAATTATTAGATGTTATTGAAGTTTATTTTGAGTTAGTGAAGACTACATATCAGTTTTAGGTTTTTTTAGAAATTTTATTATTTCAAAAGGTGGATCAATGATTGTGGGAGATAAAGCATTGTATCCTAGAAGGGATTTCATGGGAGGAGTTCCTTAAGATAATCAATAATGATATTATATGGCCTTATAATGGTCTTTAGAAGATATTTCCCTAAGAGAGGTGGTAAATAAATATATGGAATTCCTAACCAACTAAAACACTCAATCCTTTAATTATATCACTTGCTATATATTATTATTGACCTATCAATATTCAGGTTTACTTTTTTTACTCTTTATATTTTTTTATTTATCCATTACAAATTTATTTTATATTTCTTGATCTCTTTTGATGTGTGGGAATAATTTAAATAGGGACATGAAGATTTACTTGGTTCACCCTCACTATGCTACTCTAAAGAGCATGAATCAGCGATGTTCTGTACACCAATGTCTACTTTGATCTCAATTTTATTCACTAGGGTCACTCCCCTTAAAATTGGTTTGGGATAGGTCACTCCTTACCCAATCTTACTGGATTATAAATTTTAGGTTCAACCAATAATTTCCCAGGGCTAATAGTTAGCTAACTACTAATTATTCCTTTTCCGTTTATAATTGGTATGGGAGGGATTCACACACATTTTATTAACATATAGGTCCCATTATCAATATCATATAATGTATCTTCAAAAAAGTATAGATTCTATATTAAATTTAACATGGGATTCTCATTTAAGAATTTTAAATAACACTTAATGCAACACTTACTTTTTGATGTTGGACAGTAATATCAACCTTCACATGGAAAAGTACTTAGTGGATGTCACTTAATTATTCAATAATTTTAATCCCCTAATCTACAATACTTATTTACTCTACCAAAATATTCATTTATTTAATGTTCTACATATTTTTACTCAGTTTTCTAAATTTTTGGAAAATTAAAATATATGCACAGAGACCCTCAAAATTATTTGCTTCTACAAATGTAGATCATCCTTAAATTAATAGGGATATAATAATATAATAAATGGATATATATAAACGCCTTAATAGAACCTTTAAATAAAATTTTAACTTCCACATAATCCTCCTACATGATTTTATCTATAACCCCTAAGTGAGTAATACTTCCAATCATCTCTTTTACCTCATGCAGCGTCGAATAGTACTCCAATTAATCCATACATAAAATAATGTAAACTCATTTAAATTTATATTGAAGCATGTATTAAAAATTTGTCTCATTAGTTTTGAATAATTAATCAAATAGACCAATAATTTCTAAATATTTACCTCATGATCTTCTATAACTAATCTGAACACACCCAGCACCGCAACCTAGTGCAAAATAAAAAATATGTTTTGCCTCCAAAACTCCAAAAACCATGAATTTGATCCTATCTATTTGGAAATTTTAGTTAGTAACATTACCTTTAAATCATGGAATCAAATAATACATTCATGTTCCATCCCTTAGTGGTCACCTTTGAACTGAAATCTTGACAAAATCTTCTTCACTATGGTATAGCATAGAAATTTTTTTTATTTTCCTCTAAACATTTGAGCACCATGACATGTGAAATTCATAGAATGTCTATTTTGGATTGATTCTTATGCTATTAACCACAACTTTTCAACCACAATCCTATTATCCTACCTCCACCCATTTAAGACCTCTTTCTTCTCAATATACCCCTACATTATGGGTGTGGATTTACCTATACTATTCTCCATCTTCACCATACCCTCCACCAAATGCATTGTATTCTTTAATTTCCACATTCAATAACAAAACCATGGCCTAGCCACCTCCAACATTAACATGTTTGAAATTTCCATTAAAACACACACTCTAACATAGGAATGGTCTCCATTTCTAGGTAATGTTTCATTTGGGTGAAACACACTTCTAAAAATTCACTTATGATATTCCTTTGAACAAAAATATCTTAGAAATCGTCACTTTTTCAACACTTCTAACATGTATAACTTTGAATATTTAGGTAAAAAACATACCTTTATCATTTTTATTGGGATCATATAATCTCCCAAGAACAACTTCATTACTTTGGTCATATTTAATAACAAGTTTTCAATATTACTGTTGTCAAAAAATCTAACTTCCTTCATTGAGACTATAATACACATAATACCATAAACCTTAACCTTTTTCAATTATTAAATCCATATTGTGAACAAATCCAATTCAATCCTTTAGGACTACTAAACGACTCACCCATTATATTTTTTTGACAATACAAAGTGCACCAATCAAACCTTCTCTCCCCATTATTGGAAATAAAAAAGAAAAGGGGCATTATAGTGTTTCCCCTTCATATATAGGGATATACTATTATTTTTTCTTCTGCTTATTGGATGTAATATAAACACCGCATCATATCCCCTTTAATGTAAAAAAGATATTCTAAGAATGATTAACTATGTAATTTTATTTTTCATTTGGATTCAATCCCAGGTTGATTATCTATCACAACCCATCCAAATGGGGCATGTTCCACGACTACCCCAAGCCCGCCTCTAATAGGCTAGGGGATGGTGACTAGCATCAAATATGAATATCACTAATATGGGGGGTCTTATACTAATGAACCTGTAATCATGTACAAATATATAGTCCCATACAATGCAAAAATTCAAAAAAAACTTGCATGAATAAATCTAAAATCCCACTATCATTGTACGAAAAAAAATACTGGAAAGAAAAAAGACCAAATAAAATCCCACTGTAAATAAACTGAAGACAATTCCAGCCTAAAAGTATAGAAGGGGTTTATTTTCAACACAACTATAGGAACACACCTCAGTCTTTCTAGATCACTAAGATTTACCTAGTCTCAATCCCTCTAGGATTTCTTTGAAAGGTCATTCATCTACATAAGACACGACACATGCAGTAAAATCTCATATAGCGGTGAGTATAAAAATACCCAGTAGGACACCACGAAATCACAAAGCATATAACATCAAGAATAATAGTCATTACATTATATGTATATGTATACAACACATATAATAATAATATCTAGATACACTCAACAAATACATGCAGTCTCAAGGTAAAGTCACAACTTTAATTCCAGTCGAGGATTCCTACTCAAAGGTTAAACATAGTACTCATATGGGATGACACACTCCATGAGTAAAATAGCACTAATGGAGTCCATCTGAGATGTCTTTCTCAATGGGTATCACCATTATAAGTCACCCTAAAAGTTTCAAGAGAACAATACACAAATAAAGGTCACACCCAAGGCCATGGGGTTTACCAACAATGTAAATACCCAGACCCCAGTTTCTCGGAGCCGGTACCTTAATTTATTACATTATAATAATAAAAAATGAAGTTTCATCACAAATGAAAGAATAGTTTAGTAGTTTTGGAAACCAAGATACAAACATAAGTTTTACATTACAAAATGAAAAGAAAAAAAACATATAAACTCCATTGGAAACATTCATAACTCCTATATTATCCCTAAAAGTCATTGATAATAAATATATTATCTTCCTGGGGAAAAAATAAAACATAATATAGGGGTGATCTTAGATTCTTTGTAAGGGTAATTAATATAGTATAAGATAATAAAAATAATAATTCATGGTGAATGACTAAAAATTCATGCCATTATAACATAATATTGATCAAAATATGGGAAGAATAAAATATTAATAAATAATTACATACAAATAATCACATGAGAATGAAGCTTAACTATGGATATTATACTAGTTGAATAATAACATGTATTATCAATTACTAATTTCATAATTATGGAATGCATAATTTTGTATATAATAAATATTTCATTGAGGGCTTCACCAATACATCTGAAAATAAATGGTTAAGGCCTCGGACAAATCCATTTAGATTTTCTCAAGAGATCTATTGATGAATTGAGTGGAAATAGTGGGGCCCAACCATAAATTACTAAGTACAGTTAATTACTTATATAAATGGGTTTAATCATAGAAAACATATACATATTAAATTTCAATAACTTTCCCTAATATGTAAACATAATCACTAACCATTCTGAGTAGTATGGTTAATTGTATAAAGATAGCACATCCACAGTCAGACTGACCATAAATCATTCAATAAAATATAAAAGATTATAATCATAAGATATCAATATCAATAAATAATAAGATTCAACATAGGTGTTTAAATATATTAAAATTACCTAATAAAATCATCGATGAATTCTTTAGATAAATACCCTTTTTTACTTTTTAAAGAAGAGTTCTTTTGGAAAAATCATTTTTATTTTTTATAATTATTTGTACAAAACATGAAATCCAAAAATATAGTTTTTCATGAAAATATTATTTATTTTAGAAAAATAATGGTTTATTATAATATATTATACATGGTACTTAAAAATTGGTAATAAATAGAGAAGTTCCCTTTAATTGGGCTCGCGTATCAGGAAGGATTGGGAAGGAAACCTTGTAAAACATGTATTTTCCCATAAAATAAAGATGAAATGATATGGATACATGATTTTGGAACATATAAAATGAATTTATAATAATTATATAAAAATAATGAAGAATTGAATTAGTGTAAATAGGTATAAAGCATAACCCCAATGAAAAAGGAGGTTCGGGGAGAAACCCTTACCTTATGTTTGAAAGTGTTCTCCACTTCTAATTAATGTCCTAGATAATGAAATTAGATTCATTAATATATTAATTAAGAACTTATTCAATATTTTTTTTATAATTTTATTAAGTTCATTTATGGCCTTTTTTATGAGTTAAGAGATTTAATGTTGTTGATAGGGGGAATTCTTTTCCTTGGTTTTCATGATCGGTTTACATTTACACATATATAGAAGATCAGGTAAAATGGAAAAAATTCTATAGAATTAAAATTATATGTTATTAATTAACATACATAAGATTTATTGGTATTATATATTATTTTTGTTTCCATATATGAGGATGATTCACTAGATATAACTTTAATGATAATTGTTTAGATCATTTTGGCGGTTTTTCGATTACCACGAACAGGTTTTGTCTTATTAATTAATATTTTTTATATATACTCATTAAATAACATTAAATAAAGTGTAATAAATATATTATAATATTTTTTGACAATAAAAATGGTTTTATTACCTTACTATAAGGTGTAGTTTAAAAATTAAAACACATCGTCTATGAAGGTGGTAAATCAACACCTCTCAGACGATATTTTCATCTTTAAATTAAAAGGAAAAGGAGAAGAGAATTTATGGTAGATTTTCCATTAACATAATAAAATTATAGTATATATAAGTTACTAGATTTATCATTTCACTTTGGATAGGGGAGGTTAGAAAATGATAAGAAAAGAAAAGAAATTGGAAAGAAAAGAAAAATCATTTTTACCTCTTGAATTCTCCTCCTTGGGAACCTTTTCAAGGAGATTGGTTTTGGTATTTTGTTGAGAACTAAGGATATTGGATGTGTGGGAGGAACTTGGGAAGATTATTATTAATAAATTATAAAATTATCAAATCTTGGATGGTGTGAGGAGAGTAGGTGGTGGGGGTGGTATTTATAGTGGTGGAGAGGGGTGTTTTTGAATATTTTATACATTTGTATATTATTTTGACTCAAAACTATGAATAGTTTGATAATTATCAGTAAATATATTAAAATAATTAAGTATAGTTTGACATTATGGGATTAAGTAATCCATACATCATCTATTACTCAATAATTCCTGGTTTTTTTAAATAATATAAATTGTTGTATTTGACTACTCTCCAAAAAATCAACTATTTTAGAAAAATATCAAAATTTCACCCTAAATTTTTTTTTGAAATTGTTAATTAAAAATGTAATCAATTTTATGAAACTAATTTGTAAATTTAAAAAAATTAATTTTTAGATAAAATCATCATTTACTCAAAAAAAATATTGATTTTAATATTATAACAGTTTTTAGGATACTTTGAAAAATTAATTATGGTCTCCTAAAATTACCTTATAATCATACTAAAACAAAATATTAATTTGTGATCCTATTTTATAAAAATATATTTTCTATTAAATCATTATACTAATTATAAAATTTTAATTAAATATTTATGATTTATAAAAATACAAACACTTAATTTATCATTTTTAAAACATTTATTTACTTATTACATGATATAAATATACCATATTTTCATTTATAAGATACCTAAATTTTATTTATAATTTAATGGGTGATTTTACTATTACATTGGTTATATTACTATTCTTAATGGTCACATTACTATTCCAAAAATCATATTTAATAGTATATTATGGTTTAAAACATGGTGTTTCATGAAACATAAACTATCATGGATTCTAAATTTGAAAAGGTACTTACCATAAGATCTTGGGGTGTTACATTCTCCCATCCTAAAAAAAATCTTCCTCAAAAATTACAAAATGTCACCTCATAAAAAGTGTTGTGTAGTTATTCAACATAAATTCCTCCAATTCACATATCACCTCTTCAATTTTATGATATTTCTAAAGTAACTTTATGATATGAGTTATTTCATTCATCACCACATGCTCTCTAGTGTTTAGAATCTATATGGGATCTTAACAGTAAGATAAATCAGGTTCCAATTCTATTCCTTTAGAATTTAAAACATGAGCTTGATTTGGCATGTACTTCTTTAACAAAGAGGTGTGTAACACATCGTGTACTTTAGAAAGTATAGTTGTAGTTTCCAAACGACAAGATATAGCTCTAATTCTATCCAGAATTTCCAAAGGTCCAATATACCAGGGGCTTAGTTTCAATTTATTTCAAAATATTACAACATCCTTCCTTAGAGATACTTTCATAAAAACATGATCTCCCACTTGAAACTCAAAATAATTTCTTCAGTTATCAGCATATTTTTTTCTACTTTGATCCATTATGATATGGTTCTAAATAGTCTTTACCTTTTTTGTTGCTTCCTTCACAAGTTCTAGGACTACAGACTTACTCTCACCAACTTCATCCTAAAAAGTTGGTGTATGAAATCTATTTCCATACAAT
Organism: Viscum album; assembly: GCA_963277665.1. Classification (NCBI taxonomy): domain Eukaryota; kingdom Viridiplantae; phylum Streptophyta; class Magnoliopsida; order Santalales; family Viscaceae; genus Viscum; species Viscum album. The sequence goes on along the minus strand of OY728138.1, from coordinate 1,015,956,422 downwards.
TCCTCATATTTTGTGATTTGAATACTTGAATGGGAACTATTACTATTGGAAAACTCTACCAAATGTAAATATTAATCCCAAAAACCTTGAAAGTCCAGAGAATATGATCTCAACATGTCTTCTAAAGTTTGGATCATACTTTCTGAATAACCAATGGTTTGATGGTGATAATCAGTAATCAAATGAAGCTCAGTATCCAAACATTTCTGAAGACTATTCCAAAATTTTAATGTAAACCATGGATTACGTTCAGAAATAATAGAAAGATTTTATCCATGAAGAGTTACAACTTCATTAATACATATTCTTTCAATTTTCTCCAGTGTCAAATCCTCCCTTATAGCGAGGAAATGTGTAGATTTGGTAAGTTGGCCCACAATTACCCATATTGTATCATTCTTTCTTAGATTTTTGGGTAATCCAATGATAAAATCCATAGTAATGTTATCACATTTCTAAGTTGGAATAAAAATGTGTTTCATGACTCCTCTAGGATGTTGTCTTTCAGCCGTCACATGTTGATAGAATAAAAATCTTGATACATAATTAGAAATTTCATGCTTCATATTATACCCCCAGAAATTTTCCTTCAAGTATTTATACATCTTAGTTCTATGAGGGTGTATAGAGAAAAAAAACTATGATCATCATCCAATAATTCTTTTTTTATCTTTGTTATAGAGGTAACACAAAGCCTCTTCCTAAATTTCAGACTTTCATCCTAATACACAAAGTTTTTCAACTTCCTATCATTCAAAGCTTTAATTTTCTTTTGAAAATTATCATCATCAGTATGAGAACTTTTAAACATTTACAATAAAGATAATTGGGAAACCAACTGAAAAAGTAATGATCTTTCACCTTCCTTGATACTTCCCATATCCATTTTTGATATATACATGTACACATGGTCCTTATAAATTATTATCTTGTTTATAAATCCATGATCCTTCATGATCAATGCATCTTCTACCTTATTCTCCTTCACTAGGTGGTAGTTTATTGAGAAATCATAATCCTTTACTAACTCTATCCATCACCATTTCATCATGTTGTTTTCATTCTATGAGAAAATATATTTCAAACTCTTGGGATCTTTATATATCTCACATCTTTAACCATAGAGAAATTGTCTCCATATTTTCATAGAAAATATTACAGCTACTAAATTAAGATCATGATTTGGATATTTCTATTCTTGATTTTTTTTAATTTTCTTGATGCATTGGAAATAAATATATCATTTTGCATAAGGAAAAAGTCAATCCCTTCCTATTATGTATCACTATAAATAAAAAATCCACCATTTCTTGATAGTTGAGTCAAGTTTGGAGAATTCACTAATATCCTACTCAATTCTTCAAAACCTTCTTCACATTATTATTTCCATATGAACTTAACCCCTTTATGATTAATCTTGGTTAACAGTTTAGATAATAGGGAAAATTTCTAAACAAAATTTCAATAGTAACCTGCTAATCCAACAAAACTATGTACCTAAGTTGTGTTTATTGGTGTAGTTTGTCCCTGGACTACCTTGTCTTCACATAATCAACTAATATTCCCTCCTTAGTGACAATATTTCCAAGAAAAGAAACTATTTGAAGCCAGAATTCGCACTTGTTAAACTTCCCATATAACTCTTTTCTTCTAATAGTCTACATAAAAACCCGTAAGTGGTTCTCATGGTCCTCATATATTTTGTAATATATCCTGATATCATAAATAAATACCACAACAAAATATTCAATATATTCTTTGAAAACTTTATTCATTAGATCCATACAAATATATGGTGCATTAGTGAGTCCAAATAGAATTAATGTAAACTCGTAACATCTATACCTGGTGATAAATGTTTTCTTGGGAATATCTTCCATATTCACACGCAATTGATGATATCTAGAATGAAAGTAAATATTAAAAAATCTTATACTCCATGAAGTTGATCACATAAATCATCAATGCGATTTATAGAATACTTGTTCTTTATTATAATAGCATTGATTTCTCTATAGTAAATTCACAGTATCATAAATCTATCTTTCTTCTTGATAAATAGAACAGAGGATCCCCATCGAGAAACACTAGGGAAAATAAATCCTTTATCACTCAAATCCTCTAGTTGTTTATTCAGCTATAATAATTCTACAGTGGACATTCTATATGAATTCTTTAATATAGTTCATTCACCGGGAATTAAATCAATAAATACCTCAACTTCCCTCTCTATAGTATATCCAGCTAAATCCTTTTTAAATGAATCAATGTACTCTTTTATAATAGTTACATATTAAATTTTAATATTTCTTTCCTCATCCATAGATTGTTTTTTCTCTTAATCCCCAATAATTTCATTTAGAAGATCGACTGAAAGTGGATCTGGTTAAGAACCGGATGATGAAGTTTCTACTCTATAGATAAGGGATTCTAATCTTCCTCACAAATTATAACTTACTTCTTCTTAAAATAGATTTTCATATCATATTTTCAAATTCATTTCATAACAAGGATTATTTCAAAATCAACCACAGGTATGATGAAAAGTTTTTAAACTAAAGAATATTTATGAGTCATAAAGGGGACAGAATATCATATCTTGGTTGTAATGATAATTCCCTTAGAAGTTTTTATTAACAACTCCTTTATTAAATCAAAATGTAAATAGCTAATTTTATTCAAAAATTAAGAAGATACAAAATAGTGTGTTGATCCAAAATCAAATATAGAATTTTCTATATTTGAGGAAATGATTAAATTACCTGCAACCACATTAGTAGGAACTTCAACCTCCGCTATTGTGATCACATAAACTTGGCCTTTCTCCCTTGGACTTTTTTTGGGAAAGTTTCCTTGACAATTGGGACAATGATTTGCATAGTGTCTCATATCTCTACAATTATATAATTAAAAATTGGTATCTTCTTTATTTCCCTTGAAATCATGGTATTGGTGGCCTTTTCTTCCACACATGTAACAAAATCCTTTTCCATTTAACCATGCACCAGGGTGTTTCCTTCAACAAGTATCGCACATTGGAGAATTACTATTTCTATTCTTCCCTTTATCCATTATTTCCTCCATCACACTCTTATTCTCTTTTCTTCCCTTAAAGTCATAAGACTTACATAATTCTTTCTCTCTCTTAATAGCACATGAGACTATATCTTCATATGATGAGAAATTTTAGGATACCAGTTCCCTTTAGAGGATGGTTTTAAATCATAAAATAATAAATAAATCATTCTCCTTGTATTGTATATGTAGTCTACATAATTCATTTATGACCTTGTAAACTTGGTTTCATACTTCTCAAAGTTTTTATCTTCATTTTGCTTCAGAATAAAGAATTACCTCTATATATCTTCTTGATGTTCACAAGGGAAATATTTTTCTAGGAAAATTTCCTTAAAATATTTCCACTCTATATTTGAAATTTCTTTCTCCTCTGTGTTTTGAATCAATGACCACTATTGATTAGCATCTCTTGAGAGATGATAAATTGGCATGATAATCTTCTCCCTTTCATTACTTCCCAAAGTGATGAATATCTTCTCTAAGGAACTTATCCACCACTCTACTACGAATGGGTTTGTAGTCCCTTTGAATGATGGAGGCTATTGTTACATAAAGAGGTTTAACATTTCTCCTCCACATTTTGTATTAGGATTATTTATATGGGTAATGTTATTTTTTATAACCTGATTTAGTTGTCCCAGTTATAAGTTACTCAAAATCAATAATAGCTCTAGTACCAACATCATTATATTTCATAGGAAGGAAATCCCTACATGTGATACGCGCATTGATACAGTTTCCATTCCTTCTAAAATGAACCAATATAAATAATGTCATACACTAAATTTGATTATGAATCATAATGCATAATTTTCAAACTATCAAAACACTTAACATAATTTTAAAATTTATGTTTAGATAATCTCATTATCATAAAAATGGTTTCTTTAGGGGAGTGTTTACTTTTAAATACTTCATAATGGTTTGTAAAGAAAATATGAAATATCCAAATCATAACCTTTGGTAGTGTTAAACTAGGTGTGTATTAAGTCCCGTTTTTGAGTACCAAGTTACATCAAGTCAGGACCGGGACACATTGCCAGATTTTTTACCCCTAGGTACATCTGTTCTAGATCCACATCTAATTGTAGTATCCAGACATGGATTTGGTACTAGGAAGACCCACATAATCTATAACAACCATTCTATATATTACACACTTAAACATGATTTATCACATAAAATATTCACTTGATACAACATAGAATATTGAGAGGTATAGTGTCTTTGGGGCTTAGGAACATTACATAATAACATAAAAAATGAAATACACATCTTTATTGAAAACTTTTTTTACATGACCACACATATTCCTTCATACTTATCATTACATGGGATAACCTGTGGACATGCATAAGAAAAGGATAATATATAAAGACCACTAAGGGGGTAAACAAGGAATAACATGAATAATATAGGACTTGTAAGGAAATAGTCAAATCAATGAATCATAAGAGAAATATGAACATAAAGGCATGATATATCATGATTATCAAAACATGGAAATGTGGCAACAACGTTTAACATGATATTAGCATGATCCAAGGATCATTGCACATGTAGCACGATTAAACCATAATTAAACTTGAATTGGCATGAGTAAAACCTCATTTCACTTGACGTATCATGAAACTAGTCTTTACCCTTGAATTGGAATGAGTAAAACCTCATTTCACTTGATGTATCATGACACTATTCTTTACCCAATTCCTTAGAGCGCTATTAAGGCGCACCCTTCTTAATCATTTCATTTCATGCATAAGTGTGCCACAAAAATCATATAACATGAATTCATTAAACATAATTATTTATTCTAAAATAAATGAATATGGAATTAATAAATTAAACTCTATAATTATTAAGAAAAATTTTATAAAGGTGAAATCCCTTGATAGAGAAATGAGCATGGTATTCACTACACAATGACTTTGGCTTAGAGAATCGCGGTGCAATTTCGGCAGCATAACAGTATAACATAATAATTAATAAAAATGGTTGATGAGAGATAAAGGGGTATCTCATAATATGTACATTAAATGGACAGTAAGGGGGTATTATAGACACATGTCCCAACATACGTAATGGAATTTAGATTCATAATATAAAAGGATTTCTTGAATGCAAATGAGAATAGAGAAATTCATCACGAAATTTTGGCATGGTAACGAGTGTGCGTGGGAGGCATTAATGAGAGATAAATAGGTCTATTATAATTAAAAATGAGGAGCTAAGTATGGTGGATTTTTACAATAATACCCCAACATTTTTAATTGAAAAAAAAGGTATAAAAATATAAATAAATTTGGACAAAAATGAGAAAGGGAGAAATCCCTTATGAAACTTTGGCATGGTAATGGGTGTACACGGAGGGTGTTAATGAGATAGAAAGAGGTATATCATCATTAAAACATAATTAGGGTAGTATGGGGTAGGTTCAAAATCATACCCCAACATTTTTAATTGAAAATAAAAGGGAATAACAGTATAAAGAAACATGGACATAAATAATGAAGGAAGGAAAGTGATAATCCCTTACTTAGAAGTGTGATCCAAAGGATTGGGAGAGGATTGAGAGAGGATTATTGGGAGATTGGGGCACCTTAAGAGGATAATAGAGAAATTAGGATAGATTAGGGACGTTCTATAAGGGTTTTTAGTGATGATAAGTGGGATCTTGGGTGGGTTTATATAGGAAAAGATAGGGAATTCTTTATTATTTAGGTTTTGGGAACCACACATTAAACTAATCAAAACCACAAACCAACCCATGGTTTTTACCCATGGTTTTTGTCAAATGGAAGTGTAAAAAAATATTTTAAAATTCCAATGTCCGAACCTATTAAAATATTAGGTTTTCTTATGTGGAGGTGAGTCACACTCTCAATAAAATCATTTTAAAAGTAAAAATGTTTTATAAGTCTTAGAGGGTCCACTAAAGCTTTGTAAAATAAATGACAGAAACCTAAATCACATTATTTTAAAGGGAAAACATATATTATCCTGTTACATTTATAATATTTTATTACATCACTATTGGGTCATTGTGATGTCATAAGACACATTTATATTTTAACGGTATTTAATTTTTACCCAAAAATTCGATTATATCAAAAAATTATGAAAAATTCATCATTGTATAATTTTGATGTCCTGATTCCAAAAATAATATTCATTTTATCTAAATAATTTTCTAAATATGTGCATTTTTACTTTTAAAATAAAAAAACTAAATTTATTTAAAATTCATGGTTTTTTATAAAAACAGCTTTCAAACCTTAAAAAATTACAGTTGTATTTATAAAAATTATATGATAATTTATATTTAATAAAAGTTAATTTAGTAATAATATTTTATTAAAATATTATTTAATTCAAAAATCCATTAATTCATCAAAATATATTTTTAATTTAATATTAACTAAAAATATTATTTATGCTTTAAAAACTATTTACAAAGTAATAATAATAAAATGAATATATATTCTTTATTCTATACAAAAATAATGTACATAATCATAGTTCTAGGGTCTTGTTACATATCCCTTTATAACACCCTCATAATACATAAGGGTAAGGTGTGCGATGGTGACAAACTCTTGGGGTGGCTCGGATAACATCACTCGGGTGGTAATCTCTATTAACTTCCACTTCTCAAGTAGGTGGTTTTGTTCAGGATTAACATCTTAAACCTAGGTTTGGGATTGGTTAAGATCGAATCCCAGTGATTCCACCTCCTTTCTGAGCTCCGAAAAATGGGCTTTGTATAGAGAAATTCTACGGGATGAGGCCATTGCTTCTTTTGTGTGAGTAAATTGGATTTGTTAAAGTCTTATATTTATACTAATCATGTGATCACTGTTCAAGAGCTATATTAAAAATGGTAACATTTATGAATGGTATTTTAACATAAAAAAACATAAAACCAAATAAGTGCATATGTTTTATATAACAATTTTAGATAATAAGACATTTAATTAGATCAAGAGGAATTTTCATTAAAAAAAATTGGGTCATTACATAATCTCTACCTTACCAAAATTCTAGTAGGATCTTCTATGATTATTCTCAAATTTTATATTAGGGTTATATCCCCAAATATTTTTTTTCTGAATCTAATTTCCAATGTTTCTACTAAAATTCTTTTGATTCCACTGTAAAGACGCTGACCCTAGTTTCTCATAGCTAGTTCCTTACATTATTATATTTGTATAGTAAACATGGAAGTCACATCCTATAGGACCGAATAGTTTATCAGTTTTGGAAAACCAGATAAGAACATAAGTTTTACAATACAACTTTAAAGTAAAAAAAACAACATAGAAACTCTATTGGAAACATCCATAACTCCTAGATTATCCATACAATTCATTGCTAATATACATATTCTCATCATGGGGAAAAATAAAACATAATAAATTGGTTATCTAAGATGATCAGTAAGGGTAAGTAGTATAGTGTAAGCTAATACAAACAATAATTCATGGTGAATGAAAAAAACACATTCTATTAGAACATAATCTAGATCATAATATGGAGAGAATAAAAGTTGAATAAATAATTTCATATAAATAATCACATGAGAATGAACCATAACCATGGATATTCTAATAGTCGATTAATCACATGGATTATCAATTAATAATTTCCTAATTAGGGAATGAATAATTCTAAACATCGTAAATATATCATCTAGGACTTGGCTAAGACATATGCAAATAAATGGTAAAGGCCTCGACCAAATACATTTTTGTTTTTGTCTCATCAGACCTACCAATGCATTGGGAGGATATAGTGTGTCCCACTCATCACTTACTAAGTACAATTCATTAATAATACAAATGGGGTTAAACATAGAAAACATATACATATAAAATGTAAATAACTTTCCCCAATATATAAACATAATCACCAACCATTTTGAGTAGTATGGTGAATGGTATCAAGATAGCACATACACAGTCAAACTGATCATAAACCATTTAATTAAATACAGTAGATGATAATAATAAGATATATATTTCAATAAATCATAAAATTCAACATATTTTTTGAAGGAAATGAAAATTTTCTAACAAAATTATCAAAGAATTCTTGAGAGGAATTCCTTTTTTTACTTTATAAAGAATAGTTCTTTTGGAAAATTCATTTTTATTTGTCATAATTATTTGTATAAAATAAGAAATGAACAAATATATATTTTCATGAAAAAATATTTATTTTAGAAAAAAATAATTGTGTCTTATTATAGATTATGGATGTAACTTTAAAATGGGTAAAAAATCAAGAAGTTCCCTTTAATTGGGCTTATGTATCAGGAAGAATTGAGAAGGAAACCTTGTAAAACATGTATTTCTACATAAAATAAAGATAAATGATCTGGATACATGATTTTTGAAAATATAAACATAATTTAGAATAATTATATAAAAAATAATTAAGAATTACATTTGTTTAAAGAGGGAGAAATCATAACTCGAATGAAAATGGAGGTTCGGGAAGAAACCTTTACCTTATGTCTGAAAGTGTTCTGCACTTGTACTTGATGTCCTGGATAATGAAATAAGATTCATTAATAAATTAATTAATAACCTCTTAAACATTTATTTTATTTATTTTAATTTTATTAAGTTCAATTATGGCCTTTTTATGAGTTATTAGATTCAATTTCATCGTTCGGGGTTGTTCTTTTCCTTGGTTTTCATGATCGGTTTACTTTTACAAATATATAGAAGATCATGTAAAATGTAAATAATTATCCATAATTGAAATTATATGTTATTAATGAACATAAATAATATTTAACGTTTTTATATATTATTTTATTTCCAGATATGAGTATGATTCATTAGATAGAACTTTGATGATAATTGTTTAGATCGTTTTGGCAGTTTTTCAATCGTCACGAATTAGTTTTGTATTATTAATAAATATCATGTATATAGATTGGTTTAAAAACCATATATTTGGTGTAATAAATATATTATAATCTTATTTAACCATAAAATGGTTTTATGACCCTCCTTGAAGGCGTAATTTAAAAACTAAAACATGTCGTCTGTGAAGATGGTAAATCGGAACCACTCAGACGATGTTTTTATCTTTAAAATAAAATGAAAAGGAGAAGAAAATTGATTGTGGATTTTATATTAACATAATAAAATTTCACTATATATAATATACTAGATTTATCATTTCACTTTCGATAGGGTATGTGAGTTAATGATAAGAAATTAAAATAAATTGAACATAAAATAAATGAAAAAAAGAGGATTTTTACCTCTTGAATTCTCCTCCTTGAGAACCCTTTTAAGGGGTTTGGATTTAGTATTTTGTTGAGAAAATATTATCCTATATGTTCTGGAAGTTCTTGTGAAGAGGATTTTTAAGAAATTTGACCAGGCTCAAAGGTTGGAAGGTGTGAGGAGAGGAGGTGGTGAGGGGTGGAATTTATAGTGGAGGAGAGGGATGTTTTTTAAATATTTTATTCATTGGTTTATTATTTTGGTTCAAGAGTATGAATAGTTTTATAACTATCAAAAAATATATTAAATTAATGAATAATAGTTTTATATTATGAGATTAAATCATCCATACATCATTTATGACTCAATAATTCATGTTTTTGTTAAATACCGTAAATTACAGTATTTCACTATTCACCAAAAATTCAACTATTTTAGAAAAATATTAACATTTCACCCTAACCATTTTTTTATGTATAGAATTAAAAAATGAACTCCATTTTATGAAAATAACTTTCTAAATATTATAAATTCAATTTTTAGATAAAATCATCATTTACTCAAAAAATAATGATTTTATTATTATAACTATTTTCATTACACTTTGAAAAATTAATTAAGGTATAATAAATTTATCATATAATAATAAGAAAAATATATTAATTTATTAGTATATTTTATCAAAATATATTTTCAATTAAATCATTATATTAATTATAAAATAATAATTAAAAATTTATGATATAAAAAAATACAAACACTTAATTTATCATTTTTAAAAACATTTATTTACTTATTCCATGATAAAAATATACTTTATTTTAATTTATAAGAGACATATATTTTATTTATACTTTAATAGGTGACTTTACTATTCTATTGGTCATATTACTATTTCTAGTGGTCACATTACTATTACAACAGTAATATTTAATAGTATATTATGGTTTTAAACTCGGTGTTCTGTGAAGCATAAACTATCAAGGGCAATAAATTTTATAATGTACATACCATAAGATCTTGAGGTGTTAAAAACAACTCAATAAAGAAGAAGATACTATGAAAAGGATTGAATCCCATATATTTTTAGTCAAGATGATACCAAGAACTCCACTTATTGAAAAGATGATGATAGAGGATCTCACGAAAGGATTCCAAAAACTCTATACAATAATGAAGTACCTATAAAGGTATCATTATCCAATTTATAGGATATTATTCTATATTAACCCTCAGGGAATGAAAAAAAGGGAAATCACCCTAATAAAAACTTGTCCAATATGAACAGGAAAAGGCTCTAATCCATGATTGAAGGAGTATGCAGAATTTAATAGAAGTATATGGTATTTCCATTCAAAACTATGTCCTATATATGTATCATAGTCTATGCATGTATCCATGTCTATGATTGAGTACAAGGCATGTCGGAACCCATGTACTCCTATTTGTGTTTGTGTAATGCTTTATGTGTCCATGTACGACTAGCCTTTCCCATTCCTAGGCCCATTTATCATCCTAGGTACACACTAAAATTCTAGGAAATGGTCACCCACCATGTGATTGGGTTCACATGTCATGTGATATTTATATTCTCTATGAAACCCTAGTGTCACATAGGGGGTCCCACATGTCGTGTAATCCCGGATGATGTGTTGTGCAACCTAAAATTTTATATAAATCTAGTTTTTTGTTCTATATCATCATCCACTCCTCTAGCCTCTAATTTTTCTATAAATCATGTCGAGAAGTATGAATCTTCTTCCGTCAAGCCTCTTCATCACCTCTTGCTAGAATCTAGCCTCTAAAATGCCTAGGAAAAATCTCTATTTGTCCCCATCACCGTTGCACACCCTACTCAAACCGTGGATCTCAAATCCATCCTCAATCTATCATTTTAAGAATTTTAACTTGATCTCTTAATTTATTAGAACCTAGATATATGATATCAATCTATTACACTAATAAATAGGTTTCCAGCGATTGATTACCAGGTATTTTTTCGAACCTCTAGTCAAAAAAAATACTGAAAATGAACGAACAAAGAATGGTGGTAGAAAATGAAGAAACACACAAAAGAGGAATCAACCCCAGCCATGTTCAGGTTGGAATCAATCTATTATAATTAAACCAACAACAAAATAACCATAAAAAATAAACCATTCTCCCAAATTCCCCATGGATAACTTGTACCAGAAATATGATCGATATATGAATCAATCAATCGGTCGGTATATTTGTGTTCATTTTAGAAATAAAAACCCAAGAAATTATTTAAATATAATAACTTCCTACCATTGCATGGATAAATCATTAGAGAAGAATGATTATATTTCATTTTCATTGGAAATATCATCAAGTTATATCGCACGCCAATCGATGATCCATGATCTGGTCATCATTCACCAATGGAATATCCTCTAGTGATATCAAATGACTATTCCAAAATTTTAGGGTTATGTGGATATCCCTACAAATTATACACATAATTATTTATATAATAAAATTATTAGGTCACAGAATTTTAGTTAAATTAATTAATTTTCTTAATTCATTCATTTAAATGGATAACCATGACTGTGCCCAATCTGAGCATCTCACACACTTCAAGTTTAGGTCATTACTAGGGAAAAAACCATGTTATAAACTCAATGATGACCAAGAATTCATAATTTGATCCTTTTTTATAAATTATTCCATTTTTTAGTAAAATTATTCACACATGAATTAAATATATTTAATATATTTTAAAAATTAATTTTAGGCACACTGAGTCTTGGAAGCTCACTCCGTCTCAGAACCTAGCTCTAAAAATAATCTATAAAATATTCCAAAACAATAAATAGAAAAATTAGATTCATTAAATTCTCCAAACCATGGGTATTTATGTCATGTAAATACAAAACAAAAGGCTATACAAAGAGATGTGGGTACTAAGCAATCATATGAGTCTCCTTCTTCGAGGTGCTCTCCTTAAGATTCTTGTAATCCCACTAGACACGCACTAGGGGAATTTATTGCCTATAAAGGAAAATCTCATGTTAATCATCGATCTCTACCAGTTAATCAGAAAAGGTAGATCCATATTTGATTTCTAGAATACCCCCAGTTGATAACATGTGACAAATCATTCATGTACCTCCCCAGTTGTGACACATGGAAGACATAGTGTACCTGGTCTCACCGTGAAGGTAGATCTAAGAGGTACACCACCTCACTAACTCTACATAGTATCTGAAAAGGTTCAATTAATCTCTAATATATCTTTCCTTCATGTCCAAATACACACAATCCACATTGAGGTGAGACCCTCAGGAACGCAAGGCCTCCTTCCTCAAACTATGTAGGTCTATTTCATCTATATATATAGAAATTCAAATGGATATGTGCATTACTCATTTTCTCTTGTCTGACCTAATCCTTCTCTATAGTGACTCACACCAACTATGGGACCTTAAGGGATTACTCTCATGGTTTGTTCTATCATAGTAGAGACCTGTAAGTAAATCCATACAAGGCCTCAAATACTGTCATAATGATAGTGGAATGTAATATTTTTTTGTATGCAAACTCTAAAAATGGTAGGTGATCCTCCCATCTATATAAAAAATATAACATGAAATCCCACAGAATTTCCTAAAAGAACTAAATGGTCAACTCAGTATGTCTATCAATCTAGGGATAAAATTTTTTCTTGGATGAAACTGGGTCCCAAAATCCTCCTATAAAACCTTTTATAACCAATATGTGAATCGAGCATCACAGTCAGAAATGATCATCGAGGTAATGACATAGAATCATAATATATCTTATATGTAGAGCCATCCCAATATATCTACTAAAATCTACTCTTCAATAGCTAGAAAGTGGTAATAATTGTTGATTTGTTCTATGATAACCCATATAGCATTGTATCCTATGGATGTACATGGTAACCCCATCATAAATTATATGGATATCTCATTCAACTTCAACTCTAGAAACTCAAGGGGTTGAGTTAAACATGCTAGAACCTAATTTTCAACTTTCACTTACTAGTAAGTAAGGAATCAAGAGAAAAACTTGGAAACTCCCCTCATCATCCATGGACACCAAATCTAATGTCGGAGGTACCAGTACATCATCTTCACACTTGGATGTACAGCCAAGGGAGATATATGAAACTCTCTCAAAACCTCTTCCCACAATTCTACTGGTACCATATTTCAACTTATAAAAAGAATGATATGCTCCCCACCTTTATAAAATACATCAGGAGCATGTCTATTGTATATTTTAGTATGTAGGGTCTCACTATCGATATCCCCAAGTTTTGCCTCCATAACTCATTGAAAGTAGAGGGGTAACAATCACTGACTAGAGGTAATCTTCTCTATCTCTATCCACTAAGGATAACTACAATTAGGATAAATTCTCTGATTCCTCTATTAGAAATAGTGAACAAGATATTCTACTGAGATCATCTCCTATTATGTTCCCCTTTCTAGGAGTCTAGGAAATCTTGAAGTCATAGTCATATAGGAACTCTATTCATCACCTCTATCTTAAGTAAATATTATTATGAGATAAGAAATATTTGAGACTAATTCAGTCAGAATATATGATAAAATTCTCACCCATTAGGTAGTTTCACTATATATTCAGTGATAAGACTGCCACTGATAACTCAAGATCATGGGTCGCATATATTTTAGGTCAAATCTGTCAAAGGAGATTATGTATGGGAAAAATTAAGCATGAATCATGATATTATATTTTTTAACCAAGTAATCTCTACACATATGTTATGAAATTGGGTGTCTCTCAAGCTAACATCACCTCAACCTTTTTTGGGTCCACTTCCACACTATCTACTAATAAAAATGTCTTAGAAAGTGGGCCTCTTAAATGTAGAAATATAACTTCAATAGATTTATATAAATATGGTTCTTTCATAGTATGTCTAGAACTATTTTTAAGTTTCATTCATGCTCCTCCTCATACGTCAATTTCACTAGGATATCGTTGATCAATATTACCACAACCCAGTTTAAGATGGGATGAAAGATCTATTTCATGAGTTACAGGAATACAACTAGGGTGTTCTTTATGCCAATTAGAATCACCAAGTTCTCATAGTGATCATAGAAACATCGGAATATCATCTTCGGTAATCCTTATCATGTACTCTCAACTGTTGATATCTAGATATAAGGTTAATATTGAAGATCCATTGTGACCCTATCAACCAATCAAAGAGTTAATCATTCCTTAGTGGTGGATAATTTTTCTTTATGATCACCTAGTTTAGGAAAATATAGTCCACACATAACCTCAATCCCTCATCCACCTTCTTGGGAAACAAAACTGGGGCTACCCAAGGTGAATCAATGGGTCTAACAAATCCTTTTCTATAAAAGTACTCCAAATGCACCTTGATCTCATGAAGCTCAGTGGGAGCAATTAGATATGATGGAATAGATATTGGGGACGTCTCAAGGTGTAGACCAATGTAAAATTATATCTCTTAGTGGGGATATAATCCCAAAATGTCCTTAAGAAATACATCCTCATACTCCTCCAAAATTACAGGAAATTGGAAACTCATAGCATCGACTGCACCAAGGTTCGTGCCAATCAACTGATGAATTATCAGAAACACCCTCATATGAATGAGCCCAGCCTTCTCTTCCTATGTCTCCTTTTCACCCACAAAGTGAAACCTTATCCCATTATTGTGGACACACTTCATCCTCCTCTTGTGATGGTCTATCTAGGAAGGAACTGTAAATGACCATTCTATACCTAAGATGATGTTGTAGGGCCTCATCACTATTGTAAAGAGATCCCAAATGAAACTCTAATCTTCAAGAGTTAATTCACACTATCATTAGAACTATGTGATCGTTGAGTCACCTCTAGTAGGAGTCTCTAAGTGCAAGATTCAAGCCAAGGGATCTATCAAAATCTCTATGTCTCATACCAAATAAGTGGGAAAATGAATGAGTCTCACCTATGTCGATCATTAATAAATTTATGGTATAAAATACATAGATCATACCTTGTATCATTCATGGAGCCTCTGGTCCATAAGACTCGACCACCTGTAGCTACCCTAACCCCTATCCCCAATCTCCCTGAGCCTAACATGAACCACTTGGGTGTGGTGTTGGTAAAAAATAAAAAAAAATATAACTATAGCTGCTCTCTCATCTCCAATTTTACATCCACCACCCTTTGAACCTACCTTATCCTACTACTTAATCTTTCTAGGCATCCCATCCATCATCTCTCTATTATCTATATGGTTGGTCAGATAATCCATCATTGTATGTCCCCTATTGTCGTAAGGGTAGCACCATCTCTCCCTAGGCTAACAGACCCACCCTACGATCCCTGAACTACAAAAACTCTTACAAGGGTTACCTCCTAAAATTTATCAAACATCTAGGTCACTGATTTTGACATTGGCTCTCTGCTTCTAAAGTCTCTTATCATGTGTTCCCTTGGCTGGAAACAACTTTCTACATCTTCTTAGTTGAGAAACTCTAAACAAGCGAGGAATACTCTAGCACCCCAATTAGGTAAAAATGCATTGAGGTATAAATATATATTGTAAGTCTTTATGTAATCCTATATTAAAGGTATGATACAGAAAGAACTTGTCTCTCACTATATACATCGACTACCAAGAGAGGTTAGTGAACCATGATGAATACTTAGCCAGAGTCATACAGACCAACTGAATCTATAGAGGTCCCTAAATACTCACAGTTCTCAACATAGCTAGCTAAAAATACTCTCTGAAAATGTGCTCAAACTATAACCATATAAGAGTTTCCTCTTCATATGACTGGGTCAGTAAGACCAACCATCATCCTACAGATCTATGAAGAAGGATCACTGTTATAACCATTATCTGATCTTTCAATGTCCTAATAAGATGGAAAAATCATGTAATAACCCCAAGCCATACCTCAGTTGTCTATGGTTTAGGATCACATTGGAACCCAAGGAGTCACTGTCATTGAATCTCATTCAGTGCACTTAGCTTGGACACCTCATCCTATGGTACCACTGGTACCAAATTTTTATCGACAGGTGGTGGTATAACTAGTACACCACCTGGAGGTAACACCTCTTTAAGAGGTCCATTTATTGAAGCCTTGTCACTGAGGGGTCATCATCAAGATCCTGATGTTAATCCTATCTAGAAAACATCATGGAGGCTTCTTGAAATAAACAAGATATACCACAGTCAATGAATATATCTATAGAGCTTACTCAAAAAATACATACAAACCAAAACCCATTCCTATATGAATCATGTACCAATGTTTTCTCCAAAACCAGTTTCTATATGTACTGAGTCAACAAGAAGGTTTTCAGAGTCATGGTCTATGGATACATCGGTCATTGAACCAACACTGGAGTCCATGTCCGAAGAGATGAACACAAAACACTTAAAATGGTTTCCCCAAACCAATCTCACAGAATCTAGTCCTAATGTAGATTTTACTACCCTTTTATATCACTCGGTGATAACCCTTCCTAATGGGTCCCATGCTGTGACTTCCCCAATCCCACCTCCAATAGAGTAAGGAATGGTGACTAGAGCTGACTAGGCATATCACTCACACATGAGGCCTTAGCCTAATGTACATGTATGCACACACACCTCTCTAATCCCATAAAATTATGAAATATAAAAAAACCAATAACTATGAATTCATACATTTAAATCCCACCATTAGAGTATGATAAAAAGTACTAGAAATAAAATTTTCCAAATACAAGACCACCACAAAGAAACTGAAAAATAGTCCAACCTAAAAATATATAAGGGGACTGGTGTCAAAACAACCATAATAACATGCCTCGGTATATCCATCTCACTAAGATATACCTATTCCTGGTCCCTCTAAAAAAATTCAAAAGGTCGATCATCCTCAAAATACATGATATATGTGGGAAAATCCCATACAGGGGTGATCATAAGAATGCCTAGTAGGACACCCAGAAATCACTAAGCATATAACATAGAGAATAACAGTCATCTCATCATAGGTATATTTCTATAGAAAATATAACAAGAATATCATTAAATACTCAATAAAGACATGCAGTCTAAAGGTAAAGTCACAACTGTAATTCTATCCTCGGATTCCGACTTGACAGTTCCATATAGAACTCATCTGAAATGACACAATCTATGAATCAAATAGAACTAACGGTGTCTACCTAAGATTTCATTCATGTCAGGCATCTCCATTAAAATTACATCATGGAAGTATAAAGAGAATGGTACATAGATAAGAATCACACCCAAGGCTATGGGTATACCAATAACTCAATCTAGAATAAGTTTCTAAGTATAGAATTGATGAATATGTAGTGTTCTTCATGATAATACCAAGAACTCCAACTAGGGGAATGATAAAGATATATGATCTCACTTCGGTCCATGCAAAAGGATTCCAACAACTATATCCAATACTGAATTCTCTCTAAAGGGATCACCATCATATGTATAGGATGTGATTCCATACTAACCCTAAGGGAATGGATCAAGGTAATGAAGCCTAAAAAATTCCAAGTTTAAGGGTAAAAGGGCTCTAATCCATGTTTGAAGATGTAAATAGTGTGTACTGGAAGTACATGATGTGTCCCTTTAGCACTGGGTCCTTCCTTTGTATTACAAACCATCACTGTGTTTGTATCTGTGCATGATTACACAGTGTGTCCTAACTCGTGTACTCTTGGATGTGTCCATTTCATGCTAGCCATGTCCATGTTTGGATAGTCATATTTGTTCCAATTCTCATGCACTATCCTAGGTACATTCTGAGATTCCAAGTAAGGGTCATATTCTGTGTGATAGGGATCACATGCCGTGTGATATTGATCTTCTCTGTAGAACCCTATCACCATAGAGGGGGGGTCCCACATGGCATGTGATCCGGGATAATATGTCGTGTAACCCATAATTTTTTACAAATAAATATTATTCTCTCATATATTAATCTGCTCCTCCAACCCCTAATCCATCCATAAATCACTCTGGTAAGTATGGATCTGCTTCATCCTATACTTGTAGTCACCGTTCGATAGAATATGAATTCCAAAATTCACATGAGAATGATCATAGTTGGTCCCCATTGTTATGGTACACCTCGATCAAACATGCAATCTAAAATATGTCCTCAATATATCATCTTCATTATTGTAGATCAATCTCGTCATTATAAGGAACCTAGATCTTTGATATTAATCTTTTGCATCAACAAACGGGTGTGAAACGATTGATTATCTAGTATTTTGTCGAACCACAATTTGAAACTAATACCGGTGATAAATGAATGAAGAACATTGGGAGAAAACTAATAAACAATAAAAAGAGGAATGAACCTCAATAGTGTTTTGGTTGGACATGAACTGTTTCTGTTAAAATGACAAACGAAGAACCCTAAAAATTAAACAATTATCTCGAACTCCCCATTGATTACTCATACCCAGAATAATATTGATCTATGAATAAAATTGTTGGTTGATTGATTCAAATTCATAATATAAATAAAAAATAGGTTAAGAAACCAAAAATAATAATTACCTAACTCATTTTATATCAATCACTTATGAATAATGATCTCGTGTCATTCTCATTGGTGAGATACTTAAGTTCTATCACACATTGATCGATAATCCACGACTTGGTCATTTCTCACCAAAGGAATATCCTCCAATTCTCCCCAACAACTCCACTAAATTTTCAGGGTAATACAGATAAACAATAAAATTATTCATAGAATTTTTTATATAATAAAATTATTAGGTAATGGTTTTTTTATTAAATAAATTAATTTAATTCATTAATTTGTTTAATTGTCCACCCACAACCACACCCAATCTGAACGTTCAACACACTCTTAGGTTAGGTTATGACTAGGGTAAAACCCACACTCTAAACTTAACCACATCCTTGAATTTATGATCTAATCCCCCATTTAGAATTAATTATACTTTTTATGAAAAACTAAATGCACGTGCATTTATTGTATCTAATATATTCCAAATATTAATTATGGATACACCATGCCTTTTAATATCACATCATCTCAATGCCTTGTTCCAAAAATAATCCACAAAATATTCCACAAGAGTTAAAGGAATAATCAGTATCGTTATAGTAGATAATTACTTTGAAACCACATCAACACAATTTCCGATAGAAATTCCAAAATCCATAAAACATTCAAAAGACAAACTCCATCCTGTCTGTATTTCCCTTAAGATTCATTGAGTGAATTTACCACTTAAAAATTAATATTTTAAAAAATAATGTAATCCTACTAATCTTGATCTTGGTGTAGAAAAAAAGAATTTTTATAAAAAAAATCAAGTATGTACATGTCACTCATGAGTACAAAGAAACCACTCATAATAGATTTTTCTTTTAAACTTCATAACACAACCAATTTACACCTTCACACTTCACAAAAAAAAATTAGATAATAATATTAAATCAATTGGTTTTGAGGATCATAACACATAATGAAGTAATTGATACCACTTTTTGAATGAGAGGTTCAATTTAAAAAAATGATACCACTTGAACTCAATTCCTTTCATTTCTTAACAAGATTCGAATAATTTTGATAAGGCTTAATACCCTTTGATTTTAATACAGCTTCACTAAAGCCTATAACTCTTGAAACCACTTATTATAACTCAAGATGAGTTAAATACTTCTGGAAAAACCCTATAATATTATAAATTTTCAGATATCCTAAAACAAAAAAGTTCATAATAAATTCCGAACCACTTTTCAGATAAAAAAAAATATTTGGATTTAATTTTTGTGGCTTCTAATATTCCCCACTTTAATGTATTCTTTTTGTGGCTTAATTCAAACACATAGATTTATTGTACACCATTTGGGCCTTTTTTCCATGTATTTCCATCATATAAATTCTCTATAAGTATGAATCTATAATTTTGATACCAATTGATGCAACTATATATAAATTTAACTTTGAATCACTATTTAATTCACTATTTTCATAAATATTTAGGCTCTTCTATATTTTGATTCATATTCATCCACATTTTCTTCTATAGAACAATAACCCCATGGATAATTTCTCCTCTATAATCCTACACCTATATAAAAACAATTATAAACAATAAAGTGTATAGGGATAGTGGTACATCATAATTCCACAAGTTAAACTAAATGGTGAGTCAATATGGAAAACCATTTTTTTATTATATTTCATATTACATTCTATCTTCAATTATGAACATGATTTGATAGAGTCTAAATATTAGTTAGGTTTTTTATTTTTTCACAACCCAATTCACAATCTGTTATTTCCTGATCAGCTTCATCATTAATGGTTTAATTTCTCATGATTGGTGTATTCTTCATTCTCCAATCCATTATGATACCTTGACTAACCCTTAGATAATTTTCTAGTTTCTCATTTATTACCTTCATTTGGATGTCTATTTAAAATGGGACTTCATAATTCTATCATCAGGTAATATCTTATGTTCCTTCCAAGCACATTTCTTATATTACTATAATTATTTAGGTTTATGGATAATTATGGAGCTTTTCTCTACCACGATTTTATCAAATAATACTTATTCATATAGTTTTTGAAATATATTTCTCAAGGGAAAAGTTCTCCTATTGAATGTATCCTAAAATATTCCTTTAATACTTGCTTAATATCCTTCGAAACCCCAATTGATACATGTTTAGAATAATAAAAATTATTGAGATATCACCCATACCTTATTCAATCTTTTTGGTGACAAAAACATTCATGTTTTCCATAGTCTTCATAGAATTTTATATATTCCCATTCCTTAATAAAAAAATTAAATTTGTTTCCATGAATCCCATATAAGTAACATGTATTTCATTTTATTTCATGAGTAATCATCTAGTTACTTCTACTTACTTTGGATTAATTCTTAAATCTTCTTCTATGACCTTCAAAATATCCCATTTTCTTGGTAATATTCATAGTTGTCTTCTTCTCATGCCACAGAAGGGTAGCTTCATATCCATACCCAGGTTCACCCATGAAGTATGTTCTTTTTTCAGGAGAATATTTTCATGGTTCTCATATAAGATAGTATACTATTATTTTCATTCATAATAAACTATCAAAGAATGATCAAACAAAAATGTAAGGCATTCTTGATTTTAGGCTTACCCTTAGCATATAAATGGTACTTGGTTGAATCTAACTCATCTCCCAGCTACTAAATATTTTTGATCTATATTTCATATTGATTATTAAATTATATATTAAGATTACTCCCACTTCACATCTCTTATTCTATGTGTTTTTTTAGATTACATAGAATATACTTCAACTTTTTCATTTTAGATTAGATTTGAGTAGTAGAGTTTTTGAAGTATAACTTCTCTTATTGTAGTTTTTTATTCTCCTCAAACACTTCAACCACATAGAAAGAATGGTCTCCTTATTTTCCTATGGGTTATAAAAATATTTTGATTTTATAATCTTTTAATTTGAATATTCTCTAAGTTATTCCACTTTTATTGATATCATATTCAACTCTTCTGCTTGACATTCATTTGTATCCCTGTGATTATTTTGAACTTCAACAAGACTTTTGTTTTGGTCTCTTATATTTTACAATTAAATTTCTAGTATTTTGATATTAATTTATAGATAATTATTATCATTTTTAATTCTAAAACATTTTTCCTTTAATTATAGGTTCATTTCTCCTAGAAAATGGAAAACTTCCACCACTATTCTTCTTGGGATACCCTCATCATAAATAGTCCCAACATCACTTGGCAAACTAGGTTCCTTAGAAATTACTGTAGCATTATTATATGAATAAAGATATTCACTCATACATTTTTTTAGAGTTTTTTATTTCCTTTTATACAATCTCACCCTTTCCATAAATAGTCCCACAATATGGAATTTCATTAAACTTATATTTCCTCGCTAAAGTTCTTTACTTTTACATGTCCTATTAGGCTCTAAAAAAACTAAAAATCCATCTTCAATAATAAACTAGATCAGTTAGATAAATAAAACTTCCAAAAATGAACCTACCCTTTGATACCACATGTAGGGTCCTATAAGGGTCTTTTGGTGAGATTACCCTGAGGTGGTGATTTAGGGAATGAAATGATTAACCAATTAAAAATTTTAATCATTTAATTTCCATACCTAAACTATATGGATTTTGACATCTCAATTTTGAGGTTCACTTCTATTCCTATTTTATTTATGTTTTTATTGATCATTTATCAGTTATATGTTATATTTCTTGATCACTTTTTATACGCATACATAATGTAAATAGGGACATGAGGATTTACTTGGTTCACCCTCACTAGGATACTCCAAGATACATGCATCAATTGTGTGTAATGTACCAAAATCTACTATGATCTCACTACACACTATAGGGGTCACTCCCCATATAAATGGCTCAAGATAGGTCACTCCTTTTCAAGATTCAATACCTTAAAAATTGTAGGTTCAACTCACTATATCCCAAGGTTAATTTTTACCTCACTTCCAATTCTTCATCCTCCATTGTTCACTACTATAGGAAGGATTCACACTGAGTTTATGGATATATAACTCCCTTAATCAACATCATAAAATATATCTTCAACTATGAATAGATACTCTATTATTATTTACTTTATTAACTTATTCAAAAAATGTAAATGACTATTGATGCATCACTTCTCCTTCGGTGTTAGATACAGAACTCAAACTTCACTTTGAAAATTATTCAATTTATTACAACTCCTTCTTCAATAATTTCTAGCCCCTTTTCTAGAATAATTATTTCCCCCGCTAGAATATTTATATTTTCAATGTTTTGTTTATTCTCTCTCGCATTTCTATGTTTTCTGGATATGAAAAAATGTGCATTGAGACTCCCTAAAAATTATTTCCTCTTGAAAATTTCAATCTTCAATAATGAAATGGATAGATCAGGAGAAAATAACGTTTCATTTGTTATCATCTTAATGGGAATTTGAAACCTCCCATAAACTTCCTTATAAGTCCCCTACACAATTTTATCCATAACTATAGATAAATAACTACTCATGCTCCACCTTTTAATATCTTTTATCAGGGAATAATAATCCAAATAAACAATATTTTTTAACTAATGAAAACCTATTTGAATTCAAATAGAATTATTGATTAAAAATGTGTCATGTGATGTTTTAATCATTAAAAAATAGTTCATGTATCACCTGAGAGATTCTCATTTATTTTCCATGCCTAATCACGAAACTCTAAATACCTCAACCTGGTACAAATTACTAAGCTTTTTTGCCTCAAAAATTACAAACACCAAGGTTTTGGTTCTCTCCAACTATATTTTTTTGTTAGAAACTTTACCTATGTACCACATCTTCAAACACTATTAGTGTGGTCTATCTCAGGGTGGTTTCCTTTGAAATATAATATCGACGGTGACTTTTATAATATGGTATAGCATATAACTTTTGTTCATTTTATTCAAAATTTTGATCACCATGGAAATCACCAAGGGAATCCTGACTATTTTAGCTTACTACTTCCGCTGTCAGCCATGGCTTATCAAACATGGGCATAATCTCGTGTCTATTTCTATTTTAGACCTCCTCCTTCTCAATATGCCCTATTTTATGGGTTTGGATGAACCATTTATATTCTCCATCTTCACCACACCCTCCACCAATGGAGTATACTTCATAACTTTTCTACATAAAGAAAAACACCATGGCCTAGTCATCTCTAAACGTCCCATGATAGTAATTTCTCTCAAAAAATTACATATCATATGGGTATGGTATCATTGGTTTGGTCATGTTGAATTTTGGTTCAACACACACCATGAAATTTCGTTATGGTTTTCTTATGGACTTAAATGTCTTTTCAAATAATCAATTTTCTATTAATGTTAACAAAATACCTTATAAATTTATATTGATATTAACCAATATCCAAAACACCGCTTCATCACTTTATTTATCTTCAATAATGTATTTTCAGAAAAATTATTGTTAACAAAACCAAATTACTTCATTGATATTCCAACACACATATTTTCATAAACATTTCCCTATATCAGTGATTATATCTTTATTATCAATAAATATAATTAAAACTTTTATGATTTATAATTGATTTTATTTCCTATATGTAGAAAGGTGGTCATGTGAAGAAGATTTAAAAGATTCATCAAGGAGATAAGAGTGTGTTTAGATTTGGGAATCATTTCATGGACCTGATTAGTTGGTTTAAACATTTTTTTACCCAGTGAGTAATAGAATACATTTCATTTTTGAGTCCTAATTAAGGTTGTGGATTTATATATCTATCATGTATCTTCCATTTATTTCTTGGATAGAGGATAAATTTCAATCATAGATCATGGGGAAAGTTTTACCTCTGATGGTGTTTCTGGTGAAGGCCCCTCCCAAGTGCTTAGAAAGATTGACATGAATGCTCAAATTTTTGAGTTGTGAGGTTCTCAGAAGATGAGAAGGAGGATATATTATAAAGTTAGAGAGAAAATTCAATACATAGGTTTGATTATCTTGAGGTTTCATATGATTAGGGGTTTGATCTATTTTCATTTTTATTTTTTGTTTCATTATCAATATGACTACCAAGATATTCATCATGCTTCTCTGGCATCATTAGAGAGGTAGTTGAAGGAATTCCCATGGGTAAACCAATTCCTATCACTAAAACCTTTGTGGGGTATTTTGATCTCATTTTAATTCTTTTTTAATTATATATTGAAAATTTAAGTAAATGTTTTTTCTTTGAAAATATTTTCTATGTGTTATTTAAAATGTTTTTAAATTGTAAGAGGGTTTTATTTAAAATGATATTTATTTTGAAACATGGTTGAGGTGAAGAGGTTAATATGGTTGGTGTATTTATGGTTTCTCTCAGTGGTAACATTATTTTTTGATATGTATCTTCAATATTAATATGGTTTTAAGGTATTGTTCTATATTTGAGTATAATTAGTATTATGGTTCAATCCTTTTTTAAGGGTGTTCATAGAGTGTCCATTTTTTTTTGAGAGGTATCTCCCATTAGTGGATAGTCTTTGGGTTCTCTAATCAAGTTTTATTTTTATTCTTGGTCATGAGAATAAATTTATATATATCTAATGTAATGGATCAAAATTTCCTAGACTCTTGCATTGTTGTTTTGGGGGAATTATAGGTTTTTGGGGATGTTGGTGGTAGTTTGGAGGGAGAAGGGTAGGGTTAAATCTTATATTTTAGTAGGGAGTTTTTATTACACCATTAAATATTAGAGTATAGAATGTGGGTTGTCTTACAACAGTGGGTTAAGGACATAAGAGTTAGTAATTTATTTGTTTTTTGGGTATTATTTGATCATTATGTGATGTTTTTGGATGTGGTGTGATCATTAATCTAGTGTATCTGTCTCACTGTGTGGATTTAAGTCATGGAATGGCCATACGTGTTACGCTATGAAGAGTGGGCTAGAAGATATGATTTTTTGAAATTTTTGGACTTAATATTATATATAAAGAGAGGGTTGGAAATTACATTTATGTATTCATATTTTGGAAAAGGAAGAATATTACATAAGATTAAACATGTCATGTATTAGTTTTCTAGTAAAGGAAAATATCTTACATATTGGAGACTTATCTTACATATTGATTTTTTATAAAGGTAAAAACCTTACCTATATATTTTAATTAAAATAAAACCCCTTATGTATGAATTTCAAATATTTTGTATCACTTTTTAAACCTTCCCTTTGGAAATTTTTGTATGTATGAGCTTTCACTATAACATGTAAGAGTAAATATTCAATATGTAAGAGTGGAACCATGATATATAAAAGTAATTATCTAATATTTAAAATTAAGACCCTTTTCCATATAATTTGAAATATTTATTTTATCTTGAATCATATTTTATGATCAATAGTGGAATTGTCAATTATAAGCCTATCTTATTTGATTATATATATCTTTTTCAATGAAATATTCTATCATGGTTTGAAGTCTATATATTATTGTTTGGATCTTAGATTATTGAGATCCTTTGGTTCTAACTTATTATAGTTCATTGTGTCATGGTACATGGTCCATGTTTTAGTCTTGGTATGGGTTCATTAAGTATGAGGTAGAGGTATGGGTTTGGTGTCGTAGTAATTTGGGGATATGGATGATATTCCATGGCCTTCCTTGGTCATATCTAAATTAGGTGATTTCTGGTTCCCCTATTTCAAAAAATGGTAGAATAAAGAATAATTAGAGTCCCACAAAGAGAATTCACAATGCATCACCAATTACCCCTTTGTTCAATCAATCTACCTTTCCCAGGTCCCCCTCAGTAACATAGTTTTCCTCAACCGTGTCTCATTTAGTCACTCAATATACCTCGCTCGGGTCTCATATGGTCTCCCATCTTATGTCTCCCATGTCATATGTATTCACCATGTCATTTTATCAAGGATAATCCACCAAGGACTCCATAATTTTCTATAAATAAACCCCATTTTTTCTTAGTTAATGAGTTTCACAATTCTTGAATAGAGGGAGATCCTTCCAGAGCCACTTCACCTAATCCTCCTCAGCTTCCCTTTGGTAGCCTGTGGAACTTTAATACCGAAAAAACTGACATAAGTAGTGTTAGGGGTTATCCAAATCTTTCACATGAGAAATATAGTTATTGGGGATGCTTATATGAATAACCAATCACTCAGTGCACATCTCCTAAGTAACCCATCGCTCAAGGCTCGTCTATTGAATAAACCATTTCCTAGGGATTTCCACTTAATAGATCCATCAATTAGGGGTTCCCATATGAGGGACCCATTTCCAAGTTATATTCACTAGATAAGTCCATTACTCATGGGTTTCCACCTAATCAACACATCTCCCAAAGCTTATCACCTAAGTGACCCATCACATGAGGTTTCTCGCCTAAGAGAACCATCACCTGAACTACGCACCTTAGCAAACATTTTCCTAGGTTTGAGTGTTAGTGTGGAATACATCCTAGTACAAGTTTTAGAATGATTCTCTCATATCAAAACCTTGATAAATAATTATTTATATAGGTCCCCCTATTAGTTCAATCCACTTTTCTTATCATTGTATCGAGATTCCCTGGATTCTTTATCTTGTGAAACATCATGCCCCTATACCCAACTCTACTGATTTGTAATATTGATGTTAATTTCTCCACCAAATAAACTAGATCAGCATGATAATGGTATTATGAACATAAAAATACCCCCTTTAAATCATGAATTTACTTGGTAAAGGTTTTCTCCCACTTATCCTCCCTAACAGTTTGGGTCCCCGAGGTGTTTGCAATCATGCATCCCCTAGGTAACAAGGGACCCAATCCTAGATTTAGTAGTGGGAATCCTTCTAGATCATGGAATATAACTTTCCTCCTTCATACTACCTGAAATTTGGATAGAATATCATTTCATCTACGCCGTCTATTTTCTAACCACTACATGCATAATCCTCAATTACGGTACTATCAAAGAGGATTATTCTATATCTTTCTCTCAACCAGTCCTGAGTTGGAAAGGTAACCCTCCCAGATATAATACCCAAACTCTCCCTAACTTAACCTAATTCAATTGAAAGGTTTAGATACTTTTGTAGGAACCTATTTGTAATCCTCACACATTCACCTTGAGTTGATATACTATTCTAGGTTCCATCATTGCATTGCATCGATATATTTTTCATGGTTACCATATCACGGGATCCTTCCTATGTGTAAGAAATAATAAATAATTCATTAGTATAGACTTAGTTTTTAATAACCACTCAATATTCTATCATTTAACCTTTCAAGACATATATTTCCCCATAGCATGATGTTAAACTGGGTGACCAATGTCCTGGTCATGTGATGTTAAACTACATGACAATATCCTTTCCACATTATGTTAAACTGCATGGTATGTCCTTTTCACGTTACCTTAAACTATTCCATATGAACTATATGGGAATCTAGTCCTATTTTTTTGGGATACATAGGATATATATTGATGGTTTAAACCCAAAAATATCAATCATCCATATTTATCATCATAGGAAAATGTTCCCCATGATATTATTTATGTTCTTCCCTCACTTGGATATAATCCCATGAGTTTGGATGTCACATGAATTAAGGAAATATACACTATAAACAATACTCTTATCATGAAATATTCATAATAGTATCAATTCCCTGTATAGAGGGATATATTCCTTATGGGTCCTATCACATCATCCTCATCTGGTCATACTCTTAATGGGTTCCATTTTCATAGGATCTTATTCCTTGTGAGATAAACATAATATCATTAGACCATATTCCTAGTGAGGCTAACCAGGAATGGATACTCATGTATAAGTCTGAAACAAACCATTTTTAGACATATTTTTTCTATTTTTTTCTACTATATAATGTTAAACTGTATGTATCAGTCTTTGTCATGCAACCTTAAAAGGTATGACATGCCACATTAAGTAGAACTGAACTACATGTGTTCTGATTACTTACATAAGGATATGTATAAATCCACTTAATTGAGAACAATCCCAATACTATAAACACTTACTACCTTACTATATGAAAATAAAATCTATATCACATAGTTGTGTTGCTTTAAAACATAGTGACCCCCAAGATATAATCACTAAGTAATAATAAGTAACAAAATGGATAACCTCTAATACATATATGTGGTATCATGGAAGGAAAGCCTATGATTCATTTGGATGTTAATTTTGATATGATACCTTTGATATGTACTGATACTCACATTGACATATGCCAATAATTGATTACTGAAAGTTAGGGAAACTGGTCTTGTATTCGGATTTGTGGTGGATTAATGAATGTGAATTAAATATATAAGAGAGTCCTTGTGTATGAAATAATTCCCCCCAGTAGGGTGTGATGAGTATAACCTTACATCCACTCAACTAATGTGAGTTCTTAAGAATCATTGGTTAGAAATCCCAATGACCACCTGTCCTTAGAAAGGGGGTTGTAACTCCAATGGCCCGAAGGCCTTCATTTTTTATTGATTTTTGATAATCCACCTTTCAAGGTGTGAGGTGGAACCCTTACAAGGACCGTAGGCATAAGTATTACATGGACCATAGGCCTTAGAGGAATTAATTGCCCGTAGGCTTTAAACATTACATACTACCCAGACTACATACTTGGAACTGCTCCTCCCCAGCATCTTCATCGTGAAATCAGCTCTCCACCTTCACATGGATGTTCGGCTAGGCATTCCCATGAATGCACAGGCTTGTCCCGATGTCAGGTGTCATATGCTCTCATTCTTGAAATCCGTTTAGCTTCTATTGTGGTGAAAGCTCCTTTCTCATCCTCCTTGTAGAGCTTGTTCCTTGTAGGTTGTCTGGTTTTCATCTGCAGTTATAATGGCCCGAAGGCCTTGAGTTGGCCCAAAGTCCTTACTGACCCGAAGGCCTGGGTGGCCCAAAGGACTTACAGAACTCAGGGACCAAATCAGTTGCCCGAAGGCCCAAACAAGGGCATATTCTTAGCTGTCATAGTTCCAAACAGTGCCTGCTACAATTACTGCTGCAGTACCTGCTACAGTACTGCTACAGTAACCTGGAAATTCTGACTCTTCCTGGATTTGATCCCTGGTCATTTGGATACACTTAAGGATTCCTTACCAACTGGGATAAGGCTCATGTGCAAAGGGGGTCATAACTCATCGTGAAGGTGGGATTCATTGGGTGTTTCTAGTTCTATAAATGAACTCCATTGTGAACCATTTGATATAGGAGTAGTGACCTAATGTCATAATTGTGCATATATGATCATCCTCTCATAGTTAAAATAATTCATCCACCCCATCCTCAATAGAAAATAAAATGGTGAACCCAACATGAATCCTATAATAACTAAATAAATAGAGTTTCCCACACTTAGAGTAATTTTTATTTGTCTATCTCAGAATAAAAAATGATGAATTGAAAATTCCTTTAACCTTTATACCTATGAAAAATATTGATTCGTAAAGTACTAATTTTTTATGTCTTAATAATTAGTGATCTTGTTTGTGTTAACCTGTTACTTTTAGAAACACTGCTTCATATCTCTCTTAAATACAAAGAGATAACACCATTTCATGTAAGCTTCCCTGTTTTTATCATCAAAAGATTAATGACACACGATGATAGGAGAACAATGTCACATGTTCAGTACTTATAGTACTAAGTGGGAAATGTGATGGTGAGGTAGTACTATTGGAACAGTAACATCCATACCCTAGAGAGCACATGTAAGTGTCTCCAAGTATTAAAGTATGTGACTCCATCCCATTCAAGGAGGGCCATAACAAATCCATTTATTCTTGTTTCCATTACTAACCACTCCAAAAGCCTATCAATGGAGTGTGGTAACCAATTATTTAATTATATTAGGATGGTGGATTATTAATTCAACCATGAATTAACCTTAGGTAAATAGTTTCCTAGAAAATATCCTTTCAACCATATCCATACACATTATAAAACCATTGGCCCTCAGCTTACTGCTGAGAGTACCACCCGGCAGATGGCTCCCCCAACAACTTTGACCTAGGCCTCTAGGATATATCTCCAAGAAAAAAATGTATAAATAATTAGTATTAGGATTATATATGTACTTAAACTAGATAAAACTATTGAAAAATATAGGGGAAACAAGTGAGTAGTACCATATCCATATTTTAATACAAAAAATTATCAATCACATTCTGATAGAAAGTAGGGGTGAGCACATATTCTTTCCCACACACATGAAGCCCATTATCATATCTCTATTAAAAATAGAGGAAAAGGTTAGGTGAATATTACAACTTACATTGAAAATGTATACCAGTATATTATGGGGATAACAAATATAAGGATCATATTACTCCTCAAACCCTTATTATGTTCCAATACATTCTTACAATGATAATGGATATTGTTCTTGATATTCTAGGAATCATAAAAGAACATGAACAAATTTATACTCCAACCATTAAATAAATGTATCAGCATGTTCAACATGACCATGTAGATACTTTTTAGAAAGCATATATTATTTCACCTATTCAATGGAATTATAAGAATATTATGATAAATGATATGGCATAAGATTAGGCTCATGTTATCACTTCAATTTGGGTTAGTCAGTATACTCCAACAACCACATAAGGATAGGAAAATATTCATGTTGATGAATTTCAACACCATATCCCAAAGGAAAACTAATATTGATCACATATTCCTTCTCTAATCAAGGTTTTTTAGAATATTTCGGCAGTCACCCACAAGGTAGGCCCATATCCTTACCAAAAATTCAGAAGCTTTCTGGAATATCACAAGAGCTAATAGAATTAAGGCGTATATTCCTTCTCTATACAATAAAGGACTATATCAGCATCCCTCATAATCTATATAAGAGAAGTCACATGTAAAAACTATTATTTTGGAGGTGTTTCAGTATATTTCAGTGGATAGTTAATATTATAATCTGGTGTACATCCCATATTTTACCAAGGTTGGCTAGCATATTCTGACAGCTGACCAAAGGAGGTTTCATATTCCTACTAATAGTTCAAAATCTTGTTTTAATATCCCATTAGCTTCCTAGTAGTGGGCCTATATCCCCATGATAGAAAAAAATATTTATTGGCATACTCCAATGGTTTTTAAGTAGAAAGCTCATATCATATATCAACCATGAGTAGTAGGTCATCATATTCTGATGATAATAAGGGAGAGGCTCATATTCCCACCCAGATCAATACTAGTATCCTTGAGACCATACACTTCATATCAATAATAGCCCAAGAATTATCTAATTATTGATATGAATTCAAATTATATACTTACCATGTAAGTTCCCACCATAGTATCATAGAGATAGATTCCAGGGGTCATTCCCATGAAATTCGCTATGTAAAACCTCCCCATAGTGATATCTCAACTAAACAAGGATATATTCCACTTTTAATTAAAATTTCATATGTTATCGAATAATCAATTTCAACTACATATGGTTCCCCATAAATTTCTAGCAACACCTCACCTCAGTCATCAAATAGCCCAAGGCAGCAACCACATTCCCTACCTCTTATAGGGAACCGTTAACCATCTTCAGAAATGAAACATTTGTGTTCTAACCAAGGGTAGTAAAATTCCTATGATAAGGAAGACACTAGTATAGATACGTGGGAAGAGTTAATTGATAAAAATATCCCAACTATGTTATTTCCCATCACCACTTCCTGTTATGAAATCATAGATGCATTTAAGTGGAAATGTATACCATACTTACACCAAAACATGAGGGCAACAATTAACCATAAAAAGGATAAGAACTAATATTATCAAGGATATTTATCACCTTCAGAAAATAGGCAGGCTATACTTTCAAATAAACCTTACCACATTATATGTGGCTCTGAACTAGATGTTATAAAATTATATTGAAATTATATGGTGTGCTTATATCCAAGTATAACAATACTCTAGAAATTAATTTTTTATTCCACATCTGATGTAAAAATACATAGATGATGAGAGTATAGAGAATTTCACTTTATGTCATTACCAATTTAGTAAATTCCCACAATTATAGAATCCTTTAAATTTATTATCAATAGATAGTTTTTAGATTTGAACAACACACATTCCAATCAGTAAATCCAATAAAACCATTATATATATAAGGTAGAAAAGTGTCATGACTGAATAGATTCATTCACTTATAGGATCTTGATCCAAGCCTCCTGAGTTTTCAATAAATTATATCAGTTGATAAAGAATAATATTTTAATTGCAGAACAACATTCCATGATATGGAGATTAGATTCAGATCTGCAACTGTACCCAATTCAAGATTTATTTAAAATGCATTGAATCAAGAAAATTACATTGGAAGCTTCCATATAAGAGATCTAGGATCATCCCCGTACTACAAGGACGGGGGAATTTTTTCCGCCACCTCTACCCTTAGGATCATCAAAACCTTAGTGGGTCTTGAAAATTATAGCAGTATCTCTTAGAAAACCTCATCCCAAATGAATGGGTGCATTTTTACCACCACTGCCACCCATAAAATCATCAAACTCCCAAAAATACAAGACATGTTGATGTAAAATAAAATTTAATACTACACATCAATTCTAGGGGAATTATATCCATATCCTTTAAGAAAATTGGTTTTTTCTAGGCTGGGTAGTGGTTTTTGGGACTCATATCCACATTCATTCCTATAACCACATGACATGCCCCTTTCATTTAGAGCATATTCTATGAGTTCGGTTAGAGATTCCCTCTAGATCACTATTAAATTATCAAAACCATGTAAACATATGATAAATAATCTCAAATCCCACGAATTTTATAAGAATAAATGGCCCACTGATAAAAGGTTTCAAGGGGAATACCTTGATATAACACTCGAAGGGGAAGTAGGAAATATATAGTCACTCTATTACTTAGATAATAATGAAATGATTTAGGTTCCCCAATATTCCTCAATGAAATTTATTACTATTAATTTGGTAGATGATACATATTGAGACCCAAATGTTAAGGTATGTAATGGGGAAACAATACCAGGATACGTAGGTTTTACCAAATCACCAGTTAAGGACACACGAACTTAGAATCAGAGAAGGAACCAGAACTTAGTGCCTCAAAATGATGATTTTCCACTACATTGAATATATTACACTACAGATAAAGTGAAATATGTGTCTACGTCCCACTAGACACCAAGAGATCCTGAATTCCTCTCCATAGAATATAATTTGGTGCGGTATGTAGTAGAGATATTCAATCTCATCTGGATCAATGAAAAATTACTCAGGGTAAATATTTTCAATGTCTATTTCATTTAATAAGAAGAAAATATATATCCTCCCAGTCATTAATAAGAGGTTAATTTTCCCACAAAGATATAGTTTGATCATCAATATTTTTATGGGTCTAAATAGCCGGTCTAATTGAATTCAGGGATTTAGGGGGACTAATATTTTCCTCCATTATGGGAACAACCGCCCTCATATCAAGATAGTATCCTAGTCCCAGCATGAACTGGAATTCGGTAGCCAATGAATAAATGGTGATCACAACATAATTTTCCCACTAATTCACTCAGTATATGGTTTAGACGATTTTTCACCTAAATATTCTTAGTACCATTGAGTCTCTTATTTCTTTAATAGAGGAAATGAAAGGGAGGTGTGCCCTAGTGTAGCCAAAAAAGGAAACTATACACTGAATGGGTGGATGTCACTCCACCTCAACCCAACTTTAGGAATCTTATTTTTTGAACCATTGATAGCTCTCACATTTTTTGTTCCAATTATTTCCCATTATAGGTACACAGGACCATCAAGGGGAATAAAAATTTAGATTATTTGTACATACTCTAGTGTTTCCATCCTTTATATAGTATAGTATCCTACCCTGTTGTTCTATTATTGGTTGGGAAGACCTTGAACATTAATTCAATTGAAATTTATCTCCACACTAAGGAAAATAAAATTCATGGTCCTCATGGACTAAAAAAGTGTGAAATGAGAGGGTATCTAATTTCATTGAAATAAATAAATCACTAATATAATCTATAAACATTACACTCCCACATGATTATTTATTAGATCTCTAGTAATAGAACCATTGTGATGAACTATAAACATCACTAATCTCATTGAAGTACCCTATTGGATTTCAAGATATTTCTAACACAAAACACCACTTAGAGGATTTTATTAAGATAACTAAGGCTAAATCTTAGTTTAAAATAGAAACACATAGGAGGAGGTATGGTATGGAATAAACTGCTTCTATTGTATTAAAAAAACCACCAACAGTTTCCAAAGCACCTAGACATCTCTATTTCACCCAGTACCTCCCACCAAGTCACAATAACAACAAAAACATCCTTTTCTAGGGGAAATCAAAGTTCAAGGTTTCTCATGATATGAGGATTATATAAAAAAAATATTCCTTATAAAAGTAACATGTCCCCAACTACTTCATCGTGGCTATGGAAAACAATCTCTTCAAGATTTATGAGTCTCACAAACTTTACAAATTCTACCTCAACAATTACCCTGACTATTTCATTTTTCACCAGATATTGGGACACACAATCAAAAACTACTTCATATTAAAATAAATTCTATAGAAAATTATTTATTATGGATAAGTGTTGTTGTAAAAAATCT
This sequence comes from Viscum album, assembly GCA_963277665.1. NCBI lineage: Eukaryota > Viridiplantae > Streptophyta > Magnoliopsida > Santalales > Viscaceae > Viscum > Viscum album. The sequence goes on along the minus strand of OY728138.1, from coordinate 1,015,920,838 downwards.
CATTAATGGTGACCAATGGGGCCATCATCCTACAAAGGGAATAAGGTGACTTTTCATAAGTCTCGGTAAGATATGAATTAAAGTTTGATGACGGGATGACCAAGAAAATAATTGACAAGGCTCATTCCATTATTAACCCAAAAACATGTAAAACATTTTTGGTTAGAAATACTTCTATATATCTAAATGGATAATGTTTAACCCATCCTTTAGAGGAATATGAAAATATTGTAAGTAGAATAAGATGTAGGATGAATATTTTCATCAGCCACCCAAGCTGGCCTAGAATCTTATGAATTTTTTCCCTACAACCTATAGAGCCTAGGAACCAACCCACCATAAAGAATATTAGTAGATACTAGTAGAATTTTAAATTATATTAATTTCATCCACTTAGAATATCCCATCTCTGATGATGAATATAAATATAAACCCAAGTTCCTCAAACCCAACTGAGGAGCCTGAGGAGAAGGTGATAGAGAGTGAGAGAAATGATAAATAAGTAACCATGGTCAAGTTTATTATTCAGGATATATATATACTAAATTCATATACATGGAAAACTCCCTAGGTAAAGCACTTCAAAGATCCCAAGGGGATAATGGATACACCCCCAAATCCATCACAATTCATTGAAATCCAATTATATTAGAGGAATAGTTCACAAGTATACAATATCCTAATTATCCTAGATAAATAGGTAGTCTATCTTGGTTTAACCAGTCAATGATAATTATACCTTTAACTTTATCTAGGAACTAGAGTTGTTTACCTTAAGGGATTCAGCATCTAATCCCCATGATAAATAAAAACCCTATATTGGGAAGTACCAACCTCTGGTGCCGAAGTATGACAAATTGAAATAATTGGAGGCCATCATAGCCAAGATCTAAATTCTAGATGACCTTCACCTTTCAAATAATATTATGAAATCCCTTTTTGAGGCCCTCTAAAGTCCTCATAAGTTAAATATCTAAGTCACCACTGTTTAGGTATATTTAGTTGAAACCAATTCAGAATAATTTCATACAACTATTTCATTAATTAATAAATTTAGAGGGGATGTAATACAGGGATATATCATACCCATGTATGCCTCTAGAAATCTCTATAGTGTTCAAATTGGATGATCTATGATATAAAATGTGTTTGGGATTAACCCATACAAGAAGAAGTGTGGGTCAGGCTTCATAACAAAGTTTTTCGGCTGAAGAAAGATCAAAGGAAATAGAATAATAGTAATTTTTTTCATTTTCAAGATCAGAACTCCATTTATAGAGACATTATCCTCTTTAATTTTTCTTTAGAGGAAGGATGAGATAATGATTTTTTTAACCTCTCGATCATAAAAACATTTAGTTTTCATATCTATTACTAGAAAAAAAATGAGGATCGGGATTAGTATATGGCTACTTGGATAAGGGATGGGAACTACAACATGACTTATTTTCATGCATGTATCGAGGATAAGAGGCACCACTATATTCCAAAAATTCTCATGGATGATGGATCATTCACTAGAGACCCAGATGTTTTTCTATGGATGGATGAGAATGTTTTTAGAGGTTTACCTATGGACTTCAATCATATCATGCAGGGAGGATACCTAAGGGGTCATGATGTATTATTTAAGTTTATTCTGAGATTTTTGGCTAATCATCCCAACTCTATTCTCCACACTACCCACCCCCCCCATGAAATATATATTTGATAGCTCGTGCATAGCCTCAACCTAGTAATTTTCCCAAGTCCAAATAGATTATCATGATCTTTTTACATGGATTCATGGGACCTGGTAAAAAGGGAGATTGTGGAGGCTATTAAGGATTTTTTTTAGAGGTGGAGTTCTTCCCCCGGTGGAATGTACTACTTCTTTATTTATCATTTTTAAGGTTAGAGATCCTTCTTCTCTAAGTAAATTCAGACCAATTATTATGTGAAATTTTCCCTATAAAGTGATGGGTAGTATCTTCAACAAAAAAAATTCTATGGTCCTTAATAATTTGGCTTTAGAGGATTAGCATGGGTTTATCAAGTTTTGTTCTATACAAAGTTACATTGTCATTGCTCCATAAATGAATGGATATATTAACTCAATAGTCCTTGGTTCTAACATTTCTATTAGTATTTACATGGAAAAATACTATGATAGGTTGTGATGGAATTTCATCCTAAAGTTGATGAATTGTAGGGGAATTTATTCTTGGGTTTCTGGATAATTTTTTATATTTTATATCTCCACATGGTTTTGTTTCTTATTTATGGGAAAAAGGTGCGGCTTCATGAAATTGGCCAGGGGGCTAAGGAAAGAGGACCCCTTGTCTTCTTTTTTGTTCATCTTGATATAGGATACCCTTAGTAGATATATTTTACACAATATCCATAATGGGAAATACTTCCATTCTATAGTAGAGCCTTCTTTAATGGAGTATTGAATATTTTTTTTCATGGATCATATGGTCATTTTTATGAATGGAAGAAAAAGATCCATACAAGGTTTCAATAAGGTTATGGAAGATTGTTGAATATAGAGTGGTAGAATTATTAATCATTCTAAGATTAGTGTATATTTATTGGCCAAATTTATGGAGTAATGTGTCAAGAATATTGAAGGTTATCATGGAATTCATTGAATAAGCTTCTCTATAGAGTACCTAGAAGCCCCTATTTCCTCGGGTATGACACACACCCACCATTTCAAGGGGTGGTTGATAAAATTAGCAATTGAATCAACAACTAGAAAAATATATTTCTCTATTTTGGTGTTAGGATCACCTTATTGAACTCTGTACCCACCTATATACCTATGCATATCCAATATTTTTGTAGGGTGTTGTAGGACATTATCAAGGAGGTTGAGAAGCTTATGTTTGGCTTCACCTGGGACTCTCATTTGGAAGGTAGGTTCCACTGGTCCTCATGGGAAAGGATGGATAATCCCATCAATATTAGAGACATCAACATGATGGACTTAATTGGCACTATTAACAGAATGAAATATAATATTTTTTGGGAAGTTATTGAAGGAAAATATCTTTAGGGTAATCTCATTGTGAACAATTGTGGGAAGGATATGAATAAACTAAAGGGTAAGGTCTCGAGTTTGTGGAACTATATATAATGAAACATTATAAATATCCTAGATAACTCTCATTATATTATTGGACATGGTGATATAGGGTTTTGGAATTACAAATGGTTTAGTGTAGATCACGAGCTTCCTGGGTTTTAAACTCGTGATATTTTGTTCAGGTAGGTTAGCAACCACCCTTCTTTCATCAATTCCATTTTGGAATTGAACAAATGGGCTTTATTTAATGGAATCCAAATGAATAATGAGTAGGATATATATGTGTTCATGGGTTCCTCTTTTATAAAGTTCTCAGCAAAGGCTTATCATCGAGTTTTGTATGAAAACCAGGTGCATGATGCATGGGGTTTTTTCTCTAGTGAAAATATCTTCCTCCAAAAAATAATTTTTTATTATCAAGTATTCATAATAATTATCTTCCTATGAATTATAATAACAATAATAATTTTATCCCCTTAATTTAAAAAAATTATATAGGAATTCCAATGAATAATCTTCCATCCATCTCTTTTTTTAAGGGGAATAGATGACCTTAGTGTGGTGAGAATTGGGTGAATTCATAGGGTTGGTGTCTCTAGTATCCAATAGTGAAGCCTTCCCTCAATGTTGGTCCAGTGATACTGGTATGAATGGCCTATAGAGGAAGTAAAGATAGATTATATAGGTTGTTATATATTAAAGCATCTAGGAATCAAGGAATAAGGTTTGTCTTGAAATCACTCGCTACTCATTGTATTACCTAGTTACTAGGATCAAGTGTATGATGGTTGGACTGGTCCAAATTCATAAGGATTGTAATATCACTCCCTCTCTTAGAAAATTAATCCAAAACTGTGATGATATTCCTTCAAGTCAACAAATTCCTACATAGGGTCATTGGGTTCACTATATTACTCCTCCCAATTTAAATTGAAAATTAATGGTTCCTATGTTTAAAACATTATTTGGGGGTGGTATCATTCATGACTATAGTAGCAATGTGATCCTTTCCTTCCCTAAATATTATGGGTATGAAAACACCTTGATTGAAAATTCATGCGTGATGAGGGATGTATAGGAAATTTACAAAGATAATAACATTGATCTTACTATGGTTGAGATGGATTACACTTTAATTTTTAACTCTCTCCATGGGAACCACTCCACTCCTTGGTCTATTTATTATCAAATTCATTGATGTAAAGAGAAGATCACCAATAGGAATACCCTTATTCACACATGGAATGAAGGAAAAAATCAGAAAAATTTATGGCCTTTATGGTTAGTACATCTATCTCATGCGCACTCTTCTCTAGTATTGGATCCCTCCCACATGGGTGCATTGACATTGTTAATGTTGGTGCCCTTGGGTTGCACCAATTCTACCCTCTATAATTTTGTTTCTATTGATTTTATTTTAAAACAATACTATTGTATGTATATCATAAACATCATATTTTTCTCTATCAAATCTAACAATTCAAGGGTATAAAAATTATGAGAAAATTTCCTTTTATAAATCAAACTCAAATACTAGTTACAGGACCTAGTTTTTCACTCTGAATTCATGTTAATTCAGCATAATATCACATACAATGTGCTACTTGGAAGCCCCTGACTTCATATCCAAGAATTGGTGACATTATCTTACCATCAATGTATGAATTACTCCATTAATGGAAATGTTGGAGTGATATGTGGTGATAACACAACCTTTAAATAATTAAAATCGTAGTATACTAAGGTGGGTTTCTAAAAGTGAGAGGGAAAGTAGATTATGATGGAGGGAGATATGTGGGTTACTACAAACAATTATTTGGAACTGATCCAGAAAATCCCTATATATTTCCCAAAAATGATTATATATTGTATATAAATTTGATAAAGGTAGAAGATCCATTTCTAGAGATTTTTCATAGTCTGAAATCTTCACTGTTATATGTTTGTTTAGCGATATTCATTTCAAATGAAATAGGCTCATGAGAATGAATTTAGGTTACACTTGGGGATATTAACACCATAAGTGACCATTCCCTGAACAATAATTATCCTCTTATATCCTTGGAATCCCAAAAGTCACTAAGTCTTCCATCTAGACTAAATAACTTCCCTACATCGCCTAGGGAAATTAAAAATTCTCATATGATTTCTCCAAACTCTCAGGATGCTGATTATTCTTCTACCCCAGGTGATGATAGAAAAGGAAGAAATCATCCCAAGAATAACTTTTCCCCTGATGCCCATGCATTATCATTTTTAGGTATTGGAAGTGACTCCCCAACTTACACAAAGGATATAGATTCCCTTGTATCATTTATCAAACTTGAGGATATCCCTTGATCACCTATCTCTATTGACATTGAAATGGAAGAAGAATATGGTGGCCTTAGATATTCCCCTATATAATTTAAGGAAGTATTCTCCACCACTATCAATGAACTCAAACATGTAAATTTGGGTAAAGAAGATGACCCATGTCCTATATTAATTAGTTTCTACTTTCTTCTAGAAGAGCAGGATATATAAGTCTCCTTATTCAAGTAGAACCATTACATGTTTGTCTAGAATTTCATAGAGATTCTAGGGTAAGATTTTAATGTGTCCACCCATTACCTAGGATTGTCAAACAATCACTGAAGCTTCAAATAAGTGTCCAAGAGAATACATCCCTCACATGTTTCCAAGTTGGAATTCGATGTTAACAATAATGTCAAATCCAACACCATTCATGATGAGTAATACCTGAGATGGATCACTAAAATTGTCCTTGTTAAGTTAAAGAATAAGAATATTAGTTTCTGTATTGATTTCAAGGATCTAAAATAACACTATATAAAGGATGATTTATTAGTTCTAATAAGGTAATTCTTGATTGATGTGACCATAGGATTCTAAGATATTTTCTTTATAGATAGGTACTCTTTCTGAAATTAGATCAAGATGGTCCCTAAATATGAGGAATCAATTGTTTTTTGTGCGTCTTAAGGGATGTTATACTACCAGGTTATTCCATTTGGTTTGAAAAATGTTAGTGACACCTATCATCATTTCATGAATCAAATTTTCAAACACTTAATAGAAAGAATCGTAGAATTCTGTGTTGATGATTTGGTGGTTAAGACCTGAAAATTATATAATCATTTCACTGAACTAAAAATATTTTTTAGCAAATTGTAGTATCATAGCTTTAAGATAAACCCTCTAAAGCATGATTTCAGTGTAACATTAATAAAATTCCTTGTATTTTTGTTATTACACTACATTATTGAGGTTTAATCTAAGAATATTAGTTTGAACACTCTAGTATTGATGCTACTAGTATAAGGGAAGTCACTTATCTTATACATGGCCACTCTAGAATGATCAATTGGTTCCCTCCTTTCCAAGAAAATGGTATGGGAATGGAAATCAGTCTCTATTATCTTAGTAGAATGATGCTATATATTAAGACCATATATTCTAATATCGAGAATAACTTCCTCACACTCCTTTTCATAGTGAAAAAACTACGGCATTACTTACAACACCGCAAGGTATACCAGGTCTCTCACAACAAACCACTCAATTATATATTAAAACTATTTATGTTGAAAATTTTATTGGCTCAATGATAGGTTATAATAAAAAAAATTATATCTATTTTTTATCACAAATGTAAACAAAAGGATAGGGTTTAACCAATTTTATAGAAAATCATGTTTCTCTGGAGAATACTGGGGTGAATACTGAGCTCCCAAAGAAACATGTTTTCCCATGAAACCCACCTAGACATGGGAGATATACTTTGATGGAGCCTCTTAGATTATAATCAAAAAGAGAATAGAGGGCCTAAAAATTAATATTGTTGATCTAAGAATTGTCATTATTTCTACATACAATGCAGTTTTACCTTATTCCTTCATTTTATATAAAGAATGAAACAATAATGAATTTTAATACCAAGCTCTCATTATTGTCCTGGAGCTATCCCTACAGATATATATAGACTATTTTAATATTAAAGGTGATTTGGAGCTAGTTATTTAGAAGATTAATGGTAAATTTATATTTACAAAGGAATCTTTAGAACCTCTCCTTGGATATGTAAGAGTACTGATGGAAGAATCCCCCTTCGATACCACACTAAAATATGTTCCATTCTCATATAATGATCATGGTTATTTCCATACAATTTGGTTGTTGTCCTCACTCATCCCGGTCAAGATGACATAGTATTCTATATTAGTCACTAAATTCTAGTCTCCCTAGTCATAAAATGTGACCTAGAGAAAATAAATAAAATTATTGATGAATTGAGGCATGATGAACCAACATCCTCATCAACTTATATCATCATTTTATGGATCATCCTTATAATGGAATACCTGATAAATGGGGTACTTCTACTGGATTGATCCAAGAAGGGGTAGATTTGACACTGAAAAAACAAACTTTACCCTCTATAACCATATTAATGAATGAATATTCCTTTGTAAGTGAGGTTTAAATGGAGTCCTCCATGGATTAATTGAAGAAGGAGAGACCCTCGTCGTCATGTAGGAATTTTATGCACTCTCATGCGGTGCTCATCAATTAAGAACTAGGCTACCCCAAAAAATTAAAAGTCTTAGATATTTCGGGATAATGATGATACAAGACTACATGGAATTCAATAGGAATTATCAGGCCTACCAAATACAATCCAACTTTATCCATTTACCCTCAAAGTTTTTACAAACTACCAAATACTCTTGGTCATTTTTCATATAGGGAATGGACATCAGGGGGACATATCCCCTAGCTACAACCAAGCATTTTAAGTATATCTTTACTACCACTAACTTCATTTCAAATTTACCAAGGCCATACCCCAAAAAGTGTTTTAGAAAATTAATATCACCAACATTGTTTATACAAATATCATTACCATATTTGGTGTCCCTCACACAATATTGATGGAAAATAACACCAATTTTAGTTCTTACTAGTTAAAAAGGTTGTATCATGATTACAATATTGAATCTAAACATTCATACCACTATCAAGTAGTGTAAAATGGGAATATAAAGGATTTTAATAAGACTATATCTAACATATTCTAAAATATAGTGGATAAAAACAATAATTATGGCCAAAAAAACTCTTCGATTCCTTGTGGGATTATCGCACCCCAACCTTCACTACCACACAAGAAACACCATATACACTTATCTATGGAACATAGGTTGTTTTACCTATAAAATTATAATTTAACTCACTTCACATTGTTATTTTCAAATAGATCTCAGAATATGAATAATCTCAAAAGAAACTTGAAGAGTAATAGAGAGTCGATGAGAATAGGTTTCATAATCTGTAAAACCAAGTAGTCCATCAGAACTGGATTTCATGGGGATTTAATTATAATTTCTTCCTATATTTTTTCCTCTAAGGAGATATGGTATTAGATCTTAAAATCATGATGATACCAAGAAATAATCCTCCAAAAACTAGAACCATAATGGGAAGTATATTCTGTCATATATAAGGTTTAATACAATGGATCTTACTTCTAAGACATGATGGATGGGTAGAACATCACACCCCAACTAATGTAAAGTTTTTCAAGAATTTGTTTTCATATATCTAATTATAACCTACATGTCTTGGTGGGAAGACTTTAAACTACATAGAGCCTATGTATTTACCATATAACATTAAGTTGTATGGTCAAAGTACGAGTTTCGTGATGAAAAACTGGTCAAAAAGATCCCAGACACATGACATTAAACTGTGAGGTGTAGAACTATTTTTCATAAACTTGAACTACCTAACACATAGGACCTCAATGCATGACCTTAAAATGTAGAATGTATTGGTTTTTGAATTAATCCATTAAAGTAAATTCCTTCAAATTCTACGATGCATGACTCCAAACTACTTAGAGTGACCCACACTTTGTGACCTATTTCTCTCTTAAATTAGGGATCAGTCCATGTAGAAGTATTTGGAACACAATATGAATGTTCCTTAGAGCATAAATACCCCTTAATCCATGCATTTGAGTCATATTTGTGCAATGAATATTTCTATTAAAAAAATACATATGAATTTATTCATATTCAAATATGATAATTAGAAATTCAAAGACCCTCTATCCTATGATCTGTTGCACATCCCATTGATCAAAAAAGGACTCCCTCTCTATATATGAGTATAGTCTATCTAGGGATCATATTCAAGAACTACATGTGGCATGATTCCTTTCCTACTAGGATATATAGTAATACAAACATCATTTATCCTAATCTCTATCATAGATTTCATTGATAATAAATACACTCTTCCTTATGTGAGATATGGATCTCCACAAGGAAATACTCATCAAGAACTATATGTGGATTGATTATTATTACTTCAGGATATGTAGTGACACCAGAATATTAATTACAGGGCCCATCTACAATCAAAAAACAAAGAATATATATAAATTCCCATTTCCCTAATATATGATATAGATTTTTTTAGGGGACACATATTCAAGAACTATGAATGGATTGATTTCATTTGACCCAAGATACGTAGTGATTCATAGATATCCTATCTAGTTCTTATCTATAATTTCAAAAAAAAACTTTTCCTCCCCCTATATATGAGCCAAATCAATATGGTGGGTTTAACTATAAGAATTGTGTGTGTCTTGATTACAATTGTCACAAGGTATGTAGTGATGTATGGATCTTCTATCTTGATCTGACCCACATTTTGAAAAGAAAAAACTATCTTTATATATATTATTTGAGTCTATGAATGTGATTACTTTATAAGAACTACTTGTGGATTGATTCTTGTTATTTCATAATATTTTTTAATGCTTTGATATTTAGATTGGGGCCCAGTTGTAATCGAATAAATATATTATATTTCACTTTCCCCTGCACATGAGTCGTATATGTGTAGTTTAATAACACTAATAACTAAGTGTGGAATTATTCTTATTGATATAAGATATGTATTAATTTCTATAAATTCAAATTTCCAAATAAAATATGACCTCTCTCACCCTATTTCATTAAGGTGTGTTCCAATTATACCTTAACTTCACATATGAGCTCGATCTCTATTGGGATGATTAGATAATCACATATGGTTTGATTCCTAATTTATAAGATATACCTTAAATCAAGACCTAGTATCAAATGTTACCATTAGAAAGTAAATTTATGATAACATCCCATTTCACGCTAGTTTGTTAGGCTTTATCACTAGATAGTCATGTGTTATGATGAAACCCCACATCCTTATTGTATGTTATTTAACTTCAAGATATTATTTCCTCATCCCATGAACTTAAACTACAGAATACCCTAATTCCTTATAACATGACATTTAAGTACATGACATGAGGTCTTCACGGTGATTAGATCATTCCTTTACATGATTTTTCCCTCAATACTTTCAAGTTATATCTCTTCAACTTGAGAATGTGTGCAATACACAATGGGTAAACCTTTAGGTTTCTCAAACCCTTTTCAAATATCCATGTTCTACATATACCAACTTCATTTATTAGGGGTCTGATTCAACTAAAACTAGAATACCTTGTGTGAATCCTCTTAGTTATTCTTTTTATAAATATTATTAACAGGGAATGGTTAATCCAAAGTGGCCCTAATGATATTTTATGGTGAACAACACAACTTCCCTAAACCTTGTGAAGTAAACCCTAAGTAATGTTCTGATCTTAGTGTAAAGGTCCCACTTAACCACATGAGCTATTTCTCTAATGTTGTGGAACTATTTTTCATCATTAATAATGGTCAAATGACTCCCACCAATATCCATTTACCATAGATTAAAACATTATTCGATAAGAATTACCTATTTCATAACCCAAATATTCAAGTGGATTTAAATTTCCTTAATGATACACATGCATGAATCATACTCACTTTCAAAGAAAGATTGTGATGTATTATTCTTATTCCCTTTCATATTCAGGTGTGCCTCTCCTGTAGATCCACAACTTATTTGATCAAATATATCTAACCATAAATACTATAAACCTATTGGCTTGATATATATTACCTTAAACTATATGTACCATCTTTTTTTGTTGTATGTATATTCATAGCCTGGCCAACATTAATAGGATATAGGGATGCCTCTATAACCCTTTTGAAAATCCTTCTCCACAAATTACACTTTTCTTATCAAGCATCTTATATTTCTTAAAATACTTTATGGTTATTGATAATGATCAAATTCAAATATAAGGGGAAACTCGGTTTGGATATGAGTACATTCCCCAATTTTGCTCCTACATATGTTCCCCCAATCGGTCATGTTAACCAGAGGCATCATCATCCTAAGGAAAATGTCCTATAATCTCTGCATTCACTAATAGATCCACAAAAGAACCAATATTCCAATAATATTATAGGTCATACATTATGTACCTATACCATATCATCATCCTTGGTCTGAGGAACTTGAGGCACAATATACAATATCATCATACTTTATTCATAGGAAATTAGGGTATTCTTGGGCCTATGATCCCAAGAAAGATATTTTCTACTATACCTATTCATTTTCTATGGTACACACATCATGAAATTAAATTATGTGTGCCTTTTACAAACCAATATAACCTTAAACTCTAACCTATAATATTATAAATTTAAATACCTTAAACTTCTAGTGAAATATACATAATAGTTGTCTGGTTGAAACCCTGAAAAATGGTGGCCTAATAAAAAGTTGATTCTTCAAATACTAAGAATTAATCATTGAATTCATAGTAAAAAAATATAGTAAAAATAAAAAGAGGTATAAATATTATAATTCCCATAAAATATCATTTGAAAATGTTTATCCTCATTCACTATACCCCTCTGGTCTAGGAAAAAGTAAAAAAAGTATCAAATTTTAACCTCACTGATGTGTTCAATAGGAAGTGATGTGATATTTAGTGTTTTATAACCATATTTTAGTGCTCATATTCCATGACCTCACTTCATTTAATTAGAGTTTTAATTCCTATAAACCTTTCATAGAAATCGGTAATGAGTATATCCATCTTCAAGGGACACCTTTACTTGGATTTGCATACATACCCCTATTTGGATCCTGTATATATGCCCCGAGTCTAGTCTTTCATCCAACTTCATATTTATCCTGGGTAAAATGTCCTATAATCCTCACATACCTTGAGAAAACTATAACTAAAACCTAGTGTTCAACCCTTTCATGGACATATCATCTGAAAAATCTCTAATTCAAGATCTTTGAGATATGAATTACCTATTCCATGATTCTTTCATTCAAGTAGATTCAATATCATCGAAATAATATCCTATTAAATGTAATAATTATAAAATTAATGATTTTTTACTTTTTTCTTGAACCTTGGTCCAAGCTTCATGACCCTAAACTGAATTCCCTCTTTGTTTTACTTAGTCATAGTTGTTTCACCTAAAATATTAGTAATCTTGGTCAAAGTTTTTTGACATTAAACATCTTATATGTTATTAAAACTTTCATGAAATTAAACTAACTAAGTAAGGATACATAATAATCAATAGGATAAAAAATGTGTATAGGTTGTTTTGGGAAAATTTTGTGTCTCTTCTCACAGGACATGCACCTTACAAGATCATAGAAAAATTGAGTAATCAAAAAGTTAAAGGCATAAATATTTTTAAGTAGAAAACCCATAAAAGGAGACTTAAGTAAAATGGAATTCTTGATTGGTAAAATTTATATAAATTAATATCAAGAAAAAATTAGGTGAATAAAATAACAAAAGAAACAAAGCATGTTGGGTCCACCATAGGACCCTAATAAATTTAAGGTTGTGCTCACTAAACCACCTAGCCTAGGAAAAAATTATAACATTTATTTAGGGTAATAAAACCCTATAAAACATTGGGATTATCATCCCAAAATATTTATTTCATTATCCTTTTTTATATGGTCCAACTAAACTATCATATAAAAGTAATAACTCTAATGTATTTTAATAGTACTTGTGCCTATATCTATGACAACCCATATATTTAATACACTTTATTTAATGATTTATCACATATAATCACACTTACTACAACCCATAATATCAATAAGCCTAGTGTATTTGGAAAATTGGGTACATAGAACATCATCTTGATACTTGGAAACAACAATATTATTGAAAAATTCCTTAACATGCTTCTGAAATTTCATTTTACTTTTAAAAAATGCATAGGATAACCTGAAGAAATATATAAGAAAGGTGTGAAATATAAATCCTAGTAAGGAAATAAAAAAATAACAAAATAATGAAATTATTAAATTTTATTCAATATTAATTTCAATGGGACATAGAATGGGTAAAAATATTAATCTTGAATATTGAGAAATGATACAACATGATAGAATAAAGGCAACAAGGAATGTGGCAAGAATATTAAACATGACATCATAAACATAGGTTAAGAATAACTACCAAGACATAAAATCATGGTGGAAATTTTCCAATATTGGATTAGGTATACACCAAAATCTCATACATTATTTCTCATGAGACTAAAACATTACCCAATTCATTGTATCACTATATAATTTTGGGTATACCCATCACTTTCATGTCAAGTACATACATATGTGTGCCATATAGATCATTCAACATAGGTTCATATTTAATCATATTTAATCAGAAGATTAAGTGGTTTTGAATATATATATATGGAATTCCCAAATAAATTATTGATATGTATATCTAGTTTAACACCCATGAGTGTAAATGGAGATGGTATTCACAATTCAAAGGTTTGTCATGGAAAAATTTCAGGATAATTTCGGCAGCATAATAGGGGTACATAATGAATAATGGGAGGGGTTAATGAGAGTGAATGGGGTATATAATCACTTTTAAATCATAAGAAAAGTAATATAGATACATAATAACATAAAAAAACATTAAAAATTGGTAATTAAAATACAGAAGACAAAAAGGGTGGTTTAATAAATGTTTGGCATGGAAAAATCACAGCATAATTTTTGCAACATAACGAGGGTATATATTGAATCATGGGAGGGATTTATGAGATTAAAATGGGACTATAATAAATTTTAAATCATAATAGAATTATTATTTATGTGTTATAACATACACCAACATGAAAATATAGAAAAAGAGTCATAACACAAAGGCGGTGCTTGAATAAAGAGGAGAAAGAGAGGATCTCTTCCCTTGAGAATGTGTTTCTAAAAGCTTCGGAGGAGATTGTTTAGATATTTATGAACCTTTTAAGGAATAAGAAGAGGAAAGGGAAGAGTAAAGTCATTATATAAGGATTTTTAGTGAATAAAAATGGGAATTTAGGTGGGTTTATATAGAAAAAATAAATGGGAGTTTATTCTTATTTTCCAAACCTATGTTTTGGAATCTATATAATAATGTTATAAAAATCAAAAAAAATCACAACTTGTTTTCCACATGACTTATTCCAAATATTATTGGTTTTAATTATGTTATAATTTCATGATCTGATATCATTAAAATAATACCATTGGTAATGTGGAAGTGAGTCATGTTTACAAAGAATTGGTTTTAAAACCATAAAATATTATATAGGTTTTATAGGATTCATAAAGGGTTTATAAAATTAATAAAATAACCTCAAAAAAATTATTTTAATTTTGAAATATATATTAGGTCTTTTATACCATTTATATCACATATTAAATCACTTTTCAGTCATTATGATGTCATAATGTACGCCATGTACTTATATTGTATTGAATTTTTTACCTGAAAATTCAACTATCTCATAAAATTATGAAAAATTACCCATTGTTTAATTTTGACATGGTAATTCAAAAAATAATATTTATTTTTTAAAATTAATTCTATAAATATAAAAAATTACCCTTTTAAATTAACATCTTCATTTATTAAAAAATATTGGGTTTTTTTAGAATAATCATTTTCTGAGCATTATAAAAAATATATTTTCACATAGGAAAATTATATTTCTATTTATACTTAATATATACTATTTAAAATTAATATTTTATTAAAAAAAATTATTTAAAAACTTCATGAAATCATCAAAAGGAATTTCTTAATTGAAATTGAATATTACCCAAAAATACAATTAATGTTTGTTTGTATTAAAATAAATATTTTATCAAACTCATTAATTAATCATTTAAAAAAGAATAAATATAATAATTAATTTATTGAAAGGAAAAAATAAATATTCATGTTTTTAGGGTTTATATTCATAGTTCTTTATTACACTAGTGAACTCCCTAATGGTAAGGTTTGTAATGGTGAGATTCTTATATGGTGGTTCGGAAAACATTATTTGGGTTATGATCTCAATGAGCTTGAACTACTCCCATAAACGGTTTCACTCAAGATTTAGTTATTTGAGCTTATCATAGGGTTAATAAAAGGAAAATATCAAAGATTTTATCTCTCTTTGAATCTCTGGTAAATGGGCTACATTAAGTATGATCCTAATAGTCAAGGTCATCGCTTCTTTTGTCTACATCAAAAGGAATTTTTTATAACCCTTAAATGTATTTTAATCATATAATCATTGTTAAATAGATATATTATCAATGTTTATAATGATTAATAGTCTTTTGAATATGATAGGATATAACTTATAATGGTCCAATATAACCAAAGTAGTGCATGTTTTTTCTATATTTACATTACATAAATAAGGCACTTATTCATTTAAAAAGAGAATTTCATTTATAAAAGTTCAGGTCATTACAATATCTGTCTATGAGTAATGTATAATAGGAGACCTAGTTGAAAAAGTTTTTCTGAAATTTCAACTGATATTAACTATTCAAGTTTAATTATTAATAGGATTCAATTTATATTTACACAGATATTTAAAATTTTGTTAGTAGACGTGAATTGAGAAAACAATACAGAGCAGAAGTAAAAGAAAACTAACAAAATGATTGATGATAAGAAGCTAGTTTCCACTCATTGATCAAAAATAATAGTAATATCCATAATGTATAGTATCCCATCATTACAAGCACCCAAATGTAGTAGAATCTCCAAATAATCCTAAAGCTCACTAAGGGATTGTCGATCATTCATAGTGATACAGTGGAATTCATATAGCCTTACGAGCTCAACTTCTTCATTAAATAGAAGGATCGCAATCAATCACCATGAAGAAATGAAAAATATGAAGCCAATAGAAGAAATAATGATCATGTATCAAGTTTATGAGGGGAGAAAACTTATTTATAGGTTATATAGTCACCTCTCCCATCCCTGATAGCATAGCATGCCCCAACCACCTTAATGGAAAGATTATACTTACCTTATTTCACTAGTCTCACTAGGTGGAGTTGGCCTCATAATATGACCCTCATTATTCCATTTAGATCCCTTTTTGATGGGGGGTTTATTATCACTCCATTTTTTGAGATAAAGCTGTAAAAAGAATAATACCAAGAGTCCCCAAGGTAAGTTCTACTAAATCACCTATGATTCCCTACTCAAGTCCCCTTTGGTCTCTCAAGCTGCCTTTCCCAGGTCTCCCTCATTCATATGGTATTCCTCACCTAGGTCTCATTTTTCTGCTTGGTATGCCTCACTCAGGTATCTTATGGTTTCCTATCCTACGTATCCCATTTCACCTATGTGCACTCCCTCGCTCACTCAAACCAACTCTATCTAATCCTCCATCCTTGAATATAAATAAACCCCATTGGCCATTCTATAGCACACGATTTCCCCACTTTTGGAAGAGAGAGAGTGCCTCTAGGATCCATTACACCTTGGCCTCACATGATTCCCTTAGAAATCCTACGGTACTTTAATACCTAAGAAAAGTAAATTATTTAGTGTTATGGGTTACCCAAATCCTTTACCTGAGTGATCCATCATCTGGGGGTTCCCACCTAAGCAACCCATCACCCAGTGCTTAACACCTGAGTGACCCATCTCCTGGGGCTCATAACATGAGAGACCCATCGATTAAGGGTTCTCACCTGAGTAACCAATTGCCCAGGTCTCATCACCTAAGATATCCACTTCCCAGCGGTTACCACCTGAGTGAACCATCACTCAGGATACGCACCTAATCAAACATTATCCTAAGGTAGAGTTTTAGGTTGTAATATATAATAGGCCCTCTGCTAGGAAAATCCACTCTTCTCAAACCCTCACTAGGGAAACATTTCTCAAGGTCTCCCTACTAAGTTAAGACAATTTTTCAATCACTATATTGGGATAACATGGATAATTTACCCCATGAAACACCATTCCCCTTTTCCCAAATATCTTTTTGGGAATTTTATCATCAAGACCTCATTCAATGTCACTAGATATTTATTATTTTGGTATTAGAAACATTACTGTTCCCCCTTTATATCATTAATTCCCTTGGTAAATGTTGTATCCCATTTATCATCCCTATCTATCGGTGTCCTAAGGGTGTTTTGGATCATGTATCCTCTTGGTAACAAGGTCCCTAGTCCTAGAGGTAGTGGTGGGATTCCTCCAAGATAATGTAGTGGAATTTACCTCCTACATACTTCCTAAAATGTGGTTAGAATATGGCGGCATCCGCACCATTTTTTTCAATCAACAGATGCATAATCCTCAATTATGGTACTATTAAAGAGGATTAATTTGTATCCTTATATACTCCACCAATAAGTGGGAAATGGTATCCCTATAAGTATAATCATCTAGCTCCCCCAACATTCACCTAAGTTGCTAAAAAGGTTTTGGTACTTTAGATCAGCACATATGCATAATTCCCACACATTCACCTTGAGTTTATTTACTATTATTTATTCCATCATTACCTTAATTTTATATATTCCTCCAAGTTACCATATTGGAGCCTCCTTCATAGGTGTTATACCCAATACATCCTTTATTTATGAAGCCTTACTGTGTAATACCCTTTTTAATCTAATCATATACTCTCATGTAATGTGTTTGATCTCCCGCTATCTTTAGTTTCTCACACTAATCATGACTCACGTGGGCTTATAGATATTTGGTTATCATTCCATTAGCATGATAAAAGTTTTACCATTTTAGGAATCCTATTTAGGTTCAATCCCTAACCTATCTTCAAGGGAATACCCATATATATAATTCATGCTTAGTCTTATGCTGCCACTCCTTTCACGACATGGATGTACCCACAGCATAATGTTGAACTATGTTTCCAATTTCCAAGTTTCACAATGTTAAAATACAAGAAAACATTATTTTTGTATCATGTTAAACTGCATAGTGCAGTCTTATCATGTGCCCTTAAATAATTTCATCCAAATTATGTGGGTTTTCATTCTTGTTTTGATGGGAAATTTAGAATGCATATTTTAGGTTCAAATCCGACATCATCAATCTTTCATATTTTTTCTAATAGGTTCATGTTCCCCGTGAGGTTATTTATGTCCTTCCATTTCCTAGATATATTCATATGAGTCTAGATATATCAACCATTATGGATATATTACTTATAATATTAACCCAATCTCAATGGGTCATATTCCCTATGAGGTCAACATGAAAGTTCCAATCATGCATATGTCCCACACCAAACACTTTCAAGGAATATTTCACCTATTCATCTTAATTATATGACCTAAAACTACATGGATTGGCCCTGTTCACACAAGATTCAAAGGTATGATATCCCCACTAAGTGTAATTTAACTAAATGGATTATAATTCCTTTCACAATGATACATATTAATAAACTTCATTAGTCCTAATCCTTACACCTTAAACATTGAACACATTCCTAGACAGTAATAATATCTAGAGATCCAAGCTGTGTGGATTTAAAACATAGTGACCTTGAGACAAGAATCACTAAGTAATATCAAGTGGAAAGATATAGAACCTATGATACATACAAATGGTGTCATTTATGAAGAACTACTAATTTATATATCTTTTTACATTGATAGGATACCGTTTATATATACATATATTCACACTGGAATAATCCTATAACTGATTACTGAACATTGGGGTTTGTAGTCCTGTACTGAGATTTAGGAAGGATTCGCAAACATGAATTAAATATATAAGAGAGTCCTAAAATAGGAAAAAATTACCTCCAATAGTATGAGATGATCCTAACCTCCCATCCCCTTGACTAATGTGTGTTCTTAAGAATTTTTGGTAAGAAATATCAATTACCCCTACCTTTGGAAAGTATCCTTGTAACTCAACATGAATGTAGGAGTCATTATTGTATGTGGTTCAATGAATAAACTCCATTGGAATCCTTTTTAGATGTTATCGGTGACCTGATGCAGGTATTGTGTATCCCCACTCATCCCCTCACAAAAAAACATTTGGACACCCCATCCTTGATCAACATAGTGAGATAACGATGTTTTAAAAGAAGAAATATAGGTGATATTGAGGAATTATTTATAAGGATTCATTTAACTCTATGAAATCATACCATGATTCTTTCTATTGTTTCATGATTATTATGTTTTCTAGTTCCATTTTAAATTTGTGGGATTTCTCAGGTTCCAATATATTCTCTGGCTTCTTCCAAACCTTGGGAGATAATGGGTTCTTTTTTTGGTGGAATTTTTTATGTGGATTGACATCCAGTGGGTTAGAGAGATATTCTTGTGATATTCTCAGTTGTACTAGGGGAATTTTAAACTCATCTTCTATCTTATATAATAATACCCCTTATTGAATTGTAGTAATTCCTTCCAAAAATATTTCAATATTATTTTTATATTTTATTTGGGAAGGTAACCCTTATGGGGAAAATCTCTTAAATATGATTGAATTAAATAAATATAGTAAACCATGAATGAGGAATTTATAATGGATGGGTGAGTCATATATTCTTTATAGATTTCAATTATATTTATTATGTTCTAGTTTTTATTTATTTTTTCACTATTTTGATTTTATTATTATTGATATTATTGAATAACATTTTAACATTCATAAATGAATAATTTATTAAAGACAGATTCAAGGGGAATTACTAAATATTCATTCAAAGGAGTTATTAAATTTATTGACTCTTATTCTTGATACAGTGTTTACTACTTTTAAATATTGTAATGATTATGGTGATCCTAGTCAGTTTGGTTCAATGTGGTTGGAAAGGGTTATTGATTTCTTATTACTTTTTTCTTCTCTTAAATATTTATTAATTGATTCATGAGTTAATAATTATTATGGGTATGTTGATAAAATTGAAATTATGGGTTAGTATTAATTAATTTGATAAGTTAAATAGATATTGAACCATGGGAATTTATTTGGATATAAATATTTTTTCTTTTATTATTATGACTAATATGGTTGATGTGGGGAATTTATGTGGTTGTTAGAATAATGGATGAGTGAATATTTTAGTCTTTTTATTTGTTATGGTTCGGGGTTCATGTTAAATGAAAACGTGATGGGTTAAAAAGTAAGTTGTAAATTAATTAATCTATTATTATTATTATTATAATTTATGGCCTGTGAAAAAAAATGAAAATATGAGGTGTTTTTATGTGAAAGGAACATGACTAGAATAAATGTGATGAATGGTGAATGAATGGATTGAAATTAAAAGTAGATTATTGAATGGTTTGACATTAAATATGGGTAAACAGATGGAATGATAAACAAATGAGACTAGTAAATGTAAAATGGTGGGATTGGAAATGATATGTAAAATGGTAAACTATTTTTTTGTGATTTCCTTTTTCCTATAGTTTCAATTATGCTATTGATGATGACTTTTTGTGGGAAGTGGTGTTTTAGTGTGTGGTTTCTATATTCTTGTTTTGATATTATGAAAGTTATTTGGGGATATGATGTGGTAAAAGAGGATTATGGGTGAAAACATGGGTTACAATGGTTCAAGGTAATTATTAATAAGTTATGATGGATAAAGGTTAGAGTGTTATTGATGTGATGTGATGATGATGTGGAGGTGATGGGAAGATAGTATGAAATAATATATGATGCATAGTGGGGTTCGTATATAGTGAGAGTAGGGAACAATGTTGATTTAATACATGTTCACATTACTATAATTTAAGGATGATGATATGGACATGCGAATATAGGTGGGGAACATACATGGAAGGAGGATGTCATGAGGTTGATTTCATTCATGTTTTTATTACTCTACCAATGCATGGTTAGGGAAAGTAGATATGTGGTACTGTAATATGTGGAAGTGTAATTATGACTATAGGTGGGTGGTTATGATATGTGGATGTGTAGTACATAGTTTTTATTATAGTGTGTAGAGTTTTTATTGATGTATTGTTTATTTTTTTCATTCCTTTGTTCATAATCAAATAGTGGTAGATCATCATGTTATCTCACTGCTGATTGGAGGTAAAAAAGACTTTGAAGACAGGTTCATAGTGTTATAAAAAAATTGGGCCCTTTTCAATGGTTTTTTATGATTATTTTTGTCGTATTTGGTTCCTTTATTTGATTCAGAATTTATTTTGAATTTTAGTTGGTAAATGGTTTAGGGATTATAAGTAATGGAGGAAATTGTGGTAAATGAGGTGGAACAAAATGTTTGGTAATTATATTTCCTATGTTTATTTTGTTTCTATTTATGGTTATGTTTTATTAGTTTATATCACTCTTTTATACTCTTTGATATTTATTAAACAAGGATGAATAATTTTTTAGAAGGATGATCCTACTGAGTGCTCACATGTGCTCACCCCTCCATATTTTAATGAGTATTTTGAAGGATAGTCTAAGGAAGTTGGGGGTTTTATGTTTGAGTTTCTTTAATGGAGGTGGTGGATGAATTAGTGACTTTGGATATCTTTATTTCACGTACTTTTTTTATAATTTATTTTACATATACTTAACATTTTATTTATGGGAGATTTATTTGGAGTTTATTAGTGGTTACAATTCTTTATTTCTTAGTTTTTAAGGGTAATGCCTCCCATTTGTGAGTTTCATACCCTTGGTGACAGTCTCCAACCCATATCCTATTTGAGGTGACATTTGGGGGGTCACATTTACCTTAACTACTTACCTAGGAGGGGTAATCAGTGGGAGAAGGTCATGACAAAGGATTTGGATGATTCTTGTGTATATAGGTAGGTTAGTGGGAGTTTTTTTGTATTTCTCATATTGTATGTGGATAACACACTACTTATCAGAAATCATAACTCAACTTTACATTGTTCAATTATTTATTTGTAAAAATGATTCTTGATTAAATACTTGTGTGAAAAATCCTACATATTATGTATGAATATCGATATAGATAGATCATAGAGGTTTCTTAAACTATGTTAGAACATATATATATTATTACAGTTCTAATGAGGTTTATCTTAGAGAAATCCAAGAAGGGATCTTAATCAATGTTTCATGGAAAAAATCTTAAGAATATTCAAGTTACATCTAAAGAGTTAAAAATAATGTATAATATGCCTTATGAATCCTTCATTGGATCTATCATGTTTATTATGTCTTATACTGAACCATATATCCCTTATTCTCTAAAAATAACAAGTAGATACCAAAATAATTTGGGTAAAATTCAATTGATTAATGTTAATAACATTTTTAAGTAATTAAAACTAAATAATTATATGTTCTTGGTCTTTGGAGGTAATGATGATATCATTGTAAGGGGTTACACTGATGATAGATTCCATGATGACAATGATGATATGGGATCTCAATCGAGTTTTTTTTACTCAATGATGGATCTATTAGTTAGAATAGTTCTAAAAAATCCACCATGATGGATTGGACTACAAAGGTGGAGTATATCACTATATTAAGTGACATAAAGGAATATATTTAGAATAATAATTTTATGAAAAAACATAATGGGATTCTTAGAATGTATGGAGAAATTGATATTTACTGTGAAAAAAATGGGTCTATTGATCTGGATAATGAACCCTGGTCGCACAAAAGGACCAATAACATCCTTATCAAATACCTTATAATTATATATATCATTGGGAGGGGAGATGTAATGATATGTTGAGTGGATAAAAATGATAACATAGAAAATCCATTGAAAAACCTATTATCATAGAAAACATTTGAGGTGATTTTAAATATCTTGATATTATATATATGAGAGATCAGATATAATGGTTGTAAAAATCATCATGATATATAATTAAGGAAATATAAATTTATCATTCATTCATGTAAGTTATACATATAAAAAAGGATAGATAAATGATAAAATAATCAAAGTATAAATTTGATTTGTCCCTAATCAAATATCATCACAAGGTATAATTAGTGTGATGATATATACAGAGTGGAATATGTATAATTCTAAATATTAATTAGACTCATGAGATAGTAATTCAGTAACTATTATCTTTACTAACCTATGAATTTGTACCATGTAGAATTTCATACGATAATTGATATAAATAGTGGTGTATACTTATCATTAAATCCCTATTTCCCAATATTGGAAAGATACTTAGAATGTGAACCATCATACTTTTATAACTTTATTATACTATTAATGAGGCCGGTATAATTATGGAGTGATTAGGTATATTTATAATCATATCATTATTTCAGTTCAACCAAGATAGGATTTTTTTCACTCATATGACAAGAAAATACATCTAGACCTTCATTTACGTTATTGATAAAATTAATGGTCACGATTAGAAAATTGACATCCATTGTGCTTATCTATTAGGGTTATTAACATGTGATATAATCATTATTCATTTTCAATCTACTTGAATAATCGAAAATGAAAAAGTTATACTATACTATATTAATATGTTCCATGTCTGTTAGTTACTTTAATTCAGGGAAAAATGGATTATATGTGTTTTTATATGATGTATATGATATATCATAAGGTATATATATCTATATATATATATATATGAATATGTTTTATTGAGATCATTCTAGAAACATTTTTATTTTGGTTAGTAATAAATATATTCCATGGGGAACTCTTGACTTACATTTAGGAATTTTATAATTCATATTTTTTGTAAATGTTAAAAAGGTATCATAGAGTTACATAGTTATGCCTTAGAATAAATACTAATTTTTTGATAAAGTTTTTCCCCAAAATAAATAAAGTTTGATAAACCTCCTCTAAAATATCATTGATGGATTTAAAGAGTGTAATGTTTTGTATAAATTACTTTTGGGATTTTAGTACTAGAGGTAGATTTTTGTATATGTGCTAAAATAGGTGAATCATATTGTATGACCAAACTAAATTTTTTATTTATTATTTATGAAAAACTTTTTGTGGAAAAAGTGGGAAACCATTTCAGTCTAAATAGGGTTTCATTACACATAGAAAGATCTCACAAAACTATTAAAGATAAGACTAAGATTATTGTTATTACACACACTATATAACTCCCTATAAAAGGTACTTACCTAGATTTTCATATCGTCTTTGATAAGTTCTTAAAAGTGACTATCCATCTTTTCCCATATCTTTATATATTCCTCAAAACTGATCTTCTATTCATTAAAGCCTCAACCCAAGATTTTATCTTTCTTATTAATCCACACCCTTTTCTCTTCATTGGTAACAAATTGAAGACTTATATCATAAATTATATTAACAAAAATACTATAACCTATGATATGTATATGATTTATATTGTATGCAATGATATGTGAAATATCATAAAGGCATGAGATGCATGTATCATAATATATGATTTGTCCAGTGATATGTGGTATCAAGTGCATGGGAACTTCTAAATCTTCCTAAATATTTTTTCATCAATTGTAAATGTTTGGTATGATTGATTTATGGGTTGAAGAATGCATTGTGACCATTTAAATATTCAATGATCATAAACTTCTGATGAGAATACAATATAGTAATTTATGGTGACTATGAAATGTTTTTAGTCATTCATGAGATTACAAATTCATTAGAGTGGGTATAAATAAAGGATGTGATCCTTCACATTGGTGTGTGTGTGTGTTTTAATCCAAGATGAAGATCACTTCTTCCCTTTTTTTAAGTAAAAGGTGTTATTACAACTTTGGAAACTAAGGGGTACTCATATATCATATGTAGATACTAGTGGATAGTATATTTCTTGTGGAGTCAAGAGAACAAGAGTTTTTTCTTAGTGATATTCCTCAAGTACACTTAATCAAGTTGAAGAACATTAAAATTTATGTATTTATATTTATATTTATATTCTTTATTTATATATTGATTATATAATGATATATATAACTAATTAAAGTGTTTATTTCATTTTTTTAGAATGATATGTTCTAAAAACCAATCAAGGGATTTATGGAGGATTATTTTTTGTATATTATCGAAGGATTCACATGTTTTTTTTATGTTATATCTCAATTTATTGTCTAATTCATAATGTTTCATTGTTGAAACTTCATTCGAGGAAAGGGATTAATATTATCTATATATTATTCATATGTTTATATAGATTAATAATTCCTTTGATTTATTTTTGTAAGGAAAAGAGAATAACCAAATGAAGATAATTACTAAACTGAAATTAGTAATAAGAGAAATGAGAATTATTTTACTTTACCTTATTATTAGCATGATTTTAGCAATTGATTTTTTTTAAACATGTTGTTATGAAATTATTATCATTTTTTATATATTAAAACATGTTTAGTTGGTTAAATAATTTAATAATTATAATGAAAAAACATATAGAAAATTAAATTCACATTATTATGATGAGAATGAGTTGATTAACAAAATATGAAATATGAAATATGAATAATGAGATTTGATTGTTTTTTTTGGTTAATTATGTAGTATTTATTATTGTGGTTGAGTTTTTTTATTTTTATAAAAGTGAAAATGGATTTGGTGTATATGTTTGATTTTTTTAAATAGGTTTATGTGTGTTGTTTTCTATGATCATAGAAGAGAAGATGTTATAGGATTTTGTTGTGGTTATTTAGTGTAATGGTGAAGTGAGGTTGTTGAGGATATTGTGCCATAGTTTCTCAAAAATATAGAATAATGATGAACAAATTAATGAATTAAAAAATGGAATAATAATGGTCTATGTTAAATAAATGAGGTGTTGGAATTAATTAATTGATAGGGTGTAATAATTTCTATTGAAATAAAATTCATAAATGTGGAAGATAAATAATGGGGTGGATATAATTTAACATATCTAATAAATAAATGTGGTTTACTAATTAATAATATGGATTTTTTAATGAATTATGAAAAGGGGAGTAGATGTGTGGATTTTTTCTATTATGTGGTTACAGTGTTGGGTAAGTCTATGTCGAGAGGTGGTTGTTGTTGTTGTGTAGTGGTTGTGATGTGGAATTAGGATATAATCATAGTGGTGTCAGTAGGAAGTGAACCATGGGTTGGTCTTGTGTTTATATATATATTCATTATAGTTTTTTATTTCTTATTCACCACCACCTAAGTGAGAAAATGTGTTTTGGGTCCATTTCAACCTACTAAACATCAAAAGTTATACTTTGGAACTTAAACAAAATAAACATAGAACTAGAATAGAACTACATTAACGATGTATTGAAATTTATAATATATGTCAAACCTAATTCATTGCACTACAATGCTTAGTTAAAAATAATATACACAAGAACTTATATAAGAAAAAATAAAATAAATAAACAAAAGGAAAATAACAACAGAAGTATTTTACATGGTTCATGCTTAGTCCTAATACATGGAGGAAATTATGAAAACTCTTTTTATTAAATAATTGAAATATGATTACAATTAAACTTTAATTTCAAAAAATGTCTCTAAAATAAAAAAAATAGTAGACCTTGGCTGGTGTAATTGATGCAACCACCTTCCTATATCTACGGTGAGTGTTCCCACTTAGATTTAATGTTCTCGAGAGTTTAGTCTTACTTATCATTCTGGAGACCCTTAAATAATCCATTTTTTAAAAAATCTTCAAGAGTAAAACTTCACATATCATATAAAAATAGACTTAGATGTCATAATAGTTACTCTTACACATATCTTTTTCACCACCACACTACCTTTATCAGACTTGTCAATATAACTTTTCATCACTAACTTCTGACTACCTGGTTCTGGTGTACCTTTTTATAGACTTCCATAAATTGATCACTGCTACTCCACCAACTCCATTTGAGCATCAAAATTTAGTATTTCATAATCTTTACTTTTATTAGTTCTAATGATTTATCCCGATAATGGGTTTCACATGCATGTTGATCCTAACAATATCATATTTGAGAATCATTTTCAAGCTTCACCACCAAGTCTGTTATCATCATGTATAAACCTATTCCAATATCAATATTCCATTTCAACAGAATGGTTCCTCCACTATGCCTCTAATCATGCTAGATAAAATGAGGCATATAAAATTCCCAACATATCCTAAACTATATATATGGTCATCATATCTATAGGATTTTAAAATTTATCCTCCTTCTATAGATCTATTAATTTTCCATCCAATAACTTCTACATGAAGTTATATTTAAACTAAATTTGATTTTTCTTAGAATGAAACATCATATTGTCGGCCAAGTAAATTTCACTTTTTGAATCACAAAAATAGAACCCAATTATCCTAACTTCTTAAAAGGTATTCCAATAGACCCACCAACTAGATAAAATCCTTCCCAACTTTTATTAATGCAATATATCCCACTTCTGTTGTTTAAAGTGAAACTATCAGTTTAATTTTATACATATAACTTAGAGTTTTTTCTCTATAAGTGAAAACATAGCTTGTGGTTCTCTTATGAGTGTATATATCACTACTAATGTCTGAATAAACAAGCCTGTAAAATGATTTGTATGTTATAAATTAATGATTCAAACTTTTTGAACCTTTTAGATACTAAAAAATCCACTTTACCATTCCCAATTCTCTATTCTAGGATGTACCAAAAACTAGTTAACCAATCTTATTTCATGCACAATTCCTGCCACATTAAAACTATTAAACACATCAATAATCTGAATATAAATGAAAAATTAACCTTTTTTATGTACTCACCCTCATCTTCCATTCAAAGTCTCTTATATGTACTCAATATAAAATTTATTACCTAGGGTGTGGTAAGTATCCTCACCTCATCCATTATAAATCATTCCAACACCTTTTGAATATAGTTAGGCTAATTCATGAAAAAAAAATTGGACTTTATATCCCTTATGATCTGCATCCCTAAGATTTGGTTCACTGGACTAAGATCCTTCATCTCAAAACTTTCAAAAAATTTATCATTCAACTTATTAATAATTTCTTTCATCGTTCTGACAATAATAATGCCATCAATATAGAGAAGTAAGATGATAAAGAATTCATCATCTCACACCAACTGGTAATATCTATGATAATCATTTCTCCTAATGAATATTAATTCTACCCTAAAAGCATTAATCATATAGTTCTGATACCTTAGTAATTTCCTCAACCCATAAAGGCGCCTTTTTATATTGCACACAATATTTTTATTTCCTTTATCCATGAAACCTTCCATATTGTCCATTTAAATCTCTTTATCTTAGTATCTATAGGGAAATTTGGTTTAAATATCTAATTCTTTAATATATAATCCTTTCTTGGAAACTATGTTGAGAAACATCTAAATAGTCATGTGCTTAAAACTAGAGAAAAGTTATTAGAAAAAATATATACCTTTTTTTGTTGAAACCCCTTCATGAAATGTATTTCCTTATACCTATTTATACCATATTCTTTTGAATTAATCTCTTAAACCCATTTATTCTGAAGTAATCTTCACCTAATAGAACTTTCCTCCCCCTCCCATGTTCTAAAAACATGTAATGAATCTATTTTATCTTGCATTATGGGATTCCAATGTCTTGGGTATTTCATAATTGTAGTCTCTTCTATTATCTCATGCTCTCTATCTTCTATGATAAACAAATAGTGTAGTTCACTTCCATATTACTAAACTTGTAACCTCATCCTAGTATACCTCTATAGTTTCATATTCCTCTTCTCCTTATAAAAACACTAATTCCATTAATTCTCATCAAAAATTCCCCCCTTGAAATTTCATAGTTTCTAATATTCCCCATACTTTTATCCTTAGAGACACCAGTGGAACTTGATCATCATCCAAAATTTATTTTAAATATTATGGTATTTTTTGAACTAACTCTCTTCCTAAACTTTCCAGAACATACATAATTTTTGAACTTCTATTTATTCAAACCTAATAATATAATTATACTTTGATCTTGTCATAAAATTTCACTTGGTTATGATATTTACATAATATATCTCCATTAAATATAACATTGTAGCTTCTAAAAACCTTTTGAGAGTTATTTTCCTATACCTAAATTAAATGTCTTCACCACTATACCCTATATAGTAACATTCTAGAGATAGAGATTTTAGTGTGTCCCTTTCATTATGAAAAATATGGATGTATAAAAGTGAAAAAAATGAGATGGTAAACTTTAACCTTTGTTTCAGATCAATTGGTTTCTAGATACCCTTTCCCCAATACGGAAAAAAGGTCTCATGTTCAACAAGTAGATAGCATAATTAAATTCTTACACTCAAAGATACTTTATAAAAACAGTGTGAATACTCATGAACCTTTTCTTATAAACTATAATCTGATTCATTCTCTATATTACTCTATTGTGTTCTGGTGTACCTTATACAATATTCTCAAACTGTATTCCCTTCCGCTAGTAGAATCTCTATAAATCCATACTTTTGTATTCCCCACCATTATTTGACCTCAAAACCTTTAGTTTTTTTTTGTCTCTATTTTTACCATGTCACCCCATAGAATAAAGGTTTTGAATACCTCATACTTGTGTTTAATAAATAAATCCCACACATTCAATGTAAAATAGTTGATGGAGGTAACATAGTATAGTGAGCCTCTGTGAGAATGGACTAGGTTTGGACCCCATACATCCATATGAACTAGCACTAACTTATGATCCTTATGCATATTAATATCTATTTTCAATGATACCTTCTCATACTTATTAATTATTTGTTCTTTATATGTTTCATAATTTATGATTCTGACCCTCATCATTCCTTTTGCAGCTAGTATTTTCTTTTTTTTTGACTCATGTGACCTAGTTGTTCATATAATAACTTTTCATAAGTTATCTATATTACATGAATTTCACCTTTTGAAACTCTCATTGGGTATAATGTTTCATATTTAACTCATTTGGACACTTCCATGGAACCACATGTAATATTCCAAACTACAAGGGTTGTATAGAAACATGCATCATCCAACAACCCTAACAAAATAATTTTTTCCTTAACTCTATTATGTGTCTCACTCCTTGCAACTCCTTTAAACTTTTATTCCTTATCTAGATAGAAACATCACCCTTACCCACAATCTTGAGTGCTTTATTATTCGAAAGATATAACTTTCCATATCTTTCAAAAGTATAAATCCTCATACTTATTGTATCAGATATAGAGTGACATAAAGATACATAGTATAAAATCAAATAATCAAGTGATATTATGACACTTAGAAGAACACTCACATATTCCGTTAAAAGATTCATGAATTCACATCTGAAAGTATATCTTCCATAATTGAATCTTCATGAAATAAAATCATTCTTCAAAGTTACTTTCTTCTCACAATACCAATAGATGGGGTCGCCTTTCGCCAAGCTACTATGGCTCTAAATTATCCTTCCTTTTTCCTTTTAGGTGACACTTTCATTCTATCGAACACATCCTTACTTATGCACTATATACATTTTAATTATATTCCTATATATCTTTTAGAGTAATATATTCCTTTATAATCATAACCCCAACATCAAAAAACACCAAGTCCCTCTTACCACTTGAGTTACTCACCATGGTAACCATTACAACACTTGATTTTGGGAGTGACGAGAGTAACAGAAGCACCCACTCCATACACTTAAAACTTACCTTCACTAATTTCAACTAACTTTGAATGTTGTTGAATTCATTAATGTGATCAACTAATATATTTTATTCTAAAATTACAATGTTTAGTAACTTATACAAACGAAACACATTTTTTATTATTGTTGGCTCCTCACACATATCAGTTAGTACTTTTATATTTTATAATTTTTTCTCTACCTCACAGATGTTATAATACATGATCAGGGATATTGAAATCCTAATAACTATAAGTGATTTCTTATCCATCCTTCCCCATTATTTCTTCTTCATTACCTCTAAATTATTACCAGTTAATAGAATATCAAGATCATTCTGTAATAAATAATCCTCTATCTATATCTTTAAAAATCCAAAATCCTTCATGTTGAACTTCTCCACCTAGAACATACACTCCTTTAGGGTTATTTATTATAGATTTAATGAACTCCAACTAAATATAGAAATATATGAGATGGATTAGTAATAGCTTATTAGAATTATTCTACAAGGATAAGGGTAGGATGATTCTACTAAACCAAGCTCTGAAATAACCAAAAAAAGGTCTAGTCTTCTAAAACTCTACAACTGAAGCTTTAATACCACTTTTTGGGTCTATGATAACCTAAAAACATCATAATATATCCTCTAGAAAATATATAGTGAAAAAAAATAACTGGAAAGTAAATATTCTATTGATTTATCAAAAATTTAAGTCATTTTACCACAACCAAGTATTTTATGTCTTATGGAAATAATACTAATCCAAGGGGGAAAGAATGAAAACTATTTTTATTATGGAAGAATATGATGCTTATAATTAAAAATTAATTTTAAAAAATTCCCCCACTATAAAAATATAGTAGAACTCAACCACTTTAATTGGTGTCACCTCATTCTAATCTCCATAAATAGTATTCCCACTTAGATCTCATCAGCATAGGTATCCCTCCACTTGGTTAAAGGAATCCAACACCTTAACTCTAACTTTTAGTGAATAGTTTATTCTACTAGAAACCTCATGAGTTTACTCTTAAATATAATTATGAATAATATTAAATAATCCATTTTCTATAAATCCACCTTGGGAAAAACATCACATATCCTTCCAAAAAACTCTTACATATCCATAGAGTTACTCTTATGAAATTATTTTTTTTCCAACACACTACCTCTATCATAATAGTCAAGATAATGTCTGATCTCTAGTATCCAACTTAATAGTTCCAATCTAACTACTTCTGAACATAAAGATGTTGGTTGTTACCAATACACCATCTTCATATGAGCATTATAAATTATAATTTTCAAATATATATGTCTGTTAGTTGTAATGAATTATCCTGAAAATGGTTTTCACAATTATCCCTAACCTAATAACTTGTCCATGACCATATGTGGTTTGTGGTTTTGGGTGAACCCCCCACATCTATG
Source organism: Viscum album (assembly GCA_963277665.1). Lineage (NCBI taxonomy): Eukaryota > Viridiplantae > Streptophyta > Magnoliopsida > Santalales > Viscaceae > Viscum > Viscum album. The sequence continues at coordinate 1,015,888,464 of OY728138.1, read as the reverse complement.
ATGTGAGTGATATAGATATTTAACCACTCCTCTATTTTTTGGACATATTTGGATTATATGTATTTGATGTAATGACATGGAAGAGATTTTATGAAAAGGAAATAAGGTGGTTATGAAATAGTGATGTCGTTATGTAGTGGTAACTAGTATATGGTATTTGGTTGTGGTTATGTGGTCGTGGTTGAGGTTGTGATTTGGTATGTATCATGTACTTATGTTGATGTAGTTTCTAGCAGAAAAAAAAATTTCCTGTGATGAAAGTTAAATTAATTTTTTATAATTTAGAGTTTCCTAATTTAAAAACCTAACCCACAGGGGACCATCTGGTTGGTGTAATACTAAGCTACCACAAACCCAAGACCTCCTCCATAGGCCAGGGGCTAGAGATTATCACCAAGAAACCATAAATAAAATGAGATACCTTTTATTAATGTACATACACACATGCACCCAACTATATTGATGAATAAGTGTAGAGGAATAATAATAAAAGATGGTAACATCAAGAGTAGAAACCATGAATGCAATAACCTCTAGGGAATATAAAAGAGTACGATAGAGTAATATAAAAAGTAAAGGTAAAATACACACCCAACTAGAAAAGTTTTCCTAACCTGAAAATATTTGGGATAGACAGAAATAAAAGAGATCCTAGCTCTTAATCTATAAGTCCCGACCACCTCACGTAGTCAAATGCACCCAAGTATCCCTAAGAACTTTCAATGCCACCATTGACCTATCTATAATATATATAAAACAAAACATGTTTTGGAAAATACCATGTGTGGGTGAGTTTATAAATACTGAGTAGGAGACCCTGAAAACTGAAGAGGGGGAAATAAATGACATAATAGAAGTATTCAACTCAACCCAAAGAAAGAGGGAAATAAACACTCAACAACACAGACATATATATATATACACTTATATAAGAAACTTATATGAAAGAGAAATGGGATATCCATCTCATATCATATCCTAGTATGATGAGTCAACCTACATATCCAAAGGTCCAACATCAATTCCTGGCATATCACATGTCTATCTGAAGAAGTCATGAGGATGACCTGCACCTCACCACTGCTCCACTACCTGAGGGGACACAATCTCTAAAAGATAGTGGACCTATTATTATGTAGATTATTACCATATCTATTTTTTTTAATAATTAATATTGGGTACCCATGCCCTGGTATGATAGGGGATTACCATCTCCATGAATAAAGGACCCACATCCTAGTGCAATAGGGGAGTATCATCTATATCTACACAACAAGCATGGAGGACCCATTCCATGGTGTGACCCGGAAGAAATGTATCTATGGATATATGAAATGTTACCTATTGTGATAGGATATTACCATTTTATCTTCACAATGAGTATATAGGACCCATGACCTAGTGCAATAGGGTAGTACCATCTCCATGTATTGAGGACCCACACCCTGGTGAGACTGGGGAGTACCATCTCCATCTAAACTTTCTAATGAACATGTCCAATCAATTCCACCATAAACCATCACCTAAAGAAGATTCATTATCTTAAAATATTGCATTGTATCTCAAAATTCACTATGGTGTCCAACATCATGTTCTATGTGGAAAAACACTCAGGATAGACTATTCTCAGGCCAAGATCTGAATTCAAAAAAAGAATATATGAGAGAAATAAGTTTCAGAGGGAAGTACACAACATGTATGGGGGTCTACATGGTATGTGACACTGACTTGTCAAATGGTTGTACTTCCTATGAACATGGATTAGTGTTCTTGTTACCATACATGGCGTGTACGTGGTCTATATGGCATGTCTTTGAAACTTGTTACCTACTCATTTTCTTCTAGTCGTCCATGTGTACGTTGGCCCATACTCATCCACCTAGCCCCATACCTAGAAATGCTCGGGTACCAACACATTACCATGTGCATGGTCATGTACATGTGTCAGGCCATGCCCATGCCTATTTACTCCTAGAGTACATATCATTCCACAGCACTAGGTTGCATCACCTATGAGGGTCCCACACAGTGTGTGATACTTATCTCAAACTGGAAACCCTAGCTGCCACTTCTAGGGTACTACACGATGTGTGTTCATCCTGGAACATGTTATGTAGTTACTATTTTCATAGTATCCAAAGAAACCATCCAACACATTCTAGATATACGGCCTCTATCATGATTCCTGCCATTAGATCACCCTAAATCGGTGGAAATCAACTCTCTTATTTGATTAAGGCCCTCCAATGGTTGGAAATTGGTAGTCGTATAAACACACAAATATCTTTAATATGTTATTATTTTCCTCTCATCACTCTTCACTACTACGGATCCCAGATCTAAAGAGTATCACCCACATTGCATCCTAACTTATCTGCAAATCACCAATCCTCTCATTATCCACACATCCACTATAAATTTGGGGGTCTAATTATTCTCATACTTTTTCAAAAATGTCTAATAGTGGACCCATATCCCAATGGTGAAAAATGAAAATAACATGTGGGGAAAGAAACAAGAACAAATTTGAATCAATCATTGGTCAAGCATTCTTGGACAACGACCATAGATTGTGGGTATTCAGGGTGAGAAACATGGAATAATCAATAAAATTTGAATAAACAATTTAATTTGATAAATAGGATCATGAGAAGGATCAATTGATTTAAAATAAAATAATATCTTATAAGAACATGATTGTAATGTCCCCCAATCATTTACTCTCTCACGTAGCCAAAATGGGTTGGTTATGTAACCTCAAGCATTCCTCCTCATACACCAGAGGCTACTAACTAACAGTAGGGGTGTGATATGTATAGTGGGGAGACTATAAACCCTTGTTATAGAGTTACAACACATGATAATAAACCAATATCAATAATAATAAATAAATATTATATTACAAAAACAATATAATATAATGAAAAACTAATAATAAATTCCAACTGAAAATCTAATAAAAGATCAATGAAAAATGTAATGACATACTGAAATGTAACTAAATTTATTGATATATGTAATAAAAAATAAATGACTAGAAGACTCAATAAAATACTCAAAATTCCTCAACCCCAATCCCACATCGATTACATCTCCAAACTCCAGCCCATCTAGCAAGTAAACTATCAACAATAAGTCATTTTCCCTTGTATAAACCTATATCCATATAATCTCCTTGGGCACCAAATGGTGGCCCAAGGTGTGAGTATAACTTAATTGGTTGAAACCATCATGTATAAATATAAAAAAATGATAATTAGTGTATGAAATAATACAATAAACAAGTTTATTGATTAATTGAAAAATTAAATTAATACCACATCAATATTCTTCTGCATCGTGTAAGAATATCTCTGAGAATGTCTCATAACCATGCCAATCATATCCTTATAACCAAGTTATAACATAACCTACTTTGGAACCATTTTGGAACCATTCCATAATGTCTCAGAGCATGTCTCACCACCATTCCAACCATAACATTATAACCAAGGTATAACATCACACCAAACTGGTTCAAACCTGATCTATAATCATTTCAACATTTAGTCAAGGATTATCCTACTATATAAAAATTTCATCATGTTTCACTTGGAAAATCCCACTATATAAGAATTTCAACATGTTTTACTAGGCCAAGCCCACTATATAAGCGTTTCAGCATGTGTTAGTGGGCCAAGCCCTCTATATAAGAATTTTAGCATGTGTCACTGGGCATATCCCACTATATAAGCATTTCATATTGTATAACTGTTAATAACCAGCTATATAATAATTTTAGAATGTATCACTGGGCCAACTCCCTATATAAGAATTAAAAAAATTAATCACAACCCAATTTGTAGCCACAAGGATATCATAATATCTCATCATATGGATCAGTGATTAATTATGAAAATTACTAGTTAATATTAAATTACACGTTTTATATATCAATTATTCATAACTAATAACAATCTAGTTATATCAATAAATAATCCAAGCCAAGGTGAATCTATCTTAAATAATCACTCACAATCCATGTTAGGATAACACATTTTCAATCCATTTAAATAGTTCATTTATAATCAAGGGTCCATCCACCTGAATGGTATCCACAATCCAGGTCAATAGAAAATTGGATCCAAAGGGACTCACGGAATAATCCACTTCATCATCTAACTAATTTAGAAACATAATACATTGGTGAAAATTCAATATTCCACATACTTTAAAATTATATAACCATAGGGTTAAGGTTTAGACCTCGTACCTTTAACTAATGATCAAACAATGCTTCAAATGGAAAACTCCCATGAGAAATAAGGTGAATATGATCTCAATAAGGATCTTGGGGATCGATCGCACAAAATTAACATCTGGAACCAAGAGAAGCACTGAAAACTCACCTTGGAGGTTCCCTAGGGTCTATAGGAGTAAGATACAAGAAAGTTGGAAATAAAATAAATCGCATGTAAAACATTAAAATAAAATGTAGGGAAATTAAACCATGTTTAATATAGTTATATATCATGTAATTAATTTTAGATGGATATGCCAAAAGAACTGTCACCTCAACTGAATATTAAATTTTCCTAAACATTACATGAAATGTAATCCATTTACATGGAATGTAAATTTTCTGCATGTGGTTTTTTATCCCATTTTCCTTATAAAAACCAGAACCCCCTTTAAGTATTCTCAACTTACAATAACCCATGGTAATACTTAACCCATTTATACCCAGACTCCATCAATTCAAAAAACATATATCCCCAAACATTTGGTCATTTTTCCCAAAAAAGTCTCTCCATCCCTGAATAAGACTCGACCACCTAGGATCAAATGAAAAAATCAAAGAAGAATGTACCTAGAAAATAGTGGATCTTACAACCTCCCCACCATATAATATCTCATCCCTGAGATGCTCCAAGAATCATTGTGGGGTATCAAAGAAAAAGTCTGGCCATTGTGCTCGCATATCACATTCCTTTTCCCAGGTCTCCTCTTGAACTCACCCATCTATGTCAGATTCTACTTAAAGGATTCATCATCACTAAGAATGATGTATGATATTTCTATCATGTGATAAGGGTCTGAAAAATATCTTTAAATCTGTGACATGTGGAACACACTGTTCATGGAACTGTATCATTATTGAAGGTATTATCAGTATGCCAATGGACTGACCTTATCCACTATATCAAACATCCTAACAAACCTAGTTGATAGCTTCCCCTTTTTATCGATACAGTATTGGCCCAACCTAGGTGACACCCAAAGGAAAACATGATGACCAACCTTAATATCCCTAGCTAATATATAATAGTTAGTGTAATATTTCTTCTGACTCTGTGTGGTCACAAACAGTTGTCTGATCAACTGAACTTGTTCAGATGTATCCTACATGAGATTAGGCCCAACAAGCGCTAACTCACTTGCCTAAAACCTGTAAAGAGGTGAATGGAACATCCTGAAACAAAAAGTCTCAAAAAATTTCATCTGCAATGATTATTGAAAACTATTATTTATGAGAACTCCACGATTTCTATATACTACTCCCATGAACCACCAAAATCAAAAACACGGGATCGTAACATATCCTCCAAAACTTGGATAGTCCTCTCAGATTAAATATTAGTTTGAGGATGATAGTCTATAATCAACATAACCTATGGTTCTATATATTTATGAAGACCCTACTAGAAAAGTTATGTGAAATGAGAATCTCTATCATAAATGATACTCTTTGGATCACCATGCACTAAACTACATCATGAACATAAACACTACCCATATCATTAGTTATGAAGGTCTCTATGATAAGTAAAAAGTGGGATACCTTTTTCATTAAATCCAAAATCACCCATACTGCATCATTCCTATGGGATGTTTTAGGTAATCCTATGTAAAAATAAATTGTGACATCATCCCATTTCCACTCGGGAATGGAAAAAGGCTGCAAAATACTAAATGGGATCTGATACTTCACTTTCACTTACTAACAAGTGGAAAATATTATCACAAAGCCTTCTACCTCATTATTTATCCATGACCACCTGTATTTTCTATAGAGATCACGATACATCTTTGTAAAACCAGGATCCACTGCTTATCTAGAAGAGTGAAACTCTCTCATCATCTCCTTATATAAGCCCATAGAAACCCATAATCGTCCATATAAAATAAGATAATTTACACTTTTAATATACCATCCTAATATTATCTCCCCACGATATAATGTGTCTCTCAGAACTAAGCCCTCCAGATTAGAAAACTTATTGGTCTTAATTCAATAAAAAAATAATGGGTATAATGTAAAGACATGCCCCTAGTTTCCTGGAGTCGATGCCTTATTACCTTACATTGGCATGATTACAGGAAAGTTGTTTCCCAATGGAACAAATAGTTTAGTATATTTGGAAATCCAGATACATAAATAAGTTCAACATTACAAATTTAAACGGAAAACAACTTAGAAAATCCTTTGACAACATCTATAACACATAGGTTATTTCTGCATGTCATTCATAATATACCTCTTCATGTCCTGGGAAAATGAAACATAAGAAATGGGAGATCTCAAATTATCAGTAATGGTAAGAAATATAGTGGAAGATATCATAAAAATAAACATTAGTCATGGTGAATAACTAAAAACACGGGCCTTTAAAAATGAACTTGAACACATTATGGCAGGAATAAGAACTGAATAAATAATTCCAGCATAAATCATAATCATGAGTATTCTACTAGTTGAATAACCTCATGAACTTTAAATTACTAGTTTCATAATGATGGAAATGCATATGTTGGACATTCTGAAACATATCGTCAAAGCCTCAGCCAAGACATCTAAAAATGATTAAGGCCTCGGCCAAAACCATATCTAAAAATGGGAAAGGCCTCGGCTAAGTCCATATCTATTTGTATCATGAGAGATACCAATGCATCAAGGGGATATAGTGGGACCCAAAAATCACATAATATATCCAATTAATTCCACATATGAATGGGTAAAAACATAAACAACATACACATTCATATTGAATCTAACGTATGATATGTAAATAACATTCCCTGAACATTAAGCATAAACACTAACCATTCCGAATAAATTGGTGAATGATTTTAGGATAGAACATCCAAAGTCAAACTAATAATAAAAAAATAAATTAAATATGGTAGATGATATCATAAATATTAATCCCAATAATACATAATAAGCAACAGGAGTTTTGAAATAGATAATGATACTCTTATAAAATCATCGAGTAATTCTTGAGATAAACACTCTTTTACTTTGAAAATAAGAGTTACTTTGGAAAAGTGTTTGTATAAAACTTGAAATTAATTAATATAGTATTTTTATAATAAAATGAGTTATTTTAGAAAGGTAATGGATTTTAAAAATAGATCATAGAGTTCCCTTGAAAATACGTAATAATTTGAGAAATTCCATTGAGTGGGGCTTGTATTTTGGGAATATTTTTTTGAATGATCCTTTTAAAACATATAATTACACATAAATGAATATAGTATTATGTTTGGTACACATATATATAACAATCACATATAATTTATAAGGATTACATATTAATAAATAATAATTTAATTGAGGTAAGTAGATAATAAAAGTAACCCGAATGAAAATGGAGGTTCGGGTGGAAAACCCTTACCATAAGTCTGAAGGTATTCCTCACTTGATCTTAACAACCAGAATAATCAAATTTAGGTTCATAAATTAATGATTCCATAACCTTCTATAAATGTAATTGATTTATTATAACTATGTTAGGTTCATTCATGGCCTATTGATAGGTTAAGAGATTCAATTTCATTATTTGGGATCATTTCCTATAGAAACCCAAAGTTTTCAATGGAAATTTCCTTATTATAATTATGTCATATAATCACATAAATTCATAAAATAATGAACTAATAAGTGCTATATGACCTTAAACATATTTTTTTCACTTCTCTGATTTCAATTTTTGAAAATATGACATACACAGTTGCGATCAATAAATTATTTGGATTCTAATATGACCAACTTAATTTTTGGTGAATAGTAATATACCCTTATGAATAGTAAAATTACCCTTATTAATAGAGACATACCCTGATGAATATTATACCTACCTATGATAGTGTATAAATAATATTTAAGTGAAATTATGATGTACCTATATTTTGTAATAAGTAAATTAATGTTTTTAAAACTGGTTTTTTTAGAATAAATTATGATTTTAATCATATTTAGAAAATTATTTCGGAAAAATGGATTTCATTTTTGGATTCTACATGTTAAAATATTGTTAGGGTAAATTTTTTAGATTTTTTTTAAACACTTGAATTTTTATGAATAGTAAAATATGGTAATTTACTGTATATATACATTATAAGCTAAATAGACTATTCCTAGCATCATGGTTGATGTCACCACCCTTATTTTGAATTAATGTGACCCATTTACTATTTTTTGTCATAGAATCATCACTATTTTTGGTATTGAGGTAAATCAATAAACTAATGATTAAAAATTTATGAAAACCCTCCTCTCCTCCACTGTAAAAACCCCCCTCACTCCCTCTTCTCTTTACTCTTCTCAAGCCTTGTACCTTGAAAATATTCTACCCAAATATCTCCCCAATATCCCTACCACGTCTAACAGCCCCTAGTATCTTAAAAATACCAAATCCTCTCCCCTTAAGAATCTCTCATGGAAGGTTGATTCAAGAGTTAAAATTCCTCTTTTCTTTTCCTCCATTTTTAAGTTCCTTTGTTCTCTTTTCTTTCATAACCTCTACTTATCCAAATGGTATCAAAAATCTAGTAAAATAAATGTACTAGAATTTTTTTATGTTAATGGTATATTATATTATCATCTCTCCTTTCCCCACCTTTTATTTGAAAGAAATGAAAACACTGTTTGAGATGTGTTAATTTAGCGCATTCAAGGACAATGGTTTATCAATTTCTATTATCATCTTTAATTCTGGTTATGAAACCATTTGTGTTATGGTTGAACCAGATTATTATATATATATCCTAGTTATGTATCTGTAATCCTTTTGTAAAAATGGTATTAGGTTATAAAGAAAAACATCTTCGTTGTAATCAAAACCTACAGATTAACAAAAACAGTTGTCACTAAGGTTTTATATAATAATTCAACTTCAATAAAAGTAAAAAAATTAAATTTGTAGCCATGAAATAACCTGTATGTTCACTAATATCATATAACATTAATTCTGGACAACCACTTCAATCTTACATGTTTATCCGAACGTGAATATAAGCTAATCGGTCATTAAAACAAAGTAAGAAAATGGACCCAAACAATGAAATTGAATCTTATAACCAATCAAAAAGGTCTTGGATGAACTAAAAAGGGTTATACTAAATCAATTAATTATAGAAGAGGTTCTGTAATTATTAATTAATAAACCTAATTTGTTCATTCAGGTCATTAATAACAAGTAGAGAATACCACTAGACTTAAGGTAAGGGATCCTCTTCTTTTCACTCTTAATCCCGACGTCCTATATACTATGCCATTTTATGTGTAATCCCTAATGATGGGGTATAATTTTTTACCTCCCTCATAATTCCCTAATGATTTATAAGTGATTATAAACCCATTTTCTCTCTCATAAATCCCTCTTAGGTACACCCGACACCATGCTGATAATTTGTAAAAAATTCTACCCGAACCTCCTTTATTCTTTCGGGTTACCTTATCTTTATTTATATCAAAATAGAGTTATCTTATCTATTTCTGTGAATATTATAAAATTTTTTTAGTTGTAAAACATTCATTTATCAATACCCTTTCATCACTCTCTTTCAAGGATATAAATGTTTTTAAAATATTCCATTCTTAGTACTTTCTGATAAGCAAACCTGTTTTAAGGGAACTTCCTAAATTCTTACCTGATTTAAAGTGTGCTCTATCTTCTGTTTTAAGACACCATTGTATTTATAAAATCCTTATTTTTATTACTAAAACCTTCTTGGTTCATTTTTTGTTTTATATAAAATATTTTACACTTTTTCTATTTTAAAGGCTCTATAGTGTTTTCCTTAAAACCACAATAAAATGTTTTAATACTAAAGTTTCTTAAATACTTTTCTTACATGTTGTCACTTCTATTTGACATCACTTACCATGATATATTATTATTTTACCTTATAAAATTCCATGTAAGTTAAAATTCCTTTCTCTCATGGAAACTTTTATGATACATGTCACGAAACATATCTGGTCACCATCAAAATCGTCACCCGACCCAGGCAATTGTGCCAGCCCGTGGGGATCGGGAATGCCCTTCGGGTCTTTCCACGGGTCAGATCAGGTTATAGTTTTAATGGAGACCATGTCCCAGACCAATTAAAGTGATCGGAAACGCCCTTCGGTCCATGTCCCGGACCGGTTCGGGCATCAGGTCGGATGGCGACCCAGCCGGATTTGTGACAATACACCCATTTATTATGCTTTATGACATGATTGTGTTACCCATTTATTTACATGGGTTACCTTATGTTTATTTATGGTTTATTATGTATGATTATTTATTTTTAAAAGAATATTCATGAAAATTTTGAGATGGTTGCACCCAGATAGAGCTCCAATGCATTGGGTAAAGTTAAGTCTCATGAGATGCTATGTGAAATGGGATTGGCAGTTAGCATTGACCCGTACTACTATGGGAAAAGGGATTGGAGGTTAGCATTGACTCGTACTACAATGGGAAACAGGATTAAAGGTTAACCTTGAACTATACTAAAGACATGTTTTATGATTTTTCAACATTTATATGATTCCATGTTCATATAATCCCATGTTTATATGTTATGATTTCATATGTTCCATGATTTCGATGTCATTGTTTCATTCCACCTAACTCATGTGCTTAAGCTTTATTCTTATGTTCATTCCCTTACTAGGCTTTTATATCATCCTTTTATTCATGTTATCCCCAGGATACCCTATGCAGATGTAAGGGCTCAAAGGAAGTTAGGAGCTCTTTATGAAGACTAAATAAAGATATGTTATATTTAGTTCCATGATTTTAGTTTTATGTACCTAGTCTTCAAAGACACTATAATTCACAATCCTTTACTTTTAATCTGATATATAATTATGTTTAAAATCATGTTATGTTATATGTAAAAGTATAGGGTTTCTATAGTCGGTATCATAGGAAGGTCTAGTTATTTTTGGAGATTAGGAATAGAGAACTTTAGTAAGAACCTTAAGGGTGAGATGAAGTATAAGAAAACATACTTAAATTTTGGTAAGTATAGAGTAAGTGGTTTATCAAAAAAATACATCCCTATCTTGATACAAGTAGATGGAGGAGGCTATGGCACAGATGTACCTAGGAGTGAAAACTCAGATAAGGAGTTTCGGGCTTGACCCGGGGTATCCTGGTACATGACAACGGGTCTTGCCGCACTCTTGGTATTGACACTCTCAGGGTATATACTTTAGTAAATTCATGAGCTTTGTACAAACCATTATTAAGGAAATAAAAAAATCCCATAATAATATATGTTAATAAATAGATCAAGGATAACCTATATTTAAACCTTAGGAATCACAAGTTAGGATATACTTCTCCTTTACAAGTTTATCATTTTATGTTCAAAGTTTCCTTTTTTTATGATCAATAGCTAAGTATTCAAGACCTATAATTATACGTTATTTTATTAGTTAATGTAGATAAATAGAAGAACATGTTTCAATAACCAATGTGATAGGCAAGGTGAATATTTCCCTAATGATATGCCTGATATGATGGGAATGAGTGCTCCAAACGTCATAACAATACTTGCTCAGCTAGCTCAAGTTATGAATAATAACATGAATCATGTGGAACACCCTCCTCCTCCAAGGAAAGAGAAAGTTGTTGTAGAATCCATCATATAGAAAATTGTTCCCTTGTTTAGTGGATCTTATGATCCCCTCCTCGCGGAACAGTGGATTAACTCCATTGAAAAGATATTCATTGTTCTCCAATGATCAGAAGAATATAAAGTCATACTAAAGGTCTAAATTTTGATGGGCAAGCTGATTAATGGTAGAAAATAATAAAGAATACAAAGTCCCAAGAGTAAATTGATTCCATGGATTGGAATGAATTCAAGAGGATGTTTTTCAATAAATATTTTCCTCTAACCTCCTTCTCAAGATAAAAAGAGAGTTCCTCAGACTCAAGCAGAAGGAATATGAGTCCATCAGGGCGTATGAAGAAAGAATTACAAGGATTTCAAGGTACGCCTTTGGATTTTTAATGAGCACAAAAAGCAAGGTGGATCTCTTCTTTAGCAGATTATAGTTGAGTCTATGAAAAAGCATTGGAAATTCGAGACTTTGATAGTTATGAGGAGATTTTCCATTGTGCCCTCAAGGTTGAAATGGATATTGGAGCCTCTTAGTGGTCTCATGGGCCTGGTGAAAATAAGTGGAAAATAGATAACAACATGGGTGGTTCAATAAACAAAACCCATGATGGTAAGAAACCTGACCTTTCCCCTTGTAAAAGTAGTGGGAAGAAGCATCCTGGGAATTGTTTGAAGGGAACCAAGAATTACTTCAAATGTGGAAAGTTTGGTAATCTTGCTAAAAACTTCCAATGGGATATGAAGAATTCTGCTAATGAAGAAGAATAAAGGAAGGTTTATATAAACACGCATCCTGCAGTTTAGTGTTACAACTGCAAGGACCATGGGAACTATGGAAATAATTACCCAAGCCAAGGGTTGTCAAAGGAAATCAACAACAAACACTAAGGAAGCAAGGAAGGTATTATGTTATCACTACTACTAAGGTGGAGCCAGACAATGATGTGGTGACAGGTATGATGGTTATTTATTCAAGAATAGTTAACTTACTATTTGATTATGGTTCTACGCATTCTTTCATATCTTAAAATTTTAGTAGAAATATACAAACACCACCTCAAAATTTAGAGGAAAAGTTATCTGTGAGAACAGCGAATGGGGAAATCCTTTCATCCATGGTTTATAAATCCTCCCTGATTAACATTTTTGGATTGAACCTCCCTGAAAATTTCTTCATACTTACTTTTTTGGAGTTCGATGCTATCTTGGGAATGGATTGGATATCTTTATACAAATCCAAAATCAACTGTCGGGAAAGGGAGATCACTCTTCACATCCCGAATCATCCTATGATTATTTACAAGTGTAAGGAGGAAGATGAATCCCCTTTAGAATTTTTGTATCAAGTGTGGATATTGTTTCTTTATGAATAAGAATATCTAGCTCAAATGATTGAGACAAAGGAGAGAATCATTCTTGGAGACATTCCCATCGTAAGGGATTAAACTAATGTATTCCCTGAAGAGTTTCATAATCTTTATTCTGACTGATAGGTTGATTTATCAATTGAACTTATTCTTGGATCTCTACCTATATCAAAGATACCTTACAGAATGGCCACCATAGAGCAGTAAGAGATGAATAAGCAGTTATAGGACAATCTAGAGAAGGGTTTCATATGCCTGAGTGATTCACCATGGGGTGCGCTAGTCCTCTTTTTCAAGAAGAAGGATAGATAAATGTGCCTCTGCATTGATTATCGTGAACTCAATAAAATCATAAAAAAGAACAAGTATCCCCTTCCATAGATAGATGACATGTTCAATAAGCTTCATGGGGCCTGTTATTTCTCTAATGTGGACCTTCGGTTGGGATATCACCAATTAAAGGTGAGGAAGGAAGATATTCCCAAGACTTACTTTTAAATGAGGTATGGACACTATGAGTTCATAGTGATTCCCTTTGGACTCACTAATGCTCCAGAAATTTTCATGGATTTAATGAACAAATTATTATAGATTACCTCGACAAATTTGTGGTAGGCTTTATTGATGATATTTTGATATACTCCAAGAGCAAGGAGGGACATGAGGAGAATTTGAATACTGTGTTAAAGAGTTCACAAAGGGAGAAGTAGTATCCAATTTATAGTAAATGTGAGTTCTTGATGGAGGAAGTATCATTCTTAGGGAATGTTATCACCAGTAAAGGGATATCTGTGGACCCTTACAAAATAAAGGAAACTGAAGAGTGGCTCAGGCCAACATCTGTAACGCATATCCACATATTTTTGGGTCTAGCTGGGTATTATCAAAAATTTCTGAAGAACTTCTCATGATTTTAAAACCCAATGACCAAGATAACATAGAAGGGAGTAAAATTTTTCGGGACTCAGGAATATGAAGACTATTTCAAGGAGTTGAAAAAGAGTCTTATCATTGTGCTAGTACTCACACTCCCAACAAGTGAAGAACTATTTTGGGTGTATATTGATTCTTCAAAGTAGGGATTCGGCTATGTGATAATGAAAAATGATAAATTGATAGCCTACACCTCAAGGTAGCTGAAAATCTATGAGAAAAACTATCTCACGCATGATCTGGAGTTGGAGACTGTGATCTTTGCATTGAAAATATAGTGGCATTATTTCTATGGGGATAAGTGTGAGATATATACTGACCACAAGAGTCTAAAATATATATTCACACAAAAATATCTTAATATGAGCCATCAAAGACATATATATCTCATCAAGGATTATGATTTCTCAATCTACTACCATCTGAGTAAGGAAAACAAGGTGGTGGATGCTCTAAGTAGAAAGGATCTTGCATCTTTATAAATGATGATAATTGAAAAGGATCCAATCTTTTTAGATTTGCTGAGGATATACATGGTAATCATTAAGGGAGGAAGATCATCAATACTTTCTCAAATGATTTCTCAACCATCTATCATGGAGAAAATAAATGATGCTCAAAGAAAATATATGGAAATTATAAAAAGGGTGGAAGCTATCAGAAATGGGAAATTCTCTGGTATCATGATTGATGAGGAAGGAGTTGTAATATTTGGTTCATGATTATGTGTGCCACATGATCCAGAGAAAAAGAAGGATATTTTGAATGATTCACATATCTCAACCCTCTCTATCCATCTAGGGAGTAAAAACGTGTATCGAGATCTCTGAAAAAACATTTGGTGGGACAATATGAAAATAGAGATTGTTGAATATATATCAAAGTGCCTAGAATGTTAGCAAGTGAAGGCTGAGCGGAAAAGGTATAAGGGGATGATGAAACCACCACCCATACCAACATGGAAGTGGGATAACATTACCATGTAATTTGTCACTAGACTTCCAAGGACATCCAAAGGGAAAAATGTTATATGGGTCATTATGGATCGTCTTATGAAGACAGTTCACTTTAATGAAATTGGAGAGGACTACTCAATGGATAAACTTTCACATATTTACATCAAATAAGTGGTAAGTCTGCATGGAGTACCACTATCTATTGTATTCTATCATGATCTAAGATTCACCTTGATGTTTTGAAACAGTCTCCAAATTCTCTAAGAACTGAATTGAAATTCAGAATGGCCTATCATCCTAAAACTAATGGCCAATTTGAGAGAACTATTCAGAAACTATAATATATGTTGAGAGAATGTTATATGGACTTAAAAAGAGGATGGGACCAACATCTTTCACTGGTTTAATTATCTTACAACAACAGTTTCCACTCAAGCATCTAAATAGCACCATATGAAGCCCTTTATGGGAAAAGGTGCAAAACACCAGTGTGTTGGGATGAAGTTAGTGAGCGTAAGCTGCTAGGACTGGAAATGGTCAAAGAAATGGTGGAGACGGTGAAAACCATTCAGCATCATATCAAGGCATACCAAAGTCGATAAAAGAGTTATACAGATAATGTTCGATGAGACCTTCCGTTCAAAGTTGGAGACATGGAATCTCTATGCATAATTCTATCGAATAAGGTCATGAGGTTTGAAAAGAAAGGGAAGTTAATTATCGGGTACATCGGCCACTTTGATATTATTGATCGTGTTGGGGTTGTGGCCTATAGACTAGCACTTCTACCTACCATAGACAAAGTACATTATGTATTTCATGTATCTCTCTTAAGTAAGTACATACCAAACCTTTCACATGTACTCTCTTCATAGGTGGTATTGTTGGAGGATCATATTTCCTAGGAGGAGGAGCCAGTGAAGATCTTGTATTGTAGAGATAAAGTTATACGTAACAAGACTACTCACCTGGTTAAGGTACTATGGTGGAACCATAAGTACAAAGAGGAAACATGGGAATTGGAGGAGGCAATGAAGAAAAAGTACCCGCACCTATTTATGGCTTATAATGTAAAACAAAATTTTGAGGGAAAAAATTCATAAAGGGGGAAGAATGTAACGACCTAAAGTTTTCAAGGGAAATTTCATTCTTATAATTATGTCATATAATCACATGAAATCACAGTATAATGAACTACTAAGTGCTATGTAACCTTTAAACATAATTTTTTCACTTCTCTGATTTGAATTTCAAAAATCTGACATAAACACTTTCAATCAGTAATTTATTTGGAGTCTAATATGACCAACTTAATTTTTAGTGAATAGTAACGTACCCTTATGTATAGTAAAATTAACCTTATGGATAATAACATACCCTAATGAATAGTAACCTTACCTATGATAGTATATAAATAAGATTTAAGTGAATGTGTGATGTACCTATATTTTGGAATAAGTAAATAAATGTTTTATAACTGGTTTTTTAGAAATAAATTATTATTTTAATAATGTTTAGAAAATTATTTCTCAAAAATTGATTTCATTTTTGGATTCGACACGTTGAAAAATGATTAAGGTGAATTTTTGGGATTTTTCTTAAATACTTAAATTTTTTATGAATACTAAAATACGGTAATTTACTTTATATATACATTATAAGCTAAATAGACTATTCATAGTATCATGGTGGATGTCACCACCCTTGGTTCAAATTCACATAACCCATTTACTATTTTTGGTCATATAATCATCACTATTTCTGGTCTTGAGGGAAATTAATAAACTAATAATTAAAAAATGATGAAAACCCTCCTCGCCTCCACTATAAAAAACCCTCCTCACTCCCTCTTCTCTTTACTCCTATCAAGCCTTGTTCTATGCCAATATTTTTCCCAAATATCTCCCCAATATCCCTCCCCAAATATAATTTCTCCTAGTATCTTCAAAATACTAAATCCTCTCCCTTTAAGAAGCTCTCAAGGAAGGTTGATTCAAGAGGAAAAATTCCTCTTTTCTTTTCTTTAATTTTTAAGTTCCTTTGTTTTCTTTTCTTTCCTAACCTCTACTTATCCAAATGGTATGAAAAATATAGTACCATACATGTAATGTAATGTTTTCATGTTAATGTTATATTTCATTATCATCTCTCTTTTCCACACCTTTTATTTTAAAGAAATGAAAACACTGTTTGAGATGTGTTAATTTAGCACATTCAAGGACAACGGTTTATCAATTTCTATTATCATCTTTAATTCTAGTCATGAAAGAATTTTTGTTATGGTTAAACCAGATTATTATATATATATTCTAGTTATAGTATTGTAATCCTTTTTTACAAATTTTATTAAGTTATAAATCAAAACATCTTCGTTGTAATCAAAACCCACTGATTAACAAAAACGGTTGTCACTAAGGTTTTATATAATAATTTGACTTCACTCTAAGTAACCAAATAAAATTTGAAACCATGAAATCTTATGTATGTTCACAAATATCATATAACTTCAATTTTGGACAACCACTTCCATCTTACATGTTTATCCGAACATGAATATAAGCGAACCGGTTATTAAAACCAAGTAAGAAAATGGACCTGAACAATTAAATTGAACCTTATAACCAATCAAAAAGGTCTTGAATGAACTAAAAAGGGTTATACTAAATCAATTATTTATATAATATTTTCTTGAATTATTAATTAATAAATCTAATTTGTTTATTCCGGTCATTAATAACAAGTGGAGAACACCACCAGACTTAAGGTAGTGGATCCTCTTCTTTTCACTCTTAATCATGATGTCCTCTATACTATTCCATTTTATGTATAATCCCTAATGATGGGGTATGATTTAGAAACTCCCCAATAATTCCCTAAAGGTTTATAATTGATTATAAACCCCTTTTCTATCTCATAAATACCTCTTAGGTACACCCGACACCATGCAGATAATCCGTAACGAATTCTACCCAAACCTCCCTTGTTCTTTCGGGTTACCTTATCTTTCTTTATATAAAAATGGAGGTATATTATATATTTATTTGAATATTATAAATACTATGTATTTTTACAAAATTCATTTATCAATACCCTTTCATCACTATCTTTCTGGGATATAAATGTTTTTAAAATATTCCCTCCTTAGTACTTTCTGATAAGAAAACCTGTTTTAAGGGAACTTCCTGAATTCTTACCCAATTTTAAGTGCAATATATCTTCTGTTTTAAGCCACCATTGTCTTTATAAAATCTGTATTTTTATTATGAAAACCTTTTTGGTTCACTTCTGGTTTTATATAAAATATTTCCCATTTTTTCTATTTTAAAGGCTCTATAGTGTTTTCCTTAAAACTGCACTAAAATGTTTTAATTCTAAAGTTTCTTAAATAATGTTATTACATGTTTTTAGTTCTATTTGACATCACTTACCATGATATATTCCTATTTTAACTTAAAAACTTCCATTTAAGTTCTAATTCATTTCTCTCATGTACACTTTTATGATACACCCATTTATTATTCTTTATGACATTATTATGTTACCCATTTATTTCCATGGGTTCCATTTTGTTTATGTATGGTTTATAATGTATAATTATTTATGTGGAAAGAATATTCACGAAAATTTTGAGATGGTTTCACCCATTTAGTGCTCCAATTCATTGGGTAAAGTTAAGTCTCATGAGATGCTATGTAAAACGGGATTGGCAGTTAGCATTGAACCATACTACTAAGGGAAATGGGATTGGCGGTTAGCCTTGACTCGTACTAAAGACATGTTTTATGATTCTGACACATTTATATGATTCCATGTTTATATGTTATGATTCCATATGTTCCATGCTTTCGATTTCATTATGGAATTCCTCCTAAATCATGTGCTTAAGCTTTATTCTTGTGTTTATTCCCTTTCTAGGATTTTAGCACATCTCTTTGTTCATGTTATCCCCAGGATACCCTATGCAGATGTAAGGTCTCAAAGGAGGTTAGGAGCTCTTTATGAAGACAAAATAAATAGATGTTATATTTAGTTCCATGTTTTCAATTTTATGTACCTAGTATTCAAATACACTAAAATTCATAATCCTTTTCTTGTAATCTGATGTATAATTATGCTTAAAATCATGTTATGATATATTTAAAAGGTTGGGGTTTCTATATTTGGTATCATAGGATGGTCTCGTTATTTTTTTAGATTATGAATAGAGCACTTTGGTAAGAACCTTAAGGGTGAGACTAAGTATAAGAAAACATCCTTAAATTTTGGTAAGTATAGATTAAGTGGTTTATCAAGAAAACACATCCCTGTCTAGATAAAAACAGGTAGAGGAGGCTCTGGCATATATGTACCTAGGAGTGAAAACTCTGACAAGGAGTTTCGGGCTTGACCCAGGTTATCCTATTACATGACAACGGTCCTTTCCACACTCTTGGTATTGACACTCCTAGGGGATATGATTTGGTAAATTCATGAGCTTAGTAAAAACCATTATTAATGAAATAAAAAAATCCCATAATAATATAAGTTAAGAAATAGATCAAGGATAACCTAAATTTAAACTTGAGGAATCACAAGTTAGGATATACTTCTCTTTTACAAGTTTTCCTTTTATGTTCAAAGTTTCCTTTTTTTATCCTCAATAGCTAAGTATTCAAGCCCTCTAATTATACTTTATTTTCTTAGTTAATGGTAGAAAATAGAAGAACACATTATAACAACCCATGTGATGGGAAAGGTGAAGATTTCCCTAATTATATGCCTGATATGATGGGAATGAGTGCTCAAAACGTCATAATAGTACTTTCTCTGTTGGCTCAAGTTATGAATAATGACATGAATCATCTGGAACACCCTCCCCCTCTAAGGAAAGATCAAGTTGTTGTAGAATCCTTCATGTGGAAAAGGCCTCCCATGTTTAGTAGATCCAATGATTCCCTCCTCGTGGAACAGTGGATTAACTCCATTGAAAATAAATTCATTGTTCCTCAGTGCTCGGATGAAGAGAAATTTGTACAGGTAGTCTATAATTTGGATGCGTAAGTTGATCAATGGTGGAAACTGATCAAGAATACAGAGTCCCAAGAAGAAATTGATTTCATGGATTGGGAGGAATTCAATAGGATGTTTTTCAACAAATATTTTCCTCAAACCCTCTGTCTCAAGATGAAAAGAGAGTTCCTCATACTCAAGCAGAAGGAAGATGAGTCCATCAGGGTGTATGAAGAAAACTATACAAGGATTTCATGGTAGGCCTTTGGCTTTGTAATTAACACCAAAATAAATGTGGATCGCTTCTTTAACGGATTATAGTCGAGTCTATAAAAAGCATTGGTGATTCAATACTTTGACAGTTATAAAGATATTTTTCGTTGTTCCCTCAAGGTTTAAATAGATATTGGATACTCTTAGTGTTCTCATGGGCCCAGCGAAAATAAGAGGAAAATGTAGAATAACATGAGTGGTTCAACAAAAAAAACCCATGATGGGAAGAAGCCTGAATTTTCCCCCTGTAAAAGTTGTGGGAAGAAGCATCCTGGGAACTGTCTGAAGGGATCCAAGAAATGATTCAAATGTGGAAACTTTGGTCATATTTCAAAAAAATTATAATGGGATATGAAGAATCCTGCTAATGGGGAAGAATAAAGGAAGGTTCAGATAAACACTCAGCCTGTAGTTTAGTGTTACAACTGAAAGGATCATGGGAATTATGGAAACAATTACTTGAAGCCAAGGGTTGTCGGGGGAAATCAACAAAAACCTCCAAGGAAATAAGGATGGGATTATTATATCACTACTACTAAGGTGAAGCCGGAAAATGATGTGGTGACAGGTATGCTAGTTATTCATTCAAGAATAGCAAACATAATATTTTATTCTAGTTCTATACATTCTTTCATATCTTGAAATTTTAGTAGAACTATTCAAACACCACCTCAAAATTTGGAGGAAAAGTTATATGTGAGAACCTCGAATGGGGAAATCATTACATCCATGGTATATAACTCCTCCCCGATTAATGTTTGTGGACTAGACCTCCAAGAAAATATTATCATACTTCCTTTAGTGGAGTTCGATGCTATCTTGGGCATGGATTGGATATCTTTATACAAATCCAACATCAACTGTAAGGAAAGGGAGATCAATCTTCACATCATGAATCATCCTCCGATTATTTACAAGTGTAATAAGAAAGATGAATCCCATATAGAATCATTGTATCAAGTGTGAATATTGTTTCTTTATGAGCAAGCATATCTAGATAAAATGATTGAGACAAAGGAGAGAATCATTCTTGAATACATTCCCATCATAAGGGATTACACTGATGTATTCCCTAAATAGTTGCATGTTCCTTCTCCTGACTGAGACACTACTGGAAAATGGACCTATCCCCACGGTTTTCCCCAAAAAGTGGGGATAGACCCCCCTATACCCATGGTTTTCCAAAACCGTAGTTATAGGGGTGTCTATCCCCACGGTTTTGGAAAACCGTGGGGATAGGTCCTAAAAAGTGACCTATACCCACGGTTTCCCAAAACCGTGGGTATAGGGGTACCTATCCCCACGGTTTTGGAAAACCCTGGGGATAGGTCCTGAAAAGTGACTTATACCCACGGTTTTGGGGAAACCCGTGGGGATAGGTCTGGGCTAAAATACTTATACCCACGGTTATGAAAACCCGTGGGTATAGGTCACTTTTGTGTGTACGGGAATTTTTTTTTTCCGCGGGAAGGAAATTTTTTTTGGCGGGAACCCTATACCCACGGTTCTTCCCTCTATACCTACGGTTTTTATAAATATATTTAACTATATATATATATACATATAGGTGATGTTAGGGTAGTGGTTAGATTCAGTGTTTGTAGCGAAGAGGTTGCGGGATCGAAACTCGACCCTTGCATTATTTTTGGACCTATACCCACGGTTTTGAAACCGTGGGTAAAAGCCATTGACACCATGGAAATTGGCTATGTTTCGGTGACACGGTGGCAGGACACCTATACCCACGGTTTTGGAAAACCGTGGGTATAGGCTGGGGACCTAAACCGACGTCGTTCCAGCCCACGGTTCCCAAAACCGTGGGTATAGGCTATACCCACGGTTTTGGGGGCTATACCCACGGTTTTGAATCGTGGGTATAGACCGTTTTTTCAGTAGTGAGAGGTTGAGTTCTCAATTGAACTTATTCCTGGATCTCTACCTATATCAAAGACACCTTGCAGAATGGCCACCGTAGATATGGAAGAGCTAAACAAGTAGTTACAGGAGAATTTGGAGAAGTTTTCCATACGCCCAAGTGCTTCACCTTGGGGTGTTCCATTACTCTTCTTCTAGAATAAGGATGGATCAATGCACCTATGCATTGATTATTGTGATCTTAATAAAATCATGATAAAGAACAATTATCCCCTTCCATGGATAGATGAATTGTTCGATCGGCTTCGTGGGGCCTGTTATTTCTCTAAGGTGGACCTTCGGACGGGATATCACCAATTAAAGGTGAAAAAGGAAGATATTCCCAAGACTATCTTTCGAATAAAGTATGGACACTATGATTTCATAGTGATTCCCTTAAGACTCACTAATTATCACTACTGGAAATCTGACCTTTACCAACACTTTTATACCAACGGTTTGTAAAAACTGTTGGTATAGGTCCCATTTCCCAACGGTTTGAAAAAACTGTTGGGAAAGCCCACATTGAGGTCACTTTTCCCAACGGTTTACCAAAACCATTGGGAAAGGCTATGGATTTCCCAACTATTTGGAAAAACTATTGGGAAAAGTCAACTTTGTGGCCAATTTTCCCAACGGTTTGGCCAAACCGTTGGGAAAAGTCCATTTTGTGGCCACTTTTCCAACAGTTTGGACAAACTGTTGGGAAAGGGTGGTACCTATCCCAACGGTTTAGCCAAACCATTGGGAAAAGTACCCCATATATGCTCCCAAAATCAAAGGACTTATACCAACAGTTTTGAAAACCGTTGGTATAGGTCCTTTGATTTTTTATCAAATCTTCTTACCAAGAACATTATATAAATCAAAATTTAAAATAATTATGATAATACATATATATATTTATGAAATTATGTTCACAAAAGTCATGTTATGTTAGTGGTTAGGTCGTTCAATGATAAACTAGAGGTTGTGGGATCAAATCCCACCAAATGTTTTTTTTAAATACATATACCAACGGTTTTATGGAATCGTTGGTATAGATTTTCATATTACTTATACCAACGGTTTTCCAAAAACTATTAGTAAAGACCTATCCCCGTGGCTTTATTGCCAATGGTCCTCCAAACCATTGGTATAGGCTATACTAACGGTTTGGAGGCCTATACCAATGGATCCAAACCATTGGTATAGGTTATTTTTCTAGTAGTGGATCTAGAAATTTTCATCGATTTAAGGAATAGATTATTGGATATTACCTTAAAATTTTTGTGGTATCCTTTATTGATGGTATTCTAATATACTCCAAGATCAAGGAGGAACATGAGGATCATTTGAATACTATGTTAAATACTTTTTTAAGGGATGATCTGTATGAAAAGTACAATAAATGTGAGTTATGGATGGAGGAAGTATCATTATGGGGGCATGTTATCACTAGAAAAGGGATATCTTTGGACCCTTCCAAAATAAAGGCAATTGAAGTGTGGCCCAGGCCAATATCTGTAACGGAGATCCACAACTTTTTGGGTCTAGTTGGTTATTATCAAAGATTTGTGAAGATCTTTTCATGATTGTCAAACCCAATGACCAAGCTAACACAAAAGGGAGTAAAGTTTTTATGGACTCAGGAATATAAAGACTGTTTCAAGGAGTTGAAAAATAGACTTATCACTACACCACTACTCACACTCCCAACAAGTAGAGAACTCTTTTTGGTGTAAAGTGATTCTTAAAAGAAGGGATTCAGCTATGTGCTTATGAAAAATTATAAAGTGATAGCCTACGCCTCAAGGCAGTAGAAAATCCATGAAAAAAATTATCCCACGCATGATTTGGAGTTGGCGGCTATGATCTTGGCATTGAAAATATAGCGGCATTATCTCTATGGGGAGAAGTGTGAGATATATACTGACCACAAGAGTATCAAATATACATTCACACAAAAATATCTTAATATTCACTATAGAAGATGGATAGAGCTCATCAAGGATTATGACTGCTCAATCCTCTACCATCCCAGTAAGGAAAACAAGGTGGCGGATGCTCTAAGTAGAAAGGATATTTCTTATTTATCAATGATGAGAATTAAAAATGATCTGATCTTCTTAGATTTGATAAGGATTTACATGGAAATCATTAAGGGGGGAACATCATCAATCCTTTCTCAAATTATTGATCAACTATCTCTCGTGGATAAAATAAAGGATTCTCAAAGAAAAGATGTGGAAATTCTAAAAAGGGTGGAAGCTATCATAAATGGAAAATTCTCTGATATCATGATTTATGTGAAATTAGTTGTAAGATTTTGGTCATGATTATGTGTACTATACGATCAATAGATAAAGAAGTATATTTTGAATGATGCACATATCTCAACCCTCTCTATCCACCCAGGGAGAAAAAAGATGTATCGAGATCTCTGAGAAAACTTTTGGTTGGACAATATGAAAAGGGAGATTGCTAAATATACATCAAAGTGCCTAGTATGTCAACAAGTGAAGGATTAGAGGAAAAAGTATAAGGGGGTGATGAAACCACTACACATACCAACATGGAAGTGGGAGAACATAACCATGGACTTTGTCACTAGACTTCCAACGACATACAAAGGGAACAATGCTATATGGGTCGTTGTGGATCGTTTTACGAAGACAGTTCACTTTATCGCAATTCAAGAGGAATTATCATTGGATAAACTTACATATATTTACATCAAAGAAGTGGTAAGTCTGCAGGGAGTACCACTATGTATTTTATTAGATCGTGATCCAAGATTCCCCTCGAAGTTCTCGAAAAGTCTTAAACATGCTCTAGGCACTGAATTGAACTTCAGTATGACCTATCATCCTCAAACTGATGGAAAATATGATAAAACTATTCATAAACTTGAAGATAGGTTGAGATAATGTTCTATGGACTTCAAAATAAGATGGTACCAATATCTTCTACTGGTTGAATTCTCCTACAATAACATTTTCTACTCAAGCATCTAAATGGCACCATATGAAGCACTTTATGGGAAAAGGTGCAGAAAACTGGTGTGTTGGGATGAATTCAGTGAGCGTAAGCTGCTAGGACCTGAAATTGTCAAAGAAATGGTGGAGAAGGTGAAAACCATTCAGCACCATATCAAGGAAGCCCAAATTCAATAGAAGAGTTATGCAGATAATCTTGGACAAGGCCTTGAGTTAAAATTTGGATACATGGTATTTCTATGCATATATCCATGGAAAAAGGTCATGAGGTTTGGAAATAAAGGGAATTTAAGTCTCAGGTACATCGGCCACTTTGAGATTATTGATCATGTCTGGGTTGTGTTCAATCGAATATAACTTCCATCTAACATGGCTAAAGTACATAAATTCTTTCATGTGTCCCTCTTAGGAAGTACATTACAAACCCTTTACATGTACTCTATTTAGAGGTAGTACATTTGGAGGATGATCTTTCCTATGAGGAGCATCCAGTGAAGATCTTGGATCATAGAGATAAAGTTCTACATAACAAGACCACTCACCTGGTCAAGTTACTATAACGAAACCATAAGTATGAAGAGGAAACATGGGAACTGGAGGAGGCAATGAAGGAAAACTACCCACACCAATTTACGGCTTAGAATGTAAAATGAAATTTCGAGGGACAAATTTCATAAGGGGGAAGAATGTAACGACCCAAAGTTTTCAATGTAAATTTCATTCTTATAATTATGTCATATAATCACATGAAATCACAAAAAAATGAACTACTAAGTGCTATGTAACCTTTAAACATAAGTTTGTCACTTCTCTGATTTCAATTTCGAAAATCTGACATACACGGTTGCGATCAATATGTTATTTGGAGTCTAATATGACCAACTTAATTTTTGGTGAATAGTAATGTACCCCTATGAATAGTAAAATTAACCTTATGAATAGTGACATACCCAAATGAATAGTAACCTAACCTATGATAGTATATAAATAAGATTTAAGTGAAAGTATGATGCTCTTATATTTTGGAATAAGTAAATGAATGTTTTAAAACTGTTTTTTTAGAATAAATTATGATTTTAATCAAATTTAGAAAATTATTTCTAAAAAATGGATTTCATTTTAGGATTCTACACATTAAAAAATGGTTAGGGTTAATTTTTGAGATTTTCTAAAATACTTGAATTTTTATGAATACTAAAATACGGTAATTTGTTGTTTATAAACATTGTAAGCTAAATAGACTATTCTTAGCATTATGTATGATGTCACCACCCTTGCTTCGAATTCACGTGACCCATTTACTATTTTTGGTCATGGAATCATCACTCTTTCTGGTCTTGAGGGAAATTAATAGACTAATGATTTAAAAATTATAAAAACTCTCATCTCCTCCACTATAAAAAACCCCTCACTCCTTCTTCTCTTTACTCCTCTCAAGCCTTGTGTCTTGCCGATATTCTACCCAAATCTCCCCCCAAGCTCCCTCCCAACGTCTAAAATTCTATAGTCTCTTAAAAATACCAAATCCTCTCCTCTTAATAAGCTCTCAAGGAAGGTTAATTCAAGAGGTAAAATTCCTCTTTTCTTTTCTTTTCTTTCATTTTTAAGTTCCTTTGTTCTCTTTTCTTTCCTAACCTATACTTATCCAAATGGTATGAAAAATCCAGTACCATACATGTACTAGAATTTTGTTAAGTAAATGGTATTTTTCATTATCATCTCTCCTTTCCCCACCTTTTATTTGAAATAAATTAAAACACCGTTTGAGATGTGTTAATTTAGCACATTAAAGGACAACGGTTTATCAATTTCTATTATCATCTTTAATTCTGGTCATGAAACCATTTGTGTTAAGGTTGAACCATGTTATTATATATATATCCTAGTTATGGTTTTGTAATACTTTTGTAAAAATTGTATTAAGTTATGAAGAAAAACATGTTCGTTGTAATCAAAACGCACCGATTAACAAAAGCGGTTGTCATTAAGGTTTTATATAATAATTCGACTTCACTCTAAGTAAAAAAATTTAAATTTACAACCATGAAATATCTTGGATGTTAACTAATAGAATATAAATTCAATTCTGTACAACTACTTCCATCTTAAATGTTTATCCAAACATGAATATAAGTGAATCGGTCATTAAAAACAAGAAAAAAGACCTAAACAGTGAAATTGATCCTTATAACCAATCAAAAAGGTATTTAATGAACTAAAAAGGGTTATAATAAATTAATTAATTATATAAGAGTTTATGTAATTGTTAATTAATAAACCTAATTTTTTATTCAGGTCATTAATAACAAGTGGAGAACACCATCGGACTTAAGGTTAGGGATCCTCTCCTTTTCACTCTTAATCATGATATCCTCTATACTATGCCATTTATGTGTAATACCTAATGATGGGGTATGATTTTGAACCTCCCCCATACTTTACTCCTGATTTATAAGTTTTTATAAACCCCATTTATCTATCATCAATCCCTCTTAGGTGCACCTGACACCATACTGATAATCTGTAATGAATTCTACCTGAACCTCCTTTGTTCTTTTGGGTTACCTTATCTTTATTTATATCAAAATGGAGTTATCTTATCTATTTATGTGCATATTATAAATTATGTTTAGTTGTAAAAAATTCAATTATCAAGACCCTTTCATCACTCTCTTTCATGGATATACATGTTTTTAAAATATTCCCTCCTTTGTACTTTCTGATAAGCAAACCTGTTTTAAGGGAACTTCCCGAATTCTTACCTGATTTCAAGTGCACTCTATCTTTTGTTTTAATACACTGTTGTCTTTATAAAATCAGTATTTTTATTATTAAAACCTTCTTCAATTAATTTTTTTTTATATAAAATATTTCCCACTTTTTCTATTTTAAAGGATCTATATTGTTTTCCTTAAAACCGCACTAAAATGTTTTAATTCTAAAGTTTCTTAAATATTTTTCTTACATTTTTTCACTTCTATTTGACATCACTTACCATGATATATTCCTATTTAACCTTATGAATGTTCATTTGAGTTCTAATTCCTTTATATCATGGTCACTTTTATGATACACCCATTTATTATGTTTTATAACATGATTATGTTACCCATTTATTTCCAGAGGTTCCCTTATGTTTATGTATGGTTGATTATGTATGATTATTTATGTAGAAATTATATTCATGAAAATTTTGAGATGGGTGCACCCAGATAGCACTCTAATGCATTGGTTAAAGTTAAGTCTCATGATATGCTATGTAAAACAGGATTGGCGGTTAGCCTTGACCCGTACTATTATGGGAAATGGGATTGGTGGTTAGCCTTAACCCATACTACTATGTGAAATGAGATTGGTGGTTAGACTTGACTCATACTAAAAACATGTTTTATGATTCTTCTACATTTATATGATTCCATGTTCATATGATCCCATGTTTATATGTCATGATTCCATATGTTACATGCTTTTGATATCATTATTTCATGCCTCCTAACTCATGTGCTTAATATTTATTCTTATGTTCATTCTCTTACTGGGATTTTAGCTCATCCCTTTGTTCGTGTTATCCCCAAGATACCCTATGCAGATGTAAGGTCTCAAAGGAAGTTAGGAGCTCTTTATGAAGACTAAATAAATAGATGTTATATTTAGTTCCATTTTTTCAGTTTTATGTACCTAGTATTCAAAGACACTAGACTTCACAATACTTGGCTTGTACTTTGATGTATAATTATGCTTAAAATCATGTAAGGTTATA
The DNA here is from genome assembly GCA_963277665.1 of Viscum album. Classification (NCBI taxonomy): domain Eukaryota; kingdom Viridiplantae; phylum Streptophyta; class Magnoliopsida; order Santalales; family Viscaceae; genus Viscum; species Viscum album. The sequence goes on along the minus strand of OY728138.1, from coordinate 1,015,859,405 downwards.
TGTAAAAGGCTAGGGTCTCTATATTTCCTTCCTTGGTTTTCATGATCGGTTTACTTATATTCATGTATGGATAAACATGTAGAATGAGAATGGTTGTATATAATATAAGTTTTATTTTATTAGTGAAAAAAAGGAATATTACATTATTATAAAATTCTTTTGGTTATTGGGAGTAAATATGAATCATTATATAAAACTTTAATGACAATTGTTTGGTTTAATTGGTGGTTGTTGATTTATAAATTAATATCATGTGTAAAAAAAGGATTCCAAAACCTTAAATAATTTATAATACATATATTATAGTATGGTTAAACCATAAAAATGGTTTCATGATCAGAATTGAACATGGTAATAGAAATTGAAACCCCATTGTCCTTGAATGTGATAAATTAACACATCTCGGATGGTGTTTTCATTTCTAGTACAAAATGAAGGGAAAGGAGAGATTATGAAGAATTATTACTTTATCATAACAAAATTACATTACATCTAAGGTAATAGATTCATCAGAACATTTTGATTAAATAATATGAGGAAATAAAAGGAAAATAAAGGAACTTGAAATAAAAGAAATGAAAAGAGGAATTTGCCTCTTGAAGTAATCTTCCTTGAGAGCCTCTTTAGGGTAAAGGTTTTGGTCTTTTTATGAGACAAGGGATGCCTGGAAGTAGGGGAGGATCTTGGGAGGATATTTTAGTAGAATTTAGACAATTCACAAGGCTTTATAGAAGTGAAGAGAAGAGGGATTGAGAGGGGTTTATAGTGGAGGAGAGGGGTGATTTGTGAATATTTTATTCATTATTTTATTATTTCCTTCAAGAAAACCAATAGTGTTAATTAATGTGATCCATAATAGTAATAAGTTCATGTGAGTTCAAAACTAGTGTTATTACATCATCCTTACAAAACTTATGACCCAATAAATCATTTATTTATTATTTATCATAAATTATCGTATTTTACTATTCACCCAAAATTAAAGTATTTTAGAAAAATCCCAAAAATTTATCTCAACCATTTTTTGATGTGTATAATTCAAAAATGGAATCCGTTTTTTGAAAATATTTTTATAAATATTTTAAATTTAATTTTTAGATAAAATCACAATTTATTCAAAAAAACAATATTAAAACTACAATTCATTTTATAACACCTTGAAAAAATAATAAAGGTCCCATAAAATTATCTTATAACCGTAAGATAATAAAATAAAAATTTATGATTACATTTTATGAAAATACATTTTCATTTTAATTTATTAAATAAATCATAAAATATTAATTAAAATATTTATGACATACAAAAATACCAATACTTATACTATGATCATTTTTTCACTTTTAAGATGTCTAAATTGTATTTATACATTCATGGGTGAAGTTTCTATTTTTTTGGCCGATTTATTATTCATTAATATTCATAAGGGTATGTTACTATTCATAAGTGTATGTTACTATTCATAAAAAAGCTATGTTGATTCTATCAGACTCCAAATATTTTACTTAACGCAACCATGTATATCATTTTGTCAAAATTCCAATCACATAGGTGGTAAAACTATGTTTACTAGATAGGTTATAACAAAGTGGTTTTTTGTAGAGACTCAGTGTTTCATGCATTCAATATTAAATTTATTTACAAAATCTTGAGGTGTTACATTATCCCCTCCTTAAAAATATTTCATCCTCAAAATTACAAAAATGTTACCTTACAAAAATATTTGGGTAGTTCTTCATCATAAGCTCCTCAGGCCCCCATGTTGCCTCTTCAATTTTATGATTTTTCCGAAGTATCTTTACCAGTCAAGTTGTCTAATTACTTAACACTTGTTCTTTATTATCCAAAATTTTGATAGGATATTCGTAGTAATATAGGTCAGGTTCCAATTATATTCCTTCAGAAGTGAGGACATGCATTGTTTTTGTCATGTACTTTCTCAACAATGAGACATGGAATACATTGTGTAATTTAGATAGTCTATGTGGCATAGCCAAACGATATGCAAAAGCTCCAATTCTATTTGGAATTACAAAATGGCCTATATACCTAGGGCTCATTTTCCCTTTCTTCCCAAATCTTATAACACCCTTCCATGGAGATACTTTTAAGAAAACATGATCTACCACTTAAAACTTCAAATCCTTCCTTCGATTATCTGCATAGCTTTTTTTCTTATTTGAGATGCTTTGATATGGCCTTGAATAGTGTTTACCTTTAGTGTTAATTACTTCAAAATCTTTGGGCCCACAATCTTATTTTCTCTAACTTTATCCCAACAAGTTGGTGTACGACATCTCCTTTTGTACAACACTTCATATGGTGACATTTTAATACTTGAATGGAAACTATTATTGTAGGAAAATTACACTAAAGGTAAATATTGATCTCACATAACTTTAAAGTCAAGTGAACATGATATCAACATGTCCTCTGAGGTTTAGATCATCCTTTCTGATTTCCCATCAGTTTGTGGGTGATAAGCGATACTCAATCAAAGCTCAGTATCCAAAGATTTCTGAAGACTTTTCCAGAATTTTGATGTAAATCGTGGATCACAATCAAAAACAATTGAGAGAGGTTCTCCATGAATTTGATCAAATAAATCATCAATATGAGGTGGGGGATAATTTTTCTTTATTATTATAGCATTGATCTCCCTGTAGTCAATGCACAACCTCGTAGATTCATCCTTCTTCTTAATAAAAATAACAAGGGCTCCCCATGGAGAGACACTAGGGAGAATAAATCCTTTATCAGTCAATTCCTCTGGTTGTTTCTTTAGTTCCACTAATTCCATAGTTTCTATTCTATAAGGGTTCTTTGATATAGGCCTTGAACCCGAAATTAAATCAATGGAAAACTCAATTTCATGCTCTGGAGGATGTCCAGGTAAATCCTCTAGAAACACATCAACATATTCTTGCACAATAGGTATATACTATATTTTAACATTCCTTTCCTCACCCATAGTTATTTCATTCCCTTACTCCCTAATAATTTAATTCAGTAGAGCTACTGGGGGTGGATCTAGATGAGAATCATACGGTGATATTTCTGCCCTAAAGATAAGGGATTCCACATCATCCTCTAAAACTATAACCTCCTTCTTCTTGTAATAAATTTTTTCATCATGGTTTGAAAGTCAATCCATACAAAGGATTATATAAAATTAAATCATTTGTATGATAATAAAATCATCAGATAAATCACATTTATATGCTATAATGGGGAATACCTGGCACAGCTTTTTTGTAATGATACTTCCCTTAGGATTTTTGACTGATAACTCTCTTATTAAATCAAACTAGAAATATCTAATTTTCTTAGAAAATTGGGAAGATATAAAATAATGATATGATCCAAAATCAAAAAAAACATTGAATAAGTTTGAGTAAATGATTAAAGTATATGCCACCACATCATTAGGAACTTCAGTATCAATATTTGTAATCACATAAGCTTGTCCCTACTCCCTTGGCCTTTTCTGAGTCACGTTTCTTTAACGCTTCAGACAATCCTTAGAATAGTTTCCCATCTCCCTAAAATTATAGCATTGAACATTAATATATTCTTTCTTACCCTTGAAAATAACAGCATGATGGCCTTTCTATCCACACTTATAGTGCACTCCTTTTTCTTTTAAGCAAGCACCGGGATATTTCCTTCCACAATTTTCACAGGGTGGAAAGTGAACTCTTCTATTCTTCCCTATTTCCTTATTTCCTTTTCCAGAGTTTTCAGAATCCCTATTCTTATTTTTATTTACTTTAAATTCATAAGACTTAAATAACTCCTTTTTCTTCTTGATAGCACATGAGACTATATTTTCGTATGATGAGAAAATTTGGAAGACCAGTTCCTGTCAGAGGAATGGATTTATGCCATCAAAGAATCGATCAATATTTATCCTTAGATTGCATATATAGTTCACAACATTCCTTTCTAAACTTGTGAATTTGGATTCATACGTTGCAACAATATCATCTTCCTTTTGCCTCAAATTCAAAAATTGTCTTTCCATATCCGCTCACTTTTCATGAGAAAAATATTTCTCTAATAAAAGTTCTTTAAATTCACTCCATTCTATGTTTTCTATCTCTTTATCCTACTTTTTGTTTTGAATTAGTGACCACCATTGATCAGAATCTCTCGATAAATGGTAAACTTCCATGAAAACCTTCTCCTTTTCGTCACTTCCCAAGGTGAGAAATATATTCTATAAGAAACTTACCAACTGCTCTGTTATGAATGGGTTTATAGTCCCATTAAATGATGGTGGTTTTTATCGCATAAATTAATCTAACATAGCTCTTATATATTGTGGATCTGGATTCTCCATATGGTTAAGGTTATTATTCATAACCTGATTAAGTTTTCCCAGTATAGTTACAAGTTTCTCTGCACCAGTCGTAGCTCCAGAGCCAACATCATTATCTTTTATAGGAGGGAATTCCCTATATGGGATATGTGCATTCATGTGGTTTTCATTCCTTCCACTAAGCACCATTTCTAAAAAATGGAATACACTATATTGGTTTATGAATCATAATGTACTATCTCAACTTAAAAAAAATACTTAACATAAATTTAAATCCTATGCATGGATAATCCCACAATCATAAACATGGTTTCTCTGAGGAAAAATTTACATTTAAATCCTTTATAATGGATTGTAAATAAATTGAAAATTATCTTAATCATATCCCCTAGGAGTGTCAAAACATGTGCGCATTAAGGCTCATAGTCATGTACTAGGATACCCTAGTTCAAGCCCGAAACTCCTTGTTGGAGTTTTCACTCCTAAGTACATATGTGCTAGAATCACATTCACTTGTAGTATCCAGACAGGGATGTATTTTCCATAAAGATCCACATAATCTATTTCTTATCAAAAATTCAAGGATATTATTGTATGTTTATCCTCAAATACTATCTTAGGGTTTTTTCCCTAATCTATGTTTTCTAACTCTAGTTTCCAAGTTTTCCACTAAACTTCCTGTAATACCAACTGTAAATACTCGACCCTAGTTGCTCGGAGCCAGTGCCTTATTAAATTAAATTGGCATGTTTACAGTAAATTAATATCCTGAAGGAAGGAATAGTTTAGTATATTTATAAATCTAGATACATACATAAGTTCAACATTACAACTTGAAAAAAAACAACTTAGAAACTCCTTTGACAACATCCATAACTGCTAGGTTATTTCTGCATGTCATTCGTAATATACCTCTTCATGTCCTGGGAAAATGAAACACAAGAAAGAAGTTATCTCAAATGATCAGTAAGAGTAAGAAACACAGCAGAAGATATCATAAACATAAACATTAGTCATGGTGAATAAAAACACATGCCTTTAAAAATGAACTTGAACACATTATGGTAGGAATAAGAGATGAATAAATAATTCTATAATAAATCATAATCATGGGTATTATACTAGTGGAATAACCTCGTGAACTTTCAATTACTAGTTTCATAATGAGGTAAATTCATATGTTGGACATCATGAAACATATCATCAAGGTCTCGACCAAGACATCTAAAAATGATTAAGGCCTCAGCCAAAACCATATCTAAAAATTGGTAAGGCCTCAACCAATTCCATATCTATTTGTCTCATGAGACCTATCGATACATCGAGGGGCTATAGCGGGCCCCACCCATCACATAAAAATTCCAATGCATTCATCATTTGAATGATGAAAAACATAAACAACATATACATTCATATTGAAACTAACATATGAAATGTAAATAACTTTCTCAAAACATTAATCATAAACACTAACCATTCGGAGTAAATTGGTGAATGGTTTTAAGATAGAACATCCACAGTCAAACTAATCATAAACCATTAAATTAAATATGGTAGATAATATCATAAATATTAATCCCAATAATACATAATAATCAATAGGATTGTTGAAACAGATGAAGATACTCTTATAAAATCATCGAGTAATTCTTGAGATAAATTCTCTTTTACTTTGAAAAGAAGAGTTATTTGGGAAAAGTGTTTGTATAAAACCATAAATGAATTAAGATAGTATTTTTATAATAAAATAATTTATTTAATAAATATAATGGTTTCTAAAAACATATCATAGAGTGACCTTGAAAATAGGTAAGAATTTGAGAAATTCCCTTGAGTTGGGCTTGTATTTCGAGAAGAATTTTTTGAATGATCCTTTAAAACATATAATTATCCATAAATTATGGTAGGATTATGGTTGGTACACATATATAAAACATTAAAATATAATTTATGAGGGGTAAAAATTAATGAATAATAATTTAATTGAGTTAAGTAGATAATAAAAGTAACCCAAATGAAAATGGAGTTTCAGGTGGAAAACCCTTACCTTAAGTCCAAAGGTGTTCCTCACTTGATAATAACGACCTGAATAATAAAATTTAGGTTCATAAATGAATTATTCCAGAAACTAATATAAATTTAATTGATTTATTATAATCTTATTAGGTTCATTCATTTCCTTTTGATGGGTTAAGATATCTAATTTCATTGTTTGGGTGTATTTCCTTCCTTGGTTTTTGTGATCGGTTTACTTATATTCATGTATGGATAAACATGTAGAATGAGAATGGTTGTCCTAAATAGAAGTTGTATGTTATTAGTGAAAAACCAAAATATTACGTGGTTATAAAATTCATTTGGTTATTAGGAGTGAAGATGAATGATTATATATAAATTTAATGACAATTGTTTGGGTTAATTGGCGGTTTTTTATCACAACAAACTCATTTTGATTTATAAATTAATATCATGTATAAAAAAGGATTAAAAACTCTTAAATAATTTTTAATACATATATTATATTATGTTTAAACTATAAAAATGGTTTCATGACCAGAATTGAATACGGTAATATAAATTTAAAACTCATTGTCCTTAAATGTGATAAATTAACACATCTCAGATAGTGTTTTCATTTCTAATATAAAAGAAGGGGAAAGGAAATATGATGAAGAATTGTTACTTTGTCATAAAAAAATTATAGTACATGTAAGTTACTGGATTAATCACAACATTTTCATGAAATTATGTGAGGAAATTAAAGGAAAATAAAGGAACTTGAAATAAATGAAATGAAAAGAATAATTTACCTCTTAAAGTAATCTTCCTTGAGAGCCTCTTTAGGGTAGAGGTTTTGGTCTTTTTTTTAGACAAAGGGATGTTGGACATGGGTGAGGATCTTGGGAGGATATTTGAGTAGAATTTAGAAAAGTAACAAGGCTTTAGAGAAGTGAAGAGAAGAGGGAGTGAGGGGGTTTTATAGTTGAGGAGAGGGATGATTTGTGAATATTTTATTCATTATTTTATTATTTCCTTCAAGATAACCAATAATGTTGATTCATGTGACCCATGATAGTAATAAGTTCATGTGAGCTCGAACCTAGTGGGGTTACATCATCCTAACATCACTTATGACCCAATAAATCATGTATTTATCATTTATCGTAAATTATCGTATTTTACTATTCACCCAAAATTCAAGTATTTTAGAAAAATCCCAAAAATTTACCTCAAACATTTTTTGATGTGTATAATTAAAAAAAATCCATTTTTTGAAAATAATTTTCTAAATATTTTTAATTTTATTTTTAAATAAAATCATAATTTATTCGAAAAAAAACATTAAAACTATAACTCATTTTATAACACCTTGAAAATTTAATCAAGGTCCCATAAAATTATCTTATAACCATAAGAAAATAAAATAAAAAGTTATGATTACATTTTATGAAAATACATTTCCAATTTAAATTATAAAATTAATCATAAAATTATAATTAAAATATTTATGACATACAAAAATACCAATACTTCTACTTTGATCATTTTTTCCCTTTTAAGATGTCTAAATTGTGTATAATTAAAAAACGAAATCCATTTTTTGAAAATAATTTTCTAAATATTTTTAATTTAATTTTTAAATAAAATCATAATTTATTTGAAAAAAAAACAACATTAAAACTATAACTCATTTTATAACACCTTGAAAATTTAATCAAGGTCCCATAAAATTATCTTATAACCATAAGAAAAAAAATAAAAAATTATGATTACATTTTATGAAAATACATTTCCAATTTAAATTATTAAATTAATTATAAAATTGTAATTAAAATATTTATGACATACAAAAATACCAATACTTCTACTATGATCGTTTTTTCCCTTTTAAGATGTCTAAATTGTATTTATACATTCATGGTTGAAGTTCCTATTTTTTTGGCCAAGTTACTATTCATTACTATTCATAAGGGTGTGTTACTATTCATAAGGGTGTGTTAATATTCATCAAAAACTTTGTTGATTCTATTAGACTATAAATATCTTACTGAACGCAACTGTGTATGTCAGTTTGTCAAAATTCCAATCACAGAGGTGGTAAAACTATGTTTACTGGCTAGGTTATAACAAAGTTTTGTTTTGTAGAGACTCAATGTTTCATTCATTCAATATTAAATTTATTTACAAAATCTTGAGGTGTAACATTAGACCAAACAAACTTCGCCCCTTTCTTAGTCATCCCTGACATTGGTGCTTCCAAATAAGAAAATTCCTTGATAAATCATCGATAATAACCTACTAAACCTAGAAATCTCTGAATATTGAAGGCATTATTAAAATTTTCCCAAGATACCATGGATGAAAAATTATCTAGGTCCATTGAAACTCCTTTCTATGAGGTTAAATGGCCCAATAAGTATACTTTATCAATCCAGAAACTGCATTTGGTTAGCTTGAAATAAAGACAATGCTCTCTCAATGTACTCAGGATGATGTCAAAATGTTTAGCATGATCATCTGCTGACTAGGAGCACACTAAGATGTCATTGACAAAAACAACCAAAAATTGATCCAGAAAAGGATGAAATATCCTATTAATCAAGTCCATTAATATAATCGATTCATTGGTTAAACCAAATGGTATCACTACAAATTCATTTAAGTTTTACCTACTCTTAAAAGCAGTCCAAGGTATTTCTAATGGTCTCACCCTCAACTGATGGTTTCATGATCTCAAATCAATCTTGGATAAGATCTTATAAACTCTAAACTGATTGAATAAATCCTTGATATATATAATAGTATGATTGTTCATGACCGTCATCAGGTTCAATCTCTGATAGTCCACATATATGATCAAAGACCCATCAACCCTTTCAAAGAAGAGAACTGGAGAACCCCAATGATTTGTACTAGGCCATATAAAACCTTTAGATTCTACATTTTCTAAAAAATCCTTCAAATATTGAATCCCTACTGGTTACATTCTATAAGGTTGAATAGAAACTGACTATACTCCCAGCACTAACTCAATTGTAAACTCGATCTCTCACTCATGTGGTAAATCATAGAACTCTTCAGGAAAAACATCCAGAAAATGGTCTACCATTAGAGGAAAATAATAATTCTATATTACACCATAATCTGGCGAAAGATCATATATATGAGCTATTAGATGATCAAACCTGCACTGAATTGTTCCTTCACGACCAGCCAGAAGATCCCACTCACCTTGATGAGAATAGTTGCCTCCTTCTAGAGATAAAATATTAACTTCCTCTAGTAATAGTCGATATGATCCTAGTATAGAAAGAACTAATAAATATACCATGAATCAAATAAAATTATTTCATTTCTGGCATAAACAATTCCTAAAAAAATAGTAACCACCAATATCTAGAGAACACACCTTATAATGTTTGATATTCTCTGATCGAACTCCAAACGGTGTGTGGATGGTCAAAACACCATCCAGGATTTCCAAATCCAAACCCAAAATGTTCACAAAAAGAGAAAATAAAAATGTAATGTGATTATCTTGGTATCTCTAAACATGTATTACAAGTGTTTTATAATGACATATCAATTCATTTATTTCATTTATCAGGTATAAAAATTATCTCATATCACAGTCAAACAGGTAATTATACATCAGATATAAATAAATATGACCCTATCATGAATAATGCATGTCAATATATATCCCTATATGCCTATCATGATGCATTCATTCTCATATCATGCCATGTCAATCCATGAGTATAAATATCAAGAACCAATAACATCATTAAATATTAATTTTACTCAACATGTGAATCACTTTGGGTGAAATGGCATCAACTGTACCAAGAAAACAATAATAACAGTAATCCACCTCTAGGCACTCAAATTTTCCCCCACACATGGGTTAGTTATTCCCATACACAAGCTCATTACCAAGTCTTGATACACCCTAATCTTCTTTATAACTTTTCAAAATAATAAATAAATATAAAAGAAACCTAGTGTGCTCTAACAGCACTTTGTAACATCCCTTGATCCGATACTCTCTCACGTGGCCAAAATGGGTTTCTTACGTAATCTCAAGTGCACCTCCTCATATTATATAGGTTACCAACTAAAATAGAGGGTGTTATATGTATAGTGGGTAGACTATACCCCTTGTTTTCAAAGTTACAACAAATCAAAATAAACCAATATCAATAATAATAAATAAATATCAAAGTGTGGAAACAATATAATATAGCAGAATACTAATAATAAAATCCAACTGGAAATCTAGTAAAAGATCAATGAAAAATGTAATGATGTGATGGAATGTAACTAAATTTCATGAAAGATGTAATAAAAAAATAAAAGACTATAAGTATCAAAAAAAGACTAAAATTACCCAATCTCGAACCACATGTCAGTCCCATATACAAACTTCATCCCATCTATCAAGAAAAAAATTAGCAACAAGGTCCTTTTCCCTTTTCCAAGATTGAATCTATATAATCTTCTCAGGTACCAAATGGTGGCTCGAATAGTGTGTGATTATAACTCATTAGGTTAACATCATCATGTCTAAACAAAACCAGTTTGATAATGATTGTATGAAATAATATAATAACAAGTGTATTAATTAATTAAACACTTAAATTAATGCCACATAGACCTACTTCGACACCATGTTGGAATATCTCTAATCATTTCTTATAACCATTCCAACCATAACCTTATAAACAAGGTATAACATAATTTGTGTTGGTGCCATACCAAAATGTATCAGAGCATGTCTCACAACCATGCCAATCATAACCTTACAACCAAGGTATAACATCACACCAAGATGGGTCAAAACTGCTATATAATCATTTCATCATTTAATTAGGGATGAGCCCTCTATATAAGAATTTTAGAATGTTTCACTAAGCTAAGCCCATTGTATAATCATTTTAGTATGTGTCACTAGTCCAAGCCTGCTATATAATAATTTTATCATGTACCACTAGTCCAATCCCTCTATATCAGCATTTCAGCATATGTTACTAGGCATAGCCCGCTATATAAGAATTTCAGCATTTATCACCGGGCATAGCCTAATATATAAGAATTTCAACTTGTATCATTGAGACAACACCCTATATAGGAATTACATTATTTAATCACAATTCAATTCATAGAAACAAGGGTATCACAATATTGTATCATATGACTCAATGGTTAATTATGAAAATTACCATTTAACTTTTAATTACCCATTTCATATATCAATTGGTCCTAACCAATAACATGCTAGTTATCTCATTAAAAAATTCCATCCAAGGTGAATATATCTTAAGAAATCACCCACAATCTATGTCATGGTAACACACTTTAAATCCATTTAAATAGTTCATTTATAATCAAGGGTTTTCCCACCAGAACAGTAGTCACAAGCTAGAATCAATAGACAATTGGATACAATAATAATCCAAGGAATAATTTTCTTCATCATTTAATTAATTTTTTCACACAATAAATTTTTGAAAATTCAATATTTAACATACTTGACAATTATCAAACCAAAGGATTAATTTTTATACCCCCTACCTTTAAATGATGATCAAATAATGCTTCCAATGGAAAACTCCCATGATAAAGAAGGTGAATATGATCAAAAAATTGTTCTCAAGAATTAATCACATAAATATAATGTTTAAAACCAAGATAGGCACTCTAGTATTGCCTTGGAGGTTCCCTAGGGTCAATAGGAGGAAGCTCTAAGTGGGTTGGAAAAAAATTAACCGCTTAGAAAAATTTAAAATTGCAGGTTTGGGAATTACATGATGTGTAATATATTCACATGTCATGTAATTATTTTTAGATGGATACACTGAAAAAACTATCACCTATACTGAATATTAAATTCTATAAAACATTACATGATGTGTAATCTATTTACACGACATGAAAATGTTCTACAGGTGAATTTTTTCCCATTTTCATTATAAAAATATGAATGCCCTTTAAGGATTATCATCTTACCAAGAACCCATAGTAACACTTGATGGATTTATATGAATATTATATTAATTAAAAAAACATATATCCTTGAACTTTAAGTTATTTTCCTGAACAAAGGCTATTCATCTCTGAGCAAGACTTATCCACCTAAGCTCAAACAAAAAACTCTGAGGAACATGCCTAGAAAAAATATGGAATTTTATAATGACCAATATTTTAATCAAGGTTAGAAATAATAATTGATAAGTAATTCCTAAATTATGGATTAATAATTGGTGAAGAACATGTTCACCAGAGATGAAGATGATCTATTTCATCTGCTATAAATTCCTAAACTTGCACTTCCAAAGTCAGTACAAAAAAATACTGTGTATTTTTTTATTTAAAAAGATAACTAAAAAATACATGGTACTTTATACATTCAAAGACGTTGTCTAGTATATGTTTTAGAGAATTATCCAATAACAAACAAATAATATAAGTTGTATAAAAAATACAAATCAACTAATTGGATTTATCTGCACAGACACCTTAAATGCCTTTGAACTTTTAAGGAATCCTATGAGAAATATTTTAAAACATAGGATTAGAATTAAATTTCCCAATAATGGTTTCTAAATCTAATAAAAAATATATATTTTTTGAAATACCATAAATTTATTTGAAAATATTTTTTTCCAAACAAAAAATTTGTTAAAATAAGTATTTTTTTCAAAAGTATTTTTAAGAAATTTGACTCATTAACTTAAATATCCTTTAAAATTACTTATGATTTTCAAAACCATTTAATTTCCAAAATAAATAAACTTTTAAAACAATCCTTGTATTTATCATTTTAAAAATTTTAAAAGTATTAAACTTTTATGGATTAATTATGATACTTGGTAGACCCTAATAAAAACATGTGGCCACTTGTAGTATCACATGTAGGATAGTGACCGCTTGAGGTCATGGGTTTAATCCCTATAATTATCATATCATTTGATACTCAAGTTATAAATTTTAATAAAACATTTTATAGGTTCTTTCTTTCTCATTCATAACCCAAAAATCCTTTGAAATAATACATAAATTATTTTCATATAAGAAAACAATTTTATATTTTCAAAACATAGCATAATTTCAATTTTTTGGAAAGAATTTAGGATAAACCCATTAATTAATTACATTTTATTAAAATGAATATGAATTCATTATAATTTAAACAAATTCTTGTAAAATGCATAAAATTTCAACAATATCTATAGATGACGACCATGTCTAATATTATTAAGGACATTCATGGATGTATAAGAACACTCTACACATAAAATGAAAACTTTTATTATTTAAGATATACTGTAAATAGAGAACACACATAAAATGGTAACTTATATTGAATCCAAGATTATAATAACTTTTCTTGTTAAAAATATTAACATATAAATTAAAAATCAATAATCATTAAAATTAATGTTAAATAATTACAAATAAATGTTTTTTATTGTTTCACATCATATATTAAATTATAATTCTTTGAGATAAATTTTGAAATTATAATTTCATGTATAAAATCATAGAATAACATTTTATAAAAATAATTCCCTTTATTAGGGTTTAAAATAAAACATTATATATATAGTGGAGTTTTTTGAAAATAAATAAATGTTTAAAACTAAAAACACTTCCCTCACATGATAATTAACATATATTCATATTCTTTATACATTAAAACATAATTTTAATAGGTTTGAAATTTAAAAATATAAACATACCTTACCTTAATTCAAAAATAAGGATGATCCATAGTCTTGCTAGTTTTCAGACATAGAGCAATTAAGATAGGGAGAGTTTGGGGTGAGTGGGGTCCTTATGGGTGGAAGAAAATGTGGTTTTTATATAGCAGTTTTATTGTTTATACAAGTTGTTATTAAAAAAAATAATTGCAGTGTGATACTGTATATTTCCTTTTTGAAAAAAATTGAATTTTAGGGTTTGTATTATCTTTCTGAGTGTTTGGATTATTTTTATTTGATTTCAAATATAATATATATATATATATATTTCTATCATTTCTGCAAGTTTGGATATCTGAAAAAATTCAAAATATTTAAAAATATAGAATGAATCAAAGGTTTTAGTTAGTTTAAATGATAAAATAAATCGGTGTGGTAGAGTTGATGGGATATATATATATTTGTGGAATATGGCTGAGAAACATTCTTTAATGAAGCTTTGAAATTTATAATTCATTTAAATGGGTTCTCGATGATTCCTATATATATGTTTTTAAAAATATATCACCGTCAATTTAGAAAATGACTCATTAAAGATGGAGATAGTGGATTTGGTAAAACTTGTGGAAAAATCCACACATAGTGAAGGAGGGGATTCATGAGGTGGAAGAAGATAGGAAGGAGATCAAACGGTCGATCCAATTTCGATTGGATGGTTATGAAATAAGATATCCTTTTAAAACTGGGGAACAATGTTCATACAACGCATCCCGCATCAAAACTAATCGAGTTATGGAGACACTTAGTAAGATAAGTGGTGAGATCCCCAGTACAAATTCAAAACACACACCAAACACATGCTGAGGCTTAGTGGGGGCTATGCCTAAACTCTATGTGGTCCATATTCCTTACACACATGCATGTCTATGTTCTGCATGAGCTATGATTAAACATGGTCGAATAAATATCCCACCATGGAATTGGCCTTGGCCGAGTGCACTGGTCCCACCTAAGCACTGGTTGACCAGGCACATGACTGGATACCTTTGGTTGGATGATAATAAAATTTTGTAGAAACAAATAAAATAACATCAAATACCAAATGGAATTTTATCAATGTTCTAAATTTATTTTCCTTGTTATTATTATTATTATTATTATTATTATTCAAAATAATTTATCTTCCTAATTAAGATTGTATTAATATGACCCTAATTAAAAAATAATACTAATATATGTTTCTTACTAAATAAATATTTTCACTTAAGACTTATTATATTTTAGAAATTCCAAAGTTAAATTACCAAAATTATTTCAAATTGGTTCATCTTATCTTCAATGGCTATATTTATAAAGTCTAAAAAAATTCCAACAGCTTTTTAAAAACATTCACGAACAAAAAAATCCTATAAATACCCATACTTATAGGTTTTCAGATAAACTAACATCTCTCAAAATCTATTTCTTACTCCCATTATGGTTCTTTATTTCCCTATTACTCTTTTTTTTATATCCTACTTGATAAAACTTTTCTAATTATGTCAGATCTGAGATAAGTGGGTTACACTTTTGGCATTATTACATTGATCGGAGGTGTTACAATTGTATTATTGATGTTATTTGTAAGTTTATTGAATTAGTTTTAACTCTTGTATTGTAATGATGTTTTAAAGTTAGTGACTTAATAAAATGTTCTTTATTATTGTCTTTAAATTTGGAATCTTATTTATTTAGAGTATGTATCTAAAAGAAAAAATATATAAAAATTATTGGGTGTTACATCCACTTTCTGTTAATCCACCTCGATTTGATCATCATTAATCTTCTGATTCTGATTCCCCAATAAAGAACACTTTAAATTTTCTCTCAAAGATCCTAGTATTATGCGGATAACCCTGGAGAATTTTCATAACATGATATTTATATTGGAAAATAGGTTTTTATCCTTAAATTAATTAATTTAATTAATTAATTAATTAATTCACTTAACGTACCCACCAATAGCTGCCTCATCTGAATGACTGGTGCTGAGAAAATTTAGGTCTCTCCTAGGGTAAAATTCACATTTTGGAATCAACTGTGTTCTCGGATTCTTGATCTAAGACACTATTTATAAGATATTACATTGTTTATAAAAAAATATGTGCATGTGATATAAATATATTTAATATTTTTATAAAATTAATTATGGGATCATCGGGCATCAAAATAATGCATCGTCTTAGTGAGTGGATTAGAAAAAAATTCTTAATATATTTAAAATTATTACAAGTAAAAATCCGAGTCTCTAAATTATTCTATACTTTAAAAAAAATGTCCCTAGAAATCTAATACTTAATTAAAAGGTGGGAATATGGAGCCTTCATATTTCCCTCTCACTCCCAGGATCTCTCCTGCATACTCTCATGCTTCCATAGCACACCAACCAAGGGAATGGTTCATCCACACATGATATTCTTATTTTGATCCTTGATCACCACCAGGTAATCTATGATGGTGGATCCATCCTTGATGTCTAGCTCGCCCCAGTTAATAATGTGTATAGTATCATGCATTTATCTCCTCAGCTACAACATAGGGAATACATTGTGCACCCACTCATACTGTGGGTGTAATTCTAGGTAGTAAGAAACCACTCCATCCCTCTTCAGGATCTCAAAATTCTTTATAAGCCTCAAGGATAGTTTTCCTCCCAAGATGAATCTCTATAATCCTCATCGTGGGGAGAAACTTAGGAAAATGTGGTCTCCCTTATCGAACTCCAAAGGCCTACGACATCAATCTGTATAAGATTTCTATTGGATCTGGTCTATCATCATCTACTCACAGATCACCTAGACTTTCTCTATCATTTCTTACACCATATCTAATCCAACAAAATATGCCTCACTGATATTATTTCTATATAAGGTTGATCTGTAGAGTCTCTCATATAGGTCCTTGAAAGGTTTCATGTAGATAGTAAAGTGAAATCTATTATTATAAGAAAACTATTCCAAATCTAAGTGATCCTCATAGACCTGGACAAATTCTAACACACAAGACCTCAGAATATCCTCCATCACCTGGATAGTGTGCTCAATCTTCCTATTCATCTGGGGGTTAAAAGTTTTACTCTTTCCCAACTCAGTCTATAATGCCTCCTAAAAGACTCTCCAAAACCATGACATGAATCGTTCATCACAGTTAGAGACAATCGTCATGGGAACCCCATGAAGGTGTATGATCTCTTGTACATACAACTGTCTCAAACTCTCCAAAAAACTCTACTCCCTGATAACAATGAAGTGTGTCGACATGTTAAGTCGGTAAACTATCACCTATATGGAATTATGTATTCTCGTTGTCCATAGAAGCCCCGTCACAAAGCCCATGGATATTATGTCTCATTTCCACTACTTGGTCTCAATAGGCTATAACAAACATATTGAAATCGGGTTCTCATCCTTCACCAACTGACATGTGAGACACTGAGAGATGAACTTGACCACACTCTACCTCATGATGGCCCACAAAAACTTCTATTAAAGGTCTCTATACATATTCCCTACACTAGGATGTATAGCTAAAGGGTAAGTGTAAAACTCCCTCATCACCTCCTCTAAACCACAATATATCCCTAGAAAAGGATAATATGATTCCATCCTTCATAGAATCCATATATTGAATATCTTGAGGATATCAGGTCACAAAGAATGTCATAGTTGATGTCTCCCAACTAAGCATCCCTCACATGTTGGATAAGATAAGGATTCAATACCATATAATGAAGATAATTTTCACCCCTATTCTCCACTAGGGTCATCTATAAGGAATCCAAATACTCCGATAAATCCTCCATTAAATGAGAACAAGACTTCCTGCTGAGGATATATACCAAAATATTTCCCTTTCCAAGTGTATAAACTATCTCAAACTCATATTCTTGTAAGAATGCTAATCATAGCCTCTATCCAAGGTTCAGATCTCTCTATGTGAATACATAATTGACACTATGATGGTCTAAGTAAATAATAAATCGCTCTATTAGAAGATAGTGCCTCTGAATCCTCCGAGAAGAGACTACCATTTCTGAATCAAGTTCTTGATTTGTGTAGTTATTCTCATGGGGTCTCAACTACCTTGACCCATATGTGATAAACTCCTACCTATATATCAACATGAAAATGATTCCAGCTCTAGAGGCATCGCAATACACTATGTACTCCATGACCTCCTCTGGTAGTCTCAAAACAAGAGCATTAGTCATCCTCCACATCAACTAATCAAAGTCTCTCTAACACTACTCAATATAGGTAAATTGCTTCCCTTTCCACATCAGAGTAGTCAAAGGGGCTATAATCCTAGATAATTCCACCATGAACTTCTTGTAGTACCCCTACATGATAAGAAAACACTGCACCTATGACATTATCTTGGGTGGACCCTAATAAATCACTAAATTGATATTCACAGGGTCTATAGCTAATAAATGCTCATAAATGACATGCCTTAGAAAGTAAACCTTATGGATCTAGAACTGTCCCTTCGAGCACTTACCAAAAATATGGTGCTCCAGAAGTAAGTGTGAGACCATACTCAAGTTCTCTTCATGATCCTCCTCTGATGAAGATTATAAGAGTATGTCATCAAGGAATAAAATAAATAAATCCAATTATTTATAGAAGATTCAGCTCATTATATCCATAAAAAATTGAGGCAATTCATCACACTGAAAGGAATCACTAATAAATCATAGTGTCTTCATTGACATCATAATGCCATTTTTAGAATATCAGCCTAGAAAACCCTCAACTGGTGGTAGATAGACTTGAGATTGATCTTTTAGAACCATATTTCACCGCAAAAATGATCAAATATTTCTTAAATCCTTATTAAGGGGTGATTTTTCTTTATCGTGGCTTGTTTCAAGCAATGATAATCAACATAAATCCATGAGCTCTCATCCACCTTTTTCAAGAAAAAAAATGGAACTGCCCAGGGGGGGAGACATTGGGTCTGATAAAACCCTTTACTCAAAGGTCCTTCAACTACACCACCAACTCCCAGATCTCATTAAGGATCATATAATATTCCATAAAAGATATCAGAGTGTTCCTATAGTGCATGTAGATGAAAAAATCCATCTCCCACCTTGGAGGTATTCTTAGAATGTCCTCAGGGAAGAAATCCATATAATCCTCCATGACTAAAATAACCTAAATTCCAGAAGATACCAATGTGTTGAGGGATAAATTATATAACTAATTAGTGATGGGTTTCATATTCCTTCTAATAATACCCACTCACTTCACCATGATATCTCCCTCACCCATAATGGATAATCTTATCCTATCTATCCAAATGCATCTGAATTGTATTTGTTGACAATAAATCTAGTATCAGATCATATATAACTAGTAAATACCAAATATGACATCATAAGTCCTCATAATGATGACCAATATGTTCCATAAGAAACTCTATCCACCAAGAGATAGCTTTCACTAATAGAAGATAAGTGATATTGAAGAGGTGTTCCTTATAGGAACCTCAATCCAAAGTTGTTGGGTTAAGGTCTCAACTAGGAGTTCAATTTATTGTTCCAAGAGTAAGGTGATTAAGGAATTAATTTTACCTATATCTACTGGTACTGAATAAACTTTAGAATAAACATATATTGTGCCTCTAATCATATCATGAGCTACCGGGTCATAAGCCTCCAAAGCATGAATCTTCTCGTATCCCAAACTTCCAACTCCCTAAGCCTGGCGTGGGATTATTGGTGTTGATGGTGGAAGTATCTCATAATGTTTTTCACCACTAAAATCTTCTTCTTTGAGAGTGATACCTGCTTCTCTACCACCTACGCCTCCCTAGGGCCTTCCATGACCTTTCTTTGATCATAGTGCTTCCTCTTCTATGGTGGTTCATCCACAGCCTATCTTCCCTGATCATCATGTCAGGTCATGTAATCATGTTATATGTGACCTTTCCCATCGCATGTATAATATCACACCTCTCTTGGATTCCCCATTCCTCTTTATGGTCCCTGAGCCACATGAACACGTGTCTAAGTATGAGC
Organism: Viscum album; assembly: GCA_963277665.1. Classification (NCBI taxonomy): domain Eukaryota; kingdom Viridiplantae; phylum Streptophyta; class Magnoliopsida; order Santalales; family Viscaceae; genus Viscum; species Viscum album. Next base: position 1,015,839,316 of record OY728138.1, on the reverse strand, counting down.
ATGAGCACACCTCATGTTCCTCAACACCTATCTTCTTCCAGCTGCTACAGATGACTCATTCCTATAACTCCCACTTCCAACTCCAACTTCATGTAATCCCTTATATAAGAATATCTCTATAACTATCACTAGATCTATCACTCAAATGTATTTGGGAATGAATAGGGGTACCACACTAGCAAGTATGTCTCTGTGGAGACCCTTCTCAAACTTCTTCACCCAAAAGTAACTATAATGAATCATGTTGAGGGAGTACCATGCAAGGTCAGTGGACCTAGTGGAATACTCATAACTATCATACCTCCCTTATACAGCTCTAAAATCTTCTAAATATAAACTGAGCATAAGAACAATGGGTAATACTCCTCAAAAATGAGATACTGGAAGTAAAACCATGAGAATATTGACTTATCTTATGTCTACGTGAATAGACTCCACAAACTCCCATCTAATCCATATAAAAGACCGGCTACCAACACAATCGTATAATCAATTGGTGTTTGTACAAGTATAAAGACTAGGATCACCAACTCAAGACCATCCTCTACTGCATGTGTATCTAGATCACCATGAAACCTCAATGTCCTTTGGCACTAGAACTCATGGAGTGTGCTAAGCCTGAGCACATCCTCAGCTAGATAGACTGGTATAATCTTATACTCGATAGGAAGGTGTGATGCTATCAGCCCACCTAAAGGAAAGATCTTGTGATATTGCTCCTGAACTAAGGCCTTATCACTCATTGGATCTTCATTGTAATCCTAAACCGATAACCTACCTATATTTCTTTACATAGGTATACTGAAGGTAATCAATATGTATCATGGTTATATGAGCATATATATAGAGAGATATGACTCAATAAGGATAGTCAAAGGACTCAATCCAATATGATTCATGCACAAATGTTTTTTTCAACCAATGTATCAGTTTTCCGAGTAGATAAGAATATAGTTTGGGTATTGGTGAATGGATATGTTGTATAATGCACCTAAATTGGGTTCCGTAGCCTAAAATCCTCACTCGAGACACTTTAACAAGGTTTCCCTAAATTCTTAACCAAACCTCATAAGGTGAAAAAAATCCAAACATTACCCCGAGGTCAAACTACCACTGATAACAATATCTAATGAACTGAACCACTGGGTCCCACATAGCTAGCTAAATACTAGGCCACCATAACCTCATTCCCTCCTCTATAGGCCAAATGTTAGAAAAAATCCCTAATAAGGAAAAATTAAAATGGGATGTATTTTTATAAAGTACCCATATGCATGCACCCAACCATCTCTATGTTGAAGTGCGGAGGAATAATAATAAAAGACAATATCATATAGAGTAGAAACCATGTATGAAATACCTCTAGGGAATAAAAAAGATTAAAAAATCATAATCTGAAATGTAAAGGTAAAAATACATACCCAACTAGGAAAGATGTCCCAACATAAAAATAACTAGGAAATAAAAAAATCTGATAGATCCTAGCACTTGATCTTCAAGCCTCGACCACCGCACACAATCAAATGCACCTTAATTATCCATAAGTTCATTCAATTCCACTTCTGACCTATCCATCATCTACATAAGACACAACACATGTAGGAAAATCCCATATAGGGTTGAATATATACATACCTAATAGGATGCCCTAAAACTGAAGAGGGAGAATAGAAGAAATGATAGAAGTAGTCAAATCAACCCAAAGAAAGAGGGAAAGGAAAAACCCAAAAACATTGATATGTGTGAGTGTGTGTGATCATATAAGAAATCTAGATGAGAGAAAAAGTGGATCTCAATCTCACTTTTTATCCTAGGATAATGAGTATTCCTATTGCTCTAAAGGTCCATCATCGTTGCCCAGCATCTCGTATGTCTTTCTAAATAATTCATGAGGAGGGCCCGCACCTCGCCACTGCTCCATATTCCAAGGGTACATAATCTAAAAAATATACAGGATCTATGCCCATGTAAGGTAGTACCATATCTATGATTGTAATAATGAATATGGAGGTCTCATGCCCTCATGCGACAAGCGAGTATAGTCTCCATGGATAGAAGACTCGCACCCTAATGTGATAAGGGAGTAGCATCTATATCTGCATAACAAGTATGGAGGACCCGCACCCTAGTGTGATAGAGGATTACTATATCCATGGATGACCTATTCCCTGGTGTAATAGGGGAGTACCATCTCTATCTGTGAGATGAGTATTGAGGACTCATGCACTGGTGAGGCAGAGGAATAACATCTCCATGGTTAGAGGACCTACTCCCTTGTACAAAAAGTGAGTACCATATCTATAAAAACAATGAGTATGGAGGACCCTCTCACTATTACAATATGGGAGTACCATATCCATGTATCGAGTACTTTTACCCTAGTGTGATAGGGGAGTACCGTCTCTATCTGAAATGTCTAGTGATCCGACCTAATCAATGCCACCATCAAGCATCACCTAAAGAAGCATAACTCTTGTAAAATCTATCATTTTATCTTAAAATAATCTATGATGTGCACCATAACATTCTAGGTTGAAAAATACTCAGGATAGGTTACTCATAGGCCAAAATCTGAGTCCAAACGAAGGAAATACTAGAGAAAGAAGTTTCAAAGGTAAGCACGTAGTGTGTATGGGGGTCCACACTATGTGTTACCTCACCTCATCACATGTTCATGTCTCCTATAAACATTTATTAGTGTCCATGTCATCATACATGTCATGTGTGTGGTCCACATAGCATGTATCAACCACTCGGGTCCTTCCCGTATCCTTCTAGTTGTGCTTGTTAATATCAGCATGTGCCTGTGCACCTAGTCATTTCCATGTGTCTAGTCATGTCTATGACCATGTACTCATAGAGTACATGCCAGGCCACCAGAACTAGTTCATGTAGTGTGTGGGGGTCCCATATTACATGTGATACTTTCCCACAATTAGAAACCCTATCTATCACATCCAAGTTGCTACACAACATATGTTCATCCGAGTACACGTTGGGTAGCTGGGATTTTCACATAATCCAAAGAAATATTCACTCATATTTTAGATATATGGCCGCCACCAAAATTCCCACCATTTAAAAAACCAAAATATATGTAAATAACCTTTTTTAGTCGATTTCATCTCTTTGGTGGCTGGAAATTAGAAACTAGCTAAATGCACGAAGATCTGTCGTGCATTTTACTCCGTTTCCAATCTCTCATCACCACTTCGGATCTCAGATCCACCGAGTATGACCCAAATTCCATAATTATATAACTAAAAATCATTGATCTGGTCATTTTTTCCCATCCACTATGAATCTAGGGATTCTATCACGCTCAAAACTTCTCGACAATGTTGAATTGTGGCCTCGTATCCCAACAGTGAAGAACGTGAAGAACAGGTGGGGGAAAGGCATAAGAACAAAGGGGAATCAATCATTGGAAAATATTTCTTGGAAAACGAACTTATATTGGGGTTATTCATAGAGATAAACCTATAATAATAAATAATAAATCAAATAAGTAATTTAATTCGATAAACGTGCTCATGTGAAGGATCAACTAATCGCAGATCAAGGAATAGTAGATACAAACATGATCAATATTTTAATCAAGGGAAAAGACTATAATTGATTAGACCTGCTTTAATTATGGATCAATATTTGATGAAAAATGTTCTTTTTAGTGATTAGGATTATTCGTTACATCCATTGTCTCTCAATACACCTTGATCTGGTCATCGCTCGTCATCTGATTCTGATTCTCCAATAAAGAATGCTTTGAATATCCCCTCAAAGCTCCAAAGGTTATGAAAATAACCATGTATAATTTCCATAACATGCTATTTATAGAGGGAAAAACTTTTTATGAATTAAATAAATTAATTTAATTAATTAATTAATTAATCCACTTAACATACTCACCAATAGATACCTCATTCGAACGCCCAGAATTGACCAGTTTTAGGTCACTCATAAGGTAAACCCCATGTTCTGGATTCAATCGTAGTCTCGTATTCTTGATCTAAGAGTCTTTAGAAGATATTCCATTATTTATAAAAAATGAGTGTGATGTATATATATATATATACATTTAATATTTTTATAAAATTAATTTCAGGCTCACTAGGCCTCAAAATATCATGTTATCTCAACACCTAGCTCCAAATATATTTATTAATATATTCCATAGTATTACAAGGAAAAAATAGAGTCTATATACCTAAAACCCCAATAGAGGATATTTCATGTTAAATTTATAATTTATCTTTTTAGATTTTAAGAAATGATTACCTCATCTTAGGATCCTTTCTTCGATGACATTGTTGATCCTCCAAAACCCTTTTGAATTAACTTAATTTTGTTAAATGCATTCAATTATAGAATCCATATAGCGGTGATCCACATGTGATCCTTTGATCTCAGAGAAATGCCAATTGATTTCTAGGTGATAGCATGGTGAATCAATTATCTTCCATTTTTTATATTGATCACTCCAATGTCTTTCGAGATTAAAGGAGTTATTCTCATTGTTGAGAAGAAGAGGATGAATTCTAGAGAGATAGAGTGGGGAGGGATTTGTTGTGCGTAATGATTTTCTATTCTCAATATTTAATTAACCATATACAATATAAATAACCCTCGACTTATAGAGCTAGGGTTTAGGTTAAAATATTATTTAATTTCATAATATCCCTTAAGTAATATTATAATCTTTATTAAACCCCATCCCACATAATAATATTATTATTATTATTATTATTTTATGGCATGTGAATTAAATAGTGTAATAAAAAATATTATTTTACCACCTTGTAAATTAATATTTATCACCAGATATGATATTGGTTTGTTCCAACTCCTCAGAATATATTGAATACCCAAATAAATATTTAATTAAATATTTTATTCATCAATAAATATTTTCAATTGATAAAACTTGTATAAAATTATTCTTTTCCCTTGAGAGTTTTTTTTAAGTTGGGGCTGATGCCACTTTTTATTATGAAAGTAAATACCTCTTTCTATCTGGGTAGAGGGAGAACTATTACATAGCTCATAGGCCTAAGCCCAAGTGACCCATGAACATGGCCCGAAGTCCCAGTGCAGCGTCATGCCTGTATCATCCAACCTACATCACCATACCTGCATCACCACCTACCCGCATCAAGCCTGCATCATCGCATGCCTGCATCAGGCGAGCATCACCGCCTTCCAACATCATCATCTGTGTCACCACCTGTATAGTTTTGTAATAGTATATATGCCCATCAAAGCTTTAACCCAAGACCTCTTAGATATAGAGGCCAGCATCTGATTAACACTCATATGTGACACTATCCACATTCTTGGTCATGAGAATAATATTTATTATAATAATTAAATTCAAATATAATTTAAACGAGATCAAAGGAAATTCTTAGTGTGTGAACCTATAGGATTATTTTATAGTGGTATTGGTAGGGCTTGCCTAAAGTCCCATATTACTATCTATAAAAGGTTTAAGGAATCCAAGATAAATATCTTAATGTAATAGAATTTAAAATCACATACAGATTCTCACTTTTTAATATAATCCCTTTGTTATAGTGTCTCATCAAGCAGGTTTAACATCTGTGTCATCAACCTATGTGCTCGATGCGTCTTTATTTTACTATCTGAAATAAAAAAATGTAAATGCACCATGTCCATGGAATTTAATGTGAATATTATATTCCAATAAAATTATTGAGATATAAAATTCCATAAATATGGAAGGGATAAATTCTTCCTCTAATTTTCTATTAATATCATGTTATTCGTGGTCCACCCAACCTACCCTACTTCCCGCCAACATATGTTGTGACAGTTTTGGTCAATAAATATATGTGTGAAAGTAATCACATGAATTAATGATAATATTAAATACTAAATACCATTAAACATGTTTGAATATATAAGATTTTGGTGACACCAAAACATGTGGAATTCTTACTGGCAGGTCTGTTCTTGTAATCTCTCATCTTCAAGATTAAAAAGTGCAAACTTCATGAAAAGAAGCCTCATCCACTTATGAGTACTCACACCTTACATTCTACATACTATGTGTTCTATCATAGTATTTTTTCCAACCATAGAACTATATTTAAGAATATACTTATATCACTTTAAGGTTCTCATCATAGAGGGGAACTGTTATGACCTTATAAAAGCGACAGATACCCTAGGAAATTATTACATTAAATTCATGTAGAACATTGAGAAATATGTAATAAGTTGTTTTATTAATATTAAATTCATCTAATATAATTGTAATCAAAGTAAAATTAGTTGGTCCTAGGACACCAACTTCAATAAACTCCCACTTGGACTAGATCTCACTATCTATAACATTCAGTCCACAAGACCTCACAAGATAATCATGTTTCTATTGGGTTAAGAATTTAGTCAAGTGGTTTTATGAATTATCTTTCATGTAAATAATACTCATTGTAGCCTCACCTCTCTGAGAAAAATACCTTAATAGATGATACTTTAAAAGTATATGCTTCATTCACTGATGTGACCATGGGTCCTTGGTAAAGACCACTACTGTAATATTATAAAAATAGAGTGTGATAGGATCATTACTACTATATACCACATAAATCTCTTAGAAAAAGTTATGTATCCATAAAAATTATTTATCTACATTATAAGTCATAATATACTTGGACTCTTCTATAGAATATGTGACCACAACCTTCTTTGAGCTCTTTCATCTCACAACACCTTCATTTAAAGTGAAGATGTATCTCGTTTGTGATTTCATATCATCTTTATTAGTTTAGAAACTATAATATACATATCATTGGATGACTAGTTCCTCATATCCCCTATATACTATGAACATATACTAAGTATGCCTCATATTCTTAAATATAGTCTTAACTTCCATCAAATGGTGGTCCCCTAGGTCATCTTGATATTTTTCCACCACACTTAAAGCGTAGGAAACATCTATACTGGTATATAGAATATCATACATGACTGATCCAAATGAATATGTGTATGGAATACTTTCCATTATTTGTATTCCCTCGTGTTTTTGAGGAAAAATTTTCTTAAAAAGATGAATTCCATGTGACATAGAAAACAATATCCTCTTAGATTGTCCCATACTAAATCACTTTAGTATCTTATCAGTATATATACCATGACTGTGGAAAAATAATCTCTTATATCTATTACGATGGATATTGATCCCAATAATATAAGTTTCCTTTCCTAAGTACTTCATGGAGAATCATTTATTCAATTAGGATTTAACAGATTGTAAGACTATTATTTCATTTCCAATAAGTAATATATCATCAACATAAATTATTATGAAAACAACCATATTCTCACTAAAATGCTTATAGATGTAAGGATCACATTCATTCTTTATGAAACCAAATTCCACTATATCCTCATAAAAATGAATGTTCCATGAACTGTATTCTATTCTTAATCTATAAATGGATCATTCAAATTTAAAAACTTTGTTGTCATCCTTTGGATTCACAAACCATTCAGGTTATGTTATATAGACATCTTCTTAAAGGTTCCTATTAAGGAAGTCTGTTTTGAAATCCATTTTCCAAATCTCATAGTCATAGAATTACATAATGTAAATTATAATTATTATGGAATTTATAATTGTAACTAGTGAAAAGTTTTTGTCATATTCAATGCCTTGACATCGTTGAAACCCTTTTATAGCCATTCGTTCCTTATAGTTGATTAATTTTCCATCCATGTCCAATTTATTCTTGAATACCCATTTACAACCAATGGTCTTTAAATAAACTAGAGGATCTACCAAAATCCATACTTGGTTTTTCTACATGGAATTAAATTTAGAATTTATGGATTCATGCCACTTTGAAATATTTGTGCAACTTACTTCTCTCTTATAGGTTATAGGATTGTTATTATCAACTGATAATGAGTCACCAACCTTGGTGACTAGAAAGAAATACTATTATTGTTCTCAAACCTCTTTTATACTCCTATTATAGAGACCCTATCCTTTTACACGTATTGCTACATGATTTTAAGCATAATAAAACATCATCTTACAATCCAAGGATCGTGAAGTCTAGTGTCTTAGAAGACTAGGTACATAAAATTGAAAAAACATGGGACTAAATAAAACATTTCTTTATTTAATCTTCATAAGGAGATCCTAACTTCCATTTTCCTCATACATCATCATAGGATAACCTAGGGATAACATGAACAAAGTTATGAGCTAAGATCCTAGTAAGGGAAAAATCATAGTGATAAAGCTTTAGCACATGGGTTAGAAGGCATGGCATGATGATATAAAAAGGCATGAAACATGTGAAATAATAACATATAAACATTGGGTCATATAAAAATGGAGTCATAATAATGTTTCAGCAACATAAAACATAACTTTAACTTGATTAAAGGCTCATTTCACATAGAGGATCACAATCCAAGGTTAACCACCAAGACTGTTGCACATGGTAGTACGAGTCAAGGCTAACCGCTAAGACCGTTGCACATAACATCTCATGAGACTCAACTTTACCCAATGAATTGGAGAGCTATCTAGGTTCACCCATATTAACATGTTCATTAATATTCCTTACACATAAATAATCATACATAATCAATAATACATAAACATAAGGTTACCCACATAAAGAAATGGCTATCATAATCATGTCATAAAGCATAATGAATGGGCATATCATACAAGTGTCCATGAAAAAAATAATTAGACCAATCATGGACATTCATAAGGTATTATAGGAATATATCATAATAATTTATTCCATATTGAATTGATGACATGTAAAATATATTTTAAGAAACTTTAAAATTAAAACATTTTAGTACGGTTTAATGAAAATATCGAAGATCATTTAAAAAAGAAAAGGGCATAATATTTTATATAAAACCAGAAGTGAACCAATAAGGTTTTCATGATAAAAAGAGTTTTTTTATAAGTATAATTGTTTCTTAAAAATAGATCGTATAGTGTACTTGAAATTGGGTAATAATTTGGGAAGTTCCCTTAAAACGGGTTTACTTATCGGGAATTATTAGAGAGGGAATCACTTAAAAGCATGTATATCTCTAAAAGAGAATGATTAATGGATATTGATACATGAGTTTGAACATATAAATAGAAATTATAAGATGTACATAAACATAATATAGTATTTATTTTGGTAAAAATATATTAAGAATAACCCGAATAAGTAAGGGAGGTTTGGGTATAATCCCTTACCTTAAGTCTGATGGTGTTCTCCACATGAAATTAATGACAGAATAATAAAATTAGGTTTTTTAATTAAAAATTCCAGAACCTATTTTACATTTAATTTATTTATTATAACCTTTTTGAGTTCATTAATAACCTTTTTGATTGGTTATGAGTTCAACTTCATTGTTTGAGTCTGTTTGTTTTATGATTGGTTTACTTATATACATGAACAGACAATCATGTAAAATGAGGATAGTTCTATAGAATTGGAGTTATATTTTATTATTGATAATATATAAGGTTACATGGTTGTAAATTTCATTTTTTTACTTGTATTGAATATGAATCATTATGTAAAACTTTAGTGATAACCTTTTGGGTTAATTGGCTGTTTTTTATCACAACGAACACATTTTTTTTATAAATCAAAACCATGTGTACAAAAATATTCCAAAACCATATATGAGACATAATACATATATTTTGTTCTGTTTCAACCTTGAAAATGGTTTCATGACTATAATTTAAGATGGTAATGGAAATTGAAAACTCATAGTCCTTGAATATGGTAAATTAACACATCTCAGATGGTGTTTTTACTACTAGTATAAAAGAAGGGTAAAAATGAGATGATAATAAATTATTACATTATCATAAAAAAATTGAAGTAAATATAAGGTACTGGAATTTTCATAACATTTGGATGATGGGATGTAAGGATATAAAAAAAACAAAAGAACTTGAAGGGAAAGTAAAAGAACTCAAAAGAGGAATTTACCTCTTGAGTTAATCTTCCTTGAGAGCCTCTTAAGGGGAGAGGATTTGGTATTTTGAGGAGACCAAGGGATGATAGATGTGGGGAAGGATCTTGGGGAGATATTTGAGTATAATTTATCCATGTTTTAAGGCTTTAGTGGAGTGAATAGAATAGGGGAGTATGGGTGGTTTTTATAGTGGAGGGAAGGAGGGTTTTCTTAATATTTTAATCATTAGTTTATTATTTTTCCATAAGACAAGAAATAGTAATGATTCTTGTGACCAAAAATAGTAATATGTGTATTTGAGTTATAAAAAAGGGTTCTTACCTCATTTATGATTCTATTAATAGTTCATTTAAATTATAATGTATATATACCGTAAATTTCCATATTTTACTATTCATTAAAAATTCAAGGATTTTAGAAATATAAAAAAAATCACCTAACTGTTTTTCGACCTGTAGAATCCAAAAATGAAATCCATTTTTTAAAAATAATTTTTTAAATTTTATTTATTTAATTTTTAATTAAAATCATAATTTACTTGAATATACAGATTTTAAAATTGTAACTCATTTTATAATGTTTTCAAAAAAATTACATAAGTTCTTATAAAATTATCTTAAAACCTGAAGACATAAAATTTTTAATTTATAAACACCTTTTAGGAAAATAAATTTTCTTTTAAATTAATTAATTAATTGTAATTAATTATTTATGACTTATAAAAATACCAATACTTTTACTATGATCATATTTCACTTATAAGATGCCTAAATTTTATTTATACATTCAAGAGTGAGGTTACTGTTCTTTTGGAAGATTTAATATTCATAAGGTTCATAATACTATTCATAATGGTAGGTTTCTATTCATAAGGGTAGGTTACTATTTACCAAAAAATTAATTTTGTTCTATCAGAACCCAAAAATCACCCTGAACGCAACTGTGTATGTCAGATTTTCGAAATTCAAGACACAAAAGTGGAAAAATTATGTTTAATGGTCACATTGTATTTATTATCATGATATTCTATTATGTTTCCTAATGTTATTATACTATAAGGGATAATTATAAGAAGATAATTCCATTGATAAAAAATTGGGTCGTTACATTCTTCCCCCCTTAAGAAATTTCTCCCTCGAAATTTCATTTTACATTCTAAGCCATAAACAAGTGTGGGTATTTTTCCTTCATTGCCACCTCCAGTTCCCATGTTTCCTCTTCGTACTTATGGTTTCTCCATAGTACATTGACCAGGTGAGTAGTCTTTTTACTTTTAACTTTATCTCTATGATCAAAGATCTTTACTGGCTGCTCCTCGTAAGAAAGATCATTCTCCAACTGTACCACCTCTAAAGAGAGTACATGTTAAGAATCTGGTATGTACTTCATTAATAGGGATACATTGAAGACATCGTGTACTTTAGACATAATAGTAGGAAGTGTCAGTCGATAGGACACATCCTTAACAGGATCAAGAATCTTAAAGGGGTCGATGTACCTAGGACTTAACTTTCCTTTCTTCCCAAACCTCATGACCTTATTCTATGGAGAAATGCATATAAATACCATGTCTCCAACTTTGATCTCAAGGTCTCATAAAATATTTTCTACATAAATTTTTTGTAAACTTTGGGCTACCTTGATGTGATACTGAATGGTTTTCACCTTCTCCTCCATTTCTTTGACCATTTCAAGTCCTAACATCTTACACTTACCGACTTCATCCCGACATGTTGGTGTTATTCACCTTTTCCAACAAAGGGATTTGTATGGTTCCATTTAGATTCTGGAATGGAAACTATTGTTGTAGGAGAATTAAACTAGTGGAAGATGTTGGTCCCATCCTCCTTTGAAGTCTATAGAACATGCTCCCAACATATCTTCCAGTGTTTGAATAGTTCACTCAGATTGGCTATCAGTTTGAGGATGATAGGCCATATTGAAGTTCAGTTTAGTACTTAGAGCATGTTGGAGACTTTTCCAGAACTTCGAGGTGAATCTCATATCTCTATTGGATACAATAGATAGTGGTACTCCATGCATACTTACCACCTCTCGGATATATATCTGTGAAATTTGATCCAATGATAAGTCCTCTCTAATTGTAATAAAGTGATCTATCTTTGTAAGACAATCCATAATGACCCATATAGCATTGTTTCCTCTGGATGTCCTTGGAAGTCTAGTGACAAAGTCCATGGTGATGTTATCCCATTTACATATTGGTATGGGTAGTGGATTCATCGTCCCCTTAAACTTATTTCTTTCAGCCTTTACTTGCTGACATACCAGGCACTTTGATGTATATTCAGTTATCTCCTTCTTCATATTGTCCCACTAAAAGTTCCCTTGGATATCTCAATACATCTTTATGCTCCCTGGGTGAATAAAGAAGGTTGAGATATGTGTGTCATTAAAAATATCCTTCTTTATCTCTATATTGAATGGTACACATAATCGTGAACCAAATCTTACAACTCATAACTCATCAATCTTGAACTCAAAGGATTTCTTATTTCTAATGGATTCCACCCTTTTCTGAATTCCAACATCTTTTTTTTAGCATCCTTTATTTTCTCTATGAGGGATGGTTAAGAAATCATTTGAGAAAGGTTTGATGATGTTACCACCTTAATGATTCCCATGTCCATCCTCTACAAATTCAAGATGATTGGATCCTTCTCAACTCTCATCATTGATAAAGATGCATGATTCTTTCTACTTAGAGCATATTCTCCATTATTTGCCTTACCGGGATGGTAGTGGATTGAGCATTCATAATCCTTGATGAGATTTAACCATCTTTTATAGTTCATATTAAGCTCTTTCTATGTGAATATACATTTGAGACTCTTATTATCAGTATATATCTCACACTTCTCCCTATAGAGATAATGTCATCATATTTTCATTGCAAAGATCACAGCTTCCAACTCTAGATCATGCATAAGATAGTTTTGCTCATGTATTTTCAGTTTCCTTGAGTAATAGGCTATCACTTTATCATTTTACATAAACAAACAACCTAATCCCGTATTGAAAGCATCATTGTACACCACAAAGAGTTCTCCACTCATTGGGATTGTGAGTATTGGCATAGTGATAAGCCTCTTTTTCAATTACTTAAAACATTCTTCACATTCCTGAGTCTAGAAAAATTTTACTCCCTTCTGTGTCATATGGGTTGGGTTTGAAAATCATGAAACGTTCTTCAAAAATCATCGACAATACCCAACTATACCAAGAAAGCTGCGGATCTCTATTACAGATGTTGTCCTAGGACACTCTTTAATTGCCTTTGTCTTGGAAGGGTTTACAGATATCCATTTTTTGGTGATAACATTCCCCAGAAATGATACTTCCTCTATCCAGAACTCACATTTACTGTAATTTTCATATATATTCTCCCTTTTCAAAATCTTTAGCACTATATTCAAATGCTCCTCATGTTCCTCCTTGATCTTAGAGTATATCAGAATATCTTTGATAAAGACTACCACAAATTTATCGAGGTAATATCTAAATACTCTATTCATTAAATAAATGAAAATTGATGGAGTATTAGTGAGTCCTAAGGGAATCACTATGAATTCATAGTGTCCATACCTCGTTTGAAAGTCAGTCTTGGGAATATCTTCTTTCCTCACCTTTAATTGGTGATATCCTGACCGAAGGTCCACCTTAGAGAAATAACTGGCTCCACAAATATAATCAAACAATTAATCTATCTGTGGAAAGGGATACTTATTCTTTATCGTGATTTTATTGAGCTCACGATAATCAATGAAGAGGTTCATTGATCCATCCTTCTTCTTGAAGAAGAGGACTGGCGCACCCCATGGAGAAGCACTCAGGTGTATAAAACCCTTCTATAGATTCTCTTATAACTGCTTATTCAGATCTTATAGCTCTACAGTGGCTATTTTATAGGGTGTCTTTGATATAGGTAGGGATAGTTCAATTGATAACTCAACCTATCGATCAAGAGGAAGACTGGGAAAGTCTTCTTGGAATACATCAGTGTAATCCCTCATGATGCTCATATCTTCAAACATGATTTTCTCCTTTGTATAAATAATTTAATCTATAATTGCTTTCTTATAAGTAATTGATATCAACACATGATATAATTATTCTAAAGGAGATTCATCTTCTTACTTACACTTATAAAGAATAGGAGGATACTTTAGGATGTGAAGAGTAATCTCCCTTTCCTGATGGTTTATGTTGTCTTTGTATAAAGATAGACAATCCATGCCCAAGATAACATCAAACTCCACTAAAGAAAGTATGAAAATATTTTCTGGGAGGTTCGGTCCAAAAATGTTAACTGGGGAGAATTTATAAACCTTGGACACAATAATTTCCCCATTCATCATTCTCACAGATAACTTATCCTCTAAATTTTGAGGTGGTTTTTGAATAGTTCTACTAAACTTGCAAGATATGAAAGAATGCGTAAAATCAGAATAAAATAGTATGTTCACTATTATTGAATGAATAACTAGCATACCTATCACCACATCATTGTCCATCTCCAGCTCAGTAGTAGTGATATCATAATCCCTTCCTTTTCGCCTTGGAGATTGTTATTGATTACCTCCTATAAGCCTTGAATTAAGGAAATTTTTCATATAATTCCCATGCTCCTTATAGTTATAACACTACACTACTGGCTGATAATTTACCTAAACCTTCCTTTATTATTCTAAATTAGCAGGGTTCTTTATATCATGTTAGTAGCTCTTATCCAGATGTCCCATTCTTCCACATTTGAAGCAATTATGGGTTTCCTTTAGATAGTTACCAGGATGATTCTTCTCACAATTTTGGCATTTGGTATGTTCAATCTTCTTTCCTTCATGAGATTTATTTTCTAAACCACCCATATTAGACTCCATCTTATGATTTTTTTTTTTCACCGAGCCCATGAGACCACTGGGAGACTCTGATCTCCATTTCAACCTAGAGGTCACAACGGAAAATCTTCTCATAACTTTCAAAGTATCAAATCACCAATGATTTTCATAGACTTGTCTTTAGTCTACTAAATAAGAGATCCACCATGATTTCAGTGTTCAAGAAAAATCCAGAGGAGTATCTTGCAATCCTTGTGAAGTTTTCTTCATACGGACTGATGGACTCATCTTCCTTTTTCTTGAGTCTGAGGAACTCTCTTTTCATCTTGAGCTGGAGGGTTCGGGGAAAATATTTATTGAAAAACATTTTCTTGAATTCCACCCAATACATGGAATCAATTTCCTCTTGGGAGTTCGTATTCTTGATCAGTGTCCACCACTGATCAGCTTCCCCATAAAAATGATATAACACCAATATGACTTTCTCTTCTTCTAAGCACTGGAGGACAGAGAATATATTTTCAATGGAGTTAATCCACTGTTCCACAAGGATGGGATCATAATATCCACTAAATATGGGAGGCCTTTTCCACATAAAGGATTATACAGCAACTTGCTATTTCCTTTGAGGTGGAGGGCATTACACTTGATTCAAGTTATTATTCATAACTTGATCCAGCTGAGCAAGTACTATCATGAAGTTTTGAGAAACCGTTCTAGACATATTTGTCATATAATTAGGTAAATATTCACATTCCCTATAACTTTTATTGTTGGCACATGTTCTTCTATTTACCACTATTAACTAAGAAAAATAATGTACAATTAGGGGGCTTGAATACTTAGCTAATAAGCATAAAAAAGGAAATTTTAAATATAAAAGGATAAACTCTTAAAGGAAAGGTATAACCTAACTTGTGATTCCCTAGGTTTAAATGTAGGTTATCCTTGATCTATATCTTAACTTATATTCTTATGGGATGTTTTTTATTCCCTTAATAATGGTTTTCACCAAGATCATGAATTTACCAAATCATATCCTCCAGGAGTGTCAAACCAAGAGTACAGCAAAGCCCGTTGTCGTGCACTAGTTCCCATTAGAGTCTAGATCAAAGTGATGTTTTTGGGTTTTAACCCTAGATACATCTTTTCCATAGCCACCTCTACCTATTTTTATCTAAAGAGGGATGTATTTTCTTAATAAAACACTTACTCTATACTTACAAAAATTTAGGGTTGTTTTCTTATACTTAACAAAATTTAGGGGTGACCCTATCCTTTTACACATATTGTTACATGATTTTATGCATAATAAAACATCATATTACAAGCCAAGGATTGTGAAGTTTAGTGTCTTGGAAGACTAGGTATATAAAACTAAGAAACATGGGACTAGATAAAACATTTCTTTATTTAATATTAATAAGGAGATACTAACTTCCATTATGCTCATATGTCCTGATAGGATAACTAGGGGATAACATGAACAAAGGGATGAGATAAAAGCCCACTAAGGGAAAAATCATAGTAATAAATCTTTAGCACATGGGTTAGAAGGCATGGCATAATGATATAAAAAGGCATGAAACATGTGAAATAATAACATATAAACATGGGTTTATATAAAAATGAAGTAATAATAATGTGTTAGTAACATAAAACATGAATTTAGCGCAATTTAAGGCTCGTTACACATAGAGGATCACAAGTCAAGGTTAACCACCAATACAGTTGCACATGGTAACACGTGTTAAGGTTAACCACCAAGACCGTTGCACATAACATCTCATGAGACTCAACTTTACCCAAAGAATTATAGAGCTATTTGGTTAACTTATATTAACATGTTCATTAATATTAATTCCACATAAATAATCATACATAATCAATCATATATAAACATAAGGTTACCCATGGAAAGAAATAGGTATCATAATCATGTCATAAAGCATAATGAATGGGCGTATCATACAAGTTTCCATGAAAAAAACATTAGATCAAGAATTTACATTCATAATTTATAATATTCATATACCATAATAAGTGATTCCATATTGAATTGATAACATGTAAAATGGTTTTTAAGAAACTTTAAAATTAAAACATTTTAGTGAGGTTTAATGAAAATACCAAATGTCATTTAAAACTAAAAAGGCATGATATTTTATATAAAACTATAAGTGAACCAATAAGGTTTTTATTGTAAAAATATTTTTTTTATAAGTATAATGGTTGTTTAAAAATATATCGTATAGTGTACTTGAAATTGGGTAAGAATTCGGGAAGTTCCCTTAAAACGGGTTTGCTTATTGGGAAGTATTGAGGAAGGAATCACTTAAAAGAATGTATATCCCTAAAATGATTAATGGATAATGAAACATGAGTTTATATATATAAAAAACAATTATAATATGTACATAAACATAATATAGGATTTAATTTGGGTTAAAAGAGAGTAAGAATAACCTGAAGGAGTAATGGAGGTTCAGGTAGAATCTCTTGCCTTAAGTCTGATGGTGTTCTCCAATTGATATTAATGACCTGAATAATAAAATTATATTAATTAATTAAAAATTTCATACCTATTTTACATTTAATTTATTTATTATAACCTTTTTGAGTTCATTCATAACCTTTTTTATTAGTTATGCGGTTCAATTTCATTGTTCGGGTCCGTTTGTTTCATGATCAGTTTACTTATATACATGAACGGACAATCATGTAAATGAGGATGGTTGTCTAGAATTGGAGTTATATTTTTTATTGAACATTCATAAGGTTATATGGTTGTAAATTTCATTTTTTTTACTTGGATTGAAGATGAATCATTATGTAAAACTTTAGTGATAACCTTTTGGGTTAATTGGTGGTTTTTTATCACAACAAACACATTTTGTTTTATAAATCAAAACCATGTGTACAAAAAGATTCCAGAACCATAGATGCGAAATAATACATATATTATAATCTTTTTAAACTATGAAAATGGTTTCTTGAGTATAATTGATGATGGTGATGGAAATTGAAAACCCATCGTCCTTGAATGTGGTAAATTAGCACATCTTGGATGGTGTTTTTACTACTAGTATAAAAGAAGGGTAAAGGAGAGATGATAATAAATTATTTAATTATCATAAAAAAAATATTGTAAATATAAGGTACTAGATTTTTCATAACATTTGTATAATTATAGGTAAGGATAAAAAATAAAACAAATGAACTTGAAATGAAAGTAAAAGAATTGAAAAGAGGAATTTACCTCTTGAGTTAATCTTCCTTGAGACCCTCTTAAGGGGAGAGGATTTGGTATTTTGAGGAGACCAAGGGATGTTGGACATGGGGGAGGATCTTAGGGAGAAATTTGATCAGAATTTAGGCAAGGAATAAGGCTTTAGGGGAGTGAAGATAAGATGGGAGTGTGGGTGGTTTTTTTAGTGGAGGGGAGGAGAGTTTTCTTAATATTTTAATCATTAGTTTATTATTTTTTTCATAATACAAGCAATAGTAATGATTCTTGTGACTAAAAATAGTAATATACACATGTGAGATAGAACCAAGGGTTTTTACCTCAGTGATAATGTTGGTAATAGTGCATTTAAATTATAATTTATATATAAAGTAAATTACCGTATTTTACTATTCATCAAACATTCAAGTATTTTAGAAAAATACCAAAAATTCAACCTAACCATTTTTCGATGTGTATAATCAAAAAATGAAATACATTTTTCAAAAATGATTTTCTAAATATGATTAACTCAATTTTTAATTAAAATCATAATTTTCTTGAAAAATACAGATTTTAAAACTATAACTGATTTTATAATGTTTTTAAAAATTACATAAGGTCTTATAAAATTATCTGAAAACTAGAGGAAATGAAATTTTTAATTTATTTACACATTTTAAGAAAATAGATTTTATTTTAAATTAATTCATTAATT
This sequence comes from Viscum album, assembly GCA_963277665.1. Classification (NCBI taxonomy): domain Eukaryota; kingdom Viridiplantae; phylum Streptophyta; class Magnoliopsida; order Santalales; family Viscaceae; genus Viscum; species Viscum album. Next base: position 1,015,820,523 of record OY728138.1, on the reverse strand, counting down.
GTAATTCTTATTTTAAAATGTAATTCCATGTGTGGCCTTTTCGAACCCTCTACACATGACAACCCCCCCCCCCCCACACACACACACACACAAAGAGGTCACTGAGGTAGAGCCCTGAATATGGAAGGAGGAATTTCCATTTGATATGGAAGAGAGTCCCATAGGGTAAAGAGATGATCGGCAATGGTTCTTAAAAGCAATCTGTTAGTGCAACGGGTCGCGCCTCATTTTTCTTACCCAGTTGAGATCGAGTGACCTAGCAAGACGGGTGGATCTCAGGGGAGAGGCTTTTCCTGAAAGCAGACTCCCAGGATTCAAACCCTTAACCTCCCAAAGAATTGTGTGTTTGTACCACTCACCTTCACCGCCAAACCACCACCAAAGTTGAAACTTAATTAATTTTAATTAATTAGTTATGAATTACATAAATACCAATACTTTTACTATGGTCATATTATCTCTTATAAGATACCTAAATTTTATTTATACATTCAAGGGTGTGGTTACTATTTTTTTGGATGATTTAATATTAATAAGTTTCATATTACTATTCATAATTATAGGATAATATTCATAAGGGTAGGTTACTATTCTCCAAAACAAATAAGTTTGTTCCTTCAGACCCCAAAAATCACCCTAAACGCAACTGTGTATGTCATATTTTCAAAATTCAGGACACATAAGTGGAAAAAATATGTTTAATGGTCACATAGTATTTATTATCATGATATTAAATTATGTTTCCTAATGTGATTATATTATAATGAATAATTATAAGAAGATAATTCCTTTGATAAAACCTAGGTTTGTTACACCTATATAGTACTTGTGTCTTTATAACTTATTCCCTAGGGAATTATGGAACTTGTTCCTATACCAACTCTTGTGTTCCTTGTGCCTAGAATTGAAACTCGTGATCCATCGTAAACATGTAATGATTATGAATTTAAAATAATTAGGTAGCATTCATTTCAATGATTTCTTTAATAAGATGAAATGTCCATGAATTAATCTGATTAATTATCTTATTAATCAATTATTTCATTTTATCTTATTTCATCCAATAATCCAAAATTTATCATCCGTTGTGATTTTAAATAAAATAAGTTGTTTTATTGTATTTATAACTCAATAAAATAGTACATAGCTTTTTACTTGGAATAAACCCATTGATTACCTATATGAACTACTCAATATGGTTTAATTAGAAACAATGCACTCATATGACATATTTTGTACATGACTTGTGTCATGATTTTATAGTGTGAACTATCAACTTAATGACCCACAGAATGCATTAAAATTATATAACTTATACAATTTAATGTTTTGAGTCTTTAATATACAATAACCATACATGATTCATAGTATCTAATATTATGTGGAATTAATTAAACATTTAATATAATATAAAACCTAACAACCAGAATGTATTTAAAACTTATTGACCCATGGAACTCGAATCGATAACGTTTAAGGATTAATTAATTAATTTTTAATATTTCCATGTAAACAGTTAAACTGCATGTACATGCTAGCTACAAGGCATGTATTTATCCTCACCAAATATCCTCACTACACACCTAGGGAATTGGAGTGTAATTCTTGTAAATATTTATGAAATACATGGTGTGTATAGTGGATACACGGCATGTACTTCTAGTTACATGGTTTTCCAGTCTGTACACATCATGTATTAAATACACACGGTGCATTAATTACATAATGTGGTTTTACCTTGGGTTTTCTATCTTGAAAACAAGTAGACTATATGGTGTATAGTCGAACTACACACTGTGTGATCTGAAAAATCTATATTCTATATTAGTTAGTCATCATGTGGTGCATTTGTTATACGCAATTTTCACTTATTACATGATGATCCAGAATCCACATGGACATCCTTGTGCAGTGAACAATGACACACAATGTGTAACAAAGTATTACACACTGTGTAATATTTTTTTATCCAACTAGGATCCTTGGAACTTACATATGTGATCTTCATATGTAAACTTTGTTAATAATTAATCTATCTTGTTAATATTTTCAAGAAATTAATAATAGGAAGAAGTGATTTAGATGATATATCAAGAATAAATTAAAATATTAAATGAATCATAACTTTTAAATGTGAAATAATCAATAATAAAATAAATAATTGCAAATTTAAACATGACCCATTTTATACCACTTGTTAGTTCTGGTTGCAACGGAAGTTCTTGTGGTGAGTTTTAAATTAAAATTTATTTTAATTTAGAGTTTCCTGAAACCCCAATAGAGGGTATTTAATGTTAAATTTAGTATTAATTTATTTATATCTAAATAAATTATTACCACATATTAGGATCCTTTATTCAAGGAGGTTGTTTATTTTCCAAAACCCTTTTAGATTACATTTATTACATTATAAATATTCAATTATAGATTCTGTAACACCCTAGAATGATAAAGGATTAAATGATGAAATGATATGACCCATGTCAACAAGGTGAACCTTTTTTTTGGATCATACCTGATTAGAACTTCACCGTTAATAATGATTGGTCTGATGTAATGATCAGGATGGGTGACCTCTTGGGAATATTCCTAAGGTGTATGTGGGTGAGTAAAAAAGCACACTAGAAAGAACTTGTGTTGGCCTATGGAGAGAATCCTTAGTTTGATGACTCGTTCAGGCATGTGGATGAGACCCGGGTAGGGGATCACATGTCTGTGGGCAGACCGATGGTACCTGAAGCGCCAAGACCTGACAACCATGTTAAGGCAAGGTGTATATTCTATCAATGGGCCCTATTTGTTACATTTGGTATCAAAGATGGAACCCAACCTTAAGTGTGGTGGCACTGTCTAGGTTGAGATGTAGGTTCCACAGTGAGGACGTTGTTCTCTAAAGGGGGGTGAATGTAACATCCCAAAATGATAAAGGGTTAAATGAAGAAATGATATGACTCATGTCAACAAGGTGTACCTTTTTTTTGGAGACTACCTAATTAAAACTCCATAGTTAATCATGATTGTCCTGGAGTAGTGATCGAGATGGGTGACCTCCTAGGAAATTGATCAGGGTGTGTGTGAGTGAGGACAAAGCATACTAGAAAGAACATGTGTTGGCCTATGGGGAAAATAATTAGTCTAAGAACCTATTAGGTCATGTGGGTGGGCCCCAGGTAGGGGAAAATGTGTCTTTGGGGAAACTGCTAATACCTGTAATACTAGGACCTGATGGCCATGTAAAGGAGGGGTGTATCTAACGACCTAAGCTTGACATACATGGACATTTTTTTTAAAGGTTGGGGTCAAAGCCTCATTTATTATTAAATGAAACCAAATAACTCTTTCAATAGGGTATATATAGACCCATTACATATCCTGAAGTCCCAGTGGGAATTTATCCCATTACATGGCCCGTAGGCCCAAATTTTTTGCCCAACCCCATTCTGTGAATAGTACTTGTCACGAACCGAATCTAGTCACCATCAAAACTGGCACCCGACCCGGCCCGCGACAAGGCCTGAAGGGCATTCCCGATCCCCACGGGCTGGAATAAGTGTTCGGGTATCATAAAATGAAGTTTAGGAACGATTTACCTGAGTTTATAAACATTAAACAACAAATAAACTCAATAAACTGAATCTGGATTTTTCAACTAAAACCATCTTTTACAAAATTCAGAACTGAATTACATGTTTTAAAACAACTCAAAAAGACTATAAAAAAGGTACAAAATCAAAATGAAATATCCCAAGAACCCTCATGGCAAGGGGCACCACCCTCAAGCCATCTTCACAAGACTTCACCACCAAGGACCTGCTAGAAACCCGAACCACTAGAACTAAAAACTGTATCCAAACCTGCAACAACAAAATAACAAAGTCTAATTACACCCAATGGTGTAAGTAGGGTGTGATACAATGCCCAGTAGGATACCACAACTAAGATATTCCATGTGATAAACATTCAAAGACAAAAATCTTGCAAGTTTTCATGAACAGAAAATGCTAGTTACAATTTCTAAAAGATTAAACTAAAAAAATTAAAACAGTTTTCAAGTGGGATATCATTAAAAACCAACACTTTTAAAAAATAATGTCAAAACTACTTAATTTTCCATCCAACCATTCTGTATGCCGATGGTAATCACAAATTAACTAATGATCATAAACAATAGGAAATAACCCCTAGGTACTAGCTCGTTGTGGGTCCCAGGTACCTCGTATCTCGGTGAGGGTAACCATCACAATATTCATTCTCGTGCACAATCCACTAGTAGGGAACATACCCATAACATAGTGGTAAACAATAATTATCATCATAGTTTAGTTAGAGTTGTAAGCGTCAATCTTGCTAAGTGAAACTGAGGCCAAACCCCACGGATTCACTAGCATACTAGTACATGTCCACCCACCTAGATACCTGGGTTTTCCCCTTGTGCTCAGACAAGTTCAACAAGCCAATAAATATAATTTGGACATGAAAATATCATTTTCACATCACAATTTCACCAAACATCCCACATGTATTCCACACAAGTCTAAAAATCCACCTTTTCATTCAAATGAATTTTGAAATCATACTCACAACAAAAATAGCCCACAACACATTTTTCACATCTTTCACAATTTAAAAAATCCATTAAGAATTTTATAAAATCTTTCCCAAGATGCTAAACATAACATAAAATCCCACTCACATGTTACATAATACCCTTTTCATACACAAAGTCCATTTTTCACATCACACTCACGCAAAACAGCCTGAAAACAAGTTTCTCACCCACATCCCAATTTCATAAATCACCTCGACAAATTACAAAACATTACCAAAATGTTTTACAACATAACTGACCACTTTATGTTTCAAAAACTCATTTTAGTAACATAATATCACCAAAACATTACATAAGAAACCATTTCACACTTTGTGTAACTCATTAAATCATTTACAATTTTCATGAAACGAATCCAAGAGGTGCAACCATGGTTTGCATACAAAACCCATTTCAAAACCCTAATTCAATAACAAAACAATGACAATAACAATACAAATCATAATTTTCAGCCCTAAAAACATTTATTAAACCACCCCCTTGTTTTATACAAATACCTCAAACAATACCACAAAAGGTACACATGAAAAACACATGTTTTCACAAATCACATTCAAGATGTACAACATAGTTTCACACATTAAAACCATTCAAAAACCCCATTAAAAGGTCCACATGACATTAAGGCATTAACAAACCATAATTTTCATCCCCTTTCAACACTAATAAATCACTTTTATATGTTATAAAATACACCCAAACATTTCCCTAAGAGCCACGCATGAAAAGCACCCAATTCCAAGAAAAAATGCAACTACAAAATTAAACACTTAACCAAATCCATCAAAAATAGTTTTCGCACCACAAAAAGAAGATTTTAAACATACTAAATTAATAAACCAATCAATCTAACTCATCATAAAATGGTTATACAGGGAATCACCTACCTTTTATGTCGAAACACTCAAAACATGGTGCGAAACATAAACTGCACCACCACCGCACCTCAAGGAAGTGAAATCCAACCTAAAACTAGAAGATTTCACACAAAAGACAAGATATCAAACACTAGTATTGAGTCATAAATTCTGGACATTAGGAACCTTATAGATAAGGTATGAAACTCTAATCACATTGAATGTAACCCTAAGCAAATTGAAAGAAGAATGAAGAAGACCAACTTACTTGAGGGATCTTTTATAAATCACCTCACATACAGAAGTAGATGAATTTGAAAATAGCCACAAATTTAAGGGAGGTTCTAACAAGGATAAGGATACCGTGTAGAAATTTGAATGGGGAAAAAGAGTGATAATTGAAGGAGTTATGAAGGAAACAAATTACCTTTATAAATCTTCCCAAATTGAGAAATATTAATAATTTTTTACATGTTCTACGAAGAAAACGAGCTCCAAATAGGGGGATAAGAGATTGGGGGCGCGCCTAGGTTCAGTGGTCTCGGGTTAGAGGTGGAATCACCGAAAAATAGTTAAAAATGAATGAGTTATAAAAGAAACAAAATTTATTTTTAAATATGGATTTGGGCTCACGGTTTGGCCCAATTCATAAAAACTCACCCATTCATCCATAAAATCTTGGGAAACCTCCAAAACAAATCATGAATGGAAAATAAATTAAAATTACCTTTAAAATAAGTTATTTATGTGATAATTCTTACCACCATGAAAACTTTCCACCCTGGAAAGTCACACCAAGTTCAAAGCATCAACCAAACCCAACTAAGAAACCAAGAGGTACTCCCTTGCCAGGTTTCACCCCCAAAGGCTAAAACACCTATAGTGATAAATTAAGGAAGTATTACTCTCACAACCAAAACTTACACCACTTCCCTAAAATGATCAATCACATTTATTCTTTATCCTGAAATAAAACTCTTCTAACATTATCCGAACAAGACTCAAGCAATTCACCCAAACAAACAACAACTTCAAACAAGGTTACACTTACCTTACTTTAACTAAACCATTGGGAACTCTCCAATCTCAATGTTTACCCAAGGAATATTTAGGTAGATTGATAGCTCTGAATGAGACTACCTACATCCAATCCAAGACCATGGATAAATCTAAGTTACTAGTACAGGGGAAAAAAAATAGGCTCCCCACTATAAGAGACAACCAATATTTTTCCCGAGACAGAATCGGGACACTAATAGGGGGAGGCCTGAACGGACTCCCTAGTACAAAGGGTATAATTCCATTAAAAGTTTACAAAGGAACATACATGAGAATCATAGTGGGAATCCCCACCATAATAACTAACCATCTTAACCGACTAGCATGGGCTGACACAGGAAGACCCAAAAAAATTTAAAGATTTGGGAAGGGTGTAGGGTTAGTCCACAAGGATTGGGGAACCGTGCACTAACTGTGAAGATCATTATTTCTTCATGGCTTCTTAGAACACAGTCACTAATAATCGTGCAAAAACTGTGTCTTCACCACATCTATCAAAATTTCCAACCATTCTCTAATGACTCAATGGAAACTAAAGGGGGGAGAGAATGACATTAGGTGATGACATGGGTACAAGTCCCTCCACCTATTTCCACAGAACGGGAACAATAGAATAATAATGATGACACCATAGGTTTAAAATCTTCTTATCTTTCATACTGAGGATAGGACTTTGTACAAGGGTTTAAATGACCCTGGGATTTCCCCTGACTACGAACCAGCTTCTCTCCGAGACCTATGGCTGGAGCTCCAATGATTGAAGCATCTTTGGCCTCACAGTTAGTCTTTGGAAACCCCCTGAATGAGAATTATTCTTTTGGTGTAACTAAAAACTACACCGCAATCCCTGATAAGTTTTACAAGACATAACACATTCCAAAATCACTTTACCCTAACCCGATATTTCACTGAAACAAGGGATTAGAAGATGCACACACAACAAACCTTGTTTGTTCGGGTGAGAAAAAATATAAGTAAAGAACACCTATACTCACCTTCCTCTAAAATAGAATATTTTTAAGTTTTTTCAAGGGAGACAGTCTCCCAACATAACAAAGACTCTCAGATGATTTCCTGAATTTCACCTCTACGGTCAATCGAGCACATGACATCATAAGGCATCACCGAACATGACCACTGTGACTGATATAAACAATGCATAGAGAGGGACCTTATACAACATCCTTAAACAACATACAATTCTAGAAAGTGGCCATAATATCCTATAGTGACCATATTTCCCACACTGGTGGTTTAACATGAACTCATGCTTCAAAGAAACTATGAAGAACCTAGAGGCCATCTTAGACACCATCGAGACACTCATCCACACTAACAACCCTATACCACTTCCACCTTCGACAAATCAGGAAACTTAAGAAAATAAGGTCTCTTTCAACCTTCCATGAGCACTCTCCCGCTACAAGAGGATAAAAAAACAATAAATTAATGTGTATATACTCAATCTATAGATATAGAGAAAAAAATATTCCTTATATTGATCAACTGGAGGATTTTTCAATAGATAAAAAATCCGGGTTGCACTTCAGTTATGCATTAACCCTTAATGGGGGCGTACCTTATCCAACAAGAGAACCCAAGGACCCAACCAAGCTGGTCCATTGTTCAAAAAGTGCCACAAACTAGATCCAAACACATGAAGGGAACCACCATAATGGTGTCCTGAAACATATCTCAAAGGAGACTGCTAACCGGTCCTTCTACCCAGCTTACCGACCAAACACAAACCCAAAACACAGCTCGAATAGGAGGGGTTCTTGGACTCAAAACATCCCACAACATCAACATTTTCCAAAAAACACATAATATAAACCATCCCAAACAATTCATCAAGACATCATGTTTTTTTAAATATTTCTTTGAAAACAAACGGTTCTGCGGTTAGTGCATCCACCAATGGTACCTCATGGGCCTTACAGATGCATGTTTTTGTGCCACACTGGACACCCTCCCCATATCCATCTCGACACTCATCCAGATATTCCATCAACCATACATAATCTCATATAACCCCATGCATGTGGTTTCTCACGAAAATACCAATGGTTAAAACAAAAATTATTTCCACTTTTCAAAATCAAAACGGTCAACTAACACATCATTTTTCTCAAAACCGCTAACCACGCGATCAAAATCCCAACTCAAATCTTACAAAACATTTCAGAAAGACAAAAAAATTTAGAAAATAACCCACTTTAAAGATATTCACATCAATTTCAAAACATCTCATCCCATTAGAACACCCTTTGATTGTTTAGAAAACTCTATTGGAAACACTTTTCAAAGCCAACTTCAATATAGTTCCTACTTTCAAAAGAGGTGTAAGCACACCATTTTCCATTTCAAAACAATTCTAAAAATTCATTTCCACCATTTCATAAACCAAACCATTCCTTCTTTATTTTAAAATCATTTCACAAAAACTTTACGCTTCATAAAACCAAGTCACTTTAAAACCAAAGTGCCAAGATTTCAAAACTAAATCACAAAACAATGCGAGAGGAAACTAGTTTTAGTGGGTGACTTAGAAATATGGTTGGCGGCTATATTCCAATCACTTCACCATCACAGAGAGTGTTCTATGAAATATCCCAGGCTCCACATGGCTTTCTAGGCCCTACGAGCTCACTGAGACCATTAACCCAACTCTCTTTTCATTTCCCCTAATCATCATTAACCAAGAAAACCTAAGGACTTAGATAAATCCTGAATTATCCTAGAAACTTTAATACTATCATGAGCTGTGGTGATCAGGCATACTACCCATAACTGGAATACCAAGTCCCAAAAATCCTAACACCAGACTATCCCAACTCATCCCCAAATAACATGACTCAAAGAGTTAACTTGAACCTCCCTTTGATACCATTTTGTCACGAACCAAATCTGATCGCCATCAAAACTGGCACCCTACCCGACCCGCAACAAGGCCCGAAGGGCGTTCCTGATCCCCACAGGCTGGAAAAAGTGTCCGGGTATCATAAAATAAAGTTTGGGAATGATTTACCTGAGTTTATAAACATTAAACAACAAACAAACTCAATAAACTGAATCTGGATTTTTCAACTAAAACCATCTTTTACAAAATTCAGAACTGAATTACATGTTTTAAAACAACTCAAAAAGACTATTAAAAAGATAAAAAATCAAAATGAAACATACCAAGAACCCTCATGGAAATGGGCACCGCCCTCAAGCCATCTCCACAAGACTTCACCACGAAGGACCTGCTAGAAACCCGAACCACTATAACTAAAAACTGTATCCAAACCTGCAACAACAAAATAACAAAGTGTACTTACACACAAGGGTGTAAGTAGGGAGTGATCCAATTCCCAGTAGGATAACACCACTAAGAGATTCCATATGATAAACATTCAAATACAAAAATCTTGCAAGTTTTCATAAATATAAAATGCTAGTTACAATTTCTAAAAGATTAAACTAAAAAAAATTAAAACAGTTTTCACGTGGGCTATCATTAAGAATCAACACTTTTAAAAAATAATGTCAACACTACTTAATTTTCCATCCAACCATTCTGTATGCCTACAGTAATCACAAATTAACTAATGAGCATAAGCAATAGGAAATAACCCCTAGGCACTAGCTCGGTGTGGGTCCCAGGTACCTCGTATCTCGGTAAGAGTAACCATCATAATATTTGTTCTCATGCACGATCCACTAGTAGGGAACATGCCCATAATTTAGTGGTAAGCAATCATCATTATCATAGTTTAGTTAGAGTTGTAAGAATCAATCTTGCTAAGTTAAACTGAGGCCAAACCCCATGGATTCACTATCATACTAGTACACGTCCACCCACCTAGATACCCAGGTTTTCCCCTTGTGCTCAGACAAGTTCAACAAGTCAATAAATATACTTTGGACATGAAAATATCATTTTCACATAACAAGTTCAACAAAAATCCCACATTTATTCCACACAAGTCTAAAAATCCACTTTTTCATTCAAATGAATTTTGAAATCATACTCACACCAAAAATAGCCCACAACACATTTTGCACATCTTTCACAATTCAAAAAGTCCAATAAGAATTTTATAAAATCTTTCCCAAGATGTTAAACATCACATAACAGCCCACTCACATGTTACATAATACCCTTTTCATACACAAAGTCCATTTTTCACATCACACTCACGCAAAACAGCCCAAAAACACGTTTCACACCCACATCCCAATTTCATAAATCACCTCGACAAATTACAAAACATTACCAAAAATTTTTACAACAGAACTGACCACTTTATGTTTCAAAAACTAATTTTAGGAACATACTATCACCAAAAAAAGTACATAAGAAACCATTTCACACTTTGTGTAACTCATTAAATCATTTACAATTTTCATAAAACCAACCCAAGAGGTGCAACCATGGTTTGCATACAAAACCCATTTCAAAACCCTAATTCAAGACCAAAACAATGACAATAACAATAAAAATCAGAATTTGAAGCCCTAAAATATTTATTAAATCACCCCCATGTTTTATACAAATACCTCAAACAATACCACAAAAGGTACACAAGAAAAACACATGTTTTCACAAATCACGTTCAAGAAGTACAACATGGTTTCACACATTAAAACCATTCAAAAACCCCATTAAAAGGCCCACATGACATTAAGGCATTAACAAACCATAATTTTCATCCCCTTTCAACAATAATAAATCACTTTCATATGTTATAAAATACACCCAAACATTTCCCTAAGAGCCACGCATGAAAAGCACCCAATTCCAAGCAAAAATGCAACTACAAAATTAAACACTTAACCAAATCCATCAAAAATAGTTTTCACACCAAATAAAACAGATTTGAAACATACGAAATTAATAAACCAAGTAAGATAACTCATCATAAAATGGTTATACATGGAATCACATACCTTTTATGTCGAAACACTCAAAACATGGTGTGAAACATAAACCGCACCACCGCCGCACCTCAAGGAAGTGAAATCCAACCTAAAACCAGAAGATTTCACACAAAAGACAATATATAAAACCCTAGGATTGAAACCTAACTTCTAGACATTAGGAACCTTATAGATAAGGTATGAAACCCTAATCACATTGAATGTAACCCTAAGAAAATTGAAAGAAGAATGAAGAAGACCAACTTACTTGAGGGATCTTGTAGAAATTGCCTCACATATAGCAGTATATGAATTTCAAAACAACCAAAAATTTAAGGGAGGTTCGAACAAGGATAAGGATACAATTTAGAAATTTGAATGGGGAAAAAAGAGTGAGAATTGAAGGAGTTATAAAGGAAACAAATTACCTTTATAAATCTGCCCGAATTGAGAAATCTTAATAAGTTTCGACATGTTCTGCGAAGCAAACGAGCTCCAAAGAGGGGGATAAGAGATTGGGGGAGCGCCTAGGTTTAGTGGTCTCGGGTTAGATGTTTAATCACTAAAAAATAGTTAAAAATTAATGAGTTATAAAAGTAACAAAATTTATTTTTAAATCTAGATTTGGGCTCATGGTTTGGCCCAATTCATAAAAACTCACCCATTCATCCATAAAAGCTTGGGAAACCTCCAAAACAAATCATGAATGGAAAATAAATTAAAATTACCTTTAAAATAATTTATGTATGTGATATTACTGCTATAGTACCCCAACTTCTACAGTGTTGCATAGTTCTCGCCGCCGCTACAATGACCATGTCGTCGCTACAATGTCATGTCGCTGCTACAGTGCCCGTCATTCTACAGTCGCCATTGCTACAGTACTGCTACAGAACCCTACGCCCAATGGGTTTGAACCCCCATTATACAGTACCCACCATTTTAGTTTAGTATCTTTGAAAATTGGGAAACATAATCAACTGGTTCATAAAACATCTACATCATCTTCTGCTTTATCCTTCATAACTAAAACCTCTTTTTGACACATCTTACTTAATAGCCATCTTTAAATCTTGGGGAAAAGAAACATAAAAAGGGGTAAGATCAGATGCTCAATAATGGTAAATAATGGTGATATGTAAATATAAACATGAGCATAAAGGTTATGAGAATATGATCATAACATTATAAGATCATGCCTTACATATCAATGAAAAACATAAATCATAAGTAAAATCGAAGATCATAATACATAAGATCATAAATATAACATAAGACATGAAATTGTGGCATACACATAAACTTATAACTTTTTGATCATGTATAAATAGTAATAGGTTCACTTATTAAATTAAATACATGAAACCAATCCCTTTCATAAACATGTGGACATGGAAACCTGGTCTACTCATAAAATTGTGAACATGAAATCAGGTTCACGCATAACATACACACCTCATGAGTAATCCATATTTATCTAATTAACTGGAGGGATATATAGGTCTCACCCATCTTATAATTAAATAATTATTACATGTTCCACAAAAATATAAATTATTCATCATATCATAACCCAAGGAATTAAAATGGGTTTCTTAAAGATCATTCCATCATAACATAATCTAGGAACAACAAATGGATTTTATAAATAGCATAAACATAATCAGACTATAAGAATATTAGTGATAATATACTTGAAAAATATCCATATTAAAGAATGTAATCATAGATGTAAAATAATTTTGATAAAATACTTTAAATTGATTCTTGAGGAAAATTTCCTTTATTCTTCAAAAACGTTTCCTTTTCTTAAAACTCCACTCTATTTTAAAAGAAAATAATTTCTTTAAAGATAATCATGAAAAATTATAAGGTAATATTCATGGAAATAAGGCATCATGAAAGTGTAAAAATTCGTTCATGATGTATAAGTTAAAAGAAAATACTATTCTTGTACTTTTGTTGTAAAGTTAAAAAGTACCTCGTACCAAAAATGACAAAAGATTCCTTTTATACCATTTAATAAAAATTCACCAATGGGTAAATTTGACTTTAAATAATTATATAATGATAGAAATAATATTTTGAAATACATATTTAATAAATATGGATGTGGATGATAAATATACCCCAGTAAATACTTAAGAATAAACAATCTTGGATAATAATGAGATTGCAAAATTCTCCCTTACCTTAGATCTGATATCTTGTGTATGTATATGAACCTCCTATATAATTATTTATATAATTTCATTGACTTATTCCAGAATCATAGTCATTTTTATGATAACATATATGATCATATTATCATCCTTTTGTTAGTAACATTTCATTGTTACTTGTTATTCAGGTATTAACTATTTTATGTTCTTAAGCATGTTTTGTCGAATAAGTTCCAGTTCTCATTATTAGGTAAAATTTATATTATTAAAAAATTATATGAACATAATATATACCATATTTATTTATTATGTTCATTTATATAATCATTTTTTAATGGATATTATGTAGAATGAATCGCATCGCATCATGGAGATGGTAGGTCATACGTATGCACGAGTGATGATATCATTCCTTTAATTATGAGATGGTATCAAAGTGGACAGTATATATATTGTTTCAGAATAAATACCATATTATAATAATTATATATATTTATTATTTCCATCATTATACCCATACAAGTCAATTGGTGGTGAAAAAAAGATTACAACACGGCGTGGAGACGGTATGTCATGCGTACACATGTGTGGTGATTTCGTTTTTCATAGGATGGATAGAAGGTGAAGTATGGGTTTTTAATAATTATAATAACATATAATTATATAAGTGATACTGTATTTATTACTTTATAATTAAAAAACTCGTGAAGAGGAAGTAGAAGAAGAAAGAAGTTTGAAAGAATCGGTAGAGAAGATTACCTCTTCTTCGACGTGCTTCCTCTAAATCTCCTCTTAGAGCACTAGAGTTGGTCTTTGAAGAAGACCATAATCACTATAATGTAACTAGAGAAGTTTATAAGGGAAAATTTCATGATATGGATGAGCTTTAAGGCTCAAATTAAAGTTAATAGGTGAGGGAGTAGGGTCCCTTCATAATTGAGGTGAGGGACACTCTTTGAAATTCTTAAAATATTAAATTAATATAAATTAGTTTTTCAATAAAAATTCTTCCAGATTAAAATATGTAGAATATAAGATGATTATAGTTATAAATAATCTCATAAAATAATTTTTAGACATGTATTGATTTTATTTTAAACCATATCTTTTCAGTTTACCCTTAATTATTCTCTTTTAATTTTAATTGTCGTAACAACATTTTAAGTATTAAGAGGCTATAAGTTTAACTTATATGGAGTAAATTTCACATAATTAGAAACTTAATGAACTTTTAAAACTTATCATGGTCACTTTGTGATTTTAAAAGTTTTTTATAATTTTTAAATAATTTAATAATTTACTATTTTTATAAAACATCAATTATGTCAATTTTTACACTATTCATTTTATTGAATTTAAATAAAAAAATAAATAGAGATATAACTTTAAAAAACCACTGAATAGTCTTATAAAATTTAATATTCACCTATAAAAATCTTTTATGACATAAATAATGTCAAATTAAATTTATTTTATATTTATAACATCATTTATTCGATTCCTTCATTAATAAATCAATCACTGCATCGTCGTTGTGTCATAATTAAATTTAATTATTTAATGTACAAAAATTACAAATAAAATACCATTATGTAGAAAATATTTTTATATTTATAATGAATGTTTATAATCTAATAGATCAGTTATATAACCCATATTAAAAAAAATAGGAAGAAGATATATGTTTATAACATATTTTCCTTTATATTAAATTAAAAGTTATATGTGTCATAATCACACCCAAGTGGCTTCCAAATCCAAAATTTTCATCCCAAGGGTTGTCTTGGTCAGACATATCTCATTTAATAAGATTGGGACAAGTTTCAGGGTAGTTTTATAATAGTATTATTACCCTTAATTATTAGTTTTATCCTTTTACCGTATTAATAAAAATTACCGAAGTTACTAATCATAATGACTAAAAATAAAATAAATATATTTAAATAATTTTGAAATAATTATTCCAAATATGGAGTCCATTTTTTAAAATTCAAAACATATAAGTTGCAGTAATTAATTTAAAATAAATCTCATTGTCAAAATGAAAAAAAAATTACAACATTGCAAAAGATTGAAATGTTTTTACATATGAATTCAATGTAGAATTGATGAAAATGAACTCTATTATATTAACTGATAAAAATATATTATATTTATACATTAAAACCATTCAATACTAAAATTTAACCATATAAATTATTTCAATGAAAAAAGTTGTTTTCAATTAAAATTTAAAGTATTTTTATTATTCATCATAACGTAAAAGTTATCATAAAAATATAAAAAATTTAAATAAATTTTTATAACACAAATTTAAAGAACATGTTTATTTTTTTAAATAGAATATATAAAAGTGCCAAAAAAACTATATTTAAAAAGGTTTCTCCATCAAAAGGCGGGAAAACTCCATTTTTTGAAAAATACTTCTTTTATCCAAAAAAATGAATTTGTTCTTATATCATGTCTAGAAAACATATAAGATGAATTTTAAACATTATATTTAATACATTACATATATATTACATTAATAAAATACATCAAGAGTGATTTCATTATTTTATTTTCTTTTAAATAGTTTTTCATAAGAAATTTAATATTGTCCATACCCTCCATTATAATGACTAGGTTCTAAGGTAACACAATAATATTTAGTTGTTAACTTAAAATTGGTCTTGAATGAAATTGATTCTATCAAAATAACTCAAAATTTTATGTAAAACAATCCAATCATAGTGTTGCATATATCGGAATCTAAGACAGTGTTGCGTATAGAGCAAGCTAATCTTGGTGTAGCATACAACACAAGACATCAAATAAATTACAAAAGAATATATCTCATAAAATATTGGGGTGTTATAGTGTATGTGCTACCAGTGGAGTTTAGTTATTTAAAAATCCCTCTAGTGGTGATCCACACATGCTCCTTTTAACTTCAAACAAATCCAATTGATTTATGGGTGCTAGCACATAAAATCAATTGTCTTACATTGTTCATCTTGATCACACTAATATCCTTTGGGCTTGAAAGATTTATTCTCGTTCTTGAGGGGAAGAGGGGAGGAATTCGAGAGAGAGACAGAGAGAGAGAGAGAGAGAGAGAGATAATTCCATTATTCACAATGATTCTATATTCTCAATTTTCGATTAACCCTACACAATATACATAATAATCTATTTATAGAGCTTGGGTTTAGGTTAAAATATTATTTAATTTCATATTGTACCTTAAATAATATTATAATCTTTATTAAATACCATGCCACATAATATTAATACTACTATTATTATTATTATTATTTTATGTAGCACACACTAACTTTCACAATAACATATATTGTTTTACCATCTTGTAAATTCATATTTATCATCGGACGCAGTCTTGGTCCATTCGAACTCCTCAAAATTTATTAAATACCCAAATAAATATTTAATTAAATATTTCATTCATCAATAAATATTTTCAACTGATAAAACATGAATAAAATTATTCATCAATCTTGAGAATAATATGTATTCTAATAATTAAATTCAAATATAATTTAATTGAGATCAATAGAAACACTTAGTGTGTGACCTTATCATGAACCGTCCTGGGTACCTTGGTAACCCTACACCCAAATTTATCATGACATGACCGAGAGGGCATTCACGGTCCCCACAGGTTGGTGGCTAGCACCTGGCATCATAAAGAATGAAAGTGGGAAAGAATTTTCCACAAACATTGTGGAAGAAAGAAAACAAATGAGTATGCATACAAAAGGAACTCCACTAGGAGAAGTGTACGAGAATTCAAATAGGAAAAACAACCCAAATTACTAAAACAAAGTACCAGTAAAACATGAAGGAAATAATCCCAAGTCCCAATTGATGCAACTCTCTAATTCCACAAATCAATAGTGAGAACCACCTTCAAGTGGTGCTTTACCCTGAGTCAAACCTGGAAGGAGAATATCTACAAACACCTGAAGTCACAGGTAGTAAGTGAGCTAAAATCCCAATAGGGTCTCACCAAGGATTGCATAATAAGATTCCAACATTTAATTAACCAAATAAAGAGCTTTCGATTTTCAAATAAACTGGTTTAGAATTTCAAGATCATATTTAAATAAAACATAATTTGTAATTAAAATGATGGAAATAATTTTCAAATGATGGAATACTTTAAACAAATAGATTAAATAAACACTTTTATATAAAAAGGTTTATATAAATCGTAAGTAATGTAAAATAATTTACAAATATTTTCATACATCTATATCTCATATATAAATAAGGGAGAAATATAGTCACCTACCAAGAGGTACTATAGTTATAGGTTAATAGGATACTCACACACTCATGTGATAAACTGAAATGTGTACACACATCCCTCAGAACTAGCAAGAGAGGACTCATATATGTCCTACTGAGGGATAAGATGTGCCAAAGATTTTTTTTTTTTAGTGTTGCAAAACATAAATCCGGTTCTAGGGCATTCCCATCCTAGTGTAGTTGTCCTAAATAACTCACTAATTACTTAGGATTTCATGTGCTCTAATAAAAATCAATGATGGGAAATTTATTTTAAGAAACCATAAAATGAAATTAAATCCCATTACCCCATTTCAAAAATTTCAATTTTACATTTAAAAACCAAAACTTGTTTTTGATCAAAACTTTCCTTTTTCCAAGATAAAACCCAATGGTTTCTATCAAAACCATTTTAAGCCATTTTTTCAAATAAGAATTTTAAATCAATTAAAAATTCAATTTCACAATTAAATTTCCATAATTAAATTCAAAAAATTAATTTTCAAATAAAATCCATCAATTTCTCAAATTTAAATTCAATAATTTAAATTCCATCAAAACCTACAAATTTCATAATTCAACCCCAGTTCAATGGAATTTGGGGTTTTTCTCGATTTCATTCCAAAAGAAAATCCCCCAATTCAATGGAATTATGTTTTTACCAAATTCAATTTCATAATAATCAAATATCACATGTTCAATTTAAATCAATTTATTCGAATCAAGCAATTTAGGGTTAATTAAATTGGCCAATCAAAACGGAAACACCTACCATGGGATCACGGGATATCAAATCACCAAACCCTAATTGGGATTTTACAATGAAGAATGAAGATAACATAATCTATAAAAACAAGAATCAAACCTAGGTTTTGATCCAAAAAAGTAGATATTAGATCCTCCAACAGCACACAGAGACCTATAAAACCCTAGGTAGAAAAGAGAAGAGAGTGGGAGATAGAGAACGGGAAGAGTAAACCTACTGAGTGTAGATCAAACAATGTTTGTCAAGCTTTGATCCACTTCAAGGAGGGTGTATAGGGTCCAAAATTGCCTCTTGGGTGATCCTGAGGAAGAAGAAACTGTAGGGGTCATGCTAGGTCCATTAGGAATCTAAATGGGAGGTTTTGATATTTTAAAATAATATTTTAATATTAATTAAAAGTCTTGCATGGTTTCCTAGGTAGATTCATACGGTTAGACCAAACTGTGTTCCCTGATCATGTACCCCTTTTAATGGGTTTTACGGTTTCTCCTAAGAGGTTGAATGGTTTGACAACCCGTTCACCAACTGTGAAAAACCCTACTAACTAGGTTTGCATGGTTTTTCTTAAAAGGGTGCACGGTTTGGGAAAACTGTGCGCTAACTATGCAGTGGACCATAATTTTTAAAAAATTTAAAATTTCAACCTAAAACAACCCCAAATGAAAATAAACCAAATCATGGTAAAAATAGGGGGTTTATGAATACCTAGAAATAGTAACAGGATGTTACAAACTCCCTACCATAGAAAATTTGTGTCCCCAAAAATCCTACTTGGAAGCTTCCATTCCAAAATGATGAGTCCACTACTCTCTCATCAGTGTCTCCCTCTCCCACATCTCATGATCATCAAAACCGTGAGGCCATAGTACTGTAACCAAAGGTATTTTTCTCTCTAGAAGTACCTTGGTTTCAGAATCAACTATACTCACTAGTCGTTCAATCATGAATAAATTAGTTTCAACCTCAAGATCACGCCAACTCAAAACATGAGATGGATTATATAGATTCTTATGTAGTTATTTATGTATTAGCATCATCTCTAGTGTAAGTTTTAAATGATAAAAAACTTTTATCACCTTCTCAACAACCTCAAAAGATCCCACAAAACAAGGAGAAATTTTCCCTTTCCTCCCAAGCCGTCGATGACCCAAATGGGTTGAAACTTTCAAGAAAACCTGGTCACCAACTGAAAACTACAATGGTATGCGAGGAAGATTAGAATAAGACATATATAGGCTCTATGATGTCAAAATTATTTGATGAATAAACTGAACATTTTTTAACTTCTCTTTCACCAAACTTGTTCTAACCAAATAAATTTCACTAATCTCAAACCAACACAACGAAGATATATAAGGTCGTCCATACAAGGCCTCAAAAGGATCCATTTTAATCGCAGATTAGTAACTACTATTATAAGAAAACTCAACTAGCCCCAAATGATCATCCCAATATCCACTAAAGTTTAGAAAACAATCATGAATCATATCCTCAAAAATCTATATGGCTCTTTTTATCTAGTCATCCAACTGCAGTTGGTATTCCGTACTCAAACAAACGTGAGATCTCAGTACCTCCTGAAGGCATATCCAAAAATGAGAAGTGAACTGAGGATCCCAATTAGAGACTATATCATATGGAACTCCATGTAAATGAAAAATCTCTTTCATGTAGAGATTTCCCAACTCTTCAACTTTGGTTATATCATGTATGGTTAAAAATTGAGTTGATTTTTTCAACTGGTTGATCACAACCAAAATCGCATTCCTTTTTATCTGGGTACATAGAAACCCAACCACAAAGTACATAGAGATTGAATCCTACTTCCAAGTAGGTACTGGAAGTGGTTGATGAAAACCCGAAGGTTTATGGTGATTAGACTTAACATGCTAGCATGTATAACAATGAGAGAAAAATTCAACAATTACATGCCTTATACTTGGCCACCAAAATCGACACTGCATGTCATAGAACATTTTCATGGTTCCTTGGTGCACAGAACATTGGGAATTATATAAATCCCCCATAAAATCTTTTCTTATAGATAACTGTATAAAAATCAATTCTGATATCATATAATTCCTGTAAAGACCCAGAATTTCCATGTAAATTTTTTTTAATTAAATGGGAATTTTATGAGTCCGCGAAAATTGAAGGCACGTGATTCCGAGGCCCGGTTTGCTTGGAATCAATTTTTGAAGTTTTTTTCGGATACGTTCAGTAAACATACGAGTGGGTTTTTCTAACTTTAGAACCGGTGCTCGAAATTGAAATTTGAGGGCACCGTTGAACTTGCAGTGCTGGTATTCGCTTAAGAAGACTTTCACCTTGACGGTAGTTGGTCGAGGGTGAAAGTTAGTTTTTGGGTTTTTTGTGGAAATAATAAAATAAAATAAACACATGATTTTTTTTTATTTTGTTGTAACCACCCTTCCATGTGAATTTTCAGGGGTGGGGTCCACCGGAACTAAACCACCTCTTCTAGATTTATTATGGTGGGGACCACCTGAGATCTCAAAACCTCCCAATTTGAATTTGGGGGTGGGGACCACCCGACCCCTATTAATGGGGGGAGAGGAAAACCTCTCAACTTCCTAATTATTGTGGAGGAGACTCTTGGAATTCCTCCACAATTAATTGTGCCAACCCTTATGCTTTAATTATTCCACCCACCATAATTAATTTAGCTTTTTGAATTCTTTCCAACAAAATAATATATGGCTTAATCTATTATTTTGGCACCACTTTACATTTGGGTGGAATTGGGAGAAAGCTTCTCCAATGAAGAATGCTTCCTCCACAAAGAACGCTAGTGAGGAACATCTTCGACTTCTTCCTCGGAAGCACCTTATGGAGGCAACCGACGTGGGACTTCTTCGACGACTAACCTTCCCTCCTCATCGTCTTCAATGAACAATACGAGGTTGGGGGTTTATTTACGTGATAATGCTTTCCTTGTTTTCTTTTTCGGTTTGAGAAAGAATCGTTGTGGAGGTCGTAAAGTTTGGATTACATCGATCTTCTTTCTTGTTGAGACAAATGCTACCAACCTAACGCAGAGGGTGACGGCCAAACCAACATGGTCTGACCCCTTCGTCGTTCTTCTTGTGGTGTTCTTCGGAATGAAGGAAGGTGAAGAAGGCAATGGTGCCACCACCCGCGGCCACCACGACCCGTGCCGCCCCCAGGGCACTCCGTCCTCCCGGCCGAACTGGCCGCACCACCCGCCAACCGTGCCGCCCACCGGCTGACCCACCCCGGCCGCGCCTCCCTCACTGGCCGCACCGCCTACCGACCGACCCACCCCGGCCGTGCCGCCCGCCGACTGCGTCGCCCTCGCCGTCCACGCCGTTGGCTGGCCTCACCGCCCACGACCCTCCGAGCCGCCCCGCGGCCTCGTGCCCTCGCGGTACCCTCCACAGCCGAGCCGCCCTCGCGGCTCTCCACGGCCCCTCGCGGCCTACTGGGATGAACCCAGTGGGTTGGGCCGAACCCAACGGGCTGGGGCGGACCCAATGGGTTCGTCTAGGTTGACCCGAACTGGGTCGGCCCCGGCCGGGTCGGACCCAACCTGGGCCCACTACGCCCCTTTACTTTCTTTGGCCATATCCTTAGCACCGGACGTCTGTTTGATGAACCTTTAGCGGCACTGGAAATCCTGGAGCGAGACGGTCTCTTTGAGTATACTCCACTGGAGTTTTATATTAATATGGTAAACGGTTAGGTTGGATCGAGCACGAATCCAACCGGGCCCCCGGGACTAAAAGGCTAATAACTCACAGACCGGGAGTCCATTTGACGCGCCATCTATTGCGTTAAGACCCCTATGACGTAGCGGACCTTTGAGATAATTCTTCGTGTGACTTTGTGATAGTTGGAGTATCAACCAGTAGCTCATGGAGCGAATCCTTCCGGAGACGACCAAGAATAGTAAGGAGACCTAGTAGCTTGCTGAGACCGGAATACTACTAACCATTTTGACTCGGAGTGACTCTACTAGCCCAGTGGGGAGCGCCTTGGTGTCATGGAAGACCCATAGTGGGGAGCGCCTTGGTGTCGCAGCAGACCCACGGAACTCGACAGGAGGAGTACCTCAACAGGCTACGAGGGGGAGCGTGCTTGGTGACGTGGTAGAACCATGGTGGGGAGCATCCTTGGTGACGCAGAAGATCAACGGTACTCGACAGGAGGAGTATCTCAGCAGTCCAATGTTAGTGGTAAGCGAGCTCGGTGTCACAGCAGGCCCACTGTACTCGATAGAGGAGTAGTTCTCCAGCAGCTTAGGTTTCGACAATGTGACTGAGGATGTTACTTGATACTACCCCTAGAATAAAATCCTGGTTTGAGCTGAGTCAGTTTTTTTGTGTTTTCCTCATGATTGAGATGGATCACTTGATAACTTAGGTATATGTATGGGCATATACCTAATTAGGTTTATCTATTGATTTCATTCTTTGTGGTTTATCCTTGGTGAATTTTGTGAGACCTTGAGGATATCGGGGTCCCTACTGAGTATCGTTATACTCACCCCTGCACGGGATATGCCCGCACATTGTTGTTTTGGATGCAGATAACGGACAGCGCTGACTGAGGCTGAGAGTACTAGGACACGATGCCTGGAGGTGGACCATATGGCGAGTCATTACCCAGAGGAGAGGGTCAGACGTGGAGTTATGAGGAGGTGATTTTTACCTACCCTTCAGGTAGGAACCTTTGAGGATGATCCAGTAGTTGTCTTCCCTTATATTTCAGTTGTATTGTATCACTATTGTACTTGTACTTTCCAGTTGGGCTTGTATTTTATCCCCTTTTACTTTGATCACTCTTTTGTTATACTGTTTACTTTGAGTTTTTTCCAGCTGTGTGCTTTCTTATGTGTGTGTTTACAGGTTATAAAGGCAATTCCTTCCCTGTTTTAGGGAATTAAGCCTTTTGTGCTAGTTTCCAGCCCCTGGACTATGGAAGGCAGTCTTGGGGTAGTCACAGCACGGGCCCCGGGGTACGAGTCATGACAAATTGGTATCCGAGGAGTTGGTTCTACCGCAGAACTTATGACTCTAGTATTTTTTTTAAAGCAATAGTGTTAAGTGTAGTGAGTGTGGTTTTTAGTTCAGGGAGACTATTGTTGGTGCGGCGGCTGATGTATCCATACACCAGGACCCTGACTACTGATTTCCAACTCAGTACATGAAAAAATTGATTGTGTGTGTGCTTTCGAAAGTTTTCTTTATGTCATCTCACCAGGTCAGCTCACCAGGTATACTTTTTAACCGTAGCGCACCTGTTTCTTTTCAGGATGCCTCCATGCAGACAGCCGGCTAGAGTTCCGAGAGTTGTACGCACTGATAGCCCACCGAGCGACGAGGCTTCAGTACAGGGCCCTCTTCTAGTAGAGGCACCAATGGAGGCACCAGCGGTACCATTACCCGTTGGGCCACCGATGCCTCCATCCCCAACAGAAAACGGTGCATGCTGCATGAGCACATTTCACGAGTTCCAGCGCCAGAGCCCACCCAGGTTCAGGGGATATATGGACCCCCAGGTAGCTGAGGATTGGCTAGAGGGCATGGTGAGAGTTTTCTGACTGGTAAGGACACCAGCTGGCCTCATGGTGATTCTTGTTTTTATCCTTCTATAGGTATCAGCGGGAAGATGGAGGAGCATAATGCTCCAGGTCCACGAAGAGGTGACACTTCTCTGGGAAGACTTCGGGAGCCTGTTTCAGGTAGAGTTTGTTCCAGCGACTCTTCGCACAGTGCGCATTTAGGAGATACTTCATCTGCAGTAGGGCATCATGACTATAGCTCAATACTTAGTGAGGTTCATTGACCTATCATGTTACTCCATAGATATGGTGCGAGACCCTTTCTTCAGGGCCCGGACATTCGAGCAGGTGCTCAGGTGAGAGATCAGGACTTCGGTGATCTCACTCAGCATCTCGATGCAGGCGGGGGTGTTAGAGAGAGCCCTCCTAGTGGAGAGTTTCCTTTCTAAGAAGTCTCCAGCAGTAAGATCCACCACCAGTCGACACGTAGTAGAGTCTTCTACAACTGGAAGCAGACAGACGTCACAGAGGTCCAAGAGGACCAGACCTGCAAGTGGACGACCGCATGACTCAGGATCGGTTGTGTAGGGAACTTGAAGTGGATACAGACATGCTAGGAGCGGGCAACATTTCACATGTGTCAAGTAGGGTCACGTGGATCGTGACTGTATAACCCGTTGTTCGAATGATCAGTAGACGGTCGAAGGACCTCCCAGGCAAGGATAGAGATTCAATCGAGGTGTTCCGCAGGGAGCAGGCGGACGTGGCAGAGGATCTGGTCGTGTAGCTGACGGTGGGCGACGGTTCTAAATATTAATGCCACCACCACCAGGAGGTCCACCCCGACCGCTGGGAGCAGGTGGACAGGGGAGATCTCAACCCTAGGCAGCTAAGGCCTACGATCATGGCGCTCCAGAGATGATACAAGGTACGATTTGTGTCTACTCCACCATAGTTGCAGTACTTATAGACACAGGTGTCAGTCATTCTTTTATTTCCACTGCCCTCGTTCAGAGCTCGGAGATTCTGACGAAGCCATTGGCTTGATCCTTACGGCTAGAGACTCCTACGGGAGAAGATTCGACGATTATGCACTGGTGCCGGTAGTGTGAGATTACTCTAGGATGTGAGAGATTCGGCTGGGATCTCCTAGTAGCGGTGTCGGGGACTTACGATGTCATCTTGGGTATGGACTGGTTATCTATATTCCATGCTCATATTGATTGTATTAGGCCCAAAGTGTGGTGTGTCCGCACGAATGGGACCAGGTTTAACTTCACCAGCGAGAAGGGAGCCTTTGCAGCAGAGGATGGACTTACTCGGAAGAGAGTGCAGTCGATCACTCATCAATTGGCTAGACTTACCCTCAGAGCTATTGATGTGGAGAGTTCGAGTTATCCTGTAGTGGTGGACCAGTACGTGGGTGTTTTCCCTGATGATGTCTCAGGTCTATCTCCTTGCATAGAGGTGTACTTTTATATTGACTTCTACCCTATGATGGCACTGATATCTACAAAATAATATCAGATGGCTCCCATGGATATTTGTGAGTTGCAGGTACAGTTGGAGGACTTGTATGGGAAGGGATTCATTCGGCCCAGTGTTTCTCCCTGGGTAGCCCCGATTCTGTTCGCCAAAAAGACGGATGGGAGCTTGAGGCTTTGTGTTGACAACCGGCACCTGAACAAGGTGACTGTGAAGAACAAGTACACACTCCTGAGGATTGATGACCTATTTGATCAGCTAAATGGAGCATAGTGGTTCTAGAAGATAGACCTCAGATCAAGCTATCACCAGCTCAAAGTTCGAGACGAGGATGTATAGAAGACAGCTTTCAGATGTCGGTACGGCCACTACGAGTTCTTGGTTATGCCTTTCGGCGTAACCAACGCTCCAGCAGTGTTCATGGGACTCATGAACAGGATCTTTCATCCATACCTTGACTGCTTCGTAGTAGTCTTCATCGACGAAATTCTGGTCTACTCGACTACTGAGGAGGAGCATGCCTACCATTTACGGGTAGTACTGGACACACTCCAAGAGCACCAGCTTTATGGTAATCTCTTGAAGTGGCAGTTCTGGATCTGAGAGGTTCGCTTTCTGGGACATGTCATCTCAGAGGCTAGAGTTGTAGTGGATCCAGAAAAGTTTGAGGTGGTACTTGCTTGGGAGCCACCCAAGAGTGTAACGGAGGTATGGAGTTTCCTGGGTTTGTCTAGATACTACCGGAGGTTTGTGCCAGACTTCTCAAGAGTTGCAGCACCACTATCAGCCTTGAAGAAGAAGGGTAAACCCTTCATGTGGTCATAGATATTCCAGTAGAGTTTTCAGGAGCTGAGGCAGAGGCTGACAAGTGCCCCCATCTTGAGGATTCCAGAGGAAGGCGTAGGGTACGTAGTATACTGCGACACATCAGGGATCGGACTCGGATGTGTTTTGATGCAGGAGCGAATAGTGATCGCATATGGTTCTTAACATCTGATATAGAATGAGCAGAACTACACTACCCATTACTTGGATTTAGCCGTAGTGGTCTTCGCCTTGAAGATGTGGTGACACTATCTGATGGGCGAGCGCTTTTCCGTGTACTCTGATCACAAGATTCTCAGGTATATCTTCTATCAGAAGGACCTGAACCTGAGACAGTGATGTTGGATTGATTTTCTCTAGGATTATGACTTTGAGATAGTCTATACTCTTGGAAAGGGGAACGTTGTTGCAGATACACTTAGTAGGAGATCTGGTATACAACTGCTAGGCGAAGCGATGGAGCAGCTAGCCGCTTTGTAGATATCCTTCATGGATAGAGATGAAACAGCTTTTCTTCAGTCTCTTACAGTCACTCCCCCACTTCTTCAGTGATTCAGGGAGGCGCAACGTGGGGACGCTGACTGCGAGGCATGACGTGCTCAGATATCCACAGGACAGGTACTTGATGGATTTTCTGAAGGTGGGGAGCACGTCATCCTCTTCAGAGGACATACCATGGTACCAGTGTCACTTCAGGATGAAGTGTTGAGGGAGTTCCACACATCCCCTCTAGCGGTACATCCAGGAGTAGCGAAGATGTATCAGGATCTCCGACAATAGCACTAGTGGCCGGGAATGAAGAAAGTAGTTGCAGAGTTTTTCTCTCGATGCCTCACTTGTCAGCAAGTGAAGGCGGAGCATTAGGTACCAACAAGCTTAGTTCAGCCTTTAGAGGTCTCAGAGTGGAAGTGGCATGGGATATCCATAGAATTCATGACAGTACTTTCACATACATCTAGGGGACATGACTCGATTTGGGTGATCGTCGACCGACTCACCAAGCCGGCCCACTTCTTACCTATTAGAGAGAAGGGTTAAATAGAAATATTAGGACGCCTCTATGTGCAGGAGATTGTGCAGATACATGGATTACCCATGACTATTTTCTCTGATCATGACACACATTTTACTTCCCGACTATGGAAGGGGTTACAGGAGGCTTTCGGGACGCAGCTTCATTTGAGTACCACCTTCCATCCTTAGACGGATGGTCAGACTGATCGAACCATTCAGACCCTCGAGGACATGCTCCATGCTTGTGTCCTCGACTTCGGTCGCAGCTGGGAGGATCACTTAACTTTAGTAGATTTTTCATATAACAACAGTTATCACTCCACCATAGGGATGGCACCTTATGAGGCATTGTACGGGCAACCTTGCATACCACCTTTGTGCTGGACTGACCTGGGGGAGTCAGCACTAGTGGGAACAGAGATAGTACGGGCTACTATAGAGAAGGTGCAAATCATCTAGGAGCAGATGAAGACTACACATAGTAGGCAGAAGTCATATGCTGACAGGAGACAGAGACCTCTGGAGTTCGAGGATGGTGACCACGTCTTTCTATGGGTCTCACCTCGATGAGGTTTGCAGATATTTGGCTGAGGTGGAAAGTTATATCCGAGATTCATCAAACCTTTTCAGGTCCTCAGCAGAGTTGGTGAGTTAGCATACCACTTAGCTCTTCCACCTCAGTTGCATAGGGTGCATGAAGTCTTCCATGTATCTCAGCTGAGGAGACACATGGATGACCCTTCTCACATCATCGACCATGGCGAGTTGGACGTTGACGATGGTGAGAATTTTACAGAGGTTCCAGTAGAGATTGAGGATCGACAGGAGAGGGTCCTTTGTGGATGGTTGATACCTCTAGTGAACATTCTCTAGCAGTAGGGGAACCTCCAGGAGAGCACATGGGAGCGGGAGGATCAGATGCGTGCTCAGTGCCCCCACTTGTTCCCTTAGTTTGAGTTGTGGCTTATGGGGACATAAATCCTGAGGTGGGGATAATGTAAAGACCTGGAATTTTCATGTAAATTTTTTTTTAATTAAATGGGAATTTTACGAGATCATGAAAATTGATGGCGCGTGATTCCGAGGCTCGGTGTCCCCGGAATCAATTTATGAAGTTTTGTTCGGGTATGTTCAGTAAACGTATGAGAGGGTTTTTCTAACTTTTGAACCGATGCTCGGAATTAAAATATGAGGGCACCGTTGAACTTGTAGCGCCGGTATTCGCTTAAGAAGACTTTCACCTCAACAGCAGTTGGTCGAGGGTGAAAGTTAGTTTTTGGGTTTTTCGTGGAAATAATAAAATAAAGTAAACACATGATTTATTTTATTTTGTTGTAACCACCCTCCCATGTGGATATTCAAGGGTGGGGTTCACTAGAACTAAACCACCTCTTCTAGATTTATTGTAGTGGGGACCACTAGAGATCTCAAAACCTCCCAATTTGAATTTAGGTGTGGGAACCACCCGACCCCTATTAATGAGGTGAGAGGAAAACCTCTCAACTCCCTAATTAATGTGAAGGAGCCTCTTGGGCTTCCTCCACAATTAATTGTGCCAACCCTTGGGCTTTAATTATGCCACTCACCATAATTAATTTAGATTTTTGAATTCTTTCCAACAAAATAATAGATGGATTGATTTATTATTTTAGAACCACTTTACATTTGGGTGGAATTGGGAGAAAGCTTCTCCAACGAAGAACGCTTCCTCCACGAAGAACACCGATGAGGAACGTCTTCGACTTCTTCCTCAGAAGCACCTTGTGGAGGAAACCGACAAGGGACGTCTTCAACGACCGACCTTCCCTCCTCATCTTCATCAACAAATAATACGAGGTATGGGGTCAATTTATGTGATAATGCTTTCCTTGTTTTATTTTTCGATTTGGGAAAGAATTGTTGTGGAGGTAGTAAAATTTGGAGTTCATCGATCTTCTTTCTTGTTGGTCCAAATTCTACCACCCTAACGCGGAGGGTGCGGGCCAAACCAACATGGCCTGACCCCTCTGTTGTTCTTCTTGTAGTGTTCTTCAGAATGAAGGAAGGCGAAGAAGGCGACGAAGGCAATGGCGCCGCCGCCCATGGATACCGCAACCCGCACCGCCTCCGCGGCACTTCGGCCTCCCGACCAAACAGACCGCGCCACCTGCCGTCCGCGCTGCCCTCGTCGGCCGTGTCGCCCACCAACTAAGCCACCCCTGCCGCACCGCCCGCCGCCCTCATCGTCCACGCCGATTGCCTTCCGAGCCACCCCGGTTGTGCCACCCACCGGTCGTGCCACTCGCCGGTCGTGTCGCCCTCACCGGTCGCGTCGCCGCTGGCCGAGCCACCCCGGCCGAACCACCCGCCGACCGCGATGCCTGTCGGTCGCGCTGCCTGCGGCCCTCCGAGTCACCCCGGATTGCGCTTCCCATGACCCTCTGAGCCGCCCCGCAGCCTCATGCCCTCGTGGGACCCTCTGCGGCCGAGCTTCCCTCGTGGCTCTCCGTGGTCGAGCCTCCCTCGTGGCTCTATGTGGCCCCTTGTGGCCTGCTGGGTAGGACCCAGTGGGTCAGGCCGAACCCAACAGGTCGGGCTGCCAAACGGGTCGGGCCGAACCCAATGGGTCAGGCCGGTTTGAGCCGAACTGGGTCGGCCCAAGTCGGGTTGGGCTGGATAGGTCCGACCGGGTCGGACCGGACCCAGGCCCACTACGCCCCTTTACTTTCATTGTCCATATCTTTGGCACCGGACGTCCGTTTGAGGAACTGTCAGTGGTGATGGAAATCTTGGAGCGAGACAGTCCCTTTGAGTATACACCACTAGAGTTTTGGATTAATATGGGAAATGGTCAAGTTGGATCGAGCACGAATCCAACTGAGCCCCTGGGACTAAAAGGCTAATAACTCACAGATTGAACTTCTGTTTGACGCGCCGTCTGTTGCGTTGAGACCCCTATGATGTGGCGGACCTTTGAGATACTTCTTCATGGGACTTCGTGACAGTTTGAGTATCGACCAGTAGCTCGTGTAGCGGATCCTCCCAGAGACGAGCGAGCATAGTGCGGAGACCTAGTACCGGGCTGAGACCTAACGACTACTGACTGTTTTGGCTCTGAGTGACTCTACTAGACCAGTGGGGAGCACCTTGGTGTCACAGAAGACCCATAGTGGGGAGCTCCTTGGTGTCACAACAAACCCACGGTACTCGATAGGATGAGTACCTCAGCAGGCTACGAGGGGGAGCGTGCTTGGTGACGCGGCAGACCCACGGTGGGGAGCGCACTTGGTGACGTGGTAGATCCACAGTACTCGACAATAGGAGTACCTCAGTAGTACAAGGTTAGTGGGAAGCATTATTGGTGTCGCGGTAGGCCCACTGTACTCAATAGAGGAGGAGTTCTCTAGTATCTGAGGTTTCGACAATGTGACTAGGGATGTTACTTGATAATACCCCTAGAATAAAATCCTGGTTTGATCTGAGTTAGTTTGTATGTGTTTTCCTCATGATTGAGATGGATCACTTGATAACTTAGGTATATGTATGGGAATATACCTAAGTAGGGTTATCTGTTGATTTCATTCATTTTGGTTTATCCTTGGTGGATCTTGTGAGACCTTGAGGGTCTCGGGGTCCCTACTGAGTATCGTTATACTCACCCATGCACGGGCTATGCCCTCACCTTGTTGTGTTGGATGCAAACGACGGACAGCGCTGACTGAGGCTGAGAGTACCAGGATAGGACGGTACCTAGAGGTGGACCATACGGAGAGTCAGTACATGGATGAGACGATCGTACGTGGAGTGTTGAGGAGGCAATCTATACCTACCCTTCAGGTATGAACCCCGGAGGATGATCTAGTAGTTGTCTTCCCTTATCTTTCAATTGTATTGTATCACTATTGTACTTGTACTTTCCAGTTGGGCTTGTATTCTGGCCCCTTTTACTTTCAGAACTCTTTTGTCATACAGTTTACTTGGTATTTTTTCCAGCTGTGTGCTTGTTTGTGTGAGTTTTTACAGGTTATAAATGCAATGTCTTCCCAGTTTTAGAGAATTATGCCTTTGGTGCTAGTCTCCAGCCTTTGGCCTATGGAAGGTGGGATTGGGGTAGTCACGGCACAGGACCCAAGGGATGGTTCGTGACAATTCCCCCTTTAGAGAACAGCCCTCAGCTATTATCTCCCCACCATAAACAGATTCTCTAATACTGAGGAACTCATTATCAAGTTGTTGTTCCTAAAGAATCATCTCGAGAAGAGAAGATGTCAACTGAACACTGGAAAAAGAAACCTAAGCCCCTAATTCTTGGACTCCAATATGAAATTGTGCAAAGAGATCTATCAAGTTCCACTCTTCCAAATATTATTTCATGGCCTGGGTTAAAAAATTTATGCTCAAAGAATCTGCAATGACATTACCTTTTCCCAGAGTTATAGGCAATGTCAAAGTGAAAATATTATAGGTATTACACCCAAAACCTCTCTAATATATTCAAATCTTTTTGATTGAAGATATATCTCAAGATTTTGTGGTCTAAAAACATAGTAAACCTTTCTCCATAAAGGTAATGTCTCCAACTCTTAAGAACATGTGTCATAGCTGTAAATTCAAGGTCATGGGTTAGATAATTATTTTTCACGTGTCCTAAGATAACGAGATCCATATGTAATGACATGATTACCCTACATAAGAATGCATCCTAAACCTCAACCCAATGAATCACAGAAGACCACATAGCCCTGCCCGGCCTCTGGAAGATTCAACACAGGTACAGTAGTCAAAATACATTTCAACTCAACAAAATAACTCTTACACTTTTCATCCCAAGAAATATTTATTACCCTCTAAGTTAAAGCAGCCATTAAAGAATCCATATTTGATAAGTATTTAACTAACCAGTGATAATACCCAACTAGACCCAAGAATCTATGAATCTCAAAAACATTCTATGGTTGTTCCCATGTCATAACAGCCATTACCTTCTCAGTTTCAACTAAAATACCATGTTCTGACATCATGTGACCTGATAATTTCACTTCCTAAATCCATAAATAACATTTTTAAATCTTGGCATAAAGTCGGTGATTTATCGAAAAACTTGGAACTATTATTATATGATGAACATTTTCTTCCTCTGACATAGAGTAAACAAGGATTCCATCCACAAAGACTACCATGAAAGTATTGATATACTTGTGGAAAATTATGTTCATTAAATCCATGAAAACTTCAAGATCATTGGTTAGACCAAAGGGCATGAAAAGTTACTCATGATAGTCACACCTGCTTCGAAAGGTGGTTTTCAAAATGTTAGATTCTTTTATCCTCAATTGATGGTAACCGAATCTAAGTTAAATCTTCAAGAACCACTTCACCACTTTCAACTGATCAAATAGATCATCAATCTGTGGTAACATAAATTTTTTATTTATAGTGAGTTTTTTGAGTTTTTGGTAATCAACACATAGGTGAAGTGAACCATTATCTTTCTTAGAAAAGATAACTGGTGTCACCCAAGGTGAAACACTGGGGCATATAAATCCTTTATCTAGAAGATCATCCAACTAAGTCTTCATCTATTTCATTTTAGCTGGTTCCATGTGGTAATAAGGAATAGAAATGGGTTGAGTACTAGTAACTAAGTCAATAGATAACCCTGCCTCCCTTATCGGTGGAAAACCATAGAAGTCAAAAGGAAACACATCAAGAAACTCGAAAACAACTGGAGGGATATCACCACTCAAATATTCCCTCTCCATATCAAAATCAATAACTGATATTACTTTCCCCAACTCCAGATAACAAGGTATGGCTCTACTCAACCTTAGGTCTCATTATCCCTGAAAAATATGACACAAACCATTGTTTGTAGTGAAGGAGACCCATCGAAGATAATAATAAATCTAAGTTTTATTGGTAGTGATCCAATCCATACCGAATATTAAATCAAGTGGATTCATGTCAAGAACCAGAAAACTCCAAGCAAGCTCGACATCTGATAGAGAGAAAACACAAGTGGGACTATGGAGACCCTATTCTCTCTTTATACCAAGGGGTGTAGTAATATCCATTACAAAAGATAAAATATCCATAGGAACATTTAGAAGATTGAAAATATAGGTTGAAATAAACAAATTGGATGCACTAGTATCAAAAAAAAGTTATTACTGATGATGAAGCTATAGTAATGGTACCTCTCATGATCATTGGACCTATATTTTCTTCCTCTAGAGACTTTTCAACTATGTGAAGAATTCCATTTCAGATTTCTATAGATGGAACCCTTTTATACATGAATCATATAATTTCCCTATAGTTTTATAAGGATATAATTATCCCATTACCCTATGTGGAGTGGAATAAAAAAGGGAATAATTTATTTAAGTCTCCTAAACGTCCACAAGAACCACATACCTTAGGTTCCTCAGTGAAAACCTTCTTTGAATGTATTATATTTCCACACTTGTAACAAATAAAAGGACCTATTTCAGGCACTACATGAGGTCTAAAATGACCCTGCTGTCAAGAACCACCATGAGAATCATCACACTTTTTCTTTCCTTTGAAGGAATCCATGTTTCCACTGGGAGAGAAAGAAACTCCTAATAACCATGACTTACTAGAAAGGTCCATTTTGATCTAGAATGTTAGCATAATAAGTTAGATTCATCAATAAAACATGAGAGATAATGTCCTATCAAAATCCAAAATAAAATTGTCAATCCTTAATCTTTCAATTAGATGTTATCTCAGGTTCAAACTGTACTAGCTCGGAAAAATGGTTTGTATACTCTTTGAATGCTACCAGATTTTGGTGAAGGAATTATTGAGAATGATCTTAGAGAATGTCCCTTTGAGGTTCCACAGCTAGATCCTAAATGAGAAAAGGTGGTGGTTCATGTTCTAGATCTTAGATAGTATGCACAATCACATCAACTAGGCTTAGTTCCACAAGAGGATTGGCTCACTGAGGTTCAGTAGGTGCTTCCTCCTAGATATGATTTTCATGTCTTCTAAGAGGTATGATTCTATGTAACATAAGAAGACAACAAAGAATACATCATATTAAATCTCAAACATAGAAATGAGTGAAATTAATCCCAACAAATAGAAACATAAGATTTTGATTTCACCTATCCAAATCAAAAGTAGGTAAAAGGATAGATATAATCATTAATAAATCTTTCCCAACCCACTCCTAGTGACTTAAGTTTCATTATGGTGAAAACGGGTTAGGAACTCAATCATAACTAGCTCCTAAGTCTCGACAATATTACACAATGCATACTGACTTCAAGACAAGAAGCTCAATCTAGACCTCTGATACCACTTTATCGTGAACCGGATCGGGTACCCTTATAACCCGACACCCAAACCAATCCTTACATGGATTTAAGGGTTTTCCTGATCCCCAAAGGTTGGAAACTATAATCTGGCATCATACAAAATAAAATTGGTAATTAATTTTCCACAAGCATTGTAAAATCAAGAAAAAAATAAGTGTACATACCAAAGGAACTCTAATGGGAGAAGTGTACAAGAATTAAAATATGTAAAACATCCCACCAAAGTACTATAGAAAAGTACCAGTAAAACAAGAAGGAAAATATCCCAAGTCCCAGTGGATGAAACTCTCCAAGTCCACGAATAAACAACTAGAACCACATCTAAGTGGTGTTTTACCCCTGATCGAACCTAGAAGTAGAATATCTAAAAACGCCTGAAGGCATAGGTAGGGTGTGAGATAAAATCTCAGTAGGGTCTCAATAAGGATTCCATAATATGATTCCAACATTTAATTAACCAAATAAATAGCTTTCAATTTTCAAATAATTAGGTTTGACATTTCAAGATTATATTTGAACAAAACATGATTTATAATTTAAATTATAGAAATACTTTTTAAATGATGGAATACTTTAAATAAATGGATTAAATAAACACTTTTATATAAAACAGTTTATATAAATCAGAAGTCATGTAAAACAGTTTACAAAAATTGGAATACATTTATATATCATATATAAATAAGCACAAAACATGGTCATATGTCAAGTGGTATAATAGTTCTAGGTTATAGGATCCTCAAACACTCATATTATTAATCATAATGTGTGCACATGTCCCTTGTAACTAGAAAGAGAGGACTCATCTATATACTACTGAGTAATAATATGTGTTAAAGAGTATTTTTTTAGTGTTGTAAAACGTCAATCTGGTGCTAGGGAATTTACATCCTAGTGTTTTTCCCCAAATAACTCACTAACTACCTAGGATTAAATGTTCTCTAGTACAAATAAATTATGGGAAATTTATTTTAAGAAACCTTAAAATACAATTAAATATCATTCCCTCATTTCAAAAATTTCAATTTTCAATTTAAAACCCAAAACGGGTTTTTAATCAAAACATGCCTTTCTGAGATAAAATTCAATGGTTTTTGTCAAAATAATTTTAAGCCATTTTTACCAAATAATAATTTGAAATAAATTCACAATTCACTTTACATAATTTAATTCAATAAATTAATTTTCAAACAATTTCCATCAATTTCAAAATTTTAAATTCAACAATTTAAATTCCACCAAATTCCACAAATTTCACAATTCAACCCCAATTCAATGGAATTGGGGGGTTTTCTCAATTTCATTACAAAACCAAATTTCCAAAATCAAATCCCCAAATTCAATGGAATTGGGTTTTTACCAAATTCAATTTCATAAGAATCAAATTACACATATTCAATTTAATTAAATCGGCTAATCAAAACAGAACCACCTACCTCGGGATCATGAGATCTAAAATCACCAAACCCTAATCAGGATTCTCCAATGAAGAATGAAGACAACAGAATCTAGGAAAACAAGAATCAAACCTAGGTTTAGATCCAAAATAGTGGGTATTATATCCTCCAACAACACATAGAGACCTATAAAACCCTAGGGAGAAAAGAGAAGTGGGAGGGAGATAGAGAATGGGAAGAGAAAACCTACCGGGTAAAGATCAAATAGTGTTTTTCATACTTCAATCCACTTACAAGAGGGTGTAGATGGTCCAAAATCGCCTCTTGGGTCTTCCCATGGATAAAGAAACTATAGGGGGACATGTTATGTCCTTCGGTCACCTAAATGGGAGGTTTTGGGATTTTAAAATAATATTTTCATATTAATTAAAAGTTGTGCACTTTTTTCTGTACAGAGTCACACAGTTAGACCAAACCGTGTGCCCTGATTGTGCACCCATTTTAATGGGTTTCACGGTTTTTTCTAATAGGTTTCCTGATTAGACAAACCATGTGCTAACCGTGCAAAACCCCACTTCCTAGGTTTCTGTGTCTTGTCTTGAGATGGCACACGGTTTGGGATAATAGTGTACCAACCATGCACTAGCCCTTAATTTTCAAAACATTTAAAATTTTAACCTGAAACAACCCCAAAACAAACCCAACCAAATATTGGTAAAATAATGGGATTTATAAATACCTAGAAACATTAATAAGATGTTATAGACCCTATAATATTCTTTATTGTCACCATTAGGGAGGCATGCCTAAAGTCCAAGATTACTGTCTAGAAATGGGTCAAGTGGCCTAAGAGAAGAACTTAATTTCACAAAATAAAAAACCAAATATAAACACTAACTATGTAATATAATTTATTTTTTATAATATCTCATTTAGTTGGTTTCACATTAGTGTCATTAGCCTATGTTCTTGATACATATTTCTTTGACTATCTAAAATAAACACATCATTTCACTATGGCCATGGAATTTAATTTCATGATTCTATTCCAATAAAAAGGATGAGATATAATCTTACATAAATATTTAAGGGAAAAATCATTCCTTTACTTATATATTAATAACATTACATTTGTGATGCACACAACATACCCTACTTTCTACCAACATATGGTGTAATGGTTTTGGTTAGTAAATCTAGGTATGTGAGTCATGACATGCATCGATAATAATATTAAAGTCTACAGACCATTAAATATTCTCATATATAGGAATATCTGATGACACCAAAATATGCGTAATTCCAATTGGTGGGTGTGTTCTAATAATCTTTCATCTTGGATATTGCCCAGTGTGAACTTCATGAGAAGAAGCTTCATCCACTTATAATTAATCACAAATGACAGTCTATATACTATGTATCCTATCATAGTACTTTATTCAACTATAGAACTATATTTAAGAATGTCATCATATCACTTCAAGGTTCTCATCATAGTGGGGAACTGCTATGACCTTATCAGTGTGATAGATACACTAGGAAATTATTACATTATAGTCATGTAAAATAATGAACAATATGTAATGAGTTGTTTTATGAATGTTAAATTCATCAAATATACATGTAATCAAAGTATAATTAGTTGATCCTAGTACACCAACTCTTAAAGTGGGTCTAAAAGGGATGAGACTATCAGGACGTGTGTTGTTGGGACATGAGGGCTCGATCAGTGGGGAAGCAAGTGTGGGGTACCTTCTCGATATATTTTAATGATTACTATATTGTTATACTTTTTAGGATTTGGTCAGTGTTCCTTAATGAGGTGTTGAGTTGTATCTAACCTTGGGATGGGTAATGAGTAGGTTTTGATGCATGTTCACAGAGGCTTTAGAATTGTTATTCAATATTTTCACATGATTTTATAGAAAAGAACATATAGAGAATTCTGGTTTTCTCACCCATGTCTTTTTTATCCTATTTTTACATAATTTCTTGATGGAATTGGTCATCATGTTGAAAATTAGTAGCTCATTTTGTGGTGGTTTGCTGGAGTCAGTGTTACTTTATTAGGATTTTTCTTTTTGGTAATTATTTTGAAGACTCTATATTACTGTATGACATTATATACATTGTGGGTTTTGTGGGATTTGTTTATTCAATTGATATGGTGTTGATTAGTGGTTATTTGTATTATTTTTGTATTATTGAGGAAAATGTCTCCCATTGTGTGTGATTCATATCCTTAGTGTTAATTTCCAACATGTGGCCTATTAGAGATGAACTTTGAGGACCACACTTGTCTTCACTTCCATCTTGATATGGGTTTTGGTGGGGATGTGTAACACCCCAAGCTTCCACAGTATTTTTCTCTTTGAATAATACAATATCTTGCGTTTTTCACAACTTCAAGTTCTAGCACACCACGACCAATCAAACTAGCCGTTTAAAAAGCAGTTATGAATAGTAATACCAACTTTTTGAAATTTTATAAATTTTATTTTTCAAAATGGACTTCATTTTTTTATTCATAATATCTAAATTATCTTAGGGTGAATTTTTGGTATTTTTCTGAAATTTTTCAATTTTTGATGAATAGTGAAAAACACTACATTATTGTATAAAACTGACTTTTTATTTAAATAATTATTATTTTTATTTTTATTTATTTTAATTTCAAAATATATACATAATACCTATATTAGTCCAATGTAATTCATTAGAGTCGTTTTTATAATAAGATTAGATATATAAAATTTTATTGAACTTTTTAACATCTTTTACCCACCTTCTAGGCACATTTGCAAATTTGCATAAAATATAATTTTACCGCTTCTGTAAATTGAATTTTAAAAATATGATAGAAATGGTTGTCATCAATAAGTAAAATTTGGTTCAATAGGATGAAGATAATTTTAGTGAATAATAATTTTGAATTTTATTTACCACGGTTAAAAGTAAATAGGGTAATTAAAGGTAAAAATAATATTATAATAATATAAAATTACCCCAAAACATGTCATAATTCTATTGGATAAGTATATTTAGACCAAAATAAACCTTAGGATAAAAATATGATCCTTTTTGATCCACTTGTATTAGATTAAGACATTTATTATATTTTATTTAAAGAAGAGTTAAGTGTTAAATTCAAATTTTAATAACTAAACCATTTTTAATATAGGGTTATGCATAAGATAAATTAGACTATAAATATTCATTAGAAATATAAAAAAAATCTACATAATCTTATTTTATTTAAAAAAATTATACATTAAATGATTAAATTTATTAATGACACAATGATGATGCAGTAATTACCTTATTAATAAAAGATTAAAATAATTGATGTTATAAATATTAAAATAAATGTAAATTGAAACTTTTTATGCCATACACGAATTTTATAGGTGAATATTACATGTTAGGGTTGATTAAATGTATTTTTTTCTAAGTAATCAAGTTTTTATGACTTTCAAAAAAACCAAATACTAAATAGTGTCAAAATTGACATAAATGAGTTTTTAAAACAAATACTATATTATTAAATGATATAATATTCCTAAAAATATAATATTCTGAAAAAATACTTATATAATGTTATATATGTAATTAATAAACTACTTTAGGTTCTCTTTACATTTTATGGTAACTATATTAACCATTTAGTATAAAAATACAAGAAGACATGGTAAAAGTTAAACTATTTAACTAAGAGTTAAATATAAAAGATAAGGTTAATATGGTGATGTAAACTTGTCTAAAACCTATTTTTTGAGAGTATTTATACCCATACCCACCTTATCCTCAAAATAAATCCATTTGGATCTATTATAAACCAAAAATAATTTTATAATAAATTAATATTTCAAGCTTTTCCTAAAGAGCCCCTCACCTCTCTTATAAAAGGGTATTTCCCCTTCTCTTATATTCACACCTCCAAAGCCATTTGTCTTAAAAAACCATACTTAAATCTCCTCCAAAATACCATCAAATAAACCTATAGGCATTACTTTTATCATAAATCCAACTTAAGGATCCCTTTTGTTCAAATCAAAAGGAAGCACCAAAAGAAGAGGTAATTATTTCATCACCTCTTTCAAAGTTCTTTTCTTCTTCCACTTCCTCTTTCTTTGTTGTTTCCATACTAAAATAATAAATCTAGTACCTTATATACACTGAGATTATATTATAAATATGGTACAACCATATTCATTATTTTATCCATCCTATGAATGACAAAGTCACTATACGTGCATACGTACGGCTTACCATCTCCACGTCGTGGTGTAGTTTGTTATTCAACACTTCATTATTTAGATGGGTAAAATAATGAGTATAATTGATTTAAATAATAAATATAACATATTAATTATTCTTTATATATAATATAACATCTAATTATATACAATTTCACAATCAATATAATTATATTTTCGTTTGTGCGTACGTACGACTTATTATCTCCACGACGCGATGAGATTTCATTCCCCATTGTAACCATTCAAGAATAATTTTCATTTTATGATTAAAAATCATGTTCAAGAACTTGATATCATTCTGTATATGAATCAAATACATATTATCCATAAAAAACATGACTTACGTAACAAAACATATAAAAGAAAACGAATCAGTTAACACCTGAAACAATGATACTACTGAAATATTATTAGCAAAAAAATATTAGGGAATCATATATGATATCATATTTATGTATGTGGTTATTTTATAATTTAATAAAAATTATTTAACTATTATACATGAGTTTAACTTACCCTCGACTAAGTAAAATTACAAGGTAAGGGTTAATTTTACAATCTCTTTATTATCTGAGGTTGTTTATACGTAACTATCTATTGGGACTTCTTTATCATCCACATACATGTTTCTTAAAAATGTATTTCAAAACATTTTTACTATTTTTTATAGTATTGTTTAAAGTCATTTATACTTTTTTTTTGTTTTTTTATAAAAATTTTTGAAAGGAATCTTTCCGTTTTTTTCCAAATAAGTTACTTTATGACCTTTTCAAAAAATTAAGGAAAGAATGTTTTTTTTAACTTATACATTGGGTGCGGATATTTTCTTTCATTATAACACCTTTGAAGCTTCCTTTACAATATTATATGAATGTTTTCAAAATAAATTTTTTCTTTTATGATTATGCGCCTTTTAAATGATTTCAAAGTAGAAAGATATATTTCTCTCAAATGTTTTTTGTATTGATTTCATCTATGTTAACATCTATTGTTGGATTTTATGTTTAATTGAAGTTGATTTATTATGATACAATATTCCATATTGTATTGATAGTTTTATGATATTTTTAGCTGTGGATGTTCTATTTTTATTTCATTCATGGTTTATGGTTAAAGTATTAACATTTCGTATGTTAGTTTAATAAGAATTTTTATGTTATGTTTCACCCTTTTCATATGAGAAATGAATTGGATGTTGTAAGTGATGGGTGGGGCCTGCTATAGCCCCTCGATGCATCGGTAGGTCTCATGAGACAAACTAGTGTCTTGGCACAAGGCCTTGACAATATTTTTATTTATAGTCTTGTCGTGAGGCCTTGATTATATGGTTATGATGTTTGGCATTATGCATTCCATCATTATGAGATTAGCTATTGATATTACATGTGATTATTTGAATAGTAGAATATCAATGTGAATAAGTAAATAGATTTATTTGATTTATCTTTTCTATATTATACTGAATTTTAAGTTTAAAAGAATTTTGTTTTAGTCTTATACATTTCCTTAAATGTTTATGCTTATTTATGATAGTTTCTGCTATATTGTTATCCTTACTGAGAATCTGAGGTCACCCCTTTTTATGTTTTATTTTTCCCAGGATGCAAAGAAGTATATTATGACTAACCTGCAGGGATAGGCTAAAGGATATGAGTATTTTCAAAGGAGACACAATGTTGTTGTTTTTTATTTCATAATGTAATGTAAAACTTAAGTATGTATCTGGTACTTACAAGGTTACTAAACTTATCAGTCTTTTGGGACTTGATCTCTTGTGATCATGCCAATGTTATGTAATAATGCACTAACTCTAGGTAACTAGGGTCAGAAATTATAGTTGGTATCATAAGAAGTTTAGTACAAACCTTGTAAACTAGATTTAGAAAAACTATGATTAGAGAACATTACCCTAAGATAGACTTTGAGAATTAGTATAGAAGAACATCTAAAAAAATTTGTTAATATAGATATTATGTGGGTTTTCCAAGAAATAAATCCATGTATGGATACTACAAGTGGATGTGGTTCTAGAACAGGTGTACCTAGGAGTGAAAACTCTGAAAATGGGTTTTGGGCTTGACCTGGGGTATCCTGGTAGATGACAACGGGCCTTATTGTGCACCTAGTTTGACACTCCAAGGGGATATGCTTAGGATAATTCGCATTTTCTTTACAAGCCATTATAAAGGATTTATGAGTAAATAATTGACCAAAGAAAAAAAAATTGATTATGGATTATATGCATAAACTGTTCAATTTATGTTAAGTATTTTACAAGTTTGGAATTATGTTTTGTGATTCATAAACTAATCTAGTGTATAACATTGTTTAAAAATGGCGCCTATTGGAGGAAATAAAAATTGTATCAATGCATATAATTCATGTAGGTATTTTCATCCTATTTAAGATAATTATAGTGGATAT
The DNA here is from genome assembly GCA_963277665.1 of Viscum album. Classification (NCBI taxonomy): domain Eukaryota; kingdom Viridiplantae; phylum Streptophyta; class Magnoliopsida; order Santalales; family Viscaceae; genus Viscum; species Viscum album. The sequence continues at coordinate 1,015,777,598 of OY728138.1, read as the reverse complement.
GTTGATACAACTAGTATTGAACATCTTATAACCATACTGGGACAACTCACTTAGGTTATGAATAATAACCTTACCTGTATGAATCACCCTGATCCACAACACGGAGGATCAATGTTAGACCGCTTCATGAGGAAACAACCACCAACATTCAATGGGACTACAAATCCATATGTAGCTAAGAAATGGATAAGTTCCTTAGAGAAAATATTTCATGCTTTGGGGAGTAGTGAAAGGGAAAGATTTTCATGGAAGTTTATCGCCTCTCAGGAGATGCAGATCAATGATGGTCATTAATTCAAAACAAAAAGGAGGATAAAGAAGTTTAAAATATGGAATAGAGGGATTTTAAAGAGATTTTCTTAGAAAAATACTTTCCTCTTGAACATCGAGCAAATATGGAAAGGTAATTTCTGAGTTTGATACAAAAGGAGAGAATGTCGCAAAGTATGAGGATAACTTTACAAGGTTGGAAAGGTATGCTACATATTATATACGTAACCCAAAGAGTAATATTGATATATTATTTTATGGGTTAAAACCATTTATTCGATGAGCATTAGTCTCACAATCCTTCTCCTCGTACGAAGATATAGTCTCGTGTGCTATTAAGATAGAAAAGGAATTCTCTAAGTCTTATTACTTTAAAGTGAAGAAAGAGAATAAGAGATATGTTGAACACTCTAGAAAAGGAAATAAGGGGAAGAAGGGAAAAGTTGACTTTCCATCCTACAGTAATTGTAGAAAGAAATACCCTAGTACATGCCTAAAGGATATGGGATTTTGTTACAAGTGTGGAGAAAAAGGTCACCAAGTTCATGATTGAAATGGGAAGAAAGAGGTTGTCGATGTTTAATGCTACAATTATAAATAAATGGGAAATTATGAAAATTAATGTCCTAAGTGTCAAGGAAACCTACCTCATAAAAGGCCAAGCTTATGAAATCACAACTATTGAGGTTAAAGTTTCTAATGATGTGGTGGTAGGTACTTTAATTGTTTCCTCAAAATTATCCAATGATTTATTTGATTCTGGCTCAATGTATTCTTTCATATCTTCCCAGTTTTCCAAGAAAATTAGATATTTTTAATTTGACTTAACAAGAGATTTGTCAGTCAAAACTCTTATGGGAAGTATCATAGCAACAAAGTTTTTTCAATCAGTTGCCATTAGGGAATATAAACATTTTTTATCTGCTGATATTATTGTCATACCCATGATTGAATTTTCTATAATCCTAGGTATGTATTGGCTTTTAGACCATGATGTGAAAATTTATTGTAAGAAGAAGGAGGTTACAATTTTTTATGATGATAAGGAATCCCTTATCTTTAGAGTAGAAACATCACCATATGATTCTCATCTAGATCCACCCTATGTAGCTCTACTAAATTCAATTATTGGGGAGTAAGGTATTGAAATAACTATGGGTGAGTAAAGGAATGTTAAAATAAAGGATGTACCTATTGTGAAATAATATGTTGATGTGTTTCCAGATGATTTACCTGGACATCCTACAGAACGATAAATTGAGTTTTCCATTAACTTAATTCCTAGTTCAAGGCCCATATAGAAGGCCCCTTATAGAATTTCTAATGTGGAGTTAGTGGAACTAAATAAACAACTAGATTAATTGAGTAATAAATGATTTATTCACCCTAGTTTTTCTCTATTGGGATCCCTTATTCTTTTTGTTAAGAAGAAAGATAGATCTATGAGGTTGCGCATTGACTGCAGGGAGATCAATGCTATAACAATAAAGAAAAAGTATCCCCTACCTTTCATTGATGATTTATTTGATCAACTTCATGGAGCTCAATATTTTTCAAATATTGACCTTCGATATGGATATCATCAGTTGTGCGTGAAGAAGGAAGACATTCCAAAGATAGTATTTCGAACTAGGTATGGGCATTATGAGTTTATAGTAATAATTTTTGTACTGACTAATGCACCCTCTATTTTCAAGGATCTAATGAATAGATTTTTCAAGTATTATCTTTATAACTTTGTAGTGGTATTTATTGATGATATCTTGGTATACTCCAAAAGCTACGAAGATCGTGAAAATCACTTGTGCACTATTCTGAAAACTCTTAGAAGAAATGAATTATATGGGAAGTTTAGAAAGTGTGAATTTTGGATTTAGAAGATTTCTTTTCTTGTCCATATTGTCTTTAAGGATAGAATATTTGTTTATCCTTCAAACACAAGGGAAATCCAAGAATGTACAACACCGATGAGTATAACTAAGGTACACAGTTTTATTGGTTTAGCATGTTATTATTAGCATTTTGTCCAGAATTTTGCCCGATTAACTAACCCATTAACTAAGATCACACGTAAAGGGGTTAAGTTTTTTTGGACAAAAGAGTGTGAATAATGTTTTGAAGAATTTAAGAGAAGATTATTCAATTCTTCTATCTTGACTCTATCACTGTGGAATGATGGGTTTGTTATTTATAGTGATGCTTCAAAGAAAGGAATCGGTTGTGTCTTTATGCATAATGATAGAGTTATTGCCTATGCATCACAGCAGCTAAAAATTCATTAATGAAACTATCCTACTCATGATCTTGAGTTAGAAAATGTAATCTTTTCTCTGAAGATATGGAGACACTATCTATATGGTGAAAAATGTGAGATATATACTGATCACAAGAGTTTAAAGTATATTTTCTCACAGAAAGAACTCAATATAAGGCAAAGGTGATGGCTTGAACTACTCAAGGATTATGATTACACAATACACTACCACCCGGGGAAGTAAAATAAGGTGGTAGATGCTTTGAGCAGAAAGAATCATGGAGTTATGGATAAGATGAGAGTTGAAAGGGATCATATGTTCATAGATCTAGTAAAGATTGATATGGGAATAATCATGGAAGGTGAAATATCGATACTTTTTCAAATGGATTTTAACCCATCTTTAATAGAAAGGATAAAAAGTTCACAGACTGATGATGAATAGTTTCAAAATAAAATTAAAGCTGTGAATGATGGGAGATTGATTGACTTCGTATTTGAAGATGGAATTTTGAAATTTGGGAAGAGGCTTTGTGTTCCTGATATACCTGATCTGAAAAAGGAATTATTGGATGATACTCATAGCTCCAATTTCTCTATACACCCTAGTATCACTAAGATGTATATATATTTGAAGAAACATTTTTGGTGGGACAACATAAAGAGGGAGATTGCTGATTATGTGTCAAGATGTATCATTTGTAAATAGGTGAAGGCTGGGAGACAACATCCTAGAGAAGTCATGAAACCTCTTCCTATACCTGAGTGGAAATGGGATGATATTACGATGGACTTTGTCATGAGGCTACCAAAGACTCCTAGAAACAATGATGCAATATGGGTTATTGTTGGTCGTCTTACCAAGTCAGCACATTTTCTTACTATAAGAGAAGATTTACCACTTAAACGTTTAGAAAGACTATATATTAAGTTATAAGACTTCATGGTATACCCCTATCGATTGTTTCTGATCGTGATCCCCATTTTACATCAAGATTCTGGAAAAGTCTTTAGAAAGCCCTGGATACTGAACTTCATTTGAGTACTACCTACCACCCTCAAACTAATGGATAGTTAGAATAGACTATTCAAACCTTCGAATACATGTTGAGATCTTTCTCACTTGACTTTCAAGGTATGTGGGATCAGTATTTACCTCTGGTAGAATTTTCCTATAACAATAGCTTCCATTCAAGTATTCATATGGCACCATATGAAGTGTTATATAGAAAGAGATGTCACACACCAACTTCTTGGGATGATGTTGGTGAAAGAAAACTTATAGGCCCAAAACTTATTGAGGAAACAATGGAAAAGGTAAAGATTATCCAAACCCACATCAAAGCAACTCAAAGTAGGCAAAAGAGATATGTCGATAACCAAAGGAAGGATTTGGAATTTCAAATAGAAGATCGTGTTTTCTTGAAGGTATCTCCATGGAAGGGTTATACAATTCGGTAAGAAGGTTAAATTAAGTCTCAGGTACATCTTACCTTTTGAAATTCTAGAATGAATTGGAGTTGTTGCTTACCATTTGGAAATTCCACCAAGTCTCTCCAAAGTTCATGATGTGTTCCATGTATCACTGTAGAGAAAATACAAGTTTGACCCAATGCATGTAATCACCTATGAAGAAATAGAACTGAAACCTGATCTATCTTATTGTGAAGATCCTATCATAATTCTTGATACCAGAGAACAAGTGTTGAGAAACTGGATGACTCGTCTGGTAAAAGTCCTTTGGAAAAACTATAAAATGGAAGAGGTAATGTGGGAACCTGAGGAACTTATAATGAAGAACCACATAGATCTTCTTATGCAGTAATATTCTAGAAATTTAGAGGATGAAATTATTTGAAGGAGGAAAGAATGTAACACCTCAAGCTTCCACGGTATGCTTCTCATTAGATAATACAATAGCTTGTGTTGTATGCAGCTTCGAGTTCTAGCACACCACGACCAATCAAACTAGTCGTTTAAAAAGCAGTTATGAATAGTAATATCCACTTTTTTAAATTTTATAAATTTTATTTTTCAAAATGGACTTCATTTTTAGATTCGGAATATCAAAATTATCTTATGTTGAATTTTTGGTATTTTTCTGAAATCTTTCAATTTTTGATGAATAGTGAAAAACACTACATTATTGTTTAAAACTGACTTTTTATTTAAATAATTATTATTTTTATTTTAATTTATTTTAATGTCAAAATAGATATATAATACCTATATTATTCCAATGTAATTCATTGTAGCTACTTTTATAATAAGATTAGATATATAAAATTTTATTGAACTTTTTAACGTCTTTTACCCACCTTTATTTACAAATTTGCATAAAATGTAATTTTACCGTTTCTGTAAATTTAATTTCAAAAATACAACAGACACAGTTGTCATTAGTAAGTAAAATTTGGTTCAATAGGATAAAAAAAATTTGAATAGTAACTTTTGGATTTTATTTACCATAGTTAAAAGTAAATAGGGTAATTAAAGGTAAAAATAATATTATAATAACATAAAATAACCCCAACACATGTCCTAATTATATTGGATAAGTGTATTTAGACCAAAATAAACCTTAGGACAAAAATATGATCCTTTTTTATTCACTTGGATTAGATTAGGACATTTATTATATTTTATTTAAAGAAGAGTTAAAAGTGTTAAATTCAAATTTTAATAACTAAACCATTTTTAATATAGGTTTACGCATAAGATAAATTCAACTATAAATATTAATTATAAATATAAAAATATTTCCTACATAATGGTATTTTATTTATAATTTTTAGATATTAAATAATTAAATTTATTTATGACATAATGATGATGTAGTAATTACCTTATTAATGAAAGATTAAAATAATTGATGTTATAAATATTAAAATAAATTTAAATTGAAACTTTTTATGCCATACACAAATTTTAAAGGTGAATATGACATGTTAGGGTTGATTCTATGTATTTTTTATGAAGTAATCAAGTTTTTATGACTTTCATAAAAAACAAATACTAAATAGTGTCAAAATTGACATAAATAAGTTTCTAAAATGAATACTATATTATTAAATGATATAATATTCCTAAAAATCTAAGATTCGGCCAAAGGAATTAGATAATGTTAGATGTGTCATTAATGAACCGCTTGAGGTTCTCTTGGAATTTTACGGTAACTATATTAACCATTTTGTATAAAAATACAATAAGACATGGAAAAAGATAAACTATTTAACTAAGAGTTGAATCTAAAAGATAAGTTCAATATGGTGACCTAAACTTGTCTAAAACCTATTGGTTGAGAGGATTTTGAACCATACCCACCTTATACTCTAAATAAATCCATTTAGAGCTATTATAAACTGAAAATAATTTTATAATAAATTAATATTTCAAGATTTTCCTAAAGTGCCCCTCACCTCTCTTATAAAAGGGTACTTCCCCTTCTCTTAAGTTCACACATCCAAAACCATTTGGCTCAGCCAACCCCTACTTAAATATCCTCCAAACTAACCTCAATTAAACCTATAGACCTTACTTTGATCAGAAATTCAACCTAAGGATCCCTTTTGTTCAAATCAAAAGGAAGCACCCGAAGAAGAGGTAATTATTTCATCATCTGTTTCAAAGTTCTTTTCTTCTTCCACTTCCTCTTTCTTTGTTGTTTCCATACTAAAATAATTACTCAAATACCTTCTATATACTGAGATTTTATTATAAATGTGGTACAACCATATTCATTATTCTATTCATCCTATGAATGACAAAGTCACCATACGTGCGTACGTATGGCTTACTGTCTCCACGTCATAGTGTAGTTTGTTATTCAACACTTAATTATTTGGATTGGTATAATAATGAGTATAATTGATGTAAATAATAAATATAACATGTTAATGATTCTTTATATATAATATACCATCTAATTATATACGATTTCACTATCAATAGAATGATATTGTCGCTTGTGCGTACGTACAGCTTACCGTCTCCACGACGCGATGAGATTTCATTCCCCATCGTAACCATTCAAGAATAATTTTCATTTGATGATTAAAAATAATTTTTAAGAAATTAATATCATTCTGGATATAAATCAAATACATCCTATCCATAAAAAACATGACTTACGTAACAAAACATATAAAGGAAAATGAATCAGTTAACACCCAAAAAAATGATACTACAGAAATATTATTAACAAAGCCTCCAATGGCCCGAAGGCCTTCATTTTTTATTGATTTTTGATAATCCACCTTTCAAGGGGTGAGGTAGAACCCTTACAAGTCCCGTAGGCGTAATTATTACATGGACCGTAGGACTTAGAAGAATTCATTTGCTCGTAGGCTTCAAACATTACATACAACCTAGACTAACTACTTGGAACTGCTCCTCCCCAGCATCTTCATCGTGAAATCAGCTCTTCGCCTTCACATGGTTGTTCGGCTAGGCATTCTCCTGCATGCATAGGCTTGTCCCAATGGCAGGTGTCATACCCTCTCATTCTTGCAATCCGTTCCTTAGAGAATCATATATGATATCATATTTATGTATGTCGTTCTTGTATAATTTAATAATAATAATTTAACTATTATACAGGAGGTTAACGTACCCTCGACTAAGGAAAAGTTCAGGGTAAGGGTTAATTTTAGAATCTCTTTATTATCTGAGGTTGTTTATACATAACTATCTACTGGGACTTCTTTATCATTCACATATGTGTTTCTTAAAAATATATTTCAAAACATTTTTACTATTTCGTAGACTATGTGTTAAAGTAATGTATACCCTTGTTTAAATTTTTATAAAATGTTTTGAAAGGAATCTTTCTGTCATTTTCCAAACAAGGTACTTTATGACCTTTTCAAAAAATTAAGGAAAGAATGTTTTTTTAACTTATACGGTGGGTATGACTATTTTCCACCATTATAAAACCTTCGAAGCTTCCCTTACAAGCTTATATGAATATTTTCAAAATAAATGTTTTTTTTATAATTATGCGACTTTTAAATAATTTCAAAGTAGAAAGAGATATTTCTATCAAATAGTATTTGTATTGATTTCATCTATGTCAACATCTATTATTGGATTTTATATTTAATTGAAGTTGATTTATTATGATACAATATTCCATATTTTATTAATAGTTTTATGATATGTTTGACTGTGGATGTGCTATTTTTATGTCATTCACGGTTTATGGTTAAAGTATTGACATTTTGTATGTTAGTTTAATTCAAATGTTTATGTTATGTTTCACCCTTTTCATATAAGGAATGCATTGTACGTAGTAAGTGACGGGCAGGTCCCGCTATAGCCCATCGATGCATCGGTAGGTCTCATGAGACAAACTAGTGTCTTGGCACAAGGCCTTGACAATATTTTTATTTATAGTATTGGCACGAGGCCTTGACTATGTGGTTATGATGACTGGTATTATACATTCCATCATTATGATATTAGTTATTGATATTACATGTGATTATTCTACTATTAGAATATCCATGTGAATAAGTAAATTGCATTATTTGATTTATCTTTTTCATATTATGTTGAAGTTTAAGTTTAAAAGGATTATGTTTTAGTCTTATACATTGTCTTAAATGGATATGCTTATTTATGATAGTTTATGCTATATTGTTATCCTTATTGAGTATCTGAGATCACCCATTTATTATGTTTTATTTTTCCCAAGATGCGAAGAAGTATATTATGAATGGCCTATAGGGATAGGCTAAAGGGATATGAGTGTGTTCAAAGGAGACACAATGTTGTTGTTTTTTATTTCATAATGTAATGTAAAACTTAAGTATGTATCTGGTACTTCCAATGCTACTAAACTTATTGGTCTTTCAGGACTCGATCTCTTGTGATCATGCCAATGTTATGTAATAATGCACCGACTCTGGGTAACCGGGGTCGGAGCGTTACAAGATGGGTTGTGAAATATATATTTATATATTTACATATAATTATATATTTACATATAATTATATATATATATATATATTTGTATATATATATATATACTTATAAATTTATATATATATTTCCCCTAAGGTGTATCTTAGTGGAAGCAGTCTATATAAGCACTACTATAGATCATGTGAAATTTAGTGTCATCCTTTATCAGTGCTAGCTAAAAAACTAATAAAGGGGGCGCCTTTATCATTTCTAGAAAAAATGCTGATAAAGGATCCTTTTATCAGCACTAAAACAAAAACACTGATAAAAAATCTTTTATCAGCGCTTTTTTTAATGCCAATTAAAGCCCCATTTATCATCACTTTTTGCTAGCAATAATAAAAGATATATTTTATAAAAAAATATATATCATTAAAAAGCATATATTAATATATAAATATATTTATATTGATATAAATATAATATATTTTATTAAATATGATTTATATAAGACTAAATATGCATTTACACTTAATATATAAGATATTTAGTGAAAATAGCTTATAAAATAATTTAAAAATAAAATTAATTCATCATTTGATAATTATTAATGAGTAATAAATATTTAAAAACAATTGGATGGTATAAAAATTTAATAACTTAATGAACGATCTAAGATAAGTTGAAAACATGACTTGAACTTCAAACATTCATAACTTCTTCTTTGGGTGTTCGTTTGGGCTCTACCACATATCAAATCAAAGCATGTGAAGAGATCTACGCCATGTTGATTGGGGGACCTAGGTTATTGTTTTTTGATGTCAAAAAAGTCCTAGAAGGCCTCTAAAACTAGGTTTTTATTTTGAATACCTAGATTTTTTAATATTCGATGGGATTTCACCTTCATTTAAGAGAGTATTCTTGTCTTTTTTTTAGTGGTGATTGAATTTCTTCCCAAGAATTACATTCATATAGATATTATGGTTTTAACATTTTATCATTTTTCATATTTTAGCTTTATTTATAATTTTTTTCTTTAAAAGTGAATTCCCTGGAGTGGCCTTTTCGAACCCTCCACACCTAGGAACCCCCCTCCCCACGAAGAAGTCATCCGGAGAAGCCTCAGCCGGGGAGGAGCTGTTGTCAGCCGAGATGATAGAGCGTCTCCACAGGGTTATACCTCGATCAACGATGGTCTGGCACAACAATCCATCAACCAAGTGAAGTGCGCCCTTTCTTCCCACCTGGTGAGGCACCGGGTGACCCGGCAAGACGAGTGGTACATGGGAGGCGAAAATTCACCTAAGAGTGGGCTCCCAGGAATCGAATCCCAGACCTCAGCGAATGCATGTTGTATGGCCCTCGACCACCCACCACTACGCCACCGCCGAAGCGGCAGCTTTATTTATAATTAAATATATACATATTTGCTTATATATATAATAAATTAATTATACAAATAATTATTTAAACATATATATATATATATATATATATATTAGGTTCTTGGAGGTACAATTACAACTAAACACACGTACACCACACACTCACAGGCTGGAATGGCAGTTCATAGCCCCCCCAAGGGATAACATACCCGTCAAGCCCTTTATTTATATATTACATATATATATAGGTATGCAGTCCCTTTAGTACATGGCCTGTAGGCCCAGCATTGGATGGCCCGAAGGCCCCTTCGTTTGATGGCTCAAAGGCTCTGCTTTGCATCAGCACTTAAATGGGTATGCACACCATGCCTGCATCATGTCTGCATCACTGCCTTCCTGCATGATGCCTACATCATCGCTCACTATGTCAATGTTTGCATCATAATTCTCTCAAGGGGATTGCAAACCTGGTCTTTTGGATGTGGAATTATGGGATTTAAATATATAAATCATATGGAAATAAATAATTATTATTCATTTTATTTAAAATAAAAAAATCTATTTATTTACCTTATAAAAAACCATTAATATTTTTTTGAGGAAAAGTAAAAACTCGTATATTAAGAGATCGAAGATCGGGTAAAACAAGAGAAGACATCCCACTGAGGAACAAATTCAACTAGACATGTGAGTCATTCGAGAGGCTTCGAGTGGATATATGTTGAGCTTCCATGTTACCCTCTCTTTTGGTAAAGGAGAATGTGCAAGCCAAAAAGCAGGCTGATGTGACTGGATCTTCGAGATAAGAAGGCCAAAAGGTTGGAGGCCAGCCTCCTGAGTAGATATATCATGAACGATGGTGAGGCAATATGATTCCAAAGTGATGGACTTCCACCCTTGTTCTAAAGTGAATTCCATGGTAAGAAAAATTGCTTGTGCTTTCGTGACCATAGGTAAGAGTGACACCCTAAGAGAAGAATGAAAAGCCGCGATGATCAGTCCCTGAGAGTGGTGAGCGCTGGCGTCGAAGCCTATGATGCCTTTGTGAGAAGGGGATACATCAATATTATTTTTTAGGTTTCTAGAAATGGGAGGCTTCCAGGTACAAGGATCAGCTTTGATCATAGGGTCGTCAAGCATATGCTTGTTCTGGTTCCACACTGATAACCAGTGGGATGCGTTCTCAACCCAAAAGGTGCAAGGCTTGGAGACTTGGTTAAAGAGGATGTTGTTTCTCATCACCCAAATGATCTATGCCACTATGCAATGGGAAGCCAGGTCCTCAGCGGTGAGGTGCGAAGACCATTTTGTGAGAATAGCCGCAAGATCAAGTGTCATGTCCAGAGGTTGTCAGTATGAGGGTTGAAGGTGCGCCAGACATTCCTCGCACTAGTGTAGTAGGCAATGGCGTGCAATGGAGATTCGGGCATGGGCGTGCAGATAGGGCATGTTGGGTTGTCTGAAACGTGGCGAGAGGCAAGGAACTCCAGAGAAGGAAGAATCTCGGTGCAAACTTGCCACCAGAAATAATGAGATTTGGGGGGATTCAAAGGCACCAAAGAGATTTCCAAAGAGCCACTGCCTCCAGAGTCGGAGCGGTTGTAGTCATAGCATACCCAAATTTAATAGTGTAAGTGCCAAAGTTATCCCTGCTCCGACATAAATGATCTGGACCTAAATCTCTAGCCACCAGGATACTAAGAATAATTTTCATATCCCTCTCATTGAACCAAGAGGATATTTTCACAGGGCACCATCTCCATCCTTCCTAATTGAAAAGGAATAGAACCTCTGCATCTTTGAGACCTTTAGGGGTGGGGAAAGTTGCTTTGAACCCATTTTCATTGACCAATCAAGGGTTCATCTAAATATTAACGGAAGACCCATTTCCAATTCCCCAATAAAGCCCCCTCAAGAGGGTCACGCATGATCCCCACAGGCTACACCAGAAGAAACTGGGGTGGGGGCTTAATGGAGTGCTGCAAAATTCATCATATGGGAAGTATTTAGCCTTAATAACATTCGCGCAGAGAGAAAGAGGGTGTTGAATGAATTGTGATCCTTGTTTGGCTAAAAGTGCATCGTTGAAGAGGCACAGGTCCCTGAACCCCATCCCCGCATGAGGTTTGGGTTTGCAGAGATTATCCCAATTAATCCAGTGAGCCTTGTGTTTTCCTTCATTGAGTCCCCACTAAAAATTGGTGAAGCATGAGTGGAGTTGATCGATGATGAAACTGGGGAGCTTAAAGAGCATCATAAAATAGGAGGCGATGGATTGGGCGACTGATTTAATGAGGATTTCTTTTCCTGATTTGGTGACTCTTTTGTAACTCCAACCTTAAATTTTTTTTATCCACCTTCTCCAAAATGCTGGAGACAACCTATTTTTTGGAGTGACCGAAGACCGTAGGAATCCCGAGGTACTTGTGATGTTTATCAACCATTTGGAAGCTATGTTGGAATTGCAAACCAAAAACATGAGTCAAATCTTCCTGCGGCGTTATTTATTACTTGCACATTTTTTTTCTCTTCCATGGGTCAACCTCCATTTATTTTCTTTGAATGAATTTAAATGCTCTGCATTTAAAGATTTGGTATATCTTTGTACCGTCATAGATTCTCTGTATTTTATGTTTTGGTCTTTCTTTGTACCAACATAAATGCTAGGCATTTAATGTTGTGGGTCTATAAATTGATGTAATTGTAGCCTGAAATTTCAATTGTGAAAAATTGTGAAGTTGTGTGAAATTGTGTGAAAAAGCTTGAAAGATCCTTTGTGTTGTGTGCCAATATTCTACCTCTTCCATTCTTTCTCTCATATTTCTCAGCTTGTATAGCCAACAAACTAGTATCAGAGCCAAGTTACCAAGATCCTCCAATTTTTTTTAAGATGGCTGCAATCCAGCCGCAAGTTCCAAAGCTGTCCAAGGACAACTACGAAAGATGGTGCATCCAAATGAAAGCGTTATTCAGGTCGCAAGAATTATGGGAGATCGTTACCGATGGGTATGTTGTACCTACTACGGCGGAAGAAGCTGCCTTCACAAATGAAGAAAAGGTGACCCTCAAAAATCAAAAAAGAAAGACAACAAGGCGTTGTTCCTCCTCTATCAAGGGTTGGATGAATCGACGTTCGAAAAGATTGCTGAAGCAACATCAAGCAAGCAAGCTTGGGATACCCTTGCCACCATCTTCAAAGGTGTTGATCGAGTGAAGCGGGTACGTCTTCAAACATTAAGAGCAGAATTTGAAGCGGCGCACATGAAAGAAGGTGAGAGCATCTCCGATTATTTCTCAAGATTAATTGTTATTTTTAACAATTTGAAAAGGAATGGTGAAAAAGTGGAGGACATTCGAGTTATCGAAAAATCACTTCGATCTTTCACAACCAAGTTTGAGCATGTGGTTGTGGCAATCAAAGAATCAAAGGATTTGGAGAAACTGTCCATTGAAGAACTGATGGGGTCGTTGCAAGCAACGGATGCAAAAGAATACCAGTTCAACAATAGAGCATGCCTTGGAGTCCAAGTTGACTCTACAAGAACAAAAGAATGTTCACACGCAACGAGGCGGTTATCGTGGAAGAGGAAGAGGGCGTGGATATTATCCAAGCCATCAACAAAAGCAACAAAGTCCTACCAGCTTTTGTGGAAGAGGGAATGGTGGAGGACGATTCACGCGTGGTCGTAGAAATGCAAAGAACATTCAATGCCACAACTGTAAGAAATTTGGGCATTATGCGTCTGATTGTTGGAGAAAAGTGGATCATGATGACGATCCAACTATGCTGAAGCATCTCATCATGAAGAAGAAGGTATCACACTCCTCCTCGCACAAGAAAAGGCATGTGAATGCCCCGATGTTTGGTATCTCGACACGGGTGCAAGCAACCACATGAGTGGTAACAAACAACTGTTCGAGGAACTCACCGAAGAAGTTCGTGGCGACGTGAGTTTTGGCGACTCATCCAAGGTACCCGTGAGAGGCAAAGGTAAGATCAAAATCTATCTGAAGAATGGAGAGTCGAATTACATTTCTAATGTATATTACGTACCAAGTATGAAAAATAATATCATCAGTCTCGGCCAACTTCTTGAGAAGGGGTATGTCATACACTTGGAAAATTCTCTTTTGTCTATAAGAGATGCTCACAGGAGACTTGTCGCTCAAGTCCAAATGGAGAAAAATCGCATGTTTCTGCTGCATATCAACACAAAGGCCGAGGAGTGTCTCTTGGGACTCATGAAGAATGACTCATGGAGATGGCATCTGCGATTTGGACATCTGCATTTTAGTGGGCTTAAACGTCTATCCTCATCAAACATGGTGCGTGGCTTGCCAATGATTGAAGCTTTAAATCATGTGTGTGAGACGTGTACACTCGGCAAGCAACAAAGGAACTCATTTCCAAGTGGAGTGTCTAGAAGAGCAACGGAACCACTTCAGTTGGTTCACACTGATATCTGCGGACCACTTGAAACACTGTCACTTGGAGGTAATAGATATTTTATTACCCTTATTGATGATTTCAGCAGAAAGTTGTGGGTGTATTGCATCAAAGAAAAATCTTCCGCTTTCACTGTCTTTAAAACTTTTAAAGCTCATGTTGACACTGAAAGTGGCCACAGAATCAAAGTACTCAGATCTAACAGAGGTGGAGAATACACCTCAAATGCATTTCAAGATTTCTGTAGGGAACATGGCATCAAACAGCAATACACTGCAGCCTACACGCCACAGCAGAATGGCATCGCAGAAAGGAAGAACTGCACCATCCTCGACATGATGAGGACCATGCTGAAGGAGAAAGGCTTGCCAAAGAACTTCTGGGCAGAAGCAGTGGCATGTACTTCCTATCTTCTCAATCGGTGCCCAACGAAGAGCGTTAGAAACATGACACCACAAGAGGCATGGAGTGGCTACAAACCGAGCGTAGCACACCTAAGAATCTTCGGGTGTGTTGCCTACGCTCAAGTTCCAAAAGCGAGAAGAAGGAAGCTTGATGATCGTGGTGAAAAGTGCATCTTCATCGGTTACAGTGAAGAGTCTAAAGCCTATAAGCTCTACAATCCACTAACCAATAAATTAGTGGTGAGTAGAGATGTGGTCTTTAGTGAGGAAGAATCTTGGAAGTGGAATGATGAAGAACCAAACAAAGAGATTCAAGTCGAAACAGAAGATCCTGAAGAAAGGCGTGATCATCAGGAGCAAACGTCGGCAACACTTTCCCCGGGCACATCATCAGTACACAGGAGTCCAAGAGGACATTCCATCACTCCTGAAAGGACTCCACCAAGTCAAAATTTGGCGAGCTCATCCTCACCCATGTCACCCATAAAAATGAAAAGCTTAAGCGACATTTATGAGCAAACCAAAGAGGTAAATCTTTTTTGCCTGTATGCAGATCATGAGCCTCTGACGTTTCAGGAAGCCGTAAGGGAAGAATGTTGGAGAATGGCTATGGGAGAAGAAATTTGCGCCATAGAGAAAAATGACACATGGGAGCTGACCACACTTCCTAATAGCCAGAAATCCATTGGTGTCAAATGGGTGTACAAGATCAAGCGAAATGCTAATGGTGAAATCGATCGCTACAAGGCAAGGCTCGTAGCAAAGGGGTACAAACAGAAGTATGGGGTGGACTATGAAGAAATCTTCGCTCCGGTTGCTCGCCTTGACACTGTGAGAATGATTATCTCCCTTGCTGTTCATCATAGTTGGATGATCTACCAATTGGATGTGAAGTCTGCATTCCTGAATGGAATTCTAGAGGAAGAGGTCTATGTAGACCAGCCTGAAGGCTTTGTTATGCAAGGGGAGGAAGACAAAGTGTATCGACTGAAGAAAGCTCTTTATGGGTTGAAGCAAGCTCCTCGTGCTTGGAATGCACGCATTGACAGCTATCTTCAAGAGAACGACTTCACCAAATGTCCATATGAGCATGCAGTTTACATCAAGAAGAATGATCGTGGCGATATAATCATTGCATGATTTTATGTTGATGATTTGCTGTTTACAGGGAATAGTCGACAGATGTTCAATGATTTCAAGAATGCTATGTTCAAGGAGTTCGAGATGACCGACGGAGGTCTCATGTCCTTCTTTCTGGGCATAGAAGTAAAGCAACAACATGGAGGCATCTATATTTCTCAGAAGAGGTATGCTAAGGAGTTGCTTGAAAAATTCAACATGGCTAATTGCAATGCTGTAAACACACTTGTGGCAATGAGCTTAAAACTGACAAAAGATGGAGAAGGAAGAAGTGTTGACTCGACTTTGTTCAAGAGTCTAATCGGAAGCCTGAGGTATCTCACAATCACAAGGCCTGATATTGTCTATAGTGTTGGGCTTCTAAGCAGGTACATGGAAGCACCAAAAGAGTCTCACTGGTTAGCGGCAAAACGTATCCTCAGGTACGTTAAAGGAACGGTGGATTTTGGTCTTTTTTATCCATACAATGAAGAAGCAAATCTGCATGGATACTCAGACAGTGACTGGGGAGACGACCAAGATGAAAGAAAAAGCACCACTGGGTATGTATTTTTTCTTGGATCGACTGCTTTTACGTGGAATTCAAGGAAGCAAAGTGTGGTCGCCTTGTCTACATGTGAAGCAGACTGCGTGGCGGCATCATCCACTGTTTGTGAAGGAATCTGGTTGAGAAATCTGCTGAAGGAGCTGAAGCATCCGCAGGATGGATCCACAGTGATATATGTGGATAATAAGTCGGCAATTGAACTTGCCAAAAATCCGGTGCAACATGGAAGAAGCAAACACATTGATACCCGATTCCATTTTTTGCGAGATCATGTGAAGCAGAAAACGATAAAATTGGAATATTGTCATACTACGGAGCAGGTGGCTGATATTTTCACGAAGGCATTACCGACAGATGTATTCAAAAGACTCAGAATGATGCTCGGAATGAAGCCGGTTTTTGTTTGAAGGGGAGTGTTGGAATTGCAAACCAAAAACATGAGTCAAAGCTGCCAGCGGCGTTATTTATTATTTGCACATTTTTTTTCTCTTCCATGGGTCAACCTCCATTTATTTTCTTTGAATGAATTTAAATGCTCTGCATTTAAAGATTTGGTATATCTTTGTACCGTTATAGATTTTATGTATTTTATGTTTTGGTCTTTCTTTGTACCAACATAAATGCTAGGCATTTAATGTTGTGGGTCTATAAATTGATGTAATTGTAGCCTGAAATTTCAATTGTGAAAAATTGTGAAGTTGTGTGATATTGTGTGAAAAAGCTTGAAAGCTCCTTTGTGTTGTGTGCCAATATTCTACCTCTTCCATTCTTTCTCTCATATTTCTCGGCTTGTATAGCCAACAAGCTAGACGCCTGTTGGGGCTCAGCCATCCCATTCAGGGCACTCCCGCACTTAAAGAAATTTCAGATTTAGAGGGGTTGACACCTTGCCCTGAAGCATTCTCATAGTAGTGGACAATAAGGCAAATACGTTTGCATTATACCAAAGTGGCCTTGGAGAAAAGGTGATAATCATCGGCAAAGAAGAGATGGTAAATGGGAAGCCATCGGCGACAGGTCTTCGCTCCATGAACTAAATTATCCTTGGGTGCTGCTGAAACGAGATTATAGAATACGTCAGCCATTAAATATGTGTGTCAATATACAAATATATATATTTATGTTTATATTCTAATATATGTAAATAAATACATATATGTAAATATTTGTGTGTATGTGCGAAACATAAATGTGTATGTGTAAATATGTGTGTGTCAATATAGTGTAAATACATCATATATAAATGTATTTTTATAAATATATCATTATCATTAAATATAGTATATAAACGCTTTACCACATAGGTCATTAATTACATTAAAAAAATATTTGTGTGTATATATAGGCGTGGAGTTGTGTGTTAGATCCCGTTTTTTCTTTAAAAATATTTTTTTTACGTTGTTCATTGTAATAACTATCATGAAAAACACTTTACCACATAGGTCATTAATTACATTATAAAAAACATATACCTTCGTGGTTATTTAATTGAAACGATGTGAAATCTCATTTACCACATTGATTATAATAAATAATCAGTGCGAAAAATATTAAAAACAATGCATCGTTTGAGATGCATGTTGTAATAAGAACCATGTGATAAATAATTTATAACATCTATTTTAATAACCAAAGTCAAATAATAAATTTACGACCTTGGGAGCATTAACATCAATACCTTGAAAAACATTAAAAATCCAAAGTTAAAAATATAAAATTCCACTGGTGCTTCAATATTAAATATCTCACACTTTCTTGCCATCTCAGTTCTTCATCTTCAAATTTTTATTATAAATTTCTAAATTTATATAGTCACGTAGGGTTGAGGACGTTATCCCCTTTCTGTTTCAATTAGGAAATTTTAATTTTATTATTTGTGACTGATAATTATTGTAATAAACTATATTAAATGAAACCAATGAAAAAAGTCTCACTATGAAATCATTACATATTGCAATGATAATTTGGATGCCTAGTTTTCCATGTCTAGTTATTATATTGAAATGCTATTCTGATCCCTGCTGCCCCCCCGCGTATACCTTTAATGTGTAGAAAAACATCAATTAGGGGACACAAATGATACGGCAATTACTTTGACACCTCAAAATACCCACACCACTATTAATTAAACTGATATTTATCGGGTTAGAGTATTAAATTTAAAAATCTATTAATAACCGGATTGAGTTAGGGTAATACTATTATGGCACAATAAACCAATTGTGAAAATTATCAATAATCAATAATATATTTTTAAATGACAACAATTATAAAAAAAAATTTATTTATTTTGTGTTCGGTTCTTAGGTATTTATAATTAAATTTTAAATTTTAATTTGTTGATTGTTATTAAAAAAAGTGCAATTATAATGTATTGTTACTCATTTTTTTTTATGTTTATTCTACATTTATAAATAAAATTTAAATATTTGAATTTCTAATATGGTAATTAAAAGACTTAGGGTAGTTAAATGGGTTGTTAAGAACATAATAGGATAGAGTTAAGGTAATGATTTTTTTTTTTAAATGGGCATTAGAGTTAGGGTTAGAGTACTGTAAAAATAACGCATCCCAAGTTGCATGGGAACCCCTAGTATTGATTCTAATTATCATAAAAATTATATGATTCAATTTTTTAAAACTGACTGACTTGTTTTATCAGGCAGCGCTCGTTTATTAAGGTAGAATTTCTCACGCAATCTCTCATATAAAAAAAACTGACGGTTATTTAACAGTTATATATTGTATCCATTTAACAAAATACACACGACTGTTATTTTTTAATAATCATAATATATTATTCAAAATATACGGTCATATATTTCACAAAAAAAAAAACCCCTTAATAAATCAAATCAACGGGATAACAAGAATCGCTTTCTGATCACACCTATTAAACCATATTTCTATTTTCTCTAGATCCCATCCACTCAGGTCATCCCTCATAATCTCTGGCTGTGGCATCTTCATGGCCATCATCAGCTTGCTATATGGGAAAATTTTGATATTCATTTACTAGCCACCCATCTTTCCAAATCCTCACCTTATCACCTGAAGCAATGTGTCAATACAAACCATAATAAAGAACATATTTAGACTGACTTTTTTTTTTAAATATACTTTTGTTAAAACAAAAATATTTATTCAAATAATACTAGGTTAAAAATATTTTGAAAACTAACGGGGAAAGGCGGCATCGACGATGATGTCTTTCAACAAAAAAAACTTATTTTAAATATACATGTTTGTATATATATATATTTTTTGTTTTGTTTATTATATATATATATTTACATGACTCGTAACCCCAGAGACATAAGGCGCATACATGACCCAAAGGCCTAGATACACAATGCCCAGTACGTGACCCTTTTGAAGGCCCAAGACCTAACTACAGTTTGTAACTACCCCTTCTCAGTATCTGCATCATTGAATACGCCTAACACCCCACCTCACATGGGTGATCAGCTAGCATTGCCTCGTGCAAAGCTGCACGGTGCTTGGTACCAATTACAATTGACATGCCATCTCATTCTTCTAATCTGGTTAGCTTTGCTCTGGTGGATGCTAGTTGCTTTGAAACATCTTTTGGGGCCGGCCCCTGTGTGGTCTGTCCAGACTACTTCTTGGTCTTATGTGGCCTGGAGGCTTGGTGGCCCAAAGGCCTTTGGTGGCCCGGAGACCATGTGCCCTGAAAACTTTTGGTGGCCCGAAGGTCCTGAAACCCATAGGCTCAAACCGGTGATCCGAATGCACAAATCAGATAAATAGTTCTGGCTGCTACAATACCACACAATACTCGCTACCATGACTACTACAGTATTGCTATAGTAACCCGAAAATTCATACACCCAGATTTGATCCTGGGTCTTTTGGATGAAAAGCAAGAGCATCTACTACTCGGGTACATGCTCATTGGAAAAACATGTGTATAGGTTACGCTCGACTCCCAGTAGGGGGGTCCCAACCAAGCCCAGAGCGCGCCACACATTCCTTAGCTAGACAATGGCTTTGAATCGCCCTATGTATAATACACACAATGTCTGAGTCTGGCGGGGCTCGAGCTTGTGTCAGTTCCCACAAAAAGCGAGAGGTACAGCCAGCGGGTGATAATAATAGTAATTACTAATTAATTAATTAATACTATTAATTACTATTTAATAACTAATAAAATTTTAATAGTTAATAGTTATTAATTAATTAGCAATTAACCTTGAGAGATAAAGGAACGAGATAAATTACACCTGGAGCCCTCTAGTGGCATTTCACGCCTTCTCCCTTCAAATATGCCCCTCTTGAGCTGACAATGAAGCAAGAGAGATAATGACACCCCGATTCCCGCCTCCAGTAGGCCCGGGGTGAGAACTAGCACTAAGGGTACAAAGATCTCACAATATGGGAGACATTACCCTTTATATGAAAAATAAGATCAAGAGATATGATAGTCCATCCCAAAACAACTCTAAGACATATATATGGACCATTTCTCGATTTGTGCGTGCCATCCTTGCGCAGGGGCCTTGCAAATCTTCTCTGTATCGTTCCAATTTTATCGGATGTCTCCGAAGAGACATATATATGAAAAGAATGGAAAAATCCATCCCACATGCATGTTTAAAATGAAACTGTTACAAATACAATAAAACTCCAAAGTACCAAAAGTAAAGTTAAACAACGACACAACAAATGTCCCAAAGTCTGAGTTAGTAACGCCCAGTACGGTCCACGTAATCCTCCTGGAAACCTGAAAATAGTTTATATACGTAGGGTGAGTATACAAGTATACTCAGTAGGAAAACCAAAGTCTCATGCACAAGTAAGAGAAACATACTAATGCTCCCATGAGAAAACAACAGAACCAACAACACTTAACAAGACATACTAACCATCCCCACCTCACCAAGGCACACTCACCAAATAACGCAAGTAAAGTAAAGTAATATAGTAAGCACATCGATGATAGGGTACCTCACACAACTTTCCCACTGATTAGCCGCCCTCACACCCTAACGAAAAACATCATGGAGCTCCCACCTCTTTCGAAAGAACCACGTCACAACCCACCCAAACACATCTGGGCCACATACCACATCACATCCCGAAAACACCCGGGAAAGCACAACATATCTCATCCTGAAGACACCTGGGAAAACACAACTCGCCCGCACACACCCGGGACTCACGAACCACAACCTGTCCGAAGAATCTTGGGTTATTCCGCCTGAAAGAGGGAGCAGAGAAGAGTGTGCGGCCAACCATCTATCCTCCCACTGAGATGTTTGGGAAATACACCCTCCCCCGTGATAATGTGGGTGTTCGACACATGATGCTCAACTAGGATGGGGTGCATATAGAAATCACAAGAACATACGGTATATGTATATATATATATAATATCAAGCACTCAATCCCAACCTATGGGATTCACAACAACTGCTACCTCTATATGCATTTATTAGTATCAACAACAGTCACATCAAAAGTTGATAAATTAAAGTGGATTCAGAAAGCTCTTTCGCTTAACACCCATTCATTTCATTATTCAACTATAACCATAGTTAATTGTGCAACCCATCGTTTAACTTTTCATTGACAACTCCTTCCCATTTACCAAACCAACTCATGAAATCTCAACATTATTAAGTATTTGTTTGCTCCATCATTACCCGGGCAACTAAGTAACACAGACTACAACAAGCACAACGAAAGTCGAAAAAAGGAAGGAGAACCATGGTAAATTAACCCACTACACATTTCCTCTATGTTTAACACCCATCCATAACACAACATACATCAATCCTGAGACACACACTACCAGAATGCACGGCTCCTTGAGGAAGAAGGGTTCGGGGGATGTATCATACCATGAGAAAGGAGAAGAATGAATGAAGGGAAGCCCCCCCGGCTTAGAAGGATTAGATTCGAGACCCACAGAAAATAAACTGTTTTTAAAAGCCGTTAAAGGCAGATCTTGACCAAGACCATGCGATTTGGAAGCCAAAGGAAGCTTCATGTTTTTAGAAGATAGATATGCTTTGAAATGGCTCCAAAAACCATTAAATATAGTATTAAATTCACTTTACGTCAAATAAAACATTAAAGGGGTGAAACTGGAAAAATTAGAGAATTCTGGAATTTTGACAAACTCTTGAAAAAGAGTCACTGTTGGATGAGACATCGGTGCGAGCTGCTGGTGCGAGTCATCGGTCTGACTTACCGATCCTGACCCTCTGTTTCAACCTACCATTGTGACTCACCATTGGAAACTAGAAATTTGGAAAACTCTTGAAACGAGTCACTATGACCTCCCAGAACACTTCAAAGACCAGATTTTCACAAAGTAATGGACCAGAGAGGTCCGTGCCATTACATCAGATACCTCTCAAACTATTCTTACCCTTGAGAATTTAAAACCAAACTCAGATGAAAGAGGGCCCAAACAACCACCCTACGAGATACCTCTCAAAATATTCTTGCCCTTGAGAATTTAAAACCAAGCCCAGATGAAAGAAGGGCCCAAACAACCACCCTATGAGATACCTCTCAAGGATCTCATTATACTTGAAACACCACTACCGACTAAACACATCAAAGTTCAATGATAAACCACCCCTTGTTGTTTGAAAACCGGAGTGGAAACCTCCTCATCCAAGAACACCTCCGCTTGCATCCGCTAACCCAAATGACCATAAGGCACACCATACAAGCACAAAAACCACACTGTCTGAACACATAAACCAGGGAATTACATCCTCCATGTCAAGATACTATCTTCTCTAGGCAGCAATGACTCGCCCGTACAGGTTTAATCACATCACAATTAATGCGTCTCTATTAGGAATCAAGTCCTCCCCTATTCACACGTCCTGACTTTATCACACATTACAGATCAAGGAAACATCTCATCTCATAAAAAAAAAGTTTCAAACGTTACATTTCACAACAAAAAAGAACAAAGAAAAACTCAAAGCAACTCTAGGTACTTGGCACACATATGTGTTTCTCGCTACCAAGTACTCTCCTCCAGGCCACCATGCCCCCACAACATGTGAACCAAATGAATGGTCCTTCCACGCAACACTTTCTCCCAATGATCCTGGATCTCCACTAGTCATTGCACAAATGTAGGGCCATCCTCAATATCTAACTCTCCCCAGTAAATGACATGAGATTCATCATGTTGATACCAACGAAGTTGAGAGATATGAAAGACATTGTGGACCTTCTCCAACTGTAGTGGAAATTCCAACTGGTATGCCACTTCTCCAACTCGCCCAACACCTCGAAAGCTCCAACAAACCCGGAAGAAAGCTTGATCCCTTTTCCAAACCTCAACTGCCCACATCGAGGGGAAAACTTCAAGAACACATGGTTCCCAACCTTGGACTCCAAGTGCCTCCTCCTACGATCAACATATGACTTCTTCCGGTCATGCGCTGCCTTCATCCTCTCACAAACGAGTTGAACCTTCTCTTTTATGCTCTACACTACCTTAGGGCCAAGGATAGTTGTCTCCCCAACCTCTATCCAACAAAAGGGTGAATGACACAGTCTCCCGTATAATGCCCCAAACAGAGCCATGCCAATGGAAAAGTGATAGCTATTATTGTAAGAAAAATCTACCAAGGTCAAGTGACATACCCAATATCCTCTAAATTATAAGATGCATGCTCGCAACATATCCTCCAACATCTGGATAGTCCGTTCCGTCTGCCCATCTGTCTGAGGGTGAAAGGAAGTGCTGAGGGGTAACTGAGTGCCAAAAGCATTCTGCAATCCCCTCCAGAATCATGAGGTAAAGCGTGTATCCCAATTCGAGACAATGAATCTTAGAACTCCATGCATCAACACCACCTCATCCACATACATATTTTCTTAGGCATCCACTGTGCCCGACACCTTGATCGCTAAGAAGTGGGCCGATTTTGTCAACCAATCCACTATTACCTAGATAACATCGTATCCTCCCTCAGCCTTGGGTAACCCTATGATGAAATCCATCGAGATGCCTTCCCACTTTCACTCTGGGACATCCAAGGGCTGTAACAAAGCACCAAGAACACGGTGACGACCCATAATTTACGTACATTTTTATTACTTCAAAATTGAAGCACACTTATTACAACATATAACAAAACCACAATAGGACCGTATAGGTATAGTGTCTTTAGAAACTGTGAAACATAAACAACTGGTTCATAAAGCATCTACATTGTCTCCCATTTATTTCATCATATCTAGAAATCCCTTTTTGGCATATCCTACTTAATATCCTTCTTCCTGACCTGGGGAAAAGAAAACATACAAAAGGGTGAGCTCAAATGCTCAGTAAGGGTAAACAAAAGAAATATCAATCACATAAGAACATAAAATTTTGGAAATCTTAACCTACAAAAGAGATCATAATTTCATAACATGGGATAAATCATAGTAGTGAAATGTAATCCCAATAATCATAACATAAGACATGAAACTTTTTGGCATACACACATAATCATATAAAATCATTTCTTATTATTCAAGACTCATTGACAAGACTATCTTAGTGGAAAAAATCCATTTCTGAACCGAGTTCACTCCTCGTTCCAGTCCTGTATCACTGAATCGGTTTAACTTGCCGTTCCAGCCATGTCTATCTCATGAGATATAAATCTTTACCCAATGCATTGGAGGGAGATATAGTTCCCACCCATCTCAAAATGATACCATTCTTATGTGTGCCACAATATCATAAATCATACATCATAGCATAACCCATGTAATAAAAATGGGATTCTTAAACATCATGCCATCATAACATAATCCATATAAGATAAAAAGGACATCATAAAAATAATTCCATCATAATCAAATAAATGTAGAAATAGGGATATAAACAGAATCCTATATTATCTTATATGGAAAATAATTTTGATAAAACACTTGAACTCCATTCTTGAGGAAAATATCCTTTCTACTTCAAAAACATTTTTCCTTTCTTAAAATGTCATACAATTTTAAACTAACAAAAGTTGATTAAAAATAAACTTGAAAAATTGTAAAGTAATCTTCATAGAAATAATGTTCTAAAAATCCATTCATTCCGTATAAGTTAAAGAAAAACATTCTTCTCGTACTTTGGCTAGAAAAGTCAAAAAGTACCTCGTACTAAAAACGAAAAAAGACTCCTTTCATATCTTTTACTAAAAACCCACCAAAGGGTAAAATTGGATTTAAAAAATTGTAGGAGGATAGAAATAATATTACATATTAAGGAAACATGGATGTGGATGATAAATATTCCCCAGTAAATTCTGAAGTATAAACAATCTCAGATAAAAATGAGATTGCGAGATTTTCCCTTACCTTAGGTCCGATTTGCTTCGTACGTGTCCGAACATCCTGTATAATGATTTAAATAATGTTATTGAATTATTCCAGAATCGTACTCATTGTTATGATATCATATATGGTCATATTCTTAGCTTCTTATTAGTAATATTTCATTGTTACTTGTTATTCGAGTGTTTATTGCTTTTTGTTCTTATGCGTGTTTTGTCGAATAAATTATTATTCTTATTTTTAGGTTATAGATACCTCATTTCTAGAATGGTATTAGTGTAATATATATCATATTTATTCATTCAATTCATTTATATAATCATTATGCAATGAATATCATGTAGAATGAGTCGCATCACATCGTGGAGACGGTAGACCGTACGTACGCACGAGCGATGATATCATTCCCATGATCGTGGAATTTATTGAAGTGTATGTATAATATTTCAGAATCAATATCACTTTACAATAATCATATATAGTTATTATTTACACCATTATACCCATCAAAGTAAGGTGGTGGTGGAAAACAGATTACACCATGGTGTGGAGATGGTATTCCGTACGTACGCACGCGCGGTGATTTCGTTTTCCGTAGGATGGATAGAAGGTGAAATAGGGTTGTTTCATATTTATAATAACATATCAGTATATTAGTGATACTGATGTTATTAATTCATAATGAAACAACTAAAAAAGAATAAGTAGAAGAAGAAATAAATTGTAAAGGATCGGTAATGGATGTTACCTCTTCTTTGACGCGCCTATTCTTAACCTCCTCTTAGAGCACTAGAGTTGGTATTTTAAGAAGACCAGTACCTCTAGGATGCTTCTAGGGAAGTGGAGAAGAGAATTTGGTAGGGTTTTTCCAAGCTTGATGGCTCAAAGTGGTGTGAGGAGGAGAGGGAGGAGGTTCCCTTTTATTAGGGAGGAGAGGGGCACCTTTGGAAAAATGAAAAATATTATTTTATTATAAACTCATATTCAGTTTTTAATAGCTGGAAATTGATTTATTTCGAAGCTAAGGTGGGGATGGGTCAAAATCCTCTCATTCAATAGAATTTGGACAAGT
The DNA here is from genome assembly GCA_963277665.1 of Viscum album. Taxonomy (NCBI): domain Eukaryota; kingdom Viridiplantae; phylum Streptophyta; class Magnoliopsida; order Santalales; family Viscaceae; genus Viscum; species Viscum album. The sequence continues at coordinate 1,015,750,854 of OY728138.1, read as the reverse complement.
TTAGGTTACTATTTTAACCTTATCATTTAGATTTAACTTTAAGTTAAATAATTTTACTTTTACCGTGTCTTTTTGCTTTCTTACACTATAAGGTTAATAAACTTACTATAAAAAGACAAACAAACCCCAAGTTGTTCATAATTAATATATAAAACCTTATATAAGTCATTTGGATGAAACTTATATTTTTAGGAATAAAATAACAATTAATAATATAATATTTGTTTTAAAAACTATTTTATGTCAATTTTGACACTATTTGGTAATTGGTTTTTGTGAACATCATAACAACCTGATTAGTTCGAAAAAAGTTAATTAAATAAATAATAATATGTCATATTAACCTATAAAATTAGTTTAATTTATAAAAAGTCTCAAATTACATTTATTTGGGTATTTATAATATCAATTATGTTAATATTTCTTTAATAAGGTAATTACTGCATCATCATTGTGTCATAAATAAATTAAATTATTTAAAGTCTAAAAATTATAAATAAAATACCATTATGTAGGAAAACGTTTTAGATTTCTAATGAATATTTATAGTCGAATTTATCTTATTTATAACCCTATATTAAAAATGTTTTAGTTATTAAACTTTGATTTTAACTATTTTAACTATTCTTTAAATAAAATAATAATAAATGTCCTAATCTAATCCAAGTGGACTTAAATGGTCATATTTTATTCCTAAGGTTGTTTTTGGTTGAATTAAACTTATCCAATAGAATTAGGACATGTGTTAGGGTAATAATAATATCATTTTTACCCTTAATTACCCTATTTACTTTTAACCGTGGTAAATAAAAGTAAAAAGTTACTATTCACCAAAAATTATTTTCATCTCATTGAACCACATTTTACTTACTGATATCAACTGTGTCTCTCGGATTTTTGAAATTCCACTCACAAAAGCGGTAAAATTAAGTTTTATGTAAATTTTCAAATTCTCATATGAGGTGGGTAAAAGACGGTGAAAAGTTCAATAAAATTTTTATATATCTAAGATTATTATAAATTGAATCCAATGAATTACATTGAACTTATATTGGTATTATATTTCAATTTTGACCTAAAATAAATTTAAATAAAATAAATAATTATTTAAATAAAAAGTTGGTTTTTAAATAGGAACTCAGTGTTTTCACTATTCATCAAAAATTGAAAGTTTTCATAAAAATACCAAAAAATTACCCTAGGCTAATTTCGATATTCCAAATCTAAAAATGAAGTCCATTTTGAAAGATAAAATTTATAAAATTTCAAAAAGTGGGTATTACTATTCATAATGGTTAGTTTTAATAATATTTTAATAGCATATCATTGTTTAGTGAAACTCAGTATTGCGTACAACGCAAGTTATCGAGGAAGGCCGCGATTGTGTGTAAATCAAGCCAAGCTAGTGTTGTGTGTAGTGAAAGATTCCTTTGATGATGTATATAACATAAAAACAAAATATTTCTCATAAAAATCTCGGGTGTTACATTCTACCCCCCTTAAAATGAATTTCGCCTTCGAAATTTGTCACTTTGTAACAAAAAGATGAGGATACCTCTCCCTCATCATATCCTCAAGCTCTCATGTAGATTCTTCTAATTGGTGGTTCCTCCATAAAAATTTCACCAAGCGAGTGGTCTTGTTCCATAGGACTTTTTCGCTACGATCCAGAATCTCTATCGGCTGTTCTTCATAAGAAAGATCTTGCTCCAGCGATACAACTTCTGAGCTGAGTACATGTGAAGGATCAGGTATGTACTTTCTCGGGAGAGATACATGGAACACATCATGAACTTGAGAGAGATTCGGTGGAAGTGCCAATCGGTAAGCTACCTTCCCAACATGATCCAGTATTTCAAAAGGACCGATATACCTAGGGCTCAACTTACCCTTCTTTCCAAATATCATTACTCTCTTCCAAGGAGATATTCGTAAGAACACTTTATCACCCACTTCAAACTCTAGGTCTTTTCTTTAGTTATCGGCATAATTTTTTTGTCAACTCTGATATGCTTTTATGTGTTGTTGAATAGATCGGACCTTTTCTGCCATCTCATCAACAAGATCATGTCCTAATATATTTCTTTCCCCAACTTCATCCCAGCAAGTTGGAGTTCGACATTTCTTTACATAGAGAGCTTCATAAGGATCCATTTGAATACTGGAGTGAAATCTATTATTATAAGAAAATTCCACCAAAGGTAGGTGTTGATCCAAACCACCTTTGAAATCCATAGAGCAAGCTCTTAACATATCTTCTAGAGTTTGAATTGTTCTCTCAGACTGAAAGTCTGTCTGAGGATGATAAGTAGTGCTGAAACTCAACTCTGTATCCAGAGTATGCTGAATATTTTGCCAAAACTTTGAGGTAAACCTCAGATCCCGATCAGATATAATGGAAAGTGGTACTCCATGAAATCTTACCACTTCCTTTACATATATACTGGAAAACTGATCAAGAGAGAAATCCTCTCTAATAGCAATGAAGTGTGCCGACTTCGTAATACGATCAACTATAACCCAGATAGAATTATTACCTTTGGATGTTTTAGGAAGTCCAGTGACAATGTCCATAGTGATGTTTTCCCATTTCCATTCTGGTATGGGTAATGGTTGTAACATCCCCTTAGACTTCTGTCTCTCAGCTTTAACTTGCTGAAAAACCAAGAATCGAGAGACATATTCAGCAACATTTTTTTTCATGCCATCCCACCAGAAGTACTCTTTTAGGTCCCTATACATCTTCGTGCTTCCAGGATGAATAGAGAATGAATAACTATGAGCGTCATCCAGCAGCTCCTTCTTTAATTCTGGGATGGGAGGAACACAAACCCAATTCCTGAACCTTATTATCCCATCACAATCAAGGTTGAATTCAAGAACATTTCTCACCTTCTTTTGTAACTCTACATCTTCTTTTTGTGCCTCTTTAATATTCACATGTATAGATGGTTGAACATTCATTTGAGAAAGATAATATTTCTCCCCTTCCATTATAATTCCAAGATCCATCCTTTGTAAATCCATAAATATTGGATCTTTTGTGATCCTCATCATGGATAAGCTAGCATGGTATTGTCGACTTAATGCATCTGCCACCATGTTTGCTTTCCCAGGGTGGTAATGAATTGAGCAGTCGTAATCTTTAATCAGCTCCAACCATCTTCTTTGATGCATATTCATCTCCTTTTGTGTGAAAATATACTTTAAAATTTTATGATCAGTATAAATATCACACCTTTCACCATAAAGATAATGCCTCCAAATATTTAATGCAAAGATTACCGCAGCTAACTCCAAATCATGAGTTGGGTAATTTTGCTCATATATTTTTAACTGTCGTGAGGCATAATCTATCACCATATAATTTTGCATGAGAACACACCCCAATCCCTTCTTGGATGCATCACTATAGATCATAAACCTTTCTCCACTACAAGGCAGTGTGAGAACATGTGCACTAGATAAACTTCTTTTCAACTCCTTGAAATTCTCTTCACACTCCTCCATCCACACGAACTTAACTCCTTTTCGAGTCAACCTGTTGAGAGGATTAGATAATCGTGAAAAATATTTCACAAAACGTCGATAATATCCATCCAAACCAAGAAAACTTCGGATCTCAGTTACTGTTTTTGGTCTCGACCATCTTTTGATAACCTCTATTTTTGTTGGATCCACAGAAATCCCCTCTTTTGAGATTATGTGGCCCAAAAATGAAACTTTTTGAATCCAAAATTCACACTTGGTAAATTTGGAATAAAGCTTCTCCTTTCTCAGGGTCTTCAATACAATTCTCAAGTGATCTTCATGTTCTTCTTTTCTCTTTGAATAAACAAGAATATAGTCTATAAAGACTACCACAAACTGATCAAGATAGTCTCTAAAGACTCTATTCATCAGATCCATGAAGATAGCAGGGGCATTAGTAAGACCAAATGGCATCACTATAAATTCATAGTGTCCATACCTTGTACGGAAATCCGTATTTGGTATATCCTCCCTTTTGACCCTTAATTAACGATACCCTGAACGAAGATCAATCTTGGAAAATTATTGAGCTCCGCGTAGTTGGTAAAATAAGTCATCAATGCATGGGTGAGGATATTTGTTCTTGATAGTGATCTTGTTAAGTTCTCGATAATCAATGCAGAGTCTCATTGATCCATCTTTCTTCTTAACAAACAGAACAGGTGATCCCCAAGGTGACGTACTAGGGCATATGAATCCCTTATCAAGATTCTCTTGGAGTTTCTTCTTCAATTACTGTAACTCAATTGGGGCCATTCTATAAGGTGTCCTTGAAATGGGCATAGCACCCGGTATGAGTTCAATTGAAAACTCAACTTCATGATTTGGTGTAAGACCGGAAAATTCCTCCAGAAAGACATCATCAAACTCCCGTACAATGGGAATATTCTTAATCATGAGTTTCTCTCCAACCATTTGAGATAAATAAACTTCATTTAGTGGAATCAAGACCCATAAGATGGAAGAAATTTCCACTGGAAGGTTATGTTCATCCTTGCATCGATAGATGATCATAGATTGATCTAGAATAAGAAATGTGACTTCCCTTCTTTGGAAATTGATATGATATCTATATAAAGAAAGCCAATCCATTCCAAGAATCACATCAAATTACACTATAGGAAGGATCACAAGATTTGCAGGAAGCACTTTCCCATAAACTTCAATCGGAGAAGAATTATAAACTTTTGATGCGACTGTTGTGCCATTAGGGGTTGTCACAACTAACTCAATATCTAATTATTGAGGTAATACGGTGATACCCTTAGAAAATTCTTCAGAAATAAAAGATTGGGTGGATCAAGAATCAAATAAAACATTTTCTACTTTAGAGTGGACGATAAGTGTACCTTTCACCACTTCGTTATCATACTCCACATCACTGATAGAAATTGCATGTGACTTTCCTTTGTCTTTAGCCTTAAGAGTTTGTTGACGTCGATCATCATTATAAACCCTTGGATTAGGGCATTGATTGGCATAATTCCCCATTTCCTTGGACTTGTAACATTGAAGTGTAGGAGGTGCACTCAGCGTAGCCTTTTATTTGTTCGCATCACTAGACATCTTCTTCCCATCATTGTGACATTCAAATGCCCGATGACCTTCCTTTCCACATTTGAAACACTTTTCCCTTTAAGACAACTCCCTCCATGTTTCTTTCCACACTTTGATCATAAGGTAAAAATCATCTTCTTTTCAGTGTGTTCTTTAGATTTTCTTTTGAATTCCATTTTCCTTTTCTTATAAAATGCATATGACTGATGGGTTACTCCAATCTCCATCTCATCCTTGAGAGCACATCGAAAGATTTCCTCATAGCTATTGAAGTCCCTTATGGCTAACACCCTTATAAGACTTGGTTTTAAGCCACTAAAGAATCAGTATATCTTACTCTCAGGTTGGATAACAATTCCGGAAGCGTACCTTTCAAGTCTTGTAAAATTTTCTTCGTAGGTACCAACATATTCATCATCCTTTTTCTTCAGTTCAAGAAACTCCTTCTCCATCTCTGTTCGAATAATACAAGGGAAGTAATTATTGAAAAATAAGTTCTTGAACTCGTCTCATTCCATAGACTCAATTTCATCTCTTGGCCTATTATTCTTGATAAGATTCCACCATTGATCAACTTTACCTTCCAAATGATAAACTGCTAAGATAACTTTATCATGATCAGAACATTGAAGAACTAAAAATATCTTTTTAGTGGTACTGATCCATTGTTCAGCCACTAATGGATTAGTAGACCCACAGAATGAAGGTGGACGCTGCCTCATGAAGGATTCAACAGAATGTTGCTCCTTCCTTTGCTTGTTTGGAAGTCCTTCATGATTCATAGCTTGATAAAGTTGTGTGAGCATGGCTACAAGATTTTTAATTCCAGCTCCCATAACATTTGGTTGCTTAGGGGGACAATCATTGAATTTCCCATCACATTTCGCATTAACACGGTTCCTTCGGGTTCCAGCCATTGACTAAAACCATGAAGAATAGTGTGATCAACACTAATTATAATAGGAAAACCACATAATCAAGAATAAAATTTCACACTTAAGGTCTTATCATAGGTTGTTCATGGCCATTTATAAAACACTAATATTGTGTTCTATGCGTAGACATATCCTTAGGGTTCTTACTAAGGCTTTCAATCCTAGTTTCCAAAGGTTGACTATACCTTTCCTATGATAGAAACTATAACAACCCATACTTTACGTACATTGTTATTACTTCAAAATTGAAGCACACTTATTACAACATATAACAAAACCACAATAGGACCGTATAGGTATAGTGTCTTTAGAAACTGAGAAACATAGACAACTAGTTCATAAAGCATATACATTGTCTCCCATTTATTTCATCATATCTAGAAATCCCTTTTTGGCATATCCTACTTAATATCCTTCTTCCTGACCTGGGGAAAATAAAACATACAAAAGGGTGAGCTCAAATTCTCAGTAAGGGTAAACAAAAGAAATATCAATCACATAAGAACATAACATTTTGGAAATCTTAACCTGCAAAAGAGATCATAATTTCATAACATGGGATAAATCATAGTAGTGAAATGTAATCCCAATAATAATAACATAAGACATGAAACTTTGTGGAACACACACATAATCATAGAAAATCATTTCTTATTAGTCAAGACTCATTGCCAAGACTTAGTGGAAAAAGTCCATTTCTGAACCGAGTTCACTCCTCGTTCCAGTCCTGTATCACTGAACCGGTTTAACTTGCCATTCCAGCCATGTCTATCTCATGAGATATAAATCTTTACCCAATTAATTGGATGGAGATATAGGTCCCACCCATCTCAAAATGATACCATTCTTATGTGTGTCACAAGATCATAAATCATACATCATAGCATAACCCATGTAATAAAAATGAGATTCTTAAACATAATACCATCATAAAATAATCCATATAAGATAAAAGGACATCATAAAAATAATTCCATCATAATCAAATCAATTTAGAAATAGGGATAGAAACTGAACCCTATATTATCTTAGATGGAAAATAATTTTGACAAAACACTTGAACTCCATTCTTGAGGAAAATATCCTTTCTACTTCAAATTTTTTTTTTCCTTTCTTAAAATGTCATAAAATTTTAAACTAAAAGAAGTTGATTAAAAATAAACTTGAAAACTTGTAAAGGAAGCTTTATGGAAATAATTTTCTAAAAATCCATTCATTCCGTATAAGTTAAATAAAAACATTCTTCTCATACTTTGGCCGGAAAAGTCAAAAAGTACCTCGTACTAAAAACGAAAAAAGATTCCTTTCATATCTTTTACTAAAAACTCACCGAAGGGTAAAATTGGATTTAAAAAATTTTAGGAGTATAGAAATAATATTACATATTAAGGAAACATGGATATGGATGATAAATATTCCCCAGTAAATTCTGAAGTATAAACAATCTCAGATAAAAATGAAATTGTGATATTTTCCCTTACCTTAGGTCCGATTTGCTTCGTACGTGTCCGAAACTCCTATATAATGATTTAAATAATGTTATTAACTTATTCAAGAATCGTACTCATTGTTATGATATCATATATTGTCATATTCTTAGCTTCTTATTAGTAATATTTCATTGTTACTTGTTATTCGGGTGTTTATTGCCTTTTGTTCTTATGCGTGTTTTGTCGAATAAATTCTTATTCTTCTTCTTAGGTTATAGATACCTCATTTACAGAATGGTATTAGTGTAATATATATCATATTTATTCATTTAATTAATTTATATAATCATTATTCAATTAAGATCATGTAGAATGAGTCGCATCACATCGTGGAGACGGTAGGCCGTACGTACGCACGGGCGATGATATCGTTCCCATGATCGTGGAATTGTATTGAAGTGTATGTATAATATTTAAGAATCAATATCACTTTACAGTAATCATATATAGTTATTATTTACACCATTATACCCATCAAAGTAAGGTGGTGGTGGAAAACAGATTACACCACGGCGTGGAGACAGTATTCTGTACGTACGCACACACGGTGATTTCGTTTTCCGTAGGATGGATAGAAGGTGAAATAAGGTTGTTTAATATTTATAATAACATATAATTATATGAGTGATAATGATGTTATTACTTCATAATGAAACAACTAAATAAGAAGAAGTAGAAGAAGAAATAAATTGGAAAGGATCGGTAATGGATGTTACCTCTTCTTTGACACGCCTCTTCTTAACCTCCTCTTATGGCACTAGAGTTGGTCTTTTAAGAAGAAAAGTACCTCTAGGATGTTTCTAAGGAAGTGGAGAAGATAAATTTTCAGGGTTTGGGCGATCTTGATGGCTCAAAGTGGTGTGAGGAGGAGAGGAAGGAGGTGCCCTTTTATAAGGGAGGAGAGGGTCACCTTTGGAAAAACTAAAAATATTATTTTATTATAAAGTCATATTCGGTTTTTAATAGCTCCAAATTGATTTATTTATAAGCTAAGGTGGGTATGGGTCTAAATTCTCTCATCCAATAGAGTTTGGATAAGTTTAGGTTACTATTTTAACCTTATCATTTAGATTTAACTTTAAGTTAAATAATTTTACTTTTACCGTGTCTTCTTGTTTTCTTACACTATAAGGTTAATAAACTTACTATAACAAGCCAAACAAACTCCAAGTTGTTCATTATTAATATATAAAACCTTATCTAATTTATTTGTCCGAACCTTAGATTTTTAGGAATAAAATAACAATTAATAATATAATATTTGTTTTAAAAACTATTTTATGTCAATTTTGACACTATTTGGTAATTGATTTTTGTGAAAATCATAACAACCTTATTAATTCGAACAAAGTTAATTAAATAAATAATAATATGTCATATTAACCTATAAAATTAGTTTAATTTATAAAAAGTCTCAAATTACATTTATTTGGGTATTTATAATATCAATTATGTTAATATTTCCTTAATAAGGTAATTACTGCATCATCATTGTGTCATAAATAAATTAAATTATTTAAAGTCTAAAAATTATAAATAAAATACCATTATGTAGGAGAACGTTTTAGATTTATAATGAATATTTATAGTCGAATTTATCTTATTTATAACCCTATATTAAAAATGTTTTAGTTATTAAACATTGATTTTAACTATTTTAACTATTCTTTAAATAAAATAATAATAAATGTCCTAATCTAATCCAAGTGGACCTAAATGGTCATATTTTATTCCTAAGGTTTTTTTGGTCGAATTAAACTTATCCAATAGAATTAGGAAATGTGTTAGGGTAATAATAATATCATTTTTACCCTTAATTACCTTATTTACTTTTAACCGTGGTAAATAAAAGTAAAAAGTTACTATTCACCAAAAATTATTTTCATCTCATTGAACCACATTTTACTTATTGATATCAACTGTGTCTCTCGGAGTTTTTAAATTCCACTCACAAAAGTGGTAAAATTAAGTTTTATGTAAATTTTCAAATTCTCCTATGAGGTGGGTAAAAGACGGTGAAAAGTTCAATAAAATTTTTATATATCTAAGATTATTATAAATTGACTCCAATGAATTACATTGAACTTATATTGGTATTATGTGTCAGTTTTGACCTAAAATAAATTTAAATAAAATAAATAATTATTTAAATAAAAAGTTGGTTTTTAAATAGGAAGTCAGTGTTTTCACTATTCATCAAAAATTGAAAGTTTTCAGAAAAATATCAAAAATTCACCCTAGGCTAATTTCGATATTCCAAATCAAAAAATGAAGTCCATTTTGAAAGATAAAATTTATAAAATTTCAAAAAGTGGATATTACTATTCATAACAGCTAGTTTTAATAATATTTTAATAGCATATCATTGTTTAGTGAAACTCAGGCATCCACTGTGCCCGACACCTTGATCGCTAAGAAGTGGGATGATTTCGTCAAATGATCCACTATTACCTAGATAACATCGTAGCCTCCCTGAGCCTTGGGTAACCCTATGATTAAATCCATCAAGATGCCTTCCCCCTTTCACTCCGGGACATCCAAGGGTTTTAACAAAGCACCAAGAACACAGTGCCCAACCTTCACATGCTAGCACAATAAGCACTTCGCCATAAACACTGCCACTACCCACTTCATTCTGGGTCACCAAAACTGCATCCTCAAGCCACATTACATCTTATAAATCCCTTGATGTACCGCCAAGGGTGAGCTATTAAACTCATGGAGAACTTCCTCATGCATCTCTACTGGAAAAAATAACTTTCCCTGAAACAACATCTGGTCCCGACCCTCCTTTGACCATCCTTTCAGAGCATAATCATGACCAATGCGATCACGCATCACCTATGCCTCTAAGTCTCCCCATTGAGACTCTTCCACCTACTACATCAAAGAATACTACACTGTCATCTGGAACAAACATACTCTACCACCATCCATTCCTACATCTAAGTGTAGGGATGCCAACTCCTCCATCACCTTCCAAGCATTCGAAAATTTCCGAACTAGCTCATTCTGTGACATCCTGCTCAAAGCATCAGCCACGACATACCCCTTTCATGAGGTGTAATAGATCTCAAAATTATAGTCCTGAAGAAACTCCATCCACCTCCACTATCACAAGTTCAGATCTCGATAGGAAAAGATATACCTCAAACTCTTGTGATATGTAAAGACCACAAAGAACTCCCCAATGAGGTAATGTAGCCACAACTTCAGCGCAAACACGAACGTTGCTAGCTCTAGACCATGAGTGGAATAGTTATTTTCATGGGGACGTAGTTGTCTAGACCCATAAGAGACCACTTCTTGATGCTACATCAAGACACATCCCAATCCCAGACGAGAAGCATTAAAAAACACCTCAAACATCACCCCTTCCTCTGGAAACCAGAACACTGGAGCACTGAACAACTTCCCCTTCAGATAGCCAAATTCCTCCTATCACTGCTCGATCCACACAAAAGTCTATTCCTTTCTAGTCATATTCGTAAATGGATCTGCAACTCAAGAGAAACCGTGTACAAACCTTTGGTAATAACCTGCGAGAGCAAGAAAACTGGGAACTTCAACCACATTTTTGGGCATTTCCCAAGAAAAAATCACCTCAACCTTCTACGGGTCCACTGATAAACCCTATTGAGACACCACATACCCAAGGAAATTCACCTACTGTGTTAAAAAACAAGCACTTGGACAACTTTCCGTAGAGCTGGTGGCATCGAAGAACCTGCAAGATGGTCCTGAGATGCTTGGTATGCTCCTCCTATGACTTCGAGTAGATCAGGATATCATCAATGAATATGAAGAAGAACTAGTCTAGGAACTCACGAAAGATTGAGTTCATAAGTCCCATGAACACGGCTAGTGCGTTTATAACACTGAACGACATGACTAAGAACTCCAAGTGGCCATACCTGCATCTGAAAGAAGTTTTGAGATATCACCCTCCACCCTCAACTGGTGATATCCGGACCATAGATTGATCTTAGAAAACCAAATTTCCCCTCTCAATTGGTCGAAAAGATCTTCTATCCTTAGAAGGGGGTAACAGTTCTTGACCATTACCTGGTTCAACCTTCGGTAGTCTATGTATAACCTCAGACCACTGTCCACATTCTTTTCAAACAACACCAGATCACCCCATGGTGACACACTAGTCTAGATAAAAAATTTCTTCATCTAGTCATCAATATGAATCCTCAGATCTCACAACTCAAAGGGTGGCATTCAATAAGGATCCATTGAGATCAGATAAGCCCCGAGCTATAGATCTATCCCGAAATCAACATTACTTCGAGGGGGTATAGTCACAACCTCCTTGGTAAAAACATAAAGGAACTCCCCAAAAACCTTGGGAACCCCCAACATCCCAACATCTACTGATTCCACCAACAGCTCAACCAACAAGGAAAGAATAGGATCTATACGTCGACTACCCAACTGAAAACTCTGCTCGCTAAAAAAATCCACATGCTGGCCATCCACATATGAAAACATGACTCTTCTTCAGAAGCAGTCGATAATAGCATTCACAAAATACAACCAATTTATAATGAGAATGAAATTGTATGGTTTCATCTATATCAAGAAAAGATCCCCATGGGATTGATGCCACCCCATCATCAGTTTACATCCCCGACACACATAAAAAAATTTGGTTAGGCCTCTGACTAGCATACTCAACACTAGGGGAATGGGAACGCTCTCTACGTTTAGTCCCAGAGAATGGGCTAGACTGGGTGAAACAAAGGATTGTGAAGATCTTGAACCAAATAAATCACAAGAAAGGGTACTAAACAATTTGATCGTACCTATAACGATCTGTGGTCCTACCAGAACTGTTACCTCCGCTGCATGCAACTGACCACGCCCAGCTCCTCCACCCCTCTGTTGACGACTGCCTCCACAACCACACCCAAGTCGAGGTCCTTGAGGAACAACCTGAGGTCAACCTTTACCTGCTCTATCTCCCCTCAATGGAGCATGAGCCTGCTATCCTTGCTGCTAAAACGACCTAGCTAAAAACTACTGTTGTGGATGGCGTAGAACCTATCCACCTCCACCATAGTGATCTCAAATGGATACTAAAGACTTATTCTGGAGATGGTCATGAACCCCACACAGGAAAAACATTATCCCTAAGACCATAGGAAAGGCACGAGGACCAGAAGGTAGAAAAGGGAACTGCTGAGGTTGACTCCCCGCCGATCGAAACCTCTAAGGCCTTGGAACTTGAGACCTGCTACTGGTAACCCTGACTCTTAAAGAAGCCTATTAGCTCCTCTCACATGATAGACCTCCTCATCAGTGTATCCTCACAATCACTTCCTCCTTCTTCTAAACCTCTAAGTATGTCGACAATGTAAAGGGAGTAACCACATACTGAATATAAGGATGAAGTGCCTCCTCTAGGCATCTCACACGAGACTCCTCATCCGAAAAGATATCCGGGGTAAAATGAAGGATATCTTTAAACTTAATCCCAAGCTCCCGTACTGACATACTCCCCCACTAGAGGGAGATTAACTCCTACCTATTCTCATCTACTAGGAAAAAATACCTCAATATGTATTCTCAGTATGTTTTGGGTGTGATTATGTTTGTTGACAATGGAAGATGATTGCGTATGAGTTTGGTTGGTGTTTACCGAAGATAAGTTTTTAAGGTGGTGCAGTTTCCTAGTCTTTACCAAATTTTTGAGCCTCAAAATCAAGAATTTTTATTTAGTAATGTAAGGTTTTGTTCATAGCATTGAACGGTGTGAAGAAAAGAAAACGAAATTGGAAAAGGAAGAGAAACATGAAACTCAAGACATGGACCGTGTACTATGTCCAGGAAGGGTTCATGGACGCATACCAGACAGTGGGAATGATACATAGAAGCGGTTCACAAAACCGAAAATGGTTCGTAGTGAAGGTTTGCGGTGAAGGGCATGCAGTATGTAGAAGGTGTGATGGTTTGTGGGATGAAAGAAGAGAATGGCGCTCTATAGGAGAAAAGGAAATAAGTGGATTGCCATAGAAAAATGGTTTGCAGAATGGGTTCAGTTCGTGACAGGAGGATTAGTATGTGGTGGGGGCTGTACCAAATCAAAGATTTGGTAAATCTTGGATTAGCAGATTTTGAAGATATCTTTTCCTATATAAGGAGAGATAATCCCACTAATTTGAAGTGAGATAAAATATCATTAGAGAACATATCTTTGCTCTGGGAATTCAGCGAAGTCTGAAGGAAGTTCACAAGGGAGAATCTCACGAAGGATGAAGTGGTTCACATGGAAGAAATTCCTCCAAATATTTTTGCAGTAAAATGTATCCCGTAAAGGACGCAGTACATGGAGGAAAAAGGCATGGTACATGGAGGAAGAAGGCTCGGTACATGGGTGGTTAGTAAAGGTAGTCTATGAACAGAGAATATTTCGTGGATAGAGGGTGGTTCGTAGAGGAGGTTCGCAGAGTCGGTACGTGGAGGCATTACGTGATAGCGAAGGCGAAGGCGATCCGTGGATAGAGGGCGGTTTGTGGAAGAGACAATGGTATGCAGAGGAGGTGTTCTGCATACCATACCAAGTACACAGTATGTGGGAGGAGCAAGTGGTTCTCCGAACACTCAAGGAAGCTTGAAAAAGATTTAAGTTAGTTTTAGAAAGTCATTTATGTTACCTAATAGTACACATAAAGGTGGATTTCATATGTGGGTGAAAAATAAACTTCAACAGAGCATCTACCTAAATTTGAGGATGCATGAATTCATTCAAATGAATGGACCTACATGTCCATAAACTATGTTTGACCTACAAGTTTATAGACTATGAGTGGATTCTTTTCCAAGAGTAGTGAACGAAGGAAGAGGAATAAAATGACCCTTTCCACCAATAGTGATCCAGAGAAAGAGGCATAGGGAGTGACCCTTGGGAATGTAGTGAGTAGACCCTAAATCTTGTAAAGGGAGTGAGCCTGGGAAAAGAAGATCTAGCTCAAACTTTGTACGCATTATTGGAAGTGAGCCTTAGTGAATTTGATACATCGACACACCACTATTGTATGCTCCTTATATGTATCCCATTGAGGGTGAACCAAGTAAAAATAACGGTGTCTCATTCATGATTTAAATTCTGTTCATACTTTGCAATGGGAACGAGAGAGAGTAGAGTTTTGTTTAATGACGAAACAAGATCCGAAGGGGATTTTTTTTTAATCCTTCATACCCTGATTCACCCCCCTCTCAGGGTATTCAACCCAATGGAACTAAAAATTGGTATCAGAGGAAAATGTTTAAATTCAATGTTCTCTCTCAGAAGAAGAAATGGAGGTGTTCAATCATAAAGGAATTTCGATCTTAGATAGAAATAATTTTCAACTATGGAAGAATTGGATGCAACACTACTTCCAATAATTAGGATTAGATGTCTTCATAGCATCCATGCATGGAATATCAGCTGACATCAATAGTAGAGCTTTATCAGAAGATAAAATAAGTTAATTGGACACTAATTCTAAAGGGATCAATGCTTTAGGGGGATCCCTATAAAATTCAATTTATACAAAGGTGATGTCTTGTAAAACATCACATTCTATGTGGGATTTTTTTTTAAACATTTCTGAGGGAAACACAAAAGTCCAAGAAGCAAAGCTGCAGGTTCTGTGGAACAAGTATGAGGATCTCAGAATGAACCCCAATGAGGCTGTTGATGCATTCTTCGATAGGGTAAATGTTATTGTGGAAGACATGTGGGGTATTGTAGAATTAATTAAAGACATAAATATTGTGAAACATATCTTGAGAAAACTTCCACCGCGGTTCAATCTGAAAGTTTCAGTATTGGAATACAAAGACCTGAAAGAGATGACACTGGATAACCTACAAACTACCCTTGTAGCATATGAAATGAGAAATGATGATAACGATGCAGTAAAAAAGGGAAAGTCCAAATAAGTGGCATTAAAGTCCATAAAGAATCTCTCTGTTACATATAGTTCCGAGGAGGAAAATTTGGATGATGTCATGTCATTTCTCTCCTCAAATATACAAATGGGAAAGGGAACTTCAAAGGAAAACTTTCATTTTCATGCTTTTGATATGGAAATATTAGGAATTTTGTAGTAAAGTTTCTTAAGAAGTTTGATGATGAAAATGAATACAATGATGAAATTCCCCAAAAGAAGTATTCATCAAATGATAAAGGTAGGATAAGTACTAAGAGAAAGTTCTTAAAAAAGAAGAATATACTTTCAAAAGAAGATGAAAGTTTATAAGAATCAGAGGTGGAAGAGTTGAAGGAATGTAAGGATCATAAATTAGATGCTTTGGTGGAAGTTTTTGAAAATTATTTAACAATAGAAGAAATTGATAATGAAGAAGGATAAATTGAAGGAAGAGTTGATCTTCTGGCTGAATTAGAAGACACCCTTAAAGAGATAGATATTTTGAGAGCTAAAGCAAATAAATCTAACAAAATTGTTCACGATTCCAAAATATACGTGTAGCATCATGAAGAAGAGAACTCTAAGATCAATGTAGAAATTGAAAAGATGAGGTCTTCCATACCGGAAAGCTCAGAAAAGGTGGTTGAGTATAAAATCAAAATTGAAGAACAAGAAATAGAAATCGATAGTTTGAATAAAACTGGAAAAGATAAAATCAAACATATAAAATAACTAAAAGTGGAAGTCATCAATATGAGACAAATAGTTAAAGATTAAGAGAAATTGTTAACTCTCGGTTTGACATCAGGAAAGAAGATCATACAGGCAACCAAGAAGATGAAATTTGAGAAGAGTGGTCCAGCAGAACAGAAGAACCAATCAAATCTGAATGATAAGGCTAGTATGGGTCTTGATCTAAAATATAAAGAAGTTATGGTTCAAGTAATACCACAAGCACCCACTCAAAAATTGAAGATTGATTTGGGTATGAAGCAGAATCATAAGATTCAGAGAAAACAATGCACAACTAGTGGTGCATCATTGACACATAAGAATGTATCTCACATAAGATTCTATTGTTGTGGTAAGATGGGACACTCTCAAAATGTATATTCCATAGTAAAGAGGTACCAAAGGGAACAAGACCAACATAGGTGGTCGTACAAATCTAAAAATTTGAAGTCATCATTTGATAGTCTTTTTTTCAGGTGTAAAGGACTCAGACATATGGAAATATATTTCACATAAAAAATGCATAGGAATGTGTTGAGGTAGACTGGATTTGTTCATAAGAAGAATCCAAATGTATCATCAAGAGAGCCGAAAATTCAAAAATTGATTTGAAACTCTTCAAGTTGAAGCTGGTCTGTCATATACTAAGGAAGATCAAGATTATCATTCTATGTCGGGTATGAATTCAAAGA
Source organism: Viscum album (assembly GCA_963277665.1). NCBI lineage: Eukaryota > Viridiplantae > Streptophyta > Magnoliopsida > Santalales > Viscaceae > Viscum > Viscum album. Next base: position 1,015,733,992 of record OY728138.1, on the reverse strand, counting down.
CTTGGGTTAAAAAGAAAAAGGATAAATAGGTAGTGGTTGTAGAAATTGTGTTCAAGACATTAGATCACACTGAGATATGGATCATTGACAGTGAAAACACGTCCCATATGACAGAAAATAAGGATCTAGTGACTTAAATTAGGTATGATAAAGAAGGTATCATAAGATTTGGTAATGATGAGGGCCTAAAAATTATTGGTTCAAGAAAATCCAAGTTTGGAGAAAAATACATGAGATGAGTAGATGTCTTGGTTGTTGAAGGGCTTAGTCACAACTTGATTAGTTTCAATCAATTTTGTGACTCAGGGCATGTCATAAGTTTTTCCAAGAAATTATGTATCATCAAAGAAAAGGATGGTGTTGTTTTATTGCAAGTAAAGTATAAAAAAGGGAATCTATACCTCACGAGTGGAGAAGAAGATATGTGATTTATATCCAAGGATGAATAAAAAAAGTTATGGCATAAGCGTCTTGGCCACATAAGCCAAATGTCCTTGGAAGATCTTGTGAAATATGATGCTGCTCGAAATCTCCCTAGATTATCACGTGACCGTACTCATATGTGCGATGCCTACCAACAAGGGAAGATCATTCAAAAAACATATAAACCAAATGATAAAAAGTTAACAATATTACTTGAGTTGGTGCATATTGATGTGTGTGAACCAATTTATCCAAGGGATATTGATGGGAGGAGATATTATGTTCTCTTCATTAATGATTATAATAGAATTGCATGAGTTTAAATAATCACCCACAAATTTGAAGTGTTCAATTGCATTACAATATATCGATGGGAATGTGAAAAGATTCCTGGTCATAAAATCTGGACATTTCAAATAGATAATGAAACAAAGTTCACAAATATCCAAGTAGAGGATTATCTAGAGAAACATGGGATAAGGCATCAAGTTTTAGTGGTAAGAACTCCACATTAGAATGGAGCAGTTGAGAGAAGAAATCATATTGTGAACAACATGGCTAAAACAATGATCATTGAGAAAGATATTAAAGATAAGTTTTGGAAAGAGGTAGTTATGAAAACATTCTACACATCAAACAGAGCCTTATTGTGCCCAAAAGAATAGAAGACTCTATATGAGCCATGGTATGGAAAAAAGATATCATTGATATAATTTAGACTCTTCGGAATTAAGTGTTTCATTCTCAATAAGTAGAAACATAGTAAGTTTTAATCTTATAGAGATGAAGGGATATTTATTGGCTACTCAAAGAAGAGAAAAGCATATAAATAATTTTAATAAGAAGATATGGAATATTGTTGAAATAAATGATGTAACCATAGTGGAGAATGAGCATAATCTTCAGCAAATACATGATCAGTATCAAGAGGATAGTGATGAAGAGATAATAATATCAAGAGATGATCCAGTTATAGAGATTGATTCAGAAGAAGACTCAGATGATGATAATAAATCAGTGTCTGCAGAGATGAAATTAATAGACAAAACATAATTGGTGATCAAATAACACCAGTGCAAACAAGGATGATGAAGTCTCTACAAAAAGCATCACACTTATCACAAGTGTAACCTAAATGATTTAATTAAGCATCTAGATATGAGAATTGGGTTCAGGAAATAAATTAGGAGCTTGACCAAATTGAGAAGAATCAGACATGGGAGATTGTTTTGATACTAGCTGACAAGAATTTCATCGGAACAAAATGAGTCTTTTGTAAGAAAATGAATGAATATGGTGTTGTTATTTGAAACAAATCATGACTTGTGTGAAAAGGGTTCTCCCAGATAGAGGGTATTGATGAATATGGTGTTGATGATACATTTTCACCTGTTGTAAGGCTAGAGAAAATCAGACTATTCTTGGCCATAGTAGTGCAAAGAAATTTCAGTGTTTTCCAAATGGACGTCAATTCGGCATTTTTAAATGAAGTACTAGAAGAAGAAGTTTACATTGAGAAACTAGATGGTTTTACCATTCATGAATATGAGAACATAGTTTTTTGACTGAAGAAATATTTATATGGTTTAAATCAAGAACCAAGAGCATGGTATTCAAGGCTTGACTAGTTTTTGAAGAAGTTCGGTTTCCAACATGGTGGAGTAGATTAAAATATGTATTTCAACAATGGAAGTAATCAAAGGATGATGGTCCTGGTTTATGTTGATGACATAATATTTGGTGGATCAAATGAATCACAATGCATACATTTTTCCTAATTCATGAAAAGTGAGTTTGAAATGTCAATGATTGGTGAACTGATGTTTTCCGTGGTTTATAGGTAACACAAGGAAAGAATGACACATTCATTCCTCAATTTAAATATGAAAAGGAAGTTTTGGGAAGGTTTGGAATGTATAGTTCCAAATATATGAAGACTCCAGTTGCTACCCAGTTGAAACTATCATGGAATGATGAAGGCAAGGTAGTTAATATCATAGAATACAGAAAAATCATTGGAAGTATGTTGTACGTGATAGAAAAAAGGCCTGATATTTTATTTACCACATTCCAAACAGCGAGATATCAAAGAAATCACAAGGAGAGGCACATGATTGTTGTGAAAAGAATAATTCAGTATATTAAGGGTACAATGGATTTTGGTTTAATGTATAATGAAAAATCTCAGCAAGAGTTATTGAGATATATAGATGCAGATTGGACAATAACATCAGATAATAAAAAATCAATGTCAGTAGATACCTTTTATCTTGGAATATTGTGTATTTCTTGGTTGAGAAAGAAACAAGATTACATTTCATTAAGCACTCAAGAAGATGAAAATATTGCGGCTACTCAAGCTTGCACGCAGCTATTGTGGATGAAGTAATAGCTTGAGGATATGGGAGTTGAAGTGAAATCTCCGATCTAAATCGATTATGATAATTTAAGTGCTATAAATATTAGAAAAAATTCAGTGCATCACTCAAGTAAAAAGAATATTGAAATCAAGTATCATTTTATCAAGGAGAATGTGAATAAAGGGCTTGTAAAGTTGGAGTATGTTCTTATAGAACAACAAGTTATAGATATTATTATGAAGGCCCTACCCAAAGAAGCGTTTTAAAGGCATCAACTGGATCTGAGAGTTCAGTCGACTCCCAGCACTTGAGAAAGTGTGGATATGGCCCCCCTCTCCCCGAGGTATGATGTGTCTTTTCCTAATGTGATGATATGTGTTATTTACCCTATTGTATACAACCTTGAAGTTCCCTTCAGGTTTATTGAAAAAGGGGGATAAAAGTGTGACTAGTTTAGGGGGAGAAAAGACATAGGGATAAGCTGTTAAGTGGAGTAGTGAGATAGGAAGCTAAGCTGAAGCTGTTTGGAGAAGTAATAAGATAGAGGGAGAATTTAATCTAATGATGCTAGAAGTGATTGATCAAATATTATATATCATAATAGATGAGTTTTGTGATGAAATAAGTTGATTGTTTTCAAGATTTGGTGTCAGTAATGAAGTGATTCATTGATAAAATTTTCATTATATTCTTGTTTCTTATGACGAGCATGGATCATGTGGGCTTAGAGTATGTGTTGATTAAATCTTTGATCGTTATATTAATCATAATAAGTGAATGAAAATTAAAGAAGAAATAATATTTAACAAGGTATCAAAATGTGAAGAATTATTATGATAAGAGTTTTCAACAAACACAAAGGGGGATATTGTTGGGAAAAAACCATCAATGTTTCCTCTTGATATATTTTGGGTGTGATTGTGTTTGTTGACAAATCTATATTACCATGAATGAGTTTGGTTGGTGTTTTACGAAGACATGTTTTTAAGGTGGCACCATTTCATAGTATTTTCCAAATTTTTGGGGCTCAAAATCAGGAATTTAGTGTTTGGAAATGTAAGTTTTTATTCATAGGACTGAGCGGTGTAAATAATGGAGAATGAAATCAGAAAAGGAAGAGAAATGTGGAGCCTGAGACATGGACTGCGTACCATGTCTGGGAAGGGTTCGTGGCCATGTACCAGGTAGTGAGAATGGTATGTAGGAGCGGTTCACATAACTGAAAATGGTTTGCAATGACGGTTTGCGGTGAAGGGCACGCGTTATGCGGAAGGCATGATGTAACGTACCAGATTTGGGTGCTACTAAATGGTGCCCCCTACTTGGTTGGCCACATGGACTCAAGCACATTTCCCCAAATTCCAGAGGCTGCTGACTAGTAGTGAGGGCCTTGGGTATGATAGTGGGGAAACTATGACCTTATTGGAAGAGTAAAATACAGTGGAATACCATAACAATGCAGTAGCAGAAGCAGTAAACAATATACGACTAAAACAAAATAGCAGAAGTATGATAGATAAATATCCAAGTCTCAAACCATACAAATGATAATGCATCATGTTACATGTTCTAAGAAAACATCTAAAATAGGATACACTGAAATCATATAATAATACAATACAAGTACATAAATAGAAATAAAACTCAGAAACATCACAAGCCTCGTCTTGGTCCCATGCTCTCCTGCTCCTAAGCGGCAATCAAGTACCTATGTAAGGGTGATTTCCCTTGTCTACATCTGTAATCATATAATCTATTTGGGCCCAAAAGCATGACCCAAACATGGTGTGAGACTAATCCCAGTAGGAAACCACCAAAGATTCATGCCTAGCAGTCAGTGAATATATGCAATAGCAATAAGGGAAAATAGTAACTATGAAGTGCTCAAGTAAACTATCTATTTATTCTGTTTATTTTCTTTAGAAGTTCAATTTAATTTAAGTGAAACTAACTCGAGATTTTTCCTTAGCCTTCCAATCCCCCATATAGAAGTAAACACAACAGATGTCTTAGAAGATCATCTAGATAAAAAGTGAAGACCGAATCCAAGCTTTTGATTTGTATTGGCAGATGCATCATAAGTCATTCCATTTCATTTAACAAATTTTGTGAACTTTAAAAAGGTCTCAAAGTCTGGCCTAGGCCCGTCGACCCCCCATACCAAAGTAACCGTCAACTCGTGACACAACCATTTCACATTTAAACATATCAGCATTTTAGCCTTTAATCATTTGTTCAGTTGCCAATAGAGGCTGTCCTAGGTATCCCTCAATGGACCAAGAATTCTCTCAACATTTACAAAGAAGACTTAGTAAGACCGAAAACCAAAAATGTGGCCCACTCACGAACCTTAAGTAATTAACCTTTTGAGTTCATCCATTGCCTTTTAACCGAGACAATGGTTCACCCAAGGTAAGCAATGTGTAATTAGTCACTTGAACCCAAACTTATCTTTTAACCGAAACTATGGATCACCCATGTATAATTACCTCTTTTAATCATTTATCATTTCATTTCAAAAACAACACTTGTGAATTAAACTATCACATGGCTTTAAACATAACAACTCATGTGGGAAATTCATATAATAATATATCATTCTAATCAACCCCAAAAAGGGAAAACATTCAAAAGCCTCAAAGGAGTTCTTTCCAAATGGATAACCATGGGAAACACATCCATGGGGTGTCCCTAAATCAAACAATCAGAAATTACATGCTTCAATTTCATACAATCAAATACCTAAACATCATTAGGTATCAACAGGTTTTAATCATAGAGAAAAACAATACCCAAAAATGGTCTCATAACATTTTGGCACATATAATCAACTCGATATTTAATGAAAGGAACAAGAACACCTACCTCTATGTCTTATAACTGATATAATTTGATGTTGGCCCTTGAATCGGCCTAGAATGGCATAGATCGAGAGAAATCCAACGAAATTGATGACACTTGAATCGGGTTCTGGACGATGAAACGGGATAAGAATCAACTCCCACGACTCCTTGTTCTTCACCTGACAGATGTTCTGTCCAGGAGAAGAGAAAATGAGGCTACTGCCTATTTTAATATGAAATTTAGGAGTACATGATGTGTAAGTTCATATACACACTGTTTATATCATTTTACTATTCATAAATTCACTGACCTACTTGACACAACCCACATCGACCTTGCTGACATGACTACACAGCGTGTACTGGGAAGTACACGATGTGTAGCTTCTTTTTCTTCTCTCCCTGGCCAATAAAAGAACACACATTGTATTCCCATACAACATGACTAGAATAAATGGTGTGTACATAGGATTACATTGTGTGTACTACTAAAACTTAATATTTTTTTAGTTTTCCTTATTTTCTCAATAACAACTCAAAGGAAAAGAAAAAGTAGAAATACATACCTCATAAGAAGAACCGGGTTCTTACAAACTTTCCCCCTTAAATAAATTCATCCTTGAATTGCCCTTCCAAGGGTGGTTAAGGAATATCTAAGAATAACTCTGACCACTGAGCACGTACGTCGGTCTCCCTCACCCAAGTCTCTTCCTGTACTTGACCATGCTGCCATAACACCCATATGAGAGGAATTGAATGAACTCATAGAACCTTCATGATCCTATCAACTATACAAATCAGATGCTCCTTAAAGGATGCATCAACCTAAAGCTCAACCTCCTCAGGCTGAAAAATGTGAGACAGGTCTGAGTGATAATGGTGCAGTTGAGACACATGGAAGATGTCGTGCATGGCTTGGTACCTCTAAGGCAACTTCAACTGATAGGAAACCAATCCGAATCATTCCAGAATATCAAAAGACCTGACATATCACTGTGAAAGTTTACCCTATCACCTGATCCTCTTGTGTCCCAGTCTTGGTGAGACACGTAGGAAAACTCGATCCCTGACCTCGAACTCAAAAGGTTGTCTACGAAGATCGACATATGATTTAGGATGAGACTTCATAGTAGCCATCCATTTCTAAATAAAGTGAACCTACTCAGTAGTCTCCTAGACAAGATGAGGTTCCAGCATAGCTGCCTCTCCTACCTCCAGCCAACACATGGGTGATCGGTACAAACTATCGTAAAAAGCATCAAACAGTGCCATCTGAATAGTATCCTAAAAGATATTATTATAGGAGAACTCAACCAGAGGTATATGATTCTCCCAAGATCCTCCAAAGTCCATGACACATGCATGAAACATGTCCTATAAAACCTGTATCATACGGTTTGACTGGCCATTATTCTGAGGGTGGTATGCTGTGCTCAGAAGCACCTGCATACCCAGTGTCCTTTGAAAACTCTAGAAAAAGAAAGATGTAAAGAGGGCGTCCCAATCTGAAATGATAGAACTAGGGGTGTCCAGACCCGACCCAAATCGACGGGTTCGACCCGACCCTACCGGGTTGGGTCGGTTCACACAGGAAAAACCCGGGTCAGGTTCAGTTCGGGTCGACCCGTACATGGGTTGGGTCAGGTCGCGGGTTGGAGTCATTTAGACCCAACCTGACCCGTGACCCGATGCCAACTAATTTTTTTTGGCTACCCTCTCTCTGCCTCGCTCGCGGACTCGCGACCCCCCCATACTCACTCGCTCCTCCACTCCCCATGCTCGTGGCGACCTTCCCTTCATGAAGAAGAAACCCTACTCCCCTCCTCTCCTCCCTCTCTCCCTCGCGATTCGACTTGAATGATTCGACAACCTACAGAAACTCTCCACCTCCCTCTTTTCTTCCCTAATCTTTCCCAACCCCTCAACTTCTCTGATCCCTCTTCTCCCTTGTGAAAAATCCTCCCTCCCATCCATCCTCCTTTCGCACCTCTGACCGAACCCAGCCAGAAAAGGGCTCACGTCGCCTCCTCCTCCTGCCGCCTGCTGCTGTGTCACACAGCCTGTTTGTGCCGTCTGGTAGGGCTAGGTGCAGAGGGTTCAGCGCTGTGAGTTCAGCTTTGAAATTGGAGGAGGCTCCCCTTGGATCATCTAGATATGGTGAGGTTCAAATTGTTGGTTTGAGGTTTTCAATTTATTCCTAGTTTGACTGAGTTGATTTCGAGTTTTCAGACTGAATCAATGTTATTCACTCTGCTCCTGGTGATGATTTTTTTGCATATGTTTTCACTTATTCATTCTTCAAATACACTACTGGTGTGTGTTTTGTTTATTTGATTTTCCTTTTTCTAGTAATGTTTATTTCTACTGCATCATGAATTTACTCCACTTTAACTTCAATTGGTTCTGTTACTGGTGTTGATAGTGAGTCACGATAATAAATGGTGGTGGAACGGGAGGCCAACAGTGACTCAAGACGGTGTTGGTAGGTCGTGTTTTCTACTAGGCATCAGTGACAGTCTGGCGTGTTAGTAACTGGAGGTAAGAGTTTTATTTTTTTATCATGTTATTTTAAATGATGTTTTCCATTATGCATGAGTTCTAAATTTGGTTTTGCTACTCCTGTGGAATTCTGGTTTGGTCACAAAGATTGACAACTTAGTTCGACTCAAAATCTGCTAGAATTTAGAATTATTTCACCAGGAGAAATTCTATTTTGGAGACGTAGTTTTTGTTTTAGGGATTTTAGGATGTGTTCATTGAGCACCCACCACCACAAGGCATGACCTTCATTGCATTGGTTTAATTGATCATTGTAATTTCAAATCCATATATTGGTTTCAAAATCTATTCTCCTTATATTCTTCCAGGAGTGTTCCACAGCTAACATCAATTAGCGATTCATGGAAGGTGATAAAATAAGTGGTTCTTCTAATCCTCTAGTTGGCACAACCCAAAGTTAGATGGGGTCTACTCCAACTACACATTCAGTAGGAGGGAGTAGTAGCATACCAGTTGAAGAAAGTGAGGAGGGTAAGAGGTCTTCTGAAAAGGTAACAGTTCCTAAAGCTCCTATTGGTTCTAGAATTTCTCAATCTTGGGATCACTTTCATAAGAAAAATGGAAGGGATGTTTGTAATTATTATGGAAAAGATTATGCTTTCACATCAGGACAACATGGAACTAGTAATTTGAATAGGAATTTGATAAGGTGTAATAAAAATCCACACAAAAAATCTTGACAAAAGTCAAAGAACTCTCAGTCTTAGAAAGAAATGTGAAGATGAGGATGATGGGACGATTAAAATGTCAGTAGATCATTTTAATCAAGAAGAGTGTAGAATAGATCTTGCTAAAATGATAATCATTGATGAGTTATCATTTAAATATGCTGAGAATAAAGGTTTTAGAGATTTTATTGAAGCTGTTCAACCTCAATTTCAAGCTCCATCTAGAGAAACAATTTCTAGGGATTGCTTGCAGTTATATTTGGCAGAGAAAGAAAAGTTGAAGTCTATGTTTGATATGTTCTCTCACATGGTATGTCTTACCACTGATACATGGACTTCAATTCGTAATCTGAATTTTATGTGTGTGACTGCACATTTTATTGATGATAATTGGATATTTAATAAAAAAATAATCCGGTTTTGTCTTGTTGTGGATCATAAAGGGGAAACAATTGGATGGGTATTATAATAGACATTGAAACAATGGGGGATTGAAAGGATTAACACTGTTATAGTGGATGGACGACACCGACGGTGGTCCTTGTTCCAATGATGATGGTAGAAGATGGCAGGCGAGGTGACACGAGTGACTCTTGGATCGAGGCCCCTCAGGCTCGGTGTTTGTTGTTTGAAGTTCAAATTTCATTTCAGGATGTTGTATTTTGGATTCCCACTTGATGTCAAAAAAAACACTGTTATAGTGGATAATGCTAGTTTTAATAATACAACGATCAGTTATTTGGTGAGGAGGGTTAATGATTGAAATGGGTCTATTCTTAATGGAGAGTATATTCATGTTAGATGTTGTGCACATATTTTAAACCTTATTTTTAGTGATGGGTTAAAGAAAATATCGACATCAATTTCTAGAATCAGAGTTTCATGAAAATTTGTGAGAAGTTCACCTTCAAGATTGGCTCTTTTCAGAAGCATAGTCGAGGAGTTAAAAATTCCTAGTAAACAGACCATAATTCTTAATGTTCCTACTAGGTGGAATTCTTGTTACTTTATGTTGGATGTTGCAGAGAAGTATGAAAAATTATTTATTCACCTTGAGGAGGATGCAAGTTTTAGGAGTGCTCTTGTCTGTGAAGGTGGGGATCCTACAACATATTATTGGGAGCGTGCTTGTGTATTTGTCAAGTTCCTAATTTTTTTTTATGATAGCACTGTTGAGTTTTCTAGTTTTTTCATGTTACATGTCACACATTCTTTCATACAATTTGTGACATATATAGAAAAAACAAGAAATGAATGAAGAGTCATGATATTACTGTGAGTGCAATGGCTATTGCAATGAAGCTTAAGTTGGACAAGTATTGGGGTATTGGTTCAAATTTTAATTCTCTATTTCTTGTGGCAGTTGTTCTTGATCCCCGATATAAATTGGAATATGTTCAGGACAGTTTTGAAATGATGCTTGATGATGAAGAAGACAAAAATCAGTTGATCAGTAAATTAACAGAGGTTCTTAATAATCTCTATGAGTTTTAAAAATGTAGATATCCCATTGTAGTTGGTGATATATGTGAGTCCATTTCTCATCAAGATTCACATATACATGATGCTAGTACCGATAGTGAGGATGATGAGAAATGGAAAGATGCATATAGATTAAATAAAAGGAAAAGGAAACTGACACAACAAAGGAATGAACTAGAGAGATATCTTGAGATTGATGAATGTGAGGATGATTTTGAAGGATTTGATATTTTAAGTTGGTGGAAAGGAAAGGAAAGAAAATATCATGTTCTCTCATGAATTGCTAGAGATATTATAGCAATTCCTTTAACTACAGTATCTTCAGAGTCATCTTTTAGTATAGGAGGATGAGTCCTTGATCCATTTCATAGTTGTTTGAATCCCAAAACTGTCGAAGCATTAATTTTCTCACAAAATTGGTTTAGAAAGTATAAACCAATTGACATTCGAAAGCAACTAGAAGAAGTGTAAGAGATTGAATCAGGTACTACCATTAAAAATATTATGATTTTTTATCATTTTTCATTTGTCAATTATAAACATTTGTTTGATAAAGTAAAAGACTGAACTGTTCTTTCTTTTGTTGTGTTTTTTAAGATATTCCAATGCCACCATCCATCACAATTCATGATCATAGTTTCACTATATAAAGTAGAAGAAGCAAGGATGATGGATGGAGAACTCTTTATTAAGGTATAAATTTATGTTTGTACCTTCACATACTTACAAGGATGGAAATTTCATGTCATTTGTTTCTAAATTTTGAAAAATAATAAACTTGCTCAGTGTGCAATGGTTCGGGTCATCATTTTATGTGTGTGTTTTAAGTTGTTTCTTAATTTAAAATGCCGAGGTTGCTGAGACAAATATTTTTTGTACTGGGTGATTGTTGCAGGTTTGTTGTGCAGAGATGTTAATCCCTGAAGGCTTCCAATTTTATATTACCTGTTTCCTGAAATTGATCTAGGTGATCGATTCTTAACTTGTAAGTTAAACATGGTTGTTCTTCTATTTTATTCCCTTCTTCATTTTGTTCTTAAATTTTCAAAAACTTTGAACTTATATAGGGTGTAATATGGTGGAGTCTCTGCTCTCAAAATCTTGGATGCTGGATAATTTCTTTTGTCAACAGGTTTTCTTACCATACATAGCATGTATTACACATTTTCTGAATATTTCAACTTCTGAATACTGATCTGAAAACCTTAACTTATTAGAATTTTGGCCTAATTAAATGCTATTTTTTGTTTTCTCCATGTTTATTGTTGGTGTGATTGACTTATTCACTAGGAAGTAGATTTATATGATGATTTTTATAGAGAAAACATATTTAATATTTAGTATTTTGCATTTAATACAAATACATTTTTTTTTAGTTTTTGTTGAATTGTTTTCTTTTTACTTTTTTTTACTTTACCTTTTGTTTGAGATATATGTGGATACAACTTACATGTGTTCACTATTGGGTCTGGTCTAGGGAAGGGGTGAAGGCTCAGCCGGTACAGGGGGGCTGGTGGTGTGGGGGGGGGGGGGCTGGTTTGCAGGGGGAGTGTGAGGGGGGGGGGGTGGTGTGTGCAGGGGTGCGGGCTGGGTAGGTTTGGTGTGTGCAGGCAGGGGGGAGAGGGGGTTGGTGTGTGCAGGGGGGAGGCTGAGTTTGGTGTGTGCAGGCAGGGGGGAGAGATAGGCTGGGTTAGTTTAGTGTGTACAGGAAGGGGGGAGAGGGGGCATGCTGGTTTGTAGGGGGGAGTGTGCTGGGGGCAGGAGGCAGGGGGCAGGAGGCAGGGATGTAGGAGGGGAGAGGGAGGCCGGCTGGTGGTGCTGCTGGAGGGGGCTGGGTCTGGCATGCAGGTGGGGGGGGGGGGGGGGCTGGCTGGTTTGTAGGGGGCATTCTGGTTTTCAGGGGGGGAGTGTGTGCAGGGGGGAGGTTGGCTGGCTGGCGTAGGGGTGCAAGGAGGATGGTGGTGCAGGGGTGCAGGGGGAGGGGGGGGGGGTCTGGTGTGTAGGCAGGGGGAGAGGGGGGCAGGCTGGTTGGTTTGTAGGGGGAGTGTGCAGGGGGGGAGGGGGGAGGCTGGTGTGTGTGTGCAGGGGGAGGGTGCAGGGGTGCAAGGCTGCTGCAGGCTGGTGTAGGGGTGCAAGGGTGCAATGCAGGGGTGGAGGGGTCTTGTGCAGGGGTATAGGAGGGGGGATGGTGTGTAGGGGGGAGGGGAGGGGGCAGGGAGTGCAGGGGGGAGGGGGGAAGGGAGTGCAGGGGGAGAGGGCTGTTGTATTGTACGGGGTACAGGATGGGGTAGGCTGGTGTGCCTGGGGGAGGGGACAGAGGGTGCAGGGGGAGGGGGGATGAAATTTTTGTGTAGGGGGGGATGAATTTTTTGTGCAGGGGGGGTGGGTTTTTTGTGCAGGGGTGTAGGATGGGGGAGGCTGTGAAGGGTGGAGGGGGCAGGGGGAGAGGGGTGTTGTGTTGTACGGGGTACAGGAGGGGGGAGGCTGGTGTGCCTGGGGGAGGGGGGCAGAGGGTGCAGGGGGAGGGGGGCTGAAATTTTTGAAGGGGGGGCTGTTTTTTTTGTGCAGCAGGCTGGTGCAGTGCAGGGGGTCCATCGGGTTGGTTCTAGGGGGGTTGGGTTTGAGTGGCTGGTTCTGGTCCGTTGGGTTGGGACGGGTTGGGACGGGTTGGATCGGGTTGGGTCAGGTTTACACATATAACCTGACCCAAATTGACCCGACCCTTAGTGGGTTGGGTTGGGTCGGGTCCTTCAGGCATGTGACGGGTAACCCGACCCCACTGGGTCGGGTTAGGTCGGGTTGGCTGCTCCAGAAGCATGTGACCTGACCCGACCCGACCCGAACTTTTTTGTTCGGGTCGGGTCTTGAAACACCTCTGACCCGACCCGACCCGACCCGACCCATGGACTCCCCTAGATAGAACGAGTAACCCCATGAAGTCGTACCACCTCTCAAATATACAACTTCCCAAGCTCATCAACACCAAAGGTATCCTTGATCGGTAAGAAGTGAGCGACCTTCATAATCCTGCCAACTACATCCCACACAGCATTATTTCCTCTAGGCAACCTCGGTAACCCCGTCACAAAATCCATCGTAACATAATCCCATTTCCACTCAAAAATGGATAGCCGCTGTAAAAGTCCAGCTGGCCGCTGATGTTTTTCCTTCACCTACTGACAAGTGGAACACCTCGTAATAAAACTAGATACTTCTCACTTCATACCTGGCCACTAGTAGTAGCAGCTCATGTCATGATATATCTTGGTGACTCTGGGATGCACTGACCAATCTGAAGCATGAAACTCCCGTATCAGCTCCTTACGTATATCCCCTGGAACCCACACACATCCATAGACACACATAACTTCATTCTCACCCATCATCCATTCAGAAGGAGGGTACTCACTAGCCACACTCTTTCGTAGAACTAGGCCTTTGGAATTTGATAACTACCTCATCCTCACTTTGTCTAGTAGGGTGTAGGTAATAGCCAAAGATGAAAGATAAATCTGTCCTTGACTATTGTGAACCTCTAAATGCATCTCATAGAATAAATCCATAAGCTTCCACTCATTGCTGACCTCTTGAACTGCCTATATCTGATTCCTCATGCTCAAGGTATCGACTACCACATTGCCTTTCCCAGGCATGTAGGTAAGCTCAAAGTTAAAGGAATATAGGTACCCGACCCACCTCTGCTGTCTCAATTTCAATTCATGCTGTGTAAAGATATACTTGAGGATTTTGTGGTCAGTGTATACCACAAAATGCTCTCCCAAAAGATAGTGTCTCCAACGACACAAGGCATGAACAACTGCTACTAACTCGAGATCGTGTGTCAGGTAGTTCCTCTCATGTTGCCTCAATTGCCGAGACCCGTACACAACGACTCGATCTCCCTGCATAAGCACTGCACCTAGCCCGATACCTGATGTATCACAATACACAATGTAACTCATGATCAATTCCGGAAATATCAGTATCATCACTGAAGTCAAATGTCCCTTCAGCTCCTGAAAGGATGCATCACAAGAATCTGACCATTAAAACTTCAAACCTTTCTTAGTCAATCCCATCATCGGCGCTGATAAGAGTGAGAAGTCCTGAATAAAATTCATGTAATAACCATATATCCCCAAGAACTATGAACCTCAAAAACATTCTTGGGATACTCCCAGGTAACTACTACTATCTCCTTCTCTGGGTCCATTGATACTCCAGTATCTAAGATGAAGTGACCCAGGAATTGAATTTGATACATCAAGAATTGGAATTTTGCGAGCTTAGCATATAACTGATGCTCTCTCAGTGTATTTAAAATGATCTTAAGGTTTTTAGCATGGTTGTGTTGATTGTGATAATACACAAAGATATAATCCATGAAAAACACCACAAAGGAATCTAGGTAAGGATGGAACACTCTATTCATCAGTGGCATGAAAACTGCTGGCGCATTCGTGAGACCAAACAACATAACCAAGTACTCATAGATACTATACCTACTATGAAAGGTTATAAAAGGTATGTATGATGTTCTAACATGTACCTAGTGATATCCTTACCTTAAGTCAATATTCAAGAACACTCGATATCCTCAAATTTGATCAAACAGGTCATCAATCCGAGGCAAGGGATATCGGTTTTTAACCATCAACTGGTTCAGTTTCTGATAGTCAACACATAGCCTGAGAGTACCTTCCTCCTTCTTCCCAAAAAGGACTGGCGAACCCCAAGGTGAAGTACTTGGTCGGATAAAACCCTTAGCTTCCAAATCTTCCAACTGCCTCTTGAGATCTTGAAACTCCATCATAGGCATCATGTAAGGAGGAATGGATACCAGTGCAACTCTTAGAACTAGATTGATAGTGAACTCCACCTCTCTAACTGGAGTTAAGCCTGAGAAGTCTTCTGGGAAAATGTCCCTGAAATGATCAACCACTGGAGAAAAATCTTCCAGACATGTTCCCTGATAATCTAGATATAAACTCGCAATCTGGGCTGTCATCTTGCCCAGCCTAGGATGCTCGGGTCCAGCCTCGCTTTCCTAGACACTCCATTCACCTTTATGTAGAAACTCTCTACCCTCTGGTGATGAAAAACTCACCCTATGGCGATAGAAATCGACAAAGGCACAGGAGGAAACCAACCAGTCCATTCTGAGAATGACATAAAATCCTATCATCTCTAAGATGTATATTTTCTATAGAAAGTGACACCCTCCAATCTCAAGGGGGCATTCCTTGAACTGACGCACATCTTTCATTCTGATCCCTAACAGAGTGTCTAGAGTCATAACATTGGAAGTAGTAGAAACAAAAAGACCAAGGTTTTCCACATAGACAAAAAATATAAAACTATGTGTTTCACCACTATCAAAAAGTACAAAAGATAAAACAGGGAAACTAGAATAATACCTATGACAGTAGAAGTTCTGGGATCTTGCTTCTATTGGGTCTGTTGCACTGCATATGTCTGACCTATACCATGACCCTATGACACAGCCTAACTACCCTGAGCTGACCCGCCCTACTGTTACTAAGATCCTGGGGTCTGTCTACCATATCCACGTCTATTGCCTTGGCCTATACGCCCTGATGTATTCCAGTTTACAGATTGGTGAGAAGCTACTAACCTTGCTTTTACATGTGGAGTCTGTACAGAACCTCTCTCACTAGCCACTGGTGTAAACGTCCTACTGAAGCGCTATAGATGGACCATCTTGCTGCAAGCTCGGAACTCAACTGGGTCCTTTAGGAACTGTAGTATGGTATTCCCAACTCTGCTACACTGATAGCACCTCACCCGGATACTAGAAGATACATCATGACTGCTCATATTCCTACGAGAAAACTCCATGCGACGCTTTTTTCTTCTAGTCGAGACAGTACCGGATCTTGGTGCTGAATCACCCTGGCTCGCACCCCCAGATTCCCGTAGGTTACACTCGGTAATCAATTCCTGATTCATTATGGAATGTATAGAAGGAAACCTGAAAATGTTCACCTAATCTAGGATGTTTTACCGAAGACCATCCTCAAAGCGCCTAGCACTCAATGCCTCTTCACCCATCAGAACATGTGCGAATCACTGAAGCTATGTAAAGAGGAAAAAATAGTCCATCACTAACATAATACCATGCTCCAGATTCATGAACTCTCAAGCTCGATCGACCCTAAGGGTCTTAGGAAAGAATTAGTCATAGAAGACTATCTGGAAGTCTCCCCATGCCATGTCCTGATGGAATTCTATCTGCGTGATAACATCCCCCCACCTCTTGGAGAAATCTCATAGCATATATGTCGCGATCTTGAAAATCCTATCAGGAGGCATCTAAAGATGCTCAAAGATATTCAACACTGATTCCAGCCATGATTTCGCAGCCTGTGGTTCACCATCCCCTGAAAAGGTAGGTGGATGCTGCTGCTGGAATATACGCATCAAATCTGCCATAGATGTGGCAGCCTGTGGTGCTCCCTGGAAGGTCTGCATGAACCTCACAAAACCTTCTTGGAACTGTGCATATTCACCTGCGTCTGATATAATGGATGGTGCCACATTTTTCACAACTGGAGGATCCATTGGTAGCCCATGGACCACCATTTATGGATTATTCTCATCGCCACTTTCCAAGCATACAACTTGTGGTCATCGTGGTGACATGACTCTACAAGGTGCAACACACACGCCTCAGTACCGACTTAAAAAAAAGGAACTGTTACTCAAAAGTGAAAGAATGGAATAAGTTAAGGAAAACACTCAAGTTTTTCAAAATAGGAGTACACGATGTGTATTAACCCTTACACGAAGTGTCCTCCAAGGCATTTACATGGGCGTGTACTTATTCCCAACATGACCGTGTAACACCCCTTATACACGGAGTGTTCCCCAAGGGACACGATGTGTAATTGAGTTTATTTCCTACCCAGGTACTTCTACATGGCTAGAACCACACGGTTCTGCCGGTGTAAGACTACATGGCATGTTCACCCTCGACACGATGTGTACAACTAAGTTTCCATACACCCATGTCGTTAGTCACACGTTTGGATACATGGTCAAATTATACACAACATGTACTCTCACATACATGGTGTGTTATACTAAAAGTTTCCCATCCCTATGTCTCTGCTCACATGGCCAGTCACATGGTGTAAGCACTACATGGTGTGTACATAGGGTACACGCCGTGTTATTCTTAAAACTTTTAACAAACTCTTCCTTGAACAGGAATAAAATATGGCGTGTTAGGCTAGACTACACACTATGCATACTGGGTTTTTCAGGAAAGAAACTCTAGATTGCCTAAAAAACCCATGTTCTGTAGAAAACCAACTATCAGGATGCCAAATTCTAATCCATGATGGCCCATACTCCCCAAGAATCAAATTTTGACACCTAAGAAGAACTTATCATAATACAATTATAAATAAAAACTAAATCATGATCCGCCAAATTCTGGTCCAAGAGGGCCCATACACCTCAGGAACCAAATTTTGGCATCCATTCCATCCAAACCATAACACGTACCAATACACCTATCACAATAACAAGAATATCTATCACATCATCTACCACAACAGCATGCGATAACTAATGCATTCTAGATGGCATGACATAATGCATGGAATGTGATTATAAAAAGTGCCTATATGATGCATGAGATATAATACCCTCATCTCATCAGGTTGAAACTAAAATAGAACCCACAATTGCATCAATAGTAATAGCAGAAATCAAGCGCGTCACCCAACAGTGAAATCAAATCAACTGTAATAGCTCCAAATCTAAATATCACAAGTCATTTCGAGGAAATTTGGATTTTCCCTATACGTGATGTAGCTACTCCTGGGCACAACTAATTACCAAATACCTATTTCTTTATATTTATATCAATAAGATCAAAATAGTAAGACAAAGTAGAAAAGAAACCCTTTGATACCACTTTATAATGTCCTGGATATGGGTGCCACTAAACGGTGCCCCGTACCCAGTTGACCACATGGCCTCAAGCACATTTCCCCAAACGCCACATGATACCAACTAGTAGTGAGGGAATTGGGTGTGATAGTGGGGAAACTATGCCCTCATTTCCAGAGAACAATACAGTAGAATACCATAACAATGCATTAGCAGAAGCAGTAAATAGTATACAATTGAAACAAAAAAGCAGAGGCCTGATAGATAAATATTCAAGTATCAAACCATAAAAATGATAATGCATCATGTTACATGTTCTAAGAAAACAACCAAAATAGGATACATTTCAATCAGATACAAATACAATACAAGTACAGAAACAAAAATAAAACTCAGAACCATCGCAAGCCTTGGCTTGGTCCCACACTCTCCTGATCCTAAACAGAAATCAAGTACCTGTGTAAGGGCCCTTTCCCTTGTCTACACATGAAATAATATAATTTTTTTGGGCCCAAAATCATGACCCAAACAGGGCGTGAGACTAATCTCAGTAGGCAACTATAAAGATCCGTGCTTAACAGTCAGTGAATATATGCAACAACAATAAGGAAAAATAGTAACTATGAAGTTCTCAATTAAACTATCCATTTATTCTGTTTATGTTCTTTTGTAGTTCAATTTCATTTAAGTGCAACTAACTTGAAATTTGACCTTAGCCTGCCAATCCCCCGTATAGAAGTAAACACAATATATGTCTTAGAAGATCATCTAGATAAAAAGTGAAGACCAAATCCAAGCTTGTGCTTTGTCTTGGAAGACACATCATAAGTCATTCCATTTTATTTAACAAATTCTGTGAACTTTACAAAGGTCTCAAAGTCCGGACTAGGCCCATCGACCCCCCCGTACCAAATTAACCATCAAATCATGACACAACCATTTCACATTTAAGCATATCAACATTTCAGCCTTTAGTCATTTGTTCAGTTGCCAATAGAGCCCATCCTAGGTATCCCTCAATGGACCAAGGATTCTCTCAAAATTTACAAAGAATACTCAATAAGTCCGACCATAAAAAATGTGGCTTGCTCAAGGCCCTTAAGTAATTAACCTCTTGAGTCCATCCATTGCCTTTTAACCGAGACAATGGTTTACCCAAGGTAATAAAGGCGTAATTACTCACATGAGCCCGACCTTGTATTTTAACCAAAACTATGGCTCGCCCATGGCTAATTACATCTTTTAATCATTTATCATTTCATTTCAAAAACAACACATATGAATTAAACTATCACATGACTTTAAACATAAAAACTCATGTGGGAAATTCATATAACAATATATTCTTCAAATCAACCCTAAAAAGGGAAAACATTCACAAGCCTCAAAGGAATTCTTACCAAACGGCTAACCACGGTATACGAACCCATGTGGTATCCCTAAATCAAACAATCATCAATAACATGCTCCAATTTCATATAATCAAATACCTAAACATCATTAGGTATCAATAGGTTTAAATTATAGAGCAAAACAATACCCAAAAATGGTCTCATACCATTTTGGAACATATAATCAACTCAACATTTAATGAAAGTCACAAGACCACCTACCTCAATGTCATATAACTGATATAATCAAATTTTGGCCCTCGAATCAGCCTAGAACAACGTAGATCAAGAGGAATATAACAAAACTGATGGCACTTGAATTGGGTTCCGGATGATGAAACAGGAGAAGAATCAACTCCCACGGCTCCTTGTTCTACACCCAGCGGTTGTTTTATCCAGGAGAAGAGAATATGAGGATACTTCCCATTTTAAGCCAAAATTTAGGATTACACGGTGTGTAAGTTCATATACAAACTGTGTATATCATTTTACTATTCATAAATTTACCAACCTACTTTACACGTCCTGCACTGACCTTGCCGACATGACTACACGACCTGTACTAGGAAGTACATGATGTGTAGCTGCTTTTTCTTCTCTCCTTGGCCAAATAAAGCACACACAATGTATCCCCATCCTACATGGATAGAATACATGGATTGTACATAGGATTACATGGAGTGTACTACTAAAAATTAACATTTTTCTAATTTTCCTTGTTTTCTCAAAAACAACTCAAAGGAAAAGAAAAATAAGAAATCCATACCTCATAAGAAGAACCAGGTTCTTACACTCGATAGTTTGTGGGATGGAAGAAGAGAATGGTGCCACATAGGAGAAAAGGCAGTACGTGGACCTCCATGGAAAAATGGTTCACGGAATGGGTGCAGTTCATGGTAGGAGGATCAGTATGCAGTGGAGGCTATACCGAATCAAAGATTTGGTAAATCTTGGATTAAAAGATTTTACAGATATATTTTCCTATATAAGGAGCATTAATCCTACTGATTTGAAGTGAGAGAAAATATCATTTGAGAACATATATTTTCTTTGGGAATTTAGTGAAGTCTGAAGGAAGTTCGCGAGGTAGAATCCCGCGAAGGATGAAGTGGTTTAAAGGGAAGAAATTCTACTGAAGGATTTTGTGGGAAACTGTATCCCACAAAGGTTGCAGTATGTGGAGGAAGAAGGCTCAGTACGCAGAGGAAGAAGGCATGGTACGCAGAGGAAGAAGGTGAAGTACGCGAAGGGAGAAGGCGCGGTACACAGGTGGTTAGCGAAGGCAGTCCGAAAATAGAGAACAATTTTCAGATAGAGGGTGGTTCGTAGACGAGGTTTGTGGAGTCAGTGCATGGAGGAAGTATGTGATAGCAAAGGTGGATGTAGTTCATGAATGGAGGGTGGTTCGTGGAAGAGACATTGGTGTGTGTAGGAGGTGTTCCACATACCATACCTGATACATAGTACGTGGGAGGATCAAGTGGTTCACAAAACACTCAAGGAAGCTTGAAAAAGCTTTAAGTCAGTTTGAAAAAGTCATTTCCATTACATAATAATACATGAAAAGGTGGATTTCATCTTCGGGTGAAAAAGTAACTTCAATAGAGCATCTACCTAAAGTTGAGGATGTGGGAATTCATAAAAATGAAGGGAAATACACATCTATAAACTATTTTTGACCTAAAAGTATATAAAATATGATTTGATTCCTTTCCAAGAGCAGTGAGTGAAGGAAGAGGAAGACAATGACCCTTTCCATCGGCAGTGAGCCAGAGAAAGAGGCACAGGGAGTGACCTTTGGGAATGTAGTGAGCATACCCTAAATCTTGTAAAGGTATTAAGCCTGGGCATAGAAGATATAGCCTAAACTTTGTACTAATTATTGCCAATGTGCCTTAATAAATTTGGTACATCGACACACCACCATTGTATGCTCTTTAGATGTATCCTAGTGAGGGTAAACTAAGTAAAAATAACTGTTTCTTGTCCATGATTTAAATTCCATTCATACTTTTCAATGGGAATGAGAGATAAGAGAGTTTTTTTAATGATGAAACAAGATCTGAATGGGAATATTTTTTAATATTTCATACCCAGATTCACCCCCTCTCAGGGTATTTGACCTAGTGGACCTAACATCATCCTTCATGGTCGATGAAATTAATTATTCTTGGAATTTATTCTCAAAATTGACACACAAAACCTTATTCCCCTTTCTCTATCCTAGGTACAACACCCACCATTGAAATGCAACTCCCCACATCTGGTTCACTGCAAAAGAAACCCAATAATCTATCAGATCTTGGATCAAACTGAAGGTGATCTCAAGCTCCTCAAGACAACTCTCCGTCTCCATGTCCAAAACACTACCCTTGTACATTCTCAAGGCCTGTCACTAGAAATCACGTAATTTTATCTACCACTGGTCATCCTCCTCCATTGGATCAACCCTCTTCCAATCAATTAGATCGACCTACTGAGCCTCAAATGCCTAATCCACATGCAGATGATGACCAGTTTTCATAACTGAAAAGATAAACAAGGAATCCCTAATCCTAGATAGTATGTAATTTTATTAAAATTATTTTTAACTTGTTTAACTCATTATTCACTTCAAATTCCACAAAACAACCTAATTCTGATAAGAACACAAGTCATTATGATGCATGTACCTTTATTAGGGTCTCTACCCTGAAAATGGCATAACCTCACTTAGTCATTCGACAGGCTCAGAGTCCCTACATTGCATCACAAGGGGCCCTAAAATCCCATGTCCAAGCTGGTCTTCCCTAGCCTATGTCATGAACCTAGATCGTCATACATTGTTTCCCTACCAACCCATGTAATCCACACTATGAATAACTCCAAAATATATCTTATATCTCAACCATCACCTCTGATACCATTCTTTCATGACCCCCTCCCACCAAATATTACCCAATTATGCTAGAAATGAAGGAAGAGAGATAATGACCTCCCGAGTCCCACCTCTAGTAGGCCTTGGGGTGGCGACTAGCACCAAGGGTACAAAGATCTCACAATATGGGAGGTATTACCCTTTATAAGAAAAAAAAGATCGAGAGATAATATGGTTCATACCAAAATAAATCCAAGACATATATATAAAAAGAAATCCAATATCTATCCCACATACATGTTTAAAATGAAACTATTACAAATGCAATAAAAATACAAAGTACCAAAAGTAAAGCTAAGTAGTGAAAAAAAAACTATCCTAAAGTCTGAGCTATTTTCACCCAAAAAAGTCCACATAATTCTATTAGAAACCTAAAAGTAGTTGATATATGTAGGGTGATCGTAAAATTATACTCAGTAGGAAAACCAAAGTCTCTCGTGCACAAGTAAGAGAAGCTTACTAATTATCCCACGAGAAAATAATAGAACCAACAAAACCTAATAAGGCATACTAACCATCCCCAACTCACCAAGGAATTATCACTAAATAATGAAAGTGAAGTAAAGTAATATAGTAATAACATCAATGATAGGGTACCCACACCACTTTCCCACTGATTTTCCACTCTCACACCCTAAAAAAAACGTCCTAGAGATCCCAACTCTTCTGAAAGAACCACAACACAAACTGCCTGCACACACCTAGGACACATACCATATCACATACCGCCAACACACACCTGGTCCACATACCACATCACATCCCGCTCGCACACACCTGAGCCACATACCACATCACATCCAGAAAACACCTGGGAAATTACAACACATATCATCCCGAAGACACAAAAAAAACACAACTTTATTACACACACCTAGGCCTCAAAAACCAGAACCTTCCCAAAGAATCATGGGATATTCCTTCTAGAAGAGGGAGCACAGAAGAGAGGGTGTCCATCCATCCATCCTTCCACCAGGATATTTGGGAAATACACCCTCCCCCGTGATAATGGGGGTGTTCGGCATAGGGTGCTCAACTAGGATGAGGTGCGTATAGAAATAAAAAATAACATAAAATATATGTATATATATAGCATCAAGCACTCAAGACCATCCTATGGGATTCAAAATAGCTATTACCTCTATATAAATTTATTAGTATCCCCAACAATCACTTCAAAAGTTGATAAATTAAAGTATCTTCACAAAGCTCTTTTGCTCGACACCCATTCATTTCATTATTTAGCTATAAACATAGTTAACCGTGAAACCCATCATTTAACTTTTCATTTAAAACTTCTTCCCATTTACCAAAAAAACTCATGACACCTCAAATTTATTAACTATTTGTTTGCTATATCACTACCCATGAAACTAAGTAACATAGACCACAATAAGAAGCATAATGAAAGTCGCACAAAAGAAGGATAACCATGGTAAATTAACCCACTAAAAGTTTCCTCTCTATTTAAAACACATTCATAACACAAAAATACATTGACCCCGAGACATGAGGTGAAGCTTTCTTCATGTTACTCATAGAGAAACACTGGGTGAATTACCCATAACAACCACTTCTATCATCATTCTTCAAATTCATTCTGACCAATCCATCCTCTCAAAAGAGAAAACCCCCCAAATCACTACCACACCCAGCAACACATAACTGCACAACCCGATCACAACCATACTATACAACACTTCCCATCCATTCCACATCCACACCCCTTTACAACCACATCTAGGTTCACAAACAAACAAACTCTTGACCTGAGATTCCTTTACACCTTCCAAAACACCCCATAACAGCCACCCGTGATCACAAACGTATCACCACACAAACCCAAGGAACAACATATTTAGATTTTAAAAAACATCCATTATTTAATTCCAATTTGTTATTTCAGGGGTTACCACTGAAACGGTATGATCTAGGGGTGTCCATTTATTAGCCAGATATACGTGGTTAACAATTTTTCATATAAAGGTTGTTGACCTCACCTGTTTTGATAATCCCAATATTTCATTCATATGTTTTGACAATCCCAATCTTGTATTCATATATTATGATATTCACAATTACTGTTGACCTACACTTTAATTCTTTTAAATCGATGATCAAGTTAATAATAATGTTAAAATAATTTCTGATTTATGTTAATATCGATTATCCATGTTTATATAAGTTTTGAAATGATTCTAAGTGAATTAGATGTGTTTTTCATAAGACAGTCAAATGAAAGTATCACTGACCTGAATAGAGCTACCGATGTGCATAACTGCACAGAGCTACCGATGCACAGAGCTACCGATGCAAAAAGCTACCGATGCATAGAACTACCGATGCACAGAGCTACCGACAGTAAAGAGAAACCAATGGAACTAAGTTCATCGAGCTACCGATAAGAGCTACCGATAAGAGCTACCGATAAGAGCTACCGATAAGAGCCACCGATAAGAGTTTGAAGAGCTACCGATGGAAGATCCTGCACAGAGTCAACCGTACAAGTCTATAAACAAACGGCTACCTATAATGAACTGCGGAGTCAAATCCTATATCCTCGAACCTATTTGTTTATTACACTAACGACTACATTTGTTACTTTTGATTCATTTAATGTTATTCAATGGTTTATGTTGCCATTTCAGGAAACCGTACCAAGTACGATTAAAAAGCATAATCATTCCTTCTTCTCAGCATAATAAAGGCATACAAGACAACGCGTATATAAAGTGAATCAAGACAAGAGACTAGAAGTGATTTTTTTTAGCACACGGGAACACTCTCGCGATCAAGATCAAACGTGCCAAGAACAACTGGAGAACTTGCACTCACAAGATTACTACTACCAGACTCCAGAACACAGAGCATACATCGAGAAATCTATGCTAAATAAGAACTAAACATAACACTTCATTTTCTGAGCCAATAACCAAGCTGAACCTGGAAGCACTGAAAGAAGAAATGATACCCTGTTTTTCAGTCAAATACCAGAGAAGGACTTAGAACCATTTCTGATCAAATCCAAAGGAGTCCAGAGCTGCACTGCAATCACTAGAGCCATTCTAAAATCTTTATCTTTCTCTAAGTGATTTAGTATTTGTATTACGAGCAGTGTGTGTAGCCTGTTAATTATTACACACACACTGTCTCCTGAACCTGAACTGGAGGATTTGTAAATCCTCACTCACAATCTTTACATTCTTTATTTCCCACTGTGGATAGTGGTAGAGGTCAAGTGTGACCTGGATAGCTTTGAGCTTTTGTTTGTTATCCCACGTATAACTGTGGTAGAGGTCTCTTGATCTGAATAGTGTGATCACTATTGTTAACCCAGATCCAGGGTGTAGATCACTTTATATAAATTTTGAGAGGACTAAGTCTCGGCTTGAGACTGAACCTCTTGGTTACCTCTTGTGTTTTTAGTTAAAATCTATATCCATACTATATACATTTATTTCATATTCCGATGCTATTACTTTGAAATATAATTTATTTTCAAAGCTACTTTGATAGTTAAACTCGAAAGTGTTTATATTTATTATAAACCAGTAAGTTAGTTTCAAAAGTTAATTTAATCATAAGATTAAGTTAATTGAGAATTAATCAATCTTTTAGAAACTAATTTAACCTTTATAATCTGTATAAATTCACTACAGTTTAATTTGGTTTTTGAAATTGGGGGATTTTAATAGAAATTGTTTTTAGCAGAAATTTTAATTGGAACTCAATTCACCCCCCTCTTTAGTGTCCACTCCGACCAACATTTGGTATCAAAGGTTGTGTGTTTTGAAAAATTTCTTATTTACTCTCTGCTTTTCAACTGTGATTTTAGTTGTATTTTAAAGTTCTTAAAATTTCTGTTATTTCTAAATTTTTATCTCTTTAAATTGTGTTTATAATGGATAATAGACTTGAGGGTGATGCTACTAACCAACCACCTTTCTTTAATGGAAATAACTATACTCAGTGGAAACTTAAAATGAAAATTCATCTAGAAAGAATGAGTTTTGATATTTGGACTGCTATTGAATCTGAATACAAAATTACCACTACTGATAGATCTACTTGGGATGAACCTACAAAGACTGCTTACAATAATAATTGTAATGCTATGAATGCTCTATACTGTGCTCTAGGAGATGAAGAATTCAACAGAATTTCTGGATGCAAATCTGCTTTTGAAATTTGGGATACCTTGGCTGTTTCTCATGAAGGAACAAATAATGTTAAAGAAATGATATTGAACACTTATACTATTAAGTATGATAATTTTAAAATGAAGTCTGATGAACCTATTTCTGACATGTATCTCAGGTTTAATGAGATAGTCGACATGATGAATTCACTTGGAAAAGCTGTTCCAACAAAGGAACAAATTATGAGAATCTTGAGATGTCTACCAGACCGATGGAGAGGCACATCTGTCTCAATCAGAGAATCATGTGACATTACTGCTCTACCTGTCAAAGAGCTTATTGGAAAATTGATGATTTATGAAGAAGAGCTCAAGGTAAACAAAGAGGAAGATGATGAACCGAAAAGAAAATCTGTAGCTTTCAAGTCTACTGCTTTGAAGAGTAAGGAGAAGGAAAAAATACAGATGGAGGATGGGAGTTCAACAAGTGAAAACTCAGAGTATGAAAGTGATGCAGAAATGGCTCCGATAGCCAGGAGATTCAAGAAGTTTTATAGGAAAAATAAATTCTTTAGGAAAACAAATTACAAAGGAAAGTATGATCAACAAGGCAAATGAAAAAAGGATTGGAAGAAAGCTGACAGGACTGATGAAGTTGCCTGCTATGAATGCAAGCGAAAAGGACATATCAAAGAAGACTGTCCAAAGTTAAAATTCAAAAAGAAATATGATTACAAAGACAAGAAGTACAAGAAATCCATGAAGGATACCTGGAGTGCTTCAGAAGACAGCACAAGTGAAGCCAAATCTTCAGACTCTGAAAGGAATCGAGCCAACATGTGTTTCATGAAAAATACTTCTGAGGTAACATCTGACACTCCTGTTTTAAACTCATATTACTCTGGAGATGATTCTGATTCGGAAAACATGTCAAAATATGAACTATTTGAATACTGTGATATGTTAGAAGAAACCTATAATGAGCTTAAAGACAAATACAAAGGTTTAAAGAAACAGTATGCTTTAAGTGTTAAGCATAAATCTGATCTTGATATAGAAAAGGAAAATAATTCTCAACTATTAAAGGAAAATACAGAACTAAAACTGTCAAATGAGAAAATCAGAAAGGACTTAGGAAAATTCAAAAATGGAAAGGATTCTCTAACTCAAATTCTCGAAAAGCAAGTTGCACCTAGATATGCTACTGGTTTAGGATACCAACCTGGACAGAGACAGTTCACCAGAACCCGATTTATTCCTAAGTCTGAAAAAAATGTTGCTAGTTCCAGTTTTGGAAATTCATATGATTCAACAGGATATTCATATGGTTATAGACCAAATAAAGTTTATCTTTCAAAATCTTTTACTTATGTTAATTGTATGAAACCAATAAAACAAATCTGGGTACCTAAAGCCCTGATTGCTAACCTATCTGGACCCAAGAAAATCTGGGTACCAAAGTCATTTCCTGTTTAAATCTGTTTTATAGGAGACCTGCTTGAAGAGCTATCACAAGAAGATATGGTATTTAGAAAGTGGGTTCTCAAGACACATGACTGGAGATTATTCTTGCTTCAAGAGCTTAATAAAGGT
The DNA here is from genome assembly GCA_963277665.1 of Viscum album. NCBI lineage: Eukaryota > Viridiplantae > Streptophyta > Magnoliopsida > Santalales > Viscaceae > Viscum > Viscum album. The sequence continues at coordinate 1,015,705,698 of OY728138.1, read as the reverse complement.
TGATGGAGGTCATGTCACCTTTGGTGACAACTCTAAAGGAAAAATCATCGGCCTAGGCCAGATTGGTAACACTGACTCAGTATTAATTTATAAAGTTTTATTCGTTGATGGACTTAAATATAACTTTCTTAGTATATCTCAATTATGTGATGATGGTTTCAATGTCAAGTTTGAAAATGATTCCTGTGATGTTTTTAACTCCAAAAATGCTTTAGTATTTTCTGCTCTAAGGAATGAAAATGTTTATGCTATTGATTTAAATTCTTTAGCTAAACAAAGTATTCCTTGTTTGAATGCTTTTCATAAAGAATCTTGGCTATGACACAGAAGATTAGGACACTGCAACATTCACTCTCTTAGAAAACTGGCTAGGAGAAACTTAGTTAGAGACTTACCTAAATTAGAATTCCCAAATGACAAAGTGTGTAATCCCTGTCAAAAGGGAAAACAACACAAAGTTTCTTTTAAATCAAAGAAAGAAGTCTCAAATTCTCAACCACTTGAGTTGGTTCACATGGATTTGTTTGGACCATCAAGAGTTTCTAGTTTAAATGGGAAGCACTATGTCTATGTTCTAGTAGATGACTTCTCTAGATATACTTGGGTATATTTCTTAGCTCACAAAAGTGAAGCTTGTTCTTCCTTTGTTAAATACTCCAAGTCTGTAGAAAATCTTAGTGGACTCAAAATTAAGACCCTGAGAAGTGATCATGGCCGTGAGTTTGAAAATCAAGACTTTGAATCTTATTGCTTACACAATGGCTACACTCATAACTTTTCAGATCCTAGGACACCTCAGCAGAATGGTGTAGTAGAAAGGAGAAACCGAACCCTTCAAGAAATAGCTAGATCCATGCTCAATGAATATGAACTGCCTATTTACTTTTGGGCTGAAGCTGTAAATACAGCTTGTTATGTTATCAATAGAGTCTTGATCAGACCTGTTCTTAAGAAAACCCCATATGAGTTGTGGAATAATAGGAAGCCTAAGGTTAATTACTTCAGAGTTTTTGGTTGCAAAGTCTTTATTCTTAACACAAAGGATAATCTGGACAAGTTTGCTTCTAAAAGTGATGAAGGAATTTTTCGGGGTTACTCTACTTCAAGTAAAGCTTATAGAGTGTTTAATAAGAAATCTAAATGTGTGGAAGAATCTGTTCACATCAAATTCGATGAAACCGATCCACATGAGACTAAAACCTCTCTTGAGAATCTTGAAGAAGATTTGTCTGTTCTGGACCTTAATGATAAATCCAAAGAACCTGTTATAAAAACTTCCAGTTCTGGACTTTTTCCAGAATCTGTTTCGGTCGAACCCGAACCTACTGATGCACCTGAAGTGTCTAGTCCTACCTTTACTAGATCAACAAGAATTCTAAAGAATCAACCTTTGGATTCTGTTTTTGGTAATCTTCATAGAGGAACACAAACTAGATCTTCTCTAAGAAATCAGGTTGAACATCAAGGTTTTCTCTCCCAGCTAGAACCCAAAAATATTAATGATGCAATCGTTGATGAATTATGCGTAATGGCTATGAAAGAAGAGTTAAATAAATTTGAAAGAAACAAAGTTTGGGAATTAGTTGACAGACCTAAGGACACACTAACAATAGGCACTAAATGGGTTTTTAGAAATAAAGTTGATGAATCAGGAAACATAGTTAGAAACAAAGCTAGGCTAGTTGCACAAGGATATAGTCAAGAAGAAGGCATAGACTATGAGGAGACATTTGAACCTGTAGCTAGACTAGAATCCATTAGGATTTTACTTGCATATGCTGCACATCTAAATTTCAAGTTATATCAAATGGATGTCAAAAGTGAATTTCTAAAAGGTTTTATAATTGAAGATGTTTTTGTAGAACAACCTCCTGGATTTACAAACCCCCATTTTCCAAATCAAGTTTTTAAAATTTCTAAAGCTTTATATGGCTTAAAACAAGCTCCAAGAGCTTGGTATGATAGACTCATCAATTTTATTATTTCAAAAGGTTTTACTAAAGGGATTGCTGATCCAACTCTTTTTATTAAAAGAATTTCTAAAGATGTTTTAGTTGTAAAAATCTATGTTGATGATATTATTTTTGGATCTTCTAAACATTCTTTATGTACTGATTTTTCAAAAAGTATGCAAAATGAATTTGAAATGAGTTTAATGGGAGAACTTAAATACTTTCTTGGATTTCAAGTATTTCAAAATGAAAATGGTATTATTGTGAATCAAAGTAAATATACAAAGGATCATTTAAAACGTTTTGGTTTGGATAGTATTAAGGGGAGTGAAACTCCTATGAGTACAATCTGTAAATTGGATACATATGAAACTGGGAAACCAGTGGATCAAACCAATTATAGGGGTATGATTGGTAGTTTACTTTATCTTACTTCTAGTTGATTAGATATTATGTTCAGTGTGTGTATGTGTGCAAGATTTCAAGCTAACCCGAAAGAATCTCATTTGCTTGCTGTTAAAAGAATTTTCAAGTATCTCAAACATACTGTTAACCTTGGTTTATTTTATCCAAAAGGAAAATCCTTTGAGTTAATGAGTTATTCAGATGCTGAATTTGCTGGTTGAAAATTAGATAGAAAAAGTACTTCAGGAACATGTAATTTATTAGGAAAATCCTTAGTATCTTGGTGTAGTAAAAACCAGAATTCTGTAGCTCTTTCCACTGCCGAAGCAGAGTATATAGCTGCTGGTAGTTGTTGTGCACAGATTCTGTGGATGAAACACACTCTCTTGGACTATGGATATGTTTTTAAGCATGTTTCGATTAATTGTGACAACAATAGTGCAATAAACATCTCGAAGAACCCTGTATCTCACTCAAGAACCAAACACATTGATGTAAGGCATCATTTTCTGAGAGATCATTATCAAAAGGGTGACATTTCTCTTGAATTTATCGGCACTGAACATCAATTGGACGACATTTTCAAAAAACCCTTAAGTGTGGATAGGTTATGTTACATTAGGCACGAGCTGGGGATGTTTAATCTTTACCGATAGAAATCCTCACCGATAGAAATCCTCACCGATAGAAATCCTCACCGATAGAAAACCTCACCGATAGAAAACCTCACCGATAGAAAACCTCACCGATAGAAATCCTCACCGATAGAAATCCTCACCGATAGAAAACCTCACCGATAGAAATCCTCACCGATAGAAAACCTCACCGATAGAAAACCTCACCGATAGAAAACCTCACCGATAAAGCGCTGTTTTAAATCTTTTGTCTGTCGTCAAGAATCTGAACCATTTTTTTCTTTTCTTTTATTTTTATTCATTTAACTTATGATTCCTAAATGATAAAACTAAGTCTAAGCCGCTTCTCACTCCACCAAACCCAAAACCTTTTACCTTCAAACCTTAGAACCCGAACCCTCTGCAAACCTGAGATCCCTCGAACCAGCGATGGCAAAAACCAAAATTCCTGTCATTCGAGAAGACTATGTTGAGCCTAAAGCAAAAAGGCAGAAGTCCGAGCCAGAAGCGAGTAGTGCTGTTAGAACTAGGTCAGGAAGGAGACCAGTAAATCCTCATCTGCAAAATAGAGCTATTGTGATCGAAAAAGAGCTGCGTGTAGACTAGTTGCTGCCCAGCAAGTCCTTGGTGCTCGAAGTTATGGAAGCTCAGAGATGGGTAGACTGCTTTTCAAATAACAACGGTCCCTACTACCCAAAGTTGGTAAAACAGTTTTACGAATTCGTAAGCTTTGAGAAGCTAGAGAATGAGAACCGAGTATCTTCATTTGTAAATGGTAAAGTGCTATCATTTTCATCAGTAGAATGGGATGATTTCTTAAAAGTTCCACATGAAGGTGTTTCTAGATATGTATCAAGAGCAATGCCACCTACCAGTGACATTTTTGATCATGAGACCGCGTTGAAAGAACTCACTGGTGATGGAACTCCAAGGCAAGTGGTTGCTGCAGAAATGGATGGAGAGAACAGATTACTGTTCAAGTTTTTTCAACATGTGTTGATACCAAGGATAGGAGACTTTGCTAATTTGAGATATCAGGATATCTATCTCCTACATCTTTTGAGACATGATGTCAAAGTCAATTTGTGCAGATTGGTGATGAATCAAATGGAAGATATGACAAGGCCGAAATCAAAGAAAAATGCCCTATTCTTTGCTAAGATGATTTCTGTAATGATCAAAGTGAAAGGGATAGCTGAGTCTCAAGATGAGACAGTTGTAGTGAAGAGAAACTTTTTTATCACTACTACAGTTTGCAAATATATGAAGATTAATTGGAATCCGTGGAGAGGAGAATGGGTAAATGATGGCCAAAAGGTATATGATAAATTTAATCCTGTGGATTATCCTTCAAGGCCAAAGGATAAAAGAGATCCAAGTCTAGGACCTGATGAATAGGAACCTAAGTACAGTTATGAGTCATAAGAAGAAGAAGAAGAAGAAGAGGAAGAAACTCCTATGGATGATGGAGGAGATCCTGACTTTCCTCCAAGCCCTGTTGCTGAAATATTGTCTTTAGAAAAGGAAGTGCTAGCAGAAGTGGAGACACCTACTAATGAGGGAGACCAGTCGGTCTCTAAGCATGTAGAGGAAGAAAAGAATGTCTCTGAATCATCTGATTCTGCTGAATTGAGTCTGAGTCCAGTTATTGGAAGCTCAGTTGTACCTTCTATGAATGAAGAAACAGAAAGAGGAGAAGCTGCACCTATTCCAGAAAATCATCTTGCTACTGCAGAGATGGAAGTTATTGTGGAATATTCTGATGAAGAAAGACCAGAAGAGAATGTAGTTGCTATATATGAGAATGCACCCATTGAGGGGGAGCATCACACCAAGTTTGGAAATGTTACAGTGACTATAGAGTCTAAAGACTGGGTAGAAGACCCAGGTTTTATAGTCTTTGGCTTGGATTGTCCTGATTTGGATAATGAAGTATCTTTGAACAGACCAAAGATCAGCTATGACATCAATTCTGAGTTTTTACCTGCTGATGTGGTCCGAGTACATGATTTAGATGTGCTGAAAGAAAATCTCAAAGTCAGTTTTGTAGAAGAAGTAAAGACAATGGAATCTTTTTTAGTTTCCTCGATTCAATCAGTCATGGCTGACTCTGTAGTCAGTTTAGCTTCTGAAAGAGTATCTACTACAGTTGCTCCTACTGATTTTTCTACAAAGTCTGACCTCGAATTCCTAAAGCATGAGCTGAAGGAATCCTTCAGTGCCTCTGTTACTGAGATAAAGCACTGTTTTGGTGAAGAAATGAAGATATTAGAAAGGTCTTTTGAGCTTTCTATTGGTTGCAATCTGTCAACTTTTGTGGGTGAGCTATTGGAAGAAGTCAAGGAGTGCCAGACTCAAACTTCTAGGCTAGAATAAGATCTTGAAGCTCTACGGATATCTATTGTTGCCTTAGACTCTTTCATGAGTTCAAAATCTCAAGCTGATAAGGATTTAGCCTATGTGAAGAGTGTTGTAAGTCAGCTGGTCTCGGTGTTTGAAGCTTTCAAAACATCTGTGAAGGATCATGTCAAAGATCAGGACTCTCAAATGCAAAATCTGATTAGTGGGTTGACCACAAGCTTCAAAGAAACTGTATCCTTCTCTCTTGGTCCTCTAGTTCCAAAACCTGCAATTGATCTGAATCAATTTCATGCTCTGATGAAGGAGGAGCTTGGTTCTATTTCAACCAGTGGCTCTGTGGACTCATCAGATTTAAGTCGAGTTGTGCTGTCTACCAGGGATTCAGCCAGAGAAATAATGAAAATCATCCAGGACTACATGAGAGAGGCCTCTGCTTCTCAAGAGGCAATCAAGAATAAGGTGGATACTTATTTTGAAAAGGTTTATACCAAGCAACAACTGACCAACCATTTCAAACTTCTACTTGAGAATCTAAAGTTACCTCCAGTGACTCAGGCCTTCAGAGAGTAGGTTAGTAAGCTCAGGGAGCTTACTCCTGCTTTGGATAAATTCATTTAAAATAGAGATGATTTTGTGTCTGCAATGGAGAGAGGAGGAAGCATTATAATGGATTTCAGAAACCTATTTCTGACCTTCCTGCATGTGGATGCCAGACCGGTCATTGTACCTCCTGCTTTGCCTGCCTCTGCCTCTACTACGTCTCCAGTTCAGATGTTTCCTGCTCAAGCCCTAAGAAGTCTCACACCTATGATCACTCAAAGGACTTCCCATTACAGGCCCGACACTTTATCAGTTGCTCAGCCTCCTCTGATCATTTCTGGAATTCCAAATTCCTCCCCTGTAACGCCCCGACCCCAGTTGCCCAGAGTCGGTGCATTAATTACATAACATTGGCATGATCACAAGAAAGATCAAATCTCGAAAGACCGATTGGTTTAGTAGCCTTAGAAACACTAGATATATTCATAAGTTTTACATTACATCATAAAATGAAAAACTACTACAACAACATAATGTTTCCACAGTCCACACTATAATCCCCTCATAATATCCCTGCAGGTCATTCATAACGTACATCTTCACTTCCTGGGAAAAATAAAACATAGAAAAGGGGTGAGCTCAAATGCCCAGTAAGGATAACAATATAGCGGAACATTCAAAATAAGCATAAACATTTAAGGTAATGCATTACTAAAACAAAAGCCTTTTAAACTTGAATTTCAACATAGTATGGCAAAAGTAAAATGAAATAATGCCATTTACTTGTTCACATGGATATTCTACTAATCGAATAATCACATGCAAAATCAATAACCACTTTCATAATGTTGGAATGCATAATGCCAGACTATCATAACCACATAGCCAAGGCCTCGTGCCAAGACTACAAATAAGATTTTGTCAAGGCCTTGTTCCAAGACACTAGTTTGTCTCATGAGACCTACCGATGCATCGAGGAGCTATAGCGGGCTCCACCCGTCACATATTAAGTCCAATGCATTCCCATATGAAAAGGTTTAAACATAACATAAACATTCGTATTAAAACTAGCATACGAAATGTAAATACTTTCACCATAAACTATGAATGGTATAAAAATAGCACATCCACAGTCAAACATATCACAAAACCTTCAATACAATATAGAAGTTTTGTATCATAATAAATCAACTTCAAATAATCTTAAAATCCATCAAAGGATGTTGACATAGATGAAATCAAAATTCTTTTTAAAGAAATATCTCCTTTTATTTTGAAATAATTTAAGATCCATATAAAATAAAACATTTTCTTTGAAAATATTCTTATAAGCTTGTAAGGGAAGCTTTGAAGATTTTATAACAGCGGAAAATAGCCGCACCCGCCGTATAAGTTAAAAAAAACATTCCTACCTTAATTCTGTCGAAAAGGTTAAAAAGGACCTTGTTTTGAAAACGATCGAAAGATTCCTTTATAAACCACTTATAAAAGTCAAAAAGGGTATAAATGACTTTAACTCATATTATAGTAAATAGTAAAAATGTTTTGAAATGCATTTTTAAGAAACATGGATGTGGATGATAAAGAGATCCCAGTAGATTATTACGTATAAACAACCTTGGATAATGAAGAGGTTGTAAAGTAAACCCTTACCTTGTACTTTTCCTTGGTTGGGGTAGGTTAACCTCCTGTATAATGGTGAAATAGTTGTTATTAAATTATACAAGAATCATATATATTAATATGATATCATATATGATCTTTTAACATTGATTTGTTAATAATATCTTAGAATTATCGTCGTTTCGGGAGTTAACTTACTCATTTTCTTTTATATGTTTTGTTACATAAGCCATGTTTGTTGTATCTTATTCATATCCAGAATGATATCCAGTCCTTAAACATCATTTTTAAATCATCAAATGATAATTATACTTGAATGGATACGATGGAGAATGAATCTCATCGCGTTCGTGGAGACGGTAGTCCGTACGTACGCACGAGCGACAATATCATTCTTTTGATATTAAAATAATATATAAATGGATGGTATATCATATATAAAGAATCATTAACATGTTATATTTATTATTTACATGAGTTACACATCATTATTATACCCATCCAAATAATATTATATTGAATAACAATTACACCACGACGTGGAGACGGTAAGCCGTACGTACGCACGTATGGTGACATGTTATTCAAAGGGTGGATAGAATACTGAATATGATTGTAAAATATTTATAATAACATCACAGTATATGTGAGATACTGGAGTTATTATTTTAGAATGGTAAGAACAAAGGAAGAAGAAGTGGAAGAAGAAATGAACTTGGAGAAGGGTGGTGAAATCATTACCTCTTCTTCGGGTTCTTCCTTTTGATTTGATCAAAAGGGCTCCTTAGGTTGGCTTTATGATCAAACTAAGGCCTCTAGGTTGTAGTGAGGGATGTTGGGAGAGTATTTGGGCAGAGTTTGGCCGAACCAAAAGGCTTTGAAGGTGTGAAGAAATGAGAAGGAGGAGTGCCCTTTTATAAGAGGGGTGAGGGGCACCTTTGGAAAAGCTAGAAATATTAATTTATAATAAATTCATATTCGGTTTCTAATGGCTCCAAATTTGATTATTCAAAGGTTAAGGTGGGGATAGGTCGAAAAACACTCAACCAATAGAATTTAGACAGGTTTGGGTACTTATATTAACCTTATCTTTAAGTATTAACTCTAAGTTAATTATTTCACTTTTACAATGTCTCTTTGTATTTTTATATAATATGGTTAATAAACTTACTATATACATCCAAGAGACCCCCAAGTGGTACATTAATGATGAACCTATCATGATATAAGTCTCTTGGCCGAACCTTAGATTTTTAGGAATTTAATATCAATTAATAATATAATATTTGTTTTAATAACTCTTTTATGTCAATTTTGACACTATTCAATAGTTGATTTTTTTGAAACTCATAACAGATTTATTACTTCGAAAAAAGTCAATTAAATCAATCCTAATATATCATATTATCCTAGAAAATTAGTTTAATTCATTAAAAGTTTCATATTATATTTATTTGGGTATTTATAATATCAATTATTTTAATTTTTCACTATTATAGTAATTACTGCATCATCATTGTGTCATAAATAAAATAAATTATTTAATGTCTAAAAATTATAAATAAAATATCATTATGTAGTAAATCTTTTTATATTTCTAATGAATATTTATAATCTAAAATCCAACATATATAACCCTATGTAACAATTGTTTTTCTAAAAGATATATGCTTGTGTCATTTTTGTATTCATTTTAACTTAATTAAAATAAAGTGTCATTATCACTTACAAGTGGATCCATGGGGTCCCAAAATCGACCCAAAGATGCCCATGGTCGACCATGTATCAACCAATAGGGTTAAGACACGTTTTAGGGTAATTTAGTATTATTATAATATTATTTTTTAACCCTTATTTACCGGATTTACCCTTAACCATGGTAAATAAAATATTTACCGCAGTAATTATTCAAAATGTATAAAAATAAAAGTTACCCATTTACACAATTTGAACATCCTGATTCTAAATATGGAATCCATTTTCCTAAATTCAAAACACAGAAGTGGCAGAAATTAATTTAAAATTAATTCCCGCTATCAAAACAAAAAGCGTGTTTTTAAGAGATAATAACTATCAAAAGATTGACACTTGTTTATGTTCGGTTTAATTGTAAAATTATGTCCAATGACCAACATTATATTAAATGGTAAAAATATATTCTAAATATACTTTAAAACCACTCAAATTTGTAATTTATCACTATTAATTATTTTGATTAAAAAAGTTGTTTTTAATTAAAATTTAGTAATTTTCACTATTCATCAAAATATGAAAGTTATCCGAAATGTACCAAAATTTCACCTTAGGATAAATTCGATATTCCGAATCCAAAAATGAAGTCCATTTTCAAATATAAAATATATATAATTTCAAAAAGTAGGTATTACTATTCATAACGGCTAGTTTGATTAGTTATGGTGTGTTAGAACTCGAGGTTGCGTACAACACACGCTATCGCATTATTCGAAGGGAAACGTACCGTGGAATCTTGGGGTGTTACATTCTACCCTCCTTCAAATAATTGCGTCCTCACAATTTCTAGGGTATTACTGCATAAAAAGACTCGGGTGGTTCTTCATCATAAGTTCCTCGGGTTCCCACGTTGCCTCTTCCATCTTATGATTTCTCCACAAAACTTTTACCAGACGCGTCGTCCGGTTTCTCAGTACTTGTTCTCTTGTATCAAGAATCTTGACGGGCTCTTCACAATAAGACAGATCGGGTTCCAGTTCTAATTCCTCATAGGTGAGTACATGCGTTGGGTCAGGCATGTATTTTCTCAACAGAGATACGTGGAACACATCGTGAACTTTGGAGAGACTTGGCGGCATTGCCAATCGGTAAGCTACAACCCCAATTCGTTCTAGAATTTCGAAAGGTCCGATGTACCTGGGACTCAATTTACCTTTCTTTCCAAAACGTATGACTCCCTTCCATGGAGATACCTTTAGGAAAACATGATCACCGACTTGAAATTCCAAATCCTTCCTTCGATTATCGACATAGCTCTTCTGCCTACTTTGAGCTGCTTTGATGTGATTTTGGATTATTTTCACCTTTTCCACCGTTTCCTCCACCAGTTCTGGGCCTACAAGTTTTCTTTCACCAACGTCATCCCAACAGGTTGGTGTACGACATCTCTTTCCGTATAACGCTTCATATGGTGCCATCTGAATAGTCGAATGGAAGCTATTGTTATAGGAAAATTCTACCAGTGGTAAATATTGATCCCACATACCCTGAAAGTCAAGTGAGCAAGATCTCAACATGTCTTCTAGGGTTTGAATAGTCCGTTCTGATTGTCCATCTGTCTGAGGGTGGTAAGCAGTGCTCAAATTAAGTTCAGTATCCAGGGATTTCTGAAGACTTTTCCAAAATCTTGAAGTAAAACGGGGATCACGATCAGAAACAATCGATAGGGGTACTCCATGAAGTCTCACAACATCATTAATGTATAATCTTGCTAGACGTTCCAGGGGTAGATCTTCTCTTATAGCAAGAAAATGTGCTGACTTGGTAAGACGATCAACAATAACCCATATTGCATCGTTCCTTCTAGGAGTCTTTGGTAGCCCATGACAAAGTCCATCGTAATATTGTCCCATTTCCACTCCGGTATGAGAAGAGGTTGCATGAATCCTCCAGGCTGTTGCCTTCCAGCTTTGACTTGTTGACAAACCATACATCTTGACACAAAATCAGCAATCTCCCTCTTCATGTTGTCCCACCAAAAATGTTCCTTCAAATCTCTATACATTTTGGTGCTCCCAGGGTGTATAGAGAAATTGGAACTATGAGCATCATCCAGCAATTCCCTTTTTAGATCAGGTATATCGGGAACACAAAGTCTCTTCCCGAATTTCAAAATTCCATCCTCATACACAAAGTCTCTCAATCTCCCATCATTCACAGCTTTAATCTTCTTTTGGAATTCTTCATCATCGGTCTGAGAACTCTTAATCCTTTCTAGTAAAGATGGTTTGGCAACCATTTGAAAAAGCATTGATGTTTCACCTTCCCTGGTTATTCCCATGTCCATCTTCACTAGATCCATGAAAATTGGATCCCTTTCAATTCTCATCATGTTCAGAACTCCATGGTCTTTTCTGCTCAAAGCATCTGCTACTTTGTTTGCTTTCCCTGGGTGGTAGTGTATTGTACAATCATAATCCTTGAGTAATTCAATCCATCTCCTTTGCCTCATGTTGAGTTCTTTTTGTGAGAAAATATACTTCAAACTCTTGTGATCAGTATAAATCTCACATTTTTCACCATAGAGGTAGTGCCTCCATATCTTCAAAGCAAAGATTACAGCTGCTAACTCGAGATCATGAGTAGGATAGTTTTGTTCATGAATTTTCAACTGTCGTGATGCATATGCAATAACTCTATCATTCTGCATAAGGACACAGCCAAGTCCTTTCTTCGATGCATCACTATAAATAACGAACCCATCATTCCCCGATGGTAGAGTCAATATAGGAGCATTGACTAATCTTCTCTTCAGTTCTTCGAAACATTCTTCACACTCTTTTGTCCAAACAAATTTAACCCCTTTACGTGTGAGCTTCGTTAATGGGTTAGCCAATCGGGCAAAATTCTGGACGAAACGTCGATAATAACCTGACAAGCCAATAAAACTACGTACCTCAGTTATACTCGTAGGTGCTGGCCATTCTTGGATTGCTTTGGTCTTAGAAGGATCAACAGAGATTCCATCTTTGGAGACAATATGGCCAAGAAAAGAAATCTCATGAAGCCAGAATTCACACTTGCTAAACTTCCCATATAATTCATGCCTCCTCAGAGTCTTCAAGATAATGCGTAAGTGATTTTCATGATCTTCGTAGGTTTTGGAGTATACCAGAATATCATCAATAAATACCACCACAAATTCATCGAGATACTCCTTGAAAACTCTATTCACCAGATCCATGAATACAGAGGGTGCATTAGTCAATCCAAACGGCATTACAGTAAACTCGTAATGCCCGTACCTGGTTCGAAATGCTGTCTTCGGAATGTCTTCCTTCTTCACACACAACTGATGGTATCCAGATGGAAGGTCAATCTTTGAAAAGTATTGAGCTCCATGCAGTTGGTCAAATAAATCATCAATACGAGGTAGGGGATACTTGTTCTTTATCGTTATAGCATTGATCTCCCTGTAGTCGATACATAACCTCATAGATCCATCTTTCTTTTTAACAAAAAGAACAGGGGCTCCCCATGGAGAAACACTAGGGCGAATAAATCCCTTATTACTCAATTCCTCTAGTTGTTTCTTTAGTTCGACTAACTCTACAGTGGCCATTCTATAAGGGGTCTTTGATATAGGCCTTGATCCAGGAATCAAATCAATAGAAAACTCAACTTCTCGTTCTGGAGGATGTCCAGGTAAATCTTCTGGAAATACATCTACAAATTCTTTCACAACAGGTACATCCTCTATTTGAACATTCCTTTCCTCACCCGTAGTTATTTCATTCTCTTCCTCCCCAATAATTGAATTGAGTTGAGCTACTGGGGGTGGATCTAAATAAGAATTAGGTGGTGACGATTCTGCTCTAAAAATAAGGTGCTCCTTATCATTATCATCAAGAATCGTAACCTCTTTCTTCTTACAATAAATCTTCACATCATAGTCCGAAAGCCAGTCCATACCGAGGATTATATCAAACTCAATCATAGGTATGACGATGAGATCAGCAGATAAAGAAAATTTATGTGCTCTAATGGGGACTGATTCACAAAACTTTGTTGCAACGATACTTCCCTTAGGAGTTTTAACTGACAACTCCCTTATTAAATCAAATTGAAAATATCTAATTTTCTTAGCAAACTGGGAAGATATGAAACAATGCGATGATCCAGAATCAAATAATGCATTTTCTAAACTTGAGGAAACCATTAAATTACCTGCCACCACGTCTTTCGGAGCTTCTACCTCAGCAGTAGTGATAGTATAAGCCTGGCCTTGATCCCTTGGCCTTTTCTGAGGTAAGTTCTCCTGACGCTTAGGACATGCATTTGCATAATGCCCCATCTCCCTGCAATTGTAGCACTGAACGTTGGTAGCTTCCTTCTTCCCCTTGCAATCATGAGCTTGGTGGCCTTTTTCACCACACTTGTAACAGACTCCCATTCCCTTCAAGCAAGTACCGGGGTGTTTCTTCCCACATTTACCACATGATGGATATTCAACCTTTCCTTTCTTCCCCTTATTTCCATTCCCAGATTGATCAGCAGGTCTCTTCTTCTCTTGCTTTGCTTTAAAGTCATAAGACTTAGAGAATTCCTTTTCGGTCTTGATAGCACATGAGACAATGTCTTCGTACGATGAAAAGGATTGTGAGACTAACGCTCGATGGAGAAATGGTTTTAACCCATCAAAGAAACGATCAATCTTACTTCTTGAGTTGCGAATATAATCACCAGCGTACCTTTCTAACCTTGTAAAGTTAGCCTCGTACTTTGTGACATTCTCATCCTCCTTTTGTCTCAGACTCAGAAATTGCCTTTCCATATCTGCTCGATGGTCGCGAGGGAAGTATTTTTCTAAAAACAGATCTTTGAAATCCCTCCATTCCATGTTTGATACTTCATCATCTTCCTTCGTATTTTGAATCAATGACCACCATTGATCAGCATCTCCAGTGAGGCGGTAAACTGCCATGATAACTTTTTCCCTTTCACTGCTCCCCAAAGCCTGAAATATTTTCTCTAGGGAAAATATCCATTGCTCAGCTACTAAGGGATTTGTATTCCCATTGAACGTTGGTGGTTGTTGCCTCATGAATCGATCTAACATTGATCCTCCACGCTGCGGATCAGGGTGCTCCATACGGGTAAGGTTATTATTCATAACCTGAGTAAGTTGTCCCAGTATGGTGATTAGCTGATCAGCACCAGTTGCATCACCAGCCCCACTATAATTATCTTGAGCAGGAGGGAAATCCCTACATGGAGTGCGTGCATTGATACGGTTTCCATTTCTTCCACTAGGCGCCATTTCTAAACAATGGCATAAACTAGATCAGTTTATGAATCAAAATACATAATCCCATACTTATAAAACACTTAACATAAATTGAACTATTTATGGATATAATCCATAATCATAAGAATGTTTTCTTTGAGGAAGTATATACTCATAATCCCTTCAAAATGATTTGTAAAGAAAATGAGAGTTATCCTAAGCATATCCCCCGGGAGTGTCGTAACCAAGAGTGCAGCAAGGCCCGTTGTCGTGCACCAGTTCCCGTTCGAGTCTAGCTCAAAGCGGTGTTTTCGGGTTTTACCCCTAGGTACATCTGTGCCAGAGCCGCCTCTACCTGCTCGTATCCAGACAGGGATGTATTGCTTGGAAAACTCACAAAATCTCTACAATACCAAAATTCTAGGAAGTTCTTCTATACTAATCCTCAAAGTTCATCTTATGTCTACGTGCTCTAATCAGAGTTTATCTAAATCTAGTTTCCAAGGTTTGTACTAAACTTCCTCTGATACCAACTGTAACGCCCTGACCCCAGTTGCCCAGAGTCGGTGCATTAATTACATAACATTGGCATGATCACAAGAAAGATCAAATCTCGAAAGACCGATTGGTTTAGTAGCCTTGGAAACACTAGATATATTCATAAGTTTTACATTACATCATAAAATGAAAAACTACTACAACAACATAATGTTTCCACAGTCCACACTATAATCCCCTCATAATATCCCTGCAGGTCATTCATAACTTACATCTTCACTTCCTGGAAAAAATAAAACATAGAAAAGGGGTGAGCTCAAATGCCCAGTAAGGATAACAATATAGCGGAACATTCAAAATAAGCATAAACATTTAAGGTAATGCATTACTAAAACAAAAGCCTTTTAAACTTGAATTTCAACATAGTATGGCAAAAGTAAAATGAAATAATGCCATTTACTTGTTCACATGGATATTCTACTAATCGAATAATCACATGCAAAATCAATAACCACTTTCATAATGTTGGAATGCATAATGCCAGACTATCATAACCACATAGCCAAGGCCTCGTGCCAAGACTACAAATAAGATTTTGTCAAGGCCTTGTGCCAAGACACTAGTTTGTCTCATGAGACCTACCGATGCATCGAGGAGCTATAGCGGGCTCCACCCGTCACATATTAAGTCCAATGCATTCCCATATGAAAAGGTTTAAACATAACATAAACATTCGTATTAAAACTAGCATACGAAATGTAAATACTTTCACCATAAACTATGAATGGTATAAAAATAGCACATCCACAGTCAAACATATCACAAAACCTTCAATACAATATAGAAGTTTTGTATCATAATAAATCAACTTCAAATAATCTTAAAATCCATCAAAGGATGTTGACATAGATGAAATCAAAATTATTTTTAAAGAAATATCTCCTTTTATTTTGAAATAATTTAAGATCCATATAAAATAAAACATTTTCTTTGAAAATATTCTTATAAGATTGTAAGGGAAGCTTTGAAGATTTTATAACGGCGGAAAATAGCTGCACCCGCCGTATAAGTTAAAAAAAACATTCTTACCATAATTCTGTCGAAAAGGTTAAAAATGACCTTGTTTTGAAAACGATCGAAAGATTCCTTTATAAACCACTTATAAAAGTCAAAAAGGGTATAAATGACTTTAACTCATATTCTAGTAAATAGTAAAAATGTTTTGAAATGCATTTTTAAGAAACATGGATGTGGATGATAAAGAGATCCCAGTAGATTATTACGTATAAACAACCTTGGATAATGAAGAGGTTGTAAAGTAAACCCTTACCTTGTACTTTTCCTTGGTTGGGGTAGGTTAACCTCCTGTATAATGGTGAAATAGTTGTTATTAAATTATACAAGAATCATATATATTAATATGATATCATATACGATCTTTTAACATTGATTTGTTAATAATATCTTAGAATTATCGTCGTTTCGGGAGTTAACTTACTCATTTTCTTTTATATGTTTTGTTACATAAGCCATGGTTGTTGTATCTTATTCATATCCAGAATGATATCCAGTCCTTAAACATCATTTTTAAATCATCAAATGATAATTATACTTGAATGGATACGATGGAGAATGAATCTCATCGCGTTCGTGGAGACGGTAGTCCGTACGTACGGACGAGCGACAATATCATTCTTTTGATATTAAAATAATATATAAATGGATGGTATATCATATATACAGAATCATTAACATGTTATATTTATTATTTACATGAGTTACACATCATTATTATACCCATCCAAATAATATTATATTGAATAACAATTACACCACGACGTGGAGACGGTAAGCCGTACGTACGCACGTATGGTGACATGTTATTCAAAGGGTGGATAGAATACTGAATATGATTGTAAAATATTTATAATAACATCACAGTATATGTGAGATACTGGAGTTATTATTTTAGAATGGTAAGAACAAAGGAAGAAGAAGTGGAAGAAGAAATGAACTTGGAGAAGGGTGGTGAAATCATTACCTCTTCTTCAGGTTCTTCCTTTTGATTTGATCAAAAGGGCTCCTTAGGTTGGCTTTCTGATCAAAATAAGGCCTCTAGGTTGTAGTGAGGGATGTTGGTAGAGTATTTGGGCAGAGTTTGGCCGAACCAAAAGGCTTTGAAGGTGTGAAGAAATGAGAAGGAGGAGTGCCCTTTTATAAGAGGGGTGAGGGGCACCTTTGGAAAAGCTAGAAATATTAATTTATAATAAATTCATATTCGGTTTATAATGGCTCCAAAGTTGATTATTCAAAGGTTAAGGTGGGGATAGGTCGAAAACCACTCAAACAATAGAATTTAGACAGGTTTGGGTACTTATATTAACCTTATCTTTAAGTATTAACTCTAAGTTAATTAGTTTCACTTTTACAATGTCTCTTTGTATTTTTATATAATATGGTTAATAAACTTACTATATACATCCAAGAGACCCCCAAGTGGTACATTAATGATGAACCTATCATGATATAAGTCTCTTGGCCGAACCTTAGATTTTTAGGAATTTAATATCAATTAATAATATAATATTTGTTTTAAGAACTCTTTTATGTCAATTTTGACACTATTCAATAGTTGATTTTTGTGAAACTCATAACAGATTTATTACTTCGAACAAAGTCAATTAAATCAATCCTAATATATCATATTATCCTAGAAAGTTATTTTAATTCATTAAAAGTTTCATATTATATTTATTTGGGTATTTATAATATCAATTATTTTAATTTTTCACTATTATTGTAATTACTGCATCATCATTGTGTCATAAATAAAATAAATTATTTAATGTCTAAAAATTATAAATAAAATATCATTATGTAGGAAATCTTTTTATATTTCTAATGAATATTTATAATCTAAAATCCAACATATATAACCCTATGTAACAATTGTTTTTCTAAAAGATATATGCTTGTGTCATTTTTGTATTCATTTTAACTTAATTAAAATAAAGTGTCATTATCACTTACAAGTGGATCCATGGGGTCCCAAAATCGACCCAAAGATGCCCATGGTCGACCATGTATCAACCAATAGGGTTAAGACACGTTTTAGGGTAATTTAGTATTATTATAATATTATTTTTTAACCCTTATTTACCGGATTTACCCTTAACCATGGTAAATAAAATATTTACCGCAGTAATTATTCAAAATGTATAAAAATAAAAGTTACCCATTTACACAATTTGAACATCCTGATTCTAAATATGGAATCCATTTTCCTAAATTCAAAACACAGAAGTGGCAGAAATTAATTGAAAATTAATTCCCGCTGTCAAAACAAAAAGCGTGTTTTTAAGAGATAATAACTATCAAAAGATTGACACTTGTTTATGTTCGGTTTAATTGTAAAATTATGTCCAATGACCAACATTATATTAAATGGTAAAAATATATTCTAAATATACTTTAAAACCACTCAAATTTGTAATTTATCACTATTAATTATTTTGATTAAAAAAGTTGTTTTTAATTAAAATTTAGTAATTTTCACTATTCATCAAAATATGAAAGTTATCCGAAATGTACCAAAATTTCACCTTAGGATAAATTCGATATTCCGAATCCAAAAATGAAGTCCATTTTCAAATATAAAATATATATAATTTCAAAAAGTAGGTATTACTATTCATAACGGCTAGTTTGATTAGTTATGGTGTGTTAGAACTCGAGGTTGCGTACAACACACGCTATCGCATTATTCGAAGGGAAACGTACCGTGGAATCTTGGGGTGTTACATCCCCAGTATCCTCAACACCTGAATTCTCTTCTGATCCCAAGGGAAAATCTCACATTGAAGATGTGGATTGATGAAGTGGCAATGATGTTTGATAGGAATCATTTTGTTTTTTTTCTTTTCTATTCTGTTTATGTAATTTTTTGACTAATCTAATACAAATGCCTTTCTTTCCACTATCTGAGTTTCTCAGTGTTCTATATTTTGGTTTCCCACTTTTTGATTATCACAAAGGGGGGGAACTATAAAGAAGAGCCGTTGATACTATTTCTTACATTTCCTTCTTTGGTACCAATTCTTTCAAAACCTTATATCTAATACTATTGTATTTAATTCTACCAATGACAATTTTTGATCTATATCTTTCTATTACTATTTCCTCTTTCCTCTGATATTGTTTTCTTTGAGAAAATTGAATATTAATGTCATACTATCTAATACTATATTCCCACTATTTTAAAATGTCCATATCATAAGTTGTGATTATAAAAAAGGGGGAGATTGTTGAACTCACCTGTTTTGATAATCCCAATCTTGTATTCATATGTTTTGACAATACCAATCTTGTATTCATATATTATGATATTCACAATTATTGTTGACCTACACTTTAATTCTTTTAAATCGATGATCAAGTTAATAATAATGTTAAAATAATTTCTGATTTATGTTAATCTCGATTATCCATGTTTATATAAGTTTTTAAATGATTCTAAGTGAATTAGATGTGTTTTGCATAAGACAATCAAGTGTAAGTATCACTGACCTAAATAGAGCTACCGATGTGCATAACTGCACAGAGCTACCGATGCACAGAGCTACCGATGCACAGAGCTACCGATGCACAGAGCTACCGATGCACAGAGCTACCGATGCACAGAACTACTGATGCACAGATCTACCGATAGTCAAGAGAAACCGATGGAACTAAGTTCATCGAGCTACCGATAAGAGTTACCGATAAAAGCTACCGATAAGATCCACCGATAAGAGTTTGAAGAGCTACTGATGGAATATCCTGCACAGAGTCAACCGTACAAGTCTATAAACAAACGGATACCTATAATGAACTGCAGAGTCAAATCCTATATCCTCGACCCTATTTGTTTATTATACTAACGGCTACATTTGTTACTTTTGATGCATTTAATGTTATTCAATGGTTTATGTTGCCATTTCAGGAAACCGTACCAAGTACGATTAAAAAGCATAATCATTCCTTCTTCTCATCATAATAAAGGCATAAAAGACAACATGTATATAAAGTGAATCAAGACAAGAGACTAGAAGTGATTTTTTTTAGCACACGGGAACACTCTTGCGATCAATCTCAAAGGTGCCAAGAAAAACTGGAGAACTTGCACTCACAAGATTACTACTACCAGACTCCAGAACACAGAGCATACATCGAGCAATCTATGATAAAGAAGAACTACACAGAACACTTCATTTTCTGAGCCAATAACCAAGCTGAACCTGGAAGCACTGAAAGAAGAAACGATACTCTGTTTTTCAGTCAAATACCAGAGAAGGACTCAGAACCATTTCTGATCAAATCCAAAGGAGTCCAGAGCTGCACTGCAATCACTAGAGCCATTCTAAACTCTTTATCTTGCTCTAAGTGATTTAGTATTTGTATTACGAGCAGTGTGTGTAGCCTGTTAATTATTACACACACACTGTCTCCTGAACCTGAACTGGAGGATTTGTAAATCCTCACTCACAATCTTTACATTCTTTATTTCCCACTGTGGATAGTGGTAGAGGTCAAGTGTGACCTGGACAACTTTGAGCTGTTGTTTGTTATCCCACATATAACTATGGTAGAGGTCTCTTGACCTGAACAGTGTGATCACTGTTGTTAACCCAGATCCAGGGTGTGGATCACTTTATATAAATTTTGAGAGGACTAAGTCTCGGCTTGAGACTGAACCTCTTGGTTACCTCTTGTGTTTTTAGTTAAAATCTATATCCATACTATATACATTTATTTTATATTCCGCTGATATTACTTTGAAATATAATTTATTTTCAAAGCTACTTTGATAGTTAAACTCGAAAGTGTTTATATTTATTATATACCAGTAAGTTAGTTTCAAAAGTTAATTTAATCATAAGATTAAGTTAACTGAGAATTAATCAATCTTTTAGAAACTAATTGAACCTTTATAATCTGTATAAATTCACTATAGTTTAATTTGGTTTTTGAAATTGGGGGATTTTAATAGAAATTGTTTTTAGCAGAAATTTTAATTGAAACTCAATTCACCCCCCTCTTGAGTGTCCACTCCGACCAACAAAGGTGTTCAAGGAAAAAAAACAAAATGTATTCAGTAACTATCTCCTGTGAAAAAAAGACCCCAAAGACCATGATTTTCAATAGGCATATATCCTATATAATTCACAACAAAATCCAAAAACAAATAACAAACAGATCAAACATCACTTTTCCTAGGCCCCGCATACTGATGTCGGACCAATTAAGTTATCTTTATTAATTTGGTATTCCACTATATTCATAAGGTATACATTCATATGACCACCCCACATGATACAAAAAAGATAGATATGAATGAAAATATACTTGGAAGAAGAAGTGATCAACAGTTCTTTAATGTGCCAAAGAAGGGGGGTTGTGAATGCAGCAAAAAAATCCAGGGGGAATCTTGGTCCAAGGGCTACAACACAAACACACGACACCTTGAGGAAGAAGGGTTATGGAGATGTCTTGTACCAATATAAAGGAGAAGAATTAATGAAGGCAATGCCTCCCCATATTAGAAAGATTATATTTGAGACCCATGGAAAAGAAACACTTTTTAAAATCCATTAAAGTTGGATCTTGACCAAGACCACATAGTTTAAAGGTCAAAGTAAGCTTTAGGTTTTTAGAAGACAAACATGCTTCGAAGAGCTCCAAAATCCATTTAATATAGTATTAAATTAATTTTAAATCAAATAAAATGTTAAAGCGGTGAAACTAGAAAAACTAGAGAATTCTGGAATTTTGAAAAACTGTTGAAAAAGAGTCATCATTGGATGAGTCATCGATACGAGCTACTGGTGCGAGTCACCGTTCTGACTCACCAATCCTAATCCACCATTCCAACATACCATTGTGACTCATCATTAGAAAATAGAAATTTGGAAAACTCTTGAAATGGTTCACAATGATATCCCAGAACACTTCAAATACCATATTTTCACAAAGTAATGGACCAGTGATGTTTGGGACATTACATCAGATACCTCTCAAACTATTCTCACCCTTGAGAATTTAAAACCAAGTCTAGAAGAAAGAGGGGTCCAAAAAACCACCCCATTAGATACCTCTCAAGGATATAATTATACTTGAAACACCACTACTGACTAAACACATCAAAGTTCAATGATAAACCACCCTATGTTGTTCGAAAGATGGAGTGGAAACCTCATCATCCAAGAACATCTCCTCTGACATACACTAACCTAAATGACCACAAGGCACACCATAAAAGAATAACAACCACACTATCTGAACTTATAAACCAGGGAATTCCATCCTTCATGTCAAGATACTATCCACTTTGGGTGGCACTGAATCACCCACATAGGTTTAATCACATCACAATTAATGCATCTCGATTAGAAATCATGTGCTCCCCTCTTTACACTTTAGGACTTTATAACACATTACAAAGCAGGGAAATAACTCATCTCATAACAAACAAGTTTCAAACATTACATTTCAAAACAATACAGAATAAGGAAAAACTCAAAACAACTCAGGGTACTGGGCACACATATGCGCTTCTCACTCCCAAGTACTCTCCTCCAGGCCACCATGCCTCCACAACATGCAAACCAAAGGAATAGTCCATGCACACAACACCTTCTCCCAATGATCCTAGATCTCCATTGATTGTTCCAAAAATGTGGCATCATCCTTGATATCCAAATCTCCCCAGTTAATGACATGGGAGTCATCATGTAGATACCGACGAAGCTGAGAGACTTGAAAGACATCATGGACCCTCTCCAACTATGGTGGAAATGCCAACTAGTATGCCACTTTTCCAACTTTTCTCAACACCTATAAGGTTCCAACAAACCTAGGAGAAATATTTATCCCTATACCAAACCTCCACTTCCCACGTTGAGTGGAAAACTTCAAGAAAATGTGGTCCCGAACCTCTAACTCCAAGGGTCCCCTTCTATGACAGGCTTACGACTTCTGACGGTCATGTGCTACCTTCATCCTCTCAAGAATGAGATAAATCTTCTTTATCATGCTCTACACCACCTCAGGTCCAAGAATAGCTATCTCCCCAACCTTTTTCCAGCACAAGGGTGAATTGCATGGTCTCCCATACAACTCCTCAAACGGAGCCATGCCAATGGAAGAGTGATATCTATTATTGTAAGATAACTCTACCAAGGTCAAGTGTCATAGACAAGATCCTATAAAGTACAAGAAGAATGATCACAATATATCCTCCAGTGTCTAGATAGTCCATTCCATCTGACCATCTATTTGATGGTGGAAGATAGTGTTGATGCGTAACTGAGTGCCAAAACAATGCTGCAATCCCCTTCAGAATCATGAGTTAAAGCATGTATCATGATCCAAGAAAATGGATCTTGGAACTCCATGCAGCTACACCACCTCATCCACATGCCTCTTTTCCAAGGCATCCACTGCACCAGACTCCTTGATCACTAAGAAGTGGGCCAATTTCATCAGCCGATCCACTATTACCTAGATAGAATCGTAGGGTCCCTGAGCCATGGGTAACCCTATGAAAAAAATTACATCGAGATGTCATCCCACTTCCACTCGGGGACATACAAGGGATACAGAAAACCACCAGGAATATAGTGCTCAGCCTTCAACTACTAGCACCCTAAGTACTTCCCCAAAAAATCCACCACTACCCGATTCATTTCAGGCCACCAAAACTGCATCCTCAAGCCATGTTACATCTTAGAAATAACTGGATGTACCACAAAGAGTGATCTATGAAACTCATGGAGGACTTCCTTACACATTACTACCATAAAAAAAGACTTTACTTGAAATAAAATCCAATTCTGACTATCCTCCATCCATCCTTCTGAAGCATCACCATGGCCTACGTGATCACGCATCACCTCTGAATCCGAGTCTCCCTGCTGAGGCTCTTCCACCTACCTCATCAAAGAATACTGCTCTGTCATCTGGAATAAATAGCCTCTACCACCATCCATTCATGTATCTAATTGCAGGGTAGAAAACTAATCCATCACCTTCCAAGGGTCCGTAGATTCCCAAACTACCTCCTTCTATGACTTCTTGGTCAAATAATATCCCAAGAAATTCCCCTTTCCTAATGTGTAAGAGATATCAAAGTCATAGTCCTGAAGAAACTCCATCCACCTTTGCTGTCACAAGTTCAGATCTCGCTGGGAAAAGATATACCTCAAACTCTTGTGATATGTGAAGACCACAAAATGATCCCAAATGAGGTAATGCCACCAAAACTTTAGTGAAAACACGACTGCTACTATCTCCACATCATGAGTGGCATAGTTACATTCATGGGGATGTAACTTCCTAGACCCATAAGAGATGGCTCACTGCTGCATCAAGATGCATCCCAAGCCCAGATGGAAAGCATAAAAAAACACTGTGAACATCACCCCTTGCTCTATAAAATAGATTACTAGAGCACTGACCAACGTCCCCTTCATATAGCTAAATACTTCTTAGCAATACTCACTCCACATAAAAATTCTGGTCCTTTTTAGTCAGAGCTGTCAACAGAGCTGAAACTCAAGAGAAATCAGATACAAACCTCCGGTAATAGCCTACAAGACCCAAAAAAATGTGAAATTCTACCACATTATTGGGAAATTCCTAAGAAAAAAATGTCCCAACCTTTGACGGGTCCACTTCTACACCCTGTTGAGACACCATGTGCCCAATGAAATGCACCTATCATGTCCAAAACTTGTACTTGGATAAATTTTCATAGTGTTGGTGGTGTCGAAGAACCTGTAAGATGGTCCTAATATGATTGGTATTCTCCTCATATGGATTCAAGTATCTCGTAATATCATCGATGAATACGATGATGAATCGGTCTAGGAACTCATGAAATAAAGTGTTCATAAGTCCCATAAACACAGCTGGTGCGTTCGTAACACCGAACAACATGACTACGAACTCAAAGTTCCCATACTTGTATCTGAAATAAGTCTTCATGATATCACCCCCTTCACCCTCAACTGGTGATATACAGACCGTAGATCAATCTTAGAAAACCAACTTTCCCCTCTCAGCTGGTCGAAAGGATCATCTATCCTCAGAAGGGGGTAACGATTCTTGACCGTTACCTGGTTCAACCTCTGGTAGTCTATACACAATCTTAGACCACCTTTCTCCTTCTTTACAAACAACACTGGATCAACCCATGAAAACACATTGGGAAAGATAAATACCTTCTTCATCAAGATATCAATCTAAATCCTCAGCTCCTGCAACTCAGAGGGTGCCATCCGATAAGGATCCATCGAGATAGGAGAAGCACTGAGCTGTAGGTATATCCTAAACTCAACGTTATGTTGAGGGGGTAGAGTCACAACATCCTCAGAAAAAACATACAAGAACTCCCTAAAAACTTTGTGAACCCCCACCATCCCAACATCTATTGATTCCACTAATAGATCAACCAACATAGAAAGAAGAGGCTCTATACACTGACTACCCACCTGAAAATTCTGCTCACCAATGAAAGCCACACACTGGCCATCCATGTCTGAAAACATGACTATTCTCTAGAATAATTCAATAATAGCACTTGGAATATAACTAGTCGATGTTGATAATGACATCGTATGGTTTAATCTGTAGCAAGAAAAGATCCCCATGGGATTGATGAAGCCCCATCATCAGTCTACATCCCTGACACACATCAAACAAGCTGATCCGACCTACAACTGGCGTACTCAACACTAGGGGAATGATAAATCTCTCTAAATTTAGTCCCAAAGAATGGGTTAGAATGGGTGCACCAAAAGAGTGAAAATATCTTGAATCAAATAAATCACAAGCAAGGGTACTAAACAAGCTGATTGTACCTCTAACGATCTCTGGTCCTATTAGAACTTCTACCTCCGCTGGGTGCAACTGACCACACCCAGGTCCTCTGACCTTCTATTGATGACCATATCCAGGACCACACCTAGGTTAAGGTACCTAAGGAACAACCGGAGGTTGGACTCTACCTTCTCCATCTCCCCTCGGTGGATCATGAGCCTGCTGTCCCTGCTGCTAAAATAGCTTAGCTAGAAACTGCTGCTAAGGCTGGCATAGAACTTGTCCACGTCCACCATACTAATCTCTAACGACCACTGGACACCGATTATGGAGATTTTTGTGAACCCCAAAAAGGAAAAACATTGGCCCAAATCCCCTAAGAAAGGAACAAGGAACAAAAGGTCAAAACAAAAACTGCTGAGGTTGACTCCTCACCTGTCGAAACCTTGAAGTCCCTTGCGCCTGAGACATGCTATTGGTAACCCTACCTCTTGAAGAAATATCCTGGATCCCCTCTCTTGTAAGGCCTCCTCATGAGTGCATCTAATCAATCACTTCCACCTTCTTATAAACCTATAGTACATTGAAAATGTAAAGGGAATAACCATGTATTTGATATAAGGATGAAGTACCTTATATAGGCATCTTGCATGAGACTCCTCATCCGGAAAGAGATCCGGGGAAAAAATAAGGAGATCTTTGAACTAAATACCAAGCTCCCATACTAACATACTCCACTGTTGTAGGGAGAGTAACTCCTACCTCTTCTCAGCCATCATGGTCAATGAAAGGAATTCTGCTCGGAATTCCATATCGAAATCGACCCACAAAACATCATCCTCCTTCCTCTCCCTTAGGTACAAAGTCTACCACCGATGTGCAGTTCCCTACATCTAGATCACTACCAAAGGAACCCAGTACTTTGTTGAATCCTATATCAAAATTAAGGTGATCTCAAGCTCCTTGATCCAAATCTCCATCTCCATGTCTGAAACACTAGCCTCATACTTTCTGAAGGCATGTTACTAGAACACACATAATGTTCTATGCCACTGGTCATCCTCCTCCACTGGATCAACCCTCCACCGATCAATCAATTTTCATGCCGATCCTCAACTTCCCGAGCTACAAATAGATGAAAAATGGTTTCTATAGCTGAAAAGGTAAACAAGGAATCCCTAAGCTCGGATAGTATGAAATTTTATTAAAATTCATTTTAACTCATTTAACTCATTATTCATTTCAAATTCCCCCAAAAAACCAATTAAGATAAGAGCACAAGTCACTATGATGCATGTACCTTTCCTAGAGTCTCAAACCTGCAAACGATGTAGCCTCACTTAGTCATTCGGTAGGCTCAGAGTCCTTTCATCAGATCACAGGGGCATGAAAATACCATGTCCTAGCTGATCTTCCCTGAACTATGTCACACACAAATACCACTAGACACTATTTCCCTAAAAACCCATGCAATCCTCACTGTTCCTAACTCCAAAATCCATCCTATCTCTCAACCATAACCTCTGATACCATTCTATCACAACCCCTACCTCCAAAGATGCCCCTCCTGAGCTAGAAATTAAGGAAGAGAGATAATGACCTCTGAGACCTGCCTCCAGTAGGCATCAGGGTGGAGACTAGTACCAAGGGTGAAAATATCTCATAATATGAGAGGCATTTCCCTTTATAATAAAAAACAAATTGGGAGATAAGATGGTTCATCCCAAAACAACTCCAAGACATATATAAAAAGAAATACAAAATCCAACCCACATGCATGTTTAAAATGAAACTGTTATAAATGCAATAAAACTCAAAAGTAAGTACCAAAAGTAAAGATAAGCAGCGACACAACAACTGTACTAAAGTTTGAACTAGTAATTCCCAAGACAGTCCACATAATCATCCTGAAAAAATGAAATTAGTTTATATATGTAGGGTGAGCATATAAGTATAATCAGTAGGAAAACCAAATTATCTCATGCACAAGTAAGAGAAGCATACTAATTATCTCTTGAGAAAATATCAGAACCAACAACACCAAACAAGGAATACTAACCATACCCAACTCACTATGTCACACTCACCAAATAACACAAGTCAAGTAAATTAATATAGTAAGTACTTCTATGATAGGGTACCCCATGCCACTTTCCCACTGATTAGACGCTCTCACACCCTAACGACAAATTTCATGGTGCTCCCACCTCTTTTTAAAGAACCACATCACAACCCGCTCACACAAACCTGAGACATATACTGCATCAAATCCCACCCACACACACCTTGGAAACATACCACATCACATACTACTTACACACACCTGAGCCACATACCACATCACATCCTAAAAACACCTTGGAAAGCACAACACTTCTCATCCTGAATACACCTGGGAAAAATGACTCACCCACACACACCTGGGACTCACAAACCACAATCTACCCAAGGAATATTGGTCTATTATTCTAGGAAGAGGGAGTAGAGAAGAGTGGGTGACCATCCATCCATCCTCCCACCAGGGTGTTTAGGAAAGACACCCTCCCCCGTGATAATGGGGGTGTTCATAACATGGTTCTCAACTTGAATGGGGTGTGTATAGAAATCAGAAGAACTTACAATATATGTATATATATAGTATTAAGTACTCCATCATATCCTATGATATTCACAATATATTTTACCTCTATATTAATTTATTAGTATCAACATCAATCACTTCAGAATTTGATAAATTAAAGTGGTTTCACAAAGATATTTCACTTAACACCCATTCATTTCATTATTCAGCTATAACCATAGTTAACCATGCAACCCATCGTTTAACTTTTCATTGAAAAATCCTTCCCATTTTCCAAACCAACTCATTCCATCTCAACATTATTAATTATTTGTTTTCTCCATCACTACCCGGTCAAATAAGTTACACAGACCACAACAAACATCATAATGAAAGTCATATAAAGGAAGGAGAACCATGGTAAATTAACCCACTACACATTTCCTCTCCATTTAAAACCCATTCATAACATAACATACATCGATCTCGAGACATGGGGTGAATCTTTCTATATGATACTCATAGAGAAACCCCAAGAGAATTACATATACCAACCACTACCATCACTATTCTTCAAAGTTATTCCACCCAATTCATCTTCTCAATAGAGAAAGCCCCCTAACTCATAGATACACCCATCAACACATAACCTCACAACCTGATCAGAACCCTTTTGTTCAACACTTCCCATCCATTCCACATCCACACCCCTTTACAGCCACATCCAGGTTCACAAACAAACAAACTCTCGACCTGAGATTCCTTCACAGCTTCTAAAACACCCCCAACACTCAACCGTGCTCACAATCATATCACCACACAAACCCATGGCAAAAAAATATTCAGATTTAACAAAACATCTATTCTTTAATTCTATTTTTTTTTTTATTTTTGGGGTTACTATATAAACAATATGATCCATGGGTGTTCATTTATTATCTAGATATACATGGTTAACAATTTTTCATATAAATGTGTTCAAGGAAAACAAAAAACATGTATTCAGTAACTATCTCATGAACAAAAAAAGATCCCCAACGACCATGATTTTCAGTAGGAATATAGCCCATATAATTCACAACAACAACCAAAAAAAAATAACAAATAGATCATACATCACTTTTCTCAGTCCCCACATACTAATGTCAAACCAATTAAGTTATCTTTATTAATTTGGTATTCTGATATATTCAAAAGGGATACATTCATACTCCCACACCTCATGATACACAAAATAGAGAGATGAAGGAAAACCTACTTGGAAGAAGAAGCGATCATCACTTCCTTAATGCACCAAAGCAAGGGGGTGTGCATGCAGCATAAAACTCTAGGGGGAAAACTCGGTCCAAGGGCTATAGAACAAACACATTACTTCTTGAGGAAGAAGGGTTTTGGGGATGTCTCGTACCAAGAGAAAGGAGAAGAATGAATGAAGGTAGGGACCCACCATCTTAGAAGGATTATATTTGATACCCATAGAAAAGAAACCATTTTTAAAATCCATTAAATATGGATCTTGACCAAGACCATGCGGTTTGGAAGTCAAAGGAAGCTTCAGGTTTTTAGATGATAAATATGCTTAGAAATGGCCCAAAAAACCATTAAATATAGGATTAAAATCATTTTACGTCAAATAAAACGTTAAAGGGGTGAAATTGAAAAAATTGGAGAATTTTGGATTTTGAAAAACTGTTGAAAAAGAGTCACTGGTGAAAGCTACCAGTGCGAGTCACCAGTGGATGAGTCATTATTGGAATGCTATCAGTGAAAGTACCCATTAGTGAGCTACTGGTGTGAGTCACCATTGGTGAGATACTGGTGTGAGTTACCATTAGTGAGCTATCGGTGCGAGTCACCGGTGTGGCTCACCATTGGAGAGCTAACGATTCCAATCACCATTGGTGAGCTACGGGTGAAAGTCACTATTGTCGAGCTACCGGTGCGAGTCACCATTCTTAATCACAAATCCTGACCCACCGTTCTAACCTACTATTGTGACTCACCACTGTGATCCACCTTTGAAAACTGGAAATTTGGAAAACACTTGAAATGAGTCACCGTGACCTCCTAAAGCACTTCAAAGACTGGATTTTCATAATGTAATGGACCAGAGTGGTAGGAGCCATTACATGGTCATGGTTCCATAGTTCATTCATAAGGAGTCAATTTACAATCTTACACCCCAATTCATCTAGTTGGTTATCATGATTCATCTCCTACATGGAGGGTTAAGGAAAGCACGAATGATGTTTTAAAAGGCATTTCATATTTCTTTAATTTGTCGAGTGGTTCATTCATATTTCCTAAGGACCTAGTTTCACAACGAATTATTAGGAAAGGCATAGTTGCTCACATATCAGCTTCGGATGGATCCATAATAGCATGTATTGGTCGTCAAAAACACTTATTTATTGGTCATATTTCACTATCCAAAGGTATGAAACCTTGGAAAGTTTCCGATTTAGTTGATTGTCTAATTTTTATTTGGGGATTTATAGACTTTAATGTGTCTCTCTTGTATGTGAATTTTTTATCTTTTATTTTTTTTGTAGAGTTTAAAAACCATTCTTGGAGTCTAGGATCTATTAATCTTAGACCAAGAACTCTAAGAGTTCATGATTGGAATCTAAATTTCAACCTTAATGGGTTTAGAAATACATTCACATAAGTCTGGATCAAAATACATGGGTTAAATTGGGTCTTATGGAACCCTTAAATTTTGTTTTATATTTCTTCTTTTATTGGAATCCCAATTAGGATGGATAATAAAATCGAAATGGTAAGATTCAGTCACTTTTCAAGGTTTTTGGTTGAAGTTTATTTAAGTTTAACTTTGATTGAGAGAGTTGTTCTCTCTACACCACAAGATGAGATCGATCTAAGGATAGAGTATGAAAAACATCCATTATTCTGTGATTCCGGTAAAAATATTGGTAATTAATTTTCTACTTGTTGGATAGAAATAATTTGTACCCAATATCAACTAAAGGGCATGAATTTGAGAACAGTCGAAGTAGGGTAAAAAATGCGGACCTTCAGTCTACCGATCATCAGGTTAAAAATCTTCCTACAGTTGATGTTTCTCATGCCTCTGACCAAGGTAAACTGAAACCCACCTATAAATAGTACCAATATGCTCTTGTTTTTGATAGTTTTATAGATGTAGATAAGATTATGGCATTTTCTTCTTGTAACGCCTCTGTAGATGCTTCTTTATCTCAAATGATTAACAATCCCACCAAGCCATGGGATGACATAGAAGATGAACTAATGGATGATACTGGTTTTACTTTTAAAGATACCTTAACTAGGGGCTTAAAAGATGATTAAGATAAGGGAGACTTTGATGAAAACCAAGCTGTCTTGGTGGAATTTACTCAAAATGATGTGGATTACTCCTTGTGGTAAGAACAAAAAATGAACTCTTCTAAACACTGAAAAGGTAAGGATAAGATGGTCACTGCCACCTTCAAATAAAAAATGACACTTCCCTCTATTCCTCTAGTGAAAGCTTCCTCTACTCTTATGTTATCTACTGGTAAGGATCTAGTATTCCCTAGAAAGAATAGTTCAATCAAGACTTTTGGATCTAATAATGATTCATTGGAATCTACTTATTTTCTTCTTATTGATCTCTCTACAACTGATAGACTTGATTGTACTAATGAAATTGATAGTGGAATGCATATCAATCCTATCTACAATGTGAAATTATTTACTCAAGGCCCTCGGTAGTTGGATGAAGATGACAATGGAAAAGACTATTTGATTATTGCACCTGATAAATATTTGGATTTAAGGATGAGAAATACTACAACTGGTGCTGTTGGAGCAGGTCAATGCATGGCTTCTAAACAGATGTCTGATCGAAAATCATCAACATGTACTTTGAACCCCAAGCAGTACCCTATTATGGTGAATGCATAGGACAAGAACCCATTCATGGACTTTACTACAGAGGATAAAGCAGGCTCCACAATTTATTCCATGAAAAGGATAGTGTTACATGGAGACATGGTGAGAAACGAATGATTTCTACTGCAAATCTTGGATTTAAGTGGGTGACACCCATTCAGTTTTCTGGTGGCCAAAATAATTATATAGGTAAAGCATATGCAGGGACTCAATCGGTACATCATCCTGAAGAACAGTGAAGGGTGAGAACTGATGAATTTTATCCTATGGAAGTTGTTCCTCTAATTCGAAGCTCTCGATCTCAAACGAGGAAGATAAAAAGTAATGTATGTATTTTTAATTCATTTGACATGCTTACTGCCACCACTAGTGCCAATGATGGAAAAAAGAATGATGATTTTTTGAGAGCTGAAATCAAGAAGATAGATATTGTGGCGGAGCCTTCAGATGATAGTGATGGCCCTTAGATGCAAGCCAAGACTTAGAGGAGGGGATGACACTCTAATGGTGGGGGTAGACGCATTATTCATCACAGTATGACCACTTGTTCTAGAGTGGGTTAAAGTATTTTGTTCTTATTTTTGTAGCACTTTGCGTTTTTTTTCGGTTCCTCATCTATTACGTTTCTTAATTTTCAATAAAGAGGCCTTGAGGCTAATTTTTTTAAAAAACATTTAGAAATTAACCATTATTTAATTACTTATTAATAATAGTAATACCTATTTAAATAATTTATCATTAATTAATTATTAAATATTATTAAATAATTACTAATAAATATTTAAAATTATTATTTACTTATTAAATATTAATAATAATTATTAAATTATTAAATTTCTAAATGTTAATTAAATATTATTATATTAGTATCAATTAATTAACTAATTTTTTATAATTAATATTAATTACTAATCAATATTAATTAATTTTTTTTGATAATATCAATATTAATTACTAATAAATATTAATTAAATAACATGATTTATAATTTAAAAATATTTATTTATAATAAATATCAATCAATTATTAATTTTAATTAATAATAAACATTAAAAATTATTATTTATTAACTAATTTTTAAAAATAATAATATATTTATTAGTTATTAATTAATTATTAATTAATAAATATTTAATTACTTATAAATTGGTAGTAAATATTAATTATTAATAAAATATTAATTTATTAATAAATATTAATAATTATTATTAACCAATTACTAGTAAATATTGAAAATTATTATTTAGTTACTAAATATGAATAATAATGATTAAATTATTAAATAACTAATTGTTAAATAATTATTATTATATTATTATTAATTAATTAACTAATTATTGCCAATAAATATTAATTACTAATAAATATTAATTAAATAATATGATTTAATATTTAATAATATTAATTTCTAATAAATATTATTTGCTAACTAATGTTAATTACTAAAAAATATTTAAAATTATCAATTAGTAACTAATTATTAAAAATAGTAATATAATTATTAGTTATTAATTAATTAATAATTACATAATATATAATTACTTATTAATAATATTAATTAAATATTTACTGATTAATTATTTATTAATTAATAACTATTAATAATAATTATTATAAAAATAATAATAAATATTTAAAAACATTATTTAGTTACTAAATATTATTAATAATGATTAAATCATTAAAATAAAAATTATTAATTAATTAATATTAAATTATTATTATTTAATTAAATAATTGTTGCTAATTAATATTAATTACTAAAAAATATTAATTAAATAATACTATTTACTATTTAAAAACATTAATTTCTAATAAACATTAATTAATAATAATTATTTAAAATTATTCTTTAGTTACTAATTAATAATAATAATTATTATGCATTATATACTTATTATATATCATTTATTTATTATTAATATAATTTATTATTAATTATATATTATTTAATTTCTAATTAATTAAAACCTATTAATTATTATTAACTATTTAGAAATTAGTTAGCTGTTTATTAATATTATTAAATAGTAATTAATATTATTAATTAATATTGTTTAAAATATTATTAATATAAATTACTTAATTATTAATATTTAGTAGTAAACATTAATAGTTAGTTATTATTTATGTATTATTATTTATTAGTAATTAATATTTATTATTAATTAATTAGAAATGATTAATAATAATATATTATTAATTCTATGTAGTAAAGGGAGAACCTGAATCCCATATTAGAAATCTAGAATGATTTCCAAGGAAAACCCTCTTATAAAAGGGAGCCCTGGTTGAGAGTTTCTATCATAATTCCAAACTACTTTAATGACAGTAATACTAGATATTAAATAACAGTTAAATTCTGATAATAAAACAAAATAAAAATAAAAAATTTAAATATAAAACATGTATATTTAAAACTATTTTTTTTCTTAAAGGTGGCATCACTGATGCCACCTTTCCCCATTAGTTTTAAAAATACTTTTAAGCTAGTATTATTAATTTTTTTTTCAAAAAACGTAGAAAAAAATCAATTTAGACCCCCACACATGATGCCAGAAAAAACTAGGTTTATGGCCCAAACATGAGTGCAAGAATTAAGTAGAGAGTTGATATTTAACTCATAAAACCTTTTCATAAAGGGAGTAAGGGTTTCTCCCCCGTGGTCAGGTGGGGTGGTAAGGTTGGGTAGGGGTTTCCAGTGTGGTCGTGAGGTTGAGTCCCCAGGGCCAACTGTTTCTTTCCATTTGCTTTGTTGCATTGTGTGCAATTTTCACTTTTGTACCAACCTTTAAAAAATGGAGTATGGGTTTAGCAGTAGCTTCCATCCCTATTTAGCCAAGATAGCATCATTGAAATATTTCAAATTCCAAAAGCCTAAACCACCTCTGGCCTTAGGTAAACTTAGATCATCTTAAGAAATCTAGTGCATCCTATTATTTCCATCAAAATGACCTCACCACTACCTTGCAAAAAATAATGCAAATTATTGATAAAAGACTTGGGTAAAGGTTATAGATGTAGGGGAAGCATCTTCTTTGGGTGTAATTAAAATTTCATTTAATTTAGAGTTGTATGAAACCCCAATGGAGGTTCTTACATGTTAAATTTGTAATTTATTTATTTAGATCTGAAGAAATGATTACCTAGTTTTCTGACCATTTCTTCTATGATGTTATTGATCTTCCAAAACTCTTTCTGATTACCTTTGTTGCATTGTAAGGATTCAAGTGTAGAATCCTTCTAGCGGTGATCCAAATGTGCACCTTTAATCTCCGAGCAACGCCAATTTATCTTTGGGTGCTAGTGCGGAGAATCAATTATCTTCCATTTTTCATCTCGATCGATCCAAGATCCTTCAGGTTTTAAGGAGTTCTTCTCATTCTTGAGAGAAAGATAGGAGGAGTTTAAGAGAGAGAGAGAGAGAAGTCTGTTGTTCACAACAATTATCTATTATCAATTTTTTATTATCCCTACATAATAGTCACAACCGTCTATTTATAGAGCTAGGGTTTAGGTTAAAATGTTATTTAGTTGTGTACCAACCCTTAAATAATATTATAATATTTATTAAATCTCATTCCACATAATAATAATAATAATATTATTATTTTATGTCATACGCACTAACTTGTGCAATAAAAAAACATTATCTTACCAGCTTGTAAATTAATATTTATCACATGACATGGTCTTGATCCATTCAAACTCCTCGACATTTATTGAATACCCAAATAAATATTTAATTAATTATTTTATTCATTAATAAATATTTGCAATACATAAAACTTGAATAAAATTATTGCTTAGTCTTGAGAATAATATTTATTCTAATAATTAAATTCAAATAGAATTTAATCAAGATGAAAAGAAACACTTAGTGTGTGACCCTTTAGGATTTTTTCTCATTGGCATTAGGTGGGCTTGCCTAAAGTCAAAGATTACTCTCTACCCATAGGTCAAGGCACCCAATAGAAAGAACTTAATGTCACAACATCGACAACCATATACGAATGCTCACTATTTAATATAAACCCGTTGTCTCAATATCTCATTGATAAGTTTTCACATATGTTTCATCAACCTTTGTGATCAATCTATCTTTCTTGGAGTATATGAAATAAACATCTTGTTACACCATGACCATTGAATTTAATGCAACATCTCCATTCTATTCAAAGTGATGAGATTTAAGATTCTATAAATATTTAAGGGACAAATCCTTCATTTAATTATCCATTAATAACATGTCATTCGTTACACAACCAACGTACCCAACTTTCCACCAACATATGTTTTGGTGGGTTTGGTCAGTAAATCTAACTTTGTGATTCATGACATGAATTAAAGTCTATGGACCATTAAAAATTATCACAGATAGGAATATTTGATGACACCAAAACATACATAATTCCCAATGGTGGATTTTTTCTTATAATCACCCATCTTTGAGTTTACCAAGTACGAACTTCATGAGAAGAAGCCTCATCCACTTATGAGTACTCACACATGAAAGTCTACATAATATATATCCTATCATAGTACGTTATCCAACCATAGAACTATATTTAATAATATCGCCATAACACTTCAAGGATCTCATCATAGAGGGTAACTAATATGACCTTATCAATGCGATATATACCCTAGGACATTATTACATTAAATTCATGTATAATAATGAACAATATTTAATAAGTTTTTATATTAATATTAAATTCATTGAATATACATGTAATCAAAGAACAATCAGTTGGTATTAGGACACCAACTCCAACAAACTCCCACTTAGAATAAAGCCAACTGCCTATGAATTTAATTCCTCTAGACCTCAAATTATAATCATGTTTCTACCGAGTCATGGTTTTAGTTAAGGGGTCGTCCACATTTTCTTTTTTAGAAATACTGCTCATTGTAACATTACCTCTGTGAGAGAAATTTCTTAAGAGATGATACTTGAAAAGTATATGCTTCATCTGCTAATGTGACCTTGGATCCTTAGAAAGGGACACTACTACAGAATTATCACAATAGAGTGTGACATGATCTTTACTTTTAGGTATAACATCAATCTCTAAGATGAAGATGTGTATCCAAACTGATTCTTTATCCACCTCAGAAGATGTAATATACTCAGAATCTACTATAGAATCTATGACCATAGTCTACTTTGATATCTTCCACCTCACAACACCTTTATTTAAAGAAAATATGAATCCCATTTTTGATTTCATATTATCTTGATATGTTTGGAAACTAGAATCAACATATTTTCTGATGACTAGTTCTTTATCTCCTCTATAGAACAAAAATAGATAATTTCTATGCCTTATATACTTAAGTATAATATTGACTATAATCCAATGATAGTCACCTGGGTCATTTTGATATCTACCTACCACACTTAAAGTATAAGAAACATTTATCCAAGTACATAACATATCATACATGACTGATCCAATCTCTAACATGCATGGAATCCTTACCATTATTTGTCTTTATTCACATGTCTGAGGACACATTTTCTTAGAAAGATGAATGACATGTGACATTGGCAACAATCTCCTCTTGAATTCTTCCATACCGAATCTTTTCAGTATCTCACTAGTGAAAATGTGGGCTATACCCACAGGGCTATACCAATGGTTTGAAAAAACTATTGGTATAGCCTACCCTATCATAATGGTTTGACCTAAACATTAATATAGCTTATATCTATGCCAACATTTTTAAAAAGCATTGGTATAACTCTTCCCCAAATATTGCAACATGGGTGTCCCTCTCCTCCTCTCATCAAGTTTTAATCATGAGCCCTAGAAGCAGTGATGTTCCACTATCTTCCCAACTGTCCACATGAGGATCTCACATCTCTTCTTGATTTCATTTCATTATTCTTCAATATTAAATCAGTGGGTTCCAAATCATTCAAGAATTATATCAGCCATCCATTTTAGTTTTATTTTTGGTCATGGTAGAATCTTATTTTTGTGGGAATTTAATTTCTTTTAATCCTATTCTTTAATTTAAGATTTCTTATATTCAGTTCATGTATTTTTGTTGAATTCTAGATCTGCTATTTAGTATTCCCATCACGTGGTTTCACTGGATCTGATTTGTGGTTTCTTAAAAAAATATCTTTCTATGAGTATAGTGGTGATGACACAACATTTTTCAAAGATTTCTTGTGAAAGGGTATTACTCCTAATGCCATAAAAAGGATTTATATTAATATAGCCTAATATATACTATGTTAGTGAGATTCTATGAGTATATTTTCTTAACCTATGTGTGAGGGATAAGTGACATACATTTTTTATTTGAATTTTTGGTCCTCTTTGACTTCCCATTTTTTAATTTGATTAAGGGATTGCATTTGTTTCATTATTTGATTTTTTTGGTCTTCTTTAATGGATAATTTTAATCATTATTATAGTGAAATTTATATTTTTATTATTTATCCCACCTTGATGACCCCTTTTGATATTCTTATTATGATAGTGATTTCCAATAATATATTGAGATTTGATTTTGGTGAGGAGTGATGTAACTCCCTGACCCCTCTAGGATGGAGCCGGTGCATTACTTTTGATATTGGCATGGTTAGAAGGAATGAAAATCCTGAAGGAATGATCAGTTTAGTAGTATTGAAGAAACTAGATACATAGATTTTACTCAAATTATATTGTAAAAGTTTACAGAATACAATACATAACAAAAACTAAAAACGGCATCCCCAGGAACTCAATAAAAGATATTTTCTTCATCACATTTTGAAGGTAGAAAATGAAATGGTTGAGCTCAAACACTCAGTAAGGGTTAAAAATAGAAGAATTATGAGTACAATAATAAGTGAATCACAATCAATCTGACATAATCAATACGACATAGTGAATAAATGAACAACTAATGCCATTAATAAACTGAGAATGAAACTGCATCCATAGATTTTGTCATAGTGAAATCCTCATGGATAATAATAATAACTGATAATGAATAAAGAGAAAAATTATTAATTGGACTTCATGTATCTGGCACATGAAACCATAATACCATAAAAGCAGTTTAGTTCTATGGGTCGAAACCCTTCTAATTTTTGGAAACAAACTCGAAGGGTTTGTCGCCAAACTGTTTTGTCTCATGAGACCTACCGATGCATCGAGGGGCTATAGTGGGCCCCAACCGCCACTGCATGTCCAAATAATTCTTTAAAAATTGATTCAATACAAGAGAAATAAGCGTTTTCAATATCTGTATAGAGTAGAGTATACAGATTCATCAATATTTCCATAATTAAAATAACTTTCCAAATAAACACCGTATGTAAAATGGTATACGGTTTAGACAACAAACATATCCATGACATGAGATTTTGGATATTTAATATAAATATAATTTCAAATGAAAAGTGATCTCCAATGGGAAGTAGGTACACCACATAAGGATTATTAGGTGCACAATAAAAAGTTAGTCACAACGAAAAGGTCGTTGAGACAAAGTCCCTTACCACAATGTAATCGGTCAAACCGTATGACCAGAACATAATAACCATCAAGTGAATCATTGAATAAAATGAATATAAATAAAATCATGTTATTATATATCAAATTTAAGTACACATATACCAAATATAAGTAATAATTGGTGAACAATTGAAATTTCACAGAAATGAAAGTGAGATGAGAAACCCCCTACCTTATGCTCGAGTGTGTTCTTCGTTTGTTTTAATGACCTAAATAATCAAATTTAGATTCATTAATTATTATTTTCAGAACCTCATATACATGTAATTTATTTATTATAACCTTATTAGGTTCATTCATTTATCTTTCTATGGGTTCAATTGGTTCGATTTTCATGTTTTGGAAGCATTTTCTTCCTTGGTTTTCATGGTTCGTTTACTTGTTTCCATGAATGAAAGTTCATTTGAAACATGGTTAAACATCCAGAATTTTTAATACATATTATTAAAAAAATTATGGATATATAAATTATCTTATAATGATTTTGGGTTATATACCATGATGATGATTCATTAGTTAAAACATTAATGATGTTCGTTTAGATCGTTTTAGTGGTTCTTTGATAATAACAACCTCATTTTATTTTATAAATTAGAGCCATGAGTACCAAAGAATTAAAGAATAATGGGTGAGTGATAAAACATATATTATAACCTGTTTCAACCATATAAATGGTTTAATTACCATACTTGAAAGAATTAATGCAAATTGAAATCACATCGTCTACGATGTCGGTAATTCGACACATCACAAACAATGTTTTTAATTCCTTGAACAAGTGGGGAAAAAAAGAAGATTGATGATGAATTTCTCATGAACATGAGAAAATATATAATATAAAAGATTCTGGATATTTCATTCCTCTTGGGTAAGAAGAGATGAAGAAAGAATAAATAAATATCTCAAAATAAAAGAATAATTTTGAAATCGCTTACAAAAATTTGGCAGCCTAATAGCTACGCAACATGTTTTTAGAAAATATTAAAAAGATAGGGGAAAAGGGTCACATATCCAGAAATGAATCATAATATATATTAGATCAATAATAATAAAAAAAAATAAGAACATGGTATGGAAACTTGAAAGATATACCACATAAAAGAGAACTTGAAAGGAAAAAGAAAGAAATTGAGAATTTTCTTACCTTGTAGAGTAACACTTAGAACTTGAAGGTTGGGACATTGGGGCCTTGAGGAAACCTTGGAAGGACTAATATGAAGTTAAGGAGGTCATAGATTCGTTGAGGGAGAATTTGGAATGAATTCAATGAAGGGAAGAGTTGGTATTTATAGGAAACGTGAGGGATTATTTTAATAATTTCCAAGGGACACCTCATGAGTTGTATTTGCAAAACCATGG
Source organism: Viscum album (assembly GCA_963277665.1). Taxonomy (NCBI): domain Eukaryota; kingdom Viridiplantae; phylum Streptophyta; class Magnoliopsida; order Santalales; family Viscaceae; genus Viscum; species Viscum album. The sequence goes on along the minus strand of OY728138.1, from coordinate 1,015,664,494 downwards.
GCTTTCCCATGGTATTTTCCCATGGTTAAAGACACTTTGGACACTTAACATCTTATTTAACTATACACAAGTCGACCAGATTTATGACATCATTATTACATCATTAATGATGTCATTAACACACCGAAACTAAAAACTGCATTTTTTACTATTTACTGAAAAATCAACTGTTTTAGAAAAATTCCCAAAATTCACCCTATCCATTTTTCGACGTGTAGAATTAAAAAGTGAAATAAAATTTTCAAAAATAATTTTCTAAATATTATTAATTTAATTTTTAATTAAGGTCATAGTTAATTCGAAAAATAATAATCTTAAAGTGCAATTAGTTTTATTTCTCATTAAAAAACTAATTAAGATCTCATTATCTTATTTCCTTAAGAAAATAAAATAATAATATTATTTACTATTCATAAGGGTCATATTACTATTCATAAGGGTATGTTACTATTCACCAAAAATTAAGTTTGTTCTATTAGACTCCAAATGACTTACTGAACAGAACTCTAGATGATCATTTTTCAAAATTCAAAACATATAAGAGGAAAAGTTGTGTTTAATGGATAGATTATAAAATTGCATTCTATATTTATTTTCAAAACCTTGTGGTGTTACATTCTCTCATTCTTACAAAAAATTTGTCCTTGAAATTCACAAAATATTACCTAAAAAGATTCGGGTATGTCTTTAACATAAGCTCCTCAGGCTCCCATGTTGCTTCCTCCATCTTATGGTTCCTCCATACAACCTTTAACAGCCGAGTCATCCAATTTCTCAATAATTGTTCTCTAGCATCAAGAATCTTGACAGGCTCTTCACAATAAGATAGATCTGGCTCAAGTTTTACTTCTTCATAAGTGAGTACATGTGTTAGGTCTGGAATGTACTTTCTTAAAATTGACACGTGGAACACATTGTGAACCTTGGAGAGACTTGGCGGCATTGCCAAACAGTAGGCTACGGCTACAATTCGGTCCAGAATTTCAAAAGGTCCGATGTACCTGGGACTTAACTTTCCCTTCTTACCGAATCATATAATACCCTTCCATGAAGATACCTTTAAGAAAACACGATCTCCTTCTTGAAACTCCATCCTTCCTTCGATTATCTGCATAGCTCTTTTGCCTACTTTGATCTATTTTGATATGGTTCTATATAATCTTCACCTTTTCCGTTGTTTCTTCATTAAGTTCTGGGCCCACAATCTTTCTTTCACCAACTTCATCCCAGAAAGTTGGTGTATGACATATCCTCCCATATAATGCTTTATAGGGTGCCATATGAATACTTGAATGGAAGCTATTGTTGTTGTAAAATTCCATGAGAGGTAAATACTGATCCCACATGACTTGAAAATCAATTTAACAAGACCTAAACATGTCTTCCAATGTTTGAATAGTCCGTTCTGATTGTACGTCAGTTTGTGGGTGGTAAGTAGTGCTCAAATGAAGATCAGTATCTAGGGCCTTCTGAAGAATTTTCCAGAATCTTGATATAAAACATGGATCATGATAAAAAACAATTGAAAGGGGTACTCCATGAAGTCTCATAACTTCATTAATATATATTCTTGCTAGACGTTAAAGTGGTAAATCTTCTCTTATAGAAAGAAAATGTGCTGACTTGGTAAGACGATCAACAATGAACCATATTGAATCGTTCCTTCTAGGAGTCTTTGGTAGTCCCATGAAAAAGTACATCATGATATTATCCCATTTTCACTGAGGTATGGGAAGAGATTTCAATACTCCTCCAGGCTATTTCCTTCCAGCTTTCACTTGTTGACAAACCATACATCTTGACACAAAATTAGCAATCTCCCTCTTCATGTTGTCCCACCAAAAATGTTCCTTCAAATATCTATACATCTTAGTGCTACTAGGGTGTATAGAGAAATTGGAACTATGAGAATTATCCAAAAATTACCTTTTTAGATCAGGTATATCGGGAACACAAAGCCTCTTCCCAAATTTCAAAATTCCATCTTCATATACGAAGTCACTCAATCTCCCATCATTCACAGCTTTAATCTTCTTTTGAAACTCCTCATCATCAGCTTGAGAACTTTTTATCCTTTCTAGTAAATATGGTTTGGCAACCATTTGAAAAATAATTGATGTTTCACCTTCTATGGTTATTCCCATATCTATATTTACTAGATTCATGAAAATAGGATCCCTTTCAACTCTCATCTTGTTCAAAACTCCATGATTATTTCTACTCAAAGCATCTACCACCTTATTTGTCTTCCCCGAGTGGTAGTGTATCGTGTAATCATAATCCTTGAGTAGTTCAAGCCATCTCCTTTTCCTCATGTTGAGTTCTTTCTGTGATAAAATATACTTCAAACTATTGTGATCAATATAAATCTCAAATTTTTTACCATAGAAATAATGTCTCCATATCTTCAAAGTAAATATTACAACAGCTAACTCAAGATCATGAGTATTATAGTTTTTCTCATGAACTTTTAGTTGTCGTGATGCATAAGTAATAACCTTATCATTTTGTATAAGGACACAACCAAGTCCTTTATTTGAAGCATCACTATAAATAACAAACCCGTTATTCCCCGATGGTAGAGTCAATATAGGAGAATTGAATAATCTTCTCTTTAGTTATTCGAAACATTCTTCACAATCTTTTGTCAAAAAAATTTAACCCCTTTAATATGAGCTTCGTTAGCGGGTTAGCCAGTCGGGCAAAATTATGCACGAAATGTCGATAATAACCTGCTAAGCCAATAAAACTGCGTACCTTAGTTATGTTTTTTGGTGTGGGACATTCTTGGATTTCCTTTTCCTTTTCAGGATCAACTAGGATTCCATCCTTAGAGATAATATGTCCTAGAAAAGAAACTGACTGAAGCTATAATTCACACTTTCTAAACTTCCCATATAATTGATTTCTTCTAAGAGTTTTCATAATAGTTCGCAAATGATCCTCATGGTCTTTATAGCTTTTTGAGTATACTAGGATATCATCTATGAATACCACAAAAAATTTATCAATATATTCCTTGAAAACTCTATTCATTAAATCCATGAAAATAGAGGGTGAATTTGTCAGTCCAAAAGGCATCACTGCAAACTCATAATGCCCATACTTGGTTCGAAATGCTATCTTCAGAATATCTTCCTTCCTCACACATAGTTGATGATATCCGGATTGAAGGTCAATCTTCGAAAAGTATTGAGCTCCATGAGGTTGGTCAAATAAATAATCAATCCAGGGAAAATGATACTTATTCTTTATTGTAATAGCATTGATTTACCTGTAATCAATTCAAAGCCTCATTGATCCATATTTCTTCTTGACAAAGAGGAAAGGGACTCCCCATAGAGAAACACTAGGTCGAATAAATCATTTTTCACTCAAATCCTCTAGTTGTTTATTTATCTCTACTAATTCCACAGTGGCTATTATATAGGGAGTCTTTGATATAGGTCTTTCATTAGGAATTAAATCAATAAAGAACTCAACTTCCCGCTCTGGAGGATGTCCAGGTAAATCCTCTAGAAATACATCGATGTACTCTTTCACTATGTGCACATGTTCAATTTGAAGATTTCTTTCCTCTCACATAGATATTGGTTTATCTTCCTCTCCAAGTATTTCATTCAATAGATCTATTAGGGGTGGTTCTAGATAAGAATCAAGTGGCGAAGTTTCTTCCCTAAAGATAAGGGATTATACACCATTTTAAAAAATTGTAACTTCCTTTTTCTTGCAATGAATCCTCGCATCATAATTTGACAGCCAATCCATACCGAGAATTATATCAAATTCAGTCATGGGTATGATGATAAGGTTAGCAACTAAAGCACGTTTTGGTGTTTGGAGGGGGACTAGTCGACATGACTTTGTTGCAATGATACATCCCATGGGAGTTTTAACTGGCAACTCCTTTCTTAAATCAAATTGGGAATATCTAATTTTCTTGGAAAATTGAGAAGATATAAATGAATGCGATGATCTAGAATCAAATAAAGTGTTATCTAAGTTTGAGGAAACAATTAAAGTACCTGCCACCACATCACTAGGAAATTCAACCTTCGTAGTTGTAATCACATAGGCCCTCCCTTGCTCTCTTGGCTTTTTCTGAGGCATGTTTCCTTGGCACTTAGGACACTCATTTTTATAGTGTCCCATCTCTCTACAATTGTAGAATTGAATATCATTGAATTGTTTTTTCCCCTTGCATTCATCAGATCAATGACCCTTTTCTCCGCAGTTATAGAAGACTCCCATGCCTTTCAAGAATTTCCCGAGATGATTATTTCCACAGTTCTCACATAATGGAAAACTATTTGTTCCCTTGATCTTCTTTGTTGATTCTCATTTTCCTTTGTTATCAGAATACCGTTTCTTATCTTGGCTTCCTTTAAAAATATTTGATCTAGAAAATTCCTTCTCTGTTTTGATGGCACTTGATACAATTTCATCATATGATGAAAATGATTGAGAATCCAATGCACCTAGAAGACTTGGATTAATACCTTCAAGGAAATGATCAATCTTGTCCACCGAGTCATGTACGTAATCCATGGAATACCTGGCTAGCCTTGTGAAGGTAGCCTCATACTCTGCAACACTGTCTTCTTCCCTTTGTTTCAAGCCAAGAAATTTCCTCTTCATTTCAGTTCATTGCTTATGAGGGAAATATTTTTAGAAGAATATTTCCATAAAATTCCTCCATTCCATATCCTCTATCTATTCTTCCTCCATGGTATTTTGAATCAGGGACCACCATTGATCAACGTCTCCCTTGAGACAATATACTGCCAGTAATACCTTTTCATTTTTATTGCATCTTAATGCCATGAATATCTTTTCAAGGGACTTGATCCATTGCTCAGAAACCACGGGATTAGTAGTCCCGCTGAAAGATGCGGGCTTCTGCCACATGAAACAATCAAACACAGGTGTTGAATGGTTATTCGTTACAACTTGAGTAAGTTGTCCCAATATGGCCATGATCTGATCTACTCCAACGTTGACTGTGTTGACTTGCTTAGTAGGGAGATCCCTACCTTTCCCATGAGTATTGATTCCACTTCTTCCATTAGATTCCATTTCTAAATAATGGGATACAATAGATTAGTTTATGAATCTTAAATATAAAATCACTCAACATAGATTGAAATTATATGCATAGATAATCTTGTAAATAAGGTTCCTCTGAGGAAAAATTTACATTAACTCTTTCATAATGGCTTGTAAAGAAAATATGAATTATCCTAATCATATAACCTGGGAGTGTCGTAACCCAGAGTGCAGCAAGGCCCGTTTTCGTGCACCAATTCCCGTTCAAGTCTATCTCAAAGCGGTATTTTCGGGTTTTACCCCTAGATACATCTGTGCCAGAGCCGCCTCTACCTGATTGTATCCAGACAGGGACGTATTGATTAAAATATCCACATAATCTATTCCTTACCAGAATACCATGACATTATTGTATGTTAATCCTCAGATATTAACTTAGGGCTTTGTTCCCTACTATACATTTCCTACTATAGTTTCCAAGTTTTCTACTAAACTTCCTTTGATACCAACTATAACACCCCGACCCCTCTAGACTGGAGCCGGTGCATTACTTGTGATATTGGAATGGTTAGAAGGAATGAAAATCCTAAAGGAACAATCATTTTAGTAGTCTTAAAGAAACTAGATACATAGATGTTACTCAAATTACATTGGAAAAGTTTACAAAATACAATACATAACAAAAACAAAAAACGACATCCCCATGAACTCAATAAAAGTTCTTCTATTCATCACATGTTGAAGGTAGAAAATGAAAGGGGTGAGATCAAATGATCAATAAGGGTTAAAAATAGCGTAAGCATGAGTACAATAATAAGTTAATCACAATCAATCTGACATAATCAATATGGAATAGTGAATAAATGAACAACTAATGCCATTAATAAACTGAGAATGAAATTGCATCCATAGATTTTGTCATAGTGAAAACCTCATGGATAATAATAATAAATGATAATGAATAAAGAAAATTCTTATTAATTGGATGTCATGTATCTGGAACATGAAACCATAATACCATAAAAACGGTTTAGTTCTATGGGTAGAAACCCTTCTGATTTTTGGAAACAAACTCAAAGGGTTTGTCACCAAACTATTTTGTCTCATGAGACCCACCGATGCATCGAGGGGATATAGTGGACCCCACCCACCACTGAATGTCCAAATAATTATTTAAAAATTGATTCAATACAAGATAAATAATCCGTTTTAATATCCGTATAGAGTAGAGTATTCGGATTCATCAATATTTCAATAATTAAAATAAATTTCCAAATAAACACCGTATGTAAGATGGTATACAATTTAGACAACAAACATATCCATGACATGAGATTATGGATATTTAATATAAATATAATTTCAAACAAAAAGTTATCTCCAATGGGAAGTATGTACACTACATAAGGATTGTTAGGTGCACAATAAAAAGTTAGTCACAATGAAAAGGTAGTTGAGACAAAGTCCCTTACCACAATGTAATCGGTCGAACCGTATGAATAGAAAATAATAACCATCAGGTGAATCATTGAATAAAATGAATATAAATAGAATCATGTTATTATATATCAAATGGAAGTACACATATACCAAATATAAGGAATAATTTCTGAACAATGGAAATCTCACAGAAATGAAAGTGAGATGAGAAACCCCTTACCTTATGCTCGGGTGTGTTCTTCGTTTGTTTTAATGACCTGAATAATAAAATTTAGCTTCATTAATTAATATTTTTATAACCTAATATACATGTAATTTATTTATTATAACCTTATTAGGTTCATTCATTTCCCTTTATATGGGTTCAATTGGTTCAATTTTCATGTTTTGGAAGCATTTTCTTCCTTGGTTTTCATGGTTTGTTTACTTGTTTCCATGAATGGAAGTTCATTTGAAACATGGTTAAACATACAGAATTGTTAATACATATTATTAAAGAAATTATGGAGATATGGATTATCTTATAATTATTTTGGGTTATATACCATGATGATGATTCATTAGTTAGAACATTAATGATGTTCGTTTAGATCGTTTTAGTGGTTCTTTGATAATAACAACCTCATTTTGTTTTATAAATTAGAACCATGAGTAACAAAGAATTACGGAACTATGGGTGAGTCATAACACATATATTATAACCTGGTTCAACCATATAAATGGTTTAATGACCATACTTTAAATAATTAATGCAAATTGAAATCACATCGTCTACGATGTCGGTAATTCGACACATCACGGACAATGTTTTTAATTCCTTGAACAAGTGGGGGAAAAGAAGAAGATTGATGTTGAATTTATCATGAACAATATAACATCTTGAATATAAAATATTCTGGATATTTCATTCCTCTTGGGTAAGAATATATGAATAAAGAATAAATAAAGAACTCAAAATAAAAGAATAATTTTGAAATTGATTACAAAAATTCGGCAGCCTAACGACTACGTAACATGTTTTTAAAAAATATTAAAAAGAAAGGGGACATGGGTAAAATATCCATAAATGAATCATAATATATATTAGATCAATAATAAGAAGAAAAATAATAACATGGTATGGAAACTTGAAAGATATACCACATAAAAGAGAACTTGAAGGAAAAAGAAAGAAATTGAGAATTTTCTTACCTTGTAGAGTAACCCTCAGAACTTGAAGGTTGGGACCTTGGGGCCTTGAGGAAACCTTGGGAGGACTACTATGAAGGTAAGGAGGCCAGATATTCGTTGAGGGAGAATTGGGAATTAATTCAATGAAGGGAAGAGTTGGTATTTATAGGAAAAGTGAGGGATTATTTTAATAATTTCCAAGGGACATCTCATGGGTGGTATTTGAAAAACCATGGGCTTGCCCATGGTATTTACCCATGGTTAAAGCCACTTTGAACATATCACATATTATTTAACTATACACAATTCTACCAGATTTATGGCATCATTATTACATCATTAATGATGTCATTAACACACCTAAACTAAAAACTATATTTTTTACTATTTGCTGAAAAATCAACTATTTCAGAAAAATTCCCAAAATTCACCCTAACCATTTTTTGACGTGTAGAATTCAAAAGTGAAATCCATTTTTCAAAAAACAATTTCTAAATATTATTAATTTAATTTTTAAATAAGGTCATAGTTAATTCGAAAAATAACAATCTTAAAGTGCAATTAGTTTTATTTCTCATTGAAAAACTAATTAAGATCTCATTATATTATTGCCTTAAGAAAATAAAATAATATTATTATGTACTATTAATAAGGGACATATTACTATTCATATTACTATTCATAAGGGTATGTTACTATTCACCAAAAATCAAGTTTGTCTTATCAGACTGCAAATGACTTACTGAACACAACTCTAGATGACCATTTTTCGAAATTCAAAACATAGAAGAGGAAAAGTTGTGTTTAATGGCTAGATTATAAAATTGAATTCTATATTTATTTTCAAAACCTTGGGGTGTTACAAGTGAGATGATGGATGTGATATGTTACATTCTAATGATTTTTAGGTATGTTATTTTTTCTACAAAGAGTTAATTGTGTGGGTTAATTATAAATTCTATAATTTTTTTATCTATACTTAGGGGAGGAGTCTCTTATACCCAAGATGAGATCTCATATTATTTTGAAAAAATTGGGTTCTTGATTTAGATTTTGTATATATTACCTAAACAATGTGATTTATGATACATTATTTTATAGGTATAGATCATACCTTTTGATACTTGTTTGTTCTATTTTCATGGGCAGTTGAGTAAAATTATTTTGAGGAATCATTAATCTAAGCATAAGTTTTGAGAGGAGATTAGATAATGGTATCACCTTATGAATTATATAATGGTTACATGATATATGATTTAACTTGAGATCATTTAAATATGGTATTGATTGAATTTATTATCTCAACTTTATAGATGTGATCATAGTTGATTACACTAAACCAAGATAAACAAATGGGAACCAAAATACATTAAACTAAACCAAACTAAACAAATGGGAACCAAACCTACATAAATGGAAATGATTTAGACCGACCCAATCCAAACTAAACTGAGCTGACATTACCCAAACCAACCTAACTCAAATGGGAAGAAATGGATCAAAATTAACTCTTAACCAAAAAGAACCAAATTTAATTTAAATGACCTGACATAAAAAAAACTGGAATGAAACCAAACTTTAAAAAAGTGAAATGCACCATGTAGACCTAATTCAAAACCCTAAAAAACTAAATTGAAATGAATTGATCAAACCCTAAGAAAACTTAATTATACCAAACCAACCTAACTAGGATTGAAAATAAATGAACCAAACCAATCATCACATTACACACTAAAACCTAACTGAACTAAAAAATCTTATTTATATCATAACCAAACTGACTCGACAAAAAAAAAAGAATTGAAATGACCTGATCTGACCCAAGTAGGCTTAAGTAGACCTGAACTACACTAAAGTACATCAAACTAAACTAAAATAAAAATAATTAAACTAAATTGAACCTAACTAAAATAAATTATATAGTAATGATAAAAAAGTAACTAACTTTAATAATCTTAAATAAAACCCTAATTTTCATGTACCAACCCAAACCAAATAAAAAACCAAACCTAACCAAACTAAATTGACCAGAACTAAACTAATTATAAACAAATAGAAATAACCAAAACTGATTGGAATCAACTAGAAAATATAGAACCAAATAAAATAAATATATTGAATTATCCCGACCCAACCTAAAATAAATAAAACAACCCAAATTAAACTAACCCAAAGAAAACAAAAAAAATAAACTGACTAGAACATAAAAAAATCTAATTGATGAAATAAAAAGTGAAGAAAATTTAATTGAATTTTTCTAAACCAAACCTAACTGACCTAAATGATATATTTTATATTTAAACTAAAATAACCTGAGAAACAAAACTAGAAAAGAAAATATTTGAACTAAACCAATCCAAAATGACCCAACTTGAATAGAACCAAGCTGTACCAAATTGAACCGAACCATATCAAACAACACCAAACCAAACCAAATAGAAATTATTTAAAAAAAAGTAAATAAAACTGATTTGAACTTAACTAACCCAATTTTAATCAAACAATCCCAAATTGAAATAAATGAAATTGAACCAAACAATATGCATTTAAAACTAAAGATACACAACACCAACTGAGTGACTGTACTATATATAATATGGTTACCTAGAAGTAGTAATATTTTATACATGAATTTATTGATTAAGAAAAACATTAGTTAAAAAGTGAATAGAATAAGATTAAAAAAATTATAAACACAATTTTGTGTAGTATTATGTATAGTTATTACTTATTGATATAATTTAATTCAATATCATGGTTTTATATTTATAATATAACATAATATATATAGAATTTTGTTGTCTTTTGTATTATGATTCTCATATAGACTAGTGTGTTAGTTATGGTTTCATATAAAGTGAACAATTATCATTTCCTTAATTATATTTTTGATTAAACTTCAATATTATTTAATTTATTTTAAGACATGACATATAACATTTTTTATCAAATGGATATAAGTTGGATGTATGAAATCAATCAGATCTCAAGAGATTTTCAAAAAAAGTTGGAGAGATTTTTAGATTTTTATTTTAACAATGCTTCAGATAGTATTCACATACACTTCCCATGTTATAATTATGCTGGAAGACCTTGGTTGAGTTGTGAAGAAGTTAGCTACCATATAACAAAATACGGTTTTCAAATAAACTACTATGTGTGGTATCATAATGAGGAGAAAATGAAATCTCGAAATGTTTATGATCCAAATGAGAGTACTATATTAGATAATTTATTAGAAGAATGATTTAAGTTTATTATTAATTATGAGAAGGAAGGGATGCCAACAGAATAATACTTCGATATAAAAACACAACATTCATGTGATGAAAATGATGATATTGATAGGGTGAAAAAATCGAATGATGCTGCCACGACTCCATTATATTAGCACTATGGTAAAATGAAAAAGTTGGAATTTTTAATTTGACAGTTTCATGGGAAAACCATGTATGAGATTTCTAATACTACCATCGATTACATTCATACCTTTTTAAGGACTTAATTTCAGATGATGTAGATATTCCCTCCAACCATTATATAGCATGGAAGTTAGTTGAAGAACTTGGATTTTTAAAAAACAGAATTCATGCTTGCTTGAAAGATTATAGCTTATTTTGGGAGGAAACTTCTGAACAAAATGATTGTATAAAATGTGTCACATCCTAATGGAAGACAAAATCTGATGGAACACTATCCCGTGTTCCACATAAATTAATGTTTAACATTACATTAATCTCCAGACTCAAAAATATTTTCATGACTAATGAAATATCAATAAAAATGAAATGAAATGATACTTAGAGATAGAAGAATAATGATGAGTTGGTTCACCCTGCAAATGAATTTTCATGTAAGACATTTGATGATCAATATCCTTATTTCATAGCTGATGTGCATAATTTGAGGTTGGGTCTTTCATGTGATGGTTTTAATCTATTTGGGAATATTCTTACTTCACACAATATATTGATGGTTTTCATACACATTTATAACCTTTCTCCATGGATGTGTATGAAAAAACCTTTCACTTTCATGAGAATATTCATATCTGGACCTTCTAACCCTTAAAGTGATATAGATGTATACATGAAACCTTTAATAAAAGGGTTGAAATATCTTTTGAATGTGGGTGTGCAAACATATAATGCATGTTCTAAGGATATATTTCAGATGCATGTTACGATTATATAGATGATAAATGATTTTATTGCTTCTGAAATGATGTTTGGATGGATCATGAAGTGAAAACTATCATGTCTTATTTGTATGAATAATTCATGATCCATAAGACTTAAATATCACCATAGTTTTAGTTTTATGGGACATCGACGATTCTTACAAATGGACCATACATATATGAATAATCATCTAAGATTTGAAAATACCATGGAGACCGAAAATCCACCTCAGCATATGTTTGGAACTGATGTGATTAATTAATTGAAAGATTTAAAATTTTAATTTGGGAAGGGTAAGATAAAATCCAGAAAGAGGAATAATGTTTCCCCTAAAACTAGTTTCAATTAGAAGAAGAGAAGTATCTTATTTAAGTTGCCTTATTGGTCAACCAATTTTTCATTTCATTTCTTGGATGTAATGCACATTGAAAAGAATATATGTGAAATATTACTTTCAATTATTTTAAATATCAAGGTAAAGAAAAAGATGATTTGTGATCTCAGTGTTACTTGGTGGATTGGGGAATCAGACCATAATTTCATCCTCTGTGTATCAGTAAAAATAAATATAAAGTTTCATGTGATTCTTATGTCATGAAACCTATAGAAAAAAATAAATTTATATAAGTAATATAGAATATTAAAGGTCCTGATGGATATTCAAGAAACATATCAAAATGGGTCAATAGAAGAGAGTTAAAGCTGAAATCTTTGAAGATTAATGATTATCACATCCTTCTACATGAGTTGATTCCAATAGAAATCTGTCATCTTCTATCCAATAATTTAAGGGTGTCAGTTATTTAGTTATTCCATTTTTATAGATCTTTGTTTAAAGAATTTTTCCAATTATTTCTTGAAAAAACATTTAGTAGAGGCACCATTAATTTTGTTTGATTTAGAGAAAATATTTCCTCCATCATTTTCCATATGTAGGATGCATCTAACTATCGATCTTCAAACCAAAATACTTCTTGAAGGACTTGTTGCTTTTTGTTGGATGTATCCAACTGAAATAAATATGTACACATTGATGTATTATGTCCAGAACATGAATCATCCCAAAGGTTCTGTCGTGAAAGGTTACTTGGCTCATGAATGTATGGATTTCTATTCAGTGTATTTGTTTGATATGTCTAAGAGATGGAATAGACCAATGAGAAATAAAAAAGAATAGTATGAGAAAATTAAACACAATTTTATACCACTTCTTTAAATAGGGGTAATTACTGGATCATATACATTGACCACATTAAGTCTTGAAGAGAGGGAGATGGAACATCACATAGTTTTGTTTAACTATGATTTTTTTGATGACTACATCAAGTAAGTAAATTGAGCATGTATATTTTATCTCATCTCATGTAATTTTATATATCTATTAAAATATTTCTATTTTTTTCAAAAGGTAACATAAAAAGATGATAAATAGAAATCATCGTTATTTATCTTTGATAAGGAGAGATAATTTACATAGAAAATAGTTTTATGATTGGTTGAAATTGAAGGTAGAAATATTATTATAATAAATTAAAAAATAAATATTTATTTAATTTTAATATACATTAATATTTCATGTATTGGATTTTTCTACTGAATCTGTCTCTTAGGAAATAAGAGATTTGGATTTGGTCTTAATTCTGTGGTTCGTGAATGCAAGTCAATTATGATTAACGGGTACAAATTTATTATCACTGAATGAGTAATGAACATGAGAACACAACATGGTGGTGTTATAGTAATTTCCACAACTAACTTTTATTCCAGTGCATCAGATAGTAGACCTCAATTTGAAAATTTATCTTATTATAGAGTCATTGATAAAATACGAATATTAGATTATTACTCTCATGGATGAGTCACTATGTTGAAATATAAGTAGTTTTATTAAATGATGAGGCATGGAAAATTAATTAATTATTGTAGATTTTGAATTATTTATATGACTCGCACTCTTACTACTGATGAACCATATGTATTGGTATAATGGTGAAACATATTTTTTTATGTGAAAGATAATATTTGACCTAAATTTGGTGTCATCATTAAAGTAACACCAAGACATATTTTTGAAGATGGTGATGGTGGAATTGACATCATCCCTGCTCCCATTATCCCCGATCCATTTATTACTTATGATAACTCTAATAGTTCAATTGTCAGAGTTGACAGTGAACTTGAATTTATGGTGGGAAATATATAGAATATTCCATCTGTGTTCTCAATTATTTTAGTTTAGCTTGACTTGGGTTTTTATGGTTAGTATAATTAAAATTGATTTACTATTGATTAAAAATATTTTGTATCCAACATTACCTTAGTGTGGATTTTTAATATTAATGGTTTCAGTTTTCTTTGAGTTGGATTTTCTAATATTGAATTGAACTATATTCGAACCTACCAAACAAAAAAAAACTGAAAAAATTAAATTTAAAAAAATAAGGTGAATTGAATTGGACATATTAAACTAATTAATATGAAAATAAAAACCAATGAAAATAATGACCTGACAAAGAAAAAAAAATAAAAAATGACATAACCCAAAATATGAATGAAATGACCCAAGAAAAATAAAATTGGACAAATGACCTAATCAATTGACAAAAATGAGCCAAATGAACTAAGAAAAATAAAAATGGAAAAATGATATAATCAATTGACCATAATGAACCTTATGAACTAACAAAAATTGAATTGGATCAGATTGAAAATAGAATAAAACTATATCATACCCATTATAAGCATGCTAATTTGAATGTATTTATTTTTCTATGACATGTATTATGTTTTTATATTCTTCTTACTAAATATAAAATGTTTTGTTATATTACTACGTATCTTGTATTTGGTTTAAAAATTGGTTTTCCTTAATTAAGTCATATCTCATCTTCTTTTTTGTTTGGATTACATATTAATTATGTATTTATAATTAATTCTATTTTTATTCAAATATAGGAAATTAAAAACATTGAGGAGATACAAAGAAAAAGGATGACAAAAAATATCCAAATGAGAGAGATGGGCATCCCTCCTTTAGTGCATGTTGTGAGTGTTTTATTTCAAATATATATATCAATAAAATATAATGTCATGTGATTTTTTTAACTTTTAATCAAGAACCACCACCTCAGTGAAAATTACTATCTGACCAGCCTAGTGGTTCTAGTGCTCAGGCTGATGATATGGGGGGGGGGGTACTTGATATGTGCACTCTACTCAGCATACCTGATCACACCCTATACCTTCCCCTAACATACTATCTATGACACCTTCTGATCCTAAAATTTCATTAGACACCCAAGATATTTAGGCTACCCATGTATTCACCAACATTTGTATCTGAGCCTCCTCATTGTAGGATCAAAATAATGATGTAGATGCTCAATATACAAGAGGGGGGGGGTGAATTGTATAATTTAAAAAATTTCCATAAACAAGGAAAGATCTAAGTTTAACAAAGTTAAACTAAGAAAATTCACAATAACTCTAATACCAATTGAAAGATTGGGACAAAGTATGAAGTTACAAACTCCTAGCTCTATACACTTGCTTAAATCTGGAAAGTGATTCTGAAAAACCGGTTCCGGAAATATAGATCAAGAAAATGAAACTTAACTAAAGTTTACAAAATGAGATTCTACCTTAAAGCATATAGAATCTAGCTGAATCAGAGTACACAAGTGTAGGTAAGTATATGATGGT
Source organism: Viscum album (assembly GCA_963277665.1). Classification (NCBI taxonomy): domain Eukaryota; kingdom Viridiplantae; phylum Streptophyta; class Magnoliopsida; order Santalales; family Viscaceae; genus Viscum; species Viscum album. The sequence continues at coordinate 1,015,648,955 of OY728138.1, read as the reverse complement.
TATACTTTCTTAAACATAAAAAATGTAGCGGAAAAGATAAACTTGTAACAAAAACAAGTAACAAGATATAAATCTTTTAACCCAACGAGAAGGGTATCCAACAACCTTGGATAAAGGTCCCTTGATTTATACTTTCAATAAAGTCTTTCTTACCCACACCCGGGTAAGCCCTCGATATGAAGATCGATGTCTCTATCTTGCTATCCCCGCAAGCCCTCAACTTCAAGGTAGTTGGAACCTCTGTCTTCCTCAGCAAGGAAGCCCTCGAACTTCAAGGTAGTCGGAACCTCTGTATTCCTATCCCCGGAAGCCCTTGAATGTAATCACCAACATTCAGAGTCGTACAAAGCAATCTGAATGAGCAGTTCGGTACGCACAAGGCATGAAAATCTTCTCTCTCTAGAAATCACCTTAACAGTGTGTGGTTTCTAGAGTGATCAACTTCTTATTGAGCTCTTTCAAATGAGCTCCTATTTATAGGCTCGGTAGAAATGGTCGGCTCCCTCCTCTAATGGTTATATTTTCCTTAAATTTCAGAGGGACCTGTACATGTGTCACTCAACCAACGGTTAGTTAAAAACCGAATGGAAGACATCGTTTTATAACAAAACATGTGTAACTGAAAGCACGACATCGTTTTATAACAAACTTAACAAATCAGAGTGTAAGTAAAAAGTTCAGAGTCTAATCAAAAATTATATCCAGAGTCTATATTACAAGGATATTTGGATTCTATTTATTAGAATAATTCAGATTCAAATTTCATAAAAGTTTGTATCTATAATTCATAATTATAATTCACAACTAGAATTTGTAATGAGAATTCTACACTGAAATTCGTAATGAGAATTCGTCATAGAATTGGTAATGAGAATTCATCACAGAATTCGTAATGAGAATTCATCACAGAATTCATAATGAGAATTCATCATCAGAATTCGTAATGAGAATTCATCACAGAATTCTTAATGAGAATTCATCACAGAATTCGTAATGATAATTCATCACAGAATTTGTAATGAGAATTCATCACAGAATTCGTAATGAGAATTCATCACAGAATTCGTAATGAGAATTCATCACAGAATTCGTAATGAGAATTCATCACAGAATTCGTAATGAGAATTCATCATAGAATTTGTAATGAGAATTAATTACATAATTCATAATGAGAATTAATCATAGAATTCATAATGATAATTCGTCATCAGAATTCATAATGAGTATTCTGTATTAGAATTTGTAATGGGTATTCTGCATTAGAATTTGTAATGGGAATTCATAATGAGAATTCAGATCCTGTAACAAAATTCTTCATATCTAAGTATTATATGATTACGAGAATATAAATATGAATCCGATTTTTATACATAAGAAAAATGTTGATATGAACAATGAAAACAAGAAAGAGGTAAATTTCCTTAAGGAAATTTTCCTTATAGAAGTAAAACAGGGGTAAAAACATATTTGCCTAAAGATAATGTGTTTGTGGTTTTCAAAACAAGAAGGAATGAAAAAGTCATAAGGAAAACATTATTGACTCAACAATATCCCCCTTTTTGGAAAGCACAAACATCCTTATGAAAAATAATATAATATCTTAGAATAAATTTCTAGACTTTGAAATTAAAGATTATCTCCCTTTGTTTATGAATGATAGTGAATACGACTAACTCCCCCTTAGGCTTTGGAACTCTAAGGATCGTATTCAAGATTTTTGGAACAGAATTTTCATTATCATAAGAATGAAAAACTTCGTAATGAGAAGCTCCACCTTTGATAAGATCCCCCTTACTTAGGGATAGTTCTTCTTTACTTAGAAATTTTTCTTCTCCCTTTTAGATTCTTCCTTCTCCCCCTTTTGAGTAATTCTTCCTTATTCCCCTTTGTGATTTTCAAAAATAATTGAGGGAATGGAAAAGATAATAAAGTACCTAAAATATTAGTTCTTGCAACCAACCAAAAGACAAGTAACCAAAATTTCATTACTATTGGAAATAATTAGGACAAGGAAAACAGTACAACAAAAGATTGGAGAGGTCTATTTTGTTTCTTTTTCATTGGGCATAAGCATTTTGACAATTATCTTCAGCTTCTTCATTTATTTGTGGTCCTCCTCCACTTGCTTTTCTAAAGCAATGATTCTTGCATCTTGAGCCTATATAGCCACTGCCTGAGATTTAAGAGCTTCATATTTCTTTACAACCTTTTCTTCCAACTGAATCCGAAGATCTTTTTCTTCCCTGTAGTACTGGACAAGAGAACTTAACTTCCCATTCAGATCTTTGACCTCCTGTATCCAAACATCCTACTCAAGAGATAACTTCTTCTCAAAATAATTTGTAAGATCCTTGATTTTAGAGTCTTCGGTATCAAAAGAATCTTTAAAATCTACTTGGAATTGATCAAGATCTCCCATTTCTTGAACAACTTTCTTATACCACTTGGTTATCTTCTTTTAAGAAAATCTATGAGCATTATAATTGATAAGAAAGTTTTTATGATCAGCCTCAAGCTTAGCACACCTATCCATCACCATGGATACAGAGTCCGAATTTTGATTTATGCTATGCTGAATCATCTGGCATCTGGATTCTATTGCTGAAAAAATCAGAATGATGTCTACCAACTTCTTTAGGGACTGCTCAACAAAGTCATGTCCAAAGACAGATGACTCCGAATCTGATATTCTAGTTGGAGATAGTTCTTCCTATGACTATATCAGCTTCCTTTTAGATGATCCTCTAGCTTCTTTCCTTCTTATAATATCTTTCATTGGAGTGTAAACAACCACTTTCTTACCTTTATTATCTTTCGGAATGGTCTGTTCATCAGGAGATTCTTGCTCAATTTCTAAAATTTGAACAATCTCATCTTCATCAAATTTCTCCTTATCTTCTCCAGCTTGAACATCCTCAGGCTGTATAAAGTCATGATTGTGACTTTCTTCCTCAGACGGCTTGTTCTGTTCCTCTACACCTTTATCATCTGCTCTAGGTGTAGTAATTTTTGAAGATACGGCTTGTGAAGTCCGGAGTGAAAATTTCTCGGAAGCACTATCCTTCTCATGACAGTCTTCAACTTGTTTTATTACATCACCAGAGCCACCACTGCTCTCTGCTTGCTATATTTCTTCCACAACTTCCTGAACTCTCAGCATCAATTCCTTCTCATATTTCTTATTTTTAGAAATTTCTGGATTCTTCTCACCCGGAGTTCCAGGAAAACCTTCAACCAAAAAGGATTTCAGAATGGGTAAATTTTCAGATACTACTTCAGTGGCCTTCAGAAGATATTGAACAATATCTACCTCTGACATCTTCTTTTTCAACTTCTTCTATTTGGCTTGATTTTCTAATTCATCAGCTTCTTTCTCTTTCAAGGCCTTAGCCTTAGTAGGATCCAATCCTAATTGAGGCTCCCCTTCTTTCCTTTTTTCTTTATCTTGCCTCCACTTGGCAACTACCTCATCTGGAAAAGCCTTTTGTTTCTTATGTTTAGGGGGTGCGGATTGAGTTTCCTTTGACTTAGGGGTTTTCTCATCAACTTCCACTTCCTTCAATTTCCTTTTCTTCCCAGATTTATTTGATGGTTCCAGAGTTTGTTGATCTTTCTAAGATACCTTATCCTCTTCATCTAGTAAATAATAGAATTCTACAGATTCAACAGAAAATGCCTTCTTCATTCTATTCAATGTATCATCACTAACAAGAATTACCTTGTAATTCCTTAGCTTGGAAGTCCCAGAAACTTTAAATGAATCAAGACACCTAATAATAAGATTGGAAAGCAAGGTTAGATACATTATAATCTGAGCTTTCAGATTCCCTTCTTTAATATTCTTAACTGGAATCAAAACATGGCTCATCAAATTTAACTTCCTTAGATTTACCAGGAAATCTAGGATGTATATATCACTCTTCTTGATATTATCCTTATCACCCCTTATTGGTACGAAAAAACCTTGTACCCACAACTGTAGAATCCGATTATTCGAAGAGAGATGAGCAATATTAGCGGTATTAACATCTTTAAGTCCAAGGCATTCTTTAGCCTTGACTTTATTGAAACTTCCTTTCTCATCCAGAAGCTTGTGTGAGAAAAAGTCATCTTCACATTCATATGAAAGACCCACCAAGCTTGCAGCCTTGGTGTAAGATAATTTTTAAGTCTTCCCATAAGAATTGAAAGAAAATTTGTCTCTTCCATCTTCTTCATATAAGGAAACAGACTCATAAAATTGTACAAGAAAATATGTAAAAACCGGATCCTGATTCACTGGCTTTGATAAACATACATCCTCCCAGCCATTGAGTTTGATGTTCTTAGATATTAGAGAATCATACTTGTAGAAATTTGGATGCACCATCCTCTCCCTATAAATTAACCACTTAGAAATGGGCTTCGTAGTTGACATATCTTGAGAAGTGGCTTCTACAGGCATCCGGAACGGAATGCCTCTGAAGAAATTGGAATGGACTTGGGAAAGATCGGAGCGGCCTTAAGTAAGAGGGATAGAGCTTCGAGATGAAAAAGCTTGATATCTGATGTGGGACAACCCTCAAGGGTCCCCTTTATATAGGCATTGAGGTGGCGGTTTAACTTCCATGGTTGATCGAATGGTTGAGAAACATTGAGATTTGATCTGACAGTTGAAAAAAAATCTGCAAGGAAAACTTGACTCCGATAATTTGAGGTTTTAAGAAAAACATTCGGATTTTAGAAAACTAGAATCTGGAAAATTTAAAAACACATAAGAAAATATCAGCAAGTAAAATATGATTACAAAGACTTAAGTAAGGAAATCATACCTTTCGGATTGGCTAGATATATTGTTCGTAATAGGTGATATTCTTCTTGAAGAAAATTTGACTATGAGAATCTTACAAAAAAAAAAAAAAAACTCAGTAAAAAAACATGAGTACGAAAAAAATTTCATTATGAAAAAAATCTCAGTACGAAAATTTCATTACGAAAATTCTTAGTATGATAAATTCATTAAAAAAGTTCTCAGTATGGAAATTTCAATACGAAAGTTCCAGTACGAAAATTTCATTATCAAAGTTTTAGTATAAAAATTTCATTACGAAAGTTCTAATACAAAAATTTCATTACAAAAGTTCCAGTATGAAAATTTCATTACGAAAATTCTCAGTACGAAAATTTCATTACCAAAGTTTCAGTATGAAAATTTCATGATGAAAGTTTCAGTACAAAAATTTCATTACGAAAGTTTCAGTATGAAAATTTCATTACGAAAGTTCCAGTACAAAAATTTCATTAAGAAAATTTTCAGTACGAAAATTTCATTACGAAAGTTTTTAAAATCTCACTACAAATTTTTTTGAAAAGCTCAATATGAAAAATATTTGAAAATATCACTATGAACTTTTTTGAAAATCTAACAAACAAATGTACTCCCCTATAAAAAGGAGTTTATTACTGTAAAGAGATTGTTTCAACAGGAAGTTAATGAAGAAAGATTACCTTACAGTTATCATTCCTATCTTCTGTTTAATGTATTCAAATATATTAGAAGGTAAAGATTTTCTGAAAATATCAGCAAGTTGATCTTGCGTTCCGATAAACTGAAGAATGATATCTTCTTTTTGTGTGTGATTCCTAAGAAAGTGATGCCTAATATCTATGTGCTTTTCGCGGGAGTGATGTGCAGTGTTTTTACTAAGGGAAGTGGCACTTGTGTTATCACACAAAATTTGATTCTTAGTAAAACTCAAGCCATAATATGTGAGTGTGTGTTTCATCCATAACACTTGATCACAACAACTTCCAGCTGCTACATATTCAGCTTCAGCAGTGGAAAGTGCTACTGAGTGTTGTTTCTTGCATGACCAAGAAACTAACGAATATCCTAAGAAATGACAAGTTATGGATGTAATTTTTCTATCCATTCTACACCCACTAAAGTCAACATCTGAAAAACTCTTTAAGATAAAATCATTTCCATAAGTATAAAATAATCATAGATCCATGGTTCCCTTTAAGTAGCGAAAAATTCTTTTCACTGCCTTTAAATGAGATTCCTTAGGATTGGATTGATATCTGGCACATAAGCATACTGAAAACCTTAAGTCTGGATGACTAGCTATCAAGTATATTAGGCTTCCTATCATACATCTAAAAGATGTTTGATCCACTGGTTTCCCGGATTTATCAATATCAAGTGTGTTTGAGGTACCAATGGGAATACTCATACTTTTAGTGTTGTCATATCCATACTTTTTAAGAAGATATTTAATATACTTATGTTGAGATATATAGGTTCCTTCTGGTTTTGAGAAATTTGAAAACCAAGGAAAAATGTTAACTCACCCATCATACTCATTTCAAACTCAAATTTCATTATATTTTCAAAGGAATCAGTTAATGATTGCTGAGTTGAACCAAATATGATGTCATCAATATATATTTGAACAATCAAAACATTTTTCTTGTCTTTCTTTATAAAAAGGGTTGGATCTAAATTTCCCTTAACATAGTTATTTTGAATCAAAAATCCTATTAGTCTATCATACCAGGCTTGAGGGGCTTGTTTAAGGCCATAAAAAGATTTGGAAAATCTAAAAACACGATTAAGATGTTTTTTATCTTTAAATCCAGGATGTTTTTCAACAAAAAATTACTCTTGGATGTAACCGTTAATAAAAGAACATTTCAAATCCATTTGAAAAAGTTTAAAATTGAAGAATGCTACAAAGGAAAGTAAGATACGAATAGATTCAAGTCTAGATAATGGAGCATAGGTTTCTTCATAGTCTATTCCCTCTTGTTGATTATAGCCTTTGGAAACTAGTCTAGCTTTATTTCTAACTATGACTCCATTTTCATCACACTTATTTCTGAAGACTCACTTTACTCCAATAAAAAAAGTTTCCTTAGGTCTTTCAACCAAGGTCCGGACTTTATTCCTTTGGAATTCATTTAGCTCATCTTGCATGGCTTTGATCTAATCATCATCACCTAAAGCTTCATCAGTGCTTTTTGGTTCTAATTAGGAAAGAAATGATAGATGTTCTACTTCATTTCTCAAGGAATTTCTAGTCCTTATAGGTTGATTTACATCACCAATGATACTATCACTGGAATGATTCTTAAGAAACACTTGACTTGGGTTTTGTAAAACTTGTTCATCAACATAGGGTAGAAAGTCTTCTAGGTTAAATGTTTTAGAGTTATTTTCTTGAACATTTTCTTTATCAAAAGGAACTTTTAACAAAGTTTGGTAATCAGTTTTTGAAAACAAATTCGAGGATGTAGGTTGGGATAGTTTAAAAACAAAAGGATCAGACTCATCAAATTTTACATGTACTGTTTCCTCAATAGTACAAGTGTTTTTATTGAAAACTCTATAATCCTTAGAAGTTGTGGAGTAGCCTAAGAAAATTCCTTCTTCAGATTTTGGTGAAAATTTGTGTAGATTATCTTTAGTATTCAGGATGAATACCTTGCAACCAAAAACCATGAAGTAGGAAAGTCTAGTTTTTCTACAATTCCATAACTCATAAAGAGTTTTATTAAGAAAAGGTCTAATCAAAACTCGATTTATAGTATAACAAGAGGTACTTACAGCTTCAGCCCAGAAATTTTTAGCTATAGAATATTCACTCAACATGGTTCTAGTTATTTCTTGAAGAATTCTATTTCTTCTTTCAACTACACCATTTTGTTGAGGAGTTCTTGGTGCTGAAAAGTTGTGAGTAATACCTTTTCTACTACAAAAAGTTTCAAAATCAGAATTTTGAAATTCTCCTCCATGATCACTATGAATAGTTTTCAGTGGAAGATTTTTATCATTTTTAACTTGGGATCTAAAAATTTTTAAATAAGAAAAATCTTCAGACTTATTTTCTAGAAAATAGACCCATGTAAATCTAGTGTAATCATCAACTAGAACAAACACATAGTATTTGCCTCCAATGCTTCCAGTTTGTGTTGGACCAAAAATATCCATGTGCACCAACTATAACGTATCGGTTGTTGAGACTTCACTGATTGATTAAAAACTAGATTTATGTTGCTTTCCATATTGACAAGGATAACAAACTTTAGAATAATAAAATCTAAGCTCCGGTAGATCCTTAACTAGTTTCTTCTTAGAGAGTTTACATAAGTTTCTAAGGTTATAGTGACCTAGTCTTCTATTCCATAACCAAGAATGATATTTCATTGCACTTAGGAAAGATATTTCTTGGATCCTAAGGTCTTCTAAGTTCAAAGTGTAAACATTCTCTTGCCTACGAGTAGAGAGAATAAACTCTTCCTTGGAATTGTGTACTAAGCACTTATCATTCCTAAAATTCACAAGGTATCCTTCATCACATAATTGACGTATACTAATGAGGCTGTGCTTAAGAACCTTAATAAAAAAACTTTTGAAATCAAAGTTTTACCAAGAAGAACAATATTACCTATACCAACAATTTCTCCCTGAGCGTTGTCTCCAAAAGTTAATTTTCCTCATTTCGTCTTAATAATCTTTTCAAAATAGTTTTTGTTACCAGTCATATTCTAGGAACATCCACTATCCATGTACCATGTATTTCTGTTGGTACTTCCTTTATCTTCCTGAAAACAAGATAAAAGTTAGGTTTTTGGAATCCAGACTTGCTTGGATCCAGAATTGTTAAACAACAAAATTTTGGGTATCCACATTTGCTTAGAAAAATATTCTTTATGAAACCCAAGAGATTGAACTCTATTCAAGGAACAGTTTCTCTTCCAATGCCCACTACTTTGACACTTAGTGCAAAAAGGGTCTCTAGAAGGAACAAAATAGTTGTTTTTTAAAACTGGTTTTTGGTGAGTATAACCTACTCTAATAGTGTTTCCTTGATGTTAAATTTGAGAATAAATCTTGTCAAAATTTTCCTTCCCAGAGGTAAATTTTTCAAGAAGCTTCTTAAGAGAAAATATTTCAGATTTTACTCTGATGACTAAATTCATATCCTCAGGAATCATTTCCTTAGAGTTAGATTTTTCTTAAAAAATTTTCATCTCTAAAATAGTATTCTTAAGATCTTTAGAAAGTTCTTACTTATCAGAATTTGCTTTCTCAAGGTCTTTAGAAAGTTTTTCTAAAATCTCTTCTTTATCTCTAAGATTTGTAGTAAGATCTGAAATATCTTTTGTAAGAATTTCTTCCCTAGTATTTTCCTTGTCTAATTTCTTATAAATTTTATAATTTTTTGCTTCAAGTAACTTGGAAAATCTAGATACTTATTCATATGAGGATTATTCATTTTCTGAGGATGAATTATCTTCATTAGAAGTACTATTTTCGGAATAGTAATTCTTATCAAGAGATAAATTTTTTAAAGCCTCGGTAGAGCGTAACTTGGCCAAAAGACATGTATGTGAGAAAGAAGTAGTAGCAGTAATGAATCCCATATTTTTCTGAGCTAATGAATCATATTCCAAAGATTCACTTTCTGAAGAGTCTCCATAGCTATCACTCCAAGTAGTATTAACTTTCAGACTTTTCTTAGCTTTAGCTTTGTGAAAATTCTTCCCGTTCCTTTCAGAATGCCTCTATTTTCTTTATTTCTTTTTAAGCAGAGGGAAATCAGGTCTTATGTGTCCACTTCTATTGCATTCATAGCATGTGACCTCTGAATCTTTCTTATCTTTCCTTTCCTTCTTCTTATACCTGGATTGGAAATTTCTCTGTCCAGCTGTCTTCTTCATCCTTCAAGCAAGATTTGCTAACTCATTCTCTGAGATTTCACTCTCACTAGATTTAGATTAGATAACAACTTTCTTAGATTTGGATCTAGTTACTCTCTCAAGAGTCTTAGATTTCACGTGATTTGATGTTGTAGTAAAAGCAACAGTACCATTCCCATTCTTCTTTTTCATGTTGTTAGCATCTCTCTTTATCCTTGTTTCATGTTGGAGAAGAGTTCCAAACAACTCATCTAAGGAAATTTGAGTGACCTTCCTGTTCTCATCAATAGATGTTCTCTTTGATTCCCACTCATTGGGCATAATATCAATTATCTTGTCAACAAGAGATTCATCATCCATAACTTTTTCTCCCATAGATTGTAAGATATTCACGATAGTCATAAACCTTTGTTGCACCTTACAAATGGGTTCTCCATAGAGAAAATTAAAACCACGATTCTTAGCTCTAAGCATAGCTCTTCTGGTCTCAATCACTTTGGATGTACCAAAATGTGTAACTTCAAGTTTTTTCCATATACAGTTAGCTGATTCACAAGAAGAAATTTGACTATATATATTCCTAGTCATTGAACATAGTAAAGTATTACATACCTTATAGTTTAATTTATAATCATGCTTCTCTTGATTTGTGAAAGTACTAACTTCCTTATCAGGAATTTGATAACCTCCAGTAAGCATAGAAAAATTTTCTACTCTAGTATTGATAACAAATGTCTTCATTCGATCTCTCCAATACTCATAATCATTACCATAAAAAATTGGTGGTCTTGTAGGATTTAGGTTGTCGATGGAACCAACATTGATTCCTGCCATCTAAAAAAAATCTTTCTACACAAAAACTTGTTAATAACAAAAGTTTGGATTCAAAGAGAATATTCCTAAGCAAGAAAAATATAGAACAATGAAAAACTGAGCAAGAAAAACTTATATGTGAGTATAATTATTTCAGATACCTGCTTTGATACCAATTGTAGGATCAAAATAATGACGTAGATGCTCAATATAAAATAGGGGGGGGGGGTGAATTGTATACTTTAAAAAATTTCCTTAAACAAGGAAAGATCTAAGTTTAACAAAGTTAAACTAAGAAAATTCAAAACACCTCTAATACCAATAGAAATATTGGGACAAAGTATGAAGTTACAAACTTCTAGCTCTATACACTTTCTTAAATCTGGAAAGTGATTCCAAAAAACCAGTTCTGGAAATATGGATCTGGAAAATGAAACTTAACCAAAGTTTACAAAATGAGATTCTACCTTAAAGCATATATAATCTAGCTGAATCAAACTACACAAGTGTTGGGAAGTATAATATGGTTATACTTTCTTAAACATACAAAATGCAGCGGAAAAGATAAACTTGTAACAAAAAAAAGTAATAAGATATAAATCTTTTAACCCAAAGAGAAGGGTATCCAACAACCTTGGATAAAGGTCCCTTGATTTATACTTTCAATAAAGTCTGTCTTACCCACACTTGGGTAAGACCTCAATACAAAGATCAGAGTCTCTATCTTGCTATCCCCGCAAGACCTCAACTTCAAGGTAGTTTGAACCTCTGTCTTCCTCAACAAGGAATCCCTCGAACTTCAAGGTAGTCGGCACCTCTGTCTTCCTATCCCTGGAAGCCCTCTAATGTAATCACCAACATTCAGAGTCGCATGAAGAAATATTAATGAGCAGTTCAGTACGCACAAGGCATGAAAAGATTCTCTCTCTAGAAATCACCTTAACATCATGTGGTCTCTAGAGTGATCAAATTCTTATTGAGCTCTTTCAAATGAGCTCTTATTTATAGGCTCGGTAGAAATGGTCGGATCCCTCCTCCAATGGTTATATTTTACTTAAATTTCGGAGGGACCTGTACACGTGTCACTCAACCAACGGTTAGTTAAAAACAGAATGGACGACATCATTTTATAACAAAACATATGTAACTGAATGCACGACATTGTTTTATAACAAACTTAACAAATCAGAGTGTAAGTAAAAAGTTCAGATTCTAATAAAAAATTATATTCGGAGTCTATATTTCAAGGATATTCAGATTCTATTTATCAGAAGAATTCGGAGTCAAATTTCATAAAAGTTCATATCCATAATTCATAATCAGAATTTACAACCATAATTCTTAATAAGAATTCTACACTGAAATTCATAATGAGAATTCTTCATAGAATTCATAATGAGAATTCATCACATAATTCGTAATGATAATTCATCAAAAAATTTTTAATGAGAATTCTTCATCAGAATTCGTAATGAGAAATTATCATAGAATTCATAATGAGAATTCATCAAAGAATTCGTAATGAGAATTCATCACAGAATTCGTAATGAGAATTCATTACAGAATTCATAATGAGAATTCTTTATAGAATTCATAATGAGAATTCATTACAGAATTCGTAATGAAAATTCATCATAGAATTTGTAATGATAATTCGTCATCATAATTCGTACTGAGTATTCTGCATTAGAATTCGTAATGGGTATTCTGCATTAGAATTCATAATGGGAAATCCTAATGATAATTCAGATCCTGTAACATAATTCTTCATATCTAAGTATTATACGATTCCAAGAATATAAATATGAATCCGATTTTTATACATAAGAAAAATGTTGATATGAACAATGAAAACAAGAAAGAGGTAAATTTCCTTAAGGAAATTTTCCTTATTGAAGTAAAACAGGGGTAAAAACATATTTTCTTAAAGATAAGGTGTTTGTGATTTTCAAAACAAGAAGGAATGGAAAAGTCATAAGGAAAACCTTATTGACTCAACACTCACCTATCTTTATTTTATCTGATGATGGTTCCTAATCCTCATCTATATTATTAATTTTCAAAGATATCCATTCCATCTTATTTTCCTTCCAATTCCTTCTCCTCGAGCTTCTACATTCCTACTTCTTTAACTTCTGCTTTGACAGATTTTGAGCCTCCAAAGCATACATTAGGACACAGTCCATCTGTATAGGTTGATGTTCTTTCAGAGCCTAAGGATCTAGTGGCCCACATTGATCAAACTACCTCATGTATATTTATAGAACCCTAGTAAATTCTTTTTACCATAATTTATTTTAATTATAATATGTATTGATATAATATTTGTTTTTTCTTTAACAGCTAGATCTTTTGATAGGTGATGTGGGAATACATGCATGCGTGTGGTGTGGAATTGCTACATACAATTGATGGTGGGGTACAATGAGGAAAAACCAATGATTAAAAAATAGGACAAGAATGTATAAGTTTTATGGACACACTTACCAAATACTCTAACATCATTCCCGTTAGGCTACTCTCCTAGCATCACCTACCAAATAAAGTAAAGGATAATGATTAGGTGAAAATATGGGTAAAAAAATTTGTTTGATTTTATGTTATATTATTATTGCATTTATATGAATTAATATTTTTGTTCAACCTTTATTTTTATTTTCCTGATGGTGAGGCTGGCAGGAAAACATGACTCATGGAATTAGGTGAGCTGTAGAGAGTGTACAAGCATGAGTTTTATAATTAATGGTGTGCTAGAGTTGTTATGGATTTAGAATCCATACCTATCATAAATGACTATCCTATAAATATTATCAGAAAATTACCACTCATTAGGCAAGTACTCGATTTTACTTATTAATCAAATTTAATATTTTTAATTAAAATTACCATGATTTTCAATAATAATTTGTTTTTTATTATTGAAAATTATTTTTCATGAATCATTAGAAAGAAGTAAAAAACAAGGATTCTATGAAATAACTTCAGACTTTGTGGTGGATTATAATGCCGGACCATGAGAGGAATTAGGTATGACACTCATTTAATATTATAAAAGAATTGTATTTCTAAAAAAGTTTCATTATTGACAAATGAGATGATGGTTTTGTTACTCATGGTTAATAATTTGATATATAATATCACATAACCAAAAAATAAAGGGTAAATGGACTATTTTCTATTATAAATGTTTTTTATAAATTCTATATATTAAAATATGATGGAAATATTTCTAAACATATGGATAGATTTCAAAAATGTGAAGAAAAAATAAAATAGAATTAACAAGATAATTTATTTAAAAAGTAATGAAAAAAATATATTGGAACCCTTTTTTTCCCCCAAGAGTGTATAAGGATTTGTCAGCCCCTAACAGGAAGTTTTACTCATTAACCATAATTATATGGTTGGACTAGTTTCTATGATAGAACCCAACACATATTATTATTACCAATGTCAATTAGTTTATACCAATCTTGGAAAACCTTTATAATATAGTGTTACAATCCCTATCCTAAAACATAAATCCATGATTGAAAGTTGGGTGGGAGTAAGATATACAGAGTCTCCCTATTTGATGATTTCTTTACAACTATATGGTATTTAGTTTAGTTCTAAGGGAGAATATGATTCACTAAAGATCCCAAAGTTACTCTTTATTCATTATCCACTTCTTTGGTGGTCTTGTGTTCAATTTAATAATCCAGAATTACAGTTTTTATTTAAAATTGCAAGGATATAGGTCAATTTCATCTTTTTTTATCCACTAGTGAAACATCATCTTCAAACTGGGTAGCCCCTTTTCTAATTTCCATATCCAAACACTCTTTAATGTTAGCCACCTCAATTTCTAGATCACTTTATAGGGAGAATTTCTGCCCTTCCAGGCCTATAAATTCCACATAATTAGACTTAGATTTTGTTGTAAGAAATTAGTAATTTTTGAAAATATATTCAATGGATGGCTATACTCCCTTGGGTGGCTTGACCATGATTTCATGATATTTAATGAAGACCTATGGAATAGTTCCTTTATAAATGGATAGAATATTCACCAGGTGTTCGTCATACCCATAATATCATTTTTTTCTTCCTCTAAGGAATATTTAATATGTTCTAAAACATTATTATTAAATCATAAGAATTAATTTTCAATTAATTATCAAATAATATAAGGAAAAAATATTTTAGATTTTAATCATCCCCTATTAAGGTACAATTGAAGCCTCATTCTATAAACATATCACATATCACCTAAATACAACCATCCTGAAAAATATGTGTTCTTATTTTCATGGACTTAAATTCTATTAAAAACCTCACTTCTAGATGACTCACCATGCATCATAACTTACAGACCTTATATGAGTAGAAAAACCATCATCCTCTAAGATATATATCTTCCACCATTAAATCATCAAACCATACTTTACATATGAAACATTATCCTTTGGACACAAACTTTACACTAAATATGAATAGCATAGAGATCTTTACTAGTCATGGAAGTCTTCCACAGTTTCTACTCTATGTTTTTAATTATACATTGATGAACAAAATATGCTTCCTAACTCATAATAGACACGGAAAATATTTCATAAAACCCAAACCCCCTGGTACCACTTCTATCTACACCAGTGAACATCATTAAATATAATAATAATCCATTACACCAGGGAAAGCTAGAGGACTTCCAAATAAGCTATTCATTTCACCTCCATAATAAAACATGTCTTAAGACTAAAAACTGACCAAGAGGAATTTCGATGTTACATCATGATTTATATTTTTTTTAAATAAAGGTTGTGTTAATTTCTTGTTTATCATATTAAACAAACGATGATATACTTTATCATAATGTTTATTTTATTAAATTACATAATTTTTGATATAAAAACCATAAAAATGGAATAAATTATTATTACACATTAATAAAAGGATATGGGCTAAATTAATGTTATAAAAATACCACTTTAACTAAATTTAACTTTAATTTGGATTTAATGTTTAAATATATGTTCGTTAAACATGAAGTTATTTTAATATGTTTTTATTTAAAAATTTATACTTCAACTATAATTCAGTTTATTTACAAACTTATAAAATAATTTTTCATTGAATTGATTTTTTTCAACATACACTACATAGTGGACCATATCACTTGCAGTTCTCTCATATCTCATTATGTTTCCCATGTATTAACTCTTGAGGGTTAAACTTATTTAAATTATAGTATTTTTGTATTCTTAAAAACATTTTATCCATCCATTGTATACCGAATTCACATACATGATATTCTCACTTGAAGGAGGTGTAAGATAAAGATATTTAATGTGGTATTTTTTACACAATAATTCATCTACCATATGATTTTATTTTTAGATTCATTTAGAATTAATATCCATTTTATTTTAGTTATGAAACTCATTAGTAATAACCCATTTTCAATTATGGTTTTATACATTCAAAGTCATTATATAAAGAGGTTTTGAATATTGAAGGACATGTTCCCTGAGAAAAATTTTTATGCTCAAGAAGAAAGAAAAAAGATGGAAGAACGGTAAATGAATCGACACAGTAACAGATTGTAAGTTTTAATTTTATGATTTAAAATTATATATCTATTTTGTAACTTAATATTAATTTATATTTGTAACAATGTGATTTGAAGGCCCTTGATGAGCTGGAAGCTGACAACTTTGGACCAAGCAATCACTTACATCAGGTTTTGGGAGATGAGCACCATGGAAGAGTATACTGTCGAATAAGGAAGAGTATTGTGCCGATGAGATATTGGGCCACTTCAGGTTCTAGTTATGGTAGAAATGATTTGGAAAAAGATAATTCATGGGAAACATAGGCTTATACCCAAGAAAAAAATTCCCAAAATATTTCCATACAGGAGAGTTAATGGAGTCAAAGGGACAATGATGAATTTATGAAATTTATGGCAGTTTTATGTCCATCACTTCCACCAGATACCACCATGGATTGTGATAAATATATTTTGATGATGTATACATTATAAAGTACACTAGGAAGTGGTACTAGTGGTGGTTGGGATGATGATGTTCCTGGTGATGGTGACAATGATGGTGATGAGAGATAGATTGATCTTTTACATTTTGACTGATATTTAGGACATTTGATGTTTGATTATTTGTTCTGAATGAATATATGTGATGTTATGAATGTGTATTATCATTGGTTGAATGCATTAATTGGTTTCTTATGTTGTAATTATTTTTATATTTGTTGGTGATGTCTGTTTGAAGGTAATGTAATAAGGTGGGGGTGATGGTGTGGCTTATGGTGGCTATTTGAGATTTTTTTTTGTTTGTTTGTAGGTTCTAAGGTTTTTGTTCTTTTTTGAAAGTTTTATGGGAAGGGTGGGGGTACTTTAGATATGGTAATTTGGGGGTGGGGGTGGTTATATACCAATAGTTTCAAAACCATTAGTATAGAACTATGAAAACGGTTAAAAACCAGTGGTATATACCTATACCAATGGTTCAAAACTGTTGGAAAAGGTATATACCAATGTTTCCCTTTGAACTATTGGTTAATCCATAATTCTAGAGACCATATACCAATGGTTTACTAAAAATTATTTGTATTGGAATTCCCCAACATTCATATAACCAATGGTTTATAGAACTGTTGGTATAACCTATACCAACGGTTTTAAACCCTTGATATAGGTTTGAATTCCAGCAATATCTTGTCAATATATGTACCTTTACTTAGGTTGAGAAATCTCTTGGATCTATCACGATGGATATTAATCCCAAGAATTTATACCACCTCACTTAAGTCCTTCATGAATAATTATTTATTTAACCACACCTTACTATACTGCAATAATGGTATTTCGTTTCCAATAAGTAATATGTCATCAAAATATACTATTAAGAAAATGGATGCACTCCCATTAAACTATTTATATAAAAAAGAGTAAAATTAATTATTTATGAAACCAAATTCCATTATGGAAACATCAAATCAAATTTTACATGACCTAGATTCTTTTTTTAATCCATAAATGGATTTTTGAAATTTTCATACCTTTTTAGCATCCTTTGGAGTCACAAATCCTATAGGTTATTTGATATAGACACATTCCTGAAGGTTCCCATTAAGGATATCTGTTTTGACATCCATTTTCAAGATCTCATAGTCATGGATGGATGAAATGGAAAGTATAATTGTAATGTATTTTAACATTGAAACTGGTGAAAAGGTTTCATCGTAGTCAATTCATTGATGTTGTTTATACCCTTTTACAACCAATCATGTATTATAGGTACTTAATTATCCATCCATGTCTAGTTTCTTCTTGAATACCCATATAAAACCAATGGGATTTACATCCACTGAAGGATCTACCAAAATCTAGACTTGGTTTTGGTAAATGTAATCTATTTCAGAATTCATGGATTATTTCCACTTGGAAACATCTATACCACTTACTGATTCCTTTTCGGTTAGAGGATCATTATTATCAACTAATAATGAGTTACCATCCTCAGTGATCAGAAAACTATATTGTTCTAGTTCTATAATCTCTCTTGTACTCCTACACAGTACTTGTGTCATTGTAACTTCTTTTTCTTCCATAGGACTTTGTGGAATCTGTTCCTGTGCCAACTTCTGTGTACCTTGAGCCTTGAATTATTCAAATTATATATCACTCCCACTATCAATTTTAGATATGTTCTCCTTATCAAGGAAAATTTCATGTATTTATACTATTACCTTTTTATGAGGGGTCATATAGGTAATATTCCCTAGTTTCCTTAGGGTAACCTATAAAGGCAAACTTTATTCTCAGGGTGAAAGTTTGTTACTTGAAGAGGTCTTACCAAATTATTCATAACCCCACACATGTAAGTATTATAACACAAGTTTATTTCCATTCAAAAATTGGTATAGGATACCATCTTCCAATTAAGTTAGAACTTTTAGTATTCATGATACTGTTTGTAACACGTATCCCCAAAATGATAATGGAAGACTCGTATGACTCATCATTGATCTCACCATGCCCAACAAGGTGTGTATTCTCCTTTATCTTACACCATTCCACTGATGTGTATATGGAGGAGTGTGTTTGTAAAGGATCCAAAACACCCATAAATAATTAATGAAGTCTTGATTAATATATTTTCTACTGAAGACTAAACAAAGTTTCTTATTCTTCTTACCAAGCTAGTTCTCAACTTCATTCTTGTATTCCTTGAATATATCAAAGGAACCTGACTAATATCTCATCAAGTAGACATATTCATATCTACTAGAATCATCAGTAAAATTTATGAAGTATGAGTACCCACCCCTTACTTCAATAAAAAATTGTTTACACACATCCATATGAACTAATTCAAGAATCTGTTTACCCATTTCGCCTTTTCCACTAAATGGGGATTTGATCATTTTTCCTTGTAACCATTCATGACATACACCAAGTGGTTTTAGTTCAAAATAATATAAATATCCATCTTGATTTAATTTAGTCAAATTATTTTCATTTACATAACCTAGTTAGTGATGCCAAAGTTTGGTGTGGTATGAGTCATGTAAAGCAGTTTTGTTATCAATTTCTATTACTTGGTTTGTGTAATAAAACACATAAAGACGATTATTTAAATGCGCCTTACCATAGTTTTTTTATCTTTATAAAGGATTTTTTTTCATTAACTTGAAAATAAATCCATCATTATAAATTATAGATACATAAATAATGCTTTTGGTAACATATGTCAAAAAATAAAAATCCTTCAAATCCAAGATCATTCATATTGGAAACTTGTGGTAGTAGTCCCTGATAGCCACAACACCTAGTTTGGGTCCATTATCAGCTCATAGATATACATCCCCTCATTAAATCTTTCTGAATATACTTGGTCCCTATATTTGAATACATATGTGAACACCAAAAGATGTATCTAATACCCAATTTATTGAAACATATAAATTTCACTCGATAAAAAGAACACCTAAAGCTTCCACTTACTTCTTAGGATGACCACATTTTTTCTTCCAGTGGCCCTTCTTGACACATGTGAAACAAACAACATCACGATCCCTTGATTTCCACTTGATCTTTCTCTTATTGGAAGGGTGTGAAGAATATTTGGGATTAGAGCTCTTCAATTTCCATTTATGTTTATTTACCATAAGGATTGAATGATTTTTACTCTTTATCACCTTATCTACTTGGAGAATAGGAGTGAGTAGATCAGTGAGAGACTTCTCAAAGTTATCCATATTAAAATTTAAAAAAATCTAGAGAATCACTGAGGGAGTGATAAAATAATGAGACCATTTCACAGTTCTTCAGGTATTTTAAACCATTGAACTTCTAGAAACTCAATGTAGCTAATGATCTTGACTATTTTTGGGCCATATGGAGCACCTTCCACAATATTACACTAAAAGAGTGCTTTTAAAATCTCAAACCATTCCTGTCTTACTCTCTCTTGATATAAACCATGGATATTCTTGAGTATTATATAAGCATCTATGTTTTCATGAGACTTCATAAGTTCACTAGACATAGATGAAATCATCAAACATTGATCTTTGACCACATCATTCATATTTTTTTCATAGATAAGGAAATATTAATCACTCACCTCCTTAGCAGGAGGATCATTCATTGAGGATTATAGTATGTAAGATTTATTTTCATGGAACAACACAACCCGAAGGTGTATGAACCACTCCTAGAAGTTAAAAATATTGAGTAGATAGACTTTCTACAATATATATCACATGGATAGTGTGGATTATGAAATTTCTCTTTTCTAAAATTATAAAATAGCAGATTATTATTACTTTTATTGATTACAAATTGTGTGAGAAACAATAAAATTAAGTTTATTAAATCTCCCACTATTTTATCAATTCCCAGTATCCCTCACTTTTGAACTCAGAATGTCTAGTTTATAGGAAATTATAGCAGAAATGATTCATATTCCGCTTCTCATAACCCTAGTGAGGGTTATTCAAGATATTTGAAGGTATTTAGGCAGGCATGTCTTTTCCAACCATGGGATTTAGAATCATTGTTCCATTGAGTGGACTCCCGAATCCCAAAATCACGACTTGTATTTCCTCTACACTTGCCTCTAAGTTACATCAAGTCTTGCGAGGGTTACTTCTCTCGATGTAATATGGATAAGTTTACCCATAATCTTTATAAGAACTCCATTTTAAAAGTAAGTGTCCGAATGAAGATTGGTTAAACACTTCATTATAAGTATTTCATTCCTAGTAAATTAATGGAAGGCTAAGTCTCACTTAGTATTTAGTTGAGGGATTCAAATTTATTATATATATATTTTATCTTGTTTTATACTTTTCCTGAATTGTTAATATTAAGTGGATTTTAATTAATTAATTAACCATGTAGGATAAAATTTTTATGTAAATTTCATTTATTTAAATTCATTCTTTGCACATTAATTCATTTATTTATGTGATTGTTGAATTTCATCCATAAATTAAATAATGCATAGACAGAAAATATGAACCAATCATGATCATATATAATGGTTGATTTATTGATCGGATAATAAATCAATCTATGATCTAGGGGAATAAAATCTTGTGTATTTCTTGGCATGAGCTATAGCATTCCACCTATCCACCTATGTATCACCTGCATTGGAATCATTATGGTTTCTTCTTGAACCACCTCTACATGCCTTGATATACTCTATTAATTACACGTGTTTATAACTTACATGTAGGTGAGGGTAATCAAAGGACTAGTTAAGGGTAATTACATAAATAACCTTGGACACACAGGTCCTACATAATAATGGAGGTAGGGATGAATCTTAGGCCATAAAATTTAATTTTATATTAAATAACTGCAAACCCATGAAATAAATTAAATTTAAACAACCAACACATATATAAGGCTTGGTCAAAATCATTAATGGTCATACATGTGACGAATACAAAAAAGTAAATCTAGTTAACATTCATTTATTATTAATTATTTGTTATTAAGATAAAATCAGTTGCATTAATTAGTTAATTAATCCCCTTTAATCTTAATGAACATCCAAATTCTATTAGAGATACCCATCATAAATGAATTCCTAGAAAATAAATGGCAGAACCAATAATAACATATTATTATAATAAATTAATTGAGAATTTAAATTTTTTTAAATCTATTATTAAATTTTCAAGAAAATAAGTGAAGATTAATATAATAAGTTTTTAATTATGAAATTAGTAATTTAATGTAATTTTTAATCTGTTTCTTTATAGGGAGACTATATTGCATGTACTATCTAGCTACACGTTGTGTACCTCAGTTGTTGTGTATCTAGGGTAAACACCAGGGGCTTTGGCATATTCCTTGGAGAAACTACACAACATGTTGTGTGTTTCTCATATCGTTTGTCCACACAACCTAACAAAATACTCAGTGTGTTCATCGGATGTAGGACTACATGACATGTACAGTCTAGCTACACACTGTGTATCTCACATGCCGTGTGTCTTTATAACATGCCTAAGAACTCAAAATGAATTTTAGATATGAGAATTAATGAAATAAATCCCATGTATGCCATATACACATCATGTACTTCATTAATTATCTAGGATATCAATATCACGTGGTTTGACTTTGTATTTTACCACATGATTTTTCATAAATTTCACTGCTAAATCATGTAGACTATATGACATGTGCTCCAGCTACACGCCATGTAATCTGACATACAATGTGCATGGTTGTCCTAGTATACACATGGTGTGAAATAAATTCAATACGTGTAATTACTAATTAGTGTGTCATTTTTCCGATGACATATCCAAGTGTAGTGCACTTGGGTACACAATGTGTACTATAGATATATGTTGTG
This sequence comes from Viscum album, assembly GCA_963277665.1. NCBI lineage: Eukaryota > Viridiplantae > Streptophyta > Magnoliopsida > Santalales > Viscaceae > Viscum > Viscum album. Next base: position 1,015,626,573 of record OY728138.1, on the reverse strand, counting down.
TAATTCCATGCTATCTTGTCATATTCCTCAATAATTCCCAATAAAATCTCCATTAATTCTATATCTATTCTCACACTTAATAAATTTTGAATCTTTAAAGAAGAAATGAAAAGGTCAAGGGCATGTTTTTTAATTAATCAGATTAAAGAATAAATAATTATTTAAATGAAAATATAACCAATATTGTGCATATAGATCAATAATCAAATAAATAATTATAAATTTGAAATGTGACTAGTTATGATACCACTTGAAGGTTTTGATCATAGTGAAATCACCTTTGGTGGGAATTAAATTATTATTTTCAATTTAGAGTTTCTTGAAACCCCAATAGAGGATCTTACCTATTAAATTTATAATTAATTTATTTAGATATGAAGAAATTATTACCTTATCTTAGGATCCTTTATTCAACAACATTTTTGATCTTATGAAAACCCTTATGTATTACCATATTTTAGTTGTAAGGATTATATTATAGAATCCATCTAGTGGTGATCCATATGTGTTCCTCTAATCTCTAAGCAATTCCAATTGATTTCAGAGTGCTAGCATGGTGAAACAATTGTCTTGCATTTTTAATCTTGATCGCTCTAAGATCCTTCAAGCTTGAAGGAGTTCTTCTCAATCTTTGGAGTAAGAGCATATGAGTTTTAGAGATATATATATATATATATATAGATGTTTGTTGTGCACAATGATTATCTATTCTCAATTTTTGATTAACCCTAAACAATAGACATAACCATCTATTTATAGAATTAAGGTTTATATTAAAATATTATTTAATTGAATACTGGACCTTAAATAATATTATAATATTTATTAAACCCAATTCCACATAATAATAATAATTATATTTTATGGAACGCGTGCTAACTTTTTCAATAAAAAATTTCATTTTACCAACTTGTAAATTAATATTTATCATTAAACAAGGTCTTGGTTTGTTGAAATCCTCGGTAATTATTGAATACATTAATAAATATTTAAATAAATATTTCATTAATTAATAAATATTTGTGATTGATAAAACTTGAATAAAATGATTCCTTGGTATTTAAAATAATATTTATTCTAATAATAAAATTCAAATAGAATTTAATCCAGATAAAACAAAACTTAGTGTGTTACCCTATAAGATTTTTTCTCATTGGAATTAGGTGGGTTTTTCAAATTCCAAGATTAATATCTAGAAATGGGCCAAGGCACCCAAGATAAATAAATTAATTCCACAACTTTAAAAACCACATACATAAACTCATTATGTAATATAATCTCTTTTTCACAATATCTCATCAAGTAGGTTGGACATCCATGTCATCAACCTATGTGATCGATAAGTCTTTCTTCAACTATATGAAATAAAAACACCATTGCACCCTGGCCATAGAATTTAATGAGACCTTTCTATTTCAATTAGAGGTCTGAGATATAAGATTCCATAAATATGGATAGGAAAAACCCATTATTGACTTATCCATTAATAACATTCCATTCTTGAAAATAATATATCATTTGTAATGTTGGTTGTATTAAAAATCACGTGAGAAATAATATATGACATTAATTTTAATATCCAATGTAAAATAATAAATTTAGGACCTTGAAATAATTAAATTTGATACCTTAAAACTTGAAAAAAGGTGAAGTTAAAAATATAAAATTTCACCAGTTTTTTAATGTTACATATTTCACACTTTATATCCATATGATTTCATTATCTTGTTTTTTATTTTGAATAATTTTGATAGAATAGAAAATCTAATTAGTCGTTGATGTATTTAATTTTTACATTAAATTTTAATTTTGAATAAGGAATTTCAAAATGTTTTACCTAATTTTTTATTTTATTTAATAATTTTTGGGTATTTTATATTTTAATTATCAATTTTGGGAAAAGGTGATAAAAATTAAAATTTTAAAGTTTATATTACTTAAGAAATTTAATATAAATTTTTAATTAAATTTAACAAAGTGATTTTTACTTTTTTAAAAAATATGGCCTCGAATCCTTTTTTGGAGGATACCAATGACACTATCCAAGAATACAGTGAAGGATCAGCATAAGAAAAAGTTAGTTAGGAATCTATTGGGGTGGTCTGAGTCCCCAAAAGGCCTATACCGGTTGTCATGGGACTTTGAAGGGGCGTGTTTCTGTGTATGCAGGAGCCCATCCATATAGTAGGCTTCTAAGCCTGGTAATGAGAATAGAATAATATAAAGGATGTTTCTCAAAATAACTCTACTCATATAGTAAAACATTTAACATGTATAGTATGAACATTACACAAAAGCAACATCGTTTGACTACATCTTACACACCCCTATGCTCGAAAACTTCCCCACCACTGCTAACACTTTCAATCCAGCCAGACCACCACCACCATTCGCCTAAAAATACCATGGATTCCACTACTTAATCCCAAAAGTTCCATGGATTGCATCTCAAATCTTCAATGACAACCTATATATAATTTTTTTGATGAAATGGGGTACCCACACAAAGGAGTTTATTTTTCCCATTTTCCACTATTCAAACGTCCTTCCATCTACCCTTCTACTATTTGGTACTTCCAATACTAGTGGAGTTACATCAGTACATTTACTTCCATAATAGATACCATTAGAGTGTTACCAGTTCATGTGATTCCATCACACTACCTTTCCTCTGCTACTACCAGCCAACGTCCATTGTTCTCTATCACCAATTATGCCAAAACCACCCCCACATGACACTGATAACCTACTTACACCACCTTATATGGTTTCTCTAACTCTGCTACATCCATTATTTGTTCCTACCATTGGGTCACTACCAAGGTTCTTCTATGATCAACATGATTTTTGTAAAGGTGGATCTCCATTGATACACATGCTACCATTTCTCCCACTATCAGAGTGATACTATTTCATGTGTTTCCATCACACTGCATTTCCTTCATTACTGACATACTATGTCCACTTCTCACTACTTATAAGGCTTCCACAACCACCATACCATGATTCTTATTCCATAAGTCTCTATATATTCAGGATTCGGTGAAGAAGAAAGGAAATGAGGTTGTGCCTCACATATCCAAGGTCATGAGTCTAGGTATTGAAGACAAACCACTAAAAAAATCGAGGATAGAATATAGTCATATACATTGATGAAACCAAGATAGTGGGGGGGGGGAAGTTGTGATGAGGTAGGTGGTTCATGTTCTAGGAATAAAAGATCCTAAATTCCAATGTTAGAGTTCCCTTCAGAGAAAAATATAGTGGATTAAGGATTCCATATTTGTTGAACCACAAAATTTTTAATGGGTACCTAATATTGAGATCGGTAGGGTGGATTGAATGGCTTCGTTTTATGGGGAGTTTGGGCATGTAAAGTTAGGGACATATTGAAGGGTATTCTCATGAAGAAGATATTGGGAAATTAAAACATGATGAGTGAATTGACTAAAATTAAGTAATGTTCTATGCATGATAATTTTCATGCATTAATTAATAATTATATCAACCAACCCATGATCAGTCAACATAAAGTCCATGCATGAGTTCTATATCAATGGAATCCAAAAAATATATTCAGTAGAGCAGTGCAAGGGAGAAAATCCCAATATATGAAAAAGATAAATTTCATATGTGGAATTACATGAGCACGGAATAATTTACATGTTTTACATGAAGAAGTCACCAACATTACATGAATGTAAAAATTAAAATTATCTTTGGAGAAGATATCACATGATTCCATGATGGAAAAATATTTTTGAAGTCATTATTTTTAAATATTTTATCTCAATGTCTTCAGAATGGAAATAATGATATTTTGATCAAATACAAAGAGGTAAGAACTGAAGGATTTGAAGAAGATACTTTATGATTTAATGGATGGACATTAGAATATTGTTTTACCTATTAATATAGGGCCAAGGTAATATACATAGATGAAGGATCGTGGGAGACTCAGCTAGAGAAGAATAACCTACTCTAGATTTCTATCGTTTCTTGTACTTTATTTTATTTTTGATATGTCATCCACTTATATAATTTTTGTTTCATATATACTGGAGGGGTATGAGTTCATGATACTAGGGAATGGAATATAAACCTTTTTTTTATGATAGAGTCTATGAGCATTCAATCAAAACATTATTCTTTATCACTTGTTTATTGCTTTCAATATTTAGTTACATTTTTAATCTTGAATACTAGTGTGTTTGAATTTATTCTAAAATATTATTTATTTCCTTGGTTAAGGATCCATTATCTCTCTCTATTTGGATTTAGGACATCTATATTGAATTATTTGAGGATAGGTAGTCCCTATTTAGTGATTGGTGAAATGTGAGGAAGTTGTAATGGTAAAACATGGTTTACTTAGAAATCACAATTCCTAATTGGGTATTGGCTAAGTGAATTGAGGGTGATTTACTATATCTTTCAAACATTTGAAGGAGGATAAAATGAAGAAATGGATTTATTATGATATTCTCACCACAATAATACAATAAAGGATGAATATGGGAAGCGATTGTGGAACCTATCATTTATAAATTAACAAAGTAAAGGGATTTATTTTTAAAATAATATGATAAAATTACACGTGGAAAGCCAAACATAACCTGATCACATATATTTAAATTATATTTTTTGGAAATTTGATTGTTACTTAGTGCTAGAAATAAACACACTCTCATTAAATTTATCACCAGTGAAAGCTATATTTAGATAACTCCTTTATGGAGACAACCTAGGTTAAAAGTAATACTAGATTCACTAGGAAATTAATTAACTTTTTCTACAGCTAATGAAAAGAATGTGTAAAAACATAACAATATTTATAGTGAGGTTATGCCAATCTAAATTTAGAAATTTGGTTAACTAGGACTTATAACTAAGATCTATTTCCTTTTGATAAAAAAAAATTAAATATATTTACTAAAAATAATCAAGAATATTCATTTAGATACTAATTTTAAATAAATAAATATTATCATCACAAAAAACTTTTAGTGTCCAATATGATCCTATAGTCACAAATATAAACCCAAATCAAACATTAAGGGTGTAACGAACAAAAGTTTAATCAATAGAAATTAAATTATTATAATTATGTAATATAGTATAATCTCATAAAATCACAAAACAATGCCAATTCATTCTTAAATAAACTACTAAAATACTATGCAACCTTTAAACATAATTTTTCCACTTCTATGATTTGAATTTTGAAAATCTGATATACGCGGTTGTGATCAATAAGATGTTTGGAGTGATATAGGAAAAACTTAATTATTGGTGAATAGTAACTTACCCTTAGGAATAGTAATGTTACCCTTATGAATTGAAATACAAACTTTATGAATTGTAAATTGGCTAAGTGAATAGTGACCTTACCAAAGAAAGTATAAATAAAATTTATCCATCTTATAAGTGATAACATGACAATGTTTCTATTTTTGGTAATTCATATATAAGTAATCACAATTTTATGATTAATTTAACAATTTAAATGAAAATTTATTTTCAAAAAATATATTCATAAAATAATATTTTGATGTCTTATGATCATAATATAATTTTATGAGACCTTAATTAAAATTTCAAAGTGTTTAAAAAAGTAATTTAAATTTTTTATTTTTTATTTTTAAAGTAAAATTGATTTTAATTAAAAAATAATTTTAGAAAATTTAGAAAATTATTTTCATAATATATAGTTAATATTTGGATTCCACATGTTGAAAAATGGTTAGGGTGAATTTTTGGGATTTTTCTGAAATACTTGAATTTTTTGTGAATAGTGGATTTTGATAATTTACAAAATATGCTAAATAAATGAATTTATACATCATTCTTGATTTAGGGATGATGTAAATGGACATTGTTTTGAACTAACACACACTTATTTCTATTTTGGGTCACACACATCAACACTATTGATTTCATTTAGATAAATAATAAACTAATGAATTAAATATTGAGAAAACTCCTCTCTCCTACACTATAAAAACCACCCCTCACCACCTCTTCTCCTCACAGCTCTCAAGACTTGTGCCTTGTACAAATCAATCTAAAATATCCCCCTATGAATCTATCCCTATAACGACCCATACTTTACATACATTGTTAATACTTCAAAATTGAAGCACACTTATTACAACATATGACAAAACCACAAAGGACCGTATAGGTATAGTGTCTTTAGAAACTGGGAAACATAAACAACTGGTTCATAAATCTTGTACAGTGTCTCCCATTTATTTCATCATATCTAGGGTCCCTTTTAGCATATTCTACTTAATATCCATATTTCTGACCTGGGGAAAAGAAAACATAAAAGGGTGAGCTCAAATGCTCAGCAAGGGCAAATAAAGGAAATAAAAATCATATCATATCTTTTTTAAAATCAAAACCTGCAAAAGAGATCATAATATCTTATCATGGAATAAATCATAGAAGTGAAAATGAGATCCCCATAATCATAACATAAAACTTGAAACTTTGTGGCATGCACACATAATCATGGAAAATCATTTCTTGTTAGTCATGACTCATTGCCAAGACTATCTTAGTGGACAAAGTCCCTTTCTGAACCGATTCACCCTCGTTCCAGTCCTGTTTCACTAAACCGGTATAACCTACCGTTCCAGCCATGTCTATCTCATGAGATATAAAATCTTTAACCAATGCATTGGAGGGAGATATAGGTCCCACCCATCTTATAATGAATCATTTCTTATGTGTGCCACGTAATCATAAACCATACATCATAGCGTAACCCATGTAATAAAAATGGGATTCTTGAAACATCATGACATCATAAAACAATACATATAAGATAAATGAATTCATAAAAATAATTCCATCACAACATAATCAAATCAATGTAATGATAGGGATAAAAACAGAACCCTTTTATTATCTTAGATGGAAAATAATTTTGATAAAATACTTGAACTCCATTCTTGAGGAAAATATCTTTTCTACTTCAAAAACACTTTTCCTTTCTTAACATGTCATACAATTTTAAACTAAAAGAAGTTGATTAAAAATAACCTTGAATACTTGTAAAGGAAGCTTCTTGGAAATAATTTTTTAAGAATCCATTCATGCCGTATAAGTTAAAAAAAACATTCTTCGTACTTTTGTCGGAAAAGTCAAAAAGTACCTCGTACGAAAAAAACGACAAAAGATTCCTTTCATATTCTTTACTAAAAATTCACCGAAGTGTAAAATTGGATTTAAACTATTGTAAGTGGATGGAAAAAATATTACATATTGAGGGAACATGGATTTGGATGATAAAATACACCCCAGTAAATGCCAAAGTAAAAAAAATCTCGGATAAAAATGAGATTGTGATATTTTCCCTTACCTTAGGTCCGATTTGCTTTGTACGTGTCCAAAGCTCCTCTTCTTTGGAACGCCTCTTTGAATCCTCCACTTAGGGAACTAATATTGGTCTTTGAAGAATACCAAGACCTCTAGGATTATTATAGGGAAGTGTAGAGGAGAAAATGGCAGGGGTTGGCCGAGCTTGAGTGCTCAAATTGGTGTGAGGAGGAGGGGGAGGATGTTCCCTTTTATAAGGGAGGAGAGGGGCACCTTAGGAATATCTCAAAATATTATTTTATATTAAAGTCAAAATCGGTTTATAATGGTTCCAAAGGGTCTTATTTCGAAGCTAAAGTGGGGATGTGTCGAAATCCTATCAACCAATAGGATTTAGACAAGTTTAGGGTATTATTTTAACCTACCAATTAGATTTAACTCTAAGTTAATTAATTTAACTTTTACCGTGTCTTTTTGTTTTCTTTCACTATATGGTTAATACACTTACTATAACATGCCAAACGAACCCCAAATTGTTTATTATTAATATATATATCCTTATCTAAGTTATTTGGCAGAACCTTAGATTTTTAGGAATAAAATAACAATTAATAATATAATATTTGATTTAAAAACTATTTTGTGTCAATTTTGACACTATTTGATATATGATTTTTGTGAAAGTCATAACAGAATTATATGTTCGAACCAAGTTGATTAAATCAACATTAATATATCATAGTAACCTATAAAATTATTGGAATTCATAAAAAGTATGAAATTACATTTATTTTGGTGTTTATAACATCAATTATGTCAATATTTCATTAATAAGATAATTACTGCATCATCATTGTGTCATAAATAAATTAAATTATTTAATGTCTAAAAATTACAAATAAAATACCATTATGTAGGAAATATTTTTATCTTTCTAATGAATATTTTTAGTCGAATTTATCTTATGTATAACCCCATATTAAAAATTATTTACTTATTAAACTTTGATTTTAACTATTTTAACCCTTCTTTAAATAAATTAATAATAAATGTCCTAATCTAATCCAAGTGGGCCTAAATGGTCATATTTTATTCCTAAGTTTGTTTTTGGTCGAATTACACTTGTCCAATAGAATTAGGACATGTGTTAGGGTAATAGTAATATCATATTTACCCTTAGTTACCCTATTTACTATTAACCGCGGTAAAAAAAAGTAAAAAGTTACTATTCACCAAAAAATTATTTTTATCTCATTGAACCACATTTTACTTACTGATATCAACCGTGTCTGTCAGATTTTTGAAATTCCATTCACAGAAGCGGTAAAATTAAGTTTTATGCAAAATTCAGTTTTTAACCTACCACTTAGTGGTTTCACTATTCATCAAAAATTGAAAGTTTTCAGAAAAATACCAAAATTTCACCCTAGGCTAATTTCGATATTCTGAGTCCAAAAATGAAGTCCATTTTGAAAAATAAAATTTATAAAATTTCAAAAAGTGGTTATTACTATTCATAATGGATAGTTTTAATAATATTTTAATAGCATATCGTTGTTTAGTGAAACTCGGTATTGCGTACGATGCAAGCTATCGAGGAAGGTCGCAATTGCGTGTAAAGTATGCCAAGCTAGTATGTAGTGAAATATTCCGTTGATGATATATAAAAACAAAATATTACTCATAAAAATCTCGGGTGTTACAATCCCACTTTTAGGATCTTGTGGTCTTAACAAAATACTAGACACCAATCCCATAAAAAGGCTCTCAATAGGAAGGAATCAAGAGGTAAAACCCTCTTCCCTTTTCTTTCAATTTCTTTTCAAGTTTGTTTTTATTATTTTATATCCTAGACACTCCTCATCCCAATGGTTTGATAACTCCAGTACCTTAAATTTACTATATTTTTTTTCTAATGGAATAATTCATCATCATCTCTCCTTTCTGCTCCTTTTAAACTATAAATTGCAACAACATCAGAGATGTGTTAATTTATCACATTCTAGGATGATGGGTTTTATTTTCTGGTACCTTCTTCAATTTTGGTTATGAAACAATTTTTATGTTTTAAATAGATTATTATGTATTTAATATATCCTATTTAATGTTATGCAATCATAGTTTACAAAATATATTATTTTATAAAACAAATTTAGTTCATTGTGATAAAAAACCCGCTAATTAACCCAAACAGTTATCACTAAAGTTTTATATAAGGATTAATCCTCACTAAAAATAAAAAAATGAATTTTATAACCACTAAAAAATATTTATGTTTAATAATAACATATAACTTCAATTCTGGACAAAAATCTTCATCTTACTTGTTTATCTGCACAGGTATACAAGTAAACTGATCATGAAAACCAAGGAAACAAATGCTCCCAAACAATAAAGTTATACCTCTAAACCTATCAAAAAACCATGAATGAACCTGATAATGTTATAATTAATCAATTAAATATATAATAGGTTATGTAATTATTAATTAATGAATATAATTTTATTATCCAAGACATTAATATCAAGTGAAGAACATCTTAAGACTTAAGGTAAAGGATTCTACCCGAACCTCCATTATTCCATCTGGTTGCTCTATCTTTATTTTTACCCAAGTAAAGTTATTATTTATTTTTATGTTAATCTTATAAATTATTTTTATATTTTCCAAAAACATGCATCAAGATCCATTCTTCATTCTCTTTTGTGGATATACATATTTTTAATTGGTTCCCTTTCTCAATTATTCTTGATAAGCAAGCCCGTTTTAAGGAAAATTCCTGAATTCTTACCCAATTTCAAGTGCAATATATCATCTGTTTTAATCCACAATTTTATTTTATAAAATAATTATTTTTGTTATGAATTTTTTTTATTCACTTCTGGTTTTATATAGAATATTATTTCCTTTTCTATTTTAAATGCACTTTGGTATTTTCCTTAAAATCGTACTAAATTGTTTTAATACTAAAATTTATTAAATACTACTCTTAAATGTTGTCACCTCTATTTTAAATCAATTGCCATGATATATAACTATTTTAACTTATTAATTTCCATGTTTTTTTAATTCTTTTCTTTCTTGGACACTTGTATGATACACCCATTCATTATTCTTTATGACATGAGTATAATACCCATTTCTTTCCATGGGTACCTTTATGTTTATGATTTACTGATTATATATGATTCATTATGTGGAAAACATATTCATTAACATGTTAATATGGGTGTTCCCAAATAGAGTTCCAGTGCATTGGGTAATGTTTAATCTAATGATACGTTATTTGAAACAGTCTTAGCATTTAGCCTTGACTCGTTCTCCATGTGCAACAGTCTTGACATTTAGCATTGACTCAAACTCCTCTATGTGCTATAAGCCTTGAATTTTTATAATATTATGTGTTATGTTACTACCTCATTACTATGGTTCCATGTATATATAATCCTATGTTTTACATGTTATGGTTCCATATGATCAGTCTTGTTCCATGCATTTTAATAAAATTATGTCATGCCTTCTAACCCATGTGCTAAAGATTTAATTTGATGTTTATTCCCTTACTGGGTTTTTAGATCATCCCTTTGTTTATGTTATCCCCAGGTTATCCTATGCATATGTATAATAAAAATGGAAGTCAAGAAATCTTTATGAATTTTAAATAAAGAAATGTTTTTTTAGTCCCATGTTTTCAATTTTATGTACCTGGTATTCCAAGACACATTACTTTATAATCCTTGGATTGTAATTTATTGTTTATTTTTGCTTAAAATAATGTAATGATATGTGTAAAAGGTTAGGGTCACTACGGTTGGTGTTATAGGATGGTCTAGTAATTTTTTGAGATTATGAATAGAGCAATATAGAAAGAACCTTATTGATAAGACTAAGTATAAGAAAATATCATGAAATTTTGATTAGTATAGAGTAAGTGGTTTGTCATGAAAATACGTACCTTTATATATTATACAAGTGGAAATGGTTCTATATTATATGTACATAGGATTAACGAATTCGAAAAGGTGTTCAAGGCTTAACTTGGGGTAACCTAGTACATAACAATAGGCCTTACTGTGAACCTAGTTTGACACTCCTGTGGGATATTTTTTGGTGAATTTATAATCTCATTACGAACCATTATTAAGGGAAAAAAATAAAATAGACCATAATAATATAAGTTAAGAAATAGATCAAGGGTAACCTGTAACACCCCAAGATTTTATAAAAAATATTCTTTTTAATTTCATTAATGTCTTGTGTTGTACGCTATACCAAAATGAGCTTGCACAACACAAATCCCTGACTTGGCTTGCATTATACGCAGGCACGACCTTCCACGATAGCGTGTGTTGTAAGCAATACCGAGTTTCGCTAAACAACGATATGCTATTAAAATATTATTAAAACTACCCATTATGAATAGTAATACCCACTTTTTGAAATTTTATAAATTTTATTTTTGAAAATGGACTTCATTTTTGGATTCGGAATATCAAAATTATCCTAGGGTGAAATTTTGGTATTTTTTTGAAAACTTTCAATTTTTGATGAATAGTGAAAACACTCGGTTACTATTTAAAAACCTACTTTTTATTTAAATAATTATTTATTTTATTTAAATTTATTTTAGGTCAAAATTGATACATAATACCTATATAAGTTCAATGAAATTCATTGGAATCATTTTATAATAAATTTTAGATATATAAAAATTTTATTGAACTTTTGACCGTCTTTTACCCACCTCCTAGGAGAATTTGCAAATTTACATAAAACTTAATTTTACCACTTTTGTGAATAGAATTTCAAAAATCCGAGAGACACGGTTGATGTCAGAAAGTAAAATGTGGTTCAATGAGATGAAAATAATTTTTGGTGAATAGTAACTTTTTAATTTTTTTTACCACGGTTAAAAGTAAATAGGGTGATTAAGGGTAAAAATGATATTATTATTACCCTAACACATGTCCTAATTATATTGGATTAGTGTAATTCAACCAAAAACAAAATTAGGGATATAATATTACCCTTTAGGCCCACTTGGATTAGATTAGGACATTTATTATTAATTTATTTAAAGAAGGATTAAAATAGTTAAAATCAAAGTTTAATAACTAATTCATTTTTAATATAGAGTTATACATAAGATAAATTAGACTATAAATATTAATTAGAAAGATAAAAATATTTCCTATATAATGGTATTTTATTTGTAATTTTTAGACATTATATAATTTAATTTATTTATGACACAATGATGATGCATTAATTATCTTATTAATGAAATATTGACATAATTGATGTTATAAGTACCCAAATAAATGTAATTTGAGACTTTTTATGAATTAAAACAATTTTATATGTTAATATGACATGTTAGTATTTATTTAATTAACTTTTTTCTAACTAATCATTCTATTATGATTTTTACAAAAATCAATTACCAAATAGTGTCAAAATTGACATAAAAGAGTTTTTAAAACAAATATTATATTATTAATTGTTATTTTATTCCTAAAAATCTAAGGTTCGGCCAAATGACTTTTATAAGGTTATATATGTTAATGATAAACAACTTGGTGTTCGTTGGGCTTGTTATAGTAAGTTTATTAACCTTATAGTGTAAGAAAACAAGAAGACACGGTAAAAGAAAAATTATTTAACTTAAAGTTAAATCTAAATGATAAGGATACAATAGAAACCTAAACTTGTCTAAATTCTATTGGATGAGAGGATTTCGACCCATACCCACCTTAGCTTCTAAATAAATCAATTTGGAGCTATTAAAAACCGAATATGACTTTATAATAAAATAATATTTTTAGTTATTCCAATGGTGCCCCTCTCCTCCCTTATAAAAGGGCACCTCCTCCCTCTCTTACTCACACCACTTTGAGCCTTCAAGATCGTCCAAAACCTAACAATTTCTCTTCTCCACTTCCCTAGAAACATCCTAGAGGTTCTGGTCTTCTCCAAAGACCAATCTTAGTGCCCTAAGAGGAGGTTTTAAAAAGGCGTGTCGAAAGAAGAGGTAATATCCGTTACCGATTCTTTCAACTCTATTTCTTATTATACTTCTTCTTCTTTAGTTGTTTCATTATAAAGTAATAACATCAGTATCAATAATATACTGATATGTTATTATAAGTATTAAACAACCCTATTTCACCATCTATCCATCCTACGGAAAATGAAATCACCGCGCGTGCGTACGTACGGAATACCATCTCCACGCTGTGGTGTAATCTGTTTTCGACCACCACCTTACTTGGATGAGTATAATGGTGTAAATAAACAACTATATATTATTATTTCAAATTTATATTGATTCTTAAATATTATACATACACTTCAATGCAATTCCACGATCATGGGAATGATATCATCGCTCGTGCGTACGTACGGACTACCGTCTCCACGACGAGATGAGATTCATTCTCCATGTTAACCATTCATGAATGATTATAAAGTATATACAATAAGTAATCATGAAATATATGACATAATAATGATAATAGATTTATGTGTATATATATTTATGTCATCTACTTAATTTCATTCAATTCAATAAGGAAACGAAAACAACGTTCATGCGTACGTACGGCCTACCGTCTCCATGAACGGTGTATTTCATTCCTTTTATCGATATATAATATATATGTATATGATGAATATATATTATATATAAATAATGTTTTAAATTTTGGAATTATGTAAATCAGGATATAAGTAATAATATCAAGAACGACAAGTCGAAACACATACGATAAATGAAACGATTTTACCCAAAACGCTCTTTAACATGGACTTTACAAAAGAACGGGTAATATAAAGTAATAAGTGAACCATATATGATATCATAATAATTAATATGATTTTGTAATAAGTCAATGACATTAGTTAAATAATTATACAGGAGGTTCGGATACATATGAAGCATATCAGACATAAAGTAAGGGATAATTTTGTAAATCTCATTTTTATCCGAGATTTCTTATTCGTAAGTATTTACTAGGGTTATTGCTATCATCCATGTCCATGTTTTTTAAAAGTGTTTTCATGTATGTTTAAAGTCCCTTTTACCAATTTTTTAATTTTACCTCATGATATGAAAGGAATCTTATTTTTTTTACCATACTAGGTACTTTTTGTCTTTTCTGACAAAAGTACGAGAAAAATGTTATTTTAAACTTATACGGCATGAATGGATTTTTACGGTTTCATAACGCCTCATTTTCATAAAGCTTCCTCTACAATTTTTCATGATTATTTTCAAGAAAACCATTTTCTTTTAAAAGTGCATGAAATTCTTTAAAGGAAAATGATTTTGAAGAAGAAAGGATATTTTTCTCAAGAATTCATTTCAAGTGTTTTATCAAAACCATTTTCCATCTAAGATGACATTATTTCATATGTGTATGTTTTAAGTATGATGTCTCTATGATTTACATGGTTTCACTATTCTTATTATGAAATGATATCCATTTATTTTATATGATGATGGGATGATGTTTATGAAACATATTTTATTTATTGGGTTATTATGAATGATGTATGTTTATTTTGTGGCACAAGTAAGAATGATTTTATTATGGGATGGGTGGGACCTACATCTCCCTCCAATTCATTGGGTAAAGATTTATATCTCATGAGATAGACATAGCTGAAATGGTAAGTTAATCTGGTTCAGTTTGACAGGACTGAAATGAGGAGTGAACTCGATTTAGAAAGAGACTTTGTCCACTAAGATGGTCTTAGAAGCAATGCCTTGAATACTAAGGAAATCATAAAAAGTGCTGAATGGTTGCCACAATTACATGTTTTATTCCCATGCTAGTTTATCATGATTAATGTTCCTTTATGATCTATGCTTTATGTACTTCCATAATTTATGTCTTTGCTCAAGATTTTGATGTTTCGATTTTATGTTCATGTTTTTGCATTCAAATGTTTATGGATTATTTTATGTTCTCTATGCTTACCCTTAATGAGAATTTGAGTTCACCCTTTATATATTTTCTTTTCCCAAGGATTTAAAGAAAGTTTTTAGTCAATAAAACAAAAGGGGAAGATCTTTAAGGGAGATATTGAAGATCTTTCACCAAGATTAGAAGATTACGTTCCGAGTTTCCAAAGACACTAAACAATTACGGTCCTTGATTTTTGGTTTTTTTATGTATTAAGTATTCCTCAAAAGTAATGTATTGTCCATGTACGTCAAGCTTAGGGTCTCTACAGTTGGTATCAGAGGAAAGGTTTAGTCAACTTTTGGAAACTAGGATGCGAAAATGTTAGCGAGATCCCTAGAGATATTTCTAATGTATGTCTAGGGATGTCCCTAAAGATAAGTATACGTATAGGATAAAGTCCTAGAACTTTGGTAACGATATTAGAATTTAACCTAAGATGTTAGATATTGAGTGTAATCCACCTTTACTATGTTGTTTTCCCTAGCATGATTTTTTCCTCGCACACTATTCTCTTTGGGTTTTAGAAAATGGCTGGAAATAGGAAGATTCACGATAATGGAGGATATGACAGACAATGGAATGATATTCTTCATGAGAAACAAAATGAAATGGGATTTGGAAGTCCAAACATCGTTATTATGTGTAATCAGCAATCTCATAATATGATCAATAATCTCAACTTTGCTAAGTTTCCCGACTCAGATAATAAGAGAAATATGGAGTTTCATGATCATCATAGAGGAAAGAATGTTCAATTTCCCTCATGTAAATCATGTGGGAAGAGGCATCAGGGAGATTGTTTCAAAGGAACTGGAAGATGATTTGGGTGTGGAAAAGAAGGACACAAATCCAGTAACTGCAAAGGAAAAGGTTCAGTTAACACCATGGACAAGGATAATGGTATTGCTACGACATCAATAATGATTAGATGTTTTAAATTTGGAATGTATGGGCATTATTCAAACCAATGCCCTAAGGGAAAATCTCATGAAGAGAATCAGCATGGTCATATGAGTATTATTTATGTGGATGATGATGAAGAGACTACAAATGAAATATGAGATGAAAGAAATGATGAAGCTCAGTTAGTGGTTTAAGAAGTTAGGTGAATGATTGTATGTTTATAAAGAATAATGTATGGTACTATGGAATAAAGAATCATATAAGAATAGTTACACTATTGTTTTTCTTAAAGTATTTCAAAGTATATGTTGAATAGTTCCAGTAACCATGGAAGGTTATTCAGATATTTTTGGAAAGTAAATGATATGCACATAATGAAGGGATAAGAAGATAATGAGATGTTTGATTGTATTCATGAGCTCATGACTGATATAAGGACTAAGTGATATTATAGTTTGATTATATAGATTTTTGGGATTTTGGTATGTGGAAAGAGTTACCTTTTGACAGTATTCATGTTTTCACTAAGGTTCTATGGTAATTTATGTTTCAAGAGAATATATGACTAAGGTATTCATGTGTTTGGAATACAACCAATAAGATATATCTTACGATATATGTGGGATAAATGCTTGTATTCACATTCTTGGTAGATAACCTTTCTAGTAATTGTTTTCTTTATACTATGAGCTTGGACCGAAGTATTTTAGATAAGCCTAAAGATTGGAATGGATTATGTTGGACATAAGTTATTATTGTTTAAGGATAGAACTTTTTTCGATATTATTGATGGGATGTTATAGTAATGCAGTTTTAGAAAAAGGACAACCTGTAGGATGGGCGACAACCCGTCGCGTCGGACAAGACTGTGGGAATCGAACCCACAACTGAAGTGCGACTGGCCTTTATTGAATAGCAATGGCCTAAAAGAAGTCCCTGGTTAGTAGAAACTATTTTTATTTATTTAAGCGGCATGATAGATGAAGTATAAGTTCATTTTTGGAATCGTATATGATTAACCTCACCATATATGTACTTATGTATATTTGATAACTTTTTCTAACCTTTTGTTTGAAACAAATGGAATGACCCATTATTCTATCACTACTGGAAATCTAACCTTTCCCAACGCTTCTATACCAACGGTTCATAAAAACCGTTGGTATAGGTTCCCTTACCCAACGGTTTGGCCAAACCGTTGGGAAATCCCACTTTGAGGCCACCTTTCCCAACGGTTTTGGAAAACCGTTGGGATAGGTATACCCTTTCCCAACGGTTTGGAAAAACTGTTGGGAAAGGTCCCCCACAAATCAACCTTACCCCAAAATCAAAATCAAGAATCAAAATCTATACCAACGGTTGTCAAAACCGTTGGTATAGGCCTATACCAACGGTTTTGACAACCGTTGGTATAGATCCTTTGATTTTTTTATCATTTCTTCTTACCCAGAACATTATATAAATCAAAATTTAAAATCATTATGAGAATAAATATATATATTTATGTAATTATATTCACAAAAGTCATGTTAGGTTAGTGGTTAAGTCGTTTAATAATAAACTAGGGGTCCTGGGATCAAATCCCAGCGAATATTTTTTTTGAAATACATATACCAACGATTCCATAACCATTGGTATAGATTTTCATATTAATTATACCAACAGTTTCCAAAACCGTTGGGATAGGTCTATACCAACAGTTTTGGGTAAATCATTGGTATAGACCTTTCCCAATGGTTTACTTGGAAACGGTTCTCCAAACCGTTGGTATAGGCTATACCAACGGTTTGGAGGCCTATACCAACAGTTCCAAACCATTGGTATCGGTTAGTTTTCCTGTAGTGTATCACATGATCTGTTAACACTTCACGAATTAAAAATTCAACTTCATTTCTTTAAGAGATGAAGTGGAAATTGTTCAAAGCACGAACAATAGTGAGATTGTACCAAAATCAAGTAAGTATTTCTTCTAATTCAAAATTTTCATCTTTAGGGAAATGATATTGAAAACCAAAAATGTTGTCCTAGTGATCTTATATCTAATGATTCAGATGGTACCTTAGATCATCACAAATTTATGGCTTTGTGATTGATGGATTTTTCATAGCCATGTTCTCTACCACTCTCCATCAGAACTTGATGGTTATATTTTTCTTCCATATCCATATTTTAACATATGTTCTCCTATATAGAAACCCAGTGATGAGTTACTTTGGGTAATCATTATGTTTCATACTTTAGTTTTTAAAATTAAGTTTTAGTATTCCTTTTTATGATGTGGGTTTCTATTAAAGAAACCTTCTATTTGTAAACCATTTATAACCCCGATGAATTTCGAGGGCAAAATTCATTTTAAGGGGGGCAGAATGTAACACCCCATGATTTTATGAAAAATATTATTTTTAATTTCATTAATGTCTTGTGTTGTACGCTACACCAAAAGGAGCTTGCACAACACGCATCCCTGACTTGGCTTGCATTACATGCAAGCACGACCTTCCACGATAGCATGTGTTGTACGCAATACCGAGTTTCGCTAAACAACGATATGCTATTAAAATATTATTAAAACTAGCCGTTATAAATAGTAATACCCACTTTTTGAAATTTTATAAATTTTATTTTTGAAAATGGACTTCATTTTTTGATTCGAAATATTGAAATTAGCCTAGGGTGAATTTTTTTTATTTTTCTGAAAACTTTCAATTTTTGATGAATAGTGAAAACACTAGGTTACTATTTAAATACCGAATTTTTATTTAAATAATTATTTATTTTATTTAAATTTATTTTAGGTAAAAATTGATACATAATACCTATATAAGTTCATTGTAATTCATTGGAGTCATTTTATAATAAATTTTAGATATATAAAATTTTTATTGAACTTTTGACCATCTTTTACCCACCTCCTAGGAGAATTTGAAAATTTACATAAAACTTAATTTTACCGTTTTGTGAATGGAATTTCAAAAATTTTAGAGACATGGTTGACGTCAGTAAGTAAAATTTGGTTCAATGAGATGAAAATAATTTTTGATGAATAGTAACTTTTTACTCTTTTTACCACGGTTAAAAGTAAATAGGGTGATTAAGGGTAAAAATGATATTATTATTACCCTAACACATGTACTAATTCTATTGAATAAGTTTAATTCGACCAAAAACAACATTAGGGTCAAAATATTACCCTTTAGGCCCACTTGGATTAGATTAGGACATTTATTATTAATTTATTTAAAGAAGGGTTAAAATAGTTAAAATCAAAGTTTAATAACTAAATCATTTTTAATATAGAGTTATACATAAGATAAATTCGACTATAAATATTAATTATAAGGATAAAAAGATTTCCTACATAATGGTATTTTATTTGTAATTTTTAGACATTAAATAATTTAATTTATTTATGACACAATGACGATGCAATAATTATCTTATTAATGAAATATTGACATAATTGATGTTATAAATACCCAAATAAATGTAATTTGAGACTTTTTATGAATTATAATAATTTTATATGTTAATATGACATGTTAGTATTGATTTAATTAACTTTTTTCGAACTAATAATTCGTTTATGATTTTCAAAAAAATCAATTACCAAATAGTGTCAAAATTGACATAAAATAGTTTTTAAAACAAATATTTTATTATTAATTGTTATTTTATTCTTAAAAAATCTAAGGTTCGTCAAAATGACTTAGATACGGTTATATATGTTAATAATAAACAATTTGGGTTTCGTTTGGCTTGTTATAGTAAGTTTATTAACCTTATAGTTTAAGAAAACAAGAAGACACGATAAAAGAAAAATTATTTAACTTAAAGTTAAATCTAAATGATAAGGTTACAATAGAAACCTAAACTTGTCTAAATTCTATTGTATGAAAGGATTTCGACCCATCCCCACCTTAGATTCGAAATAACTCAATTTGGGGCTATTAAAAACCGAATATGACTTTATAATAAAATAATATTTTTAGTTATTCCAAAGGTGCCCCTCTCCTCCCTTATAAAAGGGCACCTCCTCCCTCTCTTCCTCACACCACTTTGAGCCTTTAAGATTGTAACAGCCTGAGATTTTATGAGATTTTTTATTTCTTATGTTATACACAACACCCAAGGAATCTTTCACAGCACACAATACGGACTTGGCTTGCATTACACGCAATCACGACCTTCCTCGATAGCGTGTGTAGTACGCAATACCGGGTTTTACTAAACAACGATATATTATTATGAACTAGACGTTATGAATAGTATTAACTACATTTTAAATTTTATTATTGATCTTACACATTTTCCAGAACATGGTAAGAGAAAAAAATAAATTTTTCGGATAAAATAAGTATTTTTCAAAAAATGCAGTTTTGCTGCCTTTTGATGGCGCACCCACATTAAATCTAGTTTTTGACATGTTTATAAGTTCAATTTGACAAAATAAAATTCTTCTTTTGAATCAGGGTATAAAAATTTACTTTGGATAAATTTTTGATATTTTTCTGATAACTTTCATATTTTGATGAATAGTAAAAATAGGCTAATTTTTAATTAAAAACAACTTTTTTCATTGAGATAATTTATATAGTTAAATTATAATATTGAATGGTTTTAAAGTATAAATAGAATATATTTTTACCATTTAATATAATTTATGTCATTAGCATTAATTTTGCATTGAATTCATTGGTAAAAACATTTCAATCTTTGACAATGTTTTAACTTCTAAAACCCATTTTCTTAACAACGAGATTTATTTTAAATTAATTACTGCAACTTATATGATTTGAATTTTGAAAAATGGATTCCATATTAGTAATCATTGGGTCCAAATTATTTTAATAGGCTAATTTTTAGTTTTGGGCATTATGAATAGTAACCACGGTAAATTTTATTTACCATAGTTAAAGGTAAATCGGGTAATTAAGGGTAAATATAAGATTATAAAATTACCATAACACCTGAAAAAATCCTATTGGATGACTAAAATTCGACCCATATCACCTAAGGGTCTGATTAGATTCATTTAATGGACTTTTTTCCATGAAACTAATTTAATTATTATTAAAATCAAAGAATGTGACAACATGTCACTTTCTTAAATCTTATAAGTATAATAATTTTAATTTACTGATAATCTCAATGAAACTTCGAACATCAATAGTCTCCAGAACTTTAATACAATTATCTACATCATATGAATTTATTTAGAATTTTTAGGGATTAAATAATTATCATTAATTATGACACAATAGTGATGTTGAAATTATTGTATTAATTAAAATATCAAATAAATGGTTTTAAAAATATTAAAATAAATATTATATGAACTATTTAATGTGATCCACTAATTTTCTAAATACATATGAAATTTTATAAATCTATTAAAGCTTTTAGTTCGAACATATCTTCTGTATATATTTTATTTAAATTCAAATAAATGAATAGTGTCAAAATTGACACTATTGTTATTTTATAACAATAACATATTATAAAATTGTTTAAAAATCACAAAAATATTTAAAAATTATAAATTAAAATTTATATGGTCGAAAATGTCATAAAGTGTCAAATTATGGAAAATTCATAACATATATGTAATTATTTATAATAATTTAAAATTTAGAATATTATTACCACAAATAAAATTAAATAGATAAATAAGGATAAATCAAGTTGATAATGTTTAAAATAAATTCCTAACATGTCTAATTTTTATTTTTTGATGATATTACAACCCTATCTCATATAATATTCGGATATGAGTCATTTGGGAAGTTTTTAAGTGGGGTTGGGATTTAATATAAACTAATATTTCTTATATTTCCAAAGGTGCCTCTCTCCTCCCTTATAAAAGGGCACCTCCTCCCTCTCCTCCTCACACTAATTTGAGCATTCAAGCTCAGCCAATCCCTTCCCATTTCACTTACCCACTTCCCTAGAAACATTCTAGAGGTCCTGGTCTTCTTTAATGACCAATTGTAGTGCCCTAAGAGGAGGTCTCAAAGAGGCGCTTCAAAGAAGAGGTAATGTCCGTTACCGATTATTTAAACATTATTTCTTCTTCCACTTCTTCTTCTTTAGTTGTTTCATTATGAATTAATAACATCAGTATCAATTATATACTGATATGTTATTATAATTATGAAACAACCCTATTTCACCATCTATCCATCCTACGAAAAATGAAATCACCACGCGTGCGTACGTACGGAATACCGTCTCCACGCCGTGGTGTAATCTATTTTCCATCACCACCTTACTTTTATGGGTATAATGGTGCAAATAAATAACTATATATGATTATTGTAAAGTTTTATTGATTCTGAAATTGTATACATACACTCCAATACAATTCCACAATCATGGGAACGATATCATCGCTCGTGCGTACGTACGGAATACCGTCTCCACGATGTGATGTGATTCGTTCTACATGATATTCATTGAATAATGATTATATAAATGAATTGAATGAATAAATATGATATATAGTACACTAATACCATTCTTTAATTGAGTTATATATAACCTAAAGAGAAGAATAAGAATTTATTCGACAAAACACGCATAAGAACAAAAAGTAATAAACACCCGAATAATAAGCAGTAATGAAATATTACTAACAAGAAGATAAGAATATGACCATATATGATATCATAACAATAAGTATGATTCTTCAATAAGTAAATAACATTATTTAAATCATTATACAGGAGGTTTAGACACTTACGAAGAAAATTGGACCTAAGGTAAGGGAAAATATCACAATCTCATTTTTATCAGAGATTGTTTATACTTTTGTATTTACTGGGGTGTATTTTACCATCCTCATCCATGTTTCCTCAATTTTTAATATTATTTCCATAAACCTACAATTGTTTAAATCCAATTTTAACCTTTGATGAGTTTTTAGTAAAAGATATGAAAGGAATCTTTTGTCGTTTTTTCGTACGAGGTACTTTTTGACTTTTCTGAAAAAAGTACGAGAAGAATGTTTTTTAACCTATACGGCATGAATGGATTTTTTAAAAAATTATTTCCAAGAATATTCCTTTACAAGTTTCAAGTTTATTTTTAATTAACTTCTTTTCGTTTAAAATTGTATGACATGTTAAGAGAGGAAAATCATTTTTGAAGCAGAAAGGATATTTTCCTCAAGAATGGAGTTCAAGTGTTTTATCAAAATTATCTTCCATCTAAGGTAATATTGGGTTCTGTTTCTATCCCTATTATTACATTGATTTGATTATGTTGTGATGGAATTATTTTTATGAATTCCTTTATCTTATATGAATTTTTTTATGATGTCACGATGTTTAAGAATCTCATATTTATTACATGGGTTATGCAATGATGTATGATTTTTTTGATTTTGTGGCACACATGAGAATGGAATCATTATGAGATGGGTGGGACCTATATCTCCCTTAAATGAATTGGGTAAATATTTTATATCTCATGAGATAGACATGGCTGGAACGGCAGGTTAAACCAGTTCAGTGAAACATGACTGAAACGAGAAGTGAACTCGGTTCAGAAATGGAATTTGTCCAATAAGATAGTCTTGGAAATGAGTCTTGACTAATAAGAAATGATTCTCTATGATTATGTGTGTATTACACAATGTTTCATGTTTTATGTTATGATTATTGGGATTACATTTTACTACCATGATTTATCCCATGTTATGAAATTATGATCTCTTTTGCAGGGTAAGATTTCCAAAATGTTATGTTCTTATGAATATGATGTGATTGATATTTCTTTTGTTTACCCTTACTGAGCATTTGAGCTCACCCTTTTGTATGTTTTCTTTCCCTAGGTCAGGAAAAAGGTTATTAAGTAAGATATGCCAAAATGGACTATAGATATGATTAAATAAATGGGAGACAGTGTAGATGCTTTATGAACCAATTGTTTATGTTTCCCAGTTTCTAAAGACACTATACCTATACGGTCCTTTCATGGTTTTGTTATATGTTGTAATAAGTATGCTTCAATTTTGAAGTACTAATAATGTATGTAAAGTATGGGTCACTATAGTTGGTATCAGAGGAAAGTTATAGTCAACTTTTGGAAACTAGGATGTGAAAGCTAGTAAGAACCATAAGGATATGTCTAAAAATAGAACCCAATATTAGTGTTTTAGAAATGGCCATGAACAAACTATTATAAGAACTTAAGTGTGAAATTTTATTCTTGATTATGTGGTTTTCCTATTATAATTAGTGTTTCTCACACTATTTTTCTTGGTTTTAGTCAATGTCTGGAACCCGAAGGAACCATGTTAATGCGGAATGCGACGAGCAATGCAATGATTGTCCCCCTGAGCAACCAAATGTTATGGGATCTGGGATGCAGAATCTTGTAGCCATGCTCACACAACTTTCTCAAGCTATGAATCATGCGGGACTTCTAAATGAGCAAAGGAAGGAGCAACATTATGTTGAATCCTTCATGAGGCAGCGTCCACCTTCATTCAGCGGGTCTTCTGATCCATTAGTGGCTGAACAATGGATCAGTACCACTAAAAAGATTTTTTCAGTTCTTCAATGTTCTGAACATGATAAAGTCATCTTAGCAGTGTATCGTTTTGAAGGTGATGCTGATCAATGGTAGTATCTTATTAAGAATACGAGGCAAAGGGATGAAATTGAGTCCATGGAATGGGACGAGTTCAAGAACTTATTTTTCAATTAGTATTTCCCTCATATTATTCAAACAAAGATGGAGAATTAGTTTCTTGAACTGAAGAAAAAGGATGATGAATCCATTGGTACCTACGAAGAAAATTTTACAAGACTTTCAAGGTACACTTCCAGAATTATTATCCAACCTGAGAGTAAGATAGATCGATTCTTTAGTGGCTTAAAACCAAGTATTCAAAGGGAATTAGCCATAAGGGATTTCAATAGCTATGAGGAAATTTTTTTATGTGCTCTCAAGGTTGATATGGAGATTGGTGTAACCCATCAGTCACATGGGTTTGATAAGAAGAGGAAAATGGAATTCAAAGGAAAATCTAAAGACCACACTGAAAAGAAGATGAGTTTTCCCTTATGCTCAAAGTGTGGAAAGAAACATGGAGGAATTTGTCTTAAGGGGACAAGAAAATGTTATAAGTGTGGAAAAGAAGGTCATCGGGCAATTGAATGTCAAAATAATGGGAAGAAGATGTATAATGATGCAAACAAAATAAGGGATACACAGAATGAACCTACTACACTTCAATGTTTCAAGTGCAAGGAGATGGGGCATTATTCCAATCAATGCCCAAATCCAAGGGTTGATGATGATAATCGATCAACAAACTCTTAAGGCCAAAGACAAAGGAAAGTCACATGAAATTACTATCGGCGATGTGGAGTACGACAACGAAGTGGTGAGAGGTACACTTACCATCCACTCTAAAGTAGAAAATGTTTTATTTGATTCTGGATCCACCCACTCTTTTATTTCTGAAGAATTTTATAAGTGTATCGCCATATTACCTCAACAATTAGATGTTGATTTAGCTGTGACAACCCCTAATGGCACAACAGTCACATCAAAAGTTTATAATTCTTCTCCGATTGAAGTTTGTGAGAAAGTGCTTCCTGCAAATCCTGTGATCCTTCCTATAGTGGAATTTTATGTGATTATTGGCATAGATTGGATTTCTCTATATGTAGCTCATATCAATTTCCAAATAAGGGAAGTCACATTTCATATTCCAGATCAATCTTTGATCGTCTATCGATGCAAGGATGAACATAACCTTATAGTGGAAATTTTATCCATCTTATGGGTCTTGATTCCACTAAATGAATGTTATCTATCTCAAATGGTTGGAGAGAAACTCATGATTAATAATATGACCATTGTACGGGAATTTGAAGATGTCTTTCTGGAGGAATTGTCGGGTCTTCCACCAAATCATGAAGTTGAGTTTTCAATAGAACTCGTACCGGGTTTTTTGACTATTTCAAAGACACCTTATAGAATGGCCCCAATTGAGTTGCAGGAATTGAAGAAGCAACTCCAAGAGAATCTTGATAAGGGGTTCATACGCCCTAGTGCGTCACCTTGGGGAGCACCTGTTCTGTTTGTTAAGAAGAAAGATGGATCAATGAGACTCTGCATTGATAATCTAGAACTTAACAAGATCACTATCAAGAACAAATATCCTCTCCCATGCATTGATGACTTATTTGACCAACTACGTGGATCTCAATACTTTTCTAAGATTGATCTTCGTTTAGGGTATCATCAATTAAGGGTCAAAAGGGAGGATATACCAAAGACTCCTTTCCATACAAGGTATGGACACTATGAATTTATAGTGATGCCATTTGGTCTTACTAATGCCCCTACTATATTCATGGATCTGATGAATAGAGTCTTTAGAGTCTATATTGACCAGTTTGTGGAAGTCTTTATAGACGATATTATTATATATTCAAAGAGAAAGGAAGAACATGAATATCACTTGAAAATTGTATTAAAGACCCTAAGAAAGGAGAAGCATTATGCCAAATTTACCAAGTGTGAATTTTGGCTTCAAAAAGTTGCATTTTGGGTCACATAATCTCAAAAGAGGGGATATCTGTGGATCCAGCAAAAACAAAGGTTATCGAAAGATGGTCGAGACCAACAACAGTAACTGAGATCCGAAGTTTTCTTGGTTTGGCTGGATATTACCGACGTTTTGTGCAAGATTTTTCAAGGTTATCTAACCCACTCACCAAGTTGACTCAAAAAGGAGTTAAGTTTGTTTGGACGGAGGAATGTGAAGAAAATTTCAAAGAGCTAAAAAGAAGGTTAGCCAGTGCACCTGTGCTCACACTACCTTGCAGTGGAGAAAGGTTTGTGATCTACAGTGATGCATCCAAGAAGGGACTAGGGTGTGTTCTCATGAAAAATGATATGGTGATAGCTTATGCCTCACGACAGTTAAAAATCCATGAGCAAAATTACCCAACTCATGATTTGGAGTTAGCTGTGGTAGTCTTTGCATTAAAGATTTGGAGGCATTACCTTTATGGTAAAAGGTGTGATATTTATACTGATCATAAAAGTTTAAAGTATATTTTCAAACAAAAGGATCTGAATATGTGTCAAAGAATATGGTTGGAGCTGATTAAGGATTACGACTACTCAATTCATTACCACCCTGGGAAAGCAAACAAGGTAGCAGACGCATTAAGTCGACAAGACCATGCTAGCTTATCCATGATGAGGATCACAAAAGATCCAATATTTATGGATTTACAAAGGATGGATCTTGGAAGTTTAATTTAAGGGGAGAAATTTATCTTTCTCAAATGAATGTTCAACCATATATACATGTAAAGATTCAAGAGGAACAGAAAGAAGATGTCGAGTTACAAAAGAAGGTGAGAAATGTTCCTGAATTCAACCTTGATTGTGATGGGATAATAAAGTTTAGGAATCGAGTTTGTGTTCCTCCCATCCCCAAATTAAATAAGGAGCTGCTGGATGAGGCTCATAGTTATTCATTCTCTATTCATCCTGGAAGCACGAAGATGTATATGGACCTGAAAGAGTACTTCTGGTGGGATGACATGAAAAGATATGTTGCTGAATATGTCTCTCGATGCTTAGTTTGTTAGAAAGTTAAAGCTGAGAGACAGAAGCCTAAGGGGATGTTACAACCATTACCCATACCCAAATGGAAATGGGAAAACATCACTATGGACTTTTTCACCAGACTTCCTAAAACATCCAAAGGCAATAATGCTATCTGGGTCATAGTTGATCGTCTTACAAAGTCTGCACACTTCATTGCTATTAAAGAGGATTTCTATCTGGATCATCTTGCCATGATATATGTAATGGAAGTGGTAATATTGCATGGAGTAACACTTTCTATTATATCTTATTGGGATCCGAGGTTTACCTCAAAATTTTGGCGAAGTCTTCAATATACTCTGGATACGGAGTTGAGTTTCAGCACTGCTTATCATCCTCAGACAGACGGTTAGTCTAAGAGGACAATTAAAACTCTAGAAGATATGTTGAGAGCTTGCTCTATAGATTTCAAAGGTGGTTGGGATCAACACCTACCTTTGGTGGAAATTTCTTATAATAATAGCTTTCACTCCAGTATTCAGATGGCTCCTTATGAAGCTCTCTACGGAAAGAAATGCAGGACTCCAACTTGCTGGGATGAAGTTGGGGAAAGAAAGCTATTAGGACCTGATCTTGTTGATGAAATGGCTGAAAATGTCAGATCTATTCAACAACACATAAGAGTAGCTGAGAGTCGACAAAAAAGTTATGCCAACAACAGAAACAAAGTCCTAGAGTTTGAAGTGAGTGATAAAGTGTTCTTACGAATATCTCCCTGGAAGAGGGTCATGAGATTTGGAAAGAAGGGAAAGTTGAGCCCTAGATATATCAGTCCTTTTGAAATTATGGATCATGTTGGGAAGGTAGCTTACCGATTGGCGCTTCCACCGAATCTCTCTCATGTTCACGATGTGTTCCATGTATCTCTCCTGAGAAAGTACATACCTGATCCTTCACATGTACTCAACTCAGAAGTTGTACCGCTGGAGAAAGATATTTCTTACGAAGAACAAACGATAGAGATTTTGTATTGTAGAAAAAAAGTCCTACGGAACAAGACCACTCGCTTGGTGAAAGTTTTATAGAGGAATCACCAATTAGAAGAAGCTACATGGTAACTTGAGGATATGATGAGGGAGAGGTATCCTCATCTGTTTGTAATGAAGTGACGAATTTCGAGGGCGAAATTTATTTTAAGGGGGTAGAATGTAACACCCTAAAATTTTATGAGAAATTTTTTTTATGTCTTATGTTATACGCAACACCCAAGGAATCTTTCACAGCACACAATACGGACTTGGCTTGCATTACAGGCAATCACGACCTTCCTCGATAGCATGTGTAGTACGCAATACCAGGTTTCACTAAACAACGATATATTATTATGAACTAGCCGTTATGAATAGTATTAACTACATTTTGAATTTTATTATTCATCTTACACATTTTCCAGAACATGGTAAGAGAACAAATTAAATATTTCGGGTAAAATAAGTATTTTTCAAAAAATGCATTTTTTCCGACTTTTGATGGAGCACCCACATTAAATCTAGTTTTTGACATGTTTATAAGTTCAATTTGACAAAATAAAATTCTTCTTTTGAATCAGGGTATAAAAATTTACTTTGGATAAATTTTTGATATTTTTCTGATAACTTTCATATTTTGATGAATAGTAAAATACGCTAATTTTTAATTAAAAACAACTTTTTTCATTGAGATAATTTATATGGTTAAATTATAATATTGAATCGTTTTAAATTATAAATAGAATAAATTTTTACCATTTAATATAATGTATTTCATTATCATTAATTTCACATTGAATTCATAGGTAAAAACATTTCAATCTTTGGCAATGTTTTAACTTCTAAAACCCATTTTCTTAACAACGGGATTTATTATAAATTAATTACTGCAACTTATATGATTTTAATTTTGAAAACTGGATTCCATATTAGGAATAAGTGGGTCCAAATTATGTTAATAGGCTACTTTTTATTTTTGGGCATTATGAATAGTAACTACGGTAAATTTTATTTATCACAGTTAATGGTAAATCAGGTAATTAAGGGTAAATATAAGATTATAAAATTACCCTAACACCTGCCAAAATCCTTTTGGATGACTAAAAGTCGACCCATATCACCTAAGGGTCGGATTAGATTCATTTAATGGACTTTTTTCCATGACAATAATTTAATTATTATTAAAACCAAAGAATGTGACAACATGTCACTTTCTTAAATCTTATAAGTATAATAATTTTAATTTAGTGATAAACTTAATGAAACTTCGAACCTGAATAGTATCTCGAAATATAATACAATTATCTACATCATAGGAATTTATTTAGAATTTTT
Source organism: Viscum album (assembly GCA_963277665.1). Lineage (NCBI taxonomy): Eukaryota > Viridiplantae > Streptophyta > Magnoliopsida > Santalales > Viscaceae > Viscum > Viscum album. Next base: position 1,015,596,430 of record OY728138.1, on the reverse strand, counting down.
AGGGATTAAATAATTATAATTAATTATGACACAATAGTGATGTTGAAATTATTGTGTTAATTAAAATATCAAATAAATGGTTTTAAAAATATTAAAATAAATATTATATGAACTATTTAATGTGCTCCAATAATTTTATAGATACATATGACATTTTATAAATCTATTAAATCTTTTATTTCGAACATATCTTTTGTATATATTTTATTTAAATTCAAATAAATGAATAGTGTCAAAATTGACACTATTGTTATTTTATAAAAATAACATATTATAAAATTGTTTAAAAATCACAAAAATATTTAAAAATTATAAATTAAAATTTATATTGTCTAAAATGGAATAAAGGGTCAAATTATGGAAAATTAACAACACATATGTAATTATTTACAATAATTTAAAATTTAGAATATTATTACCACAAATAAAATTAAATTGATAAATAAGGATAAATCAAGTTGATAATGTTTAAAATAAATTCCTAACATGTCTAAATTTTATTGGTTGATGATATTACAACCCTATATCATATAATATTCGGATATGAGTCATTTTGGAAGTTTTTATGTGTAGTTGGGATTTAATATAAACTAATATTTCTTATATTTCCAAAGGTGCCCCTCTCCTCCCTTATAAAAGGGCACCTCCTCCCTCTCCTCCTCACACCAATTTGATCCTTCAAGATCATCCAATCCCTGCCCATTTCACTTACCCACTTCCCTATAAACATCCTAGAGTTCCTGGAATTCTTAAAAGACCAATTTTAGTGCCCTAAGAGGAGGTCTCAAAGAGGCGCTTCAAAGAAGACGTAATGTCCGTTACCGATTCTTTCAACTTTATTTCTTCTTCCACTTATTATTCTTTAGTTGTTTCATTATGAATTAATAAAATCAGTATCACTCATATACTGATATGTTATTATAAATAGAAACAACCCTATTTCACTATCTATCCATCCTATGGAAAATGAAATCACCGCGCGTGCGTACGTACGGAATACCGTCTCCACGCCATGGTGTAATTTATTTTCCATCACCACCTTACTTTGATGGGTATAATGGTGAAAATAAATAACTATATATGATTATTGTAAAGTTTTATTGATTCTGAAATAGTATACATACACTCCAATACAATTCCACGATCATGGGAATGATATCATCGCTCGTGCGTACGTACGGAATACCGTCTCCACGATGTGATGCAATTCGTTCTACATGATCTTCATTGAATAATGATTATATAAATGAATTTAATGAATAAATATGATATATAGTACACTAATACCATTCTGGAAATGAGTTATCTATAACCTAAAGAGAATAATAATAATTTATTCGACAAAACATGCATAAGAACAAAAAGTAATAAACACCCGAATAACAAGTAGTAATGAAATATTACTAATAAGAAGCTAAGAATATGACCATATATGATATCATAACAATAAGTATGATTATGGAATAAGTCAATAACATTATTTAAATCATTATACATGAGGTTTGGACACTTACGAAGAAAATCAGACCTAAGGTAAAGGAAAATATCACAATCTCATTTTTATCAGAGATTGTTTATACTTTTGTATTTAATGGGGTGTATTTTATCATCCACATCCATGTTTCCTCAATATGTAATATTATTTCCATCCACCTACAATTGTTTAAATCCAATTTTACCCTTCGATGTGTTTTTAGTAAAAGATATGAAAGGAATCTTTTGTCGTTTTTTCGTACGAGGTACTTTTTGACTTTTCTGACAAAAGTATGAGAAGAATGTTTTTAACCTATACGACATGAATGTATTTGTTTAAACCATTATTTCCAAGAATCTTCCTTTACAAGTTTCAAGTTAATATTTAATCAACTTCTTTTAGTTTAAAATTGTATGACATGTTAAGAAAGGAAAAATGTTTTTGAAGTAGAAAGGATATTTTCCACAAGAATAGAGTTCAAGAGTTTTATCAAAATTATCTTTCATTTAAGGTAATATAGGGTTCTGTTTCTATCCCTATTATTACATTGATTTGATTATGTTGTGATGGAATTATTTTTATTAATTCCTTTATCTTATATGAATTGTTTTATGATGTCACGATGTTTAAGAATCCCATATTTATTACATGGGTTATGCAATGATGTATGATTTTTTTGATATTGTGGCACACATAAGAATGGAATCATTATGAGATGGGTGGGACCTATATCTCCCTCCAATGCATTGGGTAAAGATTTTATATCTCATGAGATAGACATGGCTGGAACGACAGGTTAAATCGGTTCAGTGAAATATGACTGAAATGAGATGTGAACTCGGTTCAGAAATGGACTTTGTACACTAAGATAGTCTTGGTAATGAGTCTTGTCTAATAAGAAATGATTCTCTATTATTATGTGTGTATTCCACAAATTTTCATGTTTTATGTTATGATTATTGGGATTACATTTCACTACCATGATTTATCCCATGTTATGAAATTATGATCTCTTTTTCATGGTAAGATTTCTAAAATGTTATGTTCTTATGAATATGATGTGATTGATATTTCTTTTGTTTACCCTTACTGAGCATTTGAGCTCACCCTTTTGTATGTTTTCTTTCCCCAGGTCAGGAAGAAGGTTATTAAGGAAGATATGCCAAAAGGGTCTATAAATATGATGAAATAAATGGGAGACAGTGTAGATTCTTTATTAACCAGTTGTTTATGTTTCCCAGTTTCAAAAGACACTATACCTATACGGTCCTTTCATGGTTTTGTTATATGTTGTAATAAGTATGCTTCAATTTTGAAGTACTAAAAATTTATGTAAAGTATGGGTTCTTATAAAGATCGGAAAAACCCTGCCAATTTCTCTTCTCCACTTCCCTAGAAACATCCTAGAGGTTATGGTATTCTTCAAAGACCAATCTTAGTGCCCTAAGATGAGGTTTCAAAAAGGCGTGTCGAAAGAAGAGGTAAAATCCGTTACCGATTCTTTCAACTTTATTTATTCTTCTACTTATTCTTCTTTAGTTGTTTCATTATGAAGTAATAACATCAGTATCACTCATATACTGATATGTTATTATAAGTATGAAACAACCCTATTTCACCATCTATCCATCCTACGGAAAACGAAATCACCGCGCGTGTGTATGTACAGAATACCGTCTCCACGCCGTGGTGTAATCTATTTCCGACCACCAACTTACTTGGATGGGTATAATGGTGTAAATAAATAACTATATATTATTATTTCAAATTGATATTTATTCTAAAATATTATACATACACTTCAATGCAATTCCACGATCATGGGAATGATATCATCACTCGTGCGTACGTACGGACTACTGTCTCCACGACGCGATGAGATTCATTCTCCATGTTAACCATTCATGAATGATTATAAAGTATATACAATAAGTAATCATGAAATATATGACATAATAATGATACTGGATTTATGTGTATATATATTTATGTCATCTACTTAATTTCATTCAATTCAATAAGGAAACGAAAACATCGTTCATGCGTACGTACAGCCTACCGTCTACATGAACGGTGTATTTCATTCCTTTTATCGATCTATAATATATATGTACATGATGAATATATATTATATATAAATCATGTTTTACATTCTGGAATTATGTAAATCAGGATATAAGTAATAATATCAAGAATGACAAGTCGAAACACATATGATAAATGAAACGATTTTACCCAAAATGCTCTTTAACATGGAATTTAAAAAAGAACGAGTAATATAAAGTTATAAGTGAACCATATATGATATCATAACAATGAATATGATTCTGTAATAAGTCAATGACATTATTTAAATCATTATATAGGAGGTTCAGATACATACGAAGCATATCAGACATAAGGTAAGGGATAATTTTGCAAATCTCATTTTTATCTGAGATTGCTTATTCGTAAGTATTTACTGGGGTTATTGCTATCATCCATGTACATGTTTTGTAAAAGTGTTTTCATGTATGTTTAAAGTCCTTTTTACCCATTTTTTAATTTTACCACATGTTATGAAAGGAATCTTATTTTTTTTACCATATGAGGTACTTTTTGAATTTTCCGACAAAAGTATGAGAAAAATGTTATTTTTAACTTGTACGGCGTGAATAGATTTTTACGGTTTCGTAACGCCTCATTTTCATAAAGCTTCCTCTACAAGTTTGCATGATTATTTTTAACAAAACCCTTTTCTTTTAAAAGTGCACGACATTTTTTGAAAAGAAAATGATTTTGAAGAAGAAAGGATATTTTCCTCAAGAATTCATTTCAAGTGTTTTATCAAAACCATTTTCCATCTAAGATGACATTATTTCATATTTGTATGTTTGAAGTATCATGTCTTTATGATTTACATGGTTTCACTTTTATTATTATGAAATGATATCCATTTCTTTTATATGATGATGGGATGATGTTTATGAAACCCATTTTATTTATTGGGTTATTATGAATGATGTATGTTTATTTTGTGGCAAAAGTAAGAATGATTTCATTATGAGATGGGTGGGACCTATATCTCCCTCCAATGCATTGGGTAAAAATTTATATCTCATGAGATAGACATGGATGGAATGTTAAGTTAATCCGGTTCAGTGTTACAGGACTGAAACGAGGAGTGAACTCGATTCAGAAAGGGACTTTGTCCGCTAAGATAGTCTTGACAGCAATTCCTTGGCTACTAAGGAAATCATAATAAGTGCTGAATGGTTGCCACAATTACATGTTTTATTCCCATGCTAGTTTAACATGATTAATGTTCCTTTATGATCTATGCTTTATGTACTTCCATGATTTATGTCTTTGCTCAAGATTTTGATGTTTAGATTTTATGTTCATGTTTTTTCATTCAAATGTTTATGGATTATTTTTTGTTATCTATTCTTACCCTTACGGAGCATTTGAGCTCACCCTTTATATGTTTTCTTTTCCCCAGGATTTAAATAAAGTTTTTAGTTAAGAAAAAAAAGGGGAAGATTCTTATGGGAGATGTTGAAGATCTTTTACCAAGATTAGAAGATTATATTCCGAGATTCCAAAGACACTAAACTATTACGGTCCTTGAGTTTTGGTTTTTGTTATGTATTAAGTATTCCGCAAAAGTAATGTATTGTCCATGTACGTCAAGCTTCGGGTCTCTACATAACCTATATTTAAACCTACGAAATCATAATTTAGGATATAATTTTCCTTTATAAGTTTATCCTTTTATGTTAAAACTTTTTTTTATTGTTATTATCTAAGTATTGAAGGCTACTAATTCACTATCTATTCTTAGTTAATGGCATTAAATAGAAGAACAAGTTCCAACACTCAATGTGATAGGTAATGTGAAGATTTCCCTAATGATATACCAAATATGATGGGAATGGGTTCTAAAAACTTCATGATAGTACTTTCTCAGTTGGATCAAGTAATAAATAATAACTTAAATCATATATAATTCCCACATTCTCCAAGGAAAGATCAAGTTTCCATAGAATTCTTCATGTGGCTAGGGCCTCACTTGTTTAGTGGATATTTAGATCCCCTCCTTGTGGAACAGTGGATTAAATCCATTAAAAAATATTCTTTTTCCTCTAGTGCTCAGAAGAAGAGAAAGTCATGATGGAGGTCTATCATTTTGATGGGGAATATATTCTTTGGTGAAAACTTTTCAAAAATATGAAGTCCTAGGGGGAAATTGATTATAGGGATTGAGAGGAATTCAAAATAATGTTTTACTAATAAATATTTTACCCAAAACCTACATCTCAATATGGAAAGAGAGTTACTCATACATAAGTTCAAGGAATATGAGTCCATCAGGTCATATGAAGAAAACATTAAGTCATGTTTGATACGCTTTTGAAATTTTCATGAACAAAAAAAGCAAGGTATATCACTTATCTAGCAGACTAAAGCTGAGTCTATGAAAATAATTAGCAATTCTAGACTTTGAAAGTTATGAGGAGATTGTCCATTGAGCCCTCAAGGTTGAAATAGAGATTAGATATTATCAATCGTCTCATGGCCCCAGTTAAAAAAGAGTAAAATGGAGTCCAATATGGGTGTATCATCAAAAACTTCCCATGATGAAAAGAGGACCAAATGTCCCATGTGTAAAAATTGTGCGAAGAAGCATCCTGGAAACTATCTAAAGGGAACCAAGAATTTCTTCAAATGTGGAAGAATGGGACATCTGGATAATAAATTCTGTAGGGATATGAAGAATTCCACTAACATGGAAGAATAATGGAAGGTTCAGATAAACACTCATCCAGTAGTGTGATGTTACAACTTCAAGTAACTTGGGAATTATGAGAACAATTTCCCTAATCCAAGTTTTGTTAGAGGAAATCAACAATAACCTCCAAGGAACAAGTAATGTATTGTTATATCACTACTACTATGGTGAATATGGAAATTGATGTGGTTAAAAGTACCCTAGTTATTCATTCAAGAACAATGAACACAATATTTGATTATGGTTCTACACATTCCTTCATATCTTGCAAGTTTAGTAGAACTACTCAAACACCAACTCAGAATTTGAAGGTTGAGTTATCATTGAGAATAGATAATGGGGTAATTATTGTGTCCAAGGTTTATAACTCCTCCCTGATAAACTTTTGTGGACTCAACCTCCCATAAAATAGTGTAATACTTCCTTTGGTGGAGTTCGATGCTATTTTGAGTATCGATTGGCTACCTTTATACAAATACAACATTAACTGTTGGGAAATGGAGATCACTCTTCTCATACTATAGTATCCTCCAATTAGGTACAATTGTAAGGAGTAAGATGAATCTCATTCAGAATCACCATTTCAAGTGTAGATAATTTTTCCTTTTGAGAAAGAATATCTTGATCAAATGATTGAGACAAAGGAGATGATACTTCTCGAAGATATTCCCATCATGAGGGATTAAATTGATGTATTCCATGAATAATTTCCTAGTATTCCTCTTGAATGAGAGGTTTAATTATCAATTGAACTTATTCCCAGATCCATAAATATATGAAATACAACTTATAGATTATCCACCATAGAGCTGTAAGTGTTAAAGAATCAGTTACAAGAGAATCTGTTGAAGGATTTTATACACCCAGGTGCTTCACCATGGGGTGCACCAATACTATTTGTTAAGAAGAAGGATTGATCAATGCACCTCTGCATTAATTATTACGAGCTCAATAAAATCATTATAAGGAACAAGTATCCCCTGCCTTAGAAAGAAGGCTTGTTCGGTCAGTTATGTGGGGACAGTTATTTCTCTATGGTGGACCTTCGGTCGGGATTTCTTCAATTAAAGGTGAGGAACAAAGATATTCCCAAGACCACATTTTGATTGAGGCATGGATACTATGAGTTCATAGTGATTAGTTTAGGACTCACTAATTCTCCCACAATATTCATGGATTTAATGAATAACGTCTTTAGAGATTACCTCAACAAATTTATTGTAATCTTTATTGATGATATTCTGATATACTCCAAGAGAAAGGAGGAACATTATATGAATTTAAATACTATGATGATGAATTTTCAAAGGGATAAACATTAGGAAAATTATATTAAATGTGAGTTTTTGATGAAATAAGTATCATTATTGGGGAATGTTATCACTAGAAAAGGAATATCAATGGACCCTTTCAAGAAAATGTCAATCGAAGAGTGGCCCAAGAAAACATATGTAATGAAAATTCATAGATTTATGGTTATATATGGACATTATCAATGATTTATGAAGAACTTATCCCAATTTTCAAACCCAATGACCAAGCTGACATGAAAGGGAGTGATGTTTGTCTGGACTCAAGAACGTGAGGAAATATTTAAGGAGCTCTAAAAGAAGCTTATTAATGCACAAATACTCACACTACTGATAAGTGGAGAAATCTTTATGGTGTACAATGATGCTTCAAATTAGGTATTAGGCTATGTGATGATACAAAATGGTAAAGTGATAGCCTATGCCTCAAGGAAGCTAGACATCCATGAGAAAAACTATCCCACACATGATATGGAGATGGCGGTTGTGATCTTAGCATTTAAAATATCATGACATTATATCTATGGGGTGAAGTGTGAGATATATACTGATCAAAAGAGTCTCAAATATATATTCACACAGAAAGAGATTAATATGTTCCAATGAATATTGTTAGATATCATCAAGTATTATGACTGGTCAATCCACTACCATCCTCGTAATTCAAATAAGGTGGAAGATGCTCTAAGTAGAATAGATCCTATATCTTTATCAATGATGATAATTGAAAGGGATCCAATATTCTTAGATTTATAAGGGATGGAAATGGGAGTCATCAAGGGAGGAACATCATAAATAATTTCTCAAATTATTTCTCAACCATCCCTCATAGAGAAAATAAAGGATGCTCAAAGAATTGATGTGGAAATTCAGAAAAGGGTGGAAGATACTAGCAATTGGAAATCCTATGAGTTTAATATTGACAAGGATGGAATCATTATATTTGGTTCATGATTATTTATATAATCTAATATAGAGATAAATAAGGGGATTCTTAATGATGCACATAGCTCAACCTTCTCTATTCACCCAAGGAGCACAAAGATGTATCAAGATCTCTGAGAGAATTATTGGTGGGACAATATGAATAATGAGATTACTGAGTATATATAAAATTTCCTGGTATTTCAGAAAATGAAGGATAAAAGTACAAATTCTAATGGGATTATGCAATCACTATCCATACCAATATGGAAGTTGTAGGACATCACCATTGAATTTTTCACTGGACTTCCAAGGACATCCAGAAGAAACAATTATATATTGGTCATTGTGGATCTTATTACAAAAGATAGTCACTTTATCTCAATTCAAGAGGACTTATAATTGAATCACCTTGTATGGATATATATCATAGAGGTGGTGTGGAAGTATTAGGTATCACTATTTATTGTATCTGATATAGATATGAGATTCATCTCGAAGTTCTGGAAAAGTCTCCAACATGATCTAAACACTGAACTGAACTTCAGTATGTCCTATCATCCTCAAAATGATGGCCAATCTGAATGAACTATGCCAACAATGGAAGGAATGTTGTGATTGTGTTCCATGGACTTCATAGGGGGATGAGACCAAGGTATTCCACTAGTTAAATTCTCTTACAATAATAGTTTCCCCTCCAACATCCGAATAGAACCATATAATTCCCTTTATGGGGAAAGGTGTAGAACACCAACATAATCGGATGAAGGCATTGAGAACAACATACTAGGACCTGAAATAGTCAATGAAATGGTGTAGAATGTGAAAAACATTCAGAAAAACATCAAGGCAACCCAAATTTGAAAAAATATCTATGTAGAAAATCATCAATGAGACCCTGTGTTTAAAGTTAGAGACATGGTATTCCTCCACATATCTATATAGAATAAGTTCATGAGATTTGGGAAGAATGGAAAGCTAAGTCCTAGGTACATAGGCCTCTTAAATATTCATGATCATGTTAGAGCTGTGGCCTATAGACTATCACTTCCACCTACCATTTCTAATGTAAACGATGTCTTCTGTGTATCCCTCTTAAGTAAGTACATACCATATCCTTCACACGTACCATCTTCAGAGGTGGTACAGTTGGAAAATGATCTTTCTTACAAGGATCAGCCAGTGAAGATCTTGGATCATCGAGATAAAGTTTTGTGTAACAAAACTACTCAACTTGTAAAAGTACTATGGGGGAACCATAAGTATGAAGATGCAACATGGGAACTAGAGTAAGTAATTTAAAAAAAGTTCCCAATCCTATTTTCATCTTCGAATGTAAAATGAAATTTCAACGGTTAAATTTAATAAGGGGAGAATAATGTAACGACCCAAAGTTTAATAAATGGAAATTAACTTCTTATAATTATGTCATATAGTGTAATCACATAAAATCACAACACATTTCAACATCATGCTTAAATAAACTACTAAAATACAATGTGACCTTTAAACATAATTTTTCCACTTCTATGATTTAAATTTCAAAAATCTGACATACACGGTTGTGATCAATAAGATGTTTGGAGTCCGATAGGACAAACTTAATAGTCAATGAATAGTAACATACTCTTATGAATAGTAATGTTACCCTTATGAATAGTAATATGAAAATTATGAAGAGTAAATCAAACAAATGAATATTAACCTTACCAATGAAAGTATAAATAAAATTAATCCATATAATAAGTGACATTATGATAGTGTTTTTATTTTTTGTAATGAAAAAATATTTAATTTTAATTTTATGATTAATTTAATAATTTAAATGAAAATTTATTTTCATAAAATGTATTCATAAAATAATATTTTTTATGTATTGGGATTATAATATAATTTTATTAGACCTTAATTAATTTGTCAAAGTGTTTAAAAAAGCAGTTTTAATCTTAAAATTTGTATCTTTCAAGTAAATTATGATTTTAATTAGAAATTACATTTAGAAAATTAAAAAATTATTTTTCTAAAACAGATTTCATTTTTATATTATAAAGATCAAAAAATTGTTAGGGTTAAGTTTTTGGATTTTTCTGAAATACTTGATTTTTTGGCGAATAGTGAAATTTCATAATTTAAAAAATATGCTACATAAATGAATTTCTACATCATGCTTGAGTCATGGATGATGTAAATGGACATTGGTTCAAACACACATCCACTTATTACTATTATTAATCATAATAATCATAACTATATCTTGTATTGATAAAAATAATAAACTAATGAATTAAATATTAAGAAAACTTCCCTCTCCTCCACTGTAAAAACCACCCCTCCCCACCTATTCTCCTCACACATATCAAGCCTTGTGCCCTATCCAAATTCTTCTCAAATATCTTCCTAATACCTTATACCACATTCATGAGCTTTTATTTCTAACAAAATACCAAAAACCAATCCCTTAATGAGGCTCTCAAGAGGAAGGAATCAAGAGGTAGATCCCTCTTCCGTTTTCATTCAATTTATTTTCAAGTTCCTTTGTATTTTTTTCTATCCTCACCTACACTCATCCAAATGGTTTCATAACTCCATTAAATTACATGTAATATAATTTTATTATTTAAACATAATAATCCATCATCACCTTTACTTTCCCCTTATTTTATACTTGAAATGGAAACACCATCTGAGATGTGTTAATTTGTCACATTCAAGGACGATGGGTTTTCAATTTCTATTACCATCTTCAGTTCTGGTCATGAATTTTTTTTATGGTTGAACAAGATTACTATTTATGTAATATATCCTATATAATTTACTAGAATCATATTGTAAAAATGGTATTAATTTATAAAATAAAATGAATTTGTTGTGATAAAAAAACAACCAATTAACCCAAACAATTATCATTAAATTTTTATATAATGATTCATACTCACTCCAAATAACCTAATGAATTTTATTAGAATTTAATCTTATATATTTTATCTAATAAAATCTAACTTAAATTCTATACAATCATCATCATCTTACATGGTTAACCATACATGTATATAAGTAAACCGATCATGAAAACCGAGGAAACAAACACTCCCAAATAATGAAATTGAACCTATTAGCCTATCAAAAAGGCCATGAATGAACTTGATAAGGTTATAATTAATTAATTAAATATATAATAGTTTCTATAATTATTAATTAAGGAATATAATTTGATTATCCAGGATATTAAGATCAAGTGAAGAATACCTTCAGAATTAAGGTAAGGGATTCAACCTGAACCTCCATTATTCCTTTTGGTTGCTCTATCTTTATTTTTACCCAAATGAAATTATCCTTTATTTTTATTAAAATATTATAAATTATATGTATATGTTTCAAAATCATGCATCAAGACCCATTAAAAATTCTCTTTTGGGGATATATATATTTTTAAGTGGATCCCTTCTCAATTATTCCCGATAAGTAAGCCTATTTTAAGGGAACTTCTAGAATTCTTACCCAATTTAAAGTGAAATATATCATCTATTTTAATACAATTTTTTTTTAATAAAATAATTATTTTTATTATGAAAACCTAATTTTTTTCACTTATGGTTTTATATAAAATATTATTACCTTTTCTAGTTTAAATGATATTTAGTATTTTTCTTAAAACCACACTAAAATGTTTTAATGCTAAAGTTTTTTAAATACTTCTATTACATGTTTTAACTTATATTTGACATAAATTACCATGATATATTCATATTTTACCTTATGAATATCCATGTATGTTTTAATTCCTTTCTTTCATGGATGCTTTTATGATACGCCCATTCATTATGCTTTATGACATGAATATGATTACCATTTTTTCAATGGGTACCCTTATGTTTATGTATGATTGATTATATATGATTAGTTATGAGTAAAATGTATTCATTAACATGTTTAGATGGGTGAGACCAGATAACCCTATAATGCATTGTGTAAAGATTAATATCATTAGATTTTATGTGCAATGATCTTTGCGGTTAGCCATGACTCGTGCTCTTTGTGAAACGGTCTTGGCGGTTAGCCTTGAATCATGATCCTCTATGTGTAATGAGACTTGACTTGTACTAAATTCATGTTTTATGTTTCTTCCACATTGATATTATTCAATGTTTATATGATCCAATGTTTTATATTTTATGGTTCCATATGATAAATCTTGCTATATTCCTTCTTATATCATTCTGTCATGCCTTCTAAACCATGTTCTAAAGATTTATTCATATGTTTATTACCTTACTAGGATTTTTATCTCATCCCATTTTTCTTGTTATCCTTAGGTTATCCTATGAATATGTATGAGAACAATTAAATTTAGAAGTTCTTTATGAATATTAAATAAAGAAATGTTTTTCCTCGTGTTTTCAGTTTTATCTACTTAGTCTTCCAAGACACTGGACTTTATGATACTTGGCTTATAATTTAATGTTTATTCATGATTAAAATCATGTAATGATATATTTAAAAGGATAGGGTTTCTATGAAGAGACTTTTTTACCCCACAATTTACTAACCCACAAAACTAGATTATAATTCCCGAAGTAAAAAATGATTTTGAATTTAAAATTGAAATGATATAGGTATTACCCAAATTCATAGTCTTTCAAGAGAAGATCCCAATAGACTCATATAAGCATTCACCTATATATGTTCATTTTTCAATCTATGGGGAGTATCTTAAGAACAAGTCAAGTAAATGGTGTACCCCTTTTCACTTGAAGGAGATACCAAAGAGTGGTTATAAATCCCACAACTTGGGGAGATTCATGACTGAGGGGACTTTCAAAGATTTTTATATAAATATTTTTCCCAAAATTTAGAAGAAATATAATATGGAAATCCACCCCACAAGTATCCATAGAGACTCTCTATGAGTTCTGGGAATTATTCCAAATTATGTGTGCCAATTTCCCTCAACAATATATGAAATAAAATAATTTTATCATATACTTTTATCGAGACCTACTAGAAAAAAATAGGAATATATTGGATGTATCATCTGTAGAATCTTTTATTGATAATTTACCAGTGATATCTAAGATCTTATAAAGAAAATTTCACAAAATTCCTAACAATTTGGAACAAGAGGTACACGTAAAATAGGTATCCATGAGGTAAAACTTCTAATTAATCTCATTTTATAGAAACTAAACTTGTAGAGATAAGAATCTTAGTGATATTGATAGTCATTAATGTAGTGAGTGAATAACAAGAACTACCTTAGGTATGTGGTTTGTTCTATTCACCCAATCATTACTCTGACAAGTGTTCTGAATTACAAGCCATGAAGAGTGGAGTAGTATGTTTACAACCATTATATTTATAATAAAACAAACCAGAAAAAGATAACTAACAAGACCAAATTGTATTTGGAATCCAACATAACTATGATATACCCCATTTTAGAAACAATACTCATCCCAATCGAAATAAAAAACAATTCGAAAACCATTACCTTTTAAAAACGCTAAAACACCCCTACCACTAGTGAGATTATCAACCAAAAACTTTCAAAATAGATTCCTATGATCATCCCTTAACCAGTGAATAGTTATCTGAATAAAAATAGTTTAAATAAAAAGTTGAAGGGATAGAATATAAAATCGATAAGGTAACAACTAAATTCATAAGATTGGTGGAGATTTTTTCCAAAAATCCAAAAAAATTACGAGCCAAAATAGTCCCAAATAAAAATAATAATGTAAGTATGATAATAATAAGAATTTGTGAGGAAATTAAACCACCCAAACCCAAGAATTATCATTTGAGTCTTGATGAAATCAAGGTTTGAAACTCTGGAAAAATCTTTGAAAATCATCATAACCAATAATAAGAAAAAGAAGATAAAAAAGAATAAGAAGGGAGGACATGAAGGTATTGAAAGAAAAGACCAGAGAAACCATTGAAAATATAAAAAATGGAGATTAAATACATTCCCCTACCATTCCCCTCAATAATTACTCATTCAAATAATGTTGAATAAGAAGAATATCAATGGGTGATTTTCGAATCTTTCAAGAAATTTGAAAAATATACCACTTCTTTAATCCACTATTAAAATCCTAAAATATTCTAAATTTCACAAGGAAATTTAAAAAAAATATAATAATTTATGGGAATGATTTATGAGATTTCTTAAATTTTATTACTCACTATGTGTTTACGTCTTGGTAGATGCGAGATATTAATACCACTAGAGTAGTGGTACAACTTGAAATCAAATCCACCATTTTTTCAATAGATGTGTTAGAAGATGTGCTAGTAGGAGTTAAAGGCTTGATTTTCCTAGACAACATTAATGGTCTTACCATGGAGGAAGATATATCACTAGGCCATTCACCTATCCCATTGGGAGTACCATTATTGATGATGTCCAAGACAATAATCAGTGTATATGAAGGAACTATCACTATGAAGTTTGGTGACATCAATACTAGATTCAACATTTCCAACGCAATAAGGAACCCTACAAGTAACCAGTCACTTTTTTGACTCTCCCATTATGAAGGGATTTTACCCACTAATTACATATATTTGTTTCATATAATACAATCCATATAATATAAATTATTTATTGAAAATACCATGGGAAAAGTGGCTCTCTTAAATTCTATAAATCTTAGAAATATTACACGTACTTTAAAATAAAAGGTAATATTTGAGTTTTATAATTAATTTGTTGATCTCTTTCAAAAAAAGTATATTATATACTATCTTGTGTGCTGTAAATAAAATATTTTTAAGTGGGGAGGCTCTATTTAATATCATCACTTAAAAAACCCCTAATTTACAAATTAAAACTTCTCCCCAATGAGTTAAAATATGTTTATATAATGGAGAGAGACAAAGTACAAGTAATAATTTATATAAATTTGTCTAGAACCCAATAAATAAATTTGACCAAAATTTTAAAAAATAATTTCCAAGGTATATAGTTGAGATTAGGTGATATCCCATGAATAAAATCCCAAAGATACTTATATAGAATTTTTCCAGATGGGAATTCAAGAAATATTTGATAGCCCCAGAGGAGACATAGAGTTTTTGAAGAAGAAAATATATAAGTTTTTATTAACAAACATAATATATCTTATTTTTTACTCACAATGGGTTATCCCTATCATTTTATCCCACAATAAAACTAGCTTGACCATTGTAAAAAATGATCATAATTAATTGATTACCATGAGAGTCAAAAATAGTGTTAGAGTATGTATTGATTATATAGAGTTGAATAAATTCACTTAGAAAGAGAAATTCCCCATTATCTTCATTAAATAAATGCTATAAATGTTGTAATAAATAATAAATTATTGTTTCCTAGTTATATTTTCATGATATTTTTTGTTTTTTATTATTATAGAAGGCCAGGGGAAGACATCATTTACATTTCCTTCTAGAATATTTTCATATAAGAGGACATCCTTTCAGTTGTGAAATTCAAAAAGTAAATTTCAAAGGTGCATGGTACGTATCATTTAATATTCTATTGGAGAGATCTTATAGGTATTCTTGGATGAATTTACTATTTTTAGTAATCCATTTGATAACTGTTTGGTAATTTGGAAAAAGTTTTTAAAATATGCATCGAAAAGAATATTTTTTTGAATTTTGAAAATTTTCATTTAATGGTTAAAAAGGGATAGTCCTAGGACACATCATTTCCAAAAATTAATTGAGGCTAATAAATCTAAATTTGTAGAGATAAATTATTTTCCTTTTCCAACTTGTGTGAAACATAATTTATATTTTTTAGGGTTTTCATGATTCTAGAAAAGTTTCATCAAGTATTTCAGTAGGATTGATATCCCTATTTCTAGGTGAATTTTAAAATAAGATTATTTTGATTTTAATAACAAATTCCGGGAATAATTTGATGAGAAGAATAGAAAAATAATCACACCACCAATAATGTAACCAAAAAAATGGGAACATCCATTTTAGGTACTTTTTGATATTTCAAATGAAGTTGTGGGAGTATTTCTATCACAAAGAATTGAAGGTAGACTACAAGTCATTGATTATGTGTCAAAAAAATTGGATTTTATGTTTCTCAACTATAACACAACTAAAAATAAGTTCCTCATATTTTTTTTACATTAGATAAGCTCACGTCTTATTTATATGGAACTAAGGTTATTGTATTCATTGACCATAAAGATTATAGGTACCTAATGAAGAAGGCAGATGAAAAATGTAGGTTGTTCAGTTGGAATATAATTTTACAAGATTTCAACCAATAAATTAATGATAATACTAAAGCTAGAAACTTGGTCGCTAATAAATTAAGAATACCACCCAACATCATTGATATAGAAATTCTAAAACATACCCATTAAATAATCGTATATTGATAGAATAACTCTAAATAAAGGAAGGTTAATTTCCATGGTATGCAAATATACTAAATTTTTTGGTGAATTATTTGGCACCATTTCATAATAACTAGAATAAAAACACACAATATAAAATATGAATCTATATTTTATATTTGAGAGGATACATTCCTTCCTAAAATTTGAAATGACCAAGTAATAAGAAGA
The DNA here is from genome assembly GCA_963277665.1 of Viscum album. NCBI lineage: Eukaryota > Viridiplantae > Streptophyta > Magnoliopsida > Santalales > Viscaceae > Viscum > Viscum album. The sequence goes on along the minus strand of OY728138.1, from coordinate 1,015,579,375 downwards.
TGTTTTCCTAAAAGTGAAATTTAATATATTTTTGAATTATATCACACAATATCCCATAGAGGTCACTTTGGACCTCAAATAACTGAAATATTTTTTTTGGAATGTGGTATTTTTTTGTCTTTATTTTTCAAGGATGCACAAGAATATTACATGAAGTGTGAAAAATATCAAATTTATTTAAAATTTTTAAAAATAAAAGATATAAATAAAAAAACCCATTATATTTTTTCGAAATGTTTGAATATTTATTAATTGAATTTATAGGACCTTTCTCATATAATTTTGAAATTATTATCATCTTCTTGTTGGTGATTATGTGTTAAAATTTGTGGAAGTCAAAGCCATGAAAACCAATGATGCCAAATTTTATGGTTTTTTTAGGTTTTTTATTTTATATTTGTAACACCCCAAGCTTCCACGGTACGCTTCTCTTTGAATAATACAGTAGCGTGTGTTGTACGCAACTTCGAGTTCTAACACACCAGAACCAATCAAACTAGCCGTCATCAATAGTAATACCCATCTTTTGAAATTATATAAATTTTATCTTTTAAAATGGACTTCATTTTTGGATTTAGAATATCGAATTTATCCCAGGATGAAATTTTTGTATTTTTCTGAAAACTTTCAATTTTTGATGAATAGTGAAAAACACTGAGTTATATTTTAAAACCGAATTTTTATTTAAATAATTATTTATTTAATTTAAATTCATTTTAGGTAAAAATAGATACATAATACCTATATAAGTTCTATGTAATTCATTGGAGTCAGTTTATAATAATTTTAGATATATAAAAATTTTATTGAACTTTTCACCGTCTTTTACCCATTTCCTAGGAGAATTTACAAATTCATATAAAACTTGATTTTACCTCTTTTGTGAGTGGAATTTCAAAAATCTGAGAGACACAGTTAAAATCAAGAAGTAAAATTTGTTTCAATAAGATAAAAATAATATTGGGTGAATAGTAACTTTTTACTTTTATTTAGCACAGTTAAAAGTAAATATGGTAATTAAGGGTAAAAATGATATTATTATTACCCTAACAGATGTCATAATTCTATTAAATAAGTATAATTAGACCAAAAACAAACGTAGGAATAAAATATGAACCTTATTGGTCCACTTGGATTAGATTAGGACATTTATTATTATTTAATTCAAAGAAGAGTTAAAAGAGATAAAATCAAAGATAACTAACTAAAACATTTTTAATATATGGTTATACATAAGATAAATTTGATTATAAATATTAATTAGAAAGATCAAAATATTTCATACATAATTATATTTTATTTATAATTTTTAGACATTAAATAATTTAATTTATTTTTGACACAATGGTGATGCAGTAATTACCTAATTAATGAAATATTAAAATAATTGATATTATAAATATCAAAATAAATGTAATTTGAGACTTTTTATGAATTTAAATAATTTTATAGCTTAATATAACAGATTAGGGTTGGTTATATTAATTTTTTTCGAAGTAATAATGTTTTTATGAATTTAGAAAAAACAAAATACCAAATAGTGTCAAAATTAACATAAAAGTGTTTTGAAAAACAAATATTATATAATTAATTCATATTCTATTCCTAAAAATCTAAGGTTCAGAAAAAGGAATTATATAATGATATTTGTATCATTAATTAACCACTTGGTGTTCTATTGGAAGTATATAGTAAGTTTATTAACCATATAATATAAAAATACAAAGAGGCATGGTAAATGTCAAACTAATTAACTAAGAGTTAAAAAATAAAGGATAAGGTTAATAAAGTGACCCAAACCTGTATAAAACCTATTAATTGAGTGGATTTAGACCCATACCCACCTTATCCTAGAAATAAATCAATTTTGAGCTATTATAAACCGAATATGCATTTATTATAAAATAATATTTTATGTTTTTCCTAAGGTGCCCCTCACCCCTCTTATAAAAGGGCACTCCCCATTCACTCTAATTCACACCTTCTAAGCCATTTGGATCAGTCAAAACCTGACCATATACCCTCTAAAATATCCTACCTTCAACCTAGAGGCCTTATTTTGATCATAAATATAACCTAAGGAGCCATTTTGATCAAATCAAAAGGAAGAACCCGAAGAAGAGGTAATGATTTCACCACCCTCTTTCAAGTTCCTTTGTTCTTCCACTTACTTTTTCTTTGTTGTTTCCATTCTAAAATAATAACACTAGTATCTTCTATATAATATGATGTCATTATAATTATGGTACAACCAAATTCATTATTCTATCCACCCTTTTAATGACTTGTCATCATACGTGCGTACGAACGACTTACCGTCTCCACGTCGTGGTGTAATTGTTATTTAATACATTATTACTTGGATGGGTATATTAATGATGTGTATTTGATTTAAATAATAAATATAACATGATAAGGATTATGTATATATGATATAACATACAATTATATATTATTTTAATATCAAAAGAATGATATTTTCGCTCGTACGTACGTACGGATTACTGTCTCCACGACGCGATGAGATTCATTTACAAGTTCACCATTCATCGCCGATTATAAAAATATATATTACTAATAAGTATGTAATATATGAAATAATAATGATACTGTAGATATATATATATTTAAATATATAAGTACTTATGTACTTACATATATCTTATTCACTTTCTTTCGTTCAATACTATCTGAAAATAGAAACAATGATTATGCATACATACGGACTACCGTCTCCATAAATGGCGTTTTCCATTTCATATATAAATCTATTATAAATATTTATATTCTAAATATATATGATATATAAATAATGTTTTATATTCTGGAAGTATTTAAATCATGATCTAAGTGATACAATCAAGAGTAACAAGTTAAAACACGTACGATTAAGAAAGCGATTATTACCCGAAATATTAATATAACATGGAAATTATTATTAAATGGGTAGTATAAAGTCATTAATGAAGAATGTATGGTATAATAAATATTAATATGGTTCTTTTATAATTTAATAACATACTATATTCTTCATACAGGAGGTCAGACGTACCCTCGACAAAAGGAAAGTGCAAGGTAAGGGGTTTCTTATCTCACTTTTTATTCCGTGAGATTTCCATTGTTCACCACTTATTTATTGCATGTGGTGTATTGTGTACTTCCATTTGATATATATTATCATGATTCTTTTTATATTCATTATATTCTATGATTCATTTGGTTGTTATTGACTATTGTTCATACGACTCGATTGATTACAATGAGGTAAGGATTAATTCCTCAATCTCATTATTATCCGAGATTGTTTATGTGGAAGTATTTACTAGGACATTTTTATCATACATATCCATTTTTCTTAAAAATTATTTCAAAATGAATATTTTAAGGATTTGTGAAAGGTAATCTTTATCAAAATCATAATTTTCAATGTTTTAAAGATTTTTTTTCTAAATATTTTTAATTAATGTCCATGTTTCAAAATGATTTTAAGGATTTATTTATATGGACATGAATGTTTTTAAATGATAATTCTTTTAAAAAGTTTCAAAGTGGTATGGGACACTTTTATTCAAAAATCCCTTTTAAATTACTTCCTTTATAAATGTGTGACTTTTAATTGATTTTACAAAAAGGATATTTCTCTCAAAAATTTTTGTTCATCTTTTTCAACTATGTCAGCATCCTTTACTGGATATTATTTTTGATTGAGGCTTATTTATTATAATAAAATCTTCCATGTTGTATTGAATGAGTTATGATATGTTTGACTGTGTATGTTCTATTTTTATACCATTCATGGTTTATGGTTAATGTAATGACATTTCATTTGTTAGTTTTAATTCAAATGTTTTTGTTATGCTTTAACTTTTTCATATGAGGAATTTAGTGGACTTAGTAAGTGATGGGTGGAGCCCTCTATAGCTCCTCGATGCATCGGTAGGTCTCATGAGACAAAATAGTGTCTTGGAACAAGGCCTTGACAAAAATTTATTTGTTGTCTTGGCATGAGGCCTTTACTATGTGGCAATGATGTACGACGTTAGGCATTCCCTCATTATGAAATTAGTTATTACATGTGATTTTTAGACTAGTAGAATATCCATGTGCAAGTTTATATGGTAATGTTTCATTTATTTTTACCATATTATGTTCAAGTTTATGTTTAAAAGGATTTTGTTTTTATTACACATCTTTCCTTAAAAGTTTATAGCTTCCTCTAAATTATTTACCCTTACTGAGCATCTGAGCTCACCCCTTTCTTATGTTTTATTTTCATAGGATTCCAAGAAGTGTATTATGATTGATATGTAGGGTTAAGATAAAGGGAAAAATGGAATTATCAAAGAACTATCTATGATGTGTTTTATGATTCAAATTGTAATGTAAAGTTAATGTATGTAATATATTTTCCAAGACTGCTAAACTGATCAGTCCTTCAGGACATGATTCCTTGTAATCGTGCCAATGTATTAAAATAATGCAACAGTTCTAGGTAACTAGGTTTGGGGCGTTATAATATTTTTTAGAGTGACAAGGGACATAATTAGTGGCCGAGGGAGTCAATTTTTCAAAATGATAATATAGGTTCTCTTAGGGAATTATGGAGTATAATATAATACATATATTCCCTAAAATCCTAAAAAAATTACCAAGATGAAGTGTGAAATAGGGAAATTAAAGGTATAAAAAAAATGAAACCTAATAGGAAGTATTAGTGCCAATGGTTGGAATAAACCTTATGGGCCAACATAATATCATGCAATACACCTATAGTAATGATCCTCTATTAGTTTATTTATGGAAAAGGTTTTCACTTACCGATAGAGTTAGAGAACTAAGAATATTGGGATATAAAGAAGATTGACCTAGACTTAAGAAAGTACTGGGAATGAAAGGAAATTACAATTAAAAGAGTTGGAAGAAATTTGAAGAAAATATTTTTAAAATTCAAGAATTTAAAAATAAATATATTTAGTTGATAATGAAAAGCCGAACCAATATAAAATATTCAATCATAGAGACCAAGTGTTTCTCTATAATTATATATTTGAGCCAATACTAGTTAAACATCATTATAGGTGGGAGGTTTGAATTATATTAACTCATGTCAATCCTTTTATTTATTTTTAGGTTAAGGAATAAGGTGAAGAAACCTATTTACTATGAATGGGAACAAACTGAAAAAGTACCATGGAATTCGACCCCAAGAACTCGTGGAGGAGAAAGGAATTATCTAAGAGGTATATTGATCACTTTTATTAGGTTAGTTCAAGCCAACGATACTAAAAAAGAACTATTGGGAGGAAAACCAAGTTTTAATTCTTTTTTTTGGATTTATGAATTTAGCTTATAGTAACTTTCCATTTTCAGGTTAAACTTCAAATATAACGGTCTTTACACATTCATGAGTTCTTTTCTTATAGGACCACTATAGAGGGATGGTAAAGGGAAGTCCAGTAGCTTTGAGTAGATGAAGAAAAGAGACAAATATATTCATGTATAAAGGGGGGTTATCTTTTAAATTAATTTTATTTTTAACTTCCCTTATTTTTTGTAAAATATATTGTGAACATTAAAGGAGAATTACATACCCATAATTTAACTTTTTTTCTTCACTTGACTAATCTAGAATACATTAATTTCTTATAAATACAATGTTACCATCTTTTAGATTTCAAATATTTTGTAGTTAAATTAATAATGTGGGATATTGAATGATTATAGGAATTCATATGATGTTATTTAATGAATTGTTATTTGAGGGAATCTATTTATTCATGTAAATGATATTTTCCAACCATTATCATATATTGAAATTATGAAATTTGTGTTGATTTATTTTTTGTTATTATTTCATTCATTGAGTTATTGTATATTATTTTTTATGTTTCATTCCTAAGTGGTATTATATAACTAATACTTTGCATTTATATCTTGAGTACATTTCTTGATATATATTAGGGCCTCTCACCAACCATAAATTTCATTGGAACCTTTCAAAGCTATGATTATATAGAGTCATACTTAATATTATTTTGGAAGTTTTTCTTTATCCCTTATCCTTGAGACAAAATATTACATTAATCCTTTTTTATCCTTTATAATTGATGAATGAAATTGTTAGGAATAAGCCACATTACAATATAATTATATAAATTCCTAGACTAATTTGTATTTTCATAAAATTTTAAAGTTAATGTGCGTGGTTTAGGGATGCAGTGGTGGAAGGGATGAATTATATTGAAAAGAAAATTGTGCGGGTGCACTTTTGGGTATTGGTAAGGTTCATGATCATTCATTTAGTATATTCCATTTCTAAACCTCTTGAAAAAAGAATAATATATTAAAACAAAAAATAAAAATAAAAAAATGGATTGAGACTTGGGAATATAAAAATTCACCATCACCATAAATATTTTTTTTATCATATGGGTTTTGGTTGGGGATGGGATATCCCTTCCAAGACTAAATTTTGAAAATAAAAAAAAATATTAAAAAAATTAGTTGAACAATACAAAAAATTAAAAAGGAAAAAAAATCAAGTGGGTGTATATTATGCATTGAACATGCATTACATCATGACCTTTACCTTGTTTTTTGGGGAAGTGGTAATGGAAACTTTGAGAAAGAATAATTTAATAAATCTTTTATTTTTTAATATCATGCATTATTCTTAGAGATAAACCTCGTATTTGATCCTTAAAGTTTTAAATATAAATACCTACAAACCTGAAGCATCAGAGTAATTTGATCCTTAATTCAAGTCCCCATGATTATTTGTGTGACATCCCATTAAAATTTTATATGATGAACTCTTTAACTATAGTGACCCTAGCCTTTTACATATAACATTACATGATTTTAGGTATAATTATATACCCGAGCACAAGCCAAGGTTTGTGAACTCTAGTGTCTTGGAAGGCCAGGTACATAATAAAAAATTACAAAAAAATATTTTTATTTAAACTCCATAATGAAATACTATCTTCAATTGTTCTCATACATTTGCAAAGGATACCTTGGGAAACACATGAAGAAATGGATGAGCTAAAAATACCAGTAAAGAAGTATACATAAGAATAAGGCTTTAGTACAAGGGTTATAAGGCATGACATAATGATAAAAAAATAATGTAACACATGGAATCATAACAGATAAACAAGTGATCATATAAACATGGAATCATAGTAATGTGGCAGCAACATAAAACCTAACTTAAGTACGATTCAAGGCTAACTACTATGATCATTTCAAATAGTAGCACAAGCCAATGCTAACCGCTATGACCGTCGCACATAACATCTCATGAGACTTAACTTTACCAAATTAATTGGAGCACTATCTGGTCACACCCATCATAAATTTCATGAATATGTTTTCCACATAAAGAATTATACATAATCAATCTTACATAAACATAAGGGTTACCCATAGAAAGAATTAGGTACCACAATCATGACATAAAGAATAACCAATGGGCGTATCATGAAAGTGGCCATGTAAGAAAGGAATTTGAGCATACATGGATGTTAATATGGTAATATTGGAATATATCATGGTAAGTGATGTCAAAAATAAGTGAGAACATATATGAAATGTATTTAAAAAAATTTCATTAAAACATTTTTGTGCGGTTTTAAGGAAAATACTATAGAGAATTAAAATAGAAAAGGGAACAATATTTAACATAAAAATAGGAGTGAACCTAGAAGGTTTTAATAATAAAAATACTGATTTTATAAATACAATGGTGTCTTAAAACAAATGATAGAGTTCACTTGTAATTGGGTAAAAATTTGGGAAGTTCCCTTAAAATGAGTTTGCTTATTGGGAAGTATCGAGGGGGGAATCACAAGAGAAAGTATATCCCTGAATGAGAATAAGTAATGGATCTTGAAACACTTGTTTATAGAATAAAAATAGAATGTATAAGTTGTATATTAAAAATAAAAAACAACTTCATTTGGGTAAAAATAAATAGAGAGAAACCTGAAGGAATAAATGTAGTTTGGGTGGAATTCCTTACGAATTATTGGCATGGTATCGGGTGCACTTAAGAGGGATTCATGAGAGACAAAGGGTTTTATAATAATATATAAATCATGAGGGAAGTAAGGGGGAAGGTGAGAAATCATACCCCAACATTAGGACTTACAAAAAAGGTCATAACATAGAGGACATTCTTGAACAAAAAATAAATAGAGGATCCCTTACCTTAAGTTTGATGGTATTATCCACTTGATATTACTGACCTGAATAATAAAATTAGGTTCATTAATTAATAATTAAAGAACCTATTATATATTTAAATTATTTAGTAAAACCTTTTTGAGTTCATTTATATCCTTTTTGATTGGTTATGAGGTTCAATTTCATTGTTCGGGTCTGTTTGTTTCCTTGGTTTTAATGATCAGTTCACTTATATTCATGTTTGGAGAACCAGGTAAAATGGTGATGTTTTTACAGAATTAGAGTTATATTATAATATTTAATATCCATAAGGTTAAATGGTTTTAAATTTCATTTTTTTACTTGGATTGAAGATTAATCATTATATAAATTATTTAATGATAACAGTTTGAGTTAATTGGCATTTTTTTGAACACAATATACATATTTTGCTTTATAAATCAAAACCATGAGTAAAAAAAGATTCCATAACCATAGATGAGACATGATACATATATTATGGTCTGGTGAAATCATGAAAATGGTTTCATGACCAGAATTGAATGTGGTAATGGAAATTGAAAACCCATCATCCTTGAATGTGGTAAATTAGCACATCTCGAATGGTGTTTCATTTTCAGTATAAAAGAAAGGGAAATAAAAGATGATGAAGAATTATTACTTTATCATGAAAAAACTCCAGTAAATGTAAGGTATTGTATTCATCATAACATTTGGATGAAAGGTGGTGAGGAAAGAAAAATAAAAGAGATGACCTTGAAAATAAAATAAAACTTGAGAGATACCTTATGAAAATTCAGCAGCCTAACAACATCGCTTAAAACTTCATAAAATAAATTTATGGGAGAAAAAATGGTATCTAATAATATGTAAATAAAAAGGATAGTATGAGAGATACATAAAATCATACCCCAACATAATTAAATGGAAATTAAAATAGACAATATAAAAGAAGTGTTGACTAAAAGAGGAGGGTGAAAGATTTCCTTAACTTGTCGAGTAAATCAAAAAAATTGAAGGTTGGGACCTTGGGGGATTGATAAAAACTTGGGAGGAATAATAGGGAGGTAAAACCACAAGATATTCAAGGATTATGGATATGAAATGAAAGAAAACGAAGAGAAGAGTGGGTATTTGTTGTAAAAGAGAGAGTTTTTTTATTAATTTCAAAGGACACCTCATTAGTGGTTTTTTTTAAAACCATGGGCTTGCCCATGGTAGTTTCCCATGGTATCAGCCACTTGGGACACCTCATATCATATAATAATGTACACTATTCCACCAGAATTTTATATTAATTATTACATCATTATGTTTTCATTAAACATACTGAAAACTCCAAATTTTATTTTTACTATTCACGAAAAATTCAATTATTTTATAAAAATCCAAAATATTGACCCTAAACATTTTTCAGCATGTAGAATTTAATAATGAAATCTATTTTTTAAAAATAAATTTCTAAATATTTTTAATTAAATTTTTAAATAAAATCATAATTTATTTAACAAAAACAATATTAAAACTATATCTCATTTTACAACACAATGAAAAATTAATCAAGGTCTCATAAAATTAACCTACAACCATAAGTCAATAAATTTACAATTTATGATTAAATTTTATGAAAATACATTTCCATTTTAAATAATTAAATTAATCATAAAATTGTTAATGATGTACAAAAATACCAATACTTATACTATGATTGTTTTTTCACTTTTAAGGTGTCTAAATTGTATTTATACATTTATGGGTGATGTTTCTATTTTTTTGGCCCATTTTTATCCATTACTATTCATAAAGATATGTTACTATTCATAAGGGTCTGTTACTATTCATCAAAAAATAAGTTTGTCTTATCAGACTCCAAATAACTTTCTGATCAAAATTGTAGATGACTCTTTTTCAAAATTCAAACACAAAAGTGAAAAACTTATGTTTAAAGGTCACATAGTACTTAGTAGTTCATTGTGTTGTTATTTCATGGGATTATATGATATTTCATAGGAAAAGAATTTCTATTGATAAAACATTGGGTCATTACATGAACTCATCGTGGTTTCCCCTCCTTTGAGATTTAGAGGATTCCTATATTGGTAAAGTCAAAGGTTTGTTAGAATTTCAACTTTATCCTACCTTTTCAATATGATGTAGGAATATTTCACCTCGTGTATCTGGGTTACATGATATGTAATTTATTTTGGGTAAAATCTGTGAATGGGGATTCACACTATGAAATAATAGATGTTTTGAATGCTGTTTTCACATCATGACTTCTTTAAATAACATATTTTCAATATGAGGTGATGGGTTTTTTTGGCATACTTGTACACCCTGGACTTCAAAGTGTGTAAATGTTTTACACATCATGAAACAAACCACTTCTAGTTTTCAAAATGGTTGAGTGAATACTTTTTTGTGAATCCTTCTCCAAACCTCTTATCTCTTGAACCTAAACTCATCCCAGGAAATTATGGGAGACTCCTATCTATCTAGAATGATCCGTTCGGTGATAAATCTCTATTACAGTTGTAGTGCGTCTCTCCAGGTAAGTGATCTTTCAACTTATTTGTTTTTTTTCATCATGGTAGCACCAAATGGTTTTATTATCAGATCCTTTGGTATATGGTTGGTGTTTCTTCTTGGTTTCTTTTAGATCCTCTATGAGATCTCACTTTAAAGACATTTTAATTTATCATTTATGGTGTGATAGATGTCCATTCCTGAGGTATGTAGGTTTATTTCATTCCAATGACCCCTTGGATTCAAATTTGGATCAATCATGTGATATGTGTTGGATTCTAGGGCTTTTTTTGTAGTCGTTGGGTCTTTGTTGTTGGTCGATCCCATTGTGGACATGTGCATCTCGAGATTTTAGGTAGGTGGTTGTGTCTCTAGCCTTTAATAAGGGATCTTTTTGTTTTTCTTTACAAACTGATTCATATTGAAATTTTTATGATTGTTTTGTGTGTGTGGAAATGGTTTTTGAGGGAAAATAGTTTTTACCTGGTTATAGAAAAATGGAGAGAAAATGGGTATTTTCAAAGCATTGAAATGGAATAGTGAAATGGTTTTCACAGCATTGGAATGAATTTTGAAAAAGAGAACATGGGTTACCTTTGGTACTATGGTGGAAGGTTTAGCTTAGGACCATATTCAATTGTTTTGTAATTATCAATGAGGGTTTTTCCTGGGGATTTTCTCTATTTCCTAGGCCCATTGTTCTAGGGTACTGATATTGACACTGTTGGGGGTTTACTCATGGGGTATTTCTCTACTTCCTAGGCCTTTTATTCAAAGAACTGGTTAGTGCACTTGATTATTATGGTATGAGCAGTCTATGGAAGGAACTGTAGTATTCCTTTGCATTGTGATACCTGTGATTCTATTTTTCATTTCTTGTATTTCTAAGTTAGTCTTGATATGCATGTTTATTCTTAGAAAGATGATATGGAAAATGGGTCTTGAAATTAATATACCTTATTTTGTTTAGAACTATGGAAAAGGGGATTGTTTACCAGGTTTTCTATGAAAATTATTTACCTCTTATCATTCCATGATTTTACTTAAAATGAGAATATATGAATTTTTTATATAGAGGCTTGATATGGAACACCTAGGTGAGTTCCTATGGATCCTGTTAGCTCACACCCTATGCACCTCTTTAGTGGTGTGTAGACATTTGTTTATATTCCAGTGTAGGGAAATAGAAGGAAATGTACTGAGGTGGAAAGGTTCGTTTCAGCTGGTTGGGTAGCTTGAGGTGAGATGGTGTGAGTTCATCCATGCCATCATTTATAGTAACTGTTTGGTTTGGGTCCTTTACGGTTGGAATTTTCTTTTGGAGTTTTAGCTACTTATCTTATTGTCTGTTTCCACCGTTTTTTACAGTTATGGAATAAATATATCTCATTCATCTTCCTCTATTCCTTTTTTAGTACATATATTCCATAATTTTGATTTGGTTTGGTGAAATTGTTCCTTTATTTGCGTTGCTCGATGACCAGGTTCTTGTCGCCAGCCTGTGGGGACTAGGAACACACTTCAGGTATGTAACAGAAAGGTTCAGGTGCTAGGTTTGAGGGTAACTTGGGTTGGTTTTTTAAAATTTGGTAACGAAGGGGGTTTTTCCTCAAGATTCCTTATCTTGGGATGTTTGTTAAAATGGATATTGTATTTTTAGGACTTCATTGGTATGTTGCGATAAGTTCCAGGCTAACTCTTATCGTAATGAGACTCAAGTTTTCATGGTATGTTGGGATGTGTGTCTCTAGTGTTGGGTTTTTTATTTAAATTATCATTTTATGCTTACGGGTGTTCTAGTTTTAACTAATATTTTTTCTTTTGTCATCATTCTTATGTTTTAGTGTTTACCAAAATGCCTCCGAGATGTATTCCATGAGTTCCTCAAGAAGGTGCAGCGGATGCTCCTCAAGGGAATTCACCTATATATCAGAATCTAATCAAGACTATTATATGGGTAGGCTATGTTGTTGATTAAGATGTTCCATGAGTAAAAAAGGAAGTGGTTGAGTTAACGAGAGGAGATGTAGGAGAGAGAGAGAGATTGATCATGGGAATTCTTTTACATGAATCCAAAACCATTTAAAGGGATCACTGAACCTCAAGAGGTGGTGGACTGGATGGATACGATTAATCAGATCTTAAACTTTCTGGGGACACCTGAGAATATCAGGGTAAAGTGCACAACATTCAGTCATGAAGGATATGGTAAGCAATGGTGGGATTCTATGGTTCAGGTAAACATACAGGTTGACTTAGATTAGAAGGGTTTCAAAACCCTGCTCTTTCAGCAGTTTTGTCCAAATTCGTTGATGCTAGAAAATTATTTGGAGTTCCAATCTTTAAAATAGAAAGAGCGTTTAGTGTTTTCCAACACCAACCATTTTTTGAGCTTTTCCTTTTTTCACCAGACGTAGTGAATAATAACTGGATGAAGGCACAAAAGTACCTATAGAGATTGCGACAGAATATCAGAACACAAGTGTTTATATTGAAAATTTATACCTACATGGAGACGGTAGACAATGCTATGATTTAAGAAATTAATATGACAGGAAAGGTTGGATTTTCACTTCTTCTATTCCATCTAGTTACAACTTTAGTGGCGTGTATGGGAAGAAGATGAAGTTGAAAGATCACCAAAGAAGTGGTGGAGGTGCATCTCAGTAGTGATCCTCCTCTGCACCATGTGTTAAAGTGGGTAATGTGACTTTGAATTGATATTAGTGAGGAAAATAAGGACACCCAAGACATTATTGTCTTATTCCCATGAATACATGAAATAGTTGTCGATGGGTTGGTCACTTACATTGTATCTTTTAGGATATGAATACGCCTCATTATGTTTAGAGTTTGTCAGCTCCAAAGGCTACTACAACATGGTTAGAAGCTTTAAATACTATAGGGCTCCATCCATAGGCCTCAAGAGTGAAGCATTTTCATGCAGTAGATGAGTGTCTAGTAAAATTTGATGTTGGTCTGACAAAAATGAGAGGTACACTTATTATTTCATCTTCAGTAGCAATTACTTTTTTTGATAATGGTGCCTCCCACTCATCCATATCTGCATGTTTTATTAATAATATTAAAATTCCAATGGAACATAAGTACTTTACAATGGATTTAGAGAAACCTCTTTGAAATTAGAAAGAGCAGGGGTTTCAGTGTCCTTATTTGTTAACGATAACCGATATGTAGTTGGTCTGAGATTTTCTCAATCTTGATTTGGATCTGTTTGATGTCATCATAGATGTGGATTGGCTTTTCTCTCATTGATAAAAGGTTTATTGTTATCATTGGATTGTTTAGTTTCTTACTTATGATGGTATCTCTCATATTTTTTATGGGGATTGGTATGCATGGTCTAGTTGTGTTGGGAATTCCCGTCCAGAGAACAAGAGTTTTTTGTTTTTTTTATGTTTAAGTCCGATCACATTTCTTCTCCTGACGATCTTCCCATCGTTGTTTGAGACTTTGCTGATTTTTTCTGAGATGGATTTTACTGTCTTCATTTAGAGAGAGATAGAGAGAGGTAGATTTTATGGTTGATATAGTGCTAGGTACACAGCTAATGTTGATACTTTCTTATTGTATGACACCAGTAGAGCTGAAGGTGCCCAAGATTTAGTTGGACAACCTATTGGAAAAAGGTTTCTTTCACCCTAGATTTTCTACTTGGCTAGACTTGGTGCTATTTTCTAAGAAAGATGATGATTCACTTCAGTTATGTGTGTACTATCAGAAGTTAAAATAGGTAATGGTTAAGAAAAAATATCATTTTCCTGGTGTGGATGAAATTTTTTATCAATTAAAGGGGGAAAACTAGTTTTCAAAGATTGATCTTCGGTCGGGTTATCATCAGCTCAGAGTTCGAGAGTCTGATATACTTAATATGTCCTTCAGGAGAAGGTATGGCCATTATGAATATCTTTTGATGACTATTAGTCTACCTAGAACTCATGTAGTTTATATGGAATTTATAAATCCTATATTTCATCAATATGTCAACACTTTTTTAGAAGTGTTTGTGGATGATATTATAGTTTATTCAAAATCCAAGCACGAGTGTGTGCACCATCTGAGTTTGCTTCTAGAAATTTTAAGAATTCACTTTTTGTATGGAATGTTTTAAAAATGTAGTTTCTAGATTCAAGAAGTGAAGATCTTGGGGAACATAATTTCTAAGAATGGATTATCAGTTGATCCAGAGAATTCAATGGCTCTTTTTTCATAGAAGGAACCACATAATGTCTTTGAAATAAGAAGATTCCTTGGTCTTTCTAGACACTACTGATGGATTGTCAAGGATTTATCTAATATGAAATCACCATTGATTTCTATTACTAGGAAAGTGGTGAAATTCATATGGGGTGTGGAATTTCAGTATTCTTTTGATGAACTAAAAAGGATTATGAAAACGACTCCTATTCTAATCTTACTTGATCCCGATAATGGGTAAATTGTGTTTTGAGATTATTTGTGTTCTAGTTTGGGATGCATTCTTATACTGGATAATCATGTGGTGGCTTACAACTCTCATCTGATTGGAACACATGAGAACAATTACCCCACTCATGGTTTAGAGCTTGTTGTATTCATGAATGTGCTCAAATGTTGGTGACAATATCTTTTTGAGGATAATTTCATGGTCTTCTATGATCTTAGGAGTTTGAGGTATATCTTTTCTCATAAGGAATTTAATATCAGATATATAAGATGTGTAGAATACCTTCAAATGGTTGACTTTGATATCGCCTACACCCCAGGGAAGGGAAATGTTTTTTCCGAGGATCTTAGCAGGAATTTTCCATCGCAGGCAATTTTGGAATAGAAAGAGGTGTAGAACATTAAAGAGATTTTCACTCAGTTTTACTTGGTTGCTTAAGAAGTTATTTCAAGTTTTTTTACTGGTTTTCAACTATCATAATCTCCTTTTGGTTCTATTTTGTAGAGTCCGCAAAAAGATGATGAGTTCTGTAAAATTTGAGAAATCCTTTATGGTGGGGGACCATTTCTGGTTGGTCTCTTTATTTAGATGACAATCTCCACTTCGGGAAGTGGGTTGTAATCTTAGAATCTGTAAGCATTTTAGTATTCTTTTATTATCATAAATCTTCATGGTCCATTCATACACGAGATATGAAAATATACTATGACATGAGATAAATATTCTGGTGGCTAGGTATAGAGCATAGAATTGGAGGTTATGTGTCCCACTGTTACACCTACAAACGGATAAAGGTAGAGCACTTGAAACCCTATGGTTTGCTTCAGCATATTATAGTGACAATTTGGAAATGGGACAAGTTATCTATGGATTTTTTTCATGGGAATACCATAGACTCCCTAGGGTAAGAATTCTATTTGGGTGGTTGCTGATCGATTGATTTAGTCTGCTCAATCCATTCTGATCAAAGACACCACTAAGGTTTAAGATCTCGGTAATTTGTTTGTGTTGGAGATTTAAGGTTACATCAATGTCAGTATTTATTTGTTTTGGATACGTATCCTAGGTTTACCTCGATGTTCTAGAGAAAAGAGGTGATGGAAACTCAGGTCAAGTTGGGCACAACTTACCATCCACATAGAGATGGTGAAAAAGAATGAGTAAATTAGATTCTAGAGGATATGCTCTACGCCTGTGTCTTGGATTTAGAGGATCATGGGATATCCATAAAGGGATGGTTGAGTTTTTTTACAACAAAAATTACCATTCATTGATAAGAATTTATCCCTTTGACACATTTCATGGTCGCCCATGTAGATCACCTCTTTGTTGGGATGAGGTGGGTAAAATATCTTAATTGGACCAAATTTGGTTTATAAGACATCAAAAAAGAGTCAGAACATACAATGACATCTAATAATAGCCCATAATTGTTAGAAATCATATGTGGATTGGAAAAGTCAACCTTTGGAGTTTTCTATAGCTGACTGTGTTTTCCTTAGAGTTTCTCCTTGGTTGGGTCACCGTTGACTTGGAAAGAAGGGAAAGTTTGATCCAAGATATGTTGGACTATTTTAGGTCGCTGAACAACTCATAATGATTTCTTTTCAGTTATCATTTCTAGTTCAGTTTATAGGACTTAATGATGTTTTCCATACATCTAAACTCTGTAAGTATCATCCTGATTGCACTCATGTTCTGTGTTGGGAAGAAATTGAGCTAGAACCAGATTCTTTTATTCCGGAGAAACCATTTGAGATCATTAACTCTCAATAAAAAGTATTGTACATGAAGTCAATTATATTGGTTAGAGTTCTATTCAAACAAGTGTTGGATTATCATGAGACTCTTGAATTCGAATCGTTGTAGAGGGAGATGTGGCCTCATATTTTCCAGGGATTAGATATTCCACATGACTTCTTAGGGATGAAAAGTGTTTATTATGGGGAGTTTGTAACATATCACAACCATTTTATCGGGTAATACCTTGACCTCATCATGGTTTTCCCCTCCTTTGATATTAATAGGATACCTATAATGGTAAATTAATAGGTCTATTGGACTTTCAACTTTAACTGATTTTTCTGCTGGATACAGGAAGATTTCATTTCTTGTAACTAAGTTACACACCATGTAATTTCTACTGGGTACAAGCTGTGAAAGGGGATTCACACTGTGAAATATTACATGTCATGATTATTGGTTTCACATCATGAATTATTTAAATAATAAATTCTTAATCTAAGGTGATGGGTTTTTTTATACTTGTACACCGTGGATTTCACAGTGTTTAACTTTATTTCACATCGTGAAACCACCCACATGTAGTTTTTAAAAACGATGAGCGACTATTTTGTCATGGATACTTCTCTAAAACTCTTGGATCTTGAACTGAAACTCATCCCAGGTGATTTTGAGAGACTCTACTTTATCTAGAATGATCCGTTCACTGCTGAATCTTAATTGCAGCTGTAGTGTGTCTCTCATGGTAAGTTATCTTTCCACTTATTCAATTATTTTTCTAATGGATGTTCCCTAGGGTTTCATTATCAGATCCATTAGTCTAAGGTTGATGTATCTTCTTGGTTTCTTCTAGATCTATTGTCAAGTCTTACTTCAGATGCCTTTTCCTTTGCCAGTCATGGTGCAACAAATGTCAATTCCTAAGGTATATCGGTTTTTTACTATCCTCCGACCCCTTGTGTTCAAATTTGGATCAATCATGTGATACGGTTTGGATTCTAGGTCCTTCATCGCCTTCTTTGACTTTTCTTTGTTGGTGGATCCCATTGCGGATGTGTGCGACCTGAGCATTGAGGTAGGGTGTTCCATCTCTAGCCTATGATAATGGATCTTGTTGTTTTGATTTAAAAATTGATTCATATTGAAATTGCCACAATTGTTTTGTGTGTTGAAAAGGGTTTTCAATGAAAAATGGTTTTTCCCTGGTTATTGATTAATGGAGAGAAAATAGGTATTTTTAAAGAATTGAAATGGAATTGTGAAATGGTTTTGAAATTATTTTCATAGAATTAGATTGAATGGTGGAAAAGAGCACATGAGATACCTTGGGTACTTAGGAATAAGTTTTATCTAAGGACCATCATCCATTGTATTGTGATTATCAAGGGGGTTTTTGTAAAGACCCGTAAATTTCAAGTGAAATTTTTTGTTAATTATCTTTTTGATTTTACGAGTATGCAGTTTCTGACGGAACCTGATTCCGAGGCCCGGTGTGCTCGGAATCAATTTCCGAAGTTCAGCTCAGGTACGTTCAGTGAACGAACTAGCGGGTTTTTCTAACTTTTGAAACGGAGCTCAGAATCGAAATATGGGGGCACCGATAGAATCATAGCGCTGTTAATTGCTTAGGAACACCTTTTCTGGATTTGCGTTTTCTCGAGTGAGGTTATTAAATAAATGGGCTAACTGAGAAGTGAAATAAAAATTTGTGCTACAATTTTTATTTCTATTCTAAGCAGTGATAACCTATGCATGGAGGTTAGAGTGGGACCCACTACATCCTAACTCCACTAGTTATGATATTAGTGAAGTGGGGCCCACACGATCCCCACCCCTTCTTTTCCATTTAACCTCTCTCTCGTAATTTAATTGTGTAACACATCCGCACCCCCTTTTAAATGACAAGTCAAATCTCACCATTAATTGGATGGTTAAAGGCTCTTCAATTAATTTAATTAATTGGATGAGATCTTTTGAATTTCAAATTTAATGCTGGAATGTGTGTGTGTTAATAAAAGAAGACAATGTCTTATTTTATTCGTGGTTGATTTGTTGTGCGGAAACAAGGAGAGGACTCTTGGGCTATGAAGAACCTCTTCTTCCTCGTCGAAGAACGTGAAGAACACCGAGTCTACGATGAAGAACTCCGTCACCGCAAAGGGAGATCACTGTACCGTCTCCTCTCCTCTCCGCAGCCGGTGAGAGAGGCCTTCTTCGGATAACGACGACGCGCCGCATCCTTCATCGGACGAACACCGACGACGCTTACAGAGCCTCCTTCCGCGACACCGTCTTCCGCGACGTCTTCTTCCCGCGACGATCCTCGTTCGACGAATTCTTCAAGGTAGGGGATTAATTTGTGAATAATAATAAACCCATGTTTATTTTCCTTCTAAATCAAAGAGATTAGATCAACATAAAATTACGTTGATTTGCGAAAGAATATGTTTGCGGGTTGGGAATTTTTGATTACGGGGAAAAGCGTAAGGGAATTTGTTTAATACTCTTCGAGTGATTTAATATCACATGCTAAAGCATTTAATGGTATGAAGTTAGTATAATTTAAACTTGAATAAATTATACCCTCATCGATACTAAAGGCATGTGTTTTAATGACTGTCATTTGAGAACACCTAACGCGGAGGGAGCGGGCCGAACAAACACGGCCCGACAACCCTCCACAGATTGTTTATTGATGTGTGGATCGACGGGTGACGATGGAACGGTATAAGGAGGCGATTTGAAGACTTCGCAGTGAAGTTCGGGCCCCGTAATGACTCCAGGCACAGGCGGTGGGTGAAACGGACCACCAGTGCGCATCCGGTGGTCCGCGGAAAGAAGCAGCGGCGCACCGCCGGAGAAGACCGCCGCGCTGAGCCGCGGCGGACCGGAACGGCTTTGCCATTCAGGATTTTTGGGGAGCGACGCAGCATTAAATCTGCGCCAGTTCACTAGATGACCGGGGGGACAACACCACCCCCCCTTCCTCGTCCGCTCGACCAGTGCCGAGCTGCCCCGCTCGGCCGGGCCGGGCCGCCCGCGCCGGCTGGGCCGGGCCGTGCCAGCCGGGCCAATCCATTCCCTAGTGGGCTTGACCCAGACTCGGGTCGGATCGACCCAGATCGGGCCAACCCGGGGGTCTCGGGCTGGGTCGGTCCGGGCCCAAAACCCGCTAAAAACGGACAGGTTCGTTAAAATGCTCATAACATGGGCTACAGACCTCCTATCGACGCACCACTAGTTGCGATGCGATCCTTGGATCGAGACGGTCGTTTAAGTATATTACACTTAAGGTTTCAGAGAACTTTGGGTATGGCCGGGTTGGTTCGAACACGAAACCAAGCGGGCCCTCATAGCGGAAACACTTATAACTTGAGCTCCGGACGTCCGATTGACGTGCCATCAACTTTGTTGGATTCCTCATGGTGAGACGGACCTTTTGGATTAATCCGATCGAGGTTTGGAAGTATTTGGAGTGTGGTCGGGTTGGTTTTGACTTAAAAACCAACTGGGCCCCTGGAATAAGAATGCCAATAACTCTCAGACCAGGCGTCCGATTGACGCACCGTCTGTCACGTTGAGTTCCCTTTGTCGAAATAGAATGTTGGGATACATCAACTCCGGACTACGTGTCAGTTGATGTATCGACCCCTTGGCTCATGGAGCAGACCCTCCCGGAAACGAGCATGTTGTGTGCGGAAACCCTAGAGCTGGCTGCGACTGTGACGACAACCGTACTAGAATCCTTCGTGGGTTCGACGGTGAAGACTTTCGTACTGGAATCCTCTGTGGGTTTGATGACGATGACAACCCTACTGGAATCCTCTGTGGGTTCGACGGTGAAGACTTTCGTACTGAAATTTTCCGTGGGTTCGACAACTATGACAACCATACTGGAATCCTCTATGGGTTCGACGATGAAGACTTTCATACTGGAATCCTCTGTGGGTTCGACGACGATGACAACCGTACTGGAATACTCTGTGGGTTCGACGGTGAAGCCTTTCATACTGGAATCCTCCATGGGTTCCACGACGATGACAACCGTACTGGAATCCTCCGCGGTTTCGACGGTGAAGACTTTCGTACTGGAATCCTCCATAGGTTTGACGATGACGACAACCGTACTGGAATCCTCCGTGGGTTCGGCGGTGATGACTACTCTACTTGTATCCTACGTGGGTCTGACTGTATTGACCTCTATTGTAGTATCCTACGTGGGTCCGACAGCTTAGCTGGTCTAGTATCCTACGTGGGTCCCAGCTAGATGAATCAGTAACTACATCGAATCATCTCCTTTTACTTTACAAATGATGTATACCATTGTGAGGTGAGTCTTGACTTTCAATCTTTAACTTCGATATGATTGACTTTCTTTCCTATGTGGATTGGGTTGTGATTTCCTGTATGTATTGGGTTGTACTATCCTGTGTGGACATGGTCGAACTTGGGCTCGGATGTTGGAGCCGGACTAGAATTGATGACTTAGGTATATTTATGGGCATATACCTAAGTAGAGTTGGTTGTTACTTCGTGATTGTGTCTTTCCTTTGTGGATTCAGGGAGACCTTCGGGGGTCTCAGGGTCCTCACTGAGTAGCGTACACTCACCCCTGCACGGGCTATGCCCGTAATATGTTGTGTTGGATGCAGACGACGGACAACGCTGATCATGGTTGAGGCTTGTGGAGCAAGTCAGTACCTGGAGGCGGACCACTGGGTGGGACATACACGGAGCATACGACTTGACCCGAGGTGCTGAGGAGGAGGCTATCTATACCCACCCTTCAGGTGGGACTTCCAGTGGACGTATCGACGTTGCTACTTGAATTTCAGTTACTGTACTTTTTTACAGTTGGGTTTATATTCTAGGACTTTTGTTCATGTTGCTTACATCTTTTTTGATGTTATGTGTCTTTGTACCTTGAGCTGTAGTAATAAAAGACACTTGTTCTTGTGATGTTTTGTTCCCTGTCCTTTTTATGTAGTTGATAATAAGAGGTTCTGGTTTAAAACTATTGACTTGACCCTCACTTTGAGATACCTACTGGAGGAGACCCAGTGACCACACACTAATGCCGATAGTGTGACTCAACCCTTGGAGGCGAGAGTAATGGTTGGATCTCTGGTAGTAGCGTCGAGGCCTTACGACTTCATCCTTGGTATGGATTAGTATCATCCATGTCGGGATTGACTGTATTAGGAAAGGAACGTGGTTCATCCAGGGGATGAGATCAGATTTCTCTTATCGGAAAAGAATAAATCTTAGCAGCTCTTGTAGGACCAGAGAAGGTCCAAGTCATCCTGGAGTGGATAAGGACAGCTCATAGCCGACAAAAGACTTATGATGACAGGAGGTGGAGACCACTAGAGTTCAAGGATAGAGACCATGCCTTCTTACGGGTCTCACCTCGACGTGGGTTACAAAGATTTGGCCGGGGCGTCAAGTTATCTCCGCGCTTCATCGGACTATTCCAGGTTCTCAGCAGGATAGGAGAGGTGGCTTATCGCCTGGCTCTACCACCTCAGTTGCCCTGGGTGCACGATGTCTTCCACGTATCTCAGCTGATGAGGTACGTGCACAACCCGACGCATGTCATCGACCATGGGGAGATGGAATTCGGTGATGGTGTGAATTTTGCGGAGGTCCCAGTGGAGATTGAGGATCGACAGGAGCGGGTCATACATGGACGGTCGATTCCTCTAGTGGGCATCAGGTGGAAGCACGGGAACCTCCCGGAGAGCACATGAGAGTGGAAGGCTCAGTTGCGTGCTCAGTACCACTTTTGTTTCCCTAGTTTGTGGTGTATCTTTACGGGGACTTAAATCCCTGAGGTTGGATTAATGTAAAGACCCGTAAATTTCAAGGGAATTTTTTTCTTAATTTTCTTTCGGATTTTACGAGTACTTAGTTTCTGACAGCACCTGATTCCGAGGCCCGGTGTGCCCGAAATCAATTTTCAAAGTTTAGCTCGGGTACGTTCAGTGAACGAACGAGTGGGTTTTTCTAACTTTTGAACCGGTGCTCGGAATCGAAATATGAGGGCACCGATGGAATCGCAGCGCCAGTAATTTCTTAGGATTACCTATTCTAGAGTTGCGTTTTCTCAGGTGAGGTTATTAAATAAATGGGTTAACTGAGGAGTGAAATAAAAATTTGTGCTACAATTTTTATTTCTATTCTAAGTAGTGATAACCTATGAGTGGAGGTTAGAGTGGGACCCACTACATCCTAACTCCACTAGGTAGGATATTAGTGAAGTGAGGCCCACATGAGCCCCACCCCTACTTTTCCATTTAACCTCCCTCTCCCAATTTAATTGTGTAACACACCGGCACCCCCTTTTAAATGACAAGTCAACTCTCGCCATTAATTGGATGGTTAAAGTCTCTTCAATTAATTTAATTAATTGAATGGGATCTTTTGAATTTCAAATTTAATGTTGGCATGTGTGTGTGTTAATAAAAGAAGACAATATCTTAATTTATTGGGGGTTGATTCGTTTTGTGGAAACAATGGGAGGACTCTTGCGCTCTGAAGAACATCTTCTTCCTCGTCGAAGAATGCGAAGAACATCGAGTCTATGACGAAGAACTCAGTCACCGCAAGGGGAGATCACCGTACCATCTCCTCTCCTCTCTGCAGCCGATGAGAGACGCCTTCTTTAGAGAATGACGACGCGCCACATCCTTCGTCGGGCGAACACCGACGACGCTTACGAAGCCTCGTTCCGCGACGCCGTCTTCCGCGACATCTTCTTCCCACGAAGATCCTCATTCGACGACTTCTTCAAGGTAGGGGATTAATTTGTGAATAATAATAAAACCCTTTTTATTTTCCTTCTAAATCAAAGAGATCGGATCAACATAATATTACGTTGATTCGTGAAAGAATATGTTTGCGGGTTGGGAATTTTTGATTGCGGGAAAAAACGTAAGCGAATTTGTTTAATACTCTTCGAGTGATTTAATCTCACATGGTAAAGAGTTTAATGGTATGAAGTTAGTATAATTTACACTTGAATAAATTATACCCTCTTCGATACTAAAAGCATGTATTTTAATGACTGCCATTTGAGAACACCTAACGCGGAGGGAGCGGGCTGAACAAACACGGCCGGACAACCCTCCGCAGATTGTTTATTGATGTGCGGATCGACAGGTGATGACATAACGGACCGCAGAGGTGATTTGAAGACTCCACAGTGAAGTTTGGGTCCCTTAAGAACTCCAGGCGCATACGATGGGTGAAATGGACCACTGATGCGCGTCCGGTGGTCTACGGAAAGCAGCAGCGGCGTGCCGCCCCGGCGCGGCAGTGCGAGCGACCGGCGGCGGCGGCGCGCCTCTGGAGAAGACCGCCGCAGCTGAGCCATGACGGACCGGAACAACTTTACCGTTTCGGATTTTGGGAAAGCGGCGTGACATTAAAGCTACGTAGGTTCGCTGGACGACCGGGGGGGGGGGGACAGCGCCAAACCCCTTCCTCATCCGCCCGACCAGTGCCGAGCCGCCCCGCTTTGCTGGGCTGGGCCGCGCCGGCGGGGCCGTGCCGCGCCGGCTGGGCAAGGCCACGCTAGCCGGGCCAAGCAGCGCCCTTGTGGGCTGGACCCGGACCCGGGTCGGGTCGACCCGGTTCGGGCCCACCCAGGGGGTCTTGGGCCAGGTCGGTCCGGGACGAAAACCCCCTAAAAACGGGCAGGTTCGTTAAAACGATCGTAACATGGGCTATGAACCTACGATCGATGCACTGTCAGTTGCGATGCGATATTTGGATCGATATGGTCGTTTCAGTATATTACACTCAAGGTTTCGGAGAACTTTGGGTATGGCCGGGTTGGTTTGAACACGAAACCAAGCGTGCCCTCGGAGCGGAAACGCTTATAACTTGAGCTCCGGACGTCTGATTGATGTGTCGTCGACTTTGTTGGATTTCTCTTGGTGTGACGGACCTTTTAGCTTAATCCGCTCGAGGTTTGGACATAGTTGGAGTGTGGTCGGGTTGTTTTTGAATTAAAAACCAACCGGTCCCCTCAAACGAAAAAGCCAATAACTCTCAGACCAGGCGTCCGATTGACGCGCCATCTGTCACGTTGAGTTCCCTTTGTCGAAACAGAACATTGGGATACATCAACTCCGGACTAAGTGTTAGTTGACGTATCGACCCCTTGGCTCGTGGAACGGACCCTCCCGGAAATGAGCATGTTGTGTGTAGAAACCCTAGAGCTGGCTGCGACTGCGATGACAACCGTACTGGAATCCTCCGTGGGTTCGACGGTGAAGACTTTCGTACTCGAATCCTCCGTGGGTTCGACGACGATGACAACCGTACTGGAATCCTCCATGGGTTCGATGGTGAAGAATTTCGTACTAGAATTCCCCGTGGGTTCGATGATGATGACAAGAATACTGGAATCCACCATGGGTTCGACAGTGAAGACTTTCGTACTGGAATCCTCCATGGGTTCGACGACGATGAAAAATTACTGGAATCCTCTATGGGTTCGAAGGTGAAGACTTTCGTACTAGAATTCTCTGTGGGTTCGAAAATGATGACAACCGTACTGGAATCCTCTGTGGGTTCGACGGTGAAGCATTTCGTACTGGAATCCTCCGTGGGTTTGACGATGAAGACAACTGTACTGGAATCCTCCGTGGGTTTGGTGGTGACAACTACTGTACTTGTATCCCACTTGGGTCCGACAGTGTTGACCTCTGTTTTAGTATCCTACGTGGGTCCGATAGCTTAGCTGGTCTAGTATTCTACGTGGGTCCCAGCTAGATGAATCAGTAACTACATCTGATCATCTCCTTTTGCTTTATAAATGATGTATACCTGTGTGAGCTGATTCTTGACTTCCAATCTTTATCTTCGATATGATTGACTTTCTTTCCTATGTGGATTGGGTTGTTATTTCTTGTGTGGATTGGGTTTTACTATCCTGTGTGGACATGATCGAACTTGGGCTCGGATGTTGGAGCCGAACTGGAATTGATGACTTAGGTATATGTATGGGCATATACCTAAGTAGAGTTGGTTGTTACTTTGTGATTTTATCTTTCTTTTGTGGATTATCCTTTGTGGATTCTGGGAGACCTTCGGGGCTCTCGGGGTCCCTACTGAGTAGCGTATACTCACCCCTGCATGGGCTATGCCCGTACTACGTTGTGTTGGATGCAGACGACGGACAGCGCTGATCGTGGTTGAGTCTTGTGAAGCAAGTCGGTACCTGGAGGTGGACCACAGGGCGTGACATACATGGAGCAGACGGCTGGACGCGAGGAGCCGAGGAGGAGGATATCTGTACCCATCCTTCAGGTGGGACTTCTAGTGGATGGCTCAACATTGCTGCTTTACATTCTGTTGCTGTACTTTCTTTCCAGTTGTAATTTACTTTCAGTTGGGTTTGTATTCTGGCCCATTTACTTTCCGCACTTACTATTGTACTCGGTTTACTTAGTGTTTACTTCTGCTAGCTTACTCTGTGGTGTTTTTTTACTTTATAAAGGCAATGCCTTCCCCTTTTTTGTCATAATTTACGCATTGGTGCTAGTCGCCAGCCCCTGGCCTATGGAAGGTGGGCTTGGGGTAGTCACGGCACGGGTCCCGAAGACGGGTCGTGACAAATTGGTATCAAAGGAGCTCGGTTCTACCGCAGAACTCAGGACTCTGATCTTCCTTCTATGTGAAGCAATAGTGTTAAGGGTATTGAGTGTGGTTATCAGTCCAGAGAGTCTAGTGTTGGTGCGACGGACGACGTATCTGTACACCAGGACCCTGACTTCTGATTTCCGACTCAGTGCACGAAAACACTTATTGCATTGTGTTTCAAAAGTTTTTTTTTGTGATTGCTTTGTGTCAGCTCACCAGGTATAATGTTTTAACTGTGTCACACCTGTTTCTTTTCAGGATGGACCCACGACGGCAGCCAGCTAGGGTTCAGAGCTTTGTACGAGACTACAGCCCACCGAGCGACGAGGCCTCGGTGTTGGGCCCTTTTACAGTGGAGGCACCGGCGATACCTCTACCCGCCGAGCCACCGATGCCACCAGCCCTAGCAGCTGAGATTGCACGTCGCCGTAGTGCACTGCACGAGTTCCAGCGTCAAAGACTGCCTAGGTTCCGCGGTGAGACGGACTATTAGGCAGCCAAGGATTGGATGGAGGCTGTTGTTCGAGTTTTCAGGTTAGTGGGGACACCAGCTGACCTCATGGTGATCCTTGCAGTGAGTCTCCTGCACGGGGCAACATGAAGATGGTGGAGCCTGATGCTCCAAGTACAGGATGAGGCATCACTCCTTTGGACGGACATTGAGAGCCTCTTCTGCACAGAGTTCATCCCAGCCACCCTCCATGCAGTGTGCATTCAGGAGTTACTACAGCTGCGACATGACAGTATGACCGTGGCCCAGTAATCGGTGAGGTTTACTGATCTATCGCGCTACTCCACAGATATTGTACGAGACCCGTTCTTCAGGGACCAGACCTTCGAGCAGGGATAGAGACATGAGATCAGGGGTTCGATGATCTCCCTCAACATTCTGATGTAGGAAGGGGTGTTGGAGAGAGCCCTTCTAGTGGAGAGTTTTCTCGCCGAGCAGTCACTAGCGGCGGGACCATCCGCAGGACGACTCGTAGCGAAGTCTTCTAAAGCTGGCAGTAGACAGATGATGTAGAGGTCCAAATGGGCCAGACCATCATATGAGCAATGTCAGGATGCAGATTCGGCTGTGCGGGGCACACGAAGGAGAGCCAGCTACACGAGGAGCAGGCAGTGCTACGCATGCGGCGGGCAGGGTCACATGGCTCGAGACTGCCCGACTCGTTCTGCTGATGAGAAACAGGCAGTAGAGGGACCTCCCAAGTAGAGGATCGACCATGACGGTCTGTAGGGAGCATGCAGACGAGGTAGAGGAGTTGGCCATGCAGCTGGAGGTGGACAACGCTTCGAGGTGTTGCCACCACCACCACCAGGAAGACCACCCCGACCGCAGGGAACATGTGGACAGGGGAGAGCTCAGCTACAGGCAGCTGAGGCTTATGACCATGAACCTCTAGGAGCAAATGGACAGGAGCGGGACTAGCTCAAGACATGAGGACTTTTGTTCATGTTTCTTCTAGCTTTGTTTATGTTATGTGTCTTTGTACCTTGAGCAGCAGTAATAAAAGACACTTGTTCTTGTGAAATTTTGTTCCATGTCCATTTTATGTATTTGATAATAATAAGTTCCGGTTTAAAACTATTGACTTGACCCTCACTTTGAGATACCTACTGGAGGAGACCTAGTGACCACACACTGATGCCGACTGTGTGACTCAACCCTTGGAGGCGAGAGTAACGACTGGATCTCTTGGTAGTAGCATCGAGGCCTTACGACGTCATCCTTGGTATGGATCAGTATCATCGATGTTAGGATTGAATGTATTAGGAAAAGAACGTGGTTCATCCAGGGGATGAGACCAGATTTCTCTTATCGACAAAGAAGAAATCTTAGCAGCTCTTGTAGGACCAGAGAAGGTCCAAGTCATCCAGGAGTGGATGAGGACAACTCAGAGCTGTCAAAAGACTTATTCTGACAGGAGGTGGATACCACTAGAGTTCGAGGATGGCGACCACATCTTCTTACGGGTCTCACCTCGACGTGGGTTACAGAGATTTGGCCGGGGCGACAAGTTATCTTCGTGCTTCATCGGACCATTCCAGGTTCTCAGCAAGATAGGAGAGGTGGCTTATCACCTGGCTCTACCACCTCAGTTTCACTGGGTGCACACCGTCTTCCACGTATCTCAGCTGAGGTGGTATGTGCACAACCCGACGCATGTCATAGACCATGGGGAGCTGGACTTTGGCGATGGGGTGACTTTTGCGGAGGTCCCGGTGGAGATCAAGGATCGACAGAAGCAGGTCCTACGTGGATGGTCAATTCCTCTAGTGCACATTAGGTGGAATCACGGGAACTTCCAGGAGAGCACATGGGAGCGGAAGGCTCAGTTGCATGCTTAGTACCGCTTTTGTTTCCCTAGTTTGTGATGTATCTTTACAGGGACGTAAATCCCTGAGGTGGGAGTAATTTAAAGACCCATAAATTTCAAGGGAAATTTTTTCTTAATTTTCTTTTGAATTTTACGAGAACGTAGTTTCTGACGTCACCTGATTCCGAGGCCTGGTGTGCTCGGAATCAATTTCCGAAGTTTAGCTCGGGTACGTTCAGTGAACGAACGAGTGAGTTTTTCTAACTTTTGAACCGGTGCTCGTAATCAAAATCTGAGGGCACCGATGGAATCACAGTACTGGTAATTGCTTAGGAATACCTTTTCTGGAGTTGCGTTTGCTCGGGTGAGGTTATTAAATAAATGGGCTAACTGAGGAGTGAAATAAAAATTTGTGCTACAATTTTTATTTCTATTCTAAGTAGTGATAACCTATGCGCGGTTGTTAGAGTGGGACCCACTAAATCTTACCTCCACTAGTAAGGATATTAGTGAAGTGGGGAACACATGAGCCCCACCCCTTCTTTTCCATTTAACCTCCCTCTCGCAATTTAATTGTGTAACACACCCGCACCCCCTTTTAAATGACAAGTCAACTCTCACCATTAATTAGATGGTTAAAGGCTCTTAAATTAATTTAATTAATTGAATTGGATCTTTTGAATTTAAAATTTAATGTTGGCATGTGTGTTTTTTAATAAAATAATACAATGTATTATTTTATTAGGGGTTGATTCGTTGTGCGGAAACAAGGAGAGGGCTCTTGCGATCTGAAGAACGTCTTCTTCCTCGTCGAAGAACGCGAAGAACACCGAGTCTACGACGAAGAACTCTGTCACCACAAGGGGATATCACCATATCATCTCCTCTCCTCTCCGTAGCAGGTGAGAGACTCCTTCTTCAGAGAACGACAACGCGCCGCATCCTTTGTCGGGCGAACACTGACGACGCTTACGGAACCTCGTTCCGCGACGCCGTCATCCGCGGCGTCTTCTTCCCGTGACGATCCTTATTCGAGGAATTCTTCAAGGTAGGGGATTAATTTTTGAATAATAATAAACCCATGTTTATTTTCATTCTAATTCAAAGAGCGCAGATCAACATAATGTTACGTTGATTTGCAAAAGAATATGTTTTCGGGTTGGGAATTTTTGATTGCGGGGAAAAATGTAAGGGAATTTGTTTAATACTCTTCGAGTGATCTAATATCACATGATAAAGAGTTTAATGGTATTAAGTTAGTATAATTTACACTTGAATAAATTATACCCTCTTAGATACTAAAAACATGTGTTTTAATGACTTCCATTTGAGAACACCTAACGTGGAGGGAGGGGACTGAAGAAACACGGCCCAACAACCCTCCGCAGATTGTTTATTGATGTGCGGATTGACGGGCATTGACAGAACGGGCCGCAGAGGCGATTTGAAGACTCCGCAGTAAAGTTAGGGTCCCGTAAGGACTCCAGGCGCAGACGGCGGGTGAAACGGACCACCGGTGCGTGTCCGGTGGTCCGCGGAAAGCGGCGGTGGCGCGCCGCCGGAGAAGACCGCCGTGGCTGAGCCACGGCGGACCAGAACGGCTTTGCTGTTCCAGATTTTGGGGGAGCGGCGCGACATTAAATCCACGCCGGTTTGCTGGAAGACCGGGGGGGGGGGATAGCGCCACCCCCCTTCCGCGTCCGCTCGGACAGCACCGAGCCGCCCCGCGCGGCCGGGCCGGGCCGCCCACGCCGGGTCGGGCCGCCCGCGCCGGATGGGCCGGGCCGCGCCGGCTGGGCCGGACCGCATCGGCTGGGCCGGACCGCGCCCTAGGGGGCCTGACGCAGACCCGGGTTGGGTCGAACCGGTTCGGGCCGACCCGGTTCGGGCCGACCCAGGGGGTCTCGGGCCGGGTCGATCTCGGGCCCAAAACCCCCTAAAAACGGGTAGGTTCGTTAAAACGCCCGTAACATAGGCTAAGGACTTCTGATCGATGAACTGTCAGTTGTGATGCGATCCTTGGATCGAGATGGTCATTTCAGTATATTACACTCATGGTTTCATAGAACTTTGGCTACGTCCGGGTTGGTTCAAACACGAAACCAAGCGGGCCCTCGGAGCGGAAACGCTTATAACTTGAGCTCCGGACATCCGATTGACGTGTCGTCAACTTTGTTGGATTCCTCTAGGTGAGATGGAACTTTTGGTTTACGCCGATTGAGGATTGGACATAGTTGGAGTGAGGTCAGGTTGGTTTTGACTTAAAAACCAACCGGGCCCCTGGAACGAAAAAGCCAATAACTCTCAGACCGGGTGTCCGATTGATGCACCGTCTGTCACGTTGAGTTCCCTTTGTCAAAAAAGAACTTTCGGATACATCAAATTAGAACTACGTGTCAGTTGATGTATCCACCCCTTGCCTCATGGAGCAGACCCTCCCAAAAACGAGCATGCTGTGTGGGGAAACCCTAGAGCTGGCTGCGACTACGAGGACAACCGTACTGGAATCCTCCATGGGTTCGATGGTGAAGACTTTCATACTGGAATCCTCCGTGGGTTTGATGACGATGACAACCGTATTGGAATCCTCCGTGGGTTTGATGGTGAAGAATTTTGTACTGGAATTCTCCGTGGGTTCGACGACGATGACAACCGTACTGGAATCCTCTGTGGGTTCGACGGTGAAGACTTTCGTACTGGAATCCTCCGTGGGTTCGAAAAAGATGAAAACCATACTGGAATCCTCCATGGGTTCGATGGTGAAGAATTTCGTAGTGGAATCCTCCGTGGGTTTGATGATGAGGACAACCATACTGGAATCCTCCGTGGGTTCGATGGTGAATACTTTCGTCCTGGAATCCTCCATCGGTTCGATGATGACGACAACCGTACTTGAATCCTCTGTGGGTTCGGTGGTGATGACTACTGTACTTGTATCCTATGTGGGTCCGACAGTATTGACCTCTGTTGTAGTATCCTACGTGGGTCCGACAGCTAAGCTGGTCTAGTATCCTATGTGGGTCCCAGCTAGATGAATTAGTAACTACATCTGATCATCTCCTTTTTCTTTAAAAATGATGTATAACTGTGTGAGCTGAGTCTTGACTTTCAATCTTTATCTTCGATATGATTGACTTGATTTCCTATGTGGATTGGGTTGTACTTTCCTGTGTGGATTGGGTTGTACTATCATGTGTGGACATCATCGAACTTGGGCTCGGATGTTGGAGACGAACTGGAATTGATGACTTAGGTATATGTATGGGCATATATCTAAGTAGAGTTGGTTTTTACTTCGTGATTGTATCTTTCCTTTGTGGATTATCCTTTGTGAATTCTGGGAGACCTTCGGGGGTTTCAGGGTCCCTACTGAGTAGCGTATACTCACCCCTGAACAGGCTATGTTCGCACTACATTGTGTTAGATGCAGACGAAATACAACGCTGATCATGGTTGAGGCTTGTGGAGTAAGTCGGTACCTGGAGGCAGACCACTGGGCGGGACATACACGGAGCAGACGGCTGGACCCGAGGAGCTGAGGAGGAGGATATTTGTACTGATCCTTCAGGTGGGACTTCCAGTGGACGGCTCAACGTTGCTTCTTTACATTCATTTTCTGTACTTTATTTCAAGTTGTACTCTACTTTCAGTTTGATTTTTATTCTGGACCATTTACTTTCCGCACTTACTATTGTACTCAGTTTACTTAGTGTTTACTTCTGCTGGATTACTCTTTGGTGTTTGTTTACTTTATAAAGGCAATGCCTTCCCATTTTTTTGTCGGGATTTACGCCTTGGTGCTAGTCACCAGCCCCTGGCCGATGGAAGGTGGGCTTGGGGTAGTCACGACACGGGTCCCAAGGACGTGTCCTAACATTTTTTTAGGGATTTCCTCTATTTCCTTGGACCATTTTTATTGGGGGATGATATTGACACTGTTGGGGGTTTACTTATGGGTTATTCCTCTTATTACTAGGCTCATTGTTCTAGGAAATGATTTAAAAACGTGATTGTTTTGGTATGAGTAGTACACAACCTAGAACTTTAGTCTTCCTTGGTGTTGTGATACCTGTGCTACTATTTTTGTATTTCTTGGATTTCTGAGTCAGCCTTGATATGAATGTTTATTCTTGTGAAAAATGATATGGAAATTGGGATTTGAAATTGATATACCAATTTTTTTGGGAATTTTGGAAAAAGGGGAATGTTTACCATGTTTTCTATGAAACTTATTTACTGCTTATCATGATATATTTTTACTTAAAATAAACATAAATAATTTTTTTGTATAGAGAATTGATGTGGAACACCTGGGTGGGATCCTACTGAGCCTGTTATGTCACACCATGAACACCTCTTCAGCATTGTGTAGACCTTTGTTTGTCTTCCAGTGTAGGGAAAGGCAAGGAACCACAATGAGGGGGTGAGGTTCGTGACATCCGGTTGAGTAGTTAGTGGTGAGATGGTGGGAGTTTATCCATTCCATCATTTGGAGTAGCTATTTGGTTTGGGTCATTTGTTGTTGGACTTATCCTTGGGAGCTTTTATCTACTTTTTTTGTTGCATTTTTTTTACTATTTTCTTACAGTTATGGAATATATTTGTATTGTTCATCTAATACTATTATTTTTTGTTTATTACATATATTACATGTGTTTGATTTCGTTGGGAGAAATTTGTTCCCTTTGTTGTGTTTCTTGATGCCTGGGTGTTTGTCACTAGCCCGTGGGGATTGGGAATTACCTTCAGGTATGTAGTATAATGGGTCGGGTTCTAGGTTTGAGGGAAACCGAGGTTGGTTCATTACAATTTGTGGTTTCTATCTCTATATGATAGAGAAAGTAGTTCCTTTCGAAGATTATAGAAAAATAACATACTCATGGTTGAGCATAAATATACTTGATTCTTTATCATGTGTGATGATAGAAAATAATTTATTATAAGGTAAATCACAACTTTTCATGTTTAATAATAATGAATTAGGATGTGGTAATTAATTAAAGGAGAAGATCCATCAAATTTCCAACTGGATAATGAAAAATGCATGGGTTGATAGGTTTCTTTGAAAAATGTGAGTCATGATTAATATTTTATGTGGTTCTTAAAATATTGATTCTTTAAATATTTAATCATTTTAATTTATTACATTGAAATTTGAATATTGGTAAACATGGGTTTCCTCTTTGATTTATGATGAGATTCAATGCTTACGTATAAGCATATGTTCAATTTGGGGGTATTTTATGTATATAATTTTTAAGTGTAAATTTTAATTTAAAATAAGTAATTTCAATATATTTTAATAATTTTTACTTTTATTTAATCATTTATTGGTATTTAAGAGTTTAAATAAAAATGATGGAAAATGGGTATAACAATTTGATTTTTAATGTTGATATTACTTAAAAAAAAATAAATGTTCATTTTTCGTGAAATTTGAGAGTTATTTTTACATTTTTGGGAAACAATAACCTAAAATAAGGCCAAGGATGAGACCCATGGGGATATCCTAGACTAAAATTAAGTATTAGTAAAATTCAATGTCAAGTAGCTACACATCAGGTGGGATGTGTCCCTGTTATCCCCATGCATGTCGACATAGGTACATGTTGTCATAAACATAGATGAGATGCCATTTGACCCAACACCCAACTCAGTCTGAGACAAGTCCCAAAGGGTTTTCACAATCCCCATGGGCTGGAAACTAGTGTTGGGTGTTAAAGGGATCAATGTGGTAATGATTGTTTCTCAATAAACTAGGATCAGATAAATAAAATCAACGAGATGAAGAACCAACAATGAATGAATCTCAAAAAATATTCAAAAACATCAAGATACATTAACTAAAATAAAAAAACGAAAACTTAATACAAAACTGAGACCGAACCATGCAACATGATCTCCACATAACCACTTGGTCACCACCAAACTGAAGACCAACCTACTCGAATGGAGAGCAACTGAACCAGAAATCAGTACCTATAAAACAACTCTATTCTTCCGACATCAAATGATATAAGTAGGGTGTGAGATTTAATAGATCAGTATAAAACCACCATAGAATCCATACATTTCCTTTCCTGTAACAATCTAAAAACACTATTTTGAAATACATTTAAAAGATAATATTTTAAATTGTTTCAAAAAATTAAAAATAGTTTTTCAGAAATTCCTTTTGAAAGAAATGCACACAACTTTACCTTTTAAAAAAATGTTTTACTTTCCATAACCCATGTCAAATCCAAAACCCAAATACCAAATCCAAAACAAATAACCAAGAGGGGCTATGTAGAATTAAAGTGAAAAAAAGAGACAATAAAACTTGTAGGGATAATATCACTTACAGTAATGAATAAATAGAATATATAGATAGATAATCATGGGATCTCCCTAAACATCCCTAGAGAGATCCCTGGACATACTCAGGTTGGACTCACCTATAGGCATACAATGTAGCTCCATATTCAATAACTCACTGGACATTCTAACTTCCAATCCAGTAGCACAATCCCACCTAGACTCTAGATATCCAAGGGGTACCAACACATATATTTGGGGTTAAAAAACAATCAACCCTCAACCTTCAAAAATATACGTAGGAATCCCATAATGATGATAATAATAAAAATACTTGGTGAAATGCGGTATAACAACCACAACTAATAGCATTCTCATGCACAATCCATTAGACAAAATCCCATAAAAAGTTCTAATAGACAGAATACCACATATTCTCATGCACGAGTCACTAGAGAGGTTCTCATCTAATGTTCCAATGGTCCCAAGTTATAATAAAAGCATAAAAAATCACATGAAAAACCATTTCTTTCACAAGTTCCAATCAGGACTTCACATCACACAAGCTTTTAAACCATTTATCAAAGCATTATAAGTTTCCAACCGAGAATTTTTATTTCCAAACCAAGAGTAAAACACAATGGAAACTATTTAGAAAAAACTCAATGGTTCCAAATGAGACAATAAACTTACATCATGTCCCTTTCAAAAAAAAACTTATAAAAAATTTCCAAACCATTTCTAAAATAATATGAAACACCACTTTCATGTGCAAAATGGAAAGCAAGACTTTACATTTCAAGGTCAATTCCATTTCCCATACCTTTTAAAAACCAAGAGTAAAACACAAAACATTCTTAAAGGTTCCAAATGAAATTTTATACCATTTGAAAACCAATCACATTATAAAGTACAAAATGGTCTACAACTTTGAACATAACATTTAAAACCATATCCAGACCACTTTGAGAGAATAAACTATTTAGAAAACATATATGCATATATTAAATTGAGAAAATAGAGAGGGGGAAGTTTGAGTGTTTTGAAAACTAGGTCTTTAAGTTAAACAATGACATTATCAATTGTTGGAACATCTATACATGCACACGGTGAATATATGGATGCTCCCACATCCAGTGGGACACCCATGAAATCCCAAGAGAGCATCCAAAACCTTTTTAAAGAACAACATATTTCACATAAGGTCATATAACCATTAAACTAAATCATCATAATGTAACCAAGTCCAAAAATACCTTTAAAACACCCAATTTCAAAAAAAGGGACTAGGTGAAATTGTATCAAACAACTTGCACACATGAAAACAAAATCATATTCAAGAAATCCATTTAAAAACCAATTATCACAAATTTCCCATCATAAAATACAAAATAAATTTATACTAACATGTTATAATAAATATTATATTACTTTGGAAGAAAATAGGAAATCTCAATCATTTAATGTAATGAACTAGAAAGAAAAATAATGGAGACACCAACCTCAATGGAATGCAGATGTGAAAAAAATCTTGTAGAATGAAGAGAACACCCCAAGAACAATCAACACACTTTAAAACCAAAGAAACACCATTCAAAACTCAACCCTAGATTCTATGGTTCTTACAATAGGGAACCCACCATGGAAATACCCATAAATTCAAGGGGGAGGAGAATAAGAGGAGAAAATTGAAAAAATATCATGAAAAACTCACCTTGGAATCTTGAAGGAGAATTAAAGGAGGGAGGAGAACCAAATAGCGAGGGGTTTGGAGACCCTATTGTGTTTCAAAAGAAACCAAGGAGGGATGGGGATCTATATAGGGTAAAAAGAGGGGAGGGTAGATTAGGTATTTTATGATTTAAATTTTTTTCCCAACTCGCATAGTTTGGCCACATGATTTTTCAAACCATGCAAATACATGGCGATCACTAATGTCTGAATAGACAGAACCTTATTAATAGTTTTTGTACGGTTTTCCAAACCATGGAAAACTTGTTTTACTTAGTCTTGGACCCCAAGAAAATACACACTATTACCTAGTCTAATACAAAAAATTTCCCTTAATTATGCACAACCCACGCGCCCTTTCCTGCCAATCCAAAAACTTCATTTTTCAACCAAAATATAAGAAATTGAAATCAGGACTCAACCCAAACCTCAAATAAAATATACCAATGAAAAAAAGGAATAAACTGAAGGAATTTAAAATCTCAAGGTGTGAAAATTATCCCCCCCACAAACACTTTCAACCCCCATAAAGTTACCCAGTCAAAAGGTAAA
The DNA here is from genome assembly GCA_963277665.1 of Viscum album. Taxonomy (NCBI): domain Eukaryota; kingdom Viridiplantae; phylum Streptophyta; class Magnoliopsida; order Santalales; family Viscaceae; genus Viscum; species Viscum album. The sequence goes on along the minus strand of OY728138.1, from coordinate 1,015,541,917 downwards.
GAAAAATCAGTCCCAAATCAAAAACAAGAAAAACAAAGACACTAACCTTAGGGTGAACTTTCACTTCACAAGTCACACATGACAATTATAAAGGAAACCAAAGCACAAATTAATATGGTATAACAAAAGGGGGGTATCCCCAACATAAGAACCTGATCACCACCTTTTCACAACTTCAAACCATCCCAATGCGGGGACTCCCAACATGAAATACTCCAAAATTATTTACCCAAGTTAAAGAACACTACTACTTGAATTGAAAATTTACCACATCATAGAAAAACCCAAAAAAATGGGGAAAATAAAAAAAGTAACTCGAACCAAATATTGAATCGAAACCATAATCCATCAATTCCAAAAAATCCAAGTATCTCCAAATGAGTAGAACTTAAACTGAGACTAACCTACATAAGGGATAAACACAATAAATGAAGAAAAAATTATTTGAAGGGCCACATTCAGATAAACATATCCACTTGGATCATGAAATAAAATTTTTATCACACTTTTACAAAAAAAATATGAACTTAAAAAAATCAAAACAAAATAAAATAAGGAGTCTTCAATAGTCTCCACCCTAATATAAGAGACAAGATCTAGGATAAGGTTTTCCCCACACAGCCTTAGGAAATTCTTAACATTACAGGAACTTCACAATGAGGCAAATAGTTAGAGTCCTTATGTAGGAAGCATATACTTCCTCACATTTAGGATCCAACATTCATTGTTAAAAACTGATTTGGGTAACTCTTCATACAAAACATCTCTAGATGTCATAGACAACCACAACAGTGAAAAGTCTTTGAAGGATTGAGATAAGACGAATTTTAATGGCCAAACAGGCCACACTGGTGGCACACAAGTGAATGGTATGATGAAAAAGATGCCATAATCAATGAAGGAGACTCCTTAAAGATATGTTCCTCTATCTGAACTCCTCTCTATATGTGGAAGATTCATGAGATACAAGATACACCAAATTAGAAACTTCTTGGACTCCAGAAACCAACTCATTTAAAAATGCACAGTCTACCAATTTCTAGAAATGAATACCATTAGGGGATAGGGCCCACTCTTTGATATCTGGACGAAGAACCAAAATGAAAAAGAATATTTAAATAGATCCTCTGACTCTACCTCTAGATAGAATGAAACCAATTCTTTTAATTGGTCAAAATATACATTTACTATCTACTGGACCTACCAAACATCCTGCAGATCTGATACATTCCTCATGTTCAAGTCCTTAGTTATGAACCTTTGGAAAAAAAGTGGTCCTAAAGATTTAACAGGTCATACTAATTTTCATAGATGATAGAGAAATCATATTCCACTAATCTGAAGACAGAACCTCTAACAAACCCAGAACAATGTGAACTTTAACAGATTCGGGAGTTCCCAACGATTTTAAAACACACTCAACTTCATAAAGACATTCTAATACCTCTAACAGAACTCGATCACCATGATAAATAGGAAACACTCAAGAAGAACCAGAAACTGGGAAAGACTCAACGGAAAACATGGGGACATTTTTGGGAGGCATATTCTGAACAAAACCAATAACACAAAACCTAAATCAACATCAACCATAAACACAATTGAGAAAAACATCTCAAACCAACACACTAGACTCACAAGACAAACACATACAATGCCACTTCCCATTTAAATTTTCAAAACCATATTCTTCCAAGTACACTTTTGAAATACCAAAAACCATTTTTCACAAAATAAAAAACCACTTTTCACAAAAAAAAACCAACTTCTCAAAGAAAAACCAATTTCTGAAATCATTTCCCCTTTCAAAATAGCTTTAAAAAAAGGCCAACCATTGATTTCAAATACTCAACCCTGGTATACTATGCACTATTGGATATGTATTCTTTCCACTTCCACTAACATAATCCATCAATAAGTGAAAAGATTCACTTTCCACACATACCCACACATATGTGAACATCCATAAGGAATAATAATGATTACCTATTCCACTTCTGCATCAAACCCAAGAATTCACCAAATTATAAATCCAAAAAACTTTCATTTAAAACTCATTCTTTAAAAATACAAGACCACTTAAAGGAAATCATTTTTATTTTAAAAAACCAATTCCCTATTGAAAACATAATCACATAAAATGAGACAAAAATAGAATATAACTCACATGAAACTACCAGAGTGTAGAACTTGTAGTCCTTCCTAACCTAGAAACATGGTTAGTGGACCATTTTCTGAGTAAGAATAAACAAATAGAATGATCTTGAACCATTCAATTAGAATCCACATGGGTCAATACTCCATGTGATATCACAACATTACACTAGATCCCATCCATTGTCATTCCTCTATCAAAAACAAAGACAAAAGAGTCAAATCCCATACTACCCCTGGAAACATGAGGATCCGAATGAGAAAGGGATCATGAAGTCCTTACCATACCTACCTCTTGAGTCTTGAAAGTCCTAATATCTATCTAAATGACACCCCAAATAACAAGAACCCTCTCTAATACCATTATGTCACAAACTAGGCTAGGATTCTATCTGACTCTACTCCTGACCCAGTTTGGGACAAGGCCATAAGGGAATTTCTGATCCCAATGGGCTGGAAACTAGTGTTGTGAATCAAAGTGATCATTATGGGAATGATTTGTTCCAAATAAACCAGGATCAGATAAATAAACCAATCAAGATGAAAAACCAATAATGAATGAATCTCAATAAATATTCAAACTCATCTAGATTCAAAAATTGAAATACAATATAGAAACTGAATTCAAAGATAAGATCGAACCACACTACATGATCTCTACATGGCCACTTGGGCACCACCAACCTCAAGACTGACCTGCTACAATGGTGAGTAACCAAACCAGAAACCTGAACATTCAAAACAACTCAAGTGTACCGACACCCAAAGGTACATTTAAGGTTTGAAATTTTATAGACCAGTAGATAAACACCACAAAATGAATACATTTCTTATCCTAAAATATTCTAAAAACACTAGTTTAAAATGAATTTATAAAATAAGATTTTAAATCATTTCCAACAAGTAAAAATAATTTTCTGTAAATTCATTTTAAAAAAAACGAACACAAATTTTCATTTTAAAAATGGTTGCACTTTCCACAACCCATATAAAATCCAAAACTGAAATACCAATTCCAAACCAAATAACCAAGAGGGGGTATGAAGAATTACAGTGAAAAAATAGATAATGAAAATAGGATGGATTATATCACATGAAATAGAGGATAAATAGTACATATAGATAGATAATCATGGGATCTTAATGAACTTCTCTAGAGTGATCCCTAGACGTACTCTGGTCGGACTCACTTATTAGAATATGATGCAACTCTATAGTTAATAACTCACTGGTCATTCTAACTGCCAATCCAGTAGCACAATCCCACATAACCTCTAAAAATATAAGGGGTAATAACCCATCTAATCAGGTTTGACAAGAAACCATCTTTCAAACCACAAAAATTTGCTTCGTAATCTCACAGTGATAATAATAATAATGACAACAATACTTGGAATAACGTGGTATACAAACCAAAACTAATAGCATTATTGTGTACAAGCCATTAGAGAGGATCCCATAAAAAGTTCCAATGGATTCAATACCACACATTCCCATGCACGAGCCACTACAGAGGATCTCATCCAATGTTCTAGTGGTCTCAAGTTATAATCCAAGCATCACAAATCACATGAAAAGTGATTTTTTTCACTAGTTTCAATCAGACCTTCACATCACACAATATTTCAATCCATTTCTTGAAGAATGTAAATTTTACAATTGGGAATTTATATTTCCCAAAAAAATATATTTCCCAAACATCATAAAGTGAAAACTAGGTCATACATCATTTCCCTTTCAAATACACTTATAAAACATTTCGAAACCATTTTTGGAATAATATGAAACACTACTTTCATGTGAATAATTCCAAATTGAAATTTAAATTTCAAGTTAAATTATATTTCCCATACCATTTCAAAACCAATATGAAAAGACATGACATTATTAAAGGTGACAAACATAATTTCATACTATTTGAAAGAAACCACATTCCAAAGCACCAATTGGGACAGAACTTAAAAAATAACATTTAAAACCATATTCAATCCACTTTGAGACCATGAACCATTTTGAAAACATGTAGACTTAAAAGAAATTGAGAAAGAGGGGTGGGGGTAAGGTTGAATGTTTTGAAAACAAGGTCTTTAAGTTAAACAATACCATTATTATTTGTTGGGACATCCAATTGAACACCCACAAAATCCAAATAGAGAATCCAAAATCTTTTTAAATAACCACATATTGCACAAAAGGGTTATATCACCATAAAACTAAAACCTCAAAATGTAACCAAGGAAGAAAACACTCATATACCACTCAATTTCATAAAAAGGCACCAAGATACATTTTATTAAACACCTTGAACACATGAACACATAATAATATTTAAGAAATACCTTTAAAAACCAATTCAAACTAATATTCCATCATGAAGACACAAAATAAATTTATACTAACATGTAACAAGAAATATTATATTACATTGGAAGCAACTAGGATGTCTCAATATTTCAATGGAATGTGTTAGAAAGGAAAATAATGGAGACACCTACCTCAATGACATATAGATGGGAAAAAACTATGGGAGAAGGAAGAGAAATCCCCGAGGAATAATCCACACACCCTAAAACAAAATAAACAGCAAAAGAAATCAAACCTTGATTTTAGAGTTCATCCAAGAGGTAACCCACCAGGGAAATACCAAGAATTCCAAGGGGGATGTGAAGAAGAGGAAAATTGTTACAAAAAATCATGAAAACTCACCTTGAAACATTGAATGAGAACCAAAGGAGGGGGTAGAAACATAGGGATAAGGTCTTGGAGACCCTCTTGTGCACTAAAAACGTCCAAGGATAGAGTGAGCTTGATTTAAGGAAAAAATTGTGGAGGGTGGATTTGGGATTTTAAGATTTTAAATTTCTGGGTAGCTCTCACGCTTTGGATGCACAATTTTCCAAACCATGTAAAAACCATGTATTCACCAATGTAAAAAGGGATAGAACCTATTGGATGGTTTTCACATGGTTTTCAAAACCATGAAAAACCCATACGCATTATTACTAGACCCCAAACCATGCTGCAAGGTTACCTAATTGAATCCACATAGTTTCCCTTAATCGTCTGTGACCCGTGTACCCCTTTTTTCCAAGATAAAAAACTTCATTTTCAACCAAAAGATAAAAATTCAAACCAGGACTCAACATGAATCTCAACCAAAATATCTAAAAACAAGAAAATAATAAAACAAAGGAGTTTTGATGCTCCATCTATGACAATTCTCCCCATCACAAAAACATTCTTTCCTCATAAATTCACACAACTTAAAGGTAAACAAAACTCAGTCCCGAATACAAAATGATCCAAACAAAACCACTAACCTCGAGGTGATCTTTCAATTAATAAGTCACACATGACCTCTCTATAGGAAAACGAAACACAAAGGATAATGGGAGAACATGAGAGGGTTTTACCCACTAGAAGTACCTGATTACCACTTTGGCACATCCTCACACCGACCCAACATGGGGAATCCAAACAAGAACTAATCCAAACTCATTTTCATGTGTTAAAAAACACTACCAATTGATCTAGAAACTTCCCACACCATCCAAAACCCCCAACATAGTGGGGAAACCCATGAAAAAGGATCTCGTTCTAACTAGTGAACCGAAATGAAAATCCATCAATTCCATAGACCTCAAGAATCTCCAAACAAGCATAGTTAAAGCTGAGAATAACCCAATCAAGGGCTAAGTACACTCAAAGAAGAAAAAACGACTTGAAGGATCACATTAAGATACACATAACCAAATAGATTGTGAAAGAACAAGTCCATCACACTTTTAAAATGAAATAGTAAACATAAAACAACCCAAAAAATCAGGAAACTTTATAAATATCCACCCCAACATGGGAGAGAAGATCTAGTCCAAGGTTATCCCCACACACCGTTGGTGAATTTCTTATTACACATGGGATCCACTTTGGGGCCTATGGATAGAGACATAATGTGAGAATCATATAATTCATCATAGTTAAGAGCTGATATCCTCTGAAGAAAACATCTTTGGTAAATTCTTCCTAAAAAATTTCTATAGATAACCTAGACGACCACAACGATAGAAATTCTTCAGAGGACTATAGAAAGATGACTTTGAATACCTAAATCGGCCACACTGGTGGCACACAAGTGAACAATCTAATAAAATGGAGGAGATAACCAATGAAGAAGACTATTCAAAGATAGGTTCCATCAGTATTCACTCCTAGATAGATGGGGAACCTTCACGAGCAACATGAGACACTAGATTTCCAACTGCCTATGATCTAGAAACCAACTCACCAAAAATTGATTTTCCATGAAATTATAAAAATGATGATCCTTGGAGGAGAGGGCTTGCCCCTTGATCTATGGATTAAGATCCAAAAGATTTAATAAGATTTCAACTGATCCTCTAAAACAACCTCCAAATAGAAGGAAACAAACTCTTTGAAGTTGTCAACATAAGATTTCACTATCCGTTGGCCCTTCTAATCATCTCGTAGCTCTTCCTCCTTCCTCATCCTCAACTCCTTAGGTATGAATCTTTTAAAAAAAGTGGTCCAAGTTATTAATCAATTCATCCTAATGTCCATCGATAATGTTGAAAACATATTCTTTATATCCAAAGGTGGACCATCAAACAAACCCCTAACAACATGGACTCTAATAGCTTCTTGAGTCCCCATTGATCTGAAGACACACTCAAATTATTTAGGCTATTAAATTGCCTCTAACAGAACTCGATCAACAAAATATATAGAAACACACAAGAAGAAATAGAAACCTAGTAAGGCTCACTGGAAAAACATGGGGACTTTTCTATGTGGAATATTGTGAACAACATAAAGAAAAAAACCAAAATCAACATCAACCAAAAACACAATCAAGAAAAAAATCTCAAACCAACACAATCGTCTCACAAGCAAAAAAATATAAGGCCACTTCCCAATTGAAATTTCAAAACCGCATTCTTCCATAGCCACCTTCCAAATACCAAAACCCAGTTCTCATAAAACAAGAACTCAATTTTCAAAAAAAATCCCCAATTCTAAATGAAAAACCAATTTACAAAATCATTTTCCCCATTTGAAATAACTTTTGAAAAAAAAACATGGTAAACCGTTGATTTAAAATAATCACCTATGGTATCATATGAACCTCAAATAAGTGTTCTTTCCACTTTCGATTACATCATCCATGCACAAGTTCCAACATGAAATATCCACACACACCCACACTTATGCGAACGTCCATAAGGAATACCAAGGGATAACCATTACACTACACCATCTAACCTATAAATTCAATAAATTTTTAATCAAAAACACTTTTATTTGTAAATCTATTCGTTCCAATTCAAAAACCACTTAAAAGAAATTATTTCCATTTTAGAAAAACCACTTTAAATTTAAAATATTACTCACATCAGCTGATACCGAAACAAAAAATTACTCACACCAAACCACTATATTTTAGAACTAGTATTCATGCATAAATTGAAGACATGGTTAGTGTTATATTCCCCAAGTAATAATCAACAACTATGAGGAGCTTGAAATATGCACTCAGACTCTACATGGGAAGCTACACCATGTGAGATCTCAACATGAAACCGGCTCACCTCCATAGTATTTCCTCAATCCAGAACAAAGACAAAAGACTCAAATCTCATACTACCAATGGAAAATTGAGGATCATAATGAGAAAGGGTTTATAGAATCTTTCCCATACCTACCACTTGAGTCCTTAAGGACCTAATCTCTAACTACCTAGAACACCAAATAATTATTACCTCATATGATACAATTTTTTCATGAACCAAGATGGGATTCCATTCGACCCAACACCCGACTTGGTCCGGGACAAGGCCTGAAGGGCATTCTTGATCCCCACAGGCTGAAAACTAATGCCAAGCTACAAAATGATCACAATGGAAATTATTTTTCCCGATTAACTAGGATCATGAATATAAACTAAATAAGTGGAAGAACCAAGAATGAATGTATGTCATTAACTATTCATACTCATCTAGACACAAGAACTAAAGGAAACAAAGAAACTGAATAAAAAACTGATATAGAACCAAGCTACATGACCTCCACATGACCACCTAGTCACCAACAGACTTAAGACCGACCTTCTCTAAAGGTGAGTAATTGAACCAGAAACCAGAAACTAAAAAACAGCTCAAGTTTACCAACACAGAATGGTACAAGTAGGGTGTGAGCTTTAATAGATCGGTAAGAAACCACAAATTAATCCATTCATTTCCTTACCCGAAATAGTCCACAAACACTATTTTGAAATACATTTATAAAATAAGAATTTAAAGAATTTCTAGAAATTAAACATAGTTTTCTGAAATTTCCTTTTTAAAACAATGAATGGAAATGTCCATTTTAAAAATGATTTCACTTTCCATAAACCATATCAAATCCAATACCCAAATACCAAATAAAAACCAAATAACCAAGAGGGTGTATGTAGAAATAAACTGAAACAAAAAAGACAATAAAAAAAATAGGTCTAATATCACATGTAGTAGAGAATAAATAGAACATATAGATAGAAAATCATGGGCTCTTCCAGAACATATCTATTGCGATCCTTGGACATAATCAAGTTATACTCACCTATCATCATTTGGTGTAGCTCTATATTTAGAAACTCCCTGGCTGTTCTAAAATCCAATCATGTTCCAAAATCCCACCTAGACTCTAGACATCCAAGGGGTACCAACCTTTATAATTGATGTTGACAAGAAATATTCACTTGAAACTAAATAATACTCTTAATAACCCCATGGTTATAATGATAATAATAATAATAATAATAATAATAATAATAATAATAATAATACTTGGAGAGACGTGGTATAAAAAAAATAACTAATAGAATTCTCATTTATGAGCCATTTTAGAGGATCCCATCAAAAGTTAAAATGGAATCAATACTACACATTACTGTACACATGCCACTAGATAGGATCTCATCCAAAGTTCTAGTGGTCTAAAGTTATACGTAAAGAATCAAAAATCACTTAAAAATCATTTTCTTTCAGAAGTGAAAATTTGTCCTTAATATCACATAGGCTTTCAAACCATTTCTCAATTGATGATAAGTTTCCAATTGGGTGTTTATATTTCCAAAACCACATTCATTTCCCAAGCATCATAAAGTGACAACTGGGCCTTAAATCACATCTCTTTAAAATAGTCTTATAAAACATTTCCAGACCATTTTCAGTATAATATGAAACACCACTTTCATGTGCACAATTCCAAACAAGAAATACCACAAAAACAGTTTTTCCCGACGCCAAACTTTATCAGTGCTAATGAAAAAGCACTGATAAGGGGGGGTACCTTTATCAGCGCTTTTTTTAGTAGTGCTGATAAAGGGTCGACTTCAAAAAAAAATTAATTAAAAAAATATATTAATATATAAATATATAAATATAGTTATATTGATATAAATATAATATATAATTTTTAAATATATTTTAGATAATTATTAATATACATTTAAACTTAATATACTTAATATATTAGATATTTAGTGAAAATGACTTCTAAAAAAATTAAAAAAATACTTTTAATTAATAATTTGCTAATTATTATGGAGGAATAGCCATTTAATAAAAATTTTATGACTAAAAAAATAAAAAAAATTAAAAAAAGATCCAATATATGTTGAAAACGCAACTCGAACTACAAACATCCATAACTTTTGATCCGGGTGTCCGTTTGAGCTCTACCACATATCAAATCGATTCCTGATATGATCTCTACACCCTTGTAAACCAGGGGGACCCCAGTAAAAGTTTTTTTGAGGCCAAAATAGGCCCATTAGGCCTCCAAAACTGAGTTTTTAGTCAGGGTACCCTAATTTTTTTAACATTTTATGGATTTTCAGCCTCGTTTAAGGGGGTATTATTGGATTTTTTTTGGTGTGGAATGAATTTATTCCAAGGTATTACATTCATATTGATATTATTCCTTTAAAATTTTATCATTTTTTAAAATGAACTGCTATTTATAATCAAATATATAATTATATGTACATATTTTTTATATATTCACACCTAAAAATTTAATTATAAATATAAATAATAAAATATATTTACATATAAAATATATTAGATTTATCTAAATAACAACTAATATCCATTTTATTTAAAATCAAAATATATGAATACTTATATACCTATATATTAATCTAACTATATATATATATTAATATAACTACATATATATATTAATATAACTATAAATATATATATTAAGATCACTATAAATATATATATATTAATATAACAATATATTTATATAAATATTAATATAAATATATATTACTATATGAATATATATAACTATATATATATATATAGAGATATCATTAAATGGAAAAAAATCAAAATAGAGGAGTGGTAAGGGATTTGGCGCGCAGGGGGGAGGTCTCGAGTTCAAAACCTGGTGGAGGCAGGGGCGCGCATTCATGGGGGAATATGGGAGATAACACTGATAAAGGGTAGAGGGGTGCGTGCGGGTGCTGGAGGGGGCGGAAAAGTACTGTAAAAGGGGTCTCAAGCGCTATAAAAGCCCCCGATTGGCAGGATTTTTTTTTAATTTTTTTTAATTTTTTAAATTTTTTTAACTTTTATCAGCACTCAAAAAAGCACTAATAAAAGGGTTTCTTTATCAGTGCTAAAAAGAAAACACTAATAAAGGACCCTTTTATCAGCACTTTGTTTTTTCACAGATAAAGGACCCCTTTTATCAGCACTTTTTTTGGCACTGATAAAAGGGGTCTTTATCAGTGATTTTTGGAGTGCTGATAAAGGGGACCCCCCTTTATCTTCACCATCTTTAACAACACTTTTCTAGCATTGTTAAAGGCCATTTTTAGCGCTGATAAAAGGGGTATTTGTAGTTGTAAATCCTTTATATTTCAATTTGAATTCAATTTCTTATACCATTTCATAACCAGGATGAAAACACACAACAAGTTTCATGTTTCCAAATAGGATTTCATACCATTTGAAAACCCACTACATTGTAAAGTACCAAACATGACATTATTTTGAACATAAAATTTTAAACCATATTAAATCCAATTTAAGATAATGAGCCACTTATAAAACATGTAGGCTTAAATGAATTTAAGAAATTTGGGAGTGAGAAAGGTTGAGTGTTTTGAAAACCAAGTATTTAAGTTAAACAAGGACATTATAATTTTTTGGCACCTCCATATGTACACCCCTTGGACATATCTATATTCCCACATCCAATGGCACACCAATAAAATCCCAAGAGAAAATCCAAACCCTTTTTAAAAAACAATATCTTACAATGAAAGGTCTTATCACTATAAAACTAAACTATCATAATGTAACTGAGGACAAATATACTCTTAAACTACTCAATTTTATAAAAAGGGACCAATAGACATTTAATCAAAAACCATGAACTCCTGAACACAAAATCATATTTGAGAAAACCCTTTAAAAATAAATTCATTCCAATATTCTATCATAAAAATTCCAAATAAGTTTTTACTAAAAAATCATAAGAAATATTATATTACTTTAGAATTAAATATGAAGGATCAAGAATTCAATCAAATTTTTTGGAAAGGAAAATAATGGAGACACCTACCTCAATGACATGTAGATGTGATGAAACTCTCAGAGAAGGAAGAGAACACGCAAGGGACAATCTGCACACTCGAAAACCAAAAAAGCACCAACCAAACATCAACCCATGTTTATAGGGCTTGGAAAAGAAGGAACCCTACGTGGAAATACTAAGAAATCCAAGGGGTTGGAGAATAAGAGGATAAAATTGACCAAAAAGTAGAAATAACTCCCCATGGAAGCTTGGAGGAGCATTAATGGAGGGATGAGAAGAAGAGGGAGAAGGGTTTGGAGACCCTTTCATGCACCAAAAAAGACCAAGGAGGTAGGGGTCTTGATTTAGGGTAAAACGAGGGGAGGGTAGACTGGGTATTTTAAGATATAAAATTTCTGCGAGGCTCACATAGTTTGGCCACACGGTTTCCCAAACTATGCATAAACCATGTGGTCAACACTTTACAAATGGAAAAAACCTCTCTAACGATTTTTGAATCATTTCCCAAACAATGTCAAACTTGATCACCTCACTCCTAGACCCCAAAACTAGCTGCATGTTTACTTGGGAAAATCCACACTATTTCCCTTAACCATGTGATACAAGTGTGCCCCTTACTGCCAAGTCAAAAACATCATTTTCAAACAAAATCTAAAAATTAAAATCATGACTCAATATGAACCTCAACAAAAAGATAAAAATCCATGAAAAGAATAAAATGAAGGAATTTCCAAGGCCGGGGTGTGACATTTGGAGGGGAGTTTGTGAGTCTATGTGGTAATCCATCCCTTCGATAGTCTTCTAAGATGAGTAAGGAGCATCAAATAATATAAAGGATGCTACTCTCGAGTGATCAAATGATATGGGATATATTTAACATGGATAATATTAACTTTACATAAAAGTGGCACAATTTTTATTTAGCTCACATGCCTCTCCACTCAGACACTTCCCTGCCACCATTGCCACCTTCAAGATCACTAGAACACTACTAACAGTCACCTAAAAATGCCATGGAATCCAATGTTGAAGCTTGAACTCACTATTGAAGGATAATTATAAATATCATATTCGATATTTATTGAATCTAATTTTTTTGATTCACTATATATAAAATTTTATGATTATTAATCCTCTGTAAGGAGGAGTTGCTTCCACCAGTTTCCACCATTAGACCTTGGTTCCGTTAGCCCTTCTACTATCGGTGGAATGTACTACTGGTGAAGTGTCAAAGTTATATGTTCTTATATTTTTGATAGTTTTATGGTGATACCAATCCATGTTCTTATTTCATGCTACCTTTATTTTCCTATCTCATACCTATACATTCTGTTTGTTAGTGCTAGTGTTATTGCCACCACCATCACATACTACCACTGGCCTACTTATACTACCTCATATCATTTATATTTCATCACTACTATCACCATCAATTTTTATCATCAGGTTTCTACTAGTTTTTTCCTTCTATATACATGGTTCCCATACCAATGGAGTGCTATCATCCCATATCATTCCTTTATTACTATCATTAGAGTTGTATCAGTCCATGTGTTTATGTTGTGATACCTTGCCTCTTCTGCCACCGACCTACGTCTTCTATTCACTATCTATAGTGCTACCATAACCACCATACCCTGATACTAGTACTATAATTCCATGTATCTTTTATATTGGGTGAATAATAAATGAATAATATCAAACCTCACCTATCTATGTCCACGAGTCCTTGTTTTTAAGATGAACAACTTTCAAGACAATCGAGGTTGGATTTTGGACAAGTCCCTTGATGAAAATTTGATAGGGGAGGGGAGTGAGATATGATGAGGAAAGAGGTTCATGTTCCATGAATAAAATCAAGTCAATGCTGTTATTACATCTCCCTTTATAGGAATAAACTAGTGGACCGATAATTGGAGTTTTGGTAAAATAACCTAAGATTGAGTGGGTTCCCCAAGATTGATACTAGTATGTTGGACTAAATGGATTCATGTGATGGGGTATTTGATAATATAAAGTTAGTGATATATTTAAGGGTATTAACATAAAGAAGATACTGGGAACTAAAAATATGATTATTGAGGAAACTAAGATGAATACACCTCATGTGCCTAATAATTTTCATGCATTAATATAAAACGTATGTCAAATAATCCATGATTAGTTAACATGAATTCAATGATTGGGTTATACATCATAGGAAGAAAATGAATAATTTCAATAGAGTCATACATTCAAGAAATTCCCAACCTATTTATGAAGTAATTTTTAGAAATTGAAATACAAGAGAACAAAATAATTTCCAAGCTGCACAAGGAGAAGTCATTTGAATTACATGCACATGAAAATTAAAATTATATTTAGAGAATATACCACATGATTTCATGATGGATATATATTTTTAAATCCATGAGTTATGAGGATTTTAATACCCCTATATCTTTTGAATGGGAATAGAGAACAATGAATGAATTAAAAGAGATATAAATTCAAGGATATGAAAAAGGGACATTTGGATTTAAGGGAAAAACTTTTGGACAATTATTTTTCCTATTAATTTAGGGATAAGCTACTATACATAGAAGAGGGATCATGGGAGACCCATCTAGAGAAGATTTATCTGCTTTGGATTGTAGATATCACTTTTAATTTGTTTTGTTTTTGATATTTCATATACTCCTCAAGTTTTTGTTACTACTTTAATGGTTAGGTATAACATGAGGTGAATGGGGAAGGGAAGGAATATCACTTATGATGCCTGATTCCTTGATATTTCAATTAAAAAATAGTTTTATATAACTTGTTCATTTATTTCTATATTTAGTTATAGATTTAATCATAAAATAAATTGGGTTCGAATTAACTCTATAATCTTATTTGTTACCTTGGATGAGGATCTATCATGTCCCACTTTTTGGATTAATATCATCTATATTGAATGATCTTAGTCTAAGTAGTGAGGGTTTAGTGATTTATGACATGTGAGGAAGTATCGGTGGTTAAAAATTATTTACTTAGGAATTATAATACTATATTGGGTATTTATTATGTTCATTGAGGGACATTCACTGAATATTTCCCACATTTGAATGAGGGTAGACCAAAGTAAATGATTTTTTAGGCTAGTCTCACCATAATTATGCAATCAATAGTGATGAGGGGAGATGATTGTGGAACCTCTCATTTATCAGTTAATAAGGAAAATGGATATGTTTCTAAAAGACACTGATAACATTACAAGTGGGAATCCAAACCTAACTTGATCACTTGTCTTTTATTCTGAATTTTAAGTGATTTACTTGTTTATTGATACTTGAAATTAAAATATTACCATTTATTTTATGACTCTTTATAACTAGATTTAGAGAACTCCTATATGGAGAAAACTTAGGTTACCACTACTACTAAATTCCCAAGGAAATTAATTATATTTTTTCACATCCAATGATAGGTGTGCACAAGTCACTTATTAATTTTTTTTTTATGAATTTAAAAATTTATATCCTCATGAAGGGTTAAAGTAGTTATCCCTTCTCAGTTTTATGTTTTTAATTTTATTTTTTTCCTGATAAATATTGTAATAAAATATATTAAATAAAAACCAATGAAAATGTATCCCCATGAAATCATTACACATTATGATAATAATTGGAGTGACTAGTTTATTATGCCTAGTTTTGAAAGATAAATAGTACTATGATCCACATTGGGATCCTGTGTAACACTTAACTACATAGAAAAACATCAATTCAGTGAAAAAGGCAAGGGATATTATTTTGAAACATCAAAATACCCACATATGAATTAAAATCATCCATAAAATGATTAAAATCTATACAGTTTTAAAAAATTGTTGTGATGGATTATTGATTATGGATGATAATGAGTACCTACTAACCAAGTACCCTACAATACCCAATCTGATTAAATAGGGTTAGTATATTGGTTAAGTGGGTATTTATAGCATTAGGGTATCAAATTAATAACTTGATTAATAAAAAGGTAGAGTTAGGGAAATAATATTGGGGTACTTTAACCATGAAATCGATTATGAAAATTATTAATAATCAATAATAAATGTTTAAATTCCATTATAATTAAAAAATATTTATTTATTTTTAGTTTGGTTCATATTTTATTTATATATAAATTTTAAATTTGAATTCGTTGAGTATGTGTTATTAAATAATTAAAATTATAATTTCTTTTAATTTTTTTGTTATATTTATTCTATATTTATAAATAAAGTTTAAATATTTAAATTTATAATTGGTTAATTAATAGGTTTATGGTATTTAAATGGTTAGTTAAAAAGATAATAAGGTCGGATTAGGTTATTGAATTTAATGAATAAATGTGTTAGGGTTGGGGTAAAAGTTTTTTGAATGTAAACATGTTAGGGTTTGAGTATCCCAAATTGTATGAGTACACAACCCATTTTTACATCTAGTATTAATTCAAATTACCCTAAAAATAATATGATGCAAATTTTTAAAACTAAGTGGCCTAATTTTATTACCCAACACTCATTTATTAAAGTATAATTTCTCAGCCAGTCTCTTATATAAATAAATGGATGGATATTTAAACATTATATATTGTATCCATTAAAGAAAATATATACGAAAATTAATTTTTAATAGTCATAATATATTATTTAAAATATACTGTTATCTATTTTAGAGATCAAACATTAGTAAATCAAAAATATTCACAAAACAGTCCTATATATATCTCTCTATATATTATGAATTCCTATAATTTAAAATATAAATATTCACATGGCATGTTTTGTAAACATGTAAATTTAATATTTTATGTAGAGAAAATATTTATTTCTGTTTAAATGATTTTTTAAGGATTAAGGTCAAAAATATATATTCTATAATTATATTTTTAAGTACACTTGATTTTATAAATAGAATATCTAAATCCTAGTTATATTTATTCTTTATGGTATTTACCATTTTCAATAATTATCATTCTTGTTATAGTTTATTGGTGTCTATGGTCACTTCATTTTTGTTTATGTAATCAATCAACCTATTATAGAAATTTTTTATATGTGTTTTTTTTCACATAGTTACATGACCTTCTACATGGTTTATTCGAACTTCACGCGATCAATCATCATTTTTGTATGATGGAATCGCACGGTCGATCGATGCACAATCACTTAACCTACAACACTTTTAATTAACATAACAGATGATTGGTCAAACTACCCCATGCTTGATCAGACTTTTGATCGATCATCATGAATTTCCTCATAGTTAATCTTCCACAATCATGCAATATACCTTGTATGTTTATGCATGTTCTACACATGTGATTTTTTACTATTTCATTATTTGTACAGGTTTCCTATAGGTTGACCTAACTATTTTGATTCATATTTTCCTATCCCTTCATTTATTTGTTTTCCATTGTGGTTATTACAACCGATCTTTACATTCATGATTATTTCTAACCCAGGTATCCTCAGAATGAATAATGTCTGAAGTGATAAGTGAATTATTTCAGATAGATACATTGTGTTAGAAGAGAATGTAGACTATATATTAAGGTGTTGTTCCTTGTTAAATGCACCATTTCCCTCATTATTTAAGATTACAACTCCCATAGATGATGTGTTCTAGTGGAGACCTGTTGCTTCCAATCCCAGGTTCCTTGTTGTTGGTTTTATATAAACATCTCCATAAATAACCTAAAATCCCATGTGTGGTAATTTTTTTTTAAATTTGATTGGTTTGTGAGATTTCTTCATTTTGTTCCTTGGGTTTTATTATTTGCGATTTATTCTTTTTGATGAATTTTTTCACATGTTCCCTTGGTTTAATTGTTATACTCTATTTTTAAGCCTCATTAATAAAGGTAGACTAGGGTGGTGATCTCATCGTAGAGTTGGACCAAATCAGCAAAAAACCTTGTAAAATATATGTATACCATTAGTTTTTTTCCTTATGTGGTCCTAACCACCCTTCTTTATCATATGTTAATATTATGATTTAAATTCATTGTTTTCTAATAGTGATTAGTATGTGTGATATATTTGGGTTTATATTCAGGTGTTTTCATATGTTCCCCCCAAAAGTTTTGTATTAGAGCTAATCACATATGACTATGGATTCTGGTAAATAGGAAATTGGAAAATATGATGCTAAAAATGACATTATCCTATAGAATCTTAATCTGGGAGAATTTATAGTCCAAAAGGACTGTATGTTGTGATTTTTGGACACAAAATACCTCATGTGACTCAGTCCAATGATGGAACAACCATTACCATATGATCTAATGTCCCTTATGATGTTATTATAAAATGAAAAATTTATTTACCTCTATACTTAAGCGAAAAGGTCTTGTATGAGGTCACTTTTGAGGACCCAATTACTATTATAGGGTCTAAATTAGAAAAACTATATATAAAAATATATCTGGTAGGTCGTATTCATAAGAAAAATAAGTTTTATACCCTATATATGCATCATTTAACTCTCTTTCTCAAATTCATGATTTCAATATGATTATGTTAGATCTAGAGAATATTATTGTTGAAATTAAAAATGAGGACCAAACCATTATTATTTTAATATCATTATACAGTTTATATGACCAACTTTTAGATGTTATGTTTTATTGAAGAGACCCTTTGATCTTAGAAAAAGTTAAATCTACATTTCATTATCGATATTTTCATAGAATGACCAATGTTAAATATGAGGTTAAGGTCTTGAGTGTTAGGTTTTATCCTGAGTCTCATGGGAAGAAGAAAGGAATGGATAAGAAAAATGTAATAACCCGAGAAAGTATAAGGTAAGAGAGGTTACTTCCTACCATTGTGGGAAACCTAGACTTTTAAAGAGAAAATAACTATATTAAAAAACTTTTCAACATTTCAATGAATATAGATACCATTCAATATTTATAGAAAAAGACTATCAGAGTTCGGAGGTGTTCTATGTGACTCACAATTTTATGCATGTTGAGTGGGTTTTATACTTCGGGTGTTCCTTCCACATGTACCCAGATAAAAATTCCTTTTTTGAGTTGACCATGGAATCTGAACAAGAGGTTTTTGGGCAATAATAGGAGGTTATATTTCATGGGTTGGGGTCCAGTGATAATTGAGATCTCAGAACACTCTATTGTCACCTTGTTAAATTTTAGATCTGTTCCATATTTTCAAATGAATCTTATATCACTAAGTATTATAGATCTAATAGGATCTACTTATAAATCTGAATATGATTGTGTTAAAATCTCCAAGGGTGATGATAGGGTCCTTAAGTATTATTTTGTAAATGGGTAATAGTTCTTGAATGAAATTACTTACACCAAGATGTTGGGAAGCACAAATTTCACTAATATTGACCACACTATTGTTTGGAATATGCGGCTAGGGAATGTTCGTGTCAAAATTCTAAAGGAATCATGCAAGTAAGGGATGCTCACCATGGTCACTCCCATAGAATTACTATTATTAGAGGACTTTCCCCTAGGTATATCTAAGAGAGTTAGTTTTCTAAATACCTTCTATAAATTTATTAACCCACTTGAACATATAAAATCTAATTCTTAGGGACCTACCAAGGTTAGATCACATGGGGGAGGCTTCTATTTTTTCACCTTTATATATGAATTCTCTAGGATGTTCTGGATTTATATATTATCAAATAAATCAGATATCTCTTTGGTTTCTAAAACATTGAAATATGAAATAGAAATCTATATGGGAAGAATTTAAAGGTTTTAATGACTTATAATGAGAT
The DNA here is from genome assembly GCA_963277665.1 of Viscum album. Classification (NCBI taxonomy): domain Eukaryota; kingdom Viridiplantae; phylum Streptophyta; class Magnoliopsida; order Santalales; family Viscaceae; genus Viscum; species Viscum album. The sequence continues at coordinate 1,015,522,376 of OY728138.1, read as the reverse complement.
TTAATACCTATTTTATGAGTTCAAAATATTTCATGGGGATGAGGGAATTGCGAGTCACTAAATAGTGATTCATACTCTTCCATAGAATGGTCTAACCAAGTGTATGAACCACACCATTCTTGAAAGAGTTTGTATCATACATTCATGATATGGCCTACCTAATACCTTTTAGGTTGAGGCTACCACTATGAATGTTTACTTAATAAACAAGTTACCATCATCTTCCAATGCTTCTAAAACTATAGAAGAACTATAAAAACGACCATCCCCCATCATATAGACATATTATAGTTTTCAACCCTGCTACCTTTTCTCATGTTAATAATGATAAGATTGATACTAGAGCTATTAAGCATGTCTTCATAGGGTATCTATAAGGGGTTAAAGGATATAAAATTCAAGTAGAAAACTAGGATTTAAAAAATATATCATTACCAAGGTTGTGGTGTTTCACAATACCTTTCCTCTTAGGCCTAGATCTGTCCCTGATGAGAGTGGTAGAATTTCCTAGAGGATAAACCATGATGTTTATCCTCTTCCTACAAGTGATCCTATTAAATTTTGTGATTCTCCTATTGAGACTTCTCCACCTTTTCATCTACCCAATCCTTAATATAGATCCAAATTTAATGGCCATTTAAATGTTAAAGCTCTTAGTCACCTTAGATAGTACCAAATCATTAGTGATAGGGATATGAGAGTGATTATAGAACCTTTTTATTATATCCATGTTGTTATGGTTTCCTTTTCCCTGTATGTTCTTAATGATAATGATGGTGAGGACCACCACACATACATATAGGCTATCAATTATAGAAACTCTAATAATTGTATTTCAGACATGGAAGATGGGATGAAATACCTTAAAAATATCCATACCCTTCCCATAGTCAATAAAAAACCACTTCAATGGTCCTTGGTTTTAAATTTAATTATAAAATAAAATAAGATAATACTATTGAAAATCAAATCAAATTTATAGATAGACTTCTAGTCAATGTTTTTGTTGTAGAAATTCTGAGAGTCATAATGACATATAAGTTTGCAGATGAAGAAAAGATATAAACATAAGAAGAAAATGATGATTATGAATATAGACACAATGATTTACATAGTTTGTAAATAATACCTACATCCACATAGAGTCATAATAACATCAATAATTTAGGAGAAAAAATAGAGGGAGATGATCAGAGTTTAATGCATTAAAACTCTAGCTCGAATGAGATAATCAAGAAGGCAATGGACTGTTCCACCAACCGCATAGTAAGTACACTATTTTATAGTGTCATAACCACCAAAGTCCGAACTACTACAGTACCATAACCACCCTAGTCAAAATTTTTACAGTGTGAGAGGAAATAATTTTGTAGAGCTACAGTGACCTACTGTCACTACCCATCCTTGGGGCCCGTGCCGTGACTACCCCAAACCCGCCTTCCATAGACCAGGGGCTAGCGACTATCACCAAAGGTGTAAATACCGATAAAAGAGAAGGCATTGCCTTTATAAAAGAAAACAAACACCACAATGTACAAAAACTGAAGAATACACTAAGTAAACTGTAAAACAAACATGCTGGAAGTACAAGGGGCCAGAAATACAAGCCCAAAAGAAAGGTACAACTACAACTGAAAGTAAAGTACAACTCAAAGGACAACAACTGAAAGGTGAAAAGCTGCTTTCGAAACGTCCTCCAACTTCCTACCTGAAGGGTAGGTACATATATCTTCCTCATCACTCCACGTCCATCCGTCTGCTTCGGGTAAAGACTCGTCGTGAAATCCATCTCCGGGCACCGACTCGACGTGGTATCCACCTCCGGGCACCGACTCGTCGTGAGATCCTCCTTTGGGTATCGTCTAGCTCGATAAGCCTCAACCACGATCAGTGATGTCTGTCGTCTGCAACCAACATAATGTAGTGCGGGCGAAGCTCGTGTAGGGGTGGGTATACGATACTCAGTAGGGACCCCGAGACCCCCGAAGGTCTCCCTAAATCCACAAAGGATATACCGCAAAGAAAAGATACAATCATGAAGTATCGTCTAACACTACTTAGGTTTATTCCCATACATATACCTAAGTCATCAAATTTAGTTCATCTCCAACTCATGAGCTCAAGTACAGTCCAGTCCACTCAGGAAAGTAAAACATAATCCATAGAGGAAAGTACAACCCAATCCACACAGGATATCAAATCAATCACATCAAAAATAATGATTGAAAGTCAAGACTCAACTCACACAAGTATCCATTTAAGAATAAGGGTGGAGATGATTAGATGTAGCCTCTGAATCATCTCCTCTGCCGAACCCATGTAGGATTCAAGTTTAGTAGTCGTCGCTGCCGAACCCACGAAGGATCCATGTATAATAGTCATCGTCATCGAACCCACAGAGGATCCAAGTATAATAGTCATCGTCGTGGAACCCACGGGGGATCCAAGTATAGTAGTCATCGTCGTCGAACCCATGGAGGATCCCAACACGGTAGTCAAACCCACAGAGGATCCCAGTATAATAGTCGTCCTCGTAGAACCCACGGAGGATCCTAGTACGGTAGTCGTTCTCGTCGAACCCACAGAGGATCCGAGTACGGTAGTCGTACTCGTCGAACCCACGGAGGATCCCAGTACGGTAGTCATCCTCGTCGAACCCATGGAGGATCCAAGTACGATAGTTATCCTCGTCGAAACCATGGAGGATCCCAGTACGGTACTCATCTTCGTCGAACCCACGGAGGATCCTAGCACGGAAGTATTCTTCGTAGCAACCAGCTCTAGGGTTCCAGTACACAACATGCTCGATTCTGGGAGGGTCTGCTCCTCGAGCCAAGTGGGTCGATAAATCAACTGACACAAATTCCGGAGTTGATGTATCCCGAAGTTCTGTTTTGTCAATAGGAACTCAACGCGACAGACGACACGTCAATCAGACGCCCGTTCTGAGAGTTATTGGCTTTTTCGTTCCAGGGGCCATGTTGGTTTTTAAGTCAAAACCAACCAGAACGTACTCCAACTACATCCAAACCTCGAACGGAGTAATCCAAAAGAACCGTCTCACTAGTAAAAATCCAACAAAGTTGACGACACGTCAATCAGATGTCCGAAGCTCAAGTTATAAGCGTTTCCGCTCCGAGGACCCGGTTGGTTTTGTGTTCGAACCAATCCGGTCGTACCCAATGTTCTCCAAAACCTTGATTATAATATACCAAAACGACCGTCTCGATCCAAGGATCGTATCTCAACTGACGGTGCATCGATCGGAAGTCTGTAGCCCATGTTATGGGCCTTTGAACGAGGCTGTCCAATTTTAGGGGGTTTTGGGACCGGACCGACCCGGCCCAAGACCCCCTAGGTCGGCCCGAATCGGGTCGACTTGACCTGGGTCTGGGTCCGTCCCATTAGGACGCGACCCGGCCCAGCCTGCGCGGCCCGACCCAGCCGGCGCGGCCCGTCCCGGTGCGGGGTTCCTGCCCGGTGCGGGCGGCCCGACCCGGCGTGGGAGGCCCGACGCGGCTGGTTGGCTAGGCGCGGGTGTGGCCCGCGTGGCCCGTCAGCTCATCCGTTTTGGCCGAGCGAGAAACGGGGGGCACTGCCCCCCTTGTCTCGAAATGACGACCCCCCACATAGAGGGTCCCGCCTGTCTACCACCGGGGGTTATGACCCCCGACCTCCTCTGAACGGCCGACCCGGTTGGCCGGCCGATGCCACCGCCGCGGGACCCCATCTTGGGTCCCGTCTCCCTTAAACGCTGGCGGATCCGACCGCTCCCCTTGCAGAACCGCCGAGGCCAAAGGCCGCGGCTTCCTCTTGCTTGTTGGCAGCCGGTGAGGCCGGCCGCCTCCTGTTGCTCCGCCGCCGCTCCTTCAAGATCGGCGCGACGCGTCAGCGCCGTGCCCCTCCGCCGTGGCCTGCCCCGGCCGCGACCCTTCTTGATGCTCCGGCGCGGCGTGATGGTGTCGCGCCCCTCCGTCGCAACCTGTCCTTGGCTGTAGATTCTTCGGCTTCGGCACGGCGTGACAGCGCCGCGCTTCTTCGCCGCGGCCCGCTCCGGCTGCGGTTCCCTCATTCCCGCACAGTGCGATGGCACAGTGTTGCCTCTGTTCCAATCTGCATCAAGAAACAACAACAAAGGGGAGGAGGGTCGGCTGTGTTCATGCGGTCCGGCCCCCTCCCGTTAATTCGTTAACAAGCGGCTAAAGAATTTAACGATGGATGACAAAAGAATATTCACAAACAAAAAACCAAACCCCTACCTCAAAGAGTTGTTGAACGATGATCGTCATGGGAAAACGGCGTCCCGGAACGGGGCTCCGTATACGTCGTTGGTGTATGCCCGATGAAGGATGCGGAGTCCCCCTTTCTTTGACGTGAAAAGAAGATCGAAAAGCGTGTCAGTGTTCTTCGCATTCTTCAACGAGGAAGAAGAAGATATTTAAGACTTAAGATTTTCTTCTCCAAACTCCACACAACGAATCAACCCCCAATAAAATAAGGCTTTGTCTTATTTTATTCACACACACACATGCCAACTACATTTTTAAAATTCAAAAATATCTCATTCAATTAATTAATGAGTTCAATTAATTGAATAGAGTGTGTTGGAATCCAATAAAGGAGAAGAGGGAAAGTCACACCATTTATGGGGGGTTGCCAACATAAAGAGGAAGTTTAGGGGATTTGAAGGGGTGGGGCTTCTGTGGGCCCCACTTCAAAAATATCCTACCAAGTGGTTAGGATTTATTGGGTCCCACTCAGCTCCCAAGCATAGGTTATAACTATTTAGATTAGAAATAAAATTGTGGTGCAAATTTTATTTCATTCTTTAGTTAACCCAATTATTTAACAACACTACCTTAGTAAACGCAACTACAGAAAGGGTCTTCTTAAGCAAGTACCGGCGTTGCGGTTTCAACGGTGCCCTCAGATTTTGATTCCGAGCACCAGTTCAAAAGTTAGAAAAACCCACTCTTTCATTCACTGAACGTACCCGAGCTAAACTTCGAAAATTGATTTCGGGCACACCGGGCCTCGGAATCAGGTGCCGTCAGAAACTGCGCACTCGTAAAATAACAAATAATTTAAGAAAAAATTTCCTTGAAATTTAAAGGTCTTTACATTACTCCCACCTCAGGTATTTACATCCCCGTAAAGATACATCATAAACTAGGGAAACAAAAGTGGTATTGAGCATGCAACTGAGCCTTCCGCTCCCATGTGCTCTCCTGGAGGTTCCCGTGCTTCCAGTGAAAGCGCACTTGAGAAATCGACCGTCCACATAGGATTCGCTCCTATCAATCCCCATTATCCACTAGAACCTCTGTGAATGTCGCCCCGTCATTGACGTCCAACTCCCTTCAGTCGATGATGTGTGAAGGGTCATGCACGTATTTCCTTAGTTGAGATACGTGGATGACATCATGAACCCATTGCAACTGAGGTGGAAAGGTCAAGCGGTAAACCACCTCGCCTACCCTGGTGATGTCCTAGAAAGGTCCATTGGACCTCGGTGATAACTCACCGCCTTGGCTACATCTCTGTAAACCTCGTCGAGGTGAAACTCATATAAGAACTTGGTCGCCATCCTCGATCTCTAGAGGCCTCCATTTTATGATTAGAACTGAAACTCAAAACTCCTACAACCACGAGGGTAAGGTTGGCTGACCCAAGAGTGATCAGCTACACTGTAACACCCAAGACTTTTATGTTATATAAATCATCAAAGGAATCTTTTTCTACACAACACTTGCTTGGCTTGCTTTACATGCAATCACGACCTTCCTCGATAGCTTGCGTCGTACGCAATACCGAGTTTCACAAAACAACAATATGCTATTAAAACTAGCCGTTATGAATAGTAATAACCACTTTTTAAAATTTTATAAATTTTATTTTTCAAAATGGACTTCATTTTTGGACTCAGAATATCGAAATTAGCCTAGGGTGAAATTTTGGTATTTTTCTGAAAACTTTCAATTTTTGATGAATAGTGAAACCACTAAGTGGTAGGTTAAAAACTGAATTTTGCATAAAACTTAATTTTACCGCTTCTGTGAATGGAATTTCGAAAATCCGACAGACACGGTTGATATTAGTAAGTAAAATGTGGTTCAATGAGATAAAAATAATTTTTTGGTGAATAGTAACTTTTTACTATTTTTACCGCGGTTAATAGTAAATAGGGTAACTAAGGGTAAATATGATATTAATATTACCCTAACACATGTCCTAATTCTATTGGACAAGTGTAATTCGACCAAAACCAAACTTAGGAATAAAATATGACCATTTAGGCCCACTTGGATTAGATTAGGACATTTATTATTAATTTATTTAAAGAAGGGTTAAAATAGTTAAAATCAAAGTTTAATAAGTAAATCATTTTTAATATGGGGTTATACATAAGATAAATTCGATTGTAAATATTAATTAGAAAGCTAAAAAGATTTCCTACATGATGGTATTTTATTTGTAATTTTTAGACATCAAATAATTTAATTTATTTATGACACAACGATGATGCAGTAATTATCTTATTAATGAAATATTGACAAAATTGATAATATAAATACCAAAATAAATGTAATTTGAGACTTTTTATGAATTCCACTAATTTTCTAGGTTACTATGATATATTATTGTTGATTTAATCAACTTGGTTTGAACATATAATTCTGTTATGACTTTCACAAAAATCATATATCAAATAGTGTCAAAATTGACACAAAATAGTTTTTAAATAAAATAAAATATTATTAATTGTTATTTTATTCCTAAAAATCTAAGTTTCGGCCAAATGACTTAGATAAGGATATATATATTAATAATAAACAATTTGGGGTTCGTTTGGCATGTTATAGTAAGTGTATTAACCATATAGTGAAAGAAAACAAAAAGACACGGTAAAAGTTAAATTAATTAACTTAGAGTTAAATCTAATTGATAAGGTTAAAATAATACCCTAAACTTGTCTAAATACTATTGGTTGATAGGATTTCGACCCATACCCACTTTAGCTTCGAAATAAGACCCTTTGGAACCATTATAAACCGATTTTGACTTTAATATAAAATAATATTTTGAGATATTCCTAAGGTGCCCCTCTCCTCCCTTATAAAAGGGCACCTCCTCCCCCTCCTCATCACACCAATTTGAGCACTCAAGCTCGGCCAACCCCTGCCATTTTCTCCTCTACACTTCCCTAGAATAATCCTAGAGGTCCTGGTCTTCTCCAAAGACCAATCTTAGTTCCTTAAGTGGAGGATTCAAAGAGGCATTCCAAAGAAGAGGTAATATCCATTACCGATCTTTTCAATTTCTTTCTTCTTCAACTTCTTCTTCTTTAGTTGTTTCATGATAAAGTAATAACATCAGTATTACTTAAATACTGATATGTTATTATAAATATGAAACAACCCTAATTCACCTTCTATCCATCCTACGGAAAAATGAAATCACCGCGCGTGCGTACGTACGGAATACCGTCTCCACGCCGTGGTGTAATCTATTTTCCACCATCACCTTACAAGGATGGGTATAATGGTGTAATGAGTAACTATATATGATTATTATTAAGTAATATTGATACTTAAATAATATATATATATACTCCAATACAATTCCACGATCATAGGAACGATATCATCACTCGTGCGTACGTACGGAATACCGTCTCCACGATGTGATGCGACTCGTTCTACATGATCTTCATTTCATAATGATTATATAAATGAATTGAATGAATGAATATGGTATATACTACACTAATACCATTCTGGAAATGAATTATCTATAACCTAAAGATAAGAATAAGAATTTATTCGACAAAACACGCATAAGAACAAAAAGTTATAAAGACCCGAGTAACAAGTAACAATAAAATATTACTAACAAGAAGCTAATAATATGACCATATATGATCTCATATCAATATGTATGATTCCGGAATAAGTCAATAACATTATTTAAACCATTATACAGGAGCTTCGGACACGAACAAAGCAAATCGGACCTAAGGTAAGGGAAATATCACAATCTCATTTTTATCCGAGATTGTTTATCCGTAAGTATTTACTGGGGTGTATTTTATCATCCACATCCATGTTCCCTCAATATGTAATATTGTTTCCATCCACTTTCAATAGTTTAAATCCAATTTTACCCTTAGGTGAGTCTTTAGTAAAGAATATGAAAGGAATCTTTTGTCGTTTTTCCGTACGAGGTACTTTTTGACTTTTCCGACAAAAGTACGAAGAATGTTTTTTTTAACTTATACGGCATGAATGGATTTTTAAAACATTTTTTCCAAGAAGTTTCCTTTACAAGTTTTCAAGTTTATTTTTAATCAACTTCTTTTATTTTAAAGTAGTATGACATGTTATGAAAGGAAAAATGTTTTTTGAAGAAGAAAGGATATTTTCCTCAAGAATGGAGTTCAAGTGTTTTATCAAAATTATTTTCCATCTAAGATAATAAAGGGTTATATTTTTATCCCTATTATTAAATTGATTTGATCATGTTGTGATGGAATTATTTTTATGAATTCCTTTATCTTATATGAATTGATTTATGATGTCATGATGTTTCAAGAATCCAATGTTTGTTACATGTGTTATGCGATGATGTATGTTTTATGATTATGTGGCACACATAAGAAAGGATTCATTATAAGATGGGTGGGACCTATATCTCCCTCCAATGCATTGGGTAAAGATTTTATATCTCATGAGATAGACATGGCTGGAACGGAAGGTTATTTCGGTTCAGTGATACAGGACTGAAACGAGGAGTGAACTCGGTTCAGAAAGGGACTTTGTCCACTAAGATAGTCTTGGCAATGAGTCATGACTAACAAGAAATGATTTTCCATGATTATGTGTGCATGCCACAAAGTTTCAAGTTTTATGTTATGATTATGTGGATCTCATTTTCACTTCTATGATTTATTCCATGTTAAGATATTATGATCTCTTTTGCAGGTTTTGATTTTCATAAAGATATGATATGATTTTTATTTCCTTTATTTGCCCTTACTGAGTATTTGAGATCACCCTTTTATGTTTTCTTTTCCCCAGGTCAGGAAGATGGATATTAAGTAGAATATGCTAAAAGGGACCCTAGATATGATGAAATAAATGGGAGACACTGTAGAAGATTTATGAACCAGTTGTTTATGTTTCCCAGTTTCTAAAGACACTATACCTATACGGTCCTTTTTGGTTTTGTCATATGTTGTAATAAGTGTGCTTCAATTTTGAAGTATTAACAATGTATGTAAAGTGTGGGTCGTTATAGTTGGTATCAGAGGAAAGGTATAGTCAACCTTTGGAAACTAGGATGTGAAAGCCTTAGTAAGAACCCTAAGGATAAGTCTAAGCATAGAACACAATCTTAGAAATGGCCATGAATAACCTAGGATAAGACCATAAGCATGAAATTTTTTTTTCTTGAATTATGTGGTTTCCTATTATAATTAGTGTTGCTCACACTATTGTTCTTGGTTTTAGTCAATGGCTGGAACCCGAAGGAACCGTGTTAATGCGGAATGCGATGGGCAATGCAATGATTGTCCCCCTGAGCAACCAAACGATATGGGAGCTGGAATGCAAAATCTTGTAGCCATGCTCACACAACTTTCTCAAGCTATGAATCATGCAGGATTTCCAAACGAACAAAGGAGGGAGCAACATTCTGTTGAATCCTTCATGAGGCAGCGTCCACCATCTTTCAGCGGGTCTACTGATCCATTAGTTGCTGAACAATGGATTAGTACTACTGAAAAGATATTTTCAGTTCTTCAATGTTCTGAGCATGATAAAGTCATCCTAGCAGTGTATCGTTTGGAAGGAGATGCGGATCAATGGTGGAATCTTGTTAAGAATACGAGGCAAAGGGATGAAATTGAGTCTATGGAATGGGACGAGTTCAAGAACTTATTTTTCAATAAGTACTTCCCTCGTATTCTCCGAACAAAGATGGAGAAAGAGTTCCTTGAACTGAAGCAAAGGGATGATGAATCTGTTGGTACCTATGAAGCAAATTTTACCAGACTTGCAAGGTACGCTTCTGGTATTATTATCCAACCTGAGAGTAAGATCGATCGATTCTTTAGTGGCTTAAAACCAAGTCTTCGAAGGGCGTTAGCCATAAGGGACTTCAATAGCTACGAGGAAATCGTTCGATGTGCTCTCAAAGTCGAGATGGAGATTGGAGTAACCCATCAGTCACATGGGTTTGATAAGAAGAGGAAGATGGAATTCAAAGGAAACTCTAAGGAGCACACTGAAAAGAAGATGAACTTTCCCTTATGCTCAAAGTGTGGAAAGAAACATGGAGGGAGTTGTCTTAAAGGGACAAGTAAATTTTTTAAATGTGGAAAGGAAGGTCATCGGGCATTTGAATGCCGCGATAATGGGAAGAAGATGTCTAATGATGCAAACAAAGGAAGGGATACACAGAATGAACCTACTACACTTCAATGTTTCAAGTGCAAGGAGATGGGGCATTATGCCAATAAATGCCCAAATCCAAGGGTTGATGATGATGGTCGACGTCAACAAACTCTTAAGGCTAAAGACAAAGGAAAGTCACATGCAATTTCTATCAGCGATGTGGAGTATGATAACGATGTGGTGAAAGGTACACTTACCATCCACTCTAAAGTAGCAAATGTTTTATTTGATTCTGGATCCACCCACTCTTTTATTTCTGAAAAATTTTCTAAGGGTATCACCGTATTACCTCAACAATTATATGTTGAGTTAGCTGTGACAACACCTAATGGCACATCAATCGCATCAAAAGTTTATAATTCTTCTCCGATCGAAGTTTGTGGGAAAGTGCTTCCTGCAAATCTTGTGATCCTTCCTTTAGTGGAATTTGATGTGATTCTTGGCATGGATTGGATTTCTCTACATGGAGCTCATATCAATTGCCAAAGAAGGGAAGTCACATTTCATATTCCAGATCAATCTACGATCGTATACCAATGCAAGGATGAACATAACCTTCCAGTGGAAATTTCTTCCATCTTATGGGTATTGATTCCACTAAATGAAGGTTATTTATCTCAAATGGTTGGTGAGAAACTCACGATTAAGAATATGCCCATTGTACGAGAGTTTGATGATGTCTTTCCGGAGGAATTACCGGGTCTTCCACCAAATCGTGAAGTTGAGTTTTCAATAGAACTCGTACCGGGTGCTTTGCCTATTTCAAAGACACCTTATAGAATGGCCCCAATTGATTTGCAGGAATTGAAGAAGCAACTCCAAGAGAATCTGGATAAGGGATTCATACGCCCTAGTGCGTCACCTTGGGGAGCACCTGTTCTATTTGTTAAGAAGAAAGATGGATCAATGAGACTCTGCATTGATTATCGAGAACTTAACAAGATCACTATCAAGAACAAATATCCTCTCCCACGCATTGATGACTTATTTGACCAACTACGCGGAGCTCAATACTTTTCCAAGATTGATCTTCGTTCAGGGTATCATCAATTAAGGGTCAAAAGGGAGGATATACCAAAGACGGCTTTCCGTACAAGGTATGGACACTATGAATTTATAGTGATGCCATTTGGTCTTACTAATGCCCCTGCTATCTTCATGGATCTAATGAATAGAGTCTTTAGAGACTATCTTGATCAATTTGTGGTAGTCTTTATAGACGATATTCTTGTATATTCAAAGAGCAAGGAAGAGCATGAAGATCACTTGAGAATTATATTGAAGACCCTGAGAAAGGAGAAGCTTTATGCCAAATTTACCAAGTGTGAATTTTGGCTTCAAAAAGTTGCATTTTTGGGTCACATAATCTCAAAAGAGGGGATATCTGTGGATCCAGCAAAAACAGAGGTTATCGAAAGATGGTCAAGACCAACAACAGTAACTGAGATCCGAAGTTTTCTTGGTTTGGCTGGATATTATCGACGTTTTGTAAAAGATTTTTCACGATTATCTAATCCACTCACCAAGTTGACTCGGAAAGGAGTTAAGTTTGTCTGGACAGAGGAATGTGAAGAGAATTTCAAGGAGTTGAAAAGAAGGTTATCCAGTGCACCTGTGCTCACACTGCCTTGTAGTGGAGAAAGGTTTGTGATCTACAGTGATGCATCCAAGAAGGGATTGGGGTGTGTTCTTATGCAAAATGATATGGTGATAGCTTATGCCTCACGACAGTTGAAAATCCATGAGCAAAATTACCCAACACATGATTTGGAGTTGGCTGCGGTAATCTTTGCATTAAAGATTCGGAGGCATTACCTTTATGGTGAAAGGTGTGATATTTATACTGATCATAAAAGTTTAAAGTATATTTTCACACAAAAGGAGCTGAATATGCGCCAAAGAAGATGGTTGGAGCTGATTAAGGATTATGACTGCTCAATCCATTACCACCCTGGGAAAGCAAACAAGGTGGCAGATGCATTAAGTCGACAAGACCATGCTAGTTTATCCATGATGAGGATCACAAAAGATCCAATATTTATGGATTTACAAAGGATGGATCTTGGAATTATAATGGAAGGGGAAAAATCTTATCTTTCTCAAATGAATGTTCAACCATCTATACATGTGAAGATTAAAGAGGCACAGAAAGAAGATGTCGAGTTACAAAAGAAGGTGAGAAATGTTCCTGAATTCAACCTTGATTATGATGGGATAATAAAGTTCAGGAATCGGGTTTGCGTTCCTCCCATCCCCGAATTAAAGAAAGAGCTGCTGGATGAGGCTCATAGTTCTTCATTCTCTATTCATCCTGGAAGCACGAAGATGTATAGGGACCTGAAAGAGTACTTCTGGTGGGATGGCATGAAAAGAGATGTTGCTGAATATGTCTCTCGATGCTTGGTTTGTCAACAAGTTAAAGCTGAGAGACAGAAGTCTAAGGGGATGTTACAACCATTACCCATACCCGAATGGAAATGGGAAAACATCACTATGGACTTTGTCACAGGACTTCCTAAAACATCCAAAGGCAATAATGCTATCTGGGTCATAGTTGATCGTCTTACAAAGTCTGCACACTTCATTTCTATTAGAGAGGATTTCTCTCTAGATCAGCTTGCCAGGATATATATAAAGGAAGTGGTAAGATTGCATGGAGTACCACTTTCTATTATATCTGATCGAGATCCGAGATTTACCTCGAAGTTCTGGCGAAGTCTTCAACATACTCTGGATACAGAGTTGAGTTTCAGCACTGCTTATCATCCCCAGACAGACGGTCAGTCTGAGAGAAAAATTCAAACCCTAGAAGATATGTTGAGAGCTTGCTCTATGGATTTCAAAGGAGGTTGGGATCAACACCTACCTTTGGTGGAATTTTCTTATAATAATAGCTTTCACTCCAGTATTCAGATGGCTCCTTATGAAGCTCTCTATGGAAAGAAATGCAGGACTCCAACTTGCTGGGATGAAGTTGGGGAAAGAAAGCTATTAGGACCTGATCTCGTTGATGAAATGGCAGAAAAGGTTAGATCAATTCAACAACACATAAGAGTAGCTCAGAGTCGACAGAAAAGTTATGCCGAAAACCGAAGAAAAGACCTAGAGTTTGAAGTGGGCGATAAAGTGTTCTTACGAATATCTCCCTGGAAGAGGGTTATGAGATTTGGAAAGAAGGGGAAGTTGAGCCCTAGATATATCGGTCCTTTTGAAATACTGGATCGTGTTGGGAAGGTAGCTTACCGATTGGCGCTTCCACCGAATCTCTCTCAAGTTCACGATGTGTTCCACATATCTCTCCTGAGAAAGTACATACCAGATCCTTCACATGTACTCAGCTCAGAAGTTGTACCGCTGGAGCAAGATCTTTCTTATGAAGAACAGCCGATAGAGATTCTGGATCGTAGCGAAAAAGTCCTACGAAACAAGATCACTCGCTTGGTGAAAGTTTTATGGAGGAACCACCAACTTGAAGAAGCTACATGGGAGCTTGAGGATATGATGAGGGAGAAGTATCCTCATTTGTTTGTTACAAAGTGACGAATTTCGAGGGCGAAATTCTTTTTAAGGGGGGTAGAATGTAACACCCGAGACTTTTATGTTATATAAATCATCAAAGGAATCTTTTTCTACACAACACTTGCTTGGCTTGCTTTACACTCAATCGTGACCTTCCTCGATAGCTTGCGTCGTACGCAATACCGAGTTTCACAAAACAACAATATGCTATTAAAACTAGCCGTTATGAATAGTAATAACCACTTTTTAAAATTTTATAAATTTTATTTTTCAAAATGGACTTCATTTTTGGACTCAGAATATCGAAATTAGCCTAGGGTGAAATTTTGGTATTTTTCTGAAAACTTTCAATTTTTGATGAATAGTGAAACCACTAAGTGGTAGGTTAAAAACTGAATTTTGCATAAAACTTAATTTTACCACTTCTGTGAATGGAATTTCGAAAATCCGACAGACACGGTTGATGTCAGTAAGTAAAATGTGGTTCAATGAGATAAAAATAATTTTTTTGGTGAATAGTAACTTTTTACTATTTTTACCGCGGTTAATAGTAAATAGGGTAACTAAGGGTAAATATGATATTAATATTACCCTAACACATGTCCTAATTCTATTGGACAAGTGTAATTCGACCAAAAACAAACTTAGGAATAAAATATGACCATTTAGGCCCACTTGGATTAGATTAGGACATTTATTATTAATTTATTTAAAGAAGGGTTAAAATAGTTAAAATCAAAGTTTAATAAGTAAATCATTTTTAATATGGGGTTATACATAAGATAAATTCGATTGTAAATATTCATTAGAAAGATAAAAATATTTCCTACATGATGGTATTTTATTTGTAATTTTTAGACATCAAATAATTTAATTTATTTATGACACAAAGATGATGCAGTAATTATCTTATTAATGAAATATTGACAAAATTGATAATATAAATACCAAAATAAATGTAATTTGAGACTTTTTATGAATTCCACTAATTTTCTAGGTTACTATGATATCTTATTGTGGATTTAATCAACTTGGTTCGAACATATAATTCTGTTATGACTTTCACAAAAATCATATATCAAATAGTGTCAAAATTGACACAAAATAGTTTTTAAATAAAATAAAATATTATTAATTGTTATTTTATTCCTAAAAATCTAAGTTTCGGCCAAATGACTTAGATAAGGATATATATATTAATAATAAACAATTTGGGGTTCGTTTGGCATGTTATAGTAAGTGTATTAACCATATAGTGAAAGAAAACAAAAAGACACGGTAAAAGTTAAATTAATTAACTTAGAGTTAAATCTAATTGATAAGGTTAAAATAATACCCTAAACTTGTCTAAATCCTATTGGTTGATAGTATTTCGACCCATCCCCACTTTAGCTTCGAAATAAGACCCTTTGGAACCATTATAAACCGATTTTTACTTTAATATAAAATAATATTTTGAGATATTCCTAAGGTGCCCCTCTCCTCCCTTATAAAAGGGCACCTCCTCCCCCTCCTCCTCACACCAATTTGAGCACTCAAGCTCGTCCAACCCCTGCCATTTTCTCCTCTCCACTTCCCTAGAATAATCCTAGAGGTCCTGGTCTTCTCCAAAGACCAATCTTAGTTCCTTAAGTGGAGGATTCAAAGAGGCATTCCAAAGAAGAGGTAATATCCATTACCGATCTTTTCAATTTCTTTCTTCTTCAACTTCTTCTTCTTTAGTTGTTTCATGATAAAGTAATAACATAAGTATTACTTACATACTGATATGTTATTATAAATATGAAACAACCCTAATTCACCTTCTATCCATCCTACGGAAAAATGAAATCACCGCGCGTGCGTACGTACGGAATACCGTCTCCACGCCGTGGTGTAATCTATTTTCCACCATCACCTTACAAGGATGGGTATAATGGTGTAATGAGTAACTATATATTATTATTATTAAGTAATATTGATACTTAAATAATATATATATATACTCCAATACAATTCCACGATCATAGGAACGATATCATCACTCGTGCGTACGTACGAAATACCGTCTCCACGATGTGATGCGACTCGTTCTACATGATCTTCATTTCATAATGATTATATAAATGAATTGAATGAATGAATATGGTATATACTACACTAATACCATTATGGAAATGAATTATCTATAACCTAAAGATAAGAATAAGAATTTATTCGACAAAACACGCATAAGAACAAAAAGTTATAAAGACCCGAGTAACAAGTAACAATGAAATATTACTAAAAAGAAGCTAATAATATGACCATATATGATCTCATATCAATATGTATGATTCTGGAATAAGTCAATAACATTATTTAAACCATTATACAGGAGCTTCGGACACGAACAAAGCAAATCGGACCTAAGGTAAGGGAAATATCACAATCTCATTTTTATCCGAGATTGTTTATCCGTAAGTATTTACTGGGGTGTATTTTATCATCCACATCCATGTTCCCTCAATATGTAATATTGTTTCCATCCACTTTCAATAGTTTAAATCCAATTTTACCCTTAGGTGAGTCTTTAGTAAAGAATATGAAAGGAATCTTTTGTCGTTTTTCCGTACGAGGTACTTTTTGACTTTTCCGACAAAAGTACGAAGAATGTTTTTTTTAACTTATACGGCATGAATGGATTTTTAAAACATTATTTCCAAGAAGCTTACTTTACAAGTTTTCAAGTTTATTTTTAATCAACTTCTTTTATTTTAAAGTAGTATGACATGTTATGAAAGGAAAAATGTTTTTTGAAGAAGAAAGGATATTTTCCTCAAGAATGGAGTTCAAGTGTTTTATCAAAATTATTTTCCATCTAAGATAATAAAGGGTTATATTTTTATCCCTATTATTAAATTGATTTGATCATGTTGTGATGGAATTATTTTTATGAATTCCTTTATCTTATATGAATTGATTTATGATGTCATGATGTTTCAAGAATCCCATGTTTGTTACATGTGTTATGCGATGATGTATGTTTTATGATTATGTGGCACACATAAGAAAGGATTCATTATAAGATGGGTGGGACCTATATCTCCCTCCAATGCATTGGGTAAAGATTTTATATCTCATGAGATAGACATGGCTGGAACGGAAGGTTATTTCGGTTCAGTGATACAGGACTGAAACGAGGAGTGAACTCGGTTCAGAAAGGGACTTTGTCCACTAAGATAGTCTTGGCAATGAGTCATGACTAACAAGAAATGATTTTCCATGATTATGTGTGCATGCCACAAAGTTTCAAGTTTTATGTTATGATTATGGGGATCTCATTTTCACTTCTATGATTTATTCCATGTTAAGATATTATGATCTCTTTTACAGGTTTTGATTTTCATAAAGATATGATATGATTTTTATTTCCTTTATTTGCCCTTGCTGAGCATTTGAGCTCACCCTTTTATGTTTTCTTTTCCCCAGGTTAGGAAGATGGATATTAAGTAGAATATGCTAAAAGGGACCCTAGATATGATGAAATAAATGGGAGACACTGTATAAGATTTATGAACCAGTTGTTTATGTTTCCCAGTTTCTAAAGACACTATACCTATACGGTCCTTTGTGGTTTTGTCATATGTTGTAATAAGTGTGCTTCAATTTTGAAGTATTAACAATGTATGTAAAGTGTGGGTCGTTATATACACCCTCCTAAGCATGAGTTAATACTATTTTGCCTGGGGTTTCCTTTTCGCTGACCAAGGAAAACTCATCCCGACATTTTCCTAATACCGTCAATTTGTGTAAGAACTGTGATTGCCCAGTCCATACTCAAACTAACGTCGTAAGGCCTCGACACTACCCCCAAGAGGTTCCAACTGAAACTCTCACCTCAAGGGTCAGATCACACCGTCAGTGTAAGTGTTATTATCGAGTCTCCTCCCAAAGGTATCTTTAGACATGAGGGTCAAGTCAACGACTTAACCAGAAACTCTAGGTATGGGACAAGATTCATGGAAGGAAGGGATGATTCATATCGATGTCTATTGTTACGACAGCTAGTAGAAGACACCATCCATACTTCGAATCATCCTTAGAGCCTTTCGGTCGCACTCCTTGACTGCATGTAGCTACTCTTTCCCCTGCCCTCCAGCTCCCTGAGCCTAGTTGGGATTACAAAGGCAGGTGGTTGCAACATGTCAATTTGTTCACCACCCCATGATTCTCTCCTAGCTCTTCTTCCACGTCTCCTTCCTTACAGATTCATATTTCCTTCTCACTTCCTCTACTTGAAACATTTTACACGCCCAAGTCTTCGAGACTGGCGCCGGTTTCCTGCTTCCCACTGCTAACCTTAACTGGATGCATCCACTCAGCCAAATAATTATCAACCACAAAGGTTCTCTCTAGCACCCTAGTATAAGTAGGAATGAATAGAGAAAGAAGAGCCCTGATGAACCGATCACATTGTAGTCATCGAGTACCAGGAATTATTTGGTATGCCCCGATGAATTCTCAGCAACCGACATGTCGTCCTGCCGAAGCTGTATAAGCTCTAGAAGACTCTCCAACACCTCCTAAAGCCAGTCCTCAACCGCCTCTGATACAGGCGTGCCTCAGAACTTGAGGGATATCTGGTGCTAAAACATGTAAGGCACTAAGCCTACAAGTGTTCTCTACCAGTACTGCCGGTAGTGTCTGCTGACCAACAGGTAGTGATTTAGCTGACACACTACCTGAAGTTACTATCTCAGGCATCGGTCCACATACCGAAGCCTCTTCACTATACAAACAAACCTCATGGTCACTCACTGGGAAACACAAGTAGCTAAGTCCACCATCCACTCTACTAGTGTCTAAACTAGGTGTATAACTCTAGCAATCGTCTCCATCCAGTCCACTACTGCCTGGGAATCTATCTCGCCCCGTAACCTCAGAGGCCTCTGCTGCTGGAACTCGTGCAACATGCTCTATCAGTGTGCACCATCCACTAGTACAACTGGTGTAATCTACTACCTAACATGTGGTGGTGCTGCTGGTACACCACCCGAAGGTGCCAACATAGAAAGAGGGCCATACACCAGAGTCTCGTCGCTCGGTGGGCCGTCATCGAGTACTCTCTCGGAACCCTAGCTGGCTGCCGTCGTGGGGCCATCTTGAAAAGAGACAGGTGCACCACGGTCAATACAGTATACCTAGTGAGCTGAAACAAAGTAATCACAAAGAAAACTTTTGAAACACACATGAAATCTATGTTTTCGTGCACTGAGTCGGAAATTAGAAGTCAGGGTCCTGGTGCATGGATACGTTGGCCGCCGCACCAACACTGGACTCCCTGGACTAATAACCACACTCAAATCCCCTTAACACTATTTCTTCATGTAGAGAAAGATCAGAGTCCTAATTTCTGCGGTAGAACCGAACTCCTCCGATACCAATTTGTCATGACCCGTCCTCAGGGCCCGTTCCATGACTACTCCAAGCCCACCTTCCAAAGGCCATGGGATGGTGACTAGAACCAAAGGCATAAATCTCGATAAAAGGGAAGACATTGCCTTTATAAAAGAAAACAAACACCATAGTGTACGCAAAATGAATAAAACACTAAGTAAACTGTAAAACAAACGTGCTGGAAGTACAAGGGGCCAGAGATACAAGACTAAAAGAAAGGTACAGCTACAACTAAAAGTAAAGTACAACTCAAAGGACAACAGCTGAAAGGAGAAAAGCTAATCTTGGATCATCCTCCGGCTTCCTACCTGAAGGGTAGGTACAGATCTCCTCCTCATCACTCCACGTCTTTCCATCTCCTCTGGGTACCGACTCCTCATGAAATCCACCTCCAGGCACCGACTTGACATGGTATCCACCTCCGGGAACTGACTCGTCGTGAGATCCTCCTCCGGGTACCATCCAGATCTACAAGCCTCAACCATGATCAGTGATGTCTGTCATCTGTGTAACGACCTAAAATTTTGAATAAATATTGTTTCCTAATTTTTTGTCTTATTTTATTTTTTATACTCTACAAAACTGTTTCATTTTATAACATGAGTATAATTAAAATGAGACCATTGGGTTTTGACTGTTATATGACCATTGGTCAATATGACTGCTGGAAACTAAAAGTTTCGATTATTGCCTTATATACAGGTAATATTGGTTAATTAATATAGAAAGAAGATTTGATGGCCTCACCCAGTAGTCTTGAACCGATCGAAGCCCATCTAATAGAAATTTGGAAGGAGGTAGCACCACCGAGCTTTGCTCTGGACCAAACCCAAGCTGAACTTCATCGTGTGAAGCTAGAACAGAATCACCTTCGTTAGAAGTTCAAACTGATAGAAATTACTACTCGTGCGATGTTGGCCAAGCCTCCCTCAGATTCTCTCACCTTAACACACCTTATACTTAGGTTCTATGCTGGTGTGATAAGGGGATATGTAAGGAGACCCTAACTACCTTGTGTAATCCTTTGTTTTAAATAAACATTTTGATTTATTCTTATGATGAAGCTTATGAATTTTCAAATGTCCGAATAAATATAGTATTCATATTTTTGATGAATTTTAGAGAAAGGATATTTTAAAAATGTTTATGTAAACCATAAAAAATTAAAAATGTGTAATGATTTTCAAAAAATGGTCTTCTATAATTATGTTCTGTATGAAATTTAGAGTCTAATAAGATCAACTTAATTTTTTGATGAATAGTAAATTATGAATAGTGATTTTATGCTTAGGATTAGTAATGTGACCAAATGGATTAGTAGTCTCACTTAAAGAAAGTATTAATATAATCTAGGCACCTTGATTAAGTAATGAGATTCAATAAAATGGTTAAATAACGGTTTCATAAATTATTAGTCAAGTATTATTTTTTTCGAGTGAATAGTGTTTTTAATTAAAAATTAAATTAAAAATATTTATAAAATTATTTTTGTAAAATGGATTTCCTTTTTGAACTCAGAGCATCGATATGATGTTAAGGTAATTTTTGGGGATTTTTCCGAAAAAAATGAATTTTTGTTGAATAGTGTATTTATTTAAAAAATAAATTAAAAATATTTAGAAAATTATTTTTATAAAACAGAGTTCATTTTTGAAATAAGAGCATCTATATTTGGTTAAGGTTAAATTTTGGGATTTTTCTGAGAAAGTTGAATTTTCGATGAATAGTGAAAATACAGTTTTTAAGTTACGGGTGTTTAATGACACCGTTAATGATGTATTAAGTATGTAATCAATATGGTCGACATATGAATAGTAATATAAGGAATGAGTTGTCCCATGTGGCCAATACCATGGGAAAATACCACGGGAAAGCCCATGGTTTTGCCAAAACCACCAATGAGATGTCCCTTGGCCATTAATGCCTTGTCCCCTCACTTTCGTTATAAATACCAAGCCATCCTCTCATCCATTCGACTCCTAATTATACCCCAACGAAGCTCTGGTCTCATTACCTCCCAAGTATTCCTACCAAGGTTCCCCCAAGCCCTCAAGGTCCCAACCTTTGAATTTTAAGAGTTACGTTTTAAGGTAAGGGATCTTACCTATCTCTTTCTTTCATGTAATCTCTTTTATGTCATTTCTTTTATGCTCCATGATATTATGTTGAAGGATGTTATTTTATATTAATATTACTACCCTTTTCATGTTCATATGATTATAGAACACCTCTTTCTCCCATCATATCAATTTAAGAATGCTAAAGTGGCGCCGTTAGGCTGCCAAATTTTTAAGGGATTCTTTCACCCTTCTCATTTTCAAGATCTATTTTCATGTCAAGTCTTTCATGTTCCTTTTGATTATGTTGGGGTATGATATCTAAATATATCAAACTTATCTTTTAAGTTCATATTATTAGAGACCCTATTTGACATCGTCAATTCATTTTTTTGATGTTTAAGTGGCGCCGTTAGGCTGCCGAATTTTTAAGGGATTCATTCACCCTTCTCATTTTCAAGATCTATTTTCATGTAAAGTCTTTCATGTTTCTTTTTATTATGTTGGGGTATGATCTCTAAATATATCATACTGATATTTTATGTTCATATGATGAGAGACCCTATTTTATCTCATCAATTCATTTTTCTTGATGTTTAAGTGGCGCCGTTAGGCTGCCGACTTTTTAAGGGATTCTTTCACCCTTCTCCTTTTCAAGATCTATTTTCATGTCAAGTATTTCATGTTACTTTTTAATATGTTGGGGTATGATCTCTAAATCTACCATACTTATATTTTATGTTCATATTATGAGAGACCCTATTTGAACTCTTCAATTCATTTTTGTTGATGTTTAAGTGGCGCCGTTAGGCTGCCGAATTTTTAAGGGATTCTTTCACCCTTCTCGTTTTCAAGATCTATTTTCATGTCACGTCTTTCATGTTACTTTTTATTATTTTGGGGTATGATCTCTAAATATATCATAATGATCTTTTATGTTCATATTATGAGAGAAACTATTTGATATCTTCAATTAATTTTTGTTGAAGTTTAAGTGGCGCCGTTAGGCTGCTAAATTTTTAAGGGATTCTTTCACCTGTATCGTTTTCAAGATCTATTTTCAGGTAAAGTCTTCCATGTTCCTTTTTATTATGTTGGGGTATGATATCTAAATCTATCATACTGATCTTTTATGTTCATATGATGAGATACCCTATTTGATCTCTTCAATTCATTTTTGTTGAAGTTTAAGTGGCGCCGTTAGGCTGCTGAATTTTTAAGGGATTCTTTCACCCTTCTCCTTTTCAAGATCTATTTTCATATCAAGTCTTTCATGTTCCTTTTTATTATGTTGGGGTATTATCTCTAAATCTATCATACTTATATTTTATGTTAATATGATGAGAGACCCTATTTTATCTCATCGATTCATTTTTGTTGAAGTTTAAGTGACGCCGTTAGGCTATGGAATTTTCATAAGAGAAATCTTATTTTTGTCTTTCTTTCATGTTCTTCATTTCATATGGTATGTCTTTAAAATTTCATTACTATGTTCTTAAATACTTTATATTCTGTTCCTATACTGTTTTATGGGTCATTTATGAATGTTTTACCCATGTCCCTTCTCTTTTCAATGTTTTCTAAAACCCCGAAACATAGCCGTTATGCTGCAGAATTTTCGTCTCAAAATGTCTCTCTCTTTTTCTAAAGTTCTTTTATTTTATTAAGTGAATACTAAAAGCTCTATATTTTAAAGGTTTATTCACATATATAACAATCTGTTCTATTTTAAATTCTAGGATTCACATACATGAGACCTGCTCTCCCTTTCCGTGGGTTTAAAGTGACGTAAAGATCATGTCTTTAAAGCAGTTTTTAAACATTACGATTATGAAATGAATCCCATTACTTTTTTTCTATATGGGTTGTTTATTAAATGATTGATTATGATTTATGTGGCTCACATGATAATAAAGACATGTCAAGGGTGCGCCCTGATAGCGCTCTAATGCATTGGGTAATGACTTAATCTCTAGAGATGACTATTTTTAGACTGATACCTTGGTGAATTACCTTGGTAATTTTTATTGACACCTTGGGGATAGACCTTGGTGAAACTGAAATGATTTTCAATATTAAATGTTATAGCCACATCGTCAAGTTATGAAAAACGTTATTTTTTTATTATGATATGCCTCATGATTTCTTTCTCATGCCTTAAAGTTCTTTTCATGACCTTATTGAAGTATCTCAAGTTCACATGTAAAATGTTTCTCTTGTTTCCCTTACTGGGCCTTCTGCTCACCCTTTCTATTGATGTATGTACCCAGGTTATGTGACCAGTAATGAACCTAGGATGAACTTAAGGATAAGCCTTTCAAGTGTTTAAGAAGAATGTTTTATGTTGTTT
The DNA here is from genome assembly GCA_963277665.1 of Viscum album. Classification (NCBI taxonomy): domain Eukaryota; kingdom Viridiplantae; phylum Streptophyta; class Magnoliopsida; order Santalales; family Viscaceae; genus Viscum; species Viscum album. The sequence goes on along the minus strand of OY728138.1, from coordinate 1,015,498,578 downwards.
TCTTGTTTTATGTTCCTGGTATCCAAGACACTAAACCATAAAGATCCTCGGTTTTGTAAAATGTAATGAAAGTTTATGTGATAAAAGGCGGGATTCTATAGTTGGTATCAAAGGATGGTTTAGTTATTTTTGGAAATTAGGATATGAAAACTTTAGGAAGAACCCTATAGAAAAGTTTAAATATAGGAAATCTTACTGGTATTTTGGTGAGTATTGAGTAAGGGGTTTCCAAGTAAATACATATTTGTCTGGATACGAGCAGGTACAGGTGGATCTGGAATAGATGTACATAGGGGTAAAACCCAAAAACACCGCTTTGAGATAGACTCAAACGGAAACTGGTACACGAAAACGGGCCTTACTGCACTCTTGGTTACGACACTCCCGGGGGATATGCTTTCGTAAATTCATAAGATTAGTATGAACCATTATTAAAGGAACGAAGATAAAATAAAATAAATATTCACATAAGAATATATGATCATGGATAACCTAGTTTGAAACCTAGGGGATCACAAGTTAGGGTATACTTTTCTTCTACAAGTTATCCTTTTATGCTTTAAGTTCCTTTTCATGATTATTGGCTAAGTATTTAAGCCCCTAATTATACGTTCTTTTCTTAGTTAATGGTGGGAAATGGAAGAACATTTCCTAACAACCAATGTGATAGGAAATGATACGATTGTCGTATTAATATAACAGAGATGATTAGGGGATTAAAAAATGATTATTAATTTGGAAGACGTTCACTATTTTGGGGACCCTATATGATCGAGGTAAATAGATTACTATGTTATTTTCGTTGAGGAGTAAAGGTTGACTTATATTTTGAAGAATCGATGAATTTAAGGTGGACTTATAGTAATTTAGTTTACTTATGGAAATGATTAACCTATCTTGGGTAAAATATGTTTAGGTTAGCTACTTTTGTTATAATATGTTAGGAGTGGTTGATGTTGTTTGGAGATGAATAATGAAGTTTATTTTGCAAGACTATGTTATCAAATTCTTCTTGTATTTGGGTTTCAATCTTAGTTTGGTTTATTTTGAGAAATTTTAAGAACAGTTATTTATGGAATGGTCTATGATGAACTTTGGGTAGTACCATGGAACCTTGAAGATTTAAAATTAGTTTCCCTCCCTATGGGATTCTTTCTTTTTGAAGAGTTGTTTTACCATACCCTTTCTGTTTTTGGGATAATGTTTAAAGATAGAAGAAATATATAGTTAATCTTTTGTGGATTACGTGACTCTCAAGAACATGATTCTTGTGCTTTGATGAGACCAAGTAGTTTTGAATGATCATCATTTGTAGAAAAGATTAGTTTCGGTAGAAACTTATTAAAGGATGAAACTCTACTGGAAGGTAGGTATTTTTTTATGTTTTTATTCTATGTAGTAAATGAATTCCTCAAAATTATTAAAAGGAACGTAAAACAAAAACATTATTGGTTTAAGATTTATACTGGGTAATCAAAGATATTTTACACACATCATAAGATCCTTATTTTCTTGTGGTTAACTTTCTCCTAATCATGTTTTCTATCACTCTCTCTCAGAACTTGACCCTTTGTTTTTTTCCATATCCATGTTTTCCTACATGGAATCCTAATATGGGTTAACTCGGGTGACCTTTGTACTTCCCTTTATTTCTTTTAAATTAATAGTTTTACTTAATCCTTTTCCGATGTGGAAATTTCAATGAAATTTCAAAGCCCAATTTTAAAAATTTCGAGGTCGCAATTTCTTAAGGGGGGGGGGGAGATTTTAACGACCTGAAATTTTGAATAAATCTTGTTTCCTAATTTTGTGTGTTATTTTATTTTTTATACTCAACAAAACTATTTCATTTGATAACATAAGTATAATTAAAATGAGACCGTTGGGTTTTGACTGTTATATGACCATTGGTCAATATGACCCATGGAAACTAAACGTTTCGATTATTGTCTCTAAATACAAGTAATCTTGGTTAATTAATATAGAAAGAAGATTCGATGGCCTCACCCAGTAGTCTTGGACCGATCAGAGCCCATCTAACAGAACTTGGGAAGGAGGTAGCACTACTGGGCTTTTCTCTAGACCAAACCCAAGCTGAACTTCATCGTGTGAACTAGAACGGAATCACCTTCGCGGGAAGTTCAAACTGATAGAAATTACTACTCGTGCGATGTTGGCCGAGCCTCCCTCAGATTTTCTCACCTTAGCACACCTTACACTTAGGTCCTATGCTGGTGTGATAAGGGGCTATATAAGGAGACCATAACTTCCTTGTGTAATCCTTTGTTTTAAATAAAAATTTTGATTTCTTCTTATGATGAAGTTTATGAATTTTCAAATGTCCGGATAAATATAGTATTCATATTTTTGATGAATTTTAGAGAAAGGATATTTTAAAAATGTTTATGTAAACCTTAAAAAATTAAAAATGTGTAATGATTTTCAAAAAATGGTCTTGTACAATTATGTTCAGTATGAAATTTAGGGTCTAATAAGATCAACTTAATTTTTTGATGAATAGTAAATTATGAATAGTGATTTTATGCTTAGGATAAGTTATGTGACCAAATGGATTAGTAATCTCACTTAAATAAAGTATTAATATAATCTAGACACCTTGATTAAGCAATGAGATTCAATAAAATGGTTAAATAATGATTTCATAAATTATTAGTCAAGTATTAGTTTTTTCGAGTGAATAGTGTTTTTTAATTAAAAATTAAATTAAAAATATTTAGAAAAATATTTTTATAAAATGGATTTCATTTTTGAAGTCAGAGCATCGATATTATGTTAAGGTAATTTTTGGGGATTTTTCTGAAAAAAATGAATTTTTGGTGAATAGTGTATTTATTTAAAAATTAAATTAAAAATATTTAGAAAATTATTTTTATAAAATGAAGTTCATTTTTGAAATAATAGCATCTGTATTTGGCTAAGGTGAAATTTTGGAATTTTTCTGAGAAAGTTGATGTTTTGATGAATAGTGAAAATACAGTTTTTAAGTTACAGGTATTTAATAACATCATTAAATGATGTATTAAGTATGTAATCAATATGGTCGACTTATGAATAGTAATATAAGGTATGAGGTGTCCCAAGTGGCCAATACCATGGGAAAATACCATGGGCAAGCCCATGGTTTTTCCAAAACCACCAATGAGGTGTCCCTTGACCATTAATGTCTTGTCCCCTCACTTTCCCTATAAATACAAAGCCATACTCTCATCCATTCGACTCCCAACTCTCCCCCAATGAAGCTATGGTCTCATTACCTCCCAAGGAGTCCTCAAAAAGTTCCCCAAGCCCTAAAGGTCTCAACCTTTTATTTTTAAGAGTTATGTTTTAAGGTAAGGGATCTTACTTCTCTCTTTCTTTCAAGTAATCTCTTTTATGTCATTTCTTTTATGCTCCATGATCTTATGTTGAAGGATGTTCTTTTATATTAATATTAATTCCATTTTAATGTTCATATGATGAGAGACCCCTTCTTGATCTCATCATTTTATTTTAAAAATGTTAAAGTGGCGCCGTTAGGCTACCAAATTTTTAAGGGATTCTTTCATTCTTCTCGTTTTCAAGATCTATTTTCATGTCAAGTCTTTCATCTTCCTTTTTATTATGTTGGGGTATGATATATAAATCTATCATAATGATATTTCATATTTATATGATGAGTGACCCTATTTTATCTCTTCAATTCATTTTTGTTAAAGTTTAAGTGGCGCCGTTAGGCTGCCGAATTTTTAAGGGATTCTTTCACCCTTCTCGTTTTCAAGATCTATTTTCATGTCAAGTCTTTCATGTTTCTTTTTATTATGTTGGGGTATGATCTCTAAATATATCATACTAATATTTTAGGTTTATATTATTAGAGACCCTATTTTATCTCATCAATTCATTTTTGTTGAAGTTTAGGTGGCGCCGTTAGGCTGCCGAATTTTTAAGGGATTCTTTCACCCTTCTCGTTTTCAAGATCTATTTTCATGTCAAGTATTTCATGTTCCTTTTTATTATTTTGGGGTATGATCTCTAAATCTATCATACTGATATTTTATTTTCATATGATGAGGGACCCTATGTGATCTCATCAATTCATTTTTGTTGATGTTTAAGTGGCTCCGTTAGGCTGCCGAATTTTTAAGGGATTCTTTCACTCTTCTCGTTTTCAAGATCTATTTTCATGTCAAGTATTTCATGTTCCTTTTTATTATGTTGTGGTATGATATCTAAATATATCATACTGATTTTCTATGTTCATATTATGAGAGACCCTATTTGATCTCTTCAATTCATTTTTGTTGAAGTTTAAGTGGTGCCGTTAGGCTGCCGAATTTTTAAGGGATTCTTTCACCCTTCTCGTTTTCAATATCTATTTTCATGTCAAGTCTTTAATGTTATTTTTTATTATGTTGGGGTATGATATATAAATTTATCATACTGATATTTTATGTTCATATTATGAGATACCCGATTTTATCTCTTCAATTCATTTTTGTTTAAGTTTAAGTGGCGCCATTAGGCTGCCAAATTTTTAAGGGATTCTTTCACCCTTCTCGTTTTCAAGATCTATTTTCATGTCAAGTCTTTCATGTCACTTTTTATTATGCTGGGGTATGATCTATAAATATATCATACTTATCTTTTATTTTCATATGTTGAGAGACCCTATTTGATCTCGTCAATTCATTTTTGTTGAAGTTTATGTGACGCCATTAGACTACCGAATTTTCATAAGAGAAATATTATTTTTGTCTTCCTTTCATGTTCTTCATTTCATATGGTATGTCTTTCAAATTTCATTACCATGTTCTTAAATCTTTTATATTCTGTTCCTCTACTATTTTATGGGTCATTTATGAATGTTTAACCCATGTCCCCTCTCTTTTCAATGTTTTCTGAAACCCCGAAACATAGCCGTTATGCTGCAGAATTTCCGTCTCAAAATGTCTCTCTCTTTTTCTAAAGTTATTTTATTTTATTAAGTGAATACTCAAATATCTATATTCTAAAAGGGTATTCACATATATACCAAGTTTTTCTATTTTAAATTCTGGGATTTACATACGTGAGACCCACTCTCCCTTTCTGTGGGTTTAAAGTGACGTAAAGATGATGTCTTTAAAGCAGTTTTTAAACGTTATGATTATGAAATGAAACACATTACTTTTTTTCTATATGGGTTGTTTATGAAATGATTGATGATAATATATGTGGATCACATGATAATAAAGACATGTCAAGGGTGCACCCTGATAGCTCTCCAATGCATTGGGTAAAGACATAATATTTAGAGATGAATATTTTTAGACTGATACCTTGGTGAATAACCTTGGTAGTTTTTATTGAAACCTTGGGGATGGACCTTGGTGAAACCGAAATGATTGTCAATATTAAATGTTTTAGCCACATATTCAAGTTATGAAAAAAGTTATCTTTTATTATGATATTCCTCATGATTTCTTTCTCATGCCTTAAAGTTATTTTCATGACCTTATTGAAGTATCTCAAGTTCACTTGTAAAATGTTTCTCTAGTTTCCCTTACTGGGCCTTCTGATCACCCTTTCTTTTGATGTTTGTTCCCAGGTTATGAGATCAGTAATGATCCTAGGATGAACTTAAGGATAATCCTTTCAAGTTGTTAAGAATAATGTTTTATGTTGTTTTCTTGTTTTATGTTCCTGGTATCCAAGACACTAAACCTTAAAGATCCTCGGTTTTGTAAAATGTAATGAAAGTTTATGTGATAAAAAGGCGGGTTGTTATAGTCTGCAACCAACACAACATAGTGCGGGCGAAGCCCGTGCAGGGGTGAGTATACGATACTCAGTAGAGACCCTGAGACCCCCGAAGGTATCCCTGAATCCACAAAGGATAAACCACAAAGAAAAGATACAATCACGAAGTATCGTCCAACACTACTAAGGTATATGCCCATACATATACCTAAGTCATCAAATCCAGTTCAGCTCCATTTCATGAGCTCAAGTACAGTCCAGTCCACTTAGGATTGTAAAACTTAATCCACATAGGAAATTACGACCCAATACACACAGGAAAACATAATCCAATACACACAGGATATCAAATCAATCACATCAAAAATAATGATAGAAAGTCAAGACTCAACTCACACAGGTATCCATTTACGAAGAGGGGTGGAGATGATTAGATATAGCATCTGAATCATATCCTCTTCTGAACCCATGTATGATTCAAGTTTAGTAGTCGTCGCTGTCGAACCCACAGAGGATCCAAGTATAGTAGTCATCATTGTCGAACCCACGGAGGATCCAAGTATAGTAGTCATCATCGTCGAACCCACGAAGGATCCAAGTATAGTAGTCATCATCGTCGAACCCATGGAGGATCCCAGCATAGTAGTTGAACCCACAGAGGATCCCAGTACAATAGTCGTCCTCATCGAACCCACGGAGGATCCCAGTATGGTAGCCGTCCTCATCGAACCCATGGAGGATCCCAGTACGGTAGTCGTCCTCGTCGAACCCACGGAGGATCCCAATACCGTAGTCCTCCTTCTTGAACCCACAGAGAATCCCAGTACGGTAGTCGTCCTTGTCGAACCCATGGAGGATCTCAGTACGGTAGTCGTCCTCGTCGAACCCACAGAGGATCATATTACAGAAGTCTTCTTCGTCGCAGCCAGCTCTAGGGTTCCCGCACACAGCATGCTCGATTCCGGGAGGGTCCGCTCTTCAATCCAAGGGGTTCGATACATAAATTGACACCAAGTTCGGATTTTATGTATCCCAAAGTTCCATCTCATCAATAGTAGCTCAACGTGACAGAAGGAGCATCAATCGGACGCCCAGTCTGAGAGTTATTGGCTTTTTCGTTCCAGGGGCCTGGTTGGTTTTTAAGTCAAAACCAACCTGATCGTACTCCAACTGCGTCCAAACCTAGAACAGAGTAAGCCAAAAGAACCGTCTCACTAAGAGGAATCTAACAAAGTCGACAACACGTCAATAGGTCGTCCAGAACTCAAGTTATAAGCGTTTCCTCTCTGAGGGCCCGGTTGGTTTCATGTTCGAACCAACCCGGCCATACCCAAAGTTCTCCGAAACCTTGAGTATATTATACTGAAACGACCGTCTCGATCCAAGGATCACATCACAACTATAAGTGCATCGATCAGAGGTCCATATCCTAATTTATGGGCCTTTGAATGAGGCTGTCCAATTTTAGGGGGTTTTGGGCCTGGACCGACCCGGCCCAAGACCCCTTGGGTCGGCCAGAACCGGGTCGACCCGACCAGGGTCCGGGTCCGGTCCATTAGGGTGTGGTCCATCCCGACTGGTGCGCCCCGGCCCAGTCGGAGTGGCCCGGCCCGACGCGGGGGTCCGGCCCAGCACGGGGCGGCCCGGCCTGGCACGAGCGGTCTGGCCCGGCGCGGCCAGTCCGGCCTGGCGCGGTCGGTGGGGCTGGCGTGGGCGCGACCCGCGTGGCCAGTTAGCTCTGCCGTTTTGGCCGAGCGGGAAATGTGGGGTGCTTCCCCCTTGTCTCGAAAAGGCGCCCCCACGTGGAGGGGCCCGCCCATCTGCCGCCGGGGGTTATGACCCCCGACCTCCTCCGAACAGCCGACCTGGTTGACCGGCCGGTGCCACTGCCGTGGGACCCCATCGAGGGTCCTTTCTCCCTTGAACGCTGGAAGTCGATGGATCCATCCTCCCCCCCTTGCAGAACCGTCGGGGCCAAAGGCCGCAATTTCCTCTTGCTTGCCGGCGGCCGGCGAGGCCGGCCGCCTCCTGTTGCTCCGCTGCGGACAAATGCAGCAGCTCCTTCCCAACCGGCGCGGCGCGACGGCGCCGCGCCCCTCCTTCACATCCCTCCCCAGCCGCGGCCCTTCTTGAAGCTCCGGCGCAGCGCGACGGCACCACGCTTCTTCGCCGCGACCCGCTCCGGTCGCGGTTCCCTTGTTCCCGCGCGGTGCGACGACACTGCATTGCCTCCGTTCTAATCCGCATCAAGACACAACAACAAAGGGTAGGAGGTTCGGCCGTGTTCGTGCGGTCCGTCCCCCTCCCGTTAATTCGATAACAAGCAACTAAATAATTTAACGATGGATGACAAAAGAATATTCACAAACACAAAACCAAACCCCTACCTCAAGGAGTTGTCGAACGATGATCGTCGTGGGAAAATGGCGTCGCGGATGACAACGTCGTGGATCGAGGCTCCGTATACGTCATCGGTGCACGCCCGATGAAGGATGCGGCGTCCCCCTTTCTTTAACACGGAAAGAAGATCGAAATGTGTGTCAGTTTTCTTCACGTTCTTCTACGAGGAAGAATAAGATCTTCAAGACTTGATCTTTTCTTCTCCAAACTCCACACAACGAATCAACCCCCAATAAAATAAGACTTTGTCTTATTTTATCCACACACACACATGCCAACAACATTTTTAAAATTCGAAAATATCTCATTCAATAAATTAATGAGTTCAAATAATTGAATAGAGTGTGTTGGCATCCAATAAAGGAGAAGAGGGAAAGTCACACCATTTATGGGGGGTTGCCAACATAAAGAGGGGGTTTAGGGGATTTGAAGGGGTGGGGCTCATGTGGGCCCCACCTCACAAATATCCTACCAAGTGGTTAGGATGTAGTGGGTCCCACTCAACTCCCAAGCATAGGTTATAACTATTTAGATTAGAAATAAAATTGTGGCGCAATTTTTTTTTCATTATTTAGTTAACCCAATTATTTAACAACACCACTTGAGAAAACACAACTCCAAAAAGGGTCTTCTTAAGAAAATACTGGTGTTGCGGTTTCAATGGTGCCCTCAGATTTTGATTCCGATCACCGGTACAAAAGTTAGAAAAACCCGCTCGCTCGTTCAATGAACGTACCCGAGCTAAACTTTGAAAATTGATTCTGGGCACACCGGGCCTCGGAATCAGGTGCCGTTAGTAACTGCGCACTCGTAAAATCCCAAAAAATTTAAGAAAAAAATTTCCTTGAAATTTACGGGTCTTTACACCTACCGGTGTCACCTGGTCAGCTCTACTATAGTTCAATATCGAAGTCCATACTTCTACAATGCTCTATTAGTGTATCCTATCAGTCCATCTATAGTGAGTTAGCATTTATACTATCCAAAATTTGTGATGGGGGTGTTCATTCCCCAAACCAGTGGACTAAGGGTGAATTTTCCTATGTAACCCCTAATTATGTTACTATGAAGCTTAAGTCTGGTGTATTGTTTGGGAAGCATACATTTGGCCAAATATGTATCCAAATGGATCAGACTAAACCATTCCAATAGGTTTCCTTCAAAGAGAGGGAATTGAATTTTCTAAAATATTCTTCCATATTGTTAAACATCCCTCTATAAGTATTATTCTTTATTTTACTATTTCTCTATAACTTTATATAAGACGAATTGACGTTTATATTACTTTCTTTCATGGTGATTTAGATTAAAAGTTATACATGAATCATCCTTCTTCTTTTTAACATGATTTTAAAACTAACCATCTATATTTTCTTAATAAGTCTCTATATGATTTAAAACAATCTTATAGGAAATGGTATAAAAATATCGATTCATTCATGTATCAAAATGGATTTAAAAGGAGTGATTTCAATGCATGTGCATATTTTAAATCATTTAAAAAGTACATGATTTATCTGCTTCTTTATATTGATGACATGTTATTCATGCGTAGTGATTTGAAATTAATCACCCAGGTTAAAACAAAATTAAATTCAATTTTTGAATGAAATATCTGGGAAATACTAAGTATATAATAGGTATATAAATATATAGGGATATAAATCCTGGGTTAAGTTATTATTCCTAACATTCCTATGTGCCTAAAATGCTTAAGAGATATCTGTTTGATGTTTTAAAACCTCTTAGTGCTATATTTACTAAGTATTTTTGCATTTTATTTATCCAAGTATCCTACCATTATTGATGATTTTTAATATACGAATAAAATACCATATTCAAATGTTTTGGGTATTATTATGTATGCTATGTTGTGCACCAGGTTGAATGTTTAATTTTCTATTTGTACATTGAGAAGGTCTGTGGAATCTGATTATGATGGGAATATTGAAAAAATAAAATCAATAAATGGTTATATTTTCACTATATGTGAATGAACTATATCATATAAGTGAAATATGAAATCATTGGTGGCCCTCTCAAACCCCAAGTCTGAATATATAGAAATAGAAGAGGCCATCAATAAATTTATATAAAATAAAGGTTTTATTTCCATACTCAATCTAACTAATTATGTTATTACTATACATTGTGATTCATAATCTTACCTTTATCTCTCTAAAATAAAAGTATTAAGTGGTAGGTCTATATATATAGAAATTATGATGAATTTTATTAGATATTTTGTTGAAATGAATTCTTTATTGGTTTATTTTTAGAGTTTATAATTCCTAAATTATTTTTATATTTCTTGGATATTGTTTTCCTTAATTTTTATGCACATTATTTTAATGGTTGATTGGATTTTGTGGTCACTTATTTTTTTTAATGTGATCGACCAACCTACCGGGTAATTGTTTTCTTTGAGGTCACTTTTATATATAGTTAATTGACTTTCCACATGGTTGATTGAACCTTCATGTAGTTGATAAATAATTATCATCGATTATAGCTAGAGATTGATTGGTGTATAATCACTCAAAATACCACATGTTCAATAGACTTACCACTCAATCACTCAACCTAAAAACTGGTTGATCAGGCTCATGGTTAATATACATGAATTTATACATAGATTATTATGCATGGTTTATAAACCCACTATGTCTGTTTACCCATGTGTTGCACACATGATTTTCTATTTTTTATACACATTGGTTATATGATTTTAAAGTTGTTATGAATGTACTCCTCTCAATAATTTATTCCATCATTTTCTGTTGATTTTATTGAATACAATCTAGAATTTCATGGTTATTTATTCCCTAAACTTCTTCAAAACAAATTTAAATTGAAGAGAAAAGTTAAGCATTTGAAAGAGTGGCCTGGTGTTGGAGAAAGAATTTATCCACAGTTGAAGGTGATATTTTCTCCCAAACACACTATTAACCTTTATATTGAAGACTGGGGTTCCCCATAATGTTTTTTATAGGAGAAATATTACTAGTGATCATTTGTTTCCTTATTCCTATTTCCTTATTAATATCTCTGTAAAGAACACAAAATCCCCTCTGTAGTAATAAGTTGGTAAATATGGTTTGGTTGTTTGATTTATTCCTACAATTAATGGGGTTTTATTCTATGTGATTTTATCATTCTTACTAACTTGTCTCACATGATTTCTTTATTTGACTAATGTATAGTTTATTTGAGTGTTTTTAATAAAGGTGGAGTAGGGTGGTGTTTTTTCCATTGTGTATGGAGAAATCAGTACCACACCCCTTTAAATATCTAGGTACCTTTAGTTTTCATGTTTTCTTGTGTGATATTGATTAACCTTCAATATCATTTTTTAACTATTATGATTCAAATTCATTGTTTGGTTGGTTCTGTCACACCCCGACCCTGTTAGTTAACCATTTTATATTATTTTAATTATTATTTTGCATTTAGAACACGTTTTCACCGTTGCGTGGTCCGCTCACACTGTTGAGCGTAACTTTGCGGTGCCCGTGCGGATGCCCAAGTGGGCCGGGTCATGGCACACGAATTTCATACTGTTTATAAACACCGTGCGACACACACACAACTTGACCCAGTAAGCAAGAAGTACCGGGTGGAACGGGTCGGGCGTAATTTGCTCAACTGTGTGTTTGACTGCAGGTGAACCGCACATCTATCCGGTATTCGGAATAATAAAAGAAGTAAATAAATTGAATGTTAAATGAAATAAAAATGAAAAAAATAAAAACAAAATAAAGTTAAGCTTAATAAAATAGAATATTATAAAATGTTCAATGTTGATAACCCCAATTACATGATTTTCTTCTAATGATATTATTATTATTTATTATTATTAATATCATTGTTCTAATGTTATTATTAGAGATAGGAAAAAATAAATAAATAAAACCTAATCTACCCCACCTGCGCACTGCGCACAGCCACCTCCCACCCGCCAAGTTATCTCCTTGTGCAACCCTCACCCTGGCGGCCCAACTAGTGGTAGCTCCTCCATCTCACATGGAAAAAGATCCTCCTTGGCCACACCCCCTTCCCTTTTTCTGGTAGCCGCATAGCCATTTCCCTCCCTTGTCCGACTCCAGCCAGTATCGGCAGCCTAACCTCCTTCCTTCGCAGTCGAAAAAATCCAGCGGCAGTGAACCCCTATTCCGGCCTCCGCCTCGTGCACCTTCCCTGACCATACTATCCCCTTGCTCCAACATCTCCCCATCAACACCTCACTCAGGTCGGAACCCCTCTCCTATGCGCATCTCTGGCCAAACCCCCCCTTGTTCAGCACCTCCCTCGCCAGCAACAACCTCCCCGGCCAGACTCCTCTTTGGCGCACAACTCCTCCGACGCTGTCCCTCCTCACGGCACGAATGACCTCTCCTATTCTCCCACTGGTAAGGATTAGAAAATTTTTCTGATCCTTCTTTGGGGTTTTCGTTTTGTAATGAATCCTAATGGATTGGGTCTTTGTTCGGTTCATTTTTCTTGAAAGCTAGGTGTTGCAAATGGTCCTTCGAGGTGTACTCTTACTCCTCCAAAGGTTTTGTCACAATCATGCACCTTTGATGTTGATGAATCCATATTCATAATCTTCTGAATCATTATTTTTGTGCTTGCGTTACTTTACATATTATTTTTACTTGATTCAATGCTTGATGATATATCTAATTCGTCCATTATGATGTTTATGGATTGTTATAGATTGTTAAAATTAGTTTTTGAGGTGTTTCTTGTTTATGTTTTTGTATGATAATGCTCAATTTTGTTTTAATCACCTAGTGATTTTGTCATGATGTTTTCTTGAGAGTATAATTTGTTAAAACTATGTTTCGAAGTGAATCTCCACTTATGTCTATGTGTGCTTGTGTCAAGTGTTTTTTATTAAATGTCATATGGGTTTTAAATAGTGAAATTTGGTATTTTATGTGGTGAAAAATATGTTTCGAAAGTGTTCTAACATGAGTATGTGGTGAAAGAGGATTTTCTAAATGATATGGTTATATTTTCATGTGTTCTTCTTTAAGGTACTTTTTGGAAGTGATTTTAGGATTATTAAAAATGTGTGGAATGTGTTTTCAAAGGCACATTAGATGCAAAGGCATTGATAGTGAGTTTTTACAAAGGGGTTTCGTGAAATGAATAATTAATGGTAAATTCATTTGAAAAATGTTTTTTTTGTTTTTGTGAAATTTAAAGTGGTTTGTTTATGGAAAATGGCTCTTGAAGTGTGTTTGGTAAACGTATTTGTGGTGTTCAAAACGTAAAGGTTTGTTTGAAACTTCTCACTTTAAAATAGTATTTCTTTAGATCTTGATTTCTTGAAAGGTCCATTGGTTTCTAAATAATGTTGGTTCCTCTAGGTTAATTAATTAAAGCTTTGGGGGCTCCTTGGTGGTGTGAACACACACATACATAGGTACGTATGTCTATATGTATATATATATCTTCCTTGCACATATTCCCTCATGGCACGGGGAACATGTTCAATGGGTTAAGGGAATATATATATGTATGAGAATGTATGTGTGATAGTGTGAGTGTTTTCTGTCGAAAGATTCAAGTGCTGAAGTGTCTCATCTTGGTCCGCTTCCTTCTCTGAGGTAGGTTTCCCTATGCATTTCCCTTTAAATTTAAGAATCATTTATTTCTTGCTTTTTTGCACCTAGTTTTAATATTAATTTTTGATATTGAACTATTAGTAAATTGTCTGCCTTGAGTTAGAGTGGTTTATTTCTTATAATGTGTTCCAATAAGTGGTTCTATTATGTTTTCACATAAATTGCCTGATGAAATTTCCCTTTGTCACATGTGAATGTGTATTAGATTTAAAATTCTGGTTTTGGTTTCTTAAATGTGTTTCGAAGTGTATTTCTGGTTTTCAAAATGGCGTGCATGTGATTCCTTAAGAAATGGTTTGGCATGTGAAAAATTATGTGAGGCCCGGATGACACTTTTGTAAAACTAATTATCTTAAGAAAACTCTCCTTGGATGTGGTACCCTTGCTTTGGTTGAGTTATATGTTATGGATGGTCCACCGGGTAGGACTTCCCCATGATCAATGGTAGGAAGGCGAGGGACCTATTCCTTGGGGTGGCTCGAGGTGTTGCATGTTGTGCTATATTATTATATATATACTGTGATTGGATGCTTGGATGGAATCAGTAGTCCCACCCCCTTTCTAAATACATGAGACATGGGAACCTGGCATATTGAGAGAATATTATGAGAATGATTTATATACTAGTAGGTTATGGTACTGACCAGTGGCGCATAATAGGTGGATATATTGGGTTTATTACTATGGGATTTTTCCCTCAGCCTGCCTGAGAAAGGATGGTCGAGCGTATAGGGTGTTTTGATTTCATTGTGTGTGACATGTCAACAAGGATGAGGTCTCATGTATTGGTGTCTTTTGAATTATTCTCAATATTCTGTGTTCACATATGTCTACTTGGATTTTGTTGCTTCTAGTAGTGATTATGATGCTTATGTGTATACCTACATTTCCCTTACTGTGTGTTTTCTTTTGTGAATTTTTTTATATTATTTTCCTTGGAAAGTGGTAAACTGGTTTTGATTAGTTTTATAAAAATGGTTTTCAATTGAAATGGTTTAATCCTCTTTGTACAAATCTGTAAATATAAACAACACTTTCCCTTTCAAAATTCTACTGTCTCACTAAAATATTGATTTGAGTTTTGAGAAATGAATAAGGGCAATGACTCGTACCTTGATTTAGAGTAACATGTAGAAAGCCTTACTTTTATATATTGTATTTCAATCCTAAAGTAATGGATCTTTTATTTAAAGGAAATGCCTATGGGAATATATTGTTTGGGCATGCCTACTGTGTTTTAATACTCATGCCTGTAGTTTTACCTTTGTTTTTTTAGCATTGGTTGCTGCGGATTTCTTGGTTTCATTCATCATAGCGCGATGTTGGTTTGAGGTTGGTGGTGACTCATAGGGTTACATGGAGGTATGCACAACCTTGTATTCTTGTCGTTTATAGCATTCATTTTCATTGTTGAGTTTTTGTTTATTTGTTTTTCTTTATTTAATGAGCCAAATCATTCCCAGTTGTTTAGTTTTGATGCCCGACGCTAGTTTCCAGCCCGTGGGGATCGAGAACGCCCCTCAGGCCATGTTGTGGGGAAACTCGGGTGATCTCACGTGCCAAGTCGGGTGATCGGTTCAGGGTCGACCAGGGTTGGTTCGTGACAGGTTCTATTTGTTATAAAAATTTTCTAGGTTTATATTATGGTGTTTCAGAATGTTTAACCCCAACATAATTTTAAAACAATATATACGAAACAAACAATATACTTGCACAAAACATATAGATGACATTATATATATATATATATATATTCAATGAAATTTATAATACATTTATTTACTAATGAAATTTGAAATACAGAAAAAAAATTTACATACATTGAACATTTTTACTATTAAAAAATGATATTTTAATAATACATATTTTATTTTATTTAAATTAATTTATAGTATGGTCATGAATGTTATGAAAATAGGTCTGGCTAAAAAATATCAACTTTTAGTAACATATATTTTGTGTTTTATATTTTTAATAAAACATATATTATAATATAAAAAACATGTGAATATTATATAAGATTCTACAATATAAATTTCAAATTTTCTAACATTTTTTTTATTTTTCATCCCACGTTTTAAAAGTATAGATTTTTTAACAATATGTGTTAATAAGTTTAAAAATATATTTTGATATTTATCCATCTATTCACACATATTTATTATAATTAAATAATCTCAAACCCAAAACTTCAAAATGGGGTAAACTATACTAGAAAATGTAGTATACACTGTATAACCATCTCTAACATGTACTCATTTTTTTTAAAAACTTATATTATAATTATAAAAATAGTATTATATAAAAAAAGATATTTTTTTAAATAAATAAACATAAAACAAAAATTTAAAAGAGGTTTAAAATAATTATAATGAAATCTAATAGTTTTAGGTCCAATATACCCTAATGTAACAACCCATAAATTCTATATATAAATTTGATAATTTTTTTAATAATTTATAAAGTATTCAGAAGTCAAAAAAATATTTTTAACATCAAATTTTTAACATTGGTTTTTATAGAATTGATGATAAAATTAATTGTAATTTTTTTTAAAAAATTAACACATAAAGTAACTTTTAACATCAGTTGTCAGAAAAATAATGTAAAAATTCATCTTTTAATTCTTGGTTTTTGAGAACTGATGCTAAAAGTCATCTTTTAATGTCATTTTTCTAACAACTAACATTAAAAAATTAATAATATTTAAACTTAAAATTGATATTCATAGTTTTTCATCACACTCTTACTCTCCATCATGTAATTTTCTTTCCGTTACCTATCAAATTTATAATAACTCATATTATAAATATATCATTTATCCTATACTTTTTTATTCTCCCTCAATTTTTTTCATTCCCCTCCATTATCAATATATTCCCTCATCCAAATTTTTACATTTTCCACTCATCGATTCCAAAAAATTTCCAAGTAAATTCAACTATTACGAAGATTTATTTTAATGTTTAGGGAAACAATGAAGATGAGGGAGTCATTAACTAGAAATAGTGACGATAGTAGTAGTAAACAGTTATTATAAGAATATATATTTACCAAAATGTTTATTTTTATCAATGAGTTATTCAAAGAGGAAATATACATAATATTTTACATTTTGTTCAAATTTGATTTTATGTTCATTCATTGTTTATAATATTTTTTGATTATTATATAGTGTTTAATTTTACATAATTTTCTAAGATAGACAAATATTTATGGAAAAATTAAATATTGTATAAATATAAGTCTTCTATTATGAAATCAGAATAGCCCAAAAGTGATGTAATAAATTCAATAAAAGAAATACATAACTTAGTATATATTTAACCATTAAAATAATTTTTTTTTGAATTTATTTGATTAATTTTTTAGACCTTTAATGAATCCTTCAAAGTTAATATTTTATTTGATGGTTTTAAAATAAATTATTTAAGAACATGACTCACTTCCACACCACCGATGGTATTATTTCAAAATGTTTAATTATTATCCTTATAAAATATTTAAAACCAACCATACTTAATAGAAACCTTAGACAAAAACTATTTGAATATTTTCAGTTTTGATAATTTTAGTATATAGAGTCAAGAACATAAATTTAGAAACTACTAATAAATTCACCTCACTTTTTCTATAATTAACCACACTACCATGAACTCATGTTCACTAAAAACCTATTGAGTATGAATTTACATTCCCTATACCTATCTAAATCTCTCCCAATGTAATCCCAGTATCGTATTAATTTTCTACCATGCTTTTAGAAGTTCCCTCTCAAGGTAAAGAGATTCTCTCCTCCTCTTTATTCTAGAACTGTCTTTGTGTTATGCCTTTTGATTTATAATTTTCCATATTAGGATATGTTTTTACACATCCCTTTACTATCTTTATAATTAAAATGTAATGATATGCCCTGTTTTACTATCATTAAAACCTTTCAGAAACCTTTATGTACACCCTTTACAATTTCGAAATTATCTCTTGATTTTCCATGATTTTTTTGTGTGGATACACATCCCAATTTCTACTAAACGATATTAAACTAGATGTTTCCATTTGGTAATCCAATATATATTAGCCACACCACTTAATTATGGGATTAAAAGTGATAAAATTAATCCTTAAGTTGTATGATCTATGAGGCACACAAATGCATGTATATGATATGCATGATATGGGTGTGATAAATATTATATATCCCTCCAAAGCATTAGGTAATGTTTTTATCTAATGAGATACCATGTATGGTGCATGGGATGTTATCCTAACCACGCTATGTTATGATGTTTTTTATTTATCCTTGAATAAAATTTCTTTCTTTTATCTTGTTATGTTTCAATTATTCACTTTTATCATGTTATGCTTAGATTATTCACATGGTGGGATTTATAGAACATCCATTTCTAAAATACATCCCTAGGTTTAGTGTGCTATTCTAGAAGATCAATGTAATTTATGGGAGTTTCATAGGATTTTTAAATAAAGATGTTGTTTCCATATTTAATTTAATGGTTTAATGTATGTAATTACCCAAAGGAACTAGTACTTTCAATCCTTTGGGATTTTATCATGTGTGTTTTTATGTAATAAATTATAAAATATAGTGTATAAAAGTTATGCGTTGTCATAGTTGGTATCAAAAAAAGGTCTATTTATTTTTTGAGATTAAGATTATAAAATATTGGTGAAATAATTAATCATATACTAAACGTAGAAATATATACCTAAATTATGGAAAAGTATAGAGTAAGTGAGTTTTAAGAAACAAAATACCTGTCTAGATACTGTAAGTGGATGAGACTCTGGAATAGTTGTACGTAGTGGTAATAACCTTAAAGGGAACATTGGGTATTAACCTAATAATCACCTTGTGATTGATAATGTGTCTTACCTAACTCTTGGTTTGGAAATCCTGGTATATATGCTTTTGTAAAATTACATCTCCTTATGAACCATTATAAATGGACACAAATGTTTATTAAATTTTTTGTTAGGAAAATGAACTTTCGTAACCTAGATAAAAAAACAAGAAATTAATAGGTTATGTATTGTATTTAATTTATTATGTATCCATTTAATGTATATAGTTTCAATTTTATTTTTTTAAAATTTTAATAATTCCGACCCTCAATTTTCACTTTATCTTATTAAATGTTTATAAAAAGGAGTAACAAATTCAACAACCAATGTGATGAGAAATTCCAAATTGATATGAGAAAACAAAAGGGAGTAAGAGTCAAAATATTTATGGAAATAATTAATTAATTTAACAAATTTCTAATTAGATACTTTAATTAGGGTGAAAACTCAATCCTCTAAGAATGAGAAAGTTTTGATTGTGACCTTTATGCGACAAAGACCTCCAAATTTCAATTGATATCTTGATTTCTAAATCGTGGAACAATAGATAAACTCTATTGAAATTTTTTTCTACCTCCATAAATTCTATAAGAAAGTGAATGTCATGCTAATGGTTTATCATATCGAGGTATAAGTTGATCAATAGTTTATATTTATCAATAATACAAAGCTCAAGGAGGATATTGAGGGGATGGAGTGGAAAGAATTCTTATTTTTTTGATAAATAATTTCCTCACACTATCCTAATGAAAATGGAGAGGGATTTCCTTGAACTCAATAAATTGAATGATGAATCAATGATAGTGTATGAGTAAAACATCACAAGAATTTTTTGATATTCCTATATATTTTTCATTGACCATGAAAATTATTTTCACCACTACATTAGTGGGCTAATGCTGAATCTGTGAAGTGATTTAGTGATTCAAGACATTGATAGCTATCCAAATTTTTTTCAATGTTCCATAAAAGTTGAAATATAGGTAAATAAATCTCAAGATAGATGAGATAAGAAGCATAGAATTGATTTAAATTCAAGTGGATCACTAGATAATTATCACAATGGAAAGAATTATCAACCTCCTACTTGTAAAAAGTGTGGGAAGTAACATCCTAGAAATTTTCTTAATAGTACAAAGAAATTATTTTTGTGTGGGAAGAAAGGGAACCTATATAGCCAATTCCAATGGGATAAACCCACCAATGTGATGGAAGAAAGGACAAATATGATCAACCCTCCTCCTATTGTCTAATGTTTCAACTTTAAGGAATATGGGTACTCTGAAAATAATTGTACTAAGCCAATGGTTTTCCATGATAACCAATGAAAACAACATCCAAGTCATAGAGAGAAAAGGAGTTATTATGTCATCCTAAATATTGTGGTGGATCTTGATAATTATGAGGTGAAAGGTATCCCAGTAATTTATTCAAGGATAATGAATATACTATTTGATTTTGGTTCTATTCATTCTTTCTTATCACATAATTTTTGTATAACTATTAAAACACCACCTCAAAACAGGGAAGTAGAACTATATGTTTAAATGTTAAATGGTGAAATTATTTCATCCAAAGTATATAAATTCTCCCCTATAAATATTTATGGGATAAACTTACCAAAAACACTTGTGATACCCTATTTTTCATAATTTGATGCAATTTTCTGGTATGGATTATCTTTCCTTGTATATATCCAATATAAATTTCTAAGATAAGGAAATCACCATATGTATCAAAAATTTCCCACGGATTATATACAAGTGTATGGAGGATGATGAATCTCATTTTGTATCATCATCTCAAACTTTGATATTTTTTCCTTATGAGTAGGCGTGTCTCGCTCAAATGATTCATACTACAAGGAAAATATCATACTTGAAGACATACCCATTATAAGGGAATATACAAATGTGTTTTCTGAAGAATTTATAGTCATTCTCCTATCTGAGATACTAATTTCTTGAATGAAATTATACTCGGATATTTTCCAATATCCAAGAATTTATTTATAATGAATACTATTGAGCTTTAAAAGATAAAAAATAAACTATAGGATAATATGGATAAAGGGCTTATATTCTCAAGTTCTTCACCATAGGGTGCATTTTCCCTTTTCATCAAGAAGTATTATGGATCAATGTGCCTCTAAATTGATTACCTTGATTTCAAAAAGATCATGATAATGAAAAATTTACCTCTTCTATTGATGGATGAATCTTTCGATCAGATACATGGAGACAGATAATTCTCTAAGGTGGATATTTAGTGGGGATATTATTAAGTAATCATGAATAATGGGGATATCCCCGAGACGATTTTCTTTTTATAAAGTATGGGCTCTATGAGTTCATAGTGATTCTAATTGGACTCACTAATGCACTATCTATCTTCATGGACTTATTGAATAGATAATTTAGAGATTACCTCAATAAATTTTTGGTAGTATTTGTAGATGATATTATAATCTACTCTAGAATCAAGGAGGAAAATGAGGAACATTTGAATGTTGTTGTAACGAAATAGATGAAGATTCCATCCTACTTGAAAACTGACTCAGTTTTCCAAAATGAAGAAAGGGATTTCATAATTCCCAGGGGCAGATGACAAGTGAATTGGACTAACTGGAACTCCATTTGGAATTGGTTTTCCCAAATTAGAGATTTAAAAGTTGAATAAATTGATTCCAAAGTGAAAATAAATAAATATTATTCCTAATATGTCATAACCAACTCCCATGATCCAACCCATTAGAATACACATGATTAATATCCATAAGAAATAGATACATGTAGACATGAAAAGGAATGAATAAAACTAAACATAAAAAACCAATATAAGTAACCAATATGATCTGAGTCTGAAACCAACCCCATAAAACATCAAGTATCTCAACACCACCCAACTCACCCCATGGTGTTCAGGATAAACAAGAAGGTTCCAACTAAGGACATAGAAACTAAAAGATATAGGTTTGATATAAAAATCCCTATAGGGCACCACAATCCCCTGAAATGTTGCAATTTCTTTCATAAGGTAATTCTTAAATGTTAGTTTGAGAATAAATATAAAAATTAATATTTACATACATAAAATTTATAGAAAACAAAAAAAATCCAAAAATATTATCTCTCAAATTAGTTTCATTTTTTTACCAAAATAAAACACACACCTTTTGAAAAAATGGCACTATCCTAAGCCATTATACTAATATCAACCATTACATATTTCATTTATCAATAAAAATAACACGATTGATTAAAATGAGAATTATTACTTGAAAATTTTACTGAATGGATCCATCTATACACCAACACCCATTTTGAAATCCACTTTAAAGCACTCACATGATTGGATTTAAAAACTCAAAATAGGTGTTCACAAACATCATTGAAAACTAACTTTCATAGGAAACAACCCAACTAACATTGGTTTGGTACAACAAGAAGGTACCAAATATTTATATTACATGGTATACTAAAATTAAACATAAAAAATGAAGATTTTATATCAAAGAATGAATGGGAAATGATATAATCAAGAACGATTCCAAAATCCCCTTAATCACTATCCAAACGAACAGTCTAATATGTCATGGGATCTAATAGGGATACCTAATGTGTATAGGAACTAAAAAATATTTTCATAACCACCCAAACTAAATAATGGAATGTTCTAAGTATAAACCATCATTCAATTATTCCACACAAGCATTATGGATATGAAAAACCAACTTATCCATAATCCATGCTAAGGGTCCCCTAGCAACATGTGAATTAACTAGAGGTATATGCTAGGTCTTACCACTTAGTACCCATAATCCCATGACTAATAAAGGAAGTGAGTTATAGTGCAATGAGAAATGTGTACCCTAATGTAATTACCATAATCTTAACTACCCTCTCCATTAACAAATAACTATGGAAAACACCATACACATAACATTCACATACGACATAATAAACATATTAATGCACAAGGGTTGAAAAAACATCACATTTTGATCACAAACCCACACATGGGGTACATAAGAAAGTGAAAACCCAAGGTGAATTACATATAAATCATTTAAAACAAAATTTCCAAATGAGCCTTTAACATTATATCACAACTTATATTTCCAATCCCTTTAACATTTTATAAAACAATTTTCAAACCCCATTTGGGAAATAATGGGAATCATCCAAATAATTAAACCATTTAAAATTACCAATACATGAGGTATATATTCATCGAAAAACCAAAAAATGGAAAATCCATTATTTACATCACACTTTTCATAAAAAAAACACTTAAAAAATGTTAAGAGGTCAAAAGAAATCACCCATTTATTTTAAAACGACTCAAAGCTACCCTTACAGAAGGTCCTTTCTCATTGAAATACAAAACAAAGAAAATAGAAAACCATTTAAACTAAACCAAATTAGAATAATATAATAATAAATTTATTAAGGTTTAAAACGCAAGCACATTTCAAATCATCGTTTGGTATGAATTATAACATCCCTTTACAAATCATTTTGAGGTCTGCACCTCAATTCGTAACCAAAATCCCTTTAAAAACATTTTTTTCACTCATTTAAAACAAAAACATGGTCAAAAGGTATTATTAATCATTAAATAAAGTTAACAAATCCATAAGTAATTTCAAAAAAGGAATAGATAAATAAAACATTACATTTTTAACAATAAGAAATGGAATTAAAAAATAATACCAATTATGCCAAGTATAAAACTGAATAGAATGGTCTCAAAATATCACAAGTCTATCACATATATTTATACTTGAATTTAAAGAGAATTTTTAAATCACAATCATGTTATAATTTTAAAAGTAAAAAATTTCATAGAAACCCTACCTCAAAGAGGCAAGAATCAAGATGAAATGTCTCAAAACATGCCACTTTCAATGGAAAAAAGCCACAGGAATGGAAATGGTTTATAAAAACCCTAGAAACCAATATAGACATCATTATAAACATAAAAAAACTTAAAATTTATAGACATGATAACTAGGGTTCAAGGGGAATCCAATTCCATGAGAGAAGAGAGGTAGAAGGAATAACGGGGGAATGAGTGGAATAAAATCACTTAAAATCTGCATGGAAACATCAAAGGGAGCCAAGAATCCAATGTAGAGGAGGTTGAAGCTCCTCGTTAGCTTCCAGAGAGTCATCTGAAAATAGTGGATGAGAAGAGGGGTGAAGTAACTCTTAAATTTGAGGGGTGAATTTTGGAAAAAACTAAAAAAATATATAATGGGATAACTCGTACGATTTGGATACACAGTTATTTAAACTATGAGCTAATTGTGTGGGTGCCTTTTTCTACCCAAAAACCAACGCCAAACAGTTAATAATGAGAGTAATCATGGTTAAAAAATATCATTTCTTACTCTAGGACAACCCCAAGCCTCACATGGATCCTGGAGAAATTCACATTTCTTGAAAAATCATGTGGAAGCTGTGAAACGTTGTTCTTTCAAAAGGACAAGAACACCCACATGAGCACCACACAATTTGAAAACATTTCTGGGATAACCATTCATTGCCAAAAAAGGCCTCCAAAAAATATAATTCCCAACATTTGGCCAACCAAAAATCCACACCACTCATGAAAATATAAAATAATACAAAAATAAAAACATTGTGACACTTGGGTGTCACAAACTACCGACCATGCCACTTTCTTCCCCTAGAAAGTCCAGATCAAAATAGAAGACTTTGAAAATGGGATATCCCCTAGGAACAAGACAAAAAAACCACTCAAAATAGACATACCAAGAGGCCAACAACTGAGATCCTCATAAATGATTGAAGCAGTCAAACATAAGAGAACCAACTGTATCTAAGCATAACAAAAAAGAGAACCTAAAAAAGGAATCCGTATAATGTTCGGTAGACCTAACATGGTATCATCACAATTTGGAGTTTCTATCAAATGGCCTCCACACAATTTAGAGTAACTATAACATTGTAGAACAAAAGAAATACTACTAAGAACACACACTCAAACAATAGACAACCAATAGAGAAACACACCCTCAACTATGAACACTTTCAAACCAAATAGATGGACGAAAAACTAGAAGAGACTTAGAATGATGATAAGAGAACCCATCATGGGTCTTGAAACACATGGATAACCTAGTTCCAAACACTAGATCACCCTCAGATGGTGCATGCCATTAAAGTTCCACACCCATACACAAGTTAGTATACAATATTTAACTGGTGTATCACACACCCTAGTTACCCAATAGGATACCGAAAGACCCCTGTCAAGTACAAACAATTTGAACTAATAGGATCAACTAAAAGAACAGGCACAACCCACTATCATTATGTGAGGTTTTCACAAAAATTGATGATAAAAAAATGACAGTCACGACATAGTAAAAAAACTCCCAAAAAGGAAGGAGCGGGAATAAACATTTCTCAATAAAACAAAATATGACTAAACAATCATTCAAACCATTCATCAAAACACACCAGAAGGAAATAAAAAGAAATCTAGAAAGGGAAAACAGCCACAAAATACAACCACACTAACCAAAGATTCTATACTAGCATTACAATCACCAAATATTAGACCTCAAAGAAACACCACTGATTCCCACCAAACTAGATTAAAACTAGCATGAACACCTACAATGGCTCTCACAAGTAAGGTTCCATGTACACAACTACCATCAAAGTATGTGTAGGCATCATAATAGATTAAAACATTTGAAAATCTTGGGGGATTAAAACAAAAAATACATGAACTACCATGATTCATGTATCAAATAGAAAACCAAATGACTCCTTCACAAGAAAAGAATTAAAACCAAAATAAAAACACTCAAAATAGACCTTCTAAAAAAAATAAAAAGAAGATTTTATATTAAAAAACACAATTTCAACAAGGAATTTTAAAAACACCTTCCACTAAGGCATGCATTAGAGAACCAAGATAACACAATCTTTAGAAACAAAACACCTCGGTGGAACACAAACAATGCAAAAAATAAGGCATGCCAAAAAATTTGTTTCAAAATATCATTTCAACTTTAAAAACCAAACATAAAAAAAGATTTTTAAAGTTGAATCCATTTCCAAATCACTTTCCAAACTTATCTCAAATACAAAACTACACTATTTAGACAAATCCTTTCCCAAAGAAAATATGGGAACCCACTATTTATATAAAAAAATTCTTAAAACCATGGGAGTTAACAATTACCATTTACAAACCTAGTTTTAAAATACAATTTTTTACAAAGCCCTTTTATTTCTCAAAACAAGGTTTAAAAAATCTATTTACACTCACAACACTACTCATGAATCCAAAAAATAACAACAAAAACCACACTGAAAAGGGAAAAAATAGTCCTCATTACACCCACAACATATAAGAACTAGCTTTGGAGAAAAATAGAATATTGATAAGTCCGAAATAGTTCAATTGGGGAGGAAGCAATGTTATGAACTCATATGGAATGTGGTTCATAAATAGTGAGCTGACCATGAAAAAAACTTCATAAATGTGGTAGACTTGGCCGTATGAGAACCACATGTTTTTCCAATCCATGGATTCCAACAACTCCACTCATGTTCTCCTCCATTTCCACCCCAAGACCAATAGATGACCCTAACATCATGTGCAAAATCAAAGGTGATTCAGTTATCAATCACATAAAAATTAATTAAAAAACACTCATAAAAATCTCAAATTCACAATTTGAGACCTAATTTCCCCTGGTATCTTGTGGCTTAGAACAATAAAGAGCTATCTAGACTATCCCTTACCTTACCTCACAATCCCCATAAACCTTAGTATCCATTATTCTCTAATATTACCAAATAACAAGGGTGACACAAGGGTATTAGGATCCTACTAAAGGAAAACCAAACCTCATATGACACAATTTGATAACAAGACTGACTATGCTTCCATATTAATCAGTACCTGAAATAATGCACCATAAGGCTCTAAGGGCATTCCTGATCCCAATGGGCTAGCATAAAGAACCAGTGTATCATAAGATCTCCTTTTTGAATGGTTTTACCTATATCAGACATATAACGATGGAATAAATATATTCATAAGTGAAAATAAGTAAACAACATTCCGAACAAATCATAACCAACTACCATGATAGAACCCATTGGCATATACATGATCAATATTCATAAATAAAGTGATAAATACAGATAGTACAAGCCATGAACAAAACTAAAAATAAGTAAACTGTTACAAACAACTAACTTGAGCCAATCCTTAAACCCTCCCCATAAAACACCCACTTTATCAGCACCACCAAACTCTCCCCATGTCATCAATGATGAAAAATAAAGATCCAACTAAGAATCTAGAACCTAAAAATATATAAGCATGAGAGAAAAATCCCATAAGGTCACTACAATTGGCTAAAATAATAGAATTCATTTCATAAAGAAAATCATAAATTCTAATTTGATAGTAAATCTAAAAAGTATGAATTATATACATAAAATGTATTGAAAATAAAAAATTCCAAAATATAATCTCTCAAAAAAAATTTACATTTTTTTCAAAAAAACCCACACTTTTTGAAAGCAAAGATACCAACTAATGAAAATCTTCCAAAATCCACCCATACACATTTCATTTATAAAAACACATACACATTTTTATTCAAATAAAATCTATTTCATTAAAAAATTTACTGAATAAAGACATATATAAACCAAAACCCATTTTGAAAACCAACTTAATGAACTCACACAAGAGTATCAAAAAACTAAAAATTGGTTTTCACAAACATACATGAAAAATCACTTTCAAAGGAAACAACCAAACTCACATTTGTTAAGAACAATAAGAGGGAAACACATAATTACATCACAAGGCATAATAAAATAGAACACAAGAAGAAAAGGTGCCATATCAAAGAAATTAGGTGAAATTATACAATCCTATATGATGTGAAACCCCCCTCAATAATTAACTAGATGAACTGTTTAATATTTAATCGGCTCTAAAATGAATCATTATCACACGTAAGACCTAAAAAATATGGTATAACCACTCAAACTAGCTACTAATATACACTAATTCCAAACCATCATCAAATTATCCCACAAAAGAATCATTGAGATGAAAACCCTACATAACCTTGTTTTATGCTAAGGGGGACCATAACAGATTATGAATCAACTAGAGGTATATTCTAGGTGTTCCCACTCATTACATAACATCCCATTTATAAAAAAGAAAGTGAGGTATAGTGTGAAAATAAATGTCTATGAATTAAGCATAATCACAAACATAAATACCTTCACCCCGAAGACACAATGATGGAAATCCACATCCACTTATCATGCACATATGATATAACCAACACATTACCACACAAGTGTAGAAACAAGAATAAAATAGTGTTTATAAACCCAAAAATTAGTACACTATTAAGGGGAAACCAAGGGTACCATCCACATACACTATTTAAAAGAGAAGTGCCAAATGGGCCTTCAATAACAAAGAACATATCAGATTTCCAATCCCTTTCACATTTAATAAAATAA
Organism: Viscum album; assembly: GCA_963277665.1. Classification (NCBI taxonomy): domain Eukaryota; kingdom Viridiplantae; phylum Streptophyta; class Magnoliopsida; order Santalales; family Viscaceae; genus Viscum; species Viscum album. The sequence goes on along the minus strand of OY728138.1, from coordinate 1,015,470,398 downwards.
TTTCCAAAATCTATTTGGAAAATGATTGAAATAAGACAAACATATAAAAATTTCAAAGTCAACCTTACACAATGGATCTCTTCCTTGAAAAAAAAACATGGAAAAATACATTATTTCTATCATTATATTAACCTGTTATTCTTATATATGTCTATTACATAATTTTTGAAAGTATTAATTAAATTACATCTGAATTTCCTAAAGTAAATCATTTTTATTGATTTATGATAACCCCCTTTCAAGGGATGAGGGGGAACCCTTACAAGGCCCATAGGCTCAGAGATTACGTGGACCGTAGGCTTTAGGAGATTACATGACCCAACGGTCTTAGGGAATTCAACCAGACTATATATATGGAACTGCCCCTCCCCAGCATCTGCATCATGATAATAGATCTCTACCTTTTCATGGTTGTCTGGCTAGGCTTCTAGTGAAAGAACAGGCTAGTCTCGATGGCATAACCATACCCTCTCATTCTGATAAATCCATTTGGCTCTTCTCTAGTTAGTGCACATGCTCTGAATATTAATTAGGTTACAAAATACAATTATTAGGGACCATAATAATTTAGTGCCTCTAAGAAAATGGAAAACATTATTGTAATATGGTGAAATATATTCAATGTATCCCATTAAGATCATACCATTAAGTACTCTTTATAGGTATACCTTACAAAAAACATATCTTCATAACCTGGGGGAAGGAAACATAAGAAAGGGTGATATCAGATTCTCTGAAAGGGTAAACACGGGAGATATATAAAAATAACATGAACATAAGGGTACGAGAACATGAGAATAACATTTGATAACAATACCCTACATATCAATGTTCATAATCTTGAGTAATGGAATAAATAATGGCACTTCACAAGACAAGAATAAAAAGGAAATCAGAAACATGATCCATGAAATAATATAATTAACATAAGACATAAAATTATGGCATACACATAATCATAAAAATAATTTCCTTAGAATTCAAGGCCTATTTACAAAATTTATAAGGAAAATATATGGGTGGATTAACCCACTAAGGTGGACTCACCACCATCCTCATTGGAATCCATTTTCTAATATTAGAAAAGGTTCACTCCCCAAACCATCATATAGTCAAGGTTCACTTCCAAGAACATTATAGAGGGGAAATTCCCTTATTGAACTGAGTTAAATACTCATTCCGTTCTGGTCTTATTGAAATGACTTCACTAACCATTCCTATCATTTCCTACTAAACCGAGTTCACTACCCATTCCAGTCATGACTTACTGAACCGAGTTCACTAATCATTCAATTCCTATCTATCTCTTAAGATATAAATATTTACCCAATGAATTGGAATGAGATATATGCCTTAACCATCTTTGGTTATAACATATCAACCAAACTTAGTTATAACTAAACCACCATAACATAATGAAAATCATACATTTTTGTTTCAAAAGATCATAAATCATTCATTATCTTATAACCCATGAAATTTAATGGGTTTCACAATCATTTAATCATAACATAACTTATGAAAAATAAACAGGTTTTATAATCATTTCATCATTTAATGAATGTATAACCCATGGAAAAAACTATCATGTTTAACAATAATATTATCATTTTATAAATTGTTTAAGATAAATGGGTTTTATAACCATCTTGTCATCGTAAGCATAAACCAATCAGAGAAATAATAATAATAATGGTATCCTTAGATCATATCCTCAGAAAAGAATAAGTAACATCAAGAATGAAATATTTTATGTATAATGATTTGGAAAGATCATTTAAAACATTTGTTTAGGAAAATATCCTATTTAATTTAATGTATTATTTTTAAAACATAAAAGACATTCAAAATCCTTTTCAATTTGAAATAAATTATTTGATGTAAAAAATTTACATATTATTAAAGATATAATTTTCATGGAAAATAACTTTTAAAAATTTGAAATAATCTTGAAATAATTTATATGTCATGATAATTAGAAATACTATTCTTGTGGTGCATGTTAAAAACAAATATTTTTTACACATTTTTGGTAAAAGACAAACAAGCATTGTTTTGGTAAACAAAATAAATATTTCCTTCAAAATATTTTTATAAAAATTAAAACATGGATAAGAATTTATTTCATAAATCATTGGTATAATTAAAAAAATTTAAAATATGTTTTGAAAACATTTTTTTGGAATAAAACATATTTCTGAGCTAATATAGAAATAAAGTCAAATTTGGCTTGAATGCGATGCTACGACTGTTGTCTTTTCCATACAAACTGGGTCTTTGCATCTTTCCTGTATTCTCACTAATATTTGGACTAGATGGTTGGATTATCTTTACAAAAGAGATCAATTTGTTACTCTTTCTTATAGGGAGAAAATTGCATTGTCATATGGGCTCACTAATAATGGTTTTAATGGTAATGATTATCAGTGGGTTGATCATGTTTTAGATGATCTACTTCCCTTTTTCAGGTAGTATCTTTGTTAATAATATACTTTCAGACTTGTGTAGGTTTATTGTTTTCAAATAAATGGGTATTGATTTTCTTTTTAGTATCTCAGTTTTCCATAAAAAATAATCTTGATAAATAATATGATTGTAATATGAAATCCTTAGAACTGTAGTAATAATGATTCATAAGCCCCCTAATGAAATAAAATAAAATGAAATTAAAAATATAATTAGGATTAGTAAATTCATGATATTAAATTTAAAAGGTTGTTTATATACACCTCATGAAATAATATTGGTGCATAATAGAACATATATTTCAAAGAATGCAAATTGAGTAAAAAATACCTTACCGATTTGTTAACTTTTTAACTATAAACTCTATGAAAGAGAGATCCTCAAATGATTATTTTAAAAAATTATTTTTAATTAAAATAATAATAATATTAATTCATGTGAATTCTATACAATACCTAAAATTAAAAGGTGGTGAATATGACATGTGTCTCATGAAAGTAAAAAGTGATATAGAGATCCCTTACCTTAAGTCTTGACTACTGTCATACTTATTCAAAAATCCTATTTAATAAATATAAGGTTATTATAAATATATTTCATAACCACATTAATATATATATATATATATATATATTTCATTATATTATTTTTATGTGAACTTTTATAACACATTTATTAACAATTCCATTATAGATTTACGTTTTGGGTAATAACCGCTTTGTTTTTTGTATATGTTTCCATTTTTTAAAATTTTTGACCTCTTACTTTGATCACGGTTCCATAATATATAGAATGGTAACAATGAAAATAATATAATATACATTAATATATATTTAAATATAGTGATTCATTAAATATAGAGACAGAAAATGAAATACACCGTTCATGGAGATGGTATTCCGTACATACAGATGAACACTGTTTTTTCATTTTATCAGTTTGAAACAAAGGAAAGTAAATGATATTTGATATAATTATAGAATATTTTTTATTTCATATATATATATATATATATATATTTTATTAAAACCATCTTTAATGAATTTCATATAAAATGTGAACGGAACACATTGCTTCGTGAGGTAGTAGTCCTCCGTACACATGAATGATGTTATCATATTCCCCAAAAATGGAAATCATGAAGGTATGTGTGATATAAAAATTGAAAAATAATAATAAAATAAAAAATATAATGTAAATAATATATAAAAAAATATGCATCATTATGGTCAACCTTGAAAGGTGGTAATGGAAAAATGAACGACATCCGTTTGTGAGGCGGTAATCTACTGTACACACAAATGATGATTTCATGACCCATTTTATGGAAGTGGATATTGTATTATGTAATTTAATTAAAATAATAACATCTATATATATATATAATATACTAATTTTGTTATATAATAATGATATAAAAATAATCTAAATGCCAGGATGAAGATATCAAACAAAAACTCTTGTTGATGAATGTTATATGTTCTTTGGGTATCCTCCTTAGGTTTACACAAAAATATTTCTTTGGTTGGGTTTTTAAAAAAAATAAGGCTTATAGGATGCAAGGAGATATTTTTTAAGTGATTTAGGTAGGTATTGGCTGACGCAAAGAGGCTTGGATGTGTTAAAAATTGAGGACATTGAGTTCCCTTTTATAGTTGAGGAGGAGTGACATTATTGTAAATACTCAAAAGTATTAACTATTGGGAGGTAAATATTAATTAAAGTGGATACAAAATTAATAATTATTTTTTTGGATTATATGGTTGATATACAACTTTAAAAAAATGAAAAACATGTTTAAATAATTTTTTTACTTAACTCATAAGTTTTTTATTTTTTTCATTTTGGTTTTTCATTACGGTAACAACTTTTCTTACTTAAGTAGTTTATCGTTTAAGAATAAAATAAAATTTATCCTTAATAGATAATTTTGAACCAATAATTCTAAAAATAAGATATTTATTTTAGAAAAATATATTCAATGTGTGTACGAAATTATTTTAAGGAACACACATGTAAAATGTAAAAACACTACTTGAACCTTAACATCGCTAACATCATTTTTAATCTTTACAGGTCAATATATTCATTCTAAAAAATTAGTTGGTAAATTAATGGAAAATATTTTATATTTATTTTCCATTAAAAATAACTTTCCATAATATAGTATTTTTAGTAATCTTAAATCATTTAATAAAATATAGTTTATCATAAAATAAAATTAATATCAATTTTGACATTATTTATTTAAATTGAATTGAAAAATATCAAGATAATGAGGGAATTGGAATATATTAGGTTAAAACCTAAGTAACATTATATATTAATCTAAAGAAATTTAAAACAATAATTCATTAAATTTGCTTCACTTTTAATATTTTTAGTATCATTTATTTTATTTAGTTTTTAACTAAATAATTAGTGTGTTGGCATTTCTTAAGAATTTTAAGTATCAAATTCATGTATAAAAATTAATTATAAATTATAATGATAAAAAAATCATTTATCTTTAAAATTAATACTTTTAAATGAATATATGTTGTTTTTGTCCCAATTGCAGAGTGTTATATATATTAAAAGTAATAAAGGTATATTTTTTTGAATTTTTCGTTACTTAACTTATTATATGGTTACTATTCAAAGGAAATTTTCTAGGAATTACCATATTTGATTTAATTTTATATTCAAGATATAAATAAACATATTAAATAAAATTAGTATAAGATTTTAGGTCATTTTCACTCTTATAAATATAGTTTAACCCCCGATAAATCCATTTTTATCTTAACGGTAGAAATTAATTTTTACTTTTTTTATATTCATTTTAGGAATTATTAAGTTTAAATTATTAGAAATTAGAAATTATTCTGATTAAAAATATTAGGTCCTTTTTCACAAATTCAATTCATATAAGTTGAAATGTTTTATTTAAAATTAAACCCACAGACATGATGAGTAAACATGTTTTTAAAGTAAAAGTGATCAGTAATTTACAATGATTTTATATCAAATTTTAATATAGAATTGGTTAAATTGAAAAACTTAGTTTAATATATGTATAAATAAACTAATTATATTTTAAAATAAATTTATAATTTAATTTAAATTTATTAATAAATTAAATGAAAAGACAATTTTCAATTAAAAATCAATATTTTTCTCTATTCATCAAAAAATAAAACATTTTAGAAAATTCCAAAAAAATCACCCAAAGATATTTTTAAAATTTTGAATTGGAAAATGAAGGTTTTTTTTTTAAAATTCACTTTCTAAAATTATTAAAAATTAATTTTAATTATTTTTCAAAAAAATACTTAATAACATTTTTTTTGAGAAAATATTATTTTTGAAACATATAATGACTTTACCAAAAACTATTTATTTCATTATAAATATGTTTTATCTATATAAAACTGTTATAATTATTATTTTAAATGTATTTATTACTATTAGTATCACCAATTTTAATGGATAGCTTAAAATATTCAAGTTTAAATGACTTAATTAATAATCTATCATGGTTTTGTTAAAACTTAGTGTCACATGTAACAAAAGATAAGCTAGTGTTGCGTGCAGATAAATCTTAACATGGTGTTGTATATAATGAAATACATCGAATAAAATTAATTTATTAAAAAATTAATTCATAAAAACTCAGGGTGATACATTCTACTCCCCTTGAAATGAATTTATCCATGAAAATTATTCTCAAATATAAAATGTTTGACATTTGGAAATTCATTAAAAGAAATACACATTGTAAAATTGGTTAATAAAATAGCTTTGGAAATAGATAAAGGGATATGTAAATGTCATCTAGGATAACATATACAAGGTTTCCAAAAATTAGAGGATAGTTAGGAAGTGAAGATTCATTCATTGAGAAAAATGAAAATAACTATAGAAAGTGATAGGGATAATTAATCACATGAAAGAGGGTGATCCAAAAATAGTTAATGACTAGAAAACCATATGTGTGATGATTTAAGGGACCAATCGATTCATAATAAATGGAGGTAATAGGAAAAGGTTTTTGTTTCAATATCCTTTTCATATTTTTGAGAAATTCTTTTTCCATATAGACTGAGAATATATGAAAATGTACTAACTTGATATATTTTTAGTTTATTGGAAAAATTTCATCCTTTAGATGTGCCTTGATCAATTTCCACTTATTTTTCAATAAGATTTTATTTTTTTGTGTATTATGAAGAAAATATACATAGTATAATGATAATTCATTCCTCATATCTTAAAAAATGATAGTAGTGACTATACAATATGGATAACTCTTCATATTGTGAAGTAACTTGTAAATATCTAAAACCAAATCTGATGTTCAAATTAAAAAAATATCATAAATGGTAAACCTTGAAATCATTCCAAAAAGTAAAATTTATAAATAATGACACAACATCTCCCAAAATCAACTTAATATTAACACCCCATATATCAAAAACTATCTATTGACTATTACATACCAAACATGTAAATACCTTCATCATTATTATCTTGAAATATTGTAATTACCTGAATTACTATAAAACCATACTGAAAACATAAATTATTTAAAATTACTTACATAAAACTTAAATTATTTTATATATTTGTTTAACATAAAAATGTTTTAAATTCCATCAATGATAATATAAATCACCTTGTCAACAAATCCTTTATCAGTTCTAAGGCTATTCATACAATCTAATTTACTTTATCCATATTAGTCATCTCTTTATTCAAACTAAACACCATTTTCTTAATATTAAAAGCATTTTAAGGGTAACCTTCCCATAATAAAAAGATCAAATTTACATTTAATAACTCTTATAGTCCATCATAATCATTCAATATATTGTTTGAAACCCATGATGAAAAACTTATACAGAATATTAGTTATATATATATATTTCATAATTCATAATTCATGAATCAAAATAAATAAATAATTCAATACTTCCACTTCAATGATTTCTAGGAAATAATTCATTCCTTGGTATAAAAGTGAATACATGGGTCAGAGAATTGCATTAGATAATGTACAAGTTCTCCATATATAATACATTGAACTCATTGAATTTTTTTCACTCCATGACCCTTTTTTCCACATAGATAAAATCTTACCCTCAATTTGAGATATTACATCAAGTTTTTATTCCCAAATTATTGACATGTATAAATATGAGTATTGTTTCTTCCATGTTCATTACCACATGAAATTTCATAAAATCCTATCTTACTTTTATTTGATGTGTTAAGAATCTCATTGAAGTTAATGTTGTTAATCATAAATCATGATAGATTATTTGGAATAATCAAAATATATTTATATATATACATCATCTAATTCATTTTCTTATAGTCACTAAATTTTCAATCAGATTCAAGGTTAAAATGATTCCTTTTGGTTCCCACCATAGAAAAAATCCAGAAAGTACAGTGTGAGAAAATCTAATCCTAATAGAAAACCAATTAGTCTAAAAAATCATTTATTATGTCTAAATAAATACATGTTCTTTTAAATCCACGAAACCCTAGTTTTATCATATGTCATTCATAGTCATCATCAATTTTAATCCTTCCTGATAGTTCATAAAATGTTTTGGAATTTTCAAATCATAACCCCAATGAGTGTCAAACCAGGCGTTCTTTAAGGACCGTTATCATGCACTAGTTCCTGACTGAGTGTAGATTAAAACCGTGTTTTTGAGGTTTTTACCACTTGGTTCATCTATAACAGATACACATACACTTGTATTTTCCAAATAAGGATTTAATTTCCTAGAAACCACTCATTCTATCCTTTAAAAAAAATTAGGACATTTTTCTATAATTTGATGCGACCATAGACTTATCCTTAGAGACATCCCTAGAAATATCCAGAAAAATATCCCTGGGGATCTCACAAAAGTTTTCTCATCCTAGATTCCTAATGTAAACAAAATGTTTCCTTTGATACCTACTATATCATCCTGGAATTTTCATTTATTGATAATACATCATTTTTTATGAATATTCATTAAATTACATAAACATCTGACTAGGAAACATAATAATTAATTTCCATTAAAAAATGGAACAAAATATTTAAATACGGTGAAATATCTTCATTTTATCCCATAAATATATTCTTATTAAGTACTCTTCATAGTTATTCCATACAAAAAACCATTCTTCTAAACCTAGGGGAAAGAAATATAGGAAAGGGTGAGATTAGATGCTCGGTAAGGGTAAATAAGGGAGATACATAAGCATAACATGAACATAAGGGTATGAGAATACGAGAATAACATTTTATAACCATATCATGAATATAAAATATAATAATCATGAGTTATAGAATTAATATTTTCAGTTCATAAGACATGAATCATAAGGAAATTAAAGAACATTATCTATGATAGAATAACATTAGCAAAATAAATAAAATTATGGCATACAAAAAAGCATATAAAATCATTTCCTTAGTAGTAAAGGATCATTTCAAAAACATATAAGGGAACTCTATTGGTGGATACACATCCAGGGCGGGATACACTACCATCACCAATGGTAGAAATTTCCTTATAGGGGAATGGATTCACTCCCCAAACCATCTTCGTCATCGAGGTTCACTCACAAGACCATAATAGCGAACAAATCCCCTTACTGAACAAGGTTCACCCCCATTACAGTCATAGCTTACTAAACTAAGTTCAATACCTGTTCTAGTTCTATCTTACTGAACCAAGTGTACTACCAGTTCATGTATTTTCTTACTAAACTGGGTTCACTATCAATTTGTGTCCATTCTATATCATGAGACAAAAGAAAATACCCAATGAATTTTAATGAGATATAGGTCCCACCCATATTTAATCATAACATAAAAAACATCCTTGGTTATAACTTAACCATAATCACATAATTAAAATCATACATATGTGTCTCATATGATCATAAAACATTAATTATCTCAAAACCAATGAAATGAAATAGGATTCCTAAACATTTCATCATAACATAACATGTGGAAAATAAACAACTTTCTTAATAATTTAATAATTTTAACAATGCATAACACTTGGAAAGGAATTGGGTATCTTAATAATTTAATCATGGAATATGTTGTTCAATATAAATTGGTTTCATAAACATCTTGTCATCATAAGCATAAAACATTAAGATAAAGATTTAGAATGGTATCCCTAGATCATATCCCTAATAAAGAATAATTTACAACAAAATATGAAATATTATAAGGAAAATTATTTTGAAATATATTTTAAAACATTTCTTTATAAAAATATCATGTCCTATTTGAAAAAATGTTTTTAAAATATAGAACACTTTCAAAATCATTTTCCCTTAAAAATAATTTAGTTAAAACAAAAAATATACCAAATATTAAAGAAATTATTTTATTTGAAAATAACTTTTAATACATGTAATGGAATCTCCAAATCATTTAGAATTCATTATAGAGAGAAATACTATTCATGACGTGTATGTTAAGAACAAATATTATTTTCCCATTTTTAGTAAATGCCAAATGAGAATTGTTTTGGAAAATGACCTTAAGATTCCTTTAATTTTTTTGTGTATAATGTAAAACATGGGTAAAAATTCCTTTAGTAAATCATTTTTAGAATAATAAGTCATATTTGAAAATATTTTTAAAATTTTTTTTGGAAGAAAACAAATTTCCTACCAAAAATAGAAATAAAGTTGGTTTTTATTCAATGGACTTTCTTAGTTTTTTTATTAATTAATAACCAAAGAGTGAAAAAATGATATAATTACTAGAATATATTATGAATAACCATAATATAAGAAACTTCAGGATAATTATTGATATTTAGATTATAATATATTATTATTGGAAGCATAATCATAAATAATTCTAAAAAATGATGAGATTGTAACATGAAATCTTTACAAATTTAGTAACATTGATTCATAAGACCCATGAAGGAATTACAAAAAATGAAATTTATAATATCAAGAGGATGAAAAAATTCATGATACTAAATTTCAAAGGGACTTTATAAATACCTCATTAAATAATTTTGGTGAATAACGAAATGGATGTCTCAAAGAATGAGAATTGAGACAAAAATACCTTAATGATTAGTTAACTATTGAGCTATAAACCCCTTGAAAGAGAGATCCTAAAATGTATATGTAATCCAAAATAATTTGAATTATAAGTATAATAATATAAATTTATGGGCATTAAATACCCTATATAAAATAAATAGGCTATGAATATGACACATGTCTCATGAAATTTAAAAAGCGAGACAAAGATCACTTACATTAAGTATTTACATCCAGGGTAATAATTCAAAACTCCTATATTAAAATATTAGTTTTTTAAATATATATTATAGAACTATATTCATATATATCATAAAATATATTATTATTTCAATATTTTATTTCCTATTTATTAACAATTCCTTGTTAAAGTTATGTTTCGTGTAATAACAGCTTGGTTTTTCATATATGTTATGATTTTCCATATTTTGGGTTCTCGTATATTGATCATGGTTACTTAATCTCAAATATTATAACCATTATATAAAATCATATATACTAAGTATATATTTATTTAGATTAATTCATGGAATTTAGAGATAGAAAATGAAATACACCGTTTATGGAGATGTTAGGCCATATGTATGTATGAACTTGGTTTTTCCACTTTCATTTTGGTTCGAAGGAAATAAAATTAAATGATATATATCATTATTCCAAAATAATTTCTATGTTATATATATCACATATTTTCATTAAAAATTCCGTAATACATTCTATGTCAACCATGAATAAATCACATCGCCTCATGAGGCCGTAGTCCGTAGTATACAAGAATGATGTTATCGAATTCCCAAAAGATGAAAATCATGAAGGTACACAAGATATAAAAATTAAAAAATAAGAATAAAATCATAAATTTAATATATATCATATGTAATGAATAAATCCATCATTATGATCATCCTTGATAGGTGGTAATAGAAAAAGGAACGATATCTGTTTGCGAGGTGGTAGTCTGCTGTAGATACTAATAATGATTTTATAACCCATTTGATATAATTGAATATGGTTTTTGGTCATGAAATTAACATAAAAAAAATAATTAAATTTAATATACTAGTATTTTTATATAATCCTAATATAAAAATAATTTATGGGGTGGAGGATGATATAAACAAAAATACTTGTTGATGAACACTACCTCTTCTTCAGGTATCCTCCTTTAATTTTTACTAAAATACTTACTTGGTAGTATCTATATAAAAAATATGTATTCTAGGAGGATGTTAGGTAATTTTATATGTGATTTGGGAAGGCGTATTTTGAAACAATTAGGTGTTAAGGTGTGAAGAAGTGAGGGTATTGAGTGCCCTTTTATAGTTGAAGAGGAGTGTCATTCTTATAATTTCTAAAAATTATTCATCATTGGGAGGTCCAAATTATCTAAAGTGTCGCAAAAAATTATAATAAAAGGTTTGGAGGGACTTTTAGTTCTATACACACATACACCACAAAATTAAACACATGTTTTAAACATTTGTTTTCTTAACTCCTAACTTTCATAATGTTTACAATTTTGGGTTTTAATTATGGTAACTAGTTTTCTAACCTAATTTATTTATCCAATAAGAATAAAATAAAAAGTATACTTACTATATAATTTGGAAGCACTAATTATGAATAAAATACCTAATTTAAAAAAATTAAAACCAATGTTTGTTGGAATTTTATTTGAACACAACCACATGTAATGTGTAAAGACACTGATTTAACATTAAATATGCTAAAAGGGTTTTAAATATTTTGAGTTCAATATATTCATTATAAAAAAATTTGGTCCATGAATGGAATATAATTTATATTTAATTTCATTTATATATTACTTGGTATAATATAGTATTTTTAGTATTTTTAAATCATTTAATAAAGTATAATTTTTCATAAAATAACATTAATGACAATTTTTCCATTATTCATTTAAATCTAATTTAAAAATATCAAGAAAATGATGGGATTAAAATATATTTTGTTCACACCTTATTAGAATGATATATTATTATAAAAATATAATAGAAAAAATAATTCATTCAATTTACTTCACTTTTAGTGTCTTTAGTATCATTTATTTTATTTAATTTTTAAGTAAATAATTATCATGTTGGGTTTTCTTAAGAATTTTATATAAATAATTCTTCTCTATGTATTAAGGATAAAATTATATAATAAAAAATATTCTATAATTCAAAAAAAATTCATATAACTGAACATATGTTTTTTTCCCTGTCCAAAAGCTTTATGGATAGTACAAGTAAGAAAAGTATTTTTTTGTCTTTTTATTTACTTAAATTATTATATGGGTCATATTCAAAATAAAGTGGAAAGGAATTTCCATATTTTGTAGTATTTCATATCAAATATATAAATAAACTCATTCAATAAAATATATATAACATTTTTGGTCATTTTTATTCTTATCATTCTAGTTTAACCTCTAGTAAATTCATTTTTACCTTAACCATGGTAATTAATTTTTACAACATTCACTATTCATTTTGGTAAAAAATTAAGTTAAAATTATTTAAAATTAGAAATTATTATGATTCTAAATATGGACCCCATTTTTCTAACTTTAATTCATATAAGTGGCAAAATTAATGTAAAATTATTCCCACAGACATGACGAGAACACGAGCTTTTAAAGTAAAAATGATCAAAAGTTTACAATGTTTTTATATCCAATATTAATATTAAATTGATTCAAATGAACTAAATTGGATTAATAGATATAAAATTTAAATAATTATACTTTAAAACTAATATAAAAATTAATTCAACTTTATAAATAAAATAATAGAAAATATAGTTTTTAATAAGAATTCAGTATTTATCACTATTGAATAAAAAATAAAACTTTTCAGAAAAAACATTAAAATTAGACCTAATCTAATTTGGAAAATATAATTTAAAAAATTAATTTTATTTTATCAAATTATTTTTTAAAAGGATTAAAAATTAATTTTATTATTATTTAAAAAAAGGCATGAAAATATTTTTTTTGAGAAAATTATATTTTTGAAACATATAAAGACTACCAAAAATTATGAATTTTATTATTATTATTTTTATTTGTATAAAAAAATTATAATTAACATTAAAATATTATTTATTACTATTCATATCACTAAGTTTGACATCTAGGTTATAATGACCGTGTTTAAATTACTAAATTAATAATATATCATAGTTTTGTTAAAACTCAATGTTACTTGTAATGAAAGCTAAGATAGTGTTTCTTATAGTGAATGAGTAACATGGAGTTGAATATAACACAATTCACCAAGAAATTTAAATAATTATAAAAAATTTCATAAAAACATAGGGTGTTACAATCAAAATTTTTATTAAAAACCATGTAAAACATTTTACGAGGCCTAAAGAATCCACCCATTTCTTTTAAAGAGACTCAAATATAAATTTCCACAAGGGAATTTATTTTTCAAATCCAAAACAAATCCAAAAGGTCAAAAATTTAGATAAAAAATTGAAACAGCATAATAATAAATTTTACAAGGGGTAAACGACACACAATTTCAAATCACCTTTTGAAATACATTAGAACACCCCTTTATAAATCATTTTGAGGTCCACATCTCAATTGGTAACGAAATTCATTTTAAAGATATTGTTTTCACCTATTGAAAAACAAAACTATTTTAAAAAACATTTTCCTCACTAAAAAAATTTCAAAAAACCATATGAAAGTTCACAACATGCTTATCATGATAAATAATTTCACTTTAAACATTAAATCATATAATTTAAAAATAAAACCAATTATGCCAAGCATAAAAATCACTAAAATGTTTTGAAAATGTCACAAGGATATCAGAAATAATTATACTTTCATAAAACTGGAATTAAAAAAAATCATGTTATAATTCCAAAAGGAAATAATTTCATAGTAACACCTACGTCAAAGAAGTAGGAATTAAGACAAATAATCTCATAACATGTTGACTTCAATGGGGACCACAACCATGGGACTAGAAACGGTGTCTACAACCTCTATACCCTGAAATCCTTATAATTAGAACCACCCAAAACTCTAAAATCAAGATACATGATAACTAATGTTCATGGGGGAATCAAAATCTGTGAGAGAATAGAGGGGGAAGGAATAAGGAGTGAAAGAGCAGAGGAAACTCACCTCAAATACACTTGAAAACATGAAATGGAGCTTAGAATAAAATGTGTAGGAGGTTGGAGATCCTCCGTGGTTATAATAGGGTCGGTGGAAATTTGATGGGGATAAGAGGGGTAAAATACCTCTTAAAATCATGGGGGGGGGGGGGGTTTGAGAACACAAAAAAATTAAACACCCAGAAAACTCACAAGGTTTAGTCTCATGGTTAGAAAAACCGTGTGCCAAACTATGGGTTCTACTACCTCTATAAAAACCAAATATGCATATTTACTCCTGAGAGCCCACAGGGTTAAAAAAACCTTGAACCTCACTCTAAGACCACCATAAGAATAAAAAATATTATAGGGAGATCCACACGATATAAAAAATACTTTGGAATCCATGGGGAAAGCATTTATACAAAGGATAGGCCCACCTGCATGAGCACCTCACAGTTTGAAAAATAGTGCAGGCTAACCATGAATTGCCAAAAAGGCCACCAGAAACTATAATTCCCATCCCGTGACAAATAAAAAATCCACACCACTCATTACAAGAGAATATAAGTCAAAAATAAAAATATTGTGACACTAGGGTGTCATTTCTTCTTTCAAGACCATATGAAATGACAATTTATAAGTGAAGTAAAGTATGTATGAGTTTTAGAAATTGCATGAAACATTACTAGGGAATGTTATCACCAATGAAGGGATATTTGTGGATCCTTCAAATGTTGAGTATTTTTTTGGTACAGAATAGACCAACATATATGATGAATATATGCAGTTTCCATTGATTATCTAGGTAATATTTTTGTTTTTTTTGAGAAACTTATCATTATTTTCAAGCACACTAAATATAAGGCCCCGACCTTAAACCTTACTTAATATTCAATTAAATGAATAATTCACATTGAGGATCTTTTCAGGTTTAGATTTTTAGAGAATTAGGACATAACTATTAAATCTCAAAATATTACAAAGTAGACACTTCTACGAAGTTTCCATAAAATAAAAACTCTTAAAAAGAAACATGTCTAGTTCCATGTTTTAGATAGCATGACTTTTCCTTGATCCCATCCTTGACCCTATTCCACATTAAGTCCTGTGAAAAATATTTCAAAAACATGGGATGAGCATAAAAAGCTTAGTAAGGGATATAAAAGTATGAAATGAAAACATTAGTCCATGTATGAAATCATACTTTACTCATAAAACATAATCATTTTAACATACCTCATCAAATCATGAATAAATCATAGAAATCATAAGACAAAAAGGTAACTTGAGTCATTCATAACATTCTTACGTAGGGAGTAACCCTCATGGTTACTTTTGAAATACCCATCACAGTATATTCCCTAAATCTCTTCGGAGAAATCTTAACGTTTAACTCATTCACATTACCAAATGCATTGGAGAGCTATATCGGGCTCACCCGCCCTTAGTTTATCACGGATCCACCCGTCTTCATAACAATGCCCAAGAACCATAACATAATCGTATCACGTAAAACATGCATATAGGAAACATAAAATTTCCAAATTTCAATCACAAGATATCAATACAACACATTGATATAATAAAAACATTATGAAAAACATTTTCAATACCAAATTAAAATAAAAGTGATACATGGTATTTATTTTTCATTTTTTTTTAAAAAAAGTTAGGTTATGGCTTGTAGAGGAAGTCGAAACACAAATAATGGTCAAGGCGGTGGAGAAGTCATTGTCACTGCATATGTACGATAAAAATAGATTCCTTTTGTTTTTTAGTAAAACACTTTGTATAAAAAAATATTCCTTTTGAATAAGCATAAAAGTCAAAGGGGTTTATACACCGTATAGAAGAAAGTTGTGTATAAAACAACAAATGCCTCAATGAATGGAGATTGAGATGAAGTCCCTTACAAAGATCATTTTTTAAATATAATAGATCTATTATGTGTATTCACTATATTTACACATAAAGAAAGTATAAATACAAGATAGGACATAATAATCTCTTGACATAATTTGAAAGTAGGAGATTAACCCAAAGAATGGAAATTGGGTTAAGAAGTTCCCTTACCTCGTGTCCGACGTGACTCGATTGCTCTTAAATCTCCTGAATAATAAACTTGAGTTAATTTAAAATTTCTTAAGAACCTTTTTCATGTTCATTATTCCTTTTATATCACTTATTACCATGTCGTGAACACTATGTAATTATTTAAGTTAATAACTGTCATTTTAACAATCATTTTAACTTGAGTAAAAAAATAAACTCTTTATAATTACAAGTTCTTCATGTATCCATTATATCCAGAGTTATATTCATTATTTAGGTATCATATATATCATATATATCCATTATATACATGCATTTATAATATTATATAACATTTAGAGGTAAGAAATGAAATGCACCGTTCATGGAGACGGTAAGCCGTACGTACGCATGAACGCTACTTTCATTTCTATTTCGTATTTTATGGAATGGAATAATAATTAAATAAAGGTATATTATAATTCCAGTATAATTTGATATATAATATCATTAACTCCGTCCTTTATACGTCTCACATATGACATTAACAAATGAAATCACTTTGAGGGGGCGGTAGTCCGCACTTCCTAAAATGAAGATATCGCGTATACCCATAATGGAAGCCATAAAGGTATACCATAAATGAAAAATAAAGAATATTAAGGAAAACATAAACATATTATATATCATATATAAATATAGTGTCATCTTAATGGCCACCTTTGAAGGTGTTAGAAGAATATTGAACAATCATCGTTTCGTGAGGCAGAAATTCTCCAACCACGGAAACAGTATGCTCTTTAACCATCAGATGAAGGTGTGTGTAAGTGTATCTATAATAATTCTCATAAAAATGTCCTAGTATATTTAAGATACTGGTTTTGTTACAAAATAAAGGAATAAAAAGGGTTTAGGGGGTTGGAGAAGAAAAATAAAACATTAGAACACAAGAGAAGACACTACCTTTAAAACGGGTAAATCTTTTTGATTTGAGCTCAGAGGCTTCCTTGGAAAGACTTCTGCCCAAAGTGAGGCTTCTAGGAGTAAGATAGGGATGTGGAGAGACACAATGGGTAGGGTTTGTCCTACCCAAAGGCTTGAGAGGTGTGGGTAAGGTGGTAGAGGTGGGGGCCATTTATAAGAGGAGAGGAGGGGCACTCATGGAAAGTTATAAAATGTTACTTTATTATAAAATGATTTTCATATTTTAAAGGTCCAAAAATTATATATTTCGAGTATTATGTGATAATAGTTCTAAATAAACCCATACAATAGGTTTTTGACAAGTGTAGGTCTTGGATGTTACATTATCTTTTCATTTTATTTAAATCGTTAAATAATGAGGTAATCACTACATCATCATGGTGTCATACATAATTTAATTTATTTAATGTCTAAAAATTATAAAAAAATATAATGATGTATTAAATCTTTTTATATTTCTTATGAATATTTATAGTCAAAATTATGACTTGTATAACCCCATTTAAAAATTGTTTTAGTAAAACAACCCATGTTTGTGACATTTTTATTTTAACATTAAATAAAAAGTTATTAATGTCATTTTCCTAACAAAGTGGCTCCATGGGGTCCCCAAGTTGACCCATGGATTTTCTTGGTCTTAAATGAAACATAAAATAAGGGTAGGAAATGTTTAAAGGTCATTTCATATTTTTAAAACATTATTTTTACCTTAAATTACACTAATTACCTCTAATCGCGATTAAAAACTTAAAAGTTATTATTCACCAATTTTTTTTTAATCCTATTGAACCAAATTATACTTCATAATTAAAACCATGAATGTTAGATTTTTTAAATTAAAAACACAGAGGTGGTGGAATTTCATTTAAATGAAAAATCAGTTTTTTTAAGTACCACTTAAAGGTTTCACTATTCATCAAAAATTGAAGTTTTTCAGAAAAATACCAAAACTTCACCCTAAGCTATATTTGATATTCCGAATTCAAAAATGATGTCTATTTTAAAAAATTCAAAACATATAAGTTACATTAATTAATACAATAATTAATTCCCGCTCTCAGAACAAATAACGTGTTTTTATGAAACAATATATATCAAAAGATTGATACTAGTTTAAGTCCAATTTAAAAGTAAAATTAATTATAATGACCACTATTGGATTAAATGGTAAAAATATATTCTAATTTAACTTTAAAACCAATTCAAAAGATAATTTAATCATATAAATAAATTATATTAAAAAGTGGTTTTGAATTAAAATACAACATTTTTCACTATTCATTAAAAAAATAAACATTATCAGAAAAATACAAAAAATTTACACAAAGTAAATTTTTATGTCCCGATTATAAAGAAGAATTTTATTTGGTCCAAAAGAATGTATAAGAGTGACCAAAATTATATTTAAAGAGGGTTCACCATCAAAAGGCGATAAGTGGACTTTTAGTAAAAATTAGAGTATATATGCCTAAAATTGAATTCTTTTCATATTTTAAGCCTTTGTCCTTTATTGGATAAATGAAAAAATATTTAACAAACATATATAATCATATTTTATTTATTTCTATTCATTCCCGCCAATACAACGACTATGTGTTAACTACCATTTAAAAATACTATAATTTTATTACTAGTGTGCAACGTAAGATTTCAAAGAATATCTTTGTTGCGTATCGGGTACGCTATCGAAAATAGAAACTCTTTTAAAGTAAAATTAATATTTAATTCACAAATATTAATAAATATGAATTTTTTTTATTCTTTATTTACCTGGGATGTTACATCCTTACCCCTTTTGAGAATTGCGTCCTCGCAATTTTATTCACTTATCAAAATAAGTGGGGGTATTTATCCCTCATAGCATTTTCAGATTCCCACATTTCCCCTTCAACCATATGGGTTTTCCACAAAACCTTTACCTAATGAATTACCTTATTCCACAACACTTGCTCTCTATGGTCAAGAATCTAGACTGGTTTTTCTTCATAAGAGAGATTCTCTTCCAACTGAACTACCTCTGGGCTCAAAACATGATATGGATCTGTCATATACTTTCTCAACATCGAAACATGAAAAACATTGTGTACCTGAGATAAAATCATAGGTAAAGCCACTCAGTAAGCAACTGATCCAACTTTTTCCAGAATTTCATATGGTCTAATGAACCTTGGACTAAGCCTTCCTTTCTTACCAAATCGCATCACACTATTCCACGGTGAAACTTTCAGAAAAACATGATCACCTACCTCGAAAGATAGATCCTTCCTCCAGTTATCTGCATAACTCTTCTACCTGCTCTGAGCTGTTCTCATTTGTTTCTGAATCAACTGAACTTTTTCTGCCATATCTTCTACCAATTCTGGTCCCATCAGCTTCCTTTCACCCACTTCATCCCACAAATCTTGAGTTCGACACTGCTTCCCGTATAATGCCTCAAACGGTGCCATCCGTATACTGGAATGAAAACTGTTATTATATGAAAATTCAACCAAAGAAAGTTGTTTTTCCCAAATTCCCTAATAATCCACTGA
This sequence comes from Viscum album, assembly GCA_963277665.1. Taxonomy (NCBI): domain Eukaryota; kingdom Viridiplantae; phylum Streptophyta; class Magnoliopsida; order Santalales; family Viscaceae; genus Viscum; species Viscum album. Next base: position 1,015,450,185 of record OY728138.1, on the reverse strand, counting down.
ATAAGAACATAGCATATCCTCCAAAGTCTAAATTGTTCATTCTGACTGCCCATCTGATTGAGGATGAAAAACTGTACTAAAATTTAATTCAGTACCCAACGACTTCTGAAGGCCTTTCCAAAAGTTAGAAGTAAAACTGGGATCACGATCAGATACAATGGATAGAGGAACTCCCTGCAACTTGACTATCTCTTTAAGATACAGTCGAGAAAGTTGATCTAGAGAGAAAGTATCTCAAATAGAAAGGAAATGAGAATATTTATTCAAGTGATCAACAATAACCCAAATTGCATTATTACTCGAGATGTCTTCAGTAATCCCACAACAAAGTCCATGGATATATTTTCCCATTTACACTCTGGAACTGGTAAAGGCTGAAGCATCCCTTTCGGTAACTGCCGCTCTACTTTAACCTGCTGAAAAGTCAAACACTTCTCAGTAAAATCATTATTATTTCTTTTCATTCCATCCCACCAGAAATACTCCCACAGATCTCTGTACATTTTAGTACTACCAAGATGAACTGAAAACCGGGGACTACGAGCCCCACATAACAACTCATTCTTCAACTGTGAATCACCAGGCACACATAATCTCTTCCCAAACCTCAAAACACAATTATTATCAATATTAAATTCAGTAAACTTACCCTTCTAAACCAGCTCTACCTTCTTCTGCAACCAACTGTCTTTCTTCTGCACTTGCTTAATTCTGTCTGATAGAGATGATCTCACTGATTCCTAAAACAAAACACAAGAACTTACTTCACCAAAAAAATCTATTCCAAAGTTCATCAAATCAAAAACCAAAGGATCTCATTCCAAATATATCATGGTTAATGAAGCATGACTCTTTCTACTCAAATAATCAACCACATTATTTGCTTTTCCCGGATGGTAATGAATTGTACAATCATAATCCTTGATTAATTCTAGACATCTCCTCTATCTCATGTTCAATTATTTCTGAGTGAATACATACTTTAAAATTTTGTGATCAGTATATATTTCACACTTTACTCTATACAAATGATGCCTCCAAATTTTTAGAGCAAAAACAACATCATCTAATTCCAAGTCATGTGTACGGTAATTTACCTCATGAGTTTTCAACTGACATGAAGCATATGCATTTACCTGAACATTCTGCATAAGGACACAACCAAGTCCCTTCAACGAAGCATCACTGTATATAAAAAACTCACCATTCCTGGGAGGATGTGCCAAAAGTGGATCATTCACCAATATTCTTTTCAACTCTTGAAAACAATCATCACATTCTTTTGTCCAGATAAACTTAACACCCTTCCGAGTAAGCATAGTCATTGGACTAGATAACCATGAAATTTTTTCAAAAAACCTTCGGTAGTGACCTTCCAAACCAAGAAAACTACGGATATTGGTTACATTGGTGGGTCTTCTCCATTCTTAAACAACTTTTGTTTTAGCATGATCAACAGTTATGCCATTTTTTTGAAACAATGTGACCAAGGAAAGAAATTTGTTGTACCCAAAACTCATACATTCTGAATTTTCCATACAGTTTCTTTTCTTTTAAGTTTTGCAAGATAACCCTTAAATGACTTTCGTGCTCCTATTTAATTTTATAAAACACCAAAATATCATCAATGAAAACAACCAACATTTTTCACCTGAGTCAACTGAGCCATCACTGCAACAAATTATTTTGTTCTGATTCTGACCATCTAAGGATACTGATTGGAAAGGTCATTTTTCTTAGTATGCCTTTCTAGAAAATCTATTCTGTTTCCTCTATGAAAAACTATTCTTAACATAGAAATATCTTAGGTGAAGAAACATGGTAATCTTTAAATTCTATATCATTTCAATCATACCATAAATTAATATATAATTTAACAATTTTCTAACTCCTAAAGTTGTCTAAACCGACATCTGATACCAACTATAAGGCCTTGGCCTTAAACCTTTCTTAATATTCAATTAAATGAATAATTCACATTGAGGATCTTTTCAGGTTTAGAGTTTTAGAGAATTAGTAAATAACTATTACATCTCAAAAGATTACAAAGTAGACACTTCTACTAAGTTTCCATTAAATAAAAACTCTTAAAAAGAAACATTTCTAGTTCTATGTTTTAGATAGCATGACTTTTCCTTAATCCTATCCTTGACCCTATTCCACATTAAGTCCTGTGAAAAACATTTCAAAAACTTGGGATGAGCATAAAAAGATCAGTAAGGGATATAAAAGTACGAAATGAAAACATTAGTCCATGTATGAAATCATACTTTACTCATAAAACATAATAATTTTAACATGCCTCATCAAATCATGAATAAATCATAGAAATCATAAGACATAAAGGTAACTTGAGGTATTCATAACATTCTTACGTAGGGTGTAACCCTCATGGTTACGTTTGGAATACCCATCATAGTATATTCCCTAAATCTCTTCGGAGAAACCTTAACGTTTAACTCCTTCGCGTTACCCAATGCATTGGAGAGCTATATCGGGCTCACCTGCCCTTAGTTTATCATGAAACCAACCGTCTTCATAACAATGCACAAGAACCATAACATAATTGTATCACGTAAAAAATGAATATAGGAAACATAACATTTCCAAATTTCAATCATAAGATATCAATACAACACATTGATATAATAATAATATTATGAAAAAAAATTTCAATATCAAAATAAAATAAAAGTAATACATGGTATTTATTTTTCATCTTAAAAAAAGTTAGGTTATGGCTTGTAGAGGAAGCCAAAACTCAAATAATGGCCACGGCGGTGGAGAAGTCGTTGTCGCCGCATACGTACGACAAAAAAACATTCTTTTTGTCTTTTATTAAAATTCTTCGTATAAAAAAAGATTCATTTTGAATAAGCGTAAAAGTCAAAGGGGTTTATACAACGTATAAAAGAAAGTTGTGTATAAAACAAAATATGCCTTAATGAATGGAGATTGAAACAAAGTCCCTTACAAAGATCATTTTTTAAATAAAATAGATCTATTATGTGTATTCACTATATTTACTCATAAAGAAAGTATAAATACAAGATATGACATAATAATCTCATGAAATAATTTGAAAGTAGGAGATTAACCCAAAGAATGGAAATTGTGTTAAGAAGTTCCCTTACCTCGTGTCCGACGTGACTCGATTGCTCTTTAATCTCCAGAATAATAAACTTTAGTTAATTTATACCTTCTTAAGAACTTTTTTCAAGTTAATTATTCATTTTATATCACTTATTACCATGTCATGAACACTATGTAAGTATTCAAGTTAATAACTGTCGTTTTAACGATCATTGGTACTTGAGTAAAAAATAAACACTTTATAATTTGTAGTTGTTCATGTATCCATTATATCCAGATTTATATTCATTATGTAGATATCATATATATCATATGTATCTAGTATATACATGCATTTATAATTTTACATAACATTTAGAGGTAAGAAATGAAATGCACCGTTCATGGAGGCGGTAAGCCTTACGTACGCATGGACGCTTCATTTCTATTTCGTATTTTATGGAATGGAATCATAATGAAATAAAGGTATATTATAATTCCAATATAATTTCATATATAATATCAATAACTCCATCCTTTATACGTCCCACATATGGCATTAACGAATCAAATCACTTTGAGGGGGCGGTAGTCCGCACTTCCTAAAATGAAGATATCGCGTATACCCATAATGGAAGTAATAAAGGTATGCCATAAATGAAAAATACAGAAGCCTAAGGAAAACATAAAAATATTATATATCATATATAAATATAGTGTCATCTTAATGTCCAACTTTGAAGGTGTTAGAAGAATATTGAACAATCATCGTTTCGTGAGGCAGAAATTCGCCATCCACGGAAACAGTATGCTCTTTAACCATTAAATGAATGTGTGTGTAAGTGTAGCTCAAATAATTCTCATAAAAACATCATAGTATATTTAAGATACTGGTTTTGTTACAAAAGAAAGTAATAAAAATAGTTTAGTGGGTTGGAGAAGAAAAATAAAATATAAGAACACAAGAGAAGACACTACCTTTAAAACGGGTAACTCTTTTTGATTTGAGCTCAAAGGCTTCCTTGGAAAGACTTCAGCCCAAAGTGAGGCTTCTAGGAGTAAAAGAGGTATGTGGAGAGAGAAAATGGTCAGGGTTTGGCTGAGCCAAAGGCTTGAGATGTGTGTGTAATGTGGTAGATGTGGGGGCCTTTTATAAGAGGAGAGGAGGGGCACTCTTGGAAAGTTATAAAAGGTTACTTTATTATAAAATTATTTTCAGATTTTAAAGGTCCCAAAATTATATATTTCTAGGATAAGGTGATACGAGTTAGAAATCCACCCATCCAATAGGTTTTTGACAAGTGTAGGTCTTAGATTTTACATTATCTTTTAATTTTATTTAAATCGATAAATAATGATGTAATCGCTGCATCATCATGGTGTCATAAATAATTTAATTTATTAAATTTCTAAAAATTATAAAACAAATATCATGATGTATTAAACCTTTATATCTTTTTAATGAATATTTATAGTCAAAATTATGACTTGTATAACCCTATTTCAAAATTGTTTTAATAAAACAACACATGTTTGTGACATTTTTATTTTAGCATTAAATAAAAAGTTATTAATGTCATTTTCCTACCAAAGTGGCTCCATGGGGTCCCCAAGTTGACCAATGGATTGTATTGGTCGGAAATGACACAGACAATAAGGTTAGGACATGTGTCAAGGTCATTTCATATTATTAAAACATTATTTTTACCTTAAATTACACTAATTACCTCTAATCGTGATTAAAATTTAAAAGTTACTATTCACCAAAAAATTATTTTAATCCCATTGAACCACATTTTACATCCTAATGACAACCATGAATGTTTTATTTTTGAAATTCAAAACACAGAGGTGGTAAAATTTCATTTAAACGAAAAATCAGTTTTTTTAAGTACAACTTAGTGGTTTCACTATTCATCAAAAATTGAAGTTTTTCAGAAAAATACCAAAACTTAACCCTAAGATATATTTGATATTAAAAATTCAAAAATGATGTCTATTTTACAAAATTCAAAACATATAAGTTACATTAATTAATTTAATAATTAATTCCCGCGGTCAGAACAAATAGCGTGGTTTTATGAAACAATATATATCAAAAGATTGACACTAGTTTAAGTCCAATTTCAAAATGAAATTAATTCCAACGACCACTATTGGATTAAATGGTAAAAATATATTATAATTTCACTTTAAAACCAATTCAAAATATAATCTAATCATATAAATAAATTAGATTAAAAAGAGGTTTTGAATTAAAATACAACATTTTTCACTATTAATTAAAAAAATAAAATTTATCAGAAAAATACCAAAAATTTACACAAAGTAAATTTTGATGTCCTGATTCTAAGGAAGAATTTTATTTGGTCCAAAAGAATTTATAAGAGTGACCAAAACTATATTTAAATAGGGTTCTCCATCAAAAGGCGATAAGTGGACCGTTAGTGAAAATTAGAGTATATATGCCTAAAATTGAATTCTTTTCATATTTTAAGCCTTTATCCTTTATTGGATAAATGTAAAAACATTTAACAAACATATATAATCATATTTTAGTTATTTCTATTCATTCCCTCCAATACAACGACTACGTTTTAACTACCATTTAAAAATAATATTATTTTATTACTAGTGTGCAACCTAAGATTTCAAAGAATCTCTTTGTTGCGTATCAGGTACGCTATCGAACATAGAAACCCCTTTAAAGTAAAATTAATATTTAATTCGCAAATATTAATAAATATGAAAATGTTTTATTCTATATTTACCTGGGATGTTACACTAAAAAATCTCTCTCACAAATGAGTGATGTTTCTTTGGACTGATCAATGTGATTAGATATTTAACTAGTTAAATAAGAGGCCAATCACTACACATATACTTTCATTTCCACTAGTGAAAAAACGTGATTTAATGTCAGTTTTGTGTTTCAATTTTAACACTGTTTTTTTACCATTTTCCAAAAATGTGATGTTAGAAATAATATTTTCACCATCAGGTTTTTAAAAAATGATGCTAGAAATTTGAGCGAGATTCGTTTTTGTGTAAGTTTTCATAGAAACCCACTTAAAAAATCAGTCGATTTTTTTGAAATGATCTGGTGTTCATTTTTTATGAAAACTGATACCGATCATTATTTTTTAAAAAATATTAAAAATATTACACCCTATAAGAAAGATGAATCCCTGTAATAGAACTACAATATACTGCTGGCATTTTTTTTATTAGTGACTAAAAATCTATAAAAACATAAAAATTGTTACAAGTTTATCAAAAATATATATATGACTATTTATTATAAAGTAAAATTAATAAATAAATACATGAAATTTACAACATGATCATTAATGGTTATTGTTGAAGAATTAGTTTGATATCATTATGTTCAAACACTTATATAAAAAAATAATACATTTTTGAACACTAGTTATTAGGCAAATGTAATTTTAATAAGAAACATTAGAATATACATACCTTAAATCACAATCACAATTAAAAAATTGTTTTCAAAAAAAGATCGAAGATTGTCAAGTTCATTTTCATGTATGAATTGACATTATTGAACGTCTACAATAACTTTTTAATGATAAAAGATTTAAAAAATAATACTATGATAGGAAACATGATATAATTAATATAACTAACCTGATCAAAATCAGTTGTTACCCCCGTTGTGATTATCTCATACATGAATTGTAGAACATAATAACCACATTCGACATGTCCTTATTGACGATTAAACTATAGTTAATAGAACATTAACTTGATAATAAAAACTAATATATATATATATATTGAAAAATCCAAATAAGATCTAATAAAAAAAATAATTACCTTTACTTTCACATAGTTTATTACATTTGGATTCACTATTAATAAGTAATGTATGTAAAGTTATTTCCATGACCTACATTTTTATATATATCAACTAATAATACATGTATAATCAATGAGAATAAAAAATAATGAGCTTATAAAGAAAAAATAAACTTACTTTTCTAATATGGTGACAAAGTTTTTATGAACACCACCTAATAAAGATAAAAACCAATATAATGCATTTTCACTTCGTCAGAATATTCCTAACATCCAATTCCCCCAAAAATACAAACTGTTCACAATTAATAACATTATAATGATTATTAATGCATAATTATGTTTATTTTTTTACCCATAAAGAAATAGAAAAAACCAAAAACCAATATTCATCATTAATAATCTCTTATATATATATTCCTCTATATTTTCAGTAGACACATGTAGAACTACCGTTGAAATGAATTCTTGATCTATAAGTCCATAAATGCTTGTGGTGTCATTTTTAACAAGTAGCTTGTGTAGATACAAAATTAAAAAATTAATATAGTTAGTTAAGTTAAACCATCTTTGTAACACCCCGGTAATTTGTTTAATAATTTTAAATAATTTAAAATTAAATTTTTTAATTAATAATAATACTTATAAATAGTTAGAATTTATAGATATCAAATTAATTAATTAATTCTCTAAAAAAAATACTATTTAAACTTTTATTTTTCATAAAATAATATTTTAATATGAATATAGGTTTTTGATCAATATATTATTTAATTAAATATCTTAAATAATAACACATATATTGACTATTGAAATTATTTTGATAAATAGTAAATTATGTTACAAATATATTCACCATTAATATTACACCCCAAGATTTTTATGGATTGTTTTCCTTAAATAATTTCAATTTATTAGATATCTTATATGAGGAAAACACTAAGTCACTTCGAAACAACACTTTTTTATAACCTAGCCAATGAACATAATTTTGTCTGTTATGTGTTTTGAATTTATAAAAACATACATACGTCGTTTCGATCAGTAGGTTTTTTATAGTCTAATAAGATCGACTTAATATTTGGTGAATAGTAACTTGACCATTATGACTAGTAATAAACCCTTACGAATAGTAATATGACCCATATGGATAGTAATTTACACTTATGAATAGTAAACTCACCCATTATTGTATAAATAAAATTTAGTTACCTCATAAATGAGAGTGAATGTAATAAAAATAATAATTAAGTGTTGGTTTATTTGTGAGTAATAAATATTTAATTTCAATTTTAAATAAATAAATTGATTTAAAATAAAATTAATTTTCATAAAATTTATTTCTAAATAAATATTTTTTACTATTATTTTATGATAATTTAATGAGACCTCAGATAATTTTTGAACATATTATAAAAGTAGTTTTAAATTTTAAATTTTTATTTTTTAATTAAATAATGATTTTATTTGAAAATTAAATTTCTCTTATTTATAAATTATTTTGACAAAATGGAGTTCATTTTTTAATTCTACATGTTTAAAAATGGTTTGAATGATTTTTTTTTATTTTTGTGAAATACTTGAATTTTTGGTGAATAGTGAAATTTGATAATTTACAAAATACGCTAAATAAATGAATTTCTGCATCATACTTGAGTCATGGATGATTTAAATGGCCATTTTTTCAAACTCAAATACACTTATTACTATTTTTAGTCACAATAATTAAACACTATTTCTTTTATTGATTAAAATAATTAAATAATGAATTAAATATTCAAAATCCACTCCACTATAAAAACCCCTTCACTCCCTCTTCTCTTAACTCCTCTCAAGCCTCTTCCCTTGTCTAAAATTTTCCCAAATCTCCTCCCAAGATCCTAACCAACGTCCAACATCCCTTGGTCTCCTCAAAGGACCAAATCCTCCCCTCTAAAGGGTCTCTAAATGAATATTAATTCGTGAAGTAAATTAATATTTTCAATTCTTTTACAATTTTTAAATTTCCTTTGTTTTCTTTTCTATCGTCACCAATCCTCATCGAAATGTTATGAAAACTTTAGTACCTTAAATTTACTATAATTTTTTAGTATTTTGTAATATGTTATTATCATCTCTCTTTTACCCTTCTTATATTCTAAAAGTAAAAAACACCATCCGAGATATGCTAATTTACCACATTCAAGGATGATGGGTTTTCAATTTCTATTATGGTCTTAAATTCAAGTCATGAAACCATTATTATGATTTAAAAAGACTATAATATATTTATTATGTATAACTTATGGTACTAGAATCTTTTTTGTACATGTTTTTTTATTTAAAAAGCAAAATGAGTTCGTTGTGTTCAAAAAATGCCAATTATCCAAAACTATTATCATTAAATAATTTATATAATTATTAATCATTAATCAAAGTAACCAAATGAAATTTAAAATAATTTAAACTTTTTTATGTTCACTAATAATATAAAACTTGAATTCTAGAAAACCATCCTCAGTTTACACAATTCTCTATTCATGTATATAAGTATACTGATCATCAAACAAACAGACCTGAACAATGAAATTGAACCACTTAACCCATCAAAAAATCCATTAATGAACTTAATAGGGTTATAATAAATCAATTAAATGGATATGAGGTTCTTTAATTATTAAGTAATGAACTTAATTTTGATTATTCAGGTAATTACGATCTTGTGGAGAACAACTTCGACTTAAGGTAAGGATTTCTTCTTCTCACTTTCATTTTGGTGAGATATTCCTTATTCAATACTATTACTTGTGTATGATGTATACTTAAAATTTATGTTTCATAAATTGAATATATTTATTTTAATGGTATTTAAGGTATCATTCTATGATTTTTAATTTTAGGTAAAGAAAATCAATTAATTACAAAGTTGTAAGAATTTTTTACCCGAACCTCCATTTTCATTCGAGTTTCTCTTATTCTATACTCACCTCAGTGAAGTTATTATTTATTCTTATGTACTCATAATAAATATTTTTAAATGTTCTATATAATTGTACCCATGATAATAATTCTTTAATTTTTGGGGAGTTAAATGTTTTAAAATAATCCTTCAAAAACTCTCTTGAAATGCAAGCCCGATTCAAGGGAACTTCTCGAATTCTTAACTTTTTTGAAGTTCACTATTTAATTTGTTTTAAGAAAGATTCACATTTCTAAAATAAAACATATTAACATGAAAAATATATTTTGGTTTATTTCTGGTTTTATTAAATCAAACATTTCTTTGTGCTTTAAACTCCCTTTAATGAATTCCTTAAGCCACACTAAAATGTTTTAATTTTAAAGCTTATTTAAAAGTAAATTTTACATGATTTCACTTTAGTGATACATAATTTATTCCTCAAATTTAATATCAATGTCCTTACACCTTATTTTCTATTATATACTTTTTTAAAACCATATTTATGATAGATACAAATAATTTTCTAAAATAATTGTTTTTTCCAAAGTAGAATAGTTTTTTCTCACCTCACTTTTACTTTTATGATATATATGCCTTATTCACCACTTATTCATTTCATGTGGTGTTTTTCTTCACCTTTTTATATCATATAAAGAGTATCCTTATTCTCATGATATTTTAAGGGATTATTATTTGAATGTTTCATGGTGGTATGTGAAACATTGGAATGTTTAATGATTATTTCCTCAAGAATTTATCAATGACCTTATCTAAAAGTGTCTTTATTTATGTCATCATCGTTTGATAAATCTTCTATTTAATAGAGGTTTATATCTTATGATATCAACTAAAATATTTTGTTTAAGGGTTTATGATTAGTTTGAATGTGGATGTTCTCTCTTGACACCATTAACCAATTTACTTCGAATAGTTAGTGTTTATGTTTAATGTATGAGGAAATTTATTTAAATTTCATATATTAGTTTAAATGTGAATTTATATGCTGTTTATTTTTATCCCCATTCATTAAAGGAATTAATTGTACTTAATAAGTTTTGGATGGGGCCCACTATATCCATTCTGTGCATCAGTAGGTCTCATGATACAAACTTTGGTCTTTGAATGAGGCCTTAAAGAATGTATATTTATGGTATTGGCACAAGGCCTTAATAGTACGGTTATGATGTACCCTATAATGAATTACCTCATTATGAAACTAGTAATTAAAATTTCATGTGGGTATTAGACTATAAGAATACACATGATTATGCTTTATTATGGCATTATTTTTTCATCTCTTATTCCTATAATAATGTGTTCAAGTTTATTTTTAAAGGAATGTGTTTTTAGTTATTCAACTTGAATAATGTTTATATTTATGATTTCTTCTACTTTATTACTTACCCTTACTGAGCATCTTACCTCACCTATTTCTTATGATTAATTTAACTAGGACATAAATATGTTTATTATGAATACCCTATAGGGATAATACTAGAGTTTTGGATGTTCCCAAGAAAACATTTATGTTGTATTTAATTTCCAATTATAATGTTGAACCAATGTATGTATCTTATTTTCCAAAACTACTAAAATAATCAGTCCTTTGGGATATGAATCTCTTGTAATCTTTCCAATATGTACCGGCTCTGAGCAACTAGGGCCAGGGCATTACAGTTGGAATTAGAGGAAGTTTAATAGAAAACATGGAATCTAGATTTAGAAAATGTAGATTAGGGAAAAAACCCTTAAGATATACTTTGAGGATAAACATATAGAAGATTCTTGGAATTTTGGTAACAAATAAATTTTGTGGATCTTTATAGTAAATTTATCCCTATATAGATACTTCAAGGGGACGTGGTTCGAGCACAGATATACCTAGGAGTAACTACTCTGACAAGGAGTTTTGGGCTTGACTCTGGGTATCCTAGTACATGAAAAAGGGACTTACTACGCACCTGATTTGACACTCACAGGGGATATGCTTAGGATAATTCACATTTTTTACCCACCATTATCAAGGATTTATTCCCCCAAAGTAAAAAAGTATATCATTATATGATTTATACTGTATAAATTTATGCTATGTGATATACCATGTTTAGAGTTATAGAGAGTTCATAATTTTATGAGCTAACATATTATATGGAATTGATTAGAAATGGAACCTAGAAGAAGAAATAAGAACTTCACCAATCCATGTGATGCAATGAGTAAGAAAGATCATATATCTTTTAAAATTAAGCCTTCATTTCAAAAGAAGATAGTCCCCCAAGTATCCTCATCATATGAGGAAAGAATATCATGTGTTAAAAAAGTATCTAAAGAATTCATTAAGTCCTATGGAATTAAATGGAAGCAAAAGAAGAAGAGGATTGAAGAAAAAATCCCAGATAAAGGGATGAATGGAAAAAAGGGTTTTCCCACATGTGATAATTGTGGAAATAATCACCCTGGTAAATGATTGAAGGGAATGAGAGTTTTTTATAAGTGTGGAGAAAAAGGACACCATATTCATGATTTATAGGGTAAGAAAAAGGTTTCAATGTATAATGCTTCAACTACATGGATATGAGACACTATGCGAATCAATGTCCCAAGCATCAAAGGAATATACTTCAAATGATGTTACTAGATAATGATCAAGTTATGATGTTTCCGCAGATCAAGTATAATGAATAATATGCCCAGTAAAGAAAAATTTCATTTTATTATTTTGTCAGAAATTTAATGGTTATAATAATTATGGAATATATGAGGATTTTACTAAAATATGTTTTCATTAAGGATTTGAAACCATAAGTTGAATAGTAGAAAGAAAATATATTCAGTAGAACATTAATTTTTTTTGAAAACACATTATTGATGGAAATACAACACTATATATATTCTTTATGTTGAGATAATGATGAGAAAATGATTAATTTGCATAATTGTTGACTACCTTGGAACTTATATTTTACTTGTCAACAAGTGGATTATGTTATCATTGATGGAGTTTACAACATTTTTGGATATAAGGAATATATCTAAAATCATTTTAAGGATGACTGAATGTTTCCATTAAGGTTTTATGGAAATTCGAGTTATTACCATTTTTCAAGAGGACATATTATGAATATATTGACATGTATGGAATGTGAAAATTTAGTGCTACTTCATGTTGATTAAGGGCTGATGACTAGTTCAAATTGTAAATTCAGAGACCTTCCTTCAAAATTTTTGAATCATTATGTAATGTTTAACTATTTATGAATGGTTTAATTTGATTATTGAAGGAGATTTTAGAGGTTAATTTATTACTCCACAACAGGGTGAAACTTGTGCTAGGAGATGAAGTATAGATAGTTCGAGGCACAATCAAGGATAAGATGGTTTTTATGAAATATAAATATATATTTATTCAGTTATAGTGTGGAATAATTACTCAACTCATGGAAAATTGTTTTAAATAAAATGTTTTCCTGTTATCGTAATCTTTGAAAAGAAAAATTAAATTTTTATAGTAGTTTATAGTTTTGTAGAAATAAACTTTTATCTGAACATGTTCTCTATCACTTTTCATCAGAACATCATAATTTGATTTTTTTCTTCTATTGTCAGGTTTTTACTTCCAACTAATGTCACACCATTTTAAAGCCTAATTTGTCTGGTGACCACCTCATTTACCTTAACCTGTTTTTTAGATGAAATTTTATTAACCCTGTTTCTAATGTGGGTTCCCGTAAAAAAAATTTAAGCATCAACCTTTTAAATTTAAGAGTGTCGTTTTGAATTTCGAGGAAACAATTCTGTTGGGGGTGGGATAATATAACCCCGTGATAATTTGTTTAATAATTTAAAATTAAAAATTAATTGTTTTAATTAATAATAATACTTATAAATAATTATAATTTATAGATTCTAAATTAATTAATTAATGTTCTAAAAAAATACTATTTTACACTATTATTTTGCATAAAAGAATATATGAATATGAATATAGGTCTTTGATCAATATATTATTTAATTAAATATTTTAAATAATAATATATACTTTGAATATTATAATTAGTTTAATAAATACTAAATTATGTTATGAATATATTCACTATTAATATGACACCCCAAGATTTTATGGAATGTTCTCCTTAAATAATTTCAATTCATTAGATATCTTATATGCACAGAACACTAAGTGAGTGTGAAACAACACTTTGTTATAACCTATCCAATGAACACATTTTTTTCTCTTCTGTGTTTTTAATTTTGGAAAACAGATATACACTGATGCGATCAATATGTTCTTTAGAGTCTAATAGGGTCAACTTAATTTTTGGTGAATAGTTACTTGACCCTTATGAATAGAAATATACCCTTATGAATAGTAACATGACCCATATGAATTTTAATATACCCTTATGAATATTAACCTCACCCATTAAAGTATAAATAAAATTTAGGCACCACATAAATGATAGTAAATGTTTAAAAATAATAATTAAGTATTGATATTTTTTGTTGATAATAAATATTTAATTTCAATTTTAGATAAATAAATTGATTTAAAATAAAATTAATTTTTATATAATGTATTCATAAATAAATATTTTTTGTTCTATTATTTTTGGATAATCTTATGAGACCACAGTTAGTTGTTGAACTTATTATAAAATCAGTTTTAAATTAAAAAAAAAATATATTTTTAATTAAATAATAATTCTATTTAAAAATTAAATTCCACTTATGTATATATATTTTGGATAAAATTGAGTTCATTTTGTAATTCTAAATTTCAAAATATGGATTGGATGAATTTTTGGGATTTTCCTGAAATACTTGAATTTTTGGTGAATAGTGAAATTCCATAATTTATGAAATATGCTAAATAAATGAATTTATGCCTCATGTTTGATTCAGGGTTTATGTAAATTTCCATTGGTTTGAATGAAAATTCCCTTATTACTTTTTTTAGTCAAAATAATCAAACACTATTTCTTTTCTTGAGCAAAATAATAAAATAATGAATTAAATATTAAAAATTCTCTACTCTCTTCCATTATAAAACCCCCATAACTCCCTCTTATATTCACTCCTCTCAATGATGTTTCCTTGTCTAAATTCTGACCAAATATGCTCCCAAGATCCACCCCACATACAAAAGCCATTGTTCTCCTCAAAATACCAAATTTTCTTCCCTAAAGAGGCTCTCAAGGAGGATTAATTCAAGAGGTAAATTCCTCTTTTCAATTCTTGTACATTGTTTTTCAATTAATATTGATTTATTTTATATTCTCACCTACAATAATCCAATGGTTATGATAAATCTATTACCTTAATTGTACTATAACGTTTTTATGATTATGGAATAAATTATTATCATCTTTCCTTTACATTTTTTACATTCTAGTTGTAAAAAACACCATTCGAGATGTACTAATTTACCACATTCAAGGACGATGAGTTTTCAATTTATATTACTATCTTCAATTATGGTAATGAAAACATTATTATTGTAAAACAAGGATATTATATATTTATTATGTCTCATCTATTGTTCTGGAATTTTTTGTACACATGGTTTTGATTTAAAAAGAAAAATGAGTTCATTGTGTTCAAAAATCGTTAATTAACCTAAACAGTTATCATTAAATAATTTATATAACAATTCAACTTCACTCCAAGTAACCATATTAAATTTACAACAATTAAAAATTCTTAATGTTCACTAATAAAATATAACTTCAATTATAGAGAACAATCCTTATCTTACACGATTCTCCGTTCATGTATATAAGTATACCAATCATGAAAAAACAGACCTGAACAATGAAATGGAACCTCTTAACCCATAAAAAGGGACAATAATGAACTGAATATGTTTATAATAAATCAATTAAATGGATATTATGTTTTTTAATTATTAATTAATGAACCTAAATTTTATTATTCAGGTCTTTAGGATCAAGTAGAGAACCACTTCAGACTTATGGTAAGGGTTTCTTCATCTCACTTCCATTTTTGTGAGATATTCGTTATTCACTAACATTACTTATGTTTGGTGTATGTATACCGAAAATTGATGTTTCATTTCATGAATATATTTATTTTCATGATATTAAATTTATCATTTTATGATTATTAATTTTTGGCCTTATGGTTCAATTAGTTACAAAGTTGTATGTATTTTCTACTTGAACCTCTGTTTTCATTCGGGTTGCTCTTATTCTCTAATCACCTCAATGAAATTATTATTTATTCATATGTACTCCTCATAAATTCTGGGTGAATATTCTATATATTTTTACCATTTATAATCCCTCTTTATTTTGTTTGGGATTTACATGTTTTAAAATATTCTTTCAATTTTTTTTTCAAAATGAAATCTTGATTCAAGGAACTTCTCAGATTCTTAGCTATTTTAATGTTCACTCTATAATCTATTTTAATATATATTTATTATTATAAAATCCAAAATTTTAACATTAATAGGTTATTTTGGTTCATTTATGGTTTTATGAAAGAAAACATGCCTTTGTTCTTTAAAATCTCTTTAAGGAATTCCTTAAACCACACTAAAATGTATTAATTCTAAATATTTTTTAAAAATACTTTTTACATGATTTCACTTTATTTGGAAATAATTTATTCCACAAATTTAATCTCAATTTCCTTCCCTTTTATTTTCTAGGATATACATGTTTAAAACCAGATTTATAACAAATAAAAATGATTTCCCAAATGGACTCGTCTTTCCAAATTAAAATAGATTTTTCTCACATCACTTTAACTTTTATGAGATATATGCCTTGTTCACCAATTATTACTTTCATGTGGTGTATGTAATTTCCCTTGGTATTTCATATCAATAGTACCCTTATTTTCATTATATTCTAAGGGATTATGTTTTGAATGTTTCAAGGTGGTATGGGAATGATTAAGGATTATTTCTTTAAGAATTTCTCAATGGTCTCATTTAAAAGTATCTTTATTTATGTCAACATCCATTGAAAAATATTTTATTTCATAGAGGTGTATATATTATTATATCATATATAATATGTTGTTGAAGGGTTTTTGATTAGTTTGAATGTTTATGTTCTATCTTGATAACGTTCACCAATTTACTTCGAATGGATATTGTTTATGTTTAATGTAAGGGGAAAGTTATTTACATTTCATATGTTAGTTTCAATATAAATGTATATGTTATTTATGTTTAAATCCATTCATATGAAGAATTCATTAGAATTAGTAAGTGTTGGGTGAGTTCCTCTATATCCCCTCAGGGAATCGGTAGGTCTCATGATAGAAACTGTGGTCTTGGCACAAGTCCTCGACAAAATGGATATTTATGGTCATGGAAAAAAGCCTTAGAGGTATGGTTTTGATGTCCCATATTATGAATTCCCTTATTATGAAACTATAAATTGAAGGTCCATGTGGTTATTCAACTAGTATAATACCCATTATTATGCTTTATTTTGGTAATATTTATTCATCTCTTCTTCCTACAATAATATGTTCATGTTTATTTTTAAAGGCTAGTGTTTTTAGTTATTCAACATGAATAATGTTTAAGGCTAGGATATCTTTTGTAATGTTTCTTATCCTTACTGATCATATGATCTCACCCCTTTTTATGTTTCATTATTTCAGTACATGGAGAAGTTTATTATGAATGACCTGTAGGGATACACATAGAGTTGTGGATGTTCCAAATAAAACTTTTATGTTGTATTTCATCTAAAGTTGTAATTTTGAACCTATGTATGTATCTAGTTTTCCAAAACTACTAAACTACCCAGTCATTTGAGATATGAAATTCTTATAAGCATGCAAATGTAATGAAATAATTCACTATCTTCGGGAAACTTGGGTTAGGGCGTTACAATCATTATTTAAAATAAGGAAAACTAAAATGTAAATTTACATACATGGAAAAAAACAACAACTCATGCATGTTGAGCTGCTTTAAATTAATTAGATCCATGATATCACTTTTGAATATTCTCAATATATAGCCTCTTCCACATATGTCATAAGACATTCAAAACTCATAGATATATCCATGGAAGAGGAAACCTGATATAATATTTCTCTCCCATCCAAAATATAATAAGTATCTACAGTCGTTTGTTGCTGCACCATTTGTTTCCTTTGGGCCATTTCATTGGATTTTAGATTTTCCTATATAAGTTAAATGTCAGAAAAACTTATAAGTATTTTTCAATTGTATGTAATTAATATTTTAAAAAATACATATCTCACACGAAATATAAAGAATAAGGATAGATGGCCAAAGTAAAAAAATAACCCATACAATCCCCAACTCTTGTAACCTTCAAGGTAGGGAATGATAGTATAGTAGTAGGATCCATAATATCATGTACCAACACTCTTAACTGAACCGTCTAAAAAATAAGGTGATGTACATAATCCCCCAAAAAATTCATGACTCTGAATGATAAAATATCTACATTAGGATATCCTTCATACAAGTCATAGTATAAGGATGGGTCTGAGCAAGGAGGTGAAGGATCTGGGTAGGATGACTGGGCAGTATGGGAAGGCTGTGGAAACTATGACTATCTCGTCAATTATTTAAACATATCCTGTTATACAACTTCTTGAATTTGATCACCAATAGATTGTTTCATATCTTTCTACTGAGATTTTAAGGATTCTATTTATGGGTATCTTGATTATTTAATTTTATGGAAAAAAAATTCTTAATAGTAACATGCGCCTCATATCCTCTGATGCAGCTAAAGTGTTTTAGATTTTCTAGAGTTATGGCTAGTATGTCCATTCTACCCTCAGGAATAAAAATTATATGTGATTCTTCCTCCTAAATTTCATCCTAAAATAGGAAATGAAAATGGTATATTAGTGTTGTTAATTAATAAATTACAAAAATTCATGAAAAATAATAATTGTTTACTTACAATTATTTAAGATACTTCTTTAGCTTATTCTATAAGATACTTGTTATTTTTACTTCTTCTCTATCTTTTCTATTTCTCATGGAGGTTGGATGTAGATAGAGGAGATAATAGGACCTCATCATAACCACTAGTAGAGTGAGTTCTTAGTGCTTCAAAAATTTCCACACTCATTTTTTCCAAAATAAATGATACCCTCCACATGATAAAGTATTAGAGTATACATTCTACAATTGGATGTCTTGATGGGATTTCCTCAAGGCCCGTTATATAAGAAGTAATATAATAATTAATTAGGTATATTTATAAGAAATTTTACAATATAATATAATTATCATACATGAAATATTTCATCATGTTGGGTGGAAAAACATTTCTTCCATGTATCTTCATCTTAAAATGGATACATGAGGCATGTGTTTTCATTTTTTTCTCCTTCCAAACACATATATTTTTTATCTTCTTCTTGAAATACCTCAATCAAACCACTGCTAAAGTAAGACATATTTTATTAACTGTTTTTTTTCTTCAAAATTAAATGTCACTTGTAATGGAGTATCATAAATATTAGACATTTAAAATATATCATATTCGAAAAATGAGATAAAATAAATCAATTTAGATATTTTAACTTTTTGGCCTCCCAAAGATGATCTATCACATCCTTGTCGATAGACTTCCAACCAGGTTATAAAATGATAATCCTACAATGAATCTTTATACCGATATAGTTGATAAAATATGTTTCATTTGGGCTAGTTGAATTATTATTATCATAAAACTAATATGTACTCGCTCATCTCAATGAGAAAGTGAAATTTTTTGTAAACATTTAATGCCACGTTTAGAAACATTGGAATTCAATTTCCAAATACTAAAAGTAAAAGACTCCCCGGCTAAAGTCTCATCAGTAGTCCTATAATTATTTTTTGTAAATTAAATGTTTTTATTCATTAAATAATTATATTACTAGATATTTAATAATATAAATAAATACAAATACCTTAGTAGATGTTATTATGTATCTTTATCTCTATTTGTCATTGTAATAGGAAAGATACACATCAATATCCTTACCTGTCTGTTTTGGTCTGGAAATAATCAAGATCATCATAAAATATTTTTTCTCCATACATTCATGTCGGTAAAAGTTATAAACTACCAAAAAATAGGCTATGAGATATATTGGACACATAGGATCTGATATGGATTCATTAAATCAGTACACAATCCCACTCTGAGATTTCTAACTTCACTTCCAGAACCATGAATTTTTTTGTCAAATCTTCTCCACTATTGTGAATCAGCAGGGTGATGTAAGTTATCATCAGAGATGCGCTCATATGAATGATAACTTAACCTTTTTGTGTCAATTGAATTTTAAAATAGATGTTTGAAATGAATAATTATTAGATGGTGCCAAATTCATTTTTCATGACCATCTATTATGGTACCTAATAATCAATCACAATATAATTATTATAATTGTATGAAAGAATTATGGGATGATATCATTAGAAAGTACAAAATTTATTTTTCATGAGGTTAGATGTCAATACCTATGAATAAATCTGATTTTAATTTTTTATCCATATTCTATCATGATGTTACACATATAGTAAAACTTGATAAATATTCATATTATTTCCTATAAAACACACGATCATCAAGGAAATAATGTATCATTTTATACCCAAATCCCATTGGGCATAAAAGTTTCTTCACCTCATAATTGGAATCTGCAAGCGCATCGCCATCTCGAAGTTGCTATTTTGAAATATCAAGTAGGTTAGAGAAAAGTTTATTACTTTACCCTTTTTTTTATTTCATGTTAACCAAACTCAAAACTACTGATAACACTTTACATTTACTACAACTTGGGAATAATGTTTTCTTATAATCTCTATACAATCATTCAACAGTTTTTGTTTTATTGATGGTTTCAACTCCTAAATCATAAATTAATTCTTTTATATGATCCTCTGCCGCATTATGAATAGTTCCATCAACATTAGATGTTGAATATTTAGTTCTTTCACCATGCCATATCCAACATGTATAATTAATTCTAAAATCATTTCAAATGAAAGGATCCTTGATTTCATTGGATTTTAACTTTCTCATATTCAAACACTTCACACATGGACCAAAAATCAAACCAAATTTTTGAATATTTATTTTACAAATTTACAAGAAATCATCAAATCTTTTTTCATATTCACTAGTGGTTCTTCATAAATATATCCAATTATGATCCATCCAAGACCTGACAACACAATATAATATGTGAATATATTAAAACATATAAAAATTTAAATATATATATTAATAGATAAATTTTAAACATAAAGTCATTTAATAAAAAGGATTTGTGATCATGTTATGACTCTTTAGTCCATATAACCAACAGTTATACACTTATACTGAATCATTATAGACTTTATGAAAAACATAAAAACTCTTGTTATTATATCAAAACTAATTTATATACAGGTAATATATAAATGCTCTCATATTGGAAAAATTTCTACTAAAATCAGTCATTAATCCAAATCTTAATTTTGTGGCCTTATAGGCATTTGTGTTAATAAAAATGATCATGAATTCTCAAATTCATAACCATAAACCAAGAAATCCATGTATCAAAATATTTAATTATTCAAGATGAAAAATTAATTTTCATGATCTTTATTAAGAGCACTCATAACTCTATATGAACTTGTCAATAATATGCATCTCCATATATTATTTGAATAGTCATATAATATATATAGCCAAGATATCAAGACTAACCACTGGAAATAGAATATTGCAATATAGTATTGAAAAGCTTATACATTTTTAAATATATTATTAGACTATCCAATCTAGATAAATATATCACATGTCAATCATATAGGTAGATAATCACATTGCATTCCACTTATCTAAAAATAGCCACGAATTACCTTTGACTTTACTAAATTGTGGTCCTATATGTTTATACAATAAGATAAATTTTATCTTGGAAAATTAACAAATACATAAAAATAATTAAAACAATAGCTCAAATGAAGAAAAAAAGTTAAATAATTTATCTTCAAAATTGAAAAAAAACCTAAAAAATAAGGAGTTCAACAATAGAAATGGATTCTTAATCTTGACTTTGCTCCTTAGAATGAGTTTAATGAATAAAAATTTCAAGATCTAATAATGTTTTTTCTAAAAATGAATAGTGATCATGAAAAAAATAAAATCAAACCATGGTGGATTCTCATCCATAAAATGGTTTTTGTAGAGAAAATAATTCCCTAGATAAAAAAACATAGAAAGAGGAAGAATAATTGAGACAAAAAATCATGGAAATCAAAGAAAATAAACACCAATGGTTTTTTAGGATTAGCAGGTCACATTCAAAGTCTTCTCAAGTCCCAATAATAGATTCAAATATCCAAAAAATGAGGTTTTCATGAGGAAATATTTTTTTAAAAGGTTTTTGGCATTAATTTTTACAAAAACCGACACCATAATGTCCCAATTAAAACTATTCAGTGTCAGTTTTTAAAACAACTGACACCAAAATTTTTTTTTATAGAGTTTTTTGCGTCATTTTATTTAAAAATACACATTAAAAGTTGATATATAGAAAATTTCACATCGGTTTATGTTAAAAAATAAAGAAAAATTCTCTAATACTATATTTTGTATTGTTTTATAAAAATCTGACATCATATCTCTAACGTTGAAGCCTATTTTTCTACTAGTGTTCCCACTAGTGGAGAATTATTTATGATATATAATAATGTATCCAAAAAGGGCTTGGCCTATACACTCCAGCATGTTGAAAATGTGATAGCATATACCTCTCACCAATTAAAGATTAATGAGATGGACTACCCAACACATGATCTGGAATTAACTACAGTGATCATCGTATTGATGATTTAGTGACATTATCTCTATAGTGCGAAGTGTGAAATAAATATGTTTTATTAAAGGCTCAATTATATATTCACACAAAATAATCTCAATCTGTTCCAATTAAGTTAGTTAGATATGAGCAATTATTTTTATTATTCTGTCTATTACCATCATGAGAAGATGAACAATGAGGAAGATTATATGAGTAAAATGGATCCTAAAACCCTATATCTAATGAAGATTTAATGGGATTTAATATTATTAGAAATGAAAAAGAGTGACTTAAGAATAATAAAATGAAATTCATCCTACAATTCTCAAATAACTACCCAACCATTCATTCATGAGAAGATCAAGGAAACCAAAGAAGATGACGATGAGTTATAGAAAAAGGTAGTGATTATTTAGGGGTTCCAATTTTCTAAATATGGAGTCATATGGTTTTGAATATAGATGAACCATGAAAATTAAAAATGAAGAAAGAACTTATAGATGATTCACATTACTCATCATTCTCCATTCATCCAATAAGTACTACAATATATAGAGATTTTAAGAGAACCTTATTGCTGGACAAGATGAAAAGGGAGATTATAGATTTTGTATCTCGATGATTGGTATGAAAAAAAATTCAAGGATCGGTAATATAATTTTTATGGGAAGGTAACAATAGTTCCCATACTATTGGGAGTTTTTAGTTCTCTATTAATATTTTATTCTTTTGAATATTCAAAATCTTATTAATATATTTTATGTAAATAAGTTTTTACCAGCTCCATGTATTTTTATTATATATTGAGTTATAGAAATAGGATTTTAATAAATACAATATAACATGAAATATATAATTTTATCTAAATAATATTCATCTACAAAAAAATATAAATCAATCTCTAGAATATTCATATTTTGTTCTGAAAATGTTGCTTGCTTTTGGTATCAAAAGTAATTTTCAATATATAGAATTTCACAGTTTTATCTAGTTATTTTATTATAAATTGAGTTATTAGCTCGAATCTTCACAAAACATGTTTATTTTGGATATTGATTATATTTATTTTCATATCACTAAAGTAAATACAAGTATAAAATTGATGTTTTAATGCTAAAAAAAGAAAAATTATTTGAAATAGTCATATAATTATACAATTTCTAAAATTTAAAATATTCTATTTTTCCATGATAACTCTTAAAATATCCCATATAATCACATTCCATTTATTTTATTGGAAAGATAATAAATTATCTTTAGTTTTTTAAAAAGAATGAAAGGCTTAACATTATGTTTATATAGCATAAAAATGGTTTTATTTCTATAACATACCATTTAATATTTGTTTAGTTTTAGTGTATATTTTTAACAATTTTTTTATCTTATATTACTCTATATATGTTGGATTGAATTTTATGTTTTATTATTTAGAATTATATTGTTTTTATATTCATTTATATTAACTAGACCAGTATTTGAATATAATTTTTTAAAGGTATAAATAATCAGCAAAGTTTATGTTGACAAGCCACTACATAAAATGATAAACCATTGTTCATCATATCCTTCCTATAATGAGATCATCCTTCCATGAAGCATTAAAACCACCATTTTCACACATGGAGCCTTCTTCCATGTTCTTTATCTTCTCCCTTTATACCTTTACCACCACAAACCAGTATCTCCCCTGATCCACCTTAACACTTTACAAGACCATTTCCACATTGTTGCATACTCAAGACAGAATCTACCTTCTACCCTATGATGTCGTGTTCAAGTAGAGTTATCCTCCAGTGAAACCATTTCTATGATTGGAATATCATAAGTGGTAGTACATATAATATTTGTTATCAGGAAGAATATCCTTCTAATATAATGATATCACCCTTCACTGATGGTAGCATCACTCCTCCTATCAGTGGTATCACCAATTGTCTTCCCTGGAAGTATATTGTGACTGTAACATCATTTCTTTCCACCATAAATCATCATATTCGTAGTAGAAACCATCCCCACTGATTATATAATTATGTGAAATGGTAAAATTCTTATCCTTTCATCCGATGATAGCACCACTATCCTCAAAAACTTATGGTAGAATCCATCCACTTAAATGGTAGTAGGTCCATCACTCAATGTTAGTAGTAATACTACTTTGTAATGGTATATATTCTACCATGATGGTAGTATCGTAATGTATCATCCTTTTCAATGATGTTAGTAACTCACTACATTGAAATTGTAGAACCACTCTTCCAATGGTAGCAATTTCTTCCTTCGTAACAGTAGCAATAACAAACTCTTGCGACAACTTGCTAAAATTATATGTGACCTCCAAATTAAATTTCTAAGTACATCTTGTTATTTTTTAAGTACCACCCATTTTCATTTTTTTAAGTTTATTTTTTTCTAATATGTTTTTATATTATGTTTGTAATATTATTTTAATCACCATGCGTTTTTAGTATTTAAATATAATTTATGTTGCACACTTTATTTTTCCAAAAATAAATTTAGTTATATATAAACATATTTAGTATTGTATTTATTATTTTTTTTTGTTTTAAACATGATATTTTGAAAGTATTTATACTTGTAATTTTTTTGAAATTGTTTGGATGGTTCTTATGGAATTAGTTCTAGCGCAATATTTAATGTTTTTGAATAATTTTAATTTATACAAATTATATATTTAATATAATTTTTATTCTTTTGGTTTTTATATAATATATTATATCTCTCATAAAAAAGGTTAACTCTATTTTTCTTATTTTAAATGACTATAATCATTTTCACGAGCTCTCTTTAGCTATTCCATGATTTGAAAAATTTATATAAAGGACATAGAGGATGTATGGAACAAGTAGTGGTAACATCTTTGACGCTCTATTTTTCTATGAGAATAAAACCGTGAACTTTCAAAGTGATGTAAAATATATAATGTCCTATGTAACCTCTATTTCTTCATCTATATGATATAAAAAGAGACTAATTACATCTTATTTGACTTATATTTCCTTAATGAGAAGAGTGGATCTCTTACTCCAGATCCAGTACATGTGCTTCCTTCATTTTATCTTCTATTTCATTATAGTCTCTTATGCCTGTAATGCTATTTTCCATCTGTTACACTTGATGTCACTTTATATTTATGATTTTACAAACAAAATAATTTTATTTATACAAGTTGAGACTCTTGGTTTCTAATGTAAGGATCATAGGGTTGTGACTCCTTTATCTAAATTTAGTGTTTTATCATTTTGTGACTCTCTGATGTTAAAGTACTGATCTATTGGTTGTGACTCCATGTATCTAAATTTGGTGTTGTTTCAGGTTTCAATTCTTGGATTCTAAATTGAGGGAATTCAGGTTATGTATCCCATTTTCTACAGTTGGTGTTGTATATGGGTTATGAATTCCACTACAAAGTTTATCTATCTTTTGGTTATAATTCCATTAGAAAAATAAGGATGTAATTTGGTTACGATTTCCCTTTTAAAACCAATGTTTCCATAACGTATCTATCATTGAGTAGAGATTTATAATAGTATACTAGGTATACTTTATAAAGAATTAAAATAAAAAAAATTATTGTGTTTTTTATTTCTTTTATTCCACTACTAATTAACTATATTAAATAAATTTTATAATTAATTTAATTCATTAATTGATTCATTAAAGAAATTATAATTTTTTATATTCACCCCCTCTTTACCATATTTCATCTTCCAATAAAAACTAATAATTATTATTAAATTTGGTTCCTTTTGGAATTTATCCAATCCTTTAATTGAGTTTGTTATTTATATTTTGTTATGATAAAATTTCCCTAGACCTCATTGTCTAAGGAAAGATCTATATTATAGAGGGAATGGATGAAAATGATTGATGGATTCCTTATAATCCACCTCAATTAGATGGAAATGATTAAAGTTATTGGAAATACATAATAAGGGCTTACATCAAGAGGTTAAGCATAGAACACTGGTTGATAATGTTCAAACTATACAAATTATAGGAATTTGTCATCAATATTTTTACAATAAATGATTCTAATAAATATGTTTAATTTACAAAGTCAAAAATATATTATATTGATCTATCAACAGAAGAGTGTTTATTCATGTGTATTCATGCAATATATCTCATGATATTCAAAAGATTCTAAAAGTTACTCATCTTGGATCAGACAAGATGTGTAGAACAAAACCCAGAATATTTATAGTGGATTATGAAGACTTCAAGATGAGTGAATAATAAAATATAAATCAAATATTACAAATATTAAAAAGTAATTCAAATATAATAAATTACCATAGATAAACATTAGATAATACCTTAAAATATTAAATTATCCTAATTTCTCTACCCAAGAAATACATTTCAAAGAAGTTTGAAATCTATTAATGTAAGAACTTCTAGAAGTACACATTGGATAAAAATAATAGAATCTTTTTTGAAATAAAAACTTGAGTTGAATAATATTTCAGGAGAAGATACTTTGAATAATAAATGTATCACTTTAAATTATCATATAAATGTTCCCTCTAAAATTTACAAATCTGAATCATATGAAAGTTATAAAGGAGAAATGTTGAATATTACTAAGGGGATTTATAAATTAATTAAGAGGAAAAAATATTCAATAAGACACCAACTAAAAAATAAAAATAAAGATCAAAATGAAATAAATGATACTGTAAATGGAAAATATTTAACTTGTTACAAATTTAGAAAGAAAGGTCACATCAAGCCTGACTTTCCATCTATAAAGTAAGAAGGTTGAGATAAGAAATAAAAAAATGAATTCAAATATTCTTATCATTCTAGATGGTGTTGGACCAAATAATATAATTCAAGCGATGAATCTAGAAGTGAAAAAAAGTCAGATAACTTCTTGTTTATGGTTGTAAATTAAAATTAGGTATGTAATGATTATGATTCATGTTATAATCTGGAAAGTGATTGTTATAGCTTGGATGAGTTATATGAATAGAATAAGAAGATTCAAAATTATGTTTTAAGAGGTACTAAAGTCTATAATGTTATGAAAGATTAGAATCAGAGGCTATTGAAGTAGAGTAATAAATATAGGAAGGACCATGGTATTCTCAAAGAATAAAAGAAAAATATATTTTTGGAAAATGATTTTTTGAAGAAAACTATCCTTGTGTTTGATAAGGAAAATGAGAAAAGGAAAATTCTGGAGAATAGTATATCTAGTCTTTAAATAGTGAATCAAAATTTAAGAAATTATTCTTCATCTATAATAGATAATGTTTATGGTGTTCTTGAGATTATTTTTAAGGACAATGTTAATCTAAAATGTGAGGCTTTTAGATTGAAAGAAACTCTTTCCATATTCATTCAACGAAATGAAAATTATATTAAAATGGTAGCTATGATAAATCCAAATAGATATAATACTGTTTTTGGTTATAATAATCAGATCCCTAAGAGTCCAAGACTCATTTTTAGGAGTTATACAAGAAAGGTATCAAAAGTTACTTATTTCATATAATGGTTGCAAGAAAGTTATTCTAATGATTTTTCTCTCAGGTTACCTCAATCTATCAATATCAATAGATTTTCAATATATAAAAATTCATCTCCCCATATATCTTATAATACATGTTTTAATTCTTATTGGGTATTAAAAAATTCTCTTTCTAACCAAATTAGACCCAAAATATCATGGGCCCTAAAAGGTGTTTGTGTATAATTTTTCATTAAATGATTATACCACATGTACTTCAATGATAGTCAAGTTGTGGATACTATACAAATATAGTTTCATTTCATTGAGCTAGAACTATTCAATTTAGCATGTATTTATGTTTTATTTTATATACTCTATCTTTTCTTTTGAACAAGTGTTGATCCATTTTTGAAATATATCACTAATATAGTGGGATCTCTTCTAATGTATAATATAAATTTTCCGGGGAATCCTCACCTAGGTTGGTTTAGTTTTTAGTATTTTCTTAATAGTTATATCAATGCATTTATCATAGTGGGTTTTTATGGATGTCTTTATATTTCTAAATATTATCTTTTTGAAAAATTAAATAAGGTGGAGAATTTTATAATTTTTTTTAGTTTTTAAAATTTTCCAGAAAGAAGATTTTGTTGAGAGTTTTTCATCCACTATTAATATTTTATATTATTGAATATTTGACACCCTCTCAATATTATTTGTTAGAAATGGTTTATACTAGATCACTATATTTATATTATATCTTGAGTTATAGGGATCGTATTTTTATAAATATTATTTAATAAGAACGTTAAGAAGTTTATCTAACTTTTAATTAACTATGAAAAAGTATAAATAAATATATAAAATCTTCTCAATTTTGTTTAATCATATTGCATGATTTTTGTTTTAACAATAATTTTTAGTTTATAGTGTTTTATAGTTTTCTTTTGTTATTTTACTATACCTATAGTTATATAGGTTTGATCTTCTCACAAACTCTTTCATTAGATACATATTATATTTATTTAAATTTATTTAAACTTAATGAGAATAGTTTTTTTAATGATATAAAAAGTTCACAAAATATTTACATTAGTTTAGGAATTATTCAATTTATAGAAATCAACATCATCTATTATTCCATGATAACTCTCGGGATATAACATGGAATATCAATCCATTTTTGTATTGAGAATTTAATAAATTTATATTAATTTAATTTTTATAAATTAAAGGTTGAAATTTCTCTTTATATACAATAAAAAAATAGACACATTTTTTCAACATTCTAGTTATTTATTCTATAGTTTTAGTATATATTTTTTCAATTTTTATTTATCACTATAGATGTTAGATTGATTTTTTTTATTTGTTGTAAATATATTATTTTAATATTTATTTAAATTAACTGGACCAATATATGAATAAAATGTTTATAAGTTATAAAAATTTACTCAATTTTATTTTGTGAAGATACTTCATAAAATGATGAACCACTGTATATCTTATCCTTTATTTGGTAAGATCCTTTGTCAATGCAACATTGACGACCCCTCCATTCACTCATGGAACCCACTTCCTTGTGATTGATATTATATGTTGAAGCCTTCACCATCACACACCAGTATATCAACTACTTCATCTCCAATATTCAATAAGCCTAGAACAATACTGTTTCCTCCTTACAATATCAACTAACTTCACCCCAAAGAACCTCTATTCCATAAGACATAATCTCCAAGAAAACCATCTTCATGCATGGAAACTCATCAGTGGTAGAACTTATGATCTCCATCATCAGGAAACATATACTTCTAATATAATGGTATAAATATTCACCAATAGTAGCATCAATACTCTGATCAGTAGTAGCATCCCTTGTCTTCAGCAACATCATCTTACGACCACAACACAGTCACATTAAACCACCATTCATCATGGTAGTAGCAGTTACCATCCTCCCAATGGTAACATTTGGAGAAATGGTATCATGTTGTACCTTATTTTCAATTGCATAACCACCATCCTTATCAATAGATGGTAGCAATTCTCAATTTCTATGGTAGAAGCTCCGATGTTCAACCGTGGTGGTAGCTCCACTTTGCAATTGTAGCACTTCCTGCATGATGGTAGTAGAATATAACCTCCTTGATGTTTTGATTATAGTATGTCACCATAGTAAAATGGAAGAAACAATAATTTAATGAAAGCATTATATCACTTCATAATGGTAGTTGTATCAGACTCATTCCAATGGAAGGGTAAATTTTACTCTACATCCAAATTAAATATCTAAGCATCACCAGTAATTTTTTTAAGTAACATATTTTTTGAAAATTTTAAGCCTAAATTATTTTTATTATAATTTTATAATATTTTATTTTAATATTATTTATATCACCATGTTTTTACAGTATTTAAATATAATTTATATTTTATACTTTATTTTTCCAGAATTAAAATTACATATTTATAAACATGGTTTGAGCTTGTATTTACAATATTTTTTTTGTTTGAAACCTGATGCATAAAAATTATTTTTACTTGTGAAATTTGTGAAATTATCCGAATGATTTTAATAGAATTAGTTTTAATGGTACATTTAATGTTTTCGGAATAATTATAATTCAATGAAGTAATATATTTAATTTAATTTTAATTCCTTAAATTTTCTTGGAATCTATTTTATATATAATAAAATAGGATGACTTTGTTATTATTATTCTAAATTATTCTCACCATTGGAAAAATATATCATTATCTATTTTAATATTTTTTTATTTTATATAAATGTTTCATTAATGTTTGGAACAAGTAGTGATAATATCTTCAATACTCTGTATTTATATGAGAATAAAATCGGGAACTTTGAAAGTGATGTACAATATGTACGGTCATATGTGATCTCTATTTTGTCATCTATATTATCTCTCAAGTAATTAATTACATATTATTATAATTATAATACCTGGAAAAGTTGATTTGATCCTTTACTTAGGAACTGGTACCTATTCCTCCACCGAGCATTTTCTTTCTTCAGTTTGTGACATCTAGCTTCTAATGTCAGGATCTATGGGTTGTGACTATATGTATCTAGTTTTAGTGTAATATCAGGTTGTGACTCATAGATTTCAATGTCATGTTCTAAGGGATGTGACTCCCTATATCTAAAGTTAGTTTTTTATCGGGTTGTGACTCCTGAATTCTAAATTTAGGACCATTTAGGTCATTACTCCCATTGTTGGAAGTCAGTATTGTAATTGGGTCATTTCTACCCATACAAAAGTGAGGATTATTTTGGTTATAATTATAATATAAAAATTAGGTTGTAATTATGTTATGATTACCCATAATAAATCAGGTATTGTATAACATATATCTCATAGAGTAGAGAGGTATAAGAGTAACTAGGTCCAATTTGGACAGAACTATAACAAAAACATCATTCTATTATATTCCCTATTTTATTTTGATACTAAATAAATTTATTAATTAAATTTTATAATTAATTTATATAATTAATCGATTCATTGAATAAATTTTAATTTTGTATAGTAATCCCCCCTCTATACCATGTATAATCTTACTAGATGACCTAAAAATACTATTATTGAAACGATAAAACATAACCATGTATTTCATCTCAGGAATCACCATGACATCTAATGGAAATAATGCTATCTGGGTGGTATTCAATCGACTTACAAAGTCATCAAATTTTATTTATATTAAGGAATATTACTCTCTTGACCAACTCACCATGATATACATAAGGTTGGTGGTAAGATTCCATGGAGTGACACTCTTTGTTGTATGTGATCGAGATCTAAGGTTTACATTTAGGTTCTCGATAAGCCTTCAGTAAGAATTGGATATAGAACTATGTTTTATTACTAATTATCACTCTCATATGGATGTTCATTATTATAAAACCATTCAAAATTAAGAGGATGTGCTAAGATAATGTTCAATGAATTTTCAAGGATGATGGGATTATCACATTCCCCTTGTGTTTTTCTCATATAACAACAATTTAAATTATATAATTGAAATGGAACCTTATGATTCCATACACGAGAAGTGGTGTTAGACTCTAATATAATGGGTTGATGTTGTAGCAAGGAATCTTTTGGGACCTTCTATTATCCAAGATATGATAAAGAAGTTTCAAATCAGTCAACATCTTATGAAATACACATAAAGTTAATAGAAAATATTTTTAGACAATCATCTATGAGACTTGGAGTTTATATATATAGATATGGTGTTCCATTGTATATCTCTATGGAAGAAAGTCATTAGGTTTTGGAAGAATGGAAAGCTTAGTCCATGTAATATTAACCCATTTGATATCCCTGATCCTATTAGAGTTATGGACTATTGACTAGCACTTCCAACTAACATATTAGAAGTATATGATGTGTTACATGTATCCCTATTTAGTATATAGATATTGGAACCCTCACATGCACTAAATCCATAGGTGGTTCCCTTAGATAATGAACTTTCATATGAGTAGTATTCAGTGGAGATATTATATCATAGATAAAAAGTTACACAAAATAATACCATTTACCTGTTTTAAGTGTTATGAAAGAACAAAAAGTTTGAGGAATCTACATGGGAACCAAAAGAGGCAATGAAAAAGAAGTACCCTCATCTGTTCTAGTATAAAAAATGATATTTCAAGCATGAAATTTTCATAGGGTGGAAGAATATATTGACTCGATATTTTATAAATTAAATTTCCTTTTGAGTGAACAAATACCTTATTATGTAATATAGTTATAGAAAACAGATGAACAACTTTGGTTATTTTGGATTGATATAGAATGTTGGATTTAAAACACTATTAAAAATATTATCTCTTGATAATGTAGCTATTGAATAGTGAACCTTAAGAATATTATATAGAGTTATGACAAAGTATAGTTGACAAAGAAAAAGGAATTTATTTCCTATAACATTAGGATTGTTCCCTATAAATTCCATTTATTATATCTTACATGGTATATGTCATCACCAAGATTTTCGATTGATCAAGCCCAAGTTGATATTCCACAATTGAGCTTAAGAAGAACTATTTATGGGAGAAGTTCAAGCTGTTCATGATTATGAACCAAACCATGTTCACTGAACCATGCCAAGAAATCACCACCATCACACACCATACCTTTTGGGAATATGCTGGTGTAATAATGTTTTAATATTCTAGAACTAAGTAATAAAAAATTGAATATTTTTTTCAAATAAAATAATGATTATATTTATCGCTTTTGTGAAAAAATTATAAATTACTACATAAAGAGTTTCAAAAAAATATCTTGGCATGAGGAAATCAAAAATGCATTTTTAATAAATATGTAGTTTCAATTAAGAAACTTGTTTGATAAATTCAATAATTTTTGAAATAAATTATATTTTATTAAAATTTTATTGTTAGATAATAACTATTTAGGTATAAATAATAATATAATTTGATGAAGTCTAAGTTTATTTTTATAAGGGATATAAATTGATTAATATCATAAAAAATTGTATTTTCAAGTAAACATGAATTTTTATTCAAAATGTAAAATTCTCATATGTTAATTTTTTTTGATATAGTAAATATAATTTTTGAAACCAACCCATAAAAATTATCCAATGGTGTATTTTTCAGAAAATTTCAAAATAGTCTAGTTTTTTTTGGTAAAAATTAAATATAGTATGAACATATGGTATGTATTATGACATCATAATAGACCAAAAGTGATGTAATAATTGAAATAGATAGAATAAATAACCAAATATAAAATTATATTCTAAAAAATATATTTTTGATGTTATTTGAATAATGTTATAAACCTTTATTGAATCCAACAAAACCCTTATTATATTTTATGTTTTTAAAATACATTGTTAAGAAACATGACTCAATTCCAGAGTACAAATGGGATTATTATAATATGTTCGTTTCATGGCCTTATAAAATATTTAAAACCACTCCTATTTGGTATAAAACATAGGAAAATAACATTGGTAGGTTTTTGGTTTTTTATTATTTTATCATATATAATCCAAAACCTATTTTTAGAAATTAATAATGATTTCCCCTCTATTTCTCTATAAATACCCACCCAAACTCTCATTCCAATTCTCTAAAAATATATTTATATTTAATTTATTCTCCCTCTACCTCTATAAAACCCTCCCAAGGTGTTCCCTAGGTCTTAATAAGGCCCTCTGAAGCTTTTAGAAGCACCATCTCAAGGTAAGGGGATTCTCTCCTCTTCTTTTATCAAGAAATTTCATTGAGATATGCCTTTTTTATTTCAAATTGTTCATGTTGGAATATATTTTTACCTATACCTTTAATATTATTATAATTACCAACTATTGATAAACCCCATTTCACTCTAATTAAACCCTTATAATTACCTTTATGTACACCTATCATGGTGACAAAATTATCCCATGATATTTCAAGAAAAATATTTGTGTTGTGTATACCCATTCACATTTCCACTAAATGTTATTAAAAAATATGTTAATATCATTCATTGATTGGGTAATACAATTTATGAAACCTATAGTCCTTAATCGTGGTATTAAAAGTGATGAAATAAATCCTTATATTTTATGATCTATGTAGTACACAAATCCATGTACATGATAAGAATGTGATGGGTGGGAGTAGGAATATGTAGCCTTCCCATTAGTTGTGAATTAATTTATCTCATGAGATAATATTTATAGTGATTGGGGGGGTATTATAATCCTTATATGTTATGATATACCAATGGTTATCTTAGATATATGCTTATGATGTCAAGATTTATGTTGTTTCCACATTCTTGTGTTTCCTTGATGCTATCATCTTATATCATGCTTTGATGTTAATGTTTATAATTATCTCCCCATTTAGTTTACCTTGATATTCCTCTTGAATTTTATATATTAGTTTCATCACGTTATTATTTGATTATTCCTTTATTCTGATTTACATATCACCCCTTTGGTATTTAATTCCCTAGGTTACCTAGTGAAGTTATAGAAAATCAAAGGAAATTAAAGCAACATTATAATAATTGTAAATAATTTTTTTGTATTCCAATTTAATTTTATGGAGTAATGTATCTAATTACCCAAATTCACCAGGCCTTTCAATCATTTACAATTATATTATGTTTGTCTTTATGTAATAAATCATTGTTGGTCCAAGTGAAAAACTCAAGAGGGGGGGGGTGAATTGTATTTACAATTAAATTTTTTTGTTTAAATATTATTTAAAAATAAATATCCCAATTTAAAAATTACACCCCATTTAACAAAAAAATTATATTTATAAAATTAATTCTTTTAAAAATATTTTGAAATGTTTTATCACAAACTAATTGAAATAGATTTTAAAATCTATAATATTATGAAATATGTTTAGTAGAATGAAACACATTATATAATAAAAAAATAAATAAAAGTATCAAAGTAATGTTTTGAAATAGAGTTTTGAATATAAATATTGATGTTTTTTAGAAAATTAATAAAACAATAAGAACAACACATATTAGAAGTAATATATGAGTTTTATTCCTAATCTAATATTTAGTCCTTTCCACATGGAAATCACCCATTGATAAGAAGTTTATTATAAATAAACTAATCCATAACCTGGATCAGGTTTTATAAAAAATCACAATGATTTCTATACAATATAGTGCCACTTATATAGTTCTACATGGGAGAAATAAAAAGATAAAAATTTCACACAAGCAATTCAGGTACACAACCTCTTCCATAGTTATTCATGGGAGAACAAAAATAGAAAAAGGAAAGAGAGTGTCATGTAATCTCTAATTTATATAAATATATTGTGCTAAAGGATATAAAATATAATGTACAAACAAGTCCTATGTAATAAAAATAGATAAATAGAAAGGAAATAAATGAGTGTAGTAGAGTCTGATATTTCATTTTCATGCAAGATATTTATCTCTTCTCATTTTAATTTCTTATTATGGGATTGATACACAAATAAATTCATATATTCTAAGCTGTTTCTTTTAATTTTAGCTGACAACAAAGAGTAACTAGAATTATAATCATATCATATGATCATTTTTTTCATTCACGGAGAAATATTATATCTCTATGTTAATTCTCATTTCCACGCCACACGTATTTTCATTTTTAAAAGAAAACTATTTCTCTGAAAATAACTATTTAAAAATCATCCTTAAAGATCCTAATTATTTGAATGGAAATATAATCTCAATAAATACTTCTAGAAGACTTTAAATTATGCATAGAAAAGTGATTTTAATTATATATTTAATAATTTAATAACATGTTACTTACATTTAGATACAATCACTTTAAATGTTCCATATTAGCACCCACATTTACTTCAATAATTTTAATATTCTTTTATATGTTTTATAGTTGATAAAATGTACCCATATTTTATTATCCTGTCATATAATCAATCAAAATTCACTTTTATTCAATAAACTCACACTTGTGATCAATTACCTCGCACTTGAGGCCAATTTAATACTTTTTCAAAGTGAGACTACTAACCACAGTAACTTCCTTTGTTTATGTAGTTGATTATTTTATTTTTTAAAGTATATATTCTAAAATATACTACTTTCATTTCGATTTTTTGTAGCATGGTTACATATAATGTCGATCCAACTAGCCTTATGGTTGATATAATAATCCTTACGATCAATCTATTCCTTTATGAGAATCCATGATCACTACGGTCACATGATATATAACATATAATCGCTTGGTTTTTCTTAATTTTGACTGAATTTTCCATAAATTTTTCATATTTTATTAGGTAGTAATGCATTTGATTGTATATACCATGTGTTTAATTTAATATACTATTAATTCTATTTTATATACCCTATGGTCATTTCCAGACTTAGAACAATTTCAATTTTTTTCCAGAAAATGAATATACTTTTATAAAACATAATGTGGACTATAAATAACATAAACATGATTTTTGATTATTAAAATAAGGATTTTTTGGACTAATACAACAATATACCACCTTTTTATTACAATTCATGGCTTAATTAATTAATCAATGTGTTAAATATTGGGAATTAAAGATTACAATCTTCTGTAATATGCAATCAACAATAATGAGTAATCATTTTTTGTTTATAAAAATTACTTATAAAAATATTTATATTATGCCATATATTTTACTCCCCATTTTGGATTAGTAAAAATAATTCATAAAGGTTAAAATGAGTAAATATTAAAAAAATAGAAAAAAATCATAAAAAATTAAAATAAAAAATTCATAAAAAAAGTATAAAGTGATATTTCATTAATATTTCAAAAAATGTTCATAAAGAACTATGAGGGTTTAATAAAAATCATAGTATTTATACATATATGGATCCTTCCCTTTTCTAACAACTAGAGGTGGAGGAGGAGGAGGACGATGAGCAACAATACCTCCCAGAATGGATATACCCTTCATAACTAGAGTGATGTGGCTAAGGTCTTAGGATAGAGTAAAAAAAGGTCTTATAGGAGGTATAGGTGAGGAATAAGTGTAAATAGATGAAGTAGAAGAATCTAGAGCTATGTTTGAGGCTTGGGTAGGAGTGGTAATTTCTCATGGAAGAGGAAGAGCAGGTGGTGCTACAATATGGGCATTAGAAATTTATATATAAGGATCTAAAATACTTGTGATACCTGCCACAACTATTTTCCCAAGTTACATAACTTGAAGGAACTCATATTTCAAGAAAATTAACTAATTTATTAAAGGATAAATTACCAATAAATTATATTAAATAGAATTTAAGTCATTTATCAATGGTGGAATTTCTAAATCCCAAGCTAACAGTAGGAAATCATTCTTTAGATCAGCCTTGGAGTAAATAGTTTTAAGATAGGAATTTGTTGCACCCTTTATTACTCTGTTATCTTCAGCAGAATTAGAGGATGATGATTTAATCACGTCATAATGGTTTTCTCCATGAGAATAAATATGTTTATTTTCCTTGATTTCTAATATCCTTTACACTGTCATGGATATTTTTAATCTCTTCATGAATCAACCATAAAATCAAATCCCCATCAATATAAACTGAAGATATAGGAGGTTATGATATAGTAGTGTAAGGGTTGGATTGAATGGTAATCAATAAGAGATACCTTGTATCTATGGTAGTTATTATATCTTTCATATCAGCGTGGAGGGTTCCAATGTGACTTATTAAACACTCAAATTTTCTTCTAAAATATTTATTCTCATGGTGCATATGGTATATTTTTTTGTAATAACTTGGGATAAATGTGTGAAACAACACATTAAATAGTGTATAGCGTATCCTTATATCATTAATGGGTATTAACCTAATAGATACTCAAAGATAAATCCATTAGAACTTCTTAAAGTTAATTACTGAACTGAATGAAGTCTATAGAAGTTATCAATGGAGGGATGGAGGAAGGTGTAAATTCTTGATTTGGAGAAGATCAAAATTGATAAGGAGTAGATTCAGGATGTAAATCATCATATATATCAGAATAATTATCACTAAACTCTAGATTCTTACTCTAATCATATCCTTTTAGAGATAAGAGACCAGAAAATTACTCAATTCCCTTTAGTGATAACTCATATTATTCTAAAAAATCATTCATGTAAACCACTTCTATTCTAGTAGAAGATTCATAGACTGGTTATTGTTTATAAATTTTTTTAGAAATTTATTTTAGAGAAGGAGGAGTGTCTTCAATATTAAAAATATCTTTAGAAGAGGAAATCCATACTGGTCTATCTGAAATAATAGTATAATACAACTTGGGAATAATATATCCTTCTTCCATCGATGCACCAACAAGTTCATGTCCTTCTGTGTTTTGTGGATCGTCATCACCATCCTCCCCATCCTCACCTTTTTTATTCTTATAATCATATTTATCAATGTTTTTATCATCCATACTTTCATTATTTCTACCTTCATCATTGGAAATACCCAAAATAGATAAAACCATGTCAAAGAAATAGTTATCTATAGGGTATTATTCACTGTAAGGTGAGAAGTCAAAGATAAGTGCTACCCTAACTCAATTATAGGTGATCTCCAAAAAAATTATCTATATCCTAGTCACCTTATGAATATATGAGATATGGTCTAAATAAAGTAGAAATTGGAACTATCCCCCCTCAGGAGTCCTATATTCTCTTACTGATTCAATAAAAAATGTCATTTAGGCTCTCTCACATCCTTAAATAAAAAATCAGGATTCATGAAAACTTTATAACTAGAATATACCTCTTCTCTTCTAGGTTTTCTCTCATATGGAGCCTCATTAATAGTAATTCCTCTATAGGTTTCCTCAAAATAACTTCTAGATTCCTCAACCAAATCCATAGAAGTTTTGGATTCATCCTCATTAGAGGATTAGTGAGCTTCAACTAAGTCTTCTAGTACCAAACAAGGATCCATGATATATCTTGTCCTATAAGGATGAAATGTTTTATTGAAATTATTTTAATATATATCATCATCAATGATCCACATCCCTTAACAAGATTCCATCTAATATTTATCCTTTAATAGGTAGTCTGATTTAAATATATAAGACTTAGAAACACTGTTCAATCAACTCTAATAGGGAATAATATTTTATGATCAAATAATATAGAAATAAAATTTAGGTATGGAAGAGTGTTGAATCATGAAGATGGATTGGTTAAGTATTATGTATGCCTGATCATGAAACAAGTCATGTTTTTACAGATACCATTGACCATTATGTATAGAAAAAACAAATCTTGATACAAAAAAAAAACAAAAATATCCCTTCATTAAGAATACAGGGTGCTAAATAAATTTCTACAATAGCCTACATTCTTCACTTAGCTCATTTATAAGTAGACTACAATAAGTTATTCCATCCGTTAGTTCCTAAAAAATTATCTATCTTGAAATAGGGATATTTCATAGGGTACTATCTTTGTTATTCATTAAACTCAATATGATAAAGAGATCTTAAATAATCATTCTAAAAGATTGAATTTAATTTTCACTCTTGAAAATTGTTAACTTTCATACTCATGTATTCATAATATCTCGTTTCAAATACTATAATCAGATAAAATAATATTACGAATCATGGATAAAAGGGGTTATTTACACCTAAAAATGAACTGGTCCAGTTTTGATGAAGAAAGACTCCCCAAATCAATGAAAGGCTAGTTTTAAACCATTAAACAACAACTTCTCTTTCAAATAATACTTCCCAAGAACTGATTTGTAGATTAGAAAATATTCTATAATTTTTCCAACAATACATTTCTAATTTTTATGATTTTTATCATTGTATTTAAAATATATCTTCATTTTTAACAAGATAACTGATATTTTTAAGTCAAGAAGCTAGGGGTTTATATAAAGGTTTGAGAAAGAGGGTTCAAAAAAGGGCTTGGTTCATGTTAAAAGGTATCTTGACGATTTCGATTCTGACTTGACGTTTTAATATTTTAAGAATTTACTTGTATAGTGACATCTGGGAAATAATAATAAGTATTTAATATATTTTATAATTGGTAAAATATATTTTTAGAACAAAATAACTTAAGTGAGTTATCAATAATGGAATAACTCAAATGATTGTTTAAAAATATTGAAAATGATATTGAATTTTTTTTGAAATTTTTTTAAACAAAATTAATCATAACTAATTCTTTTTTGATATAATTAATTGTATCAATATTCAATGGTTTTGAAATTATGTAGGAATGTTGATGTTTGGTACCAAATAATCAAGAGTTAAATAACCCTTTTTAAATGAACTCTAAAAAAGTTATATCTTATGTCAATATGATTTGTCCACAAATTAGACAAAAGATTTTTTTAAATGTTTAGAACACTTGTATTATATAAATTTATAGGGAAATGTATGAATTGATATCCACATTACAATAATTTTGGTTTCATCTAAAGAATATATGCACATAAATTACACAAAACGATGTACTCAACTTCAACATTAGATAATAAAACAAAATTTTATTTCTAACATCACTGTGAAACTAAATACTTACCCAAAAGATGACTTGTTTTATTGGTCCTTTTTCTGTGTAAATTAGATCCTCCAAAATTAGAATCCAAATAATTAACTAACTCAAATTCATGTCCTTTAGGCTAAAACAGCCAATAATTGGTTATATTCTTGAGGTATTTAAAAATACTTTTAACAACATTTGAATGAGATTATTTAGGGTTTACTTGAAAACATGAACACTTTTAAAAACTAAAAATAATATCGATTTGGGTAGAAATAAATTATAATAAACTTTCCATCATATCTCTACAAGTAGTTTTGTCTTTCGACTTTTTTCATCAAGATGTTGCTTACATATTTTACTCGTGAGAGTGTCACAACATTTGGTCTTACCTAAGACAAGACATATTAAAATATCCTTTATGAACTTTATTTTATTTTAATAAATTCATTATTTTTTTTAAAAAATTGAAATTCCATGATATTATATTTAATTACAAAATTAAACTCATTTCACATTAATTTTTCATCATTTTGGAAAATTTAATACACAATGAGTTTTTGATGATAAAAAAAATATAATCAAAATATATTTGATGTGCTGAAAAATCCTACTAAATTATTTTTATAAATAAATTAGGGTTAGGGGAACCTTTTTAATAACATTTTAAATTAGAAAAGTGTTGGTCTTATCATACTATTCTATAGGAGATTGT
This sequence comes from Viscum album, assembly GCA_963277665.1. Classification (NCBI taxonomy): domain Eukaryota; kingdom Viridiplantae; phylum Streptophyta; class Magnoliopsida; order Santalales; family Viscaceae; genus Viscum; species Viscum album. The sequence continues at coordinate 1,015,408,307 of OY728138.1, read as the reverse complement.
TTAAAACCATAATTTTTTTAATTTAGAAACATGATTTGGAAATGTGGGTTTCATAATCCAAGAGGTTTTTTGACAAATACATCCCCAATAATATATAAATTTTAGAACAAACTCTTGATATCCATTTGATATAATTTTAAATTAATATGTGAATTATATGAAATCTATATTCAAATGACCTCAAGTAAAGATAATGATGTAAAGGTTTATTCTTTTTCAATACAATTTTCATGACTATATCCTTGTGAAACCAATATAGATTTGTTTATAATGATTTTACCGCACTCATCAACCTTATTTTTGTACTCCCTCTTATTTATAAAAATTAGGTAGTCTGTAGGTTTATCTACCAATTTGCAGACATCATTCATTTCAAAATATTTAAATTCTTATTCCATTTATATTAAACAATTTTCATCATCAGTTTCTTTATTGATGTTATTTGGTTCAATCTATGATAAAAATGCTTGTTGGTCTATCTAATTTCTTACTGAGGATCTATTTGGAGTTCCCCTATACATATTTCCAACTATAGCATCTAAAGTGTGGTTTTTAAGGGATATAAAACTTCTTGGGATAGAAGTACTTGGTAATTTATTGTCCTATGCAAGTTTAGGAAAAGACTAATGATATTTTCTAGGAGATTTATTAGGTAAAGCAATAAAAATATCATAATATTTATAGGTTTTAATGATTTTTAGATTTTACACATCATCCTCCTGATTTTATATCTCAGGTATGGGTTCATGTGGATCCAGCTCATCAAAATTGACATGAACTGTTTATTCCATATCTTTAGATTTAATTTTAAAACCCTAAATTATTTTTTAATATTTGAAAATGAATGTAAAATTCCATTATATATTTTTGGTGAAATTTTTTCTATAATATATTTTTTGTTAAAATTATAAACCTTATAAACCAAAAAATATAAAGTAATTGACTTTGAGTTTTATACCATTCCATAATTCATATAGATTGATTTTCAAGATAATTCTTATAATAATTAAATTAACTACATATAAATATGTATTAGTACACTCATTCCACAAAGAAATAGGAGTATCATATTCACTGACCATTATTCTAGAAATCTCTTGAAGAGTCTTGTAATCCATTTCAACAAACCCATTTTGGTGAGGTGTTATAGGCAGAGGGAGATTTTTAGTATAAATATGTTTTTAGGAGAGAGATTTTAACTCTTGATTCTCAAAATATTGGAAATTATTACTTATCATGGTATTTATGGTAATTTTAATAAGGTTTTCTACATATTCATAATACTTAAGAAAAAATAAGGGGATTCACTTTTATGAGGATGGAAAAACACCCAATGTATACTGAATAATCATCATCTATAAAATTAAAATAATTTTTCTGGCTATACTAGAAAATATATATAGTCCAAAAACATCTATATGAAATAATTCTAGTGGATCGGAGGTAGAAACTTCTTTCTTTGATATGAAAGATATTTTGTATTTCTTTCCCTTTTGATAGGGGTTAAAAATAATTATTTTAGAAATTCTACCTTAGGTAAAACATTGGAGAATACATTCATATTTATCTTTTTTGGAAATTATATATTGAAATTTTTTAGTCCTATATTCAATAACCAATTTTCTTTGTGAAAATAAGTCAAACAAGAAACATTTTTTGAAAATAAATAATCAAAATTAATAGCATAAACATTATCATTTATAAAAGAAGAAAATACCAATGAATTCTTAGAAAAAAAAATTAAAAAACATTATTTTAAAATCTAACATTATTACCATGATTATAGAATGTTTAAATAATAAGTAGTTTATATTTTCAAACATCAACAAATAAATCATTATAAATAAGGACATGTTTATAGTTGTGAATTTTTCTAAGTACAAATATTTTTACTCTTTCATTGTCACAAAAAATTGTATACCCGCCATCCTATTTTATAAAATTTTTCAATATTAAATAGTATCCATTCATATTTCGAGAACAACCACTATCCAGATACCACATAATCTTATTAGAGTTATTATATAATTTTATGACAATAAATTCAATACAGGATGATATTTCTAATGAACCATTAAAGAATGATACTTCATTAAAACTATATCATCAAGTTCATTGAATATCTCTTCCAACATATTATAATATTCTTATAATTTTTTATACATTTTATAATCATCATGAATATAAGAATAAATATATCGTACCTTATAAGTAGTGTCCATCAATTATAGATTTGTTTTTTTTCATTTGTATATTATCATTATGAATCAATGTCACTAGTGAAATCCTCTAATGAAATAAAAGTTGTTTTTAAATTTTTTATTTTCGTATTTTATATTTATGTATATATTTATTTTTTTATTTTAGCTTAATATAATTAATATTTATGTGTGTTTTTTCCTTTCCATTAATAACATGTGATCTCATTATATTATTCATCCATATTTTAATTCAATTTCTTATAATATTTCATATATAGGTAGGCATTATATATTTTTACTTTTTTATAAATTTTTAATCTGTATATATTGATGGTCCATTTCTTCATCACTTTCAGTATCAATTTAAGTTACCCTTGTAATATTAGCTTTAACAACTTCATTTTCTCTTGACTGAGATGATTTAAATACAAAATTTTATGTTTTGGTTTATTATCATCATTATTTTTACTTTATATATTCTTCATACATTATGATATTTCTAATAAGATATGTTAATAATTGTGTGCAGATATTGAATGACATTCTGATGGAAACTACAGTACCACTCCATCTATCAGGTAGACATATTAGGACTCTCATTACTTGATCTTTTTCTTTTATCATTTGTCTAGGGGAAATAACGATGATTATGATTTCATTAATCCTAAGAGAAATATCAAAAATAGATTCATTAGGTTTCATTTTTAATGTATCATATTTAATATTATATGTATATGATCTGATTTCGATAATATTATAAGTGATCTCATGAGATACAAAGATGGTATCCCATATATTATATGTATTTTCACAAGAATATGTTCTTTTTTAATTCATCTTCACCTAATAAATAAAATAAAGCATTCATATATTTTCTTTTTTAATCATAAGAATCTTTAATCGTAGAATCACATTCTTTTCTATGAGTTTGGGTTTCTCATGTTTATGTTTTATAGATCCTAAAATATTGAAAACCATTATCTCAAAATGGATTTTAATTTAGATTTTACATTGGTTATAGTGTATTCCTTTAAAAGAAAGAGGTCTATTGGTTGAATAAACTTCAGACTTAGCATACTTAATACCATATTTAAAAAAAATTAAATAGATCTCAAAACAATTTGATCATAATAAATAGTAAGAAAAGCAAAAAAATTGTGATACCAAGTATCGGTCAAAGTGGAAAACTCATGAGGGTGGTGGTGAATTATTTTTCCAATTATTTTTTTTGTTTAAATAATATTTTAAATAAATTAACTAATTTAAAAATTATATACAAGTTAACAAAAATAAAAGAATTTTAGAAAATGATATTTTAAAAATGTTCTTAAAAGATTGATCAAAACTTAGCTAAAATAGTTTTATAACTCTTTAAACTTTTAAAATAGTTTTTCAAGAATAAAACATGGCAAAAAAATTGATGCAAAAAATAAGAGTATTTTTTTACAATTGACTATTGAAAAACTATACAGATTGTTTTAAAAAAGAGTAAAATAAAAAAAATATAAGGAATATAATAAAAGGATTTGTCCTAAGAAGAGACCCAGTCCTTTAAACATGAAAATAACCTACTATAAAGAAGATTATTAAAAATAAATTAATCCACAATAGAGAATAGGTTTTACAAACAACATCACACAAGGCTATCCAGGATATATAGAACCTCTTCGATAGTTCTATATATGAGAAATAAAAATATAGTAACTGCACATAACACTACTAAAAATAACGCTTTTATCAGCGCTAAAAATGGCTTTTAACAGCGCTAGAAAAGTGCTCTTAATGCCGACGAAGATAGGGTGGTCCCCTTTATCAGTGCTAAAAAAACGTTGATAAAATGAGTCTTTTTTCAGCGCTAAAACAAAGCACTGATAAAAGGTTCCTTTATCAGCGCTTTGTTTTATTACTGATAAAAGAACCCTTTATTAGTGGTTCCTTTATCAGCACTTTCATTTTAGCGCTGATAAAGGACCCCTTTTATCAGATCTTTTTTAAAAGCGATGATAAAAGGTAAAAAAATTAAAAAAATTAAAAGAATTAAAAAAAAAAATTAAAAAAATTTGAAATAATACTTCCAATCGGGGGGGGGGGGGGCATTTAGAGAACTTGACCCCCCCCCTTTTACAGCACTTTTCCACCCCCCTACAGTGCCCCACGCACCCCCTCCACCCTTTAATAGTGCTTGCTCCCATATTCCCCCATGCGCGCGCGCCCCTGCCTCCACCAGGATTTGAACTCGAGACCTCCCCCCTGTGTGCCTAAGCCCTTACCACTCATCTATTTTGATTTGTTTTCCAATTTATGATATCTCTCTCTATATATATTTATATATTTAGTTATATTTATTCGTATAGTAATATATATTTATATTAATATATATATATATATTATTATATTATAATATATATATAGTTATATTAATATATATCTCTTTTTATATATATAGTTATATTTATTCGTATATTAATATATATTTATATTAATATATATATAGTTATATTAATATATATAGTCATATTAATATATATATATAGTTATATTAATATATATCTCTATTTATATATATATATAGTTATATTTATTCAGATAGTAATATATATTTATATTTATATATATATAGTTATATTAATATATATATATAGTTATATTAATATATACTTATAGTGATATTAATATATATATTTATAGTTATATTAATATATATATGTAGTTATATTAATATATATATAGTTAGATTAATATATAGGTATATAAATATTCATTTATTTGTAATTTAAATAAAATGGATGTTAGATATTTTTAAGATAAAGCTAATATATTTTATATGTATATATATTTTATTATTTATATTTATAATTAAATTTTATGTGTGAATATATAAAAAATATGTATATACTGTAATATATTTTATTATAAATAGATAAACATTATACAAATAATGAAATTTCAACGAAATAATATAAACATGAATGTAATACCTTGGAATAAATTCAGTTTCCACAAAAAAGCCAATAATACCCCCTTAAATGAGGATGAAAATCCATAAAATGTTAAAAAAATTGGGGTACCCTTACTAAAAACTCAATTTTGGAGGCCTTCTAGGCCTTTTTTGGTCTTAAAAAACCATGACGGGGGTACCACTGATCATAGAGACGTAGAGCTCATCGCAGGCTTTGATTTGATATGTGGAAGAGCTCAAACGGACACTCGGATCAAAATTTATGGCCTTTTGAAGTTCGAGTTGCGTTTTCATCTTATTTTGGATCTTTCTTTAGTCTTCAAATTGCTATTAAATGAATATTACTCCATAATAATTAGCAAATTGTTAATTAAAAATATATTTTTTAATTTTTTTAAGCCATTTTTGCTAAATATCTTATATATTAAGTATATTAAGTGTAAATGTATGTTTATAATTATCTAAAATATATTTAAAAATTATATATTATATTTATAACAATATAACTATATTTATATATTTAAATATTAATATTTTATTTTTAATTAATTTTTTTGAAGTCAACCCTTTATCAGTGCTTTTAAAAAAAGCGCAGATAAAGGTTACCCCCTTATCAGGGATACTAAAAGAGCACTGATAAAGGGGGTCCCTTTAATAGTGCTAAAAAAGCACTGATAAAGGGGGGTACCAATATCAGCGCTTTTTTGTTAGCACTGATAAAGGTTGGCACTGGGAAAAAAATGTTTTTGTGGTTGTGTAGGTAGTATATGCTAAAATGCCTCTTTTATAATACATCTTAAGAGAAAATACAAATAAAAGGGATATACAGTGTCTTGAACTCTCCATTTCATCATAGAATATGGTGATAAAAGATAAACTATATATAGCACACACATATCAAATGTAAGAAAAAATGGGTTTGAGAAAGGAAATAAATCAATATAGAAACATATATTTTTATGTAAAAGATTATATTATTTTCATTGTAGTCTCTTGTTTTGGGGTGATTATCAATGTCATTCAGATAGTATTAGATGCATCACTGAAGATTAGTTGGGAACATAGAGTCCTAGATATTCTAAACCAAATTTATGATTGTCGTTTTCATTCTGGGAAAATTCTGATATCACTATGTTTATTCTATTTTCCATTCCACATATATTTTTGGGTTTTAAAATGATTAATATATCTCTATAAATATCGATTGAAAAATAATCATTGAATATCCTTGTACGTTGGATGAAAATATAGGTTCAATAAATGATTTTGACTAATAAAACATTATTCACAGAAAAGTGATTGTATTAAAATATTTAATAGTATAATAATATAATACTTACCTTCAAACATGTTCTCCTTAAAAGTTACACATCCACATCTATGACCAATTCTATACTTTATGGTCTCTTTTTTATTAGTTTTATGGTCAGTCATTTTTTCATACTGTCGATCACCTTTCACTTGTGGTGGATTTCCTTACACTAAAAATCTGTCCAATAATTTTTTTAATTTGATAAAACTGACCATGTTCACTTATGTTGTTCATGTGGTTTATTCTTTACATTGTTGGAAGTCCATAATTCACATGTAATTGATTTTTTTTTGTTCTCCGTAGCATTTTTACAAATGCAGTTGATCCAACTAGCATTTCCATAGATCTAACAAGCATTATGGTCAAACCATTTCTTTACGAGAAAACATGATCACTACAGTTGTATGATATATAATGTGAGGTATCTTAGATTTTCTTTTGGTCACTTGAATTTTAAATAAATTCCCCACAGTTGATCAGGTAGTCTTGCATCCTATTTTATATACCGTACAGTCGATTGCATATACTATGAAATCCATTTCCTATACCACGAAATTGATTCCAGACCTAGTGAAATTTAATTTCTTTACAAGAAAAATATTTTAAATTCATAAAAAAATGTATTAGAAATAATATTAACTTTATTTGTGATTATTAAAATAATTAATTTATAGGCTAATCCAACAACCATCAAATAAAGTATATAGAATATATAAGTTATCATAATATGATGGTTTTAAAATGAAATAACAAGTTTCTTTCTTTGTTTTAATGTCCTTTACTAATATTTTTTTTTCTCATCTAAGATTTTTAAATTGTTTTCATAGGGTTTAAGGATGAATAAGAAAAAATAATTATTCAAGTTGGAAATTTTAAAGATTTTTCATGAATGAAAATTTGTTTTATTTTTCAAGTATTTTATCGTGGAAAAATGGATAAAAAGAGGAAATTTACAACTTGTAATGCATGGGTTTATTTTGTAAGAGTTATGACTTAATTATCTAAAACTATAAACCTTAAAATATCTATGAAATGAAAAGAACTGAATTATTTTCTAAATATTCAATTTACATATTGATAATGTTTGGGTCCTTATACAGTGGACATTATTTGGTACCCTTGGAGAATAACTTGATAATATCAAAATCATATATATGATAGTTTAGTATGGTTCTAAGCTTGATAGCTTGTTTTATTAATATTGATGGTCACTTTTTATTTTATTCATATAGGATGAGTGAGTGGCTACTCATCCTAGAATGGAAAGCTCCTCTGGTAAGGGATGAACAATTCTGTAAATGGAAAAAATGGTTTGTGTGTATAAGAACCAACCTCTTATTTATTATGAAATATAAATTGGGTTCTAAGATAATTCATGAGGTTTTTGAAATGGAATTTTACTCTATTCCAATTTATGTTGGGATGTGTTAAGGGAGTCTAATACCCAAAAGCAAGATGGAATGAAACACCCATTCATTCCTTTTCAAGGTTATGGGAATGTATTCTTTGTCAATTCACCATAGACTTGGAATTGGTTTTGTATTTCATTCCCAAAGATTTTTTATTTTTTATATGTTATGGAACTCTAGACTTAGGTTAAATAATGTGAAGCAATACCCATTTACTCATGGAATTTTTTAATGGTTTAACCATTATGACAACCAAGAATGGGAGAACTAACAGTTGTATGTAGTCTAATATATTACTTTAAAGCAATAAGACATAAATACCCAAGATATCATATAATATGATATGGTAGAACATAAATTATGATATACATATAGAAAAGGGATTATATTTAAGCCACTAGGTTATCATATTTTATGATATAGGGATATCATATAGATTAAATTTTCCTTTCATATCATGTAAAAGGGAATAATCACAATGCCATGAATTATATAATATAATTCATTTAGAAATGATATGATAAATTTATGGTGGTGGAGGTGTTAATGAGTTAGAACTCAAATCAACCACATGTAGGCTATCATTAATTAATTATTTCTTAAGAAGAAAAATATGGAGGAGTTTGTGGTCAAGGGTTGCATGAGATATAACCAAAGTCAGTTCCTCAAGAATTTATTTAACACATGAGTAAATATTTGGTATTGGGTCGAATCTGTATATCCAATATAAAGGAGTATTTCCCATGAGTACGGGGTTTGAAATATTTAAGTAATCCTCTATCCAATAATCACTTCCAGTCAAGTCTCTCTTCTAACATCCTTGCCAGCAATACAAGATACTATCATATCCTGGAGGTTTGGAAGTCCCTTTCCAAACTATTTGGGTGATTAAATCCAACCCATGGATAACCCTCAGAAGGATTATCCTTTTTTATTTTCCTTCTAGGATCTTTATACATTACAGATTGATAGGCTTCAGATTTATAGGCAACTCTTGTAGTGTTAATCAATTTCAGGTGCATGTTTTCATTTATAGTTAACATATTTTGAATTACAAAGTCATGTTCGACATATAATTATTGGTTTATAAATATTTCATAAAATTTTATCAATCATTAGTCATTCCTTAGATACTTATTAGTGAAATTACGGAAATACTATGTTGTTTGTTTCATGAAATCATACAAGAAATAAAGGGTGTTAAAACTCTATTACATGTCGTATTCCCTAGTGTAAAATACAACTCAGTTTAAATCCATCAGTATGTATAAGTCATAGATTATAAAGTTAGGACATCATTTTTGTGGTAGTGCTATACCATAAGAGAAAAGAAATAGTATTGTATAGTAAATACAATATTCATTCTTGTCATATGGTATGATATTCCCAGAATCAAAAATGTTACATTATGCCCACTATATGCCAAAAACTGTGATAACCAACACATTTTAAGAGGAAATTATACTAGATAACCTTAAAAATAATAATCATATAGTAAAGTTTAAAAAACAATTCACATCAAGGCCACATTATGCAAAATTCCTACCATAAGCGACGACAATATTATGAGTTATAAAATATAACTCATAACACTTAAATATTTTTAGCATTGTAGCATATAAATTTTATTTTAAGATTCCATTAATATCATTAAAAATGATTTTAATTCATAATATTCATAAAATTTTAATTATTAATATATTTACATGGTTTATAATTTTTTTTTTCTAAAATTAAAATAAATTATTTTTTAGATATTTACTAAATTTACAATGTTTTTTATAAATTTATTAATTTTTACATGTTTGAAATTACATAAATAAATATTTACACAATAGTTTTAAATAAATATTCTATAATCATAAATTTCAATATTAAAATACCCTTTCAAAATTATGTAATGAGAATTATACATTAAATTAATTATTTTATATGGAAATTATAAGTTTAATTTATAAATTTTTTATAAATTTAAAATAAGGTTAAATATAAAAGTGTTTATATATAAATTTATTAGTTAACAATAATGTTTACTTTGAATTTTTCAAATTTAAAGGGCCTTATATAAGGAACTTATTTAAAACTTATGAATATTTTTTTATAAATTATTTAATCAAAGGTTTATATAATATGAAATATGTGATATTTATATTTTTCAAAATGTTTAAATGATATAAACATAAATATAAAATATTTACATTTTATAAAATATTGTATATTTATATTAAATGTCATATAATTAATAATATGAAGTATTAAATATTAAATTATAAATGTAAAGTGTTTATATTTATTTTAATTATAGATTATTTATAATAGGAGACTTAATTATAGTGTTTTTAATTGCTCAATTTTTAAATAGTTAATAAATGTTTATCTCATGTGTAAATTTAAGAATTGATCATTTATATTGATTATTCAATTATTTATTCATAAGTATACTTTTTATATTTTTAATGTATGTATACATTAGTTTTATGTTTTAAAATGATTCTATGAATTGTGATACTTGCATAAAAGGAGTTACATACATGGTGTGATAGTTGATTTAGTTTTCTTCTAAATTGACATTGGATTTTATTGGGTTGTGAGGTTTAATTTAAAGGTAAATCATAGTTTATGAAAATTAGATATTTAAATTATAATGGCATTGAAATATCACTTGTGTAATGTATCCTTGGGTACATGTGTTTTTGGATTAGAATGACCACTAGCCTTGAGAATTATACATTGTAAAGGAAAGTGATGGTTAATATTTATGTTTAGTAAGTATTATTTATTTCATATAAATATAAAAATTTATATGAATGAGTTTTATATACCATATGATTAAAATTCATTTTAATGTGTGTAAATATATGTTTTTTTTAATTTGGGTTTATAACATAATCTATTAGTTCTGTAAGGGCTTTTACATCAATATTGATTGAACATGTTGATTTGGTGGATAAAATATGATTATAATCCTAATAATTAGAATAATTCATACATAAAGGGAATTAAATGAAATAATATGCTAAGATTAAAACCCCTAAAAAATTACAAGTGTTATATTCCTTTCAAAGTGGAACATGTGAAGAGCTCGATCATACAACCAGGCAGGTTGAGTTAAAGATGAGTGTTCATGGATTATATTTTGATAGTAAAGTAATTATAGGATGATCTTAATAAGTTTATGTTTCTATTATTGAGACTTTATTTTAGTTATACTTAACCAGGGAAAACAAATTTGATTTGGTTACTAGAGTAATAGAGTTGGGTTTGTCTATATGATGATTGGGAAAAGAGTTATTTTCTTAGCAATCCAATAGTTATATATGATGTAGTTTGGATAATTACTGACATAAATATCTAGATGGATATATGAATTTAAAATTAGACTCTTTTCATTATGAAATATGGATCTTAGTCCACTTATGGATTTGATCAGTTTTAAAGGATTCATCATTTTAATGGGTGCCCATTTAATAATTTTTTTTATGAAATGGCTATAAAACATGGAACTCATATGATACAATATCCCCTAGATATAATGGAATAATCATTATTTTTTTATGTTGAAATTGAGATATACTTTTATAATGAAATAATTATTGTTATTAATCTCCCTGACTCACACTAAAACATAATTACTATTCTCATGCAAGAATGTAATAATTGGAAACTGATTGGTGAAGCCATTCAACAAGTGGACATAGATAATTATGACAATAATCCTAAATATTTATTCAAAGTCTCTACTCTCATGTTATTACCATGTAATACATGTTAAATAATCAATTATGTAATATGGATGTAAATGATATGATAGGAAAACTGAAAAGGATCCACCAAGTACATGTAAGGAATGAGAGGTATGAGGTGTCGAAGGCTCTCTTTTGGTGCAAGAAAGTAGACAGAACATGAGTCTATACACATGTACTCAATATTATTGGGTGTATCAATAACTTATAGAGACTAGGTTCACCTTTAATTCTTGATCGATCCATAAGTTTCATTTTAAAATTATTTCAATAATTTTTTTGACAGTACATTGTAAACTATAACATTAATGAGTTCAATTTTTTACCAGATCTCCTTAGTATGTTGAGGATTTTTAATAAGCATATGGGTGGTATAGGTTACATTTTAAGGTTGTTGGTGTAAAGGATATGTGTAACTTTTTTTTGCCACAAATAAAAGAGGGGAGGGTGTAGAGAGTCCTGAATTTGAATTGAACAGAATAATGAATATACCGGTAGTGTTTTCATTTTGAAAAGAAAACCATTTCAGATGGAAATATCCAAAACACTTGAATTGTTATAAGAAACCATATGGATATTACACCTCAATTATTAATTTTATAGAATTCAATTATTTTATTATGAATTCTATTTTATATCAATAAAATATTTAACAAGTTTTGTAAACATATAAGAGTTTATATGTTTTGAAATAATTGATGATTGATGCTTGAATTATACATACAAGTAATGAAGAAATGCATTTTTTTTCATTGAGTATTGGAACCAAAAAATGTTATTTAGGATTGGATGAATTTGATATAAAATATATGTGGTTTGGGTATCATTATATTATTTCTTGTGATGATTGTAAATAATGTTTTTTAATAAATAAAATAAATGCTTCGATACACATGGTATATTATTCATCAAAATTTATAACTTTTAAATTTCATAGGAAAGTTTAATGATTAAAATAAGCAGTTTAAATGGATTATAAATTAAAAAATAAGATTGAACATGTAGAAGAAATTGAAACAATTTATGATGTATAAAATAATGAAACAATTGTACATTACGCCATTGATTAATGATTAAATAATATCCATCATTATGGTTTATGTAGAATACTAAGAGGCATCCAAATGTTGTGCGTCATCTCTGGGGCATTTATGGGTTGTCTATAATCACTCAGTGTTTGGGTGGAATCGTTATTCTCCCCTTGTTGTGTTAGCACCTTGGTAAGTAATGGTGGAATAAGAGGAGTAGTTCAGGGGGGAGGGAGGTTCAACTAGTGTACCACACATAATCACAATTCCTTATTCTCTGTTTGTTAACATAAATGGTGCTCTTGAACATGGAAAAATTTACTAATGCATTTTTAAAACATGATTACATGTTTTAGAATTATTACCTTTGTAACTTATAATTATTATTATATTTAATTTATGTAGTTATCATATAAATTCAACACATTTTCTCCAATAAATAAAAAATTATAGCCTTAGGTATAATTTATCTAAATGATATCATTAACATTCAAATTACATGAAAGGTTGAATACTGTGATATCATCATATCATAGACAATGATATGCCAATATAGTATCATATAATATGGAAAAAACTCATCATATCACAAAACATCCTCGGTTGACCACAAACAAGACACCCAAGCTGATATGTGACAAGACCCCAGAGGCATTCTTGGTTATCCCGGGATGGAAACTAGCACCACAAAATCAAAACAATTAGTTATGGTAATGATTAAAAACAATATAAACAATAAATAAATGAATTTAATAGTTGTAAATAAACAGATTATCCAAAATAAGTACAATATTCAAAATTTAGCAACATTAATAAAAAATTGAAAATGAAAAAAAACTATACAACTAAAACTCAACTGAACCAGACAACCACAATGTCTCCATGCGACTCTGAGGGTCAATCCTTGATACCAAAACCAATGATCACCCATGATTATTGAAACCAAGATAGAACCTATTCCAAAAACTAAAAACAAGATAAAACTATAGGATTGAGTATTAAAATTTAATAGGCATGCCCAACCACATCTATTCCAAATTAACTTCCTTTAAATAAAAATATCAACTTCAGGTTTGAAGTACTATATATAATAATTGGTTTTTTAAACACACTTTCTCTTTATAACCAAACCCATAATATTTACCTATTTTATTCAATTTCAGATTCATTTATAAGAAAAAGACATTTTTATTTACAAGGTACATGAATTTTTTTTATTTCAAAGATGTAAACCAAATATGAGAGAAAAAAAAGTATCACATAATAACGGGAATGGAAATATAAAATGCACAAGTAACCAACCAACAAAGCAACTCAATAATATTCCATAGAAAACTAAGTTCTAAGAGACATGGGAGAACCTATGGGTTTAATGAAATAATATAGAACATACCATACATCTTGACACATACCAAAGACATGAATCACCCAATGACATCAAATCTCACCCACATGATCGGTTGCACCCAACTTGGTCTGACTGAGGGGAAGTATCCCATGGAAATAAAAACAAAAAATACCCCTGATATGGTCCACTAGAAAAAGTATAATCCTATGCTTGTGTAGAAACCATTAACTGAAAATCTACTAACTATTCCAGGTACCCATGTCAAGATTAAAGTGGGTATGAGTCAACAAAGCCAGAAAAGTGTCCAATCACATGCACATATATCAAATACAATCAACTCATTCTATAAGTCACCCCCAAGACATCATAAAGAAAAATATCTTTCCTTTAAACCATCTGATCAAAAGGGAACATCTCATTATTTTACTCCACTAAAATCAATTTAAATAAGGTAATATAACTATGAAAGGAGTGATTTCAAGATCACCACTTCCAAAAAAGTGATAAATGACCCTCAAACACCCTTAGAAAAATCCACCTATTTTTTAAAGAACGAAATCCACATTTTCAAAAAGGTGAAAGCACACCATTTGAATTTTGAAATTCATATATAAAATTAATTTTTTTTATTCACACCACATTTTCAATCCATATACAGTTTCATCAAAATTCAAAATGGGCCACACACCACCACCACCACATGTCAAACCATTTTCAAAGAGCCAAAAAACACAAATTTCAAGTCTAAACCATTTATAATTCAATTAGAGGAATTAAAAAAACATTTTAAATCACAACAAAAACATTAAAAATCCAATACAATATTTAAAAACCATATCCCACCTATGAAATCCAACCAAAAATTTTATCAAACACATTGTGTGCATCACATAACAAAATAAATCCTTATACATCAAAAAAATTATGAAAAACACATCATTTGACATAAAATAATTATTAAAAATATCACAAATTAATATTTAACCTATAAGGATGGTATGAAAATTAATAAACCAATGATTATTTAATTTAAAGTGAAAGTGAAAAGGGAACCCTACCTCACATCACATGAGCTTTAACAATGACAAACTGAAACCACTCTATGAAGGTTCCAATAGGAAAGAGGAACTCAAAGAAATCCTAATAAGAAAAAACCCTCAATATAAACCATGGGAAACATGAAATCAAGATCCAAGGGAATAATAAAGAAGAGGAACTCAAGAGAATATGTAATAAAGAAGAAGAAAGATATGAGAGTATAATATTACATTGAGAAATCATCCCAAATACTTGAAAAACCCTAGATACTAGCTAGGGAGGTTGAGATAAGGATTAGTGAGGAAGGTATGGGTTACCTTTAGTTTAAAATAACTCAAGAAAAAAAGAAATGTGTATTTTAGGGTTAAAATAACGAAAGGGTGGAAGTGTAAAATAATAGTTTTAATGACCTGTGTAATGTGCGCAGTTTAGCTGCATAGTTTTCCAAACCATGTGCCAACTATGTGCCACTTACTGGATAACATGGGAATTTACATTGTTTGGATACATGGTTTAGTAAAACATGCACAAATAATGTGACATGTTTCTATCCACAATGGTAGAACCATGTTCATTCCTTCCTTATGGTTTTCCTAACCATGCATGGTTCATGTGACCATGACCAGAGGAATTCCAAGGATCGCATGGTTTCCTGAAGCATGGATCATAGTTCCCTCTAACCATGCACCAACTGTGAACCTATAACTGTCAAGACCAAAATATCTATTTTCAAAAAAAACTCAGAGGGAAACAAATGAATAAACATTAGAACAAAAATAAACAAAGGAAAAATCAAAATAAAATCATAGATCAATTGGAACTCAGAAAGGAAATCCAAGGTCCAAAATAAGAGCCAGAAGAAAGAAAGAAAATAAACATTTGGCTATAACAATTATCCCTATCATAAATCTTTACTCCCTCAGAAAGCCAAAAAAATTTATAGTTGATTGATGAAATAAAAGTTATTTCCTCAACCACAAGATCCAACCTACCAAATGAAGAACACCTCAACCACCACCAAATAAAACTTATAACTCTTACCCAGGATGATCCAATGATCCAAAAATATTTCCTAAAAAATAATGGAAATCTATAAATACACATATATAAAAATTAAATTATCCACAAATGTTGGGAATAATCACAAAAGAAAAATGTTAACATGGAAATAATGACTTAAAACAAAAAACCCAAACAAAACTGTGTGGTGGAAATCCAAAAATGGAGAACTAATCCGTTTACTGGAATGGGAAGCCGGAACAGAATCCCCACCATTTCAAATAAACTAGAACCAATTAAATATAGAAGAAACTACATGAGGATCAATGTTGGGTCTCCCCACTATTTATGAACCAACCAACATAGACTAACCATCATATAACAATATGTGAAACCCACCAAGGACTAACCAAAAACTCTCCACATGACGAAGCTCCCACCGTAAGTGGGGCCTTAATAAAAAAACCTCCAAACAAGGTGAAAAAACCAAACAATGATTTAACATCTCCATGAGGAGAAAGCTCCTCTAAGTTATCACAATCAAAAACTAAGAATAACTCACAAGGCTAAGAACAGAAGGACCATAATGATTAAAAGAGGCCTCTACACCATTTACAACAAAATAGGACCTTAAAAGATGAAGGAACTAAAACATGGGAACATAATTCCCCCCATTACAACACAAAAGAAAAATATAGAACACGGTTCTCCACAACCCTATGATTTATGAAGACATTCAAGATCTACTTTAGGAACTATGGAGGGATCCTTGATGGCTTACAATGTCCAATGCTTCAAATTCATGAGTTGATAATCCCAAATAGAAATTCCCTCTTTTGGTGTCATGTGTGGTCACATGGAATCCTAGGTAAAACCACGGGAACCCAACACACCAAGGAACTAACTTCACTCTAATAAGACACTTCCACCAAACTAAGAGACACACCCACATAATCATCTTTCACCCTAATGAGAAATGAAGGAACAACATAACGAAGAAACACACCTCCACATAAAAATGAAAAAATTTATAACTTCTAAAAGATTAACCTTCTTAAATTTTTGAAGAAGTTATAAAGATATGTAAAACATTAACTTTCACAATTTTAAGGAAAATTAAACACCACAAGACACCACCATATACAAATATTAACTCTTAACAAACACTAAAACAGAATGGGTCTTCAAACTGAACCCAAGCCAACACCTAACTCTTGAAAAAGGGTTTGGGTGTTTTTTGAAGAGGTGGATATGGATCCAAAATGAATCATAGAAACACCTCCATAAAGACTATAGCAAGTTACCCATGCATCCTCATGCATGATGGGTCTTCAAAGAATTTGGATATAATATCTTGTTATGATCAAGCTTGATGCATTGATGACACACCTTGATCCTACTTTTATAATAAGAAGTTAAAATATCTAGAATAATTTTAGTTTAATGACCATAACCACTATATTTAGGATAATTTTCAATATAGTTAATATAATTCCATTAAATACTTTCTAATACTGGAAGAAAATTGGATACATCAAGCACTGCTGCTAACATAACTTCGACAAGAACAACTTGCCTCGCCACATAAGTAAAGGAGGTTAAGCCGAACTCTGACACCTTCAACTCAAATTTTGGATGAATATTATTATAAAAAAGTCGAGCCTTCAAAAGATATTCCATAACTCATTCCATAATTTAGGTAACTAAATCCAAAAAATGAAAAAATAATTCCAATACCGATTCATTACATTACTATATATAGCACATCTCAATCCACTTTCTCACTTTCGCTATCTATGAGAAATACCACTGGTTTAACGAAGCCTTCATGAACTCCCAGGTAAGATCATATCAGGGCTTGGTTTGAGAAACTGACTCCCACCACTTCTAGGTCAGACCTTCAAGTATAAAGTTATCAAACATAACCTTCAGTAACTCGGAAAACTAATTGAAAATGATGTTTCTCCCAATTTTTCACATACACTCTTTAAATTCGAGAAGATATTATTGACCATAAAATATATTAGGTTTCAACTTTTTAAACTCAATGAAAAATTGATTAGGTTGATAAAGTGTAGGGTCAACTAATGGTAATACACTCATGGATACACCTCAAATATTCATTAGAACTTTGGTGGGGGCATAAAATAATTAACAAGAGAACCAAGATTTCAATCAAAACCGACTCATAATCAAGAAATAAAATTCAAAATACCAATTAGAAAAAATTTCCATGTCATAAGGAAACATGTTATACAACTGTTGGTTTTCAAAACATCCTGATTTTCCTCTTAAAAATATTTTTAAAAGAAAAACAAACTTGGTGGGTTGAACAATCACCAAGGGTGTCCCTTAGTGCCTAATTCAAATACATATTCACATTACAATCTAGTCTACCATCAAATCATTCCATAAACCAACCACTTCATCGAATTCCTCCAAACATGTGAGCAATGATGAGAATATTAAATGTAAAAAACATTCATTCCATTTTTTCATCTTCTCAATTAACTTCCCTTTTAACCTTTTCAAAAATATTCTAAAAAATACCACAATAAACTTTTCCCAAAAACCTCTCTATTGAAAAATAAATTTCATTGGTTGAATTTTACAAAACCACATTCAAATGTCAACAAACTAAAAATAAGAAACCATTTTGAAACATCATGCACAAATCCATTTTTACACTACTTAAAATAAAATCCCCCGGATCCCATAAAAAATTCCAATTATTCCCATTCAAAACATTTTTAGCTGCTCAAAAAATCTTATTTCATCAGATTAATTTAATTAAAAACTAATTTCTTATCATTTAAGACAAATTTATAAGAAAATTTAACTATTTTAAATGAAAACCCCATGTTTTAATTACAAAAATTGAATCCCAATAAACTGGTCCCTAATTTATCCAAAAACAGCTTATAAAATACCATTTTCCATCCTCCAAAAAAAACCATTACAACATTAAATCTATTTTTCCACAGTTTGAAAACAAGGGTTTTCATAACAAATTTCAGAATCAATGAAGACCCAAAACAATTAACAAGGAGAAACTAGTGTTGATGGTTGACTAGGCTATATGATTGGTGGCTAAATTCCAGTCATGTCACCATCACATAGAGTCTTCTGGGACCATGTCCCCATCTCCACATTGATTTAAAGGCCTTGTGAGCTCACTGAGACCCATATCCCAAATTTATTTTCATTTCCTAGGAACAAAACATCCATCAAGAACCAAACAAACTAAACCAAACCAAAATCCACAGATAAAATCATTGTTCGGTCTAGAAAGTATTAGTCAGACACCCCCTTAGACCTACACACCATGATCAGATTGTCCTACTCCATATACCTAAACATTAGAAATTGAAAAGGGTTCTTTTAAAGAAAGGTATTATAAATAACAACCATTATCCTATCCCGTTTTATCATGAACCGACCCAGGTCGACCCCAAACCAGTCACCAAATCCAATCCATAACAAGGATCGAGATCCATTCCCTATAATCTCGAGTTAGAAACTAGTTCCAGTATATCAATAGAGTAATTAAAGGGATAATTTATCCCAATATAAATAATAAATAATCAAACTAAAAAATCGAAAATAAATAGTGTAGAAAAAAATAAACAAAACTTGGCTTTTTTACACACACTTTCTCTTTAAAACAAAAAACAATCCATTTCCCTTTTCTATTCAAATTCATGTTCCTTTCAAAAAAGTAGAAATTAGAAGTTAAAAGGGAAAATATAATTTTTTAGTTTATAAAAAATGGGGAATGGGAGTGAATTTTTTTTTCAAAACCTTTTACTCAATAATTTTTAAACAAACTCATCACTTTTAAAATATGTACACAACATAAGAGAGAAAAAAGTGATCACATAATAAGGGAAATAAAATTATAAAATGTATAAGTAACCAAAAAATAAAGCATCTCAACAATCCACTGTATAAAAATAAGTTCCAAGAGACTTGAGACAACCTAGGTGATTAGTTGAATAATCTAGAACCTACTATACATCTTGAACAATCCTGAAGGCATGCCTCACCTGATGGAATCAAATCTCACCCACATGCTTGATCAACCCCTACATGGTCTGACCAAGGGGAACTATCCCATAACAATGAAAATAAAACATATCCCCTTCTATGAGACACAAGATAGAGCACAATCTAATTCTTTTTCAAAAAATTTCATTGAAAATTAACTAGCTATTCTAGGTTCCCATGCCAAGATTATAGTGGGTGTGAGACATCAATTCCAACGAAGAATCCAATCACATTCACATATATCAAATACAAGATACTCACACCAAAATTCACCTCCTGATCTAACCTGATGACATATCTATTTCATTTAAACCATTTCATAACAAGGGAGACACTCAGCATGGCCCTCACACAAAAATCCACCTAACCAAGGAAAGAGAACTATCCATTGAAAATTTTCAAGATCATCACTTTCATAAAAGTGTCAAATAATCCTAAAAAGCATTAGTGAAATCCACCTACTTTTCCAAGAACCAAATAAATCTTTTAAAACATGAAAAAAACGCATTTTAAATTTCAAAATAATTTATAAAAATTCATATTAGTATTCACAAAATATTTTCAAGCCAAACCTCTTTCATCAAAATTCCAGATGGGCTACACAATATCACCACATGTAAAACCATTTTCAAATATCCAACATGCACCACTTTCAATTCCAAACCATTTATAATTCTATTGGATAATTCTAAACCACCATTTAAAAATCACCAAAAAACATTAAAACTATAAACCATGTTCTAAAAACCACATTCCACTTGGAAAATCATACCATGCATTTTATCAAACACTTGGCAGGCCTCACATAACAAAAAAAATTATATAATTGAAAAAAATTATGAAAAATACTTCATTTTACATGAAAAAATTACTCCAAAGATCAAACATCAATATTTAACATTTAATAAAGGTGTGAAAAGAAAGAAACTGGTGATTAATGAATTTAAAGGGCATGTTCAAAGGGAAACCTACCAAAAATCACATGCGCTTTAACTACACCAACCTGAAACCACTCTAGAATGGTTCTAAGAGGAAAGAGTAACCAAGATAAATCCTATGAAGACAAAACATCCAATATAAACCATTGGAAACATAAAACCTAGATCCAAGGGGATGAGGAAGAAGAGGAACCGAAGATAATATGGATGAAATAAGAATAAGGAGAAGAGAAGGAAGATTACCCTGATAAATCACCCTATATACTTGAAGAAAACATATATCCAAGATTATGGGGAGGAAATGAGGATCTGAGAGAAAGGGACGGTCTCCCTTTAGGTTTCACGAACTAAGGAAGGAAAAAATTGGTGTTTTGGGGTTAAAATACCCATAGGGTAGAAGAGTAAAATCACATTTTTATGACATTGGCATTGTACAGTATTTGGAAGCATGATTTACTAAAACATGAAACCCTTACTAGAGAACAGGGGTACTCATATAGTTTGGATGCACATTTTGGTAAATATTGTGCCAACCATTGGAGATAGTTTATTCCAAAATGGAAGAATGATGTGCATGCCTTCTACACAGTTTTCCAAACCATGTGTGTGTCGTGCGCACCTGACCAGAGGTATCCTAAGGCTCAGACGGTGACCTAGAGCTTGTTGCATGATTTATTATAATTGTGTACCTCATGCTTTCAACACTAAAATATCCATTTTTCATCAAAAACACAGGTGAAAACTAAATAACGAACACAATACCAAAAAAAATGGAACACCTCCAAACAAAATCATTGAACACCCAAAACTCGATAGCAATTCCAATGTCCAAAAGATGATATTGAATAAAGGAAGAAATAAAAATCTATGTGAGACACATCCTATGAGTTTATGGATTTAAGACATATCTCCTTTAACATCCCACTTTTACTAAAGTCTAGTAGACATTATTCCATTCCACCTTATATTGTTTCATATACCATAACTTGTGAAACCATATCTAAAAATAATTTTGGATATATTTAGAAAATAATTTTTGAAATATATTATAAATTTCACCTTGTATTTTATTATATGTTATAATTTGTGAATACCCATAAAAATATAATTTTGGATAACCATAAAACACTTTTATTGTATCTCCCTGAGTAATAGTCAATCCCCATTCAGTAAAACACAAATTGTGACCTCAAAGGACTTTGTAGTATTGATTTTTTTGAATCACATGATATATAATGTAATCAAAGAGAGGCCCTTATTAAAGAATCAATGTTACTCAATATAAAAATATATATTTTTAGATATTTATTAAACTCTTTTATGTTTATAATTTTATCCACCAACAGTATCACAAGCGAGAATGCATTCTTATATGATCCCTTTGTAAATGACATTGAGTGACCATGGGACATAATGTATATCAATACCATATAGTTAAATAACACTTTCTTGATTATCAAAGTATATAATGAACAAGTCAAGGAATACATCACATTTCATTAACCTTTATAAATGAGAAAATCACATTCCACTTACCTAAATAAATAATCAAATCATATTTACTATCTTGGAATTTCCAAAATATTCCTTATTTAATCTCAATAAAGGGTCTAAATGTTTCCAAAATATTAAAAGAGGAAAAAACCATCTTGGTTGAGCCCCAACTGATAACACGATGAACAATATACCCAATCACACCTTGATTAACTAAGCCCCAATGATCACATAAGAAAGGTAACAAAGATTGAAATGTTTTCTATAAAGAATATATATAACCACTAATAGCAGGGAATCAAAATATAAACAATTAAACCCTTATATACCAAAATAAATCATGTATGAAACTTAATGTTTTATTATTGGTGGTTCATCAGGTATAAAAAACCCATTTTGTGACTTATGATCATATTTAATATCCCTATACAAGAATTGTACTCACACTAACCTTAAAATTTCATCACAACCTATAATACTACATGAACAACATCTATTGTGGATAACTCGTAATCATAGTTTTAGAGTTTAATATTCACTAAACTTCATGGAATAAATATTAGTATAGATATAGAGAGTCTATGTGAAAGAATGAGAAAGTGTAAATTAAATTTTATATAAAATGATATATTTCATATTATTAAACTCTTTTAAGAATAATTAATAAGACCATATAAAATAGCATTCCTAACATATCATAAATGATATATTACCTGATCAAAATTATATTTGTTTCACTTTTATTTGTTTTTTTAAACTCATTACATCTCAAAATAATTAATACCACATCTCTACATGATCATATGTTAAAAATCTCCAACCAAAACATTTAGTGACTATGATATATGAAGTTAGAGAGTTTGAATAATGATGATATGTAACAATCATATTCCAAATGATCAATTCCATGAACATAATCAAACATGTTAACTCCAAAACATCCAATGTCATGATTTTAATAACTTAAGTTGTGTACTAAGTATTCATTAAAATTAAATCATCATCATTCTTTGAACCATTTTCATATAAAAATTTCATTGATATATGTTTTCGTAACTAAGGTAACTACATATATTTTTTCTTTGCCAAAATATCCTAAATTTTGTTTGGATATAGTCAAATTTCATTTAATTTTGACAAGAATTATTTTTTTACTTGTTAAATTTGAACTTCTCTAAGTCTAAACATAACCCCACATGCATCTTATAAACTATACTGTCTTTATAATATCATTATATGATAAAAAATTATTCTTTAAATGAAAATATTCTTACTTACTTTTTTTGGAAAAATTTAAAAATATTCTATTATATCCTTGAAGTATGGTATTCTATTTCTATAGAGAAAATTATTTAATATAATATCATTTATTCTAATATTTGGCCTATGGTTGTTGAATCTAAATTCATCATAATTTAAAAAACAATTAGGTAAATTATTTTATCCTACATAAAACAATTTTACCCATATCTCTTTTTCAAATCATGTTATAGAACTTGATGAATAACAAACCACGTGTTTCTAATCCATTAACTAATATTAATTATAAAAAAACTAGTTAAAAAAATTCACAAATCATATAAAAAATGAGATAATTATGGCCATCATTTATTTAAGTTAATCTAAACTTAAGATAAATTCTTTTACATTCTAATCTTGGATTTAATAAACCTTTCCTTCATCATTTGAATGTAAACTACAAGATCAAAAAAATCATTCCATGATTTCAAAATCCATTATTTTTATAATATTTGTAAATTATAATTTTGGTTTCATATAAAATTTAAGACTGAATAATTAATTTCTATAACATCGATACCATACATTAAAATTATATAGAGTTTAAAAAACCCCTTTATGTATACTGAATAATTTCAATATATGGAAACATTAATATTCATTTTTGATAACTCCATTAGGTTTAAATGAACTTTAATAACTACTAGAATAAGCATTTTTTCAATTTTCTAACTAACGTTTCTTCTAATGGTTAGAAATTTTACTCACTTGTTATGTAAAAAACTAGAACCTAGGAATCAAAAACCCAAATCAATCTCCAGACTTCCCGAAAGAAAGGTAAATTTTTCTTAAACTCATACACAATATTAAAACATTTTCATCAATGATAATAGAATGAATTTATTAACTAGAACAAGCCTAAGAGGATATCTTGATTCTAATCTAAACAATATCATACTTAATCACATTAACTATATAACCAGAGAATATTTTTCCAGACATTTATTTATGTGGACTTTAAAACCATTATAGAAACATTATCAAATTGACATAAGAATCTAGATTCATTTGTTAAAAATTCTAATCATTCATGTTACTTAGGTGAGTATTAGTCTAGTTTATAGAAATTTCCATACATGATACCTTTTGTTTAGTAATTAGTTTTAAGAGTTACATATGTTAATATATTTCTTTTGAAAGATTAATCTAAAAGTGGTGTGTGATGATGCTGATGAAATTATCTATAATAAATTCTTTTATCAAATAATAAACATGTTTTATAAAAATTAAATATGTATTTTTATTAAATTTATCCAATTTAAATGATAATTCCATTTGAATTTTTCACATCCAATAGTGGGACAAGATGAACCTTTCATTGTGAAATGGGAGTGATTTTACATTTCCTTCTATACAGAGTTATTAAGGTTAACTAACATACCAATTGTATCATACATGAGTACTGGATAGTTGAGTGGACAAATATTTACTCGTTACATTATATAGATAAACAAAAGTCTATTCCTAGGGTAATATAATCCAATTAGGGTCTCTCGATTAAGTGTAACTCAAAGAAACTTCTACAAATGAGAACCTATTTCTATAAAGGTTACCCATTACATTATTTCATTATAGGATAAAATACATGGTAACCCAGCTTTGGCATGATCTACCTAATTGGATGATCAAGGTCTTGGAAATTATTTCTTTGGACCAAATATAAAAGTTTGTATTTTAAGGGGATTTCATATCACTATATTATCTTATATATTTCATTTCACATGTATGCATGATTCAAATAATTTAATCTGAAATCATAGTCATTTCACAAAATAATTACGTTCAAACCATATTTATATGTAACTATTTACACAACACACAACTTATGCTATTAACCCAAATAGAAATTTTAATATACTTTTATATATAAAAAATTCAATATATGCACAAGGTACATGAAACCCTTTCTTATAAATTTTTAGAGTTATATTAAATCATTAATCCAAACATGAGTAATCTTGGATCCATATATAATTAACCATCACTTTTTGAGGCATGGAATATCCCTCTAGGTTTGTAAGCAGTCTAACCCAATGTCCCTCAACCGAGGGATACCTTACTCAAGGGTGATCTCAATTCTATTATAACCTAAAAAACTAATATGTATAAATCATAATTAAATATTTAATTTAAGCTCAAAACCAAATACAAAACAAATTAAAGGTAGAAGAGAACTAAATACATTATCATAACTAACATGTAACTCCTTAGCTGCATGTATAATAATCCTTAGAATAAGTTTATCTATCATTAAACTAAATAAAAAACATTACAATTCAAAATATATATAATCAAATATGTGTATAAATAAGGTAATACCTTTTTTATAAAAAATAAATTCACTTAATTAAACATGAGATAAATAATTTATAATTTTTTTATAAGAAAAGGTAATTATAAACAATTTATAATTTTATCTATACATTATGGAAATTACGTAATTTAAATAAATTAATGCAATATATATATATATAATTATTTCTATTATGAAAAATTTTGAAGTGTTTTTTATATGGAATATGATATGAATAAATGGTATTATTTGAAATATAATAATTTTATATCCCAATTTCTATTATGTAAATAAATTATACAATATAAATATCATAAAGTTTTAATTGTTTAAACCTTGATGAAATTAACAATAAAAACAAATTATGATATGGTTTGAATAATATCTTAAATGAGTCCTTAGTTTGAACAATTCAAATTATTAGTATTAAAAAATGATTAATTTAAATATACTTTTTTTTATTTTTTGGGCTTAATTTGGTAATTTATAATCAATTTATATATTATTGTTATAATTTCCAAATAAAAACATTAAATATTATAAATCATTCCATATAATTAGAAATGGTATTTTAATATCAATTATTATTTATGGATATTTATTTAAAATTTTCTTTATAAAAATTTAATTAATTAATTACAAACAAACAAACATTAATTAATATAAAAAATCTTTTATAAATAAAAAAATATCAAAAAATAACCTTATTATTATTTTAAAAAAATTATAATCCATTAAAATTAAATTCATAATTGAAATATAGAAAAAATTTACCTATCTATATAAGATTAAAACAAACATAAATGGGACAAGTAGTGTAATATGAATATGTAGCTAGAATTTTTGTTAGTGGTAAACACCCCGTAATAGTACACAAATGATGGGGTTAAAAACCCATTTGGTTTAGGTTAATATTCCAGCACTGTAGCGGAACTCTAGAAAAACTGGAACAATGGTATAACTATAGCATCAGTGACACTATAAGGGTGGAAAGTACTTTAGCGGGAACTGTAGTGGTAGGCCGACTTTAGAATGGACTATTAAAGACTGAGTAATGAAAAAATACAATTCAATGAATGGTATTTGGTCCAAAAATTTGGGTCTTCATGTCCATGTAATGGTATTTAATTCCCACTTGGTTTATGGGCCATGTAATGGCCCCCTCTACAAAAAATTGGTTATTTCCATTGTTTCAATAATAAATATGCTTCAGCCCAAACTTTATAAAACAATTAGTGTAATCTAAATAGTGGATTATAATATTCACTTATATAGAAATAAATAAGCTTTCCAATGTCTCATTTAGGATGAACTTCATGCAATTTAATCCTTGGGTGGAGCCCAAGAGGTTTTTAAAGATGTTTGTACATGGTGAAATTGGTAGTCCCATGAATAAGTATATGGAATGAATAATTTATTTTGGAATACAATATTCATATAGAGAATAAATACTGGATAAGGTTATATGGATTTTATTCTCATTGTCTCTCTTTATTTGACACATAAATCACGTTCAAACACAAGTGATGTTTCTTGATTCATTTTTGGTGAAGTTCATTCCATCTTTTATAGTGTTTGATGTTGTTTTGAATTAGTTTTTAAGAGTTGGAATGAATCAAGTTATGTTTAAATATATTCCAGAATTTTGTTCTAAGTTGAAAACTTTCAAAGTATAAAGGACTACATGAGTCACTCTTTACTTCGTACAAGTCATTTGACCTCTGTATGAGTCATTTGATCTAACATATGATTCAATTACATTTTCATATGAGTCAATTTGCTTTGTGAATGATTTATTCTTATATTTATTGTCAGTGATATTATAAAAAACCATATATTTTATAGCCTTTCATTCATGATTTTTATATAATGATACACATCATACAAAACCAAAGTATTGATGAGACTAGTGTATTTGAGTAATTGGGTACAATATAAAGGGGTGAACTGTGCAACCTAGTTAGAAAATTATTAAATCATGGAATAAATTAATGTAGTAAATGTGATTCCATAGGCATAACATGTTGACATTGATTAGTGAGAATAATATTCATGAATATTAAAGCATGATATAATATTATATCATCAAGAAATCATAGGAATGTGGAAACAACCTAAAACCTAAAATCAAACACATTGTTCAAGGATAACCAATGAGAAATTATAACCTTGTGTTTTTACGCTAAATTATCTAGAAAAATACATGGTATATCATTAATTAAAAATATTAGCCAATTAATTAGAGGGAAATATAGTTCCCGACCCACCCATCTCATTCATACAATGTACATTCATTTTTGTTCCACATAGATGATACATCGTTCGAACATATTTAGTCACTTTAAATACAATAATTGAGAAGTTTTGGTTACATAAATGGACTTAACGAATAAATTAAAGATAAGTATAACTATTGTAATCACTTGGAGTGGATATGGGGATAGGATATAAAATTTTTTAATTGAGAATTACATAATAATTTCAGCAGAAAAATGTGTGTATATAAAGGTTCATGGAAGGGATTAATGATAATGAAATTCGGTTTATAATTACCTTGGAATCATAATCGAAGTAAAGGGATGTGTAAAAACACTTGACAAATTGAAAAACTGAAAATCAAAAGTCTTAGTAGAAAGAAATTACTTGAATAAAGAGGAAGAGAAAGAGAATCCCTTACTTGAGAGGTAACATCTAAAATCTTGGGGGGAACATATTTAGATGCTAGGAACACCTTGGGGAATCTTTAGAGTGGTATAGGTAGAAATACAGTAAATTCATTCTCCATGTGTTTTGGGTGTAGAGTTAATAGAGGTTGGGTGGGTGTTCATAGAAACGAGAAGACTTTTTTTATTCATTTATAAACATTTGTTTTGGACACTTAATTAATAAAATAATTGAATCAAAAAATCTTCCCATCATTTTTCAAATGGTTTTTACTAATGAGGAGTTTTTTCTATTATTTGATTAGGTTAATAACCAATAAACATTTAAATAATTTCATTCATAATGTGTAAATGTGTAATGACCCAAACTTTCATTAATGGAAATACCTCTTGATCTAATTAAATGTCTTTTTATGTAAAATGTTTATATAAAATGTTAAATTATTTAGTTTTATGTTAATAATTGCGACTGTTTCTAATATAGCCATTGAACAGTGATCACATGATTAGTATAAATATAGGGTTTTACCAAATCCAATTTACTAAGACAAAGAAAGCGATGACCTCATCTAGTAGACGTGCCCCATACGAAGCCCATTTTTCAGAGCTTGGAAATGAGGTTTTATCTTTGGGCTTAGCTCTTGACCAAGCCCAATCTAATATTGAATATGTTAATCTCGAGCAGGACCACCTATGTGATAAGTGGAAGTTGATAGAGATTACCACCCGAGATATGTTATCTGAGCCACCCCAAGAGTCTGTCCCCATCACACACCTTACTCTTCGGTCTTATGTGGGTGTTATAAGGGGTTATTTAACAAGACCTTATCACTATGGTTATGTACATTATTTTTTATGTAATAATGAAAATACTTTCATTTTATTATTGTAACTTTGTAAATTGTTTTTAAATCGCAAATGGTATTTTTAGTTAATATTCAACTAAGAAATACTTTTTTTTGAATTAATGGTTTTTTGAATTAAATAATATTTTAATAATAAAATTTTATTATTATTATTAAATTAATTAAATATAAATTACCGTATAATTTTATGAATGCAATTATAATTTTTATTAAGGTTTGAAAGTTATTTTTGTCAAAACCCATAAATTTTCAATAAATGTCAGTTTTTATTTTCAAAGTAAAAATTCAAATATTTAGAAAATTATTTAGATAAAATAAATATTATTTTTGGAATCAGGACGTCGAAATTATCCAATGGTGAATTTTTCATAATTTTTTGAGCCAGTCGAATTTTTGGGTAAAAATTATATACTGTTTGAATATATAATGTGTTTCATGACATCATAATGACCCAATAGTTATGTAATAAAATTATATAAATGATATTTTCGGCCAATATATGTTTTATCCTTAAAATAATGTGATTTTAGATTTTTTTTATTAATTTTATGATGCCTTAGTGGACTCTCCAGAACTTATAAAACATTTGATCTTTTTAAATTTTTTTCCTTGAGAGTGTGACTCACCTCCACATAAGAAAACCTATTATTTTAAGAAGTTAAGACTTTAGAATTATAAAATATTTTTTTACCCTCCCCTTTAGAGAAAACTATGGGAAAAAACCATGGTCCGGTTTGTGGTTTTGATTAGTTTAATGTGAGGTGTCCCAAACCTAAATAATAAACAATTTCCTCTCTAATCTAATATAAACCAACCAAAGATCCCACTTACTCCTCACTCAAATCCTTTTTAGTTCATCCATCCTCTGATCTACTCTCTCTATAATCCTCCAAACGCACCCCAATCCCCCAAGAAGCCTCTCTCAACCCTCTCTCAAGCATTTGGAAGCATACTTCCAAGTATGGATTTTTCTTCCTTTCTCATTTTTGTCCAATTTTTTTAAGTTGTTATCCCCTTTTAATTTCAATTATAAATGTTGGGGTATGGTTTCTAACCTGTCACATACTTCCCTATTTATGTTTGAATTATGGGATACCCCTTTCTCTCTCATTAAAGTCCTCCCATTTACACCCGTTACTATGCCGAAATTCCAAAAGGAATTACCCTCTCCTCATTTACATTTAAGCAATTATTTTGTATCATGAATATAAATTCCATTAAAATTGTTGGGACATGTATTTATATGAACCCATTACTGTCCATGTAATGTAAATATTATGATACACCCTTTTCTCTCTCTCATCAACCATTTTTATGAATTCTTACGTCACACTGTTATGCTGCCGAAATTGCATAGATTTTCCAAGCCGATGTCGTTGTGCAGTGAATACCATGCCCATTTCTCTTTCAAGGGTATTCAACTTTATTCACATTTACTTATTTATTATAAATTTTCATGTATTAATTCCACATTCCTTTATCATGGAAAAAATTATGATGTTTTATGAATCCATGTTTTATGATCCATGTGGCACACTTATGCATGAAATGAAATGTTTAAGAAGGGTGCACCCTTATAGAGCTCCAATGCATTAGGTAAAGTATAGTATCATGATCCGTCATGTGAAATGGGTGTTTAATCATGCTAATTCAAGTGCAACTAGGGTTTACTCATGATTCATGTGTAATGAGGGTTTACTCATCCTCCATGTGCAATTAGCATTGGCTCATGCTAATTCCATGTCATGTATTGTTGCCACATTTCCATGTTATGATTATCATTCTTTATCATTCCTTTATGTTTAAGCTTCTCCTATTATCTATTGATATTTATATTGTATAAAATGTGTTGTATTACTCATGTTATTTCATATTTATTCCCTTACTGGTCTTTATATCTTACCCTTTTCTTATGCGTGTCCTCAGGTTATCCCATGCAATGCTAAGTATGAGGGAATGTAGTGGTCATGTAAAGGATGTTTTCAATAAAGATGTTGCATGTTTAAATTTTTAGGTTGTTATGTAATAATCATAATCCCCAAATACACTATACCTCTAAATATTTTATATTGTATCAAGTGAAGGTTTTATGTAATAAATCATGTTTAATTGTGTAATAAAAATCAGGGTTGTCATAAAATGAGTCACGTTTATGTTTTTTTAAAACTTTAAAATATAATATTGATTTTGGAGGATTAATTTTTGATGTGTAAAAATAATAAAATTACATAAAAAACATTATTTTAAAGGGAATTGTTTTTTCTTGGATGAATTTTATAGTATTTATTACACAGCTTTTGCTCGATTATTATTTGACAATAAAAAACATATATTTATAGAGCATTGAATTTTTCCCAAAAAACTTATTATTCTCAAAAAATTAATAAAAATTCAACACTAGATAATTTTAACATGATGATTTCAAAAATTATATTTATTATACCAAAAATTGTTTTCTAAATTTGATAATTTTTACCTTTAAATAAAAATCATTATTTATTGAAAAATACTTGTATTTATAAAAATAAAAACTTTCTTTCCCTTATATAGATTATATTATACTTATTTAAGTTATATTATCATTCATATTTAAATAAATATTATTTAATAAGAATATTTCTAGGAAATAATATTTATTTTCTAAATATTGAATTTATTAAAAATAGTGTTTAAATTGGAAATATATTTTTCCCTAAAATTCAATTTTTGTTTCTTTATACTAGATCATAATATTTTTAAAAAATGTATATATATATTAATAATGAAAAGTTGTCAATATAATTGTTATTTTAATGAAATGAAAAAAATCACACTACTAGGGTCTATATAAAAAACCCTTATTTCCCCAGTGTACACCCTAACAGTATGGTGTGAGATCTTTGTAATTTATTAGGGGTGGTTTATAGAACTTTTATTAGTCAATGATATCAATAGATCAAACCATTCCCATTAATCTTTTCACTTGAGTCTTTGTTGTTTAATATCAACATGGTCTTAATTAATGCAAAATCCTAGAGATTCTAATTCTATTATAATCTATGATAAATTGTATTTATAGGGTTTGATTCTACTAGAAAAGGAAATAAATTCTTCCTTCCATGTTAATTAAAATTTATACTCACCCTTAATATATCCTAATTGTAAAGGTATCAGTAGAATGATTATATAAACAATGGTTATGATTTATTATGGTATTTTAATCCATATAGATAAATATAGATATATTTTAGAATGGTCCAAAATAACAAATGAAATATTGTGAATTTGTTTTAAATAACTACATTATTTAATAAATAATTAATTCATTTAGTAAAAAATTTCATTTATAAAAGTTTAGGTCAAAACATTCAGGTGATTCAAAAATTTCACCTATGAAATTTCAATCCATACACTAAAATAAATCAACGTAATTTTGTTTCATCAACACTTTTGGTTCCCATGATAGCTCCTCAAACATGTGGTTCCACCATAATAATTTAAGAATGTAAGATATATTTTTTTATAAGTTTGTCTTCATGATATAATATCTTAGATGAATTATCCTTATATAATATATTATCCTCTAAAGGAACCGCTTTAAGATTCTATACATGTGTTGGGTATTGTATGTACTTTTGTAAAAAAGATACATGGAACACATCATATTATTTATATAGGTTAGGTGGGTGTGAAAGTCCATCAGATACAACCTTTAAGTGACCATGGATTTAAAATGGTCTGATATTTATAGGATGAAGTTTTTCATTCCATGTAAACCTCGTCACTTTATTACAAGGTGATATATGAAGGAACACCTTATCTTAAACCCCAAACTCTAGGTCTCATCAATGATTCTATACATAGATTTTTATCATCTTTTACCAGATTTTATAGGCCTCTGAATAGTTTAAAGCTTTTCTATCATATCTTGGATGAGATCAAGTCCCATAAGATTCCACTATCCAACTTAATCTAAGTATGTTGTATTCTAACACCACTATCCTTATAGAGCCTCATAAAGTTCTATTTGAATTCTAAAATGGAAAATTTTGTTATAGGAGAACTCTATAAGGGAAAGGGTTTTATTTCAACATCCTTGGTAATCCATTTAACATGATCTAAAAATATAAATCAGTGTTTAAAGTGTTATCCCATATTAATAATTAATATGAGGGTTATATGTAGAATTTAAAAATTGTATTGAATCCAAATCTTGTTTAAGGATTATCTAGAACCACAAT
Organism: Viscum album; assembly: GCA_963277665.1. Lineage (NCBI taxonomy): Eukaryota > Viridiplantae > Streptophyta > Magnoliopsida > Santalales > Viscaceae > Viscum > Viscum album. Next base: position 1,015,374,450 of record OY728138.1, on the reverse strand, counting down.
CTAAAACTTAAATCTTTATCAGATACAATAGAGAGTACTACTCCATACATTCTTACTACTTATATTATGTATATCATGGTGATTTGGTTATTTGAGAAGTATTCCTTGATAATAATGAAATGCATTGACTTTTTAAAGTGATCAACTACCACATAAATAGAGTTTTTGAATTTAAATGTCCTGTGGATTCCTACGACTAAAATCAATGGTTATTTTTCCCATGTATATAATTGTATGGTAAATGGGTGTATCATACACATAGAATTTAGTCATTTATCCTTGACTTGTTGAAATATCAAGAATCAATATATAGATTCTGCAATATCCCACCTCATGTTATCCCACCATAATTTTAGCTTCAAATATTAGTACATTATAGTACTTTCTATATGAATAGATAAAGGGAAGCTATGTGAATAATCCAAAATATTCCTCTTCATTTTTGGGTTTTATGGGACAAATATCCATGTTCTAAAAGATATAAAACTCTATTTAGAAAAGTTTAAGTTGAAAATTTTAATTAACATTCTCTATAACTCTTCATTTTATTTTTGGGCCTCCTTGATCATCTAAAGAATAGATGACAGAGAAATTATTTATGTAATGAAGGATGTAATTCATTTCATTATTTCCATGTACATCCTTTGTATGTAATGAATATTGGATCCCTTTCAATCCTAATCTTGGATAGTGTTGTTGGATCCTTTCTACTCATAGAATCTTCCACTTTTTTCAACTTCCAAAAATGGTAATGTATTGAGTAGTCATAATACCTAATTATATCTAACCCCATTCATTGAATAATATTGAAATCCGTTTCTTTTAATATATAAAAAATGATTTTATAATCTGTATATATTTTATAATTTTTCATGTAGGGATAATTTCACTAATTATTCAATGAAAAGATCATTATTGGAAATCTAGATCATGTGTTGGGTAATTCTTCTGATGGATATTTAATTTATGGGAGATATAGGCTATCAATATTTAATTTTTTATGAGTAAACTACCCATTATGATTCTGTACACATCACTATGTATCATAAATGATTCACCACTAGTGGGTAATGCAAGAATAGGTGCAGTGATAAGCCTCTTATTCATCTTTTTAATGATCTACCCTTATTCATTAGTCTAAAAAAATACCACCTTATGAGATAGATTAGTTGACGGACTTGAAAATAGTGATAATTTTCTCAAAAAATGATGAAAATACCCATATAATATATGGAAACTATGGATCTCTAATAAAGATGCTAGTTTGGGCCATCCTTATATTACCTATATCTTTAAAGGATTTTTAGATATCCTTTTTCTACTGTTAAATTATCCCATGAATGTTACTTTCTTTCTTGGAGACTCATATATTATATACAACACACATAAATATTCCTTTCTAATGATCTTCATCACAACATCAAAATGCTTCTCATATTTTTCCATGTTTTTGTGATAGATAAGAATATCTTCTGTACAGACTACCAAATATTTTTGAGGTAATTCCTAAAGACTCTATTCATTATTTCCATGAAAATATTTAGATATTTAGTCAATTTAGATGGAATCACTATTAATTAAAAATTATTTTACCTTGTATGAACAATAGTTTAGGGGATGTTCTCCTTCTTTACTTTTAGATTACAATATTCTAATAGAATACCCACCTTAGAGAATTGTTGGGATCTTCATTACTGATTGTACAAGTCATTAATCTATGGTAAATGATAATTTTTTATTGTGATTTTTTTGAGATCAAAATAATCAATAGAGAGGCAAATTTACCCATCCTTCTTCTTAATTAAATGAACCATAACACCCCATGGTTAACCACATAGGTGTATAATCAGTTTATCTAGATTCTTTTATTATTTATTATTAAGATCTTCAAGTTCGTAAATCACTATTCTAAATAATGTCTTGGATATTAGAAAATATTCGGTTATTAATTTTTTGATAACTCAACATAGGTTAAGAGGAAGACTATGAAATTCTTTTGGGAATACATCATTATATCCTCTTACAACTGGCATGTCATTATGGATGATATTTTCCTTAGTGTCAATCATTCGAGCTAGATTCTCATTCTCATAAAGAAATAGTATCCATGATTTTGATGATGATTCTAAAGGATATCCATCATCCAAATTACATTTGTGTAGATTAGAAGTGTTATTCATGATACTTATTGTGATTTACTTCTCTAAGTAATTTATGTTTTCTCTATAAAAGAAAATATAATCAATAATTTTTATAGAATAGAATTTTTCTAAAGAGAGTATCAAAAGGTTTTCTTTGAAATTCATCACATAAATATTGACTTGTGAGTTGTTATATAATTGAGATACAATAATTTTCTCATTTTAGGTTGTGAATAATAACTCCAAATCCATGTTTTTAGGTAGAGTTTCAATAGTTATACTAAAATTTATTTATTTAAAATAATTAATAAAAAATATTGTATGATCACTATTATTGAATGAATAACTAGTGTGCATATCATAACTCCATTGTTAGGATCCACCTCAGTAGTTGTGATGGCATATGGTCTCCCTTTCTTCCAAGGCCTTGGAGGTTGTTTTAATCAATTATAATTGACAACCCTTGGGTTAGTGAATCTATTTTCATAGTTTCATTATCCCTTATAGTTGAAATATTTCAAAATATTCTTAGTGTTAACTAGAACATTCATTTATTCCATAAAATTAGTGGGTTTCTCCACTCTAAATTCTTTAGATAGGTTCCCCTCCTTCCCATACCTAATGAATTTACTTGTTCCATCCATGTAATTTCAATGATGATTATTTATATACATTTGACAGGTGGGATGTTAAAATTTATTAACAACATGAGATTTATCCACTACTCCCATAGAATGAAAGACCATTCTCCAATTTTGATATATAGTCCCATGAGATCCTTGAGATTAATTAATCTTTATATCTACTTTAAGGGAACATCATAAAGGTTTTTCATAGTTTTCAAAGTATGAAATCATCAAGTATTTTCATGAATTCATCTTTATCGTACTAAATAAGTGGTACATTTCACTTTTTAGGTCAATAATAAATATAGAGGAATGCCATTAATGTATTGGGAAGTTTTCGTCATTAGACCTAATGGATTCGTCCTCCTTTTTCATGAGTCAAAGGGAATCCCTCTACATTTTTTTTGTTTGAGTGGGAGGAAAATATTTACTAAAATATATTTTCCTAAAATTTGTTCACTCCATCACTAGAATTTATTCCTTGGGATTTTTAATCTTGATCAATGAATGAAATTTATCAAATTATTCCTTTAAGAAATAAAAACCATTATGAACCTATATTTCTCAGATAACTAAAGGATAGAAAATAAATTTTCAATGGAGTTTATCTACTATTACATGATTATGGGATCTGAAGATCCTCTGAATTTCATAGGCCTTTTTCACATAAAGGTATCTATTTTAACTTGATATTTCTTAAGGGGATGTGGGCCTTACCGATAATTTAAGTTCCTGTTTAAAATATAAGTTAATTGAAGAAGTATTTTAATGAAATTATTGACTCCTTATTCTATCAGGTTTGGAATCTCATTTGGGAAGTCATCATATTTCCCATAACATCGGTTATTGACAAGGTTACTAATATTTATAGCCATTGACTAAAATAAATGAAAACTAGGGTTTAAAATTTTCCAAATAATAAACATATAAAAGAGATGTTTTGAATAATAAAGGGATAAGTCACAAATGACATGTATTCCTTAACCTATAAATCTATAGGTTTCAATCAATGTTTTCCATTAATTATTTACCAATGTTAACTTTCATATGAATTTTTGTTCCCTTTCTGATTTTTTATAATGAGAATGTAAAATTTCCTAATCATATCCCTCAATAGTTTCAAACTAGGTGTGAAACAACTCATATTTTTTACACACCCAGTACATGTCAAGTTAATACCTAATTATCAATTTCACATTTACTGGACCCAGGTATATCTTTTTCAGGTCCACATCCACTTACAATATCAAAAAAAGGGATCATGTTTCTTAGAAAGCACTCACTCTATACTTTACCAAAATTTCAAGATGTTTTCCTATACTTGGAAAAATTCTATATATTTTTACTAATGTATTATTTTCTTAATATATAAAAAGTACCTAAACATGATCTGATTCCAACAATGATAACCTGTATCCTTTATACAATTTAATTTATGGTTTATTACTTAAAAATAAAAATAATATAATACCAAAGGATATATAGTCCTAGTTTATTAGTGTAATTGGGAATATATTAAAATAAATTAAAATATAATTATTATGAAATTATTTTAAAAACTCCATAACATGCCCTTAAATTCCATTGTTCTTCTAATAATTCATGGCATAACCTAAGGATTTATATATGAAGGGGTGAGATATAAATACTAGTAAGGGAATAATCAAATCATGTAATAAATTGATGTAGTTGAAGTGCGTTAAGAGGTATAACATGGTGACATATAAAGGTGAGAATCCAATTCATTAACGTGAGAGCATGATATAAAATGTTATCATAAAGAAATTATAGGAATGTGGACCAAAATATAACACATTATATCATAAGAAAAAAATCAAGTATAACCATTGATAAATCATAAAATAGTGTGCTTTGGATAAATACTTATACGCAATAAATGGTATCTAATTAGATAAGAACATTTCCTATTTAATTGGAGGGAAATATTGTTTTAGGACCACCCACAATTTTCATATCAGGTACATGAATTTGACTACCACATAGATCATACAATATAATTATGTATTTAATAACTTTTAATCCCACAACTAATTAGTGTGGGTTATATAAAAATATTTGAATAATCAATGAAGGATAGGTAAAAATAGGTGAATACCCTTGAATGAAGTTGGATACAATTATTTACAACATAATAGTTTACCACATAAATGTATTTTTAGAAGCAAAAGTCAATGTAAAAAATTTTAAATATAAAGGGTTAATACAAAGAAAGTGGATGGATAAAGAGTAATATGAAGAAAATCACTTATATGAGAAGTTTCTTCTAAAATATTGGGAGATTCTTCGTAAGAGATCGGGAAAAACTTGTGAGGGATTTAGAGAGGCAGAGGGAAAAGAACTTCATGATCAATGGGTTTTGAGTGAAGAAGAAAAAATTGTTGGGTATTTACAGAAAAAGGGAGAGGAATTCATAAATGATTTCTAATATTATGTTTTGGACTATAAGTAATAAAATTATAAAACCACATACCTTCCCATGGTTTTTTCCTATGGTTCATATATAGAATAGAGTTTTATAATATTTTATTGTATTATAAACCAAAATAATTAAAATAATACCATTCATGATGTGTAAGTGATTCATGTTCATAAATAATATTCTTTTAAATATTAAAATATATTATAGGTTTTGGAGGATTCATTTTAGGGTTATAAAATTAACCAAATAAATTCTAGAATATATTATATTAAATTAAATCATTTCTTGGTTATGGATCACTTTTATTTTATTTGTTACATCATTTTTGCTCTTTTATGATTTCTTAATAAAAATCACATATTTATACATTATTTAATTTGTACCCAAAAATTCACCTTCCTTAGAAACTTATTAAAAAATCAGCATTATCTAATTTGGACATTCTATTTTCAAAAATGTTATTTATTTTACTAAAAAAATTCTAAATTTGATAACATTTTCTTTTAGATAAAAACGATATTTACTAAAATGTCTAATTTTTTACAAGAACAAAAACCTTAGAACCCTTATATAACCTAAAATATATTTTATAAAATTATATTATCATTTGTATTTAAATAGAAATAATTAAATTCGAATATCTGATAAATTTAATTTTCTTTTTCAAAATTTAAATTTTTTTAAAAAATATAATTTTAATTGAAACTATATATTTCCTAATAATATAATTTTTTTTTCATATCAAAGTCTATTTTTGTTAAAAAAAGCATATATATAAAGTAATATTGAATGTGGGTAAATATAATCAATATTTTATTAGAAAGAAAAAATTCGTACTACAAGGGTGTAGATACATAACACTTTATTAGATCATAATATTTCATAAGGGTATGGTGTGTGACAGTGGTGCTTTCATTGGTAGGTTTAGAGAACTTGGATTGGGTCTTGATCTCTATGAACTTGAACTTATCCCATAAATGGTTTCTCTCAAGTTTTAGTTGTAAAATATCATCTATTATTGATCAATATAAAATACTAATGATTTGATTTAACTCAAAACCACTAATAAAAAGGATTTATAGGGCATGATTGTACCATTCGAGGAATTCAATTCTATTAGGAAATATGCACTCTATTTTTATTAAGGTCATTTTGTTCTTGAAAAATATGTTTCCTTAAAAATTATTTTTTATTTCTTTGTCGAATTGAATATTATAATTAATTTCTTCCACTTTTAGAAAATTAATTTTATAAAATTTATATAATTTTTGAAACCATCATATTAAAATTATATTAGAATGAAATGTTTAGATTTTTTCTGAAATGATTACGCCAATGAGCCTGTACCCGAGTGCTAGAAGATCTTTCTTTTATCAAATAGAACGAAGATTAAATCTGGGTGAGGGTGAATTTCTGGGATACTGTAGATGTAATGTATCAGTTAATGTAGCAATTATTATTCGGTATTGTAGCTGCCGACACTATTCATTCGATTTGGGCCTTCGAGCCATCGGTTTGGGCCTATGGGTCTTAACACCTTCAAGAAATCAATGGACATTGGGCCACAAGTCCTTTAGGATGTTGGGCCTTCAGTTCACCAATGGAATTCAGGCCATGAGGGTTTCAGGCCTTTGTAAAGACCAAATAAGTGAAGACTGTACTAGAGAAGGCCCAAATGAGGATTTAAGGAAAAAATAACAAAAACCAGAGCAGATCTAACTAGATTGGAAGAATGATAAGGTATGGAAACTACTATCCGGACGATGCACTATGCAGATCTCTATGGGGAAATTCTAGCCAATCAATAATGTGAAGTGGGGAGGTAGGCACATTCAAGATGCAGATGTTGGGGATGTACTGTTTTAAGTGCATCGGGTCTTAGGACTTTAAGGTCATATATTGGATCATTTATGGGCCTCATTCCTTGGGAATATGGGTAATGTAATAGTTCCCCTTAAACTCTGAAAAGTTGTATTGTCCGAAATCAAAAAAAAAATAAGGCCTTGGGTCCATTTGGGTAGAAATAATTAATATTTAAATGAATAGTTAAACATATAGATGTTATAATAAAATGTGTTTTTTACATTCAAGCATTTGAAAATTAAATATTTTTGAATTTATCTTAGAAATTAATTAACTAATTTTAATTGAAATTAATACAAATAATGTTATTGATATAAATATTACAATTAATTTTGGAATAAAAACATTTTCATAATTAAAAAAGAAATTGTATTGAAAATATTTCTTATTGTGTTTTGTGGTTTTATTTTAAAAGTAATTTTAAAGACATATATGAATTTAATTTTATTAAATGGGATTTATTTTTTATTCATAAAATTAAATTTATCCTAGGATGAGTTTTTTACTTTTTCTTAAATAAATTAATTTTTTTGGTGAATATAAACTTTTTATGAAATATATTAACATTTATTATATCACCACGACATGAAAATGAAATTAAATTATGGAATAAATCATGTATGATATTGTAATAATAATATAATAAAAAATAATTAATAAAATATAAATTATTATTTATTTCCTGCTAAATATTAAAATCATTTTTAGCTGTGACATAATGCTTGTACAACTCTGGAAAAAGTAAAAAAAATTCCTAAAGATAATATTTTTGAAGTAAGAAATATTTGATAGCCCAAATTAATAAATATAAATTATTATTGATGAAATTTATAGATATATCTTAAATTTATAGATAAATAATAATTGACTTATCCATATGCTTGTGAAATTCTTGTGTAAGGCTAGAAAATTAAAAGTAACCTATTAAATACATATTCATGATATGGATGCTTTTAGATATACCTTTTGAATGAATAGATATTATATAACTACTTTAGAATAATTTCTTTATTAGAATATTTTAATTTTTAATTTTTAAATTTTTTGTAAATGTTGAAAATATATTTTTCATGATGACGAAACATTTATGAATGTAGAAGAACAATTATATAAATGATATTAAAAAAACAGAAACTAATAATATTTGGAAACATTATTGTATTACATAAATTATTTAAATAATTTTTACATATTATTGATGTTTTAAGAGTTTATATTCTCATTCCATTAATATCGTGATTTATTTAAAATCAAACTTTCTGTACAATTCAGAAAATGACTTTAATGGTATCTTATGCTATATAATATTTTATTAAATGATTAAAAATTCAAAAAAATATTATATATATCTTGGTGAATGAGATATAGTCTATGATAAAATCAATTTCTTTTTTATGGGTCAATTTTACATATATATATATATATATTAACTTTTATGACCCATAAATAGTAAAAAGCATTGATATCATGATAATAATGAAAACATATAATGTGGGGTTAAAACTAAGAAATAAGGGTGAAAAAATCACATAAAGTTATAAAAGTTTTATTTTATGATAGTTTTCCAACTCACCCTGATCCTTTATTTGAAAATTTTTCCAAATGGTTCCTCATTAATTTGAGAAAAAATTTATTATATTTAAATATTTTATGAAATTCCATGTGTGTCCATAACTTCACTATAAAATGAAACTACATCACATCTAATCTTTAAACCACCTAGAACCACTAATCTAGACAAAAATCTAAGAAAACTCATTCTATACATATTTATAAATGATAAAGAGGTTATCTTCTCCTCAAAATTCCATCCATATGGTCTTTGATGAGAGATCTAAAGGAGGATCTTCAAGGAGGAGGTAATCATCTCAACTGAGGAATTTCATTTTACTTTTTTATTCTACCTACCTTAATTTTATCATAATATTTAAAACAAAAAAAATATGTAACTCTCATATAATTTTTATGTTATTAAGTTAAATTTATATCTTTATTCATCTCCATTTCCATCCTATGGGGAATCAAAACATCGTTCATGCGTATATATGGACTACCACCTCCATGAAGTGACGTGTTTCATTTTCTATCATAACCCATATTGTTTGTCTATAATGATATGTTTAATGTATATAGATAATATTTATGACATTATTATAGTTATTCAAAGATAATATATTATCTATTTTTTTACCCTTCCATCTATTGGAAAATGGCAACGTCATTCATGCGTCTGTGTGGAATATCACCTCTATAAAGCGATGTAATTCATTTTTCAAATACATATATCATTAATTATTATAAAATTATATTAGATGTCAAAAAATGATAATTAATACATTATTATTATTCTATAGATAATTTAATAGTAAACCATTTGACCATAGTTAACCTACAAATGTCAGTTTTCACTTACGAAATGAGCACCATCCAAACACCTGATGTGAACTTATCTAATTATGTGATCAAATATTTCATTAAAATAAATTATATAAGTGTATTAATGGTAAAACAACTAGAAAATATTCAAAAACAATAAATAATTAATATTTATTTGTTATATATGAGTTAAAGGAAAAAATATAACATGTCTATACTCGAGATAATGGATTTCATAAGACAATTTATTTTAATTAGGTTATATTAATTCTTTACTGTCCATGTTATGATAATATTATATGTGTAATTAAATATGATTATTTTATTTCCAATTCCCACTATTATTTTGTGGATTTCCATTTTTTACACAAAATTAATGCATTTGTTAATTCACTTTTTGATGTTATAATATTAGAAATGGGTTTCTAACCTCAATTTTCTTTTATTGGGTTTTAACACTTATTTATTAAATTTTTTATAACATGATTATGTGTTAATTGATCTATAAATTTTCTTATGTTCATGCTTACATATGAAAATAATAACTTCATTTTTTAATTATAACTCCAAAGGTTATGTTATTTTAAACAATTTTCTTTTTCTGAATCACAATTTCATTAGCTATGTTTCACGTTGTAAACCAGGATTTCTTTAGAATGATGAACATAACAACCAATGGATTAATGTTGAAATATTATCTCTTATAATTTACATTATATATTAATCCATATCAGATTATTTATTTCAATTAATTTTTAATCAAAAGTTTTCCAATGTGGTAAAGGATTTATGTTACAATCACAATTCTTATCAAGATTGTTTTTGTTTAAGGTTACTTTTAGGAAAATTGAATGATATTAATTTATTTAACCAAATATCTATTTCTATACAATATTTAGTCCAATAATTTTCAATTATTAGTTAATTTGTTCTCTCATTTTCGTTAAAGTTATTGAGGAAATTTAGTTATAGAAAAAATTAACCTAATTTCTCCTTTAGTCGATGAAATTATTCTTCCATATTTATAAAATTAAAACTAGTTTTATAAAATTTACTATCTATATTTTTATTATTTTTATTATTACACATTATATACCTTTTAATTATATTAATTTTTTTTCTCAAAACTAATCTTTCTATTATTTAGAAAAATTTGTCTTTAAATTTTTACAAAAATGTGAAAGGAATATTTTCTTTAACGACATGAATGAATTTTACAACCATCATCCCCATTATTTACATTGAATATTACATTAAAATTTTCCATTGGTATATTCAATGAAAATAATACTCTCAGTATTTTTTATGATTTTTTTATTTTTTATAGGTATTTAGAGAATATGGTATTTTTTCAGTCTTCAAATAATTTTTCAAATATTTTATTAAATGTGTTTTCATTAATGTTAACATACTTTAATGATTAGACTACTTTACAGTGAATATAATATTCTAATAAATTCCATATTTTTTCTCTATATGGTTTATGATGATTATTTAAAAGGGATTATCAAGAAACTAGGTTCATTTCCCTGGGTAAATCAAGTTATAAGGGACTGTAAGCTATTTTTGAAATACCCATGTGGAAAATGCAAGCTTCTATGTGTTATAGTCATGTAAAGTAAGTGGAAATTATTGATGATGAATGATTATATCAATACAACTTATATAATAGGTGATCCTAATACATCTTATATGATGGGTGTACCCAATATATCTTATAGGACGGGTGGGATCGATATAGTTCTCCAATATAGTAGGTAATGTTCCTTGTATTTAAAGGAAAGAAGGATAATGTTAACTTGGTAGGTTTCTACTAAGGATTTAACTGGGAACCCCATATTTTTAACAATATTGGAAACAAGTTATGAATATAATGTTCTAACACACCAACTAAATTTATCTATGATTTCTGTGAGTTTTAATGGTTAGTTTTATCGAGAATGGAATCACATAGATCACAATTATTGATTCTTATAATGATTACCTTCGTTAATGTTTTATACCATGACACATGTTTTTTGATACAAGTTTTTATGGGTATTAATTTTATTATTTTATGTTCATAGAATTTTATTATGTCAACATTCTAATATGCTCATTATTTTTTACTGATAACATTCAATTTTAAATTCTAATGTTTACACTTAATGAGAATTTATGCTCACCTTTCTTATGTTTTCCACTTCTCTAGGTTATTAATAATGATGTTAAGTGAATAATTTATAGAAAGTTTTCATGTGGAAAGGATTTTATGAGATATTATTATGTATTATTGTGAATTAATGAAACCAAGGTATAGTCAGAATCATGATAAATTAAAAAGATGACTATTGTTATGTAAGAGTTTTTCCTAATAATCAAAAACACTAAACACAAAATTTTATTTTATATATATGTGATGAAATATCTCAATTTGATGCCATATGATTTGAATCACTAAAATTGGGTTACTCTTATCTGTATCAAATATAGAAATTTAAGGACTGTGGTTTTACCACTCAATCTAGGTGTGTGGGTTTAAGGATGTTATATTTTTTATCAGGGTAGGGTTCAAGTAATTTTGGGTATTATGATGTTTTCATTTGAGGTTCACTTAATTGTTAAATATACCCTTATTAGTTTATATATATAAGGTTTATCGTAAGTTCAAATTCATAAAAACCTCGTTTTTGGTTTTAAGTGATGGGATTTTGAGGTAATTTAAGATAAATTAGGATATGGTTTTTTGGTGGACATATATGAAATTATTTGGTTTAATGTGAAGGATTATTTTGTAGGAATTCTATTTTTTTCTGGATGTAAAATTAGAGGTATAAGATAACTATTAATGTTAAAACATTCTATAATTGTGAGGTTATGAGTTTAATTGGGAATTGGGTTATCCTTTATGGTTGTAATGTGATTTTGTTTCAAGGTAATATTTTTAGAGAAATTTATGATCAAGATAAGGATAACCATTCAGATTAGTATCTAAAGTAGATTCATGTTGTTTTTTGAGGTTTAATGCATTATATGATTCTATAGTGAGTCATTTTATTTTTGAAATAATATATATTGATGAGTTTTTTATTATACTATTTATGTAATGATCTATGTTAAACCACAGTGTTATTATTGAAGTATAATAGTTTGATGTATTACATCTTCAAACACAGGATAATTTGGGAAGTATCATATCATTTTCTAATAATTTTGGTTTATTAAAGATAAGAAGAATATATTTAATCCTTTTATATAACTCATTGTAAATTAGAGGCTAATTATAGTGTGTCGTGAAATAAATATTTATATTCATCATTTGGTGTAATAGAAGAGATAAATGTATAAATTGACGGAAACATGGAACCAAAGGATTAAATTGAATTTATGGACTGGAAGAAAATAAAGAAATTATATTTCCACATGTTTTTATTTTATACAGTAAAGTAATTTCTCAACTCTTATAAAAAGGATATTAAAATTTAAATGTTATCCAATTACTTTAATTTCTGATGAATTGATGGTCTTTTTCACACCATAATGATTTACCATTTTTTTGGCTATTAACATTCTCATGATCATTCAATTTGTAATGATATATGCTATCAGTCAAGCTCCATTATTTTCTAGAGATTAATTTTTTCATCCACATATATATTTTCACTTCCTACTAATATTCTCATATTTGGAAACCTAGTTATGTGGAGTTATACAGGTCTTAATATTTTTCTTTCACTTTTTCAAAAATATGTTTTATTAACAATTTCTAGGGTATTAGTTTATAAAAAATATGTTTTCAAATGTTAAAAAATTTATTAAATAGCTCATGATAAAACTGTGAGGATTAAATTTATTAAATAGGTGAGAATGCAATATCTTCATATTTTAGAAGAAAACTATGTTCAATAGACTATATGACACACAACACTAAGCTTCCATGAACCATGAAATATTATAATTTAAATATAATTATTATAAAATAATTGTAGAATTTATATATATTAACTGTAGTGACATAATTATTAAATATATATATAATTTTTCCAAATAATCAAAATTTATCTATTAATTTCCATGAAATAAGAACTCAATATTTTATAATCATTTTATTCATCAAAAATAGGTTTTCTTAAAAAATTATTTTATTATATTTGTGGGAGAATATTATAATTAATTTCTAAAAATTCTATAAATTTTATTTTATAAAAAATATATCATTTTTTACAGCATTATATCAAAATTATGTTAGGGTGAAATTTTTTAGTTTTTTTAAATGATGAATTCTTTATTGAATAGTAAAAAATATCGATTTTATAGAAAACTATATTTTATATTCAAGTTTTTAAAAATTATACTTTTTATAATTATTTTGAAAATATAATAGATAAATTTTTATTAAAAATAATCCAATTAATTTTATTGAAATTAACTTTATTCTTAATTTGTTTATAAAATCATTTTTCTGGAAAACTGTTTTCTTCATGTTTTACAGGTTTGTTTTAAAATTAATTTTTGAAACCTATATAAATTTATCATTTTGAATCATACATAATTTTTTCATTTATAATTTTAAGTTTATTATAGGATTAATTTTTTATGTTTTTCGAAAGAAAATATTTTTTGGTGATATAAAAAAAATATGGATTTTGTGACGTATCATATCATTAATGATATATCCTAGACATAAGTATGATATAACAATTTATATAAATTATATAACTTATTATCTTGAATATAATAAAAATATAATAATAAAATAATATAAAACATGAAAACATTAATTTACTTTATGATAAATATGAAAATCATTTTCACTAATGAAGTAGTGCTTGAGTAATACAAGAATGTCGAATTTTGTGTCCCAAAGATAATATTATTGAATGATGAATTATTTTCTTGACATAGTTAATAAATATAATTAATTATTGATTATTTTAATGGATATATTTTAATTTTTTAATTATATAACTAGTGGATTATTCAAATTCTTGTGCAATTCTTGCACAAAGCTTGAAAAGTCAAAATAATATATTAAATAACTGATCATGATGTTAGTGAGTTTAGATATACCTTATAAATGAATATATATGATAAAATTGATTTATAATAATTTTTAATTTTAATTATTTATTTAAAAATTTTAATATTATTATAATTTTTTAAACTATTCATGCCATGAAGGTGAATGATTTTTTAAAAATAGAAGAAAAATATGTAAATGACCTTGAAAATTTTAAAAATGTTAAAAAATTATAATATATAGATTAGTTGTTTTTTCCAGGAGTTTTGTATATAAATATAACATATTAGTTATGTTTTAAAATTTTATATTCAAATTTCATTACCATTATGTCATCCTTATAGTAAATCTATGTGAATATTCTAGGAAGTGACTTTAATGGTATCTTCTGTTAAAAAATATTTTATTAAATGATTTAAAATTCAAAAAAATTTATATTTTTACATTTGAATGGGATATGGACTATAATATTAATAATTTTCAATATATGGTTCACTTTTCCATATAGTAAATTTCTTGACCCTTAAACAGAAAAAAAACATTCATATCATAGTAATTTTTTTAATTGTTAAAAGGGGTTAAAAATAAAAAATAAGGGTGAAAAAATAACCTAAAATTTTTAAACTTTTATTGTATGATAGGATTTATAATTATACTCATAAAATATTAATTTTTTTATAATTTATAACACTTTCACCTAAAAAATAATTTTTTGTTTTTAATGATTTTAAGTAATTCCAAGTGTCTCTTTTCTTTAACTATAAAAGAAAAGCAACTCTCCCTCTTATTCATGAAACGATGATCCAATTATCTTCAACAAACCATACTAAAACCTATTATATACATCCTCATCAATGTTTTTGAGGTTTTTCCCCAAAATAGACTATCACTATGTTCCTTAAGGAGAGATCCACTAGAGGTTCTTTAAAGAGGTGGTAATCCTCTCAACTGAGGGTTTTCATTTCGCTTCTTCTTATACCTCATTTAATTATACCATAAACATTAAAATATAATAAAATAAATATATACCATAAAATTATATGTTATTATTTTCCGGGAATAATCTTATTAATCTCATTTTCCATCCTACAGGGAGAAAAAATATCATTTGTTCCTACGTGTGGACAACCACCTCCTTGAAATGATGTGTTTCATTTTCTATATCTACCTCTCATGGATGTCTATTATGATAGATTAAATATATATATATGATATGAATAATATAATTTTAATACATTAATGATCATATATAATCAATTCACTTACCCTTATATCCATTCAAAAATGGTAACGATGCTCGTGCATACATTTGAAATACAACCTCCATGAAGCAATGTTATTAATTTTTAATGTCCAACATTCACGAGTGATTCTAAAATTTTGTTTTAAGTATAAAAATGATAATTATTTTATGATTAATATTCTTTATAATAGTAAATAATGATCCCTTTGACTAGATTCAATATGGAAAAGTCACGTTTCAATTATAAACCAAATGTTCAAAAAACAGCATATACAAACTTAATTGATTATTAAATGAAATATGTCATTGAAATAAATGAAATAAATGGGTTAATGATAAAATAATAAATCCATAAATATTCCTTAAATATTTAAATTAATAATTTATATTTCTTATATAGTATTTAAAGGATATATATATACGATGTCCGACCCTAAGGTCTGAATTTTCAGGTCTCTATTTATTTTCATTGGGTTATATTACTCTTTAATTGTCTATGTTATTCCAAGATCATGTGTGAAATGAGATATGATTATTTTATGTTTTATTTAAATTTTTTATGTGGATTTATATTTTTTACAAGTAATAACTTCATTGATTAATTCTCTCTCCAATAGATCACTCTTTATAAGGAGTTTCTTAACTAAATTTCATTTAATTTGGTTATAACACTTCATCATTAGAATTCTTATACCACGATTATGTGGGGATTTATCTCTATATTTTTCTATGATGTTCTTAAAATTATTTTATGTTTATTTAAATATGTCTACGTAATCAACTACTTAACTAATTATCAATTCAATTGTAATTATATTTCCATGGGTTTTATCTATCCCAATATCAATTTCAAGGGATGTGTTTCACAACACGAACCATGATTTATTTGGAGAGGTGTATTTACTTACCTATAAATGAATAATTATATATAATATCTTATTATTTATGTGATATATATATATATATATATCCATATCATATTCTTTATTTCAATTACTTTTGATTCAAAAGTTACCAAAGAGGTCAAGGATTTATATTACAATCTCTATTCTTATCAAAATTATTTATGTTTTGGGTACCTTTATAAGGAATTGGGAAATAATAATTTCCTAAACTATATATATATTCTTCTAATATAGTTATTCATATAATTTTCAATAATAATTATAATTTTTCTCTCTTTGGTTCCTAAATTGTTCAAGGAAATATTTTAAAGAATATCTGACCTTATTTCTCCTTTGGTCAATTAAAATTTCTTCCATATCCATATTATTCAAAATTATAATATAAATCTTCCAACTGATACTTTAAATATTCTAAAATGGTAAATTTATGTACCTTTTAATTTATTTAAAATTGTTTAAAACTGAGTCTTTCTAAAATTATTCTGAATAAGTCATTTTTGACTTTTTAATTTTTTTTGAAAGGATTGTTTTATTTAATAATGTGAATTGATTTTTCCACCACCAAAAAAGTTATTTTATTTTAAGATTAATTTAAATGTTTCAATAGTAATTTTTTAATAAAATAATTCTCTAAATATTTTTTGATATTATTATTTTAATTTTTTTTAAAATAAATGGGTATTGTCCTTGTTTTCAAAGAAACTTTTAAAATGATATTTTAAAATATTTTTCAATTGTGTTAGAATCCTTTTGGAACTAATCAACTTCACTAGAAATATTATCTTTTGATAATATCAATATTCCTTCTCTAAATGATATATAATTATGGGTGACCCCAATACACTTTATATGATGGGTAATCTCAATACAAATTATACAATGAGGGATCATGATATATCTTAATCTAAGAATGAGCCCGATATAACTCTCTATTGAATTGGGTAATATTCAATATCTTTAAATTAAATAAGTAGGGAGTTAAATCAGTAGGTTTCTCCTTTGGATTTTACTATGATCCATTTATTTCTTACATGAGTGAACAAGAGTTAAAAATACAATGTTCTTGGATACCAATAAATTTTCTATGTGATTTATATGAGTTTTTTATGGTTCTGTTGATCAATATTGAAGTCAAATAGCTTAATATTATTGATTTTTGTGAATTCTACCTTTGATAGAGGTTTATTCCATGTCAGATATTTTATTATCTAGTTTTTGGTGTGTATGAATTATTTTATGCTCTTCTCATGTACATTGGTTATGTTATCATACTATTATTCTCATCTTATGATTTCTAATGACATTAAATTTTTAATACTTATATATAACATTATTGAGAATTTTATATCACCCTTATTATGTATTCCATTTCCCTATGTTATGAAAAATGATATCAAATGTATTTTTAATATTAATGGTTTTTGTGTAAATAATTTTATGGGAAATATTAAAGAAATATTATAAGGACCTAGGTTTAATCATTACATATTACAATTAATTTAGAAAAAAACTCACTTTATTTTATACCCATATATATTTGAGGATTAAAGTATTAGAGATAAGGCCATAACTAATACATAACAAAATCATATATTTTAAAGTGGACACTTTTGATTATTTTAGATTTTTACTATAATAGAAATTTTTAAAATAAAAACATTTTTTCTTTTCATAAAAAATAATCACAATATTAAATATTATTTATTATTTTCCATTTCTAATAATTAAAACCCATGAAAAACATTTCAAAATTTGGGAGAAGAAGTAAAGGTCATTAAGGGACATAAAAAAGATGAAATATTTCAGTCTAGTGAGAAACATGAAAACCCATAGAATGTTTACCTTTATCTCAATGTTATTTGATAAAATTAAATAAATCATTCCCACATGAGAAACACACACACTTCTTTCTCAAATAAAACCATTAAAACCCATAGAATGAAAATAGAAGCTATTTTTCACAAATATATAGAATTACATTCATAACCTGCTTTAAATCCATGTTAGGAATAACTAGATCCCAGTTGAATCCATTGGTGAAACTCTCTATTAACTTCTTCCTTTATTCCTATGTAGAAAAGGATCCTTACCCAATGCATTAGAGTGATATTTGTGTGAACCCATCATATAATCTATATTGCTATTTTTCATTGATATTTGGGAATACACTTCACATAATCTATATAGGGATCACTCGTTTCTTATGTATATAATGATAAATTACAATATAATGAACAAAATATTTTATTATTCCACTTTTTAATAATTAAATCTTAGAAAAAATATTTTAAATCCATATGGAAAATATTTTTTTAGTTATTTAAATACCTATTCTTTTCAAAACCCAATTTCCAAACTAAAATTAATAGAAGGATGGGAAAGTGGTGTTTTATTTTAATAAAACATGAAATATTTTAAATTAATCCAAATAATATTTATGTTGGTGAGAAAATTCATTTTCACCCTATATGTTAAAATATAATATTACTTTTGTATTTCGTAAAGAAATTGAAAACGTTTAGTATAAAATACTTAAAAATATTTCTCTAGAAGACCTTTGTGAGGAAGTCAAAGTGACATAAAATTTATTTTTTAAAAATTATATTTCCTTATAAATTAATTATTAATATCATTTAATAAATATTTACATGTAAGAGAAATAGTTTGTAAATAAATATTAAAAACATTTAAAATGAGAATCTAAGTTAATGTGTCCCTTATCTTGAGTCCAAATCATATATTAAATTATTTATATTCATGAATAATAAAATTATTTGAATTATTTTCATAACTAATAACTTTTTAAAATTTTATTATTACTTTTATTTTATCTCTTACAATTCAATACAATTTTTTTTAATCATTTAAGGTCACATCCGATGTTTTGACGATATTTAACTTATATATTAAAAACTACTTTGGTAGGTTATATATATTCAAGGAGGTCACCATTATATAATCTTAAAAATAATAATTATTAAATATTTATAATATCTATATATAAATTATACTTTTAAAACCCATTAGGATAGAGGGTTTTGAAAAATAACTATTTTGTAATCCTAAAGACAACATGTCGTACGTACACTTGAGTAACATTTTCATTTACCAATGATCATTATAAAAAGAAGTAAATCATTATTTTATATTTAAATAATTATAATAATATCATAAATACCATACTATTTCTTTGAGATACACTTAATTATATCATCAATGTGATGTGGTGATGAAAAATAATTACAAAGCTTTGTGGAGGCGGTAGTATGCACGTACAAAGGAACGATGTTATAATTTTTTGGTAAACAGAAAGGTAAAAAGTAAATTATATAGAAAATTTATAGAATTATAAATATGTAATGAATATAATTTAAAATCATTAATTTCATCCTTACAAACAAATTTCTAAGGCGATGATGGAAAATTAATTACATCGTTTTGTGAGGCAGTAGTCCACCGTACACATGAACCATGGTTTTGATTACCATATGATGGAATATGAGATATATTTAGGTTATGAAATTAATATAATAAATCATAATTATATGTGATATTATTATTTTATTATATAATCATGTTTGGAGTATAATTTTATTATGTGGAATTAGAATTAAAACAAATTTCTCTGTTAAGAGCGACACCTCTTCTTCTGATGACCTCTTTTGGGATTCACCCAAAATCCTCCTTGGAGGGTTTTATAAAAAATCATTCTATGATGTGTTTAGGGAAGTTAGGAAGGTGTTTTGGTATTTATTTGTCCAAAAAATTATTTTATATTTTGGAGAGGTGAAGAGGGGTGGTGGCCTTTTATAAGTGGGGGAGAGGACACACTTGGAATTTTTTAATAGAAAAAGTCAAAATCTCATTTAAAACATGAAGCAATGCTAAAAAAATAGAACATTTTTTATCGTTAGTTATATAATTTCAAAATATGTCAATTAAATATATTTTAAAAAATATTTAGTGTCGTTTAAAAACTTATTGTTTTAGTTTACCCCTCCGTAAGCCCGTTTTCACCTTAACCTCAGTAAAATATTTTTAATTTTTTCACTATATATTATGACCAAAAATTCAGTCGAACATATTATATAATGTAAATTATTATTATTAAAAATTATTAATCAATTTTACCAAATTTAATACAAAAAATATTTTGAATATAAATTATAATCAAACTCACAGTCGTGATAAAAAAGATAGTTTTCAGGAAATGCATTTTTCAGGCTTATGTTGATTTTATATTAACTCTATGAATTGAAATAGTTATTATATGAATTTAAATTCATCTTTATAAATTTATAATATATATATATATTTCATTTTAATTATTCCTCATGATTGGTTGATTTAGTTAATTAAAAAGGATAAACCAATAACACCATAAAACAGTTTTCAGAAAAATGCATTTTCAAACCCAAAAATAAACTTATACTAAAATAATGTATATATATGATTGAAATTTAATTAATTAAACTAAATATAACTAAATAATAAATATATTACATTAAATCAAATTAAAATTATAATGGTACCTTTAAATTTCATAATTTATTTATAATAAAAGGCTGTTTTACAAAAAATTTGTATTTTTCACTATTTACTAAAAAATTAATATTCTCTAAAAAATACCAAAATTTCTCCTTATGTTAATTTTTTATGATTATTTAAGAAATTTACTTCCTTTTATCATATAATGTTTCTAATATTTCTATAAATTAATTATATTATTTTTTCAATAAAAATGATTTTTCCATGAAATATATAATTGATGAATAAAATGTCATTAATAAATATTTGGTGATTATTTACTAATAATTTTTTAAAAAAAACGATTGAGTTCAAAATTTATTTATATATATATCAAAGGTTTTTAATCCTAGTGATACCTACCAATTTAATTGATTATTTATAACAGCCATATATTTTTCGGGTCATTTAAGCTTGATTTTTTCGCGTCATATATGCTATAGATCATAATGTTATTATAAAATATCATAGTGTTAATATTATTCATAAATAATAAAATTTGGGTTTAGTCAAAAAAATATTTTCTTAAATAAATTGGTATTATTATATAAAAGTTTTTCCTAATTATCTAAAAATATAAACCCAAATGGTCCATAGGTATATAAGTGATCTAATATTTATATTTGATGTTGATTGTTTTGGATGGATAAAATTGGGTCACGTTTATCAGTATCAAAGAAATAAATTTAATGATTATGTTTTTATCCCTGATTTCTGGTGTTTGAGTTCACATAAATTATATATTCTTCCTTCAATGTCAATTATACATTATCATTACCCTTAATATATACTAATCTTAATAGTCACCATAGAATGGCTCTATTGACAATGGTTATGTTGCTTAACTATATTTTAAGCCCAACATACAATTTTTGTTGTATTTTACAATGATATAAAATAAAAATGAAATATAATTCATGTATTATATGCTAATACATTACTTAATAATTAATTTATTATTTTATAAAATAAAATTATTAATAATATGTTGGTTTACTGTAGATCCAAACTTGATTATGAGTCAAACACTCAGTGAAAAATTGGGATTTCTATATAACTAAATTTCAATTTTCAATAATTATTTAGTGAATATTAAATTAATTCACATGAGTAAGAAGATGGTTTGTAGAGATTTAAACATCAAAAATGGGTTTTTTTTATTCAGGAAAAGGGAGAATAATGATTTCACTATGAATAAAGATTTATTGTGAAGGAAGAAGAATTAGTATTTTTTTTGTAATTTTTTCATCACGGTATAATTAGTTCCATGAAAGAAAAAAGACATGGGGAAGATTTTGAAAATTGTTAGAATATATGAGATCAGGTTCTATGGTAAAATATAAGTGGTCAATCTCATTACCAAAAATGTTTTTGTCAACTCCTCTGTATTTTCCTTGAAGGAAAATTAAATAAAAACCACAAAATCTATGTGATAAGATCTTCAGATATAATTTATAATTAATTTATATAAAGAAATAATTACCTGACATTGTAATTATTTATTAATTAAATGTTTGTTGAACCAATTATTGATATTCCATCATTTTTGAAAGAGAATTCATGGGTTGAATCTCTCTAGCAGTATTCCACACATGTTTCTTGACTGAAAATTAATTTTTTTATTAAAAAACTTTTGCAGAAAAAGTTAAAAACCAAGGACCATAATTAAAACTGAAAAAACTGAAACAAAACCCATGACAAAAATACAGGGTCTTCTCCTACCCATCAAAATATCAAAGTGACCAACCTACATCAATGCATGATCACCCAGCAGACAGTCCCATGCCAAAGTGCATGGGAATTTAACCAAAGGAATAACCATACCCTCTCATACTATTTATTATTACGATCATTTTTGGAGGAGATATCTATAGATCTTGATTGAATTATCTATAAAATTTATTGTACACAATTATTACAATGGATATGCATATCTTAAAGGATCACATAAGATGGTGTTTTTTGACATGGGTATAAAGAATAAAAAATTATATAGAGGCCCCTTATTATTCCTTTAATCCATGATGAACCACATGTTTGAATAATAATAGTACCATTATTATTGAACTTACTCATTCTAAACTCATGAATAAGAAAATATTATTTCTTGAATAAATAAGCTATCCTTTATTCATATAATATATAATATATCATTTCTCGCCGAACCATTAACTCGACCCATCATTCCTCTTCTGTATTTATTATACCATGAATAATTTCTATTTATTTAAATTAATAAATACCAATATATTATTCACTAATGAATAGATAAGTGTTATATTGAGTAAAATAGATTATAAGTTGTTATTAAATATTAAACACACTTATATTCTCTCTAATAACTGGTGATGGAATATGATTGATAATAAAAACATGAATAATTATTAAAACACAAATGGGAATAATATTTATTCAATAGATAAAATAATATATAATTTGGATAAGGTTTTGAACATACTTAGTTCATGGACCTGTAGGACACTTTTTCAGTATAATTTGTTAGTTCCACCTAAAGTATAAGGTTATCATCTTTAAATATGTCCTGGTACCTAGAGAGAAATATGTTAAATTACTTAATTATAATAACTATATATAAATGAAATTTTCTTAATATAATCCCATTATATTAACATCTCTAATTAAGTGGGTTGAGTACTAATGTAATCAACAAATATGCTTGGCGTATCTTACTTTGAATTTCCAAAAATTAACTTACTGATTGGAAACCATGACCTTGTACTTGATCAGTTGGTGTTATTCCCACCAAAAAGCCTGTGATAGCAACTTACATTAAATATGATAAGGGGCAAATATTTTTTCACATTCATCATTAATGAAATACAGCTCATGATGTACCTAATTTATCCTACCTCTCCATGAGAATATGTCATATATGCATTGATGAATACATATTAGTAAAACATACATGAAATTCATTAATAATAATATTAAAGTTTATGGTTCATTTCACACATCCATAAATAGGAAAATTTAATTACACATATAAATGTGGATTTCCCACTAATGGGTTAAGATCACATAACGACCTTATCTTAGTGCTTACCATGGGTATACTTAATGAGATACAGTTTCAATGTTTTATAAACATCCACAAACTAATAGAATGTATCACCTATATACCATCAAAATATATTATAAATAATAATAATATATATTTAATTATATTTTCAATCCCCTTCAAGGTCTTTTTATAGTGCAGAACTTATATAACTTTTCAATGAGACATGTACCCTTAGAAAATTATCACATACACTCTCATAATAAAACAATAATATATTTATATTAACATTATAAGTATTGAAAATTTATATAGTTAATCATAAAGTATATAGAATATGGTTTTAGAGAACAAAATCTAATAGAATCTCACTTTCACTAGAACCAACTAATAATAACTTTATGTTTGTTTTCTCCCATATAATTTTTATAATTCTAATGAGACAAGGATTTACTCATGTGGTCTACCTCATTCTCCTCTATGGGTGTTATACTCCCCGTGACCTCACATCTTTTCCAAAAATCCACCATGGTATATATTTTTGGAGTGTGCACTTCATCTATTATAGTGATAATGGATCCTTTGTGAGATCCACAGCTATATTATTATCATACTTTA
Organism: Viscum album; assembly: GCA_963277665.1. Taxonomy (NCBI): domain Eukaryota; kingdom Viridiplantae; phylum Streptophyta; class Magnoliopsida; order Santalales; family Viscaceae; genus Viscum; species Viscum album. Next base: position 1,015,349,693 of record OY728138.1, on the reverse strand, counting down.
ATGTGATCAGGTATTTACATTTAGTCACCTCATTAATCTCTTGGATGATGTTCCGTATTAAAAAATAAATCCTTAGCAACATCGTAAGTGATAATATACATGGAATATATAATAGAATCGATGACAACTGGATAATTTAAACACTTCAATCCCATAGATCTTCTGTTGAGACTGATGTCATACCTTGGCATTGAGTTTAGATCATTATAATATATTTGGATAATATAATATGTTTATCCCCTAATGACTTTTTCCAGAACTCCTCTATATACTATGAATATATAATTAGACTTTCTTAGATAATTAAGGATATCATTAATAGAATTCCAATGTTTTTCTATTGGATCATCTTGATATTTTCCTACCATGTTCAAAGAGTAAGAAACACCAAGCCTATAATATAACCAAGAATAAATGATGGATGAAAGAAAATAATAATATTAGATCTTACTCATCCCATACATCTCCTATTGTGGTATAGGATGCATTTTATTAGAGAGTTATACTCCATTTTATATTAAAACCAATCCCATGTTAGATTGTTCCATACTAAATCTCTTCTATAACTTGTAAATATATTAAAATTAACATAGTTCACGAAGCCTCTTATATCTATGAGAAAAAATCATGATCATAAGAATATTGATATTTTCCCCTAATTCCTTCTTGGAGTAACACTTATTCAAACTATCTTTAGCCAGTTTTATGATTGGTATATCATTTACAATAATTAATATGTCATCAAAATACACTACTAGTAATATGACCACACCCTCTTAAAATCTCATATAAATACAAGGATCACATTATTTTCTTATGAAATGAAATTATATAATAGATTCATAAAAACAAATGTTCCATAACCTGGATACTTTATTTTATTAATAAATAGATTTTTATAGCTTTGATACCTTATTGGAAATTTTTAGAGTCATAAACCCTTCTGTTTGTTCCATTAGAGAATAATCCACATGGTTAAAATCATGGAAAACTATTTTGACATCTATTTTCCAAATCAAACAGTCATGGATTGATTCTATGGTAAGTAGAATTTTGATGGATTTAGTCATGGAAATAGATGAAATACAATCATCATATTCATTTCCTTTATATTTTTAAAACCCTTTATTGAGTAGTTATACTTTATATGTACTCACATAACAGTCCATGTCCATTTTTCTATTGTATACCCATTTTCAACTAATAGATGTTACATCAACTGGAAGATCGAAAAAACCCATATCATGTTCTGTTATAGGGATTCCATATAATAATTAGTAGATGCTTTCCATATTTCACCTTCTAAGGCCTCTAATATCTCTTTGTAAAAAAGAGGATCAGTACTGTCAACTATGATCGAGTTATTATCCTCAGAGACTAGAATTCCATATCATTCTAGATCTCTAACATATTGGATACTTCTACACACTACTTGTGTTTTAGGAAAAACCTCTTCAATGGGGAAATGTAGAATCAGTTCCTACACTAAATCCTCTATTTACTGAGCATAATCATTATTATAGTTAATCTTACCCCCAATATATATTTTAGAGATGATTTTCATCTCAGGAAATATATATTGTCTTACCACAATGAATTTCTTGTCTAATAAGTTATACCGGTAATATCCACTTTTTAATTAGGATATCTTATAGATATATTATTCATTCCCTATGGTACTTGTTTGTTTCTAAAAATTGATTTAAAAAATCCTCAATATCCCATATATGAATTTGTTACAACACAAGTTTCATTCCCCTCCAAGATTAGAATTAAATTTTATTTTCCTCTTTAATTGGAACTTAGATTATTGTGTTTACTATAGTCATTAATGAATATCCCTAGAATTGTAATGTTATATCAACTTGACCCATCATAAACCTTAAAGTTTCTAGAAATATATGGGTCCTCCTTTCACTATAACCATTCCACTATGTTGTATAAGGATAAGCGATTTTATATAGAACCCCAAAATCCCATAAATAGTCAATGGACTATTAGTTACGATACACAACACCTTGATCAGATCAAGAATTATTTATCTTCTTACAATACCGATCTTCTATTTATTTATGAATTACTTTAATTTATTACCAGAATCAGACGTATTCCTCATCAAGTAGACATATCTATATCTATATAAGTAATTAGAAAATTTATAAAGTAAGATTACACATCTATATATTATTCTCTAAAAGGTACCAACACATCAGTGTGTACCAATTATAAAAGATCAATGACCCTTTCACTTTACTCTCTAAAAGGAGGATTATTCATTTTTACTTGTATAAAATACCGTTATTTTTCAAGTTGATTTTGTTTGAAGTAATATGAATAGGAATCTCAATATATACTTGTCAATCAATTCTCATTTACATAACCAAGGTTGGTATTCCAAAATTGTATATGATATGAGTCATATTAACTTGATTTGTTAACATTTTCCAATATTTTGGTTTCAAAATGTAATACATAAAAAACATTATTAAAATTCACTATACCATAAAATATGTTGTCTTTTTAAAAGAAATAAATTCTATTTATAAATTTGAAAATAAATAAATCTATAACTATGAAAGATATAAAAATTATATTTTTGGTAACTAAGGGTACGTAATTAGAATCTTTTAAAACCAATATCATCACTATTGGAAATAGAATTTGGTAGTATGCTATAACCAAGGAAGTAATTCATGCTCCATTGATTGCTCAAACAAATGATTCATGTGTCTCATTGCTTAATTGACTATATGAAATTCTTCTTTTAGTGGCCAAGCATGTGACATGAAAATATACTACATGTTCTTCCTTTTCTTCTCTTTATATTTTTATTTACTAAGAAGAATGGTGGTTAGGATCCTTAGAATGGGGGGGGGGGGTTGGGGACCTTTTTCTTATTATTTGTTTTATTTAGTGTAAGGATCGTAGTTTTTTCACACCCCATATCCTTATCGATATGAAGAATTAATGTAAGGGGTTATAAGAGAGCCTTTTAACTATTTATCATATTATAATTAATAATGAAACTCTATCAGATCTTGAGTACTAAGGATAAAATGAGATCTATGAGAAACTAATTAGGGATCTTCATGCCCAAGATGTCCATACACTCAATATAGCCAATCATCTAACTATATATTCTCTAGTTGGTGATGAATCTCTAAGATTTCATTTGAATAATTAATTGGAGATCTTATATCTCTCTTGTCTCTCGTTATCTTGATAAAGACCAAGATGGTGGGATAATATTCCAAAAGCATATATTTCCTTGTGTTTCTTTATGAGATCACTATAAATAAATAATAACATGAACCATTAGGAATATGTGGCATGATGCGATATTTCTATAGATAGACTGTCCTCCATCACTATCCTTTTATCCATGTTCATTATGAATATATTTTTCCAACATGTATTCTTTTTTATCAAGGACTATTATAATGCACAAGTTCCCAGAAAATTTCGAGAAATTTGTTCAATTGAGAAGGTTATCCTTATCTAATATAGATCACATTGATATATTCAAATTTATATGGATTGAGATGTTTATAAGGAACAAGTGAAAAGAATTATACTCTCTTTGGATTTCAAAATTATAAAATATATATTTATTAAGTTATATATATCTCATTCTAATTTATCAAAACACAACTAACTTCACTACTAATTTTGGAATTTCATGTTTCATGGATATAATTATATAAATGATTCATATATTCATTATCATAACCCATACATGGTCCTAAAATGATACTCGAAGATATATAGGTAGGAAAATACTGCTAACTGCATAAACTCATAGATTCTTGATCCATTGAGTGGATTTCACAATCCTTAAATCCTAGACCTAGATTTCCTTAAAACTTTCCTCATAGTTACACCAAGTCCTAATTAGGAATTCAATTCTTAATGTGAACTATTTTAAGTCAATTGAGAACTAAATCTATAATTCCTGGATAATTGAAAGCACCCAAACTTGGGTCATTTAAGAACATTAAATTATGGTTCGGTCATAACATAACTAGTGGAATGATTTAATGGATCATTGTTTTTATTTTTTTGGGTTTTTATCTTTATGCGTGAATTGAAAATTTTATCTTATTGTATGTTTGTTAATATTAAGTGGATTTTACTTAAGTTATTAACCATATCTAGATAAAATTAACTCGTATTAAATTTATTTTAACTCCATAGTGATTTATTGTTAATTCATTTATTAAGGGTCTATAATAAAGAATCCATAAATAATTAATCATGATACCAAGAAAAGTGAAATAGTAAATTTTTTATGGTCATGGGATTATCTAGTAGTTAGTTTGTTTAGTGGGTGATAAACTAATGATTTACCTATGGGAAAAAACTCCTTGAAACATAACTGGGTTTACGGTACTACATTCCACCTATACTCCAATATTACTTTTGAGCTGGTTACATCTTGGCTCCAATATTAAAACACTTCGACTCTCCTGGGTGCTCGATCTATAATATAAGAATTTACTTAGACATAGGTGATGGGAAACCAATGTATTGTTTTTGGGGTTTACATAAAATAAACAATGTTCATAAATACCCTTACATAATATAGTAATGGTTGACACACATTCCATCATATTAATTTAATAAAATATTTACCACAAATCCCTGAAATAATAATTAAATTAAAATAAACCAAGAACATACATTTCACATTCTAATCTCATGATGATCCATGTTTTCAAGGAGTGAATATTTATACACTAGATAACATATTATTTAGTTTGTTCTTTTATTAAGATAAAATCACTTCAAATTAATTAAATTAATCATTTTAATATAAATAAATTAAATAAATTAATTTTTTTAAAATCAAATAAGTGAAAAATGTATACTTGGGGGAAATATAGTATGTAACAAACTTTACATTATTTAGTATGATATTAAATGATCACAAGCCCTATCATCATACAAAAAACATACCATATTTAAATAGTTTGAAATTACATATATCATAATACCACATAATAAATAAGGTAATTATTATAATAAGAGATATGATAAACCACACAATAGATACCGCTTTAAATCCCTATATTAAATACATTGATCATTATGGTGTTTTAATTATGAAAATTTAATTGAACATTTATATACTCCTAAAACCATATTACATAGTAGCACACTAGCTTCTATCTATAAATTTTGGCTATAATTCTAAAATAAATTAATTATACATAAAATTAATTTCTATTTAATATCAAAAAATTACAAGATGTGTACTAGAAAGATATACACCATGCATATCGCATTTCACATCTCCACAATGTATTCTTACAAGGTTGGGATAATATTACTTGTGGAATTTAATTAGTTACATAGAATGAATGTGTTCTAATTTTTTTTTAATCTCATTAATTATAGGTTAACCATAATTAAGTTTTTATATGGAGTGTGAGGGGTATGTTGACCACACAATTTCTATGAAAATCATGCTGGTTTGGATGATTAACATGTGATATATTAAACAATTTTTGTGTCAATTTTTGTTTATTGACCTATTTATTCCACAAATCTTCCAATACAGTGAACCTTATTACAAAATGTATAATTAGTTATACACAATGTAACTATTTCATCCAAACACCATCCTTACCATCTCTTTATAAAATCTATGCTCATTCTTCATTTGTTCTTCATGTGTTTGGGATCATTTAAATTTGATAGAACATATAATATCTACTTTTATATTACAATAATGAATTCAATGAAATTAAATAAAACAAAAAAAAGCACATCAGTCAAAAAACAAAAAAAAACTAAGAGTGATTTGATTGTCTAAGGACCATTACAAAAATTCTCAAATAGGAACAGCCAATGAAAGAAATATATATGTATTTTTCACTTGTGGGTAATTTATCAAAACCTCAAACTGTTGGAGATTACTAAGGGTGATCTTCTTGATAAGAAGTCTCAATTTATTATAAGCGCCCTACCCCTAATATCATGCATCATCTATATCCCGTAAAATGAAATCATCCATCCATAACTTATATTTAAGAATACTTACATAGAACTTCGGGGTTCTCCTAATAATAAGGATCTTCTATGACATTTCAATGAAATATGTACAATTAGGATATTATCATGTATAAATTAATATAAAATAAAAATCATTTTTTTGTAAAAACATTATTAATATTTAATAACCACGAATATAGGTAATCATAATGTAAATACAAGTTGGTTTTAGGGAACCATTTCTAATAGTAGGAAGAAGAAATGGTTGAAAAGTTATGTGAGGAAGTTAAATAATTTAATTTTAATTTCAAATTAAAATTTAGGTATTTTTTGTTGTTTTATATTGTGATAAAAATGATAAAAATTCTATATTAATAAGTTAACATGAATATTTGAATGTTGTGTTCTTTATAGAAAAGACATCTTATGGAGGATAATTTAAAAATAATGAAGATACTATTATGTTATATATTCAGAGATGAATACTAAAAATTTATATATAGAATATAAAAATAAAGTGTTGCACAATAGAGTGGGTTCTGAAGTGTAGTTCATACAATGAATTAAAAGAAGAACAAGAGAAAGAGAGAAGAGGAAAAGGGTAATTAAAATCAACATAAGTTGAATAAACACAAGTGAATAAGAATTCTAATTTATGTGTGTGATCATCACAATAATGAAATTTTGTAAAGGAGAATATAGTGAAGTCACACCAATTATAATAATTAATAATAATTGCGAGACCACACTATGTTGTCCTGAGAAAATAATTTGACACGAAGGATAATCTCTACCTTGACTAAACAACCCAGACTTTCATTTTTTAGGATTCTATTTGGTAGATAGAATTAATTATCATTCTTGTATCACGAGTTTTGGATATAAAATTCTCTTTATATATATGATTGTGATTTATAAAGGATCTTGTGATCACCAAAATAATTCAAATCACACTATGAACCAACATTTTTATTTTTAGTTGTGAACCTTGTACATTAAGTGTTCTGTTTAATATATTCCTTAGTGTGTGTGGGTTTTATAGTTATATTTATCAATTAACAATTTAAATATTTTGATTTTATATGAAATCATTAAAATAGAGAAAATTATTATTGTTCACTAATTCAACCCCCTCACAGTGAACCTACCATGCTTAGGGAAACCAAAATTATTATAACTTCACCTAAGTTTTACATCTGAAGATAAAAAATTGTATAGGTCACTAGTATTAATATTTTTTGCACACTATTGGAATTTGATTTCATTAGGAAACTATCTATGATAGAATTAGTAAATATTTTTTATTAACTATAATTTATAAATTAAATTTCAAGGTAAAAAGTGGATTCCCACATTTATATGGGAATGATTGTCATATTTGGAAGAAGAAATTTCTTCCATAAGTGTTATTTATCAATTATGGTGACTTGGAAGATGTAAATAATGGATTCATCCCTTGGGATAAAATTGATTCTATGAAAACAAAATTCAAGAATTTTTTTATATTTATAGATGTTCTTTCATGAAAATATTGTCTTCTATTCTAAAGATTGAATTTCTAAAAGTATATAAAATCAAAAATGTAAAAGGTATCCAAGATAAGTTGGATAATACTTCTGAAGATAGTACTAAAGTTAAGTGGGAAAAGATACATATTTATAGATAATAGTATGAGTATATCAAAATACATGATAATGAAACAAAATATATATTCTCTACAAGTTTGAATAAGATTACAATAATGACCCGAGGATTTGTTCATAAGAGTGGTGAATCTATTATTGTTTAGAAGATATTATGCATCCTATCTGAAAACATCGATACTAAATTCTATACATTGGATGATAAATATGTTTGTGATATCCATAATGATGACATATATATTATTTTAATTTATTTTTAAATGATACAAATTAATTTTGTTATGAAATAGGAAAATACTTAAAAATTGATTTCTTTTAAATCCTAAAAATGTGAGAAGTTATAAAAAGTTTTATTGAAGGAGAAATCAATAGTTCAACATCAGATTCAATTTAAGATATGATTTTAGATAAAATTATGTCTCTTATCAACATATATGAAAAATAGGTAGTAAAATTTTCAATGTAAATCTCCCATTAAAACGTTTCAGGTGTGAATTTATTGGGAACATCACTGAAAATAGCCCAAATTTAAATAAAGATAAAGAATGTGATGAGGAAGATGAAATATCTAGATGATTTTCTATGAATAAATCCCCAAAGGAACTAATTTATTTTGAAACTAATTATAATAATTTCATTAAGTAAAGATAGATAAACATTTTGTAAACATAATGTAAAGTTTTTGAAGATAAAGGTTAATTTGAGGATTCTAGTGATGAAGTTGGTGAAAATATGCTCATTGATAATGTGAATGATTTTACGAGTGGTGAAAGAAGTTTTGGATGTTAAGATGATGAAGATGTTGATATGGATTTTATGTTGAATAGATAATTGAGTGAATATCTCTTATATTTATCAAAATTTCAAAAGGAGATCTGATGATTAAAGATTAGTGATCAATATATCAATAGTAGTAAATATATTCTTATTGATATAAAACAAATATTAATGGAGGATACTTATGGTTTGTAGAATATTATTTATGTTTATAAATTCTAAAAATCAAAACAAAATAAATGTTCCTGGATAAAGATATAGATATTACAATATGTAACTAATTTATTAAAAATTAGATGATGAATTAAACATGTGCAGATCCAAGATTCAAAACTATATTTAAGAAGAAGGAGATTGTTAAAATAGTAGCGAGTCTTAAGAAGACTAATAAAAATAACCCTTTAAGGTTGTAAAAATCATGAAATTATTTTTAAAAAGTTTTAGAATAATAATCAAGTCAAAAATATCAAGAATGTGGAAAAGTTAGGCGATCCTCAGAAATATAGAAATTCTGGTAAATAAAACATTAATTAAAAAATATCTATAAATAGTGTCTTATAAAAGGAATAAAATAATCCCAATATAATAAATACGATTTTAGTATTTCCCTATAATTTTGGTATCTAAAAGGGTCTATGATTGGTTTAATCACTAATTAAATAACATATATAGGAGGCTTGGGAGTTAAGGATTGGGGGAGATTATATCTCCTTAAAAAATAATGTTATAAATATATTATAGATCTTGAAAAGAAAAATCAGAACATGATTGATTTTCTTGAATAATTCCTTGAAATATTTGAAAATATATGTCAATATGAAAATTAATTACTCATCCTTATTCAAACCCAAAAATATGTGATTTATAAAACTCAATATCCGTATAAAATGAAGAGAAAATGTTTAATTATTTAAACTTCATATAAAGCATCAATAAAATATTTTTTTGGGTATTTGATAGTGAGTTCTCCTCACACAGGATAGTATATGTAAATCTATTTATTAAATTAAAAAAGTGAAAGAAAAAATTAATGATATTTTATAATGGTGGATCAATCAAAATCATAGGTATTGGTTCAAAAATAATTGAATAATTAAATATAGAATTGAATAAAAAAATATTTATTTATGAGATGAAATGAAATTTAATAATAATGTCACAACATTGTAGTAAAGAATATAAATTGTTTTTTTAAATAATAAATATGTTGTTAATAATTTGAAGGATGGATGTATAGTGATCAGATGATAACATAATTAAGGATACCGATATCAAATTTTTGTTACAATGAGTAATAAGATGAACTAAATTAAAAATAATAAATATATTGAGGAGATTAGGGATACTGTTCACTCTAATAACAGTGGAAAATTTTCTTTATAAAAGGGAGTTTGAATAATTAATATTTATAATAAATAATTAGAAAAGTAATGGATATTAATGTGTTTTTATTTCATGATAGAAATATAATTTTTTTAAAAAGAAATATTCATGAGGAGTAAGAATATGTATGTTTCATAATTTTATATAGATGAAGTAAAAAAGAATTTTTGTACTCTTAATCTAAAATATTGTCTAAAAAAGAATGTAACTGACCAAGGTTGTTGTTAGTCAAAGAAGGAGTTGAGTAGGAAGACATGGAGGTTGAATAAATATTCCAAACCATCATTCAGCAAGGGTTAATTTATGAAAGTCAATCCCTTCCCTCTTATTGTTCTTTAGATTATTAGTGTCAAAGGCAGGGAGAAAATGATATCATAAATCTATTTATTATATTATTTTATTTATTTGAAAATTGTATTTATAAAGGGTGAGTGAATTATTTTAGGATGTAGTCCATTGATATGTGTTTTACAAAAGGGGTAGAGATTTATTATTTAAGAGATAGTTTATTTTAGAGAGTTATTAAAATTAGAAAGATGTTAATTTAACACCATGAATATGTGAACAATTCTAGAAATTTGTTGAAGTGCATGCATTAATTTTTGTATTACAGATTCCATTGACTGATTTGTTATTTTTAGTAAAGATTTATTGATAATTTTATTTATTAATTGAATAATAAGTGATACATTAATAGATCAATAATTATTTTTGAATTATTTATCAAAAAGGAAATGGCACATTCTCAGATAAATTTTCAAGTGTTCTAATTTTATAATGTTGAATTAAAAGGATTAGTCTGGAATAAGTAAATTTTTTTTAAAAAAATAAGGAAAACATAGAATTATTTTTTAATATTATTGATTTATATACCTGTTTCAATCAAGTAGGATCAAAATTATTGAATTATGATCTGTTGATATGTTTTGAGTGTGAATGTGATTTATTTTAATTAGTTACCAAAATAATCCGATGTGGTAGATTATTGGGATTAATAAAATTTTGGAACATGTTTTATAATAGGGTAAATTTTTGTTCACATAAAGCATTATTCTGACTAAATAATTTCCTCAATAATATGGTTTCCATCAATATAATAAATAATAGAGAATGTTTAATTTGATATGATTCTTAGGTTTTGTTGTTGTTTTGAACACATAAATCACGAGTAACTCATGTCATGTTCAATGATTCATTCAAGGTGAAGTTCATTAAAAATTTTAGACTATTTTATGTTGATTGGAATTATTTTTTAAGATTTTATAAATAATCTATTAGTATTTTAAATTATTTTCGAATATTGATTTAATAAAAAAAATTGACTATGTTACAAGGACTACACGAGTCATTCTTGGTAGCACATGATTCATTGGATCTATGTATATGTTATTTAATACAATGTAGGATTATTTTCCCCCTACATAAGAGTTAATTCACTCTATATAATAGTGATTCTTCTAACGTGTAGGAGTTATCTAGATTTTCTTTTGATTCAAATAGTTGGAGAAATTTTAAGAGTTCTGGATAATTAAAATATGAGTTTTTAGAGTTATTTAGAGAAAATAAAATAATTCTTGATAATTATAAAGATGTATTGTATATTTTATAATATCACAACATTGGTTTTGTGATTAAAGAAATGGGAGAAAAAATTTCACTATGAATAATGAATTAATAAAAAGGCACATAAAGAGGGTACTATTGTAAAATCTTTTTCACATTTAAATCAGTTCCATGACTTGACAATGAATTATAGAAGGTTATAAAAAGAATATGAAGAAGTTGGAATAAGAAGAGGTTGAAAAATAGTTTATAGGAAGTTAAATGGTTTAATTTTAATTTCAAAAATAAATTCAAATTTTTTGTTGTTGATGTTTCATGTGGTAAGAAAGAACATTTTATTTCATTGATATAGTGGAGTTATGATTTGAGTGTTAGGTGCCTTATTGAACATAAAACATGAAGCATAGTGTATAATTATAAATTATGGACTTTTCTATATATTGAAAGAAAAATATTTGATTTTATTTTAATAAATTTGAGTATATAGTGTATAATGAAAGATTAGGTTGTTCTATATAGTTCATATAGTGAAATAGAAAAAGAATTAGAGAAAAAGAAAAGAGGAAAATAATACATAAAATATTCATAATTAGAAGAAATATAAGAGAAAGAGCATACTTATTTATGTGTAAGATCATAACAAGAGTGAAATGTGTGAAAAAGGTAGTTAGGTCATACATGATTTAATAATGACTAAGATGTTCACAAGCACTCTATATATTTTGGGGGAAAACTATGACATCCTGACCCAGGTTCCACTCAAAGTTTCCCTGAACCGGTAGGCCAGATGGACTCGAACACGACTCCCCTTATGCTAGAGGACTCCAAATAGCTCCAAGGGAATATGGTGTGTTTATGGGGAGACCATGCTCACTGATCAGATTCTCACTATGGTGTAAACAAAAAATAAATAAAAAAAGCATATCAATATTTTGAAACAAAATAGAATAAATAATAAACATCCAAGAACAAAATAAAAATCAAAAGCATAAAACTAAATCATATAAAAAGAATGATGATCTCATGTATTTTAAAAATATGGAAACCATGTATAAAAAGTAGAAGGTAATCAATAAAGTACATGATACACAAGAGGAATAAAAATCCTGAAATCTATACAATCATCCCAAACTCTTGAATTTTCATTTACGATTAATATCCCATCCTTAGTGATGCAAGAAGTCGCACATCCATAAGTGGATTCTTTCCCTTATCTAAACTTTCAAACATATAGTCTGCTCAGGTACCATCAATGGCCCAAATATTGTTTGACATAAAATCAGTAGGCCACCAGAAAAGGTATCTACAAATATCATGTCAGTGTATATAATATTTTAGTGTAAAGATATAAGAAGAAGTAATGAAAATAGTAATGGTTGGGCTCTAGTTCATGATGGACACCTAGCTTACAGTACCAGATTTAGCCTAAGCTAAATAGTCTAAACATGTAACCATGATTATAAACATATATGAACTATATATATAGTTATGTATACAACCATATATGTGGATACATCCACTATCCTGGACCCAATGTGTAACTGAAACATCAATAATTTGTTACATTAGAATCACAAGTATCAATGGATTACATGATCAGTGTCATAGTTGTAAGGGTCTTCATTCCGAATATCATAATCATAGGGTCACCATGATCATATAATATGAAAAGGGGATTCCATTCCTAGTATCACATGATGGGATATTGTTCCCATATATAACAATAATGTTCTTCATACCCGTATATCACAGAAAGGGTCATCTTTCCCTAGTATTACATAATAGGATCATCATGCCCGATATCACAACATGGGGTCACCATTCCCATGTCACATATAGGAATTACATTTCTTTGTCACATATTGGGACTCAATTCCCATGTTACATTTATAAATGTTCACTGTGGCCATTTAACATTTAGCATAAGGGACTTCATTCCCATATAAATGTTTATAACATGCCTAAGGGTCATCATTACCATTTACCAAAATTAAAAAGGGTCATCATTCACATAAATCAATAGTAAAAAGTAATCACTATTTTAATATGATCTAATTGATAATTAATAACTCATTATCATTTAATAATAACAAAGTAATAAACATTATTCCATTTAATCTTGTGACATGGTCATACCACTCGCATTAAATTTGATTCATTATAGTTTTCTCACATTGGAGTCATGAAAAGAACATTTAGAAAATTATTAAGCCATTAACCCATTTAATAATATCATGGAAAATCCATGAGCACTCCTAGAAGGGTTGCAACATATAATGGTATAAAACCCATCCTGAATAAGGGATCAATAGAACAATTCATTAAATAACATTGAGTTGAACATACATTAATTTTCTTTTAGGGAAACACTTAGAGAATCCAGCATGGGGGACAATTAAACATATTGTAAAGCCACAATACTTGAAGGAAAAAGACAAGACCACCTAACAAAGTCTCACTGAGGAGTAGTCATCCAGTATCATCCATTGATTCAGTCTAGATTGGTAGAAAAAAGAAAACAGATGAAATCCCTAAAAATAGAGAATATGATCCTGCACCTCAATAACTCCATCAAGAGAAAGAAAAGTGGAGAAAGTTGTAATATTTATTGAGTACTGACTGATGGCTATCCAATTAGATGATCGATGCATGAATGAAAGTTTTATTAATGAACCAAGGTGCCAGGATGCTTGATAGATTCAAATGGAGGATAAAGGACTCCTCTATCCCCTATAGGAATAAATTATAGAATGGTATAGGTTTAAAATAAATTAAGTAAAAATATAATTTTACCCAAAATATCGAGTTATCATGGTTTGGACACAAGTTTGGCCAAACCAGGAACCAACTGTGCACCTTCCACTCTCTTAGGAGGCACCCACATGGTTTTATGTACATAGTTTGACTAACCATGAACAAACAAGGTTGCATGCCTATGATAAAAGTTAGATAACCCCCACCCCAACACAAGGAAAACTCTTTTGGTTACATAGTTTCCTTAAACCATGTATCCTATTGAGTCCCTCTTTCGAACCCTCACATGATTAGGGAAACTATGTAGAATGGGTCGAATGGTTTTTAATAACCATATGGCCTGGTCTTTTTCTCCACCAACAAGGATTGTGAGCTTCGAAAATTCCCTAGACACCCCTGAAAAAACTATGAATTCATTATGAATCCATATTAGGTCCATTATAAAGAGTTAGGACAAAATTAAAAGGATTCATACCTAATAAGAAAATATGGATCTTACAATCTTCCCCCTTAAATGAAATCATTACCGAGTTCAACTTCTAAGGGTAGTGAAACACTATCAGAGCATAATATTGACCACTGAGCATGTACTTCGGCAAAATACTCACAAGTCTCATATTATGTGTTCCTGTGATGCCACAATACCCCTAATAAAGGGTAATACGGGCCTTAGAGAGCCTTTGTGCTCCAGTAAACGATGCATATATGATACTCCTCAAAATAAGTATTAGAATCTAACTCCACATCCTTGGGATCAAAAGCATGAGATGGGTCTTCATGATAATAGATAATATGTGGAACCTGGAAGCATTCATGCCTAGAATGGTAACTATGAGGTTATACTAAACCATTGCCTATTGGAATGGATCCTTATAGGATCTCAAAAGTCCCAAAATAATGAGGTGGCATCTTCCATTTCCTATGTATTAGTCTATGCCCATGTCTTGGTGATACTAATAAGAAATTAAAGTTCCTAACCTTAATTGAACTCCAGAGGTCATCGACAGTGATTGATATATGATTTTTGTCTAGATTTAGTGGTATAAATCTGTTTTCTGATCAAATGAACCTACTCTGAAGTCTCTTAAATGAGACGAGGACCTATTAGTGTGGCCTCTCCTACCTATAACTATCATAAGGGTGAACAAAATGACCAACCATATATGGAATCAAAAGGAATCTTATAGATTATATCCTAACAACTATTATTATAGGTGAACACAAAGAGAGGTATATTATTTTCCCAATAACCATTGAATCAAGGATGCACGCTAAGATCATGTCTTCCAACAACTATATGACCTGTTCCAAATGGTTGTCAGTCTGGGGTTGAAGGTTTGTGATCAGAAGCACATTTGTACCCATAGATTTTAGTAACCCATACCAAAACCGCAATGTAAAACAAGAATACCTATCTTAGAAGATAATATGAGAGACCCCATTTATATGTATGATCTCATATACATTCAATCTTTAAATATCATCAACTGATAATGTTTCCTAGATAGGATGAAAGTGGGATAATTTTTTCAGTCGATCCATGACTACCCAAACTGTATCACTACCTTGAAGAGACCTTGGTAAGATGACTACCAAATCCATAGAAATATATTGAGAATCCTATTGAAAAATATATAATATATGTAACAAGCTACTAGGTCACTAGTTCCTCACCTTCACCGGTAGATAGGTGGAACCCCTTGTGATAAAACCTGCGACCTGAAACATTATCATTGGCCATAAATACCCTCAGTTCATATCACAATACATCTTGGAGACACCGAGATGAACTACACACTATGAATTATGTGACTCTAAAATCAAATCATCTATCATATATTTGGTAACCTAGATACACCAATGTATACATGGTATATCATCATCATCGACATATCAATATGAAGGTAGGTCCTCACTAGAAATACTCTCTCGTAGGACCAAGCCTTCAGGATTGAAAAATTACCTCATATTCACTATCTCAAGAAGTCAAGAGGTCAGTGTTAAATATTAATATGCATACTATTCATGGTGATCTTACACCTCTATCTAAATCTCAGAAAATAGATCCATAAGATACCATTCGGTGCTGGCCTCCTCAACTGCCTGTGTATGAGTTATCCTTCTTAGAGGATCGGTAACAACATTTACCTTCCTAGGCGTATACGAAATCTTGAAGTCAAAAGAAGATATATTAAACCCATATTTACTACCTAATATTCAATTAACATTGAATAAAGATATACGAGGCTTTTTTGGTCCATGAACACCACAAAACACTCTTCCAGTAAATAATGCCTCCAATAGAAAAAGGTGTGAACAACATTTTTTAACTCAAGATCAAGCCTCAGGTAATTACTATCATGTGGCCTCAAATTCCATGAAATTTCGAAAAGGACTCAATATTTCTATATCAGAACATCCCCTATCCTCATAACTGATGCATCAAAATAGACTGTATAGCTCCTTGCCACCTTTTGTAGAATCAAGATCAGTACTAAGGTCAATCTTCCTTTCAGGTCTTGAAAGGACATCTCATAGGATTCCGACTACATAAACATGAAAAACTTCTTAATCAAGATCATAATATGTTCTTCTAATCATGAGAATTACGATATAAAATTATTTTAGTAATTATCTATCCCTAAGAAACATTTTATGTCAAAAATGTTATTATGATTCTTCTAGGTAGCCATAGATCTCCCATTATCTAGGTCAACTGAAACTCCTACCTATGAGATAATATGTATTAGCAAGTGAACCTTATCAATCCAGAAGTGAAATTTATTGAGGTTAGCATGTATATAGTTCTCTCTCCATGTATTTAAAATTATCTGAAGATGAGTGTCATGGTCTCTTCAGGTATGCCAATACACTATGATGTCATCTGTGAAGACCATGGAAAAAGGAATCCAGATAGGGATAGAAAACCCTATTCATAAAATCAATAATGATGGAAGGCATGTTTGTAATACCTAATTCCATAATTAGATACTCATATAAACTATGCCAACTATAGAAATACATACATGGAATATCTGATATACTAACTCAAAATTGATGGTAACTCGATTGTAGGTCAATCTTTTAGAAAAATCTCTCACCTACGATATGGTCAAAAAGATCATCTTAAGGGATACTAGTTTTTCAAATTAATTTGATTCAATTTCTAGTAATCCACACAATACTTGAGGGTTCTATCAACCTTTATGTAGAAAATCACAGGTGAACCTTAGAGAGAAGTACTAGACTATATAACACTTATGTCCCCTAAATCTTTTAGATACCTCTTCATCTCTTGTAACATGGTAGTATCTATATTTTAATGAGGAAGTGACACCAATTAAGATCCATGAACAAGATTCATAGTAAAATAAACCCCTCTCTCAGGTGGGAGTTTATAAAATTCATTCAGTAAAAAAATCCAAAATTGATCAACTAAAGGAGGGAACTAACTGTGATGTAGTCCCTAGTCATCCATAAAAATTCTTAAATTTTGGTATTCACTCCACCTATACCAGGATACTATATTCCATCACTTCAACCCTAGATATCCCACTCACCCTTTTGAGTATATTTAATACACTCTAGTGATATAAAAGACACCATAGGTTGATAAAAATCTATATATTCATGATTGGGCACTAACTAATCCATCCCACGAATGACGTTGATGCCTTTAATCTCAAGGAAGAATAGGTCCCATAAGAAACGATGAATACGCACCATTAAAGGAAAATCCTTGCACTACTGAATACTATAATAACACATTCCCAAAGGTGAATCAAGCGTTATTATTACCCTATATCAATGAACATGAAGTATAAGGCTCTGTACAATAGAAAAAAATATTATATAATAAGCTTCACCTATATAAAATAATGTAGAAATTGTAGTAGAGGATACTAGAATAGTACCTCAAATAGTATATGGAATTATATACTACTCCTATAGTATATGTTACACTAAATAAACATGTCCTTATCCATGGTGATATGCGAAAACTTAACTAACTAGAGTGGGCCCACTTTGTTGGCAATGACTATCTGGTTCTTTGATTCCAAAACCATGAACTCCTCCTCTATCTATACATCTAATAGTACTCCCTCTACCTTCTTTCGAAGTTTCTATGGATCCTGCTCTTAATGGTGGACATAACATGCATCCTCTCCCACTCAGAATGGGTGGGAAGTTCCTATAGAACTCCTGTAGATTCCTCGATCTTTCATATCCTCAAGACTCCATGTGGCCTCTAGAACATTGGGAATTATTATGTTTCCTATTCCTATAGTGGTGAAAAACCACCTAAATATAAATAGGTTTCACCTAGTTTCCTCTACTCACATGCACAATCTCAAAGAGTAACTTCTTCCCACTAGTTGAATAGTTATACTGTATGGGTTTTGAATCACCCAAGCTCACACCATCTACTTCTCATAGGTTTGGCTCAGTGCTAAGGGACTAGTTCACTATATTATATATAATAGTCAATCATAAATCATTTACCTAAGAACATTTAAGATGCCTCCAACCATCCCCAAATTGTATTTCTTTAACTAGATTGCTAGAAGTATAGATAGATTCAAACCCCTAAATCTCTGTAAAATAATTTGAATAGTTTATAAATATCATAGGACCCATATAAATGTTGAAAAAATTCATGACAAGATCATAACTCAAGGTCTCAAGTAATAAATAGTCATAGTTTCTCAATAGTAAATACCTCAAAGTAACTTCTTGATACTGACCTTCCTGATTCAGAATAACTGACTATAATTTTTTAGATCCTCAAAGCATATAAATAGTGAGATTCACTAAACTCTTATGAGGTGTCTCTAGATGCTTGAATATGGATGTCACCATCTCAATCTATAGCTTTGGAGCTTGTGGTCCTCCATCCCCCATAAACATGGGTGGATGAAATGATTGGAACTCCCATGTAAAATCTTCTAAAGAAGGGATAGATCACAGAGTTTGATATATAGTCAACATAAGATAAAGAAAATCTTCTTAGAATCGGGAGTCATCACTTGCATTGATATTAGGAAGAGGTCCCGCAGGTGGCACTACTTGAGGTATCTTTGGGGACTTAGGGCCTGACACCTCTGAATCATGGCCTTCACCAGGTTCCTGGATAATGATTAAAGGATGTCTAGTTAAAATTCCAAACACATAGTTCATATAGGATTCAATAGTGAAAACATCATAGATACATAAAGATTTCAGGTATAAGACTTCCTATGTAATAGTAACACCCCTCTTCCAACTCAAAGATTTGGGTCCTGGTGATAGAAACATTTATAAACAACATTAGAGATGATACCTACTACCCAATACTAAGGCCATGTTTGGGTCAAGATCAGTGTATTAAAATTTTATGTCATTCTAAATTATAATTTAATCAAAATTTTATTAAAATTTATAAACTATGTGGACACAACTTCTAATCCATAAGGGGTCATACACCTCATGAACTGAAATGTCGATTCCATTTAATCTAAAAAATAACACGTTCCAGTCCATGTGACAAATTTTCCAGGACTCAATGTTCCTTAATTTAATACATAGGGTGTCATATATAGCCTAAGAAGGAAAAACCTATTTAGGTTATAGAATAAACTCTAGTTACCGACAATGTTTCTCATTTTCCTGCAACAATAGTTAGCTGATAGAAATTATATTTATATCAGTAAAATAAGACCTGGAAATCACTGGTAATGAAAACAACACAATGCTCTTATATGGCTTGTCATATGCATTTGATGTGAATTCTAAAAAGTGACTAAGATGATTCATGATAGATACTTCCTCTCCCTCATCTCATGAGGCCTAAGATGAATGGTAAACCACAATCACAAAAATAATAAAATCATATAGGATGTGCATCACCCAACAATTGAATCAAATGTACTATAATAAGAATAATAAAAAATAATAATTATATATTCTAGGACAATTTGTATTACCCAAAATATGGGTTGGCTACTCCCAGGAATGACCTATAACCAAGTCCCAATGAATTTCTAATCCTATATCTATTGTCTCAAAATAGTAAGGTAACAAAAGAAAGATTTGATCCCACTTTGTGAAATCCTGACTTAGTTTCCACTCAGAGGTTCCACAAACTAGTGGGCCACATGGCATCAAGAACACCTCAATATACACCATGGGATGTCAACTAGTAGTTAGGGATATTGTCACATTCATGGGGGAGACTATGTCGTCTGGTCAGAGTAGCAAATTGATGAAATCAATGGATAAATATAGGAAACATATTAATATTGTAAAAGATAGAGGAATAAAGAATAAACATCTAAGAACTAAACAGCAATAAAAACAAGTAAACTAAATCATAAATAAAGGATAATGATGAAATCTATCTAAAAAATAGGGAAAACACATTTAAATGGTTGTAGACAATCAATAAAGTATATGCTATACAAAGGGAATCCAAAATTCCGAAATCTATTCATGCATCCTGAGATCCTGCTCTAAAATATTCTACAATGCTCATATCCTAAGTTATGTAAGAAGTCACACATCCATATGTGGACACATTCCCTTATCTACATATGCAAGCATATATCCTACTATGGTATCATCTTCAGCCCAGATACAGTGTGATATATATTCAGTAGGCCCCCACCAATGGTGTTTATAAATCTACAGTCAGTTTATATAATAGAAATTTTTTTATATATAATAAGGAACAATGAAAAATATAAATGGTCAGATCTAGTTCCTGAAGGAAACTTGGATGATGGTACCTACTTTTTGTTGAGTCAATAAGGTTTCCTTATGAAATTTCCATTTCTATATGTTTTGAAAATCACAAACACATTATCATAAGGCAAATTCTTTTTTCCTAATGACTATCCTCATAAGGAAAATTTTCCTTCTCTGAGTAAATGTTTATCCTTAACTTTGTTTTAATCATTAATTTTATTGTCTCATTAAATACAATTCATTTTATTACTAAGTTAAAATCAGTTTCATATTTACAACCTCATAATATTACATATTCTTGGATATATAGTATTCTATTTTCAGACTCCTAAATTCATGTTCTGAATTCTCTGAAATTCACGTTCCGAATTCTCTGAAATTCATGTTTCAAATTCTCTGAAATTCAGGATCTGAATTCTTTGAAATTCAAGTTTCGAATTCTCTAAAATTCAGGTTCCAAATTCTCTAAAATTGAGATTCATAATTATATGAAATTTAGGATCTTAATTACTCATAATTCAGACTCCTAATTCCATAGAATTTAGACTCTGAGCTCCTTAGAAGGTAGACTCTGAATAACTCAAAATTCAGACCATGAATTCCTTATAATTCAGAATCCAAATTATTTAAAATTCAAACTCAAAATTCCTCAGAATTAATATTAGGAATTCCTTAGAATTTAGAAACCAAATTTTTTAGAATTCAAATTCTTAATAAATTGGAATTCAGACTCCAGAATCTATAGAATTCATATTGTGAACTCTTTGAAAAATAGAATCTGAATATATATATCTTATAGACTCTGAGTATTCATTTGGTTAGGTACCAATTTCTATTTTTCTTTATACTCTGAAAAACAGTATTGTTTAAGTAACCTTATTTTTCTTACACTTGTTATAGTCATGAAGTGATGTCATACAATCTGTTTCAAACTAATCATTGTTTGAGTGACATGTGTACAGTTCCCTTTGTGATTCAAGGAAAAATATGACTGTTGGAAACAGGAGTATACCATTAGAGAAGTTCCTATAAATAGTATCTCATTTGAATGATCTCAAAAAACTGTTCCATCACTCTAGAGATTGCATGCCGCTGAAGTGATTTCTAGATATAGAGACTCTCATGTTTTGTGAATTTATGAACACCTTGTTCAGATAGCTTCATAAAACACTGATTTTTTCTGAGTAAAATCGAGGGCTTTCGAGGGTACAAAGATAGAGGTGCTGACTACCTTAAAGTTCTAGAAATTCAAGGGATAGGAAGATAGAGGTGCCGACTGAATTAATGTTTGAGGGCATGCGGGGATAGAAAGACATATTCTGATATTTTTATTGAGAGATTACCCTAGTGTGGGTAAGACAAACTTTCTTGAAAGTATAAATCAAGGGACCTTTATCCAAGGTTGTTAGATACCCACTCTTTGTGTTAAAGGTTTTCAAACTTGTTAATTGTTTTTTTTCAAGATTTTTTTTTCTGTATTTTGATAAAGGAAGAAATAAATTTATTATACATTCTTGTACTTTTTTATACTCTAATAAGTAAGATTCTATATGTTTTAAGGTAGAATCGTTTACTTGTAAACTTTCCTTATGTTTCATTTCCATAACTATATTTTCAGAACCTAGAATGTTTTTTTAGTAGAACTAAAGGAGGTCCTGTGAATTTACCTTGTTTAACTTTATTAAACATTGTTTTCCTTACGTTTAAAAACTTTCGTTTTTAAACATACAATTCATCCACCCTCTTTTAATTGAGAATCTACCTCATTATTTTAATCTTATAATTGGTATCAAAGGTTGTCTCTGAAATACTTATATTCAAATATAAGTTTTCTTTCTCAACTTTTCTTTGTTCTATTTTTTCTTTCTTATCTTTTCCTTCTTATGTTTTTCTTAGGGATTTTTATCTTTGATTAAAAACTTTTACTATTAACAAGTTTGTGTTGAAAGATATTTTTTAGAATGGTAGGATTGAATGTTGGTTCGATTGAAATTCTAAATCCTAATAGACCACCTATATTTTATGGGAATGATTATGAATACTTGAGAGACATAAAGAAGAATTTTTTTATTAATACTGAAGTGGACAACTTTGTCAAGGAGATTAGAAAATTCTTGACAAGGAAATCCAAAAATTTACCAATCAAGAAAAGTAATAATTTCGACTAAACTACAAGGTATGAAATAATTTTTGTGTTCCATGACCAAGAATATATATATTTGGATTTCATCATGTGAAGGAGAAAATTGTATCTGGAAGAAACTTGTAGTTACAAATTTTGTTACATCTAAAGTGATTGAGACTAAAAGAGCTATGCTTAGAGAAATATATCATGGATTTGTATTACTTTATGGAGAACAAGTATGCAAGGTAAAAAAATGGTTTATGTTAATAGTTAACAGCTTACAATCTATGGAAGAAAAATTACTAGATGATGAGTCTCTTGTGGAAAAGATTATAGATATTATGCCTAATGATTTGGAATCTAAGAGAACAACTGTTGATGAGAATAGAAAAGTATCTCAAATTACTCTTGATGAACTTTTTGGAACCCTTATTCAACATGAAGAAGATAATTAAAAGATATTCTAATATGAATAAGATGAAGAATGGAAATGGAAGTGTAGCCTTTACTACTAATAAATCCAAGACTCCTAAAAGGGTTACAAGATCCAAGTCTAAGAAAGTCACTGCTTTATCTGAATCAAGTGAATGTTAATATTCTGAGAATGAGCTAGCTAATATTTCTCGAAGGATAAACAAGATATTTAGAAACAAAGAGTTTTAATATATATATAATACGAAATAAAGAAAGGATAAGAATGAATCACAAGTCACTAGCTATGAATGAAAAAGAGCAGGGCATATCAGGCCATATTTTCATATGATTAAGAAAAAGGATAAAAAGGAAAGAATCTTGAGGGGAATAGAAATAAGTACTACAAGGCTAAAGCTAAGAAAGTTTTTAAAGATAATGAAACCTAGAGAGCCAGTGGTGGTGACTCTTTAGATGAATCATCGGAGTATGAATCTTCTGTTTAGAAGAATCTTGGTCTACTAGACAAACTACCCATTGAAAATCATTTACCAATGGCCAAGGTACAAAATGTTGAATCCAACACCAATGTATATTTAAATTCAAATTATACTAACGATAAATACTATAAGTATTTAGATGAAGATTGTTCTTCATTAGAAGATAATACTTTACCTTATTATGAAAAAGTGTCTAGGTATTCTAAGCTTCTTGAGAATGAAAATTCTAAACTCAATAAAAATCTTGATATGAAAAACTCTAGATTATATATTTTATCCAAAGAAGTATTAGATCTTTCTAAATATCTTGATAAGAAAATTATTTATTTTAAAATTATTTACACAAATCTTGAGGAAGTTAATTCGGAGAAGAATAAAATTTCAAAGGATCTTGAAAATGGAATTTCTAAGAAAAATATTTTAGATGATAAATCTAGTTCTAAAACTAATAACCTTGAGGATAAAAACATGGTTATAAAACTAAAGTTAGAAATATTTTCCTTGAGAAAATGTCTGTCAAACTTTACCACTGGAAAGGAAAACATTGACAAGTCGAATTCCCAAATTCGATCTATAAGGAATAGTTCTGGATTTGGTTATATTCATTGTAAACAAGTTTTTAATAATAACTATTTGGTTCCTCAAAGTGATCAATTTTTCACTAAATGTCATTATAGTGAAAATTGGGTGAAAAATTGTTCTTTAAACAACACTCAGTCATCAGGTTTTCATAAAGCTTATTTTTCTAAGAAAATGCGGATACCAAAAAATTTTCTTTCATAAATTTCCGGATCCAAGAAGGTTTGGATTCCAAAAGTCTAACTTTTTTATTTTTAGAAAAACTAAGAATGTTCCAACAGAAATTCATGGTACCTAGATAGTGGATGTTCCCCACATATAACTGATAACAAAAATGTCTTTGAAAATATTATCAAGACAAATGGAGGAAAATTAACTTTCGGAGATAATGCTCAGAGAGAAATTATTGGTATAGGTAACACTGTTCTTCTTGGAAAAACATTAATTTAAAATTTTTTAATTGTTAATACTCTTAAGAATAAACTCATTATCATGAGTCAATTATTTGATTAAGGATACCTTGTGATTTTTAGGAATGATAAATGTTTAGCACACAATTACAAGGAAGATTTTATTCTTTCCTACCATATGAAAGAGAATGTATACACACTAAACTTAAAAGACCTTAGAATCCAAGATCTACCTTACCTTAGTGCAATGAAAGATCAATATTGGTTATGGAATAGAATGTTAGGACACTATAACCTTAGAAACCTATGAAAACTATCAAATAAAAGTCTTGTTATGGTTCTTCTAGAGCTTAGATTGTATTTTTTCAAAAGTTTATGATCCTTGTTAATTTGGAAAGAAAACAAAATCAAGTTTTAAATCAATTGGTGAAGTCTCAACTTATGATCCATTACAATTAGTACATATGGATCTTTTTATCCCAACACAAAATAGAAGCATTAGAGTCAAATATTAAGTATTTTTCTTAGTTAATGATTACACTAGATTTACGTGGGTCTATTTTCTAATAAAAAAATATGAACCTTTTTATTATTTCAAAATTTTTAGAGGGCAATTTAAAAATGAGAAAAATATTCCATTGATAACTATTCATTGTGATCATGGAGTAGAATTTCAAAATTATGAATTTGAAACTTTTTTAGTAAAAAAGGCATTACTCATAACTGGTCGGCACCAAAAACTCCTCAACAGAATGGTGTTGTTGAAAGAAGAAATAGAATTCTTCTAGAGATAACAAGAACCATGTTGTGTGAATATTTTATATCTAAACATTTTTGGGCTGAAGCTATAAGTACTACTTTCTATAATATAAATCAAGTTTTTATTTAACCTTTTTTAACAAAACCCCTCACGAATTGTGGAATGGTAGAAAACCTAGGCTTTCCCACTTGAGGGTATTTGGTTGAAAAGTATTCATTCTGGATAATAAAATAATTTATATAAATTCGCACAAAAAATATGATGAAGGAATTTTCTTAGGAAACTCCACAAATTCTAAGGCTTAGAGTGTTTTTAATAAAAATACATGTACTGTTGAAGAAATAGTGCATGTTTAATTTGATGAAACTGGTCCATTTATTTTTAAACAACCTGAACCTACTTATTCAGATGTGTTTTCAAAAACTGATTTCCAACCCTGATAGATGATCCTTATGATAAGGAAAAATTTCAAGAAAATATTTCTAAATAATTTACCTCAGATTATTTCCTTCCATAAGTTGATGAACAAGTATTTCAAAACCCAAATCAGTTGTTTCTTCAGAATAATCATAGTGGTAGTATCATTGGTGATGTAAATCAACCTATATAGACTAGAAGTTCCTTAAAAAATGAAGTAGAACATCTAGAATTCCTTTCCCAATTAGAACCAAAATGCACTGATGAATCTTTAGGTGATAATGATTGGATTAAAGCCATACAAGATAAGAAAAATGAATTTTAAAGGGAAAAAGTTTGGACCTTGGTTAAAAGAACTAAGGAAACTTCTATTATTGGAGTAAAATGGGTCTTCAAAAATATTCATGATGAAAATGGAACC
Organism: Viscum album; assembly: GCA_963277665.1. Lineage (NCBI taxonomy): Eukaryota > Viridiplantae > Streptophyta > Magnoliopsida > Santalales > Viscaceae > Viscum > Viscum album. Next base: position 1,015,323,233 of record OY728138.1, on the reverse strand, counting down.
ATTTTGAGAAATAAATATAGATTTTTTTTAAAGGATATAATCAACAAGAAGGAATAGAATGTGAAGAAACCTATGATTCAGTAGATAGACTTGAATCTATTCATATTTTATTTGCCTTTGTAGCATTATTTAATTTCAAAATTTTTAAAATGGATATAAATTTTCTTTCCATAACAGATATATTCAATAAGAATTTTTTTTGAATAACCCCTAGTTTTGAAGACACAAAACATCAATAACATGTTTTAAAACTTACCAAAGATTTATATGGACATAAACAATCACCTAGAGCCTGGTATGATAGAATTATAAAATTTTTGTTACAAAACAATTATGTTAAGGTAACTTATGATACAACACCTTTTATAAGAAAAGATAAGAAAAATGTTTTGATTATTCAAATTTATATTGATGACATTATATTTGGTTTAACTCACCAATCTTTAACTGATTCGTTTGTGAATTTAATGAAATCTCGGTTTAAAATGGGTATGATGGTTGAGTTAATATTTTTCCTAGGTTTTCAAATTTCTCAAAAACCAGTAGGAACATATATATCTCAACATAAGTACATAAAATATCTTCTGAAAAAGTATGTATATGACAACACTAATAGTATAAGTACTCCCATTGGTACATTAAATTCTCTTGATCTTGATGAAGCTGGGAAACTAGTCGATCAACCTCATTTAGACATATGATATGAAGTTTACTATAATTTAAAGATAGTAGTCTAGTATTAATGTTTTCAATATTCTTATGTTCTATATGTCAACATAATCCAAATAAATCTCATTTAAGAGCAGTGAATATAATCTTACTCTATTTAATCAGAACCATTGATTTTTGACTCTTTTATACTTCTGGAAATGATTTTTTTAAAAAGATTTTCGAATGCTGAATTTGGTGGGTGTCGAATGGATTGGAAATTTATGTACAAAATGTTTCATTTCTTAATAGATTCATTAGTTTCTTGGTCATACAAAAAGCAACACTCAATAGCACTTTCCACTGTTGAAGCTCAATTTGTAGCAGATGGAAGTTGTTGTGCCCAAGTGTTGTGGATACAACACATACTCACAGACAATGACATGAGATTTACCAAAACAAAACTATTGTGTGATAATACATGTTCTATTTCCCTAATAAAAAACCTTGCACATCACTCTCTTTCAAAACACATAGATTTTAGGCATCACTTTTTTATGGATTACACACAAAAAGAAGATATCATTCTTTAATTTATCAGAATGCAAGATCAACTTGATGATATTTTCACAAAATATTTACCCTTCGATATATTTGAATACATTACACAAAAGTTAGGAATGATAACCATAAGTTAATATTCTATATTAAATTTTTGTTGAAACCTATCTCCTTATAGTAAAAAACTACATTTTATAGGGGGAGTACATTTTCCTGTTAAATCAAAAAAAAAACTTAATCAATTTTTTTCATAATCTAATTTTTTCGTAATCAAATTTTTTTTCATAATCAAATGTTTTCATAATCAAGATTTTTGTAATCAAAATTTTTCGTAATCAATATTTTTCTTCATCAAAATTTTTCATATCAAAATTTTTCGTAATAAAAAATTTTCGTAATCAAAATTTTCCATAATATAAAATTCTTCAAGAAGAATTTTCCTCATTACTGATAATTTTCCAATAAATCTAGAAGGTATGTTTCCTTTATTAAATTTCATAATCTATTTTTTACTTGTTGTTATTTTCATCGTATTTATGAAATTTTTTCAGATTCACTTTCCTTAAATCCGAATTTTTATCTTAAAAACCTCAAAAGATTGGAACCTATCAAAATCCATCTTCAGTTTTTATCTCAGCTGGTAGATCATATCACACTTATTTCAACCATTGGATCTTTTTGGGAATATGAAGCGTCGCCTAAAAAACATATATAAATGCCCCTCGATGGTTTTCCCACATCGGATATCAAGCTTTGGCATGTTAAAACTCTGATGCTTTACTTAAGGCCGCTTATAAATTTCCTAGTTTTCTCAATTCCGAATGTCTTTGGAAGCTTATCCTTTGAAAAAAATGTCTCCATTTAAATAAATTTATGAATGGAAGGTTTAAAGAGAAAGGTTAGTAAATCCAAAGTTCTTTTCTAAGAATGATTCTATTATTTTGAATAATATCATGTTCAATGGTTTGGAGAGATTATGTGTATCCAAACCAAAGGCACGAGATTTAGTTTATCTAGAGTTGTTGGTATAATTTTATGAGTCAGTAAGTTTAATTAATGAAGGTGGGAGAGATAAGTTTTATTTTAAGAGTTATGGAAAAACCTATCCCCATTCTTATAGTAATGCTACAAACGTAATTCAAATTCTATGTGAGGGGGAAGCTGAGTTTTGTACCCATAGCTACTAGATGTATCTAGTTTGTTTGATAAAGAGAAGGACTTTGAGTGTCTTGGTTTGACAGAAGTGAAGACTCCTATGATTTTCCATCTCTCTACAAATTTTCATATTATTGGGTTATGGGTTTAGGGATTTCTCATTCCAAGAAATGGAGACAAAGACTACTTAAAGAAGAGTTATATCTACATTCTGGATTTTCTATTGAATCTCAGGAAGATTAATTTAGTGACGTATGTGTTTATTAGAATCATGAATATCAAGAATGGGACTCTAAAATCACAAATCATTATGTATCCATTTATTCTTCCCAAGATCATAGTCATTTTTCTAGAACCATTCAAAATTCTATGTAGTTCTAAAACAAGGAATTTCAAGGTTACGTTGTTGAGTGATGATACCTTGAGAAGAATGAAGGTTGGTTTCTCTAGTGAATCCAGAGAATTCTGTGATTTATCTGAGATAGAAATAAAGGCTTTATTGAAGAAAATGGAAGTGGCTGAGACTTCCAAGAAAGGTTGGAAGAAGATAAGTTGAAGGAAACAGAAGAGAAAGAAAAAATTCCTACAGTTCCGGAAACCCAATTTGCTCCTCCAAAACCTAAGAAGCAAATGACTTATCCATATGAAGTAGTTGTCATGTGGAGAAAAGGTAAGAAGAATAGGAAATAAGGGGATCCTAGTTTTGGATTGGACCCTGCTGATGTGAAAGCTTTAAAGCTTAAGGGTGATGAGGATCTTGAGAAGCAGTAAAAGCTAAAGAAGTAGAGGAAGAAGATGTCAGAGGTAGAAATGGTTCAAACTTCTCTAAAAGACACCATGAAAGCCTCAGAACAAGCCCAGTTACCAAAATATTTTTTGCAAGAATCACTTCTAGTGACTTCAAGAAAGAAAATGGTGATTACAGAACCAGAAGAAGACAAAGAAATAGTTTAATAAGAGGAAGGAAGTAATGATACAGATGATATGATAAGACAAGTGGAAGAATATAATGAAAAGGTGAGTCCTTCTGAAAAAATTTCAATCCGAACTTCTCAGGATGAATAAAAAAAATTCTTTCACAAGGAAAAGAGGATGAAGATCAGGAAGAAGTGAGCAAATCATATGGTTATGAAATCAGAAACCATGATTTTGTTCAATAATAGGATCTACTGGCAGATACAGAAAAATAATTTTTTTTAAAATATAAGGTAGTTCAAGTATCAGATAGTGAACATGAATCCCCAAAAACAATAAAGATCATTCTGAGAACTAATAATGGAAAACAGGTGTTTTTTGATACACTAAGGAAATTTTTGGTGGCAAAGAAATATGTTGGTGGTTCGTCAAAGAGAAAAGATGAAGAGATAGAGAAAGAATCATCACCAACCAAAGAATCTGATTTGGGATCGTCTTCTCTAGGACATGACATTGTGGTCCAATCATTGAAGAAGTTGGTTGATATCATTCCCTTGTTTCTGAGTATATACCTGAGGTTCCAGATGCTAAAGCACTCATTCAATCAGAAACCAGATTCTGTTGCCAAGCATATGGATATGTTTTTCAGGATTGAGGCCAATTTTTAAACATTCTACATTGAGTACGATTCTTATAAAAGTTTGTTCAAGGAAATCACAAAGTGTTCAAGGAAAAAAATTAAAGAGATAATAATATTTTATGACTTTCAATACAATTTGAAGTATTTGTTTGATACCAAACATAACAAGATAAAATAACCCACTACAAGTTTTGATGAGAAGCTTAATCTTGAACGAACAATTCAGAAGCAAGAAGTCAAGGATCTGAATGGAAAACTAAATTCAGTTTCTCTGAATCTGAAGATAAAAAGAGATCTCAGAATTGAGTTCCAATAAAATCTTGGTAAGAAAGAAGAACATTTGAAAGCTCAAGCAGAAATTCTTAAGGCTTAGTAAGAAAAGATCAAAGCCGTGGAGAAGAAAAATGAAGATCAGGATCTGCTACTCAAGGGTTTTAAAGAAGATCATATGGAGCTTAAGAAGATGAATACCAATTTAAAGAATCTTATGTTGAAGGAAAAACAAGGTTGATCGTTTTTCCTAACTTTCATCTTTAATTGTAACTTCCTTGTACAAATATTTCTAATCATAATGATAATTTTGGTTGTTCTTCATTTGTTTTGTTGTATAGTACTAATATTTTGGGTACTATATTTTTTTTCCATTATCTCAATTACTTTTTGAAAATCACAAAGTGGGATAAAGGGAGATAAGTTTTTTACTTTATGTTCATAAAGCAAAAATATCAGTCCTTATATTATTTTTTGTATGGATGTTTTTTCTTTCTAGAAAGGGAGATATTGTTGAGTCAATAAGGTTTCTTTATGAATTTTCTATTTCTCTATTTTTTGAAAATCACAAACACTTTATCATAAGGCAAATAGTTTTTCCCTAAGGATTATCTTTATAAGCAATATTTTCCTTCTCTATGGAAATTTTTGTCCTTACCTTTGTTTTCATCGTTCATTTTATATTATCTCTAAATCTAAATCATTTTATTACAAAGGAAAAAATAAATTTCATATTTAAATCCTCTGAATCTTACATTTCCTTGGATATAGATTATTATGTTTTCCGAATCCAAAATTCGGGTTCTAAATTCTATGAAATTCAGGTTACGAATTATCAAAAATTATGGATCTGGATTCTCTGAAATTCAGGTTCTGAATTCTCTGAAATTCAGGTTTCGAATTCTCTAAAATTAAGGTTTTGGATTCACTAAAATTCCGGTTCAAAATTCCTCCGAATTCCGACTTCTAATAACTTATAATTCAAACTCTGAATTCCTCATAATTTAGATTCCAAATTCCTCATAATTTATACTCCGACTTCCTCATAATTCAGAATCCAAATTCAATATAATTCAGACGCAAAATTATTCAGAATTCAGATTCTAAATTCATTGGAATTCAGTCCCCAGAATCTAAAGAATTAAGATTCTAAACTCTTTGAAAAACAGAATCTTAATATCCATATCTTATAGACTCCGAATATTAATTTATTTAGATTCTGATTTATATTTTTCATTAGACTCCGAAAATAGATTTGGTTAAGCAACCCTATTTTTTCTTATACTTGTTATCATCATGAAATGGTGTTGTACAATCTGTTTATTTCTAACCATTGTTTGATTGACACATGTACATGTCCCTCAGAGATTCAAGGAAAACTATGACCGTTGGAAGAGGGAGAAAACCATTTGAGAAGTGCCTATAAATAAGAGATCATTTTAACGAGCTCAAAAACTGTTCCATCACTCTAGAGATTTCATACTGCAGAAGTGATTTCTAGAGATAGAGACACTCATGCTTTGTGTGTTTTGGAACTTCTTGTTCAGATAGCTTTATGCGATTTTGATTGTTGCTGAGTACAATCAAGGGATTCCAGATATAGGAAGACATAGGTACTACCAACCTTAAATTTTGAGGACTTCAAGGGATAGGAAGATAGAGGTGATGACTACCTTAAAGTTCAAGGGATTTTGGGGATAATAAGACAGATTTCGATATTCTTATTGGGGGCTTACCCAGATGTGGGTAAGATATACTTTCTTGAAAGTATAAATCAAGGGACCTTTATCCAAAGTTATGGGATACCCTACTATTTGGGTTAAAAGTTTTCATATATGTTACTTGTTTTGTTTCAAGTTTATTTCCACTGTATTTTGATAAATGACGAAAGTAACTTTCTTATACTTTCTTGTACTTTTTTATACTCTGATAAGTTATATTCTATACTCTTTCAGGTAGAATCTTTACTCCTAAACTTTCCTTAAGTTTCATTTCCAAAACCATATTTTTGGAACCTAGAAGGTTTTTTTGTAGAACTAGAAGAGGTCTTTTGAATTTACCTTGTTTAACTTCACTAAATATAGTTTTCCTTAAGTTCAAAAATGTACATTTTTAAACATAAAATTCGCCCCCTATTTTAATAGAGCATCTACATCATTATTTCGATCCTACACTTCGGGCTATGCTAGATAGTCTAAACATATAACCTTGTGTATACGCATATGTGAACTATATACGTAGTGAAATATATAGTCATATATGTGGATAATTCCACTATTCTGGACCCAAGGTGTAACTCAGACATCCATAAGACATAGGATGAGTATAATAAGTATCAAGGTATTCCATGCCCAGTATCACTTTGGTAAGGTTTTCCATTCACAATATCATAATAATAGGTTCTCTATGCTTTAATCAAAAGAAAATGGGATGCCATGACTAGTATAATAAGAGGGGAACTTATGCCCATATATATCAATATAGGTCGTCATACCCATATATCACTATAAGGGTCATCATGCCTTGGTATCACAGTATAGTGTCGTCATGCCTAGTATCATAGTATAGTTTCAACATTCCCATGTCACATATAGGGACTCCATTACCATATCAAATATAGGGAAACCATGCTCATATCACATTTATAAAGGGTCTTGAAGCCCATGCCACATTTTCCAGAAGGGACTCCATGCCCATATAAATGTATATAACATGCATAAGGGTAATCCTGACCATTTTCCATAAATAACTTTTGTCATCATGACCATACATCAATAGTGATAATTAATCATTACATTTAATATGTGCAAACTAATAATTGGTAACTCCTTATCATTTAATAATAATAAAGGAATAACTATTGTTCCATTTAATCATTTGATGTAGTAATACCACTCATTCAATTTGATTAATTACTATTTTATCACTTTGGAGTCATTACAAAACCATTTAAAAGATGATTAGGCCATTTCAACATTTAATAATATCATAGAAAATTCACGAGAACACCTGGAAGGATAAAAATGGATGATGGGGCCTAACCCAACCTAAATAAAATATCACTAGAATAATTCAATCAATAACATTTAATTTTCCATTCTTTAATTATATTTTTTAGAAACTCTCGAATAATATGAAATTCTTCACAATGACACATATTATAAAACGTCAATACATGAGGGAAAAAGATTAGAACACCTACCTTAATCTAATAGAGGTGTACTCATCCAGTATCGAAAATTGATTCATTCTATATGAGGATAAAATGGAAAGTAGAAAAACACCCTAAAAGTAGATAATATGAGGATACACCTTAAATAGAAAGAAAAATAGAGAAAAGTGAATGATAAATAGAGTACTCACCAATGGCTAATCAATGAGATGATCAATAATTGAATTAGAGTTTAGATCATAGTTTTATCAATGAACCTTGGGGGAGGGAGGCCTAAGAGCCTAAAAGGGAGGAGGAAGGACTCCTCTATCTGTTAGAGGATTAAATGATAGGAGGGGTCCAATTAAATATATTTTATTGGAATAACATATTTTTACAGAAAATATCTGGGTCACACGGTTTTTCCACACTATTTTTCCAAACCATGTGCTTATTGTGCATGTTACACAATCTATGTAGGGACCTCACTTTATTTCATGAAAATTGTTTGACTTGTAACATCTATCCAATCTCATTGGCTTGAGAGGGTGGAGGAATGCTACTTGGCCTTAAGCAACGTTCCCAAGGTTCCAAATTTTAGAAATAAATACCAAAGGATTTGAGAATAAATTAGGGAATGATTTTACCTTGAACTATAACCATCCAAAAAAATAGTCCACTAACAAAAAACTATATAATTAATTACAAAAAAACAACCAAAACCATACAATACCATAATACAACAACCAATTCCACAATAATTCCCAATAACCAATACATCCAAACACACTAAACCATATCAGAGTACCAAGAGGAAGACCAAAAAAAGACTACAATGGAACTAGGAAACCATCAATAGCTCCAGACCAAGCTCCATACTCTAAAAACCACAACATCACTAAAGAATCATGTCGAACTGCTAGTAAACTGAGATTCTTTGACCATACTTGTGTCCCAGAACACAACATCTACAAATGCACCAAAGAGACAAAGCATGGGTGAGTAATATTAATTAGTAGGGTTTCCCCAAATGACTTCCCAACACACACCACTAGGATAAAACCATTAGCACATTTATATAAAACTTTTTATATAAAACATTCAATAGTGCAACAACTTACAACAAGAAAAACACTCCTTATCAAGCCATTTCGACCAAAATTCCCAAAACACCTATGAAAGAAAGACATCCATGCTAGAAGCCAATTAACTATTCAACATTAGCACAAAAAATTCCATCTTGAAAAGAAAACACAATAAGACAACCAAAATAGTGGGACTTCCTCCCATCCTGTACACCCAATTCTCAACTAGTGGTACTTTCTGCCCACTTATCCTTTGATGGTGGCCCTTCCGTCCACTATCCATCCCCTTTTTATAGTGGTACTTCCCTCCCACATACATACAATTCCACACAATCCATAATGATTAATCAACCAACATGCACTAAGCACCAAGGCCAACCAAAATCACACTGTCATTCACACCACATGCCAATTCACTCTAATAAATCATCTGTTTATTGAAATCAACATTTAAAAATTTTCCATGAAAAAAAAATTTCGACAAAAAAACATCTTTATTGAAATCCATTATCATCAACCATTTTTACAAATCAATCCTAGAAACCCATTTTAAAACCTCTATTTCAAAACCCACAATAAGAGGAATTCACCACAAAGCCCCCTTTTTCCTGAAAATCTACAACACATCACCAAGGTATTTTCAACCAATTTCTAACATAAAAAAATTAATTTTAACCCAAAAAAATTAATTGTAACCAAACTTCATGTTTTAGAAAAGTGGAGTTGAGAGAGAACCCACCTACCTTTAGGGTTCCCGTGAATTCGACCCACAAGAAACTGCACCACAATATAAGAAAACACACCACCAAAAGTACTCTAGATCCACTTCCCTAACATCCAAAATCCTTGAAATCAACACCCAAGGCAACCACAACCCTATATCTACACACAAAGGGTGTATATATAGAAAACTAATAGAGAGGGAGATGTAGATCTCAAGGAAACCATAAAGAACCATGCGAGGAGACTTACATGAGAATAACTACCTTCAATACACCAAGAAAACCCTTCGATTTGCTTTCAAAACGTGTGGGAGACCACCTATAACCTTTGAGAACCCAAAATCCCGAGTGAGGCTCAAGTGGGAGAGAGTTTGGAGTGAAAATAGGTCTAGCCCGAGGGAGCTCAGATTAAAAAACCCTACTTTTAAGTTGCCACACAGTTAGCCCACATGGTTTGGAAAACCATGTGCTAACCGTGTACAATCCACTAAAAAGATAGAGGGAGTCTTCATGGTTACCTCTCATGGTTTTGAAAACCATGTGCAGGCCGTGCAAAGCCCACTCTCTCCTCCTGCACAGTTTTCTAGAGAACCCGTATGGTTTTCCCTAACTGTTCCCAAACCATGTGCCCTTAGAGAATCATCCAAACTTATTCATAACCATTATAAATACCCCAATATCTTCCCAACTAATCCCAAGAACTTTAAAACACATAAAAAGGATATATACCACAAACTGTGGGTGCTAAATTCTCCCCATCATTGGACCTTCCATCCATGGAAAGTAGGAAACCATCACTTTCCCGAAAGATCTTGGGAAATTGCTCGACCACCTCTTTCCCATGTTCCCAAGTCTCCTATTGAATATGACAATGATACCAAAAAACACGAACTAAACTTATTTTTTACGACACTAGAATTTATCTTGCCTATCCACAATCTGCACCGGCACATGCACTGAGGAAGCATCTGGTTCTAGCTCAACATGGTCCCAACAAATCACATGGTCACAATCCAGCTGATATTTTTTCAAATACAACAGAAGAAACACATTTTCACCACACTAAACCGTGGTGGAAAATCTAAATGATAATCCACCTCTCCAATTCGCTCAAGTATTTCAAAATTCTCAATATACCTTGTAGATAACTTACCCTGCTTTCCAAACTGACGATGACCAAACCTATGAGAGATTCTCAAAAAACAGATGATCACCCACCTTGAACAAATATGGTCATCGAAGATGGTCCGCATATGATTTCAGATGACTTTGATCTATCTCCATCCTCTACCTAATCAACATGATCTTTTCTATAGTCTCTTGGACAAGGCTCGGTCCTATCATCAAAGTACCTCCTATTTCCTCCCAATATTGTGGAGAATGACAAGGATGCCCATACAAAGCCTCAAATGGATCCATATGTATCAAAGATTGATAAATATTATTATAGGAGAAAGCCACCAAGGAAAATACTCCTCCCATAAACCAGAAAAATCCACTGCACAATCCCTTAACATATCCTCCATAGTTTGTATCGTTCTCTCAGATTGACCATCCATCTCAAGATGATACGCCATGCTCATAGTCAACTATGTTCCAAGGGATTGCTGCAAGGATTTACAAAAATGATATGTGAACCTCATACCACTATCTAATACAATTGAAACTAGAAAACCATGCCTCTTTACCACCTCCCAAATAAAGGTATTTGGACATATCCTCCACCATATAATATTCACTAATCATGATGTAAAGGACCGACTTTGTGAGCCGATCCAAAATCACCCATATGGAATTGTGTTTCCTGACCATTCTTAGGAGACCCATAACAAAATCCATTGATATCTTCTCTAATTTCCATACTAGGATAGGTAAAGACTGCAACATTAATACTGGATGTTGATGCTCTACCTTGACATGTTGTCAATTCAAATACAAACATAGCCACATCCCTTTCTATACCAGCCCCCCAAAACTACGATTTCAACAACTTGTACATATTATGAATTATAGGATGGTCAACCCACATGGAATGATGATAAGCCCCGAGAAGTTGCTCCTAAGAAGACACTGGTACCACCATCTGATTCTGAAAACAGAAGACTGAATTACCATTTAGTTCCTGGTTCTCAATGGTCTCTACACCATTGATTTTCGACTTCATCACCATATATTCAGAATCTGAATCTCGTTCCTTTATAATTAAACCAACCAAATCTGGAACCAATGAAACCAAAAATAATACCACTCTGTCACCAAAATCATGGCATTCTTATCGCTTGTCAGCAATGACCGACATCAACTACCACTGATTTGAGCGTATTTCACCACCTGAGCATATGATTTCCTACTTAATGCATCTTCCATCGAAATTACCTTACCCAGTGTATAAATTAAGTCAAAATAAAATATCTATAGATATTTAATCCATATCCTTTACCTCAAGTTTAAATCCCTTTTTGAGAAGATATTCTTTAGACTCTTGTGATCTGTAAACACTGTAAATTTCTTACCAAAGAGATAATGACCCGACTATTTTAAATCATGAACCACTCCTGCCAACACTATATTATGTGTTGGGTAGTTACTCTCATGAAACTCTAACTTCTGTGAGCAATACGCTTCCACATGATCCCCCTTCATGATAACAAACCCCAACCCTGATCCCGATTTTTCGCAATACACCACATACACTTTCCCTGATTCTAGAAAAACCAAGTTTGGTGCTGATGTAAGGCATCCATTTAACTCTTCAAATCATTTCAGGGACTTCTCATCCCATTAAAATGGGATATTCTTCCTTATCAAAGAATTCACCGGTGAATACAATCAAGATAAATCACAAAAAAATGTCAATAATACCCAGCTAGACCAAGGAAGCTCTATATATTGAAAATAATCTTTGGAGGGTTTCATGAGATAAAAGCCTCTATCTTTTTTGGATCAACTAAAACACCCCTCTTATAAATAAAATGGCCAAGTAAATGAACCGACTATGTCCAAAAGTAACACTTTGACAACTTTTCATACAACCAATGATCCCTCAACATCTCCAACAATATCGATAATTGCAACTCATGCCCTACCCTTGTTCTCGAATACACAAGTATATCATCCACAAATAACACCACAAAAGAATATAGAAATATATGAAATATCTGATTCATCAATTCCATGTACATCGTTGGTGCATTTTTTATACAAGAGGGCATAACTACATCCTCATAATGGCCATATCTACTTCTGAAAGCTGTTTTCAAAATATCCTCCCTCATCACCCGCAATTGGTGATACCCTAACCTTAAGTCAATCTTGTAGAACCATTGATCTCCCCTCAACTAGTCAAACAAATCATCAATGCATGGAAGTGGGTTTTGGTTCTTTATCCTAACCTGATTAAGTCTATGATAATCAACATAGAGCTGCAAGGATTCATTTGATTTTTTAACAAAAAAGCTGTGCTGCCCATAGAGACGTACAAGGATGGATGAACCCTTTGTTTTATAACTCCTCCAAATGAACCTTTAATTCCCGTAATTCTGCTGGTTCCATTCAGTAAGATAGAAGTGAGATAGGACTAGTCCCTAGAAGTAGATCAATTGTAAACTCCACTTCTCTCATGAGTGTAAAACATGATAATTCTTCGGGAAATACATCCATAAACTGATCCATAACTACCGGAAGAAATCTCTGCTTAATACATTCCACTGATGACAATGACAAGGCCTCTAACTAATACGAGATCATTCCAATACTTGGTTCCAAAAAATCTTTTACACCCTTCTTTGAAATCTTCTCCCCTCTAAAGATATGTCTAATTCCATCCTCCATCACAAAACTAATTGTTCAAGCATTTCAATCGATGTGGGCCTTAAAAATTTCCAACCAATCCATTCCCAGGATTATATCATAAGCATATATCTCAAGAACTGAGAAAGCCCGCATCAATTTGATGTCATCAACAACTAAACAATTTCCTCGACATAGGAATGATCGACACTATATTTGACCTAGAGGGGTTTGTAGTTTCAAAATAGAATACATCATTTCCACTTATAAACCCAATAGATCAGTGATGCAAGAAGCAAGAAAATAAAGAGAAGCACTCATATCAAACAAACCATGAATAAATGATTAATTTAAAAGAACTGTACCTCTCACTATGGATGGTCCCGACTGATCATCCAATACAACCTGCTCAGCTCCAAACAACTACTTACATGCTACACTCTTCCCTTTACTACACTACCGAGGCATTGTAGAATTCCAAGAATCACCATGATCAACTTTACCTTTTTGTCAAGGAGTATGCTTCTACCCTCATCTCGTCAAGGCATTACACCCCTGTGACCCCTGAGGAGTGTCATAGGCACCCGACCTTGGAGTATTCTGACAAAAACACTGCAGATTCCCCATATGCATAAAACTATGACATTCTTGAGGTTGTTTCATACAATACCGCTTGATAATCCCTATAGAGCCACACTAAAGACATCCCATCTTGCTCTGAGGATTTGGAAGAAGATTCACCAATCCTTCCATTGAATTCTGAGTCATACTTCCACCCTTGAAATAAGTGTCCCTCTTTATCTTGAACCCAGTGTTCGAGTTCCCCCTATTTCCCATGGGTACCAACATACTTCCCACACCTGTAGCCCGCATAAGATCCTGCTCAGCCACCGTAACTCGATTCACCATTTTTTTGAAATCATCTATACAAAGTACCACTATCATGGAAGAAATTTCCTGGTTCAACCCAGATTAAAAAACTTGTTCCTTCAACGATTTACTACCCGCCACCTTAGGTGAAAACCGCACTAAGTTCATAAACATAGTCGTATATTCAATCACTACCATGTTACATTAATTAAAACTAAATAAATCTGTTGTATGTAGAATTATGAACATATGAGGGTAGAATTGTTTATTAAACAATTCCTCAAACACCTCCCATGTCACACTTTGGTCCATCCCAACATGGACCGCTAGCTTCCAAAACTGAACGGAAAGATCTTCCAATATATATGCGGATAACCTCACTTTTATCTCTACTAATGTTCCCAAAAAGTCAAATATCCTATTCATTATATTCATCCATGCTTCATACCTTTCTAGCTTATAATCATCCCTAATCATGGGTGGATTCTTCCTTTGAAACTGAACCACAAGATCCATATGTTTTGGTTCATCCACCATATTCCCACTTTCCACAGCTTATAAATATTGTACTATACACTACACTAGCTGCTGGTTCACTTGGGGCTCAGGTGCAACCACATTTTTAGCAGCTTCCTCTGGTTGGTCTCTACAACGCATACCTGGTGCCAATTATATCAACACAAAAACAACCATAAGTCTCACTCCCTTAACAGTAAAGGGTGTAAAATTTTCAAATTCAATTACATAACAACTATCACAACCAGACCTTCCACAAATTTACATTTCCCATATTCCACTATTTTAAAAAATCCACCCTATTTTGAAAATCAACCCATTTTTAAAATACCATGGGGTTTCCATGTTTCAAATCCTTCTGTTTTGAAACCCAATACATATTTTCAAAATAAACACATTCATATCACACCATAGATCATTATACCCCAATGAAATATGAACCCTAGTGGGAAGTCATTTTTACCATGCATTTCATGCTCATATAATTGGCTACACCCATTACAACGAGATATCAAATTCCTATAAGTGTCTCTAAACACTAATTTACCCAACTTCCTGGTAACATGAAGTTTATAATAAAAGGGTTAACTACATCCCTTTATGGTATAAATTCCAAGTTCCGACAATCCTACATCTTGATAACATCATGACTCAAGGAATAGGCCATGAACGAATGTCAACACCAAAACCAATGATCAACACTAAGGATCGAACAACTTCTCTCACTTGAAAGCCAAGGACCGAATAAACTGATAGCACATGTAACATCATGGCCCATATCATTATCTTGATAGGGTTGAGGAATGATACTTGACCTTAAGGGACATTCAAAAGGCACCAAAGGATGGAAATAAATTTTGAGGGTTTCAAGAATAAATTGGGGAATAATTTTCCCTTGAGATACAACCAACCAACCAAACAGATCATGAATAACAAACTATAAGAAGTATTATAGAAAAACAACCAAACCCATACATTACCATAAGACAACCAACAATTCCACAATAATTCACTAGAACCAATACAAACAAACACACCAAACCATATCAAAGTACCAAGAAGAAGAATACAACAAGACTCCAACAAAACTAGGACACCATCCATAACTCCACTCCAAGCTCCATGCTCTAAGCACCATAACACCACTAAAGCATCTTCCCGAACCTATGGTAAAATGAGATGCTTTACTCTTACCTGTATCCTGGAACACAACATCAGAAAAATCACCAATGTTCCCAAGTAAGGGTGGGTAATATTACTTAGTAGGTTTTCCACAAATTACTTCCCTACATACGCCACTATGACAAAACTGTTAGCACATTATAATAAAACAGTTTATATAAAACATTCAACCATGCTACAATATACAACATGAAAAAAAATACTTATCAAGAAATTTCCACCCATATTCCCACAAAATATAGGAAATCCAAACTACCATGACACAATCCAATTCACCATTCCACATTATCACAAAAAATTCCATCTTACAAACTACACACAAGAAGACAACAAAAACGGTGGGACTTTCGTCCATCCCGTTCACCCCATTCTTAACTAGTGGTACTTTCCACCAACTTATCCTTTGATGGTGACCCTTCCATACACTATGTATCCCATTATTATAGTGGTACTTCCCTCCCTCTTCCATACAATTCTACACAATCCATATAGCTTAATCAACCAACAATCACTAAGCACCAAGGCCACAAAAATGCACACCATCATTCTCATCACTTGCGAATTCACTCCAATAAATCAACCATTTATTGAAATTACTATTTAATTGTTTCCCATTCCAAAAAACATTTCAATAGAAGAACATATTTATTGAAAACAATTTTCATCAACCATTTTCATAAATCAATCACAACAACCCATTTTAAAACCTACATTTTAAAACCCACAACAAGAACATTACCCCAAAAGAACCCTTTTTCCCAAAAATCTCCAACCCATCACGTAGGGATTTCCAACCAATTTTTCACATAAAAAACAAAATTAATTTTAAGAGAAACAAATTAATTGTAACAAAGCTTCAAGTTCAAGAAAAGTAGAGTTGAGAGAGAAGTCTCTTACATTTAGGGTTCTAGTGAATTTGACCCACAATCAACCGCACACCAATCCTGGAAAATGCACTACTAAAACCGCTCTAGATACCAGTACCTAACATCCAAAATCCTTGAAATCAACACCCAAGGAAACCATAACCCTATATCTACGAAAAAAGAGTGTATATCTAGAAAATCAAGAGAGAGGGATATGTAGATCTAGAGGAAACTACAAAAAACCACAAGGGGAGACTTACCCGAGAAGAACCACCTTCATTCAACCAAGAAACCCCTTAGATTTGCCTCAAAAACATGTGGGAGTGAACCTACAACCTTTGAAACCCCAAAATCACAAGTGAGACTCGAGTGGGAGAGAGTTTTGAGTGAAAATAGGTCAAGCGTAAGGGAGCCCAGATTTTAAAACCCTACTTTTAATTGGATGAACGGTTTGGAAAACTGTGCACTAACCATGTGCAAGCCACTGCCTTGAGAGATTGGGTCTACCCAGTTTCCTTGCATAGTTTGGAAAACCATTTTGAGGGTGTGAAAAGCCCACTGTCTCCCCCTGCATAGTTTCCTAGAGAACCCACATGATTTTCCATAAACGTGCTCAAACCGTGCGCCCTTAGAAAAGCCTCCAAACATATTCAAAACCATTCCAAACTCTCCCAACCTCTTACCAACTCATCCCAAGAACATTAAACACATAAAAAGCCATAAAAAAGTCTAGATACCTCAAAATAGGGTTCTGCATGACTAATCATGAAAAAGTTATTATTCACATCACTACTAAAACTTCAAGAACCCCATATAGATGTGTGCCTATGGATTCACTGATTCCTCAAACAATGTGTCCCAACAAGGCCCTCTGTCTAACGCTCACATTGATAGGGAAATTGTGAGGAATGGAACACCCTATTTATTCTAACCATTCAGTATAGTAATTTTATCCATCTTCTGGGGTTTTGAGCTCCGAACAATCCTGAAACACACCCTAAACAACCGTGAATTCGTTAGGAATCCATATTTGGTCCATGGTGAGAAGTTATATTGAAATTAAAAGGATCCATAGAAGGTTTTATATTGAGAGTGTGATAGAGAACATGCCTCACGCCCCCCCCCCAATTTTTAAATTCATTCGCTCGTTCCTCCCTCTTTTGGCTAGAATGTGTCGGTGCCACCCCCGAAGGCCGTCGTCGATCCCGGGTCCTCCCTCGAGGACTCCGGTCGAGGTACCTTCTTCAAAGACGCCCTCTATGATCCGCCTTGAGTCCCCTCCCAGCCCTTCTTTCTGGCGTTGTCCCCTCCCAATTCGGTGGTTTCGAAGGATGGTTTGCATCTCTTGATTGAGGTCCCGACGGTGGCCTTTGCAGAAGCTAAAGTGTACCAAAAATGGACGTTGGTGGTGTGTTTTTCTGGTGAGAATCCTTTGGTCTTGGTCTTCCAACATTTTGATGGAATGTGGGGTCTTCTCTCTCTAGTGAGGATCTCGGAAATCGAACGTAATTCCTTCTCCATCTTCTTTAGCTCGGAGGCAGATTTTGTCTAAGCTTGGTGCAGGGCTCCCAGATCCCTTGGAAAGTGGAGTTTCAATCTTAGTCACTGGTATCTAGATGTTCACAAGGGGAAATAAAGCGCTTTGGCTGTGGATTGGGTGAATCTTCCAGTAATTCCTCTTCCCTTCCAAAATTTTTGTCTTCTTATGTTCATCGGAGATTTGTTGGGGGTTTCCTATGTCTAGATGATCGGACTTGGAGCTGTTCAGATGCCTCTGTAGCGCGTATCTGTATGGAGATGAATATCTCGTACCCTCCTCTTGATCACACCTCCCTTTGAGTCAAGGACTCCTTTTATTGGTCACAACCCATTCTTTTTTCTAGTTTATCTGAGGTTCTCCTCATCTTTTTGCATTGTGGGTCATTCCTCTCAAGTTTGTAGAAAACGTTTTCAAGGTGGTTGGCTTCGTCCCCCTCAAGGCATTCTAGTGTGTGCCCAGCTGTCTTTGTCCCTTACTCCTTATATTTTCAAGTCCTTTACCACTGGTGTTGTGGTGGACTCATCCTCAGAGGTCCCTTCCCCTTTGGTGCCCTTGGGGTCTTCTTCTCCTGGCTTCGCGAGCTAGGAGGGCGCTTTAGTCCCCCTCCTTGCTTCCTGGACTGACACCCCCATTTCTCCCTTCACCCCTCCGATCATGAATCCCCTAAAGTTTCTCGTGGTTGGCTCCCTTACATCCTTTCTCTTCCCCCTCATGAATCCTACTCTTCTCTATCCTCCTCTGTTTCCCCCATTTCCGATCCCCAAGACCCTTCTGTTAGCTTTGCCATATCTAGAGGTCCCCTTCCCTCTCGTGCCTCCCCCTGTTTCCCCTGGCTCTCCCCCGTCACCTAATCCTCCAGCCTCTCTTCCGTCTTCCCCTATTCCCAAGACTCCCGCCCGTGAGGATGCGTGTCTTAACCCTCCTGCTGCATCCTTATATTGTGACCATCATTGAGGTCCCCCCGCCCTTTATTTTCCTCTCCTTCGCCTTCTTCTACCAGTGCAGGTAGATGCACGTGATCCCAGTCCCATAAATTAATGGATACCTCTCCCTCTTGCTCACTGATGGCTAAGGATACCAGGGCAAGTGTTGGGACCCTATTCTTTCTATGATTCTATTAATTATCTGGAATTCCCATGGCCTCGGAGCACGGGTGAAGTAGGACTTCCTCACCTTGGAAGCTCGTAAGCATAAGGTGAGTCTCATTGTTGTTCTTGAGCATAAGAAAAATGATGCCAGAATTGCTGAGTTCTCTAGAAGTTTAATGATGAATGAGTACATGCATGAGAAACCGTCTAATAAGCACATATGGATCTTCTAGAATCATAGAATCTTTGTGGACGTCATTCAATCGGGCGACCAACATATTACCACCAAGGTCTCTCATGATAAAGGAACCTTCTTTGCTACCTTTGTCTATGGGAGTTGTGAAAATAAGTAGCATGCGATCTTATGGCATGAATTAACAGTGTTCGACACTAGAAATTTCCCATGGCTTCTTGGTGGGAATTTCAATGTGATTTTAGCACCTGAGGAAAAGCAGGGAAGGGGCCTCTTCCCCAGAAATGAGAGTTTGTCATTTGCTCGTTTCATGGCGGGCAATGGTCTCACGGATCTTGGCTTCACTGGAGCCAGGTTTACATGGTGCAATAATTAGTGTGGATTCTATCATTCATGGAGTATCCTCGACCGCTGAATTGACAACATGCAGTTCCTCATGTCATTTTCTAGTATTGAGGTCAGGAACATGACACACGGTGTCTCTAACCTTTCCCCACTTCTGATCACTCTTTCATTGAGCCAACCAACTCCTGACTCTTTCAGATACTATCAACACTGGGCAAAACTCCCTAGTTTTCTAGAATTGGTAAAATAAGTGTGGTATGTATCCACCCATGGTAAGACATGGATCAATCTTCATAACAAGCTCAGAAGGCTCAAAAGTAGGCTTCATGAATGGGTGGAATCCCTTCCACCGACTGATAGGGAGATGGAAATTTTTGGGTAAGATATTGACTGGCTAGAGGATAGTTTGGAATGCAATTAGGATGAGAGGGTTTTTGAAGATATTTCACTGAAAAAGTAATGTTTTTCAGATATGATTCTTTGACAGGAGCTCAAAGAGTGGGAGAGATCGCATATCAGGTGGATTGCTGAAGGTGATAAAAATACCGCTTTCTTTCAGGCGTGCATCAAATAAAGGAAATGCATG
This sequence comes from Viscum album, assembly GCA_963277665.1. Lineage (NCBI taxonomy): Eukaryota > Viridiplantae > Streptophyta > Magnoliopsida > Santalales > Viscaceae > Viscum > Viscum album. The sequence goes on along the minus strand of OY728138.1, from coordinate 1,015,303,111 downwards.
GTTCTACCTAACATCCAATTGGTGGATGGGAATTTCTCAAATGACAAAGATGAATTAGGTTGCCTCACCAATTCATACTTCAAGGATCTGTTGGCAGGCCTGAACCCTCGTATGCTTGATGGTTACCTAGGTGGAGAGGTTGTTTTTTGGGATACCATTGACAACCAAGTTACTGCCTGGGAAAATGAACTTATAGAAGCTATCCCAGAGGGATATGAAATCCAAAAATATGTTTTGCACCTTATAGCAGATAGTTCCCCAAGACTGGATGCTTTCCCGGGCTCATTCTACAGAGATACTTGGGAAGTGGTCAAACAGGATGTCATTAAGGCCATTCAGGACTATTTATGGGGCAGCAGCCTTCCAAGAGTGGATTTTTCCACTGCCTTAGTCCTTATTCCTAAAGTGAAGAACCCCTATTCCATCTTGAATTACCACCCAGTCAGTATGTTCAATTTCCCCAACAAATTTCTTGCTTCCATTCTCAATGCTAGACTTGCAGAGTTGCTTCCACGATGGATTTCCATAGAGCAACATGACTTTGTGAAGGGCCATTCAATTCAGGGTGTGATCGCATTGGAACAAGAAACGATCTGAGTAATCAACACTAAATCTCATGGATCAAATCTGGAGGTTAAAATAGACATGAATAAGTCTTACAACCGCGTTGAATGGTGCTTCATCAACAAGGTTCTCTTAGGTATGGGTTCCTCCCCAAGATTTCGGATCTGTTTTTTCGTTGCTTCAGTTCTTCCGGTATGGAAGTCCACTTTATGGGGAAATATCATGGTTTCTTCAAGGATTATCGGGGTTTAAGACAGGGTGACCCCATCTCTCTGAGCCTTTTTCTCCTATCTCAATATATCCTCAGCCATATCCTCCATCAATGTTTGGACACCGGTATGATCCTCCATTACAAAAGAAAGTGGAATTCCCCCTCCATTTCCCATCTCATGTTCATAGACGACACCCTTATCTTCTTGAATGTCACTAAGTGATCCATCTGTGGCCTAATCAAGACTTTGGAGGAATATTTCTATTGGAGTGGGATAGTCATTAAGAAAATTAAAAGAAACATATTCTTATCAAGAATGTGTGCCCTCATCCAGGCTGTCCATATTTGTCACCTTCTTGACATACAAATATGTATTCTACCTATGAATTATTTGGGAGTTCTTACTGCTTTAGGCCATATTTGAATTCAGTATTTTGATCATATTTTCAGTCGAATCAATGATAGTTTCCTAAATTAGAAAAACATGTACCTTTCTTTTGGGGGCTAGATCACTTTGTTGAATAGTGTTCTTATGGCCACACCTGTCCACGCACTCTCTTGTGTGAAGGTTCCAAAGGGGGTGATATCTAAGATTGTCTAGATCCTTGCCCGTTTCATTTGGTATTCTCGGGATAAAGGAAAATGTTCTTGGGTCTCCTGGGTGACCATGGAGAGGCCCATTCAAGAAGGCGAGATCAACGTCTATAGGCTTCTGGATACCCTTCTGTACATGCATGCTAAAATGGAATGGTAACTTCATGAGCATCAGAACCTTTGGGGAAAGATTATGGGTAGTACTTTGATGGATAGCTCGCTGATGGTTAAGGGCCGCATTTCTCCCTTCATGGTCATGCTTCTCCCCCTTTTCAATTCTATCCAACCTCATGATCAGTGGATCATTGGGGAGGGAAAAGTGTCATTCTGGCATGAAAACTGGGAAGGATGCACTCTTGGATTCCTAGGGTGTCCCACCTATAACATCACATATGCAGAGGATATTAGGTTTCCATCCTTCATCAATGCTACTCTCAACAAGGAACAACAATCCAATTTTCACCTTATCACTACTAATGATGAACTGAATAGATGTGTTTTCCCCCTCAGCCTTGGGTGCCTTTTCTTCAAGGGACTATTGTCACATCTTGGATCCTCGCCCCTATGACGACCAAGGGAATGTCACCCTCTAGACCAAGAGTATCCCAACCAAGCTGAACTTCCTCACATGGAGGCTTCGGTATGGTGCAGTTGCCACGGATAAAAACATCCTGAAATGTGGAATCTCCATGGCCTCCTGCTGCTTGTGATGTGTTATGCATAAAGAGGAGATCAGGGATCACCTCTTCTTTGAAGGTGAATTGGATCGGGAGGTCTAGCTCTAGTTTGGTGGGTTTAATTCTATCCAGACGCACCCTCTGTTGGTTGTCTCCTTCTTCGAGCATTGGATCAGTGGATTTGGAAATATAGGGGTGGAATGAATGGATAGATCATTAATTCTCCATGTGGGTTTTTGGAGTCTCTGGAAGGCACAGAATAGAGCGAGGTTCGAGGGAACTGTTTCCACTGGGAGATCCATTATAGCCCGCACCCAAAGTCTAATGCTTGATCTAACCAGAAGAATTGATAATTGGTGGGATGCTCCCTTCCTCCAATTTCTGAAAATGGCATCCCAAGTGAATAATTCTCCCCCTATTTCCTGCGGCCAATGTATCAGATGGAAACCTTCACCCTCATGATTGAAACTGAATACCGATGGCTCTTGCAGTACATGTGTAATGCGGGGAGGTGGGGTGATTCGCAACTCTAGCAGCACATTCGTGTTGTCATTCTCGGTCTACCTTGTAAGTGTCTCTTCCCGGCAAGAGGAGGCCTTTTCCGTTCTAATAGGCCTCACCCTCTCTGTTCAAGGTGACATTGAGCTTGCAGAAGCAGAAACTGACTCCCATATTCTTTTCAAAGTGCTTCTGTTCACCGGCCAAGATCCCTAGTCGATCATGTATCCTATCAGGAAGAGTCGTGCTCTTATATACAACACCATCCGGTTGAGTCACATATGCTTTGAGGTAAAAAAGGTGGCTTATCATATGGAAAAGCTTGCGGTGCATGGTCTGGGAACGTTCTGTTTCTGCAACATTAACCATTTGGACACCGAGGGGGTTAACCTTATTAGAGGGGATACCCTCAGTCTCCATTTCTTCCAGCCTCCCTAGGCCACTTGATCCCAACTTACACTTTAATATTTCCTTTTAAATAAATAATTGATGATGATGAAAGGATCCATACCTAATGAAAAAACAATGATCTTATACAAGAATCATAAGTGACGGATGATCTATACCACAAGTATACATGAAAAAATTTAATTTTGTTGGGATACTTATTGGGAGATTGCGATGATGATTATTCGTTCAACACGATTTTAAGATATACCCTAAATATTGTATCCATGATGGTGATTCTAGTGGATCATGTGATATCAATGAAATCAAAATCACACCATGGACTATCCATTTTTATTTAGAGGTGAACCATGTACATCAATTATCTATGTTTATTTGTTTCCTTAGTGTGTGTGAGTGTTATAATGAAATTAATTTCTTTAATAGGTGATAGAGGATGATTTCATAAAAATTAATAAAAGGATAGAACAAAAATATTTTTCACTGATTCACCCATCTTAGAAAACATATCATTCCTAGGACCTGATTACCTTGTGTGATATTAATGATGACATTATTATTACAAACATTGCGTTTGCATAGAATAAGAATAATGACACATAGCTTTTGTGTAAAATTAAATAGGTGTTTCATGTGATTAATTCTATATAGAAGGTTTGTATATGGATAATCAACCATGGAATATGATTAATCCACTGGCATATGAATATATTATAAGATTAAACTGGGTACCATTTGGTCTACGTAAGATAATCCAAATACATGTGTTAGAATAAAGCGATTTTAGTTGGCCTTTTATTGGATTGAGTCGTCATTATTTTACATATGCTATCATAAACGGTGATAAAATATGTTATAGCACGTTAATACTACCATAAGATGTCCATTATTATGTAATAGATACACCAACCATAATAAATGATATATATTATACCTTTGTTACATTATGAACTCTTATTGTAATTGTAAAATGGACATATTCATTTTAAGCATGATTTAAATATTCATGGATTATAGAACTATTATAACATAAATATTAGTTTTATTAGGGTAGTTTAAGGATTAAAATATGTTGTGAAAATATATTAAAACCCAAAAATTAGAATTCATCAAACATAAAAATTCAAAATCATGTTTACAATACGAAATAAAGAAATTATCATTCCTTATACCATTGATCAGATGAAGTGATATCATTCCATATGGTTGGTGGAGAAAACTAATAGGCAGAAAAATGATGGTCCTACTTTGTTTTTTATCCTCAAGTTTGATAGTATCACCCAAAAATCACATGGGATACTTCTTCCCACCATGAAATTCTTTCACCTGACCTGGTAATGGTCGAAGAATAATAAATATTTGGGAATGAGAGTTGTTTGACTGGTTATAAGAAAGTGTTTCACACACCATAAAAATGTCTCAACAAAATTTTATATCCCTCTAGGATGATCCTGGAATATGAAAGGTATTTAATAATTCACTTACAATGTATTATTAAATGGATTAAAATCACAACCTTTTCATATTATAGATATAATAACTCATGTAAGAATTATCATATAAATGAATCATAATTTATCTCATATAATATACATAATATACTTAATTTTAATAGATCCTAATGTTATATTAAACACTTTAATAACATGAAAGATCAATGGATATGATATTATAATATAGTATCTAATGGTATTCCAATATCATACCGTACGATAAGGCCAAAACTCATTATATCAATTTATGGGTTTAAGAAATATCTCCTTTAATAATATGCTTAAAAATTGGACAAATATATAATTAGTTTTATCTAGGATATATTGTTTATCAAATAATTTGATGGAATATGATTCCACCACCAATAGTGGTATATTTGATAACATCTATCTTTTAAGAAGGTGATCCAAAAACATACAACACCATATGTGATATTGAAATAATAGTTTATTTTAAGTATTCATGTTAAAGGAAATAATTTTTATTTACTAAAAATAAATGATTTTTTATTAATATGATATTTTTAAACGAATTTAGTTTCTAAGAAGCTAGTGGGAATATTTTTTGTATTATAAGAAGTTCAAAGTTAACAAATAAAATATTATTCTATTAAAAACAATTTCACATGATATTCTAAAATTTTTTAGGGAATGATTGTAATTAAAATGTAATTAGAAATATTTAGTAACTAGAACAAAAACAAATTCCTTAAAAATCTTAAAGAAGTTTAGGACATTCTGATAAAGTAATAATGTAAAAAGTTATATTAGCTACCAAAATATTTCAAGGGATAAGTTGATGGAATAAGTTTCCAAAGCAATGATAATAATAAATATAAAATAGTTCAAAGTTGAAAATAGAAGTATTAACATCATCACATTATATATTGTGATGTTATGGAGTTTCAATATCAGTTAAAAGAGTTAAACATGATGAATATTATTCTTATTTATAACCATTATTCATAATTTGTTTCTTCATATATGTTTCTCACTGTATAATTTAGTGGTATTTTTTTTATAAACCACCTAGATATAAGCAAGGAATTAAATATAGTTCTAATGAGTATAAAAAACCGTTAAAATAAAATAAATATAAGGATGATCTAGATTACTAACATATATGATATATAAAAAATATTATTATGTGTGGTTTTGTAAAATATTTATAAAAGGATTTTACAGTTGTAAAATGTATTATGTATTTCAAAAGGAAATATACACTTTATCCTTATTTCACATTGGTAGTATATGTTTATATATTGATATACATTTCATGAAGTGAAGTTATAATTATCTACTAGAAGTATGACTTTCATTTATCCACAACCCATGTTCGTCATAGATTATTATAGGTAATAATGAAATGATAAAGTCAACATGAGTGTGATTATTTTATTGGGATAAAGAATATATTGATGAGTTAAATAACATTTAGAGTAAAACAAAATATATTGAAATGGTATATGGTTTTGGCAATATGAAAATCCATGATACAAATGATATGGATATGGAAAATAAATTTAATGTCCAATGAAATATTTTCATAATAGATTGAATGTTTCGAGAGAAATTTTATAACAACCCAGGATATTCATACACAAATATTACATCTTTTTAGAATAATATTTAATACATTTAACAAATACACACTCGAGGACCATAATGGTTTAGAGACTATATGCACAATAATCTTATCTCATAAAAGATATTCAATATCTCCCATAAATATATCTTCCTATGGCATACCCAACTTAAAACCTTTAATCATGGCCTAGGGAATAGATACATAAGAATGGGAAAGTCAGGATTCTTAGTAAAGGTAAATAATAGAGATATCACCAATCATTTAAACCTAACATGAACATAAGGGTATAAGAACATAATCTTAATGATTTAATACTATAACCTGCATAACATGGATCATAATATTGAGTCATGGAATAAATTTTGGATATTCATAATACATGAATCATAAACTACATAAATTATCATAATCCATGAAAGTATAAAATAGATATGGTAATTTGGAAAAAAACTGAATAATATGACATTGTGAACATGTATAAATAGAAACAACTTCACTCATTATGTTTGGAACATGAAATTAGTCCTTCAGATAAACTTATGTACATGAAACAAGGTCCAGACATAACCTTATATAAATAAAACTAAGTCCACACATGACCTTATGGACATGAAACTTGGTCCAAACATAATTTTATAAAATTTAAATAAATTCCACACATAACCTTGAAGATATAAAACCAGGTCCATGAATAATATTGTGAACATGAAAATTATTTTCACCCATAACATAATTAACTCATGAGCAATACTTCTTTACTTAACGAATTATACAGACATAATGTGCACACCCATAATCATTTTATAACCAAACCATATATCCTTGGTTTATATGGAACAACTGATCACATTAATAATACCATACAAATGTGTTCTAAAAACACAATAAATAATCATTATATCATTATATAATTTCTCATGTGTAGAAACATGGTTTTATAAACATTTTATCAATCCATATTAGAAAAAACCTAGAAAATAAATTGGTTTCATAAACATTTAATCATCATAATCATCAGAAACACATAGAAAGAATAATTATGGACACATTGAATCATATCCCTAGTAAAACACAATCAACACCAGTGTTTGTTGTCATTGATTAAAATAAGTTCCATAAAAATATCATTAAAACAACCTTGAGGAAAATATTTTTTCCATTTTGAAGTCACGTATTTAAAATCTAAAAATTGATAAAATACTAATGAAATTTAATTATTAAAAATAACCTTCTTAATTTGTAAGGTATTATTTAAATCATTGAGCGATTATTGTAACTAGAAATACCATTCATGTCGTACACATTAAAACAATTATTCTATTCACATGTTTGGTTAAACATAAAAAGTGCCTCATTTTGGAAAGGATCAAGAATATTAATTTTATACCATTTGGAAAAAAATGGGTGAAAATTACTTTTAAGAGAGGTAGGATATTAGTAAAAACGTTTTTAAAAACATTTTTAAGAAACATGAACATGGAAGAGAACAAATTTTTGACATAAGAGAAAAATAAGTTTGTTTTAACAAACAAAATTATTTAAATATATTTAGTTCCTAAAATAGTGGTGAAGGAAAGTAAAAAATTTAATCTTAGGAAATAATTATAGGTAAATAAAATTTCTATGTTTTTTGGGAGTTATATCGAAATATTTTTTCATCATAATAATAATCATAAACAATTTCGATAAACATTGATTTTGTAACATAAAACCATTAACAGATTATAAATTTAAATCTTTATACCCATGAATAAAATAATGATATATGGATCTTTAAATAAAATATTTTTTTAAAAAATAATCAAAAATTTCATTCCTGAGAAGGATATACACAACACAAACAAAACAAGTGGTGAATATAGCTTGTGTCCCATAGGAATAAAAGTGAGAAGAAAATTTGTTGACTATATTGTCAACTTCCCATGCACATGTTTGAATATACTGTAAGATAAATATAGATTTATTATAAATATAATCCATAATCCATAACCATATATATCCTACCATATACTAATTACTTATAAGCATTTCCCACCGAATCCATAACAATTCTTTATTGAAATCATTGTTCTGGGTGATAACTACTTCATTTTTTATATATGTATTAGTTTTGTAGTTTTTTTCCTTGTAAATTTATTATGGTTAAAAAAAATTATATAATTTTAATCATGATATTATATCATAAATATTAATTATATAAATATTTATAGTGATTCATAAAATCTAGAGATGATAAAATGAATTAAGCCATCTATAGAGATGATATGACGTACATACGCCTAAACGGTGTATCCATTTCCTCGATGGATGAAATAAAAGAAATTTAGATAATATATCACCTGTATATAATAAATTTTATATCATATATATCATATATATTAATTAAACATATAATTATTTCCAACCATTTTAAAATAAAATAAAATAAACAATAGCATTTCTTGGTAGATGCGGTAATCCACACATACAGATGAGTAATGTTATCATTTTCCAATTAACTGGAAGGTAAGAAGATAATGTGATATTATAATTATATTTGTATAATTATTTCATAGATATCATATAAAGAAATTAAATCAATCATTATATCTATCCCAGAGAGGTATTGATGGAAAACAAATTACTTCAGTTTGTGAGACGGTAGTCTACCATATATATGATCGAAAGTTTCATTTCCCATTTGATAGAATAAGAGATGTATATAGGTTATTAAATAAACATAATAACATCTCAATATATATTATATACTTGTGTTATTGAATTATAATTATTGAGAAATGAATAAAGGTGGTAAGATAAGAAATAAAAAAGAAAGAAAGAACTTAGTGAAGACAGTTACCATCTCTTAGAAAACCTCCTTTGGATATCTTATTTAGGACCATGTAGTTTGTTTTATGGAAGAAAAGAATCTATATAAAATAGATAAGGATATTGGGTGGATATTTTGGTAGGTTTTTTTAGCCGAATGGATCAATTTGTGAAAATAATTTAAGGGACTAGGATCTATTTTATAATTGAAGGGGAGTGACATTTTGGTAAATACCAAAAACTATTCAGTAATGGGAAGTCACTATCAACCCAATTTCATAAAACATTGATGAATAATGGATTTTATGGATAATAGTGTCAATAAAAACATAAAAAATAAAAATAAATACACATTTTTTAAACATGTTGTTTCTTAATCTCTAATTTTGCTTACTTTTACGATTTTAGTTTTCACCACAGTTACTATATTTTTATTTATTTTCAAAGTTAATTTATCCTCTGAGGATAAATATAAATGGCCAATATTAGATATTACAGATCCAATTGTTTTTAATATGAAATAAAATTTGTCAAAAAAAATTATTATTTGTGTGGAAAAGTAATTTTAACACAGGTGTGTCTAGCGTATAAAACCCCATTTTAATTTTAACATCAGTAATTAATTACAACTATTTTTACGAATAATTGAAAAAAATTAAATTTACCTTATTAACTAATATTAATTATTTTTATTCTGAATTTTGAATCAATTTTACCTGATTTAATTTACATAAGTGTAATAATTTAATATAAAATTAAATCTTCCAGAGCGACGAAAATATGTTTTCCAAAGTAAACGTTTTCTTAAGTACAATGTTATTTTATATAAAAATTTAACATAATTTTTTTTAAATGAACTAAATTGTAGTAAAAATAATATAATTTAATTAATTTTACTTTTATTATAATTAAAAAACAATTTTTTAAATTCATTAAATGAAATTTCATTTTTGAATAAAAAACTGAATCTTTCACTATTTAACGAAAACTTAATCACTTCTAAAAAATTTTATAAATTCACTCAAAGATAATATTTCAATGTTTAATGAATAAATTAATATTATTTTTCAAAAGACATTTACTGAAAGTATAAAAATTAAAATTTAAAATAAGTGTGCAAAACGTGATGGATGAACTTTTTAGAAAAGTAATATTTTTATTCCTAAAATTGGATTTATTTGTTTCTAGTGTTTAGAAAAAATATTATATGAATGATAAAAAATTTAAATGATTATTTATATATAAATTAAATTAAAATAATTCACCAATAATGACTAATTAAATTAACATTGATAAAAATACGTTCCATACATAAATGTAATTTTTCAGTAAAACACATTTGTTTTACCGTTAAATGATAACTTTTATATTAATAAAAAATTGATAACCAATGAATTTATTTACATATATGAAACCACATACTTTTCATAGTATTTTTATTCATATTGATACCCTCAAATTTAATTATATTAACATTAGGAAATAAAATTTAAATTATATATAATTTTTCATTTATACTCGGTGTGGTATGTAACTCATGTTATGAGAGAAATTAATTTTTTTTGAAGAGAAGTATATTTTAAAATATTGGGGTGTTACATTATGACCACATTAAATAAATTATTTTCTTTCAAGTTATACGTGATATTGTTAACCAATGGTTTGATGTTTGTAAATGCCTTTTTTTAAAACCCACAACCTAAAAGCACTGTCAGATAATAAGATCCATAATAGAAGTATAAGCCATTCATTATAACTCTAGTTAGTAATAAAACCAAAACCATTACCATATGTTATCAAATATATATAAATCTTCATATGATGAAATAATACATTAATTTCAAAAACCTTATCTAAAGTTAAACTAAAGCCATACCATAAATGGTTAAACTTAAGACTCTTCCAAAATTCCAAAAAATATAAATAAGATCACTAAATTTATAAAATAAAATTATCCTTAATCCTATAAATATCATAAATTTTATTTTAAATTTAACATACCAAATATTTTCATACAAATGTCATATATTCTCCTAAAACTTCATATTAAACATAATTATCATAAAACCAGAGTGAAAACATACGTTCTCCTCATTATTAAATAAAAACACAGATTAATGAATATATTTCATAAATTCAAAAATACTGTAAACAACATCTTTGATAAAATAAATAGATTTAATCAAATCATTAATCAATTCCAAGTTAATCATAACTATCATGTTTTCTTTATTAATATCTATAATATTTTTATCTTAACTATCCATAATTATCTCAACAACAATAACATATTATGCGTTATCTTTCCATTAATCAATTGTTTTATATAAAATATCACCCTTCTAATAAATCAATTTCCAAGGACATTAGTACCATTCAAAATATTCTTGAAAATACTTAGATTAAAATATATATAGAAAAATCCTTACATATTTAATAATAACACAATTCTTGAGTTCCAACACATAAATAATTCAATCATTCCAATCTATTATTAAACCATTAACTTGGATTCATCATCTTATTCCTCAATACCTCCTTCTTTTCATTTGTAATAGCTATTCTCTTCAAGATTAACAAAAAAACATTATTTGTACAACCTTGATGATTTTATTATGGGGATTTACCCTTTATACAATGATTTATATAATGCATATACATTCAACATTTAAAACATTCAACTATTTATGATTCTTTAAGTAAATCATAATTCTCATCCATTTCATTAACAAAACATTACAATTTTCCTTCGAAGTTAATTAACAATTTTGCATTCTCCTCCACACACAAAACATCTTCTTATTCCATTGATAAATTACCTAGAGAGATTATTCTCACATTATCAACATATAAGAAACTATACATGCTTTCCTCTATGGTCTCCATAGTCCTATTTCTCAACAAACTCCATCATTCTCTTATATGGTGAGTTTGGTAGTTGGTTATTGTTAAAGTTGTTAATAATATATCATGTTAACCGATTAGAAATTATAAAAATATCATTCAGTCTACTCATCATACCATTTTGTTTCCCTTCACCCCATTTTATTCCACATTCAACAATAACCCAGTTCTTTCTAGTGCCTACATTTGACTAAAACTAAAATTCATTGCCTGAGATACAATATTCATTGTGGGAAACAACATAATAAAGAAAAATCATTTATAATATATCTATATCATGAAAAAATATTTTTAATCTAAGACAACTATTGTTTAACCTAGTATATCCATTATCATCATCTATTCTAATGCTTCATAATGTTTTTAAATAAAATGTGAACTACCCAAATCATATCCCTCGAGATTATCAAACTGGGTTTGTGCAGGGCCCTTTTTTGTAAACCAAGTGAAAATAGATTCAAATATCAATACACCATTTTTTGTTTTATTACACCCAATTATAAATATTCTAGAGTCATATCTACTTATAATATACAGATAGGGGTTTCATTTATTAGAAAATAACATAATCACATTCGTACCAAAACATTAGGATGTTATCCTATACTTAAACATAACATTAAGGGTTGTACCAATGTTTTCTCATCGTAATATCCAAAGTATGAATAAACCTATTCTATGATACAAACTATAAAAATCTTGGATTTTTATACAGAAATATTATTTTTATTTATTTGAATATTCAGTACATTTAAAATATGAATTCCTTTGGATCATAAAGGTTTTGTTTCCTTGTATATTGGGCACATAATCATCTTATTTAATGAAAGATATTAAACATATCCCATAAATATCTTTTTCTTAGACATACCCTACTTAAAACCATTATTCATGGTCTGGGTAATGGAAACATAAGAAATGGTGAGGTCAGATGCTTAGTAAGGTTATGAAAGGGAGATTTCATTAATCACTTAAAAGTATCATGAACATATTATTATGAGAACATGAAATTAAAATTTCATAAATATATGTTACAAAACATTATTTGTAACCCTGATTCATGGAATAAATTTTGGTAGTTCATAAAACATTAATCATAAATATTTTAATGTTCATAATTGATTATATCATAACATAGACATTGGAATATAGAAAACAATGTATGTTTATAACATTTTGAACATGTATAAATAGAAATTGGTTCACTCATTATTTTTAGGACATGAAATTAGTCCCCATCATAAACATATGGACATGAATCCAGGTCCACAAATAACCTCATTGATGCAGAACCATGTCAAAAAATAAACTTATGGACATAACAATTGGTCCACACATAACATTATAAACATGAAACTGGGTCCACACATAACATTGTGAACATGAAATAAGGTACATGCATTACATAATTAAATAATTAGTAATCCATATTTACCAAATATATCAGAGGTTTATAACATTATTACCCATACTCAGTTTATAATAGAACCACAAGTCCCCATTTTATAATGTATCCATATATCATATAAATAATACCATATATATTTTTGTTACAAACTTATTAGACGTTATCATTATATCATAACCCATGCAAAGAAATGATATTTCATAAAGATTATATTAATCCATATAAGTATAACCCAAGGAAAATAAATGATTTTTATAAACATTTGATCATCATAATAATAAACCACATAGAGAAAGAACAAGGATTGTTCCATCAGATCATATCCTCGTAAAAACATAATAAACAAAAATAGTTGTTTTCTTTGATAAAACTAAATACAATAAAAATTTCACTAAAACTTTCTTGATTAAAACATATATTCCATTTTGAAATGGAATCATTAAAATATAAAAATTTAACAAATATTAAAGGAAAAATAAACTTAAAAATAACCAAGCTAAATTTTTAGGCATGATTTAAATCTTTCAGCGGTCATAATGGTGAAAAATACCATTCCTGCCATAAATTTTAAAACATTTTTTTTCAAATTTTTATTAAAAAGTAAAAAGTAACTCACTTTGGAATGTTTAGAGAAGATTAATTTTAAGAATTTTTTTAAAAAATTTGGGGCGGGGATAGAATTAAATAATCATTGGAGAAAATAAAAAACATTTTTTAATGAATTTTTAGAAAACATTCACATTAAAGAGAAAATATTTTTGACAGAATGGAGAAATAAAGTCATTTTTCTATAACAACATATAAGTGGTATCTTTAGTTAATAAAGAGACTAAAATAAAATTAAAACATTTATTCTCTAAAAAACTATATAATAATAAAATTCATTATTTTATTTAGAGTTATATCGTAATATTTCATCATCTAAATCATAATCACAAACAATCTTGATAAAGGGTGATGTTGTAACATAAAACTATTAGCACTTTGGTAACTTTGAATCATAAGCCCCATGAAAAAAAGAAAATTAAATAGATATTTAATTCCCTATAAATTTTATAATGATCATTATAATATACATTCCTAGTAATTATATATACCACACAAATTAAAAAAGTGGTGAATATGGCATGTGTCCTCTGAAAATAAAAGTTAAAAAAAAAATCCGTTAATTTAAGCCTCATATTTCATTATACACATTTGAAACTCCTATATAATAAATATATATTAATTATAAATATATTATATGAACATAATAATATATCACATACTATATGTGTTTAATTATACCATCTTTTAACTCATTCATTAAAAATTCTTTATTGAAATCATTATTCCGGGTGATAAGTACTTCGTTTTTCATGTATTCAATAGTTAAATAGTTTTCATCATAGAACATTAATTATGGTTTTATAATTTGTATAATTTTAATCATTATATACATATTTTAATTTATTAAAAAACGTTATAGATTTAAAAATAAATTTCAAAAAATCATTGAGATGGTAGTTCATATGTACACATGAATATTCTTTCCATTTTCTTGATGGATAGAAAGAAATAATGATAAATAATATATCACTTTAACAGAATAAATGATATTTAATATATGTTATATTTATTCATTAAATATATCCTTCTTACCATTCATGTCAAAATGAATTGAAAAATGAATCTCATTACTTCATCGAGGGGGGTAGTCGACATGTATGCATAAGTGACATTATCATTTTTTAATAGACTAGAAGGTAATAATGTTGATGTGATATTTTAATATAACCAGTATAATTATTTCATAAATATAATATACATACATTAAATACATCATTATATCTATACATTATAGGAGGTAATGGAAAAAAAATTACATCAATTCATGAGGGGGTAGTCCGTTGTACGCATGATCGATGATTTTGATTACCATTTTATGGAAGAAGAGATGGATAAATGTTATTAAATAAGCAATATAAAATCAAATTATATTTTATATAATTATTTTAATATATTTTAATTATTAATGCATGAATGAATGTGGTAAGATAAGTAGTAAAAATAAAGAGTGTAGTGAGGATAGTTACCTTTGTATAGAAAAACCTCATTTGGATATCTTATTGATGAGGAGTGTCATTTTTGAAAATACCCATAACTATTAATTAGTATGAAGTGAATCTCAACCCAAGTGACTGAAAAATTGATAAATAATGGATTTAATGGAATTCATTTTTTAGACATAGCTTCAAAACAAAATTTTTTTCCCTAAACTCTATTTTACTTACTTTCACCATTTTTCTTTTCACCATGGTAACCAATTTTTTATTTATCTACCTATGTAATTTAACCTTTATGAATAAAAATAAACAATAAATATTAAATAATTTTTGACCACTAATTCTTAATATAAAAATAAATATATCAACTAAAAATCCTACATATATGTAAAATTAATTTTGACTCAGGTGCATGTAATGTGTAAAGCCCTATTTTAACCTCAACCATGGTAATTAATTTCTACTATTTTTTATTAATTATGAAAAAAATTAATTTTACCTTATTAAATAGTCTTAATTATCATTATTTAAATATGAAATCTATTTTACCAAATTCAATTCACTAATGTGGTATAATTTAGTTTAATATTAAACTCACGAGTGTGACAAAAATGTAGTTTTCCAAACTAAAAGTTCTGTCAAGTAAAAAATAAATAAATAAAAATTAAATAAAAATATTATTAAAATGACTTAAATTGAATTAATATTAATATATTAGAACCAATTTTTCTTTCAGTGAAATTTAAAAGAAAATTCAAATATTTTAAACGATTTTAATAGAAAGACATATTTCTATAAAAATCAATATTTTTCAATATTTATCGAAAAATTAATATTTTAAGAAAATTATAAAAAATTAACTCTAATGTAATTTTGAAATTTTTATTTCAAAAATTAAGTTTATTTTATAAATAATTTTTTTAAAAGTATCAAAAATTAATTCAAAATAATTTTTTACAGAAATATGAAACAGTTTTTTGTAAAAATATTCCTTTTAAGCATAAAATTAGATTTCATCTTATCTCATGATTAGTAAAAATATCAGATCAATGATAAAACATTTAATTTAATCTATATAATATATAAATTCAATTAAAACCATTCACAAATAGTGACTAATATAATTTATTATGATAAAAAATGACACGAATATGAATAGTTTTTTAGAAAAAAAATCTCTTAGTTTAAAATGATTTTTATTTTTGTTTCTAAATAATTGATAAAAATGCATTTATTTCTAATCGTAAAAACCATATATTTTTCATAATCTAGTTAGTCATTTTCATACCTTCGAATTTATTAACTTTCACATTAAATAATAATATTTAATTATACTTCTCAGTTTTTTAAACATGGTGTTTCATGTAATGCATAATATTGATGAAGTGAAATTTATTTATAGAGAAGAATATTCTAAATATTTGGGTGTCACAAAGTTAATTAACAAAAATTAATCAAGAGATGGGACATAACCATCAATTAATATGAAAATTATATTTTCTAGTAAAATAAAGTATTCTATAGTATAAAATAAAATGTAATAGAAACATTTATAATAAATTTTCATTAAATTATTTTATTTCTAAAACCATTGAATAGTTTTATAACTAGATGAATAGTGAAAAATATTTATGGAAGTAAGAAACTAAAGTAACGGTATTTATGTTAAAAAGAAACAATTGTTTTGAATTTTTGAAAAGAAAGTATAAAATAAACCATATAGGATACATTGTTATGATTATATTTAAGCCTTTTAAAAAGTAAATTCTAATACTAAATTTTCAAAATAAATAATTTGATTAAAAAAATTAATTTTATAATATAGTTTTGAAAAATATATAGTTAAAAGAAAAGTATACACAATCAAAAAGAGAAATAATATCAAACATTTTCTTTATTTTTTTTGGATTTAGTGAAGTTCCAAAGAGAGGAAAAATTGGAATATGCAACATCCTAGGTTTTTGAGTTGGGTCAAAAACTACCCCCAATTTGACATTTTTAATTAATGGGGGTTCCATTTTTTTAATACATTGATCAGAACTCAATTTAAAGAGTTCTATATACTTTATATCATTTTTTAGGTTGGTCTAGAGTCTGGGAGAGTGCCTCAAGTGTTTCAGAATCATGAGAGGCTAAATGGCATGTTTTGGGTTGCATTATGAAGGTACACTGTTTTGGGTAAACCGTGCGGCCTCTTACAGGTAACCATGGGTCCTGTTCTTGAACTAAAACATGGTTTGGATAAACCATGTAGGTGAGGTGCATGTTTAATAGTTTTTATACAACATTTGTATAAGGATACATCATGGTTTGTGTGTGGTCAATGAAACATGTATGGTAGGCCGCACAAGTACTAGCAGATAGGTAGTACATGTGCGTTGTATCCCACATGGTCTGCGCATATTTTGGAAAACTATATGAACTTACCATGCGACCCTTGATAGGTAATATTTGTAGGCTTCTATTTATTTTTGTGTTCCTATTCTTATTTTTCTGTTTTTTCCTTCCTTATTCTACTTCTGGGTTATGTGAGGAGAGGGTTACCACGCCACTACCTCAACTCCTTCCATTTAATCCATTCTCATCATTTGTGATCCAATTTCAGATCTGTCAGAGGATGGATAATCATGTTGGTAAGGCTAACCCCAAACAATCCAATTATCTGTTTTTTTTCACCTCATGGAGTGCATAATATTTTTTGTTCCATTTCACCCTATTTTCATGGTATAAGATGTAAAATTAGATAAACTCCAATCCACTTCAACATAGAGCTCAATATCAGATGTGACAATGTCTATGAGTCCATGGTAGGTGGTACATACCTTGATTTGTGTTTTCAGTCATTTTGGGGGCACATCTTAAAGTGTGAATTATTGGTATTTTTAGAGGGGTCTTAATATTGCTCATGAATCATATCAAAATGACTGTGTGACCCTAAATGGTGTTTTTGAGCATTACTGACCCTTTTTTTGTCTGAGCGAGGATGGGTTAGAGGCCATTCATCCTCATGGTATTTTGGTCGGAGAGTTCCAAAATCATCTGAACTCTTTTTCTATTTAAATTGATTCCTTTAAATTATTTAAATTTGATTAAATAATTCAGAGGCATTCAAGATATATATACTGAATTGATGTAATTTTTAGATTGTGCAATTTAATCATTTTAAATTAAATTTCTTTTTAAGGTGATTTAAGTTGATTTATATATTATTAATTCCTATAATTGAATATACAGATACCCATGGGGTTGGGTCAGGCTTGGTCTGAGGTTGGGATAGTATGTATATTAGGATTTCGTAATGTTGATCACTGGTTTTTCATGGGTTGGATTTTCATGAGTGGAACTGACCATAGGATTTGGAATCATGGATGTCAATTTGAGGTGAAGATTCTATCAGGTTGGGAATGGGTCATGATATTGGGATGGAAATTCTATCATATATGAGAGACATGGTTGAAGTGTCATGAGGTTCCATTTGGTGTGGATTAGGGATTATATTTTAATATTTCTTCTTACCTGTGATGGATAAATAACTGAATTTAGTCATGTGCACATAAAATTACCCCGTTAATGAAGTGTTCTTGACCACTTTAGTGGGTAGAGGCCCCCAAAAGTGAGTATTGGGAATTAGGTTTGTGGTTATTATCGTATAAGTCCATATGGATAGTGAGGTGACTTTAGATGTCAGCTTTGAGGCTAACGGTTGGGGGTAGAGGCTCCCGAATACTGAATTCATGGGACTGGATATTTATTGAATGACAAATCTCAATGTGCCTCCAGTTCTATAGCCCTGGGATAATGCATTATTTGAAAACGGGGTCTATGTGAATAGTATAATATTTTCTTGGGAGTGCCTTCGAGATTACAGTACTTTAGAGAAAATATGTGTCATGAGGCACATGATTTTGGGTTACTTTTTTGAGGTGGAACCTGAGGGTTCCCCTGGGTTGTGACATTAGAGGTACCTTTGGCCATGGGATATAGACCTTATTCTATTTTTTGATTATGGAATTGGAAGAGGTAGGTGATTGTTTCTTGGTGGCTGTAGAGCACTAGAGAAAAAATGTTTTTTTATTATAGCACACTACTTACTTTTGATTATTATGAACACCTTTTTAAACACACATGTTAGTTACATACCACTGGGTGGTAAGGTTCATCTCACACACTATACAATACCTTCAAGACACATATAGACTTTATGTCATTATATTCAGGTAAATGGTCATCCCCAGGAGAAGGATCCCAGTAGCCATTTGGCATAGAGCTAGAACAAGACCTTGATTTCATGCCTAGATGGATTTTAATTTTTGTCTAGTTCTCATTCCTATAAGAGCATGATATTTTTTATACATATGTATTTTACTATGTTTAAACTTTGGTAAAACCTTGTTATTGGATATTGATATGTATGACCAGTATTTTCATGCATGTTTGTTTGTTTTATTAGTGGATACAAGTGGCATGATGATTTTTTTTACTTTTCACTGTTTTGTATTTATTTCTTCTGCTATTTATAACTATTAATTCTGCTTCCACCAATGGCATGTATGGTTCGAGTTTGCTGAGTTTTTTATATAAACATCATGATATAAATTTTTACTCAGAACAACATATTATCATCTTCAGAGGGTATAACCTTCCCCCATATTCTTTTTTACACCCTTATTGTTAATAACGACCTCGGGTGTTTGGGGTGGTGCGCCTAAGGCCAATGGCCCACATGCCTAGAAGCACTCTTTCAGTGGATATTCAAATTGGGACACTACAAGTGGTATCAGAGAAGTTCTTGACTAGGATTTAGTGGAACATTTGGATGGTTACTAATGAGATCCTGACTCCATTTTTGTTTTCTACTGGTTTACTATTTCAGTTATGGTGGACTGGAGATTATGTTGTGGTTGGAACTAGATTCTTAACCTTTTTCTTGGGTTCCTCTAGCCCCAAGTATGATGGAAAAATTGAGTTACCTTGGGTGGGGATGATTTTCTATTTTTCTCCGTTATAGTCTACATGATTTGAACCTCAGTGGACCTTTTGGAATGTGATGTTATTAGTTATGATGTGTGACATGGATCGTTGTCCTGGTATGGAAATAGATGATTTGGACCTCAGTCCAGTGTGAAAAGGTGTAATTTCATGAATTGTTGGATTTTTATAGGCACATTTTACTGTTTTTCAAATTAATAAATGCACATATTCTTTATAAATTGTTCATACCATGTGAAAAATATCAATGTCCTGGATAAATGTGAATTTATTTGGGTATATGAAATGTGAAATTATATGATTTAATTAGTGGTTCTATGATATATATATATATATATATGAATTTTCATTTCATGTGTGAATTGATTCTGGATCTTATAGGAGTAGGTGGTTACTCTGGTTGAGGTGATGTTAATCGCCAGGAACAGGTTTCCTGGTCGTCGAATTGAGGCAACATTGGTTTTCAAGATATGAAATACTTAGGGATTATATTGATACTTAATTTTGTTGAGGGAGAGTATGGATTCCATGAGGCTGGGATACCAAGGGGTGTTGGTTTGGTAGGGGAAAGTAAGGGTAGTTGGTTGAATCTTACTTTTTACCAATTTCCCTACCTATGTGTATATATATATATATGATATGGTATGTCTTACCATTTGGGGGGAATTCAGTAGGTTTCTACCTTGAAAACATAGATGAAGCATCAGGTAGGCAAGGATAGAGTTCTGTTAGTGCATGAGAAGATTCAGACCCTTGAGGGTCAGGAAGAGCATGATCTATAGGTAAAGGCTCAGGTTCAGGATCCAATATATGCTGGAAAACTACCATATATTACTTCATTTCATTCGTGGCTTGATGAGCAGCTCCAATTGAGCTAGGAATTTTTCTTACAGAGGATCAATAGAGGTTCTCAGGGAGTAGATCCATCCATGGAATACATGACTATATAATTCCAGTCACATAACCCACCATTTTTTCAGGGTGATGGTGGACTGCAAGATGCTGAGAACTAGATCGAGAGAATGAAAATGATCTTAGAGAAAATCTAGACTCCTTCAAAGTGGAGGTTCAATCTGAATAAGTAAATACCTAAAGGGATAGAAAAGCATTGGTGGGATCTGAAGGTTCAGGTAGCCAAGCCCAAAATACTGGCCTTGAAGGATTTTAATGCTAGGTTCTTCAAGCATTTATTTCTAGAGACTCTGAGGGATGAAAGGGATCATAAGTTTCTAAGCCTTTAGCAGAGCGACATGTCCATCATAGACTATATAGTGACGTTCACTGAGTTCTCTTTCTTTGTACCAGAAAAGATGAGCGGAGAAATCTTGGGGGTGAGGAACTTTATGTAACAACCAGATATTTTATGATAATTATTCATTTTAATTTATTTGATGTCATGTGTTTTATGCTACAACAAGATTATATTGTGTTATATGCAACACTGTATTAGCTTGCAGTATACGTAACACTATTTTTAGATTGTGTTACACACAATTTCATGTTCGTTTGATAATAGTCATTCTACGCAACATTGAGTGTGTATATATATATATATATTCAATGTATAAATGAAAAATGGTCGGATTCTGTTATAATGAGACAACAAAAAAGTCTTGCACAACACGCAACCCTGACTTGGCTTGCCTTACACGCAATCGCAACCTTCCTTGATAGCGTGTGTTGTACGCAATACCAAGTTTCACTAAACGACGATATATTGTTATAATATTATTATGTAGGAGCCGTTATGAATATTATTTACTAAAATTTTAATTTCATAACATTATTATTCATCTTATAAATTTTCTAAAACATTTTATGTGAACAAAATAAATTTTTCGGGTGAAATAAGTATTTTTCAAAAAATGCAGTTTTGCCGCCTTTTGATGGAACACCCACATTAAATCTAGTTTTTGACATGTTTATAAGTTCAATTTTACAAATTAAACTTCTTATTTTGAATCAAGATATAAAAATTTACATTGGATAAAGTTTTGATATTTTTTTGATCATTTTTATATTTTAATGAATAGTAAAAACACGCTATATTTTAATTAAAAACAACTTTTTTCATCGTAATAACTTATATGGTTAAATTATAATATTTAATGGTTTTAAAATATAAATAGAATATATTTTTACCATTTAATACAATATATGTCATTATCATTGATTTTACCTTGAATTCGTAGGTTAAACCACTTCAATATTTTGGAATCTTTTAAAAAAACCGTTTTCTTTCGACAACGAGATTAATTTTAAATTAATTACTGCAACTTATGTGTTTTGAATTTTGAAAAATTTATTCCATATTTGGAACTATTGGGTCCAAATTATGTTAATAGACAACTTTTTATTTTTGGGCATTATGAATGGTAACTACGGTAAATTTTATTTACCATAGTTAAAGGCAAATCGGGTAATTAAGGGTAAATATAAAATTATAAAATTACCCTAACACCTGCCAAAATCCTATTGGATGACTAAAAGTCAATCCATATCACCTAAGGGTCGGATTGGATTCATTTAATGGACTTTTGTCTATGAAAATAATTTAATTATTAATAAAACCAAAGAAAGGGACAACATGTCACTTTCTTAAATCTTATAAGTATAATAATTTTAGTTTAGTGATAAATTCATGAAACTTCGGATATAAATAGTCTCCAAAAATATAATAAAATTATCTACATAATATAAATTTATTTATAATTTTTAAGGATTAAATAATTATCCTTAAAGTTGACATAATAGTGATGTTGAAATTATTTTATTAAGATAAATATCAAATAAATGGTTTTAAAAATATTAAAAAAAATATTATATGAACTATTTAATATTCCCCGCTAATTTTATCAATAAATATGACATGTTATAAATCTATTAAATCTTTTAGTTAGATCATATTTTCTGTATATTGTTTATTTAAAGTCAAGTGAATTAATAGTGTCAAAATTGACACTATTGTTATTTTATAAAAAAACATATTATAAAATTGTTTAAAAATAAAAAAATATATTTACAAGTTATAAATTTAAATTTATATGGTCTAAAATGTCATAAAGTGTCAAATTATGTAAAATTCACAACACATATGTAATTATTTATAATAATTTAAAATTTCGAATATTATTACCACAAATAAAATTAAATTGATAAAAAGGGATAAATCAAGTTGATAATGTTTAAAATAAAATCCTAACATGTCTAAATTTTATTGGTTGATGGGATTACAACCCTATCTCATCTAATCACCGGATTTGAGTCATTTTTTAAGTTTTTAAGTGGGGTTGGGATTTAATATAAACTAATATTTCTTATATTTCCAAAGGTGCCCCTCTCCTCCCTTATAAAAGGGCACCTTCTCCCTCTCTTCCACACACGACTTTGAGCCTTAAAACTCAGCCAACACCTACCAAATTATCTTCTCCACTTCCCTAGAAACATCCTAGAGGTACTGGTCTTCTTCAAAGGCCAATCATAGTTCCCTAAGAGGAGGTTTCAAAGAGGCATGTCGAAGAAGAGGTAATAACCGTAACCGATTCTTTCAAATTAGTTCTTCTTAAACTTCTTCTTCTTTAGTTGTTTCATTATGTATTAATAACATCAGTATAACTCATATACTGATATGTTATTATAAAAATGAAACAACCTTATTTCACCTTCTATCCATCCTACGGAAAACGAAATAGCTGTGCGTGCCTACGTACGGAATAACGTCTCCACGCCGTGGTGTAATCTGTTTTCGACCACCACCTTACTTGGATGGGTATAAGGGTGTAAATAAATAACTAGATATGATTATTTTAAAGTTATAGTGATTCTTAAATATTATACATATACTTCTATACAATTTCACGATCATGGGAATGATATCATCGCTCGTGCATACGTACGGACTATCGTCTCCATGACGCGATGAGATTCATTCTCCATGTTAACCATTCATGAATGATTATAAAGTATATATAATGAATAATAATGAAATATATGACATAATAATGATACCGGATTTATGTATATATATATGTATGTCATTTACTTAATTCCATTCAATTCAAAAAGGAAATGAAAACAGCGTTCATGCGTACGTACGACCTACCATCTCCATGAACGGTGTATTTCATTCCATTTATCGATATATCATATATACATGTATACGCTGAACATATATTATATAAAAATCATGTTTTACATTATGTAATTTTTTAAATCAGTATATATGTAATAATATCAAGAACAACAAGTCGAAACACGTATGATAAATGTAACGATTTTACCCAAAATGATGCTTTAACATGGAATTTAGAAAAGAACAGGTAATATAAAGTCATAAGTGAACCATATATGATATCATAACAATGAATATGATTCTTTAATAAGTCAATGACATTATTTAAATCACTACACAGGATTTTCGGATACGTATGAAGCATATCGTACCTAAGGTAAGGGATAACTATTCCAATCCCGCTCTTATCCGAGATTGTTTATTTGTAAGTATTTACTGGGGTTTTTTTTATCATCCATGTCCAGGTTTTCTAAAAAAAATTCATGTATGTTTAATGGAATTTTTACCCATTTTTGAATTTTACCACATGTTATGAAAGTAATATTACTTTTATTTACCACACGAGGTACTTTTTGACTTTTCCGGGAAAAGTACGAGAAAAATGTTTTTTTAACTTATACGGAACGAACCGTTTTTTATGTTTTTATAAATCCTTATTTTCATGAAGATTACTCCAAAATATTTCATTACTATTTTCAAAAAATACTTTTCTTTTAAAATTAAATTTAATTTTATGAAAAGAAAATGATTTTCAAGAATAAAGGATATTTTCCTCAAGAATTCATTTCAAGTGCTTTATCAAAACCATTTTTCATCTAAGATGACATGATTTCATATTTGTATGTTTAAAGCATAATGTCTCTATGATTTACATGGTTTCACTTTTTTTATCATGAAATGATATCCATTTCTTTTATATGGATTATGTGATGATGGGATGATGTTTATGAAACCCATTTTATTCATTGGGTTATTATTAATAATGTATGTTTATTTTGTGGCACAAGAAAGAATAATTTCATTATGAGATGGGTGGGACCTATATCTCCCTCCAATGCATTGGGTAAAGATTTATATCTCATGAGATAGACATGGATGGAATGGTAAGTTAATCTGGTTCAATGTTACAGGACTGAAACAAGGAGTGAACTCGATTCAGAAAGGGGCTTTGTCCACTAAGATGGTCTTGGCTGCAATGCCTTGGCTACTATGGAAATCATAACATGTGCTAAATGGTTTCCACAATTACATGTTTTATTCCCATTATATTTTATCATGGTTTATGTTCCATAATGATATATGCCTTACGCACTTCCATGATTTATGTCTTTTCTCAGGATTTTGATGTTTAAATTTCATGTTCATGTTTTTTCTTTCAAATATTTATGGATTGTTTTATGTTCTATAAGGTTTCCCTTACTGAGCATTTGAGCTCACCTTTATTATGTTTTATTTTCCACAGGAAAAAAAGAATGGTTTTAGGTAAAGAAACAAAAAGGGAAAGATCGTTATGGGAGTTGTTGAAGATCTTTCAACATGATTAGAAGTTTATATTCCAAGTTTCCAAAGACACTAAACTATTACAATCCTTGAGTTTTGTTTTTTTTGTTGTGTATTAAGTATTCCAAAAAAGTAATTTATTGTCCATGTACGTCAAGATTCGGGTCTCTACAGTTGGTATTAGAGGAAAGGTTTAGTCACCCTTTGGAAACTAGGATGCAGAAACGTTAGTGAGATCCCTAGAGATATTTCTAAGGTATGTATAGGGATGTCCCTAAGGATAATTATACATATAAGATATAGTCTTATAACTATGGTAACAATCTTATAATTTAACCTAAGATGTTAGATATTGTGGGTAATCCCCCTTTATTATGTTTTTTTCCCTAGTAAGATTTTTTCCTCTCACAATATTATTTTTAGGTTTTATAAAATGGCTGGAAACAGGAAGATTCACGATAATGGAGGATATGATGGACAATGGAATGATATTCTTCATGAGAAACCAAATGAAAAGGGATTTGAAAGTCCAAACATCGTTATTATGCCTAATCAGAAATCTCATAATATGATCAATAATCTCAACTTTGGTAAGTTTCTCAACTCAGATAATAAGAGAAAGATGGAGTTTCATGATGATCAAAGAGGAAAGAAAGTTCAATTTCCCTCATGTAAATCATGTGGGAAGAGGAATCAGGGATATTGTTTGAAAGGAACTTCAAAATTCTTTGGGTGTGGAAAATAAGGACACAAATTCAGTAAGTGCAAAGGAAATGGTTCAGCTAACAGCATGGACAAAGATAATGGTATTGCTACGACATTAAAAATGATTAGATGTTTTAAATGTGGAATGTATGGGAATTATGAAAACCAATTCCCTAAGGGAAAATCTCATGAAGAGAATCAGCATGGTCATATGAGTAGTATTTATGTGGATGATGATGAAGAGACTACAAATGAAATATGAGATGAATGAAATGAAGAAGCTCAGTCAGTGGTTTAAGAAGTTAGTGGAATGATTGTATGTTTATAAAGAATAATGTATGTTACTATGGAATAAAGAATCATCTAAGGATTGTTACACTATAGTTTTTTCTAAAGTATTTTAAAGTATATGTTGAATGCTACCGATAACCATGGAATTTTATTCAGATAATTTTTGGAAAGTAGATGATATGCGCATAATTAAGGGATAAGAAGATAATGAGATGTTTGATTGTATTCATGAGCTCATGACTGATATAAGGACTTAGTGATATTGTGGTTTGATTATATATATTTTCTTGTGATTTTGGTATGTGGAAAGAGTTACCTTTCGACAGTATTCATGTTTTCACTAAGATTATATGGTAATTTATGTTTCAAGAGAATATATGACTAAGGTATTAACAAGTTTGGAATGTGACCAACAAGATATATCTTATATGGGGGATAAATGATGGTATTCATGTACTTGTTATGTGACCTCTCAAGTGATCATTTTCTTTACACCATGAGATTGGACAGAAGTATTTTTGATAATCTTAATGGTTGGAATGAATTAAGTTGGACATCAGATATAATTGTTTAAGGCTAGAATTTTTCGATATTATGGATTGTTATAATATCGTAGTTTTAGAAAAAGTACAACCTGCAGGATGGGCAACAACCCATCGCGTCAGGAAAGTCTATGGGAATCGAACCCACAACCGAAGTGCGACTAGCCATTATCTCCTACCACTAGTGTACAGGAAGTTCCTATTTAGTAGAAACTAGTTTTATTTTATTAAGCTGTATGATATATGAAGTATAAGTTCATTTTTGGAATCGTATATGATTAACCTCACTATAGATGCACTTATAACTTTTGCTAACCTTTTGTTTGAAACATATGGAGTGACCCATCATTCTATCACATGATCTGTTAACACTTCACGAATAACAAATTCAACTTCATTTCTTTAATAGATGAAGTGGAAATTGTTCAAAGCACGAACAACAGTGAGATTGTACCAAAATCAAGAAAGTATTTCTTCTAATTCAAATTCTTCAACTTTTGGGAAATGATCTTGAAAACCAAAAATGTTGTCCCCGTTCCCTTATATCCAATGAATCATATTGTACCTTAGATCATCACAAATATATGGCTTTGTGATTGTTGGATTTTTCATAGCCATGTCCTCTACCACTCCCCATCAGAACTTGATTGTTAGATTTTTATTCCATATCCATATTTTCACCTATGTTCTCCTATGTGGAAACCCAGTGATTAGTTAATTTGGGTAACTGTTACATTTCATACTTTAGTTTTTAAAGTTCAGTTTTTTATTTAATTTTATGATGTGTGTTGCAATTAAAGAAACTTTCAAGTAGAAAACCATGTATAACCCCAACTAATTTTGAGGTGAAATTCATTTTAAGGGGGGTAAAATGTAACAACCCAATATTTTATGATAAGTATTCTTTTCAATTTATTTGATGTCATTTGTTTTATGCTACAAAAATTTTATCTTGTGTTATACGCAACACTGTATTAGATTGTAGTATACGAAACACTATTCTTAGATAGTGTTACACACAATTTCATGTTCGTTTGATAATAGTCATTCTACGAAACATTAAGTGTATATATATATATATATTCAATGTATAAATGAAAAATGGTCAGATTCTGTTATAATGAAGCAACAAAAAATTCTTTCACAATAGGAAACCCTGACTTGGCTTGCATTACACGCAATCACGACCTTCCTCGATAGCGTGTGTTGTATGCAATACCAGGTTTCACTAAACGACGATATATTGTTATAATACTATTATGGAATATCCGTTATGAATATTATTTACTAAATTTTTAATTTTATCACATTATTATTTGTCTTATAAATTTTCTAAAACATTTTATGTGAACAAAATAATTTTTTCGGGTGAAATAAGTATTTTTCAAAAAATGCAGTTTTGCCGCCTTTTGATGGTGCACCCACATTAAATCTAGTTTTTGACATTTTTATAAGTTCAATTTTACAAAATAAACTTCTTATTTTGAATCAGGATATAAAAATTTACATTGGATAAAGTTTTGATATTTTTCTGATAACTTTCATATTTTAATGAATAGTAAAAACACACTATATTTTAATTAAAAACAACTTTTTTCATCGTAATAATTTATATGGTAAAATTATAATATTGAATGTTTTTACAGTATAAATATAATATATTTTTACCACTTAGTACAATTTATGTCATTCGCATTGACTTTACCTTGAATTCGTAGGTTAAATCAATTCAATCTTTTGCAATGTTTTAATCAAAAACCCGTTTTCTTTCGACAATGGGATTAATTTTAAATTAATTACTGAAAATTATGTGTTTTGAATTTTTAAAAATGGATTCCATATTTGGAATTATTGGGTCCAAATTATGTTAATAGGATACTTTTTATTTTTGCGCATTATGAATAGTAACTACGATAAATTTTATTTACCATAGTTAAAGGTAAATCGGGTAATTAAGGTTAAATATAAGATTATAAAATTACCCTAAAACCTGCCAAAATCCTATTAGATGACTAAGAGTATATCCATATCACCTAAATGTCTGATTAGATTCATTTAATGGACTTTTTTCCATGAAAATAATTTAATTATTATTAAAACCAAAGAAAGTGACATCATGTCAATTTCTTAAATCTTATAAGTATAATTATTTTATTTTAGTGATAAACTTCATGAAACTTCGGATATAAATAGTCTCCAGAAATATAATAAAATTATGTACATAATATGAATTTATTTATAATATTTAGGGATTAAATAATTATCCTTAAAGGTGACATAATAGTGATGTTGAAATTATTTTATTAAGAGAAATATCAAATAAATGGTTTTAAAAATATTAAAATAAATATTATATGAACTATTTAATGTTATACACTAATTTTCTAGATACATATGACATGATATGAATCTATTAAAGTTTTTAGTTTGAATATATCTTCTATATATTGTTTATTTAAATTCAAATAAATGAATATTGTCAAAATTGACACTATTGTTATTTTATAAAAATAACATATTATAAAATTTCTTAAAAATCACAAAAATATTTAAAAATTATAAATTTAAATTTATATGGTCAAAAATGTCATAAAGTGTCAAATTATGGAAAATTCACAACACAAATGTAATTATTTATAAGAATTAAAAATTTAGAATATTATTACCACAAATAAAATTAAATTGTTAAATAAGGATAAATCAAGTTGATAATGTTTAAAATAAAATCTTAACATGTCAAAATTTTATTTGTTGATTATATTACAACCCTATATCATCTAATATTTGGATATGAGCCATTTTGAAAGTTTTTACGCGGGGTTGGGATTTAATATAATCTAATATTTCTTATATTTCTGAAGGTGCCCCTCTCCTCCCTTATAAAAGGGGACCTCCTCCCTCTCTTCCTCACACAACTTTGAGCCTTAAACCTCGGCCAAACCCTGCCAAATTATCTTCTCAACTTCCCTAGAAACATCCTAGAGGTCCTGGTTCTCTTCAAATCCCAATCTTAGTTCCCTAAGAGGAGGTTTCAAAGAGGCGTGTCGAAGAAGAGGTAATAACCGTAACCGATTCTTACAAAAACAAATTTCTTCTACTTATTCTTCTTTAGTTGATTCATTATGAAGTAATAAAATTAGTATAACTCATATAATGATATTGTATTATAAATATGAAACAAACTTATTTCACCTTCTATCCATCCTACGGAAAACGAAATAACCGCGCGTGCGTACGTACGGAATACTGTCTCCACGCCGTGGTGTAATCTGTTTTGGACCACCACCTTACTTGGATGGGTATAAGGGTGTAAATAAATAACTAGATATTATTATTGTAAAGTTATATTGATTCTGAAATAATATACATACACTTCTATACAATTCCAGGATCATGGGAATGATATCATCGCTCGTGCGTACGTACGGAGTACCGTCTCCACGACGCGATGAGATTCATTCTCCATGTTAACCATTCATAAATGATTATAAATTATATATAATGAATAATAAAGAAATATATTACATAATACTGATAATTTATTTATGTATATATATATATATGAATGTCATTTAATTAATTCCAATCAATTCAAAAAGGAAATGAAAACAGCGTTCATGCGTACGTACGGCCTACCGTCTCCATGAACGGTGTATTTCATTCCATTTATCGATCTATCATATATACATGTATACGCTGAATATATATTATATAAAAATCATGTTTTACATTTTGGAATTATGTAAATCAGTATATAAGTAATAATATCAAGAACAACAAGTCGAAACACGTACGATAAATGTAACGATTTTACCCAAAATGCTGCTTTAACATGGAATTTACAAAAGAACGGGTAATATAAAGTGATAAGTGAACCATATATGATATCATAACAACTAATATGATTCTGTAATAAGTAAATGACATTATTTAAATCATTATACAGGAGGTTCAGATACGTATGAAGCATGTCAGACCTAAGTTAACGGATAACAATTCCAATCTCGCTCTTATCCGAGATTGTTTATTCGTAAGTATTTACTGAGGGTTTTTGTTCTCATCCATGTCTCTGTTTTCTAAAAAACATTCATGTAGGTTTAATGTCTTTTTTACCCATTTTTGAATTTTACCACATGTTATGAAAGGAATATTACTTTTGTTTACCATACAAGGTACTTTTTGACTTTTCTGGAAAAAGTACGAGAAGAATGTTTTTTTAACTTATACGGCACGAACGGATTTTTACGTTTTTATAAAGCCTTGTTTTAATGAAGATTCCTCCAAAATATTTCAGGACTATTTTCAAAAAAATATTTTTCTTTTAAAATTTAATGGCATTTTATGAAAAGAAAATGATTTTCAAGAAGAAAGGATATTTTCCTCAAGAATTCATTTCAAGTGCTTTATCAAAACCATTTTTCATCTAAGATGACATGATTTCATATGTGTATGTTTAAAGTATAATGCCTCTATGATTTACATGGTTTCACTTTTCTTATTATGAAATGATATCCATTTCTTTTATATGGATTATGTGATGATGGGATGATGTTTATGAAACCCATTTTATTTGTTGGGTTATTATGAATAATTTATGTTTATTTTGTGGAAAAAGTAAGAATGATTTAATTATGAGATGTGTGGGACCTATATCTCCCTCGAATGCATTGGGTAAAGATTTATATCTCATGAGATAGACATGGTTGGAATGAAAAGTTAATCTGGTTCAGTGTTATAGGACTGAAACGATGAGTGAACTTGATTCAGAAAGGGACTTTGTCCACTAAGATGGTCTTGGCAGCAATGCCTTGGCTACTATGGAAATCATAACATGTGCTAAATGGTTTCCACAATTATATGTTTTATTCCCATTATATTTTATCATGGTTTATGTTCCATTATGATATATTCCTTATCTACTTCCACGATTTATGTCTTTTCTAAAGATTTTGATGTTTAAATTTCATGTTCAAGTTTTTTCTTTCAAATGTTTATGATATGTTTTTATGTTCTATATGCTTGCCCTTACTGAGCATTTGATCTCACCCTTATTATGTTTTATTTTCCCCAGAAAATAAAGAAAGGTTTTAGGTATGGAAACAAAAAGGGGAAGATCATTATGGGAGTTTTTGAAGATCTTTCAACATGATTAGAAGTTTATATTCCAAGTTTCCAAAGACACTAAACTATTACGATCCTTGAGTTTTGTTTTCTTGTTATGTATTAAGTTTTCCGAAAAAATAATGTATTGTCCATGTACGTCAAGATTCGGGTCTCTACACTTTATAGTGGGTTATGACACACCATTCGGGTAGAGGTAAACATTGTTGGTTGGCCTCGTTCCTAGAGGTAGTAAACCAAGTGATCAAAGTTAGGGGAATCATGATAGATAGTTTTTAATTGACCATTGTAGTGGACTCAAGTGATGGCTAAGATAGAAAGAAGCGAGGTAGAGATGAGTTCCAATAGGGATCCCAGACAAATGACTCAAGTAGACCACCTCAGATTGGATCTTCTGCAGTTTTTTTTCTAGTGTGGCTAGCCAAGGAATGTCTGAAATCCATGTGAGTGACCTATAATAGAGTTCTGACCATGTAGAAATGTTTGGAATATCAAGAGGTTCTATAGGAGGCCTTATCATTCAGTCGGTTACCAATTTTAGAGGTAGAATTAGGCCTATGATATTGTTTCCGGATTGATACCAGGTAATGGTAGCCAAGGTTTAGACGCATGTGAAGGTAGTGATAGGAGAAGTGATATCCGTTATTGGGGTTAGTGTTATGATGATTGTGTATCACTGTAGGTAGTAATAGTGTCATGGAGTCAAAATTCAGGACAGTTTCATGCCTTGGAGCTGCTAGGGGATGAGCAGGCTTGTGGGCCGATGATGGTTAGTGGAATGCCACATGCATGGTCATAATTATATTTGTTTTTGTTTGACATGGCCAATTTAGTTATGTTTTTTTGGTGCATGAGGTTAACTAGGTATGTGAATAGAGAAAATATATGTTGGTAAGTAGTTTAGAATCATATCAGATGTGTGATATGTATATATGAGGTTCGTGGAAATGACTTTTGAAATTGAGCATCATTGGATGTGTGATTTTTTGCAACAGGGCATTGAGGATGGAGGTTATTTTTGGTGTAATGAATATTTGAACTGATGCATTATTTTACTTGATTAGGGTTCAAGGAATTGGGATTTACTTGAGAATCCATATAGACGCTGGACCTCAAAGTTTCCCTGGGTGTCATGGGCTCGAGGCGGGCACTGATGTGGTGCACCACTTGAATGAGTGTATCAAATGGAATAAGAGAACCTGGTGAGTTGTGGGAGTGAAAAACCATAAAGGGAGGACTATGGGTCAGGAAAATAGTTCAATGGACCTTTTTCATTTGAGTTTTTGGGTATGTTGTGACCTGGTTAAGCAATTCCTATGGTGGGGAGCCCCCTTGAGGAATTTGGCCTAAACCCTTGAGACTGGGGTAGTCTGGGGTTATTTTAATGGGATGGGTATATTTAGTACCATCACTATGTTTTGTTTTATATCTTTGGGATTAGATACATTAAGCTGGGTAGATTGTAACTCCCTAGGTTTTAAGTTCGATTGAAACCCACTCCCTATTTCAACTTTTCAATTAGTGGGGGGTTCCTTTTTCTAATCTACTGATCAAAACTAAATTCTGAGAGTTCCATCATCTTTATATCATGTTTTGGGTTTATCTAAAGGCTTGTATAGTTCCACATGTGTTTAAGCTTAGTTTCAAGAGTTTCATAGGCCAAATTTCTTATCTTTTGTTATAAGCTGCATGTGTGTGGTTTGAGGTAAACTGTGCGGCCTCTTCAAGGGGACCGTGCACCCTATTTTTAAAAATTATGTGGCAGGTCGCACGGGTACTGCCACTTAGGATGTACCAATTCACTGTACCCCACACATTTTGTTCATAGTTTGGAAAAATTTGTGGACAAACCATGAGGCCCTTGATAGGTTCTTTTTTTAAGTTTCTCTTTATTTTATTTATTTTCTAATATTTCTCTTCTTTCCACCCTTCTCCTCCTCTTGGATATTGTGAGCTAAGATTTCTCCCTATATTTCCTCTCCTTCTTCCAATTGATCCATTCTCTGTTTTTTTGTGATATGATTTTAGGTCTGAATAAAGCTGTATAATTCTATCGGTAAGGCTAACATCACCATAAACACTTTTTTGTTTTTATTTTTCCTCATGGTGCGTATAATCTATTTGAATCGTTTCACCCTATTTTTAGGGCATGAGACAGAAAATCAGATCTACTCTAATACACTTTGATTTAGAGCTCGATATCAGACTTTCCGACATCTATGAATCTAAATTAGGTGGTACATACCTTGATCTATGTTTTTCATTCATTTTGGAGGCACAAATTCAGTCACACATTTTGAGTATTTTGAGCGGGACCCTGATACACCTCATGCTTCATATCAAAATGATCGTGTGACCATAAGGGATATCGTCGAGCATGCCAAACCATTTTTTGACCGAGTGAGGCCAGGTTAGAGGTCATTGGTCCCTGAGGCATTTTGGATGCGGGTGAAAAAAATCATCTTAACTATTTTTTTATTTAAATTGATTCGTTTAAATTATTTATTTTTGATTAAATAGATATTAGGCATTCAAGACCACTATATTGAATTGATTTAATTGTTAGATTGTGAAATTCAATTTGTTTAAATTTAATATCTTTCATAATGTGTCCTAAATTAATATATATATATATATATGAAATGATTGATATTGTATATATAGAGACCCATGGGGTCATGAAAGGTTTGACCTGAGGATGGGATGGCATGTCCCACAATATTGAGTGACGTTGATCTGTGATTGGGCTTATCCCAGATTTGCTTGAGTTGTATTGACCATATGATTGGATGTCGTGGATGTCATTTTGAGGGGGTGAGGCTGTCAGGTTGGGCATGACCCATGGTATTGGGATAGAAAGGCCATCAGATACGAGGAACATGGTCCTAGGAGAATGAGGTGCTGGTTGTTAATGCTTAGGGATTATATTTAGTGATTGTTGCTCACCCGTGATGGAAAAGTGCTGAATTGACTCATGTGAACACAAGATGACTCTATTGAAGATATTTTTTTGACCAATCGAGTGGGTAGAGGCCTCCGATAGTTTATTTTAGGAAGTTTTTTTGGGGTACATACTATATAAAGCCACGTGGAAGGTGAGGAGCCTTCAGATGTCAGCATTGAGGCTGGAGGTTGAGCGTTGAGGCACTCTAGGATTGAGGTCATGGGACTGAATATTTATTTGAGGGAAGATCTCACTATGCCTATAGCTATTGAGCCTTGGGAAGATGTGTGTTTTTGAGTTGAGGTCTATGGAATAGGTTAATATTTTCTTGGGCATGCCTTCAGGATGTTGTTACTTTTTAGACATAAGGTGTCAAGAAGAATGTGGTGTTGGGTTTCATGTTTGAGGTGGAACCTAAGGGTTCACATGGGTTGTGACATCAGAGGTACCTTAGACCATGGTCCAATGACCTTCTTTTATTATGGGATTTCAGGGTTGGACAAGGTAATTGATGGTTTCCTGGTTTCTATAGAGCACTATAGAAACCATGTTTGTCTATTTTATTATACTACTTAATTTTCTTTATTATGCACGCCTTATTAAACACGTATTATTTGTATGAAGAACTATGTGGTATCATACTGAGGTTTGTTTAAAACCCTATATGGGTCCTTTGAGATGTGTTTAGACTTTATTTTATTACGTTCATATAAAGGGTCAACACCAAGAACTGGATCTTAGTACTCTTTTTTCATGTAGTTGTCCCAGGAGCTTGAGGTCGTTCCTAGTTAGACTTTTATTTTTTTAGTTCTAATTCTCAAAACAACATAATGTTTTTGTATATATATGTATTATACTATGGTTGGACTTTGTAAGACCCTTATTATTGGAAATTGATAAATACGAACAATGTTTTTATTCATTCTTGTTTGTTTTTTTAATGGCTACAGGTGGCATGTTGATCTATCTACTTTTTTTGTTATTTATTTATTACTTCCACCATTTATTACTATTGATTGTGCATCTACCAATGCAAAGACTGGTTAGAGTGTTTTAATTAATTTATATTTTCTTCATATTATACATTATTACTCGTTCCAATATGTTATCATCCCCAGAGGATATAGCCTCCCGACTATACCTGTTTACACCCTCACTGTTAGTCATCAGCCTTTAGCATTTGGGGTGGTGCGCTGAAGTCTAGTGGCCCAACGACTCGGAAGAACTATTTGGGAGGGTATTTAGGTTGGGAAACTATAGAATAAAACATTTAAACTCATTAAATATTCATAGGATAATAAAATATATGGAGTTTATGTATGATATTTTATTATATTCCTTCAACTATAATTTAAGAAATAAAAAATATTGTAAAATAAATGCTTACCTTTTTTTATAAATTTTAAATTATAACCATTTGAAAGAGAAAATTTAAATTGAAATATTAATAACCATGATAAAATAGATATTAATGTTATATACTTCAAAGGTTATGTATATACATCATATAAAATAAAATAGGTGAACAATACTAAATATGTCTAAATAGAGTGGAAGTCGAGACAAAATTTCTTATCTCACGCTTCCACTTAGTTTACTAGGAATTGTCATAAAGTATAATAAATTTATATATTCTATAATTATATTAAATGAGAATATAATAATGAATAATACCATATATTATCGACCTAAAACATCATATCACTTGTTTGTTAACAATCTTTCATTATTATAATTTTTTCAAGCGCTAACTGATTCATTTTTCATTTATGTTTTGATTTTGTAGTTATGGTCATAGTTTATTGATCATTATTATATAATATAAATTATTTTATTTAAGATATAAAAATTATATATTTCCATTACATAAATTTTAAAAAAAACTTCTGAAAAAAAGCATGAAAATGAATCACATCATTTTGTGGATGTGGTAGTCCATGCGTAAAAATTAGAGACAGTATCAATTTTTAATGAGAGTAAGGATACACAATTAGATGATATATTAAATTTATATAATAATAATTATGTCATAAACCCATAAAACAAGATAGAAAATTGGTTTTTTTGAAAATCATATTCCAAGTATAAGATAAGTTTACATAAACTCTATGAATAGTAATAATAAGTATATGAAATTAAATTCATATATTTATACATATAATATATACATTTCATTTAAATAATTCATTATTAGATATTTTTTTATTTTATTTAATGTAAAAACAATATTCCTATAAATTTTTTTTTGAAAAATTTCCCTTTTACTCTCCAAATAATATCTCATTTATTCATATAAATGGATGATAAATACGTGGTTTATTATACACATTGCAAATTATTAACATAAATAATAGGATTTTTAGATAAATAATACAATTTTCATTTTTTATAAATGTAATTTTCTATGGGAAAATTTGAGAAAAAATATAGGATTACTTTGACATAGTAAGTTCAAATCGATATTAATTATATAAAATTTGATTTTGTATTCAATGAAATATTAAAATGTGAATTATGGTATAGTTTTATGAAAATAAAATTCTAACTTAAAATAATTTAATCTCATGTGTTATAATGAAAGAGTGGGGATTACACAGTGGATTTTATTAAGAATAATTATTTGAATAAGTATAGATTACTAGAATGGTCTCATCTAACAACATAATTCCTTGTTTCCTAAAGAGAAATGTTTCACTGTATGTGTGGTGGTCAGGAAAGTTTGTATTTTCTTTGAAATTGGAGTTTATTCCATAAATATTAAAATCACACCATAATGAATAAGTGTTATAGACATGATGGGATTCATTCATGTCGTAATAAGGTTTAATTATGTATTTTAATTATAATGGAACCATGTATTATTAGATGATGGTGAATATAACACCTTATGGAGTAAAACAAGAGAAAATTTTAGATACATATATCATATTTTTTTATGATTTTGAATTAAAAACATTCCCAGATTTTTCATAAGATATAAAATTACACCATGATGGGTATAGTCAAAAGCGATAATGTCATGTTAGATAGTTTTTTATATTTGAATTTATTTTATAAAGAGGAAACGTTAGTGATTTGAATTGGGAAATATTGAATTAAATTTTTAAAAAATGGATTGATGAATTTACATTTGATATTTGAAGATAATCAATGACTTTAACAATGAGAAATGAAAATATTTTCTATTTTATTTAGAAGAAAATATTATTTTTTAAACAAGAGAGATTTATGGAATGAAGAGGTGTTGAATTTAGAGATCATATTCAAATATATTCAAATCTAAAAATTCATTAATTTAATTTTTAATGAAGAAAGTTCTTATTTTTATGAAAATCATCGTTTAATATCTTGATTAGTATCATAGATTTCATACATTTCACATAGAGGGGAAGTGAATTATTTTAAATTGAAGATAATAGCAAGTAATCCATGTTTTTTAGGTATTTAAACCTATATAAATTGTTAGACTACTCTAAATTGAAATGAAAAAATAGTTTGATTTTAGTGGATGTTGGTACACTAATACATCATCGATTGTATTCTTTGTGGATGTCACCTAAACCAGTTGAACTAACAAAAAGTGCACGCATCTCCCTTTATTTCTTTCATTCAACCTATGGGAAACAATATATCTTCAACTAACCACAAAACACTATTTTTGGGAGAATTTATTTTAATTTTTCCTTCCTGAATCACCCACCACACAGGTTATATTCCTTTTAGGGGACCAACAAGTGGTATCATAACAGAATGGTTTCGTTAAAATACTATCTGATATATAGATGTCAGGGTAGTATAGTATAATTGTAAAGAAATTCCAATATCTGAAGGTTATAAATTTTTTATATAAATTATTATGATGTTACAAAATTTTTGATTATTAGGAATAGATGTGTGTATAACATTCTTTCATATAATTATGGTCAACATTCAATGTGGAGCTCTGTTAAAACTTTATCAAATTTAATTGGGTGTTGACACCAATGGAAGTAACACATTAAAATAATATTTTTCTATTTTAGTATATATAATTTCATGTCATGTAAATTTGCAAACTCTATATGCGATAAGTTTCATAACATATATAAGGGAGACACAAAGTTAAAATAAGTTAAATTGAAATTTTATAAGAAATTTATAAGGATTTTAGTATGCACCTAAATGAATTATTTGATTCATTTTTTGATTGGGTTCATGTGGTTGTAGAGGAAATGTATATACTTGGATAAATGATGGATGATATCAAAATTGTGAAGAATATCTTTAGAATATTTACACATCATTTCAATATAATGGTTATATTAATTGGGTAGATGGATTATAAGGAATTTCAATTTGATATTATTTATAAAATTAATATTTTCTATGATATGTGCATTAGTAAGGATGATCCAAGGGAAAAAAAATCACAAGAAGTAGAGTTAAATGTAATGAAATTCTTTTAACTGAGAATAATATTGAAGAAATGTTTTTTTATATAATGATGAAATTTCATTCCCTAAATCAAAAAAATAGATAAATAATGTTTAATTGGAAGATTCAACTTATATATTTTTATTGTTTAAAGGTAAGGAAACATTCTATAAATTTTATAATTAAATTTTGAGGTGACAAGTATTATTATGTACCCTCAAATAAATCACCAAGTAATGGGAATGGAACGATTTAAAGTAAAGATAATTTATTTAAGGGGAACAAATTGATTTATCAAGAATGAAACACATCCACAAGAATAGAAGAGGTAAAAATTAAGTATTTCAAAGACATTATAGAGGTATTCTATATTGATATCCTTGAAAAACCAAAAATTTATGAGATATATAATTGTGATGATGCTCAATTTCAGGGTGTTTTAGAATTTAAAGTGCAATTAATGTTCATCCATTTAAAAATATACATTTTGAAAACCAAATTAAAGAATGCAGATGTTTTTTTATATAATTATATGATTTATATACATTTCCAAAAGTGGATATATATTAGTAGTAGGATGATATTAGAAAGGGTATATTGGAAAAGCTAATAAACATAGAGAAAGTCATTGGGATAAATAAAAAAGTCTAAGATCATGATGGAATCATTAATAGGATGACCAATACTATGAAGGATATGATCAAAATTATTAAGGATTATAAATAAAAAGTTATAGGGGTGAGGTGAAAATAAAAGAATCAAGATATATCTATTACTCTTGTGATGCATCAAGATAGTATATTTAGAAGGCTATTGTAATGGTAAAAGAGAATCAGGGAGATTAAAAAAAATAGGTGGTTTCCTATAATAAAAAATATATATAACAAATGAAAATTATCTATAGGGATTTTTTCTTTAAAAAATGTAATTATTGTGGATTCTAAGCTATAAATACCCACTTATGGGAGGAATGTTGTTCTAATAGAAACCCAACAAACCATCGATAAAGTGGTGATGTTAAACAATAATAGACCATAAATTCTATTTTATTATTATTGAAATATAGGTAATTCAAAAAATTTGTGTTATATAGAAAATTAGAACTTAAACTCATAAGAGAAAAAAGGCAGAAATTAATATTCTAAGTATATTTTCAATGAATACAATTTTTTAAAAGGTTTTGTGTATATATATATATATAATTAAGGATGTGAGGTAATTTTATAAGGGAGACTCAAATAAATATAGTATAACAAATCAATGAATCATCAATAAAGTAACAAATGAAAAATTGATTCATGTCATTATAAGATGAGGAGTATAAAAAATATATATTGGTGGACGGTGCATTAATTCAACATTAGATTAGAAGAATTTTTTTTAGTCAAATATAAAAAATCATATATGGTTTTCATAGTGTATATTTCTTTGAAATTATTAGACTAAGTTAGAGTATAATTTCTTGTTGGTATATTTACAACCCATATTATAGGAAGTAAAGATATTTTTACAAGAATAAAATTTGATAAAGAGGTATTATTTGGTTTTTTAATGATGACGAATAAATATGTTTGGCTATAATAATGAAAAAATTAGATTAAAATACATTATACAAAAATATTTATTGGATGTTGAAGGGTTTGTTACGATTTGTTTAGTGTAAGTCAGGTGTATGTCTCAGGTAATGTAATAAATATCACCAAGAAGATTAGCAGTGGTATTGATTTGGATGTAACAATGAAAGTAATGAGGGTGAAACATTTTATTTATCTATTTTCATGTTTATTTACATTGCTAAAATTGAAGAGAAAAATACTTTTGGGTTTCAGATAGATTTTGGGAGAACAAGAAAAATGAAGTCTATACACAAAATGTCACTTTTATCAAAAAAAGATCTAATGAGTTTTGACAAGGATGATAAAAAGAGTTTGATATAATCTTTATGAATGAATATCTTGATGAGATCAAGAATATTGATACTTTGTTATTTTTTGAGGATATTGGTGAAGAATATTATTAGTACCAAATATGTTTTTTTTAAAAAAATAATGAATATTGAAGGAAAATTGATTCGATATAAGGCAAGGATTTTATTCAATGGTTACACTTAAATTCAAAATATTGAATTGGATGATAAATTTTCACCCATGGATAGGTTTTTAATGATAAGATTATTCTTGATTATAAAAATAAAATGTAAACTCAATGATTTCTAAATGGATATCTAGTTTACATTCATTAATGGACCCCTAATGGGGAGGTATACATTAAACAACCAAATATAAATTTCATTCGTGATGATAAGAAATGGTTGTATTGTTTTAATAAGAAACATTATGGGTTAAATTAATTATTGAGATATTGTTACTATGTAGTTTATCAATATTTGATAAAACTTGGATTCCAACATATAGGAGTTAATCATTATCTCAATGTTGAGTAAGAGAATGATAAATAGATAAATGTATTTATTTATGTTTATTCAAAATATTTGAATTATTTAATGAATCTTAATGCATGTAATTTTTTTAATTCATGAAGATTGTGTTTGAAATACCAATTATTGGTTAATTA
This sequence comes from Viscum album, assembly GCA_963277665.1. Lineage (NCBI taxonomy): Eukaryota > Viridiplantae > Streptophyta > Magnoliopsida > Santalales > Viscaceae > Viscum > Viscum album. Next base: position 1,015,260,762 of record OY728138.1, on the reverse strand, counting down.
ATGTTTTCATATGGCTTGAAAGTGGTATAAGGAAGGAATTTTACTGTTATTTCCCTATCAAATTATGAAAAGGATGTGATGATTTTAATTTTAATGTAGGGTCTTAAGGTTTTGGGAACACTATTTTACGATCAAATTAAGTTTTCAAGAGTATAAAATATAAAAAAATCTATGTGATGTAGTATTGAAAAATCATTGAGAGCCTCTCATACCTAAAAATGATAAGAGTTGACATTGTTTTTGTTAATTTTCAATCATCAAGGTATTAATGTTACCCTAAAGAGAACCATGAGAATGTAGTGAAATGAATAATATGGTTTATCCAAGACACAATATATTTTAGATAGTTTTACAATTAAACATCCTAATAGGAGTTATTAGGATTGCTGGATGAAGTTGGGATGGTTTAGTGAAAGATAGAAAGTCAACATTAGGTAGTGAGGTTTATCATAGATACTTTTTTATATCATGGAAAAAAAATAAGTATGTTTTTATCTCATTTTGAACTATATAAATTTAAAACATGATGGACACTAAATCATTCACACAACTATTATTGATGATGAAACATATTTAAGATATAGGATTTGATATGAATTTATATATTAAAATAAATTGTGATTACTTTAGTGATGTTAACATTTTGAAAAATTTTGTTCATCATTCAGTGAAAAAATATATCAAAATCAAATATCACATTATTAAGAATAAATTTGAGAATTTTTTGATGATATTGGAGTATTTTTCTATTCAGTGTTAAATTGTAGATATTATAACAAAGGCACATTCTAAGGATGGTTTTGAGTATTATTAGTTTTTTTAGAGTTTAACTATCTTAATACACTTGACTGGTTAGAATATGGTAGCCCCACTCCACCAAGGTTATGTTTCCACAATTGGTATTTAACAAGTTATATTCAAAAAATTGGTTTATTTAATGATATGATATCTCTAATGGTTTGATTGACCATGTGAATAAGTCATCCTTTTGGCTTATAAAGAACTAATATTTTGGTTTTTTTAAATAGTTGGACATATATAGGCTCAAATTTAATTGATTTAGAGGTATACACAAGGCATGATAACATTAATAAACATTCTATTTAAAATTTTGATAAAGAGGGAGGTTTTTAATGTGTGGATAAATATGGAGTTTTATCTAAGAATAGTTAGAAGGAGTGTATGAATTCTTATGTGAGGGGAATTTTATGTTAATTATATATTTTAGAAATATGATATAGATATTAGAAATTAGTGATAAGATCATTAATGAAATGAAACTGATTGAAATTGATAGTGCATTTCATTGATGGATTAGTCATTCATATATTTTTTAACACATAGAACATGACTCATGTGATATTAGAGTGATTTATTATTGAATATTTTATTACACTATAAAAGTCATGTTTTCGATTTTTGAAAGATATCCTTAAAGACATGTAATGATGTGTAAATTATTATTAATAATACCAAAGTGTGAGATTGTTATAAAAAATAATTATAAATATTTTGGGAGAGTGTTCAATTTAAAATTAATTCCATAATATTAAAGATTTATCAAAATTGATGTTATGTAGTTCTAAGAAGTTTGGAGTAAGTTAGAGAAGTTTTTTTATAGTTTGTAAAAATCACACTATAACGCATATTGAATCACACTATGAAAAAGTGGTGCAACCTTGTTTAATATTGGTTGAAGTATTTCTCCATAAATGTAAGAGATTGTGTTGGGATTATTAAAAAAGATAAATATCTTAAGATGTATAATTATGGGAATGAATTCTTACAACAACATAAGTTATTTGGTTGGGAAGTGAAATATTATTCCATAATAGAGAAATGAATGAATGTTTGTATTTTCTATGAAATTATTGTTTACCCCATAAAGTCAAATATAATATTTTAAAAAAGAAATAGTATATAGATGAGGAGTATTGATAATACCATATTGGGGTGTTATGAAGTTTTGGAATTTCTTTGGAACTAGTTATTACATTGTGATTATGTGTGTTATTCTATAAGGTTTTCAACTAGATAATTTTTTAGAGAAATAGATCTATTGATTTTTGGATTTTAAATTTTAATTCAGAAAATATTATTAAAAGGATGAATGATTTAATTTTTAAAAATATGTTCATACAATGATTTTGTTGAGCCAGGTAGTTTTTTAGATTTTATTTTCTTACATAAAGAGGGAAGGTTGAGGTTTTAAATTGCGAGATATTGACTCAAAATTCGAGTGCATTGATGGAAACATTTTCTTAGTACATTCAAATATACTCGATGAAAATATGAAAGGGAAACTTGGATATTTTCACTTAGATATATAGAAACATATTATTATGTAATGAAAAAACATTTCTAGAAATACGTGATCCTGAATAGAGATATCAAATCATAGAAAGATCGACAGCATTCCAAGAAAGGTTTTTTTATTGTAAATTCATGGATTTAATGAAATTTACAATGACAAGGAAAATTTCAACACTAATATCAGTGTTATTTATTTATTTAATTCATGGATATTAAGGAGTTTATAAAGAGGAGTGGTGGTTTCATTTAGAGATAGCAAATTAGTGGGTTAAAAATATGTTTGAGGGTTAAAAAACTTAACGGGGAGTTATTCGATGATGATTTTTTATGATCAAGTATTTTTCTTTTATTGGTTTTTTTAAATTGACATATAGTTGAGTGTGTGATCCTTAAGGATATCTCTATGCGGGTAAACAATGTAATTTTTTTACCAACATATTTATTTTATTTCATTAATTATACTTTTTTGGGGAAAGGGAGTTCCAATTAACCATGAAACAATATCATTGGGGGATATTTTAATATTCATACCTTGATTCACCCCCTAAATGTACCTTCCTTAGATGGAACTAACACAACCCACCAATGTCATGTTAAAAATATTCACATTATTAGACTCAATATATATATTTCTATCATTGTAAAAAAATAAATATATTTATAAATCACCATATAAATTATTGAAAAAGGAATAGAAAAACATACAATTTAGAGAGCTCTTGATAATTGAAAATGTGTGCCTTTTAGACTATTATTTTGAACAAAAATTGGTATATTAAAAAAATATTTATTGAACTAAATATTTTAAAAAAACATGAATGACATATATCATTGGAAAAAAATTTAGAAATAATATTATTTTTTATTTAGCTAGGGATTTTTTTCATTACCATTAATATATACAGTTTTAAATACAATTACCAAAAAAATAATTTCTCTTTCAGTCATTTAGGAAGGCGTGAAGGTGAAATATTTCCCATATAAAATATTATTTAAAAATGTTAACTTTGATAGCTTGATGTATTAAGGGACCATATTTTTAGTGGAATAAAAACTATAATAAATAATATTAAAAAATTTATAAGTATTTTGACAAATAATAATTAGTATTTCATGAGTTTTTAGTTTTTTTTAACTACCATTCTATTACCCAAGTTAATGATTTCATTAATGTTGTTGACATAATATATACCTTTAGATAATTGACCAATAATATCCTTAATAAAGGTGGTAATTATTATTAGAATCCTAAAATCAAAATTAATAAAGGAAACATTAAATATAATTCAGTAAAATATATTTATCAAAAAATAGAGAAAAAAACTACTTTATTTAAAAGCATTGACATATAAAAATAAAAAAAAAACAATGTAATTTAAAAATCACACATTCTAATCATGGGAAAATATTTTTTTGAATTTTCTAAACTCACAAACTAGACCATTTTAAAAAAAAATCATTAAGTATTGAACTATAAAAATGAATCAATTCGGTATATCAGTAAAATTAGTGTCAATTAGAATAAATTATATTATATAATTCATACATTCATTATAATATTATTATAATATACCAGTTCCATAAAAACCATGTCCACATAAAATGTTCAACTTATTTCCACCGAATATCAATGAATGATTCCTTTTTAATTTTAGTTTTATCTTAAGGGTAGAACAAGAGTATAACATTTCCACTTCTATTAAGATATCCATTTTTTAATCTTACAACCCCCTTTGAAATCTTTAAACAACACAATTATTTTATATATTCTCATAAATTTATAATTAAAAATCCATTTCAAATATTTATCATTCATATTTATAATAAATTATTTAGTAAAATTTAGTAGATATTTTAATATTTAAGAACTCAACAAGTAATTTTTTTCTTAAAAAAATAAAAAATTAAATTTGATTTTATAATCTCAAATGATGGTTGATTCTGAATTATAGGGAAAATTAAAAACATGATAAGTAAAAGTAACTAAAGATTTAAATATTTTTCTCTATTTTCAATCTTTTTCAAATTGAACATAAAATAAAACAATGAAAATTTTCATTACATAATCTGATAGTAAAAATATTTATTCTATATTGATTTTGTTTCTAAAATATTTTATTAACTCCTAAATCATTCCAACATTATCATAATTCTAAAAAATTAATTAATTTATTTATTACTATTAGATAGTAAATATTTAAACATTATATTTTAAATAATCACAAAATGATTCATAATATAAAGTAATGATAATTTATAGACCTGCAAGGTCATCATTAATTCTATACAGGGATAATCAGAAAATAATTTATATTTATATACTAAAACAATTAAAACTAATAAATTAAAAGGTAGTACATGGTAAATTCAGGTTTTAACCTATGAGATAGTGAAATTAATTATTATATTTTTTTAAAATAAAATAAAATAAATGATTGGATTTGAAGAAATAAGGTGAAGAAAGAGAATAGATTTATTTGAAACATTTTTTATAAAGAGAGAGAAAACACAATTCAAGTTGGTTATGAATAAATAGGTTTGAATGTGTACTGTTGTTTTTTAGATTTTAGGGTTTGGGTATAATTGGAGTTAGAAATAAAATTTATTAATTTATATTGGGGTCAATGTTGAGAGGAGGAGGATATGGTGGACTGGGTATCCCATCCTCAATATGACATTCCCCTTTTTCCATTTGTCTACTAATTCAGAGCATTGTTGAATCAATTTTTCCTCAATACCATTTTAAAACCAAATTACCTTAGATTACCCAATGGCCAGGTTATAATCCAAGGAAACTAGTTTGAAAAATTCAAAAATGAGATTTCTATATTTCATTCAATGATCATGATATAGAAATAGAAAAGAAAAATAAGTTGATTTATTATTTTTAGCAAACAAAAGATGAATAAAATAATTAAATAAAATCTAGAATAACATCCACCTTCAAATAAATTACCCTACATAATGATGAGATTAACACGTAATTATAGAAATGAGGGAGTAAGATGGAATTAGTAATGATAAATAAAACATAAAAAAAGGGAATATGAAAACTGTTGATCACCCTCCACATCATAGCCTCTCACTCCATGATTTTGTACCTTGAATGAATCATGACACTAACAACTTGGTCCACTATTTTTAGTATTTTATTACTCAAGTTGGATATAATTTAAATAGAAATCGTATTTGAATGTATTAATCATCCTCTTTTGCATGTCCACAATAAAAAATTGAAATCCCCAAATATTTGGTCACATTTACTGTATTTTATATCTTCAAATTTGTAGTTGATTGTGGGTTAATATCATAAAATAAAGTTTGATAAAGAAATATGTTTCGATCCTATATATCTCAGTATACTATCATGATTAAATTACACCAAAATATATTTTTTATGTCTCAATTTATGCAACATCTTATTTCTATGAATCTTATCCTTTGAAAACATTGTTCTGTAAGATATGGTTTGGTGATGTGAAATTTGTGACCTCCAAATTTTATCTCAAAAATAATATAATATCAAATATTTTTATTTTGTAAATATCAATCTTCCAATTCCTCTATTATGATTCAGTTTCAATCCAATGTTAAATTTCTAGTGTCACGCCATGCCACATCTTGATGTGTCCTTAAGTGTATTAAACATCATAAATTCATCTCTCTTTTTTAAAAAATTGTTTTCATCCTTCAAAAAATATCAATATGAGTTAAATAGATGAAAAATTTGAAAGATTAATTGATTAATTATCGAAATAAAGGAATTAAAATACCACTATATATATATAATAAATTACCATATAAAATCCCCAACACTTGAATTCAAACTTGTCCTATGGATGGAATCTCAACATACCATAAAGGATGCTCACACAACCATACTTAAAATTTAATGTCAATAAAATCAATTGATTAGATAGGAAATTAAATTTTTGGTAATCACATATGAAAATTCTTCAACACCTCAAATTATATATAAACAAATATACCAAATATTTTTCTTTCCCACTTTTGAAATAACCAAGCCTTTTCATTCATCCATTTTAAATTTTAAATTCATTATTAATATAAATTCCATTTAAAATCTTCCTCAAATCATTTGTTTTACATAAAATAAAGGTAACTATTTTAAAAATATTTCATCACATAACTCAATAAGATTCACTTATTGTTGTATTTCATGGAATCTAGAATCTTCATAATGTATATACAGAATCACAAATAATAATGAGGGATTATCTGTTAGGTTAAAATGACTTCAAGTCTCAGGATATGTGGGTAACAGTGTGAAAGAAATTAAAACTCAAAAATGAAGTTTGACTATAAATCATAATTCCTGACATAACAAGATATGTTAAATAAAAATATCTTTTTATTGATGTCGTCTCTCTCATCCCCCAAAAAATATTAACGTGGGATCATGAAAAAAGATACCACCATGAATGAATAATCTACTTCTGCTATTTTTTAAAACTATTTTTCAACTTTTTTTTGAAATTTTTTAAGATATATATCACATCTACTTCCTAACCAGATTTTATCAATAGACTATCATATGATAATGGTGATTTTTGATCCTCCTATAACATGGCCCATTTTTTAATTTTATTTTGTTTTGTTTCTTATTTTTTTTATAAATAGAGGTGCACGGTATGATATAATGAATGATAACATAGCCACAACCCATATCCCATAATAACCCACCAAAAAAATATTCTCAATATAGTATATCCCAACCTACAATGGAAAACCACTTACCCACACTTATTATTTTAATTATCATGAAATAAATTTAATGGAAGGTAGGAATTGACACAATAGGCTTGTAACTATTTTCATTTATTAAAAAAATTGTTCATGGATTCTATGGGCATAAAAAGATTACTGTTAGGTGGGTTGAAGGATTATGTATTAAACAAGGGAATTGTTGGTAATATTAAAATTGATTCTATTCATTATTATATTTTATAATATTCAAATAATGTTCAAGAAGATAACATTCCCACACCTCACAAGATATTTACAAAAAATGGAATGGGAAATATTTGGTTCATAGTATGTGTCGGGAATGATAATAAAGGGTTCAGACTAAAACTAATGAAAATGAACATAAATAATAAAATAAATGAACATGATTATCAGAAATTCAAAATAGGAGAAATCATATAAAATTTTCATTTATATAAATTAAAAAGTTCCCCAAAATATTTTTTTCAACTCCTAAACCACATATTCATCCCTAAAAATACCTTTACGAAATTTTCTTATCGAAATTTATTGACAAAGAAATTTAAAATCATGGATTGGAAATTATCCTAGGTAGTTTATGCCTCTTATTTTGGTTGATTAAATCATGAATCAATTGTGGGCATGCAATTGGATATTAAAAACGTAAAAACAATTAAAAGTGGGGAATATAGTATAAAAATAATTAAATAAATGTGTAATATACTTTATATGATTCTTTGAACATGGATATATAGGTTATTATTACACCATATTCACACGTGTATGGATTTCATGACCCATACTATCTATATTTCATGATGTGAAAAGTTTTCATGATGTGAAATGGCCCTACAGTATCCTTTTAATCCTACTTATTTATTACTAGGGTCTAGATTGTATTGTAAAATACAAACACAAAAGTGAAAGTATAGGACATAATTAGTGGAATTTTAAATTATTTAGGGGACTGTTCAACCTTTTAAAAATTAAAAATTAATAATAAAAAATCATGTGAAATCATTTTTCCTCTTAGAAGTGATTTTTTAAACATTTTTAGCTCAAAAATAACTTTTTAATCTCATGTTATAGATAATCAAAAATATTGTACCTAGTCAAGATTTATTAATCATATCAATAGTGTTCTATCTACGTATGTACATTTATATCCTTATTCTCCACAAAGCTTAACTCTCCTTGACGAAATCATTTGCTTTATTTCTATCAGAATGATCCACCATTTCTTCCTTAATCATGAAGAAATAAATAGAAGTTCATATACCATCCATACATGTTACTCTTTCTCAAACCTTGGGGATTTGGTCTCTATTCTAATATCACCGGTTTGACCTCTCATATTCTCCTTCTTTTTCTCATTTTTTTATTTTGAGTGTCCTTTGGCACAAAATTAGATACATTGTGCACTTCTTCGACATCCATGAAACCCTCAATATCAGGTATCATATCTACTCATTATTTAATTATCCTCTATCACATGGTACTTAATAGACCGATGTATGTTGAAAGTTAATTGTTTACATCTAAATCTCAGTGAAAGTTATACACCTTGAAATTCTATCAACACATGTCAGGTGGCTAAAAACAATCTACCCTAAATGAGTGGTGTTGTCTCCTCATCCATATCCAAAACTATGAATTAGATGTGTAGGTAGATTTTTTTGTCTTTGATCATAATATCTTTGATAACCATTTGGGGGTACTTCACTATTGAATTAGCTAATTTTAGTGAAATTATTGTGGGCTTCGGGCCATCCGATACAAGGCTCTTGAAAGTAGTGTATAAAATGAATTTGAAACTCTCAGATAATTAAAATAATTGTTTTATAAATTTAATAGCTGTAATAAATATCATTATGGATATTTTACATTGATCTTGTTTATTCTTTGGTAATGCATTTGATACCACCACCATACACTCTCATGTGAGTGGAATTGTTTCAATCTCCTCCATCTTATTCTTTTTTTTTCTCCAATTAATTCATGAATTTTTCATATGTTCGAATTTTTTGACATCCACTAAAAATCCATATTAGTATTTGTTTTTTAAAAAAATTCAAGGAATATACCATTTTGTTCATCATTCTTCACTTTTTCTAATCTCTTTGGAAAAGGTTGTCTTGGCTTGCACTACAACGCTTCTTCTTCAGATTTGTTCTCCTCATCTACTTGTTCCCCACTCTTTTATATCTCTTCTTGATATTATTATTTTAATTTACTTATTTTTACATTATTATGAGTTAATATTAGACTCCTTAAGGTGATTAATTTCAAATATTCCTAGTTATTCACTTCTAGGCATCCTCTGGTACTACTCTTGGCCAGCCTCTTAGATTCTCAATGATTTTTCTTACTTCTCATACAAGTTTTTAAAGTGAGATTATTAGAAATATTGAGTAATAATTAAGATCTATTATTTATAAACTTTTATTTTTTGAGTAATACATTAATTATTTGATAGCCACTCTGGTTTAAGTTATGAATGTTGTCAATGTCTCTTCTAGTGTTTGGACCTACCTTATGACTAAAGGTCCTTAAGTTTCTTGTAATCTTGGTTCCCTTTAATGATATCCATGTCCTTGGTTTTTTTGGCCTCCAACCTTGAAATTAATTAGGAAAATTCAAATTGTTAGGTCCACTAGGTTAGATACCCTGAGAGGGGGGTGAATCAGGGTATGACGGATTAAAACAACAGCCCTAATTGATCTTGTCTCGCTGTTATGCAAGACTCTCTTCTCTCTCTTTCCTACAGCAATGTATATACAAAAACTAAATCTTGAAAAGGACAGAGCGATTTTTACTTGGTTCACCCTCACTAGGATACGTCCAAGGAGCATACACCGGTGACGTGACGATGTACCAAATCTACTAAAAGCGCACTGTTATTTACAAATTTCAGGATAGATCACTTCTATTCCTAGGCTTACTACCTTTACAATGTTTAAGGTCAGCTCACTGCTTTCCAAAGAGTCACTCACTATTTCTCTCTCTCTGGCTCACTGCCAGTGGGGAGGATCATCTTCTTTATCGTCCATTGCTCACAGCTCTAGAAAGGGTCCACTCCCAGTTTATAGACTTGTAGGTCTCTTCATTATTGCTAATGAATACATCTTTTGTTGTATGTAGATGCTCTGTTGAAGTCCAACGTTTACCCATAGATGAATCTCACTTTTCACCGAAGGTACTGGGCAATCTTCCATCTTTTGTATAGACCTAAAAAGAGTGGAATGCTTCTGCCATACCTAGCACACTTCTCCAAGCCAGCACGCAAGTTCACCTCAACCACTTGCACGACACTCAATTCTTCAACTCCAAACTTGCGTGACTCACACCCCTTTATGCCCAAACCAATTTTGGTATGAAACTGTCAACCGTCAAGATTCTCCAAAGCTTGTAACGCATGTGTCACCAAATCACTTGCGCGAAACCCCCTTCTTCAACTCTAAACTTGGGCGACTCACACCGTTTCTCACCCAAACCACTTTGGGTGCACAACTATCAACTGGTGCGCAACTTCTGAATATCTTTATACATGCGCGAACACACCACCACTTGTGAAACCACAACACCTACGCGAAGAGTGATTTAATTATCTCTAAGTGTTGAACTCACATGGAATGAGGAGGGTTAGACCTCTATTTTTAGGTATTTGGACACCCTGAGCGTCAGCGTGCAAGTCTCCTCTCGGTACGCAAGTCCATCCACCCTAGTCTCTTTCGCGCTAGTCACTTGCGCGACCAAACCCAAAACTTGAGTGCCCCTTTTTTATTTGTCATATTTTGATGTTATAATCTTGAAAACCATATGGTGCACAAGTTTCCAAGCCTCCAGGACACCGGTACGCAAGTCCCTTTTCCAAAAAAACTTTTCACACCGATACGACGCCACCTTGTATCTGCTCTTTTTGAAGTGCCTCTAGATCAACCATTCATTTATTGACATTCATGAATCAATCATGGATCGTTAACAACATCCCTTGAACTCAACATGCCACCATGGAATCCCCTTTGTCAACAAATTTGTACGTCATGTTTTTCTTTGTCAACAAACACAACACAGAGGCCCACTTTGTCAACAAACACAATCACCTCAAAATGATTCAATGATACCTTGAGGGATTTTTACCCAACAGTAATAAACATAAATTACTTCATATATATATATATATATAACTTTGTGTTGTTGTTGCTGGCCTATAATTGTGTCCATTTTCTTCATCAGTGATTCCATAGAAACCACCATACAGCTCTTTGTTCATCTATATAGATACCACTTCATTTTGTTTCCCAAGTATTCCATAGGATGGAGTTTTCTACCATATATTATATTATAATATCGCTCTCCTTAAGATACTTATTCATAAATGATCCTCCAGATGCAATATCTAAAATCGGCATGCTTCCCTACATAGGACCCTTATATAATGTTTTAATTAGTATCCAAATTTCTATTCCAAGATGTGGGAATTTTATAATTAGATCTTTAAAGTTATCCCATTCATTGTAAAACAATTCATCCTCAAATTTATTTAAATTAAGAATACTTACCCATATGTACATTAATTTTTATTATGGGATGAAATGGGTAAGAAATTGTATTTCCACCTCATCTCATGTAGTTATATAATACATCTAAAATCTCTGGATCCATTCACATGTTTTCTGTCATAAACAAAATAAAAACAAGTGAATCCAAACCATATAAATTTACATGTTTCAGAATATGAATTTTTTGAAAAGCTGAAAGAAAACTTCCAAGAAGTGAGTTTTGATATTCATGGAAGAGTATATAAAACTGTACTGTATTTGAAATTAATTGAATGACCATAAGTTTTATCTCAATGTGGTTTTCAGTGACTGGAGACATGAGTATTATTGGTTGAGTTCCAATGTTCAAAAGGCCTTCTATAGTCCTTCATTGTTCGTAATCCATGATCTCTTATTGGTAACCCAGTAACATTATTATTCTCTATGAACTCCATTGATACAACTCTTTTCTTCTTCAAATAATTCTCAATATAAGGTTCAGACTCAATTGTTCTTTTTTCCATTAGCTCATATTTGGTGATCGATCATTAATGGTTTGGAATATAAAATGTCAGAAAGAAATACCTAGTGTGACAATGGATATTAAATAAAAAAATAAAATATGAATTCGGAAACCACAAAAATAAAATGGAAATATCCTCAACAAAATTTCAATTTTTTATATCCCAACAAAGATTTATTTAAATCCCTAGGGGGTAATCAAAAATAATTTACTTATATAGACTAAAGATATTAAAACTAAATAATTAAAAATTAGAACACATTAAATTTGAGTTCAAACCCACCAGACTATTCAATTAGTTATTTTAGGTTATTAAATGAAAAACATTAAGGATTTATTTTAATAAAAGAAGGTGATTAATGTTAATTTATTTATTTAACACATTTTGAAGAAATATAGAGATAAACACAATGCAGATTGGTTTTGTAAAATAGGATTGAAGGTGTGTTGGGGTTTTGTAGCATTTAGGGTTTGGTTGAAATTGGATTTATAAATTAAATTGATTAATTACCGGTGGTTTCAGAGTTGAGAAAAGGAGGATCCAATGGTTTATGTTCCTTTTCCTTAACTTGAAAATCCACATTTTTCCATATTCTAGTAATTCATGGAATTGCTGAATCATGTTTTTCTCGATGAAATTTTTAAAACTAATTACCCTTACACAATGTTCAGGGTGAAATCCAAGGAAAATAGTTTCCAAAAATGAAAACTTTGTTTCCATATTGCATTTAATGATCATGAGATAGAAATTTGAAATGAATAGAAGTAGATTTATTATTTTTGGAAAACCAAACATGAATAAAATAAATAAAATAAATCCAACACACCTTCCCCTTATGCTAAATTACATACTCATTCTAGTAATGAGGGAGTAAGATTAAAGGATTATTGAGAAGTAAAATAATAATCATAAAATATGGATATAAAAACTAGAGAGGAACCTACACAACACATATTCTTGCCCAAAATTTTTGTCTTCGAAATGAATCCTGAATACAATATCTTGGACTTCTATTTAGATGTATTTATGTTTCCCGATTTATCTTTAATTTCCATAAATATTGGCTTTCAATGTAGTACTCATACACTTTTTGCCAAAAATTGAAATCCATAAATACCTTGTCACGATTCATAATTTTTATATCATTGAATCTATAGTTGACAACGGGTTTACATCATAAAACATGGTTTTACAACATAAGAAGTGTGGCTCCGCTATCACCAAATATGATCCCACGAAGAAATTACATCATAAAATTGGATTTTCTATCACAAATGGTGTGGAATATGATTTCTATAAATCTTCTCATATGAAAACTTTACGCTCAAAGATATGGTTTTGTGACATGAATGGTGTGGCCTCTCTTTTTGTTTTGAAAAATATTATGGTGTAAAACTTTTGTACCCCATAAATATCAATATTCTTGTTGCTCAGTTCAGATTCAGGATCATTCAAACTTCTAATTTCTGGTGTCACGTTTCTCAACTTCATGATGTGGAACAAAGTGTCCTCAGCATCTTAAATTTATCTCTTTATTGGTTCCTTTTGTAAAAATTGGTTACATCCCACTAGAAATCAGAATACAAGTCAAACAGCTCAAAATTAGCAAGATTAATCGGTTAATTATAGAAATCAAGGAGTTAAAATAAAACTATATGTATATATAAGAAATCCCATATCATTCATATGTTTATATAATATCAAAATAAACATAGAACATTATAAAATTTATTTTTTCATCAAAAAAAATTCATCTTATACAAATTATTAAAGGCTCTCCCCAAGTTAAACAACATTTTTGTCATGGTCATTATATATATTATTCCAACTAATCATATTTCAGACCTCTCAAAACATCTCTAATATAATTTCTTTTTGAGATTAATTTTAAGATCCTCATAATAGAAATAATGGGTTATATAAAAGTATATATGAAAAATTCATAGTAAAAAAAATTAAAATAATAAGAAATATACAATAACAAAAGAAAATATGGATATATAAAAAATAATTAGTTCCACGATAAAGGTATGTGAATCTTAAAACCATCATAATATCCTATATTTCAAAAAAATTAACATATACCACCGAAGATCCACTATTAAAATATGAACATTTAATATTGAATTAATTAATTTGAATATCATATTTACAACAATAAATAATTGGGAATCATTAATCAAAGAAGGTAGTAAATGAGGATAATTTTTATTATTTTTAAATAAATAAATCAAAGATAGTGCAGAAATATTATTTGAGAACTTATTTTTGGATCTAGCCATAATTTATACAAAAAATATCACAATTATAGATTGGGTTATAGGAAATGCTATAAAAATCCATTAATAATGTTAAAAAAGTGTTCTTGTTCTAATTATTGTTAAAAGGGGTCCCCTTTATCAACTCTAGAAAAGCACTAATAAGGGGGCCCATTATTTTTTCTAAGAAAGAACAGATAATGGGTACCATTTATCATTTTTAGTTTAGTGATGATAAAGATCCATTTTATTATTACTAGAAATAGCATTGATAAAGGCCATACTACAACAATTTGTTATTAAAATTACATCACACGACAACAAAATATAATGGTATTTAGAAAATTAATAATTTAATTGAAATGTTTTTTACATAAAAAATAAAACAAAAAATCACTACATTATATAAATTTCTATAATTATTTTGTGTAATTACAGAAGCATGTAATTGTTTTCTCAAAAATTAAAAAACATCAATGTTTTCATTGTCCTAAGGAACCAACCCTGTATTGTACACTCTTATTGGTGTTATTTTTAACATTTATAAATTGGCCTTAACAATGCTAAAAATAATTTTCAATCTAAGAAATATTAAAATCCATTTTTATTAGTTCTAAAAAGTGATGATAAAGAGGACCTCATCAGTGATTTTGTTTATTAATAAAGGGCCCCTTTATCAGCTTTAAAAATCACTAATAAAGGCCCCCTTTATCATCACTTATAATAAAACTAATAGAGGCCCCCTTTATCTGTGCATAAAAAATGATGATATATTTTTTTAACAAAACATTTAGTGATTCCCCAGCCCCCGTTTTCAGCCCTCCCCCCCCATTGTGATAACTTTTCCCCAACTCTCTACCCCACCCCTAGTAGTCTGCATGCATGCTTCCACCACCCCCATTTTCAACACTCGAGAATCCCCTTTAACAGTTATTTTACGATTCACATCCTCTCATTCACCACTACCCATGCTTGGATTCAATATTTAGAACTCCTTTTGTGATATAAATGTTGTTACCACTACATCATGCTTGTTTATTATGATATGTATAATTATTTAAACACACACACACACACATTTTTTATTCATACATTTCTATAATTTTTTTAAATACATTCATTAAAAAATATATTTGTGTGTGTGTGTGACATATATATGCTTATATTTATTTAAATATATTATATATTAAATTCCATTTACATATACTATAATATCAAAATAAATATATATTCATTTATTAATACACACACATATCTATATATATACCGTATATATTCCTTTGTATAAGCATATATATTCATATATTTTTATTATTTTAAAAAAATTGTTAGGTATTATTTTAAATTCATTTTTAAAATATGTCCACATATTGTATATTTACATATAAATAAATTATTAAAATGTGGCTAGATATAAATACCTTTTCTTAAAATATGGGTAGATATAAAATACATTTTTTAAATATAGATAGATATAAATTTCATACATTACATATATATTTATATGTCAATGTATTTAGAAATATATATTTTTACATATTCATATATAATTGTATATTTTTATATAAATTTTTTATAATGTTTTTATAAATATTTACTTTAAATACGTTTTATAAGATATATAATGATAATGTTAATTATTTATTTATAAAAGTAATTTTATATGTTATGTATTTACACAAAACTCATACACACACACATTCACATATTCACACCCACAAGTATAGATTTATTTTTCTCATATATACGTAAATATATATATATATATTTAATTGTTTACATATATTAGAATATACATATAAATTTTTTTTATTGACACACACATGTTTACATATAAACATTACTTCTATAGGTATATAATTAAATATTAATGCATTTTTATAAGGTAAATAATATGGATTTGTTTTTAAATAAAATGAATAATACATATTTATTTATTTTTGTTTTATATATTTCAAAATACATTTTTATGTAAATATTTTAAAATATAAATTTATAAAATTGATTTGTAATAAATATAAGAAAAATATGCATAAAATTATTTATAAATAAAACCAAAATATGAAAATGAAAAAAATTAAAAACCATGATATCTATATGAATGTAATTCATACGAATAAAATTAGTGTATACTAAAAAACGGAATTTAGACTCTCTAAAATGAAGCTGAACTACTGTTAAATATTAAAAAACTAGAGTATCCAAGATAAAACATAGTTTTGAAGTCCTTATGGGCCTTTTTGGACGCTTAAAACCCAATGAATAGGGTCCACAATATGTAATATAGTGTATATATATTCAGAGGCTTCAATTTGATAGGTGGTAGATCTAAAATGGGCACCCAGATCAAAATTTATAGTTGTTTTTTGTTTAATTCATGTTTTAAACTTATCTTATATCATTAATTAGTTTACTAAATTTTTTTTCATCCAATTATTATTAAATGAATATTACTTGATAATAATTTGAAAATTATTTATTAATATATTTTTATAATATATTTTTCACTAAATATTTTACATATTAATCATAAATAAATATTTAGCCTTATCAAAATAATTTTAAATAAATATATTAAATTTATATAAATATAAATATAAATATAAATATATATTAATATATTATTTTTAATGACATATAATTTTTAATGAAGTAAACCTCTTATCAGTGCTATAAAAAATCATTGATACAAGGTGGAATGTATCAGTGCTAGAAAAAAAGAGGTGACACATGGTGCCTTTATCAACTCTTTTTGAGCATTGATAAAGGCCATCCTCTATCAGTGATAACAAAAAAAACTGATATAGGGGGTCCTTTAACAGTTGTATTTGTAACGACCTGAATTTTCTCAAATTCATGGGTCATTTTTTCTATCTAAATTCCTTAGTACGACACTAGTAATTTTTAATAATGGATTCACATGGGTTATGAGGGGTTTTAAGGCTCTTTTATAGTCTAGAAAACTGGATTATAGAAAACAGACTAGGTCGTACGATTAGAAGAAACCATGTCACCCAGGCTGCAAATTTACTCCTAATTGTTCCGGGTGTTTCAGAGGTGAGAATGGAGTCACATGGTTTTCCTGAATCCATGAAAATCGAAGGGCACACCAATGAAGTTTTCTGAGTTTTTTGAGATAGTGATCTTTGAACAACAGTGGAAGGGTTAGAAAAACCATGCATCTAGACCTTGCGGGGTCCATCCCCAGATAGATCATAGCACATGGTTGGGGCTTGTTTTTGAAAACTGTGTATCCGAGACATTCCCACCTATATATTTGGTTCAATTTATGATTTATCCCATAATGAAAATAAAATCTTAACCCTACTTCCCCCCTCCCTATTTTCAGTGGATAAACAACTCTCCCTCTACATGTGAGAGCTCTCCTCCCATGATGATTATGATTTGATTTTTTTTCTCATCCAAACTATAAGTCAAATGTCATCGGTTATGTTGGATCATCATCGTTAATATCCACAATCCTCAAACCTTGTTTCATGGTTTCTCTTTGTATCTCTGGCACTATATAGGTGTAAGATCATATTCCCTATTTTCAGGGAGTTGGACTATTATTTTTTTTCTTTTAATATAATTTGAATCCAAAGATGGTATTAGATGATGATTCATATATGGACTTAAGAACGGTGTTCTTGATTTATTTCACAAATGTTTTGAGGTTTTTATAGTTGTGTCATTGTGTTGCATGCCATCCGTTTTCACGCCTCACATTAAAATGATTTATTATTCATTAATTCAACTATTTCCAAGTAATATACCCAATTCGATCCTTTTTAGGATATTAGAGGATGTTTACCACACTCATTGAAACCCCTATGGGTGTGCCAATTTTCCCCTTTTAATATAATTGTTTTATTTATTTAACTACTTCTAAGTGTTTGGATTGGGTTGTAAATGGTATTTCCAACTCTTTTAAATAATTTATTAGTTTCCAAGGAACCTCATCTTTGTATGAAATACCATGTAATTTAATTGATATGCCTTGGTTAATAAAATGGATTGACTAATTGTATGTACCAGCTTTAATTTGGTTTTCTTTTCATAAATTAAATAAATGGATTAATTATAATGAATTATATTTCATCAAAAAAAGGGTGAACCTCTTGTTATATGATAATAAATGTGAATTTTATGTAAGGTAATTCCATTGGACATATTTTTTCTTGATTATTATGATTCTACTAAGGTGATTCCTAAGTTATTACTATTATTATGATTATGACCTTGATATTTAAGGGTGAAAATTTGTTTTAGGGGATTTTTTGTGAATGTTGATTCACTATCCTATACATTGGGTGGGGAGCGTGGAATCTCTCCCCATTATACATTAATCTTGATGATGGGTGTGGCGTTACACATTCCTTTCTTCATGTGTTAGACATGACGTCTCACCCCACCTATCTTGAGTGTTGATCCTGATGTCCCACATTCATTATGATATTCATTGCTTGTATGCTCTTCTTAATCCTACCAGCTTGTTAGGATTGTTAATGACACCTATGTTATTCCCTAGGTCCAAAAAATACCTAGTATCTATTTATATTCTTACTTACATCGTCACATGCTTAGTTCACATTAGTGGATACAATATATAAATGTACTATATATAAATGTACTATATATATATAGTCACCGATCAGACTGTCATTCTAGATTATACTGAAGCAGGTAGAGTGGCCATCTGTCCTATAGGAACCTAATCTAGCTAGTATTTAATTATTCATAATTGTTTATTATTCATTTACCTGCACACTATTCATGCTATGTATATAGGATGGATTGTTTCTAGACATTGTTCATGGTGGCCTATTGAGATTTTATCTCACACTCTACTCAATTCACCTTTGGTACCTGAGTGGATTACTTGTCAACAGATATAAATAATGAAAATCTCCCTTCTACAGATGCTTGATTCATTTTTCAGATAATATAGAGCATGCGAGCAGAGGACTGAGCATATACTCAAGATGATACTAGAGTAGTATTTTATTCTTTTTGTAATTTTTGTGTAGAATGTTGTATATGCTTTTACCCTATTTTTGTTGATTTTGTATATAATCATG
Organism: Viscum album; assembly: GCA_963277665.1. Lineage (NCBI taxonomy): Eukaryota > Viridiplantae > Streptophyta > Magnoliopsida > Santalales > Viscaceae > Viscum > Viscum album. The sequence goes on along the minus strand of OY728138.1, from coordinate 1,015,241,317 downwards.
TTTTAAAAACATTGTATATGACTAAAACTATTAGATTTTGATATTATTATAGTTGTTGGTTGTTTTTGATTCTGCAGTCTATTGTAATTGTTTCCTCTATTCAATTCTGTTATGTTATGGTTATGCTATGGTAGGTTACTGGTTATGTCATTATAGTTTCTGGTTAAATATGCTAAGGATATTTGTTCAGTTAATTATTTTATCTTCTATGAAACTCTAATATGAGGGTATAGTCTCCTCACTGTAATACCTTAGACCCCGACTACTAGTCGGCAGCCTATAGCGCATGAGGAGGAACCTTTTAGGCAATGTGGCCCGCCTGCTCGGGGAACGTGTTGAGTGGATCTTGAGTACGGATGTTACAAAGTGGTATCAAATGGTGTTCCATTTATCTTTTATAACTATTTGGGTATTTGGTATGAGATTAGGACAAAAATAAATTTGGTAATGAGCCTATTCTTGGGTATAGTTGACCTACGTATAATCAAAACCCAAATTACCTAGAATGGGTTATTCTTTTTGTTGGTTTTTACTTGTTAAGGTTGATATGACTTCACTCTTGGGTGAAAAAAACATTTAATGATGTTATTATTATTTATTTTATTATAGTGATAGTTTTATTACTTTTTACCAATAAAACAATGGAGATTCATCACATTCATCATTATAGGACCAATTGGACTGATATGCAATGCATTTTTCCATGACACATCTATTTGCAGCATGAATTAGCCTATTAAAAATGGGTAGTTCCTGATTATTTATATATAAATGTTCTGAAATATATTAAATGTAATGTATAATAGAATTAATTAAAGTTACAACATCAAAATAAATGGTTTTTCCCATTATAGGTTGATGAGGACACCTTAATTAGTCAATTATACCAACAATGGGTTATAGACCTACTAGTACTGGACCGTGATATATTTGTATTATATATACAATGTTGATGAACTCAGATGAATTCAATCAATTAAAATTAAAATAGATACTACTAAATGTAATGATAATTGTAAAGTAATGGGTGTTTTTTGTTAGACATAATTTTTGTTCCAACATATCTCATTTTTTATGTGTTTTGATGATTAAAAGAATAGATTTTTTTATTCTAAAATGTTCATGTTGAGTGTTTTAGATTTTATTTTTCAAAAATAATTTATCATACGCTATTTCTCCATGTGTTTATGTTACGATTAGTAAAGTACTTGGTCTTTAATATTCTATTTTCTCTTATGAAAATTGAAGAATATCTTCTGTTTGTTTAGTATCAGAAAGTATTTGAAGTTACTCCTACTATGTAAGAATTTATCTTACAAGGATACTTGTTCAATAACTCAATCCATATGATTTATTTAGAATGAAAATATGAGAATAAATTTTCATAAAAAATATTCATGAAATATTATCTTACGCAATACAAAACAATTTGAAGAAGATAAGTTTTTCATAACAGTAATATCTTTATCTTACATTGAAGAATTATCTAATGATAAATTTAAATTAAAATGAATATTTTATCTTATGAAATCTCTCTGTAAGTTTTCTTATGATGAAAATATATAGAAGGGACTAGGTGACTCACAAAATGGAGGATGCGCTTTACACAACACTACTATCATCTTCTTAATCTTGTCTACTCGTTGCTCTGGCTGGGATGTCCAGTCTAGATCCTCTTGGTGAACCACCCCCTTTCTGGCTCCCGATCACCCCTTGTTTCAAGTATGTGTTATTCTGGAACCCTTTCAACCTACAAGGTCTTAAAGATCACCCACCTTTGCAGAAGGGATCTTCCTCCCCCTTAATTGAAGGGTAGCCTTCATTCAATGTCTCAGCGGCTAATTTTTGTGTATCTTCTAATCATCTCTAATTGACCCTGGTCACAAGTTTCAATATTAATAAACCTCCTCTTCATCTTTCCCAGTGCTTTTTTAGATCATGGCATCTCGAGTCCCAGGATAGGGTCTCAGTGTTGCACTAAAAATCCTTTTTTATCGTGCTCTCTTTGTGTTATGAATTTATTTTGGATTGGTCCAATGCTCCCTAGTTGGATGAAATATGGATATTGTCCCTTCTATGATGGTCCATTTATTCTCATTTAGGTAAATATTCAACCTCGGCTAGGGTGTGGATCTCTATAACAGGTCCGCCTATACCCTTTATGTCTCCCGACTTCCTCTGTGGTATTGGGGACTCCTTGGGATCCTTCCTCTATACGGGTCTGAGATCTATCCACATTGAAGATTCAATGACAACAAGAATTTTTTATGAGATGTACCTTGGGAACCCTATTCCTCCCAGGAATATGTTAAGAGTGGAAGGAATGGATGATTGTTCTTAGGTGTTAGTTTACCCCTACCTACCATGTTTCTGTTCTGGCTACCAACTCTAAGGGCATTCTTCTTCATAGTGTCGCAAATCCAGAAAGGGGAAGTCCCATGTTTAGGTAGACACTCCTTTCCCTCATATGTCTCCTGATGTAGTCCCTACTACTCCACCTACTAGTCATATTCTAGTCTATAATTATCATGGAAAAAAAGTGATGTTTCCCCCTCTCCTATAATCATGGAAGACTACTCCTCTTCTGATTTCAAATTTTTACTGGCCCTATTCCTTCCTTTCAAAGACCTGGTTCCTCTACATTAGAGGGATACCTTTATTAACTATTCTTGAATGTTTACTTCTAGGGATCTCTTCTCAGTCTAAATAGGGATGCTTTAATATTTTTAATCCTCTTCATTACCTTGCCCTTTCACCAAGGAGATTGATCTGGGGGTGTTTCCTGAGAATCTCATTCAGAATTATCCTCCTATCGTAAGATATCCTCCAATGTGTCTGGATGTGAACCTCCTAATCCCCCTATAGTGAGAATTCATCCTTATACACTGAAATATTTTGTGATAAAATATTTACCTTTACATTCATCTCTCTCCTCCTAAAATAGAATGGAGGTAAGATATCAATCAAAATATGAATCCCAAGTCAGGAATTCAAATAAATATACGGGTTGTTCATCTGGATACAGTGCTAGAAACCATTACATAAATGATTAATATTCTCTTATGGAATGCTCGTCACATGGTTTCTCAGATAAACTCAAGCTTTATCTCCATGGAGTTTCATTCTCACTATGTTTCTTTTGTTTTAGTCCTTGATCCTAAATAGGTTTCATATAAAATCATGTTCTTTTCTCAGTGTATGAGAGAACATCCATTTATTTATGGTTTTCTAACCAACTATCACATTTGGATGTTTTGGAAATGTATATTCTTAGTTTATCTGGTCTCTATATCTACGAAATGTATCAATATCAAAATTTTGGTGGGAGGTCAAGAGGCTCTTTTTTCAGTTGTCTCTACCAAGTGTGATGCTCATGATCAAGAATCTTTATCAGATGATCTACGCTCCTTTAATCAGGAATATATACCTTTTCTAGTAGTTGATGATATCAACACAGTGTCTAGTACAGATTATAAAAAAGTACTAAGCCCCTTATCTAGAAGAACATGTCAGGCTTTCATTTCTTTCACGGATCACAATGGTCTAATGGATGTTGGTTTCCCAGGTGATCCTTCTACTAATTGTAATTACAGACAAGGTAACCGAAGATATTGGAGTTGGAAAGATTGAGGTTTAGTTAATGTAGAAGCCCTCTCATCCCTCCCTAATATCAAAATCCTTCACCTTGTATGTGGACTCATAGAACACTCTCCCCTTATAATTTCAATGGAAACCCAAGAAAACCAAAAGAATCCCATTCATTATTATTCATCTTGGATGGATGATTCCGATTTCCAGGAAATTATTTACATATTCAGACATCTTACTAGTAGTAGTAACCCCTGGGTCTCCCTTCACAACAACTTAAGACAATTGAAGAATCTCTTTTGTTCTTGGGTCAAATATCTCCCATCTACATATGCATATTTGGGGACTATCATCAAATATATTAATCATTTAGAGTTAATTCTGGAAAATGCATGGGATGGTACTATTTTTGAGGAGTTATGAGATAAAGAAGTCATACATTCCAAATTATTTCTAAAGTAGGAATGTGTTTCTAGAGAGAAGTATCAGATCAATTTTCTCTATGAAGGAGATCACAACGCGGCATATTTTCATGCATGTATCAAGTACAAATGTAGTCTTCAAGTCCAAATTTGTTAATGTATGATGGTTCATATTCAAATGATAGAGATGATATCAAGAGCTTAACAGACATTCACTTTAGGTACTTATTGGATGATCTAAACCATATCGTGGTAGGTGGATACCTAAGTGGTTCCTCATCCTTATTTTAAGTCATTCCCTTCTTGGTTTCAGAAGCATATAATGATTTAATCCAATATCCACAAGATAAGAATGAAATTTGAGAGTCTGTTTGGTTCATTAAACTGATCAATACCCCTATCTTGGACACTTTCCTAGCCTCCTTATACATAGCATCCTAGGATATAGTGAAATCATGTCTAATAAGTGTCATGTAAGAATTATTCTAGGGAGGTAACCTTCCCCATGTCGCATGTGCAATGAATCTAGTGTTAGTTACCAAGGTCAAGACTCCCACTTCTTTAAATCTGTACCTCCCTATTAGTATATGAAATGTTATTTATAATTTCTTGGTGGTCAATTGGAATTCAAGGTTGTCCCCCTTTCTCTTGAGTTGGGTAGCCTTAGAACAATAGTGTTTTGTGAAAGGAAGATCTATCCAAGGGGCTATTGGATTGGCTCAGGAAATTATTAGTGACATCAACCTAAAAATCTAGGTAGCAATGTGGTCATCTAACTTGATAGGAGTATAGATTATGATAGAATGGAATAACGTTTTTTCTTCAGGTTCCTTGAAATCATGGGATTACCTTATTGGGTTATTGACCTTGTTTTTTGATTCTTTAGTTCTAAATGGAGGGGCACTTCCTTTAGGGGAAAGAAATTTTGTTTTTTTCAAAGTAGTTATCGGATTAAGGAAGGGGTCCCTCTTTCCCCTCTATCATTATCATTACTCAAGATTACCTTAGTCGATATCTTTGTCATTGCATTGTAGTTGGAAAAGTGACTCCCTACCGCAACATGCTTTCTTTCAAGGGTGTTTCTCACCTGATGTTTACAGATGATACCGTACTTTTTTCCATGGTATTAGAAGGTACATTTAGGGGGTTAATGGGGATCTTGATATTTATTGTGGTTGGAGTGGTCAAGTTTTTAATTGTGAGAAGAGTCCTTTTCTATGATCCAAAAAAATTATTGGAGTGTTGATCATGATTTCTGGAGTCTAGTCTTGGTATGCACAAGGGCTCTTCTCCAATGATGTAACTGGGTGATCTAGTGTCCCCTAACAACCTTCTTATCAAACACTTTGATAAGGTTACTAATAAAATCACTAGTTGTAACCTTAATTGGAAAATTTGTTATTATCTTTTGGTGGGAGAATTACGTTGATCAACTCAGTTCTATCTTACATCCCTATGCACATTTTGTCTAATCTCAAGGGTCCAAATAAAGTAATATATAATATTGAATCGGATTTGATATCCTTATTATGGGGTGCTCATCTCTATAATAAATGTCATTGGAATTCTTGGATTAAGTTGGATGGTCCTATGGAAGAAGGGGGGGTCTCAGCCTTTGAAGTATATCTAGCTCTATGAATGGTATTCAAACCAATATTTCCTGGGAGATACATTAGGGGAGATAATTATGGGGAAAGAACATTAAAATAACTTATGGAATTGAGGGTAGATATTATATATGTAAACCATCCAAAATTTTTAAGTTGATCATGCATTATCTTCCTCTCCTCCATCAGGACACCCAATGAATTGTTGGAATAGGGGACATCATCTATTGGAATAATAAGTAGTTATGGTCTATCCATGGATTCCAAAGTTGTCCCTCTCTATATATATATTTTAGGGAGGCTAGTGGATACCCCCTTCTCATTCGGATCACTTTGGATGAATCCCAAATAAAACATTTTTTACAGTATTTTTTCATCTATCGACTCATATATGTTTGTATTCACAGGCTCATTAGTAGGTATGTTCCCTATTAGAGACTTCCTTAAAATTCAATATGATGCTTCTCTACAATAATGTTGGGGTGATATCCTTTGGTGCATGAGTCTCTCTTCCAAATTTCTATTTCCAGTCTGGCAAGTCTGATATGATACCCTGCCCCCTGATGAAAATGTTCAGTAGACATGCATTAGCATGGCCATGAAATTATAATGTTGTAGAGATCCCGAATCATAATCCCTGGAGTACCTATTCTTAAATAGTGATTAGGTTAAAGACATATGGAGTTCCATTAGATATCTTACAGGATGTTTTGATCAGTTTTACTCTACTGACCTTTTCCTTCAATAGTGGTTCCTTGAGATGGATAGACCCAGTGTGAAACATAGGGAAAGAACCATTATTTTCATTGTAGGATGTTGGATTATTTGGACCTCTAGGAACAAAATGTGGAACTTGAATCTAGATCCTTTATATTTAGGTATTATCTTCAAAATACACAACCTAATTCTAGATTTATTTAGGCTGTATAATGGGTTAGAGGCTACCCCATCTATTACTCCACTTCTCCACCAGCATTCCTTCACCAGCTCGGATCCTCCACCCCGGGTTGCATGGGTTAGATGGAAGCCACCTGATTCGAGGATCAAGCTTAATACATATGGATCATATTACATGGGAAGTATAAACGAGGGTGGGGTCATCATAGATAGTAACAATTATGTGTTTTATTCTTTTTTAGTATTCTTGGGACTTAGATATTCTCTACAAGTGGAGTCCATTTCAATGATTTTTGGTCTCTTTCTATATAATGAGAGGAGATTCTTTGATAGAGAGATTAAGACTTATTCTCTTGGACTCTATAATGAAATTAAAGGTTAGGTTCTAGTACATTGTTCCGTTGAATAAACTATCAAGCGTTTCAAGGATATTATGAATGATCACATGCCTATTCTTCATACCTGGAGAGAGGGGATTGTTGTGGAGGGTTTTTTCCTTCAAGAGCATCTCAGAACAATTAGTCTCTTATTTTTTCTGATCTTGGATCCTTTATCATAGAGGGAATTTACTTTGTTAAAGAATATACTGTGGGGATTTATTACTTTATACCTCCTTAATGGTGTTATTTTAGGCTTTAAATCTCTTACTTATTGAAATGAAATAAAAAAAATTGGTGGTGGTTATCTAATGATGAATAGTACTTATAGTTAAATATCATATGAAGTCTTTTTCGTATGTCATGATTAATTTTATAATCTATTAAGAAAACATTTAATTCTTTTCAAGACAATCAAAAAATAGATTACCCATTTATAGAAAAATCAATTTTTAAATATGTATGTTTTCTATGAATGGAATGATCCAAAGAATGATAGGATTTCTGACATCACTCCCTTAAAAGAAATATCAATATTTAGAAGGATTGGATGCATATCCTTCATATCATATCTTATGAAGTTTATTACATGGATATCTTGACCATTATGATTATCTAATTCTTAATTTCAATATTATATATAAAAAAGGAATAGTTATCAGCCACATGAGAAAATGATTAAAAGATTGATAGACACACACACACACACATAAATTTGAATACTCTTTATGATTATTGATAGAAAATATCAAATCTAAACATTAATATTGTGCTAATAAATTTTATCATTTTCATTGAAGATCAACCTAATATATACCTTTAATATTATCATATTATATGGAAAAAATTTCATCTACTGTCAATTGTTGATCGCAACTGTGTGTTGCAACCGTATCATTGAAAGTTTGTTTGTTCTATCTTGTTTACACAAGGTGTAAGAGTTTTTATTGAGATCATGGATAATTATTGTAAATATAGATCCTTTTTAAAAGATATTGGACCTATTTATTAAGTGAAATATACTAATACTCAATTAGGATCCCCTGGTAAAAGGTTTGTTATATTGAAAATAAAAAAACAAATGGATTAGAGTTTTTATGGAGTGAAATGGGGGTTTTTTGTTCCTAAATCCTCTATAAATAACCTACATTCAATATATTTCCTCTATATTTTATTTTCATATTACTATTTTTATTATGGAAAAGGATTTGAATGATCGTATCTAAGGAGGGAGGTTTTCTTTAAAGAAAAGTTTTGGAACACAATTCACTCCCTCTTAAGTGTTCACATAGCCATTATCTAGGATAATAATTGGTATCACAACTTTTGACTCTTGAGTTCACATATGTCAAAGGTTTAAGTAAAAAATATCTTCTACCAAATAGAATCCATGGATAATAATATAAAAGGTATATCAATGGATGGATATTTGTACATCAACATTGATAATTATGGTTGTTGGAATGTATTCAAGATTATCAATCTGAAAAATATCATCCTAAGAGTTTCTCTCAAAATAGTAAAGACCTATATGATTTATAAGAAAGAACCTATTCCACATTATGAAAAAATATAGAAAATTATGTTCTGAAATTCAAATCTATGAATTATATAATGTTTGGATTAGAACCAGATGTGTTCAACCTAGTTTCTCAATATCAGAAAATACATGTTATGTGTACCACAAGAGCAGTTGAACATGAAGGTACTGAAAATGTGAATACTCTTAGATATTATATAGTTGAGATTATGTTTGACATAAGAAAAATGGCTGAAATAGAGATAATTAATTAACTAAAAAAGGATCATTGATATTGTGAACAACATTGCTTCTCAAAGAACACCTATCAATAAGCTTGAATGTGAATTAGATGTTTTTAGACTATTACCACTATTGTGGAGTAGAATATTTTCTATAATCAGAAAATATACAAAAGTTAGTAAAATCATTAAAAATGATCTCATCTTTACTCTTATGATGTATGAAGCTAAAATGAAAGCTGGAGATATAGAGAATAAGATGATAAAGAAAGAAAATGTTGCCTTGAATGTATCCACATCTAAAGATAAAAGAAACAAAAGCGCAAAAAACATTGAAACATATGGAGAATAATCTTCCTCAAGAAATTGTGGATCAAATGATTAGCTTTCTTATATTTCTTTAAAATTCAAAAAATTCAATAACAAGAGAAGAGGTCTAATAAAACCTTTCAACAAGTACATGAAGGGTGGTGAAAATTCTAATGAGTTGATATTCTATGAGTGCCATAATTTTGGACATATCAAGCCACTTTATCTGAATATTAATGAAGATAAGAGGACATGAAACTAATAATTCAATAATGTTTATTATAGGATGTATAAGAATACTATGAAGGCCACCTAGAGTGATTCTGAATATTCTAGAGAATTCACATCATCAAAATTTGAAGTTGAAGATATCAGTCATAATGAAAATTTGTTCTATATAGAATAATAGGATGAGGTACATTCTTATTATTATCCTAATAATTATCATGAATAGGAAAATTAAAATTGGTCAAATGAATAATTAAATGAATATTGTGCCATGTTTTAAAACATGTATAAAATCATGAAAGATGAGACAAGTTCCCTAAAAAATTATTAAAATGATATTCTTAATTAAGAAGAGGATTGTAATAAAAAAATTTAGAATTAAATAGTCAATTAAAAAAATATGATTTTTTTAATATTAAATATGATAAAACAATATAGAGCATACATATTGAAGTTCAAATATTTTATGATTCTTCAATTGTCTTCACTAAAAGATAAGGTTACCTAAATAAAATTCTTTGTCAAAAACAACTTAGGAATGAGTAGGTTTTAATAAGTAGTTACGGTGTAAAACCCAAATTATATAAAAACTATTTTTCCCTCATTCCAAAAACAATAATCCTTCAAAAGATATCTATTTTTATTATGGTGAAGTATTATATTATATTAAAATATTCAATTTAAAAAAACAGAAATTCCATGGAATCCAAAATTATTTTCATAGCAATGATTTTAAAATAAATTTTTAAAATTTCTCTAGAAAGAAAAAAACAAATTTGGATACCTAAGTCTCTTATCGCTAATATTTCCAGACCTAAAAGTGTTTGGGTAACAAAAAATTCTATTATGTGATTCTCCCTATTGGGAATAAACCTTGTGAACATAAATTTACAAGTGTTTATAGAAAATGGTATTTCAATACATATGAGTGGAGATTTCTCAAATTTTCACTCACTATCAAAGATTAATGAAGGATATGTAACATATGGTGATAATGAAAAAGGGAAAGTAGTCGGTACTGGATCTGTTATAAATTCTAATTCTATTCTCGTCAACAAATTTATTTATGTTTAAGGATTTAAGTACAACCTAATAAGTACCTCTCATCATTATTATGATGGTTATTCTATTAATTTTTTTTAAAAATTCCAATTTAGTTTTCAATGATAAATTTATAAAGTTTAGTGAACCTTGAATCGATAATTTTTTTAGATTAGATATTGATTCTATATGTAGAAAAAATATAATTTTTTTGAATGATTAAATTGATTAATCATTGATTTTGAATAAAAGACTTGGAAATTATAATTTTCCTTCTCTGATAAAATTCTATAAAATTCATTTTATTTCTTAATTTCTTGACCTGAAATTGTAAAAAAGAATCTATATGATGCATGTAAAATGGGAATGAAATAAAATTTATCTTTTAAACCTCTTAAAAAGGTTTCTACATTTATAACTCTTGAACATATCCATATGGATCTATTTGTACCACTAGAACTGCATGTCTTTATAGAATTTGTTTATGTGTTAGTTGATGATTCTACAACATGAACATGGATTTACTTTTAAAAATTTAAGATTTAATCATGATATATTTTTATAAATTTATATAAGCCTGTGAAAATGAAATATATGTAAAAATCATTTCTTTAAGAAATTATAATAGAAGTGAATTTGATTATCATGAATTTAATTCTCATTCATCCATAAAAGGAATTATATATACACTCTTTTCCCCTAGAATACCTCAACAAAATGGTGTTATTGAATGAAAGAGTTATACTTTAAAAGAAATTTCTTTGAGTATGTTATGTGTATATAATATGACCAGTCATTTATCGGTCGAGGATATTAAAAAATCATGTTATTCGAATAATTTTTTTTCTAATAATACATATCATAAAAAACCCTATGGGTTATGAAATAATAGAAACCCAATTGTATAATACTTCAAAGTATTTGATGCATGGTTTACATCTTGATCACCAACGATAATCTTTGAAAGTTCTATTAAAAGGATGATGAATTTATCTTTCTAGGTTATTCTACTACTTCCAAAGCATAGACAGTTTTCTATAAAAGGTTAGGGATTATTTAAGAATAAAATCATGTGATGTTTGATTAAAGTGATCCCTTTGATCAAAAATAGATTCAAAATGATAAACAATGTGATTCACTCAAGGATATGATACCTCAATCCTTATTTAACTACAAAATGTATTATGATTTGGAACTTTATAACTTAAAATAAAATCCAGTTAGGGTTGATACTAGTGAACCAGAATGTGTTTTTACTAGAATAACTATAAATCATAAAGTATGTCCTTCTGAAATAGTTATAGTAAACTTCGATGAAAATTTAAAAACTATAAGAAATATATGAAACCTAGTTGAACTATTTGACTATTTGCAAAACTAAAACCTAAATCTATATAAGATGATTTATCAGATGAAATTTGGTTCTAAAATATGAAAGAATAGTTAATTCCATTCAAAGTAAAAATCATTTGGGAATTAGTTGAATGACCCTCTGAATATGATATTGTTGAAAAAATGATTTTTATGAATAAGAATGATGATCATGGTGTAATAACTATAAATAAAGATATATTAGTTTGCAGAGGACAAAATAATGAATAAGGAATATATTTTGAAGAAACTTTTTCTCATAAATCTAGGTTAAAGGGAATTTGAATCCTTTTAATATTATCATATTAAAAGGATGTTTAATGTTATTTCTTTAATGTTTTTTTAATGATGGAATTTTATGTAGAAAATCCTCATGGTTTTAAATATCATCCCTGTCAAAGATAAGTTTTAAAACATACTAAAGATCTATATGGAATTAAATAAGCTCAAATGGCATGGTGTGAATGATCGTTCTCTTTTCTTGAATCAAATTATTTTATAGTAGGAACAGAAAAACCTATATTATTTAAGAAAAAATCACACTTAAATATTATTTTAGTAAAAATAAGAATGTGATGTTATTTTTGGACCAAAAATTAATAATTGTTCAATGAGTTTTAAAAATGTCTTAAAAATGAATTTTAAATGATTATTTTGGTTGAGTTAAACTAGTTTCAAGGATTTCAAATCTACCAAAAAGATTATGTAAATCTTTTGAAACAAATAAAATACATACTTGATTTACATAATAAATTTTCACTTGAAAACAACAATACTTACTCAAATCTAATGAGATCCAATGTTAAACTTGATTTGAAAGAATATAGAAAACCAGTTGACCATAAGTTGTATATTAGTTTCATTGGAAGATTGTTATATATAACTACATGTATCCCACAATAATTTTATGATATTGAAAAGGAGTTGTGTCTCTTTCAATTATTTTTCAAAAAAAACTTATTATTTTAATTTATCTTCATATTAATATGCTTATTTTACTATATTTAGACTAGATAGAAAAACACATTAGGAACCTTCCACATTCTTAGAAAATGTATAGCATCTTGGTCAAGTAAGAAATAACACTTTGTCGCATTATCAACTATCAATGCTGAATATACTACATCATGATGTTTTTGTGCACATGTATTGTCAATGAAGAACAACTTAATGGATTTTCGATTTAATATTAATTGTGTTCCAATCAAATGTGATAACACTAATGTTATCAAAATTTCAAAGAAACTGATAAACCATTCATGAATTAAGAACATTAATTTAAGACATCATTTCTTAAGATATCATCCACAAAATAATTTTATCTATTTATAATTTTATTACAAAGAAAATCAATTAGTATAAATTTTAACTAAACCTTTGTCTACAAAAAAAAGTGATTTTAAAAAATCGGAATTATGTTTGTTGTATTTTATTTAATATTATTTTGAATATATAATATTTTCACATTAAGAGTAAATACATTATTGATCTTATTTAAATTCTATTTTTATGAATCGGTTTTGAGTATAAGTAAAAAGAAAGAGGTCACATCACCTATTTTTAGTAATAATTACTCTTCACATCACTTCCTTACCCCTTGATTACCACAAAAAAATCTAAGTGTGTATCGATTCTACATGTAAAACACCATGAGAAATGTTGAAACCTATTTCTTTCACCCAAACCTTCATTAACATAAAAATTTTTACTTTCCAAAATATTTTTTAGTGTGAAAACTAAGACAAATGAAGGTGCATCATGAAAAAAATAGAGAGAGAGAGGATCTCAAAAAAAGGATTTGAAATGAAATTGATTTTGATTGGATTGAAAATAAAAATATGTTATTGAAGAAGGAAATTAATATTCAAGAATGGGAGCACTTGTTCAATTAAATGAGAACCTTATAGAAATTAAAAAAAGGAAGTTCGTGAGTTTTATTAATTAACAATTTTTAACTTCAGTTATATTGAGCACCTGGTTACATTAACTATAAACCCGAAGAACCTTTTGATAACCATTGTATAGTTAGAATATGACTTCAAAATACCTCATTAAGGATACCCATTTTTCAGCACCATCATATATTCGGTGGATGGAGTCACTCCACCAAAGATAATGAAGTCTCTCTTCAAAACAAAAAACATTGAAATGAAAATAGTCAATGACTTAGAGATGGAAAGTAAAGTACTTACCAAGTTCCTATAGTCTGGAATCACACAGTGAAGTAGTGAGTTTGAGAATGTTCTTTTTTAATACATTAAATTGCGTAATCTATTTATGATAGAAAAACTATTAATTTGTAAGGATACGTTTTTGTGATACATGTGAAACATCAAAAAATGTATTGAGTTTCTATCCTTTTCAAGGGATATTAGCCATAATTTTTTTAAATGATGGAGTTCTCTTGGATGCAACTACTGAAACTTCTTATCACAATTTGACGGCCTTACTTCCAATTGTTTTGAGAAAACAAATTGTTGGAATTTCTCATTAATCAAGTAAGTTCCCTTGACCCCAAAAGCTGAAGTGGAACCGACATCGACTCAGGTGGAGTCATGCCTCTTTCAAGAAATACCAATTTTAGTATAATGATCACCTTATATTATTGAGATAATAATAATTCTGCATGATGAAGAGACTCATTCTACAAGGCACATAAGAGTCAAAGTTGCTGTAAAATTCAGAGATTGAACTAATTGTCAAGATATTTCACCTCTTATTCATTCTTCTATTCCAGTTAAAGTAAATTAATAAAGGATAGACTCTGGTATCACTTGTGTGTTTTTTGTTCAAGACAAGACCGTTTTGATAATACTTAAGTCCTCTAACCTATTTACTAACTCTTATTCTGAAGAATTAGAAAAATTGTCTTCCAAAATGATTACTATATCTAAATCCCATGAATTGAATCATTAGAAGAAGTGACTTATACTGAACAAAATAAACCAATTGGAAGTGAAATCATGGAATTACAGTAGGATAACATTTCCCCAATTCATGAATAATGTAGGAATTCTAAATTTTTTGAAGTTGGATGATGCATTTCAAATTGATCTTAGGAGATCTATTCGAAGTTGAAATTGTAAATAAAGTTGGTGAAGAATTATATGGTTTAATGTAGAAATGTGATTATAGATCTTTATAAAAGTTACATGTTTAAAGAATAATTGGTTGATTTAAATATTCTAGTGCAATTTATTTTAGATAAATTTTCATCACAATATCATGGAGGAATCATGGATCAAAGGGATATCCTTTCCAAGATGAAAAATGTTTCTTAGATGATAGATACTTTAACATCCTCCATATATTATATAATAGGAAATACAATCTCAATAGATGTTTTTCAAGAAATTCATTGGGCCATAGTGAGTGAAGTAATAAAAATATAAGTTTCTCTGCATGAATGAAAAAAGGGATGAAGTTAATAATTAGTATTTTGAGGGATTTAATCTTTATCCCAACTGGATTGAAAATTATTTCTAGTTATTTAACTAACTATTTCAAAATTATAGATAAAAATGTCTAATATCTTCCCTATATAATGGAAATAAGTATAAAGAAAGAATCATATGATGTAGATGATGATAAAGAAGAACTTGATGATTTTGTGGAGTGTCATAAATATAATATCTCTACAAAAGGTAAATAATTTGTTTTTAATAGTCATTTAATGAGCACTTCTTATCATCAGTTTGAATAGATATGTAAGATAGATGTTGGAATTTCAAATAAAATAGATATTAATAATTTCTTAAGAATTTATTATCAGATAGTTTTCAATGGTTTCTTGAACATATTAGAATTTTAAAAAAATGATATGGTGAAAAGGATAGATTCTTGTACTGATTCCCTATTTTAGATGCATGGGGGATGTCAACTAGGACGACCTATATTTGATCAGTATGGCTCTACCTCATAGATACTAAGAGAAATTTTTGTTTTAGATAATGTTTACCCAAGGGATATCTCATGTTTGAATGAAAATTTTCTTTACCTTTAGCTGAATAACGCTCTAAATCATTATTTTCACCCGTAGATAAATATTATTTAGTGAGAGATGAACGATATAATATAAACATTCAGACCACACCAGTATTTATTTCTCAAGGATATTGAGTAGGTATTGGTGCATATCTACTAACTTTGGTGATGTTTTTGAAAAAAATGGAACCACTATTTTAAAATCATATTTACAATATATAAAACAATTATCATTCAAGAATACTCATCCTAAAACCTTTTTCATTTTCAGAATTTGATAAAAATTCTTTTCATAAATTTGGTTTCCCAATAGATGAAGATTTTAAAAACTTTTGAATCATACTTAGTTTATGGAAATTCAAAAAAAATTAAATCATGCTAGGTTTATAGAATTTTAAAAACATAAGAATCATTCCATTTTTGTGGTAGGTTAAAAAATTTGAATCATTCCATTTTTATGGAATCATAAAATCATTTGAATCTATTTTACATCAATATTGCAATTTCTGAATTATTTTAATTCTTGAATGCTTTAAAATTTCTTTTTCTGTTTTTTACATTTGATATCTTTTTATATTTTTAGTAGTTATTAAATGTTATAATTTTATGAATTTTTTATATTTTTACACTATATTGTTTTAAAAGTTTACTAATTTGATCGATATGTTTTATTATTTGTTTACATTTTTACCCCATACTTATACTACTTAATGAAAAATTTTGTCCACAATCATTAGCATTACTATTTACTATTTTTTTTTATTCCGGATTGATTTAATTCCTTACTCTACATCGCTATTATATAACGCAAAAAGGTAGAATGAATGTAAAATAATAAAAATAATGTTATTAGAGATAAAAGCTAATTGTGTGAATTTTGTTTTCTTTTAGGTTCTGTTATCAACTAAGAGGGGTGATAGTTGAACAGATTATTTTGCTCCCAAATATCTCAATTTATATATATTTTTATAATTAAAAATCCTTAATTTTATTCTAAAAATTTTATCTTAAGTGTTTAATATTTTATTTATAAAATAAAATTGATCTTTTAATGGTTCTCCGAGTGTTTATATTATGATGAGTAAATTATTGGATCATTGATAAAGTATTTTAGCTAATGATAATTAAAGAATATCTTTAGTTTTTATAGAATTATAATTTGTTGGGATTTTATCCTAATATGTAATATTTTATCTTAAGAAAACAATGAATAAGTTTCTCAAACTAGATACTTTATTCAGAATGAAAATATGAGGAGATGTTATCTTACAAAAAGGATATTGTTGAAATAGTATCTTATACAAGCGAAAAGAAGTTGAAAAAGATAAGTGTTGAATCAATGTAACTTATTTTTCATACTCTAAATAATTATCTTATGCTTAGTTTAAATTCAAATATCTTTTTTGTCTTACAAAGTCTCTCTGGAAGTTATCTTACAATGAATAGTACTTTCAATTGAATATCTTATGAAGTCTTAGCCATATTTCATGATTATTGTGCTATTTTTTGATAATTCATTTCATGATTTTAAAGAGTATTAAAAAATGGATTATCCATTTATGGAAAAATAAATCTTCACAATATGATTCTTTTACATTAATGGAAATATTAAAAGAGAAATAATAATTATGACATTGAAGCCGCAAAAGCATTTTCTGTATTTGGAAGTATTGGATGCATATACTAAATAGCCTATCCTATGAAGTTCACAGAATGGATTTCCTGACCATTAATTCAATATTGTGATTATCATAAAAATAAGATATAAAAAGTAAAAGTTGGTTTTTGTATGTGAAGAAGATGAGAAGATAGATAAACACATTTACAAACCTACACATACATTTGAATACTCTGGATGCCTGTACATAGAAAAGAAAAAACATAAACTCTCATACTATGTTTATCAGTTTTATTAGTTTCAATAATGTCATATCGATATATACCTTGAATACTATCATATTCTTAGGATGAATCCTCGTCTACTGTAATTTGTTTCTCACAACTATGTGTTGTAGATGTATCTTTAATAGTTTGTTTATTCTATCTTGTTTACACTAGGGGTAAGAGTGTGTGTTGAGAATATTGATATGTATTTTAATGTTAGATCTTGTTTGCAATATCTCAGACCTTTTTCAAAGTTAAATCTTCTTGTACTCAACTGGGATCCCTCAAAAATGTGATGTTATAATGAAAATCCCCAAACTCATGGAGTAGAGTTTTGGTGGAGAGGACTAGGGGATTTTTTATCTCTGAACCACTCTAAATCTCATTTGTTTGATATATTTCCTATTTGTTTTACTAACTTCTATATATTTTTTATTATGGAAAATGATTTTAATGATCAAATGTAAAGGGGGGGGGGGGTTTAAATAAAATTTTAGAAACTCAATTCACCCCCTCTTGAGTGACTAGTTTACCATTATGTGGGACATCATTTTCCTCTATACCTTGCAATTAACACTCTATGTACTAAAACCTATATCCTTTGATATCATACCTAGACATGAACACGGACTTAGTAGTGGGTATTTGGAAGTCTCCTATGTTCTTATTGCCTGTTATATTCTTTTCCATACCAACTAGACTTGGTTTTTTGAGCAAGCATAAAAATGTGATATTTTTATAGAATGACTTTGATCTTGTACTAGTTATTTATTTTCAATCTATTGAACATTAAATTAAATTATAAGGAGTGTTTTTAGAATTTTTGAATCATTCCTCAAAGAAATCCTTGGGCTATATGCCCTAAAGATGTTGATAACCATGCACCTAAGGTGGTGGGCTATTAGCCTCTAGTGATTACTCATGTAGTGCCACTTGTAGAACCCATTTCAATTCCTAATATGGTAACAAAACACCAGTTATGAGTGGATGTATTCTGTGTTACACAATCTATGAAAGGTTTCTCTTGACCTTCCCTGAGTATGGAAGAGCTAACTCAGGAGTTCACCAGCAGCATCCTCCCACCTTTTGGGGGGATGGTGGACCACATGCTACAGAGTCATGGCTCAAGGCCATGATTTCAATCTTCAAGAATCTGGAGTAACCTCCATAGTGGAGGTTCAAGATCTCTAACTATACATGAAATTATTCTTCCAAGAAATAGTGGGATGTGGCTACCCAAGAATATCAACATCACGATATGATCTGGTTGGACTTCCAGATGATCTTCTATGAATATTTCTTTCCACATACTCTAAGGGATGATAGATCTAGGGTGTTTATAAAACACCATAAGGGATCTGTTTTTGTCATGGATTATGATTATCATTTCACTGAATTGATTTATTTTATATATATATCTATACTAATTATCCTATGACCACAAGTAGATTTGAGGATGGGATGACATACAACATCTAATCACTGGTCAACATATTTTAGTTTATGGATATCTCAGGGATGATCAACCATAACCTTATTACTAAATTAAATCTAATGTAATACGATGGTGGGGATGTGGGGGGTTCCAAATTGATACCTACAAGTGTTTATTCTAGTGGATTAAATAATTTCTTCAAGGTTTCATATGGGGGTAGCAGTAGTCAGGGAGATCAAACTGAAAACTTTCTTATCGATACCCAGTTTAATAATCTAGGACATACAAAACCTTAGTGTTTATGAGTTCAAGTGGAATGTTGAGTCTACTATAAGATGGTGCATATCCAGTGCTTTGGTGGGACCTTTCCATCAGTTCCTAGTAAGAGGGGATTTACACCTACCCCAAATTCTCAAGTGGGTCCAACTGTATATCATCTTGAAGGTAGCTAAAATTTCACTGGTCACTCAAGATGAGGTAGTGGACAAGGTATAGGAAGTAAGACTCATGATTCTCAGTGAAAGTAGATCATTCTTACTAAGGGAAGTTAGGATATGACTCGGGGATGTGGTGTAGGAAAGTTACATGTAGTGAAGACTATGAGAGGGTAGCATAACACCAGACTTTCTACTATACAAGGTACTATTCTATTATCCTTTACTTTAGTGTCTAATTTGTTGTACATAGGAATGTACAATTCATTTATATCTAAGGAAATCATGGATATTCCACACCTCTAGATACAACACTTGTGTGGTGTGATGATGCTCAATACCTCTTTCAGAATCTGATCTGAGAATGTTCAAAATTTTAAGGATTTTCCCCTAGAGGTAGGTGAATATCACTTCATGTGGAATCTACTTATCCTTTTCTTGACTCAGTTTTATGTAATTATTTGGATGGAATAGTTAGTTCTCTATCATTCCCATGTTGACTTCCTCCATCATAGGGTGTTTTTTACATCACCAGAGGGTGGTAGTAATGTGAATAAGGGAAAATGTTATATCCAAGGTATGCAATCAGAACATGTGAAAGTAGGGGATGAATAGAGTAAGATCCCATATTTCCAGTATTTTCTTCAATGATCATGGGTTTCGACCCAATGTTTTCCATATTGTGGTGGATATTTTTTGGGATGTCTTACTTGAAGAATTTGTTGGGATACCTCTTATGTGAGAGGTATAATTCACCATTGAGTGATTTCTAAGAGAAACACCAGTTTCCATTCCCCTTTATATGATGGAACCTATAGAGCTTATCAAGCTCAAGAAATTGTTTTTTGGATCTAAAGGATAAAGGATTTATACACCCCAACACTACTCCATCAGGTTCAATGGTCTTTTTTCCGAGAAGGTTCATGGTACCCTCATGAATTGTGTGGATTACCATTGATTTACCAAGACTATGATAAAGAATTAGTATTCACAACTTCGAATAGATTCCCTCACTGATCAGATTTATGGAATGAGATTTTTTTTCACGGATTAATTTTAGGTCAGGATGTCAATAATTGTGTGTCAGGTCATCATACATACTCCACACAATATTCAGGTGAAGTTATGGTCTTTATGAGTACTTGGTTATTCTATTCATTCCTATGAACACACATGCAATTTTTATGGTTCTAACGAATCAGGTTTTCCACCCATATTTGGATTCATTGGTGGTAATATGTGTGGTTGATATCTTAGTGTATCCATGATCTCTACATGAATACTCCAACCATCTTAAGATCATGGTGAATACACCAATAGGTAATCATATTGATACTAAGATAAAAAAAATACACTAATATATTGATATATTCCACTTCCTAGGTCATATCATCTTGTAGTTGGGAGTTTTAGTAGACCCATATAAAGTTAGAGCTGTAGTTTTCTGGGGGCATTCCATGAAATTCACTGACATATAAAGTTTCTTGGCTTTATCCAGGTGTTACAGATGATTAATCGTGGATTTATAATGCCATGTATTACATCTTACAGGTATGATGAAAAATGATGTGAAATTAATATGGTCAAAGTCTTATAAATCCTCCTTTAAATAGTTGAAGGGAAGATTGAATTTAGAACAAATATTGATTTTTTTGAAGCTAGGTAGAATCTATACAGTCTACTTTAACACATTTGGTATTAGGATGGGAGCTTTTAGGATGTTGTACAAGTGAGTCATTGCATACATGTCTCACCAGTTGAGGCCTCATGATCAGAATTACCTAACATATGACCTGAAGCTATTTTATGTTTTACGTGATCTATATTATTGGAGACACTATTAACATAGAGAGTATTTTATTTTATGAAATGATCACAAAATACTCAAATACATCTTTACATAGTGTGATTTGAATCAGAAAATGTACATATGGGTTGAGTACCTAAAATCTATCTATTTCTAGCTTGATAAGATTTCTAGAAAAGGAAATGTTGTAGAAAGTTATCTGATCCATAAAACTCAGAAACATGTAGTTAAGGATGATAGTGGTGATTGGTAGCTCAACACCCTGTTTCTAGATATTCATATTGAGGTTCATGAGGATCATTGGGAGACTAACCTCACAGCCTTAGAAGTGACATGTACTGATCGACTGTAGACGATAATGAGGTAAATATATTATTTTGAGGGATTATTCCTAAGGGAAAGTATCTCAAATGACGATTCATCTTGTGGTTGGACCATGGATGGGGATGATACTCTACTCTTTCATGGCCATGTATGTGTCCTAGTAGACATCAGAGAGGATATGATGGAGGAATTTCATGACTCATCATGGGAATTACATCCTAGTGTCACCAATATGTATCAAGACATGCATCCCCATTATTGGTTTCCTTCTATGAAAATGGATATTTTTAGGTTTGTCACCCAGTTTTCCACATTTTAGTAGGTGAAGGTATAACATTAGTGAATGGTGGGACTTTTATAGTCATTATCCATTGTCGAGTGGAATTAGGATAGTGTTTCTATGTATTTAGTGAGTTTTTACCTAGATCACCACATGAAAATAATATAATGTGGGTATGTGTTGATCATTTGATGAAGGTTGCACACTTGTTTACTATCTGAGAGACCATTATGATAGATGAGATAGGGTGTCTATATTCCATGGAGGTCGTAAATCATGATGTAACTTCATGTTCTATCATATCTAATAGGGTCACTCACTTCACATCATAGTAATGGAAGGGTTTTTGGAAGGATTGGGGACATAGGTTCTTCTGAGAATGAATTATCACCCTTAGAATGATTGATAGATAGATAATACAATTAATGTGATAGAGGACATGATACTTTCATGTTTCGTTGACTTTGGGGGTTCTTGGGAGAAACACATACCCTTTATTTATTTATCTTATAAAAGAGATTTTAGGATACCAATAAAGTTGATACTTATGTAGTATTATATGGTAGGCCTTTTTTATCTTCTCTATACTGGCTATAGGTAGGGGATGCAACTTTTCTAGGACCACGTTTCATTCAGGATACTACAGAGTGTGTCTAGTTGATCAGAAAACACATGATGACAAATAAACCAGATGTTGATGGCATATTAACTTTGATTTCGAGGACCATGTCTTCTTGTGGGACCCTCCCATGTTGGTACATCGATGTATTCAAAGGCAGGGTAAGCTTTTACCTCAGTTCGTTGGACCATTTGAGGTTGTAAAATGGATCGGATCTGTGGCTTAAAATATTTTACTTCCTATGATATACTGGTTTATGCATGATTTCATTCACATATCTTATATGTATGGGTTTTATTCATTCTCATTGAATGTATTCCAACATGGTGAGGATAATTTAGAGATTTATGATTATTTTGAGGAGTACCCAATGTGTATTGTGGATCAGTGGGTGAAGAAACTCTGCAGCTATTTAATTCCCTCAGTACATGTTCTATAGGCACATGGCCAATGATAGGACATGAACTGGGAGTGGGATGCTGATATACAATCTCAGTGGAGGGAACATCTCTCAGATGATACCTTTGTACCCTCATAAGGGAAACACAAGGATGAGTTTCTTTAAGGAGGAAAGGTTGTCACAACCATAATTTTCTCAAAGGAAGGGATAATTGTTTTTTAATTTAAATTCCTAAATACAAACCTAATAAAGTATATTAATGGATTCATGGAGGTTAAGAGGTTGTCTTGGGAATTTTCAGAGCCCAAAACCCTAGATTTTGGAAAACTGACTGCATTTCCTAGTTAGAAGAAACTCCATCACCCAGTCCACACAGTTACTCCTATCCATAAGGGGTGTTTCAGAGGTGAGAAGGGGTCTTCCCAGTTTTTCTCAAATCATGAAATCCTAGGAAACTGACCTTTCAGGTTTTAGAGTTTCTTAGGATAGTTATCTACCCACGACTTGAGAATGATTAAATAAAATGTGTGCCTAGACCATGCAGGGTCCCTTCTTTGATAGAGCTTGCCACATGGTTAGTGCAAAGTTTGTCCAAGTGTGCATCCAATATATGCACCCTTATCTTTTTGGTTGAATTTAGTATTTAACCCTTAATTATGTTAAAATATTAACCCTCTTTCTTCCTTCCCATTTCAATTGGATGAACACCTCTCCCTCCACCTGTTAGAGATCTCTCCCCTCCACGGTTATGATTTGATGTCATTTTATCATCCTGACACCAAATTTAGTGTCGGTAGTCACATTGTGTTCTTATAAGTATGATATCTTATCATCTTTCTTCCTTTTATTATTTCTTCATATCTCTTGTTCTATTTAGGTGCATAATTTTATGCCCTATTTTCCCGGAGTTAGACTCTTCATTGTTTTTCTTTCGATTGACTTCGAATATGAAGATTATATTGGATGAGGAGTAATCTATGACCTTATAGTAGGTGTTATTTATTTCTTTCCCAAAAAATTAGAGGTTTTCATAGGTTTTTTATTGTACCGCACTCCTTCCATTTCCATGAATCACTTTAAAATGATTTCTTCTTCTTTAAATCATTTTTTTCATAATAATATACCACATTTGAACCTTGTAAGTTTATTATAGGATGCTGACCTCAGTCATTTACAACCCTTTTTGTGTGAAAAATATTTCTCCCTTTTTAAGATAATTTTTCAAGTGACCAAATTCCACCTAAGAATTCATATTGGATTGTAAATGAAAGGTCCCACTTTTATATAATTTCTTAGTTATCAAAGTGCATCATATGTTCTTGACCTACCATGAAATGGAATTAAAGTATCTTGGTTAATTAAATGGATTAATTAATTGAATTTATTATCTTACATATGGTTAAATTTTATTAAATAAATTAAATAGATTAATTATAATTAATTATATTTCATGGAAAGGACACACTTCTTGTTATATAACAATAAATATGAATTGCATGTAATATAATTACCTTGATTATATTTGGTCTTGATGATTATGATGCTTATGAGTTGATACATTATGTTTTTACTATTATTATGATTATACCATTAATATTGGTAGGTGAATGATGGTTAAGGTATTTTTTCAGTATGATGATTCACCCTACCTTAATTCAAGTGTGGATAATGGTTTATCTCATCCTTATACTTTTATTTGGATGATGGTCATTACGTTCCAAATTCCTTTACTAAGGTGTGTGTAATGAATTCTCACCCCACCTATATCATGTTTTGATCCTGACATCTCACATTCATTATGAGATTCAAGGTATCTACCCTCTTCTTGAGCCTACCAGTTAGTTAGACAAGTTATAGATGCTGGTGTTATGCCTCAGGTCCAACCAACACCTAGAATCCAGGTATATACCTACTTACATCATCACGTACATAGTGATTATAGGTGGTTAGAGAATATAACTATTATATATATATATATATATATATTATTACATATATATGTTGTTATAGATCAAACTCTCATTGTGGAATATGATGAAGTATGTAGAGCTGCAAGGTGTCCTTAAGAAACCTAAGATGTCTAGTATTTATTTATTCAGAATTGTTTATTATTCATTTACTTACACATTGATATAACTATGTACAAATGTTGCATTATTTCTATACATCGTTGATGGTTTCCTATTGGGATTTTATATCACACTCTACTCGGGCTTCCTTTGGTACCTTAGTAGATTACTTTTCTAAAAGTATGGATAAGGGAAAGTGCTCGGCTACAAATTCATTATTAATTTTACTTATCGTATGGAGCATGGGAGTGTAGGATTGAGCATATGCTCAAGATTATAGTAGATCATTCTTCTGTCCTTTATGTAGTTTTGTGTATCATATTGTATATATGTGTCCCATGTTTCCCTTTTTTTATATCAATATTCCATAACATCAATTTATATGAATCATTCAATTGGATTTTTGATATTATTATATTTATGGGTTATTTACACTTCCATAGTCTATTTTAATTTTTTTATGCCATTATACTATGTTATACATCTACCATTGATGGTTTCTGATCCCATCATTACAGTTTCCATTAAAATATGCTTCCACTGTTGTTTTATTAATTATTTTATCTATTGTGACACTCTAATACCAGGTTATAGTATCCCCACTACACTATAAAAATAAATGGTTTTTTCATATATAGGTTGATGATGAAAACTTAATTATTAAATATATCTGAACTTCCTGTTCTGGGACTACCACTTCTAGATCATTATATATATGTATTATATATAAATTAATTAGGAACTCATATGAATTAAATACTTTAAAATTAAAGTGGTTACTGCTAAATAGGATTCCAATTGTATAATAATTGGTATTTTCTTTTAGAAATATTATATTGTTCCAACGTATCTAATTCTTATTGTGTTTTTATGATTTAAAAAATCCTTACATTTATTATAAAAAGTTTATATTAAGTGTTTCAGACTGTATTTTTCGAAAATAATTAATCTTATCATGATTATCCAACTGTTTATCTTTAAATGATTAATGTATTTGATATTTCAAAAAGTATTGTATCTTATGATAATCAAAGAATATATTCAGTCTGTTCGGAATTATAAAGTGTTAGATGTTTATCCTACTATGTAATCCTTTATCTTATTAAGAGAATATCTAAGTTACTCAAACTAGATGCTTTAGTAAGAATAAAAATATTGGAAGACATTATATCCTTAAAAGGATTTCGTAAAATAGTATCTTACATGAGCTGAAAAAAGTTTAATAATATAATTTTTTCATCACAATAACCTCTTTATCTTACACTGAATAATTTTGTGACTCTGAATTTAAATTTATAGAACTATTTTATCTTTTTAAGCGTGTCGAAAATTATCTTAAAATGAAGAGTACTTCTAGATGAATATATTATGAATTATTAGTTGTATGTCATTATTACTTTGCTAATTTCTTGATAAGTCATTTAATAATCTTTAATTGTATCAAAAACATGATTATCCATTTAAGGAAAAATCAATTTTGTGGTATGACTCTTTTCCAAGAATAAAAAATATATTAAGAATGAGAAGATCTCTCACATCACTACTATAATAGAAATTTCTATATTTCGATGGATTGGATGAATATCATTAATAGATACTATTATCAAGTTCACTTTGTGGATTTCATTACTGTTAGGATTATCACATGATAATTTTCAAAAAAAAAATACAAAAAGTTACAATTGTCAATAACATGAGAAGAAGATGAGAAAATTGATAGACATAAATATAGACACACTATTACATACAAATAATCTGAATGCATGTACATAGAAATGTTCAAAACTAAATGTTTGTCTTGTGATTATTTATATTATCAGTTTCACTTAATACCATCCTGTGATATACCTTGAAGACAATCATATTCCTAGGATGAATACTTATCTAATATCACCTAATGCTCGCAAATGGGTGTTGAAACCGTATCTTTAAATGTTTTTATTCAATATGGTTTATACTCTTTGTAAGTGTTTGTTTTGTGACCGTGGATAGGTCTTTTAAAGGCAAATCCTTATTGGAAGATCTTGGATGCTTTTATTATGTGATAGATACTTGTACTTAGCTTGGATCCCCCAGTAAAAGGGTTGTTATAGTGAAAATTGCAAAACTCGTAGAGTACAGTGTTCATGGAGTGGAGTAGCTGATTTCTATTTCTTGAACCACTATAAATATCATATGTTTGATCCCTTTAATTTATTTTTTAATTTATAATTCTTGTTTTTATTAAGTAAAAGGATTTGAATGACCATACCTAAAAGGGGATATTTTCTATAAACAAATTTTTGGAACTCAATTCACCCACTCTTGATTGTTCAGTTAGCCATTATCTTAGAAATAAATTAGTTTCAGAGATTTCTACTATTGAGTTCACAAATATCAACGATTGAATTACAAATATATTATTTTAAAAGGATTCCATGGATTATAATAGAGAAGTTAAGTTAATGATTATATATACATACTTCAATGGTGAAAATTATGGTTGTTGGAAAGTTCACATGATCATATGTAGGATAATTTTCATCTTAAAATCCTATCTCAAAGCAATAAAGTCAAATAAAAATCATAAGAAAGAAACAGAAACATGGGATTATACAACTGAAGAAAATTATGATCATAACTATAAAGATATTAATGATAGAGTTTGTGGGTTATGACCATATGAGTTCAATAAAGAATCTCAATGTTAGACAACACATGAATTGAATACCACTTACATGTTGTGTATGAAGCGACTTACAACATGAAGGCTCGTAAAAATGATACAGCTAAGACAAGGTTTGAAATAATTTATATGGATGAAGGATAAATCATTACTCAAGTAGATGGAAGGCTCACTGAGGTTGTGAACAAAATTGCTTCTCTAGGGAAAACTATCACTGAGCCTGGAAAAGCATTGAAAGTTCTCAGAGTATTGCCACAAATGTGTAGTGAAAACATAGATACTATCAGACAGTCTACAGAAATTAAGAACATCAAGTTAAAAGATTCAATTAGAACTCTCATGGTGTATGAAGCTTAAATGAAAGCAGAATATGGAGGGAATAAGTTGACCAATTAGAAAAATATTTCCATGAAGGTATCTACTACTAAATATTACAGTAAATAGAAAATCCCAAAAATACCTAGAAGATCTGAAGAAGAGGATTAATCATGTAATTTTGGATCAAATTATTAGTTCCCTCTGTAATAGGGGGAGTCAATCATAAGTCCATGTGACCCCCAAACTTTTGATATGGGTTAAGTGGATCTCGGGTTGGGACGTTAAACTTTTCTTATTGCCGATAAATACTCTTTATATTAGTTATTTTTAGTTTTAATAAATATCCCCCTTTATCTGTGATTTTTTCTAGAAATAATAAAGTGGTACTTTATCAATGATTTTAGTTAGTGATGATAAAGGATAACACTAGATTAACCCAAATTCTTAGTACTAAAAAAATATCAACCACGACATCAATTTCCAAAAAACATTCAAACATGATAAAAATAACAAACCTATATAAGAAAACAAATCTTTTGTTAGTAATACTATGAATAACTAAATTCTTAATAAATATAAAATAATAAAATAATCAAATGTCACTTTTAAATTTAAACCATGCAATTTGTGGCATACTATTCACATTGTGTATCAGATTGAGTAGAGTCCAATTCCTATATGTGACTAATGCCTCAAGGATTTTTTTACCAAAGGATCAAAAAATTAGAATGTGTTTTCCCATTTTTGAGTATGTCATGAGTGTTTTGAACTAAAATGTTTTTTTCAACTCCAAAAACAAACTTTTAGTCTTACTGATCAAACCATATATCAGATTGAGGTGTGCATGACTCCTACATTTCAAAGATGACTTATGGATCATTATAATAATGCATCAAAAAAATTGAATTCATTTTATAATTTTTGAGTATGTGTTGTGTGTTTTGAACTAAAATTTCAATTTTAATCAAAAAGACACTTGGATTCATAACGTTCACATAGTGCATCTTATTGATGAGAGGTTGATTCCTATATATCAAAAATTTCTTAAGGATCATGTTTCTAAATTATAAAAAATCTAAATATTGTTTCTTGGTTTTGTGTATGTCATGTGTCTATTTTACTAAAATGTCAATTTAAATAGAAACAAACACTCTGAGTCATACTTGTTATATCATGTGTCATTGTGATGTGAAAATAATTCCTACACATTAAAAATTTTGTATGTGTCATTTTTTAAAATTATCAATATAATCCAAGCATGTTTGTTAAGTTTTCAGTGATTGATACATGTTTTGACCTAAAATGTAGTTTTTACACTCAAAACATGCAAGTTGAGTCATGCGGGAAACACCGTGTATATGATTTATATGAGGCTAATTACTGCACATAAAAAATGAGATATGGACCCTTATCCTAAATTATCAAAATAATATGAATTTATTTTCTCAGTTTTGAGTATGTGATGTGCAATTTGAACTAAATTGTTAATTTTAAATAAAGAGACACATTTGGAGTCATTACCACCAGAAAATGAATCATATTGATGTGAAATTGATTAATTCTTGTAAAAACCGACTTAGGATAATTTTCATAAATTATCAATGTAACACTAATGTGTTTTCTCGGTTTTATGTAGGTCAGGTTTCTTTTTTCACAAAAAAATACAATTTATACAGAAAACACGCACATTGAGTCATAACGATCACTTCATATGTCATCTTAACATGAGACTAATTAATACATGTCAAAAATGATATATTAATCATTTTAATAAATTATCAATACAATGTATTTACTTTTTCTTTGGTTTCAGTGAGTGATATGTGTTTTTGAACTAAAATATCATTTTTAAACACAAAACACACAGTTTGAGTCATACCGAGTACATCATGTATCATAATCATATTAAACTAATTAAAAAACATAAAAAATGAATTATGGATCATTTATCTAATTTTTTAAAACAATATGAATATATTTTATCAGTTTTGAGTATGTATTGTGTGTTTTGAACTAAAATTTTAAATTTTAATAAAAAGGCACATATTGAGTCATACTAGTCACATGATTCATTTAATTGATGTATGGTTGATTCCTAAAGGTCAAAAATTAATTCATAATTATTTTCCTAAAGTATAAAAATAATATGAATATTTTTTCTTAGTTTTGAGTATATCGTGTTTATTTTTTACTAAAATTTCATTTAAACTAAAAAAACACACTTTGATGAGTCATATCAGTCACATAATTTGTTTGTTTTATATGTGAATGATTCCTAAACATCCCAAATGACTTATTAATTATATTCCTAAAGTATAAATACAAACTAGTCATTTTTTCTTATTTTCCAGTGGGTGACATGCGATTTGAACTAAAATGTCAATTATAAACTTATAACATAAATTTTTAGACATATCAGGAACACCATACATCAGATTGACATAAAAATAACTCATACATGTTAAAATGACTTATTAATAATTGTGAAAAATAATAAAGTCAATCCAAATGTGTTAGATTATTTTTTGAGTTTGTGAAGTGTTTTTTGAACTAAAATGTCATTTTTAAATAAAAACACACACTTGGTGTCATACTGGGAACATAGTGAGTTTAATTGATGTGAGGTTGATTCTTATAAATCAAAAATGACATAAATATAATTATCCTAAATTATCTAAACAATCTAAATTCATTTTCTTTCTTTTTAGTATGTCACATCTATTTTTAATTAAATGTCAATTAAAACTAAAATATGAACTTTGAGTCATATCAGTCACATCATGTTTCAGTTTGGAGTGATCCTAAATCCTACACATCAAAAATGACATATAAATCAGTGTGCAAAAGTATCAAGATAATAAAAGGAATATTTCTAGGATTTCAGTGAGAAAAATGTATTTTTAAATAAAATGACAATTTTAAACTCATAATAGACAATTTTAGTCATATCTGGAACACATTGTTTTAGATTAAGGTGATGTTAATTCCTACACATCACAAATTAATTATGGATAATTTTCTTAAATTTTAAAAACAATATAAAATTTATTTCTCTATTTTGAGCATGTGACATGTATTTTGAACTAATGTGTAAAATTTAAACTAAAAACATATACTTCAAGTCATACTAGGAACATCATGATTTGGATTGAGTCACAATTGATTACTACATGTCATAAATGACTTAGGAATCATTTTTCTAAATTATCAGAACAATATGAATTTGTCTATAAGTTTTTTGTTATGTAACCTTTGTTTTTAACTAAAATGTCAATTTTAAACAAAAAACAAAAAATTCGAGTGATATTGGGCACACTATGTATCACATTTAGTTTTGGTATATTCATACCCAAAAACCCATGCCTTTTTATTCTAAAATGTATTCAATATTGGAGTTTATCTGAAAACATTATGGTTTAATAACCCTAAATGTTGAAGGAATTTCATAATAAAAAGAAAAGTTCATCATCATGAGTTCATCATCCTTGTTGAGTGCATAATCATATAACAGGAGTGCATCATGAGTGTATCATACTTTTTCAAGATATTTATAAAAATTTTAAAAAATAAATATTAAATAAAAATGATATGGAAATTAACTAATAAATTATAGATAAAAATATCGTAAATCTAACAACATAAGCAGTAGGAAGTGCCCTCTTCATGGTGTCTGTATAAATTCTAACACCATGTATTTTTTAAATTAATTTCTAAAAAAATTAATTTACACTTTTAAATATGATTACCCTCAAGGATTAATAAATATTTAAATTAAATTTTAATTATCATCAGAAGAACCTCTTCGAGGATGCTAGTTTTTTGGATAAAAAAGGATATCTTTCATAAAGTTCAAACATAATAATCACAATTTTTTACTCTATTCTGAGATTGTAACATTGTTTTTGAACTAGAATCACAGTTTTAAACTAAAAACATAAACTTTGAGTCATATCGATCACACCTTGTATCAAATTGTGGTGTAGTTTATTCGTAGACAACCCACTATGTATTTTTATTTTTCAATGCATTCAGTATTTGGGTTTATCTAATAATATTTATATTTGATAACCTAGATTGTTGAATGTATTTAAGAATAAAAAAAGTGCATCATCATGAGTACATAATCCTTGTAGATGATACCATTTCACCATAATAGTTGTGAAAATTAACAATGATTATAGAAAATAAAAGTGATTAGGAAATTAACTAAAAAATTAGATAAAATGATAAAATTAACTAAATAAGTAGTTGGGAGTCACCTAGTAACATTTTATATATACAATTTGACACAATGATTTTCTAATTCATTTCTAAACAAATAAATTTCCTCTTGATAATTTGAGGACTATTCATAGTCCTGGTAGTATTGGGAAAATATAAATAAAAAAATGATTCATAAATATTTAAAATTAAATTGTAATTATTATAATAAATACCTCTTTGGGGATACTATTTTTTTGATGTAATATGTTATATTTCATAAGTTTTAAAATATAATAACCACAATCTTTTCCCTTAGTTTTTTTAGAACTGCAAAAACATTGAAAAAATATGTAATTTTATTATATGTCCTGATAGTGGAATGTTATTATATATACCCTAATACTTATCAATTTTTATAATTAAATAGTTTTATTTTTAATCATGGACTATTTTCATTCTATGATTTTTATGATATTTACACACTTCTCTATCATAAAAAAATATTCATTAAAAAATAATATAAAATGCATAACTTGATGTTTATTTGTAAAATTATACATATAGTGTATTAAAAATGATAAAAATAATCATGTGTTGTTGGTTTATTGGCTATGAATTCATTGAATCCATAAAATAATTATTTGGAGTATCCAAATTCATTATAATGAGAAACAGATGCTACCTAAAAAATAAATAATTAATGAATGGAATGAAAATATATTTTGTATTATTAAATTATAGAGTTTAACCTTGCATCATGGGTATTTAGAAGAGTATATAATCTATAAGTTGTCTTTCTAATATTGTACATAATTTTTCCACTATTATTTTATATTTATTTGGTTCCAATGAGAATTGTTGTATAGAAGTAATTTGAAGACCAATGAGTCTAAATTTTTGTTCAAAGGGTTCTCCCTTCAAATAGTTATGATATATACACTTACAAAAAATTATGAATAGTATTTAGTCAAAATTAACATAGAAGATCATCTATTAAAAAAAATCATGAAAACACATCTCATGTACACATTTACAATAGAGACTCCTAACTATTCATTCTTGATGATTTTATTTATATTCTCAAGACCAATATAGTCTATAATGTCCTCTTTGTACATCTGTTCCTCAAAATAAATTATGGTCATATCAAAACTTTTTAACATTGTATTTTCATGAACATTTAGTGTTAATAAAAGAAGAACTTGAATGGGTCGGGTCAAAGTACATTCTGAATATATTTTCGATTGGTTCGTTGATTCTTTAGGTTTTTTATTTGACCTTCCATTTCATCTCCTTCCCTTTGTTTGTCTATAATAAACATCTTCGGTTCAGGCAATTTTTTATATTTTTTACATTTTTTCAGAAATAAAAAATAAATTGGAAAGGATTACCTCTATATTTAACTGTATTTTCTCAAGAGAAAACAATTGTGCTACAAAAGTTCCTATAACAAGATTGACAGTATGAATATCCACATCATCGGGTGGAATATATAGCTCATGTCTTGGTGCATGATCTATGTGAATCCCTAATCACATATAAACTATTTGAAGTTTTTTGACTTGTAGAATATCTCATTGGATCATTCTCA
Organism: Viscum album; assembly: GCA_963277665.1. NCBI lineage: Eukaryota > Viridiplantae > Streptophyta > Magnoliopsida > Santalales > Viscaceae > Viscum > Viscum album. The sequence goes on along the minus strand of OY728138.1, from coordinate 1,015,207,703 downwards.
AGGTACCCCTTGCAATAAGGTAATGGGTGGGTGTTGATAGATGTAAATGAAAATCATTTTCATCCTATAAAATACAAATATTTGAAAGATACCAGTATCTTCTAAATTCATATTTCACATAAACAATTACGATAGTATTGATTACCACTTCTAATATATCCATATTAGGGTAATGGATCACCTCAAAACTGGTGGGGGGTCTTCACATTGTATTTATTATTGTGTTGTTTCATATATTTTATTCAAATCCATAAAATTTTAAAAAAAACTCCAACTACAAATTAAGTTTTATTATGGAGATTCTAATCATGGATGTAAGTCATCCATTTTTATCATTATTCACATGTTCAATTATTTTCTCAAGATATGTTTAGGGTGACACACCAAAACCCGCACCTCTAACATGGTGATACTATTCTTACCTCTTCAATTCCACTGATAGTAGTTATTCATTGAGTAAAAGTAGTGATGATTCTTGTGTCTAAGTCAGATAAAAAAATATGGGAAAATAAGTAATAATTTTAATGTGATATCAATTTTAAGAAAAAAAAATATTATGTCATAATTACACATTCTTCCCACCCGATTTGTGCATTTTCATCTATTAATATCCCATATTTATTTACACATGACTTCTTCTATAGCACCTGACATGGGATGGAAGTGGATTTGGAATTTAATACATCAATCTACATATAAACAATGGAACATGATTTTTTTTTGTTTCATTTCACATTAAAGTAATACTGTATATTTAAAATACATATAATTTTTTCAAGTGAGGTATATCTCATCATTTCTTTATGGTAACACTACGATAGGTTTAGTGCATTTTGATTATTTTCATCACTCAGTGGTTTTTTCATAAATTAATAGTTACTATTCTAATTTATTAATACACATATTATGAAAAAATGTATTACAAATCATAATTTAACTAAAAATATATCTTCTTATGATGATTAGTAAATATTTTCTATGTTTGTTAGTTTATCATATTTTCATACATTTGTGGTAGGTGAAGGTTTATTTTCCTTCTTGCATATTTGAGATGATACTTTGTAAGAATTGTCTGGATGACTCTATGATACATTCTACTAAGCATTAATAAAAACATCATTTGGGTTTCATATACTATAAATTCACTATTAATGAGATAATAAAGAGGAAATCAATATATAATAATTTTGTTTTTTAGTAAAATAAATAAATTATTTAGCAATGTTATCCTAATATCTTACCAAATTAGTGCCTTAATCACGAGAAGAAAATTTTGAAATGAATATACAACAACAAGAACACACATTAGAGTGTCAATCCCAATGTAACTAAGGAATATGGCCTTACTAGGGTTAATAAGCTAGTCGTTATCATTTCATCCAACCTTGAATTTGATGCATTACTTTATCACCTTAATAACATTTACTAATTCTATCATGCTATAATGCTATTATTTTTTGGGATATATGTAGTTCAAAATATACCATTACATTGTCTTAAACATCATTAATATATTGTTTCTATGGATTGGTAGTATCATCATGTGCATAATATGTTTTACCTCTAAATTGGTATCATGAACATGATGATAAACCTGTTATTCCTTAGGATTAGAAGAAACATCATGTGAAGAAGTAAATATCTTCAAAATTGGTTGAACATTTAATTTATATTACATAAATGAAGTAGTGAACTGATAATAATCAGATGTAACACACTATATATAAAAAATAGAACTAGTTTATTGAACTCACTTTTTTAAATGGATTTAACCCCATATATTGAGTATTTAAGTCTATCATTATGGTAACCTTTTTCATACAAGACCCCACATACATTGGGACTATTTTTAAATGATTTTGATGTCCTAAGGAAAGATCCATCCTTGGTTGAATTAACTTTGTAACTTCAGTGATTTTAATCGATAACAGAATAATTAACTACTTTTGGTTTATAGGATCTGGAATATAATATAATTGTACTGCATGTGAGTCAATTATTAATGGTTACTATTTATACTAATCTATAATGAAATCCAATTTCACGAATTCTAATTCATCTATTTTAACATCACTCATGTTATCACCCCACTTTCAATAAAATATAAGTACATGGTATTTGTTATAATGCATCTCTCATATTCGTTTGATGATGCAAAAGTTTTACATATTCACATAAATTGGATTGTTATCCTTTGTACCAGATACATGTATCTCTTCATCCACATGTGTAACTCCACAATGTTTCATGATATAATTTTAATCATGTTCAATTTTATAGAACATAAATCCATTAATTACATAACCATTATAAGATAATACATGCACACTTTTTCTTATGGATATCCATCAAAGTCATTCTGAAATTGGTTCTACATTTACTGTTGAAACCTTAGAAATAGGGTCCTGAAACGATCTGATAAACTATTGATTATGTGTATTTGATATCTAGATTTTATCCCTTGATGGATTCAATTTCACAACAAATACTTTATGGGATTCATCATATGAAGTAACCTCTAAACTATTATGAAAAATTAAATGGTGAGCCTACTCCAACTCTCTAATAGTAATTTTTACATTATATATTATATAAATTACCTCACCCACAAGCCACCCGGGCTACGAGATTTAGAAACACCAATTCTTTTTTGCATCAGATGTTTAGTTAGTAATTAATTCAATGTATTCCAAAATGACATATCAATCTCCAAAAAAACTTCTAGATGACCTTGATTTTTTTACCTTTCTTTTCAAAATATTCATATATAATTCATTTTTATACATCTATATATAATGTACATGAACAAACAGTCAAATATCTCTTACCAAGTCAATCACCAAGTGAACCATCATATCAAAGAATATATCCGGGAATTACATATATAATAAACATAATATTTCAAAATTTTCATTTTCTATATTGGCCAATTTCAGTAAGTCTATAACTTTTCTTCATGTGGATTTGAAAAAGAAATAGGTAATGGTTAATATATTTAAGACATTCTTGAATAAGATGAAATGTAAAGCTACATGAATTATATCTTTTTGAAAAACATGAGATTCGTGTGATTTCAAACTCTTTTAATTTAAATCAGTCATTGATATGATATTATTATTGTCAGTTCTTAGGATATAGTGCTAATGATCTTCAAGGTATAGAGATTCTCAGCCTAAGGATCATAAAGGGTCAAAGAGGCAATACGAAGGGTTAAAAGGACAATTCATGTTTACCCCTACAAATGGATACAGGATCAACCAAAAGTTTGAAAGCCAAGATGATGGATGGTGGCCCACTTGGATTTTGGAATTTTTGATTGTAATGAGGCTAAAGATCAAGGGTTAGTTCTATTAAAGAGTTTTATAATTAGAAAATAGGGGGAAAAGGCATAGTTTCTGAGAAAACTCTAGAGCTGCTCCTAAATTGACGGGATGAAATGTTGGAGGAGGCTCTTATGATTAATACCACACCAAAGGAAGCTCATTGGATGATAGAAATACTTATACATTTATACATTAATCATGAATAGTGTGAATGTATTTAATCTCAATATATTATACTAATAATATAATTCAATGAAGGGAAGATCAACAAAGAGAACTAAATTCATAACTAAGACAAACATATGTATCACTTTTAAGACCTTATAAAGGTTGACACATACTTAAATGCAACCACACCCTCCTAGAAATTATTTTGGGAGATTGTTTTTAGTATTATTAATTTAACCTTTAGTAAATATGTTGTTTCTTTTAGTGTTTGTTCTGGGTGAACCTTGTGGTTTCTCAATTTCCCCTAAAAAGTGTTTTTATAGAAAATGATACTTTTTAGACATTGATATGATACTCTTGATACTTGATGAATAACCATCTATAACCATTACATCATCAATATGTTTAAAAATTGACAACTCTCTTTCCTGGAAAGAGTATAAGAAATTGAATGAATAAAAGTTCAATTTTCACTCTTTATTAGCACAAACTCTTCTTGTATCCCCATGTCAGTCATGTCCAACTGAGCCATAATTCCATAATTTTTTTCAAGTTCATTTAATAACATGAAAAAAACACTATCACATAAATTTTTTTACACATGAAAAAATCAATAAAATTACTAAAATTTAAAAAATTCCAGTATCATAATTCAAAAATCCCTAATCCCTTTTTCAAACCATTTTTTTGAATGGTTTTTCAAAAAATCTGTACTAAAATTAGTTTCCATATGTTTTACTTTCTCAAATAGTTGATCATATTTTAGTGTATAAAGTGTTTCAACTTCTTCAAAAATCCCATATATTGATGTCATCCAAGATCGGTATTTATGCTATTAGGGTAGAAATATATGTTTTTGTAGAAAACATAGTCTTTGATGGATGATTCAACCTAATTGACTATATACCTTATTCAAAAATGGGACACCCTTTTGTTACTTTTATTATATATCCTAAAAATATTATATAATCATAAAATTCATTTTTCATCTATTAAAACAATGTTATCAACATAAAATTTTTATTTATATAAGTATCATACAACGTATCACATAAATCCAACAATAATTTTGAATCATCGATCAATGAATCCAATTAAACATAAACATAATTACCTAAAAACGTTTTCCCTTATATAAGTAGAGATAACATAATATATTTTAATTTCATATATAACCATGTTGAAATGTTACAATTTACCCACATAACCTACCATGTATTGTGGGTTCTTCTCAAAAACTAAAAGGATTCACTCTATCTACAGATAGAACAAGATGAAAGATTCTCATCTTGTTTCGAAATTTAGGACTCTCATGATCAATTTTCTTCCACAGAGAAGAGTCTTCTAGGTGATAAATATTCCCTTCCTTAATTCTTGTATATGTGTGCCACATAAAATTTTTTATAGTCCCATTACTTCTATATAGGCATCTAAACCTTGGAATAAATTGAAAGTGCCAAAAATCTTTTGTAATACCTCATTCATCATTCTTATATAAAGGCATACCAGACTTGGGAAACATTTTAAGAAATTTTTGGCCCATGGAAAATAGTATAAATTCATTCTTACAAGAATGTATTCTTTTGTGTATGATACCCATTGAAAATTTTATTCCTTTATAATCATATGTTTGACAAGAAATTTCATATTCTTGTGGGAAAATATCATTCAACAGAGCATGTAGTTTTGTAAAACTAGTCTTACTCCATCCTTTGCTAGATTTTATATTATATAGCTTCAGTATGGCTGGAAATATTGTATATTAACTACAACTAGTATAAAATTGCATCCTTTTACAACACATTAGTTCTCAAACAATTTTTGATAATCACAATTTTCATCTTCAAATTTCATTTTTCTTTCCAACAATAAGATGTTCATCATCATTCAAACCTGTAATCATATCATTGAAAATGTATTTTTTTTCACACTTATAATAATATCACATGATCTATAAAATTCATCATTAACCTAGTTACTAGCTATATTCACCTTTTCCCCAGGATTAGTTTTAAATTTATAATGTAGATCTATACCATGATAGATAAAGTGTTCTAGAAACTCCTTTGGACTAATTAAAATCAAATAAAAATAGAATAAACATAGAATAATTATTTGAGAAAGGTCATATGCATTATATTTTGAAAACATGATGAACTATTTCACACCATACTCAAACTCTTTTATCCTTAAATTCAAATCCAACAATTTTTTATTCATATCCATCATATTTTATTTAGTAATGTTAATATTTATCCAAATAAATAAATACAAAAAATGTATAATATTAAAACCCATAAAAGGTCATTATTAAAGAATCATTTAATCTACATGAATCCATTGTTCTATGATAATTAGAGTCAAATGATGCATAGTGAAATTTCTTTAGTAGTGGAAATCATTGAATTAATGAAATGTGTGATGTTTACGAAGTTACAAAAAATATAATTAAATTTTTATCTATTGGAAAACATAGAGATCAAGGAATATTTATATAACTTTTTTAGGTGGGAATACTATATTAGGGGATAGTTTATGTTTATCCATTTCTTCAAATGGTATGTGGTGGTTCAGGTGGGGTTTCATTGATTGAACTCTCTATATCCGTATTTTATCTTTTCTTAGATGATGAAAATGTTGATAGGGTCTAATAATGTGGTATTGAGAACCAAATGTTTAATAAACACCTGAATTTAAATCCAACTAAATAAATGTATCAGGTTGGGGTTCTCAAGCTATTGGAAAAACTGATGAACAATATATTTGGGATTTTATAAATGCATCAAATTTAAACAATTCACTTGGTTGAGATAAAGCCTCAAAGAACCAAAATTTTAATTCTTATTGGGTATATAGAGAATAATAAACTTTAATAAAAGTTGAATATGTGTCCCAATGGGATAAAAAATGCTTCATGTCACACTAATGATTGGATTATAATCCCGTATACCTAGGATAACCTGAAAAAAAAATCTTATACTCAATGGAACCAAAAAAGAGAATCAACTCTGTAAAAATTATAGAGTGGAAGCCGGGGTAAAGAGAAATAACCCACTGAATAAAATGACCAATTTACTAAATATAATTTAGGTTGAAGTGAAATTGGAATTAATCCTAAATGAACATAGTAGAGGAAGAAACTATTAAGAGTGAAAATTTACTGAACTAGGGAACTATGAATGAAAAATCAGGTGAATTAACCTACTTAATAATGATTTGAATATTTCTATTATATATGCTCCCTTTTTTACCATTCTTACAAGAAGGAATGTTTAATAGTACACGAGGTTAGAAGTTTTCATTGAAAATTTCTTATCTTATATGTTCAAGATAATGAAAATATAAAAAGGATTGGGGTTATTCTACCTAGAAATGAAAGAATATTTGATGTTGTTTTATTTTAATTCATGGGGTGTAAGAAGGATACATGGAACTTAAAGAAGATTACCATCTATGAAATATAAAAAACCATCATACATATCATTTTAAAACACCACTTTACAAGATAAGTATGTAGAGTTTTTGAAATACATATATGTTTCATTCATCCATATCTTCATTTAGTTAGGATCTTCATTTAATAAAAGTTATAACTTTTCTAAATAAGTTTTCATTAAGGATTAATTCGATGATATCTTATATTATTAAGTAAATAGGCACGAAATTGAAAAAATAGTAAGAAATTGAAATAAAAAGGAGTTTGGAGTTGATGTTTATTCATTTCCTCACTTGGTACATGGTGGGACAGGTGGTGTTTTAGTTAAAGGATGGTTAAGAGATGCAGTTGATTTTTTATCAAAAGATGAAAAAATTGATAGGGACCAATAACATGGTCTTCAGAACCCAACATTAGAAGAAACTCTAGAATTCAAATCAAATTGACCATAAGTCTCATGTTAAGGTTACCTTGTTTTATTCCCTTTTTATATAGTTTAAATTTTACTCAAGGGGCCTTTCAACAACCCATGACTAGAAATTTAATTCATTTAACATCACATTAAAATCTAAAACATTAAATTTCTTAAATCAACGTAAAATTTTATAAACATACTAATAGGCATAAAAACAATCACATTCATCATAATAAGGATTAAAACACCTAAATAATCTTTTATAAAACATGGAATGAATGTAAGGAAAGCCAACAAAGGTATTGAAATTTTAAAAGACTTATAAATTTTGAAAATACCATTAGTAGAATCCCATTTTTATGAACAATAATTAAAATCCAAGTCCAAGATATAGAATTTGAGTTCCTATACCACCCTTTCTCCTTACATCATATACTTTTATAAATATAAATGACACTCATCCTGTTTCACAGATTCAACCATAATTTTATGAAGATATTCAATACTGTATCTATATGTATATCTATGTATATGTGTACATGTTTCAAAAGTATCTTGATTTTTTATCACGTGCTCCAAATAAAAACATTGGAACAAATCATACAAACCAAATTAATCCATTTCATTTTTCCAAAAAAATTATAAAAAAATCCAAATATATTAAAATGAATGGGGGTATTCTTCCTATTCATAGAAAAAATGGGATTAATTATGTGATTATAATCCATGGTAGAAGGACTGATACTTGGAACTTGTGGAGAATTATCATACATGCATTGTAAAAGCTCTGCCTACATATCTTTTGCAGTCACCACCATAAATGATAAGTGGAATGAGTGTTTTATAGATCACATCAAGGAACTCTATGCAATGATAGTGAGAAATTATTATGAAAGAATCAAATAAACCTGAGGTTAAGGGAGAGGGTGAGATAATAGTGGATTGAGTTGAGGGACATTAGGTGAATAATTAGCAAGGTATATCAATAGAAAATAAGATTTCTTTCACATGTTGTTCAAACCCATTTGGAAATTTAAAAACAAACAAAGATATTTGAGGGGGAGTAAAATATCACAAGTCACATACCTTCGGTTTTTAATGTGTCGTTTTGTATGAGGTGTTCAAGGGAGGGAAACAGAAAAGATTCTATTCCATAAGAGTTTGAATGAAACGAGGATGGAGAACTCTGTTAGGGTTCTAGCTAAAATATAAGGAAGGGTTTTATTAGAATTGATAAATATATATCTTTACAAGTGGTAAAAAAGCACTGATAAAACAAAACTTCATCAATTATAGACATCTAGTGATGATAAAACCCATCTTTATCAGTGCTAAAAAGTACTGCTAAAACATATCATTTTCCATACTCGAGTTTTCCCAGTGATAAATATATTTTTTATGAGCGCTTAATATTTAGTATAGATAAAGGCGTATATAATTAATTTTAATAATATAATTAATATAAACAAGAAATCTAAATTTTTATAATTATAAATAATTATAAATTTATGTATTTATAAATAATTTCAAATTTATATAATTATGAATAAATATTTTTATAATAAAAAATATATGTAAATAATTATAAATATATATTTATAAATATATATATAAATAAAAACAAAAATATATAATTATCAATAAATAATTATTTATTTAAATGAAATTATATTAAAATTATTGTAAATATGTATTTATAGATATAATTATAGTTATATATTTATAATTATAATTATAAATAAATATTTTTTAATATTTTCAAATAATTATATATAATTATATAAGTATATATATATATTTATTAATATAAAAATATATATAAATTTAAATATAATAAATATATTTATTATAATTTTATAATTATTTAAAAAAATATATATTTATAATTATATAAAAACTATTAAGAAAAATTGATATATATTTATTTATAATTATAATTATATTAATATATTTTTATATATATTTATATATATATATATTAATATATAAATATATATAATCAGATGGGGTGTTGATATATTGGTAAACCAACCCCAAATGCATCTGAGGCGGCTGGGTTACAAAACCCATATATAGTACCATTCAACCCTTAATTAAAATGGTGGTGGAATGTTGTTTGTCGGAGTCATCGTGAGCCTCAATGCAGGTCCACACAATGTGTGGGGTGTGGTGATTATGACTAGTTTCTAGCTATTATGGTGATATATGTTGTTGATGGCCCCAACATGATGATTGGGGAATTGTGTAGGAACAAACCATTGGCAGTGACATATAGGGCTCTAGTGCGGTGGATGAGGGTGAATGTGCGCACCATGGACTACAGGATACAGGGCTCTGGTGGGGCGGATGATGGAGAATAGAGTTTCTATTGGTTGCGGCGTGCTTGGCACCGGTGTAGCGGTTGAAGGAGGCGAAGCACCAACATGCTTGGCATGGCGTTCATGGGACCTAATCCGGGTGGAGGGGGCATCATCAGTGTACGGTTGGCTGACATCCTTAGACACCTACATGAGGAGGTGGCCCTGCCCAACAACGGTGGTTGATAGAAAGTAATTGGGGTGGCCTATACCTACCCCATTATATATATATATATTAATGGCGTTATCTGGTCTATCTCATGAGAGGACTATTAATTGGGATTGACCGTGACATGTGGTGTGTGTGTGTGTTGGATTGTCATTACACCCCCATGCACCTAATAAATAAATATATATATATATAATTTTAAAAATATTATATATTTTTTAATAATTTGTAATTATTTAAATATATAATTATTTAGTAATAATTTTATAAATAAATTTTTAATATATATATTAATAATTATAAATATATAATTTTATAACTATAGTAAATATACATTTATAAATATATTTGTATATAAATATAAATAAAATTATTTATAAAAAATTACTTACAAATACTTATTTAAAAAATATATTTTTATAAATATATTTCTAACATTATCAATGAATATATAAAATAAAATGAATTTCTTTTCAAGATGATTGAAGTTGAATAATTAAATATTAAGTGACTTCAAAAATATTAAAAAAAAATGTATGAGTTTTATTAGTTAAATAAATTATTAAAAATTTAAAAAATGAATATATATTAAAATTAATATAAATACATATTGAAAATTTTAAAACATATTAAATCAAAATTTATAAATATTAAAAAATAAATAACTTCAAAAAATATCAAAAATTAATGAATATAAAAAATGAGAAAATTAATATTAACTTAAAATAAGCCTAAAATGATTAAAATAACATAAATAAAATACAAAAAAACTAAATATTTAAATTGTTAAATTATTAAAAAATTCATTTAAATAGATTAAGTATAAAAATTTCAAACATATATTCAATATTAAAACATAATTAATAAAAAAATAAACATTATTCATATAAATTACAATCATATATAAAATATTACGTGTATAGAAAAAAAATTATATGTATTAAAAAATATTACAAAATGATTAAATACTAATAATTATAATAATTAATAAATGTTTAAAATGAATAAATAATATTAAATTAAAGAAATATTAAAAATAAAAAAATTGAATTTAATAGACAGAAAAAATTTAAAAAGATAAATTCATATAATATTACTACATAGATTGTATATATATATATATATAAAGAAATAATAAAAAAATATTTTAAATAACTTAATTTCATAACTTTCAAACATTTTAAAAATATTACAACATAATAAATAAAACTAAATAAATACAAATAATATAAATTAAAAACATATTAAAAATAATACTTCGTAAAATATACATTTTTATAAAAAATTAAAAAATATTTTATCAAAAATAAAAAAATATATACATGTAATGTTAAATAAGTACATTCCATACAAACACATTTACACATGTTACATACACATATATGTTCATCCCACATACAAGTGCATATAGAAGTACACATACATACATATTTACATGTACAACAACTATATATACACATACACAAAATACACACACACAACATAATGTATACACATATATGCACATAGACATTGATATAAATATTTAAATTAAAATAAAACATATTAAAAATACATGATTTATATTTATATAATTGTTTAAATTATTAGAAAGAATATATTAATATATCTTATTTATATTAACTATAAACATGCATTATGTAATTAATGTTTATAATTAAAAATTAATTTTTGAAATAGATATGGAAATTTTATAAATATTAATGATATTTTTTTAAAGACATTATCATTTCTAGGAAAGGAACTAACAAATATTCAGCACTATCAGCCCTAAAAAATGCGCTAATAACGGGTACATTTTTATTAGCAGTTTTTTTAGAACTTATAAAGGTTACTATTTTATCAGTGCTTTATGTTTAGTGTTGATTAAAGCCTACGGTGGATAACATGTGATCTTTGGTAGTGTATATTAATAGTGTAAAATATCTCTAGTTTCACTACATTATTAATTATTCGAAAAAAGATACACCTATGAACAATTATATACATCACTTTCACAACACATGATCTCCGATTAAGATTATTTAATTTTTTAAAAGTTAAATTTTCAAAGACATAAATAAAAAAAATGTCAATGTGAATGGTAATGATACATAAATAAAAAAGGATTATGTATAAAACCTATAACTATTAAAAAAAATTATAAAATCAAACGAAGCAATATTATAGATTCAATAATATTTAGAACTACAATATATTAGTGCTAAAAAATATGGATAAAGGATTGATTTTTATCAACACTTATAATCTTTAACTTTAACAATGCCAAAAAAATGTTGATAAAGGGATAATTTTATCGATGTTTACATTTGTGTTAATAAATAGCATCGTGAATAATTTAATTTATACTTACATATTTATATATTTTTGAAATATGATCAATATACCAACAATTTTTTATATTCATATAAATACAATAGAACTATATATATAATAAAATATATCATATAATATATCATACATCCACCTCTGCAGAACGTACATGACAAAAAACGCTCCTCCGGACTTGAACCCGAGGGAGATGAACCCCAAATCTTGTACATATCTATGTGTGATTTCGATAACAATATGTAAATATATTTATATAAAAATGTTTTATGACAATATAAACATAAAAAAGTATATTCAATTAATTTCAGAATGTTATATATTAAAAAAGAATACAATTATATATTATTCAATTAAAATGTTTAATAATATATTTATATGTATTTGAATTTTATAAATATATATAATATTGAAATTTTATTGAATTTTTTTTATAAATATATTAATGAATATATATTTATTCAATTTTACATATAATATATGTAAATATATATATATATAAATTTTATATATAAATATTTCTCTATTCTTAAATTTGGTTTATATAACAGAAAATATAGACACTTTTTTATTATTTTATTCATATTTGTACCAACATGTGTCTATATTACATCTATATTTATATCATCATATGAAAAATATAATTAAATATAATTGAATCATATTTTAGAATACATAAGCCACTTCACCTATTATCAATAGCCATAAGGTATCTTTTCATACTTCATCCAATACCAGAATGGAATGACGTATCCATGGTCATTAATACCCTTAGAACCATTGGTGTGTCATCTATATTCAAAGCACCCAAAACCTTATTACAACCTATAGAAATTGTATCACTTCTCATGTAAAATTTTAATTCCCAATAATCATATCAAGGGTCCCTAGGAATTACTCTTGAACAATCTTAATCAGATGAAAAATTCAATGTCCCAAGGCATGATGAAAAAAATCTTTCAAAAATCATAACCCATCAACCCCAATATCACAAAAATACCTAGAAACAAATTGATGTTCTCACATACCATCAATTGTGGATTTCTACAATGAGAATATCCTCAATAAATAATGGACATCATTATCCCCTAGGCCTCTAATAATATGGAGGCCTCCACCCACATCAATTAGTCAACATCGCCTCCCTGAGTCCTTAACTTGTGTTCAAATGAATCCAATGATGTTATCATCCATCCTTAGTGAGAAAACCCACCAAAATGTTTATTCTAAACCATTTAGTGGAACTCCATCACCAAATGATAATCTTGTCTCCCAACCATGGCTTGGGTTATCACAATCTTCCTCAACCTGAATAACCTTATCGCTTTATTCCTAGTGATAAACATCAGCATCAAATATCTCAGGGAATGCTTAAACCATTCCAACATAACCAATGTAGTCACATGATATTTAATAAATTTAATTAACTAATATATATAGTTGAACCCACTTCAAAACCCCTTTTCAATCTTCTTATTACATACCCAACTCAATGCAATTAAAAAAGTATGTTATTCCCCATCGAAATCTCCCAAAAATTATAATAAAATGAAAACACTAATTTGAATGGGTAACACATGTAATAAAATAACTTTATTCTTATTTCTTTTATACTAACCATAAATAAAATAGATTCAATTTTTTCAAATTAAATACATAATATAACAACCCAAGTAATGATATAATAATAATGTTTTATATTTATGAATATTTTTGAATTACATATTAATTTAAAAAATAAAAAGGATGTTATGTAACATATAGTACGTGATACACAACAACGAGTCTCTTCCAAATCTTATGTGGCATGCAAGAGTGAGTTAGACCAAACAATAATATTATATTAATATTATTTTTTAATATGGTAGTTATCACCTTGTAGTTTTATTTATGGGAAATAATAGGACAAAATATATTATTTTTTTATTTTTTTATAAAAAAACTTACATTCATTCCATACATTTCATAGGTATAAGATAAGAATAAATCCAATTTTTATGCTTAAAAGCTCTATTTTTCTAAAACTAATTTAATCACTATTTAATGGTGTACCTATTTTAAAAATAATTTAGGGAAATTTTATAAATTTTATATAAAAAATTTTACTTAATTTTTTAAATTTTAATTTAAAAAATTACATTAGGAGAATTTTTAATATTTTTATGAGAAGTTTCATATTTTGATAAAATAGTGAAAAAAATGGAATTTTTAATTGAAAACTGCAATTTTGTCTAATTTATTTGTATAGTTAAATTATGTTTTTAATTATTTTAGAGTATAATTAAATCAATATAATATCATTTAAACCAATTTATGTCATTTTAATAAATATCATACTGAAATTTTATATAAATAATTAGCAAACATCTGAACATATTCACTTTAAAACCCAATTTTTCATCTCATTTGTTGGATTAATTTTAAATACATTTTTTCCATTTATGTAGATATAATTTGAAAATTTTTATTGGATATTTTTAATAATAATAATTTCTAATTTCTAATAATTTCAAATTAGTTTTTTACTAATACAATCAGTAAAACCGATTAAAATTAATTGTAGTGATTAAGGTAAAAAGAAGATTACTTAGCGGTAAAAATTAAAACTTAAGGTATAAAAATGGCCCTAAAATTTTCAAAAAAAATATCCATATTCACACCTAAAACCTTTATTTATATAATATAGTGTGTTATTTAATCCTCTTTGTAGGTAAACAACAAGGGGAGAACACAACTCTTTTCAAAAATGTCAAGTGTATCCTCTCCCTCCACTGTAAAAATGCTCCCACCCTCCCTCATCTATTCACCGATATAAATCCATTTTTCTCATCCAAAACTAGCCTAAATAATCTCCAAACATCCCTCACCTCACCCTAGAGTCATCACTATGGGTATAAATCTAACCAAGGTATTTGTTTACTATAAACCAAAAAGCGTTACACGAAAAATAGGTAATGTATTTCAATGTGAATTTTTGTTTTATTTCATTAACAACCCATTAAATTATTATAATTATATTAATATATTATAAAATAATTATAAAACATATACTAATATGTTTTTAGGTTAAATTTTATAACTACACCTACAAACACTTCCATAAAATAGATAAGGAAATTACTGTTTACTAGTACCACTGACTACCGCCTCACGAAACGATGTCGTTCATTTTTCTTATACCATCTCTCATGGTTGGGAATTATGATGGACACACTATTTAAATATGTAATATATATATATATATATATATATGATTTCAATTATTTATTCATACTTCATTTTTCCAATACCATCTCTCATGGTTGGGAATTATGATGTACATACTATTTCTATATGTAATATATATATATATATATATATATTATTTAAATTATTTATTCATACTTAGGGAACTTTTATATACACTTACATTCATGCTTTCAATTGTGTGGGAATATAATAACATTGTTTGTGGACGTGTGGACTACCACCTCCTTAAAGCAATGTGATAGGTTACCACATTACATAGATTTTAATAAAGATGGGTTTAATAAAAATAGGTGAAATAAATCACATATATATGATATTCATGACATAATTCCATTTTTGTAAATATAATATACCACTTTCAATATTACCCTTTCACACACTAAAAAAGTGGTAATGTCATTCATAGACATATGGATTACTTCATACTCGATTCGATGTGATTACTTTTACATAACAATAATTATATATATAAGTATATATTATTAAATAAAATGATAGTTATAATATAATTATCATTATATAAATAAAATGGTTACTTACCTTCATTCAATAACGATCATTGAAAAATGGGAGTGTTACTCATGCATACATCTGACGTACCATCTCCGTGACTGTAACATTGCTTCATTTTTTTAAATATGTTTAATTATTATTTTTAAAACTATAATTGATTTATAAATATTATAATTATGTAATTATTATTATTGTGGATATGTTTATATAATTACCACCTTGACCATATTCAACCATCATTAGTCTTTTTGACACATAAACTGAATATGGTCAAAACACCCGATGTGGAATTAGTTGTTTAAGAGTGTATATTACATTGTAAAAAGTGAACTAAAAATAATAAAAAAATGAAAAAATTTATGAATCAAGTAAATAATAAACATAATTTTATTATTTAGGAAGATGAAGACACATTTAATAAGTCAAACTCAAGGTAAGGGATTTCGTATCAATCCCCTTTCATTGAGGCTTATTTTGATATTATAAACCCACATTCTTTAATGAATTGTATATATAGACCCATTTATATATAATATAGTGAATTTAATTTTTCTTATTTCATTTAATGTTTTGGAAAAAAAATTATTTCAAGGGGATTATGATTTAAATGTTCAAAGTGGTATGGGACACATTTAATGTTTAAAGATTTAATTTCCAAATATTTTTC
Organism: Viscum album; assembly: GCA_963277665.1. Lineage (NCBI taxonomy): Eukaryota > Viridiplantae > Streptophyta > Magnoliopsida > Santalales > Viscaceae > Viscum > Viscum album. The sequence goes on along the minus strand of OY728138.1, from coordinate 1,015,191,078 downwards.
TCCATGTAAATATTCTTAATATTATTTTAAATATTTATTTTTATGGATATAATAATATTATAAAGAAAATTTACCTTTAATTTTAATTTCAATCAATAGGTATCAAAAGGAATATTTTTACATGTTTTATATAGACCATTTTGTTAAATGAAAAGTGGAATGTTTTATTCCAAACATATATAGAGATAATGACTTTTCCACTTCTGTGACTATTATTTGATGTCTATATTCTTAAAAAATATTACATGTTTTATTAAATGAAAATACTTTTTATATTTTTTATTTTTTATTTAAAATGGGTTTTTAAAATAGTTTGATTATTTCCATAACATGAAATTTTTTCTTATGAGTGAAAATAAAATATTATGAGTGACATGTTGAAAATTGTATTATTTTATCTTATATGATTATATAATGGTACTTAGACATTTGACAGGTGGTTATGTGATGAACTGGTGATGGTTGGGTCTATGATATCTCTCAAATACATTGGGTATATAAGTTTTCTATATGGATCTTCTATTTTAAAGAGTTATATGTATGGAAGTCAGCCACAGGTTTATTCCATTTACAAGAGTGAAAGTTGTAATAACATCCCAAGATATATTTATGTGTTTTCTATTATATATAATGGTTTTATGGTAATCTTGTGAATAAAAAAAGGTAACAAATGAACTTATTATCAAATCAATCATTTACTACTTCTAAAGGGTGAAAATTATTAATTTATGATAAGTTTTCAATGGGTTTTAATGCTCAAAATGGACTAATTATTTCCTTATTTTTATATCCCTTTATGATATATTTATGCTCACCCCACAATTTTTAATGTTTTTATCAAAAATTAAGGATGATTAAGGTATTTTAATAAGTCATTTTGAAATTTATGATGTGTTTTAATTAAATACATCATTCTTAATTTCAAACTTTTTAGATTATGGGAAAAATATATACTATTATAAAGTGTCTAATTTTTATTTTATGATTTTTTATGTAAGAGTTATAGACTAATTTTCTAGAACTGTAAAACTAAAAATATCCTCAATATGAAATAATGAAATTTATTGACTAAAACTCATGATTATGTAATGTTTAAGGTCAGGCCCTTGTATTTGGTATTAAAGGAAAGGTTTGGTTAACCTTAGTGTTTAGGATAATATTAGTATCATTCCCTTAAAATATTCCAGCTTTTGGTTAATTTAAATGATATAAAATTTTCAGACTAACATGTTGATTCATCTAAAGTATATTTGTTCATAATTATTTTTTTCATAGGAAATGAGGAATCTATAGTCTAAAGTCACCAAGAGTAAAATTTCCTTCTGAATCAGTATCTTGAGATGACTGGAATCCGAACTCAAAATTTTTTTTCAGTGATGGATCAGTTGAAACTGGATATAAATTTTTTTGGTGTCAATGTAATAGATCAACTATATCAACCATAGAGGAACATGATGATAGTGGAGAATTTTATGTGACACCAACCCCCATCATTCAGAAGATCATCAGACCTTGTGCTAGATGAAGGACAAGTTAAATCCTTAGAAAATATATTTCATGCCATGTTTTTTTTATCACCAAAATCTAACACTTGAAGTTTACCATTTTGAAGGTGAAGCAGACCAATGGTGGTCAATGGTTAATAATTTCATAGAAATTGAATATATTTATGCCTTGGAATGATATGAATTCAATAATGTTTTCCTCAAAAATATTTTCTTAATGTTGTTTGACATAGAATGGACAAAATTTATTAGAATTAAGAAAAAAGGAGTAATATTTAGTAGCTACATATGAATAAATCTTAACTTTATTAGAGAGGTACATACTAAATTTTATTAAAGATATTGATAGTAAGATAAATAGTTTTTACTCAAGATTAAATCAAAGATATTGAACGGTGTTGAATTCTCATGAGTTCAAGGTATATGAGAATCTCATTTGATATGATGAAAAGGTATAAATTGATTTTTCTAATGATCATGTGTCCCATGACAATAAGAAAAATAATAGGTCTAGTTGGAAGTCAATGGGAAATAATTCATCAAAGAAGTTTAGAGGTAAGAAAATCAAATTCACATATTGTGAGAAGTGTGGTAAAAATAATCTTAAAGAATGTTTATAAAAGTCTGGGAAGTGATTATGATGTGGTACTTTTGGTCATATGTTTTAATAATTCAAGTAGTATGATTAGGCAAGAAATGAAAAGTCGGTGGTAAGATGTTTCAGGGGAAATAAGTTAGTATATTGTCCCAATGTGTGTCCAAAAGTTATCACCTATGAGGATACCATCAAGATCGAATGAAAAATGGTGTAGAAAAAACTTTTACTACTACTGCTGTTGATTTTGGTCCATCTAATGAAGTGGTGATAGGTATGTTAATGGTTTATTTGATTAATTTCAATACTCTATTTGACTTTGGATCTTTTCATTCATTCATTTCTAATAAAATTTCTATAAAATTAGGAATATCACCTCATGAAAGTAAGATGTATGATTTGGTAAAAATTATATGTGGGAGTATTAGAGAACCTAATTTTTAGAATAATCTTCCAATTTCCATCAGTGGAATAATATTTCCTAAAAATCATGGTGAAATTAACCGAGTAGAGTTTGATATCATTCTAGGTATGGATTGGATTTCAGTTTATCATCATAAAATCAATTATAAATCCAAGAAAATATTATTCCATAATTTCATAACTTTTTTCACATAGCTATTAACTGAGAAATGGATTAAATGTGGAACTAAAATTTATCTAACTCGTGTTGTTTAAAAGAAATAAATAGTTCTTATTAGTGGCATCCTAGTGGTAAATGGATTTATGGAATTTTTCTGATGGTTTTTATAGTGTTATTCATAGTTAAAAACTTGAATTTACAATTGATTTAGTTCCTAAATCCAAACCTATTTCTAAACCCTTTTATTGAATCACTCAAGTAGAACTTTAATAATTGAAAAAATAGTAGTGATAATTTCTTGATAAATGTGTCATTCAACATAGCACTTCACAATGTTGTACTTCTATTCTCTTTGTGAAAAATAAATACGGTTACATTATATATTGTATTGATTATAAATCTCTGAATAATATCATATTTAAGAACAATTATCATTTTCCTCATATAAGGGATTTGTTTGATCATCTCTAGGGAGGTTAGTGTTTTTCGAAGATTGATCTGAGGTTTGATTACCATTATCTGAAGGTTAAGGGAGGATGAAATTATAAAGACAACATTTTGGATAAGATATACACATTATGATTTTTTATTTATTCCATTTGGGTTATCTAATTCACTTTTTGTATTTATGAATATTATGAATAGAGTATTTCATTAGTTTTCAGATCAGTTTGTGGCCGTTTTGATGGATGGTATTTTGGTATATTCTAAAATCCATGAAGGTTATTATGAATGGCACATAAGCATTATTTTTTAAACCTTAAAAGAAAATAAACAATATGAAAAATTTAGTGAGGGTAAATTTTGGTAGAAAAAAATTTCCTTCCATTGATATATTTTTTCTAAAGATGGAATAATGATTGACCCTACTAAAACAAAAGTTGTTGAAGAGTATTCATGACCTACTAATGTCATAATGATTCGTAGTTTTCTTGGACTAGTGTGTTATTTTCAACAATTTTTTGAAAACCTTTCTTTGACATATAGCCCACTTACTAAGTTAACACCAAAGGGAGTTTGGTTTATTTAGAATATATAATGTGATGATATTTTAGGAACTAAAATGAATATTGGTCAATGCCCTATTTTTGGACCCCCTTCCATAAATGGTTATTTTTTCATTAATATAGATGCTTAATTTAATGTAATTTCTTGTGTACTGATGCGTAATAACAAAGAAATTTATTATTATTCACATCAGTTGAAAACTCATGAGTCAAATTACCCTATACATGATTTAGAATTAGCTATTGTTATTTTTGTATTAAAATTTTGGAGGTATCATTTGTATTGAGTGAAGTTTGAAATATATACTAATCACATAGCTTTGAAGTATATATTCATTCAAAAATATTTAAACATGAGACATAGAATATGGATGGAACTAATAAAGGATTATTATTATTAAACAATTTTTTAGAATCATTAAAAATCAAACAAAGTGGATGATGATTTGAGTCATAAATGTAATGCTACATTAACCATGTTACATTTTAAATGTGACCCTTTGGTTAATTATTTGATGAATTATGGCCTAGAATTTGTGGATCCCGGGACATCCTTTATTTTTTTTTTCAGGTCTTAGTAAAGTGATATTTGTTAAAATGAATTAAGATCGCACCGAAGGTGGATCAATATTTGCAATAAAAGGTATAATACGTAAAGAATTATAAGTTCCCTAATTTTAATAATGATGTAGAAGGTGTTTTATGATTTAGAAAAAGATTTTTTTTCCTTGTGATTAACAGTTGAGGAAATGGTTTTTGATTAATGCTTATAATTTTTTTGGTTTTGGTTCATCTACATAACCTTAAGATGTACAGAGGCCTTCTAGATTATTACTAGTATGATGGAATGAAAAGTGATATTATTGAATTTATCATGAATTATTTGAATTTTCAATAAGTTAAGGTAGAGTGGTAGGTACCGAAGGGGGTTCTTTATCCTTCAATAGTACTATAGTGGAAATTAGATAACATATCAATTGATTTTAGGGTGGTATTTCTAAAGACTTCTCAATGTAATACTGTAATTTGGGTTAATTTTTATCTATTATATAAATCTACACATATCCTTCCAATTATAGATATAATTCCTTTATATCATATTTCTAGACTATATAAAAATCATATTTTCATGTAAAATGGTGTGACTCTCTCCATTATGTCATACTATGATCCCAAGTTCACAAAAAAAATTATTAAGGGACTCATAAGTCATTGGGTACTGAATAAAATTTCAGATTAGCTTTTTGTCCTCAATTAGACGGACAGTCTGAGCAGAAGATTTGGACCTTTAAATATATTCTTTTTTCCTAATAAATAGACTAACAGTTAATTTGGGATCAACCTATTTTTTTCATTGAGGTTTTTTATAATTAAAGTTTACATTTCTGTATACATATGACACCTTTTGATGAATTATATGTAAATCACTGTTGAACACTAGCTTTTGGGGATGATGTAGGAGAAATGATGTTGAAGGGAACAAAGTTGGTAGAGGAAACAATAGATAAATTTAAGTTGATTCATCAGAACATAAGTACATCTTAGAGAAAAAAGAAAAGTTATGTAGATAACTAGAGAAAAAAATCATTCTTTTGAGGTAGTTGATCATGTATTTCTCAAATCTTCTCTAGTGAAAAGTGTGATGTGTTTTGGTAAGAAGCGAAGCTAGTTCCATGGTTCATTAGACCGTATGAAATATTGAAGAATGTTGGATAATTTTCCTACAAAGTCTCCTTAAATCCATGATTATCCCATTTTCACAATGTATTTCATGTTTCAATGTTAAGGTATTATGTACCAGATTCATCTCATGTTTTGAACCCAAAGTAGTTCAGCTGCAAGAGAATCTTTCTTATTGGGAACAGCCAATTATAATTCTTGGACAAAGAGAGAAAGTGTTGTGGAATAATTTAATTCCATAGGTTAAGGTATTATGAAAAACCCATATAATTGAAGAGGAAACATGGAAATCTAAAAATGTTATGAGGTAAAAATATACCAACTTATTTAACAAGTGAAAAAATTGTGAGGATGCAATTTTCAAAAGGGGGAAGGATGCAATATCCCAAGTAATGATAGAATAATTATTTTTAATATTTATTAATTTTTATGAATTAGATGGTAATTTTAAAATAAAAGGGTTTCTATGTCCAATAGTGTCTATGCCATGAAATAACGAGTTTACTCAAAATCATGCGTTGTGCGCATGACTTAGTTATACTAAAAAATAATATACTATTAATATTATTTTTTAAAACATACAGGTTATATCCTATACATTATATCACAAAAAATTAATAGTATTGACTATATTATTTTTACACATTTTTATAAATTTGTTTTATTCATCCAACAAATGTTATAGGCCTAAGATAATATTAAATCTAGTTTTATGCTTAAGAGTTCTATTTTTCTAGAAAGAATTTTTATCACCTTTTAATTCCACACCTAGTTAAAAACAATATTTTGAAACTTTTATAATTTTTATATGAAAAAATAAACATTATTTTTGAAATTATAATATTAAATATAACTTTGGGGTAATTTTTTGTATTTTTCAAAGAAGTTTTATACTTTAATGAATAGTGAAAACAATGATTTTTAATTGAAAACTACATTTTCATGAAATTTATTTATATATTAAAATTATATTTTGAATAGGTTTTAAAGTATAATTAGATCAATTGAATCTAATTTAAAATAATTTAGTTTACTGGAATCAATTTCACATTGAAATTTTATATAAAAACATAAGAAACTTTAGAACATATTCACTTTAAAACGCTACTTTGTAATCCCATCTATTGGATGTATTTAAAATTTATTTATGCAAATTATGTAATTTTAATTTGGAAAATTGGATTCAATATTTCTAATCTTAATTATTTATAATGTATAATAAGTTTAACTTATATTTTTATTAAAAATATTAGTGAAATATATTAAAAATAATTACATTGATTAAGGTAAATACAAGATTACTTAGTGGTTAAACATTAAACTTATGGTATAAAAATGGCCCTAAACTTGTCCAAAACCCATTTTCTATTAATATTTTCACCTCAAACCTTAATTTATCTAATTTTGTGTGTTATGGAATCTTATTTGTTGGGAAAATTTTTGGGAGATCACAACTCTTTTTAAAAATTCCAAGTGTGTCACCTCCCTCCGCTATAAAAACACACTCAATCTTACCCATTTCATAACACATATAAAAACATTGTATCATCCAAAACCTGACCAAATAAGCTTCCAAAATCCCACCCCTCCTCCGATAGGCCTCACTTTGGGAATAAATACAACCAAGGAATCACATGGTGCAAACAAAAAAGAGTTGCCCAAAAAATAGGTGATGTTCTTCAACATGCATTTATGTTTTATTTATTTATTCAAAAATTAAATTATTCTTTTTACATGATTATATAAAAAAATAGTATAATAAATATAATTATATTTTTATGTTAATTTCTCTAGTTATTCATACACATACACTTCCATCAAATGGATAACTAAATTATCATTTGTGTATACAGCTAACTACCACCTCACGAAACAATATCGTTAGTTTTTCTATTACCACATATCATGGATTGGAATTATGTTATAAACACTATTTTTATATTATATATATATTATATTAATAATTTATTCATACTTATTCAATTTTTATATACACATACATTCATTCTTCCCATTTTGTGGGAATACGATAACATTGTTTGTGGATATGTAGATGATTGTCTCCTCAAAGAGATGTGATACTTTCAAACATTACATGGAATGTATTAAAGAATGGGTTTAAAAAACAAATGAGACATAAATAACATATATATGATATTTATTTCATAATTAAATTTCATTAAATATAATATATAATTTTATTATTACCCTTTAACACATTGAAAAGGTGATAATGTTGTTCATGGACATATGGACGGTCACATCATCAATGTAATGTGATACCTTTTACATAACAAGAAGTATATATATATATATATGTATATGTATTATTAAGTTATATGTTATATATGATATAATTATAATTCTTGAAAGATAAATTTTACTTACCTTAAATCTATAAATATCATTGAAAAATTGGAACGCTACTCATGTGTACGTACAACCTACTATCTCCATGATTATAACATTAGTTCATTTTTTCATAATCTTATATTATGATTGGATTTAAAAGAATAATTTATTTATAAATATTATAATTATTTCATTATTATTATTCTGAATATTTTTATATAACAAAATCATTTACCATAGTCAACCAGCCTTAGTCGTTTTGACACATAAATCAAATATAGTCAAAACACCCGACGTGGACTTAATATTTTAAGTAGTTGTATGAAGATTTTTCATAAGTGAAATAAAATTAATTATAGCCTTTAAATTTTTTCTTAATAAAATAAATAATTAATATAAGTTTATTATTCAGGAAGATAAAGACACATATGACAAGTTAGACTCAATGTGAGGGATTTTGTTTCAATCTCCTTCCATGGACGCATATTTTAATGTTATAAAACTACCTAATTTTATGAGGTGTATATAGATCCAATTTGAAATATCCTATCATAAATTTACATATTCTGATGTTATTTAATGTTTTGTTAAATTTTATTCTTTCATGGGGAACATGATTAAAATGTTCAAAGTGGTTTGGGGCACTTTGGACGTTTAAGGATTTAATTTCAAAATATTTTTATACATGTCAATATTCTTGATATTATTATACATATTTATTTATATGGATATAAAATCATTATAAATTAAATTTATTTGAATTTTAAATTTCATTATTGGGTTTTTAAAAGGAATAATTTTACAAGTTTTATATATAATTTTTTGTTGAATGGTAAAAGGAATTTTCTATTCTTAACATACATGGTGACAATGACTTTTATACCATTGTGACTACTATTAAATTTCTTTATTCCTTTAAAATCTTACATTTTTTCATTGATTAAATCACTTATTTTCAATTTTTTATTTTTTATTAAAAATGGATTCTGATAAAGGATTGATTGTTTCGATAAACTGGAATGATTTCTCATTACTTAAAATCAATTATTATGAGTGGAATGTTGAAAATTGAATTATTTTATATTCTATGATTATATAATGGTACTTAGAAATTTTATGGGTGGTTAAGTGATAAACCAATGATAGGTGGGTTCATGATTTCAAACAATTTGTTAGGTATGGAAGTAAATTGAATGGCTATTTAATTTATATGGGTGTGATTTATGGAAGTTGACCTCATGGTTCTTAAATTTACAAGAGTGAAAATTAAAAATAATGTCCCAAGATAATTTTATGTATTTTCAATTATTTCTATGGGTTTCATGGTAATCTTGTGAATACAAAAAGGGTAATAAATGAGATTATTTTCAAAGTAAATTATTTCCTACTTCTTAATGGTGAAAGTATTACTTTTTGATATAGATTTTATGGGTTATAATGTTTATAAATGGACTAATGGCTAACTTATTTGTATATCCAGTACTTATATTTTTATACTCTTCCAAAATTGCTTAATTATTTCAACATGACTCAAGTATGAGTAAGGAATTGGAATTAGTCATGTTGAAATTCATGAAGTGTTTTTATAAAATAGATCCTGCATTATTTTAAATGTTTTAGATTACAGGAAAATTGGATACTATTAATAAGTGTCCACTTAGTTTTTTAGGGTTGTTTTATTTATGAGTTATGAACCAATTCTATAAAACTCTAAACCTAAAAATATTCTCAATGTGAGAAAAATAAATCTATTGAAAAAAACTGAATTTTATGTAATGTTTAAGGATGGTTCCTTATACAAAATGTAATTATTTCATTAAATTAATTTATCAATAATGATAAAGTTAATCTATTAAAATAAAAACACAACACATATAAAACAATTTGTATTGAAAATATATATTTTACCTTAAAAAAATTAATATTCATTTCCAAAAAATAGAATTTAAATATGAAAATTGTTTAAATATATAAAATGGTTATATATATAATATCTATATATAATGGTCATAATACATTCCGATATATATCCTAACATTCTTCACTAAAATTTGTTCATTTACTTATCTCTCATAATATATATCTTATTCCTAATTTTTTTCCTTGTTTTTATAGTTTTAGTTGGGGCACAATCTTCTTAGAGAATCATGAGGATGTAGATTTTATCTTTATGGTATTTTTTTATATATTCTCTTTAGTTCCACTTGAATTTTTTTTTTGTTTTTTATATTTAAACATTATAATGCATTAGTTTTTCTCTTTTATTGTAATCTTTTATTTTAGAAAAATAGCTATGATTAATTTTAGTTTTATTTTTTTGTATCATAATCTGTCAAATAACATATTTATAGAGAAGATATTTAAAATTATTGGGGTGTTCATTATTCACCTTTAAATAAATTATGCCTTCTCAATTTTATCTAATATTTGATATAAATGGTTTAAAACATTTCCAGAATCAATTACAGATAATTGATGATACAAAAATATAATCACGAACGGAAAACCTTTTTAATATTTCAAATTCATTTTTTGTAAATCTGTATCATAAAAAAGAAAAATAAAATATCCTTTTAAAATTTTGATATGTGAAATATTAAGGTTAAATGCAAGAACATAATATTAGATTACTAAATAAAGATATCATTGGTATGAAGTGATAATATAGACATGAAGAAAGAACATAAAATCCAAGGATTAATATTGAGAGATAAAAAACATGGTCTTCAATAATTTAATGACAAAAAACAATAAACTGTTAAGAGATAAATAAGACCATCAATTCATCGTATCTAATGGTATAAGGACAAATATTTTATTTATTGAACATTTTCCTAGAGTTGTGGAATCATTTTTATATCAATATGGAGAACATGAGAAAATATCAATACTTGAAATATTTCCATATCATGAGTGAAATTTCAACATTTTCTTTTGATTCAATCAGTTTCCAATTTTATCTCATCTATTACTCCAATAATTGAATATACAAGATGAATTTTTCATACCCTAAGCATTAAAATTAACTTTTAATGAGTCGCAAGATCCATAAATGGATAAAAAGTAATTTATTATTCTTTAATACATTAATAAAAAACAAAATATTAGTTAAAATAAGGAAAAACAATATACCATCTGAATAAATACTACATTAATATCAAAATCCCAAAAAATAACACTCAATGTTAAACATTAAACATTACATAAATAACTAACCTTGAAACACATAAAATGATTCTCAAACAAGTTCAAAACAAAAATTAAGATGGATTGATAATATATTCTTATCATATCAATTAAATATTTATCATAAAATAGCATTAGTCACTCATAAACTCATATTCCCAAAAATATATATTCCATAATCATATAATCTCTAGAATATACTGATATTTTCCATAAATAAATGTAATCACCATAAATCCAAAAAAATCATATATAATTCTAAAAGATAGTTCAACCTCTATTCCACAAATAAAGTTACATATTGAAAAAATTTATTTCAAATTACCTTAATAATATAATTTTCCCAAAATAGTGAACTCCATCAAGAATAACATTAGTTACATAGTCACAAACTCACTTTTCAAACCCATAGATTTTTATATTAAAAAATATAGGTTACCAAAATGTAATAAATATTTATCCCAACTCACAAGAATTACCACAAAATAAAATATCATCTTAATTATAGAGGTTATCAAAACCATTAATATTTTTTGAGCAATATATAAAATCATTATTCATAAAATAACCTTTTAACGAAAACATAATTTAAACATGAGTGTTACATATACCTCAAAAATTTATTAAAACTCAACAAATGTCTCTAAAATTAATCCTATCATATAAAAATTCAATATATGATTATTTACTTTAAATTTATGATCATCCTTATATTTATTACTACACTATAATACTTGATTCCCTATATATAAACACGCTAATCTTTCAATGTACTAAATAATCCATTAACTACACTATTCTATATTATTCTTTAATACTACCTTCCAGAAATTAAAAAATATGAATCATGTACTTTGAATAATCAATATAAAAAAATAATCCAAAAAATAATCTATACATTTTATATATCATTTTTAATATCCTCATCATCAACTAAAATGGAATTATATAGTTAAAACTACTATATTTATGGTCTTGATATTCCACTCCTTGATATTTTCCACTAGGAAATTTATTTTTAAAATTATAATGCTTCATAAATTTAAATAAATCAATTGATAACTTGGGAATAACATTATAACTCTTCATGATATTTAATGATGTCTTTTTTTTTTCTTTGGAAGTTTATTTCTTTATTCCTTCTTTTACTACGTATAAAACAACATCTCGTTATTTTAAGACAATTTCTTGGGTACCTCATTTGATATTCTTGAGAAACTAGAAATTGGATTTTTTTACATTCATGATTTTTATCACCTAAACATCCATATAACACCATTTTTATCATTTTTTGTTTGGAAACTCACCGAGGTTAACATTCTTAATCATAACTCATGATGGATGGTTAAGAATAACCATAATATTGTTTACTAAAAACCTTATTCTATTCAATTTATCATTCATAAATCTACAACATTTTCCTCCAAATCCATTGTTAATTTTCTTCAGGTTGGTTTTATCCATTTACCAAAATAAATAATGGTTAGTGTGATTATATCAAATAAAATCCGAATAAAACATTTTATGAGGATGATAAAAACTATAATATAATAAACCATATAATAATCTATTTAAAACATTCAAGTTATCTCAAATTACCAAAATTAAACCTGTCATACTAACAATTTTGGTTATATGTGACTTTTATCTTATGCTCAAGAAACATCCCAACATCTAAAGTTATAAAAACTATATCTCTGATACCAAATACAAGTACTTAGACTTAAAACATTACATAATCTTGATTTTTAAATAATGAATTCGTTTTATTACATTCCATAAGACCTTTTTAGGTTATGGGTTCTCAAGTTTTATTATAAACCCTGTTGATTATTGTTTTTATTTTTTTTATTATAACGTTTATTATAAATTACTATGGGAAGTCTAATTATTTTATTTTGTATGTAAAATATTATTTTAGCTAAAATTTTATTATGTGAATGGAAAACTCTATTATATGATTTCATGGTTTTGAAATTGACCAACAAGTTTCTTTATTACTTTTTATATGTCCTTTATAGATTCATATAACCCCATGCCCTATTTTCAAAATATTTTTATACATTTTAAGGATAATTATGAAAAATCATGAGGTAAATAATAATTTTAAAAGAAATATAATTTATTTTCTTAAAAAAATTAATAATTTCAAATTTACCTCATTATTTTTCATAATTATCCTTAAAATGTATAAAAAGATTTTGAAAATAGGGCATGAGGTTATATGGATCTATAAAGGACATATAAAAAGTAATAAAGAAACTTGTTGGTCAATTTCAAAACCATGAAATCATATAATGGAGTTTTCCATTCACATAATAAACTTTTAGCTAAAATAATATTTTACATACAAAATAAAATAATTAGACTTCCCATAGTAATTTATAATAAACGTTATAATAAAACAAAAAATCAAAATAATAATCAACAGGGTTTATAACAAAACTTGAGAACCCATAAAAACATTTTCCTAAAATCATACCTATTACCACTAAAAGGAATAAGAATTCATTTAAAAAAATACCATTAGATTGTATTTGTAAATAAAAATATTTACATGAAATGTAATTTCTAGTAAATTAATATTATTTTTGGTGTTTTGGGACTCATAATCACACAACCCTTATAAATGGAAAAACCTACTCTGTTAATTCAAAAATAAATCTCTAGAGAACATAATCATTACCCAGTGCATTGGAGAGTTATATTAGGCACACACCTCATCAAAAACAATTTCCAAGGACTATAGAATACATAAAAAAAATCGAATCATTTATCCCCACCATAAAATCTCATAAAATATTTTGTTTCATAGATATGCAAAGTAACTTTTAGGACTTACGAAAAAATAAGAAAAAATAAATTTTTTCTTTAAATTTTTTTAAAAATCAAGAATAATGGGAAATTGGATATCATTTTGAAAAAAAACATTAAATGTTAAAGAATAATATTCACCAATAAAAATGATCATGATGGAGGAAAATTACACTCACGCCATATCTATTAAAAAAATTCTTTAACATTTTTTTATAAAGATGTCAAAAATAAACTATTTAGAATTCCTTTAAAAGTATTATTTAAAAAAAATTAAAATAAATTTAAATTTTGTTTAAAATTAATTTTACCATACTTTTCATAATATTAATAATATACTTGGAAACATTTTATGAAACACAGGAATGAAGGAAAAATATAAGAAAAACTATTATACCTTTGAAATAAGGTTTAAAGGAAAAATCCCTAAGGAATTGATAACTTTTAAACGAGTGAATTATTGATATAAAGAACATTGAATTGATTTATAAGAACTTTATTTTTTACAAAATAATTATTAAATAAATTCCCAATTTAATTTATAAACCACACAAATGGAACATGTGGTGAATATTTCTTAAGTTGCAATGAAATGGAATGCACAATAGAAATATCTCACCATAAGTCTAACTTGTTAGACATGTTCTTTATCTTCATGAATTATAACATTATCCTAGTTATTTACTTTACTAATAACCATTTTCAGGTTTATTAGTCCTTTTATTTCACTTATTTCTATGTTATACTGAATTAGTTAATCAATTAAGTTCACATCATACATTCTAGGAACATTCATCTTATATATCAGAAATCGATTTGATAGGTTTACAATAGTCAAATGGAAAATAATTATATAATTTCCAAAATATTAATAATAATATAATTATCATTTTTTTATCTTAGTTATACTATTGTAACAAACCAATTATGTTGTCTTGAAAATTTAATTATGTAACAATCATGGAGATGGTAGTCTGTATATACTCATGAGTAACATTTCCATTTTTCAACAAACAAGAGGGAAATAAGGTAAGTATTATTCTAAATTTCAATAATGATAAATATATCATGAATATAATATTATTTCTTACAATCCACTTATATATTTCATCTATGTGAGGTGGTGATAGAAAATAAAATGCATTGTTTCATGATGTATTGTATATATATATACATGAGCATGTATTTATTTTTACATGGAAGGAATAGAAAGAAGTATAATATTTATTTAAAATTATAAATTAAAATTTAAATCATATAAACCATATTATTTAATTTTGATCCATCATTAAGACGGACCATAATAGTCGGTGATGAAAAAAATACATCGTCTCACGTGGCGGTAGTCCAGAAAAATGTTTTTTATTTTCCATTAGTTAGATATGTATATGAAAAATGTAAATTACATAATCATAATAAAATATATGTATATTTAAGATACATTTGTTATTATTCAAAAATGTTTAATAGAGTTATGAAATAAGTTTAACAATAAATAAAATGAAAACACTCGGTTAAGAACTATACCTCATCTTTGGACATCCACCTTAAGTTTAGACATAAACAATTAATATGATAGTATTTTGATCAAAATAGGACCTATAAGAAAAGGGGGAATATTAGAAATGGTTTTTAGAGTTTAGTTTACTATCTATGAGGTTCTTTATGTGTAGATAAGAGAGTAGATTAGGTTCCTTTTATATGTAAAGGAGAAGTCATAGTTGGAATTTTTCAATTGATTGAAATATATTAATACCATACTCAAGAAAAAAAGGATCAAAATGGTTGTGTTAATAAGGGAGGTTCTAGGATTGAGATATTACTAGAAAATAAAATTTATATGAATTTTAAATTTATTTTATCCCGTATTATTATCATTTTAACAATTTTAACAATTTTAACATATTTTAACTTTTATAGGGGTTATTGAATTAGTTTTACCAATGTTACTATTAAATAATGATAAAAATTGAAAGTGGATTCATTAAAAAAATTTAAATTATGATTCCATTTTTTTTCAAATTCATTTTCTATTAGTATTAATAATTTCATTTAAAATAAACCAGTAAAACATGATGAAAAATGTTTTTCTAGAAAAATACATTCTTTAATATTAAAAAAATATAAAAAAAATTAAGAATAATATTGATTAAAATATATAAAATAAATTGTTTTTAATATAAATGAACAAATTTTATTTTAAAAAATTCAAAAAATTGGATTGTAAATTTTTCAATGGAAAAGTTGATTTTCAAAAAAATCGGTATTTTTCACTATCCACTGAAAAACTAATGTTTTCAGTTTAATACAAAAATATTACCATAATATAATTTTGATATTATTATTTTAAAAATGATTTAATTTTTATAAAATACAATTTCTAAAAGTCTCAGAAAATAATTATAATATCCACACATTAAATCCAATAAAACCCATTTTTTGCAGAAATTATATTTTTGAAGAATGGTTGGGAAAATTATATTTGATGGTTGACAAAAAATCCAATGCGATAGATTATTTTGATTTTAAAGATGATATAAAGTGAAAGTGTATAAATTGATTTTTAATTTATAAAATGGAATATTTTTTTAAAGGTGAAGTGAATTATATATTATTTGTGTCATTGGTGCTTTATTTTTTCCAAAAAAAATTAACACATGAATCATAAATAAAATATTATGAATCAAGTCATTTTAGATGAGGTAAAAGTTATTTAGATATTTTAAAGTTCCTAGAGGAATAATGAAGGCTATATTTGGTGTTTTTAGATTTTTTTAAACAGGGTAAACTAAATAACACTAAGGTGTGGTCAAAAAACTATGAGGTCTTGGGTTTTGAATGGAAAAAACAAGTCTAGATCACAAAATGTGAATTTTGGTTTCATTATTTAAGAGTTATTTTGGAAAATATATGTTCACAATGGGGAATCCACTGTCACAACCCCCTACCCACAAGGTGTACCCCTCCTAGGCTGGTAATGTGAGAAGGGAGATAATGACCCCCGAGTACTACCTCCAGTAAGCCACGGGTTGGCGACTAGCACAGAGGGTATAGTAAACACACAAATGGGAGGCATTACCATCTAAGAGAACACATGAAAAAGAGAGAGATAAGATAGGCGCCAACCAACTCCAACTCAGACAGAAATGTAAATGAAATATCAAGTAATCATATGTAATGTCATGCAAAACTACTACAACTGAAAGGGGAAAACTGCAAGTACCCAAAAGAAAGTAAAAACAGCAGAAACCACAAACTCGAACAGCTCCTGCAACCCCAATCTTGTAGAACCAGCTTTATTTACAACCTGATCCAAGTGACCTAAAAAATAGTTTATATATATATGGTGATTATAACTATATACTCAGTAAGATCCTCCCCAGAACCTCTCGTGCAAAGGTAAAGAGAGAATGGTAAAGTAGACTGAACAAAAAATGAAACTAACTTGTCACCTAAAAAGGTATACTAAGTTCCCAGCCTCACCATGGATACTCTCACAAAGTAACGCATACAAGAGCATATAATATAATAAATAATATCAAGGGTACCCCATTACCACTTCCCCACTGGTTTGCCTCTTTTCCTTAATGTCACACTTCCTAAGAATCTCACTCCCAAAGTCTTGCCCGCAGACACCTGGGCAAAGCACCAAAACATGCACCTCATGCAACAAAACCACCACGTCTATGTAATCAAAGTAAACAAGTAGTTTCCAGGAGCCACCACATCTCGTATAATGTGTATTATACATCAGGTATTATATTCTAAGCCATTACAACCCATACACCGAGTAAGGATCCTCAAGCCAAGACAGCCTATACATGTTACACCTATTATAGTCCATAGAAAAATATATCCAGAATATATGTGTGTGAATAACCACAAGCCATTAAAACCCTCTACACACATACATGGGGAACACTAACCACTCTACCTACCATCACAAGTAACTACAAAGAGAAAAGAGCATGGCCAAAGGGAGTAGTCATCCATCCATCCTCCCACCGGAATGTTGGGGAAAACACCCCCCCCCCCGGGCTTAGAATCCCTGGGGTGTCAGTTTCCCTTACTGACGGGGTGGATTATCATATATAAACACAAAACGTAAAAAATATGTTATATCTCACAACCACACTATGAGAATAACCAAGTATTATACTCAAATGCAGATAACGTCTCTCAGACTCTCGGCTTCCACTTCTAATATTAGGTATCTTATAAGCACACAACCATTTAAGGAGCTTTATTATATTATATCATTCTCTTCCTATCAGTTTCCCTTTACATTAATTAATTATTTAAACATTAATTAACCATTAACAAATCCACATTACATTTCATTAGCATCACACCCAAATTCCATTTTACCTTTAAATTTTAATCTCAACATTGCGTCCGAACAAGCTCCAACCCCTTCGGTTAACATAATTTATTCAATTATTTATTTAAAGCATTACCTTCCCATATTCCCAAGCATTCTAGAAAATCATTCTATGCTACTAAACAAAAGGGGCTCAACACGGTGAGTAGATGAACTACCCATTGAGTCTTTGTTGCCTATAGCAAGAACGTAGATCCATTATCCATTGGGAAGCTAAACACGGAAAGCGCGTGGCATACCCCGTGCGTCTTTACCCCTTTCAGAAGAAGGGTAAGCAAGACCAGCTACCTTGAGCAGTGGGGAATGTAAATAAGATAAACAACTGTAGAATCAGTAAGCATCCAAACATTAAAATCTAACCCATTTCATCATCGCAGGTGTCCTCTCTGACACCGACATTCATAAACCGATGCATCTCTCCACTCTAGGCTTCAACTGATACCACAACCAGTAGGTATCCCTGTGCCCACATATCACAACAGCCATTCAGGCTCGCATCACAACACAAGTAATAGGAAAAAAAACATCATATCAATAGGGATCTTGGCCCTTAAACAAGGAATTATCTTTTATTAAAAAACCAGTTCTTTAATCCATCTTGGATTAACCGATTTATTATTCATAGGTTCCAAATTGGGAAACCTAAATAGTAATATATCACAAATAAATTAAACATGCTTTCTATAATAATTTTATTAACATCAAATTACAACAAAATCAATCAGATTCATTCACATTACTCTTTATATTTATCCAAATGATTATCAATTAATTCCAGATTTACGTTCCTTACCAATTTCCAACAATAATGACTAGTTAAACAAAGAAATCATAGATATAACACTATCCAGAAAATCCAGTGGCAATAACATACAATATATATCAATTTATAAACTGGTCCGAATATTTATTATTTCAATTCCATTGTGATCTAGTGGGATAAAACATTATATCAATACAGTTTCACGTAAAAGAAAAGATAATAAACAAACCCCCTACCTCAAATAGTTATTGGCATTCTTTATACGAGAATGAGCCACACAACACATTACGATCTCCTCCCCTATGAAAACTGTATCCACCTGAGGATGAAGAGACACCACCACATCAGCCAACACCCAAGAAAATACCATTAGGAACATTGGGGTAAAATTTCATAAAAATGGAAAGGAGAAATAAGGAGATGAACCCGAAATAATGAAGATGGATCATACCTTATATTGAAGATTGATCAACACTGCATGGATGCATCAAAACAGATTGGAACCAATCCAAGGAGGAAATTTTGATCACACAACTCCTATGGAAAGGAATGAAAGGTTCGAGCATCTTGTAGTTGAGAACAAGGAGGAATAATTAGGGAGGAATATATCTCGTCCTTTTATAAGATTTAACGGAGCACAGGTTTAAGATACACTGCATTTTCCATTAAAAGCGGATCATATTAAACCATATGGTTTGACCAAGTAAAAACATCTCAGTCCTTGGTAGAAATTAATATAGGAGTTATGGAATTTGAATCCCTTTTAGAGTTCTTAAAACAATCCTTTAAATGAATTTTACATCAAAGGATACGTCAAAGGGGTGAACTGTTGGATGCCGGAAACACTGTTCCTCGACACAAAATTTTGGAAATGGAAAAAAACTGTTCATGCACCTCACCGTTGTAACCTCACCATTGGATCCTCACCATTCTAGGAACACTATTCATGAACTCAAATTTTGGAAAAGGAAATATTGGTTACCAATGGACTTCAGTGTTCTGGGAACATTGTTCATAAACTCAAAATTTGGAAAAGGAAATAGAGGTTACCAATGGTCCTCACTATCTAAAAACATGGTTCACGAACTCAAAATCTGGAAAAGGAAATAGAGTTTACTAATCGACCTCACTATTCTGGAAACATTGTTCATGAACTAAATTTTTTGAAAAGGAAATAGAGGTTACCGATGGACCGTACCATTCTAGAAACATTGTTCACGAACTCAAAATTTGGCAAAGGAAATAGAGGTTACTGATGGAACCTCATCATTCTGGAAACACTATTCACAAACTCAAAATTTGGAAAAGTAAATAAAGGTTACCGATGGACCTCACCATTCTGGAAACACTGTCCACAAACTCAAATTTTTGAAAATGAAAGAGGTCACCGTTAGAACCTCACTGTTCTAGAAACACTGTTTAGGAACTCAAAATTTTACAAAGGAAAGAGGTCACTATTTGAACATCATCGTTCTGGGAACACTATTCATGAACTCAAAATTTGACAAATTATTGGGGATAAGTCACCATGACATCCTGGAACACCTCAAACACCATATTTTCATAAAGTAATGTACTAGAGTGGTCCAGGCCATTACATCAGATACCTCTCAAAACATTCTCATCCTATATAATTCAAAACCAACCTAAAAGGAAATAGAAAGGAGTTCTAAACAACAATCCATCGAGATACCTCTCAAAAAAGGTCAAGCCAAAAGAGGGATCAAAAGAAAACCATATCATAAACAAGAAATTTCTATAACCACAAAGGGGTCATTGTTACATAAAAAGAGTTAAAACATCAAACAACTCTGGGTAGAGAGCATGTATCTGCGACTCATGTTCCCAAGTACTCCCCACAACACCACCATGTTGCCACAAAAAATGAACTAAGGTAACAAAATACTCATGCAACACCTTCTCTTTGTGGTCTTGGATCTCCACAGGTCACTCCACAAATGTCGCATCATCATCAACATCGATCTCTCCCCAATAGATGACATGAGAGCCATCATGAAGATAACAATAGAGTTATGATACATGGAAAACATCATGTATCTAGCTCATCTATGGGGGAAGTGCTACTTGATATGCAATCCTTTATAGCACATACACTAAGTAAGGATCCTTAAGTCATCATAGCCTATACATGTTACACCTATAGTAGTCCATAAGAATCTATATCAATAATATATGTGTGTGAATAACCAAAATCCATTACATCCCTCTACACACATATATGGGGAAAACTAACTAATTTTCCTACCAGCACAAGTAACTACCAAGAGAAGAGAGTGTGACTAAAGGGGGTATTCATCCATCCATCCTCCCACTAGAATGTTGGGGAAAACACCCCCCCTAAGGCTCAGAATCCCTATGGTGTCAGTTTCCCTTACTAACGGGGTGGAGTAGCATATAGAAACACAAAAAGTACGGAATATACTGTATATCACAACCACATTATAGGAATAACCTAGACTTAGACTCAACTGCAGCTAACATCTATCAGAATCCTGACTTCCACTTCTAAGACTAGGTATCCTACAATCACACAACCATTTAAAGCATTTTATTATATTACTTCATTCCCTTCCTATTAGTATCCCTTTACATTAATTAATTATTTAATCATTAATTAACCATTAACAATTACACATTACATTTCAATAGCATCACACCCAAAGTCCACTATCCCTTTAAATTGTAACCTCAGCATTGCATCCCAGTAAGATCAAACCCCTTCGTTTAACATCATTTATTCATTTATTTATTTACATCATTACCTTTCCATATTCCCACGCATTCAAGAAAAACATTATATGCTATTAAACACAAGGGTCTCAATGCGGTGAGTAGATGAAAACCCCATAGATTCTTTTCCACCTATAGTAAGAGCGTAGACCCATTCTCCCTTGAGAAGATAAAAACCAAAAGAATGTGGCATACCCTACGCATCTTATCCATTTTCAGAAGAAGGATAAGCCAGACCAGCTTCCTTGAGAAGTGAGGAATGTAAAGCAGATAAAAAATCAAAGAATAAGAAAGCATAAAAACATTCACATCCAACTCATTTCATCATCCTTGGTTTCCTCCCTGACACCAACATGCATAAACTGATGCATCTCTCCACTCTAGGCGTCAACTGCTGGAACAACTAGTAGGCCTCACTACCCCCACATATCACAACAGCCATCCATGCTCACATCACAATACAAGAAGAAGGAAAACAAGAATCATATCAATTGGGAACTTGGCCCTTAAACATTCCATAGGGTAACTTAGAACCCTATAAGGAATTATCTTTTATCAGACAACCAGTTCTTTAATCCATATTGTATTAAACGATTTATTATTCGTAGGTTCTAACTTCGGGAAACCTAAATAGTAAGCTATCACAAATAAATTAAACATGATTATTGAACCAATTTGATTAACATCAAATTAAAACAACATCAATCGGATTCATTCATATACCTATTTATCTTTATCCAAAGTATTATCAATTAATTACGGCTTTACGTTCCTTACCAATTTCCATCAAGAATGAACAGCTAAACAAAGCAAACATAGAAATCACACAATCTATCAAAACAAGAGGCAATAACATACGATATATATCAAATTATTAACCAGTTCAAATATTTATTATGTCAATTCCATTGTGATCTAGGGGGATAAAACATGATAACAATACATTTGAACATAAAATAAAAGAGAATCAACGAATCCCCTACCTCAAACAGTTCTTGACGTTCTTTATACGAGAACGAGCCACACAACAGATTACGATCTCCTCCCCTATGACAACTGTATCCACCCAAGGATGCAGAGACACCACCACATAGGGAAAAACCTGAGAAAATTCCATTTGGAACATGGGGGTAAAATTCCATAAATAGGGAAAGGAGAAATAAGTGGATGAAGCCGAAATAATGAAGATAGATCATACCTTATATTGAACATTGATTGATAATACTTTGTTACATCAAAACAGAGTGGAACCAATCCAAGGAGGAAATTTTGATTGCACAACTCCTATGGAATGGAATTAAAGGTTAGCGCATCTCACAGTTGAGAACAAGGAGGAAGAATTAGGAAGGAAGATATATCGTCCTTTTAGAATATTTAACAGAGCACTAGTTTGAGATATACTGGATTTTCCATTAAAAGTGGATCATATTAAACCATGTGATTGGCTAAGTTAAAAGATCTCTAGGCTTAAGAGAAATTAATATAGGAGTTATGTCCTTTGAATTGGACTTAGAGTCCTTTAAACAAGGCTATAAATGCATTATAAGTCAAAAAATGTCAAAGGGGAGAAACTGTAGGATGCTGGAAACACTGTTCCTAAACACGAAATTTTGGCAATGGAAAAACACTGTTCATAAACCTCACCATTGGAACCTCACCATTCTAGAAACACTGTTCATGAACTCAAAATTTGGTCAAGGAAATAGAGGTTACCGATGGAATTCACCGTTCTAGAAACACTGTTAATGAACTCAATATTTGGAAAAGGAAATAGAGGTTACCAATGGACCTCACTGTTCTGGAAGAACTGTTCATGAACTCAAAATCTGGAAAATGAAATAGAGGTTACCGATGGACCTAACCGTTCTAGAAACACTATTCACAAACTCAAAATTTGGCAATGGAAATAGAGGTAACCGATGGACCTAACCATTCTGGAAACACTGCTCATGAACTCAAAATTTGGTAAAGGAAATAGATGTTACTGATGGAACCTCACCATTCTAGAAACACAATTCATGAACTCAAAATTTGGAACAGGAAATAAAGGTTACTAATGGACCTCACCATTCTGGAAACACTATTCATGAACTCAAAATTTGGCAAAGGAAAGAGGTCACCATTGGAAACTCACCGTTCTGGAAACATTGTTCATGAACTCAAAATTTTACAAAGGAAAAAGGTCACCTTTGGAACCTCACTATTTTGGAAACACTATTTCTTGAACTAGAAATTTGGCAGAGGAAATAGGTCACTGTTGGAACCTCACCCTTCTTGAAACACTATTAATGAACTCAAAATTTGACAATATTTTGGGGATAAGTCACCATGACCTGCCAGAACACCTCAGACACTAGATTTTCACAAGGTTATGGACCAAAGAGGTCCAGGACATTACATTAGATACCTCTCAAAACATTCTTGTCCTCAAGAATTCAAAACCAACCTAAAAGGAAACATAAATAAAGTATGAACAACCACACATCGAGATACCTATCAAAAGAGAGAAAGACACAAGAGGATACCAAAAAACCATCTCATAAACACGAAAGGTTTATAACTACAGAGGGGACATTGTAACATGAAAAGAGTTAAACATCAAAAAAATCTAGGTACTGAGCAAGTATCTATGACTCACGTTCCCAAGTACTCTCCTCAACACCACTATGTCACAACAAGACACAAAATAAGGGAATAGAATGCATACACAACACCTTCTCTTTGAGGTCTTGGATCTCCATAGGTCGATCCTCAAAGGTCTCATCATCATCAACACCGATCTCTCCCCAATCGATGATGTGAGACTCATCATGAAGATAATGACGGAGCTATGATACATGGAAAACATCAAGTATCCAGCACATCTGTGGGGGAAGTTCTTCTCGATACGCCATGACTCCAACATGAGCCAAAACCTCGAAAGAACCAATAAATCGGGGAGAAAGCTTACTCCCATGACCAAACCTTCACTACCCATGACGGTGTGTCACCTTCAGAAACACATGATCCCCAACATCAAGCTATAAGGGACTCATCCTTTTATCAGTATATGATTTCTAATGATCTTATGTTGTCTTTATCCTCTCGCGAATCACCTAAACCATCTCTGTTGTATTCGGCACTAGTTCTGGTTCGAGAATTAAGGACTCTTAGACCCCATTTAAGCACAATGGATAACAGAAAGGCCATCCATACAAGGCTTCAAACGGTGCCATACCAATGGTGGAGTGAAAAATATTGTTGTAAGATAACTCCACCAAGGGTAAGTGTCTCATCCACAAACATCCAAAATCCAGGACATAAGAGCGTAACGTGTCTTCAAGAGTCTAGATGGTCCACCCTATATGACCGAATGTCTGAGGATGAAAATCAGTGGTAAGGAATATCTAAGAACCAAAAGCTTGGTGGAGACCTCTCCACACCCTAGAATTAAAACGAGGATCTCGATCGGAAATTATCATCCTCGGGACTCTATGGAGTTTCACCACCTCCTCTAGATACTACATCGACAAAACTTCCACTAATCTCGACTCCTTGATTGCTATAAAGTGGGACAATTTTGTTAAACGATCAACTAACACCCATATAGCATCATGTCCTCTCTGAGATCGAGTTAAACCAGTAACAAACTCCACTGATATTTCCTCACACTTCCACTAAGGAACATATAATGTCTTTAGAAAACCACCAGGTACATGGTTTTCGACCTTCACCTTCTGGAAGACCAAAAATCGAGAAACAAACTCTGTAGCTACCCAATTTAGCCCAGGCCACCAAAACTAACTTCTCAAGTCTCAAAACATCTTTTTCATACCAGGATGCACCTCTAAAGGTGAACTATGGAACTCTCTTAGAACCGTCTCCTGCATCTCCAAAGTAACGAAAATCCTTCCATGATACAACACTCAGTGTTGTTCATCCTTAGACCAACCATCAGTGGACTCACTACAAAAAACTTGGTCTCTCCGGATCTCCACCGCTAGATCACCGAATTGGGACTCTTACACCTACTACACTAGATGTGACTATACCATCATCTGAAAAATAAAACCTACACTCCCAACTTTTCCCATATCAAGATATAATGCTGACAGTTCTTCTATAACTCTCTAGGAATCACCAGACTCATGAACTACATCACTACGTGACTTTTGACTCAGTGCATCAGCTACAACATTCCACTTTCTAGGTGTATACAATATTTTGAAGTCGCATTCTTGTAATAACTCCATCCACTGATGTTTTCTCATGTTCAAGTCATGCTAGAAGAAAACATACCTCAGTCTCTTATGATCGGTGAAGACCACAAAGCGATCACTAATGAGGTAATGTCTCCACGACATCAGAGAAAACACCCTGGCTTCTAACTCAAGATCGTGGGTGGCATAGTTACATTCATGGGGAAATAACTATTGGGACCCATAAGAAACAACTGATCTATGCTGAATCAGAACACATCCTAACCCCATATGTGAAGCATCGCCGAAAACATCAAACTGAACTCCCACTATTGGAAGACAAAGAACTAGAGCACTTACTAACTTCTTCTTTAGATACTCTAAAGATTCTTAAAACTGATCAGTCCATATGAATGCCTGATCCTTCCCTGTCAAAGCTTTTAGAGTAGTCACAACTCAAGAGAAATTGGATACAAACCTCCTATAGTATCCTGTGAGACCAAGGAAACTTCGCACCTCTGACACTGTCATGGGGGCTTCCCAAGACACAATCAATTCTATCATTGATGGATCCACAGATACTCCCTACTGGGACACAACATTCCCCAAGAAATAGACTTCTCTAGCCCAAAACTCACACTCTGATGACTTCCCAAATAGCTGATGTCAAGGAAGAACTCCCAAAACTGTGGGTAGATGATCGGAATTCTCCTACTCAGATGTGGAGTACACAAGGATGTCGTCAATGAAAACCATCATGAACTTGTCGAGGAGCTCATGGAACATAGTGTTCATCAATCCCATGAATATAAATGGAGCATTCGTCACACAGAATGGAATTACAACGAACTCATAATGCCAATGATGACAACAGAAAGCAAGCTTCGGGATATCCTCATTCTTCACACGCATCTGATGATATCCTGACCACAAGTCAATTTTGAGAACCAAATTTCACCCTTCATTTGATCAAATAAATCATAAATTTCTGGAAGAGTATAGTGATTCTTCCCTGTCACTTTGTTTAAGAAACAATAATCAACACACAACTGCAAACTGTCGTCAGCCTTCTTCACGAACAAAACTAGTGCACCCCACAGTGACACACTCAGCCGAACAAAACCGCACGGTAAGAGACCATAAAGATATATATTTTACTCTTATAACTCATAAGGGGACATCCTACATGGAGACATAAAGATAGGAGATGCTATCAGTTGTACCTTAATCCCAAACTCGATCTCTCATCAAGGGGGTAATGTTACAACAACTTCTAGAAATACATCAGGGTACCCTTCTACGATCCTATGAAACGCCAACTACTGAACCTTTGAAAAACTCAACATCAGCTCAGCCATCATGGATGATAAGGATGGAACACACCTATGATCCATTTGAGGGTCTCGCTTGCCAATGAACACCACCAGCTATCCATCCGCATCGAAGAACCCAACCTACCTCCTAAAGCAATCCACGATTGCCTACACGAAATACAACCAATCCATGCCAAGTATGAAATCATATGGTTGAATCTATAAACATAGTAAATCTCCCCAAGAGAGGTGATGCCCCAACACTATCTCTCAGTCTCTACATAATTCAAACAAGTCAGTTCAACCTCTAACTGGCATAGTCAACACCAATGGCACTTGAAGCCTCTCTAACTCAAGTCCCAAAGCATGGAAAATGGTAGGTGATATGAAGGACTGTGTCGCTCCTGAATCAAACAAGGCATACACCAAGGTAGAAAACAAGCAAAGGGTGCCTAGAACAATGTATGGCATTCCTGGAGCTGGAAACACAAAAGAATGAAGCTGACCATGACCTCCTCTATAGCCTCTCTGACCCTGATGATGGTCGTCACCACGACCTCTCTCTACTCTCTTAGGATGGAAAGCATCACGGGGCTATCCTCTGCCTGCCCCATCTACCCTCTGCTGATCTAAAGCTGGTGAAAACTACTACTGCTGCCTGGGTTGGAACTTCCTGAATAGAGGAACCTGGATCAGAACACCTAGTGCATGTTGACTTCTCTGAAAGGTCAGTCACTCTCACTACTTATGACCTCAACCACCACAAGAAAAACAAGCACTGGATCCCTTGGCATTGGCCTGAGAATTTCTACCCCCAGAGAAACGAGATGTTGAGGAATGGGACCTACCCCCAACCGAATAGAAACTCTTATGCCCTGAAAACTGGGAACCCTGGACAACAGCTCTACTTTTGGAGGAATCCTGAAAACTCTCCTCTTGTGATGATCTAGTTCTGGCCAAATTCCTCTTGATAACCTCTACCCTCACCAGCATGTCAAGATATGTCTCCAGCATAAATAGGGTGACCTGGCACTGGATCTCTGGATGTAAATCCTCCTCAAAATGACTTTCCCTAGCATGATCATCTAGAAAAAGGTCTGAAGAATATCATAAAAGGTTCCTAAAATGGATTTCTAACTCTCACACAATGGATCTCCCCTGTCGAAGGGTAAGAAGTTCCTGGAGACTTGACGCCTTCACGGTTGAAGAAAGAAACTCAACTCTAAACTTGTCTTCACTACTAGAAAAACAGGTATTTGCGACGGGTCATTTGCGACGGGATCCCGTCGCAAATGGATTTTTGCGACGGGGTCCCGTCGCAAATGACCCGTTGCTGAAAACAGTGTCGCAATAACAATTTTTTGCGATGGGCCCATCACTAAATCCCTTTTCCGTGATGGGGAGAATCCCCGTCGCAACTAGTACTCCGTATATTTGTAAAAAAACTATTTGCGACGGGGCCCATCGCAAAAACTACTTTTTAAAAAATAAAAAAATAATAATACTATTTGCGACGGGAATAGTATCCTTTCGCAAATACTATAAAAAAAATAAAAAAAATAAATTTTTAATAAATTATTTTAATTAATATAATAATAATCCAATTATAATTCAAAAATAATAAATAATAAAATATTAATAAATGATTTTAATTAATATAATAATAGAATTATAATTCAAAAATAAAAATAATAAATTATTTTAATTAATATAATAATAATAGAATTATAATTCAAAAATAAAAAATAATAGAATATTAATAAATATTTTATAATGAGACAGAAACTACGAATAGAAAAAAAATCATATTTTGATTTCGCAAATTTTATAACATAAATACAAACTCTAATCTGAAGGAGGGGGGAGGGGGGATCTGCAGATGGTGGTGGAGGAAACTCCATCCCTAAAGCATGAGTGAGTCGGTGCATGTACTCTATCTGCTCCTGATGCTGCTGCTGCCACTGACTCGTTTGCTCCTCATACAGTTGCTGCTGGCGTCGACGCTCCTCCTCATGCTGCTGACGCATCTGCTCCTGCTCCTGTCGGAGACTCTCTATCAGTGCAGTCTGAGATCACAACTGATCCTCATACTGTGTAGCAGAAGAAGATGCACGAGCTCCTCTCGAGCTGGATGCCGACGTCGCAGCACTGCCATAATAATCTCCGGGAGTCAGTCGAGAGCTGATACCAACTACCCGGCCCTTCTCGAAGGCATACTGGGTGGCCTGCATCCATGCCGCCTCATCAAACTGACGGCCAGTGGTCTGATCTGATGACTCGGCCTGACTCTCAGGCCGGGCCTGTGACGCTGCGGCCTCATATGACTCTTGTAGTTGCAATTTAAAATTAAAATTGTGAATATATTATATACAATTAATTTTTAAACTTGAAAACAAATAATACTAACCACGATGTGATGCTGACGATCACCTCTGAGCTCCCCAGTAGCAGGATCACTATACATCCTCCGATATACACCGTACTCCGTAATATCGGGGTGCTCGACAGCCTATTAGAATAAAAAATAAACTGTTAATATTTATAGTTATATAAAATATTTTTAAATAATGTACGTACCAGATGCTGTCTATGAGTACTGAAAGAACGACTCCCAGCTCGATGAGTCACCTCCTGTCTCCCCCGATTCTGCCTCCCCACCGATGATCTCCTCTGAAAGGCATCACTCAACCAGTGCGCACATAATCCATCCCATACATGGGATGAAATGTACTCTGGTAGGTGTGCTCTACATGACTCGTCAAAATCTGACACTCCTACTTTCTTCATCGCAGCTTTTCTTAAATTGTGCAAAAACTGACGAAGGCGATCACGTATGGCTACCTCCCATGCCTCGTGGATGGCGTCACGCATGGTATCCTCGATCGGATACCATAAAACCTACAAATAAATCAAAATATCAAGTTAGAAATGAAATAATTTTCAAAATAAAAATTATTTATTTACGTACGTACCAACCAATGGCCGAACATGGCCTGCTGCACATCAATGGGAATCTGCTCCCATGTGGTCCACGGCTGAGAGAAATAGTTGCGCAAAATAGCGCTGCCCTATCCGACTGCTATATGCGGAAAACTGTAAAAATAATAAACATTTATTATGTGAATAGATTAATGAAATCTTAGTCAAATCAACAGGTTATCACATAGGTTATCACACCTCCGTGTGCGTGGATCAAACCCAAGACGTGGACGTCGCTCGGGGACGGGGTCAGGAATCATCAATCGTGCAAGACCGCGCCCCCTCCGCGTACTCCCTGGAGCGCCTGCAGGCTGAGGGTCATCTGGCAGCAACTCAGCCGCATTGAAAGTCAGGTCAGCATCCGCCAACTCACGAAATTTGGCGTCGTCCATCTAAAACAAAAAATGTTAATGTTGTTAGCAAATAATTCATAATTACTATTATATATACATATATACATATTATGATTGTATATAAATACCATGGAATTCTATCAGTGTTCATCTTCATCATCATCTTCATATATGTCAATGTCATCTTCATATTCCTCCTCAACATCATCGATATCCATTCGAGTTACAATTGCTTCATCTCTTACCATTTCAAATTCATATGTGACATCATTAACATCATCGTCATCACCGACTCTTAAATGTGGTGTGTCGTCATCGATACTCATGTCTCTTTGTAAAAAATATTGATTTTGAGTACTCTCTTGACAAACTTCAATTCTTTGCACATCAGTGAAAGCACATTCACTTTGACTAAACTGATTGTCTCGAATTTTAATTTTTATTACACTCCACCAATCAGTCAAGTCTCTTGATGTAGCACAGTACTTTGCGTAATAAACTTGATGTGCCTGTTGAGCCAATAAGAATGGTTCATTTACTGTGAGAACACTTTTACATTTAATATTGATGATTCCATGAGTCGGATGAACACGCACGCCTCTCTCTGTATCCAACCACCGACATTTGAACATGGTTATGCAATGTTGTCCAAGATAACAGAGTTCAATGATTTCATCAAGTATGCCATAAAAGTCAACTTCATTTTCTCGATGATGAGATCCTCTCAAGCTAACTCCACTGTTCATTGTTTTTTTCGATTCCCCATATGCATGTGTGTGGAATCGAAATCCATTCACCACATATGCATTATAAGTTTTAACAAGTTTGGAAGGTGGGTTACTCAATACACACAGTCGTTTGTCAATTTTATCAGCATGTCGAGACACCTGAAAATTTGTGAAATAATTATCAATATAGTAAACTATACATTTAATGAGTTGCTAAAAGATAAAGAATTTATGTTACCAGTTTTTGAAACCACTGAGAGAAATTTTTCAGTCGACGTTCTTCGAGAGAAGCTGATGTAATTTGTGGAATTTGTTTCTTGATGTGATTATCATACAACCTATAAAAACCAAAGTTATTTACTGTAACATAAATGATAGAATAAGTGATATAATCACTTACAGTACAACTGATGTCATCTCTTCACAGTTGAGCAGAACATACGTATGAGCTCTATGATGTTCATCATCTGAAAGCCAGAGTTCATAAACTCCACCAAAACCAAGCTCTGACTGGTTGAAAACAGATAATTGATTTTTTATTTCATCAATATTCCTCTCGTTCCATCCCATTCGGTTTTGTTTTGAAGGATACTTAGATTCAAAATAATGGGAACAGAAAAAAGATATTTCCTCTTGCAAATAAGCTTCTGCAATAGATCCTTCAACAGATGCTTTGTTACGTACTTTTCTTTTCAATTTTTGCATGCATATTTCAAATGGGTACATCCATCGAAACTGTACTGGACCTCCACATTTGGCTTCATATGGCAAATGTAATATCAAATGTTCCATTGAGTCGAAGAAAGACGGTGGAAATATTTTTTCCAGTTTACATATAATTACAACAACATCTTTTTCAAGTTTTCCTAGAGCATCATAATCTGCTGTAGCCGCACAAATTTCCCGAAACAAATGAGACATGTCTATTATGGAATCCCAAATCACAGAATTCAACAGACCTCTTAATCCAATGGGTATCAGTCTTTCCATTATAACATGACAATCATGACTTTTTAATCCAGTAATATGACCATTCTTTACACATCTACCCAAATTGGAAGCACAACCATCTGGAAGTCTCAAATCTACAATCCACTGACAAAATAATAAAAGGTTTTCTTTAGACAGTGTATAAGCTTCTTTTGGTTTCAGTAACCTTTCTGTTCTGACATTCTCAAACAGTTCCAATTCTGGACGCCTGCAAATTTGGGCAAGATCTAAACGTGCATTTACATTGTCTTTTCTCTTTCCTGGCGTATCCAAAAATGTATGAAACAAATTATCAAAACAGTTCTTCTCAATATGCATGAAATCTAACATGTGTCGGACCAACAAATCAGACCAATATGGAAAATCCCAAAATATGCTACATTTAATCCAATTGTGTTCTTTCCCAAAACCAAAAATTTTCTGTTGGTTTATTGTGGGACCAAAAGTTATGGGAGGTAATGAAAATACAAATGATTTTAATTCCGAACCTGATATCATTTTTGGAGGTCCTTCCCTTTCAACTGTTCCTTTTCTGAAATGAGATATGTTTCTGCAAAAAGGATGATCAGCTAGAAGAAACCTGCGATGACAGTCAAAATAACAAGGTTTCTTTCCATGAATGAGCATAAATGCTTTGTTCTCTCCCATACAGTAAGGACATGATTTCTGACCATGTGTACTCCAGCTAGATAACATCCCATAAGCCGGGAAGTCACTTATTGTCCACATCAATGCTGCTCTCAGTATGAAATTCTGTTCCGTTGCAACATCATATGTACTGACACCAGTACTCCAAAATAAATTTAATTCATCAATCAATGGTTTCAAATAAACATCAATATTTTTCTTCGGATGTCCTGGAATTAGTAAAGTCAAAAAGATATATGGCTCCTTCATCAACATCCATGGAGGTAAATTGTACGGATTTAAAAAAACAGGCCAACATGAATATTGACTACCATAAGATCCAAACGGACAGAAACCATCAGTGGAAAGGCCCAGTCGAACATTTCTAGCTTCTAAAGAAAAGGATGGATGCACTCTATCAAAATGTTTCCATGAATCACCATCGGATGGATGATTCAAGCTTTTATCGGTTGAAATATTCTCTTTATGCCATGACATCATTGTCGCTGTATTCTTAGACATGAATAAACACTGGAGTCTGGATGTAAGCGGAAAATATCTCAACTGTTTTACAGGAATCAAACCAGACTTCTCATGTTGTCCTTCTTTATATCTCAGTTGCCCACATATGGGACAACTATCCAATGACTCATTTTCCCCAGAATATAAAATGCAGTTATTTGAACATGCATGAATCTTCTGACAAGTAAGTCCCAAATTTCGAACCAGCCTCTTACTCTCATAGTAATTTGCAGGTAAAACATTTCCTTCGGGTAACAGTGTTTTAAGAAAAGAAAATATCTGGTCAAAACAGGTGTTTGACATTCCGTTATCTGATTTTATATCCATAAATTTTGTATCTGCTTCTAATTTGTTCATCTTGCAGCCAGGATATAATGCATCCTCAGCAGACTTCAACAACTCATAAAATTCAGATGGTGCCAACTCAGGATTTGAAGCTATATCAGCCGGAGTTTCTGTATGTTGAACAGATGAACCTGCAACATCATGTACTAAATCTTGAAACCGGGATGGATCTGGAATCAAGTTGGTATCACCTGCTCTGGAACTGCATTCACCGTGTTGATACCAAAAAACATAATCTGGTTGAAAACCAAAACGCAAGAGATGTTCTCCCACTTTATCAAACGTGTCAAACGTTCTCAATGCACATTTTCTGCAAGGGAATTTTATTTTGCCTTCTGAAACAAATTCTGGATTTGATGCCCCAAATGATAAAAAAGTCTCCACACCCTCTACATATACTGGATTTAAACCAGAACTGTTTGGATTTCTACGCTGATTTATCCATATGCGGTCACCTAATAATGATTGTTGATGACCTCGTTGTTCCATATTTCTCTATAAAATATAAAAGCATTACTGGTTTTGAATAATTTGTTAGAAAAAATACTCAAGCTAGGACAATTATAGAGTTTAGATCATACACGACTGACGCAAAATTTTTATTGAGATAGACATAAAAATTGACCCTTTAAGAATTAAATATGTTGAGAATAAAGCAAAACATGTTACAAATATTGATAATTTTAATATTATATAATTTTTTTATTATTTTCATAGTACTAATATTATTGGTAAGTATTACTAATTATTACTA
The DNA here is from genome assembly GCA_963277665.1 of Viscum album. Taxonomy (NCBI): domain Eukaryota; kingdom Viridiplantae; phylum Streptophyta; class Magnoliopsida; order Santalales; family Viscaceae; genus Viscum; species Viscum album. The sequence goes on along the minus strand of OY728138.1, from coordinate 1,015,156,672 downwards.
ATTATTAATAATTATTGGTAATTATTACTAATTATTACCAATTATTGGTAATTATTACTAATTAATACTAATTATTGATAATTATTACTAATTATTGGTAATTATTACTAATTATTGGTAATTATTAGTAATTATTGGTAATTATCGGTAATTATTACTAATTATTGATAATTATTACTAATTATTGATAATTATTACTAATTATTGGTAATTATTACTAATTATTGGTAATTATTACTAATTATTGGTAATTATTACTAATTATTTCTAATTATTACTAATTATTACTAATTATTACTAATTATTGGTAATTATTACTAATTATTACTAATTATTACTAATTATTTGTAATTATTGGTAATTATTATTAATTATTACTAATTAATACTAATTATTGGTAATTATTACTAATTATTGGTAATTATTATTAATTATTACAAATTATTACTAATTATTACTAATTATTACTAATTATTGGTAATTATTACTAATTATTGTTAATTATTACTAATTATTGGTAATTATTACTAATTATTACTAATTATTACTAATTATTGGTAATTATTACTAATTATTGGTAATTATTACTAATTATTGGTAATTATTGGTAATTATTACTAATTATTTGTAATTATTACTAATTATTACTAATTATTAGTAATTATTACTAATTATTGGTAATTATTACTAATTATTACTAATTATTACTAATTATTGGTAATTATTACTAATTATTACTAATTATTGGTAATTATTATTAATTATTACTAATTATTGGTAATTATTATTAATTATTACTAATTATTGGTAATTATTACTAATTATTACTAATTATTAATAATTATTACTAATTATTACTAATTATTACTATTTACTGGTAATTATTCCCAATTATTGGTAAGTATTACTAATTATTGTTAAGTAGTACTAATTATTGGTAATTATTACTAATTATAGGTAATTATTATTAATTTTTACTAATTATTACTAATTATTATTAATTATTACTAATTATTGGTAATTATTACTAATTATTGGTAATTATTACTAATTATTGGTAATTATTACTAATTATTGGTAATTATTACTAATTATTACTAATTATTACTAATTATTACTAATTATTGGTAATTATTACTAATTATTACTAATTATTCCTAATTATTGGTAATTATTGGTAATTATTCCTAATTATTCTTAATTATTACTAATTATTCTTAATTATTACTAATTAGTGGTAATTATTAGTAATTATTAATAATTATTACTAATTATTGGTAATTATTAATAATTATTACTAATTATTGATAATTATTAATAATTATTACTAATTATTGACAATTATTAATAATTATTACTAATTATTGGTAATTATTACTAATTATTGGTAAGTATTACTAATTATTGGTAATTATTACAAATTATTGGTAATTATTACTAATTATTACTAATTATTTCTAATTATTACTAATTATTGGAAATTATTACTAATTATTACTAATTATTACTAATTATTACTAATTATTACTAATTATTACTAATTATTGCTAATTATTGGTAATTATTGGTAATTGTTCTTAATTATGAGTAATTAAATGAATAATTACCAATAATTAGGAATAATTACCAATAATTAGGAATAATAACATTATTAGTATATTTTATTATTAATATTAAAATAATATAATTTTCTAATTTATATACAATTCTCCTTTCATCTGTGTGTTTTCTATCTCCATATACAAATAATACATGTGAAGACAGCAAACAGACAGATGAAAAGAGAATTGTATATATATAAAAAATTATATTATTTTAATATTAATAATAAAATATTTTAATAATTAAATAATGTTATTATTCCTAATTATTAGTATTTATTACTAATTATTAAGTAATAAAACAATGTAAACATAATTAAATTACAACTAATTAAGAATAATTAAAACTAATAAAACATTAAAAATAAATATTAAATTAAAATAAGTATAAATACCTTGAAAATTGATCTGAGGTTGATCTCTGATCGTTCTTCAAAACTTCAATATCAACTCCGGAGAAAAAAATTAAACTTGAGAAAAACTGAACTGTAGAAATAAAATTTTGAGAGAAGAAGAAGATGGAATTTGAGAATGATTTGAAAAAAACGGATGGGGGTATTTATAGGTTAGATTAGTTGCGACGGGCCCATTTGCGACGGGTACCGTCGCAAATACCTTAGCCAGCATTTATTACGGTCAACGGTTAAATAGTTATTTGCGACGGGTCTCGTCGCAAATAACCACCTGCCGACATACTATTTGCGACGGGGGAATATTCCCATCGCAAATACCTTTTACCGCCGCCGGTTATTTGCGACGAGAATATTCCCCCGTCTCAAATATTTTTCCCGCGATTTGGCGCGCAAAGGGCGCCAGTCCTTTTGCGACGGGGAAAGCTATCCCGTCGCAAAAGGCTACTTATTTGCGACGGGCAAATACCCCCGTCGCAAATACCCATTTTTCCCATAGTGCTTGGAACTCCTCCCATGAGATCGCTGACTCCTTACAATCCCCAAGGAACAAGAACTACCTCTGCCTCGCTTCTATATGCAGTATCGTCACAACAAAGGACACCCAGTGCTCCTTCCGAGTACAGATCGAACAGAAGCCTATCTCGACCTCCTCCAACCAGTCTTCCCTGACTGCATCTGAAACAGAGCCCTTGTACTTCTGCAGACTCTGGCACTGAAACTCTTGGAGTGTCTTCCTAAAAGTTTCCTCATTGTCAACCTCTACATGATGGTGATCTGCTGGCACAACCTACTAGAAATCATCTATGTGATCCTGATGAGAACGTCAACCTAGAGCCATACCTGCAAAATAACAAACTGTTAGAGCTACTAAACCTGGAATATGGAAGACTCGACACTAATTAATTAATTGTTTTCATTTATTCATTTTAGGTTAATCTATCCCAGGGTCTACCCATTAAAACACAGGCACAAAGAATAATAATGCATGGTCCTTTTATAGGTCCTTACCCTGCAACTAGTATCACCTTATTTAGTAGACATTGTAAACTTAAAGGTATGTGCATCATATCATAGGGGGGCCTAAACGCCTATGTCTCATACGGTCTCCAGTGTTTACATCACTTCCTAAACATGAATGACACCATTTCCCTACCAACCCATGAAACCTCACCTATGCCTAACTCCAAACTCTATCATATCCCTCAACTAGTGCTCTGATACCACTTTTTCACGACCCCCTCCCCACAAGTGTACCCCTCCTGGGTTGACAATGTGAGAACAGATATAATGACCCATAAGTCCCACCTCTAGTAAGCCCTGGTTTGGTGACTAGCACCGAGGGTATAGTAAACACACAAATGGGAGGCATTACCCTCTAAGAGAACACATGCGAAAGAGAGAGATAAGAAAGGCACCAACAAACTCCAAATCAGACAAAAATATAAATGAAATCCCAAGTATGCATATGTAATTTCATGCAAAACTACTACAACTGAAAGGGGAAAACTGCAAGTACCCAAAAGAATGTAAAACAAGTAGCAACCACAAGCCCAAACACCTCCTACAACCCCAAGATAGAAGAACCATCTTGATCTCTAACCTGATCCAACTGACCTAAAAATAGTTTATCTATATATAGGGTGAGTATAATAGTATACTCAGTAGGATCCTCCCTGGATCCTCTCCTGCAAAGGTAAAGAGAGCATGCTAAAGCACAATGAACAATAAGTGAAGCTAACTCATCACCTAAAAAGGTATACTAAGTTCCCAGCCTCACCATGGATACTCTCACCAAGTAATGCATACAAGAGTATATAAAATAATAAAGAATATCAAGGGTGCCCCGCTACTACTTCCCCACTGGTTTGCTGCTTTTCCCCAACATTTCATGTCTTAAGAATATCTCTCTAAAATTCTTACCCACAGACACCTGGGAAAAGCACAACAACATGCACCTCGTGCAAAAAAACCCACCAATTTCTTGTAATCAATGTAATCAGGTAGTTTCCGGCAGCCACCATAGCTCGTATAAAGTGTATCATACGTCAGGTATTATACTGCAATCCATTACAGCTTATATACCGAGTAAGGATCATCAAGCCATTACAGTCTATACACGTTACACCTATAGTAGTCCATAGGAAACTATATCCAGAATATATGTGTGTGAATAACCACAAGCCATTGCATCCCTATACACACGTATATAGGGAAAACTAACCATTGTTCCTACCAGCACAAGTAACTACCAAGAGAAGAGAGTGGGGGCAAAGGGGGTAGTCATCCATCCATCCTCTCGCCATAATGTTAGGGAAAACACCCCCCAGGGCTCAGAATCCCCAGCGTGTCAGTTTCCTTTACTGACGGGGCAGAGTAGTGTATAGAAACATAAAAAATAGAATATACTATAACTCAAAACCATAATATGGTCATAAACAAGTATTAGAATCAACTGATTCTAACGTTTATCAGACTCCTAACTACCATTTTTAAGACTAGGTATCCTATAAGCACAAAACCATTTAAATAGATTTATTATATTACTTCATTCCATTACTATCATGTTCCCTTTACATTAATTAAATATTTAAACACTAATTAACCATTAACAATTCCACATTATATTTCATAAGCATCACACCCAAAATCCAATGTCCCCTTAAATTGTAACCTCATCATTGCATCCCAGCAAGCTCTAACCCCTTGGGTTAACATAATTTATTCAATTATTTATCTATAGAATTACCTTCCCATATATCTTGGAATTCTTGAAAAATATTCTATGCAACAAAACAGAAGGGGCTCAACACGAGGAGTAGATTAACTACCCATCGAGTCTTTGACGCCTATAGAAAGAGCGTAGACCCATCCTCCCTTGAGAAGCAAAACATGGAAATCACATGGCATACCCCCACGCGTCTTCGCCCCTTTCAGAAGAAGGGTAAGCAAGACCATCTAACTTGAGCAGTGGGGAATGTCGAGAAGATAAAAAACCAAAGAATCAGCAAGCATCCAAACATTCACATCCAACCCGTTTCATCATCCCTTGTGTCCTCCCTGACACCAACATGCATAAACCGATGCATCTCGCCACTCTAGGCACCAACTGATGCCACAACCAATAAATCTACCTGGCCCCACATATCACAATAACCATCCAAGATCACATCACAACACAAGCAGCAGGAAAACAAACATCATATCAATTGGGCTCCTTTCCCTTAAACAAGCAAGAGGGTAACTCATAATCCTACAAGGAATTATCTTTTATCAAAAAATTATTTCTTTAATCCATCTTGGATTAACTGATTTATTATTCATAGGTTATAACTTCAGGAAACCTAAACAGTAAGCTATCAAAAATAAATTAAACAGTACTGTAGCAGTACTGTAGTAGGCACTGTTGCAGCGGTGGTACTGTAGCAGCGGCAGCAATGTAGCGGCAGAGGGACTGTAGCGGATACTGTAGCAGTGGCGGTACTGTAGCAAGTACTATAGCAGCGAGGGTACTGTAGTAGTACTGTTCACCGAGGGGTCCTTTGGGCCAGAAAAATGGTCTTTCAAGCCTTGTATTCAGGCCACTTGGCCTTGGGCCTTTGGGATATGTAATGGGTCTCCCTCTACCCAGTCTAAAGAGGTCTTTGCTTTCAAATAATAAATTGAGGCTTCGGCCCCAACCATTAAAAAAAATTAAAAAAAAATTATGTCTTTACACTCCTTACCAATTTCTATCAAGAATGAATAGTTAAAAAAATCAGGCATAGATATCACACTATCTAGAAAAACAAGAGGAAATAACATATAATCTATATCAATTTATTAAACGATTCAAATAATTATTATGTCAATTTCATTTTGATCCAGTGGGATAAAACATGCTAACAATATAGTTGCACATAAAAGAAAAGAGAAGCAATGAATCCTACCTCACACAGTTCTTGATGTTCTTTATATGAGAACGAGCCAAACAACGGGTTATGATCTCCTCCCCTGTGACAATTGTATCCACCCTAGGATACAAAGACACCACCACATCGGCCCACACCCAAGAAAATATCATTAGTAACATGGGGGTAAAATTACAAAAAGAAAGGCAAGGAGAAAGAATAATATGAAACCCAAATAATGAAGATAGATCATACCTTATATCAAAGATTGAACGATACTACTTGGTTGCATCAAAACAGAGTGGAACTAATCCAAGGAGGAAATTTTGATCGCACAACTCCTAAGTAAGTGAATGAAAGGTTAGATCATCTCACAACTGAGAACAGGGAGGAAGAATTAGGGAGGAAGATATCTCGTCCTTTTAGAAGATTTAACAGAGCACTAGTTTAAGATATATTGCATTTCCATTAAAAAAGGATCGCATTAAACCACACGTTTTGACCAAGTAAAAACATCCTAATCCTTAGGATAAATTAATATAGGATTTATGGCCTTTTAATCGGCCATAGAGTCCTTAAAACAAGGCTTTAAATACATTTTATGTCAAAGGAAATGTCAAAGGGGTGAAACTATAGGATGCTGAAAACAATGTTCCTGAACATGAAATTTTGGCGATGGAAAAACATTGTTCCTAAACCTCGCCATTGAAACCTCACTATTGGAACCTCACCGTTCTAGAAACACTGTTCATGAACCTCGCCGTTGGAACCTCACCATTCTGGAAACATTGTTCATGTACTCAAAACTTGGCAAAGGAAATAGAGGTTACCGATGGACTTCACCATTCTGGAAACATTGTTCACGAACTCAAAATTTGGAAAAGGAAATAGAGGTTATGGATGGACCTCACTGTTCTAGAAACACTTTTCACGAAACTCAAAATTTGGCAAAGGAAATAGAGGTTACTGATGGACCTCACCGTTCTACAAATACTATTCACAAACTCAAAATTCAGAAAAGGAAATAGAGGTTTCTGATGGACCTCACCATTCTAGAAACACTATTCACGAACTCAAAATTTGGAAAAGGAAATAGAGGTTACCAATGGAACCTCACCATTCTGGAAGCACTATTCACAAACTCAAAATTTAGCATAGGAAATAGAGGTTATCGATGGAGCTCACTGTTCTAGAAACACTGTTCAGGAACACAAAATTTTTCAAAGGAAAAAGGTCACCATGGGAACCTCACCGTTCTAGAAACATTGTTCATGAACGCAATGTTTTAAAAGGAAAGAGGTCACCATTGGAACCTCACCATTCTGGAAACACTGTTCATGAACTTAAAATTTGACAGAGTGTTCAGGATAAGTCACCATGACCTCCCAGAACACCTCAGAAACCAGAGTTTTGCAAAGGAATGGACCAGAGAGGTCCAGGCCAATATATCAGATACCTCTCAAAATGTTCTCATCCTAGAGAATTTAAAACCTACCTAAATGTAAACAGAAAGGAAGTCTGAACAACCACCCATCGAGAAGCCTTTCAAAAGAGAGAAATCCACAAGAGGTAACCAAAGAAAACCATCTCATAAACATGAAACTTCTATAACCATAAAGGGAACATTGTTACATGAAAAGAGTTAAAAATCAAACAATTATGGGTACTGAGCATGTATCTATGACTCACGTTCCCAAGTACTCTCCTCAACACCACCATGCCACCACAAGACACAAACTAAAGGAATAGAATTCTCGCAAAACACCTTCTCTTTACAGTCTTGGATCTCCACAGGTCGCTCCTCAAAGGTCGCACCCTCATCGACATTGGTCTGCCCCCAATCGATGATGTGAGAGTTATCATGAAGATAACAATGGAGTTGTGATACATGGAAAACATCATGTTTCTGTCTCATCTGTGGGGGAAGCGCTACTCGATATTCCATGACTCCAACATGATTCAAAACCTCGAAAGGACCAATAGACCAGGGAGAAAGCTTACACCCACAACCAATCCTTCGCTACCCAGGATGGGGAGTCACCAACAGAAACATGTGATCCCCAACATCAAACTATAAGGGTCTCCCCCTTTTATTGGCATTTTATTGCTGATGATATTGCACTGTCTTTATCCTCTCAAGAATCACCATAACCATTTCTATTATATTCAGCACTAGTTTTGGCCCGAGAATTGCTGACTCTCTAACCCCTATTCATCACAACAGAGAATGGAAAGGCCAACCATACAAGGATTCAAACGGCGCCATACCAATGGTGGAGTGAAAACTATTGTTGTAAGATAACTCTACCAAGGGTAATTTCCTCATCCACAAACATCTAAAATCAAGGACACAAGAGCGTAACATTCCTTCAAGAGTTTATATGGTCCGCTCCATTTGAACTTATGTCTGATGATGAAAAGCAGTAATAAGGTATATATGAGAACCAAAAGCATGATGGAGACGTCTCCAAACCCTATAAGTAAAACGAGGATCTTGAACGGAAATGATCGTCCTGGGGACCCCATGGAGTCTCACCACCTCCTCTAGATACTACCTCGACAAAATTTCCACTGAGCTTGACTCCTTGATTGCTATAAAGTGGGCCGATTTTGTTAAAAGATCCATTAAAACCAAAATAGAATCATTTCCTACCATGGATCGAGGTAATCCAGTAACAAAGTACATTGAGATGTCCTCCCACTTCCACTGAGGAACTTCTAATGGCTAGATCAGACCACCCGGAACATGGTGTTCGGCCTTCAACTTCTGGAACACCAAACATCGATACACAAACTCTGAAACTGCACTCTTTAGCCCATTCCACCAAAACTGACTCCTCAAGGCTCAGTACATCTTCATCATGCCAGGATGCACCACTAAAGGTGAACTATAGAACTCTATGAGAACCATCTCATGCATCCCCAAAGGAACAAAAAGCCTTCTTTGATACAACACTCGGTGTTGTTCATCCTCAGACCAACCATCACAGGCCTCGCCACAAAAAACTCAATCTCTCCAGATCTCTACCTCAAGATCCCTAAACTAGGATTCTTCCACCTGCTGCACCATAGATGACTATACAGTCATCTGAGAAAGACAACCTCTTCCCCCAAATTCTCCCATATCAAGATGTAATGCTAGCAGTTCTTCTATAACTCTCCAGGAATCACTAGACTCACGCACTGCATCACTACGTGACTTTCGACTCAGCACATCAGTTATAACATTAACCTTTCCAGGTGTATACGGTATTTCAAAGTCGTATTCCTGTAAGAACTCCATCCACTGAAGCTGTCTCAAGTTCAAGTCACACTGAGAGAAAACATTCCTCAGGCTCTTATGATCAGTGAAGGCCATAAAACCCTCACCAATAAGGTAATGTCTCCACAACTTCAGAGAAAACACTTGGGATACGAACTCAAGATCGTGGTTGTCATAGTTACATTCATGGTGACGTAACCATCGATACCCATAAGAAACAACTGACCTCTTCTGCATCAGAACACAACATAACCCCATATGTGAAGCATCGCAGAAAACATCAAACTAAACTCCCTCTAGTGGAAGACAAAGAACTGGAGCACTTACTAACTTCTCTTTTAGATAATCCAAAGATTCCTGACACGGATCAGTCTATATGAACACCTAGTCCTTCCAGGTCAAAGCTATTAGAGGAGTCACAACTCGAGAGAAATTGGTTATGAACCACTTGTAGTAGCATGCGAGACCAATGAAAATTCACAACTCTGACACTATCTTGGGGGATTCCCAAGACACAACTGCTTCTATATTTGATGGATCCATAGATACTCCCTACTGGGACACAACATTCCCCAAGAAAAAGACTTCTTGATTCCAAAACTCACACATCAACAACTTCCCAAACATCTGATGTCGATGAAGACTCCCAAAATGGCATGTAGATGATCTTCATGCTCCTCCTCAAACATGGATTACACAAGGATTCCATCGATGAAAATCACCAGGAACTTGTCCCAGAACTCATGGAACATAGTGTTCATCAATCCCATGAATACAGCTGGAGCATTCATTACGTTGAATGGAATTACAATAAACTCATAATTCCCAGGACGACAACGGAAAACAGTCTTCGGGATATCCTCGTCCTTCACATGCATCTGATGATATCCTGACCATAGGTTGATCTTTGAGAACCAACTTCCATCATTTAGTTGGTCAAATAAATCATCAATATGTGGAAGAGGATAGCGATTCTTCACTGTCAATTTTTTAAGTGATGAAAATCGACACACAACCGCAAACTGCCATCAGCCTTCCTCATGAACAAAATTGGTCCACCCCACAGTGACACACTCGGCCAAAAAAACCACACTGTAAAAGACCATCAAGTTGTATATGTAGCTCTTGTAACTCATAAGGTTCCATCCTATATAGAGACATAGAGAAATGAGACTCTCCTGATTGTATCTCGATCTCAAACTCGATCTATCATCAAGGGGTTAATGTTACAACCTCTTATAGAAATACATCAGGGTGCTCTTCTAAGATCTAGGGAAACACAAATTGTTGAACCTCTGAATAACTCATCATTATCTCAGTCATCATGGATGATAAGGACGGAACATGCCTCTGACCCATCTGAGGGTCTCTCTCACCAATGAACACCACCATCTCTCCATCCGCATCGAAGAACACAGCCTTCCTCTTGAATCAATCCATGATAGCTTTCACTAAATACAAGCAATCAATTATGAGGATTACATAATATGGTTGTGTCCATAAAGAAAGGAAATCCCCCTAAGAGTGGTGTTTCTATAGCACTAGCTCAGAGTATCTACATACATCAAAGAATTCAGATCGACCCCCAACTGGTGTAGTCAATGCAAAGGGCACTGGAAGCCTCTCTACCTCAAGTCCCAAAGCATGGAAAAAGGTAGGTGATATGAAGGAGTGTGTTTATTCTGAATCAAACAAGGCATACACCAAGTTAGAAAACAAGAAAAGGGTACCTCAAACAACATCTGGATCACCTGGAGCTGGCAACGCTAAATCATGACACTGACCATGGCCTCCTCCACGACCTCTCTGACCATGATGAAGATCACCACAATGGAGAAACTCTGCTCTCTGACGACAGGGAGCATCACGAGGTTGTCCTATACCTTCCCCATCTACCCTCTACTGATCTAAATCTTGTGAAACTTTCTGCCGCTTCCACAGATGGAACTACTTCAATGAACGAACATGGAACTGAACACTTGGTGCACACTGAATGCTCTGAAAAGTTGGGCACTCTCACTACTGATGACCTCGACCACCACAATAAAAACAAGCACCTAATTCCTTGGCCTAGGCCTGAGAGCTTCTTCCCCTGGAGGAACGACATGTTGAGAGCTGAGACCTACCCCCAGTTGAATGGAAACTCTTATGCCCTGAAACCCGGGAACCCCAGACCATAGCTCTTCTTCATGAGGAATCATGACGACTCCCCTCTCATGACAATCCAGTTCTGTCCAAATTCCTCTCGAGAACCTCTTCCCTCACCAGCACCTCAAGTTATGTCTTCATCATAAATGGGGCGACCTGGCACTAAATCTCTGGACACAAAGCCTCCCCGAAGTGCCTTGCCCAAGCCTCCTAATCTGCCAACAGGTCTGAAAAATATCATAAAAGGTTCCTGAAATAGATTCCAAACTCTCTCACACTGGATCTCCCCTATTGAAGGGTAAGAAGCCCCTAGTGACTGGATACCTTTTAGGTCGAAGAAAGAAACTCAACTCTAAACTAGACTCATAACTCCTCCCATGAGATAGCTAACTCCTCACAATCCCTGAGGAAAAATAACCACCAATGCCTCGCTGATCCACGAAGCATCGTCATAGCCAAGGACACCCAGCACTCCTTCCGAGCACGGATCGAACTGAAGCCTATCTTGACCTCCTCTAACCAATATTCTGTGAATATATCTAAAATAGATCCATCGTACTTCTACAGAATCTAGCAGTGAAAATCCCATAGTATCCTCCTCCAAGTGTCATCGTCGTCAACCTCTACCCGGTGGTGATCTGCTAGCACAGCCATTTGGATATCTTCTATGTGATCTTGACGAGGATGTCGACCTACATCCATACCTAAAAAATAAAAAATAGTTAGAGCTCCTAAACCAGGAATATGGAAGACTCGGAATTAATTAATAATTTTTTTTTATTTTATTCATTTTAGGTTAACCTATCCCAAGGTCTACCCATTCAAAAACATCCACAAAGAAGAATTATGCCTGATCCTTTCTTAGGTATCTACCATTCAACTAGTATCACCTTGTTTAGTATCCATTTTAAACCTAAAGGTCCACGAATCAGATCATAGGGGGGATAAACGCCTATGTCTTAGCCAGTTTTTAGTGTTTACATGACTTTTTAAACATGAATGTCATCATTTCCCTACCAACCCATGAAACCTCACCTATGCCTAACTCCAAACTCTATCCTATCCCTCAACCATAGATCTTATACCACTCTGTCATGATCCCCTCCCCACAAGGTGTACTAATCCTAGTCCGGAAATGTGAGAAGGGAGATAACGACCCCTGAGTCCCACCTCTAGTAAGCCTCAGTTTGGAGAATAGCACCGAGGGTATAGTAAACACACAAATGGGAGGAATTACCCTCTAACATAACACATGCGAAGGAGAGAGATATGATATGAACCGACCAAATCAAATTGAGATAGAAATATAAATGAAATCCCAAGTATACATATGTAATGTTATGAAAAACTACTACAACTGAAAGGGGAAAACTACAAGTACCCAAAACAAAGTAAAAACAACAGCAACCACAAGCCTGAACAGCTCCTGCAACCCCAAGCTAGTAGAAACAGCTTGATCTCCAACCTTCTTCAAGTGACCTGAAAAATAGTTTATATATATTGGTTGAGTATAAATATATACTTAGTAGGATCCTCCCAGGATCCTCTCATGCGAAGGTAAAGAGAGCATGCTAAAGCAAGTTGAACAATATGTGAAACTAACTCATCACCTAAAAAGGTATACTAAGTTCCCACCCTCACCATGGATACTCTCACAAAGTAACGCATACAAGATTATATAATATAATAAATAATATAAAGGGTACCCCATTAATACTTCCCAATTGGTTTTCCATTTTTCCCCAATGTCGCATGTCCTAAGTAACTCTCTCCAAAAGTCTTTCCCGCAGACACCTGGTCAAAGCACCACAACATGCACCTCATGCAACAAAACCACCACGTCCATGTAATAAAAGTAACCAAGTAGTTTCCGGGAGCCACCATAGCTCGTATAACATGTATCATATGTTGGGTATTATACCGCAATCCATTAAAACCCATACACTGAGTAAGGATCCTCAAGCCATCATAGACTATACACGTTATTCCTATAGTATTCCATAGGAAACTATATCTAAAACATTTGTGTGTGAATATCCATAAGACATTACATCCCTATACACACATATATAGGGAAAACTAACCATTTTTCCTACCTACACAAGTAACTACCATGAGAAGAGAGTGAGTCAAAAGGGGGTAGCCAACCATCCATCCTCCCACCGGAATGTTGCTGAAAACACCCCCTAGGGCTCAGAATCCCCAGGGTGTCAGTTTCTCTTACTGACGGGGTGGAGTAGCGTATAGAAACACAAAACGTACATAATATACTATATCTCAAAACCACACTATGAGAATAACCTAGTCTTAGACTCGACTGCAGCTAACGTCTCTCGGACTCCCGGCTACCACTTCTAAAACTAGGTATCCTTTAAGCACACAACCATTTAAAGGGATTTATTATATTACTTCATTCCCTTCCTATCATTTTACCTTTACATTAATTAATTATTTAATAAATAATTAACCATTAACAATCCCACATTACATTTCATTAGCATCACACCCAAAGTCCACTGTCACTTTAAATTGTAACCTCAACATTGCGTCCCAGCAATCTCCAAACCCTTGGGTTAACATCATTTATTGAATTATTTATTTACAACATTACCTTCCCATATTCACAAGTATTCTAGAAAAATATTCAATGTTACTAACTATAAGGGGCTCAACACGGTGTGTAGATGAACTACCTGTTGAGTCTTTGCTACCTATAGTAAGAGCGTAGACCCATCCTCCTCTGAGAAGATAAACATGAAAAGCACGTGGAATATCCCATGCATCTTCACCCCTTTAGGAAGAAGGGTAAGAAAGACCAGATTCCTTGAGAAGTGGCGAATGTAAAGTAGATAAACAACCAAAGAATCAGCAAGCATCCAAACATTCACATCCAACCTGTTTTATCATCCCTGGTGTCCTCCCTGACACCAACATGCATAAACCGATGTATCTCTCCACTCTAGATGTCAACTGTTGCCACAACCAGTAGGCCTCCCGGCCCCCACATATCACAATAGCTATCTAGCCTCACATCACAACACAAGCAGCAAGAAAACAAACATGATATCAATTGGGATCTTGGAACTTAAACTAGAAAGAGGGTAAGTCAGAACCCTACAGGGAATTATCTTTTATCAAACAACCAGTTCTTCAATCCATTTTTATTTTACCAATTTATTATTCGTAGGTTTCAACTTTAGGGAACCTAAATAATAAGTTATCACAAATAAATTAAACATGCTTACTGCGCCAATTTTATTAACATAAAATTACAACAACATAAATCAGATTCATTCACATACCTCTTTATCTTTAGCCAAGTGATTATCAATTAATTTTGGCTTTACGTTGTTTTCCAATTTCCATCAAGAACAAATAGATAAACAAAGAAACCATAGATATCACACTATCTAGAAAAACAAGAGGCAAAAACATACGATCTATATCAATTTATTAACTGGTTCAAATATTGATTATGTCAATTCCATTATGATCTAGTGGGATAAAACATGCTAATAATATAGTTTCATGTAAAATAAAATAGAATTAATGAATATCTTACCTCAAACAGTTCTTGATGTTCTTTATAGGAGAACAAGCCACACAACGGGTTATGATCTCCTCCCCTATGACAACTGTATCCACCCAAGGATGCAGATACACCACCACATCAGCCAACACCCAAGAAAATACCATTAGGAACATGGGGGTAAAATTCCATAAAATGGAAAGGATAAAGAAGGATATGAACCCAAAATAATTCATATAGATCATACCTTATATCGAATATTGATCGATACTGCTTGGTTGCATTAAAACAGAGTGGATCCAATCCAAGGAGGAATGGTTGATCATACAACTCCTATGGAAAGGAATGAAAGGTTCGAGCATCTCATAGCTGAGAACAAGGAGGAAGAATTAGGGAGGAAGATATCTCATCCTTTTAGAAGATTTAGCGGAGCCTCAGTTTAATATATGCTGTATTTTCTATTAAAAAGGATCACATTAAACCACATAGTTTAACCATGTAAAAACATCCTAATCCTTAAGGGAAATTAATATTGGAGTTATGGTCTTTGACTCGTCCATAGATTCCTTAAAAAAAGGCTTTAAATGAATTTTAGGTCAAAGGAAACATCAAAGGGGCGAACTGTAGGATACGGGAAACACTATTAATGAACACAAAATTTTGGCAATGGAAAAACATTGTTCATGAACCTCACCGTTGAAACCTCACCATTGGAACCTCACTGTTCTGGAAACCCTGTTCATGAACCTTACCATTGGAACCTAACCAGTCTAGAAACATTTTTCAAGAACTCAAAATTTGGAAAAGGAAATCAAGGTTACCAATGGACCTCGCCATTCTAGAAACACTGTTCACGAACTCAAAATTTGGCCAAGGAAATAGAGGTTAGCGATGGACCTCACCATTCTATAAACACTATTCACGAACTCAAAAATTGGTAAAGGAAATAGAGGTTACTGATGGACCTCACCATTTTGGAAACACTGTTCACAAACTCAGAATTTGGAAAAGGAAATAGAGGTTATTGATGGAACCGCACCGTTCTGGAAACACTATTCATGAACTCAAAATTTGGCAAAGGAAATAGAGGGTACCGATGGACCTCACCATTCTGGAAACACTGTTCATGAACACAAAATTTGGAAAAATAAATAGGTCACCATTGGAAGCGCATTATTCTAGAAACACTATTTATGAACTCAAAATTTGGCAAAGGAAAGTAGTCACCATTTGAACATTAGCGTTCTGGAAACACTGTTCATGAACTCAAAATTTGGCAAAGGAAAGAGGTAACCATTGGAACCTTACCATTTGGGAAACACTGTTCATGAACTCAAAATTTGGAAAAGAAAAGAGGTCACCATTGGAACCTCACCATTCTAGAAATACTATTCATGAACTCAAAATTTGACAAAGTGTTAGGGATAAGTCACCATGACATCCCGGAACACTTGAGACACTAGATTTTCACAAATGAATGGACTAGAGAGGTCAAGGCCATTACATCCACCATATGATATGGTTAGTTTTGATTAGTCATAGTCTTGGGAAGGTGAAAAAAGTAAGGCAATTAATTACATTAGCATCATGTGTGTTGATTATAGGTTCAAGTTTTTTGGATGAAAAAACGTGTATGTCATTATTTCATGGTTTAATCATCATGGTAATGGTTGAATAGTGGATTTTTTTGGTTCTTCAATCCATGTGATAATGGTCATTAGGGTTATACTAGGGAAACAAATTTAGTATGATTACACTATGGTCAGTCCTAAAAATATGTGGTCTCAAAGTAGTTTTAAAATAATTCAGTGTAGTTTAGTTGATTACCTCGTGGTTGTACCCCGTCACACTATGGTCCTTAAGGAAATAAAAATTCAATTGTTTTTGGTCATGTGAATTTTTTTTGTCCCATGGAATATGAAAACTGAATCCTTTATGTCACTGAAGAATATAAAGGGAGATTATGTGGTTTGGATTGGTCTAATGAATTGTATTAAATTAGAAGAAATTATAAGTTGAAGTGTCTTTTAGATCATGAATTTGAAATTAAAAATTAAATTAAATTAAATGGAAATTTGTATTTCTCATTCATGACTTAGGAAAATAGCACATAAATAACAAAAATATTGGATAGATAAGAACAATCTTATCCATTAATTGTTGCAAGTTCATATATGATGAATCCTAAAATAGTGAATTGAAGGGTTACTTCAAAGAATATGGATTGTTTTTGTTTCTAAATATATTTCTATTCTATTTATTATTATTTTATGATCATATATTAATATATAATTTAATATGTATCAATTAAATATGGAATAATATTTTAGGTGATCTATAGGAAGTGTATGGTCCCTAAATATCATAGATTTTTCATTAAAGTGAAGTGGAAGAGGAAATAGATTATTGACAGTGAATTTAGATGTCCTTTTAAGTGATAAAATATCATTGTTTATATTTTATTGAATAAATATCATGATTGTGTGGGGGATAAAATCATACATATCTGAATAAAGTTTTACACACTTGTGTTTAACGATAAAACTATCTAATTATATTCAATTTGTTGATTCTAGTGGATTGTGTGGAAATGGATGGTACCAAGCCTTTCCTAGGATTTATACATTCATTTTGAATGGTGAAACATGTATATAATTTTGTTCCTTTTTCTTTTTTATTTAAAAACGAATTCACTAAACTAATTGATTAAAATTAAAAAATGTTTTTTTATTGAAGAATAATTTTTGGGACCTCTATCTTATTTAATCATAACTAGTGATCGTGGTTGATCGGTGGAAGAATAGTAAAATAATTTTATTCAATGATTCACCCCCCCAATTTAATACTTATTATGAGAACTCACTATAATTTTTTATTATTACTTATATAAAATTATTCCAATATTTAAGTGATTTTATTCGCTCTATTATTCATTCCCTTTAATTTCACACAAGTAATATATAATGAATTTCTTCCAAATTCATTTTCAAATCTAAAAATATTATTAATTCTATTATAAAAACTACTTTAGCATAAGTAAATAATTTTAAAATGAAATTAAAATATCTTTCAAATCTATACAAAAAATATTTTGATGCATAAGTGCGTTACCTTCCCAAACCCATCATGGTTACAAAAATATATAGGGAACCACACTCTATAATAGATACTTTGGTCAATTTTTATGCCTGGACTACTTGAAAACTCATGTTTGACCATACATAGGTTTGATATTCTATTCTATTGGTACCTTATGATCCCTAACGATTATAATTTTTATTTCTTCTATACTTATTAATATTTAAAATTTAATCATTTCTCTGATAATATTTTTAACCACTTTACTAGGGGATATAAATTCCAAGATTCAAAACAGATCACCATAAGACCTAAATCCTAATATTTAATTATTGTTAATCATATACTTTTTATCTTTCCATATAAATTTAATCTAAAGTCTTCAAAACATGAATAGTTTGATTTAAATTTAGTCCCACTAAATAACCTATATATTGTATTGATTCTGTTTAAAGTATGTAAGGGTGATTCTTTGAATAATAGTAGTGAATATGAGTCATAAATTTTCTTAAAATCATGTAATAATGATATAATCTACAATAAATAAATGAAAGAATAATTTGTTTTAGTTTTGGATGAAGGAATTGAGAAAATGGTTTGAAAACTCATGTCACAAATGGGAAATTTAAATATTATTAATAGGGATGCATAAAAGGATAAGAATAACTTCAATTAGGGATAAAGTGGGAGATCCTAGGAGTATCCTCATTAAAAATGGTCATAAAGTTTAATGGAAAGGATAAAATAATCATATATGCAATCAATACCTTAGCCTTTTAACCTTTTTATGCTATGTGATTATCCACCATATTCCCCACATTCTAGGTGTGAAATATCTTAAATTATTAATAAATAATGATTGTATATACTCTAATGATATAGATAATGCTCATATGGTAAGAGGAGTTCCCTAAGAAGGACTTGAGAACCATATTTTGATTCAATTTCTTAAAGATAGCTTAAATTATTAATAAATAATGATTGTATATACTCTAATGATATAGATAATGCTCATATGGTAAGAGGAGTTCCCTAAGAAGGACTTGAGAACCATATTTTGATTCAATAAAATGATAAATATTATAAATGATTGGGATGGAACCATATTATAAGCACAAAAACTAATAATCCATTGTTCTATTAAACCAGATAATAGTAGAGTTCCAAATTTTTTTACTAATGAATTTGTCCCAAAAATAAATCCACAATATCTCCTCCCAAACTAATTTGGATTGCATGCACTGCATGATTTCATCATTTCTTTTGTGATTAATTCCTATTTAATCAACCAGATTTTCAAGCTAGGAATGTAGAAACATTAGTGGTGGCCTTCCTAGTGTGGGTCCAAGATAAATATATTATGTGTGATCACTATAATTTTTATCACTTACTCAGAGTCCCTATAAATTGATAGTATATATATTGCAATGGAAGATAGAAATACATTCACCAGAGTGATCCTATATCTAAAGAAGATGAAGAAAATATTCTAATTTATGATTCTTCCATTTATTTTTTTAAGAATAACATCTATTAAATGAATAAAAAATCTTCCATTAAAAAATAGGGCACCTAGATAATCCAAAAAAATACCTTGTAGAAATTTTCAATCGTTCCTTTATATGTTTGGAATCCCTTTCTATGTATTTGTTTGAGATGAATCCACTAGTCTTTCTTAAATTGATGCTCTGAACACTCCTGTTGTTATAGGAATTAAAGATTATATTAACCTTTTAAACGAATTCCTATAAACATTAATTAAGAATTGTATGTTTTCCATTAGAAATAAAAGAGGTATTTCAATTAAAAGTACAAACCTCTAAATGGTTTGACCATCCTATATAATATTCAATATTTATAATACTTTTTGAACACATCCTAAACCAGTAAAATAAAAATTGGTGAGAAAATATCTCCTTGAAGAATACTCTTCATCAACTTGATGAAATAGAATGTATTCCCCATGAGAGAGAATATGAAATAAGGAAAAGATTAGAAAAAAGGAGAGGTCACACACCCACTCAGAAAATCCACATATGCATAATAATCTTAGAATGAAGCTCCATTCCATTTAATCATATGATTTTCCAATGTCAATTTCTACTATCACGTTTCAATGAACTACTTATATATCATGGTTATACATAATTTCTGTAAGTCAAACCAGTCATTAATTTTATAATAATAAATTTTACAAATTTGTATTGTTCATCAAAAATTTGAAGAGCTCTGTGAAGAAAGATCCCTTTGTTGAGAATTCTGGATAACCCATTTTATGATAAAGTAAATAGAATTATGGGTTGAAACTGACTATGGAAACTAGTTTTTTTAAATAATATTTGAAAATGAAAGGAAAAAATAATGGTATGATTCATTTTAAATTTTTTCATTTTAAACTAATTTTCACTTTTCTATAAATTTTTATAGGGTAGATTATTTAAAATATGACAATAGTGGAGGGTCATCAAGTAGGTTTCCATTAAATAAAAACTCAAAATTATATAAGTAAAATGTTACTTTAAAATGTTAATAATGAGGTTCATCCAACATAAATGAAAGTAATTTTCAATCCAATATGGATGACAAAAAAAGTTCTAATAAAAAAATATGTAAGAGGTGTTAATGATTATGAATAGAAGTTGTTGATTACTACTGTTAATGAAGAAGGATTATCTATTAATGAACATAAGAGTTTCAATGAATAATTAATAGAATAAAAAACCTTGAATTCATGTTAAAAATGAATTGAAATAATTACTAGTTAGTATCTCAAAATTAAATGAAAATAACAACATGTTAAAGAAGGAACCTCAAATAGTAAATGAGGTTGAAAATGATCAAGGTGAGAAAGAGTTGAGGTTATCGATGGAAGATGAAATTTTGAATTTCTTACTTTCTAAGGAGACGAAATTGAATGTTTAAATGGAGTAAAATATTAAATATAAATTAAACAAAGAGAGAATTTCTCTTTAAAAATATTATATGATAAAAAGAAATTTAATAAATTCAGGTTTTTGTTTCAAAAATATAAGTAGTTGGTGAGTATTCAAAATGTAATGATAAGGATTATGATTTGTCCAATTGAATTTATAGGAATAACAATAAAAAAATACCAAATTTTATTGATACATTAGATCATATAGTTCTAAATCATAAGGATATAAATCAATAGAAAAAATGAGATGAAGTGAGTAGCATCAAAATAAAAATTACACAAATCTACATTATCTAAACATGTCAACATCAATTCAAAACATCTTATGAATTTTGAGGATAAAATTATATGAAAAATTTATAAACTATAGAGTGATAAATTAATACAATATTTTCATTTTTATTCAAAATATAATTTAAATAATATTGTTTAAATAACTGAAAACTCAATTGTATTTTAGTATTTAAATGGAAAATTTTAAATATATATTTTTTCATTTTATGGATTTTTTTGGTCTCATAATGGTTTCACTATTGTTTCAAATAATTGACATCCAAATTAATGGTATAAAAATAATTACATTGACCTCGAAGGTAGAAGTTGTGGTGGTGAAAACCTACTCATAGAAAAAATCTAGTTCAAAATCTAGTTTAAATTTATCATTTGAATATTTAGAATTAATTTCAGTTGTTGGATTGAATTTTTGGATGGTGTCACATGTTGGTTAATTGTTTTTAAATATATTATTACTACCCTAATAATATATTTTCATGTGAATAAAGTCATTATAGTGTTTCAAAGGAGTAGTAAAGTAAAAAACAACTATTATTGTGAATGTTTCACAAAAGGATTTGAAAATGTAAAGCCCTTGGATATTGGATAGTGATTTTTTATCTCACAAAACTAATGACACGAATATAATTAAGTGATTTTTTAATTATAAGGATTGTTTATATATATATATATAAATATTAATGATATATCCCTATAAATCAATGGAATTTTCATTAAAAAATTTATTGATGGGAGGATTTATTCAAATAAAATGATTATATTAATGGTTTAAAAAAATTACACATTTATTTTGAACTCTAAATTAATATTCAGGAAGTATGAATGTGTTGTAAAACTTTTATAAGATGTTTTTGTGATAATGAGAGGAAAAAAACAAGAGGCATTCTGTTTCAAGTTGTATATGTTGAAAAATTATTGTGTTTGATTATAAAAGAAGATGATGACTATTAGAATTAGAGGCTTAGATGCATTGCTCAAAATTATATGAATCATTTAACTATAAGAATCAATTTTTTTGATGTTAAAATGTATAGAATCAAAATATATTTTGTTTGTTCCATATATAAAAAGGGTAAAATAGTTAACTCTTTACATAATAAAGTGTATGTTCAACTATCTCAAACTTCAGATCTTATTCATTTGGATATATATGGACCCATAATGTAAAAATAAAAAAAATAGTGCTATGAATTTTATTTTATTAACTAATTATTCCAAATCTTAAATATATCATGTTAATAAGACAGAAGTTCAAGAATATATAGAAGTTTAAGAGTTATTAATGGAGTGTCGAAAAAGAATGTTGTTAATCCTTGAAAATATTACAATCACAAAACAAGGATGAACATATTACAAAAAAATATAAATAATAACTAGATAATAATGGTATAATATTTTCTTAAAGTTCACCATATTCCCCATAGAAAAAATGTTTCACTAGAAGGATGAATAGAATATTGATTTAATTTTTTTGAATTACGTTAGGTGAGTATGACACATTATATTTATTTTCAATAAAAGAGACTAACACAATTTTTTTTATTCAATATTGATATATATATATATATCATACTAATTTTAAAATGTTTCTTTATCAAATTTTTCATAGGAGGGTATCAATTTTGATGTATCTAAGGGTGTTTGTAAGTCTATTTATTATCAAGGTTAAGGGTATCAACCTAGGAAGTTTTGATCAAAATCGTGTTGAAGAAATATCATTGTAATATCCTCAAAATGGATGTGGTTATCACTACGATAAAAATAAATTATAAAATATAATTTATTACACTCTTTTATAATACTCTATATGTGTGTGGGAATAATAAAGGATTCCACAATATGTTTAAAAGGATTATAATTATTTATTTGGAAAACATGGTGAAAATCCAAAAACAATTATGGTTCATTTGTTGATCATAGTGATGCTAATGATTTTACCATATCAAGTGATGAAACTTTTTCCAATTTAATTCATATGATATTATTATATAACGTTAAAATTAAGAACATTAAAATTAATCATAGAGAAATAGTTCGAATAAGAATAATTTTATGAAAACCTCACATACAACTTATATATATTCAGATAAAGTAATGACTATTTGCGATACTTTGGATAATTTTTATGGACTTTAATAAATTAATTAAGAGTTAGAATATATTTTGAAGAATCATAATTAGGAGTTTATTTTAAATATAAAAACCAAAATTTCATTAGAACAAAGTGGGTGTTTTGAGATAAATTTAATTAGAAAGGTAATATGGTAATGAACAATGATAGGTTATTATAGAAGATTTGTTCTCATATGGAAGATGTTTATTTTGAATATAAGTTATCATTAGTTATTAGACCTGAAATATTTATGATATTTTAGTTTATTACTTCCCAAATAAGATATAAGATATTTCAAATGGCTTTCAAGTTACTTTTTCTCATTAGAGATATTTGGTAAGAGGTTTACATTAGAAATATCAAAGGTAATCCAATTGGATATGATAAAAATAATATATGAAATATGGGTAATGATTTACATGGGTTAAATAAATCCTTATGGGTATGATATTTTATGATAGATACTTGTTTAATATTTGTATAATTTAAAACGGGAAGAGTGGAAAATAATTTATATAGTATTAAATTCACAAAGGCGTCACATATAATTATTTCTTATATACATTATATAACATTTCATTATAATGTTATGATTATTTCAAAATAATCTGTTACAAATGTGAAGAATTTATTTAAGATTTCAATACTAGTAGAAAGGATATATTTCTTGGGTCCCTAAATTTCTCAAAAAGTGATAGAATTTTTACATCTCAAGAGAAGTATGTAATAAATTTTTTGAATAAGATTATATAGAAATTATAAAGGGTAGTTTTTACCCTAATTTTTTTGGAATCAAATATTCAAAAGATGATGAAGGTAAATAAGTTAATCAAACTCAGTTAAAAATCTTATTCGTTGTAAACTTTATTTGATGAATTAAATAATGGTAATTTTCTTTTATTTATTTATGTGTTTAATCTAAAAGTGAACTTAATAAACCTTATATAATTTTATAGAATATATTATTATAGAACGTTCAAGGAACTAATGATTTTTGATTGATTAATAATAATAAGTTGAATCTAGATCATTATATACTTTCCAACGTGAGTTTGTCTAAAAGCATTGATGATCATAACTTTACTTGTAGTGAATTTTTCCTCATGGGTGAAAAATGTGGCTGATAAAAAATGATGAAATATAATATAGTTACTTTGAGTATAATATGAGTGAATTATGTCATTATACAATAGGAATTGACAAATATTATTTTTTTAGAACTCAATTAGATGATTAGAAGGTTGAGGTGACGTAATAATTTTTAGTAGACTATGAAAATTATGGTATAAATAATATTTGAGGGTGCTTGGTTCATTAATAAAATTATATATATATCAAGTACAGAATTATAAAATATAATTTATAATAGGTTACCTTGAAGATGAATTTTGTTCTAAAAAACAATTAGCATATATGTTCACAGAATCATTCCCAAATGATTCTATTTGAAAATTGAGGTTGGTGATGAGAGTTAAAACAAACTTCACTCAAGGTCAAGGTATAATTTTAATCCCATTAACATTTGTTACTTGTATTTTTGTTGTCAAAGGGTCAGATAATAATAAAAATTAAATGTTATATTTTCTCCATAAATAGGAATAATATGTTAAAGTGGGTGAAAAAGTTTAGGCTTTGAATTATGTATGTGTGTGTAGATGAAAATGAATTATTTTGACATGTTTGTTGAGTATGTGTGAAGGAGATATACTTGGTGCATATAATTGGAGAGTTTTAATGAGAAATAATGAGATGGGATTAAAATATTAAATGAAAACATAAGTTGTTTAAGAATAAATTTTTGAATATTTTCAGTTATTCTTGTTTCGTACATCGGGTATGCCCATGTAGTCTGGTGATTTATTAATTACTATTTAATTACAAAGAATTGGATTTATTAGATGAAACTGATTTATTATGGATGGTTTTAAACAAAATATAAATTTTATATTATTGATACTATGCTTGAAGAATATTGAATTGGAAAAGAAATATGATGTAGTTCTTATATTCATGTAAAAAAGCATAACTTCCGTAAATGGTCATTAATAAGCTATATTTTATTGTAAACCAGGTATGAACATTAGAAATCACACCAATTAGAAAGAAAAATGGTTTATTTTAATATTGATGATGCTAAGTTAATTATTGGAGTTGATTTGAAAAAATGGCGATAAAGTTTATCTTTTATTAGTGGTAAAATATAGTTCTTATAAAGGTTTACTTGTACCAATGCAGTGAAAAGTCAATTTGTGAATAATACGTAATTAAATAAAATTTTATTTCTATATTTGAATAATATACATATATATATACATAAATATATATAATTTATCATATTTAAAATCATCTTAAATTAAAAAAATTAAATGAAAATTTAATTTAAATATTAATTTTTTTGTGTGTACATAAAATATCATTATGTAATTATATATATATATATTGAAAAATAAATATTTATAATTAAAACATAAAATTAAAATATATTTTATAGTAAATGTTTTCATTATCTAAAAATATGTATTACATTTAAATATAATCAATAATATTTAGGAAATTCTAATTTAATATATTGAAAATTTTGTTATATATATGTATTTTGATATATATTCATGTATGTACATATATATCGATTATTTAAATATAAGTGTGTTTGTGTGAATATAAATAATTAAATATATATATATATTAATAAAATGTATATAATTATATATCATTGTTAAAATTTATTTTTATTTATATTTTTTTATATGAAAAATTGAAATTAAAATTTCAAAACTAATAGTTTATATATGTATATATTTATTTATCATATAATTTTAAAATTTAACTTGTCTATGTGTGTGTCTATATATAAATAAAATTTATAAGATATTAAATAATATTAAATTAGAATTTCAGATAATTTTTTTTAAATAATTATACATACATACATACATACATACATACATATATACATGAATATATACTTACGTACTTACTTAAATAAATACATATATATATATATATATATTATGGTGTGTGTTTGAAATATTTCATTTAATGGATAAGTATTGATATATATACTCACAAATTATAAATTTCAATTTTAAATAAATATTTTTTAAAATAAAATTTAGAATTTATTATCACAAATATGACATTTCATTTATAAAATTAATCATATATTTTGATTTACACAACATTAATTCAAAACGTTTATAATAAATATTGTTATATATAAATATTTTAAAATACATATTCTTACATAGAAACATATATACATGAATTCATATATATATAATATATATTACCACACACATTTATATATATATAAAGTGCTCATAGGTTAAATGATATTTCATTGTTAAGTTGTTATCCATAAAACTCCTCGACTTTAGTGTAGTACTTTGAGTCCCTCTAGACTCCCAATGTGAGTTATTTTTATCCTTTAGTTAAACTTTTATTGATTCAAAAGTAAGAGTTGATAAATAATCAACTATGAGCTCAAGAAAATGAATTTCTAAAGGAATCTTTTTCAAATCTAAAAGCTTCACCATTTCTAAAGGGTAACTTCAATAACAGTTTATAAGTATTTTCTAATAGTAGTCATTATCTATTTATTTAAACCTTTATTATAATATTCTATTCTTCTTCCAAAGGTTTTTTGAGTCGCATGAAGCTCTAATGAAAAGTCAATGTATGTTCAATTTTTTTACAAATAAATTCATGAATAGATGAAATGTTCTTAATATTGGTTTTTATTAATTTATTATGGATAATATATATTTTTTGTAAATTTTTTTAAATCAACCATTGACCATTATCTTTATATAAGTGTGTGTATACATAAATTTAATATTCTATAGGTATATATATACACAAAGTATATATTTATTATTTTATATGTGTATATATATATATATTCATACAAACACACATTCTCTGTATATATGTGTGTATACATTATTTTATATATAAAAACTTTTTGTACACAGAAATTATATTAATATATATGTATATGTATTACAAAATATATTTGTGTGTGTTTGTGTGTGTATTATTTCAACACTTTATTTGTATATTAATCATACATTATAAAGTATACATTCTATGTATAGTTAATATTAACTTTTAATATGCATATACTTTATAAGTATACTTTATATATGTATTCATTATACACCTCATATATATAATTTTCCATAGTTTATAAATGTTTTTATTATAAATAGTACATTTATATAAATTATACACTTTATATGTATAATTTTTTATCTTTTATCTATTACTTTATATGTATAATTTATTATATATATATATATAAATGAAACATTATTTCAATTATTCATATAGATTATTTGCATATGTATATGTGTATGTGTGATTGTGTGTGTGTGTCTGTTTCTAGGAGTGTGTGTGTTACTAATTTCATAAATGTGATCCTTTTTTGGAAAAAGTTTTATTTAGTGAAATATGAACACAATTATAATAAATAGAATTAATATGAATAAAAAATGTTTGTTTGTGTTTGATATGTTGAAATAGTATATGGGTGGGGTAAAAAAGTTCATCATGTTTTCAGTAAAGTATAAAAATGACCCTTCTTGAAATATTTTTTTTTTGTTTATATTGATTTTACCCTAGAAAAATGTGTCAAGATAAGTTATAAAAACCATGTAAATGTTAAATAATTGATTAGAGTTATAAATATTGGACTAAAAATGCAGAAAGACTTAATTTACTCTCTATTGGAAATAGAAGTTTGAATTACATATCAATCTATTTTCAGATAAGTTTATATGATGTTGTTGATTTTATTGTTTAAATGAAAATAGATATTCCTGGTGAAGTTCATTATTGTCAAAAAAACATTTGAGATGATAAATAATTGTTCTAATATAACATTTGATGAAAAATATACCTAATATTTTACAATATCAACATTTTAAAACAATATAAATACAAAATTGACTGTAAATAGAGAAATTATAACTTTCTATAACATCCTTTTCACTTGAAGGATATATTACAAGATGAAAATAAGATTCTATATTGAACATAGAAGCTAAAAAATGTTACATTATATGGTTATGACCTATTGAAGAGTATATTCCTTTCTTGGTGAATGTATATTATTTGGATTGGAATATTATATTAATAAAAAATTTCCAAGGTATATTGTGTCTCAATATAAAAAAATGGATCAATCCTATCAATAAAAATATTATACATTCTAATAATTCCAAGATTTATATGTATTTATAAAATTTTGGGGGAATTTATCTAGTTTTAATGGCACACATATTAATGAAATAAATATTAAAATCACCAATACCCTCCAGATACTTCTTAGTGAATAAAAATTTAAGATGGTTATCTAGTATTCATAAATGATATCAACGACTTTATTATTATTTTATTTTTAAATTACATGAGTCATTTTGGTGTAAAAAAATCACTCATAATGCATGGGTAGTTATGTAAGTAAAATATAACTTACATTGTGGTTATTCATAAAGTGTAAGTGCATTATATTTTCTTTTTTTATTTCAAGGATGAATCAATCTAGTTGTGATATTGATATTTATTTAGGTCAATTGAATGGTAATCAAAATTTTATGTGTGATATATATTTTAGAATATACGTTTCTCATACCAAAATTTTTTTCACATAGATTATAGTGTTTATTAAGATGATAAATAAAATTCCCACTTATGTTAATTTGTAAGGGTAAGTCATGAGAGTAAAGTTATGTTATCACATATGTAAAATAGATACACAATTAAATTTGGTTGACATATTTCTTGTGTATCATAAATTTTAACCTTAAATTTAAAAATATTTATCAAGTGATGGATCATTAAATGAGAAATAAGAATATGGTGTGTCACCTTTTCCATTTACAATTGATTAATAGTTTAAAAAGTAATAAAATATTTTAATAATTTTTTAGTAAAAAATACAGAAAAATAAGAATAAATTTGAAAAAGGAGGTTGTTTTTTCAATTACCATATTGGAATTGTTTTTATGGTAAGTTTTTTTATGTCTTGTTTATTGAAAAAAATATTAGATAGTACCATTATCACATCAAAAAATCAACCATGAAATGAAACAACCTAAATTGACCCGACACATCACCTGTGATGGAACTCTATAAGTTAGTAATCAAAAAAACAACCAATCAAGTCTCATGAATAACCAAAAGGAGAAAGATCGATAGATTATAATATGAAAGAGTATTATACATCCATAAGAAATAAAATTCCAAGCCAGAGTATAAACCAAAATGTAAGAAAAAGACAATAACAGAGTCTCCATGTGACCATCTATTTCTGCCAATCTATTATACTATGAAGGTAACGAAAATTGAGAGAAGCCAGCAAACTACAAGACTCCCTTCCCTTTACTGAAGTCCTAAAAGACAATATTTATAAAATCCCAAATCAAAAAGTATATTTTGAGCACTAAATCTTAGTACGGTTTCTATAAAGAATCTATACAAATTCTAACACTATATAACTATTAGTTCTATTATTAAAACAGAAAAAATTAAGAAGTTTCAAAAGTGAATCATTTTTTCAAACATACTTTGGTTTTCAGAAAAAATAATATTCACATAAACCATGAATAAGGAAAGTACATGTGAGATAGCATTAATGAATATATAGAACCAACCATGGATGCATCATTGATAAACAAGTTACAAAACAAACATGAAATATACCATCAAATATAAAATCAAGCACAAATAATAGAGAATAATATTGAATATAGCTAATGGGAATGTTTACAAGAACATGTTAAGGGAAAATAAGTACAAATCTATGTATAGTATGAATCTAACCAATATTGATTCCCATCATAGTCTATCGATATTAATGGAACAACCCCTGGTGGTGTCATACATACTAAGGTTTCATATTTCTATTTCCCGATGCACCCAAGGTTCCCAATGTACTATATGTTTTGAAGAAACATTTCAAAAACGTGTCCACAATATATAAAATATTTTCATTGTGAAATTTCAACACTCCCATGCTTAAAAATGAATTTTAGACTCAAAATCACCTTAATGGAATTCCGTTGAACATTTGTGTGCAAAAAACTTTTTTTAAAAGAAAAATCCCTTTTAAATAATTAATTTCCTGAAAAAATACACTTTTATAAAAAAAAAGTCAATTTCATTAAACAAACCCATTTAATTTACAAGATAATCAAGTTAGTCATGTAATAGAACCTTCTTAAACAGACACTTCTATACCCAATAGAGGAAAACTTGTCCACTTTGGAATAGAGATTATAAATGACTAGATCAAGTCTTCATAAGCATAAGTACGTAATAAATATCATCAAATCTATATGAAAACACTTATGTCCAGAAATCATATCCAAGATATGTTCCAATGAAATAAGGGTATAAGTGATCACATAAGGATCTAAGAAGAGGATAGAAAACCAGATAAAAATTTAGAAATACCTTGAATATATTCACCAAGAATGATGTAAAATCATCAATGAAGAAATTGGGGAAGACTTTAGAAAATTAGTGAAGGTTTATTTTAATCTTAATAGACATTAGGGGTGATTATATTTAAAAATGACAATGGGAAAAGAGGTAAATTAAAATGTTTTAAAGGTTAGGATCACGACACACTATTAGGACACAAGCATAAAATAACTATCCACTAACTGTGAATGGAATTTACCCCATTGAAAAAATAAGGATAAGGATGAAAAAGTTATAGACCCATGGTTTGGGAAAACTAATATCATTCCATGTGACACCTCTGTATAACCACCCAAACACCAACACTGTTTCATTGGCGAGTCACAGTGCTTGACTAACTGTGATCAAACCCACAAAAACACAATTGGGTCTTCATAACACCATACCACAAGTTTACTATAAAGTTAACTCTAAACATGTTCCTAAACCATATTCAGGGCCTGTTTTAGACAAATTTTCAATTTTTCAACCCTTGACTCCCAGGATCCTTTAGAATGACCCAAAGGACAAACTAATCTCAAACTAAAGAATACCTGCAACCCGGGGTCCATCGTACACTGATAAAAAAATGAGAAATAAATTCACGGTTATTCAAGATTGATTCACATATATGGTAAGGGTTGGAACTTTTGAAGGATGGGAGATATAAGTTTCTTTCTATGTTAGCTCAAAATATTCCTAAACTGGATAGATTTCA
Source organism: Viscum album (assembly GCA_963277665.1). Lineage (NCBI taxonomy): Eukaryota > Viridiplantae > Streptophyta > Magnoliopsida > Santalales > Viscaceae > Viscum > Viscum album. Next base: position 1,015,125,227 of record OY728138.1, on the reverse strand, counting down.
ATTTTGAAAAATCCTAAAATATATAATGGTTCTAGAGGGGAATTTAAAAAATATAAGGAATGTTTTATTGATTAATGAAATGAATTTTAGATATTAAAAATAAAATGAATTTAATTATATTATGAAAGATTTATTTTCTATATATATATACAATATTTTTTGAAAAACCATTTGATGCATAATAACTATGGTTTTCTTAATTTTCAAAGATATATCAATAAAAATAATTACCAACTTTTTTTCTAGTAATAGAGAATAAATTATATGTCATATTAATAGAGTTATAGATATTATTCCCATCATTAATATTTGGTATTACATTTCAATTTTTTCAATAGATCCAAATTTTTAGTAAAATAAATTACATATAGATCTACCCTTTTGTACAATATATGAATATATTTAAAGGATACATGAAAAATAAAAATCATAGTAAAGGTTATATTGTACATATCTATATTAGTATATAATTTAATGAACTCCACATTAAATACATATCTAACCTAGATTCCATTAGGAAACAAAAACCTCATCAAATCAGGTTTATTGATGGCCGAGGAATTTCATGAAGATATATTTTCACAATACCCATCAAATATTTTGATTAAGACAACCTGTATGTTTTACACAATATTTTTAAGGTTTAACAATATGTTTAAACTCAAAATGAAATCCAAAATAAATTTAAATTTAATGAGGGTTAAAAAGAATATTTCAAATACACATAATCAATAATTTATAAGTTGGTTTTGAGGATATATTTTTAAGGATATTTCAAAAAAAAACATAATTAAATTTATGAAAGAGTATGATAGTTATATTAAGGAACAAGAATACTTTTATTATCATATAATTCTTTCAAAGTTAATAGTTATATATTATATATAGAGGAACATAATTATTTTAGTGTGATGAAAAATAATGGGATTAAACTTCATCAAAATAAATTAATGTATCTTTTATTGGGGACATCAATATAATTCATGAAAACATATATTGCATTATAATCATTGATAAATTATTGGATCTGTATTATATGAAAATGTAGCTAAAAAATTTAATGCTAATAGAAGTGTAGATAAAGTTGATGAATTTAGATTTATAAAAGTGAATTATACTAAGGGATGATAAAAAATTAAATCCTACATAATGGAGTCACAAGAACTCTAGGTATAATCTAGATTCTATAAAAATGTTCCATTTTTTGGGAATAAAACAACTTCATAGTTCAATGAAAATTTCGTAGAGGATGATCCATTGATTTGTAAATCACATTAATTTTAAGGGGGGCTAATATAGATGGTGTATGGAATGTTAAAATGAATCGTTGCGAAGATATTTAAATATTTGATAGAGAATTAATATACCTTCGACTACTCAAAATGAAAAAGTGTGTAATAAATGATTTTTATGTCTCTCAGTTTTAATATATATGAAATTTTATTTATGTATATATTATATATTAAAGACAAAGTTTACATATTTTAATTATCTTTTCAATATTTTGGTGCAAATAATGACTTCTGTACTTATTGAATTTTCTAATAGTGAGGAATAATATAACAAAAATATTAAATTTGATAAATAGATAGAAAGTGGTAATACTAAAATGATGAGAATTAGGAAAAAATTAATATGGTTAAAAAATAAAAGTGCATCACTACATGTCAATATTAGTTAAAGTTATTTAAATAAAAAGTACAGGTCAGAAATTTGTGGTCGGATGGAATGCATGTTATTATCCAATTGATCAAAACTAATTCATTTTTTAGTTATATATGATATATTACTCAAAGGAATATTCCAGTTGATATATATTCCAAGACAATGTTATAATTATAATTAATTTAATCATTTTCGAATACATTGTGATAAAATTTTAGTTCATATACTAAAGTTTCATGAAAAGTAAAATAATTAAATGATTATTTTTTAACATTTTTACCTTTAAAGGTACATTTATACTAAAATATTGTAGAATGAAATTTTGATTTAGTATTTTAGGAAATATTTTTAAATAATCTATAAATAATTTTTTTTTTTAAAATAAAAATGTTAAGAGGAACATCAATCCTCACCCGTCGACAATATACACAAACACCATAAATTATGTACCTTGGGTTTCTTTACATTATATTTTTGAAATGGAGATTTTTAAGGTACACTGTAAAAAAATTTAATTTATTTTAAATTAATTTTATAAAATGGTTCTTTTATAAATTAAATTTTATAAAATAGAAAAAGAGTTCAAAAATACACAATGTGCCACACAAACATCATTCCCCCACTATAAAGAAATATGTGGTATGTTAAATTATTGGAATAAATTTAAAATTATTTTATTAAAGTATTTTTTTATAGTTTTATGTTTATCCAAGTAAAAAAATTAGTAATACATAAGTTTAGAAAATTCCGGATACTTTTGGAATAAGAAATGAAAATATAAAATTCATGATATGGAATTAATTATTTAAAGATAATTTTTGAAAAAAATTTAATTTAGGATAATTCACAAAAAATATTTCTTTATTTATCTTGGCTAGAAAGTTCATCTAATATTAAAGGAAAAAAATGTTGTGGTTATGCATGAATAGTTTGAGCCATCAAATAGAATTTTCATTAGGCCACTTCCAGTATTTTATCTAAATCAATAAAATGTAAGTGTTCACCTTCTAGGTCATTCAGCATGAAGAAAATGTTGGTATTATAATTACCCATGAATTTTGTCTCAAATAGGAATCATTGTTTCAAAAAAAATACTATATCCAACTCTAATAGAGATCTCTAAGATAATACAACAATAAAATATATCCCAATGTTTTTTAAATTCTGGGATCCAACATTCATTGACATACAGAGACCAACACAGTCATCAATGCTTTATGACAATAATATTTAGGAGTGATTTGTAAGTTTATGTTTAATGAATCCAAATCAAAGGATGACACCACATATAGTGATCAATATAATTATATATTCATTTTTCAGTTAAGGTTCTTAACCCATTTAAACATTGTTTTGGTGGATTACTAATAGAGTTAAATGTGGAGAACATAATTACTATTGAGAAAGTCTATTTTTGTAGAAGTTAAATTCTTGGGAACCAAATATAATGACACTAAACCAATTATGAATTGGAAAAGGTAGATATAGTGAATAAAGAGTGCACTAATTGTGACATCAACATAGACAGTGCTAGCATTCCCATGTCAAATCATCAAAGATATAGTGTGTGAAAACCACTCAATATTGGATTCATTGAATTATAAAAATATATTTACAATTAAAATTCCATATTCATCCATAACATATAATGAAATAACCAATATGTAGAAGATAAAATTCAGAATTTTTGAAGTTTACACAGTTGATCTTCAACATGCTCAGTTGATTTATATGAAGTCTCCAATAATATTTAAATACTTCAAAATAACATAAATAACTTATATTGATGGATAAGGAAGGTACAAACCATGGGAGTCTTTGATGAACTACTGTGAAATGTTTAAGCAATGCAAGATCATGGGGACCACAAGGATCCCCAAACAAAACTATCCAAAAAACTGATTAATCCTATAACAACATATCCAGAAGAAAACTGATCTGGAAGAGAGTAGATATTGGAATAGGATAAATATCATTGTAAATAAACTTTTTATATGATATATATAATGATTATATTATATATGGTATTGGATATGTGTAATGATATTTTCTCAGCTACTTTCATGCATTGATCACATATTTGAGTAGATTAAAATATAAATACAAAATATTGAATAAATTAATATAGTTAGAAATGATTCATAAACAATTTGTTATAGTTACATTATTGGAATGATATATTAACCGTAATTTAGAGCAGGAAGAATCAAGAACCATATAAGAGCCTTATTGCTCTTATTTTAATTTTTTGGTCATTATATTATGCATATGTGTGGCTAGTTTATTATTTGGGTTTAGGTAATATGTAATTGATATGAATTATTTATGCTTTAATCAAATTCTTATTATACATTTCTCCCTTTTTATTAATTCTTATTTAACCTATTCTCTAAGTAGACAGTCTCTGAGTATGGTTGTAGTGATAAGATATAATTTTTACCCTATTAAATAGAGAGAGTAACTTGATTCCATGATTAATGATAGTCTATTAAGAGTAGAAGGAACTTCAAGATAGCGTGCTTTGAGAAATTAAACTCCCTTAGTGCAGTGAGCATAAGAAACCTTACAATAACCTATGTCATAATAAACTGTTTCATAGATTTTTAAAATAAATTTTGTAGGAATGAGTAACCATGCGAGTATATAATCATGGAAATCAAAAAAATAAATAGTTATAATTAGTAAAATTGATCCCAAACGCCCAATTTTAACCTTATATGATTTCTTAAAACCTTATATATTGATATTTTCACTTTAACCCCTATGAAATAAATGTATTTATTTTTTACAAGGTTACTTCTAGTTTTATCACAATACTTACCACACATACAATTCAATTATTCTTTTTTATTCTGTAAATATAAGTGAACTAAAATTATGAATTAATCGAGGATACTACTATGGATATGACCTAGGTTAATTCTATTTAATGTGATATAGTGACCTTATGCACTTAAAGGGGTGTCTATATATAATAACCATGTTTTGACTATCTAAACATTACTAGAATAGAAGAACCAAATGACCTAAAGTGAACCTCCTTGTACATTAAAGACTGTTGAATCATGAAAAGGGTTTGATATTCCACATAGGGATACTATAACCCAAAGTGAAATTATTACTATTAATATAAAATAATTTTTAAGGAAAAAAATCAATGTGAAAAGAATAAATTCATAGTTGAAATCTAACTATATCAAGAACACTTCCATGTTATAATAGATTTTATATATGTGGTACATAAAATTATAGAACATTTATTAGATCCCTTATTAACTAATCATATATATAACAAAAAAAATTGAAACTAGTAAAAGGGTGACGCAGACTGTCCTTAGACTCACCTCGAACCTATCTCCACCAAAAGGATGAGATCACCCAGTTCAAAAACATGTACTCGGGTCATTACCTGACCAAAAATATAAATATATGGTCTACATGTGAGCTAAAGTGACTATATAGGGTGTGATAATAAAACAAAACATTCTAACCCCAAAAATATCCCTAATAAAAAATATTATCCATTAAAATTCATGTACTAAATTAAAGTTAATAAATAGCACATGTATATACTCACAACACCACTAAGAACTCACAAGGCCACTTTAACAGCAACCTTATACATGCTTTGTCTAGTTTCATAATGGGATGATATACCCAAATTCTAAACATTATTTTGTTGTTAAAAATATATCACAATTCATATCATCATTGAAGGATAAAAAAATTTCTCTATGTCAAAAAAAAAATTTAATGATGAATCACCCATACCTGAAGTGACCCAAGATGAACATGAACAAAATAACTCATTAATATTAAAATTTAAATAATGTATCTCAAAAACAATCACATAAAACAAATAAATAAAGTTTTAATTTCTTAGATATTATCTACAAAAAAAATATTATTTTAATATACTTGAAAGAATTTCTCCATAATCATACTCCTCTTAACCCAAACTAGACATCTCACTCGATACAATCATCTTTATAACTTGGGGATGGAAATATAAGAAAGAGGTGAGATCAGAATCTTTGTTACGGACGAAATAAAGAAGGAAATAATGATTAGATCACAATCATATTTAAAATCACGAATAAGGAAAAATATATGATTTAAAATAATATTAAACAAATAAACTATAATCATGGAATATTGGTATGACCTCTTAAGTGGTAACACTTTTACCAGGGCATGAGTTAATAAAACAGGAATCATATTACATAATCCATGAACCATATGAAATAATGTTTTATAATCATAATAATTTTATATGTTATCATTTTGAACCTAGATACTGACCAACCCATTCACTCATACAATTCTAAATAGAGCTAAATGTAATCAAAGTCATCCTTTGTTAAACTATATTCTTACTAGACTATTCATTTAAAATTTTTATATAATGAGATATAAGTCTTTTACTAATACATTTAAAGTATTCATATGTATAAACTATACCATAATATATAAATTTATGGTCCTCTTGAAAATCAAATATCCATCATCTCATAAAGAACCCATGAAAAAATAATTACTTTCTCAAACCTCTAAAAACATCACATATCATAAACTTAAGAAATCATAAGAAAAAAATATCATTATCCAAAACTAATAAAAAATTATATATATATATATAGGTTGATCCAAACATCACTTCATGAAAATAAAAATTAGTGTGTTAATGGATGTTAAAATACAATATCTTTCAAAAAAAAGATTTTAAAAAAATAAAGTGAGAATTAATTTCAAAAAAATTGTGAAGAGAAATAGAATAATTTTGAAAAAATTATTATAAATCATTACAAATTAATTATCCTTGAAAGAATATAATGGTTTCAAAAAGGATAAGTGAAAATAACTTGAAAACATTTTCTCCTAATAGATTCTTCAATAATGGAGACTTGAGAAAAAAATAAATTTTTCAATAAAAAGGAATTATAAATACTTTAAAAACATTTAAAAATAATCTCAATTAATGGAACCTTAAAATGGAAATAAACTTTATCAAAGTAAATTATGGAGTGTATGAAGAATCATTTTCATGTTTAAAGGATAAAATCCCATTTTAAACATTTTAAAATAATATTTTTAAAAATCATCATCTTTTAAAATATGGTGATAATTTTCTTTCAAAATTAATAATGGGGAATAAAATTATCATTGGGGATAATTTTAGTCTCTGAAAGGTAAAGGATAACATTTTTGTAAAGTAAAAACATGGAAATGTATGAAAAAATCATTAAAATAATAATAAATTATTCTTAAAAATAAATTTTAATGAAATAATTGAATCATAAAGGAAGTATAATTTGGTGTGGATATTTATGTACACAAAACAAAATATGTTATAAATATATTTTGACATCATAAAAGGTTATAATATATCAATATTTCAGGATAATAGTAAAAAAAGAGTAATTATTACCCAAGTAAAATTTTTGAGTCACAAAAACCTCCTACAACCTTTATAACAATTGAACCAAACCCCAAGAGTGGTATCTCCTAAAAAAAAATTTAATATCATTAAATATTATAAAATTGTGATAAAAATGACAATAGGGTGGTGTTTACACCAATCATAAGGAAACATTTTCTATAGCATAAACATGTCTCAAGGTATTCAGATTTGTAAAAATGTAACCCTTACGAATATCATAATGATTAAAGAAATCATCAACTAGAAAGAAATTTAATTTTATATAAACTAAGGTGTAAAAAAATTATATAATAATAGGTTAAAATAATTCATCTAATAAGAATGGGGTTTAAGAATAACCATTATAACTCAATGAGAGGAAAATGAATTATGAAAAAACATTACCTTATCTCCTTGAATAGATGATGACACTTTAACATCCTAAAAATAAACATAGATACCTTTATCATCTATTTAATAAAATTATTAATATATTTTACCTTTTATATCCTCTGTATATATTTATTTATTATGGTTATATTGGTTAGGTATATCTTTTTTTACTCGTCAAGTGTAAATAACTTTATATATTTTTGATTGTTTTAGAGTGTGGATTTTGTTACCCATATTTGACTCCCATTTCACAATTAATGTATAGTTTAATATATTATAATTTATATATTATATTATATTATAAAAAATTTATATCATTCCATAAGTTCTTTAGTTATGTTGTGTAATAATGGAATTGGTGTTGGCTTATATTAGGGATTTTAGAGAACGAAAATAAGATACTTTAATAATAAGTCAAGTCCATAATACAATTCTTCTAAAATAATATATCAATAATTATTATATTACTATATTATAATAATATTTTTTTCTTGTTCCCATAGTTTTCTATAATCGGATTTTAAAGCATTAATCATGTAGGAGGTTAAACTAAACCAAACATGAACTCCCTTTTACTCGATTATGAGTATGGTTAAGGAAGTGATTCTCATGAAATAATAATATTATAACAATATAATAGTTATATTTTTTATTTTTTGTAAATTTGGACTATATTTGATGTTTTTTTGGATAAAAATTGAGAAACTAAAAGAAAAACAAAAAATGATTCATTATGCGGGCAGTAGACTGTACACATACTTGATTGATGTTTCATTATTTTCCTAAATGATTAGAAACTAATAACTAGGGGTTATAACACTAATATAAAAACATATAATCCTAATAATGATAATAAATTAACGATATTATTATGGTAATATTATATTTTCAATTGTTTTATTAGGAATGAGATAATTCTTATGTTGAAAACTTTCTCTTTCTTTGGAAGTCCCTATGAAATTTAGGGGAATAACCTGACTATGACTGACTAAGGGCCTTTGTTCATGGGATATGGTTATAGAGAGATAGAAATTACATTTATTCAAGGAGTAATTATAAATTTATGTCTAACTTTTAAAGCATTTAGATGGAATCCTTTTATAATAGAATAAAATGGAAATTCTAAAAACACACATCATTTTTCAAATATTCAATGACATTATTCAAGTGTCAATGGAAAAAATTGGAAAATGGGGATTTTGAGATAGTATTAAGTCTATAAATATCTCAAACACTTATTTTTAAACATTTTTTCCCATTTTCTCTTATTGAAAGTATTTTAACTAATAATACTTTTTCTCAGGGTAACTATTTTTTAAGCATATTAATTAATTTTTATCATTAAAATTGACCTCATTAAACAAATTTAAACCTTATAATTTTAAATTTTAAAATAATTTTATCATATAAAATTAATAAATATTCTAAAATTTAATTTAAAATTAAACACACTTAATGATGTAAAAAAAGATTTAGAAAAATCAACTTTTCAACGTTAAAATTATATATAAGATAAAATAATCATTAATTATAACTTCAATGAAATAAATAACATATTATTACCTTATTTAAGAAAATTATTTACCTTTTAATTATCATACTTTTATTGGTTCTTGCACCAATTTTTCTCTTGTAAAATTTGTAAACTTTTGGAACCATCAGGGGTAGTTCATGATTAGAGAAAACTGTGCAGTTTCACTGAGGAAATTATGTGGCCAATATTGAGAAGTTAGAAAGGGTCATATGATTTCTCCATATAATGAGGATAGACCTGGAAACCATTTACTCTTGTATAATGATGGTTTTTATGCTAGTAAAATGGTTAAACTAACAGTGTTTCCAAACCATACACCAAATCAAGAAATCTGTAGATGGTTATGGTTAATGTGAACAGTTACTACTAACAATAGATCCTGCAATGATAACCTTGTGTGTGTTTTTTATTTCCCCAAAAAAATTATTCAAAATAATTATTCCCCTGGTTTAATCCCTAAACACTCCTATTCGACACAAATATTATTCCATGGTCTTTAGAAGCTCTCAATAATAAATTTTGTTTCCTAAAACCCATTCTCTGGGAAGATCGAAGAAACTTTTATTTTTTTCAATATTATTCCTATAAGTGAAAATATTATCATCTTGTATATTCTTTTTTACTTCTTCTCTAATTATTATATAGAGATATATCATTTTTTTATTGATGGATATAATCTTCATTTTGATGGATCTTGATTCCAGTTTTTATTTATTGATCTCCTTCACCTTTGTTCTCATTATCATTCATGGTGTAGTTATTGAATTGATCATGTATTTAAAGGTAGGTGCTTCCATTAGGATTTATCCTAAAATTTAATCCCTATGTTTATTGATTTATTTTAAATGAGTTTTTAATTGATTTAAAAACATGTATTTGAGATTATTTGACGTTTGATTTAAAAGGGACATGGAATTTTGAAAAAAAACACAATTTCAAGGGAATTTTAATTTTGGGTGGATTTTGAGAAACAATATTTCTTGAATTGACATTTTATTTGATCAAATTATTTCATTATTATTCTTAAGAAAATTGGTTAAAATGAAATATGTTTTGAAAAGGAAATAATTTTATAAGAATCTATGATTTGGTTTTGAAGCGAAGATGAATGTTGAAAATGGAATTTGGGAAAATTGAATTATGATTTATGAAATGACTTTAAATGAATGATTTACCATGATTTATTGATTATTTGTTTGAGTAATATGTGGTCTTGGGTAGTTAGTGAGTTATTAGTACAAGAATACTAGGACTCCTACTCCCTCTCAACGGATTCATGATGAAAATGGTAAATAAACCACATTTTTCATGATTTCCCATGATGGGTACCCTAATAGGGTGTATATAGATTTCATGTTTTGGGTCCCATAATGGGGTGTTTGTTTGAGAGTATGTAACTATCTTTAATTGTGATGATTATTGATAAGTGTAAAGATCTTATTTCCATAAACTAACATAATTAAGGGCTTATGAGAATGGTGCATTGTTTTTTTACTTGATTATACAATCAATTTATTGTATAACTATTTTATTCATACCAGCTAATTTATTTAAATATTTTATATTAAATGTTTATTTCAGTATATTTTAATATTTCTTTCATATTTCTAATTGGAAAACATTTTTTATAATATTTAAGTTCCATGAAAATTATTATTTTATTTTAGTTTAAAGCATAAATGGTACATTATTATAGAATTGAATATGGAATATCTAGTGGTATCCTACTAGAAGATTATTCTCACACCCTATATTTTACTTTACGATTTTGTAGATTAATTTATTTCTGGTCTTAGAAAAGAGAATGTGCCACTTGGATGTGGGGGGTATACTTAATTCATGGGACCCATAGTGAAAATTAAGGGTTGACAAGAGTTATCTAGAAATTTAGGGTTTACAGGAGTTCATTTTTATCCAAGTTAAAATTCTATTATTTAATTTAAAGTAAATAGATAATGTGATAAGTCTTGTGGTGGATCTCAATAGAAGGAATCATCTATAAAATATTAAATTATTGGAAAATTCCCTATGAATTTCTTTCAATGTGTCAAAGTTGGGTATTACAAATAGGTTTTCACTGAGGAACCCAAGATATGTAGTTTGTGTAGATGCTCAGGTTACCTGTAGAATTTATGTCATATATTTTATACTCTAATAAGTGTAATGGTAACATCATCTCATAATATTATTTCTGTGAAAATATATACTTCATGAACTAAGGTGTTCTTTCCATAGACATTTGGAATTAATATTCTTCACACACTAGAAGAGTCTCTATAGAAATTTGATGTGCGTCTAGCGATTATGGGAGCTATCATCACTATATATTTATCTTTAGTGGCTTCTCTATTTGATAATGGCGCATCCCACTCATTTATATCAACTCATTTCATGAACCTTCTACATATTACTATGGATATTTTTTCTTATGTGATGGATATTACTATACCACTCAGAAGGAAGAGAGGGAGGGTATCTGCTTCCCCGCTTGAGATTATTGGAAATTTTATTTTTCTTGAAATGATATATTTTTACATCATTATTTGGATGGAATGGATGATTTATTATAAATCCTAGATTGACTATTGTCTTTATGGGGTCTCCATTACTATGCCTAATAGGGTGTGTCAATATTTCTCAGGAAAGTGGGACCCAAGGTTTAGTAGAGTCTGACCTTATTTTCTAGAGTTGGTAAGGGAAATATTGGTGTTTTCATTTTAATTGGAGAGTAAATATTTGAGTTATTATCTCCCTCCATTTTTCATCGATATTCATGATGTGTATCCATCTTATTTCTTTGGATTTCCACTAGTAAGAGAGGTGGATTTATCAATTTATTTACTACATGGTACTCATACAAGGTCTATTCTTTCTTACCATATAGCACAAGATGAGTTGAAATTGTTGAAAATTTTTATGGATGATCTGCTAGATAATGACTTTATACACATAACTATGTGACCTTAGAGGGCTCATATTTTTTTATGATGAAATATGATGAGACGCTTTTTTATGTTTTTATTTCTAAAAACTCAATAAATCCATAATAAAGAAAAAATATATATTTCCATGGATTGATGATTTTTTAGATTAGTTGTAAGGGGAAAGGTGGTTCATAAAGATTAATCTTGGATCTGGTTATCACTAGTTGAGAGTTATAGAATCTAACACTCAAAATACAACCTTTAGGAGTTGGTTTGTTCATTATGAGTATCTTGTTATACCTTTTGATATAACAAATTCTTGTATAGTGTTTGTGGAATTAATGAATAGAATATTCCATGGGTACCATAGCTCATTCATTGTAGTAATTTTAGATGACATATTAGTTTACTCCAAAACCAAGTAGAAAAATGTGCATCATTTGGGATTAGCTATGGATATTTTTATAAAATCACTGAATTCACATAAAACTTTCAAAATGTATTTTATAGATTTAGGAATTGAATTTATTTAGATGTATGATCTCAAAATGTGGTATTTAAATTTATCATAAGAATTTTAATGTTTTTATGACATGGTAGAAACAACATATTATTTTTTAGATATTTATATTCTAGGGATTGGAAAGGTATTACCCTAGGATTATTAAGGATTTCTTAAAGCTAGACTAGGCTATGTAGTCTTCTATAGTGCATCATGTTTGATTTTCACCTACATAATTAAGTAGGGTGATCATATGGTGTTATATAGTTCTACATAGAATAAGAAACATAAGAAGAAACATTCCACCGATGATCTTGAACTTGTATCCATGATGCGTGTTTTTAAATGTGAGAAGAATTAACTTTTCATTAAAAGGTTTACTATCTATTCCGATAGAAAAATCTAAAGTTATATCTTCTCTAAAAAATATTTTAATCTCAAAAAAAGTTGATGGGTGGACTTCCTATATTCCTTTGATTTTTAAATTTCCTACACCCATAGTAAAGGAGATTTCATCATTGATACATTGATTAGGAAACTTCCATCCCATTATTTGAATAAATCATTATAATATTGGAATCTAATATTGTTCTGGTGACTGTTTGGTTTCCCCCCACTCTTCTCAATATAATTCTTTATGAGATGCTTATTTTTGATGAATTTTGTGAAACTGTTTAATCTCTTTATAGTGGGGATACCACTAGTGTGTGTTATTTCTCTTCATAGGGCATCTTATGTTTCCAAAATCAGTATGCTGTATATTTTTTTATGAAAAAGGATGTGATCGGGTGTTTCAATAATTCTCAAAGGGAAGTTTTACGTAGAACCATAAAGATGTTCTATGATATGTGGTGATAATTATGGTTTCCAAGTATGATAAGATATATCCTTGACATTATTTCTCATTGTTATACATACCAACAGGTCAAATTTGAGCACTAGAGACCATTGGGTTTTCTTTAGCTGCATTTAATGCTGACATGGAAGTGGGATGATATTTTTATAGAATTTTTTATTTGTTTTTTGAGTAAACTGTGACTAAAGAATATGATATGGGTTTTAATTGATAGGCTGACAAAATAAACTCACTTTATACTAATTCAAGATACAACCAAAGATTAGGATTTTAGAAATATCTATATGAAAGTGATTTCCCAATTTTATGGAGTTCCGTCTATTATAGTCTCTAATGGAGATCCCCATTTTACATATAATTTTTTTCAAAAGGCCTATAGGAGGAAACAGGGAAATAGGTATATTTGATCATGGATTTTCATCCACAAATGGATGGTCATAAATAATGAGTTATATAGATTCTTAATAATATTTTACATGTTTGTGTTCATGACAATGGTATAGCTTGGGATATCCATTTTGGATTCATTGAGTATTCCAACAATAATATTTAACAACCCTATATTAGAATGGCTGTATTTTAGGAATTTTATGGTTTCCATGTAAATATTTGTTGTGTTGGTTATAGATTGATGAATCTTCTCTAGTTTGGTTGTGTTTGGTTCAAAATATGATGCTCAAAATTCAACTAATTTGTTAGAGAATGGTGTTGATGAAGAGTATCTATAAATCATATATTAATATTTGTTGATTAGAATTATAGTTTTTAGTTAGAGACCATGTCTTCTTGATATTTTTACCTTGGTTGGGTCACCAATGTCTTGGGAAACAAGTAAATCTTGTATGGAGGATTGTGGGTCCTCGTGAGATTATTGAGCTATTGGGGAATGTGGTTTACTATTTATCCTTCCCATTAAAAAATATTTAAATCCATATAATTTTTAATATATCATTGGTTAGGAAGTATCCTACTAACCCTTCTAATGTCATGATCTTTTAATATTTTTACATTGAACCCTATTTATCCATGAATAAAAATATAGTTAGAATTTTTGATTCTAAGACAAAGGTCTTTCATGGAAGGATTATGCCCTTGGTTTATGTGATATAACTTAATGGATCAAATTCACATGAGACTTGGGAATGTGATGTACTAATGAGGTAGTAGTGGCCTCATAAATTTGATATGGAATATTCTTTATAGGATTTCTAGGGATAGAAAGTGTTTAGGTTTGGGGGTTTAACATCCCATTACCCTCTTTAAGGTACTTCATGAAATTTATTTTGATCAAACATTATTTAGGTATTGTATTAGGTTTTTAGGGTAAAATTTAGTAAAATTTGGATCCTTTTGGGTAATACATAGTTGTAACATGGTTAGGTAAAACTGTGTGGTTTGGCCTAAGAAACTGTGTGGATAATGTTGAGCCACTGTAAAGAGGTGAATGGTTTTTTCAAGCCATGTGGCCAACAATATAAACCATGTACCCTTATGTGGTGAGGTTTTTTGTGGTTGGAACACGGTAAAACTAAATATGTATCCAAACCATTCACCCCATCTAGAAGTCTACTAGGATAATATGATTAGGGCTCATAGTTACTACTAATCATACGTCTCATACAGTAAATTGTATGTTCCGTATAGTAAACCATATACATGGTTTTTATTTCCCCCAAATTTTTTATTAATTATCCAAGGATCCCCAATTTAATCACTAAAAATTCTCATACAAAACTAATATGATTCATTGGTATTTAGAGGCTATCATGAAGTTATTTTAACTCTATCCCTTATAATTTCAAAGCACTGTTGATTTTGTTTGATTTTATTTTGATAAGTGAATCTCTTCTTGTGTATTTTCTATAGATATACTCTCATATCCTTATTATATAATGATATATAATAATTTTTTTTAATTTATTCTCTTTATAATTGGATGTTGATTTTAGGCTTGATTTATTAATCTTCTTTACCTATGTTCTCAATGGTGTTACTCTTGTGGGAATTGACTTGATCACATGATTAAAGGTGGATAGTTTCATAATGATTTTCTATAAAATTGAATAGCTTTGTTTCTTAATTGATTTTAAATAATTTTTAAATTGATTTAAAAACCCTTATTTGAGAAAATTTAATGTTTGATTTAGAAAGGGAATGAAATTTTTAGAACTTACTATTTCAATGCAATTAAAATTTTTGGGTGGATTTTGAGAAAAATAATTGATTAAATTGAAATTGGATTTGATGGAATAATTTAATTTTCATTATTGAGAAAATTAAAAAAAATGATAGAAATTTTTAAAAGGCATGATTTTTATGAAAAACTATGATTTTCTTATGAAATGAATTGTTATATAGAAAAAATAAATTTGTGAAATTGAATTTTGAATAATGAAATAATTTGAAATGATTAAATTTTCCCATTATTAATTAACTAATTATTTTAATTCCATATAAACCTAGGTAGTTAGTGGGTGATTATGAAAAACATGATAGGAATTTTACTCCCTAGGAATATATTGACAATGACCACACTATCTAAACCAAGTTTTGCGTTATTTTCCATGATGGGTCCCCAAATGGATTGTTTTTTCATCTATGTGGGTTAAAGGGATCTTGTTTTGGGGTAATATTCTTTAACACAGGTGGTGATGGTCACCACTTCAGTCCCTACCCATCTAGAGGGGGAGAGACTACCATAATCATCTATAGGGGCTTGGCCTAATTCTTTTATCCCTTTATATAACCCTGATTTTCTTCCTCTCTTCCCTGATATTACACTCAGCCATAATGTACCGTACTTATTTGAAATTTTCCCTCAACTCTCTCTTCTAATATTATAGTTCACATAATATCCATCCCTTCTGAATATGATGGTGGTGGAATGATTCAACTCAAATCTTAATTCATTTTACACATTTTAAATGTTTGTTTTTTGATCTTGGGGATAACATGAAGGACCCTCTATTGGACTCCTTGATAATAGGCACATCACAATTCACTTTGTGTTTTGGAGGATTTAATCCTAGCCTATTTCCAAGCTCCACATATCTTTAATGGATAATGATTAGACTTATCCATATGGTATTTTGATCTCTATATGAAATTTGAATCCCTAAACTTATTTTTTGGGTTACTTTTCATGAATTTCCTCTTCCGTTTCAGAATCCTTCGATCATTCAAATTCTAAATAATGTGTTTCATCAATTTGTGTTTGATAATAGTGAAACTAGGCCTGTGTGTAATATTATATCCCTTAAATTGTTTTTCAAAGTAAATTTTTCAAGACCACCAATAGAATATGTTTGTATTGAAGTTGTGGAAGAGTTTAACTATAATAAATGGGTCATCTTAGATATGTGGGTTGATTTCTTTTCTTCTTGAAAATGACTAGGGTGTTTTATTTTAGTGTGTTGGATAAATCTCAAGAACCACTATCATAAGATTGATGTTGGTCGGGGTAGTATAACAGGACTAGGTGATAGTGTTCAGTATTCTTCTTTGGGTGTAGGTATGAAGTCTCAGGTTCAAATTGGAGATTGTTATTTAGGATTAGGGAGGATTGAAGGGGTGCATGTAATAGGTTCTCTGAAACAAATTAGTATCATCCCAAGGAATACATATTATAAAAAGATAGTGTGAATTACTGATGATTATATGCATAAGGTGATGGTAAAGGCAGAAAGTGGGGAAGGTTCATCTGATCATATGTCTCATGGAAGCTCAATTGCATCCAACTTAGTCCCAAAGTAGTTTTAAGTGAGTATTCTTAAAAGTATGAGTCTAATAAGGACCATTTCGATTCTAAATTTTTAAAACCTATTTGAAGCTTTGGGAGTTAAAGGAATGGTTTGGGAATAAGGGGAATGGAATATGGAGACATAAAAATGAGAAGTTTTAGTAAAGGAAAATATTGGAATTTACAAACCTATACTATATAAGGACAACACCAAAGTACAAGTTCTATAATAGAAAGAGTCATGTGATGATACCTTAGGTAAATTCTTAGTAGATAGTGCATATGGAATGTATGGTAGAGGACTTCATAACCCAAGGATAAATAAGGGGTAGAATGGAAATTGGGACTCAAGGAGTTGTATTGTGTATAAGGGGGGGAAACTAAAATAATGTACGGACAATTTTCAATTTCCAACACCAAGGAGACAAGTTCCATAAAAAATATGGAGGTAACAAGGTGATGTAATACAAAGACACTACACATGACTAGTTTCATAAGGAGAATTATAATCTTAAAGGTGAAATTTAAATGCTTGAGTATGATGATTCTAAGGAACAAGAATTGGTGGGTGACAAGATGATAGATTTATATCAGGAAGCAATTTTGGTTGATGATTTTAAGAGAATTGAAGGTATAGGGTAATTCTCATTTCACAAGGATTTCTTTAAGAAAATGGAATCATCTTATCTTCTATTCAGAAAGGGTTCTCATGAGGAATGCACTACATCCCATACCACCACCAGTATAAACAAAGAGGGATATAATGGAATCTTAGGTGATAAATTTCCTCAAGGACTTGATAAATCATGTGAGAAGTGGTTTAATTCATAACTTCATTACATTTTTAGGGATTTTATCATGTTCATTTCCCAATTTATTATTATTTAGAGGTTGTGAAAATCATCTCAATTGACATCAAAGATGGTCTATGGATTCATCCTAGAAATTATATATGATACCAATTCTATAAATTTAAAAGGGACCCCTCTATCCTAAAGATAAATGAGGAACATTAAATTCATACTTAATTTCACATAGGTAAAGTTATCTTTATTTAATTTTTCTTCTTCATTGTTAATCTCGTTAGGTATAATATTCTTTATAAAATTGGGGTTTTTTATTTATTGTGAGATGATTTTATAGTGTTTGTTTTTTGAGGTTCCCACTAAACCCCTTAAAAGTGATTTTTCTTAAAAATAACAAAAAATGATTTGTGGAGGCCCCCTAATGGGGTGCAGATAGATTTACTATAATGGCTCCCCAAATAGGGTGTGGATATGAGTGAGAACACATATCTTGATTTATGATCATGACTAAGAAGTGTGAGGATCTTGTTTATGAAAACTAACATTACTAAAGTCTTATGAGCATGGTTATTTTTTTTTGTTTTACTAAATTGTGCATGCCATTTATTATAAAATGGTTATGTTCATGCTAACTATTTTATATAAATTGTTCATTTGAGATGATTTTTATAAATCTTCCATATTTATGATTTGAGATAATTTTTTGTTGAAAATATGTAAATTTCATTCCATACTATATTTTTTAAAATAAAAATGAATAAATGGTTTATTTTTATGGAATTTATTTTGGAGTATTTGGTGGTAACATACTGGGAACTTTTTCTTACACCCTACCTTCACCATTAAGAATTTGTAGATTATCTTATGTTAGGTCCAACCAAAGGTAAAACGCTCCTTTAAAGTAGTGGGTATACTTGATTCATGGGATCTAGAGTGATGTATGTGATCAGTGGAGATGTGATCCACCTGTTATATGGTTTTAGTGATCCCTTAATTGATAGATGTCATTTCTTTGATGATACAATATTTTGGTTTACTTTAACTATTTGATTGTGGTACTTTATCCTTCAGAAGTATTTGTATAATTACTTGTATAGTTTATCTTATATTTTTTTTATGAAAAATTCATTAGATTTCTGTTCTTTTATTATTCCATGCAATACTCATCAACCTATACGGATCGTGAATACCCTTCCTGCTATGTCTGGACCGGCTTAGGTATCTATGTGCTAGGGGATATGGGGTGGTTTTAAAACATAAATTTAATTATAAAAAATATAATTATTCATAAGATAATTTAAAGGAAATAATAAAATAAATATCACCTTGAAAAAACTCCATTCAAATATAACACCGAAAATAGTTTTTGCTAAACTGATATTCTTATTTGGTTCAAAAAATATTAAACACTGTATTTATAATCAAAAATAATATTTTAAATTGCATAATTTTATTACTTAAATGAATATATAATTATATCAAATATTTCTAAAACTTCTATGATACACTTAAATTGTGATAAAATCATAAAAATTTTAATTTTCCCAAAAACCATATTTTTTAATAAAAAACAATCTTTTCAGGAAAAAATTCCAAAATTAATAATATGTAAATTTTCATAATAGTAGTTCAAAAATGAATATAATTTAATAAATTTTATATTTTAAATTCAGTGAATTGTATTTTTAAATGAACATACATTATAAATAAAATGGTGTTTCTTATAACCCTTTTTAATACTAACTCATATTAATTATTTATCTGTTAAAGGTAATATTTATTTATGGTCTACCATTTTTTTGTTATAGATTTTTTAATAATTCCATACTAATATGTTTTTATTTTTTAAAATCGGTTGTATCATGTGACACATGTTATATAACATAGTATGTATTTTAAGGGACCCATATTTTCAAATCGTTACATTCTTCTCCAATTAAATAAATTGTATCCTCAAAATTTTATTATCATTTACATGTAGTAATATATACAAGTGGGGAAAATATTGAAATACCTCAACATATTCGCTCTAATGATATATTATCCCAAATATCAAAGATAATACTAAAAAAACATATCTCTCCCTACTCATTTCAAGGAAATATACCTCGTAACATGGTATTGAGGCCCATGTGAAGGATTCAGTTTACCTCTTAGATAATTCAAGTTTGTATTGAACTAATAGATAGTCAGAGTTAATTTAGCATATATTTTTACAAATTCTATAAATTAAATTATATTCAAAATAAAGATATCTATTAGAGTTTGAAAATAAAATCAATTATTTTCAATGATATTGTGATTTTCAAGAAGTTTATTCCTATAAATAGAATTATCATGCCACTAAATGTTTTCCAAAAAATAAAAATCACTGAGGGTGGTGAATTTATGTTCTTATAAACACTATAGATACAATAGGGTTGGTAGAACTATAATAAATTGACTAATTAGTGGTAGATGGTAAGTATAATAGCTTTAAACCTACGCCACTTGATCTGGTGATAAAAATATAATCACTATATTTATGGATTTAAAATAGATAAATATGAACCAATTTAACCCATACAAAATATACATCATAAAATTAAATATTGGATCAATTACAAACCAAAATACCTTTTAGGTTAATAGTTTTATATAATTATGAAAAATTCTTACATAACACTGCCCATGTCATCAAGTGAACATTATTTTCCACTATATTCATATTTTCTTATTCAACACTAACACCTCATAATCTCACATAAAATTCATCACACATGAATCCTTTATACATAAAATTTATTTAATATTAGTCTTCCTAACTTGGGGAAATAAAAAACATAAGAAGGGTGATCTCAAATTCACTATAAGAGTAAACATAAGAATTATCAACTAAATGTAATTAGTGAACATAATATGATAATAAGGGTATGATGACATAATAAAATTGAATGATCATTACTTAATATATTTCATACCCCTTGTAACATGGATCGTAAAACATGATACATGTCAAAATGCAATTATATAAGATAAGAGTCACATAATTCAACAATCACGAGCCATGTAAAAACAATCCAAAAGAAAAGGATCCATTGAAACTTGATAACAGCATAATGAATACATCATGGTAACTTGGAACTTCATTTTCATATCACTCTTAGAATAACTCTCACAAATGTAATATCATATCCATTAAATTACAATAAACACTTAGAAGAAACATACAATTGATTAGTTATATACCTTTCACTGATGCATTAGAGAATTATATCAGGATCAACCATCATCCTCAGATATATAAGGCTCACCCATCCTCACAAAAAAATGTCTAAGAACCATAAAATAATCATAATACATTAAATACTTCATTTTTTAATATAAATATAACCATTTTTTATTCATATCGTGATTTACCTATTGAAAATAAATGGGTTTTGTGAAAATAATTTTGCAAAAATCCTAGTACAACCTGAGAAATAATTAAGAGTATATCATTAAAACAAGTCCATAATAAATAATAAGTAAAATCAAGGGTCATTTTCATTTAATAATAAAATTACCATAAAAAGGTCATAAAAACATTCTTAAATAAAATATTATTTCCACATTTTAAAATCAACTTAAAAATTATAATATTATGAAAAAAAATCATTGAAAAAAACCATGTAAACTTATAAAGGAATATTAAAAGAATATAGTGGTCTTGAATATGGTAAATTATGTTCATTTCAAAATCATTAAAATAGATATTTGGTTCACACCTTTGGTAAAAAAATCTTTTTTAGAAAAAAATATAGATGTTATTATTGAAAAACATTATAAAAAGTTAAACATGGGTAAAACTAAATTTAAAAAATTAATTAATAATAGTAAAAAACGTTATTTAAATCATTTTAGAAGACAAGGACATGTGAGAAAATGGTTTTCTAACTAAAATATGAGAAACAAGTTCATTTTTTCTTAAAAACATTTTCTAGAAAATTTTGAGTTCCAAATAGAGGAAATGGAGCTTAAACCTAAAAATTATAGAATAAAACATAAGGTAAAAAAATGAAATGGAATTATCAAATAAGTATCATATAATTTTCTCAATTTAAATTCAATTATAAATAGCCCAGATAAAAAATTGGATTGAAACATTAACCCCTTACCACTTTGGTTACTTTTTAATAATAAGTCCCATTAAAGAGTAACATCAAATAATTATTTAAATATAATAAACATTAGGATAATCATGATATAACATGTAAAATGGAAATTATATACATATCATAAAATATGATAGGTTTATAACATATACATATGTCCCTAAGAAAAAAATTGATATAAATAACCCCTATAAAGATCATATTATTGAATTTGAGAATTAAATAATTCATAGATTATGTGTAATAAATGTGAATACTCAAAAAAAATTGGAAAAAATAAATAAAAAAAGCTAATTCACACATAATCTTGTCATAATATAATCAATTAAGAAGTTTTATAACCCAATTAAATTAAATTAAATTAAAAAACACCTTAAATCTTTGGTAACATTCTAATTAAAACCCCATGGTTTAAGTAACATGAATTATGACATATAATACCAATAATTATGAATTATTCACGATATATTATTAAAAAAGGGCTCTATAAACACAATATAAAATAAATTTTGTGCATAACATTAAAATATTTCTTAGTGAAGAGAAATTGAGATGAAATTTCTTACCTCGAGTCTTCACATGCTATATATGTCCTTTAACATTGGTATAATAAACTTATTTAAGTTATTTTATTTCATAGGAAACTTTTATTTGATTAATACCTTATACGTGAACAATTCATTTCATTAATTTTACTAACATGTTTATTTACTTAATCAATTATGTCCTTGTCAGATATTTTAAGGATGTTCGGTTCATAGTTGCAAAACGACATCAGTATATTTACCATAGTCAATGGGGATATTATTTTATATTATCCATACTAATAATCATGAAATAATTAAAAAATTTATTCATTATTAATACTTTTATAACCAACCACTATTGATGTTTATTAAAGATTAATTATCTTGCAATCATGGAGATGGTAAGTCATATACAAGAATGGGTAGCATTTCAATTTTTCAATGAACATGATAAAAAGAAGAAAATTATTATTTAAAAGTTACATAATTATTATTATATCTTAAATATAATACAATATCTTTAAATAAAATTATATATACAATCCATTTGATGTCATGATGAAAAATAAATCACGTCGCTTCGTGGAGGAGGTAATTCACATGTACGCAAGAATGACGTTATCATTTTTTAATGTATGGAAAGATAAGATAAAATTAAACATATTATATTTTTTGAATGATAATTATTAAATTAGTAAATTATATATATTATAAAACTATCATTATAACCATTCTTTAGAGGTGTTGATAGAAAATGAATTACATCGGTTTATGAGGCGGTAGTCATCCATACACACGAATAATGGTTTCATTTCCCATTTGATGGAAGAGCAAAAGAATATAGGTTATTACATTAACATAGTAACATCTCATTATATGGATTATATATGTTTAATATATTATAATTTTTGAATAATATTCTAATAACTTATAAGAATAAATAAAACTAAAACATTTATTTACAAGATATACTTCTTCAGACAACATCATTTTTTACACCATAATCTATTGAGAGTTGGTATTATGAAAAAAATAACAAATATATAAAATGTTTTCAGATTTTTGGAAGGTAATTTAGAATGTATTGGAAAAAATAAAGTGCTAAAAATGTGTTTAGAATAAAGGATCTTAAGTAACCATTTATAAGTGAGGGGAGGGGCAATCTTGGAATTACATAAATTATTAAATTAATATAAATTAATATTCATATAAAAGTAGCTAAAAATTATATTATTAAGTTATAGGAAGATTATTATTATAAATAAACACATCATATAAAATTTTTACATGTTTATTTTATGTTTTCACCCTTATTACTATATTTTAACCCCTATTTACCCTTTTGAGGATTACCGCAATAAAAAAAGTTTTTACACTTTAGAGTTTAAGAAAGTTGATATAAAAGGAAAAGTGTATCATAAATGAATAATGGTCTATGTATTAAACCATTCCTAATTCACATTGATGAAGATAATATTTTAATTAATTTTAAATAATTTAATAACATATTGTTTATTTTAAAATATCATTAATGTCATTTTTGGAACTATTTATTTTATTAAATTTTAAATTCATCAAGATAAAAATGGTATTTGAATATAAACATTAAAAACATCCCTAATATGTTTTTTTATCTAAACAAATCATCAGACAATATAAATCATTCTAATAATATTTCTTTTATAGTTTTTATATCATTTACTTGATTTTATTACTGGTTGCACATGCATTGTGTCGGTGCTGCATAAGAATTTAAGGTAAATATTCCAATAAAAAATAAAAAATAATATCCTCATAAACAATAAATAAAATAATTTAAATATAAACTTTTATTTTTATTAAATATGAATTTTTACTAACATATATGTCCTGAAAACGTATTTAATTTCTTATTTTGACTTTGTTAGCCCCGCGCAAACATGGCATAAGAATTTAGATAAGTCACTTTTAATATAAATAAAAAATTATTATATGTCCATAAAAACATAAATAATAATTGATGTTTATTAATCAAGTATATAAAATACTTCATACTTTTCAAATAGTGTCTTTAGAACATAAAACATGACTTTTATAGTGCTACGTAAGCACTGTACCGGCAGTGAAAATAATTTTAATATTAATCATTAAATTTTTACTAATTCATAGTTTTTGAATTATTTTTTTATGATATTTTTAAGATATTATAATAAATTAATCATTCCATAAGTTTTATAAATTTTAATATACTATTAATTTCATGGTGATATCATAAAAGATATCGTAATTCATAGAAACTATATTTTGTTACTATTCACCATAGATTCAACTTCTTCCAAAAAATATAAAATATTAATCCATGGATAAATATTAATTTATCAAAATCTAAATTAATTAAATTTCAATAAATTAAGTTCCAATAAGTGCTAAAAATTACTTTTAATATAAATTCATAAAACGTGACAAATAACTGTTTTTAGAAAAGTGTGTTTTTAAGCCCAAAAATGAACTTATGCCAAAATAAAGTATAAAGATGATTAACATGAAATTAACTATATTATTTATAAATAAAGGATAATTTAATTAGATTATGATCAAATTAAAATCATTATGTTAATTTTCAATGAAAATAAATAATGGTTTGTAAAAAATAAGAATTTTTAACTATTCACTAAAAAATCAATTTTTTCAGAAAAATAAAAAAAATCATTCTAAAATAATTTTGATATAATAATTTAAAAAATATAAATATTTAATAAAATGATATTTCTAAATACTAAAAAATATAATATTCACTCATAAAAATCAATAAAAAAAATTTATGAAAAAAATATATATTTCAAGTATAAAATGAAATTACTAAAAATTGACTGTTTATATCCAAATAATTAGACAATAAATTTGTATTGATCAGTAACTTTATGTATATTTAATAATTTTTTTAATCCTATTTACATTTACTTAATTAATGTGTAGGTAATAACAATCAAAATTAAATAAAAATATTTTATCGATTGTTTAAGATCGGGGATGTATGTGGTATATGCTATCAAACATAGTGTTCATTTAAAATATTGGGGTGTTATATTTTCCCACATTTACTAAATATTGACCATTTAGTTTGAAATTGATCTCAGTAATCAAGTTTTTGATATTTTAAAATACGTTTTTTAACCGACATCATTAAATAGTGTTAGCAAAATTTCATTTTGAAAATTGGGAAAGGAAAATAGAAAGGTCATCTAGAATAACACATTATTATGTTTCCAAAAAGGAGTCTATTATTGGGAAGTGAAAACATAGAAATGGAGGGAAAATTTATTTCCCAACTAATTATGGAAGGTTATAGGAAACATTGAATATAATAAATTGAATGATCTTGAGAAATTCAACAATCAAAAAACCATAAATCAATGAGGTGTTAGAAGGACCATCATTTTATCAGAAATGATGGTAATAGTATAATATTTTTATTTCAAGACCATTTTCCCAGATTTTAGTTACTCTTTTAAAATCTATAAAAATAACATAACAAAATATACTAACTTGAAAATTAAAATTTCATCCTTTAGTCAATTTCTACCACAATATCATGTTTTCTTCCAAATATTAGTATGAAATATGAATTTTTCTGGCCAAAATTACTAAAATTAACTTCTAACGAGTCACATAATCCAAAAAAGAATAAAAATTTATTCCTCGTATCTTTACTAAAAAACAATGGTAATCACATGATAAGATAGTACCCGAAATTTATAAAAATTAACATTAATAAATCACATGTTAATCTCCAAAATTCATAAATAATACCAAATGTTGAATATAGATTATTCCATAAAGAAATTGTAAGATCTTGGGTTTTCATAAAATGTAAAGGTCTTTTGTTTTTGTTTTAAATGATTTTTATTGCCAAATGTGACTACCCTTTGAGGTCATGGGGGTATCAGGGGTGTCTGGGGATTTTTTGGAGTCTAGAACCCAACTTTTTTGGAAAAAAAATAGGCCGCATAGTTAATAAAAACAGTGGAGGGAAGGACGCATGGTTTGACAAGTCGTGCAAGGCCTATAAAGAGGACTATAATAGTATGTACATGTTTTCAAACTGTGTAGATGGAGGCACCCACCCATATGGTGTCCTTAGTAGTTTTTTATAGGAGGATAAGACTTCGTTTGTGCACAGTTAAGGAAATGGTGTGTAAAAACCATGTGTGGTTCCCCTTCATATGGAAGTGGGTGCATGGTTGGAACAAAGTTTGGAGAACCATATAGAAAAACTATTTGAGCTGGGAAATTTTGGTAAAAATACCATTTTCCCATATAAATATAATTAACCTAATTTTATTTCTTTTATTTCTTCATAGAGAACTAGCTCATGTTGTGAGATCCCTTGAAGTTAAATCATATATTTCAATCCCTCTTACATGTATGAACTAAGAATCGATCATCATCAATCTTGTTGGATCTGCATCGGTGAGTACTCAATTCCATTTTTTTGTTATTCATTTCACTTCATATCGATGAAGTTATTTAGGTGTGAGATAATATGCCCTCTTTCCAGGTTCATCGCCCTTTATTTTTCTTCTGATATAAGTCAAATCAGAATATGATTCAACACATGAAATCTACTACAAACCTATGGTAGTTGTTATATACTTTTCCTGAGTTGTTTAGTTATTTATATCCCTAGTTATAGTTTTTTTACCCATGTAATTTCCAATGTATCCCCTAAATTTAACTGAACAATAGAATTAAATTAAATGTAACCTATTAGGGATGCACTTTAATTTCTTTTTTATTTATTGAAGGTTGTTTCCCCAACCAATATCACCCACAGGGTGTGCCTTTGATATTTTCTTTATTAAACCACCCATGAGGTGAGTTTTTGTTCTATCTTAGTTATAGTAATCCCACCTATAATTATTTTAATTAGATCTTAGGATTATGATATATTTTACCACATTTTCTATGTGATACATGATGTTGAATTATATTTTTTTTAATTTTGATTTGATATATGAGTGGCTAAAATCATGGATTGATTATTAAAAGTGAATTTTTATATGAGTGGGTAAACTCCTAGAATTAAATTTTAGGAAATGATAAATGGGACGAGTGATAAATTATTCCATTATATTCCTAGGATGATATTCCTTGGATCTTGATACCTGTAGTGGACACCTTAGATGATATTTCTCTTTGGGACTTGATTTCATTGGATTAATTGGGCCTTACTACCCCTTGGATCTAGTTTTTTTTGGAATCATGGTGGGAATGGTTTGTACACATGCTACTTGGACCCCAATTCATTCATAACCAAGTTTCTATTTTGATTATCCTGGGACTCAACAAGTATTACTTAGTCTTCTATAGCTTGTATCCAACCTTGTATGATATTACACTTTGATTACACAACAAAATTTGGATGAATTTTACATACTTGGTTCTATAGTGTGTTCATGGTTGATAAGAAATTTTATTTTATATAGCTCAGTCATGGTTGATTTTTTATAAAGGTTATAAGGTAAGGTCATGGGTGATATGCTATACTATGTATATGATATGGTCATGGTGTTTGCTTCTTTATGCTTTACCACTAACTTGTTATAGGAGATTTACACTTTTTTTTCAAGGATATTTTTATGTATATACAGTATCACTTGACGTATAGTGTATATTCCATGCACAATTTCCTTTTTCTTACCAATTACCTTTCAAATGTATTTCACTCTACTATATCCTATTATATTGCAAATAAATGATTTTTTATAGACCTTTATATGGTTACCTACTATAAATTTATCTCACACCTTGCTTGGGTCATCGTTGGGTACCCAAAAAGACTATATAGAGGTAGCTAGGGATTGGGGAAAGCACCCATAGTTGGATGCTTGATTTTGTGCCATGCTTATGAGTAGGAGATCATGAGAGAAAGATGAGGCATGTGATGCTATCTGGAGATAGAAACTTTTGGTTTTCTTTGGACATATGTATTGTACACATTACATCTATACCTATTTTGGATATTTTGTAGTGACATGACATGTATCTTCATCATCTATATATGGGATTACTTTTGAAATTTTTTATATATTTGTGTCTTGTTTATTTATCATTTGTCTAGTTGTTATATTTGTTGTTATTCTTAATTTTTATTTCCATTACACTATGTTATACTCTATTAAGGAGGGAATCATCTCCCCATGGACACACACTTGGCCATCACTGCTATTTGGTAGACTTTGGCATCTAGTAAGATGCACTTGAGTCCATGTGGCCAATCGGGCTTGGGGCACTATTAAGTGGCATCCGGGTTTGGGACGTTAAAAGGTGGTACTAGAAAATTTTTCTTTTTCAAGATTTTTATTTGGAGATAATAGGTAAGGATGGGAAGGTATCGTAATTTGGTAGTGAGTTGTTCTTGGGAGAAACTAACCCATGTACAAGAAGAATCCAAATTTCCTCAAATAGAAATTGTTGTTTTCTATATTTTTCCAATTATAGATAATTTGATTACACTGTTGGGTGATCCACTTTAATTTTGATGTTATTATTGAATTTATTTTGGGATATATTGTATTCTAACTCAATGAGATGAGGGTATTCCATCTCATATATCATTTAGGCAGTTTCTAGAATTCAAACTCTATGTAATACGCCAAGCCATACATGGTGAATTTCCAATTTTCATGATGTTATGATAGGTTAAGTGATAGATATAATAACTGTTGTGATTGAAATTATATATATGTAATTGAGAAAAAAAAAATTGGTAGTCATAGTGACTTCAATAAACTGGGAAATGTTTTCCTGATTAGGCTATATGAGACACCCTAATAATCCAATTATGGAACATTGAGTCATGGACCATGAGTCCCATGTACTGGAACATGTTAGGGTGTGGATTATGTGGACTCTATATTTTGGTTCGTGAGGAGTACATGACCTTATGGATTATAAGTGACACACCATTTGGTTTAACCATTTAAAATAACTGTGAAATTAATATGAAATTCAAATGGAAAATTAAAATGATAAAGAGATAAATCGACCTACACCCGGCTATTGAGTTAGAAAGAGGCAGTGTCTCTAGTGAATTTTGAGACTATATATTTTTATTGGTCTTGGATTTAGGATTATAATGTATGGCATGACCTTTTTATAGGAAGGTTTTGAACTATCCTATGATTTTGCACAGTGAAAATTGATATCATTATTTTATGTGGCATGAGTTTGTCATTTTGGAGGCATGCCACCATGATAACAACTATTCATATTCCAGAAGGGTGGATAAGGCCATGCTATGGAGAATATTGGCCATAAGCTTACAGGTAATCATCATTTAGTTATAACTTAGGAACTAGTATTTTTACTAGACATAGGTGCTAAAAAAAGTTCTATAAGGGGTTTACCACTTTATGTAGAATTTTAATGAAGCACCAAAGCATGTCTTGTCAATGGATGAGATGAAACTTGTGTTCTAGATGGGAAATCCTTCTACATTTTAAGGGGATGGTGGTCCACTGGCTTCTGATATGTGTATTGAGACTGATTTTTATATTCAAGAAACTTGGGGAACCTCTTGAGAGGGGAGTAAAGCTCACAACGTATATGCAACAAGGAGAAACAAATCATTTGTGGGATGTTCTGAACTAGGCTAGAAAGCTGTGAGATATGGTTTGGGTTGATTTCTAAATTGGGTTCTACTACTATTTCTACCCTGAGACTCTACGAGTTGACTGAGATAGTGAGTTGATGCATATGGACCAGGGTGCCATGACAGTTATGGAGTAATTTTCATGCTTTATAGATCTATAGTGTTTTGAACCAACGTACCTTGATAAAGAGTTATCAAGGGTGAGACACTTCAAGGAAGGTCTCTGACATGCTGTTCTATCTCAATTCAACATGTTTATATTGACAATGATTACTCAGAATGGCCCGAAGGCCTTCATTTTTTTATTTTTCATAATCCACCTTTCAAGGGGTGAGGTGGAACCCTTACAAGGCCCGAAGCCACATAGACAATTACATGACCCATAGGTATTAGAGGAAATCACCCAGACAAGACAACTTGGAACTGCTCCTCCATAGCATATGTCAAGATATCAGTACTCCACCTTCACAGGGCGGGTTGACTAGCTATCTTATGCAAAGCTTCACAGGCCCGGTACCGATGGCGAAGTCATACTCTCTCATTCTTCCAATTCTGGTTAGCTCTGCTCTATTAAATGTGTCTGCCCTTAATCCTCCTCTGAAGCCTTTTTCCTTGTATTCTTACTGGTACATCTGCATTTCATGTGGCCCGAAGGCCTTGGGGTGGCATAAAGGCCTTAAGGTGGCATGAAGGCTTTGAGAATCAACTGGCCCAAAGGCCTTGGGTGGCCCGAAAGCCTAACAGGACCCGAGGACCAAACTGGTGGCCCAAAGACCAAGATAGATGAATAGTTCTGGCTGCTACAGTACCGAACATTACCTGCTACAGTACTGCTACAGTAACCCAAAAAACCTCCTCCACCCGGATTTGATCTCAAGTCTCTTGTATGAACCTACCGAGTCCTCACCAACCAGGTTGAGGATCATGTGCGACAATGATTACATAAATTGTGAATTAGGTGATAATTAAATAGAGGAACCTGAGGAAATCATAGGTCATTGAGAATAGAAGTATAGTCTCTCGACACATTAGTTCAACTTCCAGTGGCAGGAAGTGATGTGTTGAAGTGTCTCATGTGATGAGTACTAGGTTGGATCTCAATGTTGGTAGTAGAGTTTTCTATCATTATTATAAAAAATGGGGAAAAGTGAGGAATCAATGAGATCGCGGCCCAGAAGAGTGTTGAGATTACGGTAGGATAGACCATGTGAAGCATTTCTATAGCACCTTACCTCCAACATTCAGTAGTAGGGGGTCAGATGTGACATCAGGTTCAGGAGTAGGTTTTATAAATTCACACTATCCTCAAATCTAGAGAAGTATTGTTAGATCATGCCGAGGTACTGGTGGTTGTGGCTAAGGTATATAGGAACCAGTCATGTCTTCATAGATGAGTAGGCCAACTTAGGTAGTGATTTTGTGTCACATGACCTAAATTCAGGCTAGATCTATTCTGTATAGCCTATCCTGAGGATCACGGTGTCGGACCATATACAATGAGAGGTACAATCTTAATATCCCCTATTCTTGTATTTTCCTTTTTTTAATATAGTTTCATTATATGGTTTCATATATGTACGTATAGTGTAGATACTTTGTATTTTTATAAAGTTTTCTAATGGTGCTATAATGGTTGAAACACTATCGAGGATCAGAATAGAGAATGCACGTCAGTGTAGGTAGTTCCCCCATGAGATTGGGGGGTGTAGCTTCATATGGTATATTTTTTCCCTTGAGATGATAGGGTTTGAATTTATACTCGGGATGGATTGGCTAGGAGATTATCAAGCCTATATTTAATTCTACCATTGGAGGGTGAATTTAACACCACCAGAGGGTGAAGTTTTTATTCACAAGGGTGAATAGGAAGTCTATGTGATCTGAGATGTAAAATAGAATCATGGATCGGGTGAGATGATAACCTATATTGCTAGTTTGTATTTGGATTATTAGTGAGCATTTTAGGGACACTTTCCTCTAATGTTTTATCATTTTAGGGATGCTTTCTTGGATAAAATTTCTAGTTTACCTCCCAATAGATAGGTGGATTTCTCCATCGAGCTAGTAACAGTAGTTGCACTAGTACTCATTTCACCTTACAGGATGGATATGATGGCGTTACAAGAACTAAAGAGGCAGTTAGAGTATTTGGAGGTAAAGGGGTTTATTCGACCCAATAATTCTCCATGGGTTTTATAGGTCATTTTTTAAAATAATGAGGATTTTATGCATAGTAAATGCATGGATTATCCGAAATTGAACTAGATTAGGGTTAAGAAGTAGTATCCCTTTCCATATATAGATGATATTTTTTTCTATCTTTAAGGAGCTCATGTATTATTAAAAATTGATTTGAGATCAAGATATCATTAGGTACATGTTTTACCTACAAGCATGCCTCATAAAACTTTTCATATTTTGTATGGTCTATATGAGTATCTGGTTATGTTTTTTGGTCTCACGAATGTGTTAAAAAATTTCATGGATATGATGAACTCTGTTTTTCATCCAAAAATGGATTTGTTTTTGGTGGGTTTCATGCATGATATCTTGGTGTATTCTCACAATTAACATGATCATTCCATACATTTTGAGATCATTTTGTATACACTGAGAGAGCATTCTTTATATGCTAAGCTCTCAAAGTGACACTTTTGTATTGATAAGACTTACTTCTTGGGTCATATTATCTCAAAGATAAGAGTATCAATTGAACCAGATAAGGTGAGAGTTGTAGTTTCCTAGGAGAATCCCAATAATTTATTTCAAATATGGATTTTCTTGGGGATATATGGATATTACTGGAATTTCATAGAGGATTTAACATTATTAGTAGTGTCATTGAATGACTTGACTAAGAACGTTGTGAAGTTTATGTGGATAGATACATTTGATACAGCCTTTCTGGAGTTGAAAGGGATAATTAATATACTATTGTTCCTGATTCTTCCAGATCCATGAAGAAGATACATAATGTATTATGATGGATCATGCATTTTTTTGGATAATTTATTATACAAGGGTATAGATTTTTTTGCATACACGTCTCAACAGTTGATGGTATAGGAGAGGAATTACCCAACGCATGATCTTGATTTGGATGCAGTTGTACATTATTTGTTCTTTTAGAGACATTATATTCTTGGAGAGAGTTTTTTGGTGTATACAAACCACAAAATTATAAAGTATATGTTTAGACAGTGTGGTCTGAATTTGAGGAAGTGAAGGTGGGATGAGTACCTATAATCATTTTACTTTGATCTTCCATATATTCCTGGTAAGGGAAACAATTGTGCACTAAGTATGAGAACTCAAATATAGGTAGCTCAGGAGGCCATTAGTGAGTGGTGGCTTATGGAATTTCTCTTTGAGATACACTTGGAAGTGTAGGAAATCCATGGGAAAACTTTTTTTTCATCCTTAGCTGTAACATCTACCATAATGGATAGAGTGAGGATGAGATAGCTAATAGATTCAGAGGTCCTATTTCTATGGGAGAGTGGTGTAGGTGAGGAACTACATCCAAGTTGGACTATATGTAAGTATGAGATCTTGTGTATCCATGATCGTGTTTCGGTTCTAGAGAAAATACATGAGGATACAATGTAGGAGTTTTATGCCTCAGCTTGGGAAGTGAAGACTGGAATCACCAAGATATATCAAGATTTTCATCCCTAATACTATTGTCTAGGTATGAAAAGTGATATAGCTGGTTTTTTATAAGGTTTTCTGCCTATTAGAAATTAATTAAAAACATCAGTGACCATTCAGACTCTAACAGTGGTTTCCTACTCCCAAGTGAAAATGGGATGGTGTCACAATGGATTTCATGTCTGGTTTTCTTAGGTCTTCTCAAGGTAGTGATTGTTTTGGAATCTTGTGCAGAGGCTCACAAAGGTTTCTCATTTCCTACCGATCTGGGAGAACTTCAGTGTTTATAATCATTGGAGGCTGTATATTCGTGAGATAGTATGAATTCATAGGGTTCCTTGTTCTATCATTTTAGATAGGGATACTCGATTTACAACTAATTTATACAAGATTTTACAAAGAGTACTTGGTACATAGGTTCTTTAGACCATGACATTAAACACTCAGGCTAATATCTAGTCAGATCATATGATACAGGTGCTTGAGGACATGTTGTGAGAATGCATCCTAGTTTTGGGGGCTCTTGGAAGGGGCATATTACACTAGTTGATCTTGCCTACAATAATAGTTATCTAGAAACTATAAATATGGAACCTTACAAGTCTTTCTATGGTATTTAATGTAGAACGCCCTTGTGCGGGAAAGTGGAAAGTGAGGAAACTTTATTGGGACTTTGTCTCATGAAAGAGACTTATGAGCAGGTCCAATTGACCAGGAAGTGGATGGATATTGCACAACATTAATAGAAATCTTATGCTGACCTCTACAAATTAACTCTAGAGTTTGAGGTTAGGGATCATGTCTTTAATGGTTTTTATCAATGCTGGGACAAATACGGATCAGGGGATAAGGAATTCTTTCACCATGATATGTCGGGTTGTTCTAGATTTTGGAGAGAGTCAGGTCAATAGCCTATCGGTTGTAGTTACCTCATAGGTACAATCCATGCATGATTTATTCCACATATATAATCAACTTCATTATCATTCAGACCCATATCATTCATTTCATGTACCACCTTGATATTTTGTGAATTATTTTATTTTTTTTATTTTTTAATTAATTTAATCTTTTGATATTTTTCATTTCACACAACTCTGAAAATAGTTATTTTTTTTAAATCACTAAGTCGATCATTAATTTCACACAGCACTGACTTGTAATTTTTGAAATGGAACCAAATAAGCTTACAATACACATAACATTGACTCTCTATACATTACACGCAACCATAACTTAATGTACATTACACGCAACACTAATGTTTCTCTGA
Organism: Viscum album; assembly: GCA_963277665.1. NCBI lineage: Eukaryota > Viridiplantae > Streptophyta > Magnoliopsida > Santalales > Viscaceae > Viscum > Viscum album. The sequence goes on along the minus strand of OY728138.1, from coordinate 1,015,090,172 downwards.
AACATCATTTATCTGTTATAATTATTTAAATGAGATACTTATCACCTAATAATAAAAATATTTAATATGAATAATAATAATTACTTTTCAAATATTTTTTTTAATGGTTTTATAAAACTATAAATTATTGATAACAAAGGATATATTTTTTGATAAAGAACTTATATGTTTAAAAATATTATTTTCTCAAATAAACTACATTCATGTCCCTCTACAATAAAATAATAAAACTTAGATACATATATAAATTTAATTAGATAAGATAAACTTCATTTTTTAATTTATAATTTATAAATTATCTTATGGTTAATTTTTGAGATTTTTCTATGAAGCTTCATTTTTTGATGAATAGTGAAAAATACTTCTTTTTAGTTAAAAACTGCCTTTTCTTTTAGATAATTATTAATGTTAAATTAAATTTTAAATTATTTTAACGTAAAATTTGATAAATTATAAATCTATTAAAACAAATTAGGTAATTATAATCAATTTCAATTTTAAATTCAATAAAAAACTTAATAATCTTTTGATCTTCTTTCTACTTTAAAAATCCATTATTTCGTCATGTCTGTGGGATTAGAATTAATTTTTATGTTTCCGCTTCTATGAATTGAGTTTATAAAAAAATAACATAAATCATTCTAATCAATATAATATTTATATTATTATTATATCATGTTGTTTTTTGACTAAAATTATTAGTAAAATTGATTAAAATTAATCACAGCAATTAAAGTCAAATTAAGCTTAATTAGGTAATAAACCTCAATATTGGGGGCACAAATGACCTATCCAAATGTACAAGAGACATTGGATTGAAATATTTAGACCCTATAATCCATTCTATCTAATTTTCATTCACTTTACATGTGAAACACATGTATGTAATTCCTTTATCAAAATATTACAAAAGTGTCACTCCTCCTCCACTATAAAAAGGCCTCATCTCGTCCCACTACCTTACACCTCTCAATATACTTAGATCATCCAACCTCCGATAAAATAATCTCCAACAATCCATACCTTCCCTTTATAATCCTCACCTTGGGGAAAAATTAATCCAATAAATCCTTTTGTAACAAACCAAAAGGAGTTCCCTTATTATGAGGTAACGACTTCTCTCAAGATCATTCTTTTATTTTATTTCTCCACCCCCTACACTTTATTTTTCCTTTTTTGTATAACACCAATAGTATAAAAAATATACTAGGATGTTTTTATTCTATGGTTTAAATTTACACTTACACATACCTCCATATAATGGATAACGAATATACTATTTATATGCACGACAAACTACCGCCTCACTAAACAATGATTGTTCAATTTTTCTTACTGCCTCTCATAGTGGAAATTTTGATGGAATATCTATTTATATATATTTTATGTTATATTTATTATTTATTTTAATATTCTATATTCCTTTTAAAACATATATCATTTTATCATTCATTTTTTGTAAATACGGTAATTTCGATTGAGGAAGTGTTGACTACTGCCCCCTTAAAGCGACTTGATTCGTTCACACACTACATGGAATGTATTAAGGATGGTTTTAGTGAACTTATACTAAATATATAGCATTATAATTCTATTTTAATGATATTAAATACATATATATATATATTTCATTTTCTTTCTTTCTTTCAATATGCAATAAAAATGGATATAACGTTCATCTATACGTACAACCTACCATCTCCATGAACGTTGTATTCCATTTCATACTTATATAATATATAGAATATTATAATAAAAATATACTAGATTTAAATTATATTTATATCATTTTTTACATTCTGTAATCATGATTTAAGTATAAATACCTATGATACAACAAATTAAGACACATGTGAAGAACAAAGAGGATATTACCCAACATAAATTCTTACGATTGGATCGTTAACAAGAAGTTAATATAAGATCATATTAAAAAAATATATGTTATTAGATAAAATAATATTGTTCTTTAAAAGATTTATAATATATTTATATTTATTATACAGGTGGTTTGAATGATCATGACGAGTGTCAAGACACAAGGTAAGGGGATTTCATCTCACTATTTTTCAGTGAGATACAATTTATATTCACCACTATTTACTTTTGTCAGGTGTATGTACATTCCATGATTGTATTCTATGTATATTATATTTAACTTTATGTTTATTCACTAATCAATTTTATTATCTTCCTTTAATGGGGTTTATGTTTCAAAAGTTACCAAATCGATAAAATAGTTGTGTATCAATTTTCTTTCTTTGAGACCCGTGTTTTGTTATGCACCTAAATTATTTTTCAAGGTGTATATACTTCCATTTTACATTTTATATCATGAAATTTCTTCCCTTTATGATATTTTAAGATAACCTTAGTTTCCTTTTCTTACATGGATATTATGAACCCAAGTTACCAAGTTATAAGAGTGTATTGAGACAATCTCATCTCTTTTCGAGATTTTTTATGTTTATGCTTCCTTTGATTAAATCTTATGATCTTTATCTAAAGAAGATTCATGAAATTTATTCTTCTCTGGTTATTCATGATATATTCATGTATTGGTACTATATTTCTACTCTTTGGTGCGTAATATAGTTATGAATGTATTTTTATTAAATCCATACTTTACCCTCTCTTTGGTCAGAAATCAATGTTTTCTAAAAAGGGATTTAAGAATATTATAATATTCTTCTAAAATATTTAAAATAAATTTTTAACCCTTTTTTAAAGAAAATTATTATCTCATTCAGAATTATTAATTTTTCTAATGCTTTTACCGTGAAAAATGAATATTCTTTTTACCTCGTACGACATGTACGGATTTACCCACCATCAATTCATTGAATATTTATTTTCATGTTCAAAAGGTTATTTTTTAAGAAAATTTTTATAAAATATATTTTCAATGAAATGGTTTTGAAAAAGTTTTAAGTCTTCTTTTATAAGATTTTAATGAAATTTTTTTTCAAAAGGTTTTATTTTTTAAATATCCTTTTTAAAAGAAGAAAGGATATTTACCTTAAAAAATGTTTATAGAATATCTTGCCAACTTATTTTCTATATATGATATCATTTGTTGATGTTTCTCATTACCTTTTAAGAAATTATCCAAATGTACCAATAATATTCTTTCTTGTGTGGTTTATGTTTTTATGGAATGATTCTTATGGAACTTGTTTCACTTCCATGGGTTCTATGCTTTTGAAACCTTCTTATTTTCATGGGTTATGCTTTCATGAAGTGATTATGAAACCTATCTCTTTTCATCAGTTATAAAGTGTTGAATTATTAATGATACCCATTTTTTTCCATGGGTTATGATTTGATGTTTATAAAACCTATATATTTTATGGTTTATGAAATGGTGAATGTTTTATTATCTTGTGGGACATGTATGAATGATTTTATAATTAGATGAGTGGTACCTATATATCAATTTATTGCATTGGGTAATGATATTTGTATATGATATAAAAGGGTACATGGGTTGTATCCCAAGACTAAAAACAAGAAGGTACATGGGTTGTACACCAAACCTAAAATAAATAGGGCACATGGGTTGTAGCCCAAGATGGAAAATAAGATGGTACATGGGTTGTATCCCAAGACTAAAAGAAAGGGGGTACACAGGTTGTAGCCCAAGCCCAAAAATTATAAGGTACATGGTTTTTATCCCAAACCTATAAGAAAGAGGGTACACTATTTATATCCCAAGCAAGATAATAATAAGGTACATGGGTTATATCCCAATCCTAAAAGAATGAGGGTACACAGGTTATAGCCCAAGCTTGAAAACAAGAAGGTTCATGGGTTGTATCCCAAGCCTAAAAAAGAGGGTAAATTGGTTGTAGCCCAATCCCGAAAACAATAATTCACATAGGTTATAGCCAAAGAATTAAATTAAGAGGGTATATAGGTTTTTATCCCAAGATAGATACAGGTAAATGGTTCTTATCCCAATCCTAACATGTTATAAAAGTCCTAGTAGGTATCCGGGACATAAAATTTTCTATTCTAATATGTATTCCACAAATCCAATATATTATTCTACAATTACTATTTCATGGATTATGATTTTTATTTCTATATGATTCACGTCTTGTGAACTGGCAAGATTTATCCACTAACTCGTGTTTATGATATTTTATATGCAATGTATGATATCAGAATGTTACTATCAAATTCTCATACCCTATGTTAATTTTTATGTTTACATGTCTCCCTTGATTACCCTTACTGAGCATCTAAGATCACCTTTTTTATGTTTCCTTTCCCCAAGTTATGAAGAACGTATTTAGGTAAAAGTACTAATGGTGGAGTCTATATGGGAGATGTTTAAGATCTTTCACCAGGGTAGAAGATTTTGCTCCCAAGATTTCAAAGACACTAAACTATTACATTCCTCAGGCATCTATTTTTATAATGTGAAGAATATTCATATAAAATGATGTAATATCCATGTATTCTCAGCCTGGGTCTCTATAATTGGTATAAATGGAAATATTTAGTGAACATTTGGAAACTAGGATGAGAAAAAATTAGTGATATCCCTAGATATATTTCTATGAATATGTATAGGTATGTATCCAAGGATAAGTATAAGGACGTGTTAATGTATATGAAAATGTCCTAGAATTTTGTTAAAGGATAGAGTGAGTGGTTTCCTATAAATACATCTCTATTTTGATACTACAAGTGGATATGGCTCTAAAACAGATACAACTAGGGGGAAAACTATGACAAGATACTTTAGGCCTAACTTGGGGTAATCTGGTATATAACAACGACCCTTATTGCACACCTATTTTGAAACTTCTAGGGATATGAATTGAGAATTCAAAAACTCTTCACAAACAATCAAGAAGTATTTAAATATAATTTGGCTATTAATAACCTAGGATGAACCTAGGGTGTCATATATTAAGGAATGTGTCATGATTTAGACCTCCTAAAACTAAATATTTTCATGACTATATAGTTTTCTTCTATGATAAGTAATGCTCACACTTTGCTTATGGTTTTAGTCAATGAATAGAACAGGAAGCAACTAGATTAACATTAAATTTTATGGAAGATTTACTGATGAGAATTAAAGTTTTATATTCACTAGAGTGAGATATATTATGATCAAACCTAATCAGTTTTCACATAACATGATTAACAATATGTACCTTAAAGAACTCTTGGACTCACCAAGGATGATAAAGAAAGATTTTGGTGCGTCTTTAGGTAATAGAGACAATATATTAAATACGATTTGGTTTCCTTTGTGTCAAGAATGTGGAAATAATCACCTAAGTGAATGTCTTAGAGGCATAAGAAGATGTTTTTACTATGAAAAATAAGAAACCAAAGAAAGTGAATTCAATGGAAAGCTCTTGGAGGGAATCAGAAAGGTGGTATGAGTAATTTTTATACTTTTCAAGATAATGAGATAGAAAATGACATGTGAAAGGTATGTGATGTTCTTCCGGTATTGTTTACAATGATCATAAGAAGCTTGATTATATTGAGTTTGAGGAACATTCATACATGATTCATATTTCATATTCTATGAAATAGGTATTAAGGGATTTGTTTATGAATCCTAAGTAATGGTTTAAGAATAAAGATGTATTAACGAAGTATTTATGTTTTGGAATTCAAAGATTTTGTTATATGAATCCTAAAATGTATATTTATTTTCAGTATAATTTTTCATTAAGGAAAAAAAGGAAATTTTCGATGGTGGTGAAGATATAGAAAATTGATTTCATGGAAAGGTGATATTTTAATTAAGCTAAGGTAATCCTTAATTATTTCCAAAAATTGAGATAATGATCTTTGGATAATGATATGTTGGATATGAATAAGTAAATTGGATAGTACAGATTACCCTGGTACTAATTATTGAAAAAATGGTCAATGCCCTGAAGGATGAAGTTTAAGACTTCTTGGATTTAAATAATATATCTAGTAATCATTAGAATAAGGAATCATGCAAGTTCACCAAAATGATTTATGGTAATTAAGGTTATTACCATGTTTCAAGGGAACATGTGATGGGTTTATTAACATGTTTGGAATGTGAGAACCAAGTGGAAGTTTTTTATATGTGGGGAATCAATGTTAAGATGATTTCATGACTTTCATTCTAAAGATTAAAATGTCCAACTTTTTTAAGGGTTATGAGGTTAACAATTTATGGAAATATTAAGTTAAACTTTGGATGAGGATTGTGAGAATAAAGTACTATCTTACCATATGAGTATTTATATATGTTGGATGACCTATAACAACCATTTAACTTAGATATTAAGTGAATTCAGATGGAATGACTAATCATTCTATTTATGAATCTCACGATATGTTGGTTCTCCCGGAATGAATAATTCACTATCATTCCCTAGAATAAGAGTTGAAGTTGAAATTGATCAAGGAAAAATCAAAGGGTGAGATTATACATATGAAATAGAACAAAATAAAGTATGTATGTTTCCTTAGGATCCTTGATAGTAAAAGAATCAATAGAATCTAGGAAAATTATATTGAAAAAAAATTATCATATCACCATTATTTATTACAAATCAGATGATCCCTTAGATCATCAAATATTAAAGGTTTTGTGATCGCCCACTTCTATTGAACAATGTTCTCTATAAATATCCATCAGAATTTGATTGTAATATTTTTCTACTATGTCCATATTTTAACTTCCCATTTATTTTCTCCTATGTGGAAACCTAGTGATTTATTATTATGGGAAACCGTTATGGTTCCAACTTTCTCTTTTTAAGGTAAGTTTTAGTATCCCTTTTTGTGATGTGTGTTTCTATGAATAAAACATTAAATTATTAAACCAATAATAACCCAAAAAAAATTCAAGGGAGAAATTAATTTTAATGGGTAGAATGTAACACTCAGTGATTTTGTGGTTTTTTTTGAATTAATTAATTTTTTTGATATTTTTCATTTCACACAACTCTAAAAATAGTTTTTATTTTTCTATTGAATCCCTAAGTCAAACATTAATTTCAGATGGATCTGACTTGGAATATGTTACATGGAAACAACTCAGTATAAGATACATGGAACATAGACTCAATGTACATTACATGAAACCATGACTTGTCATATATTACATGCAACACTAATGTTTCTAAAAACATCATTTTAATGTTATAATTATTTAATTAAGATACCTATCACCTAGATTCTAACTATAAAAATATGAATAGTAATAAGTACTTTTCAAATATTTTTTATAATGGTTTTATAAAAATATAACATATTGATAATGAAAGAAATAATTTTTGGTAAATAGCTTATATTTTTAAAATTACTATGTTCTCAAATAATCTACATTTCATATCCTTTTATTAAAAATAATAAAATGAATTTTTGACACATATAGAAATTTAATTTGATAAAATAAACTACAATTTTGAATTTATAATATCTAAGTTATCTTAGGTTTACTTTTTGTGATTTTTCTGAGAAGCTTCATTTTCTGATGAATAGTTAAAATACTGCCTCTTAGTTAAAAACTGTCTTTTCATTTAAATAATTATTAATGCTAAATTATATTTTAAATTTTTTTAAGGTTAAATTATACCAATTATACATCTATTAATAAAAATTAGTCCATTATAATCAATTGATCTTTGAAATTGAAAATAAAAACTTAATAAACTTTTGAACTACTTTCTACTTTAAAAACATGTCATTTCGTCCCATCTGTGGGATTTGAATTAATATTAATTTTGACTCTTCTATGAAATTAATTTCAAAAAACTGAAATAAAAAATTTTAATCAGTATAATATTTAGATTCTAATTATATCATGATTATTTTTGACCAAAATGATTAGTAAAGGTCATTAAAATTAACTACAATGATTAAAGTCAAATTAAGCTTAATTAGAGACTAAACTAAAATCTTAGGTCCCCAAATGACTTAAACTTTTCCAAGATACATTTTATGGAAATATTTAGACCCTATTCTCTATTTTCTCTAATTTTTATCCAATTTACATGTTAAACACATGTACTAAATTCCTTTTTCAAAATATTACAAGAGTGTCACTCCTTCTCCACTATAAAAAGGCCTCCTATCATCCCACTTCTTCACACCTATAAATCCTATTCTATTGCCCAGTATCTACTCAAAAAATCTCCCAACATCCCTCTCTTACTCCTAGAAAAATCCCCTTTGGAATAAAGTAAAAAAATAAAGAAATTTGGCACAAACTAAAAGAAGTTACCCGATTAAGAGGCAATGACTTCTCTCAAACACCTTTATTTTATTTTATTTCTCCAACCCCATCCAATTTCTTTTTCCATGATTGTATAAAAAAATTATCATAAATATATTATGATGTTTTTCTTCAAATTTTTCATCTGACACTTATGCACGCATCCATCAAATGGATAATTAACATACTATTTATGTGTATGAAGAACTATGGCCACATTAAACGATGATTATTCAATATTCTTTACTTCTTATCATCATGGAAATTATGATGGAAAATATATTCATATATATTTTATATTTTATTTATAATGTATTTTAATATTCTCTATTCCTTTTACAACATATATCTTTTTACTTTCCATATGGTGTAAATACAATAATTTTGATTGAGGAAGTTTGGACTACCACCCCCTGAAAGTGATGTGATTCGTTCACACATTACATTAAATGTATTAAATATGGGTTTAGTGAAATTATATGATATATATATATATAATTATAATTATACTCTAATTTTATTAAATACATACTAACATATATTTCATTTCTATTCTTTCTTTTAATTTGATAATAAAAATAAAAATAGTGTTCATGTACAAGTACGGCTTACCATCCCCATGAATAGTATATTCCATTTCAAAATTCTATATTATATAGATTATTATAATAAAAATATACTGGATATAAATTATATTATATCATTTTGTACATTCTAGAATCATTATATCAATATAAGTACCAATGATACAACAAATTAATACATGTGTGATGAACAAAGCGGATATTACCCTGCGTAAATTCTTATGAGAGGATGGTTAACAAGAAGGTAATATACGGTTGTAATAAAACCATATATGGTAATAGATATAAGAATATTATTTTTAAAATATTTATAATAAATTTATACTTATTATATAGGTGGTTTTAATGAGTACGATGAGAGTCAAGACACATGGTAAGGGGATTTCATTTCACTTTTTATTTCTCTGAGATACATTCTATGTTCTCCACTCTTTACTTCTATATTGTGTATGTACTTACCATGATTTTATTCTATTTATATTATACATAAATTTATTTTTATTATCATATCCATTTTATGATCTTTATTTCATGGGGTTTAGGTTTCAAAAGTTACCAAATCAGTAAAATAGTTGTGTCTCAATTTTCCTTCTTTGAGACTCGAGGTGTATATACTTAAATTTTTAATGTTATATCATGAATTTTATTAATTTAATAATATGTTAATATTCCTTTTATTTTATTTTATTACATTTAGTGTATTATCCCAATTTACCAAGTTATAAGAGTGTATTGATAGAATCTCTTCACTTTTCAAAATTTCTTATGTATAAGCTTCCTTTGATGAAATATTATGATCCATATCTCAATAAAATTCATGAAATTTATTATCCTCTAATAATTCATGATATATCCTTGTATTGGTACCATATTTTTACTCTTTGGTACATAAGATAGTTACAAAAGTTTTTTGAAGAAATACGGACTTTACCCTCTCTTCGGTCATAAATATATGTTTTCTAAAAAGGGTCTAAGAATATTATATTATTCTCTTAAAATATTTAAAAGAACTTTTTAACCCTTTATAAAATAATATTATTGTTTCCTTTTGAATGAGTTATTTTTTCTATAATTTTTACCATGAAAAAATAATTTTCTTTCTACCTTGTACAATATTTATGAATTTACCCACAGTCAATTCTTTGAAGATTTCTTCTCATGTTTAAAAGATTAATTTTTAAGAAAATTTTTTTATAAATATTTTCAAGGAAATGGTTTTCAAAAAAAAATTCATGATTATTTTATAAGATTTTATGTAAAATTATTTTCAAAAGGTTTTATGATTTAAAGAGTCCTTTTCAAAGAAGAAATGATATTTACCTCAAAAAATGTTTTCAAAATATCCTTCAACGTTATTTTTCATCTATGATAACATCAGTTAATGTTACTCATTGCCTTCTAAGAAATGATCAAAATTTTCCATTATTATTATATATTGATTGGTTTATGTTTTTATGGAAATATTCTTATGGAACCCATTTCACTTACATGGGTTTTATTCTTCTGAAACATAATTCTTTTCATGGATTATTCTTTTATGAAGTTATTATGAATAATATCTCTTTTCATAGGTTATAAAGTGATGAATTGTTAATGATACCCATTTCATTTCATGGGTTATGATTGGATTTTTATAAAACCTATCCCTTTTTATGGGTCATGAAATGATGAATGTTTTATTATCTTGTGGCACATGTATGAATGATTTTATAATGATATGGGTGGGACCTATATATTCATCCAATGCATTAGGTTATGGTAAGTTTTATATGATCTAAAAGGGTACACAGGTAGTATCCCAATCCCTAAAACAATAATTTACATGGGTTGTAGCCCAATCCTAAGAGAAATAGTGTACACAGTTTGTATCCCAATCCTGGAAACAAGAAGGTCCATGGGTTATATCCCAAGCCCAAAAGAAAGGGGGTACACAGGTTATAGCCCAAGCCTGAAAACAAGAATGTATAAGGGTTGTATCCCAAGCTAAAAAGAAAGAGGGTACATAGGTTATATACCAAGGCCAAAAATAAAAAGGTACATGGGTTGTAGCCCAAGCCTAAAATTATGAGGGTACACAGTTTTTAGCTCAAGTCAAAAAACAAGAAGGTACCTGGGTTGTAGCCCAAGCCTAAAAGAAAGAGGGTACATGGGTTATCGTACAAGCCTGAAAACAATAAGATATATGGGTTGTTTTCCAATCCTAACAGTAATAATGTACACAAGTTTTAGCCAAAGCCCAAAGTAGGTACACAGGTCATTTCAAGACCTACCATGCTATAATGTTTTTTGTAGGTATCCTTGACATAAAATTTTCTATTATTATATATATTCAAAAAATCCTATGTCTTGTTAATCAGTTAAAATTTCATGGATCATGATTTTTATTTCCTTATTATTCATTTCTTCTGAACTTCTAATCATTATCCCAAAACTCATGTTTTTGATCTTTTATATATAGGGTAAGATTTCTTAATGTTACGATCATGTTCTCATACCCCTAATTTCATGTTTATGCATACATTTCTCCCTTATTTACCCTTACTAAGAATCTAATCCCATCCCTTTTTATGTTTACATTCCCAAGGTTATGAAGAATTTTTTTAGGTATAATTACTAAAGGTGGAGATATTTATGGGAGATATTGAAGATCGTTTGTTTTATAGGTTTCCAAAGACACTAAAAAATTACAGCCCTTGGGCATGTTTTTTTGTAATGTATAGAATATTCATCTAAAATGATGTAATATCTATGTATGCTAATATTGGGTCACTATATTTCAGCCCAATGAGGTTGATTTATAGGTAAATTCATCCTTTGTGGAGAATCTTATCTGTATCATAGACAGGAGCAAGAATATTCTTTGAAAATGGTCAATTACATTATTATAGGTGTTATGGAACCATGAATATTTATAGGACGAGATTTGGGAGTAGAAGGATGATGTACATGATCAGTGGACAAATTTATTCTTTGACAATTCTTGACCACCCTTGAGAGGTAAATTTGGGAACAAATTGATTAAAGTTGGAATATTGTAAGATATTAGGTTTTATTACAACATACGAGTCCTTTTTTGGATTAAATAATTGTTTATGTCCTAATGTGAATACCTTTTGAGGTCATAGGGGTATCATTGGTGTATAGGGCTTGTTAGAAACTTGGGACCCAACATTTTGGGAAAAACAAATAGGCATCATCGTTAGAAGAAACCATACGAGGAAGTCGACACGGTCTAACTATCCATGAAAGGCGTAAAAAGAGAGAAAGAGGATCCTTCATGGGTTTTCAAACCATATAGATGGAGGTTCATTCCTTTGTAATGGACTCTTCAGTTTTTGATAGTGGTATGATGAACAATTTACACATGTTTAGGAAAACCATGTGTGAAAAATGAGTGAGGTTCCCATCCTTACAATAGTGGGGACAATTTTTGTCCAACTGTGTGGCCAAACCATGTGTGAAAAATAATTGTTCACATGATAGTGAAACACGATGAGTGGTCCCTTAAAGTTAAATCCTATATTTTGTTCCCTATTTTCCATTTAAACTTGGAATCGAGCATTGTCACTCTTGTTGTATCTGCATCAGTGAGTAATTAGTTCCTTTTATGTTAATCTTCATTTAACTTCAGGTAAAAGAATATATTTAGGTGAAATATAATATTCCCTATTTCCAATTTTACTATCTGTTCTTTATTTTTCCTCAGAATAGAGTTTAATCAAAAGTCGATACTAGATGATCACTCTACTACAGAACTATGATAGGTGTTCTATACTATTCCTTAGTGTTTTAGTACTTTGTAGATCTATTTTTGGTTGTTCTTCCAACCAAAATTTCAAGAGAGGCCCCAAAATTGAATTTAACAATTGAATTAAATGAAGTAGAACCTGTTAGGTATGACCTTTATCTCTTTTGAGACTTTTTAGAGGGTGTTTCCCCAAACTAGGTCACTCATGGGGTGTGCCATTGATATTTACTTTGTTAAACCACCCATGGTGTGAGTTTTTGTGCTTTCCTAGTTAGAGGATCCCACATATAAATTATTTTAATTGAATTTCTTGATTATGTGATGGTATACATCATTTTCGATGAGATTCATGGTGATTAATTGTTTAATTTTTGAATTGTGATTTGTTATATGAGTGAGTAAACTTATGGATTGACTAATAAATGTGAATTGTTATATGACTGGATAAACTCATGGAATTGAATTTTGGGAAACAATAAATGGATAAAAATTATTAATTATTCCATTGTAAGACTTGGATGTTTTTATTTATGCCTTGATAATGGTAGTGGATGTATTGGATGAGATTACTCCTTTGGTATTGATTCTATGGGATGACTTGGGCATTGTTAGCCCTCAGATCTAGTTTTTTTGGGTTTATAGTGGAAGTGGCTAGATGACATACTCCTTGGACACAAATTTAAGCCTAAACTTGTTTCCATTGAGATGCTTTTAGGACTCAATGAGGATTCATTAGTCTTATATACCCTGGATTCACCCTTGTGGGGTCTAACAAATTAATTATAGGGCACCAACATGGTGAATGTGATATGATTGGTTGTACATCATGTTCATGTTTGATATGAAAAATATATTTTTATGGATCGCTCATGGATAATTTTATATACAGGTTATATGATAAGGCTATGGGTGATCTGATATACTGTGTATACAGCATGGTCGTGGTGATTACTTCCTTCTGTTTTATTGTTTCCTTATGGTATGATCTTGACACTTATTTTATAGGATTCCTTATATAGATATACAGTATCCCTTGACTTGTAGTATATATTCCATTGGAACATTCATTTTTCTTACTTCTTACCTGTTATATGTATTTCACTCGACTTTTTCTTTTTTATATTGCATAACTAGGATTTGTTATAGATTATTGGGTGGTTACATACAAGTATTGCATCTCATGGCATGTTATGTTTGTTGTTTGATACCCGAAAATAACATATGGTATAGGTATGTACCATATAAATCACCAATAGTTTGATTCTTAAATTTTGTTCCATGCTTAGGAGAAAGGGAGCATGTGACTGAGCATAGGCTCATGATGTTATCTGGAGATAGCGGATTTTGGTCTTTTTGGTGTTTTGGGTATATGTATTGTACACATTCCATGTATACATGTTTTGGAATTTTTTTAGACATATGAAATGTATCCTCATCATCTGTATATGAGATTCCTTATAGAATTTTTTATATATTCATGTCTTGTTTATTTATCATTTGTCTGGTTGTTATATTTTCTTTCACTATTGATTATTATTGATATTTTGTTGTGTAAAACTCTGGTAATGAGGGAATAGTCTCCCCACAAACACACCCCAGACCCAAGATTCTAGTCAACGGCCTCTAGAATTCCGGGAGATGTGCTTGAGGTCATATAGACAACCGGGCTCGAAGGACTACTGAGTTGAATCCAAGTTAGTGACATTACATAAATAGAACAATATCCCAAAAAACATCAATAACATCATGATTATATAAGGATTTAACCACAAATTATATCACATACCTTTAATCTTACAATCCCAAAAAAATATAATGTTATTCTTCTAAAATAATATTTCATGTTAAACTTAGGGGTTTTATATACCTCAAACCAATAAACAATTTCCAAAAATATCATCAATCTCCTCAAAATCTCATAACGTAAATCCTAAATCGGGGTGTATAAGTCTTTGATCTTATGATAAACCTTAAATATATAAACACGTGATGATTTCCATAAATATTAAGTTAACATCACATTGTAACATCCTAATATCCAAATTTATCTAAAACATTCCTCTTATACTAACTATAATATCCCCAAACCCTCACTCCTGGATACGGTTCTAAAAACATAATATTTATATTTCAAACTTTGATATTGATATAGATGACCCAATTTTATACATTCAAAACATGTAAATTCAATGTAAATATTGGATCACTTAAACACCAAATGATATTTTAGGTTTAGAGTATTAGTGAATTAGAAAAAATACTTACATAATACTACATGTGTAATATAGTGAATATATTTTACCATTATACCCATCCTTTCTTATTATACATTAAGGCTTCAAAATCTCACATAAAATTCTACACACGTGAATCCTTTCTTGAAAAAATTAATTTAATATCAATTTTCATAACATATGGAGATGGAAAATATAATAAGGGTGAGTTCAAATTCCAAATAAGGATAAAAATAATCATTATAAATTGAATTTAGTTTGTGATAATAAATTTATCATAAGGGAATATTGGCATAATAAAACTGCATGATCATAAAATAATATAATTCATACCCCTCATAACTTGGATCAGGAAACCTAAGAAATGGATTAAAGTTTTAAAATAAGATAAGAGTTATATAATTCAACATTCATCATCCATGTGAAAATAATACTTAAGAAAATAATCCATTAAAATATGATGCCAGAATAGAGAAAACATCCTCGTAACTTGGAACATATTTTTCATATCAATCTTACAATCATTATTATAAAGGGAATAACATACACAGTAAATTCTAATAATATTTTAGAATAAAACTATAATCGGCTATCTCTATCACTTTACCAAATGAATTTGAGTTAAATATCAGCCTCACTCATCATAATGAGATATATTGATCTCACCCTTCCTCATAAATAATTTCCAAAAACTCTAACATAAACATAATACACAAAAGCCTTCATTTTTCAATATAATAATAACCATTATTCCTTCATATCTAGATTTACCCATAAAAATAAATGGTTTCCATGGAAATCTATTTGAAATAATCATAATAAATATAGAGAAAGAATATATATGGTATCATTACATTATATCCCTAGTGGAGAATAAGTAATGTCTATATTTGTTTTTTTAATGAATAGAAATACCAGAAAAATATCATTAAAAATATTCTTGAGGAAAATACCCTTTCCACTTTAAAAATCACTTTAAAATTAAAAAACTTATAAAATTTTAGGAAGAAAATTTTATTTAAAAATACATGTAAACTATTAAATAAATCTTCAGATCATTGAGTGGTTAGGATGGTGGTAAATTAGGTTCGTGTCATAATCTTTAATAAAATATTTTATTTATTCTTTTAGTAAAAAGTAATTTTTTTTAGAAAACAATAGGATTATTTTTTAACATTTTTAGGAAAATTAAACCACGTGAAAAATCATTTTAAAAAAAAATTTATTAATAGTAAAAAAAATTCATGAAAAAAATTTATAAAAAATAAAGATGGAAGAAAATGATTTTATAACCAAAATAGGATAAATAGTGTTAAATCTTATTAAAAAATATTTAATAAACCATTTTGAGTACCATATATAGACAAATGATACTTAAACATAAAAAATTATATAAATTAATTTAGGAAAATAAAAATTAAATGGTTTTATCAAATAATAATCATATAATTTCCTTAATTTATAGTAATTCATAAACAATCCTCATTAAAAATTGGATTGAAACATAAAACCATTACCACTTGGGTGACTTGTGAATAATAATCCCCATGAAAGAATAACATTAAATGAATCAATAAATATCATGAACATAATGAGATTCATGATATAATATGTCAAAATGGAAATATATACACCTCATAAAATAGTTTAGGTTCATAACATAAACATATGGTCCAAAGGATAATTTGAGACAAATAACTCTTACAAAGATCATGTCATTGAATTTGAGAATTAATTAATTGATAGATTATGTGTAAAAAATGTAAATACACACAATTTTTTTTGAATATAACATAAATCAAAAAAACCATTTCACATATACTCTAGGGATAATATAATCAATGATGAAGTGATATAACTCAATTAATAAAATTATTTAATAAAATTGTTACCACTTTGGTAACGTTTGAATTAAAACCCCTTCATTGAAGTAACAATAATTGTAACATAAAATATTAATTATGAAGGATTACTTATATATCATTTAAATGGATATTATAAATACAATATAAAATAAATTTGTTTCACAATATTAAAATATGCCTCAATGAATGTAAATTGATACAAAATCCCTTATCTCAAGTCCAAACTTGATATGAATGTCCTTTAACAATAGTATAATAAAAATATATAAGATATTTTATTTATTAAGAAACTTATCTAGGATAAATCCCATATCCTTAAACCATTTATTTCATTTATTCTGATGATATATTTAATTACTTAGTCGATTATGTCCACATCAGATGTTTTGAGGATGTTTGGTTCATAGTTGCAAAATGACTTTGGTATGTTGACCATGGTCAAAGGGTAAACGGTTAAATCATATAAAGAATAATAGTATTTAAATAATTGTAATTTTCATATATTAGTTATAATATCATAACTATCCAAGAAATATAGTAATCAAAGATGATTTATATTAAAATCATGGAGATGGTAGGTCGTACGTACACACGAGTGACGTTTTCATTTTTCAATGAACATGATGAAAAAAAATTAAGTATTATTTTATCTTTAAAAATTTATTATTATTTCATAAATATCATATTATATATTTAAATACACTTATATATACCATCCATTTGAATTGGTAATGAAAAATGATTCACATCACCTTGGGGATGGGGTAATCCACACATACGGATGAACAATGCTATCATTTTTTAATGGACAGAAATGTAAGAAAATATATGATATATAATATTTCTATAATAATAATTATTTCATTAATATATTATATATATACTTTAAATCTATCATTATAACCATCTGTGAGTTCTGTTTATGGAAAAAAAATTACACAAATTCATGAAGCGGTTGTCTTCCATACACACGGACGATGATTTTACTTTGCATTTGATGGAATTAGATATATATATATAGGTAATTAAATTAACATAAAAAAATCATAATAAATTTAAGATACTGGTTTTATCGTTTAATAATGTTTTATATGGTTTTGAAGGAGTTATAAGAAGAAATAGAACTAAAACATCTGATGAAAATCTATACCTATTCTCCAGAAAACCTCCTTTTCTTCGCACCTTAAACCCCCAAAAATTTGTATTATGCCAAAAATAATAAATATATAACATGAGTAGATATTTTGGGAAGGTATTTGGGAATTTATTGGAAAATATAGAGTTATCAAAAGGTGTGTGGAAGATAGAATATGAGATTCCCTTTTTTAAGTGAGGGGAGGAGCACTCTTGGAACTATTTAAATTATCAAATTAATATAATTTAATTTTCATAAAAAAAGTGGATCAAAATAGGTATGTTTATAAATTAATATGGGTATCAGTCTAAATTATCCCATAAAATAAAACTTTAACAAGTTTATGTGACTTGTTTGACCCTTATCACTTTTTCTAACCCCCGTTAATGCTTTTTTCGATAACTACAACAAAAAACATTTTTACAATTTAGGGTTCAAGAAAGTTACTATAAAAGGAAATGTGACACATAAATGGTACATGAATTATATTTTCATCCAAATACCATTAAATTGTAATAATATATTTTTTTATAAATTTTGAAACACTTAGATAAATATTATTTACTATAAAATTCCATTAATGTCATTTTAGGAACTATTAATATAATTTGACATTAAAGTCATCAAGATAAAAATGTAGTTTTAATATAAAACTTTAAAAACAAAACTATTTTCCTATATTTATCTATAAAAAATAACACTATAAATCACCCAAAAATTTACTTTTATAGTTTTTAAATCATTTAGTTTATTTTTTTTATTATTGTCACAAGCACCGCGTTGGTATTGCATTAGAATTTATGGTAAATACTTCATGAATAAAAATTAAAAATAAATTATTATCATAAAAATAAATAAATTTAGTTCAATTTAAACATTTATATTCATTTAATATGTATATTTACAAACATATTTTTCCTGAAATATTATTTAATATGTTATTTTTTACTTTTCTAACATTATGTAAGTATTGCACATGCATTTGGATAAGTCATTTGTTTTATAAATCCATAATAAAAATATATCCCTAAAAATAACCAATAATAATTAATACGAATTAAATAATTATATAAAATACTTCTTCTATCTCAAATTTTATCTTTAGTACACAGTAATTCACTTTTCAAGTGTTGCGTAAGCACTACATCGATACTGAAAATGATTTTCAAATTTAACATAAAATGAATTCTAATTTATATTTTATAAATTTATTTTATTTTTATATTTTTATTATATTATAATAAATTATTATTAACATAGGTTTCATAAATTTTTATTTCATATTTATTTCGGTTTTATCTCATAAAAGATATCATATTTCATAAAAACTGTATTTTTTACTATTCATTAAAAAATTAAATTCTTCCGAAAAGTATCAAAAAAAAATACTATGATAAATTTTAAATTATGAATAAAAAATTATAATTAATAAAATTAGATTCCTATTCATTTTATAAATTAATTTTAATATAAATTCATACAACGCAATAAATAACAATTTTTAAAAAATGTGTTTTTATGCCCAAAAATTAACTTATACCAAAATGAAGTATAAAGTTTATTCCATTGAAATTAATTGGATGATTCATAAATAAATTATAATTTTCTTAATTGAATATAAAATTTAAATCATAATGGGAATTTTCAATGAAAATAAATAATAGTTTTACAGAAATCGATATTTTTCACTATACACTAAAAACAAACTTTTTAGAAAAATCCCAAATATTTAACCTAAGATAATTTTTATATGATGAATTAAATAATGATATTATTTTTATACAATAAAATTTTCAATACTTAAATAAATAAATTATAATAATCTATCAAAAAAATCAATAAAAATAATTTTAGATGAAAACATATAGTTGAAGTATAAAATGACTTCACTGAAAATTGAGTGCCTATTTCTTAAGCATTGATAAATAAATTTCAATTTATTATGATATTTATATATATTTAGTTGTGTGTTTAATCATATTTTCTGGATAATTAAATGGCTATGATAAAATAGTCATATATAAATAATAATATTCAGTGGTTCATTAAATCATGGTGATGAGTGTTGTATACACCATCAAACATAGTGTTCGTTTAAAATATCAGCGTGATATAGTAAGTTGAACCTAATTACCACTATCTAATTTATATATTGTCACTACATATGATTTTTTTAATCCCATGGTATTTTGGGTTGTTGGTGTTGATTTTCATCTTAATTCCTTGGATTATTACACTGGTTCAAATAGTACCCAAATTCCTTACTTCTAAAACATCGAATCACTAGTGGGTCCTTAAAAAGAATATTATTTTTCTCTATTATTTTAATTTAATTATTTATTTTTTATTCACATATTATTTCTTGATTTTCTCTTTTACCAAATATAAAATATCTTTAATTTCATTTGAGTCATTACTCGGGGTGTTTCTTCCCATATTTTTGATACAAATGAAATTGAATATTTTCTCCTTTGTGATCATTGTCACATGATCTCATATGAAACACCATACTTATTTTATTTGATGGGTTCATTTTTTTATAAAATCTCATGTTTTTAATCATAACTTGGGATATTTTTGTGATCATTTCCATAATATTTTCAACCCTAGATTATATTTTATTTGGTTTCCCATTAAGAAAATTATTTCATTAACTATTATGTTTATTGTTAAATTGGTTCCCCCTAGCACTAAAATTTCTAAAAACAATTAAGGAATACATGAGTGATTAAACATTAACAATACAATTTAATTATCATAATAATTAAATTAAATCAACCTTAAAACACCTTATTCTTTCACATTATCACATTGTCTTATTGTTCCTTTAGTTCAACCTATATAAAATTTAGTTTATCCTAGTTTTCTTTAAGTTAGATTATCTTATAATTCCCAAAACAATCCCTCAAAGTTACTAGTAATTTAATCCTTCATATTGGTTTATAAATATAATATGATCAACCAAAACATGTCCCCAATTAGCTTCAAGCCAGATGCACAATAAGGGCATATTCATTGTGCACTATAATGATGGTTAAGATATACTCAACCAAAATATTTCATGTTTATTAACCATAGATACTTTTTTTCCAAAACCGCATCCACATGTAGTATCTATATATAGATTTATTTCTTGAAAACCCCATCTACCCAATAATTTACCAATATTTCAAGATAACATCTTGCACTTAGACTCATCTATAGGTTTTCTACTCAGGTTCTCTAACCCTAATTCCATAGGTAACTAAACCAATCTCCAAAAATAACCAAAACCTACTTTGATACGAATTGAAGTGACCCAACCTAAACATAACATAAATAATAAATTAATATCATGATTTAAATAATATATCTGAAAAATATATGCACAACCCAATGAGTGAAATATTTAATGTCATAGAGATTAGCTACATAATCACCTTATTTTACTTCACTTGCAAAAAATTCTCCATATTCATGCTCTAATAGAATATTTCTAGACATATCATGTGATAAAATAATATTAATTACCTTGGTATGGGAACATAATAAAGTTGTGAGTTTAGATTTTTATTTAGGGTGAACATAAATAATAATGTTCAGTGATCAAAAAATGAGCATAACTGAGCATATGGGTATAATCAAGATACATAATAAAATCATAAACCAACAAGAATTATTTCATAAAACACATGTTGATAAGAAATAATATAGATATATAATATCATATGATCCAAAATTTACTATGGACTATGAAAAGTAAATATTATTCATAAATCTTGAGCCATGGAGCAGAGGAATGAAAATGGGGCAATCAAAAACACATGATTTCTGATCATTATGAACTTGGATACCTGGATACCTACCAATCCATTCAATCATAAAATTATAACTTCAAGTTAATTACATCTAACTCACCCTTTGAAAACCTATCTACTTTATAACATGTTCACACATAAATTAGGAGTGGAGATAAATAATTTCACACACACCCTTTGTGAACAAAAATACTCACTAACCTATTCACTTGTAAATTGTGAGTAATTCTAAACATAATCACACTCAACATTTGTGAACCTAGATACCTGATAACCTATTCATATAAAATTTTTATCTCATGAGAGATAATCCATTACCAAATTAATTGGATGGAGATATAGGTCCCATCAGTCTCATAATCTATAAATGTGTGTCCTCCTTGAGAAAAACAATAATCACATAATAAAATAACCTATATAAAAATTGCCTTTTATAAAATTTAAAAATCATCATATTAAGAACCCTTGAAAATAAAATGTGTTTCATAGAACATCAGGATGTAAATATTTTATTTTTCATAAGGAAACTTCAAAATGATATGTGTTTCATAAAAAATCCAAATAACATCAAAAATTAAATCCCTTGATACCAAAACCCGATCACCCAAAATAATGAAATAAAAAAATAATAACATATAGTGAAATATGAATCATAACCCCATTATAGATACATTACAAAGAAAACCAATTCATGAAATGTTTTCTTTGAAAACATTTTGTATTAAATATTTTAAAATTCATAGTTACAAGTATCTTTTCAAAAATACTTCTTTTTTTTAAGAAAATGAAAATGAAATAA
Source organism: Viscum album (assembly GCA_963277665.1). Lineage (NCBI taxonomy): Eukaryota > Viridiplantae > Streptophyta > Magnoliopsida > Santalales > Viscaceae > Viscum > Viscum album. Next base: position 1,015,067,777 of record OY728138.1, on the reverse strand, counting down.
TTTATAAAAAATGGATTTTAATCAAAAATATTATCCCCCGGAAATAAAACAATAAATTTTTTATACATTGAAAAATTTTACTTTTAAAAATAATCTTCATAAATATAAAATTGATAAATACATAATGTCTTCAAAAAGGTAAGTTGAAATATTTTAAAAACTTTTACTTTTAAAAACAATATTTAACAATATAAACATGAAAAATAAATAAAGTTTTCCAAAATTGGAAGTGAAGATACATTGAAAAAAAATTAAAATAATATTCAAAAATAGAACCTTTAGAAATATATAAAATTTTACTAAACAATATAATTCTTATATGATAAAACCAGTTTATTTTGAAAGGATGGAAAAACATTTTGAACATCTTGAAATATAATTTTTTAAAACCCCAAATTGTTATGAAATTATAAAGAAACATTTACTTTAAATTTAAAAAATGGAAATAAAAGGATCATTGGAGGAAAAAACTTTGTTTATAATAGGTAAATGAGAACATTATTAGGAAGTAAAAAAATTTACATAGAAGAATAATCTATTAAAATTAAGGTGAATTATTCTAAATAAAAATGAATTTTAATAAAACATAAAAATCATAGAGAGAGAATATTTCGGTGTGAAAAATGATTTCTGAATAAAATAATGTGGATATAAATTCTAAAATAATTCTTGGTTATAATAGATCAATCATGATAGATAATAAAAAAATTCAGTAATTTTTACACAAGGAAGATAATTGAGTCATGAAACCCCCCATATGACATTAGTAATTTTTTAATCAAAATTGATTGGATGCATAAAAATAATATGATTCTGTATATACAATAGAATATATCATGGAATAATTAAAAATACATTCATTATTATAATATACAATATATAAATAATAAATTGGTTCATAATAATAAAACATGTCTCAATGACGAGAAATTGAGACGAAAAAATGTTATTAATTAAGAAAAATTCTATCAAAAACCATTTTATGAAAGATTTCATAAATACAAAGTTAAAATACCAATAATATGAATAATAAATTATATTAAAAAGGATACTGCATAGAAAGGATGGAGTTCATCCCTTACCTTGGAAGCACGTGATGGCTGTAGTATTTTCCCCTCCCCTGCTAGGGGGGAGGGTCCACCCTTTTACTTTAGAGAAGATCTCCCCTTTCATTTCATTCTCAAACCCTGATTTCTTACCTCCATTACCTAAAATTTACATTTTTATTTAAGGTATCATACCTCCTCTATAAATACCATCAGCTCATGATTTCTATCACATAATTTACTGATGCTTTGTCTCTCTTCAATCTCACCCTATTTTCTCGATTTCCTTTACAGCTTCCTTCAGTTGACTCATTTGAAAACTTTTTTTTTGAATCCTGGAGTATTCCAGATCAGGTGACTATTGGAATTCTGAACAAATGGAATATCATGATTCAATTCTCTTCCATGGTGGATCTGATCATGGCATGGTCTGCAGCTTCTCGATCCTGCAATGGTCTTCACATTCATCTATGAAAATAGTCTTACGATCTTTATATGAACTGTAATGCCCCATCTGCAGCATTTTGGGTAATATTTCTAGAACTCCCTATTCCATTCTAGAATCCCTCTATAATTTTTATGCTTGGGAACATGGTTGGGAACTAAATGTTCTCCAACTCAAGAACCAACTCCATTTGTCATCCTATTTCCCCAAGGATTTTTGTCAAAGTTGACATTTCTAGACGTCCAGTTGAATGGATTTTCATTATGGTTAGAGAAGAATTTCAATGGAAGTATCAGGTGGTGTTTTAAACTTAGATGAACTTCTATTCAAGTTTTTCTAACCTTGGGAACTTACCCACTTATTCTGAAGAGAAATCATGGGTCTACAAGGGAGTGATGTGTTGACTGGGCCCGATAGACCCCCCCAATCCTCTAGTGGTCACTATTATTGATCATAAAGATATACATGTAGGAAATAGGGGATGGGAGTTTCATGTGGGTGTTTCCATGGTAATTTAGCCAGCTTCACTAGGCCCATCGAAGGAAGCGGTGGGGGATGGAATTGTCTCTCAAAGTGATGAAAAGGTGGTTAGTAATGTGATCTTGGTTGAAGTGTATCGGAAGCAGGACAAGGTGTGACCTATGGAGCCAATAGTAATTGATATCTTTAATAGATTGAGATGGGATCTAGCAGGCCCCCTAACTTAAACATAGGCACTACATATAATAGAGCTATAGTGGATAGGTACTTTTCCAGTGATCACAATCATGTGGCTTCAGTTGAAGCGTATAATTCAAATACCATGGGGGGCCCAAAGTCCTGTACATATTCAATGGTTGTGCGTGCAAGAAATTATACCAACCCTGGAGGGGGGATTCCACCGACTGTCCTAGGATGTTCCAAGGTTGTTCAGGAGTGGGAGGTGCCAAGGCATGACACACATCAGTCAAATAACAAACATAGTCCCAGGAGAACTCTGTCCTATCTTAAATTGAAAAATAGATTTAATACATTGAGTGTCAAATGAGGGTTTCAATGTAACGACACTTATCCCTCCAAATCTGAGTTCAATGTAGATCAATCCTTAACTGAAATAGGAGATTATGTTATTGGCCTATATAGCCTGAGTAAGAAAAAGTGGAATAAAGAAAATAGGGACCCTAGAAGTTGTGTTGTCGCCAAGAAGTATAAACCAAAGGGACACAGAGACTACTAATATCTCCCTAGGACGATGGAGACATGGTCATCCAAAAAGTAGTAAATACATGAAACAAGAACCTCATCCAAGGTAATAAGTGAATTTTTTACAGGTTGAGGGAACCATGGCTGGTGAAAAGGAGGATCAATAAGTAGGCAGCAACAGTTCCCAAAAGTAGCAGATGGAGGGGTATGTGGAAGTGGTGGAGTCTCCTCAAGATGATTCATTTGAGAAGTATGAGGGTAAACTTGGGGTGATTCCACAACATCTAGAGTATTCGTGGTTATTGGAGGTGGTCGTGCACCCTTCTTCAAAATAGTGGGAAGTAGGGACTCTTGATGGTACTCAAGGACAAGAAGATGTGACTATAGACCCTAACATGGAACTTCTCATGCATTTGAGAAAAGTGCTGGTGGACAACATCCTGAAAATAAAAGAGACAAAGGGAGAGTCAGATCAAATTATGAAAAGAATGATCCAAGTTGCTACTACTAGGGAGTAAGGCGAGTTGATATAGAAGTAAGACCTCATATTGATTAGAAGATTTAATATGGGAAATGTTGGCAAAGAGGAGTACATGTAATCTTGGGACTATCTAGAGAATCATTATGAGGATGTCTTAAAGGATAACCCAAACTTACAGGTAAATGATATTCCCTATAAATTATGTAGGGAGATTGATTCCAAATGGCTTAAACGTTTCCTTGATAAGTTTGTATTTTCTTTTGCTGGTTGACTTGGTTAGTTGTGAGTGTTCTCACTTTCCCCTTGAAAGTGTTTTAAAATAAAAATTTACTTTGGAGGAAATGATATTAAATATAAAATTGGTATTATATAAACCATTTAAAAGAAATTAGGTTTATAATATAACATGTGTCTCAAAGAAGTTTGTTTCGACATAAAACACTTACAATTTGAGAAGTGAATGGAATTAAAATACATTTATTATAATTATAAATTAAGGGTTTATAACTCTGAAAAAATATTAATTTATGATAAAATAAATAATTTGGATAGTATTTATAACACATCAAATATAAATAGGTTAAAAACAAGAAATCATGTACAAAGAAAGTGAAATTGAGACAACAAGCCCTTACATCATTGGAAACATTTCATCCAAAACCTAAGATAGAGTACATGAAATTGAAGAGTTAATATTAATAAATATAAGATAATAATGATGTAAAAATTATATTTTAAAAGTAATTATGACTTAAAATATTAACATGGTGTATAGCATAGATATTCCTCAAAAAAGAAAATAGATGTGGAAACCTTTAACTTTTTTCCTTGATTTTTTGAGGACACTATAACTTCCTATAAAACAAATGTATATACCTTATTAATGAATTTAATAAACTAATTAATAAATTTTACCATTTATATCCATCATTTATAATTATTTATTATTTCTATATTGGTTAGTTATAGCTAATTCTACTCACCATGTGTTGATAAATTTAACCGTTTTCACATGTTTTATAATGTTAATTTCATTACCCTTAATTTATCACCAGTTCTTTCATTAATATTCCAATTAATATGAAATTAAATATATTTTATATTTATTTATAAATATCTTATATCATTCCATAATTGTTTTGGTTATGCTGCGTAAAAATGAAATTGGTGTTGGCTTGTTTCGATGATTTTATATAATAAAAAATATATACTTTAATAAAAAGTTAAATAATTAATATAATATTTCCTAAAATATATACCAATTATTATATTATTATTATATTATAATATTATTATTTATCATGTTCTCATGGTTATCCATAATCATATTTTAAAGCAACATTCATATTGGTGGTTAAACCTACCCAAACCTAAACTCACTTTATCTCAATCCATGAGTGTGCTTAAGGAGGTATTTTTGTTTACACAATATCACAGAAATAGTATAATAATGGTGTTATTTTTATTTTTTCATTAAGTTTAATCAAATTTATTTATTTTTGGATAAATAATTAAAAAATCAAAAAAATACAAAAAAACATTCTTTGTGGAGGTGATAGTCCACACACACACATGATTGTTGTTCCATTAATTTTATAAGTAGTTTTAAATGAATAAATAAGTGTTGTATAAAAAATATCAAAATATATTTATAGTAATTATATTTATTTTATCATATTAATCAGGTAATAAGATATTTTTAAGAGTAATTTTAAGAAGAAAAACAAAAGAAGGAGACAAAACTTATCTTAGAGACTTGATCTTTCTGTGGAATTCCCCTTGAAATTGAATGGAATAGGATAAATATGAGTATCCAAGTGCTTAGTTTCATGGAATATGGTTATAGGTGGAGTAAAATTTCTGATCTTTAATAAGGAATTTGAATTTTTAGTATAACTGTGAAAAGGTGTAAGTGGTATCCTTTTATAAGAGAAGAAAATGGAACTTTTGAAAACACACATAATTTTTCAATAATTTTATGACGTTATTCAGGGGTTCGATGGCTCAAAAATAGATAAATTAATATTTTGGTAAAAATTAAATTCAAAAATAATCTCAGCCAATTTTTTTAAAACATATTTTTAATATTTTTCCCATTTCTCCTCAGTAAATTTTTTTACCAATTTTATTTTTTACTGGGATAGCTATTTATTATCGTAGTAATTAATTTTGATAAGTAAAATTAAAATTGAAATCATAAACTAATTTTAACCCTATGATTTTAAATTTTAAAACTATTCTACCATATCAAATTTCCAAATAATTGGAAAGTTAGTTTTAAAATTAAAAGTCTAAATCACATAAAAACATTTTTTTAAAATGTTCTTTCTTAGGATTAAACTAATATATAAGAAAGAATTAATTATTACTTCTTTTAATGATATAAATAAATTTTTAAACTATAATTAAAGTAATTAAGATTTAAATTAAATCCCTAACCAAATTTCACTTTGAAAATACATCATTCGAAGATAAGAGAGGAAAATGTTTTTATTAAACTAACATTTTAATTAGTTCTAAAAATATTGGACATAGTATTTATAATCACATAATATATTATAATTCATAATTGTATCCCTCAAATATAAATTTTATTAATTAAAATTTTTTTATAACTTCTACGATATTCTTATATAGTGATAAAATCATAAAAAAATATAATTTTCAAAAAAATGGTATTTTCTACGAAAAATAAATATTTTTAGAGAAAAAAATCATACTTAGAAAATTTTCATGAGAGTATCTCAAAAATTAATTTTATTTTCTCAATTTTATAATTTAAAATTTTAAAATTCTTTTTTTCAAAGAAGATACAATATAATGAAAATAGTTTCTATTAAAAAATCAATAATAACTCACATCAATTATTTATCTTCGAAACATAACAGCTATTAATGGTCTACCATATAGTGTTTATTATATATTTATTAATAATGTATTACTAATTTTTTTGGTCTGTTTATGTTTTCTTTATCATGTGATACAAGTTACATAAAATAGAATTTATTTTAAAGGATCTAAAATTTTGGGTAGTTACAATATGCTATTCAAGGTGAATGATATATCACTAAATCATATCTTAGTTAAATGATATATCACCATCCATCATTGCGGTTTGATGAGGAACCACCCAAAAACATGTAAAATTAGGTATCTCATGGTTAAAGATGAATCACCAACAACATAAGGGTGAATTATATATCACAAGGTGATTGAGATATAACCAATAACACCCGGGTGAATGATGTATTTGTAGGGGAATGAGATATCACCAACAATAATAGTTTGAATGATGCATCCAAAATAATTCATAAGATATCTCTATTCCCATTAGAAGTGTATAAAAACAATAAATACATACCCAAGATCGTACCCAAATAAAATTGTAGAATAAAATGATAAAATTTTAATCTTTGTATACCTCATTATCTATGATTTTATCTTAATTAAAAGTGAGTTTCATCAAGTATCTTAATAGAAAATCAATAGTTTCTTTCCTCTCATGGAATCAACTAGCTGAGATAATCACCAAATTCTTAGGAAGTACCTGCTTTCTCAAAATGGGGTACTAACACATCTTCCTTGAAATAAAATTGTCAGAAGAGATATTGAGAGAGTTTTGACTACATGAGATAGATATTAAGAATCTATTCTAACATGAATAAAGTGATTGAACAACCATTTATTTGAATAATGTATAAAATGAATATAATCATTAGATTTCATAAGGACTTGAATATTATCTAATGAACAAACCACTTTATATCCCCTTCATTTAATAGCATGAATATTTAAACTCTATCAATATTGATTTTATATCTATATATAATATCATTTTGTTTATCTACCCAATGATGAATGATAATCTCAAAAGAAAATTACTAAATTGGCATCTCATACCATTCCCACATGAACCTCGATATGTTGTAAAACATTATGATCAAACATCAAATGTGTCATGGTGATCATCACCATGTCATTGTCTACTATTTGGTGTGTGTTTTCCTACAAACTCCCATTTTCACTAAATCCATATAGACTCTATGAAAATAAAAAACATCACAACTCTTTATAAATCCATACAAACTCCTTTGGAAATAATTATCATAATCACTATCAAATTTTTTAAAAAGATTTTGTTTTTAAATGAACCATTATTCAAGGACCTTATTTGTGAATTTTTGGGACTTTATAACATTGAAAACAATTATGAATCCTCTAATCCATATTTTTATGTAAAGCGAAACATCAAGAAAAACATTAGTGTTGCTAAATATAAAGAGGGTTCTATCATTATCTTGATAAAACACACTCATATATCTATATAGATGTATTCAATAAATATATATATCTATATAAACAATATACATTATTATTTAATTCATTTTTCTATGAAATATATTGACCCTTAGAAAAGGAACATGTCAATCTAATATAATAAAACTCTATATTCATGACTCTTCCAAATCGATAAACAGGTTTGAATAAATATTTAACATGTCTTTCATATATGTTGTATAGTGTTGGACACACTAATTTTGTTACAATATATATAGATATTTCACATGTTTTGATGCTCAAAAATAAAATTCTCTTACAATAGTCTCCCATATAAGAAATATCATATGAAGTAAATGAATTATCGTGTAACATATGAGAAATATCTTAATAGTGGAAATTTATTAGGTAAATTATCCTAAAAATCTAGAAGGGAATACATGCCATATATTTGGTAATGTAAATTATCCTATGGTTTTACAAATTTATACACACTGTGTTTTTTAAAAAGTCGTTTATTATACAAAGATCAAATATCATACATGTGTGTTCATTATCATATGAAAAGAGAAATCATTATTGGGAATAGTTTTTCTAGATTATCTCATGAAGTTAAAATATCATATGACATAGAATATCCTATAAAGATGATATTTTTTAAAGTAGAAAAAGTCTTTTGAGACTCAAGGACATCTTTAAAAGGTGGAATTATAGTACAAACCATAATAATTTTTAAATAATTTAGAATTCATATGCTAAAGTATCATGATAGAATCAAAGCCTTACAGACATAATTAATGACAAATGATGAATTTTTATGATCATAATTAATTCACATGATTCAAGGAGAAGTATTACGATCAAGATAAAGTCATATGATCAAAATAATTACAATTTAATAACTTTTAAGCCTTGATACTTATGAATCTGAGTAATTTTATAATATTTAATTGTTTTTAAAAGGAACATATAACAATTGAAATATTATAATAAATTTAAAAACCAATTTTTTTTTCAAAATTGGTGATTCTTAATGAGGAAATATCGAATTAAATAAATCTTTTATTTCCAATAAAATTTATAGTTCCAAGAGATAATGTAGTTGTATTCAATTAACACCATTTTTTTATATTTTCACAAAGCATGTTACATGGAGAGGATATATTGATTTTTATAGTAAATATATACATATTAACGATTATTGAAAAAGAAGGTTTTGAATTAAAAAATAATAATATATTCTATGAAATAATAACAAACATAAATATAATCTATTTTTCATAATCGTATACTTGAAACATAAAGAAAAAAATAATTATTCTATAAAGATATATCTACAAAAAAATAAAGTTATTTAGAGTTGCTTTAATGTATAATTTTACTCAAAATCAGTTTGATTATCTACTATCAAATCCATATTTTAACTATGTATTAAAGCAACTATATTTCATTTATTATTTATATATTATTGTAATTTAGAACTTATTATAATATATATTATATAAAGGATTTATATATTTCTTATAAAATGAGAGATAGGCTAAAATCTATTAGCACCATTGTAAAACGTTATTATTGCTTTCACTCAATTGTCATGGTCTCTATGAAATATGTAATCTCTCCACTCCACAATATAAGGATATCCTAGTTGAGACTCCACTACTTATTGAAACAATAGATATTTCATTGTTTTCTAGTATAATAAAATTATAATACTAAACTCCTATATATATTTATGAAAAGATAATACCCATACATCATCCTACATGTTTATATATCCTCATGATAAAATCATCATATATCTTTCTACTCAACAAATCCACAACCACATTACCATTACCTAGAGTATAAGAGATATTTAAATAAAAAAACTACTTAAACTCAACCTATATATACTAGAATAAATTCATATCCCACTAAGAGAAAATATATCATATGATTTTATTATATTTTACATCTAAAAATCTCTATTTTATGAGCTAATTTTATAAAACATTAATGAAATAACCAATTTCATAAGATCAATATCAACAGTATAAAATTTACATTCATAGAGGTAAAACTTACTAGACCCATAGGATTTAAAAACCCTCTCTTGTTTCATCATGAAACCCAAACAAAGATAAAAAAGAATCATAAACAATATCAAACATGAAACCCTCCATAAGAAAGATAAGGCTAAGAGAACTAATCAACTTCAATTTCATTTATTTGAATACTACATGGTACTAATTAGTCCACTGAATTTGAAATCCTTATTAGTCAATGTAGCCATATTTTCTACGTTCTAATAGAAATTTGATATAATATTTCTTCCAATAAATACCAGAACAAAAAATTTGTGTGCCATAATAATTTAATTGGGTTTCACCTAAGAAAAAATAGTCTTACTATTCACAAGATCAATAGATACTCTCTGTTGATACTTCATAGGTACAAAGAAATACACCTCATGCATCTAGAATAGTCACATAGAAATCTTTTATTATATATGATATCATAAAAGAATCTCTATTATATCCATAGAATTCTTGGAATTTAACTATTTTTCTTTGAATATACTAGGATAACATCAAAAACAAAACCCCCTAAAATGATTTAAAGACTCCTAAAACACTAAATTCATTAATGATGTGAATATTGTGGTTTTATTAATAACTCAAAGATGAATCCTCACAAATTTAAAATGACCTTAGATAAACTTAAATGTGGTATTATAAACATATTTCATATTACTATATTTTATAACATCTTTACCAAAGAAATTTTTTTGAGAAATATCTAACTCCCTTTATTTGATCAAATAAGATATTAATACACAACATTGGATGGAGATTATTCACTATCACCTAGTTTAATTATTAATAATTTATTCAAAGACACAATACAATGGAAACCATATTCATATAAAAAAATCTACCTAACATGAATCATTTTTTTTCCTAGCTAGGTTTAAGACAATGACTTTAAAGGGGGTTTAGTTGAGTCCTTTAAATAATTTCACCAATTTAAAATTCCCCCTCTTAAGTTGAGTTGATTTTTTTTAAATTTTAACTAAATAATGTGGTAGAAGTAAATAAATTAAGGATTAGGATGCAAAATGATTTAATAGTGGTTTGGGGCTATAAGAACGTACCCTTATCCACTCCACTGATACCCAATGTAGGATTGGTGATTTTATTTAGTTCCTTTTTCCTAGGTATCTCCCAAATAAGTGAAAGTTTTTGTGACTTAGTACAAGGATTTTACTAGGAATTTATATCCTTTTACTAGGTGCCTAAAAACTACGTTCAAGTTATTAAAAATGTCTTCATGTCTAGTTACAAGTATATGAAATTTTTTCATAGATGAGAACAATATGTTGACACTTTAGTTGAAATAGATGAGGTATATAGAATGAAAAAATTTCAAACACACAGTTATAACACTCCATCTTCTAGTAAGTGTAATTTGATGAATATACCTCCAAAAAATGGATCTTCAAGGTGTATTAGTTCTAAAAATATCATCACTATAACATGATCTTCAATTAGTATAGTAATAGAAAATGTCTTCAGGTTCCTACAACAAGCTTATGTTTTCATTCTCTTTCTCTTTATCTATATATCATATAATGTTTTTAAGTAAGAAGAAAAAGAATAATATAATTTATAAAGTATTTTAATTATCTTTTCTAGTTATATCAAGTATTGTTTTATAGTAGTGTTAGTAAAAAATACCTCAAGGCACAATCTCAAACTTTTTAGTGTGATTATGTTGGTTGAAAAAGCAAGATAATCATGTTTTAGTGTGGTTAGTGTTGTCGAAGAAGTTTCATTTAAGGTGATGCAATTTCCTAGTGTTTGTCAAATTTTTGGGCCTTAAATTGGGAGTTATTTTTTTGGAAAAAGAATGATTTTCGTATAGAATCTACACTATGCGGACTGCAAAGGAATTTTCAGATGATAAAGAAGGTTCATGGACTGCAAAGGAGTTTAATGTGTTTTCATATAAAGGTAGTGAATTAATCCAACCATAAAGGAATTTTTTATATGCAGAACATGAACCATGTTATGAAAAATGCATAGAAAAATCAGTTCACGGGAGGATCATCATTCATAGTAGGCTCATCATTCATGGGAGGCTTGTTGTTTGTGTATTTAAGACATTATTTAAGGAAACCTCAATGGGTTTTCATTTACATAAGACATTTTTTATCACAAATAATAAAGGGGTTATGTGGACTGTGTAGAAAGTTTTCTATGAAGGCTCTACCACATTAATGTTTTGGGTATTTGTGATTAGTGGTTTTTTTAGAATTTATTTTCCTAGAATAAGGAACATAATCACATAATTATATAGAGATAATTTCATTATAGAAGATCATATCTGGAAGAATTTGGGGAAGTATGAAGTAGTTCTCAATGGAGAATTCTGTGAAGGGAAGTAATTTGTGAGGAAGGATTCCATGATTGTGGTAGTAGTTTATGAGGGATAAAGTCAATGAAGCAAAGGTGGTTCATAAAGAAGATGTGGTTTGTGAAGAATCAATGTTTTTTGAGGCATAAAGTATCCATGAAGAAGAGGTGGTCCACAAAGAAAATGTTTTTTCAAAGAACACACACCACAAAGTTAAAGGTAGTTCACAGAGGTTTCAAGACAGTTCAAGGAGGGTGAATGGAAGTTTTCGAAGGGACTAAAATAGTTAAAAAAAGAAATTAACATAAAATAGTAGTATATAGAAATGTGTATTTCATTATCTAGGTGAAAATAGGACTCCATGGAACACTAATAGTTTTGCAAAACAATTTTGAGGTTATTTAAAGAAATAGAACATTATTATGGAGGGGCATTGAGTGCACATTAGTTGAGAGAGTAGTGAGATTTCAAACTATGATTGGTTATAAACTATTAGAGATAGTGAGTTTTCTCCAAACATTATAAAGTCATTTGCTCTGGGCATAGAAGTGATCTAGTCCAATCCTTGAATTGTAAGTGAGCTTAGTAAATTTAGTACATCGACACATTATCGTTGTATGCTCCTTAGACATAGCCTAGTGAGGGTGAACCAAGTTAGATCATTGTTCCTCATGCATGATTTTATTTTTTTCATACATTTCTATGGGAAAGGGAGAAAATATTGTTTTATTTAACAATGAAACAAGATCGGAAGGGGAGTTGTATTAATCTATCATACCCTGATTCACCCTCTTTCAGGGCATTTAACCTAGTTGGGCTAACAATTGGTATCATAGTGAAGGGTTAATATTAGTTTTTCTCTATTAAGGGATTAAATAGATCTTGTCAATCACAAATGGGTTCTGATCATTGATGGGAACAATTTTCAACTGTGGAAGAATTATATGCAACACTACTTTTGATCTTAAAGAATGGATATCTTTATAGTAGCGATGCATGGTAATTAGGTCAGTATGGATAGTGGTGCTTTATTAGAATATGAGAAAAGGGAATTGGATTCTAACTCCAAAGGAATTAGTGCTTTAGGGGGATCCCTATACAATGAAATATATATAAAGGTTATGTCATGTAAGTCATCTCATGATATGTGGGAAATTTTTCTTCATATTTATGGGGGAGACTCGAAAATTAGGTTCTATGGATCAAGTATGAGGATCTCAAAATGCATCCTAACGTGTCTATTGATGCGTTATTTGATAGGGTAACTATTTTCTTTGGAATATATTCATGGTATTAGAGAAATTATTGAAGTTATAAATATTATTAAGCACATTTTGTGAAAAATTCCACCTCAGTTCAATCTGAAAGTTTCGTTATTGGAAGATAAGGATATAAAGGAGATGACATTGGATATCCTTCACAATACTCTTGTTTCATACGAGATAAGAAATGATGATAATGATGTTAATGAAATGGGGAAGTCTAAAGAAGTAGAATTCAAGGCCAAGAATAATCTCTCCAATAAATATAGAAAGGATCAAGAAGAAGAGATGAATGAGGTGATGTTATTCCTTCCCTCAAATATGTAAATAGGAAAAGTAAAGTACAAAGGTAAACTACCACTTTCATTATTTCTATGTGGAAATTTTGGAAATCTTACATCAAGGTTCCCCAAGAAGTTTTGAGAATATGATGGGGATAAAGTAGAAATTCCCATGAATAAGTCTTCATCCTTTGTGAAATGTAAGAAAATATCAAGAGGAATTTCTTCAAAAAAAATAATCTACTCTCAAAATAAGATGATAGCTCATAAAAATATGAGGTAGAAGTGTTGGGGGACTACAAGGATCATGAAGAAAATTATATGGTGGTAGTTTTTAGAAATTCCAAAACAAGGGATGATAGCGATAATGATCAAGGAGACATCAAAGGAAGAGTAGACCTTCAGATTGAATTAGATGCCTCACTTGAGGATATAGATGTATGGGGAGCCAAAATAAATAAATCCAATGCATTTTTTCATTAAAAAATCTATATTCAATAACAAAAAAAAGTGAAGTCTGAGATGATGGAAGAAATTGAAAATATTAAGTTTTAAATTCCAAATAAATCAGAAACTATTGGTCAGTACAAGATCACTTTTTAAGAGTAGAAAACTGTAATCGATGGTTTGAATAACATGAAAAATGATCAAATTAAATGAATTGAAAAACATGAAGAGGAAGTCATCAGTCTGAAAAAAAATTGTAAAGGATCAGGAAAAACTATTGACTCTAGGTGAGAAATTAGGAAATTAGATCATTTATGAAATATAAAAAATGGAAGCAGATCATAGAGGTCCAGTAGAGCAAAAGAAACAATCAAATCCAAATGATAAGGCTAGAGGGAATTTTAATAAAAATAGAAAGTAGTAGTTGTTAATTTCAGTCCCAAGTAGTTTCTATAATATTGAAGATTGATTTTGGTATGAATAATACCCTACATAGCTAGAGAACCTAGAAAACAACTAATGGTGCAGTAGTGACATAAAGTAATGCATCCCAAATTTGATGTTTTTATTGTGGAAAAACGGGACACTCATAAAATTTTTGTTCTATAACTAAGAGGTAATAAAAATAAAAATAAGAGAAATATAGGCTTTTATATAGAGCTCAATATTCCAAGATATCATATGATGGTAAATCATTCGGCTGTGGAGGATTTATACACATGGAATGATATTTCACATGAATAGTACTAAGAAATGTGCCAAAGAATGCTAAATGTGGTCATAAGTAGCATCTCAATGTATCATCAAATGATCTGAGAACACAAAAATGATTTTTAGCATTAAAAGATTAAATTTTTCCATAACAATGTAATCATCATTAAGAATATCATTCAAATACATGAATCAGAAAGAAAAGAGATGAATAGGAAGTTGTTGTAGATATTTCTTTCAAATCATCAGATCTCAATGGAATGTGGATCATTGATAGTCGACGAACCTATCATGTGATAGGAAATAAATAACCAATGATATTTATTAGATACAAAAAGGAAGGAATTCTAATATTTGGTAATGATGAAGGCTTTGTCTCATGAAAATCTATGTTTGGAGGAAAATACATGAGACATGCAGATGTCTTGGCTATTAAAGGTCTGAGTTAAAACATTCATATTGTAACTCAACATTGTTACTCAAGACATTCCATAAGATTTTAAAATATATTATGTGTCATTAAGGGAAAATCTGATGCAGTTGTTTTGAAGGGAAATCATACAAAAGGGAATCTATACATTATAAGTGGGGGTGGATAATTGTGCCTTTTTTCCAATGAAGAAGAAAATAAGGTACGACATTAAAGCCTTGGTCATTTTTATCAAATATAAATGGAATATTTGGTGAAATTTTATGCTTCATAATACCTCCCTAGGTTATTAAGTGATCATACCCATACATGCAGTTATTTTAAACAAGTGAAAATTATATGAAAGATATATAAGATAAAGGATAAAAGGTCAATACAAGTGCTTGAGTTGGTGAAAATTAATGTATATAGACCTATTTCACCAAGATATATTAATGGGAATATATATTGTGTTCTCTTAATTTATTATTTTAGCAGAATGTCATGGGTTTGAGTCATCACCCATAAGTCTGAGGTGTTTAGTTTTATAATAAGTTATCGAAGGGAAGATGAAAAGATTCTAGGATAAAAATCTAGAATAAATAAATAGATAATGGAAAAGATTTCAAAAAATTTCAAGTAGAGGATTATCTCAAGAAACATGGGTTAAAGAACCAAGTTTCAATAGTAAGAACTCCATAGAAAAATGGATTAATTGATAGAAGAAATAGAATTATCAACACCACGGTAAGAAAAATTCTAATTGATAAATACCTTCTAGAGTAGTTTTGGAAAAAATCAATGATGAGATAAATATATATATATCAAATAGAGTGATAATATTTCCAAAATAATAAAAGAACATATATGATCTCTAGTATGGAAATAATCAAATGTTGAAGTACTCTCAAGTCTTCAAAAGTAATTGTTTTATTCTCAATAAAGAAAAACATTGGTAGTTTGAATCCTGTGGTTATGAAGGGATGTTTCTAGGCTACTCAAGAAAAAGAAAATAATATAAATTTTTCAATAAGTTTATACAAAAGTTATTTGAAATAAATGATGTGATTTATTATAGAATGAGAGAAATATTTAGAAAATACATGATCAAGTTCAAGAGGAAAGTGAAGAAGAGATAAGTATCTTGGGGGAAGTTCCACTTCCTAAGGATGATTCAGAAGAATATTTAGATAAGGAAAATGATGATCACATGAAAATATCTACATAAAGACCAAATATTCAAGCCAAAATTGATATACATAACATAATCAGTTACCAGACAGATCCAGTGTAGACAATGATGAAAAAGAATCTACAAAAACCATCTTTGTTATCAAAGGTAGAGCCCAAATATTTTTTGGAAGTAGCTTGAGATGAAAAATGGGTCTAGGATATGAATTAAGAGCTTAACCAAATTGAGAATATTCATACATGGGATACTATTTCAATATCAATAGATAATAATGTCATTTGGAACAAATGGGTCTTTCACAATAAGATGAATAAAGATGGAATAGTGATTCGAAAAAAAAAGTGTGATTAGGGTGAAAAGGGTACTCCTAGATAGAGGGTATTGATTTCAATGAAACATTATCACTTGTTCTGAGGTAAGATATAATTAGATTATTTTTTCCATTATAGTAAAAAGAAGGTTCTAATTTTTCTAGATGGACATCAAGTCAGCAATTCTAAATGGGGTTGTGGAGGAAGAATTTGATATGGAGTTTCCAGAAGGTTTTCTCATTCATGAAGATGAGAATAGAGTTTATTAGATAAATATGGATCTATATAGGTTGAAACAAGAACCAAGATAATGGTGTTCAATACTAGATTAGTATTTGAAGAAGCTCAATTTTCAGTTTGGTGGAGTTGATTACAATCTATATATCATTAATTAGGGTAATAAAATAATGATAGTGATAGTTTACATCAATGAAAAAATCTTTGGTGGCTTAGATTAAACATAGCATAAAAAAATTAGAATTCATGAAAAGTGAATTAGAAATGTAAATTATTGTTAAACTAATGTTTATCCTTGGTTTATAGGTGACATAGGAAATAAATAGAACATTAATTTTTCAATGTAAATATTCCAATAAGGTTTTGAAAATATTTGGAATGGATAATTACAAAGAGATGGTGACTACCCGGATGAAAATTTCATGGGATGATGAAGGCATTACAATTAATATCACAGAATACGATAAAACCATTGGTAGTAAATTATACTTAACAGGAACAAGACCTAATATTGTTTTTTCCACTTTCCAACAAAAAAATATATCAAATATACCCTAAGGAAATATAATTTATTTTAATGAAAATAATACATTGGTATATCAAGGGAATAATGGATTTCAGTTTTATATACAATGGAAAATATTAGCAAGAGTTATTGGTCAATACAAATGCATATTGGATTGGTTCAGTATATGATAGAAAATCAACATCAGGTGGTTCATTATATCTTGGCAGGTTATCTATTTTTTGGCTAATAAATAAACAAGATTTCATTCATTTAGAACCATAGAATCTGAATATATTACATCTACTCAATCTTGCACACAATTATTATGGATGAAGTTGCAGCTTGATGATATGGGAGATGAAGTGAAGTCTATGATTATATTCTATTGTGACAATTCAAGTGATATAAATATTATAAAAAATCTAGTACATCACTCAAGGACAAATAAAATTGCAATCAATTATCATTTTATCAAGGAGAAGGTTGATCAAGGGCCTTCGATGTTAGAGTATCTGCTTATAGAACTAATTTTGTCAACATTATGACCAAGGATTTGCCCAAATAAGTGTTTGAACATCATTGACTAAATATTGGAGTTCATTCAACTCCATTTACTTCAAAAAATTTGGAAGTGGGACCCCCTCCCCCAAGGTATTATTTGTTTTTCCCTAATGGGTTGATATGTGTCATTTACCCTGTTGAAGACCACAATGAAGTGACCTTTGGTTTCATTGAAAAGGGGGGGAATGTGGATATAAAAGGGGAGAAATGTCTTAATTAAGGAATTTGGGGGATCTAATAGGGGTAGTAGTGAAGTATGAAGGGTTTTAAATTTGACGATGCTAAAGAAGATCTATCAAATGTTATATATCATGACAAATAAGGTTCATGATGAAATTAGATGAGTGGTTTTGGAATGAAGTGATTCATTTATGAAATTTTCTTGTTCATATTGTATCTCATACTAATCATGGATTATGTGTTCTTAGAGTGTGTGTTGATTAAATCTTTTATAATTATCTGAATTGTAATAAATGAATTTTTGTATAATATGGAAAAAGATTTATTGAGGTATCAATTGAGAAGAGTTGTCAACAAACCTGAAGGGGGAGATTTTTGGGAAAATACCTTAAGGCACCATCTCAGTGTTTTTGGAGTGATTTTGTTTATTGAAAAATCCATATAACTTTGTTTCAGTATGTTCAGTTTTTCTAAATTAGATTCATTTAAGATGGTGCAATTTCCCAGTGTTTTCCATATTTTTTGACGTCCAAATCTGGACTTTGTTTTTTTCAAATGAATGATTTCTGCATAGAAGCTACGCTATACATAAAAAAAAGAGGATTATGGACCACAAAGGAGTTTAAAATGTTTTTAATGAATTAGGTGAATTTTGAAGGAGGATCATCATTCGTGGGAGGATAATCATTTATGGAAGTATTTTTGTTTTCATATTGAGGTATTTATTTAAGGATACCATAATTTTTTTTTAAACATCATCCATATCAAAAGAAAAAGTCACTATGCGGACCACATAGAATGTTTTTAGTGAAGGTTGTTCCACATTGCAGCTTTGCGTATTTGTGATTAGTAGGCTTTACTTGATTTATTTGAATATATAATTGAAATTAATCACATAATTAGAGAGAGATAATTTAATTAGAAAATATCATAACTGGAATAATTTAGGGAAGTCCAAAGTAGTTTGAAAGGGACGATTCAGAAAAGGGAAGTAATTTGAGAGTAAAGATTCTGTGAAGGAGGAAGTAGTTCGTTAGGGAAATATTATATGAAAAAGTGGTGGTTCATGAAGAATAGGTGGTATGTGAAGAATCAATGGTTTATGAGGCATCAAGAATATGTTAATAAGAGGCAGTATATGAATAAAAGGTTTTTCATGAAGCACTCCCCCCATGCGGTGCAAGTTAGTTCATAGAGGATGCAAGGAAGATCGCATAGGGTATAAGGAAGTTTGTGAAGGGATCAATATAGTTTTTGAAATAAATTTATGCAAACTAACAGTATTAAAAAAAGTGAATTATATATACCAAGTGAACTTAGGACTTCATGAAACACTCATATTTATTTGAAACTATTCTAAGATTGTTCAGAACAACATGATATTCTTCTAGAGGAGTAGTGAGCACACTTGAGTTGAGAGAGAAGTGATATTTCTAATTGTGATTGGTTGTAAACCAGAAGTGATTGTGAGTCTGCTCTGAATATTGTAAAGGTAGTGATCCTAGGCATAGAATTTATCTATCTCAAAACTTTAATTGGTAGTGAACCTTAGTAAATTTGGTATATCAGCACATTATAGTTGTATGCTCCTTAGACGTAGCCCAGTAAGGTTGAACCAAGTAAAATAATTATGTCTCATGCATGATTTAATTTTTTTTTGTAAATTTATACAATAAATTGAGAAAATAGTGTTTTGTTTAATTAAGAAACAATATCTGGAGGGTTGGTTGTATTAATCTATCATACTCTAATTGACTTCCCCTCTTAGGGTATTTAACCTAGTTTTCCTAACAAGTATTTGTATGTGTTTAATTTTATAACATGTCACAACCATTTTTCAAGTCTTCTAAATAGAATATATATAATAGAAATAATATATCTATAGTAATATTTATTCCTCCTTTGAAATAATAATATTCAAAGAATCAATAATCTTATCCTTGAATAACTCACAGTCATTAAACATTTATTCCCTAAAATATGAGTCATTAAATAATAGGCTTTGAATATTCTCTCTTTCTTTGATAATTAAATTAGAATAACCAAATTTAAAAACTATACATAAATTATCCCAATTCAATCATAGCTTATACTTCAGAACATACTTAAAATATTACAACAACATATTTATAAAATTCAAATATTTGAAATTAAATATCAGTACTCTAGTAATAAATCATAAATTGAATGATAATTCTTTTATATTTCTTCTAGTATTCACATATTGTCAATATCTTTCATGATCATGACATCCCTTTCATCCTCAATATGTCAATATAATTTTTATATGGTTTCTTTATCACAATTAGGACTAAAATTAGATCCACTTTTTTGTAAATATTGATAACTCCTATCTCAAAGGAAATTTATTGTGTGTTAAAGTCTCCTCAATCACTTTAGCCATCATGAACACCTCAGTATAGGTAAACAATATAAAAAAAGTCTTACTTGGTGGCTAATAAGGAGGTATAAATCATACTCAAAATATTGTTTTCTAATCACCTAATATAATAAATTAATATGGTATTGAAATATGATTTTCATAAACCTCACTCTAAGATCTTACATCCATTATCTCCACTATTTGATCGAAAGAAACTCTTACCATGACAATATCTTCAACATCAAGGGTATAAAATATACTCGAAATTAAATTATAATCTTCTCCCAAGTTTCCTTCAATTCATTACAATCATTAAGATACAGAATCCCACATTGTTGAGAAGCATATTTCAATTTGTTAGTGTAAAGAGAATTTAATACTCCATACACACATTAATAATCCTAAAAATATATCGATTTTCTATATACACCTCTCAGTTTTTTTATTAAAAAAAGATCCTTAATAAGTTAATAAATTCTTCCACTAAAACTAATGCAAGGTAACCCTCCATGAATTATCTTCTCCATGTTCAACTCATTTATGATCTATTGGAGAATCCTATTATATCTCCCTTACTAGAACTATGTGAGTTCATCAATCATTGTATATGAATAAAAACTCAACACAAATTCATAATCTAGTGATATATAATTAATTAAAATTATTTTAATTTATATTAATACAATTTCCTTGAAAATTTACCAAATTAGAACACATGTGAAAACAAGTATAATGAAAACAAGGATAATACATGCACCACACCTAAATCTATACCCTATAATTAGTATACTTTTTTCTAAAAAAATATGTATATTATCAAGGTTCTTATATCATATCAAATGAGTAATATACATCTTACATTGTCTCCCATATAAATATCATATACCAAAATTAAATTAAATTATTTCCCTTCCAAACTAATACAATACACACTAGTTCTTACTCTAAAATAGATCCTAAAATAACACAATTTCACTCTTTCCAATTTTTCATGACCAAAATCTAATATAATACCTATTGTTTTGGTATTGAATTTATTTAAAACCCTTGAATTACATATCTAATTAGAAATAAGTTTGTGATAAAACCTAAGGGCATATAAAATAAAATATGGGAGTTATTACTATCTTTGATCTTGTAAAGAAAATAAATTCTCTAATCAATACTATAAAATACAAAAAAAATAACCAAACTCTAATAATTTAAAAAATAATGTAATTTCAGAAAATCAATTAATCCCAAGGATAAGACATGAGTCAACAAATCCAAAATAAAAACTCCACTAATATACATTAATAACCACTCTATGAGAAAGTATAGACTATATTATTTTCCAACACTATCCTATAAATATGAAAAAGTATTATGTGGAAGTTGTGTGACCATATAATTATACCCATTAGGTTTCTACCTATAAACTCTAATTTTAATAGAGAAGAATAATACTAAATCTTTAATAAATAAGTAGTGATACTAACTCGTGAAATATCCTTGGAAATATATAAATCCATCTCATTCAAAACCACTTTTTATTAAATTTCATTGGGAATAAAATGAAGTTCAAGGTTATCTAGATAAATTAAGATCAATAAAATAATTATAAGAAAAATACTTATAAGTTTCTATGAGAGATCCCATGCTAATAGAAACTTTTTCAACCAGTAAGTATCTTCGAAAATATACTAAAAATTCAGTTATTATATTTCCTTCTCTCTAGGTATGGGTGAATTGTTTTTCATTTTGGAAGATATTATAGCTGCAATGGATTAATTAAATTATATTCCAAAGTGATAAAGTTATATTTTGGAGACACCTAACCACCGAGGTGGAGTCTAATTCGATATAGAAAAGAGATTGATCATTATCTATATACAGGGAGATACTACAAATAATCACTCGATATTCTATGATAAAGGGAGTACTATAATTAAATTAAAAAATAAAGATAATCATGATTGAGCCTTCTTGATTTAAAACTATGTTCCTTCCTTCCACAATTCTATTAACATCAGAACATTCTATATTCAAATTCAACTAAAAAAGTGGTATTACCCACTAGACTCATCAACCTCTAGTATAAATTTTTATGAGTAAGGGAAAGTGTGTTATATTCCACCAAAGTAAATTTATGAATTTAATCATTTCATTCTCTATTATAAAATCTATTTTTTCCCAACAATATTTAGTGGTATATAAGATCAAGGTGGATACATAAGGATATTTTCACCCAAAAACTCACTCATTATTTTTAAGACACAAATATCAGAAAACAAATTAAAAGTAATAATAATACCTATGTTACCATTTTATTTTATAGAAACTGTCAAACCTAATGAAGAACTGATGATAAAAATATTAGAGATTGTATAGAATGTCTTGGATAGATATGAAATGGAAAATGAGTGAAAATTTATACGATCTGTCTATGAATAGTTGGGTGGTTGTGTTTATATTAGGGTAATTACAAAAATAGAATTTTAAATCTAGGGTAATTTCATTCCTTTTCATGTCCTAGGGATTTAAATTACATCATTTTATATTTTAAAAATTATGAAGGTCATGTTTTATTAGGAGTATGATGTTCTATAAAATGAATCCCCAACAAATCAGAGTTTGGGGACCCTGAAGGCACCTATAGTAGGTGGGTATATAGAAATAACCACTTATATTTAGTAATAAACTAGTTATTAGAATTTTTAATAATAAAGATATCTTTTTCAATAATTTTATGACTGGCATTCAGGACTACATAAAGAAGAGTTTTGGGATTCCATGTAGTTTAGAGATCCATATCTAACTATAGGTATCTAAGGAAGAAGAGTGAGTTTCCCGCTCATTTTTTATTCCAAATTAAAATTATTCAATCCTAAATATCTCATATTAAGGTGGATAGGAAAAAAAATGTAGCATGAAATTTATTCCAAGTGGGTGTGGATTTTTAAGGTAAATTTGAGTAAAGGATGTGAAGAAAATTCTGATGTTTAGTTTTTATGAAGTGATCCCACAAATAATTACCTTACCAGAAATCCCAAGTTAATTTATCAATTATATATTTTATGGTATCAACAATAGTGTGAACTTTAAGACAACCTTAACCTTGAGTAAAGAATGTCAATTTTCAACTTACCCCATAGATTTTATGATCAATTCAAGAATAACAGATAATATATATCAAAAATTTATTAATATAGGAAAGAATGGTTATAGTCACCTAGAGTAAGGGGAGGATATGAAATAGGATGGAGTTAAGGAATATATATATTATTATGATATTTTAGATATCATAAAAATCCAGTTCTTTTTGTAACAAATTTGGGAGAAAACCTTGGTGACTAGATGGTCAAAATGGTTGATAAAATCTTGGATAAGAAATAAAGGGCAACATGGGTATTTGAAAAGGAAATTATTCTTTTATCAAAAATCAAACCACTATTCTAATAAAATAACCTTCTTATGTGATGGATGAGGAGAAATAATTATACAATCTCTGGACACATACATCATCAAACCACTCCAATTTCTATATGTGATCAAGACTTATTTTATAGATGACATGGAAGTGTGCTTAATTTTTATAAAAATCAATAAAACTTCTATAAATAATATGAGTTAAATTCATATAGAGATTAATTTTACTTTTAATTTATCTAATATCATCCAAAAAGTGTTAATTTAGTTTTATAATAAATTAATCCCAAGATATAATTATGAGGGTGGTAAAAAAGGATCACCCTTGTAGAGGAATATCAAGGATTTGAAGAAATTAAAATGTCTACACATTGAAGAAAATTAAAATTAAGGACATGAAAAAAAACTTAAAAATAATATCACGACAACCATCTATGAATCCAAATAATAAAATAAAATTGGTTTTTTACCTTGGTTTATTTTATTTAAACATTTATCTATATCAACCTTAATCATAATTTTCCCCTATAAAATTTACAATAATGTTCCAACATTATCACTTGTCATGGACTAAACAACTCCTTGGATTTTTATTCCTTGGCTAAAACCATATTTCTCTTATAAGATAATGTGTGGGTGACATGTAGCCAATAGGTTTTTAAGGATTATCACTTTAGATGCATCTGATAAAATTAGAATGATATAGAGAAGATAATTATAGACCATACATAATGATGACAAGAATAAATTAGAAATGGTTTAATTAGTTGTTAATTATTTTTTAAAAAAAAATATAGGAGAATATTTATAGTATTATAGAGTACAAATCATGGATGATAAAAGTATTTTTCATTTTAGGAAGTGGGACAAGCTTGAAAGTAGAGGTTTTTCTGGTTAAATTTATCCCCTTTAAGAAAACCTGAACTATAGTTGGAGTATAATGTTTTAAAATTTCCTATAGAAGGTGAATGAAAGTTCCTAAAAAACAAAGAAGCCCATTTATGATTTTAGGATGAAATACTATCATATTTTGTATCTATTATTCCAATTTTTATAGTCTTTTTTTCCTATGGAAATACAAAAGGGGGTCACATTCAAGATTTCTTAGTAATTAATGGATTGTAAGGGCTGGCCAAAAAGATAGAGGAGTTATACCACTAATGTGATTAGGGAAAATAAATAGTCGACTATCATTAATTTGAGTTAATTGGTATTATTAGTAAAGGTGTTATTTTTTCTTTAAATATTAATTTTTTCAAAACTTTGTCATTAATTTATACATGCATGAAAGTAATCTATGTTTCTATCATCATCCCAAAGATGGATAATCTATTATTATTTACTAGATTGGATTTACTCTTTGAGTAAGATTTATAATAAAATAATTATTTAGGGAAAAGGAATTCAAAGGATTGATAATACTGCTAATATTTACAGGATATATCAATATTTTTAATTACTCTAGAAAGTTATGAAATAGAGGTACAAGATGTATCCTATTTGATATATCACTATTGTTGAACTAATTTTAATCTAGTTTGGTGCACTACTTAGTGTAAACTTGAGGACACATCATTCCAACATAGTGAAATGTAACACATGAAATTGGGGAAGAGATACTTTCTAAAAAACTAAAAACAATCACTATAAGTTAAATAATTCCATAAGTTGTAAAAAAAATATTTAATTATTAAATTTTGGCCAAGATAGGTAAATTACATATAGGTTTGAAATGTGTTTATTCCTTTTTGTTTAGTTGGAAATAAATCAACGTGAACCAATATTTGTTTCCAAGATGTTTGATTTTTACTCTAGGTAAATATGTCCCTTATGAAACTCATGTCTAGATGTTAATTTTCTATAATTAATAATTTAAATTATTCTATAAACTAATCAAACATGATATTTCCTCCTTTCGATTCTAATGGTTTTTATATGGTGGTGAAATCACCTACTATCATTTAAAGAATAGTCCTATGATCAAAGTTAGATAGGGAGTGTCATAAGTTTGATATATTTTAATTTCTTTATTTATCATACATTAATGATAGGTAGATATAAATTTAAAATATTATACTTTTTTGGTAATGTTATTTGAAAAATGTTTAATGAATTCAACAACCAAATTATTTTTACCTGGGATCTAAATGTGGATTTTAATTGGGGTTCTATAT
Organism: Viscum album; assembly: GCA_963277665.1. NCBI lineage: Eukaryota > Viridiplantae > Streptophyta > Magnoliopsida > Santalales > Viscaceae > Viscum > Viscum album. Next base: position 1,015,041,883 of record OY728138.1, on the reverse strand, counting down.
AGGACGATAGGAAACCTAATAGCCCTTGAAAAGGATAAGGGTTGATTTAATCTATGTTTGAGTTCAAGTAGGGTGGAAATAAATATTTTTTAAAGGGAATTCTCAGTCCAAATATACAATAACTTTATTAATGGACCAATCCCCCTAATATTCCATGAGAGAAAATACATTATATGGGAGAAAATATTTGGGTATCTCAGTGCTCTTGACACCTTAAAACCCTAAATATGTATCCTATATTCCTTTTTAGAGGTAAAACTTACGGTACATCAATGGGGTGATCATCATATTAGAATTATATAATGGTAATAAGAGACTAGGTATCCTTTACCCTTCTTCTTGTAATGTGAGGAAAACAGAGAGAACCTTTTTATGGTGGCCTCTGTGTCCAAAAGTTTGTAGGAATTAGATAGAATCACCTATAAGTAAGGATAATACAAGGTGATCATAGTGGAAAAAATTTATACATTATGGATCATCAATAAGGATAAGAGAGTGTGAATAAGGAATGATAGGGGATGAGCAGTGGGTGGAGTATCGGTAGAGGGGGAATTCTCTAAGTCAAAAAGAGTAGCTGAGAAAATGTGAAGTTTTCAAAACACATTGAAGTAAAGATAATCACTAGTAAAGATATAACAATATGATATCAGATAAAGTGAAATAATTTAAGATATAGAGGTGTGATAAAGAGGGGTGATAGACTCCAAGCCTTCGGCCTTTAAGAGTGGAGTGTACCAGGGGATCAATAGGGGCTCACAATCCACTAGAGCACTAGTCAAAGAAAAATAGGACCCCATAACATTATTCGCAATCATAGTCCAAAAACTAAATTAGTAAAAGGAATTGTATACTTGAATATGGTATAAGTATTATAATTTGATCTTGGAATCATACTAAATAAGTTTCCATTAGATCACATCCTCACCGATTTTTAGCTGAAGATGGTTTGGGAGGACTTAGTATAAATCCATTTCAATAAGAATACTAGTATACGTAACATAAATTAGGTTCATGGTTCAATAATGACCCTAATAAATCTACACAGAGAGTATTGAGTCCCCTTTAGAACAATGGGGTTCTAAAACAATAAGGGTAAAGCAGAAATGGGAATCCATCATGTTGATACCCTATACTCCATCCCTCATTGAAAATCTGTCAAATAGTGGATGAGAAAGAAGAAAAATTTGTTATGGGTATCGAATTCCCAGGACCATAACTTAAAAAAGGAATAATTGGAAAATGTTGATGGATAAATGTCAATGATCCAAAATACTGACATCCAAGGGGGATTGCAAACCCCAAGTGGTGTGGATGAGGTGAGAAAAAACTAAAATATGAGGATATCTACACTAAACTTCATGATCAGTATTTGGGAGTGAATTTTAGATGGATCATGATGATTATAAGGGGATAAAATGTAAAATAAAAACCCCTTTGAGGAATTTAGGTATTTATGATAAACTAGAATCATTATAGAAAGCAAGATTCCAAATAGGGAATCTAATTGAGCTAATGGGGGCCTGGAAATATCCTCTTTTAAGGATAGAGTGGGACAAAAATGAGAGGCTTATGTGGATCTTAGAGAAAATGGACCCTCCCCAATGTTGACTAGGGGGTCTATAAGAGATACCATGGAAGGAGAGAAAATAAAGAACCCACACCCGATTCCCTACTGATCTAGTCAAGTCATATCCCAATGACATATAACCCATAACTACCATCCCTAACCACATCCTCATACCACAAAATATTATAACTACAAACATATAAAGTAACTTTATTCCATATACACATACGATAACAACATAAAAAACCACATATCAACTACATATGACAACTACTACCATATCCATGACTGAAATGAATATCGAGAGATAGAGAGTAGTTAATCATCCATTCCCACCTCATCATAGCTTCTGGGGTTCCACCCATTAAAAAAATCTCATATGATTGTTTGTTAAGTTTCCTTAAAATAAAAAAAATAGTGATATATAATAACTCTAAAATTATAATCCTAGGGTTCACATCTTATCAACACATCTTTGTAATCATTCTCTCACACCGAATAATTACCACATATAACTATTACTATACACTACAACCGAAAAAATTAAATTAACACATCACTACACAATTCCATAAAAATTTATCACATAATTCTTTAAATTTTATAATTATTTACAAATTCTACATAATTTGTCATTAACCAAGTCACAATTTTATTAACCTCATTTATTTTTTGACTTCATCTCCATTTCAATATTCCCACTTATGTTAATCACTACATTATTATATGATTTTGTATCATTATTTAATACATTATATTATGAACACATATCCCATCAAATTTCTCTTCTTGATTTATTTACCCATCTTTCCAAAAATCATATCTAGGGAATTCTATGAAATCCTATTCATAAAAATATCATAATACTAACACTACTTCGACCTAGTTACATTACCTCAATTATATCATATTACTTCATGCTCATTATTAATTATGTATTCGACTAAAATAGATAAAAACTAATTCTAATTAATCCCACATTAACAATAGTAATTTAAGAAGAAAGTTTATGAATCACATACCCCAATTGGATGCTCGAATTCTTAAATTTCTAAATAATACGATTTAATATTTCAATATCCCTATATTCTCATGATGATTATAAAAAAAACCAATGATCAATTACCCTATATCAATTTCTAATCACATAAATATATCAATTATTGGTTATTAAAATCTAAGAGAAATGAATAAATAAAGTAAATATGAATCGACAAATGATTTCCTTTGATCTATTTATATTTGATATTATGAGTAAAGGAACTCAACACTCCACCAAGAGTAATAAAATATCACAATGTAATAGATATATATAATTGAGTGTAATTACCCAACCCAATTCATGGGGTCTGATCCAGAGCACCACATGACCATGTGTGTTCCTCCATGTATACAAGAGGTTATCGACCAATGGTGTGGGATAAACTATACAGTGGGATGACTATATACTCTATATCGATTCATCAAAACAAAAATAAATAAATAAGTGGTAATAATGAAGAAAAATAGTGTGGAATCAAGGTTTCATAAAAACTATACAAATCATGTGACATATAATACCATGATGAAGATATGTTTTCCATATATAAATATTCAAAATATAATCCCCACTGGTGGTGGATTAGTATATACATCATGAAAAAGAATAAAAAAAGGGTATTTCATGTTACATATTTATCCCAAATTATATCCTCGTATCATATACATATATAACTAGATCCTCCTATTAATCAGCTTAATATATGGGCCTTCACCATACCTAGATCCTTGATATTGAAGTCTACATGCGCACCAGGGTTCCTGTACAAAGTGTGAGTAATAAAATTTAGCAAGATACCACTAACAATACCTTAACATAAGTATATAAATATATATGAGTTTATACACTAGAAGAAGATAAATAAAAAATATAAAATCATACAGCCAATTCATGTCATCATACACTAACTAGGCCTCCATAAACCCTGATCATCCCTAATATGGAAAACTCCAAAGAAGAGGACATATCTTACCAACAAAATCATCACAAACTACATTAGAAGTGTAAAAAATGGGGGAATAACATAGAAAAACCGCCGTATGTTTCAAAGTATCCTATAATGTAGGGTAAGGTATTATGGTCGAGTCTTGTATACAATTTTTATTATAGAAAGTGCATTGAGGATGCTGTAACATATCTAACCTCATGAATGATCCAAACCAATTCCCATATAAATGTATAGTCACATGGATAAATATTATTAATATAAAATAGATATAAGGAGGGTGTAACATAGTTAACATCCCACCGAGGTTGAACCAACACCCTCATCCAAAGTTTGGCCCCATGTCCAAGCTCCACTTCAACCTTAAGTATTACACATGGAAGATCACAAAACTAGAACCCCAGATAACCCATAGCCTATTTTTTCACACTATAACTCATCATATCATCACTAAATGTCATGGATTTATCCCATTTGTTTCATTTACATCTACCCATTTAAACTATACCATACTAGACATTTAAATCCTCAACCTCCTCCCAATCAAAGGTGGTTAGCACACATTCCCTTCAACCCATCCACATTATATAAATTACTAGAAACAAGTCTAGAAATAACTCTATATTGATAATAAAACAAGGAATATAGCCTATTATAATTATGATACCAATACTATAGTTTGGTCAGGATCAATAAAAAATACAATAGTGCCCCTTCATATGGATTTTCCTATCATTTGGAATCTACCCAACCACTTGATTAACTTAGGTAGAATAAATTTAACCATATACATGCACCATTAGAAATTATAATCAATGTAATTGTACAAAAATGTTATAAATGGTAAGTAATTCCTTCCTCAAGCCTCAGAGAGTCAACTTGTAAATGGGGGTTATCTAATTATATCTTAATCCAAATAATCATTTAACCTCATCCCAATTTAAAGAGGTTATCACACATTACCATTAACTCATACACATACTTTATAGTAACAGAAAAAAAACTTAGGCATATCTATCTATACCTATTAAAACAAGGATGAATCTGAACAATTACCCTATCAATATTGTAGTTAAGAAAAACACTAAAAACACTCATTCATAAGGACTATCATATCATTTGGAATCTACCTAACCACTTGAATATATTATGTAAAAGAAATATAACCATATAAATGTTCCAAAATGGATGAAATCACATGTAATACTAAATAAATTCCATAACATGGTAAGTAATTCCTACCTTGATCCATAGAGAGTTAATTTTTAGATTGTAACTGAATAATTCAATATTGAACCACTAATCACTAAATTTTTACATAAACCCGTAAAATTAAGTATTTCATGTGATAAGGGAATAAATAGAAAGAAAAAACATCATTTAAACACCCATCATGTTAGACTTACCTAAAGAATAAGAGAAAAACTAATGGAAATTCAAATTGATAAAAGATAAAGTGGAAGGATCTAGAGGGACCAAGGTGAGAGGCCCATCTAAGATCCAGTCATGGAAAAGTTTGGGATAGGAAAGAAAAACATAATTATGATTTTAAAATTTAATTAATTAAAATGTAATATATAAAAAATATTTTGGATCTGTTGTAGTGTGACCTTGGGTGTCACAGTGCAATGTCTTAAACTAGGGTCACATTGCAGTGTGACACTTCCATTTATGGAAAAATACCCTATTATAGATCAGCACTAAAATATAACCATCACCCATTACATTTTCATCAAGTAATTCATGTATCAATGTCCCATGTTGTAGCATGAAAACTCCATTAATTCTAAAAAATTAATCTTACGTAACCTTTATGTTATGTTGAAAATCCTTTTGTTTTCATGTGATCATTTTCATATAGTGGATATTTAACCCACACTGAGACCAAATCCTAAATATTTACCCCCAACCTCCACCAACTACTATAAAAGTTAAAACCCATCCAAAAATAGATGTTTTTTCAAAATGTTTACACAAAAACACCTTAAATTTTGTGGGTTTTTTCAAGCTACCCATCTAAGGAATTATCTCCCTTGGGAATAATCTTAACCACTCCTTGTTAAATAGATTCAGTCACAGGGATCATACAACAAACAACTTATCCTACCTATCCTCTTGAATGTTACCATGTTACCACTCCATTAACATGAGAGGTATTATCTACACATGTAGTGCCTTCTCACTCTGGTCCAAGATCTATAATGGTCTCTCCTTGAAGGAATCATTAGCCACTAACTTGAAAATTTTCACTCTCAGTAACATGAGATAAATATGGATCATACATCTAAAGTTGTGACATGTGAGACACATCATACATTTCTTTATGTCTTAGGTGAAGATCCAACCAGTATGTTATAGTATCAATCCACTAAAATATCTTGAATTGGCAGATAAATCAGGGTGTAAGCTTACCCTACTTCTATAACAGGTAATAACCCAATCAAGGTGACACAAGAAATAACACACAATAACCTATAAATAAATTTATTTTTTACCACATTTAGTTAGAATATTTTTGATCCATAATCTGAGTAGTAACCAACTACTTCCTAATTAACTGCACCCTCTCATTGGTCTCATGTACCAAGATTGTATCCATGATCACTGAATCTCCCACTTCTATACAATATAAGGTTTAGTGGTACACCCAACCATACAAGAATGTATAGATATCAATCTATAACAAGTCTTTGTGGTTTCTATTATAGTAAAACTCTAACAAATATAGATTTCCATCCCATGCTCCTCAAAAATATAGAACTAAATATTTAAGCATAACCTCAAGTATCTAGATTTCATTTCAATAATTCACATCTATCAATTGGTGATAAAATTTAATCTTCTTAAACTAATTACCTAAATAGTTTTTGTAACATTTTCCAAAATCTAGATGTGAAATAATAATATTGATTTAATATGATACCTATAGGTATTATATAAATATGTTCAATATATCATAAATGCAACCATCCTAACTTATCCACCAATTTAGTCTCTTATATTAGTATAAAATGTGTAGACTACATCAATTGATCCACCACAACCCATACTATAACATGGTATCCTCATATCCTTATAATACTAGTGATAAATTCCTCAGTCACATTATCACATTTCAATATAGGCACTGAATATGGAAAAAGTAGCCTTCTTGGTATTTGGTGTGTGCCTTTACTTACTAATATATTAGAAAATGAACCACATAGCCTGAAGTATCCCACCCCATACCAAGCCACCATAAGAGAACCCTGATATAATGGTACATTTTTATTATACCTGGATGCACAACTGATCAAGAGGCATAGGATTCTCTCATCAAATCCACCCTCATAGATGTAGGAACCACAACCCTACCATATAATTAAGGCACCCCATCACCATTCAAAGTCCATATTGAAATAGGATTTTCACTAAAAATTATATCCCTTGTCAAAAAACAATTCTAAGTATACTCCTAATATATTTTCTATGATCAACTAGTGTGGAAGTGATAAAAAGTGGATAAAAATGTATGTACTCTTTATCCTCTATTATATCAATCCATCACATTGTAATTGGAGTCATCAAAATTCATTTTTTACAATATTTTTGAACCACCTAATCTTGTATTTTCTTACATATAGAGTCTTCTATGATGTTTCCCTTTATTATTGTAATTTCATCTAAAATTTGAGCACTTTCAAGTACTCTACCCAATGAATTTTTTATAGGTTCAATCCCATATAGTGAATATGTCCCATGGGATCTCATAGTTTGTGTAAACCAAAAATCTATATATGAAGGGATAGTGGTACAAAAAAGGTTAAAATGGCATAAATTATTTAAATATAATTTTCAAATCATTCCCATTACTCTCACTTTTTAAGTGAAATTTACACATTCTTTATGCTCTCAAATAATTTTGTAATAGATCTTAAAAAGGCATAAATTCATTATTTTTAATTGACTAATATATTTTGGAATTATTTAGAAAAATATCCTATATTTATATTGATCGTTTTGATGTTTTTTTAGTGAAAAAAGTAGTTCAATAATAATAAATACAAATAGGTAGGTGTTTAATAATAAAATTTGGGCTAGAAGAGCCTCATGTGAGATAATTCTCAATTTCTCTTACCTCACATAACAAAAACTATCCAAGATAGGTGTTGTATGAGAGTAAGTATAATGAGAGTTTAATTGTATAAGAGTATCCCATATGATAAGTGTTGAATAAAAATAAACTATGTATCTAATATATCAAGAATATTATATACCCAGTTAACTGTATAAGAATAAAAAAGGTTGTGCTAGTGCTCACGTCAGAATAAACACCCAATTCCCAGTACCTACGCGCAATTAAAAAGGACTTTTATGGGAATAAATACCCCAAAAAAGTTGACTCACATAAAATTAAACCCATCACCATCACTCATCTAACAGTATAAGGGGTTAGGTAAAATTAAAAAATATATATTTTATGTCAAAATAAAAATATCACCCATGTGAGATTTAACAAGTCACTACCCAGTCACATCAATGTAACCCAAAACTTAAATTAGATTAAATATCCCAATTGAAGAACTATGTAGAAGTAAAACCAAGTTTAGTTTTCTACCATGTCACATTGTGTGACTGATCTTTAGCTACTATATTATACTAAATCCAAGACTTTAGTTCACATATAATATTAAAACCAATTTACAAAGAAATAATGGAATTATTCTTAGATCAAACCCCCCCCCCCCATATTTTCATCATTTTCTCAGATAATTAAATGATATCCTAAATATTCCACATGGATTACATTAGTAATAGATGTGGTAAACTGATCATGGTACTATTTAGAGGAATTAAAAACCAAGGAGGATCAAGAAGATAAAAATGTGGAGGAATCTTTTTTTATCCCAGTCCACCAAGAAGAGATCAGGGAGAGGAGCTCACAAATATTGATTTTTAGGAGTTCAAGACATAATAAGATAGAAAGGGGAATTATATATAAATATTAGTTAAATCCAATATAATAGGAGTTCCTTTATTGGTATTAGTTTAGAATTTTAATTCTTGTAATTAATTTCCCATGATACTAGTTTTCATTTTATTCATCTTATTCATGATCTTCTTCTCACTATCTTCACGAACTACATTTTCCTTCAGCTCACATTCAATTTTTTTGTTGAGGCAGTTTGATTTCATTTTTTTTCTTGCACTATTTTTTCCTCCTAAACTAATTGGTGAAGTTATTATAGGATTCATGTGTGGTTTTATACCTATAGTTTATTGGCATTCGGGGCATCTCATCACGGGTGTTTCATCATACCTAATGCTTGGTTCTATGCTCTGGTACTAGAATTCCTCCAATATCTTTGAGGCAGAGTAGATCAGTGGTATTCTAGGTACATTGAGATGTTATTTGGAGCTGTCGGTTCAGGGAAATTGATGGCGATGATCGATTCATTGGATTTTTGGTGACTTTTTTAATTTGGTATTTGGTTTATCCTTAGTGGTGATTTTTTTATCTTGAATGGGTGGGTTTTGAGGCAGTTTCTAGTTTTATTCTAAATTTTTATGGTGGATGGAACAAGAACTCTACAAGGATCAGTGACAGATGAGTTTACATAGCAAGAAGCATCCATCTGTGCATAACCATTTAGATTTGGATGAATGAGAGGGTATGGCCATGCCATCGGTACCAAGCTCGTGCAACTCTGCACGGGACAGCTTGCTGAGCGGTCATGTGCGGTGGAATCTTAGTATAACAATTTATTTTATGGGGTGGTGTAGTTACTTTTAGACTTTATCTGAGTATTTTCATGTACCAAGTTTCCCTATTTTTTCAAAAGTGCTTTTGAAATAAAAAAAATTAATTTTCAGTCAGTCTTCTTACTGTGTTTATATTTTAGTTACATTGTTTTCTCAATATATCACCAATGGTGAGAGGTTAACCCAAGGATCATAGAATAGATGAAACTAAATAATTCCAAATTCCACACACCTCTCCCTTTTAAATTAAATTATTATTACTCTGGGTTCTTGGGTGATCAAGCATATAAGGTGGGTGAAAGGACTATGTACTTCTATTTTTCCCTTTATCTTTCACTCTATAAAATATATTTTCTCTCCCACTAATTGAGATAATTTTATAAGATGTGACTATTATAATTAGTGGTGTGTGGATTTACTATTGTTATCCATTGAGGTAGTGATGGATTCACTCTAGATTTTCGTGTTTCCCTCTTTCAATTTTGGAGAGAGAGGTGGGAGAAGTACTTAGAGGTTCTGAGTATGATTTTTATTCACACAAATTTTGCGATATGGGTGTGTGTAGCTGATTGGTAGAACATAGTGTGTTATAATAGGGATATATACGGAGTGAGACAATAAAGGATCACTCGATTTTAATCTGCTCATATCTTCTTTCTTATTGGATTTGTTATTTTTTTCATTCTGTATGTGCACATTTACTTTCAATTATGCATACCATCACAACAATTCCCCCCATTTCATGATTTCATATATTAAAAATACCAAAAATATAGATAATTTCAAGTTATAATAAGTTAATTGGTTGGATATATAGAGACAAGACTATTATCATGACCCTATTTTCTATCAAGGGTGTGTTTAAAACAATAATTAATGATCATACCCTTTCAATGATATTTTTCTCAAGCCAATTTTGGAACCATTACCAGGGATCCAATCTTTTCATTTATTATTTATCTTATCATATATATACATATTTTTCTTTCTTTTCATTGATTTTTGTTTCTTTTTTTCTTTACCTCTCCCTCTCAACCTATGATAAACATTACAATTTAACCATTTTTTCAATAATGGATCACAATCTGTATACCCAGTTTAAGGATATTGAAAAAATCATTGTTGTGGTTAGTGATTCAAAACTCTCTAAACAATTTCAAACTAACCACTCTCTCTTCCCATGAGATCATGAGGAACAAACACAATATAATTATAATTATAATCCTATAGTTCATACAAATGGATGGGTGGATATATTATACTATGTAAATGAATTGAATACACTTTCAAATAAAAATCCCCCACATCATTATGATGAGTAATAATAAACATAAAGGTTAATACATCCATATTAACCAATACTTAGTTATAAGACAAAAAATAAAGAATAAAAAAGATTTTGTGGGAGAAATAAAGGAAATTATAGTCTACATGGCCACCACTCTATAAGAATACATGGAGTAAATTTCACAAAAATAAGAATGACTGTAGGAATAAGTTTATATGTTCTTTTCTTAGAAATACATAATGGATATGGATGAATTTATTCAAAATCCTCCTATCTAAAACATTTTAGAAATATTACTAGGTAAACTCAAAGAATAGGAAAATCTCATGGTTAAATGACTTAAGGGTATTAAACTTTCATAAAATTCAATTTTATTTTATTTTCTATTTGTTGAAATATATCTTATGTCTTTTGTTTTAACATTTTTGATCTATTCAAGATAATTACATACAAGGATAGTGAATATGATGAAAAATAAGCCACCATTAAAGAAAGGATTATGAAGAAATTAAAATAATAATAAGTTCCAATAGTTTTGTATAAAAAATAACTTAACAAAAAAACTATTTTAAGTGGGGAAAATAAAATATAAATTCATCTTGTAGTTATTTTATACAAATATATCATTACATTGTTTTACCTTTTGATATTTTTCCATATAATCCAAGAAGCTAGCCTTGGTTTTTTATGATAAAACTTCCATGAAGGTGGATGAAGAATAAGAAAAAACCACATCAACCATGGAGAAGAAACTCCCCTTTAATACAAAACGAAACACCTACTGGAGGGAGATTTAAGTGAAAGGGAGACCCAGTTCTTTTTATTCCCTCACCTTCACTACTTATGTATACATTTCGAGTGTAATTTGATAAACTCTATTCATGAATCACTACAAGACTAGTTCCTATTGACTGACATTATGAAAAGGAAAAAATAGTGGTTACTAACAAAAAAACCTAACCCTACTTTAAATTGGGGTTAAATCACTGCAACTTCCTGGTTTTAGGCAGTTAAAAATATATCACCTACTTGAAAAATGATCTAAGAGCCTCTTTCTTTCCATTTATTATATTATTTTTCTAATCTGAATAATTTTTCATACTTTTTTGTTTTTATATATTATTTTCTAATGGAAAGTAGTAGGAGATTAACTCATGGTTATCTCTAATCAATAACATTAGGTTGTATTATTTTGTAACATTCGTTTAATCAATTCTTAATCTTGTGATCATTTTGTTGGTACTTTAATGGGGTAGTATTGAATGAGTATAGGGTTGTGATTAAAATATGAATTAGTAAATTAAAAGTTGTTTTTTCAAGTGTTTGTGTAACTAGAAAATAAACTTTAAGCCTAAATTATATCCATAATTGTGATAATACCTCTCCATTTTCTAGGATTTAACTAGTTCTAAAATTATTAATTTTAAATGATTGATGATGAAAGTTTTTTCCTTATTTATATGGAATTAAAGTCATCTATGTAATATAGATATGAATGTTCATTCTATAAAATTACTAACCAAAATTTTTTATCCCCTATATGAGAATAATTATTAATCCTATTATATTTATTATTTCTTATACAAAATTATTGAGAGTCTCAATACTTATGTGAAATAAGAAAATTACTTGATTATTGTTTTAAGTTGTAAAATTCAAGTGTTCAAAGTTTTATTGAGGTCATTTTACATTGAAAATACCCTATAAAATCCATTTTCCTAGTCACCTTTACATTTCACCTTCTTTAACTGATAGAAACCAATAAGTACCCATTAGGTAAGCCACATTACAACATATATTAATCCTTATATAACCATATATTAGTGAATTGCATGTTATGGCTTCAAATAAGTGTGGGATAGTGGGTTTGTTTATGGAAATTATTTAGAGTAAGTTCAATATTTTGGGTTAAGTATGTGATTACTTTATATCTGGTTATGGGAAGTATGGTTACAAGATAAATATTCTGTTATAATTTTTTTCCTCTTTAATTCTCAAATAAAAAATATGCATCTAAAATAAATATACATTAAAAATAATGAAAGAAAAATGGTTAAAAAATATAGAGATACGAAAATAGTTATTAATTTTTTATTATTTCATTTTTGAACCACAAAAATAAACAAGAGGGATGAAAGGTGTTAATAGTAACACATATTGGAGGAAATGATTTGAGTGTGTTCACTATTTACAGTGAATGAAATTTGACATGCATTGTACTTTAGAGATACAAACTCCTCATTATGTCTCTGAATATTTCACAATTAAATATTACCATCCCTTAAAAGTCAAAACAACCTATTGGAAGTCATCATGAGTGGAACTCTTGTATTTAGTAGTATATAACTTAAAATATTTTAAATATTATGGTGGATTACATGCACTCTGTGGATAATAAAAACTCTATTTACAATATTACTAGAGTGATGAAGGAATAATTTTATATGAGGAAAGTCAATTAATAGAATGGAAAATATTAAGAAGTTAAAAACATGATGATAAAAAGTGATACACTGAAATTAACTCGTAAACAATCATGATAAATTTCAATAGTGGATGAATCATTTGATTTTTCATTTCATTGGTCACTATGTTTGAATGTGGAAAGAGAGTATTTTCTTTGAATTATTTATAATTTTCTCAGAGTGCAATGGATTGATTATGGGGTGAGTAATAAAATAGTAAAATTATTAAAATATTTTATTATAATTTCTATATATTCCCCCATACTATCACTTTTAAATGTAAATAGCTCATTTTTTATACTCTAGAATAATTTGGAAGAAATTTTAAAAAGTATTAAATTTATGATTTCTAATTGACTTATTTTTTTGGAATTATTTTACCAATATATTTTTTGATTATTTTGATGTTTTTTAGGGAAAAAATAGTATCTATGTGAGATTAAATACAAATAGGAAAGTGTTGTGTAAGAAAACCTAGGTTAGAGTAACCTCATGTAAGATAATTCATGAGTTTTCCTATGTCTCATAAACATAATTATCCAAGATTGGAGTTGTATGATATTAACTCTCTTTATAGTTTTTCTATGTAGGATTAACCCCTACGATAAGCATCCCATAAAATTAAACCACAACAATTTCATATTAATAATCAAATCTCTCCAATGCACTATGTAATAATCAATAAGGTTTCACCAATTCCCATGTCAAAATAAACTCCTAGTGCCCTATACATATATGTGATTAAATATGTGAATTATGGGATTAACTACTAGTTATAATATGGATCACATAAAATTTAGTATATCTCCCAAGCCACTTGTGAATGGTTTAAGATTGTGAATCATATTAAAAAGTGGGTCAGGTCATAATAAAAATACCACCCATGTGTAATTAACCAGGACTCCATCCACTCATGTCAAAGTAACCCCACACTCACATGAGATAAACTCTCATAAGATAATCATTGTGTGGGAGTAGCACCAAGGGAATACACATCACATGTCTCCATGTGTGACTGGCCTTTAGATATTGTGACATGTTAACTCAAAGTCTTAAATTCCAATGGAAGATGAAAAATAAATTACAAAAAAAATATGGACTTGATTCTTAATTCAAAATCCCCTATCCCCTTTATTTTACATAATGGGAAATGGTTAATAAATTATTACATGAAACTTTCATAAGCAAGTGAAGTAGTAATGTGATCGTGGGATGATTCAAAGGAATCATGTACAAGGGAATATCAAGAATTTGAATATATAGAGAAATCTCACATTGGTATCCTAGTTCAAGTGGAAGTATTAAATGAGAGGATATTCCAATAATTCTTTTTTATGGGATTGAGACTTTACAATGCAAAAGGGGGTATTTTTTAAAAATATAATGAGAATCCATAGTATTAGTGGTTCCAGGATAGATTATAGTTTATAATTTTAATTCTTATAATTATTCTCCCATAAAACTAATTTTCATTGTGTTCATCTTGTAACTGGTATTATTATTTACCCTTTTAAATGTTCATAATAGTGATCTCTCAATCACTCACAATAGTCAGAGTCTTACCTGAGGGTTTCCAATTTGAAGAAACCTAATGATTATAGATTTTATTCACTATTCCCCATTGAATTCCCCATTTTTTACCTAGAGTAGTTGGGATATCAAGGAAATGAGGTGGGTGATAATACCTCATACTTCTCATTCTACCATTCACTTTAATGATTTAAAATACATTTTATCTCAATATTCTTGAGCTAGTATTGTATAATGGGATTAGTGGGCTGGCAAGTTTGAGAATGTTAGATCCACAAAACCCCCCAATTATTGGATGTTATCCACTGTAACATAAAAAGTGGAAACAAAGAACCATAATAAACCTGCTATAATGATGTACTAGAACATAAAAGACAACACACACCTAATTCACCGGAACACAACACACACTTAAATAAAATAAGATAACAACATCTAATAGAAATGATTAAACGGAATAAAGGGGAAAACAACACAAGTATTTTATAATATCTAAACATAGTCATAATCAATGGGTGGGGATACTGAAATTTATTTTATTAAAGAAATAGAATATGTTACAATTAAAATAAGTTCTTAAAAAAATTCCATACCCAACTACTTAATGAATATCTTAGTCGGTGCAATCAAGATCATTATTAGCTAATATTTAGGGAGAGAATACCCAAATAAATCTAATATTCATGGGAATATCTTCACTTGATCAATAGAATCAACTTCTATAACTTCTCCTTATAGTGAATAGTGCATAATTTTGTAAAATCCAAGAGCTTAATCTTACATATCTTGTTGAAGGCTCTTATATGTTTCTTTTTTACTTCTGTGAAATCCTTAAATTACCTTATAATTTCTTCTTATGTATCCAATGAGAATATCGTACACAAGTCCTTTTTGTATCCATACTTCCACCTTAAGACTTGTCATGGTAGCTTCCAATTGTATAATTCTAGTCTAATTATTCCAAACTTCTCTAGGTTGTTCACTAGCACTCCACCATATTCATCCACATTTTACAAATTAGAATTATAAAATATTTCCTTCCACTAGTTCTAATTACTTAATAGAAAATGTTTTCACATTGTTGAACCCAACAATATCCTACTTCAAAATTTTTTTATGATTAACCATCAGGTCCTCCGTTAGAAACATCAAATAAATTTTACTCATAATCTTCCTCTAAGGCCACATGGTTCCCCCGCCATGTTTTTTTGTTATTTTAGCTTGACTATGGTGAAGTAACTCCCAAGTATATCCTATAATATAACCTTGGTCAGTATATCTTCTAGATTCTGATCTACACTTTTTCCTCCAATAACTTCTAAATAAAGTGATTTTTAAACTAAATATTCTTTTCCATGGAATAAAACATAAAATTTTTGGTCTGCTAAATCACACTTTCTGAATATAAAAACAATGACCCATTCTTCTACCTTATTTTAAGATCCTCAAATATCCCCTTAATCTAGATCACCTCCTTCATATATTCTATCAATACAATGTGATCTAATTCTATTGTTTAAATTTTAACTGTTGATTAAAGTTTTAACATCCATCTCATAGTTGCTCCTCTATAAGTGGACACATAGAGAGTGGTTATCCTTCATGTGTCTGCATCTCCTCCAAAATCCTAATATGAAAACCCATGAAGATATTTATCAACTATAAAAGAAAAATAAAAACCCTATAATCCTTTGAGTTAATAGAGGATCTAATTTACCACTTCCCAAAGTTCTCTTCTAAGATCAACCATAAACTTGTTAACTACTCCCACTAAATTATCCATATTCCACCGTGTAAAAACTAAGTCAGGAACTATTTCATAGTTTAATTCCCTA
The DNA here is from genome assembly GCA_963277665.1 of Viscum album. NCBI lineage: Eukaryota > Viridiplantae > Streptophyta > Magnoliopsida > Santalales > Viscaceae > Viscum > Viscum album. The sequence continues at coordinate 1,015,025,471 of OY728138.1, read as the reverse complement.
AAAATATATATACATAAGATCTTTATTACTATACTAAGATCCTTAAATGTGAAGCTAACATAAAATTTAGTTTTAGTCCCATTAATCCTTTATATTAGAAAATTATAAATAAGCATGCCATTGATATAGATAAGTAAGAAGATGAAAATACTGTCATCATACACTTTTAAATAACAATAATGATCATTATTTATATAAATGAAATTATGTTCCATCATAAAGTTTTTAAACTTTTAGATCAACTACATTGGATCTTTATTCAACATATAAAGTATTTTCCTTATCATTCATAAAATATTCTTATTCCATTTATCTAGAAAACCTTACAAATTATTTATCTAAAGTTCTTTAACTAAGTATCCATGAAGAAATATAGTTTTCATTTCTAATTTGTTTTTATACAACGCTTCCATGTAAACTGTATTAAACAATTTCTAAATAATCATGTGTCTAAAAACTAGGGAAAAGGTCATAGAAAATACTATTCCATCCATTTATTAAAATTTCTTTATGAAAATACTTGATTTTTTACTCCTTCTACCATTCACTTATTAATTTTGCTGATAAGATCAGTTGTTCTAAAATAATCTTCTTCCATCAGGTCATTCCATTAGCTAATTTTTTAACCATGTGTATGGAATCAATTTCATCCTTTTTCACTAACTCCCATTAACTTGAGTCTTTTATTTTTACAACCACTTCTCATATCTCGAGCTCTCCATCATCCATATGAAGAATATATTACAAGTCACTTTTGTATCTTTTCACTTGGTGAAAAATCTAAAAATACCTATGCAACTCAATTTGTAGCTTAGATCCTTCTAAAATTAATAATTTTGTAAATTTTATTTTCCAATCTATTCTCTAAGATTCTGTAATACCTTAACTTTCTAGTACTTTTTGCATTTATGAGAGTATCAAAACCTAACTATCAGCTAGAAATTATTATGAACAATCTATTATTTACAAAACTATCAGACTCCCTGAACTCTCTATAATAACAATAACTTTTGTAATTACATAAATTCAAGCCTTGTCTCTCAATGAATCTTTTAACTCATTATAAATTCTACACAATTCTTATCTTTCCACAAGATCTCTTTATTAAAGATAACATTCTATATTTGGAAAACCTTTTAAAATTTATCCCAAATCCCAAATCCAAAATCTATATTGTCATTCCATACAAAGAAACATGCTTAGGATGCTTAATCTAACTTGAACTTTTTTTTGACATCAACATGGACATAGGGGAGTAAACCAATGAATTTGAGATGGGAAATTTTGATCTTTCTTTTAGACCAACATGCATCTAGATGTTTTTACCCAAATATAAATTAAGTAATCATGTTTATAAATAAGGGAACAAAATTAAAATCTTCCACCTAAAACTTATTTCGAAAACTTGTGTAAATCATCATGATTATTACCTTCTCAGTAAAAATATATATATTAGGTGCTTCGGGGTAAAATTACATTAAACACACACACACCACACATAGAGGAAAGAAAGAAAGGTTGTAGCCCCCCACTAAGGGATAACCCACCCATAAAGCCTTATTTATTCAGTACATGGCCCAAAGACCCAGTGGGTATGAAGCCCAATACATATCCCAAAGACCCAAAAATTAGCCTGAATGCCTAGTGCAGCATCATGCCTGTGTCACCACCTGCGTCACTAGATCCACATCATTCCAAGACCCCATACATCTATATAAATCATATATAACTTCCAGTACCTATGTGTATCACCTTCTATTTGGAATGAAAACGTTCACTACTTCCCAAGGATGTATTTTTTACCAATTTCATATTCCATGATTTCAATCTTCAACACTCCTTTAATATAATGTTTTTTAATCCTCTTCACTTGTATGTGGCCTAGATGTTTATTCCATAACATTGTGGAGGTTATTTTTCTAGTATGAAATGCACCAAATGAAACTCCCATTAGGTAAAATGTTTTATTTTTCTCTCCTATAGCCACCACCATGGAACCGTGTGTAACATTCCTTACTCCATACACAAATTTTATAAAAAATACCACATCATATATCTAACCTACTGAAATTAAGTTGTTCATTAATCGTGGTATGTGCTTCACTCCTTGAAATTTAATCATGCATATGTTAGGTATCTGTAAGGAAACATCACTCTTACACACAATCTTGAGAGTTCCACCATCTGCAAGTTGAACCCTATCATATCTTCCAAAAGTGTAATTCCTTGTACTAATCTTAGATGTTGAGTGAAATGAAGATCCAAATTTTGTAATTCAAGACTCAAGTGAATTGGAAACACATAACAGAAGACCACTCATATCTTTTGAGATATGATTTTTGGATGGACTTTCAGAAGCATATATTCCCTAATTGAATGTTAGTTATCCGTAATATTTCTTTATTTGGACTTTATTCCTATAATTCCATCACATGAGAATTACACCCTCTACCGAGATACTAAAAATCCTATTTCTCTTACCTTTCCATTTATTTTGACTTTTACATACTGTGGAACATCCCCTACCTTCTATATTGTATTTTCTTCTAATAGATTCTTGGATATCTTCCTATAAAATTTCCTCATTTTGAGTTATATTATCAATGTTCGTAAACAGTCAATTCATCTAACAAATTTTTTTATTCTCCATAATAACCATAGCATCCCATGATTTTGTAAGTTATGAAAATGATAAAAATTCTCCTTATGAATCCTCAAAACTCCCCATCACTTATTCAAACTGACGTTGAATAATGTAAAAGTAGGTAACATTATCAATCATCAACTTTACTATAAATATTCTCAGGTCAAATAACCTACACAATGGGAACACTTTATTCATTATAGTAGTCTTCTCATATATATCAGTAAGAGTCCTCATATGTTCCAAAGTTGCATTTACATCATGGATGTTATAAGACACATTTTGAAATACCGACATCCAAATCATTGTCAATGATTTCTATTCCATTCTATCCCATTCTTCCTTCTTTATCACATCCATCTTGGTACCAATCAATGAAATATTAATATTTTTCTATAGTTGGAAATCCTATTTTTGTATTTTCTATAACCCAAAATCCTTCCCATAAAACATTTCCACCCAAACCTTACCCTCATCAAATGCAATTTCTTTAAAATTTAATGAGAACCCCTAGAAATATGAAACATATAATAAGGATTAAGAACTACTTATAGAAATTCTTAAACAAGGGTAAGGAAAAAATGATACAACTAAATCAATTTATAAAACACCTTGGCCAAGTTCTAATCATCCAAAACTCTAAAAATGAGCTCTGATACCACTTGATGTGTCTAAAAAAGCTCTAAATTATCAAAATCTATACTCCAGAACTTATGACGTGTAAATAATAAATTGAAACAAAACTATTCTAATGAAGTACCAAAACATAAAAGACAAGATACACCTAAGTCACACCACTATAACACACTCTTTGATATAACAATACAATAACTTCTTAAAGACAATGATTGAAATAAATAAAGGAAAATAACAACACAAGTGTTTACATGGTTCAAAATTAGTTCTAATTCATGGTGGAATGTTTCAATCTCTTTTATTAAAGAAACTAAAAATGATTACAATGTTCAAAAGTTCATAAATCAAATATACCCACCCTTCTACATAAATTAGATCTCGGTTAGTGCAATAGGTTCCACTATCTTGTGATATTCATAGATATAGTTCCAACTTGTATTGGATATTTATGGGAATCTATTCACTCGAAAATACATTCACAACCTTAACTTCCCATTTTGGTGAATAGTGTACTCTTCTAAAAACTCCATGAGTTTGATTTTATATATCATTCTCAATACCCATAAATATTCCTTGTGAATATCGAGAAATACTTGTGTAAATTTTTAATTACTTCTTATATATCCATTGAGAAAACCCTATACATGTTCTTTGTATCTCTATACTTCCACCTTTAAATTTTTCATGGCACTACGTCAAAATAGGTGTTTAGCAGCGGGTTTTTTTTTTCATTTAGCGGTGGTTTAAACTGCCATTAAATTGTTTTGCAACTGTTTTGGAAAATCATCGCTAAATCGTACGTCAGCATTTATTTAGAGATTGTTTTTTAAAACCATCAATGAAATATTTAGCAGTGGTTTAAAACGCCGCTAAATAATTTAATGATGGTTTTTTATTTTTTTATTTTTTTATTTTTTTTAGTTTTTTTTTTATTTTAAATTTTCATGATTAATTTTATTATTCTTTTATTCTATTATTCTTTTATTATTTAATAATTCCCATAATTAATTTATTATTTATTTATTTATTTTTATTTGTTTATTATTATCACTAATTATTTTTATTGTTATTATTATTATTATTATTATTATTATTATTATTAATATTAATATTAATATTATTTTCTTATTTTATAATTCTCGAAATTAATTATTTATTATTTTATTATTATTATTTTATTATTTTATTATTTTATTATTATTATTTTATTATTTTATTATTTTATTATTTTATTATTTTATTATTTTATTTTATTTTATTTTTTTATTTAATTTTTTTATTTAATTTTTATTTTATTTTTATTTTCTTTTTATTTTCTTTTTATTTTGTTTATTTTGATTTTTTATTATTATTTTTTATTTTGTTTATTTTTTTATTTTTTTAATTTTTTATTTTTTTATTTTTTTATTTTTTTATTCTTTTTGTTAATTTTTGAATTCTCATAATTAATTTTTTTATTTATTATTTATTTATTACTATGCATATTCCATGTATAGAAATTCTATGTTAAGTTAGATTTGAACCCCTAACCTCATGTTAATACTCTAAAGACTATCACATCAACACGTTCTTCATGCGGTAAATAAATAGAACTTAATTACTTATATATGTATATATATAAATAATAAACAAATAACATATAAATAAATAAGTAAATAATAAACAAATAAATTTGAATTAAATAGGAAAATAATAACGAAATCTCTAAAGACTTTATCACATCAACACGTTCTTCATGCGGTAAATAAATAGAACTTAATTACTTATAAATTTATATATATAAATAATAAACAAATAACATATAAATAAATAAATAAATAATAAAATAATAAATTTGAAATAAATAGGAAAATAATAACGAAAAATAAATAAATAAGAAAAAAGATTTTAATAACAAATTAATAATCAAATAACAATAAAATAATATTAAATTAATAATAAATTAATAATAAAATTTAAAATAAATTAATAATAAATGTATACACAATAATGAATAAATAAATAAATAAATAATAAATAAGTAAATGATAAATAATAAATAATAAATAAAAAAATAAATAAATGAATAATTTAATATTAATAAAATAGTAAAATAGTAAAATAATTAAAAAATTAAATAATAATGAAAAAATAATTTATAATTAATAATTAATAATTAATAAATAATAAATAATAAATAATAAATAAATAAATTCATAATAACAAATAATTAATAATTAATAATTAATAATTAAATAATAATAATTAAAACTAAAAAAAAGATAATATAAGAATAGATAATTATTAATTATTAATTAATAAACAATGAATAAATAAATAATGAGTAATAAATAAATAAATAAATAATAAATAATAAGTAAAAAAAATTATTAAAAAATAAAAACTCATTAAATCATTAATAATTAACTAATAATTAATTAATTAATAATTCATAAATAATTTGTAAATAATGAATAAATAAATAATTAATAATTAATAAATAAATAATAGACAAATTAATAATAATTAACTAATAATTAACTAATAATTAACTAATAAATAAATATTAAATATTAAATACTAAATAAATATTAAATAGTTATTTACATCAATTTAATAATAGAAATAAATCAATAAATATTAAATAAATATTAAAATAATAAATAATAATTGAATAAATAATAAATAACAAGTGAATAAATAATAAATAATTATTGAATAAATTATAAATTATAAATTAGAAATTATAAAAAATGAATAATGTATAAAATAATTACATATTTAAAAAATAATTAAAAAATAATAAATTAATAATGACTTAATAAATAATAATTAAACAATAAACAAATGATAAATAAATAATACAAGACTAATAAATGAATAATAAATTAATAAATAATAAATAATAAATAAATATTAAATAGTTATTTAAGAGTAATTTAATAATATTTATATATTAATATATAATAAATCAATAAAGAATAAATATTAAAATAAGAAATACTAAATAATGAATGTTAAATATTAAATATTAAATAACTAATAATAAAATAATAAATACATATAAATATCTATAAATATATACACATATATAAAATTAAATAAATATACAAAAACAAACATTTATATTACACAAATATATACAAACACACTCAGATCTATAATTTTATATGAATATAAATATATATATAAACACAAGTAAACATAAATATCTATATATATATTTACACATATATGATATAAAAGTATATGAATATAAATATCTCTAAATATTTACAAATGTATATAAATATACACAAATATTTATAAATTAATATCAACATATATATATATATATAATTGATAATAAATTACCAAAATAGGGGGGAGCATAAAAAATTATAACACCATCAAATCAATAGGAATGTAAATCAATGGAATAAAATCATAAACGACACAAATACATATAAAGACACTCTTAAATGAAGATAAAATCTCATCAAATGTGTATAATAAAAATATATATAAACTAAAATTTATTTAAATATATTATATATTAATATTTATTTACATATATTTGAATATAAATATAAATATATATCAGTTTATCAATACACATGCATATATATATTAACATTATTTATATACGTGTGTATATATATTCATATAGTTTTATTGTAAATTCATTTGTATATTATATTTAATGATAATGATAAATTTATATATAAATACATTTATATATGATGTATACACACAATATTATTGACACACAACTACATATTTATTTTTCTCAAATACACACACAAATATATATATATATATATATTAGAATATACACATAAATATTTTTTTATTGACAAACACATGTTTATATAGAAACAATACATGTATAGGTATATATATACAAATCAATGCAATTTTATAAGGTAAATAAAATATATAATTATTTATTTTGAATGTAATAAATAGAAAATGTTTATTTTCACATGGTTTATTTGTTTAAAAATACATTTCTATATAAATATGTATTTATACAAGTGATTTTGTCACGACCCGTCCTCGGGGCCCGTGCCGTGACTACCCCAAGCCCGCCTTCCACAGGCCAGGGGCTGGCGACTAGCACCAAGGTGTAAATCCCGATAAACAGGGAAGGCATTGCCTTTGTAAAGTAAACAACCACTACAGAGTAAGCAAGCGGAAAGAGTAAACACTAAGTAAAAACTATAACAAGTTGTGCTGAAAGTAAAAGGGGCCGGAAATACAGGCCCAATTGTAAAGTACAACTGAAAGGGGAAAACAGAAACTGAAATGAAAAGCCGCAACGTCGAGCCGTGCTCTGGAAGTCCCACCTGAAGGGTGAGTACAGATAGCCTCCACAGCTCCTCGGTCCAGCCGTCCGCTCCGAGTACGTCGCGCCCAGTGGTCCACCTCCAGGTACCGTCCTGCTCCGCAAGCCTCCACCACGATTCCGCTGCGTTGTTCGTCATCTGCAACCAACACAACAAAGTGCAGGCATAGCCCGTGCAGGGGTGAGTATAAGCTACTCAGTAGGGTCCCCGAGACCCCCGAAGGTCTCCCAGAATCCACAAAGGAAAGATACAATCACGAAGTAACATCTAACACTGCTTAGGTATATTCCCATACATATACCTAAGTCATCAATTCCCGTTCGGCTCCAACATCCGAGCCCAAGCACAACCCAGTCCACACAAGAAAGAAAAACATATACTCACACAAAAAATCACAACACAATCCACGAAGGAGAGCAAAATTAATCCACATAGGAAAGTAAACAGTAAATCCACACAGGATAGTTCAACACAATCCACAAAGGAGAGTAAACAGTAAACCCACACAGGATAGTTCAACACAATCCACAAAGGAGAGTAAACAAGATTCAGCTCACACAGGTACTTCTTCGTATGACGTTAGAGATGATCAGATGTAGCCACTGATTCATCTAAGCCGTCGGACCCACAAAGGATCTGTAGGTACTAACCCTCACAATGATCCACACAGGATCGATCATGAAGTTGAACCCAAAGCTATTGGGAAACTCCTTGTCCATCAATTACAGTGGTTATTCTGTTATAACCAAGCGCTTCCCTCTTACCTTGGACTGCTGTAGTACTCCACCTATCGGGTACTGTGGGCCTGCTGCTACAACCAAGCGCCCCCCCGTGCCGCTACAACCAAGCGCTCCTCCGTCGTGGGTCTGCCGCTACAACCAAGCGCTCCCCTGTGTCGCTACAACCAAGCGCACTTCTGTCGTGGGTCTACCGCTACAACCAAGCGCTCCACTGTACCGCTACAACCAAGCGCACCTCTGTGGTGGGTCTGCCGCTACAACCAAGTGATCCCCCTCATAGCCTCCAGAGGTACTCCTTCTGTTGAGTACCGCGGGTCTGCCGCTACAACCAAGCGCTCCTCCCCCGTGGGTCTGCCACTACAACCAAGCGCTCCCCACTGGATTATCCGTAACACACTGAGTCGTTCGATTAGCAGTCGTCAAGTCTCAACCGGGTCTAGGGTTTCTGCACACAGCATGCTCGTTCCGGGAGGGTCCACTCCACGAGCTAAGAGGTCGATGCATCAACTAACATGTAGTCCGGAGTTGATGTATCCCAAGATGTACCGTAGTGTTCACTGCCGAAAACACGGAAGATTCCCGTACTGTTTTCATCATCGTCGCAGTCGAATCCACCGAGGATCTCTGTATAGTCGTCGTCGTCGAAGTCGCAGCCAGCACTAGGGTCCCTGCACACAGCAAGCTCGTTCGGGAGGATCCGCTCCACGAGCCGAGAGGCTGATACATCAACTGAAACAAGGGCCAAGGTTGATGTATCCAAAAGTTCCGTATCGTCAACAGGAACTCAACGCCGCAGACGGCGCGTCAATCGGACACCCGGTCTGAGAGTTATTGGCCTTTTCGACCCAGGGGCCCGGTTGGTTTTTAAGGAAAAACCAACCCGACCTTACTCCACCTGCATCCAAACCTCGGGCGGAGTATGCCAAAAGATCCGTCTCACTTAGAGGAATCCAACAAAGTCGACGGCACGTCAATCGAACGTCTGAAACTCAAGATATGAGAGTTTCCGCTCCAAAGGCCCGGTTGGTTTCGTGGACGAACCAACCCGGCCGAACCCAAAGTATTCTGAAACCTTGAGTGCAGTATACCGAAACGACCGTCTCGATCCAAGGATCGCGTTTCTACTGACTGTGCGTCAATCGGAGGCCCATAGCTCAAGTTACGGGCAAAAGACCGAAAAGGTCCGGGAACGGGGGGTCTGGGCCCGGGCCGACCCCCCCCCCCCCCCCCCCCTGGGTCGGCCGAACCGGGTGGACCCGACACGGGTCCGACCCGGCTGGACCCGGTCCGACCCGACCAGGGCGCGGCCCGGCCCGACCGGCCGGCCCGGCTCGGCTCGGCCGCGCTGCCGAGCAACGCGGGGGGCGCGTTGCCCCCGCGTGACAACACCGTGGCCCCCGCAGGGGGCCGCCCTTGTCAACGGATGCGGCAAAGCCGCGTTCTGTGTGCACCGGACCCACGCGGCCACAGGTCTGCTGGCGGCGCCGCCGCCGTGGCTTCAGCCGCGGCGGCCCTGTCCGGCAGCGCACCGGGGCGCCGCCGGTGGCTTCCGCGGGCCACCGAAGTCGCTCCGGTGGTCCGATTTCGTTCTCGTCTGTGCCGCTGCTCCTCTCGGGACCCGTTCTTCCCTGCGAAATCATCAAATCGCCTTTGAGAAACGTTTTGTCATCGCCCGCCAAATCCGCACAACAACGAAGAGCTGTGAAGGGTTGTCGGGCCGTGTTCGTTTGCCCGCACCCTCCACGTTAGATGATACAAACGGGAAGATAATTACCACATGAAAAACGTATCAAAAACAATTTTAATAATTTAAAATTTCCCTTGATCTAGGTTCTATGGTTTTAGAATAAAACAACGACGGGAATAAAAAGGTATTTCCAAATAAAATCCCTACCTCGTCGTACGTGTGTTCTTCGCGGAACAAGTGGAACGTCGCGTCGACGATCTCAATGGATGATCGAAGATTTTGTTGCGGATGAAGGAATGTCGCAGAAGAACGTCGCAGGAGAGGAAACTTCAGTGTCATGGAACACGGCGTCGCGTCGTCGATTTCCACGGATTCGGCGTTCTTCGTCGGTGGTCGGCGTTCTTCGCGTTCTTCGCGTTCTTCGCGTTCTTCGCGAAGAAGGAGGAAGATCCTTAGATATTCTCCAAAGGTTTAACACAACATTTCAAAAAGAAGGTGTGTTGGACTTATTTTATTAACATGCCAACAAAACGAAAAAGTGTTAAGAAACAAACGAAATTAATTCATAGAATTAATTTCAACGAATAAACCGCCCAATTAATAGGAGCGTTTAATTGTTTAAGAAAATGCCCCAGTTGACTTTTATTTAATAGGGGTTTTTGCAGGTGCGTTACTTAGCGGAAAAGAAACGGCGGGGCTCGTGCGGGCCCCACCTTACAAATATTCTACCATGAGGGTAGGATATTTTTGGATAGCACCCTATCCGCATCAACTCAGCTTAAACAGCTTGAAGTGGTCTTTAAGCGACTTTAAGTGAATTAAAAATAAAATCATCGCACAACTTTATTTTATTTCTTAACTTAAAACCCAAAAATTAAAAACCACAACCGAGCAAACGCAACTCCGGAAGAGGTGTTTCTAAGCAAATATCGGCGTTGCGATTCCATCGGTGCCCTCGGAATTCGATTCCGAGCACCGGTTCAAAAGTTAAAAAACCCCGCTCATTCGTTCACTGAACGTACCTGAGCCAAACTTCGGAAAATGATTCCAGGCACACCGGGCCTCGGAATCAGGTGCCGTCAGAAGCTGTGTTCTTGTAAAATTCCAAAGAAAATTAAGAAAAAAAATTTACTTGAAATTTACAGGTCTTTACAGATTTATTATAAGAAAATATAAGAATATTTGAATATATTTAATTATAAATAAAAATACATTGTGAAAAATGATAAAAATTCAAAACCATAACATCAATATAAATAAATTCCTTGGGAATAAATTAAATCCAAATCGAAAAAAGGCAATAAGACCCCCTTAAATGAGGCTGAAATCCCATTGAATGTTAAAAAATTGTGATACCCCAACTAAAAACTTAGTTTCAGAGGCCTTCAGGGCCTCTTTTGACCTCAAAAAAATATAGATTTAGGTTCCCCTAAATTATGATGGTATACATCTCATTATAGTATTCAATTTGATATGTGGTAGATCTCAAACGGATACCTGGATCAAAAGTTATGGTCGTTTTAAGTTCATCTTCGATTTCCTTATTTTATTAAAACTGTAATAAATTTTATTTGTTTAATTATTACAATATTTAAATATAATTTTCTTTTAATTCATTTCATAAGTTTTTATTTTATTGTTTTTGGGAAAAAAATGGAATCCCAGGTCAAAAGTAATGATCATTTGATGCTAAATTCTAGTTTTTAAATTATTGAAGATTTTTTTTATGTTTCAAATTATTATTAACTAATAAATATAAATATTTATTTGTTATCACATTTTAATTAATTGATATTATAAATAATAAACAATATATGATATTATATAAAAAATAAAAAATCATATTTAAATTTTTTATTTTTTCCCTTCAATTTAGCGGTAGTTTTTTTAAAACTGCTTCTATTTCTCGATGGATTTTTGGAAAAACTACCACTAAAAATAAATTTAGATTTGTTTAGGAAAAAAATAATTAAAAAATATTAGTGGCAGTTTTTAAAACAACCATTAAAAAACTACTGCAATTTTTTGGGGAAATATTTAGTGGTGGTTTTCGAAACTGTCGAGAAAGAACATCTGGTAAATCAGCTTTTTCTTGTAGTATAATTTATGATTGACCACTTATAATTATTTACCTATAGTTTTCTACTTCTATACTTCTAGAAATTAGTCACTACTACTCCACCATATCCATCCAGGTTTTGGAAATTAGACTTCTAGAATCACTCTTTCTATTAGTTCAAATTACGTATCCAGAAAGTGTTTTTCACATGGTTGAACCTCAAAGTGGTGGTAATAATAGATACACTCTCGATTGATATATTTACCTCTCTCTATTTTAGAGAAAGTGGTGGGTAAAGTACTTATGTTTTTTTCTTATGGTGTTCTTTCACACAAATTGTACAGTGTGAGTGTTTGTAACTAATTGGTAGCAAATAATGAGTTAGAATATAAATCCTAAGATGATAAGATAATGAAATATCATTCAATTTGAATCTAAGTGTGTCTTATTTCTTCATGTATTCATTCTATTTTCATTCTTATTGTGTACAGTAACATTATATTCTATATACTATCACACTCCATGTAACATCCCAAGTAAGTAAATAATTAAGTATTTTCATATCTATGTCTATTTATGAATTAGATAGTGTTTTAAAGACTTAAAATGAGAATAAATCCAATCTTAAGCATAGAATTCTCTAATACATTTTTAAAGATTTTTTTACCGCCTTTTGATGGTGAACCATTTTTAAATCTATATTTTGACAATTTTATAAGCTCTATTTTTCAAAATAAACTTATTATTTATTATTGAGACATTGAAATTTACTTTGGATAAATTTTTGGTATTTTTCTAACAATGTTCATTTTTTAATGAATAGTGAAAAATACTACATTTTACATCAAAACTACTTTTTCATCTAATTTAATTATATGTTTAGATTATATTTTTAATTGGTTTTAAAGTGTAAATAGAATATATTTTTACCATTTAATCCAATGGTGGTCATTGGGATTAATTTCACTTTGAAATTGGGAATAAACAAGTGCCAAACTTTTTATAGATATTGTTTCAAAAAAACCCGCTATTTGTTTTGACAATGGGAATTATTTTTAAATTAATTATTTCAATTTATGTGTTTGTAATTTGGTAAAATGGATTCCATATTTGGAATCATAAGGTCCAAATTATGTAATTAAGACTCTTTTGTTTTGGGACATTATGAATAGAAACGACGGTAATTATCTTTAATTATCGTGATTAATTAGTAATCAGGTAGTTAAGGGTAATAAAATAATAACATAATAATATAAAATGGCCCCAACATGTGTCCTAATGCTACTGTTTGTGTCATGGTCGACCATGTTATTCCTTGTTCCAAACTTTGGGACCCCATGGAATCACTTTTGTGTGATAGTGACTTTTTATCTTTTTATTTTTAAAGAAAGTTAAATATAAAAAAGTATGTAACACCCAACTAAATAAATTTTAATTTTGTCAAAATAAATGATCTATTGGACTATAAATATTCATTGTAAATCTAAAAATGTTTCCAACATCATGATATTTTTTTTATAATTCTTAGACATTAAATAAATTAAATTTTGTATGACACCATGATAATGCAGTGATTACCTCATTAATGAACGATTTAAATAAAATGAAAAGATAATGTAAAATATAAGACTTACACTTGTCAAAGACCTATTGGATGAGTATATTTCGAACCCTTATCACCTTATCCTAGAAATATATCAATGTGGGACCTTTAAAATCTGAAACTCATTTTCAAATAAAGTAACATTTCTTGACGTTCAAAGAGTGCCCCTCCTCCCCCTTATAAAAGGCCCCCACCACTACCTCATTACACACACCTCTCAAGCCACTGGCTCGGCCAAACTCTGATCATTTCATCGCTTTACATCCCTATTTTCATCCTAGAAGCCTTACCTTAGGCAGAAATCTCTTCAAGAAACCCTTTTGGTTCAAACCAAGAGGAGTTACCCGATTTAAAGGTAAAGACTTCTCTAATGTTCTTTTGTTTTATTTTGCTTCTCCAACCCCCTAAACTCTTTTATTACTTTATTTTGTAATAACACCAGTATATTAAATATACTAGGATTTTGTTATGAGAAGTATTTGAGCTACACTTACACACACCTACATCTAATGGTTAAAGATCATACTGTTTCCGTGGATGGTGAATTTCTACCTCATGAAATGATGATTGTTCAATATTCTTCTAACACCTTCAAAGGTTTCCATTACGATGTCACTATATTTATATATAATATATAATATGTTTATGTTTTCCTTAAGCTTCGGTATTTTTTATTTATGGCATAACTTTATGGTTTCCATTATGGGTAAACGTGATATCTTCATTTTAGGAAGTGCAGACTACCGCCCCCTCAAAGTGATTTGATTCGTTAATTCTATATGTGGGATGTATAAAGGATGGAGTTAATGATATTATATATGATATTATACTGTAATTATAATTTACCTTTATATCATTATGATTCCATTCCATTAAATAGAAAATAGAAATAGAAGTAGCGTTCATATGTACGTACGGCTTACCGTCTCCATGAACGGTGCATTTAATTTCGTACCTCTAAATGTTATGTAATATTATAAATGAATGAATATACTAGATATATATGATATATATGATATCTACATCATGAATATAATTCTGGACAGAATGGATATTTTACCACATGAAAAACTTATAATTACAAGAAGTTTATTTTTGACTCAAGTGCCAAGGGTCAACAAAACGACCATTATTAACTTAAATAATTACATAGTGTTCATGACATGGTAATAAGTGATATTAAAGGAATAATTAACTTGAAAAGGGTTCTTAACCAAGTAGAAATTAACTCAAATTTTTTATTCATCAGGTTAAAGAATGATCAAGTCAAGTCGGACCTGAGGTATGAGACTTCGTCTCAATGTCCTTTCATTGAGGCATATTTTGTTTTATACACAACTTTTTTTAATACGGTGTATAAACCCCTTTGAATTTTGCATTTATTCAAAAGGAATATATTTTATATGAATCATTTTACTAAACGACAAAAGGGAATGTTTTTGTTGTACGTATGCGGTGACAACAACTTCTCCGACGTCGTGACCATTATTTGAGTTTTGGCTTCCTCTACAATCCATAACTTTTTTTAAATGAAAAATAAAAACCATGTTGTACTTTTCTTTTATTTTGGTATTGAAAATGGTTTTCATAATTTTTTTATTATATCAATGTGTTGTATCGATATCTTGTGATTGAAATGTGGAA
This sequence comes from Viscum album, assembly GCA_963277665.1. Lineage (NCBI taxonomy): Eukaryota > Viridiplantae > Streptophyta > Magnoliopsida > Santalales > Viscaceae > Viscum > Viscum album. The sequence continues at coordinate 1,015,010,151 of OY728138.1, read as the reverse complement.
ATTTTATGTTTTCTTTTTTCATGTTTTATGTGATATGATTATGTTATGGTTCTTGTGCATTGTTTATGAAGACGGGTGGTTCCGTGATAAAATAAGGGCAGGTGAGCCCGATATATATCTCCAATGCATTGGGTAATGTGAATGGGTTAAACTTTAAGGTTTCTCCGAAGAGATTTAGGGAATATACTGTGATTGGTATTCCAAACGTAACCATGAGGGTTACTCCCTACGTAAGAATGTTATGAATGCCTCAAGTTACCTTTATGTCTTATGATTTCTATGAGTTATTCATAAATCATATGATTTCATGAGGTATGTTAACGTGCTTATGTTTTATGAGTAAATTATTATTTCATTGATTCTTATGAATACATGTACTAATGTTTCCTTTCTTTATTTTTATATCCCTTACAGAGATTTTTATGCTCCTCCCAAGTTTTTTAAATGTTTTTCACAGGTCAAGGGAAAGGTACATGATATGATGATAGTGTCAAGGAAGTGTCAAGAAATAATCCATGTTTTTTTAAATATGTTTTCATTGATGGAAAAAATGAATACTATATTTTATGTAACCACTTTGTTTAAATGTGGAATGTAATGCATGATTTATGATCTAATTCTCTTAAACTCTAAACCTAAAATTATCCTCAATGTGTATTCTTGAAATATCTTATGAGAAAGTAATGTTTAGGGATGGGGACTTATATTTGGTATGAAAGGTAGGTTTAGATAACTTTAGGAGTTAATATTATATTAAATTAGTATCCAATAATATTTTTTTATGGTCAAATTGAAATGATATAGCATTTGAAGATTACCATGTTGCTTCACCTAAGACATGTTTGTTCAGAATGGTTTTCTGTAGAGGAAACAGGGAAGTAGTGCTAGGAAGACATACAGAAGGAAATGACCTTCCGAATCAGCATCCTGAGATGGTCGGAATAGGAACTGAACAGTTTGTTGTAGTAATGGTGCAGTTGACTCAAGCGATAAATGGTAGTGGTATCTAAGCACGAGTTCTGCCAGATCAACTGCAGAAGAACATGTCAGTGGTGGAACATTTCATGAGGCAACATCCCCCATCATTCAGAGGATCATCTGACCCTGTGCTAGATGAAGGGTGGATTAAAGAACTAGAGAATATTTTTGAAGTCATGGGGTGTTCAGAAAATCAAAAGGTTAGTCTTCTATTTACAGTTTGGAGGGTGAAGCAGATCAGTGGTGGTCGATGGTTAAAAATATCAGGGATGCTGATGAGATTGACGCACTCGACTGGGATGAAATCAAAGGTATGTTTCTTGAGAAACATTTTTCTAAGGCTGTTCGACTTAGGATGGAAAAACTATTCTTGGAATTGAGGAAAGAGGAAGACTCGGTGGCTGCTTCTGAAGAAAGGTTCACTCGATTGGCATGGTATGCTCCAAATTTTATCTGAGACCTTGATAGTAAAATAAATCATTTTTAATCAATATTAAATCCAAAATATTGAAGGGATTTGGCTTCTCGTGAGTTAAAAAGTTATGAAAAGCTTGTTCGATGTGCTGAGAAGGTGGAAATGGAGTTTGTCGATGATCAAGTGTTCTATAACAACCAACATAATAAGAGACCAAGGTGGCAGGAGATAGGGAAGAATTATTCAAAAAGGTTTTATGGTAAGAAAACTAAGTTTCTAGTTTGTGATAAATGTGGTAAAAAGCATGCTGGGGAATGTCTTTTGAATTCTGGAAAGTGTTACCGATGTGGTAATATGGGACATAAGGCTCGTGATTGCATTTGAAAAGATCAAGGTGATGGTAAGACGAAATTTTATTTACAGTTAGTGAAATGTTTCAAATGCAATGAGATGGGTCACTATGAAAACAAGTGTCTGACAAAGAGCTCAAGTGATGGGAAGCAGTTATACAACAAGTAGAAAGGGGTGGTTAAATCCTTTGAAACTACTTTAGTAGATGTTGGACCATCAAATGAAGTTGTATCAGGTACTTTTTTTGTTTTTTCAGATTATTCCAGTGTTTTGTTTGATTCAGGGTCTACACATTCTTTCATCTCTGACAAATTTTCTAGTAAATTGGGAATACCATCTCAAGAAATGACTCTTAAACTTGTGGTAAAAACACCTGGGGGAAATGTTGAGGCAAGAAGAATTTATAAGAATCTCCCTATCCTTATCTGTGGAAGGAACATACTTCCAAACCTTATTTTTTTACATATAGTAGAGTTTGATGTTATCCTGGGTATGGATTGGCTCTCTATTTACCATGCTAAGATTGATTGTAGATCTAAAGAAGTTTATTTTCAGAAAGACTTTAATTTTGTGTACAATAATGAAACCTTACTGTTGATAACATATCAAGAGGCTAAGAAAATTGTAAAATATGGAAATGAATGTTACCTTGCATATAGAATCCTGCCTTTTTGTCACATAAACATTCATTACATTATACAAAACTGAGGATCTTTAAGGTTTAGTGTCCTGGAAACCAGGAACTTAATACACGAAACAAAAAAACATTCTTCTTAAACACTTGAAAGGATTATCCTTATGTTCATCCTAGGTCCATTACTGCATCTCATAACCTGGGGACATACATCAAAAGAAAAGGTGAGCATAAAGCCCAGTAAGGGAAACATGAGAAACATTTTACATGTGAACTTGAGATACTTCAATAAGGTCATGAAAAGAACTTTAAGGCATGAGAAAGAAATCATGAGATATATCATAATAAAAATAACATTTTTCATAACATGAATATGTGGATACAACATTTAATATTGACAATCATTTCATTTAACCAAGGTTCATCCCCAAGGTGTCAATAAAAATTACCAAGGTTATTCACCAAGGTATCAGTCTAAAAGGTCATCTCTAGAGATTATGTCTTTACCCAATGCATTGGAGCGCTATCTGGGCGCACCCTTGACATATATTTATTATCATGTGAGCCACATATATCATCATCAATAATTTCATAAACAAACCATATAGCATAAAATAAATGGGTTTCATTTCATAATCATAACGTTTTAAAAACTGCTTTAAAGACATGATCTTTATGTCACTTTAAACCCACGGAAAGGAAAAGCGGGTTTCATGTATGTAAATCCCAGAATTTAAAATAGAAAATTTTGGTATATATGTGAATACCCATATAGAAGATATATCTTGGAGTATTCACTTAAAAAAATAACTTTAGAAAAAGAGAGAGATATTTTGAGACAAAAATTCTGCAGCATAACAGTTATGTTCCAGGGTTTTAGAAAACATTGAAAAGAGAGGGGACATGGGTCAAACATTCATAAATGACCCATAAAACAGTAGGGGGATAGAATATAATGTATTTAAGGACATGGTGATTAAATCTGAAATTATACCATATGAAATGAAGAACATGAATGGAAGACAAAATAAGATTTCTCTTATGAAAATTCAGCAGCCTAACTGCGTCACATAAACTTCAACCAAAAATGAATTGATGAGATTAAATAGGGTATCTCATAATATGAACATAAAATATTAGTATGATAGATATAGATATCATACTCCAACATAAAAAAAGTAACTTTCAATACTTGAAATGGAATTATAACTTTGAAAGAGGAGAAATGTGAAAGAACCACTTAAAAATTCGGCAGCCTAACGGCGCCACTTAAAACTTCAAAATACTGAATTGAAGAGATCAAATGAGGTATATCATAATATGATCATAAAAGATCAGTATTATAGATATAGATATATTACCCCAACATAATAAAAATAAACTTGGAATACTTGACATGAAAGTAGAACTTGAAAATGAGAAGGGTGAAATAACCACTTAAAATTTCAGCAACCAAACAGCGCCACTTAAAACTTCAAAATACTGAATTGAAGAGATAAAATGGGGTCTCTCATAATATGATCATAAAAGATCAGTATGATAGATATAGAGATCATACCCCAACATAATAAAAAAGAACATGAAAGACTTTACATGAAAATAGATCTTGAAAATGAGAAGGGAGAAAAAATCTGTTACAAAAAGTTTGACAGCCTAACAGCGCCACTTAAACATTCATAAAACGAAATAATGAGAGTAAGAGGGGATCTCTCATTATATGAACATGAAAAGGGAAGTATGAGGAATATAAAATAACATCCTTTAACATAAGATCATGGAGCATAAATGAAATTACATAAAAGAGATTACTTGAAAAGAAAGAGAGTGGTCAGATCCCTTACCTTAAAAAGTAACTCTTAAAACTCAAAGGTTGGGACCTTGAGGGCTTGGGGGAACCTTGGGAGGACTCCTTGGGAGGTAATGAGACCATAACTTCGTTGGGGGAGAGTGGGGAGTCGAAATGGATGAGAGGATGTCTTGGTATTTATAGGGAAAGTGAGGGGACAAGGCATTAATGGCCAAGGGACACCTCACAAGTGGTTTTCTCAAAATCATGGGGTCTCCCAAGGTATTTCCCATCGAGTTTGGCCATATGGGCCCCCCCATACAATAATTCATCACCTTTGGTCGGACAACCCATAAAATATCTCATGAAATCATCATGACACAGTTATGATGTCATTAAACATACCGAAACCCTAAAACTGTATTTTTAATATTCACTGAAAATTCAACTTTCTCAGAAAAATCCCAAAATTTCACCTTAACCAAATATCAATGCTCTGATTTCAAAAATGAACTCCATTTTATAAAAATAATTTTCTAAATATTTTTAATTTATTTTTTATATAAATACACTATTCACCAAAAATTCATTTTTTTCAGAAAAATCCCCAAAAATCACCTTAACATAATATCGATGCTCTGAGTTCAAAAATGAAATCCATTTTATAAAAATAATTTTATAAATATTATTAATTTAATTTTTATTTAAAAAACACTATTCACCTGAAAAAAACTAATACTTGAATAATAATTTATGAAACCGTTATTTAACCATTTTATTGAATCACATTACTTAATCAAGGTGCCTATATTATATTAATACTTTCTTTAAGTGAGATTACTAATCCATTTGGTCACATTACTAATCCTAAGCATAAAATCACTATTCATAATTTACTATTCATCAAAAATTAAGTTGATCCTATTAGACTCTAAATTTTGTACGGAACATAATTTTAGAAGACCATTTTTTGAAACTCATTACACATTTTTAATTATTTAAGGTTTACATAAACATTTTTTAAAATATCCTTCCTCTAAAATTCACCAAAAATATGCATACTATATTTATCCGGATATTTGAAAAGTCGTAAACATCATCATAAGAATAAATCCCAATCTTTATTTAAAATGAAGTATTACACAAGGCAGTTACGGTCTCCTTACATAGCCCCTTATCAAACCAGCATAGGACCGAAGTGTAAGGTGTGCTAAGGTGAGAGAATCTAAGGGAGGCTCGGCCAACATCGCACGGGTAGTAATTTCTATCAGTTTGAACTTTTCACGAAGGTGATTCCGTTCTAGCTTCACACGATGAAGTTCGGCTTGGGTTTGGTCCAGAGTAAAGACCAGTGGTGCTACCACCTTCCCAAGTTTGGTTAGATGGGCTTCGATCGGTCCAAGACTACTGGGTGAGGCCATCGAATCTTCTTTCTATAATAATTAACCAAGATTACTTGTATTTAGAGACAATAATAAAAAAATTTTGTTTACAGCGGTCATATTGACCAATGGTCATATAACAGTCAAAACCCAACGGTCTCATTTTAATTATACTCATGTTATCAAATGAAACATTTTTTTGAGTATAAAAATAAACTAAAATAAACATAAAATTATGAAACAAGATTTATTCAAAACTTCAGGTCGTTACAATCTTCCCCCCTTAAGGAATTGCGTCCTCGCAATTTTTAAAATTGGGTTTTGAAATTTCATTGAAAGTCTCACATTGGAAAAAGAGTCAGTAACACTATTACTTTAAAAGAATGAAAAGAAAGTACAAAGGCCACCCGAGTTAACCCATACTAGGATTCCATGTTGGAAAACATGGATATGGAAGAAAAAACAAAGGTTCAAGTTCTGAGGGAGAGTGATAGAAAACATGATTATGAGAAAGTTAACCACAAGAAAATCCCAAACTTATGATGTGTGTAAACGGTCTTTGATTACCTAGTAGGAAACGTAAACCAACAATGTTTTTGTTTTATGTTCCTTTTCATAATTTTGAGGAATTCATTTACTAGATAGAACAAAAACATAATAAAATATACCTACCTTCATGTAGAGTTTCATACTTTAATAAGTTTCTACAAAAACTAATCTTTTCTCCAAACGATGAGCATTCAAAACTACTTGGTCTCATCAAATCACAAGAATCATCTTCTAGAGAATCACATAATCCACAAAAGATTAACTATCTATTTCTTCTATCTTTAAACATTATCCAAAAAACAGAATGGGTAAGGTAAAACAACTCTTCAAAAATAAAGAATCCCATAAGAATGGAAACTAATTTTAAATCTTCAAAGTTCCATGGTACTACCCAAAGTTCATCATAGAACATTCCATAAATAACGGTCCTTAAAATTCCTCAAATAAACAAAACTAAGATTGAAACCCAAATACAAGAAGGATTTGATAACATAGTCTTCCAAAATAAACTTCATTGTTCATCTCCAAACAACAACAACCACTCTTAACATCTTAAAACAAAAGTAGCTAACCTAAACATATTTTACCCAAGATAGGTTAATCATTTCTATAAGTAATCTAAATTACTTTAAGTCCACCTTAAATTCATCGATTCTTCAAAATATAAGTCAACCTTTACTCCTAAACTAAAATACCGTAGTAATCTATTTACTTCAATCATATAGGGTCCTCAAAATAGTTATCGTCTTCCAAAATAATAATCATCTTTTAATCCCCTAATCATCTCTGTCATATTAATATGGCAATCATTGCATTTCCTATAACATTGGTTGTTGGGACATGTTCTTCCATTTACCACCATTAACTAAGAAGAGAAAGTATAATTAGGGGCTCAAATACTTATCCAATAATCATGAAAAGGAACTTAAAGAATATAAGGATAACTTGTAGAAGAAAAGTATACCCTAACTTGTGATCCCCTAAGTTCCCATCTAGGTTATCCATGATGATATATTCTTATGTGAATCTTTATTTTATTTTATCTTTGTTCCTTTAACAATGGTTCATACTAAGCTTGTGAATTTACCAAAGTATATCCCCCAGGAGTGTCATAACCAAGAGTGCAGCAAGGCCTGTTGTCATGTACCAGTTCCCATTTGATTCCAGATCAAAGCGGTGTTTTCGGGTTTTACCCTTATGTACATATGTGCCATAGCCACCTCTACCTTCTCATATCCAGACAGAGATGTATTTTCTTGGAAACCCATTACTCAATAATCACCAAAATACCAGGAAGATTTCCTATATATAAACTTTTATATAGGCTTCTTCCTAAAGTTTTCATATCCTAATTTCCACAAATAACTAAACCATTCTTTGATACCAACTATAGCATCCCGCCTTTTTGTCACATAAACTTTCATTACATTATACAAAACTGAGGATCTTTAAGGTTTAGTGTCTTGGAAACCAGGAACTTAATACATGAAACAAAAAAACATTCTTCTTAAACACTTGAAAGGATTATCCTTATGTTCATCCTAGGTTCATTACTGCATCTCATAACCTGGGGACATACATCAAAAGAAAGGGTGAGCAGAAGTCCCAGTAAGGGAAACAGGAGAAACATTTTACATGTGAATTTGAGATACTTCAATAAGGCCATGAAAAGAACTTTAAGGCATGAGAAAGAAATCATGAGATATATCATAATAAAAATAACATTTTTCATAACATTAAGATGTGGCTACAACATTTAATATTGACAATCATTTCGTTTCACCAAGGTCCATCCCCAAGGTGTCATTAAAAATTACCAAGGTTATTCACCAAGGTATCAGTCTAAAAGGTCATCTCTAGAGATTAAGTCTTTACCCAATGCATTGGAGAGCCATCTGAGCGCACCCTTGAAATATCTTTATTATCATGTTATACACATATATCATCATCAATCATTTCATAAACAACCCATATAGCATAAAATAAATGGGTTTCATTTCATAATCATAACATTTTAAAACTGCTTTAAAGACATGATCTTTATGTCACTTTAAACCCACGGAAAGGGAAAGCGGGTTTCATGTATGTAAATCCCAGAATTTAAAATAGAACATTTTGATATATATGTGAATACCCATATAGAAGAGAGATATTTGAGAATTCACTCAAAAATAAAAGAACTTTATAAAAATAGAGAGGCATTTTGAGACGAAAATTCTGGAGCATAACGGCTATGTTACAGGGTTTTAGAAAACATTGAAAAGAGAGGGGACATGGGTCAAACATTCATAAATGACCCATAAAACAGTAGGGGGATAGAATATAAGGGATTTAAGAACATGTTAATGAAATTTGAAAATATACCATATGAAATGAAAAACATGAAAGGAAGACAAAATAAGATTTCTCTTATGAAAATTCAGCAGCCTAACGGCGTCACATAAACTTCAATCAAAAATGAATTGATGAGATCAAATAAGGTCTCTCATTATATGAACATAAAATATCAGTATGATAGATATAGATATCATAACCCAACATAATAAAAAGGAACTTCCAAGACTTGACATGGAATTAGAACATTGAAAGAGAAGAAAGTTGAAAGAACCACTTAAAAATTTGGCAGCCTAACGGCGCCACTTAAAACTTCAAAATACTAAATTGAAGAGATAAAATTGGGTATCTCATCATATGATCATAAAAGATCAGTATTATAGATATAGTGATCATACCCCAACATAATAAAAATAAACTTCAAAGACTTGACATGAAAGTAGAACTTGAAAATGAGAAAGGTGAAAGAACCACTTAAAAATTCAGGAGCCTAACGACGTCACTTAAAACATCAAAATACTGAGTTGAAGAGATCAAATGGGGTCTCTCATCATGTGATCATAAAAGATCAGTATGATAGATATAGATATCATACCCCAACATAACAAAAAGGAACTTGAAATACTTTACATGAAAATAGATCTTGAAAAATGAGAAGGGAGAAAGAATCCGTTACAAAAATTTCGGCAGCCTAACGGCGCCACTTAAACCTTCATAAAAAGAAATAATGAGAGTAAGAGGGGATCTCTCATTATATGAACATGAAAAGGACAGTATGAGGAATATAGAATAACATCCTTTAACATAATATCATGGAGCATAAATGAAAATACATAAAAAGGGATTACTTGAAAAGAAAGAGAGAGGTCAGATCCCTTACCTTAAAACGTAACTCTTAAAACTCAATGGTTGGGACCTTGAGGGCTTGGGGGCACCTTGGGAGGACTCCTTGGGAGGTAATGAGACCAGAACTTAGTTGGGGGAGAGTGGGGAGTCGAAATGGATGAGAGTATGGCTTGGTATTTATAGGGAAAGTGAGGGGACAAGGCATTAATGGCCAAGGGACACCTCATAAGTGGTTTTCTCAAAAGCATGGGATCTCCCATGGTATTTCCCATGGAGTTAGGCCAAATGGGGCCCCCATACAATACTTCATCACCTTTGGTCTTCCAACCCATAAAATATCTCCTGATATCATCATGACACAGTTATGATGTCATTAAACATACCGAAACCCTAAAACTGTATTTTTAATATTCACTGAAAATTCAACTTTTTCAGAAAAATCCCAAAATTTCACCTTAACCAAATATCAATGCTCTGATTTCAAAAATGAACACCATTTTATAAAAATAATTTTTTAAATATTTTTAATTTATTTTTTAAATAAATACACTATTCACTGAAAATTCATTTTTTTCAGAAAAATCACCAAAAATTACCTTAACATAATATCGATGCTATGAGTTCAAAAATGAAATCCATTTTATAAAAATAATTTTCTAAATATTTTGAATTTAATTTTTAATTAAAAAACACTATTCATCCAAAAAAACTAATACTTGAATAGTAATTTATGAAACCGTTATTTAACCATTTTATTGAATCACATTACTTAATCAAGGTTACTAGATTATATTAATACTTTCTTTAAGTGAGATTACTAATCCATTTGGTCACATTACTAATCCTAACCATAAAATCACTATTCATAATTTACTATTCATCAAAAATTAAGTTGATCCTATTAGACTCTAATTTTTTTACTGAACATAATTGTAGAAGACCATTTTTTGAAAATCATTACACATTTTTAATTATTTAAGGATTACATAAACATTTTTTAAAATATCCTTTCTCTAAAATTCACCAAAAATATGCATACTATATTTATCCGGACATTTGAAAAGTCATAAACATCATCATAAGAAGAAATCCCAATACCTATTTAAAATAAAGGATTACACAAGGCAGTTATGGTCTCCTTACATAGCCCCTTATCACACCAGCATAGGACCGAAGTGTAAGGTGTGCTAAGGTGAGAGAATATGATGGAGGCTCGGCCAACATCGCATGAGTAGTAATTTCTATCAGTTTGAACTTCTCACGAAGGTGATTTCGTTCTAGCTTAACACGATGAAGTTCGTCTTGGGTTTGGTCCAGAGCAAAGTCCAGTGGTGCTACCTCCTTCCCAAGTTCGGTTAGATGGGATTCGATCGGTCCAAGACTACTGGGTGAGGCCATCGAATCTTCTTTCTATAATAATTAACCAAGATTACTTGTATTTAGAGACAATAATCAAAACGTTTAGTTTACAGTGGTCATATTGACCAATGGTCATATAACAGTCAAAACCCAACGGTCTCATTTTAATTATACTCATGTTATCAAATGAAAAATTTTTGTTGAGTATAAAAATAAAATAAAATAACACATAAAATTAGGAAACAAGATTTATTCAAAACTTCGGGTCGTTACATTGCACATATTTTTGAAAACAAAGGAACTATTCAGATTAATGATGTGCCAGTGGTAAATGAGTATCCTGATGTTTTTTCTGATGAGTTTCCTAGAATAATATCATATCGGGAAGTTGAATTTACTGTTGACTTAGTTCCTGATGCTAATCCAATTTCAAAACCCCCTTATCGAATGGCTCAAATTGAACTTTTAGAGTTGAAGGATAAATTTCCATATTTATTAGAGAAAGGTTTCATTCGACCTAGCACATCACCATGGGGTGCCCTTATTTTATTTGTTAAAATGAAAGATGGTTAAATGAGAATTTTCATTGATTATAGAGCCTTGAATAACATCACTGTTAAGAAAAAATATCCTTTTCCTCATATCGATGATTTATTTGATCAGCTCCAGGGAGCTCCATATTTTTCAAAGATTGACCTGAGATTGGGGTACCATCAGTTGAAGGTAAAGGAAGCAGATATTCCAAAGACCACATTTCGTACAAAATATGGCCGTTATGAATTTGTAGGTTGGCCTTTTGGGATAACCAATGCACATGCTGTATTCATGGACCTTATGAATAGAATTTTTCATGAGTTCTTGGATAAGTTTTTGGTTGTTTTAATTGATGATATTTTGGTGTTTTCTAAAAGTAAATAGGAGCATGAAAGACATTTAAGGGTTATTTTTCAAACCTTAAAAGAAAAGAAATTGTATTGGAAATTCAGCAAGTGTGAGTTTTGGTTGCAAAAAATTTCTTTCCTTGGTCACATTGTTTCTAAAGATGGGATAACTGTTGATCCTGCAAAAACAAAGGTTGTGGAAGAATGGCCAAGACCCACAAATGTAACCAAGATTCGTAGTTTTCTTGGTTTGGAAGGCTATTACTGAAGGTTTGTTAAAAAAATTCATATTTATCTAGTCCAATGACTAAGCTAACTCTGAAGGGTGTTAAGTTTATCCGGACAAAAGAATGTGATGATTGTTTTCAGGAACTGAAAAGAAGATTGGTGAATGCTCCAGTTTTGGAACTACCTTCTAGGAATGGGGATTTTGTTATCTATAGTGATGCTTCATTAAAAGGACTTGGTTTTTTCCTAATGTAGAATGATCAGGTGATTCCTTACGCTTCACGTCAGTTGAAAACTCATGAGGTAAATTACCCTACACATGATTTGGAATTAGCTGCTGTTGTTTTCGCTTTAAAATTTTAGAGCCATCATTTGTATGGGGTAAAGTGTGAAATATATACCGATCACAAAAGTTTAAAGTATATATTCAATCAGAAAGATTTGAACATGATACAGAGGAGATGGGTAGAATTAATCAAGTATTATGATTGTACAATTCATTACCATCCGGGAAAAGCAAATAAAGTGGATAATGCTTTGAGTCAAAAAAAGTAATAATTCATTAACAATGTTGCATTTGGAACATGATCATTTTGTTAAGGATTTGATGAAATTTGGCATAGAAGTTGTTGGTGTAGGATGTCCTTCTGTTTTGTCTCAGGTATCAGTGAAATCTTCTCTATCAGACAGAATTAAACAAGCATAGAAGCAAGACAGTGAGTTGCAGAAAATGGTAGGGCTGGTTCAGAAAGGTAAGTTGCCTGAATTCAATATTGATAATGATTGTGTTTTGAGATTTGGGAAGAGATTGTGTGTCCCTTTTGATTCACAGTTGAAGAGAGAGTTATTATGTGAAGCTCATAGTTCTCCGTTTTCATTTCATCGAGGGAGTACTATGATGTATAGAGATCTTCGGGAGTACTACTGGTGGGATGGAATGAAATGAGATATTGCTGATTTTACTGTGAAGTGTTTGACTTGTCAACATGTTAAAGCAAAGCGGCAGTTACCTAAAGGGATGATTCAGCCTTTACCAGTGCTAGAGTGGAAATGGGAGAATATATCCATGGACTTCGTTGTGGGATTTCCGAAGACACCTCGAGGTAATAATGAAATCTGGGTTATTGTTGATCGCTTGACTAAATATGCTCATTTCCTTGATATACGAGATACTTTTTCCCTAGATCAACTTTCCTATTTGTATCTTAAAGAGATAGTCAGGTTACACGGAGTTCCTCTCTCCATTGTATCTAATCGTGATACCAGGATCACTTCTAACTTTTGGAAAGGCCTTTATATGTCGTTGGGTACTGAATTAAATTTTAGTATAACTTTTCATCCTCAATCAGATGGGTAGTCAGAACGAACAATTCATACTTTGGAGGATATGCTACGTGCTTGTTCGATGGATTATCAGGGAATTTGGGACCAACATCTTTCTTTGGTTCAGTTTTCGTATAATATTAGTTTTCATTCCATTATACATATGGCACCATTTGAGGCATTATATGGGAAGCGGTGTCGAACTCTAGCTTTTTGGGATGAAGTGGGTGAAAGGAAGTTTATGGGAACAGAATTGGTATAAGAGTTGGTAGAAAAAGTTCAGTTGATACAAAGAAACATGAGAACATCTTAGAGTAGGCAAAAGAGTTATGTGGACAAAAGGAGGAAGGATCTCTCTTTTGAGGTAGGTGATCATGTTTTTCGCAACGTATCTCCATGGAAAAGTGTGATGTGATTTGATAAGAAAGGAAAGTTGATTCCAAGGTTCATTAGACCATATGAAATTCTGGAGAGAGTTGGATCAGTTGCATACCGAGTGTCTTTACCTCCGAGTTTATCTGAGTTACACAATGTTTTTCATGTTTCAATGTTAAGGGAGTACAAGCCAGATCCATCTCAAGTTTTGAGTCCAGAGGTAGTTCAGATGGAAGAGAATCTATCTTATGAGGATCAACCGGTCCAGATTCTTGACCACAGGGAGAAATTTTTGCGTAATAAGGTGATTCATCAAGTAAAGGTTCTGTCGAAAAACCACATGATTGAAGAGGCAACATGGGAATCTGAAAATGCAATGAGGGGTAAATACCCCCACTTATTTGATAAGTAAATAAATTGCGTGGATGTAATTTTCTAAAGGGGGGAAGGATGTAACATCCCAAGTAAGTAAAGTATAATGGATTTTCATATCTATGTCTATTTATGAATTAGATAGTGTTTTAAAGACTGAAAATGAGAATAAATCCAATCTTAAGCATAGAATTCTCTAATATTTTTTAAAAGATTGTTTTACCGCCTTTTGATGGCGAACCATTTTTAAATTAATATTTTGACAATTTTATAAGCTCTATTTATCAAAATAAACTTATTCATTATGATTTAGACATTGAAATTTACCTTTGATAAATTTTTGGTATTTTTCTGACAATTTTCATTTTCTAATGAATAGTGAAAAATACTGCATTTTACATCAAAACTGCTTTTTCATCTAATTTAATTATATGGTTATAGTATCTTTTTAATTGGTTTTAAAGTGTAAATAGAATATATGTTTACCATTTAATCTCATGGTGGTCATTGGGATAAATTTCACTTTGAAATTGGGCATAAACAAGTGCCAATCTTTTTATAGATATTGTTTCAAAAAAACCCGCTATTTTTTTGACAACGGGAATTATTTTTAAATTAATTATTGAAATTTCTGTGTTTGAAATTCGGTAAAATGGATTCCATATTTGGAATCATAAGGTCCAAATTATGTAATTAAGACTCTTGTTTTTTGGACATTATGAATAGTAACGATGGTAATTATCATTAATTGTCGTGATTAATTAGTAATCGGGTAGTTAAGGGTAATAAAATAACAACATAATAATATAAAATGACCCCAAAATGTGTCATAATTCTACTGGTTGTGTCATGGCTGACCATGGGATTCCTTGTTCCAAACCTTGGGACCCCATGGAATCACTTTTGTGTGATAGTGACTTTTTATCTTTTTATTTTTAAAGAAAGTTAAATATAACAAAGTATTTAACACCCAATTAAATCAATTTTAATTTTGTCTACATAAATAATCTCTTGGACTATAAATAGTAATTGGAAATCTTAAAATATTCCCTACATCAGGATATTTTTTTTATAATTTTTATACATTAAATAAATTAAAGTTTTTATGACGCCATGATGATGCAGCGATTACCTCATTAATGATCGATTTAAATAAAATGAAAAGATAGTGTAAAATCTAAAAGTTACACTTGTGAAAGACCTATAGTATGAGTATATTTCGAACCCTTATCACTTTATCCTTTAAATATATCAATGTGGGACCTTTAAAATCTGAAACTCATTTCAAAATAAAGTAACATTTTTTGACTTTCCAAGAGTGCCCCTCCTCCCTCTTATAAAAGGCCCCCACCTCTACCTCTTTACACACACCTCTCAATCCATTGTCTCGGCCAAAATCTGTTCATTTCATATCTCCACATCCCTCTCTTTATCCTAGAAGCCTTACCTTAGGCATAAATATCTTCAAGAAACCCTTTTAGTTCAAACCAAGAGGAGTTACCCGATTTAAAGGTAAAGACTTCTCTAATGTTCTTTTGCTTTATTTTGATTCTCCAACCCCCTAAACTCTTTCATCCTCTATTTTCTAACAAAAACAGTATATTGAATATACTAGGATGTTTTTATGAGAATTATTCTAGCTACACTTACACACACATACATCTAATAGTTAAAGAGCATACTCTTTCCGTGGATGGCGAATTTATGCCTCACGAAACGATGATTGTTCAATATTATTATAACACCTTCCAAGGTGGCCATTGTAGAGACCCGAAGCTTAATGTATATGTACATTACATTACTTTTGCAGAATTCTTAATACATAACAAAAACACACACACAAGGACCGTAATAGATTAGTGTCTTTGGAAACTCGGAACGTAATCTTCTAATCATGGTGAAAGATCTTCAACATCTCCCATAAAGATCATCTTTTTTTTCTTACCTAAAACATTTCTTTATATCCTAGGGAAAATAAAACATAAAAGGGTGAGCTCAAATGCTCAGTAAGGGTAAACAAAATAAATATCAATCACATCATATTCATAAGAACATATCTTTTGGAAATCTTAACCAGCAAAAGAGATCATAATTTCATAACATGGGATAAATCATAGTAGTGAAATGTAATCCCAATAATCATATCTTAAAAAATGAAACTTTTTTACATACACACATAATCATAGAGAATCATTTCTTGTTAGTCAAGACTCATTTCCAAGACTATCTTAGTGGACAAATTCCCTTTCTGAACCGAGTCACCCTCGTTTCAGTCCTGTTTCACTGAACCAGTATAACCTACCATTCCAGCCATGTCTATCTCGTGAGATATAAAATCATTACCCAATTCATTGGAGGGAGATATAGGTCCCACCCATCTCATAATGATACCATTCTTATGTGTTCCACAAAATCATAAACCATACATCATAGCATAACCCATGTAATAAAAATGGGAATCTTAAACATCGTGACATCATAAAACAATTCATATAAGATAAAGGAATTCATAAAAATAATTCCACCACAACATAATCAAATCAATGTAATAATAGGGATATAAACAGAACCCTTTATTATCTTAGATGGAAAATAATTTTGATAAAACACTTGAACTCCATTCTTGAGGAAAATATCCTTTCTACTTCAAAATCACTTTTCCTTTCTTAACATGTCATACAATTTTAAACTAAAAGAAGTTGATTAAAAATAAACTTGAAAACATGTAAAGGAAGATTCTTGGAAATATGGTTTTAAAAATCCATTCATGCCGTATAAGTTAAAATAAAACATTCTTCTCGTACAGTTGTCGGAAAATTCAAAAAGTACCTCATATGAAAAACGACAAAAGATTCCTTTCATATCTTTTACTAAAAACTCACCGAAGGGTAAAATTGGATATAAAATATTTTAGAAGGGTATAAATATTACATTTTGAGGAAACATGGATGTGGATGATAAAATACACCCCAGTAAATACCAAAGTATAAACAATCTCGGATAAAAATGAGATTGTTATATTTTCCCTTACCTTAAGTCCGATATGCTTTGTACGTATCCGAAACTCCTGTATAATGATTTAAATAATGTCATTAACTTATTACAGAATCATATTCATTGTTATGATATCATATATGGTTCCATTATGACTTTATATTACCCGTTCTTTTGTAAATTCCATGTTAAAGAAGCGTTTTGGGTAAAATCGTTTCATTTATTGTAGGTGTTTGGACTTGTTGTTCTTGACATTATTATTACTTATATCATGATTTACTTACTTCTAGAATGTAAAACATGATTTATATATCATATATATTCAGTATATATATATATATATATTATATAGATAAATGAAATGAAACACACCTTTCATGGAGATGGTAGTCCGTACGTACGCATGAACGCTGTTTTCCTTTCCTTATTGTCTTGAATGGAAGTAAGTAGATGACATACATATATATATACATAAATCCAGTATATTTAACATGTCATATATTTCATTATTATTCATTACATATACTTTATAATCATTCATGAATGGTTAATGTGGAGAATGAATCTCATCGCGTCGTGGAGAAGGTAGTCCGTACGTACGCACGAGCGATGATATCATTCTCATGATCGTGGAAATTTATTGGAGTGTATGTATACTATTTTAGAATCAATATCACTTTAAAATAATAAAATATAGTTATTATTTACACCATTATACCCATCCAAGTAAGGTGGTGGTGGAAAATAGATTTCACCACGGCGTGGAGACGGTATTCCGTATGTACGCACACGCGGTGATTTCGTTTTCTGTAGGATGGATAGATGGTGAAATAGGATTGTTTCATACTTATAAAAACATATAAGTATATGAGTGATACTGATGTTATTACTTCATAATGAAACAACGTAAGAAGAATTAGTGGAAGAAGAAGTAAAGGTGAAAGAATCGGTAACGGAAATTACCTCTTCTTTGAAGCGCCTCTTTGAGACCTCCTCTTAGGGCACTAAAATTGGTCTTTGAGAATACCAGAACCTCTAGGATGTTTCTAGGGAAGTGGAGAAGATAATTTGTCAGGTTTTGGCCAAGCTTGAAGGCTCAAAGTTGTGTGAGGAAGAGAGGGAGGAGGTGCCATTTTATAAGGGAGGAGAGGGGCACCATTGGGAAAACTAAAAATATTATTTTATTATAAAGTCAAGTTCGGTTTTAAATAGATACAAATTGATATATTTCTAAGCTAATGTGGGGATGGTTCTAAATACTCTCATCCAATAGGATTTAGACAAGTTTAGGTTCCTATTTTAACCTTATCATTTAGATTTAACATTAAGTTAAATAATTTTACTTTTACTGTGTCTTCTTGTGTTCTTACACTATAAGGTTAATAAACATACTATATCAAGCCAAAGGAACCCCAAATTGTTTATTATTAATATATATAACCTTATCTAAGTCATTTTGGCGAACCTTAGATTTTTAGAAATAAAATAAAAATTAATAATATAATATTTGTTTTAAAAACTAATTTATGTCAATTTTGACACTATTTGATACATGATTTTTATGAAATTCATAACAGAATGATAAGTTAGAAAAAAGTTAATTAAATCAATACTAACATGTCATATTAACCTATAAAATTAGTGTAATTCATATAAAGTCTTAAATTACATTTATTTTGGTATTTATAACATCAATTATGTCAATATTTCATTAATAAGATAATTACTGCATCATCTTTCTGTCATAAATAAATTAAATTATTTGATGTCTAAAAATTACAAATAAAATACCATTATATAGGAAATCTTTTTAACTTTCTAATGAATATTTACAATCGAATTTATCTTATGTATAACCCAATATTAAATTTTTTTTATTAAATAATCTTTGATTTTAACTCTTTTAACTCTTCTTTGAATTAAATAATAATAAATGTCTTAATGTAATCCAAGTGGGCCTAAATGGTCATATTTTATTCCTATGATTATTTTTGGTCGAATTAAACTTATCCAATAGAATTTGGACATGTGTTAGGGTAATAATAATATCATTTTTATCCTTAATTACCCTATTTACTTTTAACCGTGGTAAATAAAAGTAAAAAGTTACTATTCACCAAAAATTATTTTTATCTCATTGAACCACATTTTACTTACTGACAGCAACCATGTGTCTCGGATTTTTGAAATTCCACTCACAGAAGCGGTAAAATTAAGTTTTATGAAAAAATTAGTTTTTTTAACTACCACTTAGTGGTTTCACTATTCATCAAAAATTGAAAGTTTTCAGAAAAATACCAAAAATTAGGCCTAAGCTATATTTGATATTATGAACTCAAAAATGATCTTTATTTTACCAAATTCAAAACATATCAGTTGCATTAATTAATTTAAAAATTAATTCCCGTCGTCAAAACAAAAGGCGTGTTTTTAAGAGATAATAACTATCAAAAGATTGACACTTGTTTATAATTAGTTTAAATGTGAAATTACATCCAATGACCAACATTGTATTAAATTGTAAAAATACATTCTAAATATACTTTAAAACCACTCAAATTAATAATTTATCACTATTAATTATTTCGATTAAAAAAGTTGTTTTTAATTAAAATTTAGTAATTTTCACTATTCATCAGAAAATGAAAGTTATCCGAAAACTACCAAAATTTCACCCTAAGCTAATTTTAATATTTCAAATCCAAAAATGAAGTCAATTTTGAAAAATAAAATTTACAAAATTTCAAAAAGTGGTTATTACTATTCATAACGGCTAGTTTTAATAATATTTTAATAGCATATCGTTGTTTAGTGAAACTCGGTATTGCGTACTACAAACGCTATCAAGGAAGGTCACGATTTTGTGTAATGAAAGGAAAGTCAAGGATACGTGTTGTGCAATATATTTTTGGTGTAGCGTACAACACAAGACATTAATGAAGTTAAAAAGAATATTTTTCATAAAATCTCGGGGTGTTACATTCTACCCCCCTTAAAATGAATTTCGCCTTCGAAATTCGTCGGGGTTATAAATGGTTTACTACTCGAAAGTTTCTTTAATAGAAACCCACATCGTAAAAAGGAATACCAAAACCAATCTTTAAAAACAAAATTATGAAACGTAACGGTTACCCAAATAAACTAATCACTGGGTTTCCACATAGGTGAAAATATGAATATGGAAGAAAAATCTAACCATCATGTTCTGATGGAGAGTGGTAGAGAACATGGATATGGAAAAGCCAACAATCACAAATCCATAAATTTGTGACGATCTATGGTACCATCTAATTAATCATATATAAGAGCACTAGGACAACATTTTTGGTTTTCAAGATCATTTCCCTAAAGTTGAAGAATTTGAATTAGAATAAATACTTACTTTATTTTGGTACAATCTCACTGTTGTTAGTGCCTTGAACAATTTCAACTTCATCTCTTAAATAAATGAAGTTGAATTTGTTATTCGTGAAGTGTTAGCAGATCATGTGATAGAATGACGGGTCATTCCATCTGTCTCAAACAAACGGTTAGCAAAAGTTATTAAATATACATAAGTCATTCTATAGTGAGATTAATCATATATGGTTCCTAAAATGGACTTATACTTCATATATCATACTTCTTAATATAATAAAACTAGTTTCTACTAAACAGGGACGTCCTGTAGGACAGTGGTAGGCGATAAAGGCCAGTCGCACTTCGGTTGTGGGTTCGATTCCCACAGCCTTTTCTGACGCGATGGGATGTCGCCCAACCTGCAGGTTGTCCTTTTTCTAAAACTACATTACTATAACATCACATAAATAATATCGAAAAAACTTATATCCTTAAACAATACTAACTTATGTCCAACATAATCCATTCCAATCTTTAGGCTTATCCATAATACTGTAGTCCACCCTCATAATATAGTGAAAACGATTACCAGAGATTTAATACCATTGTTGATCCCCATATATCATAAGATATGTCTTGTTGGTCACATTCCAAACATTCAAAGGCCTTAATCATGTATTCTCTTGAATACCCATTGAACCATAGTGAAAACATGAATACAGTTAAAGGTTAACACTTTCCACATACCAAAATCCTCAAAATTCTATATACTCAAACCATGATATCACTTAGTCCTTATATCAATCATGAGCTCATGAATACTGTCAAATATGTCATTTTCTCATTTTCCCTTCATTATGCGCATATCAGCTTTTTTTCCAAAAATATCTAAGTCACATTCCATGGTTACCGGTACCATAAAATTATTAAAGACCACAATAGACCAATACATAAATATTACAATACTCAACATTATTTTGGAATCCCATTACATAAACACTTAATCATTCCACCACATCGTTGTAATATTCAACATCCCTAATGGTGATCGCATGTGACTTCCCTTTGTCCTTTTCCTTAATTGGTTGCTCATGTCGATCATCACTAACCCTTGGATTAGGGAATTTATTGGCATAATGTCCCATCTCCTTGCACTTGAAACATTGAAGTGTAGTAGGTTCATTCTGTGTATCCCTTCCTTTATTTGCATCATTAGACATCTTCTTCCCATCATTATGGCATTCAAATGCCCGATGACCTTCCTTTCCACATTTGAAACATTTACTTGTCCCTTTAAGACAATATCCACCATGCTTCTTTCCACACTTTGAGCATAAGGAAGCATTCATCTTCTTTTCACCATTATTCTGAGATTTCTCCTTGAACTCCATCTTTCGTTTCTTATTGAAACTATGAGATGGATAAGTAACACCAACTTCCATTTCTACCTTGATAGCACAACGCACAATTTCTTCATAGCTACTGAAGTCTCTTATAGATAATGCCCTTAGAAGACTTGGTTTTAAGCCACTAAAGAATCGATCAACTTTACTTTCAGGTTGGATGATAAATCCATATGCATACCTTGCAAGCCTTGTAAAATTCGATTCGTATATACCAACATATTCATCATCCTTTTGCTTTAGTTCAAGAAACTCCTTCTCCATCTTTGTTCGAAGAATACGAGGGAAGTACTTATTGAAAAATAAGTTTTTGAACTCGTCCCATTCCATGGACTCAATTTCATCTCTTTGCCTCGTATTTTTGATAAGATTCCACCATTGATCAGCTTCACATTCCAAACGATATAATTCTAAGATGAATTTATCATGTTCATAACATTGAAGAACTGAAAATATCTTTTCAGTGGTACTGATCCATTTTTCAGCAACAAGTGGATCGGAAGACCCACTGAAAGAAGGTGGACGTTGCCTCATGAAGGACTCAATAGAATGTTATTCCCTTCTCTGCTCATTTGGAAGTCCAGAATGATTCATAGCTTGTGTAAGTATAGAAATAAGTTTTTTCACTCCATCTCCCATAACATTTTTTTGTTCAGGAGGAAAATCATTGCATTGTCCATTGCATTGATCAACACGTTTCCTTCGGGTTCCAGCCATCGTCTAAAACCCAAAAAGAATAGTGTGAGAGGAAAAAATCATGCTAATGAAAACAACATAATAAAGGGGGATTATCCTCAATATCTAACATCTTAGGTTAAATTCTATGATCATTACTATAGTTCTAGGATTGTATCCTATATGTATACTTGTCCTTAGGGACATCCCTAGACATACCTTAGAAATATCTCTAGGGATCTCACTAATGTTTTCGCATCCTAGTTTCTAAAGGTTGACTAAACCTTTCCTCTGATACCAACTGTAGATACCCGAAGCTTAACGTACATGGACATTACATTACTTTTTAGGAATACTTAATACATAACAAAAACACACACACAAGGACGGTAATAGTTTAGTGTCTTTGGAAAATCAGAACGTAATCTTCTAATCATGGTGAAAGATCTTCAACATCTCCCATAAAGATATTCTTTTTTTTCTTACCTAAAACCTTCCTTTATATCCTGGGGAAAAGAAAACATAAAAGGGTGATCTCAAATGCTCAGTAAGGGTAAACAAAAGAAATATCAATCACATCATATTCATAAGAACATATCTTTTGGAAATCTTAACCTGCAAAAGAGATCATAATTTCATAACATGGGATAAATCATAGTAGTGAAATGTAATCCCAATAATCATATCTTAAAACATGAAACTTTGTGGCATACACACATAATAATAGAAAATCATTTCTTGTTAGTCAACACTCATTTCCAAGACTATCTTAGTGGACAAAGTCCCTTTCTGAACCGAGTCACCCTCGTTTCAGTCCTGTTTCACTAAACTGGTATAACCTACCATTCCATCCATGTTTATATCATGAGATATAAAATCATTACCCAATGCATTGGAGGGAGATATAGGTCCTACCCATCTCATAATGATACCATTCTTATGTGTGCCACAAAATCATAAACCATACATCATAGCATAACCCATGTAATAAAAATGGGAATCTTAAACATCGTGACATCATAAAACAATTCATATTAGATAAATGAATTCATAAAAATAATTCCATCACAACATAATCAAATCAATGTTATAATAGGGATAGAAACAGAACCCATTATTATCTTAGATGGAGAATAATTTTGATAAAACACTTGAACTCCATTCTTGAGGAAAATATACTTTCTACTCCAAAAACACTTTTCCTTTCTTAACATGTCATACAATTTTAAACTAAAAGAAGTTGATTAAAAATAAACTTGAAAACTATTAAAGGAAGATTCTTGGAAATATTGTTTTAAAAATCCATTCATGTCGTATAAGTTAAAATAAAACATTCTTCTCGTACTTTTTTCGGAAAATTCAAAAAGTACCTCGTATGAAAAACGACAAAAGATTCCTTTCATATCTTTTACTAAAAACTCACTGAAGGGTAAAATTGGATATAAACTATTGTAGAAGGGTATAAATATTACATATTGAGGAAACATGTGTGTGGAAGATAAAATACACCCCATTAAATACCAAAGTATAAACAATCTCAGATAAAAATGAGATTGTGATATTTTCCCTTACCTTAAGTCCGATATGCTTTGTACGTATCCAAACCTCCTGTATAATGATTTAAATAATGTCATTAACTTATTACATAATCATATTCATTGTTATGATATCATATATGGTTCCATTATGACTTTATATTACCCGTTCTTTTGTAAATTCCATGTTAAAGAAGCGTTTTGGGTAAAATCGTTTCATTTATCGTAGGTGTTTGGACTTCTTGTTCTTGACATTATTATTACTTATTTCATGATTTACTTACTTCGAGAATGTAAAACATGATTTATATATCATATATATTCAGTATATATATATATATTAGATAGATAAATGAAATGAAACACACCGTTCATGGAGACGGTAGTCCGTACGTACGCATGGACCATGTTTTCCTTTCCTTATTGTCTTAAATGAAAGTAAGTAGATGACATACATATATATATACATAAATACAGTAGATTTAAAATTTCATATATTTCATTAGTATTCATTATATATACTTTATAATCATTCATGAATGGTTAATGTGGAGAATGAATCTCTTCGCGTCGTGGAGACGGTAGTCCGTACGTACGCACGAGCGATGATATCGTTCTCATGATCGTGGAACTGTATTGGAGTGTATGTATACTATTTTAGAATCAATATCACTTTAAAATAATAAAATATAGTTATTATTTACACCATTATACCCATCCAAGTAAGGTGGTGGTGGAAAATAGATTTCACCACGGCGTGGAGACGGTATTCCGTACGTACGCACGCGCGGTGATTTCATTTTCCGTAGGATGGATAGATGGTGAAATAGTATTTTTTAATACTTATAATAAAATATAAGTATATGAGTGATACTTATGTTATTAATTCATAATGAAACAACCTAAGAAGAATAATTGGAAGAAGAAATAAAGGTGAAATAATCGGTAACGGAAATTACCTCTTCTTTGAAGGGCCTCTTTGAGACCTCCTCTTAGGGCACTAAAATTGGTCTTTGAGGAAGACCAGAACTTCTACGATGTTTCTAGAGATGTGAAGAAGAGAATTTGGTAGGGTTTGGCCGAGCTTGAAGGCTCAAAGTTGTGTGAGGAAGAGAGGGAGGAGGTGCCCTTTTATAAGGGAGGAGAAGGGCACCATTGGGAAAACTAAAAATATTATTTTATTATAAAGTCAAGTTCGGTTTTAAATAGCTCCAAATTGATATATTTTGAAGCTAATGTGGGGATGAGTCGAAATCATCTCATCCAATAGGATTTAGACAAGTTTAGGTTCCTATTTTAACCTTATCATTTAGATTTAACATTAAGTTAAATAATTTTACTTTTACCGTGTCTTCTTGTGTTCTTACACTATAAGGTTAATAAACATACTATATCAAGCCAAAGGAACCCCAAATTGTTTATTATTAATATATATAACCTTATCTAAGTCATTTGGCCGAACCTTAGATTTTTAGGAATAAAATAACAATTAATAATATAATATTTGTTTTAAAAACTAATTTATGTCAATTTTGACACTATTTTATACATGATTTTTATGAAATTTATAACAGAATGATAAGTTCTAAAAAAGTTAATTAAATCAATACTAACATGTCATATTAACCTAGAAAATTAGTGGAATTCATAAAAAGTCTTAAATTACATTTATTTTGATATTTATAACATAAATTATGTCAATATTTCATTAATAAGATAATTACTGCATCATCTTTGTGTCATAAATAAATTAAATTATTTGATGTCTAAAAATTACAAATAAAATAAAATTATGTAGGAAATCATTTTATATTTCTAATGAATATTTACAATCGAATTTAACTTATGTATAACCCTATATTAAAAATGTTTTAGTAAATAATCTTTGATTTTAACTCTTTTAACTCTTCTTTGAATTAAATAATAATAAATTTCCTAATCTAATCCAAGTGGTCCAAAATGGTCATATTTTATTCCTAAGCTTGTTTTTGGTCGAATTACACTTATCCAATAGAATTTTGACATGTGTTAGGGTAATAATAATATCATTTTTACCCTTAATTACCCTATTTACTTTGAACCGTGGTAAATAAAAGTAAAAAGTTACTATTCACCAAAAATTATTTTCATCTCATTGAACCACATTTTACTTACTGACATCAACCATGTCTCTCGGATTTTTGAAATTCCACTCATAGAACCGGTAAAATTAAGTTTTATGAAAAATTCAGTTTTTTTAACTACCACTTAGTGGTTTCACTATTCATCAAAAATTGAAAGTTTTCAGAAAAATACCAAAAATTAGGACTAAGCTATATTTGATATTATGAACTCAAAAATGATTTTTATTTTACCAAATTCAAAACATATCAGTTGCATTAATTAATTTAAAAATTAATTCCCGTCGTCAAAACAAAAGGCGTGTTCTTAAGAGATAATAACTATCAAAAGATTGACACTTGTTTATAACTGGTTTAAATGTGAAATTACATCCAATGACCAACATTGTATTAAATTGTAAAAAATATATTCTAAATATACTTTAAAACCACTCAAATTAATAATTTATCACTATTAATTATTTCGATTAAAAAATTTGTTTTTAATTAAAATTTAGTAATTTTCACTATTCATCAGAAAATGAAAGTTATCTGAAAACTACCAAAATTTCACCCTAAGCTAATTTAGATATTTCAAATACAAAAATGAAGTCCATTTTGAAAAATAAATTTTACAAAATTTCAAAAAGCGGTTATTACTATTCATAACGGCTAGTTTTAATAATATTTTAATAGCATATCGTTGTTTAGTGAAACTCAGTATTGCGTACTACACACGCTATCAAGGAAGGTCGCGATTGTGTGTAATGAAAGGAAAGTCAAGGATACGTGTTGTGCAATCTCTTTTTGGTGTAGCGTACAACACAAGACATTAATGAAATTAAAAAGAATATTTTTCATAAAATCTCGGGGTGTTACATCCATTAAGATGTCACTATATTTATATATGATATATAATATGTTTATGTTTTCCTTAAGCTTCTGTATTTTTAATTTATGCCATACCTTTATGGTATCCATTATGTGTAAACGTGATATCTTCATTTTAGGAAGTGCGGACTACCGCCCCCTCAAAGTGATTTGATTCCTTAATGCCATATGTGGGACGTATAAAGGATAGAGTTAATGATATTATATATGATATTATACTATAATTATAATTTACCTTTATATAATTATGATTCCATTCCATTAAATAGGAAATAGAAATGGAAGTAGCGTTCATGCGTATGTACGGCTTACCGTCTCCATGAACGGTGAATTTCATTTCTAACCTCTAAATGTTATGTAATATTATAAATGCATGAATATACTGGATATACTGGATATATATGATATATACATCATGAATATAATTTTGGATAGAATGGATATTTTACCACATGAACAACTTGTAATTACAAGAAGTTTATTTTTGACTCAAGTGCCAAGGGTCGACAAAACGACCATTATTAACTTAAATAATTACATAGTGTTCATGACATGGTAATAAGTGATATAAAAGGAACAATGAACTTGAAAAAGTTTCTTAAGAAATTATAAATTAACTCAAATTTATTATTTAGGAGGTTAAAGAACGATCGAGTCAAGTCGGACCCGAGGTATGAGACTTCGTCTCAATCTCCTTTCATTGAGGCATATTTTGTTTTATAAACAAATTTCTTTAATACGGTGTATAAACCCATTTGAATTTTACTTTCATTAAAAAGGAATATTTTTTATATGAAGTGTTTTACTAAATGAAAAAAGGTAATGTTTTTGTCGTACATATGCGGCGACAACGACTTATCCGCCGCTGTGACCAATATTTGAGTTTTGGCTTCCTCTACAAGCCATAACTTTTTTTTAAATGAAAAATAAATACCATATTTTACTTTTATTTTATTTTGGTATTGAAAATGGTTTTCATAATTTTTTTCTTATATCAATGTGTTGCATTGATATCTTGTGATTGAAATGTGGAAATGTTATGTTTCCTTTTTGCATGTTTTATGTGATACGATTATGTTATGGTTCTTGGGAATTGTTGAAGAAGACGGGTGGTTTCGTGATAAAATAAGGGCGGGTGAGCCCGATATAGCTCTCCAATGAATTGGGTAACGTGAAGGGGTTAAACATTAAGGTTTCTTCGAAGAGATTTAGGGAATATACTGTGATTGGTATTCCAAACGTAACCATGAGGGTTACTCCCTACAAAATAATGTTATGAATGCCTCAAGTTACCTTTAAGTATTATGATTTCTATGAGTTATTCATAAATCTTATGATTTCATGAGGTATGTTAACGTGCTTATGTTTTATGAGAAAAGTATGATTTCGTTGATTCTTATGTATACATGTAATAATGTTTCCTTTCCATATTTTTATATCCCTTACTGAGATTTTTATGCTCATCCCAAGTTTTTTAAATGTTTTTCATAGGTCAAGGGAAAGGTACATGATATGATGATAGTGTCAAGGAAGTGTCAAGAAAATATCCATGTTTTATTTTAAATATGTTTCCGTTGATGGGAAAAATGAATACAAACTTTTATGTAACCACTTTGTTTAAATGTGGAATGTAATGCATGATTTATGATCTAATTCTCTAAAACACTAAACTTGAAAAGATCCTCAATGTGTATTCTGGAAATATCTCAAGATTAAGTAATGTTTATGGTTGGGGCCTTATACTCCCCCCTCCACATCGATTCATGCTTTACTATTTTAAAAACATAATAAATAAAGAGAAAGTTCAAGGGATAATGAGTGAATTAGTCAACTCCTTTGAGATAAACCTATGGTTAGCAATCTAGATTCTATCTTGGAGGATATTTAAAATAATAATTTATGATAGAAACCCCTGTACAAGGTTTCACTGCGACTATGCAACTAAAACTTATGGAATTTATCATAATAACAAACTCTAAGTTATGAATAGGATAGTTTCACTTGTGGTATTGTAGTTTATAAGACCCATAAGTGACCACCCTAACATCCTACATCAAAACCACTTGTAAGAAAATGATTGATGAATCAAAATACGTGGTATAAAAACTCCATGGTTCATATATAATTAGAAATCTAGTATATGTAATCCTTTCTTTAAACTCCTAAAATGTGGTTTCACACTAATCAGTCCACTCAAGTTTTACTCCCTCCTTGGTGAGGCCCTTATTAGGTGATACAAAACAAAAAAAAAACCCAAATTAATAATTTATAATACATAGTCAAGCCCAAGAAACTCTTAACCTAAAATATATTAGTGGGTTGATCCCAAATATCACTAAATCCATTTTACTAATCAACTAGTATTCTCACATTAGATAAAATATTCCTGAGAAATCACACCTCCAAAATCTAGAGGTGATGCTTCAAGAACATAGCATAAATCAATTTCTATTAAATCATGATCAACATGACCTATAGGTGCTCTTTATGAGAATCTCAGGACTAATAAAACCATATATGTCATCGTAAAAAACACCACAATGAAGAAGTATAAGTTTGGATTCAAAATTTGAATCATGAGATCCATGAAAACTATCAGTGACTTTTTCAATACAATTAGAATAGAAGATAAATAATATATCATATACCTACTCTTAAATATCATCATCAATATATCCTCTATCTTGAATTACTTATGTTGATAACCTGATAAAAAATAAATCTTGGAGAACCATCAGGATGCCCCTAACTAATCAAAGTGATCATCTATCTATGGTGGTTGATACATATTATTCACTTTCACCTGGTTCAACTTTTGTTAATCCATATACAATCTCAAAGTATCATCAACATTATTACTGAACTGGATAGAAACACTCAATGGAGAAGTACTCAAGTAGATAAAAACCTTCTCCTCAAGACCCACGATTATCACCTTCATCTCTATCAACTCATATAGTTCCATATGAAATAAAAGTATTGTGATAGAATCAACAATTGAAACAAGATCAATTATAAACCCAATTTCCCTATCAGAATAAAAAACTAAGAAATCATCAGTTAATACATCAAATAAATAGTCCACTACTAAAGAAAACATAGATATTAATACCTCATACTCAAATTTGAAAACCATCTCAGCCTTCTATGTGGTAATGGATCCTAGATAACTCAGAAAAATTACATCTCTACCTACCTATAAAATCCAATTTTACTATAAAATTATACTACTCACACATATTATGAAGACGGAAATGATTCCAGGAGTAGTCCACACTCATAGAATAAGTCTTTTTGAGAATAAATTCCCAATAGAGGAAGTATAGATAGGCACAATGCCATAGTGTTCCCCGTGGTGAGTCTTCATATCACCTGTGAAATATAGGGATTCCCAAAATGGGTGTAAAAGAACTTGATAGAAGCCATTGTAAACAAGAAGAGTTGTAAGTAACCATGACCAGTCCAATATCATAGAGGTGGGTTTGGAAATTGATATGTCTCCCTATGAGACATAGAGAATAAAAAAATATCCATAGTGGTGATCATGACAGATGGAGGAGTTCCTATGAAAAAAATAAATATGAGGGCATCTTTCAATATTGTTTTGTGTGTTGAGGAAATATTAACTAATGATTGTTCATCTTGTCATGGTGAAAGGTTTTTTGGTGAGTGATGTATATAGTTAGGAAGAATCAATTTTGTCAATGATGTGAATAGTTATACCATATCTTAATAATCTTGGTCTTTAGTTTTAGGCCATTATTCTAACATGATTTGAAGGAGTATGCAACAGTTATTTAAGTGAATTAAATACTCTAGGGGGATATTTGATCTATGATGAAATTACGGTTTGACTACTATAACTAATATCATTAGAGATATTGATGGGTTTTGGGTGGTTTTTGATCGCCCATAATGTTCTGATAGGTGGCCAAATCAACTGTAATTTTTGTTTCTCTATTTGAGTCAAAATAATTGACCCATGAGTAGAGATATGGAGAGAGAGTGAAAACGTGAGGGAGATCATTCAAGTAGAATAACATTGAGATAGTGTTTGGTTAAAAAGAAGATATGTAAGTCACCACATCTAGTCACATACCATAAAGGTGGGTGTGGTGGTTGATATGTCTCCTTATAATACACAAGGGATACCAAAATATCCATAGTGATGGTCATGGTATGATGGAGGAGTGCCTATGAAAACAGGCAACATGAGAGGACCACACCATAGTGTTCAGCGTGTGGAGGAAAAAATGGATAATGATTATTTATCATGTCATAGTTAATGGAATTTCGATGGGTGATGCATATAATTTGGTAGAATCAATTATAAAGATTCTTGAATGGTTATACATTGTCTTAATAATTATGGGATCCACATTTAGTCCATGATTCAAGTATTATTTGAAGGAGGTGTGTAGAAGTTACTTAAGTGAATTAAATAGTGATCTAATTCACACTACAAGGAAAAAATATATAATTCATGAAAAAGTTATGTTTTGACTAATATAATGAAGATCATAGTAGTTATGGAGGAGTTATATAGATTTTTGATGGCCCATAATTTTTTAACTTGGGGGTAACTTAATTGGAATTTTTGTTTCTTTATTTGAGTTAAGAGAATCAACACATACAATAAGGTTATGGAGAGAGAGATAGAATGTGAGGGAGATCATTTGAGTAGAATAAACTTGAGAGATTATAATATATCCTATATCGAGAAAATATTTGAGTGGGGAAAACCAAAGAGACATTTAGGAAGAAGAGATGTCCTAAGACCCTGAGTATTCATGAAGCTGATGTTAATCCAAATCACACCATTTCTAGAAGAAATTTCAAGACCAAAATCTATATTCAGTGATTTTTAAAGATATTTATGAAGGTACATGTGCAAACCTATTGATCCATCTATTCATATAGGTGGACATCACATAAGGTATTTATTATTGGATCTTAATTATTGTGAAGTTGTATCTTATAGTGGATTCTAGAAGTAGTGTGGAAACATTGGACTCTATGTTGTAAGAAATTTATGATATAGTAAGTTATTCATGTTGGGGGGACTAACAAAAATGGAAAAGAGTGGGTATGGGTATCTGAACCTTGTAAATATTTTGTGTCATGAACTTTATTTTTGAAAATGATTCATGGATGAGAGATTATTTTAAGTTGATTAAGAACCATCACTAGTTAAATAGGAATTGTTTAAAAGGGATAAACTCATAAAAGAAAAAAATAAGATCATTGATTATCATGAACTTGATGGGATTATAAATATCAATGAACACCATAGTAAAAATAAAAAGAAACCTAAAACCCAATATCAACCATGGATGAAACCTGAAACCATTCATAAACAAATGAAAAACATCATGTACGTTTCAATGAAGAGTCACTTTTCTTGATCTTCAATCACTATGGTTGATAACGATCACTAAGGGGAAATCATAGAAATCCTCTATCTATAGTATATCCATGATTTGTACAGAATTAACCATCATATGGGAAATACCCTCCTTAAAAACATAATATATTGATATCTCTCTAGTGGATAAGGGAGAGAGGAGAGAGAAAGATCTTTAAGATAATAGTGATTTAGCCAAGGCTTGGGTAGTTTAGATGCACACCATCTCGATAGTAGTGGACTATTTTACAATCCCTCGATGAGGGTCCCCAAATTCCATTCATTTACTCATACATTACAAAACATGAGTTTCATCCATTAATCACATGAATGCATCAACCTCTATAGTGTTTCATCTTATGAAATTTTTATTAATGATAGCCATATTTAGAATATTCTAGAATGTTAACATTTAATACTTGTATGAAACACATATCATAGGATGTTAGTGTGGTTGATACAATATGATTTCCCTCAAACCCTTTCTATATGATATATCTATATTGTAATAAACAAAATGATCATCTATGGGATTCTGCGTTTCCAT
The DNA here is from genome assembly GCA_963277665.1 of Viscum album. Lineage (NCBI taxonomy): Eukaryota > Viridiplantae > Streptophyta > Magnoliopsida > Santalales > Viscaceae > Viscum > Viscum album. Next base: position 1,014,977,451 of record OY728138.1, on the reverse strand, counting down.
GAAATAATGGATATCATTTCATATGATATCCCAATATCATACCCTATGATATAAGCTAATATGTATCATATGCATACTAGGTTTTATGGAATATCTCTAACAATATCGCACTCTCACTAAATCCTGATAGACTTTTTTCACCTTATATTATATCATATATAATAAATTGTGAAACCATATCCAAAAAATATTTTGGATATATCTTAATAAACTTTTAGGAAGTCTCATTAACTTCACATCGCATCACGTCATATGAAATACCTTGTGACTAATTATCCAAAACAAATTTTAGATAAACTATAAAATAATTTAAGATTAATTATCTGAGTAAAACTCAATCCTCATTCATTCAACAATGAAGTGTGACCTTATGGGTCTTTTTATAATTCATAAAAAATATAAATTCTAGAATTCATAGATTTAAAAAAAGAGCGGCCACTAGAAAAATATTAATTCTACTCAAGCTGCAAAGGGATCTAATGTGATATCCATAAAAAACATGTATCTCTACACCTATATCCACCAATTTCATCATATGAAAGCATGTATTTTAATATGATCACTTGTTCTAAGACATCAAGTTACCATTTGACACAAATTATGTCAATCTCATATAGCCATTTCATGCATTCACAATTCTCAATGTATAGATAGACCAGGTTAATGAATACATCAAATGTTATTCACCTTTAGGGATGATCGCATCATATACCCTTAACCTAAATAGATAATAATATAATATACTATAGAAGAAAATAGATTTCACAGATATTTTTTAGCGGTAGTTTTCAAAACCGTTGCTAAATTGGTTTTGGGAAAAAATTTAGCGGTGGTTTTAAAGACTCCCTCAAAATGTGTTTTTTTTTTAGTTTAAATTTTTTCAAAAAAAAGTTTATTTTTAGTAGTTATTTTTTAGAAACTTCTAAAAAAATAGTGACGGTTTTTAAAAAATCATCGTAACTTTAAATGAATAAAATATTTAATATTTAATATTTAATTATGATGTTTAATTATTATTTATTATATACTATAATATATTTTTTACTATTTAAAATTTAAATTAGTTATACTTTTTTAATTAATAAATATTTATAATTATTATTTAATGATATTTTCAAACTTAAAATAATTCTTGAATAAGTTAAAAATCAGATTTCAACATCAAATGACCATAAATTTTGATCCGGGAGTCTATTCTAGCTCCAAAACAAGTCAAATCAAAGCTTATAAAATTAAATAAAACCATATTAGATAATAATTTTGTAATAAGTAAAAAAATAATAAATATTATAGTTTTAAGAAAATTTTTAAATCAAACTTTAACTTTAAACAACCATAACTTTTTATCTAGATGTATATTTGGACCCTACCACGTATCAAATTGAAGACTGAAATGATCTATACACTGTGTTGACCAGGGGAACCCTAATCACTATTTTTTGGACAAAATAGTCCCATAATTCATCCAAAACTGATTTTTTTCAGATATCATGATTTTTGAACATTTGATGAGATTTCATTTTTCTTTAAGAGTGTCTTCATATGATTTTTATATCATTTGTGATTTCATTCCATTGATTTACATTCAAATATGATTTGATGTTGTTTCAATTATTGTGGTTTCTCCTCTTTTGGTGATTTATTATCTATTATATATATATATCTGTGTGTGTGTGTGTGTGTGTGTGTCTGTAATTGTGTGTGTGCGTGTGTGTTTATATGTATTTATGAATATTTAGGTGTATTTATATACATTTTCTAATATTTATACATATTTATGTATAAATATTTTTATATCTTATATATGTAAATATATATATAGAGATATATTTATATTAAATTGTGTTTATATATATATATATATATATATATATATATATATTTATATTCGTATAAAATTATATATATGTGTGTGTTTATATATATTTATGTAATATAAATGTGTGTTTATATATATTTATATAAATTTTGTTTAATATATTTATGGACATTTATACCCATTTATTATTTATTATTTATTATTTATTATTTATTATTTTAATATTTATTTATTACTGATTTTTTTTATTGATTTGTTTTTTATTATTAAACCATTTTTAAATTTATGTTTAATATTTATTTATCATTTATTAATTTTTATATTTTATTAAATATTTTTTTTACTTTTTTGTTAATTTATTAGTTATTTTATTTTCTTATTTAATTATTATTAATTATTAATTTATTATTAACATATTATTTATTATTTATTTAGTAGTTATTATTTTTTATTTTTTATCTATAATTTATTTATTATTTATCATTTATTATTTATTATTTATTATATACAATTTACTATGTTTTTATTTTTTCTATTTTTTTATTATTTATTATTTATTTTTTATTTTTTATTTTTTATTTTTTATTTTTTATTTTTTATTTTTTATTTTTTATTTTTTATTTTTTATTTTTTATTTTTTATTTTTTATTTTTTATTTTTTATTTTTTATTTTTTATTAATATTTATTTTTTATTTATTTTTTATTTTTTTATAATTTTTTATTTATTTATTTATTTATTTATTTTTCATTATTATTTTATTGTTTATTCACTGTTTATTTATTTATTATTTATTTATTATTTGGTTATTTTTTATACATTAATAATTAATTTAAATTTAATTTATTATTATTTTATTTATAATTTATTATTAATATCTAATTTATTAATTATTTACTTTTCATTAAAATTCTATTGTATATTTCTTAATTATTTGTTTATTATTTATTTATAATTTACTTATTATTTATAAATTAATTATTAATTAATTTTTAAATAATTATTATTTATTATTAATTTATTATTAATGAAATATTTATTACTTATTTATTATATATTAGTTATTTTTTATTGTTTATTTATTTATAATTTATAATTTATTATGTATTATTTTTTAATTTATTATTTATTTATCATAAATTAATATACTTTTAATTAATTTATTATTTAATCATTACTTATTTTTTATTTTTTATTTATTTATTTATTACTTGCTAATTATTAATGGTTATCTATCATTTATTATTTATTATTTTCTATTTATTATTTACTATTTATTATTTACTATTTATTACCGTATTATTAATTAATATATTTATTTATTTATTATTCTTTTACTTTTTAGTTATAGATTATTAAGTATTAAGTATTAATAATTATTTATTACTTATTATTTATTATTTATTATTTATTTAGTTCTTATCTATTTGTTATGCATTATTTGTTTTTTCTATCGATATATATAATTATATTAAATTATGTTTACTCGCCAGATTAATAGCCTACTCGAGTGGTAAAGTCTTTACAGAATAACGAATATGTAAGGGGTTCAAATCTCATGCAACGTAGAATTTTTGCATGCCATATATGGAATATATGGGATTTACATTTTCATGTCTGTAGAAATAAATAATAATAATAAATGAACCAAAAAAATTAATAATAAAAAATATATTATAAAATAAAAAATTAATAATTAATTACAAAAAACACCGCAAAATGATTTAGTGGTAGTTTAAACCATCGCTAAATTATTCTCCCTATTTTTAAAAACTGCTACTAAATCATTTCGCAGGGGTTTTGAAAAACCGTCAATAAATGATTGTCGACACATGATTTAGTGGCGGAATTTCAATACCAACATGAAATGATTTAACGGTGGTTTAAACCATTGTTAATTGCTTACTTTGGCATAATGATATATGTTATTTAGGTATGGTTTCACACATCCTCAATCTATCTAAATCGGTGACTCAGATGTTATACTCATCATATGGGAGGAAAATCCCATCTCGCATAACCTCCAACCGATGACATGATAAACAACATACCCAAACACCCCCTAATTGGCTTAGTCTCGAGGCTTTCATAAAAAAAGTATCGAAGTATAAAGGTTCTAATGTTAGGTATCATGCTAACCTTAGGTATTGGGGTTTCTAAATATAAACCATTCACCCTTAGTATAAATAACACATCATGTATAACACCCCATGTGGTATACTTCGTAGATTATTTAATGCAAAAAACCCCATTTTGTGACTCATCAGCTCATTTCATATGCTGATATAAGAATCCTACTTAGATAACCTTAATATTTCATCAAAACGTATAATAATCCATGATGAAAATTATTCAGGTATAACTCAAATTCATACTTTGAGAGATTAATTATCATTTCACTTCAAGATATACATATATATATAATGTCCTCCCAGAGTAAGTATTTCAATTGTTGTTAATGATTCAATAAGTTTTTATTGTATTTGATGATGATGCTTGGATTCATAAAAGGCATTAGATGTTATGACTGATAATATATCCATGTAAGTCCATAACTTGATTGAGTTATTTCCATGGTAGATGTAAAAGAAACTATGTGAGGATACAACTTGAAGAACTCTAGTGGAGAAGTTCTAGACAATGTGATAGAGGAAACATGAATACACTAGGGTGCTCCCATCAAGTGTTACAACCAAGTGTTATTGTCAAATACTACCTCTAGGTACTACCATCAGGTATTACGACCAATTTCTACCATTAGGAGTAACCTCCATGTGATATCATTGGGTTTTACCACCAGGAGCTACCGCCGGGTGCTACCATCCAATGCTACTGCCTGGTGCTACTATCAGGTGTTACCTCCATGTGCTACTGTTAGGTGTTACTACCAAGTGCTACCGTCAGCTACAACCATATGCTGCCATTGGTGTGATGGAATTTATGTACCATCATTTGTGTACTACCATGAGGTTCTACTATTGGGGTTCTACTGTGAGATGATATATTTGGGTTGCTTTCGTGAGATGCTATCGTTGGGGTGTTACCATGAGATATTATTGTGAGGTGCTACCATTAACCATGGGGGTGTTAGTATGGGGTGCTACCTTGAGATTCAATCACATGATGATAACAGAGAAACTATGTTTATATAAGATCAATTTTGTGACACACACAAACATATTCACTTTTCATGCATGTATTTTTTTTGAGAAGCAGAAACATGGTATCCACACATTCATAGTTGATCCTGAAGGGAGCCTGATGTAAGATACATGAATACACTACCATAAAATATTTATTATATTCATGCAATGAATTAATATGAGTTATTTTCATGCATTCCAAATAAACCATATGTATTTATCCCATGTAAATAATAAATACCCATGTATTTTGGGTATTTAATTGAGGATTTTATTAATTAGATTGTGATTATGCAATTGAGATGTGATTTAATTTAAGAATGTCTTGATACATGAATCATAATTATTGATACATTTAGTAGGAATAATTCTAAGATATTAAACATCATTTAATATCCATAATTAACAAGTAAATAATTGGGTTACATTGACTTTAAATAAAATAGAAATAACTACTTTTAGTTATATGTAGTTATAATGAAAAAAATCATGGGAGACTGTAGGAAATAATGTAAGACTATTGTTAGGATCAGGAAAATGTGGGAGACTTGATCCAAATATACTGGGTTTTAAAGAAAAAATTTATAACTATTTGGAGATTATAATAACTATATACACATGATATTTATATACATCTTTAGGAAATAGTGATTCACGATGAAATGATTCATGACTTGAGAATATATTAATAATTTTAATAGTTTTATAGTTTCTATTATTTAAGTAATAGAAGAGTCGAATCCAAGATTCCCTAAAGGTGATATATGTGAGGATTCAAAGAAGCTAAGAAGAATCAAGATTTCACTAGATATGGAGAACATTCTCAAGACTGGTAGTCTTGAAGTTCTTGATGAGGTACACATGTAGATCTATTGATCCATTTGCTCATGGAGGAATATCATATTTTCATGTGGTGTAAAAGTAACCGATGAGAGGAATAAGATCTATATATGTTGTATCCTCATTGAAGAAGAGAATTTTATCTTCCAGTTGGTGATAGAAGTGAAGGAACGTAGTGGGAATCTATGTTGATTATAATGGGTTTGTCTACATATGTAACAACTTGTTTGATAATGTAGAATCTGGTTGGTTGGTCTAACCAACATAGAAAAGGGTAGTCTTTTATGCCAAACCTTATAAATAATTTTAGTTACTCTTCTTTATTACTGAATATGAAGGTTAGGTTTTTATTAATCTTTGATTGGATCATGAAATTTAATATATTCAAGAGGTTGGATTGAAAACCAATAGAATTATAAAAAGATACCACTGATTTACCCTAGACCCCTCTCAGTGGTATATCAGTCCAGGGGATCTATAAGTAGTATCAAAGGAATGTTCCCTCTAAATATCCAAGGGATAATTATGAGATATGGATAAACTTAACACTATCAATAACTAAGTTTTTCCCACATTAAATAGGAAGAATTATTATAGCTAGAGAAATTGGATACTACCATATTTTCTATGCCTTGGCCTGAAAGTGAGAGATGATGTAATAGTGGGTTTTTCTCTCATTGTTAAAGGATCTCTAATGAGTCAAGATAACAAGATAAATATGGAGTTAGATAATAAGGCTCAAAATTTTATTTTTATGTCTCTATCAAATTAGTTATACACAAATATCATGGGCCTCCATACTACTAATGAAATCTAGGATAAATTGATAAGTAACCTATATTGATGAAATCAAGACACATAAGTTGAAGTCTGTTAATCTTAAAAAGACGGTGAGTGATCTTAAAGAAGATATGTCTGAAAAATGAGTTATTTGAAACACAAGACATATGTGACACCATTTAACATGAGTTGAAAAAGGATATAAAATAATTCACTGAGTCTATCTATGTTATTATAGAATCATATCAAATGGGTGAGTTGATGGTTTTCAACTATCAAATAAAATATAGTACTTTTAATTATCAATAAATATCTATTAAAACTAATAGTACATGTCTCTAAAACAACCTTGTATAAGTTTTGGAAAAGAAAACTAAGAGGGAAACATCCACATTAAAGGAAGGGAAGAATATTCCATGGAGGCTGTAGTCCCCTAGGAAAAGTAAGGATCAGTTTTCAAGAGAACAACAAAAACATGAATCTAGACAAATCTATAACCAATCTGGAAGAACAAAGTTTCAATGGATTTTTTGGTATCATTGTAAGCATGGTTACAAATTCTATTCTTACTGGTTCAATATGTATTTACCAAGAAAGTGGAAATAACCATGGGTTAGTTTCAATGGGTATCTTATGAAAAAATATCAAATAAAACAACATCTAACTAGATCTTCGCCATAGATATCTACACAATAAAAAGTTCATATTCTAGAAGAAGTTTTTGGTAGATTTTGTTTGGAAGGTTATAAGGAAGAGGTATGTGTGACAAGGCTAGAAGGAGAGGTTCTCTATACTATGAAAGGAATGATGCTTCAAAAAATAGTGGTATGTTATGTGGAGATTCTGAGAAGTATATGAATTTAAAAAAAAGTGTCTAGATTTTTCTTCTAATTAATTAAAATTTGATAAACAATTGGATAAAGATGAAAAATTTATTGAGACTAGGGGAAGACAATTAGATTCAAAAGGTGAGGATATAATTTATGAGAGGTTCTCCACAACTAAAACTTGATGATTTAGAATATTGAAGTGGAAAGAGATATTCAACATAAATAATTAGTTTAGGGGAAGAGAGAATATTTCCAAATCAATTTAAAACTAAATAGAAAAATTGTCCAAGAAAACTTCTCATTTTGTGATTAGAATAAAAGAACAGCCCTATCTAAGAGGAATCTCTCACACTAAATGCTACTCTTAAAGAACAAAATGGTCCATCCTTATTCTCTATTATTATGTGTTTAAATCTAACATATAGGGAACTGAAGTAGAATTTTGTGCCTAACACTTATAAACAACATTAAGAGATGGACAATCATGGATACTACTAACTACCATGAAACATAAGAAGATGAGTGTACACTTTAGGGGAGAAACTTTGAGAATAATTTTTTATTACTGAATTCTAATAAATATAAAAAATCTTTAGGGGGGAATTACATATCTTTTACTTGAAAATTCTGATGTGTTTGAAAAAACATTGAAATATTATATGTTTCTTGATAAATATATTTTTATATCCCCTATTTGTGAAATAAGTAATTTTTGAGTATGATATTGCATGTGTGGTAGTTAATGGATAGTATAGACAACTTTGGTTTTATATCACTTCTTTTATAAAATGTTTTTTCCATGTAGACTTAGATTAGACCAACCAAAGGCTCTTTTATAAGAGAACCAATTGGTATAATCCTTCTCACATAAAATAGGATGAGAACCCTCTGTGTCTTGAAAGGAACCATTGCATTGACCTTTGTATTTGATTGTTAATAAATGGTATAAAGAGAGAATCTATATGATCACACATATTGATATTGAGTATGGTTATTAAAAAAATTAATGGGGATATTTTTGTGACTATGTAAGTATTGCATTTGTTTTCAATGGTTCTATATGTGTTTAGTGGAGTTAATGATGATGCTTGGATTCGCAAAAGTCGTTAGATTTAATTATAGATAATACATCCATGTAAGACTATAAGTTGATTGAGTTACTACTATGGTAGATAGAAATGGAATTATGTGAGGATACAACTTGAATAAATCGAGTGGAGAAGTTCAATAAAATATGGAAAGGGATTTAAAAATACAATGGGGTGCTAATATCAGGTGCTACCACCAGGCGTTACCATCAGGTGCCACTGCTAGGTGCTACCGTCAAGTGCTACCACTAAGTGTTACCACTAGGTTCTACCACCAGGTTCTATCATTAGGTGCCTTATCCAGGTTTTACCACCAAGTGAATCGGTCATGTGAGACTACTAGGTTTTACCATTAGGTTCTACCTCTAGGTTCTACCATCTGGTGATACTACAAGGAGCTAATGTCAAGTGCTACAACCAACTGCTACCATCAGGTGCTACCATCAGGTGCTACCATCATGTGCTACCACTAGTAGATAAAATCAGGTACTACTGCTATGTGCTGTCATTGGTGTACTACCACAAATATTCTACCATTATTTTTCTACCATGAGGTTCTTCCATTTGGTTACTATAGTGATATGCTATTATTGGAGGGATGTTGTGAGACGCTACTGTAAGATGCTACCGTAAGGTGATACCGTTGGGGTGTGACTTGAGGGGTGAGACCATGAGATGTGATCGCATGATAAAGAACAATTAAACTATGATTGAAAAATAACAATTTGTTGATACACACATGTATATTTACTTTACATGCATGTATTTTGATTGAGAAGCAGAATCTTGGTATCCATGTGTTCACAGTTGATCTTGAGGGTAACCTGATGCATGATATGTTAATACACTTCCATGAAAGATCTAAGATATATATGAAATGCATTAATATGTGTTTTTCAATGCATTATAGATGAAACATGGATATTTATTCCATGTGAAAATAAATATTTTATTATGTGGGGTATTTAATTGAGGATTTGATGAATTAGAGTGTGACCATGTAACTAATTTGTGATTTAATGAAAGAATGTCAAGATACATGAATCATTGATATTTTTTATTTATTAGAAATAATTCAAGGATATTAAACATTAGTTATTATCTATAATTATTGAGAAATAATTGGATTATATTGTCTCAAATTAAAATACAAATAATTGTTTGTAGTTATATGCAATTATGATTAAGAAATTATGGGAAACTATATGAAATCGTCGATTACTGCAGTTAATATTAATAAAAAAAGGAGACTTGATCCTATTATTATATTTTTTCATGAAATTTTTTATAATAGTTTGAATGTTAGAATAACTGTATATGTAGGAGATTTATATACTCCTGTAGGAAATGATGTTTCTTGATTAAATGATTGATGACAAGAAAATAGATTGAGAATTCTGAGAGTTTGATAATTTCTAGTGTATAATTAAGAAAATATCCAAATCCAGGAGTCCCTAAAGGTGAATGGCCTAAGTATTCAAAGAAATTAAGAAGAATTTTGATCTCACTATATCAAGAGAAGAGTCACCAGACCTTCAGTGTTGATGGTCTTAAAGAGGTACATGTGTAGATCTACTGATCTATTGGCTCATGGGGGAAGATATTATTTCCATGTGGTGAAAACGAAACCAAGTAGAGGAATAATATATTGTTATACTAGATCCTCATTGAATAATATAATTGTATCTTCCGGTTGGTGTTGGAAGTGAAGGAACATAGTGAGACTTTTTTTATCATACTAGGTTTTTCTGGGGATGTAATCACTTGTTTGGTAATGAAGAATCTATATTAGGGGTCTAACCAAAAGAGTAAAGATTAGGTTTTTATACCAAACCTTATAAATATTTTCAACTACTATTCTTTATTACTATGCACAAAGGTGAGTCTATGAGAAATATTTTAGTGGATCGTGAAATTTAACAAGTTAAATAGATTGAATTGAAAATTATGAGAATTCATAAAAAGAGACCATGGATTAACCCTCCCCTCTCTATAAAATATCAATCTTGGGGGTCTATATATACTACCAACATGAATGAATGATAAAGAAGATAATTCCTTTTATATAACATGATATATTTTATATTCTTCAAATACTTTAAGAATTATTAGAAAACCCATATTTAATCACATGTATAACATATCATATATGATAAACTACCAGATCGGCTTATGTTTGTAGCACTGTCGGGGGTTTTGTTAAACTCATTACATCTATAGGTAATTCTTTTCACATATCTATGTTACCATATGATAAAACACTGGCACTAATTTATTTATTAAGTAATATACATTAAGAAAACTACATTTAATAATTTTGAGACTTAGGAATCATATTCCTAATGTTTATCTACTTGAACATGTATTCAAACTATTTAACTTCACTAAATCAAATGTTATAATGTTAATATATTTATTTCTACTTATATATCTTTCTAAGTTTATCATAATCATCCTTGTAACCTTTTCTATCAAACTTTATCCTTGAAATATTTTTTTAACTAATTTAAGTCTTTAAATTAATCTTTTACCAACAAACCCTAAACCTTTTACGATAATTCAGTAACATTCAATTTGACCGACATAATCATTCATTTATTAATTTTAAACATCTAAAAGACTGTAAATAATCCCACTAGACATTTATATAATATATTCTCTTCCAAATATCATGCTAATATACACAAATTCATTTATGTTATGAAATAACAATTGTTTCATTTAATGGGAATATTTAACAAAAACCCATTATATTCATATACTATATGTAATTTAATGTGTTTGGAACTTTATTATAAAATGAATATTTTATATTTTATTATCCCATTGATGGTGATGGGTTCAAATTCATCATATTTTAAAAAATAACGACATAAAAAAAATTATCCTGAATAAAATATTTTTATCCATATCTTATTTTCAGAACATGTTATAGAATCTAATAAATCATAAACCATGTGTATTAAATTCATATTATTTATAATATAAGTGAGATAAGATGAAAATATTCATACTATGTATAGATCCATTTAATCTGGATAATATTCCTTTACATTTAAATTCATGATTCCTCAACCCTTGGCTTCATAATTTAAATACAAACTATAAGATTTATTTATTATTTTCCTAATTTTTTATTCCTATATATTTACAACACTTATAAAATATAAATTTAGTATCATATACCCTTAAAAATAAAAAATAATAATTTTTATACGATTGGTACTTGATATATAAATTTCATGGAGTCTCTCAATTGCCTTCAAATATTCCAGAAAATTGCATCATATAGAAGCCTTACTTTACTTACAAAATCATTTTTAAGTTTTAATGACCTTAACAGGATATTAAAAGAAACATTATTGAAATATCTAACTAACTTTTCTACTTTAATTTTTAACTTTAACCAACTTTTATTATTGATATATCATTTTATAATTTACATCACATGCCTAGTTCCCCTTTTATCAACACTTTAAGAAAATAGTATAACATTTATTGGTATAATTGACATTATCAATACATTTCCAATGATGAAAATATAAAAAATTTCATAACCAGAATAATACCTATAAAAACTTTAGTGCAACATTGTATGCTTTTCATAAGCAACTGGATCCACTTTTTAAACAACTTCAACAGTTGGAAACTCTAGAAGTTATGGATGTAACACATAGAATTTCTCTAAATTAAGATATTTTCTTAAGTTACCAATCTTAAGAGTTACAGAAATCAAGATTCTCATTTTCAAGAATTTATCTTAAATTTAATTTTAATGTCATTCATAGAAATAAAATAACTTTTATCATATGAGTATCATGTTTTATATTCATTTAATAAAGAATTCTATTAAATTTTCACCTAATAAAATGATGTCCTATTTAAAATTCATCGTATCTAATAGTGATATAAGACTTATATTTCTCTAATAAATGACTCTATTTTTTAATGACCGCCACTAAATAGAAATTTAGGTAGGCTATTATTCATATCAAATCATATAGGTCTCTTAGATGGTTGAGAAAACAATTTTTTATTCAATCCATCATATGCATAAAATCAACATTATTCTACAAATATCCTTCTAAATGGTTTCCCAACTACGTGTAACCTGGATAAAATAGAAACAATTAGGAACCTAACTAATAAGGTCTCCTCATTAATATATTTCCTTAAAAAAGATAATTTAGTGGCACCCTTCTTTGGTGTGAACATACCTGATTGGATGATCAGACTCCTGGCAAGTGTTATCATTAAAAAGAAGCTGATGCTTAGTATTTTTAAATGGGATTTAATATTTTTATATTTTCTAATGTATTCCCTTTACATGTATTCATTCATCTAATTATTTAGTTTTGAATCAATTTCCTTACACCAAACTAATATATTCAAACCATTTTAATGTCTAGCTCTTTGAATAACTCATAAATTGTGTTTCACACCCAAATTAAAAGTAAACTATATCCATAAATATCCAAATTCATCCTATGAATAATGTATTTTAAACCCATTCATGTAATGGTTAGGAATATTTTTTAATTAACAACCCCCATATGAGTAATCTTGGAGCCACGAATATCCAATCCCCACTTTTCTAAACAAGGAATAATATTTTAGGTCAAGGAGAATTCTAACCTAAATTACCTCTACCAAAGGATAATTTACCCAATAGAGACCTCAATTACATTATAATTATAACACCTAAAATATACGAATCATAATCAATTACTTAATTCAAGCTTATAACCAAGTAAAATTCAAAGACAAGATAAAATAAAAGTAAATCAATTATCATACCAATCATGTAACATCTTATATGCATGCATGAAAATTTATAGAAGTTATTTAACTCTTTAAACTAAATAATTCATCCATTCATAGTATAACTATCTTATATCTATAAATAATAAATAAGGTAATAAAGTAATTAAATTAAAAATTCATAAATCTATACATGAGATAAAAAAAATATTAACAATTCATATATAAATAATCATAACCACATTATAATTTATTCATTCATTATAAAATTCTATAATAAAAATAAATATAAAAATTTTATATTTATTTCTAATATGAAATATTTCATATTATTCATTATATGTTATTTTACTTAAACATATGATATTAAATGAAATATAAACATTTTATATTCTAATTTTTTATGTAAATAATTTACATAATATAAATATCACATATTTAATATTTTTTAAACCTTCATCATATTAATTATCAAAACTCATTTTGAATTTTTTTAAATAATATCACAAATAAGGAACTTTTAATTTAAGAAATTAAAATTCATTAAATATGAACAATTCATAATTTTAAATATAAACTATTATATTTTAGCCTTATTTTTATAATCTATAAACCCTTTAAAACTACCCCTGTAATTTCAATAGAAACATTTTATATATAAATTATAAGTCATGCCACTTAATTTTAAAATTTTATTTAAATATTAACTTTTAATATTATGGATATTTATTTATTAAATGTTTTATGAATATTTAATTAATTTATTATAAACAATTTATAATTAATTAATTTATAAATGCCTTTATAAATTAATAAATATCCCAAAATACTTTTTATTATTATTTATAAAAAAAATCATACTATTTAAATTATCCCAGAAATTAAATTTAAGAAAAAAAAATTCCTACCATATCATATTTAACAGTAAAAGTTGTAACACCCTTAAGTGTTATTAATCATGATATAAAATTGAAAACAAATCTAATCCCCATGTAAGGATAATCTATGTGACATTTATCAATTTTGGCCTATGATATATGGCATGTGTAACATTATGCAATGAATGTGAGGACTATCATGGAAGTAAACACACACATATAGCATTCATGGCTTACAATAAGTTATTAGGTGATATTAAACCTTTTACTAAGTATCTTGCACAGGATTAATATCACGTGAGATGACAGTCACAACATGTGATATGCATATGAATATGAATTAATCTACACTTTTCTATCACAACTTAGAACTACCCCTACATAGAATTTACCTTCAATGCCTAGGAATATTATTTATCAACATGGAGAGATATTAGTAATACGATATGTTGTACTATTTTAGAAAACCTAAAATGACATTACCTCCTCCTATAATTTATTATATTATATTCCATGATATATTAAAACTAGAGGATTCAAAGGATTAACATACTAATATGTCTCATATCATATGGCATGATCTTGACACAGATTTCATTATCACATAATTTAATTCCATCCACATTTAAAAATTCCGATTTTATCTTATGATATGGAATCTAACAACCAAATGATATCATATTTTGGTATTTTTCAACATGATTTAAAGAATAAAATGACATGGTGAATCTATGATACCATTGACAGATTTATAAAAATTGATTAACACTTAATCAATGTTTAGGAAACATCAAAAAAAGTCAAGAACTCAATATCTACCATGATGGAAAATAAATTCATACATAAATAAATAAATAATGTCGTGTAATTTTCACTGAAGTGTTATTTATTTTTTATCATCAGTCATTGTGGTTGATAAATATCATTAATGAGTAATCATAGAAATCACCCCTCTATGTTGTATCCACAGGTTGTGCTGGATCACTCTCATATGGGTAGGACCCTCCTCAAAACCATGATATGATAGTATCTCTCAAGTGGATAAGGAATATACAAGGAAGATAGCTTTTGGGAGAAGTGGGATTTTTCTCAGGATTTTAAAGTTTATACACACTCCATCTAAATGGAAGTGTCCCCTTTTATAAGTGTTCAAGGATGCTTCTCAGGTTCCATTCATTTTCTCATGGGTTGAAATGTATGAGTAAATGATATTTTTTTTATTCATGAATCCTTTGCATGAATGCATTAAACTACCAAACATTTCACCTTGAAAATATTTTATTAATGATGGTCATATATGGAATTTTCTTAGGTATTAACCTTTAATGTTAATATGTCACACATATCATTGGATGTTAGTGTGGATGACACAATATGATTCCCCTCATACCCTTTCCATACAATTTCTACATATTGTATTAAATGATATTCCCATCCATGTAATTTTTAGTTTCCATGAAATAAAGGATAAAATCTCATAAGATATCCCAATGTCATACCATATGGTATATGATAATATGTATCACATACGTACTAGGATATAGGGTGTATCTCCATCAATGTTAGACTGGTCTCCATCAACCCTAAAAATACTTGATATAGATGAAAATGGGGAATAGTTTATCTCATACCAAAAAAACTATCACTGACAACATCATAAGTGAAACTATATAGGGTGTAAGATAGTAAACCTCCCACATGATAGAAACCACCCCATAATATAGGGCAAGGTCTCGTTGATGAGTCTCGTATATATCTATCAACATAAGAAGTGACATTGGTGAGGGAATAATATATCCAACCTCGTGCATTATCTGAACGAACACCCTCATCATGGGATACTTTTCTATTTAAGTATTATTAACGGGAAGTGGATCTGAGGAGGTAATAATGTATCCAACCTCTTATATGGGATAAACTGACATCCTTATCCAAGGCAAGTCACCATAGCGAAGCTCTATATAACCTATATTTAATACTCAAGGAAGATTACAAAACTAGAATGCAACACTACCCATAGTCCATCCATTCATACGATAACTCATCATATAATCACCAAACTTCAAGTAGTTGTCTCATTGTCCACCCTTATAACCACACCATCTAAACCATCACATGCTGTCAATTTTAAACCCCTCATACCTCTTAATTAAATAAGGTTAGAATACATTCCCATTAACCAATCCACATATTTTTTATACTCTCAAGAATATTGGGAATATCTATCAATTATTAATCATACAATATATAAAAGCTTACACTATTATATCATCAATACTATAGTTAGGATACACTCAAGCTAATTGGCCACAACACCCCTTTATAAGTTGAATCCTATCATTTGTAACCTATCCAGAAACATGAATAGATTAGAAATAAATAATACAAGTATAAAAATTCACTCTCATGCATAAAAATCAATGAAATACCATATAAATGTTATATCATGGTGTAGAATTCTTACCACAACCCTTATGGAATAAAATAGTATAAGGGAATCAAATAATTCAATCTCAATCCACTAAATCTTAAAAATATGATATAATACCATAAAATTATATATTTCACATTATAATTTTTTAAATAGTCATATAAATCTATGATTTTAGAATCCATGGTGTTGACCTTACCTAAATAGGAAGAATGAAAACTATGACACTTCAAATGAGAAATATATGATGTGGAAATAGATTGAGGAACTGAGGGTTTGCCTATAGATATTTGGCCATATAAAGTTCATGGGAGAGGAATGAAAAAAAATTGTAAGATTTTAATTTTTGATTAATTTAACTTATATAAAAAATTCTCAGGGACACATTACAGCATGACCTTGGGTGTCACGACATAATTCCCCTCCCTAGGGTCATGTTGTAGCATGAAATTTCCCTCCATTTTACAACACCACATTATAAAGTAGTGAAAAAAATCATAACTACACATTATAGTGTAACCAAGTACTTCATGGAAAAACATAATATGTTTTAGTATGAAACTTTCCCTAATTATAGAAATGTAATATTATGTAAACTATATAACACACCCCAATTACTCTTATTCCATCTTGATCTTATGAATGTCTTATAAATTCACCCATCACTTCGACTAAATCCTCAAATGTGGACCCTAATTCTCTACTGACTCATTCAATAATGAAAAACCATCAAAATACTCATGCTTCAAAACAATTAATCAAAACTAAACTTAAATTTAGAGGGTATTTGCATCTTGGTTCATCAAGTGAATGAAAAAATAAAATTAGAGAAATGGTGTTTCTGAAAATTATATTTAATCTCAAGTGAACCAAAAATTATTATGGTTTCTTTAACCTCATCCTGGTTAGTTTCGTTCAAAGGTGATCTGAAAACTACAGTGACCTAAATCTTTTTTCCTTAATCATCATACTATTTTATTTTTAGAATACATTTTATGACCAATAACATGGTGAGTACCAGAAAATAACAACGTGGATTTCTAAAAAATCATTCAATCCTTGATATAGATCCATAAGTTCCTTTAAATAAAAATGTCATTTTTTGAACCTTGTTGTCAAACAAATGACATAATTATTCCCCATTTTGAAAGGTACCTCTAAAAACATATATCTGAAAATCACAACATAAACCATGGAAATTTTTTTCACAAACCTTAACATGATAGAAAAACCTCTCCTCTTGGTTTTGAGTAGCTCCTCCAATTATTACTATTAAACAAAGGTTTTAATCTATATTGATTCCTTCAATCATAATGAAGATAAGAAAGCGATAATAACAAAATAGAAAAAAATACATAAACCCAATTAAATGGGGTTGGATACATAGATAAATTTTTTCAAATTATATTTATTTATAACCATATTTTCATTTAAATCATTTATAAAAAGATTATCTTGAATGATTTGTTTAAATTTCCTTTTAGTTCTACATCTACTTATTTTAATAAGTGAATTTTTTATTATGTTTTCCCTATCAATGAGGGCATTCCTAGGTCTTCTTCTAATATATTTAAACCAACATAATATATTCTTAGTAATATTATCATCATGAAAATTCACTATAATTCTCTCAAACACATTCATTTCAAATATAAACCATCCTAGTATATTCACATGTACCACAAACTAACTTAGTTTGAACCCTTAACGAAGAACCTGAGACGGACTGTGAAGTACTCAAAGGGAGTCCACGATCCACCTAGCATAACAAAAGGCATCGTATAATCAAAATAAATCATTATGGATTATTTAACCTAGTGAAATCATTTACTAATTAGCAAAATTCTACTCAAATTCTGGCATGCATCATCTAGACATTAGAACATCATGCCAAAACAAATAAAAGATGAAAAATATAAACAATCCAAAAAGAACATATAAATACTAAATAATCAACTCTAAAATATAAAAAAAAAATCTATGAATAAAATATACATAATTAGAAGATAAATACAATAACCGGATACAAAAGTTTAACATGGCCGATACAACTATTGAACAAAACAAGAATAAGAACCCAACATCTTCTTCATGTGACCTCATGGTCACCATCCATCCATAATACTAAATCACTCAATGAGTGATCCAAAATATGAACATGAACTTGAAAAATATCTTAGGTCCACCGACATTGAGTGTCACAAGTAGGGTGTGATCTTAAATGGTTTGGTATATAAGCACTATATAGTCCATACATTTCCCTTCCCAAAAAAGACCATGAGTACTAGTTTGAAAATACAATTAGAAAAAATGGTTTTACTCATTATTCTATAAAATAAAATATCACATCTAAAACATTTCATAAAATATAATTTCATTATATTAAATGAAAAATATTACTTCAATCAACTTTCTAGGCCTTGGCCCCTTTTTTAACTGAAATCCCCAATTTAATTTTACTTTTAAAAGACACCTTATAATTACTCTTTTTCAAAGATATTTAAAAGTGTTTTAATAAAATATGAAAAATTAATAGACCACATACACAAAGTAGGAACACAGTGTTAAATTGAAAATAGTAGGTCATAACATAAAATAACTATAGTATCGTAGTAAAGAGGTCAAATACATTAAGTAGGAAAACACTAAGGTATACATAATCATGGGAAATGCCTAATATACTATGAGGAGACCCTAGATATAAATAGTTTATAATCATCTATTAGTCTAGTTTATGGTCTTAAGTCCATAAATACCTAGCTACTCTAAACTACCCCACTAGTGGAACACCCCCTATAGTCTTTGATACCATAGGGGATCTAGTATGTATCATCAGGACTATAAATAAACACCAATCATCCCTCACTAAGTCACCTAGGTCCCAAAATGATAATAAAGGTGGGACACGAGGTATCTCTAACATCAAATATATCAAAAAATAATTCATATGATCCAAATCCTTTCTAATCCCGCCTCTATACGCCTATACATGTGAAAACACCTGAAAAGAGTGGGCTTCCATGAGGATGAACATATTTTTTAAAAATCAATTAAAGGTTCCAACTGAGCCTTAGAACTTGAAATTATAATTAGTTTTCTAAAGAAATATCTGTTTTAAGTCATTTATAAATCCAAATGTAGGATTAAGCCATTTTCTCAAGCGCTAAACTAGCCTAAAATCATGTTTTAAAAATACATTTTTAAAAGCATTATTTGGAAAATATTTTACAAACCCAAAGTTGATCTGAACACTAGAGATTCAATAAATATGCTATATGAACATTCTATAAATATATGAACACACACACACACACACACATATATATATATATACATTTCTGTGTGTGTTCTATCAATCACAATAATATGTATATTAATTGACATGCATATATGTATGTGAATTCATAGAGTGATGATGAAAATAACAAAAAAATTAAACTATAGTCACCAAAAAAAGTATAATAACTTTTGAAATAAACAATAATTGAAACACAAAAATCCCCTTGAAAAGTCCCCTTGGGTGTTTTATCAAACACTTAGTATGCATATACTTTTAACACAAAGATAAATGCATCAAAACCTAGAAAAAACACCCATTTTTATTTAAACCTTTTACCAGTGAGGATTTATAAAACAATTTATAAATTCCATATCATAATAAATTTAACATAAATATAATTTTAGAAATACCCCAAGCATTTCATGGTGTCATTTGAAAAGGAAATTTATGTAAACACCTACCTAAATAGTGTGTGAATGGCACAATGATTTAAATGTGGGATGAATGTGACCTGTGAACCAAACTTCACACCCTAAGAATCTAAAGAACTAGATTTTAGGGCCAAAGCCTCACCTATTATTTGGAAAACATAAACCCTAGATATGGAAAGAAGAAAAAAACAAGATAGTATGTAGAAGAGAGTAAGAATAAGGTATTAACCAAGGAGAACCCACCAAAATATGAAAGTGAGAACTTCAAAAATCCAATGGGAAACAAAGGTTAGGTGTATTGGAATCCCCTCCATGCATATTTATTGAGTGAGAGGGATGTGAGGTAAAATAGGTTATTATTTTTAGGAGGTTAGTTTATTATATTCAAGTTTTAGGAAAATTGTACACGACTCATGGTTAGGCCGCATGGTTTACCAAACGATGTGCCAACTATGTGCCCCTCACTGGAATAATATTTACACTAGCATGGTTTAGACACATGGTTTGGGAAACTATGTTCCAACCATGTGAAATACCTCTGGTAAAAATTGTAGTACCTCACACAAATTCCATATAGTCAGTTCTAATCATGCTCTAACCATGCACCCATTCTACAACTTCAAAATTTAAAAAAAATCACCGAATCGGCCTAAAACTCAATGATAATCTCAAAAACCAATAAAAATAAAAAAAAAATATTTTAAAGTTTGTGTGCAATGATTTTCCCCAACATAACACTTTATGCCCCTAGAAAGACACCAAACTCACAATAAACCAAGAAACAAGAGCTCTCATCCCAGAAAGAAGAACCCCGCAAATAGAAAACTCTAAAATGAACCGAAATAAAACATAAATACATACCATGGGGTGATTCATAACCACAAAAGTCACACCCAACAAGATCAAGGAAGAACTAAATGTTGAGACCCAAAATGTCTCTCCCTACTATTTAAGGATTTTACTAGCAAGGTGGTTCTATAGGATAAGCACCTAAAAGTTTCACAATCAAAACAACATAATATTGAAATCAAAATGAATAAAATGAATTACCTGATTAACCATGATCCATAATTTCCACAAGAAATATATGTATCCAATTAATAATGAGATACAAAATCACCCAAGATAAACTCACAATTTAAGTATAAAGAATGAAATAAAAGGATAGAAATAAATTAGGGAAAACCATTAGGGCTTACCTCAAAAGTTATATTAATACTACCTTTAAGATTCTAGAGTCAGAGATGGATTATTCTTAATCTTTTTTTATCAGTATCCAAAACTATGTAATTTTTAAATATTCTCCAATAAACCACAGTGATGACAGGTCTTCAGAGTACTAAGAAAATAAGTCTTGGAATTTTTGAATCGACCACACTATAAGTACATGAGTAAATTTTAATATTCAGAAGAGGGGGTAATATGAGAATGACAATCCTATAAAATTCATTCATTGTGTTTCCACTCCTCATTGGGTGGGGAACCAGTATTAGCACTTTGTGAAAAAGGGATTCCACTCATCAAGGGTTTCCCTCAAGAATATAACATAGAAAAAAATTCATTATAAATCAAATTGTTAAATTAATTTAAGTTATATGAAAGAAATAATACACTAATAAATGGTCATATACCCCTCACAAAGAGATTAACCTTTAAAAAGTTGCTTGATATTATCTTTGGGGAGTAGGGAACCACCTCAAATAAGTGTTAAATCTAGTCCTTTATCATCTATTAACACTACTAGATACTCATAAGATCCATTAAATTTATCACGTTTACTAATTCAATAAGAAACAACTAAATGAAATTGGTCTTGATGAAATAACATGTCATTACATCTTGTAATGGGGATGGAATGAAAATTTTTCATTGATTGAGACCAGGTCCCTAAAAACCTAAGAAAACTCTTACTCTCAAGTATTCTACAGTTTTAAGGGACCATAATATAAGTTAAATATCCTCAATCAACTATCTAGCCTCTAATAAATCGTGATCACTATGAATAATGGGAAAACACCAAAAAGTTTTGGGATCCACCAATCTACTAGGAGTATATGTAAAGTCAACCAATGGATGAGCCTTTTAAAAATCCTTCAATACTTTTATGGGTGGAATACTCTAAATAACATTGAAATATAAAACCCAATAAAAATCCAAACAAACATGAATCATATTTCACCATAAAGGAAGTTGACTCAAAATGGGACCTCAAAAAATTAAATCACGACACTAATTGATAAATCCATTGCACAAGTCAAGATTTTAATAACTATATTTTTAAATTAACCCTTTTAAATTTGAAATCTCAAATAATAATTTAAGAATCACTTTCAGAGTAAAAAAACTCTATTCAAATCCCAAAATCCACCTTTTCCTTTAAAATCCAAGTATTCACCATAAAATTTCTTTTACCGGTTTTCAAAATATGAATCATTTTTCTCTTTTGAAACCACATATTTCATCTAAAACATAATAATTAAAATCACATTAAACCAAATAATCTTTTAATAGGTACTATATGTTGTTCATGACTTAGCCATAAGATCTATCAAACCATGTTCCAACTGTACAACCACTACTAGAAGTCATGTAGAACTAGGAATTATGGATCCACATGGTTTCATAGGTCATTTAATCTCACAAAATGACACTGATTTAACTCTTATGTTCATCCCTTAAATAATATAAATCCTTCAAACAATCCAAAATACCTAAAACCATAGTCCAGGAGTCAAAACCCAAACACCCATGGTAACTCAAGGCTCGAGGTGAGTAGGATCTTATGACACTCTCCCTGCACCTACCAATCAAGTTCTAGCAGTCCAACTCTAATCCATCAAACACCTCAAATAACAATGGTTTCTCCAAGAACCTAAGCCCCTATTTTGGATCCTAGGACTTAATACCATTTTCTTAAAAACCAAACTCGGATCACCCCTAAACCAAGAACTGGGTCCAACCTTGTACATTACCAAGGGGCATCCTCAATCCTATCTAGTTGAGAAAAATCATCATGACATTAAAAGAAATTAGTAGGGATGATTTTCCCAAGTAAATATATTAACAAGGTATTAATATTCAAATATAATTATAGCACGAGGCATCTAAATAGTAGACCTCCATGGAAAAAAATTATATATAAAATATAAAAAATCCAAAAAAATATATCTAAAATAAATAATAAACCCAAAAATATATAAACATCCTGGTGTACAACATGAAAACGTAATGCATAAAGACAACAACCAGATATAAAGGTTGTTGTGGCTAATTCAACTACTAAACCAAACAAGAACTAGAACCAAACATCACCTATATGTGACCTATTTTTCACCATCCATCCATAATACTAACTCACTCCATGATCAATCCAAAATCTAAACCTAAATCTACAAAATATCTTAGGTATTCTATCACTAATTGGAACATGTAGGGTGAAATCATTAACAAATAAATGGCTAAGAACCATAGAGTTCATACATTTCCTTTACTAAAATAAACCATAAATAGTAGTTTGAAAATACAAGGATAAAAAAGTTCTATACTCATGTATGTATAATATCCAATACCGCATTCAAAACATTTCAAAAAATATCATTTTTTTTCTTTTATGTGAAAATAATCACTTAAAACCTATTTTTTAGGACTTTTCCCATTTTTAACCAAAATCCCCAATATAATTTCACTTTTAAAAGCCACCTTATAAATAAAGCTTCCCAAATATCTTTAAAATAATTTTAATAATATAATAAAAAATCATAAACCATATCAACAAAGAAGGAACAAAGTGTAAAATTGAAACCAATAGGGAAACAAATAAAAGAAAAATAATATATTGAAATGATAAATAAGTAAAATATAGTAATCAAGAAAAAAATATAGAATATATAATCATATAAAATTCTTAAACATCCTCCTAGGCATACTCGAATTAGAATCATATGTTGGTCTAGACAATGATATTAAGTTTATAACCACCAAACTCCTCTCAACTAGCCTCAATGCTGGAACACACCCTATGATCTCAAACTCTATAGGGGATCTAATCCACATCATCAAGACTGGATAGAAACATCTATTAGTTCTTACTAAGATTTCTAATATCCCATGATAATGATAATCAAAATGGGAGATGAGGTATCTCTCATGTAAAATATATTGAATTAGAATCTATATGACCCAAATAATTTATAATCCCATATCCCTTCACCCATACATATAATCACTTCTTGAATAAAGATGGATTCCATGAGTATTCACACATTTTGAAGAAATCATTTAAAGGTTCCAACTAGGTCTTATCATTTAAAAATAACATTTGTTTTATAAATAAATATCGCTTTCTTTTAATGTAATTTAAAAAACCTAAATATAGGGTCAATCTATTTTATTTTCACAAGTATCAAATAGGTCTAAAATCATGGTTAAGAAAACACATATTTAAAACAACATTTGGAAAACATTTTAGAAACCCAAAAGTTATTTAAACACCCAAACTTTAATAAGGTCACTTTATGAAATTTCCATAGAAATGTGAAAATAAAAAAATATATGTTCTCATGAGAATATAAATATGAATATGAATTCAATTGTATATATTTATTTGAATTCAAAGGTATCTAACTAAAACAACCAAAAATGATATTACAGTCACCCATTGAAGTGTAAGCACTTCTGAGAAAAACCATCAATACTATAAAAGTGAAAAACCTTAAAAAAGTACAATTTAATTGAACAAAGCACTTTACATAATTTAGTTGAAGGTTAACTGTCAACTTAAATTCCAAAATCCCCTTTAAAATGAAACATAGGTATTTTAACAAACACTTTGTATGTCTATACTTATAACACAAAGACAAAATTATTGTAACCTAGGAAAACTCTTTTTATATTTAAAACTTAAACCCATAAATCTTTCTAAAACAATTTATGAAGTCAACTGCATGAGTAATTTAATAAAAATAAAAGTTTAGAAGTCCACCAAGCATTCAAGGTCATGATTTGTAAAGTAAATATATGGAAACAACTACCTCAATGGTGTCAAAATTATGGGAGACCTCAAATATGATATGAACGTGACTTGAGAGCTAGTCCTCACACCTTAAGAATCAAAATTTCAATGTTTTAGGACCAAAACCACTCCTAAGGTTTCTCAAATATGAAACATCAACATGGGAAGTATAATAAATAATAAATGATGAGGGAAAGAGGGAAAGAGGAATAGAAAAGGATTACACAAGGAGAAACTACCAAAATCAAGAAGTTAGAGATTTAAAAATACAATTGTAGGAAAAGAGAATGTGTATTTGGAGACCCTTTGTGTATCCTAGTTAAATGAGGTAGAATGGAGATCGAATGGGATTTTATTTTTATGAGGGGGGTTTCGGAAATTAAAGTTTTAAGAAAACTAGGAATGTTATATGGTTAGGATGCACAATTTACCAAAATATGCACCAACCATGAACCCCTCACTAGACTCCCCCGGATACCTGTATAATTTAGTCACACATTTTGGTAAATCATCTGCCAACCCTAAAAAATTTCATGCATAAAAATTGTATGTTTTCATATGGCTTTTTCATAGTTAGTTATAACTGTGCTCCAAACATTCACCTATGCTGAAACATCAAAATTTTGAAAAATTTCAATGGATTGACCCAAAACTCCAAAATAAGCTCAAAACCCAATAAATGAAAAATATAATAAGTATTTTAAAAGTTGGATTGTGAAAATATTTCCATCTTAACATTTTATTTATACTACCATTATTTTTTAAAATATTTCCCATCAAAGGCCAACACCCACTAGAATAAATAACTATTGTTATAATAATTGTCTTATAGAATTTTACCTCTAATTTTAAAGGAATTTTATGATCCCAAAGAACTCTATAAACCATTCTCTATTTTATCCATCCATACTAGAAGACAAAACAACATTAATATCTTTATCACATTGCAAAAATGGGCTTAAATATCCAAAAAATTAAAAAAATTAAATTACATGGCCTCCCAATCTCATATCCATGACATTACTTGACAATAATTTAATAAAATAAAACTCCATATATTCTATTTTATCCTTTCTAAGATAGAAACCTTTTGATTCTAAATTCTCTCTCAAGTGATATAACTCTAAATTTATTATCTTTTTATATTGTACAATGAGAACTATATCATCCACAAAAATCGTTAAATTAGTTTTCACATCTTGAATATGCTTTGTATGTTCATATTTGACTAAAGAAAAAATGAATTGGATTAACACTAAACCTTAATGTAGTCTAATTGAGATAGGGAAGTCTATAGTGACAACTATTTGAGATCTTACTCAAATCCAATTCATGTCTTAGATGATTTTTATATATTACACCTATAACCCTTTTCTTTTAATATATTTCCATAAAACTAATCTATAAAATTTATCATATGTTGTTTCCAAATCAATAAAAACAATATGAAAATGTTCTGATTTTTTTATTATACATTATGATAGATCTAGTTAAATAAATTTCTTTTATAGTAAAATATCTAGGTATAAAACCAAATTGATTGTCTAAAACATTAGTTTCCCTTAAAATCCTCTATTCAATCACTCTTTCAAGGTTTCATGATATGAATCATAAGCTTAATGCCTCTATAATTCCCACAACTTAAAATTTTATCTTTATTTTTATAAATATGTACAAGATAACTGTTCCTTAATTTATTTGGAATTTCCATAGATTTAATAATCACATTAAATAACCTAGTGAGCCAATTAACACCCAAATCCCCTAAATATTTCCACACTTTAATGTAGATTTCATCTATGATACCGAATTAACCACTTTTCATCCTTTTTAAAGGATCATTATCATTTAAATGGATTCTATTTGAACTCAAAAATTTATATTTTATTCTAAAATTATCCTATGATATTGTTTTGTCCTCATACAACACCTCAATCCCCACAATGTAATGGGATATGAATTTTTGGGCCTCTAAAATCTGCTACAAGTTTTAAAATCACTTACAGATCTTCTCATAGGCCAGTCATAAATGTTTTATAGTGAGAATGACATCAATATCCCTATTATTCATCCATTTTTTCACTTATTATAGGGTTAAAATAATACAATATCATACATATATGTTGAATTCCTTATATAATTCATTCACATGGTCATATTTTTTACTTTAAAATCACTCAATTTAAATATCATGGTGAAAATAATATATTATAGTTTATATTTCCATGATTGAACATGTAGTTATCAAATGAGTCTTGTATGGAATTAAAATTTCATATACATTACCTACTTATATTATCATTTTCATTGTGTTATCTATGCCATCATAACATCAAATTTCAATCCCCTTGAATGTTAAATTTACAAACATGGGTGGTGGTGAGGTTTCTACATACTGATTCCACTCTAGAGTTGGGTATAAATATAGGTTCAAACTCATATATTATAGATTAAAGACTAATACATATCCAAATTTGTTGATCAATCAATAGTCTACCCATAAATAATTCTATTTCAATCTGTCATAACCATCATTATATTAATGAAGTGAGAGAGTTTCAAGGAGTACTCCTTCTCAAACAACTTCTTTCAGAGATGTAATCCATACTCCACTATATCTTATCCTTAGTTTGGATATTCTAGCATGAAAATCATCACTAATGTCTCCCATAAATAGGGGATGAGTCTCTATGTTCTCATGGTTTACTGATATTCCCTCATTACCGTCTACATCACCCCTTTCAACCTCTTCTTTGATAGGTTTTATATTTACACCATTACCATAATTACAAGCATTGGTCTGAATTTTTTTGACTCGCATTTGTGTTTTTTTAGGTAAATAACTACCTAAGAATCATGTGAAATATACCTTTTAGACAAAATATTCCTACATTGTATTCTTTTTCTTTTTGAATTTTGATTTTTGATTTTTCCAATTCTAAAATGATCCACATCAAAAACATAGAAATATACTAATGCATAACATTCTTACCCTTAAGGGGAAATATTTTTAGTGTAGAATGATTTGATGAAGTTGTAATGTGTAAAAATTAGGATATTTAAAATTTAAAATTTTCTTTAGGCCTAAGAGTAAAGTATAATATTTTTCCCTTTTACGTTTTCTATTTTTAAATTTTTTTTTCTATGTGGGTGTGTGGTTCAAATCACCCTTGATATTTTATGATTTAATATTTAATTATTTCAGGTGGAGGATTTTATAAAGAATACATTTCAATATCATAAAATCATTATATTTATAGACATTTATGCCTATGTTTATCACATTATAACATTATTACTAACATTTTTCTATAGATATCTAGTTAACAGTTTATAGATGTATTTAAATTAGTTCTAGACTTGATAAATAAAGATAAAGGAAAACATTTCCCAATGTTTAATATGGATAAAAATTATTAGATCATTATTATTTCATAGAGACCTATTTCATGAATGTTTAATATATGTTTTATTTAAAACTTTTTATGAGGTTGGATTTAGGATATTGTTGGTTTCAAATATCCACTCTAGAAATAAATAACAATATATTCTTTTTTACCTAAATGGTTAGATTTAGAGGGGGAGGCAAGGGTATTTCTACTATGATGATTCTCAACTTGAACCAATAAATAATCCCTTTACATTGAATGAATTATTCAACAATAAAATATTCAAAGGTAATATATCAACTTTTTGAAACTGATTAATCTTTTGTGAAATGTGAAATTAGTCTTGAGTGTTGAATATTCCTATCATTTACAAAAAAATGAACTGTTGTTTGACAATAAAAAAATACAATTAAGAAATCATTTTCAATTAAATTTATATTATATATTTTGAACATAAATGTTGAAATATAACATAATGTTTCACTATTTTTATATATTTATCTTTCCATGTATACATGTTTGATTTACATTTATTATGTATTCTTATTTTGTATAGATTTTTTTCACTTGCATTCACACATGTGAATATATTTGTTATGAGTTTTATATTGACATGTTTTTCTATTTTATATGTAAATATATTTATTATGTGGTATGATATAAAAAAAAGAAAAAAATTAAAGATTATGTGTTTTTTTAAACATAACATTTGTTCGGTGAGTTCCACTAAAGGGTGTTTTCAACACAAAATTTAAAGATAATTGTAATCTGGTTTAAAAAAGGAATTTCATGTGAATATAAAACATAGGTCTTGAATAACTTATTTATTACCCCTGTTTTTTGGTATGTAACCATTACTTGATGTTTTTCATGGTTATAAAGTTCAAGGGTGATTAATGGGAGAGTTGGGAGAACTTTGGAAGTAGTTTTGAGGAAAAATGGAAGTCGCACGGGCGATGCACGGTTTGTCTAACAATGAATCCAAACCATGCATAATTGGTACTCCTGAAGAAGAATGTCAACCACGGTTGGAGTAGGGTTAAAGAGACTATGTGAGAAAGTTGTGACAATGTCTTCCTAGGCATTATTTAATGCACGGTTAGCACATGGTTTTTCTAACCATGTGAATTAAATGTACGGATGGTTTAAGTGAGATCCTAGAAAAGAGGATCTCACACATTTTTTCTTCTAAGTGGATCTTTTTTCCTTCTAAGCAGCCATAACTCAGTATTTTTCTTATTCTAAGGCCAAATAAGGTTCTCCCACCAATCCAGAGGCAATAAAAAGGCTTTCCTTGGTGAATTGAAGTCGTATTCTTGAGGTATGTGATCGTTCTTCATCGTTCTTGATTGGTTTCTTAAATCTACTTAGATATACTTCTTCTTTTCACTTGGTTTCTTATATATATGCCTGTTATGGGTAGATCTAGGTGTTTTTATTCCAAGTATGATGATATTTGGTCTTGATATTTCTAGGATAAGATATCTAAGGATGATTCTTAGAGAATCGACCTGGTTTTATTGTGTGTTCTTTGTTTGTTGGGGTTTTCATCAAAACCTTTGAGGTAGGAGGCTTATTTATTTAAAACACATAGTAGAACCGATTGGATTGATTTCAAATTGTATTTTTTGTTTTGAATTGATTGTTATTTGGTTGTTTAAAACTTTTTGGAATCCTTCTTGAGTAATGGTTGTGAAATCTGGAAAATTGGGGATTTTGAATGAGTGCTTTGGTTCTTGGCTTTAAAATGTAGATTTTAAAAATGGGATTTTCCTGGATTGTTAGAACCTGATTGGGATTTGATTTTTTCAATAAAAGGTAAAGTTTTATTGAAATTTAATGATTCTTTGAAATTTTTTGTGCTTTGGTTTTCAATAAAAGTTCAGTTTTATTGAAATGGTTTATTATAGAAATAGAAGTATTTGGTATAAATGGTGTTGTTGTTAGTTCATTCTTAATAGGCCCTTAGTAAGGGATGAGTACCATTGGGGTACAAGGGACGTGACCCAGGATCGGGGGTGTGTGTCATTGGGACACAAGGTAATTGGATGAGATACCGCTCATGAGTATGGAACTTTCAAACGAATCATGAATGTGTGGGTGTGTTGTGAAATACAGAAAGGGTATTCCAAATGATAAGAATAATTAGTTTTAAAGATTTTAATTGGTTATTTTTCTAGAAAAATAACTTTCTAGATATTTTTTTCTTTTGTTTTTGTTTTCACTTGGTTGCAAACGGTTTCTGGAATTTTTTTATATTTGGTTATAAACTGTTTTGGGAAATTGTTTTATATAAACTATTTTATATAAATGTGGATAACATTTCTATCCAAATGGCGTGAGTAGGGAAGTAATTTAGGAAAACCTAATGAGTTTTATAATCACCCCTGATTTGTAACTTTGGTGCTTGTACAGATGCTATCTTCCAGGACAGGGGAAAAGGTAATATTTCCCACGTTTTTAGCACTACCTCATGATATTTGGGATGTTCAGTGATTCTGGAGCTTGGAGCTTGTGTAGTATGGATTCTTGTGGTCTCTTGAGAGTCTTTAGTTGTTTATTCATTGTGTACTTTGATACTTGTTTGGTCCTCCATTGTTTTACACTTTGATGTGGTTTTGAGATACATGAAGTTATGGAGTTGTCTTTCATTTATTCATGAATAATATAGAGAATGTTTTAGTTATGGATGTATGGTGGATTGTTTTATTTATTAAAGGTTAAATACTCCCCCACTTTTATTTGAAACCCTTCAGCATTTATTTTCGTCTTTTGGCATCTTGGGTATGTCGTTTAAGGACAAGTAATGACTCGTTGTACTCTCAATACAATGAGAATAGGCGGGTCATTACAAATGGTATCTGTTTGTTCCTTTCTTAGAGGTAAAAATGTTATAAACTTTTTTGGTCCTTTCCTAACAAGTATTCATCAAAGTTCTTAGTCTTGGAGTTGAAATTTCTTCTTCTCTAGTCTTTGGGTTGAAATATTAGATAGGATTAGGATTTTCGTAACTTGAAATGTATATCATAAAATGATGTAGCTAACACTTTTATACCGAACTTCAAGTTACCAGGGAGTTGGATAGATAAGTTTTTGGAGACACTTCCAGGATTTAAAAATCTCATTGTCATGGGTTCAGCCAAAGAGACAATCATAACATGCATTTTAGAGGAATTAATTCCCACTAGGAGTGCATACATCATTTTAAGGAATGATAAATGTTGTGAAAAGTGCTAATTTTTTAAAAAGTATAAAATTCTTTTTCAAATGAAAGATTTGGAAAAGGGGTATGTGTATAGTATTTTGAAAATGGTTTAATTTTCAAAAACCATGAATGAATTTTTTCAAAAAATGTTAAACATGGAAAAATGTTGTTTTGAAAAACAATGTTGTGATAGTTGATGTGGTAGAATTTGAAATGCTAAGCCATCAATTACTAGAGATTGAGATTGAAGGATTTTGTTGTTGGTTTAGAAAATGGCACCGAGTAGGCATCGTCAAAACCAACCTGAAGAAGCTACGGAGAATGTGGTTGCACCTAAACCACGATTGAACTAAGAGTTTGTTCAGATTATTTTCTGGGACTTTCAAGCTATGGATACGGGGAACTGAAGGAATGAGCCAAGGAATCTGGATCATACCATCTGGTTCATGAAGCAGAATCTATCTAACTTCTGGGGTGATTCTAATCTTGATAAGGCATAGGTGTGGCTGAGTAGGATGAATCGTATCTTTGACTTCATGGGTACGTCGGTAGAGCTAAAGGTCAAGCTGGAAACAAATATGATCGAGGATCTTTCACTCCAATGGTGCGATTTAGTGGTTCAAGCTAAATTGGATGAAGTTCTTACATGGTTGGATTTTGAGGAATTGTTCAACAAATAATTATATCTTCACACATTCAAGATCCAAAACATGTCATATTTCTTCAGCCTAAAGCAAGAGAGTCTCTCTGTAACATAGTATGTGGATAAATTCATGAATTTAGTGCAGTTTTCACCAAAATTTGCGGTAATTGATTCCTTAAAGGCATGCATCATCGAATTGGGGCTACATTAGGAGATTCAATCCAATATTTCAGTACTATGTATTACAGATTATATAGAGATGGTGAATAGAGTGACTATGGATGAACGTGATATCTCATGATCTATAGGAGGAGGTATGATGATACCCACAGGGAATGGTGGGAAGTCAAGTGTTGGGATTAAGTGGAAAAGTGACACCTATTTCCAAGGTGGGAGTGGAAATTGGAATCTGAAGGCAGGATCAGTGAACCTTCCTCCACGACCCCAGAGAAAAGCAGGTTGCTTTCAATGTGGTTCACCTGACCACATAAAGCGAGAGTGTATGGAACAAACTAGATCATGTCATAATTTCAACAATATGGGACATCTTCAGCCCTATTGTTGTAGTGCTCCAAGTTCAGGTGGTCGAGACACTTCTCAGGCATCTTAAGCATCATATACTTTGATAGGGCGAGGAGAGTAGAACCTGTCTCATTAGAAAAGCATAACTAGCCATAGTGATTCTAGAAATACCATGACTCCTCAACTAGGGCAATTTCAGCAAGGAAATAAGGAGAAAAGTGCAGTGATAAAGTAATTTTATGGAGCTGAGAAGATGATTGTCGATGCTCAAGATGGACCATCTATGGTGAGAGGTACAATTCTTTTGAATTCTGCACTTGTGCAAGTTCTCTTCGATATTGGTGCATCGTATTCATTCATTGCTTCTTGTGCTATTTATTTTCTATATTTAAAGTTAGAAATGATCCCTTCTATTTTAAAACAGAAAAATCTTCTTGGTGAAAGAGAATGTCAAGACTTCATGTGTAGAACATGTGCTATAACTATTGATGGAGTTGAGATGAAATGGGACTTTTTGATATTGGATATAGATGTATATGATTTAATCCTAGGTATGGATTGGTCGACAATGTTTAAGGCACACATTGACTATTATAGCAGAATAATTAGTTTCATGACTAAGGATGACATCGAGCATCTCTTCAGAGGATAGAGGATGGTATAGAAAGTTGAAAAGATCTTGTTGGAACCAATAGTGGGAATGATATGTTACTAGTTAGAGGAATTTACTTTGGAATCAATGGAAGAGATCAAGGAAATTAGTTTTCTAGTAATTGGATCAATTACCAGACATATTTCCCGAGAACTTCTCAAGGTTACCACCTATAAGGGAAGTGGATTTTATGATTGATCTTCTTCCAGGGACCAATCATATTTCCCTTCTGTCTTATAGGATGTCACCAACAGAGTTACGAGAATTGAATGTGAAATTGGAAGAACTAGAAAGCAAGGGTTTTATTTGGACAAGTACGTCTCTCTCGGCAGCACCAGTGTTGTTCATGAAGAACGCAGATGGAACTCTTTGACTGTGTGTTTATTATCATAAGTTTAACCAAGTTAAGATAAATAACAGATATCCACTTCCATGCATTGATGATCTGTTTGATCAATTAAGTGTAGATCAGTGGTTCTCTAAGATTGATGTATGATCAGGATATCACCAATTGCGAGTTCAGAAGTAATATATTCCTAAGACAGCTTTCAGAAGCAAATATGGCCACTATGAATATGTATTTACGCCTTTTGGTCTAAAAAATGCACCAGTGGTCTTCATGGATTTGATGAATCGGATATTTTAGTGATATCTGTACTCTTTTGTTGTGGTGTTTATGGACGACATCTTGGTGTATTCAAAGACAAGATAAGACCATGAAGAACACCTAGAAAGAGTGCTACAAATCTTAAGATATCACCATTTGTATTCCAAATTATAAAAGTGTGATTTTTGGATACAGGAGGTACGCTTTATTGGCCACATGATTTCTGAAAAATGTGTTTCAGTGGATCTTGAAAAGATAGAAGTTGTTATCTCATGGAAACCACTAAAGAATGTCTTTGATATATGAAGTTTTATTGGTTTATCTGGATACTACCAATTCTTTTTGTGTGACATATCATGACTAGCTTCACCAATGAAATATATGAAAAAGAATAATGCTCCATTCCAATGGACAGAGGAATGCCAGAAGTATTTCTATGATCTTAAAGTTCAGCTTATATCGGCACCTATCTTGATTTTTCTAGAATCAGGACAGGGGTATGTAATGTACTGTGATTCTTAGGGATCAGAGTTGGGTTGTATTATCATGCAAGGAGATCATGTGGTTTCTTATGGTTCAAGTTAGTTGAGACTACATGAGAATAATTACCCAAAACATGATTTGGAGTTATTTGTAGTCATCCACGCTTTGAATACTTGGAGACATTATATCTTGGGTGATAAATTCACTGTGTTTACAGATCATAAAAGCTTGAAATACATTTTCTCAAAGCGAGATTTGAATCTGAGTCAAATTAGATGGATGGAATATCTCTAGATGTTTGACTTTGACATGATTTATACACAGGGAAAATGGAATTTAGTGGAAGATGAATTGACCAGAAAGTCATATGCTCATTTGGAAAAGGAGGCTTCAGATGAATGGCAGTTGATGTTAGTCCTAGACGAAATGCATGTGGAATGTGAAGACCAAAGTGATGTTGTGGTTTTCCTCTCAGCTATGATTTTTCCGGATTTGTTAAATATGGTAAAAGAGGAAGAAATATCTAATGCAGAATATCTGGTGATGAGTTCAAAACTCAATGGTGGGGAGACCATTGAGGGTTTGAAACTTGATGGGAGTTCATTTTTTTTCTTTATAGATAGTATGGTTGTACCTATGTCTTGTCAGGAACAACTCCTTCATGCTTACCACCATTCAATATGGGTTGTACATCCAGGTACGTAGAATATGTATATGGTTTTGAAGGTGCAGTTTTGGTGGAGTAGAATGAAAAGAAAGGTGGTCGAGTTCGTCTCACTGTGCTTAACTTGTCAGCAGGTTAAAGAAGATAATCAGAGAAAAGCCGGTATGTTGTAATATTTTCCTATCCTAGTGTGTAAATGGGAGTATATAGTGATGTATTTTGTTATAGTTCTTCCAATAAAGGTTCAGAAACATGATTCCATATGGGTGATAGTGGATTGGCTTACCAAGTCGTCCCATTTCATCCCAATTCATGAAACTCATATGGTGGAGGATCTATCCAAAATTTATATCCAAGAAGTGGTAAAGAGACATGGAATACCAGTTCCAATCGTCTCTGACAGAGAACCAAGGTTCACATCTTGTTTTTGAAAATTATTACAGAAATCCCTTGGGACTCAGTTGACTATGAGCATGGTGTATCATCCTCAGACAGATGGCCAGTTTGATAGGATGATACAAATGTTGGAAGACATGTTACGGGCTTGTGTAATGAATTTTGGTCGCTCATGGGAGGATCATATACCATTTCTGGAGTTCTCATGCAATAAAAATTATCAGGCCTCGATATATATGGCTCTGTTTGAAGCATTGTATGGGTGTCTTTTTCGTTCTCCACTATGTTGGGTGGAAAAAGGTTAAAATTCACTAATTGGGCCAAGACTTGTCAAAGAAACAATAGAGAATATCTAGTTGATTATAAAGAGGTTGGAGACGGCTCAAAGTTTTCAGAAATCATATGAAGATCACCGTCAAAGATTGGTGTCATTCGTTATGGGTGATCATTTCTTCTTGTGGATATATCTAAGGCTTGAACATCATCATTTCAGGAAGAAGGTCAAGTTATATTCTAGATACATTGGCCCTTTTGAGATACTGGAACTGGTCAGAGAGTTGGAATATTGGTTGGCATTACCATCATGGTTTAGTTCGGTGCATAATGTGTTCCATGTATCTCAGTTGAAAAAGTATCAGCCCGATCCTGACCATGTGATCAAATAGCATCCAGATGATTCATTGATACATAGCATAGTATAGATTTTAGATTGGCAAGATAAATTCTTTCATAGAAAAATCATCGGTCTAGTGTGGGTTTTATGGAAGTAATGTCAGATTTAGGAAGAGACTTGGGGACGCGAGAAGGAGATGAAAGAGTAATGGTCAGAACTCTTTTACATGGGTGAGGGTTTTCTACTTTTAGATGATGGAAAGACCAATGGTGGGGAGAATGTAGTACCCCTAGTTTCTGGTATGTAACCCTTACTTGATGCTTTCTAGGGTTATAAATTTTAAGGCTGATGAATGGGGGATTTGGGAGAACTTTGGAATTAGTTTTGAGGCAAAATGGAAGTCGCATGAGCGGCGCACGGTTTGTCTAACCATGTGACCAAACTGTGCGTAGTTGGTACTCTTAAGGAATAAGATCCTACATGATAGGAGCATAGTTAGGGATATTTTGTGAGTAAGTTGTTCTAATGTCTTCCTAGGTAGTATCTAATTCACGATTAGTGTACGGTTTGTGTAACCATGTGAACTAAATGTGTGAATGGTTTAAGTGAGATCCTAAAAAAGTGTATCTCACGTGTTTTTTTTCTAAGTGACTCCTTTTCCTCCTAACTGGTCATAACTTGGGATCTTTCTTCTTCTAAGGCCAAATAATGTTCTCCCAGTGATCCATAGGCGATATGAAGGCATTCCTTAGTGAATCAAAGCTTAATTCTTGAGGTATGTGATCGTTCTTCATCGTTCTTGATTGGTTTATTATATCTACTTCTCATCTTCTCTCAGTTTCTTAGATATGTGCCTGTTATGGGTATATTTAGGTGTTTGGATTCCAATTTTGATGATATTTGGTCTTGATCTTTCTAGGAGAAGATATATAAGGTGGATTCTTAGAGAATAGACCCGGTTTTCTTGTGCGTTCTTCGTTCGTTGGGGTTTTCATCAAAACCTTCGAGGTAGTAGGCTTCTTTCCCAACTCCACTAGGTAAAATTGATTATCTTTCTTTTAAATTGTATTTTTTTTGTTAAATTTATTGTGATTTTTTTGTTGAAAACTTTTTGGAAACCTTCTTGAGTGATGGTTGTGAAATCTGGAAAATTGGGGATTTTGAATGAGTGCTTTGGTTCTTGGTTTAAAAATGTAAATTTTAAAAAGGGAATTTCCCTAGATTGTTGGAAACTGATTGGGATTTGATGTTTTCAATAAAATGTATGTTTTACTGAAATTAAATTTTGTCTTTAAATTGGTTGTTCTTTGGTTTTCAATAAAACATTAGTTTAATTGAAATGGTTTATTGTGTAAATGGAAGTATTTGGAATAAATGGTGTTAGTGTGAGTACATTATTAATGAGTACTTACTAAGGGATGAGAACCGTTGGGGTATAAGGGACGTGACCCTTGATCGGGGGAATGTGTCATTGGGACACAAGGTAATTAGAAGAGAGACCGCTCATGAGTATGGAACTGTCAAATGAAGCATGCATGTGTGGGTGTGTTGTGAACTATGGAATGGGTATGCCAAATGATAAGAATAATTGGTTTTAAAGCTTTGAATAAGTTATTTTTTTGGAAAAATAAGTTGCTATAAATTGTTTTCTTTTGGGTTTTTTCACTTGGTTGCAAATGGTTTTTGGAATTTGTTTATATTTGGTTATAAACTATTTTGGAAAATTGTTTTATATAAACTATTTTATATAAATGTGGCTAACATTTACATTCTATTGGAATGAGTATGGAAGTCATTGGGGAAAACCTACTGTGTTTTATACTCACCCAATCATTGGCACTTTTGTGCTTTTTCAGGTGTTATCTTCCAAGACAGGGGAAAAGGTAACGTTTCCCACATTTTTAGCACTACCTCATGATGTTTGGGATGTTCAGTGATTTTGGAGATTAGAGCTTGTGGATCTTGGAGTCTTATGGTATTTTTATATTCTTTAGTTATTTATCTACTGTGTACTTTGATACTTGTTTGGTCTTCCTCTATTGCACACTTTGATGTGGTTTTGAGATACATGAAGTTATTGAGTTTTCTTTCATTTGTTCATGCATCATATAGCGAATTTTTTGGTTATGGTTGGTTGGTGGATTGTTTTATTTCTTAATGGGTAAATCATCCCCCACTTGTATTTGAAATCCTTTGGAATTTATTTCCATCCTTTGGTGTCTTGGGGATGTCGCTTAAGGCCAAGTAATTACTCCTTGTACTCTCAAGCCAATGATAATTAGTGGGTCATTACAAATTATATATGTGGTTTGACTAATTGATTTTTATTATTATTATTTACTTTTATTTTTTGATATTTAATTAATAAAAATCTACTGGTATTAATATTTATTTTATAGGTTTTTTATGTGAATAATGATTGATATTTAGATCTCTTTTCTAGTTATCATTTACTATGAATTGTAATACGAATAATGATTTTAAGATATTTTTTCAATAATGTTCTCATAATTAGTACAATTTGGGAGGTCTTTAGAAGGATTATCCAGATAAATATTATCGCCAGGGGTGATGATTGTTCACTGTGACATTCTAGGATGGTCATGAATAGGTATCACATATTTTAAATACCCATGTTTGGTATGGGGGGATTTATACATTGAATATATTGAATGTGTTATTCTAGGTTTTGTTATGGTATTGTGTATATGCTTGGTATTTCCTATATATAGGTGATTATGTCAATTTTCTTGATTTTTTTTGAATTTAATGATTTTTTTCAATTAAATAGTACTTTTATTATTATTATTATTAATTTTATTATACTTATTATTATTTTTATTGATGTTATTATTGTTTTTATTATTATTACATTTTATTTTTTAAAAAAATATTATTATTAACAACCAATACAAATGGTTTCCAATTCCATAAGTTAAAAAATTACATATATTGAGGAAACCATCATTGGAGATAATAAAAGGGTATTTGGATCAACATTAATCGTAACTTAATTTTCTAAAATTGTCCATAACCTAAGCACTTATTTAGGGGAACTCACATGGATATTCCCTTATTCAATTCCCAAGATCACAAAATGATTACAAGCTTCTAGAACATAGTGAGTTTGATAAATGGGGAAGAAAAAATGAAGGAGAATGGAAACTAAAGATAAATGAAGAAAGAAATAGAAACATAAAAAGAAACATGAGGATTTAATGTGGTTCAAGCAAGTTTGGTCCTACTCCCTGGAAATAAAACCACCTTATTACTAAATTTTATTAATGATCAAAGAAAAATTAAATTAAATAAGATAACATGTGAATGATAAATGACAAGATAAATCTATAATGAAGAATCATAAAACAGTGGTGAGAAATAATTTATCACTCCCAACCAGATTTACCAACCAACTACCACACATGGGATATCTAGGAAACTATAACACCATCAATAACAAACAATAAATAATCCTCATGATTAGGGACAATAAGGTCTCCACCAAAACACAATGTCGGTGAGACTTTTGGTCTTTAGTAGTGAGGAGAATGAAAAATCTAGCAAGTAACAACACCTCAAACTTTGGTCAACTTTAAAAGGATCTATTTCTCACTCTCTCTAGAAAAGTAGCAAGTAACGCTCTATAAAATGTCAAATCAATCATCTTTAAACTCAAGTAATCTATGGAAGAAATATCCAGGACAACTATAGTAGGTTGAAATGAATCAATATAAAGTAAAATGAAACTAATGAGTACAAATACACAAGCCCTAAAAACCTAAAAATAGTGAAAAAAATAAACCATGCATAAAGGTATAAAAGAACCATTGTGAAAAGGTAAACTGGACGAACCTCCTATATAAAGGTAAATAACATCTAGTCTATAAGGGTAAGTATGAGTGACTCATGTAAGAGTTTCCCCAAGCGGCTCAAATAAGGGTAACCTTAAGAAGTGTGTGTAAAGGTTTTCCCCTATAAATTAATGTATTCTCAAGACCATGCATAAGGGTATAGGCAGCTGTGTCAGGGTGATCCCCTCGGTACAAGGGATGTGTAAGTGTCCTCAAGGACCTCATGTAAGGAAATATCTTACAACACAAAGTTTATATAAGAGTAAACATGGAAACTATATAAAAGTAAACCAAATAATAGGGATTCATGTAAAGGTAGTGGGAAAATCACATAAAGGTAAAACTAGAACCATTTAAGGGTAACATAACAAGATAAAAATAAAATAAATATAGGTAATATAATATAGATATATAAAATAATGAGTTAACTTGCTAAATAAAAACAATAAACAAACAATAATTTTTTTATTTGGAAATCAATTAACATTATAAAATAAAAAAATATACACCACTTACAAAGGAAACTAAAACAAAAAATGGATGATGTTATTTCACCATATGTTATTCGGGAGGAACCATATTCAAAATATCTCAATAATTCTTGAACGTAGAAAAAACCATAGCCTTAATAAAATTACTAGTTGGGTTTTCATATATATGTATCTTATTAACACACACTATTCAACTTTTAGAAAACTATATACTAAAATGAAACCTAATATCTATATTCTTAGACCTACCATGTAATACTAGGTTTTTAGAGATATACGGGGAACGTTTTGAATCAAAATGAATAGTAATAAAATAATTATAGAAATTTATTTCAACAATCAAACCTTTAATCCAAATAGATTATTTTATATCATGTTTCGATGAATTATACTCAACTTTAGTGGTTGAGAGGGATACCAGTGATTTCATATTGAATTTCCAAGATATGGGTTCTTTACATATAGTGAAAACAAAACCAGTTAATGATTTCATTTTATTAATATTGAAAGTATAATTAGAATAAACATAACCAATAATTAAGTATATATAATGAATATTTATATAATAACATATTAAAAGTGATGAATTATAAGATATTTACCTCAAAAACAATTTAAGTGACTTCCCATGTGGCTTACCTAGATTTTCTATGAACCTGCTCAAAGTAAACATAGACAAGGCTTCATTTGGACTAGTACAAATCATACCATACATAATAGAACCCACAATATTAGTATATGAGATTATACTCATATATTAAATATCAATAGTTATGGTAGGAGACTCAGATAATTATAGTTTTAAATGATAATAAAAAAGGAACACTAATCGGTTTCAATGAATCGACCAAGTATCTCTTAAGCATTCTAAGAAAAAAGTAATGTTGATATAGGTGATATAACCCATTATTTATATCTTGAGTAATTTCTATATCTAATATCTTCTTATAATAGCCCAAATTATTCGTTTAAAAATCTTAATTCAGTTCTATTTTAACATTGGTGAATAATTTCATATTACTACATATGAGAAACATTTCATCAATATACACAAGAAGGTAAAATATACAATTTTTAAAATATTTAAAGTAACCAAATGTATCAAAATAACTATTATTAAAACTATTAAATAACATGAATGAGTCAGACTTTTTATACCATTGTCTAAAATATTATTTTAATCCATATAATTATTTATTTAGAAAATAGTCTTGGATGGTTTTAAATTCATGTTCAAAACCATCAGGTGGATTCATGTATAAGTTTTCATCTAAATCACCATACAAGAAACCAGTTTTGACATCAATCTGAATATCATATAGATCAAAATAAGCAACAAAATCAAATGAAATTATAATAGAATAATTCTTAACTACAGGAGAAATAATTTTAGAATAATTAATTCCCTACCATTAAAGGAACCTGTTGTCTATCAATCATTCCTTATATTTGATTTTACTCCCTATAGTATTATCGCCCTTTCTTTTTATAGATCCATTTATAGCCAATAATCTCAAAATTAGGTGGTTTATTGACTATGGAATATGTATAGTTCTTTATAAGGGATATAATATCATATTATATGGAAGCAATCTGGTGCTTGGAGTTGTTATCATTAACATATTTCTTATAGATTTAGGGATCATCATCATCAATATCTATGACAACCCATATTTTTAATACACCTGAATTCATGATTTATTACATAAAGATAAACATAATACAATCCTTGAAGATAATGTGGCCTAGTTTATTTGGAAAATTAGGTAAATTTCATAATAACTTGAAATGTGGGTAAAATGATATTATTTAAAAACTCTATAACTTTCCATTATATTCTATCAAACTTTGAATATTGTACAAGGATAACCTGGGGATGTACATAAGAAAGGGGTGGGCTATAAATCCTAGTAAGGTAATATTCAATGTACAGAAAAAGTTAAAGTTGTACGTGTGAGTCAATATGAATAACATGATGACATAAAAAGGTGAGAATTGTAATCATGAACATCGAAGCAAGGTATAATATGATAACATCAAGGCAATATAAGGAGTATGGAAACAACATAAAATATGACTCCATAAACATAAGTCAAGGATAACCACTGATATTTCATAACATAGTGTAATTTGGATAATAGCCTATG
Source organism: Viscum album (assembly GCA_963277665.1). NCBI lineage: Eukaryota > Viridiplantae > Streptophyta > Magnoliopsida > Santalales > Viscaceae > Viscum > Viscum album. The sequence goes on along the minus strand of OY728138.1, from coordinate 1,014,934,497 downwards.
AACCATATATTGTATCTGATAAGATAATAACATTACCCAATTTATTGGAGGGATATTTAATTTCATACCCACTCATTACATTCATATCATGTTTATGAATTTATGTTCTATATATATCATACAACATAATAAAATATTTCATAACTTTTAATCCAATTATTAAGGAATGTGGGTTAGATATATGAAAGTCACCAATAAATTAAGGTTAGGTACATAAAGGTGAATAACCTTGAGTGGAAATGGTGATGGGTATTCACAACACAAAATATTGGCATAGAAAATCATAGAATAATTTTAGCATAATAATGGTTATACATAATGGTTCATGGAAGGGTTTAATGCTACTGAAAGAAGGTACACATTTACTTTATAATCATAAGGATAATAAATGGATGTCTAAAACTTCATTTAAACATAAAAAATTTTAAATCAAAAGGTTTAGTAAAAATAAATTTCTTGAATAAAAAGAAGGTAGAGAATCCCTTACCAAGAGAGGGAACTTATAAAAGGTTGAGAGGATCTTCTTAAGAGCTTGGGAACACCTTGGAAAGTATTTATAGAGGTTTGGGGAGATTAAATTTGTGTTCAATTGATTTTTAGCGAATAAGAGTGGGTGTTTTTGTGGGTATTTATAGAGAAAACATATGGGAATTCTATATTAATTTATAAACATAAGTTTTTCATTCCATATAATAAAATAATATAAACCACAAGTCGTACCATGATTTTTTCTCATGGTTTCTAAAAATAGGAGTGTTTTCTAATATTTTATAAGGATTGGAATATAAATCTTTAAAATAATACCATTGGTGATGTGGAAGTAAGTCATGTTCATCAAGAATTGATTTTAAAACATGAAAATATAATATGGGTTTAGGAAGAATCATTAAAGGATTATAAAATTGATAAAATATCTTAAAAACAAATTATTTTAAAGGGAAAATATATATTTTTTATTTTTTTCCTTTTTTAGAATTTATTACAACACTTTTGGTATTTTATGATGTCATTATGTAAACTGTATATTTATACCTGATTTAGTTTTTACCTAAAAAATTGAATGTCTCATAAAATTTTGAAACATTCAATGTTGGATAATTTTAAAGTGATGATTTAAAATATGATATTTATTTTACCAAAAAAATATAAATATAATAAATTACACTTTTAAATAAATAAAAAATTTATTTATTGGAAAATACTAGTTTTTTCAATACTAAACACTTTCTGGACATCATAAAAATTAAATTGGACTTCAGAAAATTATATTATAATTTATATTTATATAAATATTATTTAATAATAATATTTTATTAAAATAAAATTTATTTCAAAATTATTGAAATTATCAAAAATAATGTCTAAATGGAAACTATATATTTCCTAAAAATATAATTTTGATTTCCTTGTATTATAATCTATTTTTTATCGAACTCATTATACAATCATTTATAAAGTAGTAAAAAAAGATAAATATAATCATTATTTTATTAAAAATAAAAATATAAAAATTCATACTACTAGGATCTAGATACATAACACCTTATTACATGAGTGTATGCCCTAAGGGTAAGGTGTGTGATGGTGACACTTTGTTAAGGTGGTTCAGTGAACATTGTTTTGGTCTTGATCCTAATAAGATTAAAAATATCCCATAAATGGTTTCACTCATGTTTCAGTTGTTTAATATTATCACGGTCTTATTCAATGGAAAATCCCAGGGATATCATATCCCTCAGAAGCTATGATAAATAGGCTTCATAGGGTATGATACTATTAGTCGATGTCATCGCTTATTTTTCCTATGTCAATTGGATTTTATCATAACTCTTAATATATTATAATAATAACGGTCACTATAAAATGGATATATTATTAGGGGTTATAATTTCTAATGGTCTTTTAGATCATACAAGCTATAATAATCCAAAATAACCAAGTTAGTTCATATATTTTCTATAACTAAATTACTTAATATGGAATTTAGTCAATCAAAATAGGAATTTCATTTATATAAGTTAGGTTTATTGCATTCTTCCCCCATTAAGAAATTTCAACCTTGAAATTTCATTTAATACACTAAAACAAATGAGGGTACTTTTATTTCATCGCCTCTTTTGATTCCCATGTTTCTATATTAAACTTACGGATCTAACACAACAATTTGACCATGTGAGTTGTCTTTTTTTTCATATAACATTGTCTCTATGATCTAATATCTTAATTGCATGGCCCTCATATGAAATATAATTCCATAATTTTACCACCTCTAGATTTAGTACAAGTAAGTTTTATGATACATACTTTCTCTATAGGGATACATGGAAGACATAATGTGCTTGAGATATGTTATGGGGGAGTGCTAGTCAATAGGACATAGCACCAATGAGATCAAGGATATCAAAGGGGTCGATGTATCTTGCACTAAGATTTATCTTCTTCCCAAACCTTGTGACTTTATTCCATGTAAATATATATAGGAACACTTTATCTCTAACCTTAAAATATGGGTATCATTGACAATTATTTTCATGGATTTTCTATCAAATTTTTTCATATTTCATATGTTGATGAATGATTTCAATTTTATCAATCATCTCTTAGATAAGATCTATAATCATCAACTTTCTCTCTCAAACTTCATCCTAGAATATTATATTTTGACACCTCTTCCCATTTAGAGCCATATAAGGTGCGATTTTATTGCTAGAATGGAAACTATTTTTATATGAGAACTCCACTAGGGGAAAGAGTTGATCTCTAAATCCTTGACCACTGAAAAAGATATAAAATTATCCTATATAGTTTGAATGGTTCTCTTAGATTGTATATCCATGTAAGGATGATAAGAATTACAAAAACTCAGTTTTGTATCCAATGATTGTTTAAGGTTTATCTTGAACATTAAGATAAATATCAGATCATGATCAGATATAATGGAGAGTGTAAATTCATGAAGTATTACCACTTACCTTATATATATCTTAGTGAGTTGATAAATAGATAAGTATTCCTTGATAGTGATGAAATGAACTGACATTATAAGTTTTTTAACTACTGATTAGATAAAATTATTTCCATAAGATTCCCTAGGGAGTCCTATTATGAAATCCATGGATATGTTTTCCTATTTACATACTTGTATAGGTAATGGTTACATCATACCTTTAGAATTCTGTAATTCATTCTTGAATTGTTGGTATACCAAGCATTGAGATATGAATTCTGCAATCTTCCTCTTCATGTTATCCCGCCATAAATTTTGGTTCAAATATCTATACATATTAGTGATTCCTGGATGAATAGAGAATGATGAGTTATGTGAATCATCCGGAATTTCCCTCTTTATCTAAGGTTTTTATGGGACATGTATCTAGGTACCAATCCTTATAACTCTGTATTTAGTAAATTTAAACTCTGTAATATTCATTACCTTTTTCGGTAACACCTCATCATTTTTTGGTCCTTTTTTCTATCAAGAATGGATGGTTGGACAGTTATTTCAGCAAGGTAGGATAAATATTCCATTATAATTTCCATGTACATCCTTTTCATGATTCATAATATTGGATCTCTTTTGATCCTCATCAAAGATAGGGTTGAAAGATCCTTTCTACATAGAGAATATTCCACTTTCTTCACCATCCTATGATGGTAATGGATTGTGAAACCATAAATCTTGATCATGTTTAACCAAATATGTTGGAAAATATTGAGATCATTTTGTGCGAATATATAATTTTGGATTTTATAAAATGTATATATGTCACACTTCTCCCCATAGATATAGTTCCACTAAATCTTTAATGAGAATATCACTGCAACCAATTCTAGATCATGTGTTGGGTATTTCTACTCATGGATATTTAATTTTTGGGATGCATATTCTATCACTTTTTTTAACTTTAATGAGTAGACAACCCAATCCATTTTGAGATTCATTGTTGTAGATCACAAATACTTCCCCACTAGTGGGTAATGTGAGAATTGGTGCACTGATTATCCTTTTTTTAGCTCTTTAAATCTTTCCTCATATTCATCATTCTATATAAACTTCACACCCATTCGATTTATCTTGGTTGGTGGGATTGAAAATTGTGTAAAGTTTCTCACAAATCAATGATAATTCCCATTTAATCCATGGAAACAAATTATTTCCATCATAGATTTTTGCGTGGTACATCCTTTAATAGCTATTTTTAAAGGATCCATGGATATCCCTTTGTTGGTGATAACATGCACCATGAATTTTACTTTCTCTATCAAAAAATATCATTTACTACACTTTGCAAATAAATTTTCCATTCATAAGATCTTTATTACAGCATTGAAATTCTCATCATGTTCTTTTTTCTATTGGAGTAGATAATAATTTTATCTATTAATACTTCCGCAAATTTTTTGACGTAAACCATAAATACTTTATTCATTAAGTCCATGAAGATATTTGGAGCATTAATGAGTACATATGGAATCACTACAAACTCATAGTGTATGTTCCTTGTACAAAAAGAGGTCTTGGGATATCCTCTTTATTTACCTTTACTTGATAATATCTCAAACAAATATCCACCTTAGATAATTATTGGGATTTATGTAGCTGATAGAACAAGTCATCGATTTGTGTTATAGGATACTTGTTCTTTATCATGATATTTTTTGTCTAACAATAATCAATATATAGGTTCATTGACCTATATTTATTCTTGAAAAAAAGTACTTATGTACCCCATGGTGAAGAACATGGCAATATAAACACATTATATATATTCTCCAGTAGTTTCTTCTTTAGATATTAAATTTCAATAGTGTCCATTCTATATAGAGTCTTGGATATTGGAAAAGATTCAGGAATAATTTTGACTGATAACTCAACCACTCATATGGGATTAATTCCATTCAATTCTATGAGAAAAACATTAATATATTCCTTCACAATGGGCATGTCATCAAGGATTATATTTTCCTTAATCTCAATCATTTGAGCAAGATATGCTTTCTTATAAGGTAATAATATCTACGCTTATGATGATGATTCCAAAAGCGACTCATATTATTCTTTATACTTGTATAGAATCAGGGGATGATTTTTTGATATGGTGGGTGATTTCCTTCTCTTGGAAATTTATTTTTTCTATATATAAGGAAATTTAATCCATACTAAGAATATAATCGAATTACACAATCACATGGTTCATTGAGAAATTTATCCCAAAACTTTTGACATGGGATGAGTTATATGATTTGGATGAAATAATTAACCCATTTTATATCTTAACTAATAATTTGACTTCTATGTTTTGAGGTGGTGTTTGAAAAGTTCTGATAAACTTGTGTAATATGAAAGAATGTGTAAAACTATAATCGTAAATAACATTTGAGGTTCATAAATGTAAGATAAACCTTCCTTTGAATATTTTATTCTAGTTATAATCATTCAATTCCTACAAAATTGAATTAGAGATGATAACTTTTAAAATATTAAACATAGAAAAGATAAACTAAGAACATTGAAGGGATAAGTCGTAAATGGCATATATTCATTATCCTATGAATTTATAGGTTTTAATCTAAGTTGTCCATGGTCTATTTTTTATCATTAAATTTTATGGTCATTTTTATTCCCTTTATAATGGTTAATCAATAGATTGTGAATTTACCAATTCATATCCCCTAGGAGTGTCAACTAGGTGTGTAGGAAGGCCTCTTTATCATTCACCAGAAGATGATCGAGTTAATACCCAATACACCATTTTCAGTGTTATTACCCCTAGGTAAAATTGTTCCAAATCCACATCAATTTATAGTATCCTAATAGGGATTTTTTTCTTTAAAACCACTCACTCTATACTTTAAAAAAATTTATAGATGTCTTCTTATTGTTAGTTTTATCCTTAAGGCTTTCTATAGGGTTTCCTAATCCTAATTCCCAAAAATAACTGGACTTTTCTCTCATACAAACCATGAAAACCCATATTCTTAATACACCTTAATTCATGATTTATTATATAAAGATACAAATAATAAAATCCCATATGATCATGAGGGATAGTGTATTTGGGAAATTATGTGCATATCACACTAACTTGAAACATGAGTACAACAATATTATTTAAAAACTCCAAAACATTCCATTATATTCCATAAATCTTCTAATACTACATAGGATAACCTAGGAACGTACATAATAAAGTTATGAACTATATAGCTCAGAAAGCGAATAATCAAATCATATCAAAATTTAAAAAAATATTTTTGATTCAAGAGTCAAAACATGGTTAAATAGAAAGGTGAGAATTATAAACATGAACATCAAAGTATGGTATAATATGATAACATCAAGACAACATAAGGAATGTTGAAACAACATAAAAATAACACCATAAACCACTACTACAAATAGGGCTTACAATAGCGCTAAAAAAAGCCTTTAACATTGCTAAAAAAAAGAGCTATTAATTTTAGCGAAGATAAAGGGGGTCCCCTTTATGAGGGCTCAAAATAGTGCTGATAAAGGGGGACCTTTATCAGCGCTAAAAAACGCTGATAAAGGTTCGCCTTTATCTGTGCTATTTTCAGCGCTGATAAATGTATAATATATCAGTGATAAAAATAGCGCTGTTAAACACTACCTTTATCAGCGCTATTTTGAGTGCTGATAAAAACTACCTTTATCAGCGCTCAAAATAGCGCTGATATATTATCCATTTATCAGCGCTTTAATAGTGCTGATAAAGGCCAAAGATCCTGTGCAAAACCAAAACCTGCATAGAACCTGCCTAGAACCTGCACACATTACAGCACCTGCACACAGCACAAACAACACCTGCACACAGCACAAACAACACCCACACACAAAGCACAGAAGAACAAAAATGCTACATACATTTACTTGAAATCATGAATAAAAAACAAAACACTTCTATATACATTTCAAACAATGTTTAATTTGGTTACAATTACAATTATCCAACAAACAGTTAAAAAACATTGATGTTCAATCCTTTTTGCATCCATTTGCTCTAAAAAATTGTCGTCCATAGTGGCGGTTTCTGAACAAAGAATTTGAACTCAGGAAAAAGATTTCACCTACATAAAAAAAATATTATGTTAGTAATACAATAATGAAATAAATTAAACATTAATATGAAATAATACATTAATAAAATGTCAATTGTTACTTGTTACAACAGTTATTTTCATTACTTCATAGGTCTAGGAGAGATGACTATAGAGCGAGAGTTCCTTCCCCATTGTGATGTGATGACCTGGGTAGGTAAATATTTGTGGGATGGTTTATGGATTCTGAGGACTTTCATGAGTATTTCAGGATATGATGACACATAGGGTACCCAAGAACATTCGCAAGATATATTCGCTCATGTTAGTCTATATAAGAAATTAGAAACACTCATGAAACACGACCATTATTTACTCAGATTACTAGGAAACTACCGGGATGCCTAGATAGTAGAAGAGGACTCACTCTAGTTATACCTAGATGATGGTTTCATCCTTCTTTTAGCTAATCTTAGGATATTTACATCCTATTATATTCAAAAACAGATTCTATTCCAAAAGATATTGTATAAAAAGAGTGGTGGATACTAGGGGAGAATTCCTACAAAGGAAATGCACTAATGAATGCCTATAAAAGATAGAATAGAGAAAGAAGCATGAAGAATCTAACACAATCATTTCAGTACTCAGATCGGTGGGTAGGGAAATACCTATCCAGATACCTAGATAATAGAAAGGGAAGCACTTAGCACACATAAAAGATTCACCTCACTCTATTCCTGACTAGCGGCATGAGAGGGAGGACTTGGAGAGATCAGTTGCAATCAGAGGGGAAATACCTCTTCTAGAAAAAAAATATTTATGGACTCATATATAATGCTCATACTTATATTGATATTTCCCTCTGGATGATACTCCTTCTTGTAAATATACTCGATCGGGATACCCATCTAGAAAATGACTCCATTTACGCCTTTTCTAAGGACTACCCCTTATACAAGGAAGAGGTCTTTCCCATCTCAACCACGTCCAATCTAGCCTTAATTCCATCCTTTGTTTTGTCGGGTGCATTTATCAATGTGCCGATGACACTATCACATACATTTTTTTCAACATGCATAACATCAAGAAAATTTCTGACATACAGACAATTCCAGTATGGTAATTCCAAAAAAACATGATCTCTTTTTCCAACCAGTTTTTATAAGGTTTTTCGAAAACAGTTTACCAAAAGTAGTTTCCAAATGTTTTACTTTCTCAAAAAATTGATCACCTGTTAGTGGAGACGGTGTTGTACGTTCTTCTGAACTTCCGTCGAATGATGTCGTCCAAGATCGGTACTTATTTTATCAAGGTAGAAATCATCGATGTTCTGGAAACACGGTTTTCGATGAATGTTTCAACCTAATTGACTGTGTACCTTATTCTCAAATGGGACACCCTTGAGTTCCTTTAATGATATATCCTGACAAAATTCCATAAGAAGGAAAGTCATTTATCGTCTCGTACAACATGGCTTTCAAAGTGAAATATTCAATTTTGTAAGAATCATACAACGTAACACCTGAATCCCACAATATTTTCAAATCCTCGATCAATGGGACCAAATAAACATCAATATCATTACCTGGTTGTTTTGGTCCTGATATAAGAATAGATAACATGATGTATTTTCATTTCATGCATAACCATGGTGGTAAGTTATAGCTTACCAACATAACTGACCATGTACTGTGATTTCTGTTTTGAAAACCAAAAGGATTCACCCCATCTGTAGATAACTCCATACGAAGGTTTCTCGGCTCATTCCCAAATTTAGGATACTCGTGATAAATTCTCTTCCACTAAGGAGAGTCTACCGGGTGATGTAGTTTCCCATATTTAATTATTGTATCTGCATGCCATGTTAATTGTCCTGCAATCTCCTCACTTCCATATAGGCACCTAAACCTAGGAATGATTGGAAAGTACCATACAACTTTCATAGGACTAGAATCATCTTTCTTGTATCGAGAAGCACCACACTTTGGGAATTCTTTAAGTGATTTTTGGCCCTTGCGAAACAATATACAGTCATTCGGGCAGTCATGTATTCTTTCAGAGATCATACCCATCGATCATAGCATTCGTTTGTCATCATATGTTTGGCTTGGGAGTTCATTATCTTCTGGGAGCATGTCATTCAGGAGAGAAAGTAGTTCCTTAAAAATGGTTTCACTCCACCCATTGCCTGCTTTCAAATTATACAGCTTCAATATGGCTGACAATGCTGTATATTTAGTGCAACCAGCATACAATGTCATTTTTTCGCAACTCTTTAACTTCTCAAACAATTTTTGGCAATCACGAAGTTCATCTTCAACTATCCTTTTCATTTCCCCAATACGATCTTCATCATCATTCACATCTGTAATCACACCCTCCATATGATCTTCTTCACTGTTCACACTTTTAATCATATCAGATGATCTATAAAATGTCTTGTTATCTGAGCCACTACCTACATTTGTTTTTTCCCCGTGTTTATTCCAACATGTATAACTTCGATCAATTTTGTGACAGATCAGGTGTTCTTCCAACTCCTCTGGACTAATTTTTCTTGAATAACAACAGCATAAACACGGACAAAGGATTTGAGAAGGGTCGCATGCATGATCTTCTGCAAACTTGATAAACTCTTTCACGCCATCTTCATACTCCTTTTTCAACCGATTGGCATCCATCCATTATTTATTCATATTCATCATCTTTATGGGTTCGATCTCGAACTTTCCTAATATTATGTTTTAATTAATCAGGTAGCATTTTTTGGGTTTTATAAAAACAAATCATGGTACAAATACCTCTAAACTCATGTGAAATCCATATACATGGTGTGTCCAGTAGGATGAACATCATGTATGGATAAGATACTAGATTTTAATCTGACATATATCAAATTTATTCCAAGTTAGTCTTACAAAGACTGAATGATGCCTTTGAAAATACATGACATTTAGAACAACTTGAGCTAAAGGCATGTACTTTAGATACATATTGAGTCACCTCACTAACTATGCATCACATTTTTGTGGAATACACGGTGTGTAGTATTTACATGACCACTAGGGGTGTATAGTCTATACACATCAGGTTTATATGGTATCTATACATGGTGTGAGTGAAGTAAAACACATTTCATATGGTTCTACCATTTTTTCATGGCATGTACATGGTTTCATGCTGAAGTATATGTCTTGGAGATAAATTGTGTGTGACCTAGGTTCACATGACATGTAGCATTTAAAATGAATCTTATTCCAAGTTTGAGTCAGAAGATTAGTCATGTGGTGTAAATTTTGGAGATAAATGTTGTGGGAATTAAAATCTATATGAAATCCATATATGGTGAAGCATGTTCTATTTAACAATACTACATACCAGGTATTTTAAAGTGTCTCGTAGAGTCCTCTAGAATTGGTTTTCTAGGATTCAGTGGGATTGCACTAGTAACAAAGTAGTGGTGCCATTGAAATGGGTAAAGTTTGGATTGATATTTAATGGTGGAAGAACTACAACTTGGAAAACAAATGGAATATCAATCATTACAACAACCGAAACACCATACAAAAACACAATCGTGATCACAATCGCAACACCATACAAACCAAACAATCAATATTTTAGATTTTAAAAAGCATCCCTTATTCAATTTTGTTTGTTAATTCAGGGGTTATCACAGAAGTTTTATCATCCTGGGGTGTTCATTCATAATTAAAGTATACATAAATTACCAATTTTTATATTCCAATGTTCAACAAGAACCAACCAACATTCAATTCATTTAGTGTGCAAACAAGGACCACCAATGGCCATGATTTTCAGTGGGGTGTTTAGCTCATACATTTCACATTATAACCATCAATATCAAACAGTAATAACATGAGAACCAGAGGAAACCAATAAGTAATAAGAGAAAACTCACCGCGAAGGTGTCGTTAAGCACACGGCAGAGGAGCATTCGTGGCAGAGGAGAGGCGCACAACAGAGGAGATTTCTAACTGAAAACAAAACATAAAATAGGGGAAACCCATGAGAATAAAATAATCTAAAACTGAGTACACCATTTACCACATCCCACAAACCCCAAGAACCCACTAAAATCGAAATCAACCCACACCATGGTTAAACACACCTTAAGATAACAAGAAATTATAGAACCCACCTTCGATAGAATGAGTTCAACAGACTTTTAAAATATAAAAGATGAACATACAATGGGTAAGCCCTGACAAATAGGTCCTCCTTACTAGGTATAATCTCCAAGTTTATTCTAGATAGTATATCCCAAATGAGTAAGCCCAGATCAATCCTCTGTTATCACACCTTTCACGACATTCCCTATCCTAATGATGGTCATTATTAAGAACACCACAATCCTACCCTGACTGTGGTTGTTATCCTTAGATGATGGAATGTCCGAACCAAATTGTTTGACATAATTAGATAACACATCACCCTTGCATGAAGTTCTCCCACCTCATCCTATATCTGATGGATTCTTGACCCATGCATGTTCTACATGTAACTCAATAGCATAAAAAATATACACTATACAAAGGAATAATATGGAATATCAAGAATAGTTCACAAGGGGATATAAACTAACCATTAGATCATATATAAAGAACGAGTTTCAAGGTATACTCACACTATTGCAAGCAATAACATCATGAAAGGGAATCAATCATAAACCATTACATTAACATCAACGGAACTCACAAAACAACCAATGGGATAAAAATAAACTCCCATCAACCCTGACATACTAGTCTGGTCAAGATCAACCATCAACATCCTATTCATCACATCATCATAAAAGGATAGATTCACTAATAAAACCTAAGAAAAAAACCATATCGAATACACATATTAAACCATCAAATATTCATCTTCTCATTGGACCTAATCATAGGTGAAAACTACAAAAGCTTAAAAAAATTGTTGGCATACATCATAATGGTCCTATTAGCCTATTTGACTTTCCAAATATCTATAGTCTTTTCCATCACTAAAAATTGTTGATGGGTTTTTTTTCTTTTGAAAATAAATCTTGGATCCTGCCACTCAAATCATTCATGATACTTTTTCATAACAACCAAATCCCACCATCTACTGTTAGGGCCTTCTAACATGAAGGGGGGAAATTTCACCTTAATAAAATCTTGAATATACAAGTACTCATACAAAAGATTCATCATTTTACGAAAATACAAATTAATTTAAGGATTAATATAATCATGTAAATAGTGTCTTCTGGAAGAGTAACTCGTAGGAAATATTCCAAGATTCATCCCTTCAATGTTCCAAAATTGGTGACTCATTGTGAAGGCGTGAAGTTTCTTATACCTTTGTTTAGACAACACAGACAATAATATCAGTAATATGATGGTCCATATGATTATTATCCCATTGTGTCACATCAAAATATTATTCACAGAGCATATTCATGGGTCTTCTTAGAGGAATGATGCAAAAGAACATTAGAAAAATCATTTGTGACATCAAAATATTACTCAGATTAAAAAATCAGACTAGAGAAATGGTAAAATAAATCACATTACATAACAAAACCATATTTGGATTATTAATCTATCAAAAAAAAATAATGGAAATTTATAAAATTATATCATATTATTTCTAAAGTTTTCTTTCCCAAACCACCCTAGTCAATTAAGGATCATTATGATGAAACCTGGATAAATAGTTGTTAAAATTTACCTCATATGCCCCCACAAGATATCCAAAATTGTGTACTAACTTTAATGTAAGATTTTGAACCTACACCTCTATTAAAAATTCATCACAAAATAGCTCTGATACCTTGGTTCCTATATACCTGAGTTGGAACTAACAAATACTTGTGGGTTTCACCAAGTGTTTCATAACCGATTACAAAATATAAAACCAAATCACACGTTAAATTAAAGTGGTAGAAAAAAAATTACCTGAAAATGAATATCAATAATGGTAGCGGCGGCGGCGGAGGCAGAAGCGATGGCAGAGGCAGCGGCGGTCGCGGCAGTGGGGGCGGAGGTAGCGGCGGCGGCGGTAGAGGCAATGACGGTCATGGCCGTGAAGGCAGGGGTGGAGGCGGTGGCGGCAGCGGAGGAGGAGGACAACGAGGAGGAGGAAGGATGAGGATGAGGAGGAGGAGGAGGAGGAGTTCGCGGCGGACGAGGGGCCTAGTTTAGCTTCTGCAAAAGCTTTACTGCGTGCGAGTGAGGATGGCCTGTTACAGTTATTAAATAAAAAACTGATGGAACCTTTATCAGTTCTCATTAAAAGCGCTGATAAAGGTATTTTTTATCGGCACTAAAATAAAAGTGTTGATAAACCACTCATTTATCGGTGCTTTTTTAGCGCTGATAAAGAGATACCTTTATCAGTGCTTTCTGTTTAGTGCTGATAATGAGCAGCACTTCCCTTACCCTGTTTTGTAGTAGTGAACATAATTCAAGGATAACATCTAATACATCATAACATATTTCACTTAGTATAACCTTTCATTCACCTAATATTGTATATCATGAGATAAAAATATTACCTAATACATTATAGGGCTATATAATTCTAGGACCACCCGTCACAATCATATCATGTATATGAATTTGTGTTCCACATATATCAAATTACATAAGAGAATATTTCATCACTTTTAATACCATGATTAAGTAATATAGGTTACATACATGGAATTCCCTAAAAAATTAAGGATAGGTAAATCTAAGTGAATACCCTTGAGTCAAAATAGGGATGGTTATTCACAATAAAAAAGTTTATCATGGAAAATCGTGGAATAATTCCAGCATCATAATGGGTGTACATAAAAGTTCGTAAAAGGGTTTAATGATATTGAAAGGTGGTCACTCGTTACTTGTTCATCATAATAAAATTTAATAGATGTGTAAAAAAACAATACAACATGAACAATTTTAATTTAAAAGTCATAGTATAAAGAAAGTTTTTGAATAAAAAGGGGGAGGTAGAGAATCACTTACCATGAGAGGGCACTTATAAAATATTGGGAGGATATTATTAAGAGATTGGGAACACATTTGAATGAATTTAGAGATATATAGTGAGAGGAAATTCATGCTCAATGGTTTTTTAGTGAAGTGTAATGGGAGGTTGGGGGTGGATTTATAGTGAAAGAGAGGGGAATTATTTATTAATTTATAAACTTAGGTTTTGAAGTCTATATAATAAAAAAATCAAAAACACAAACCTTCCCATATATTTTTCCCATGGTTTATACAAAAGATAATTGGTTTTAAATATTTTATAAGGATAATATCTTAACTAATTGAAATAATATCGTTGGTGATGTGGAAGTGAGTCATGTTTATAAAGAATTGATTTCAAAACCATAAAATATATTATAGGTTTTCGAGGATTCATTAAAGGTTTATAAAATTGATAAAATAAATTAAAAAATAAATTATTTTAAATTTTAAATCAATATTTTTTCATGGATTCGTTTTATATAATTTATTACAGCACATTTGGGATTCTATGATGTCATAATACATACCGTATATTTATACCATATTTAATTTTTACCCAAAAATTAGAGAGTCTTAGAAAATTATGGAAAACAAAAAAATTTCTAATTTAGATGTTATGATTTCAAAATTGATATTTATTTTACAGAAGTAATTTTATAAATATAATAATGTACACTTTTAAATGAAAATTCTTATTTATTGGAAAATACTATTTTTTATGATACTAAAAACTTTCTGATCCTTATAAAAATTACATTGTACTTCATTAAATTATATTATAATTTGTATTTATATAAATATTATTTAATAATAATATTTTATAAAAATAACATATATTGAAAAATTATTTAATTTATCAAAAAGAGTTTCCTAATGGAAACTATATATTTCCCAAAAATAAAATTTTTATTTCTTCATATCAAAATATAATTTTTATCAAACTCATTATATAATCATTTATCAAGTAATAATAATAAGGTATAAATATAATCATTATTTTATTAAATATTATAATATAAAAATTCATAATTTTATTATCTAGATACATATACCCTTATTACACCAGTGTACGCCCTAAGAGTAAGGTATGTGATGGTGAAACTTTCTTGGGGTGGTTAGGTGAACATTATTTGGGTCATGATATTGATAAGCTTGAAACTCTCTTATAAATTTTTTTTGTGTGTTTCATTTATTGAATCTTAGATTGGGATTAGTCAAGTAAAAATCCCAATGATGACCACTCCCTTAGAATCACCGATAAATAGGATTCATAGTGTACGATCCTTCTAGTCATTGAAAACACTTCTTTCATCAGTTTTAATTAGATTTTATCATAACTCTTAAAATATACTAATCATAACTGTCACTATACAATGGAAATATTATCAAGGGTTATGATACTTAATGGTTTTTTTAATCTCACATGCTAAAATGGTCCAAAATAACCAAGGCAGTTCATGTGTTTTCTATAACTAATTTACTTAATAAGGAATTTATTCATCCAAAATGTGGATTTAATTTATATAAGTTCAGGTAATTAAAATATCCTAGGAAATATATATAGAAAAGGAAACCATATCATAATGGAGACACCTATAAGGAGGCTTATTCACTCTCCTCTCTCTATCCCTATTGAGCTGATAATCACTAAGTTCACTAGGAGATTCTATATCCAAAGAATCATCAAATTCAGATCCATAATCTAGATTATCCGAATGGATTGGTGGAGTATTCACAACAGGAGACTCACCGTTAGTGGAAAGACCATCCTCAAGATCCATATTCCAAGAAGAATTAACACTCCCCTTAGTGGGGGGTTATACTATGAGAGTAAAATAATCTTTAAAGTACACATCCCATATAAAATAAATTTCTAAAATATAGGTTTATCAACCCAAAGATTATACCCCCTCCCCCCTCATGGTCAACAATAAAAACACATTTGAAAACCTACGATCAAGCTTGAAATTATTGACATGAGCATAGGCAATGCAGAAAAACACTCTAAGATGTCCATAGGATGGATATTTTCTACTCTAAATCTCCTCTCAAGTCTTAAAACCATTAGGAGATGAGAGATGTCTATTTATAAAATAAACGATTGTAGTATAATCCTCATCCCAAAAATCCTTGTGAAAGCCTGGCCATACAAGAATTCTATGAACTTTCTCAAGAATAGTGTGATTAAAATGCTTATCTAGACCATTATATTGAAGAGTGTGACCATTAAATGTATTGTAATTACTTTATCCTCAAAAAAATTAGTAAACTGGGTAGATAGGAATTCAAGTCCATTATCAATCCTCATGGCCTTTAATTTATTCCCAGATTGATTTTACACTAAGGATTTCAAAGTTTTAAAAACCATAAATACATCATATTTATTTCAATATATATAAAACCAAAATTTTCTTCAGAAAAAATATATAAAAGTGACAAAAGAGGATCCTCCACAATAGGAGGTAATCCTAGATGGTCCCCATAAGTCAAAATGAACATACTCAACTGGGTGGATTTCTCTGAAGTTAGATTTATTAAAGATGACTCTTTTAGGATTACCTATAACATAGTCCTCACAAATGGGAAATTTAGTTATTGTAACTTGGGTAAGAATCCCTTTATTACTCAATTCCTATAAGTATTTAACACTCATATTCCCCCTCATTCTATGATTAAGCATAGTACTATAATTATTGGTGACACAAGTACTTCCCAACTACTTAGTATAATTATTTTCACTTAAAACATAAAACCCATTAACTAAGGAGTCCTTAAGAACTATACTAGAACCCTTTGAGTTTTTGAGGCAACCACACATACATTTTAAAGTAAATATATTCTAATCAAATACACCTACTGAAATAATATTCCTATGAAAATATGGAACACATTTCGTATCCAATTAGTTGATAAGAGAATTTTCTAAGAGATCTATCATAATTGAACCTCTACCCATGACACGGAATATTTTATTAGTTCCTAAAACAACATATTCTTCATCTCACTCCTTCAACTTTAACAACAAACTTCTATCTGGTCATATATGTAAATAAGAACCTAAGTCTAAAACCCACTCAACTATTAGTGTGGCATGCGACACTTTAAACACATAAAAACTCCCATATCCTTGATCGATAAAGAGAGAATGATCACAAGATTATTTAGAAGGGTCACCAAACATAAAATTTGGGCACTTGAGACTAACATGACCAGGATTACCATAATGATAGTAGGTAACCTCTCTTAGTTTTGATTTAGACAAAGTCTTCATAGAATGGATTCAGTTATTACCATGATTCTTATTCATATCTCTCTTCATCTTGTGAAACTTAGAACAACCCCTTACACTAAAACCCCTATATTAGGATTTGAATTTATCCTTTCCATGAAACTCAACAGAAAGAAAGAAATATTTATCTTCTTATAAGGATAGGGGGTCTTTTCCATACATCATAGAATTTACATAATGTTTATATAAAATATCCAAGGATATTAAAATAATAATTACTTGGTCCTCTTATTCAACATTAATATTGATATTGGATAAGTCTAATAAGATTTAATTGAATTCATTAATTTGATCTTGAATGGAAGTTCCAAAAGATATTTTAAAGGTGTGTAGTTTATTTTTTTTATAGATATCCTACCAATGAAGTTTTCATATATAATTTTTCTAACTTAGACCAAATTACATATAAGAAATTTAAAAATTCAACCTCTTTTATGACTTTATCATCCAAGGATAATGTTAAAGATTTATGACCTTTCATTAAAAAGTAAAGAGGGGCATCAAAGTAAATGTTCACGATCTATCTATTAGAGTAATGACTTATATGAGGTTTCTTGAGACCATGAAATTCATCTTGAATCCCTTGTGGGATAAGTATCACCCACATATTAATTCAACAAAAATTAAAATTTTTGTTTTAGTTAATTTTTTCAATATTATACTTAATAAAATCCATTTTTGTATGTGTGAAGATTTTATACCAACTATTGATGGGAACCTGCATGGGTATTACCTTTTTCAATTAACTAGATCATGCAATGGGTATAATATTCTAGACTGTAGTGAGTTTGAAAAATATGGAATATAAAATTAAGAAAAATGTACAACCAAGATAATAGAAAAAAGAAATATAATTGAAAAAAAATACAAACCAGTTTGGTCCCACTCCACGTCAATAGCACTTCCCTATTCCTATCTTCTATTAATTTTTAAAGAAAAATTAACTAAAATGAGACAACATGTGAATGTGAACAAAAAATCTGCAATAAATAAACTAAAAGAAATTGTGAGAAAGAAAATATCACTACATATAGGATTTACCAACTGACTTCCATACATAGGATCTATAGAAAATTGTATCACCATTGAAAATTAGTGACCAATAATCCTTGTGATTATTAGAAAAAAGGACTCCATCTAAACATAGTTCTAGGGAGAACTTTTATCTTCAAATGTGATGATAATTGTGCATCTAGTAGGGATACCCCTCCTTCTCTAGTAGACCTTATTAATATTTCTTTCTCTCTATTAATAATAACAATAATCAACTCCCTATAAAACATTAAATTAATTATATTCAATATTAGATAACTAAGGAAAAAATATTTATTCGGTCTTTGGGAGATTATAACAGCTTAATAGAATGAAAAATTAAATGAATAGGTGAGAATAAGTGGGACCTAACAACCTGAAAAACAAATGAAAATAATAAAATAAACCCTTTATAAAGGTAAAAAAGAACTACTATATAAATTTCAAATGGAAAAACCTCTTACGTAAATGTAAGAAACATTAAATGAATAAGGGTAAGGATGAGTGACATGAGTAAAGGTAACATTGAGTGACTCACATAAGGCTAACCTGGAGAGACTAGCATAAGGGTAACCCCAAGTGACTTGCCTATGGTTTACCCAGAGTGGCTCATGTAAGGGTTATCCCCTCCATGTAAAGGTACTCAAGAGACTATGCATATGAGTATAAGAAGTTGTGTCAGGGTGATCCCCACAGCATAGGGGCCACATAAGATCCCTAAAGGACTTCATGTAAGGTTAGAGATTAAATTAAAAAGTATACATAAGAGAAAAAATTGACATGATGTAAAGGTAAACCAGATAATGGAGATTCATGTAAAAATAGTTGTTAACTCACATAAAGGTAAAACCATAAAAATATAAGTGTAATAAACCATGTATAACAAACCAACTTGGTTTGACTTGACACGTCAATTGAGACGGTCTGCCACAAGGTCCAATGAAAATTCCCAATAGACATAGACTTGTGATAAGCACCTAGGTATCAATATAGTAAAGAATATGAGTGATTTAACCCTAAATATCACTAATACAAGTCTTGTGTACTGAAGTAAATATATGAATATAAACCCAAATCAAAGTACAAAGTTAAAGTTTAAATAATAACATCATAAATAACATAAAATCCCAATAGTATAGAGAAAATAAAAAACATGATCCAAGAGTATATATTTGTGTGAAAATTGGTCATCATCATCCCAAACCACCTAAAGAAATTTTTGACAAGGAGGAACTAAAAACTATAATTAAATTACCTTTACCAAAGTCCTTACAAAATTCTATATATTCCCAAAGGTATATATAGGGTGTGAGTAAACACCAAGTGGGATACCACTAGAAATCTATAAAAATTATTTCACCATGAAACCTTCATTTTTAGCTTTAAGAAACCAATTATATAAAGTATTATATATGAAATCATATATTCATAAAACATAATTTTGGTTTTCCTTTTTAAAATAATCCGTATATAAAGCCTTAAGAACATGGAACTAAAAACCTTTTGATTAAATAATGGGAAATAACCAAATAATCCATGAATATTAAAATAATTGGTCAAATAAATCACAAGTATCCATGTAATTTTTATTAACAATGCACAAATGGTCTGTAAGATAGAGTCTATGATAACAAGATATCTAGGGAACTCTAGAAATCATTGTGAATCCAACATCCCTACCAAAATACATATCTAAAGATCTTCCCTGAGTGAAAAATTCTACCATTACATATATTAAAATACAATATCAACATTTTTAAATTATCTTTGTAGTATTTCATCGAACACTTAATGTTCTTAAAACATATTTTAAATAAAACCCCTTTAAAACATTTCTATCCACCACCAAAGGTTGAGTATGGATCATATAATCCAATTTGTCCCTTAAAAATATCAAACCAATAATTTTCATATTCCAAAATTAGTGGATTTCACAAGAACATTAAATTATTCCATGGGAAAGAATAAATTGGATATAGACACCAACATTTCCAGTGGATAAAATTTTGTAGCCTTCAAATTTAGTGATGGGAAATAAAGAGATATATTCCTCACAATACTAGATATACAAAGAATTCCATTAATTATACACCCAAAATCCTATGTCTGAACATCATAGCCCCTATGTGTTTCAATGGATCAAGGGGAAGAGGTATTGAGGATAGATCTAGGGAAAAGAGGATAAATTGAAAGTAAATTTGAACATAACTTAAATAGATCCAAAAAAATAGATTTATAATCACCAAGGAATCAATTGGAGAGTCTTATAGAATGTAAAGGAGGGTTGGTTTGAGATATTGAGGTATTTGGATGAGATTAGACTAAAAAATGACCTATGGAATTGGGGTAATTTTTCATTTTAATAAATTCAACATGGGTCAATGGTTAAGATGAATAGTTAGAAAAATGGTATGATAGATATGATGAAGATACCATTCCTTTAAAAATGAAGTGCACTGTTACTTGGGAATAGCCACATGGTTAGAGAAACCATAATCAAACTATTTAAATCACTAATGGAACTAATATAGACATATCTCTTGGTTACCTCTTGATTAATACTAACCTTGTACAGACCATGTGTCTAGCCTATTTCTACTAAATATCTAAATTTTTTAACCCTAGCTCTTGAAATCCTTTATAATCCCAAAATAGATAGACTAATACAAAAATTAAACAATCCTATATCCCAAAGGGAATCCAAAAATTTCCTATAATGAAACTTTTTATCCCCAAAACGTACTTAAGATTCTAGAGTCTCAAAAACAGAAGGTCGATGTTGCATGATAAATGCTTCCCACTCCCACATATCATAGATATCAAATCTACACCACTACAATACACAGAACAACAGAAAGTTTTTAATCCACAACACTTTATCCTAACAATCCATAATCTAAACTATCTTTTCAACTACTGGGGTGTTAAGATCTAGATCAACATCCTCTCATTCAATCACATGGGAAGGGTATCATTGATACTTCTTCAATTAGGAAACATGTAACAAGTCATGAATCAATGCCAAGAAATATGGTAATATTAACTGATATTCCAACTTTCCATGTCACTAAATGATATCTAAAGGACAAATATACCATGGATCCAACTTACCCGACTTTCCCAAGTCAAAATTCTCCGACCATGGAGAAACTCTGAGAAAAACCTGATCACCAACCACAAATTCCAAAAATTGAGGATAGTGATTAGAATATGATTTATAGAAACTCTAAGTTGTTTATAAACACTTATAGATAAACTTCAACTTATCATTCATCTCCTAAAAAATACTTAATCCCACAATTTACCATTCACCAAGATCTTCCCAACACAAATTATATCTACATTGTTGCTCATATAATACTTAAAATGGATCCATTTTAATAAAATAATTATAAATGTTGTTATAGGTAAATTTAGTAAAGGTAATATTCTTATCCCATGAACCATCAAAGTCAAGAACACACACTCGAATCATATCTTCTAGAATCTGGATGGATTTCTTAGTCTAACCATCCACATGAGGATGATATGGAATGATTAACTTCAATTGGATACCCATTTCCTCTGGAAAACCATTCCAAAACCTAGATGTAAATTGTGGATCCCTGTCAGAAATAATATCTAATGGTATACCATACATCTATAAAAAAAATTTATCATAGAAGTTCTTGTGTTTTTTACCTTGATCGACTAATTAATTAGAATGAAATGAGATGATTTTGTAAGATCCCTTATTTTTTCCGGTATATTCAGTCTATGGTTAAACTTATTTTAATTTTGTTAAAATATTTTAATCCTAATAAAAAATCTTAGTTCTTGTTTTAAAACAAGGTTTCAAAGGTGTTATGGGGATTGTAGAATCTGAGTTAGTAGAAAGTTATAAGTGTCTTTCAATTTTGGAAACAATACAACGTCATCGGATAGCCGGTGTATTATATGGGATAGGAAATGTGGGGTATAGTATATTTTTAAAGCTATTTGAGTCCCAAAATCTTGTTAGTGTGAAATAGATAGGTTGGGTATACTACAAGATACATATCAACTAGCAATTACGGTCCCCGGTTGTGTAGTGGCACTAGAGGACACTATTGGACAGTCGATGGAATTGGTCTAGGCTGGTATTATTAGGGTAAGAATTGTATTTATACCCCCATAACCACTTTTAAACATCTCTTAACCCTAATTAGATCATAAATATAGATTTATGAATTTTTAATGTTCTCCAAGGATTTTGTGGGTTCCCCAAAACTTATCCCTGATCTCTTGATTCATTCTTTGATCCAGACAACTTGAAATGGTGAATTATTCATAGATTTAATGAAACCATAATATTTTCTCCATATATAATCTTTTTACAACCTTCAAATTGTGTGCCAATTATTTTTTTTACGGTATCATTTTGTTTCACATTGATTCGGCACTCTGTCTTGCTTCTCTTACTCTCCATTTTTTAGGTGGGTGATCTCAAACGACTCTTTAAATCCTATTTCGATTCCTCTATTATCTAAAACTTGTGTGATTGTATCAATATTCCATTCATGTGACTTATTATAATTGGTAACCAGATAAAATTTTTAGATCCATATGGTTATACCTCCCTCAGATCTCATTAGTTCTTGTGGCTTTGAGATTGGGACATTTGGCCACCCGAGAGGTGTCCCAATTTTTGGCCCTAGGTTGAATTTTGAATCTTATAAACCTAAATCCATTAGTTGAAATGAGAATTTATTATGGAATGAATTAAATTAAAAATTGTATTAACATGGTATTTTTGGTGATTGTCTTGATAAAGAATCACTAGGGTTGGAAGTGTTTAATTTCTATGTAATTGGAATAAGCATAATAACATGATGGAATATAGATATAATTACTTGATAATGGTAATTAAGATTAATTGATATATGAAATGGAATTGTTATAATTATTTTGGTATTTTGTAACTTGGTATAATGTAATTAAATTATTGATAATTGGTAATTTGGATAAATTAACCAAAATGGAATATGATCACATGTTTTCATGTTTGATAAATTATAATGTATTGGATCTTATTTTTATTCTATGTTGAATTGTTAAATAGTGTCTATAATGGGAATTTTCATAGATTATGATGTATGTCCGGCACATAATTGGCCCTATAATGGGAATTCACAATGGTTCATTTGATACATTTTCCCTTGGTATGGTATTCTTCCAAGGGAACACATAAGCAGCTCTAGTATGGGAATTCAAATAGATTCCAGTATAGCACAGTTAATTTTTTTCCTTTATATGGTATTTTTCCATGGGAAAACATAAGTGGATATAGAATAGAAATTCACATAGAGTCTAGTATGACATGGTTGCTTTTTCCCTTGGAATATTCTTACGACCTCGAAACACATAAGTGACTCTAGCATGGTAATTTGAATAGAACCCAATATTTCTTGGTAACTTGATTCCCTAAGGAGATATGGTTGGTTATGTGATAGGATATGGTTAATTTATCCTTATTAGGATAATACACCAGTGGTATGGGTGATTCATCCTATATAGAAGAATCCTCTAATGGAAAAAATTATAAGGACTCGGCCTTAAACATTACACAATATTGAATTAAGTTAATAATTCACATTGAAGATCTTTTTAGGTTTAGAGTTTTTGATAATTAGGCCATAAAAAATACATTACATATCAAATATTACAAATTAAACACTTCTATTTAGTGTCCATTTTTTTATAAAATAAAAACTCTTGAAAAAAAGAGTCATGTCTAGTTCCATGTTTTACATTGCATGACTTTTCCATGATCCCATCGTTTACCCAATTCATCTTTATGTCCGGTGAAAAACAATTGAAAAAAAATTGGGATGAGCATAAAAATCATAGTAAGGATTGTAAAATAAAGAAATAAAACATTAGTCCATCAATACATACCAAGAATAAGATCTTTAACATACCTCATGAAATCATAAGATTTATGAATAACACATAGAAATCATAAATCATAAAGGTAACCTATGGCATCCATAACATACTTATGTTATAGTTTTCATAACTACGTAGGGAGTTACGTTTGGAATACCCATCACAGTATATTCCATAAATATCTAAGGAGAAAAATTAACATTTACCTTTTTCATGTTACCCAATGCATTGGAGATCTATCTCAGGCTCACCCACCCTAGGTTTATCACGGAACCACCTGTATGCGTAAACAATTCCCAAGAACCATAACATAATCATAACACATGAACAAGCATAAAGAAAAGATAACATTTCCACATTGAAATCAAAATATAACATTTCAATATATTGACAAAATCAATCCATTCTCTAAAACATTTTCAACACCAAAATATGTAAAAAGAGTATATAGTATTTATTTTCCATTTAAAAACACTACGACTTGTAGAGGAAGCCAAATATCAAATAATGCTCATGGCGGCGGAAAGGTCTTTGTCAGTATGTACGTTAAAAAGAAACATTACCTTTTTCATTTAGTAAAACTCTACATAGAAAATATCCCCTTTGAATGAAATGAAAAGTAAAATGGGTTTATACATCGTATAAAATAATGTTGTGTAGAAAAAAAAAATATCCCTCAATGAAAGGAGATTGAGATGAAGTCCCTTACCCCGTGTTTGACTTGACTCGTTCATTCATTAATATCCTAAATAATAAACTAAAGTTAATTTATACTTTCTTTATAACCTTTTTCAAGTTTATTATTCCTTTTATATCACTTATTACCATGTTATAAACATTACATAATCATTTGAGTTAAAAACGGTCATTTTGTCGATATTTGGTACTTGAGTCAAAAATGAACTTATTATAATTAAAAGTTGTCCATGTGGTCAAAATTAAATTATATCCAGAATTATATTAATGATTTAGATACCATATATATCATATATATCCAATATATATATTTATTTATAATAGTATATAACATTTGGAGATAACAAATGAAATGCATCGTTCATGGAGACGGTAAGCCGTACGTACCCATGAACGGTAATTTCATTTTTATTTCATATTTAATAGAATGAAAACTTAATAAATAGATATATTATAATTACAGTATAATATCATATATAATTTCATTAAATCTGTCCTTTATATGTTCCACGTATGGCATGAATGAGTCATATCACTTTGAGGGGGCGGTAGTCTGCACATCCTCAAATGAAATTATCACATTTACCCATTATAGAAACCATAAAGGTATGATATAAATGAAAAATACAGAATTATAGAGAGAATATAAATATAATATATATAAAATATAAATATTGTTCCATCATAATTTCCATCATGAGAGATGGTTGGAGATATTTGAACAATCATCGTTTCGTGAGGCAGTAGTTCGTTGTCCATAGAAATAGTATGTTTGTATCCATTAAATGGAAGTGTGTGGAATTTTAGTTCGAGTAATTCTCATAAAAACAACCTAGTATATTTAAAATAATGGTTTTTTTATAAAATAAGTAATAAATAGATTTTATGGGGTTGGATAAGTAAAATAAAAGAAAAGAACTTAAGAGAATATGTTACCTTTAAATCGGGTATCTCCCTTTGGTTTGAACCAAAAGGTTACTTGAATCGCCTTCTGCCTAAAGTAAGGATTCTAGGAGGAAGATAGGGACATAGAAAGCTTAATTGGGAAGATTTTGGATGATCCAAGTGGCTTGAGAGGTGTTACTAATGGGTTATAGGTGGTGTTCTTTTATAAGGGGGAGGAGGGGCTCTTTAGGAAAGTTTGAAAGTATTATTTTATTATAAAATTATTTTCGATTTTAAAAGTTACAAACTCATTAAATTCTAGTACAAGATGAATATTGTTCGAAATAAAATCATCCCATAATAATTTTATAGGTTTTTGATATTTTTTTAATTTTTATAATCTCATTCATTAATAAGGTAATCATTCCATCATCATTGTGTCATAAAGAATTTTATTTATTTTATGTCTAAAAATTATAAATAAATTTCCATGATGTAGGAAATATTTTTATCTTTAAAAGTAATATTTATAGTTGAAGAGATAACTTATATTACCCCATATAAAAATTTCTTTACTAGAAGATATATGTTTATGTCATTATTTTCTTTACTTTAAATTAATTAATACAAAGTGTCATTATCACTCCCAAGTGACTCCATGGGGTCCAAAAAATCAACCTAATGATGCCCATGGTTGGAAATGTATCAAAAAATAGGATTATGACAAATTTTAGGGTTATTTAATGTAACGCCCCGACCCTAGTTGCCTAGAGTCGGTGCCTTACTTCGTCACATTGGCATGATCACAAGAAAGATCAAATCTCGAAAGACTGATTGGTTTAGTAGCCTTGGAAACACTAGATATATTCATAAGTTTTACATTACATAATAAAATGAAAAACTACTACAACAACATAATGTTTCCACAGTCCACACTATAATCCCCTCATAATATCCCTGCAGGTCATTCATAACTTACATCTTCACTTCCTGGGAAAAATAAAACATAGAAAAGGGGTGAGCTCAAATGCCCAGTAAGGATAACAATATAGCGGAAACTTTCATAAATAAGAATAAAGATTTAAGGCAATGTATAACTAAAACAAAAGCCTTTTAAACATGAACTTTCAACATGGTATGGCATAAATAAAATGAAATAATGCCATTTACTTATTCACATGGATATTCTACTAATCGAATAATCACATGCAAAAATCAATAACCACTTTCATAATGTTGGAATGCATAATGCCAGACTATCATAACCACATAGCCAAGGCCTCGTGCCAAGACTACAAATAAGATTTTGTCAAGGCCTTGTGCCAAGACACTAGTTTGTCTTATGAGACCTACCGATGCATCGAGGAGCTATAGCGGGCTCCACCCGTCACATATTAAGTCCAATGCATTCCCATATGAAAAGGTTTAAACATAACATAAACATTCGTATTAAAACTAGCATACGAAATGTAAATACTTTCACCATAAACTATGAATGGTATAAAAATAGCACATCCACAGTCAAACATATCACAAAACCTTCAATACAATATAGAAGTTTTGTATCATAATAAATCAACTTCAAATAATCTTAAAATCCATCAAAGGATGTTGACATAGATGAAATCAAAATTCTTTTTAAAGAAATATCTCCTTTTATTTTGAAATAATTTAAGATCCATATAAAATAAATCATTTTCTTTGAAAATATTCTTATAAGCTTGTAAGGGAAGCTTTGAAGATTTTATAACGGCGGAAAATAGCCGCACCCGCCGTATAAGTTAAAAAAAACATTCTTACCTTAATTCTGTCGAAAAGGTTAAAAAGGACCTTGTTTTGAAAACGACCGAAAGATTCCTTTATAAACCACTTATAAAAGTCAAAAAGGGTATAAATGAATTTAACTCATATTCTAGTAAATAGTAAAAATGTTTTGAAATGCATTTTTAAGAAACATGGATGTGGATGATAAAGAGATCCCAGTAGATTATTACGTATAAACAACCTTGGATAATGAAGAGGTTGTAAAGTAAACCCTTACCTTGTACTTTTCCTTGGTTGGGGTAGGATAACCTCCTGTATAATGGTGAAATAATTGTTATTAAATTATACAAGAATCATATATATTAATATGATATCATATATGATCTTTTAACATTGATTTGTTAATAATATCTTAGAATTATCGTCGTTTCGGGAGTTAACTTACTCATTTTCTTTTATATGTTTTGTTACATAAGCCATGGTTGTTGTATCTTATTCATATCTAGAATTATATCCAGTCCTTAAACATCATTTTTAAATCATCAAATGATAATTATACTTGAATGGATACGATGGAGAATGAATCTCATCGCGTTCGTGGAGACGGTAGTCCGTACGTACGCACGAGCGACAATATCATTCTTTTGATATTAAAATAATATATAAATGGATGGTATATCATATATACAGAATCATTAACATGTTATATTTATTATTTACATGAGTTACATATCATTATTATACCCATCCAAATAATATTATATTGAAGAACAATTACACCACGACGTGGAGACGGTAAGCCGTACGTACGCACGTATGGTGACATGTTATTCAAAGGGTGGATAGAATACTGAATATGATTGTACCATATTTATAATAACATCACAGTATATATGAGATACTGGAGTTATTATTTTAGAATGGTAAGAACAAAGGAAGAAGAAGTGGAAGAAGAAATGAACTTGGAGAAGGGTGGTGAAATCATTACCTCTTCTTCGGGTTCTTCCTTTTGATTTGATCAAAAGGGATCCTTAGGTTGGCTTTCTGATCAAACTAAGGCATCTAGGTTGTATTGAGGGATGTTGGGAGAGTATTTGGGCAGAGTTTGGCCGAACCAAAAGGCTTTGAAGGTGTGAAGAAATGAGAAGGAGGAGTGCCCTTTTATAAGAGGGGTGAGGGGCACCTTTGGAAAAGCTAGAAATATTAATTTATAATAAATTCATATTCGGTTTCTAAAGGCTCCAAAGTTGATTATTCAAAGGTTACGGTGGGGATAGGTCGAAAAAAACTCAACCAATAGAATTTAGACAGGTGTGGGTACTTATATTAACCTTATCTTTAAGTATTAACTCTAAGTTAATTAGTTTCACTTTTACAATGTCTCTTTGTATTTTAATATAATATGGTTAATAAACTTACTATATACATCCAAGTGACCCCCAAGTGGTACATTAATGATGAACCTATCATGATATAAGTCTCTTGGCCGAACCTTAGATTTTTAGGAATTTAATATCAATTAAAAATATAATATTTGTTTTAAGAACTCTTTTATGTCAATTTTGACACTATTCAATAGTTGATTTTTGTGAAACTCATAACAGATTGATTACTTCGAAAAAATTCAATTAAATAAATAATAATATATCATATTATCCTATAAAATTATTTTTATTCATTAAAAGTTTCATATTATATTTATTTGGGTATTTATAATATCAATTATTTTAATTTTTCACTATTATAGTAATTACTGCATCATCATTGTGTCATATATAAAATACATTATTTAATGTCTAAAAATTATAAATAAAATATCATTATGTAGGAAATCTTTTTATCTTTCTAATGAATATTTATAATAGAAAATCCAACATGTATAACCCTATGTAAAAATTGTTCTTCTAACAAATGTAAGCTTATGCCATTTTTATTTTTATTTTAACTTTATTAATATAATGTGTCCCTACCACATACAAGTGGCTCCAAGGGGTCCCCAAATTGACCCAAGGATGCTCATGGTCGGGTATGTGTCCACCAATAAGGTTAGGACACGTTTTAGGTTAATTTGGTATTATTATAATATTATTTTTTAACCCTTATTTACCGGATTTACCCTTAACCATGGTAAATAAAATATTTACCACAGTAATTATTCAAAATGTATAAAAATAAAAGTTACCTATTTACAGAATTTGGACTTCCTGATTCCAAATATGGAATCCATTTTTCTAAATTCAAAACACAGAAGTGTCAGAAATTAATTAAAAATTAATTCCTGCTGTCAAAACAAAAAACGTGTTTTTAAGAGGTAATAACTATCAAAAGATTGACACTTGTTTATGTTCGGTTTAATTGTAAAGTTATGTCCAACGACCAACATTATATTAAATGGTAAAAATATATTCTAAATATACTTTAAAACCACTCAAATTCACAATTTATCAGTATTAATTATTTTGATTAAAAAAGTTGTTTTTAATTAAAATTTAGTAATTTTCACTATTCATCAAAATATGAAAGTTATCCGAAATGTACCAAAATTTCACCTTAGGATAAATTCGATATTCCGAATCCAAAAATGAAGTCCATTTTCAAATATAAAATATATATAATTTCAAAAAGTAGGTATTACTATTCACAACGGCTAGTTTAATTAGTTGTGGTGTGTGTTAGAACTCGAGGTTGCGTACAACACACGTTATCGCATTATTCGAAGGGAAACGTACCATGGAAGCTTGGGGTGTTACATTCTCCCCTCCTTCAAATAATTGCGTCCTCGCAATTTCTAGGGTATTACTGCATAAAAAGACTCGGGTGGCTCTTCATCATAAGTTCCTCGGGTTCCCACGTTGCCTCTTCCATCTTATGATTTCTCCACAAAACTTTTACCAAACGCTTCGTCCGGTTTCTCAGTACTTGTTCTCTTGTATCAAGAATCTTGACGGGCTCTTCACAATAAGACAGATCGGGTTCCAGTTCTAATTCCTCATAGGTGAGTACATGCGTTGGGTCAGGCATGTATTTTCTCAACAGAGATACGTGGAACACATCGTGAACTTTGGAGAGACTTGGCGGCATTGCCAATCGGTAAGCTACAACCCCAATTCGTTCTAGAATTTCGAAAGGTCCGATGTACCTGGGACTCAATTTACCTTTCTTACCAAAACGTATGACTCCCTTCCACGGAGATACCTTCAGGAAAACATGATCACCGACTTGAAATTCCAAATCCTTCCTTCGATTATCGGCATAGCTCTTCTGCCTACTTTGAGCTGCTTTGATGTGATTTTGGATTACTTTCACCTTTTCCACCGTTTCCTCCACCAGTTCTGGGCCTACAAGTTTTTTTTCACCAACGTCATCCCAACAGGTTGGTGTACGAAATCTCTTTCCGTATAACGCTTCATATGGTGCCATCTGAATACTCGAATGGAAGCTATTGTTATAGGAAAATTCTACCAGTGGTAAATATTGATCCCACATACCCTGAAAGTCAAGTGAGAAAGATCTCAACATGTCTTCTAAGGTTTGAATAGTCCGTTCTGATTGTCCATCTGTCTGAGGGTGGTAAGCAGTGCTCAAATTAAGTTCAGTATCCAGGGATTTCTGAAGACTTTTCCAAAATCTTGAAGTAAAACGGGGATCACGATCAGAAACAATCGATAGGGGTACTCCATGAAGTCTCACAACTTCATTAATGTATAGTCTTCCTAGACGTTCCAGGGGTAGATCTTCTCTTATAGCAAGAAAATGTGCTGACTTGGTAAGACGATCAACAATAACCCATATTGCATCGTTCCTTCTAGGAGTCTTTGGTAGCCCCATGACAAAGTCCATCGTAATATTGTCCCATTTCCACTCCGGTATGGGAAGAGGTTGCATGACTCCTCCAGGTTGTTGCCTTCCAGCTTTCACTTGTTGACAAACCATACATCTTGACACAAAATCAGCAATCTCCCTCTTCATATTGTCCCACCAAAAATGTTCTTTCAAATCTCTATACATTTTGGTGCTCCCAAGGTGTATATAGAAATTGGAACTATGAGCATCATCCAGCAATTCCCTTTTTAGATCAGGTATATTGGGAACACAAAGTCTCTTCCCGAATTTCAAAATTCCATCTTCATACACAAAGTATCTCAATCTCCCATCATTCACAGCTTTAATCTTCTTTTGGAATTCTTCATCATCGGTCTGAGAACTCTTAATCCTTTCTAGTAAAGATAGTTTGGCAACCATTTGAAAAAGCATTGATGTTTCACCTTCCCTGGTTATTCCCATGTCCATCTTCACTAGATCCATAAAAATTGGATCCCTTTCAATTCTCATATTGTTCAAAACTCCATGGTCTTTTCTACTCAAAGCATCTGCCACCTTGTTTGCCTTCCCTGGGTGGTAGTGTATCGTACAATCATAATCCTTGAGTAATTCAAGCCATCTCCTTTGCCTCATGTTGAGTTCTTTTTGTGAGAAAATATGCTTCAAACTCTTGTGATCAGTATAAATCTCACATTTTTCACCATAGAGGTAGTGCCTCCATATCTTCAAAGCAAAGATCACTGCTGCTAACTCGAGATCATGAGTAGGATAGTTTTGTTCATGAATTTTCAACTGTCGTGAAGCATAGGCAATAACTCTATCATTCTGCATAAGGACACAGCCAAGTCCTTTCTTCGATGCATCACTATAAATAACGAACCCATCATTCCCCGATGGTAGAGTCAATATAGGAGAATTGACTAATCTTCTCTTCAGTTCTTCGAAACATTCTTCACACTCTTTTGTCCAAACAAATTTAACCCCTTTACGTGTGAGCTTCGTTAATGGGTTAGCCAATCGGGCAAAATTCTGGACGAAACGTCGATAATAACCTGCCAAGCCAATAAAACTACGTACCTCAGTTATACTCGTAGGTGCTGGCCATTCTTGGATTGCTTTGGTCTTAGAAGGATCAACAGAGATTCCATATTTGGAGACAATATGGCCAAGAAAAGAAATCTCATGGAGCCAGAATTCACACTTGCTAAACTTCCCATATAATTCATGCCTCCTCAGAGTCTTCAAGATAATGCGCAAGTGATTTTCATGATCTTCGTAGGTTTTGGAGTATACCAGAATATTATCAATAAATACCACCACAAATTCATCGAGATACTCCTTGAAAACTCTATTCATCAGATCCATGAATACAGAGGGTGCATTAGTCAATCCAAACGGCATTACAGTAAACTCGTAATGCCCGTACCTGGTTCGAAATGATGTCTTCGGAATGTCTTCCTTCTTCACACACAACTGATGGTATCCAGATCGAAGGTCAATCTTTGAAAAGTATTGAGCTCCATGCAGTTGGTCAAATAAATCATCAATACGAGGTAGGGGATACTTGTTCTTTATCGTTATAGCATTGATCTCCCTGTAGTCGATACATAACCTCATAGATCCATCTTTCTTTTTAACAAAAAGAACAGGGGCTCCCCATGGAGAAACACTAGGGAGAATAAATCCCTTATTA
The DNA here is from genome assembly GCA_963277665.1 of Viscum album. NCBI lineage: Eukaryota > Viridiplantae > Streptophyta > Magnoliopsida > Santalales > Viscaceae > Viscum > Viscum album. The sequence continues at coordinate 1,014,901,343 of OY728138.1, read as the reverse complement.
CTCAATTCCTCTAGTTGTTTCTTTAGTTCGACTAACTCTACAGTGGCCATTCTATAAGGGGTCTTCGATATAGGCCTTGATCCAGGAATCAAATCAATAGAAAACTCAACTTCTCGTTCTGGAGGATGTCCAGGTAAATCTTCTGGAAATACATCTACAAATTATTTCACAACAGGTACATCCTCTATTTGAACATTCCTTTCCTCACCCGCATTTATTTCATTCTCTCCCTCCCCAATAATTGAATTTAGTTGAGCTATTGAGGGTGGATCTAAATAAGAATTAGGTGGTGACGATTCTGCTCTAAAAATAAGGTGTTCCTTATCATTATCATCAAGAATCGTAACCTCTTTCTTCTTACAATAAATCTTCGCATCATAGTCCGAAAGCCAGTCCATACCGAGGATTATATCAAACTCAATCATAGGTATGACGATGAAATCAGCAGATAAAGAAAATTTATGTACTCTAATGGGGACTGATTCACAAAACTTTGTTGCAACGATACTTCCCTTAGGAGTTTTAACTGACAACTCCCTTATTAAATCAAATTGTAAATATCTAATTTTCTTAGAAAACTGGGAAGATATGAAACAATGCGATGATCCAGAATCAAATAATGCATTTGCTAAACTTGAGGAAACCATTAAATTACCTGCCACCACGTCTTTCGGAGCTTCTACCTCAGCAGTAGTGATAGCATAAGCCTGGCCTTGATCCCTCGGCCTTTTCTGAGGTATGTTCTCCTGACGCTTAGGGAATGCATTTGCATAATGCCCCATCTCCCTGCAATTGTAGCACTGAACGTTTGTAGCTTCCTTCTTCCCCTTGCAATCATGAGCTTGGTGGCCTTTTTCACCACACTTGTAACAGACTCCCATTCCCTTCAAGCAAGTACCAGGATGTTTCTTCCCGCATTTACCACAAGATGGATATTCAACCTTTCCCTTCTTCCCCTTATTTCCATTCCCAGATTGATCAGCAGGTCTCTTCTTCTCTTGCTTTGCTTTAAAGTCATAAGACTTAGAGAATTCCTTTTCGGTCTTGATAGCACATGAGACAATGTCTTCGTACGATGAAAAGGATTGTGAGACTAATGCTCGACGGAGAAATGGTTTTAACCCATCAAAGAAACGATCAATCTTACTTCTTGGGTTGCGAATATAATCTCCAGCATACCTCGCTAACCTTGTAATGTTAGCCTCATACTTTGTGACATTCTCATCCTCCTTCTGTCTCAGACTCAGAAATTGCCTTTCCATATCTTCTCGATGGTCGCGAGGGAAGTATTTTTCTAAAAACAGATCTTTGAACTTCCTCGATTCCATATTTGATACTTCATCATCTTCCTTCATGTTCTGAATCAATGACCACCATTGATCAGCATCTCCAGTGAGGCGGTAAACTGCCATGATAACTTTTTCCCTTTCACTGCTCCCCAAAGCCTGAAATATTTTCTCTAGGGAAAATATCCATTGCTCAGCTACTAAGGGATTTGTATTCCCATTGAACGTTGGTGGTTGTTGCCTCATGAATCGATCTAACATTGATCCTCCACACTGCGGATCAGGGTGCTCCATACGGGTAAGGTTATTATTCATAACCTGAGTAAGTTGTCCCAGTATGGTGATTAGCTGATCAGCACCAGTTGCATCACCAACCCCACTATAATTATCTTGATCAGGAGGGAAATCCCTACATGGAGTGCGTGCATTGATACGGTTTCCATTTCTTCCACTAGGAGCCATTTCTAAACAATGGCATAAACTAGATCAGTTTATGAATCAAAATACATAATCCCATACTTATAAAACACTTAACATAAATTGAACTATTTATGGATATAATCCATAATCATAAAAATGTTTTCTTTGAGGAAGTATATACTCATAAACCCTTCATAATGATTTGTAAAGAAAATGAGAGTTATCCTAAGCATATCCCTCGGGTGTGTTGTAACCAAGAGTGCAGCAAGGCCCGTTGTCGTGCACCAGTTCCCGTTCGAGTCTAGCTCAAAGCGGTGTTTTCGGGTTTTACCCCTAGGTACATCTGTGCCAGAGCTGCCTCTACCTGCTCGTATCCAGACAGGGATGTATTGCTCGGAAAACTCACAAAATCTCTACAATACCAAAATTCTAGGAAGTTCTTCTATACTAATCCTCAAAGTTCATCTTAGGTCTACGTGCTCTAATCAGAGTTTATCTAAATCTAGCTTCCAAGGTTTGTACTAAACTTCCTCTGATACCAACTGTAATGCCCCGACCCCAGTTACCCAGAGTCGGTGCATTACTTCGTAACATTGGCATGATCACAAGAAAGATCAAATCTCGAAAGACCGATTGGTTTAGTAGCCTTGGAAACACTAGATATATTTATAAGTTTTACATTACATCATAAAATGAAAAACTACTACAACAACATAATGTTTCCACAGTCCACACTATAATCCCCTCATAATATCCCTGCAGGTCATTCATAACTTACATCTTCACTTCCTGGGAAAAATAAAACATAGAAAAGGGGTGAGCTCAAATGCCCAGTAAGGATAACAATATAGCGGAAACATTCATAAATAAGAATAAAGATTTAAGGCAATGTATAACTAAAACAAAAGCCTTTTAAACATGAACTTTCAACATGGTATGGCATAAATAAAATGAAATAATGCCATTTACTTATTCACATGGATATTCTACTAATCGAATAATCACATGCAAAAATCAATAACCACTTTCATAATATTGGAATGCATAATGCCAGACTATCATAACCACATAGCCAAGGCCTCGTGCCAAGACTACAAATAAGATTTTGTCAAGGCCTTTTGCCAAGACACTAGTTTGTCTCATGAGACCTACCGATGCATCGAGGAGCTATAGCGGGCTCCACCCGTCACATATTAAGTCCAATGCATTCCCATATGAAAAGGTTTAAACATAACATAAACATTCGTATTAAAACTAGCATACGAAATTTAAATACTTTCACCATAAACTATGAATGGTATAAAAATAGCACATCCACAGTCAAACATATCACAAAACCTTCAATACAATATAGAAGTTTTGTATCATAATAAATCAACTTCAAATAATCTTAAAATCCATCAAAGGATGTTGACATAGATGAAATCAAAATTCTTTTTAAAGAAATATCTCCTTTTATTTTTAAATAATTTAAGATCCATATAAAATAAAACATTTTCTTTGAAAATATTCTTATAATCTTGTAAGGGAAACTTTGAAGATTTTATAACGGCGGAAAATAGCCACACCCGCCGTATAAGTTAAAAAAACATTCTTACCTTAATTCTGTCGAAAAGGTTAAAAAGGACCTTGTTTTGAAAACGACCGAAAGATTCCTTTATAAACCACTTATAAAAGTCAAAAAGGGTATAAATGACTTTAACTCATATTCTAGTAAATAGTAAAAATGTTTTGAAATGCATTTTTAAGAAACATGGATGTGGATGATAAAGAGATCCCAGTAGATTATTACGTATAAACAACCTTGGATAATGAAGAGGTTGTAAAGTAAACCCTTACCCTGTACTTTTCCTTGGTTGGGGTAGGTTAACCTCCTGTATAATGGTGAAATAATTGTTATTAAATTATACAAGAATCATATATATTAATATGATATCATATATGATCTTTTAACATTGATTTGTTAATAATATCTTAGAATTATCGTCGTTTCGGGAGTTAACTTACTCATTTTCTTTTATATGTTTTGTTACATAAGCCATGGTTGTTGTATCTTATTCATATCCAGAATGATATCCAGTCCTTAAACATCATTTTTAAATCATCAAATGATAATTATACTTGAATGGATACGATGGAGAATGAATCTCATCACGTTCGTGGAGACGGTAGTCCGTACGTACGCACGAGCGACAATATCATTCTTTTGATATTAAAATAATATATAAATGGATGGTATATCATATATAAAGAATCATTAACATGTTATATTTATTATTTACATGAGTTACATATCATTATTATACCCATCCAAATAATATTATATTGAATAACAATTACACCACGACGTGGAGACGGTAAGCCGTACGTACGCACGTATGGTGACATGTTATTCAAAGGGTGGATAGAATACTGAATATGATTGTACCATATTTATAATAACATCACAGTATATGTGAGATACTGGAGTTATTATTTTATAATGGTAAGAACAAAGGAAGAAGAAGTGGAAGAAGAAATGAACTTGGAGAAGGGTGGTGAAATCATTACCTCTTCTTCGGGTTCTTTCTTTTGATTTGATCAAAAGGGCTCCTTAGGTTGGCTTTCTGATCAAACTAAGGCCTCTAGGATGTATTGAGGGATGTTGGGAGAGTATTTGGGCAGAGTTTGGCCGAACCAAAAGGCTTTGAAGGTGTGAAGAAATGAGAAGGAGGAGTGCCCTTTTATAAGAGGGGTGAGGGGCACCTTTGGAAAAGCTAGAAATATTAATTTATAATAAATTCATATTCGGTTTCTAAAGGCTCAAAAGTTGATTATTCAAAGTTTAAGGTGGGGATAGGTCGAAAACAACTCAACAAATAGAATTTAGACAGGTTGGGGTACTTATATTAACCTTATCTTTAAGTATTAACTCTAAGTTAATTAGTTTCACTTTTACAATGTCTCTTTGTATTTTTATATAATATGGTTAATAAACGTACTATATACATCCAAGTGACCCCGAAGTGGTACATTAATGATGAACCTATCATGATATAAGTCCCTTGGCCGAGCCTTAGATTTTTAGGAATTTAATATCAATTAATAATATAATATTTGTTTTAAGAACTCTTTTATGTCAATTTTGACACTATTCAATAGTTGATTTTTGTGAAACTCATAACAGATTTATTACTTCGAAAAAAGTCAATTAAATCAATCCTAATATATCATATTATCCTATAAAATTAGTTTTACTCATTAAAAGTTTCATATTATATTTATTTGGGTATTTATAATATCAATTATTTTAATTTTTCACTATTATAGTAATTACTGCATCATCATTGTGTCATATATAAAATACATTATTTAATGTCTAAAAATTATAAATAAAATATCATTATGTAGGAAATCTTTTTATCTTTCTAATGAATATTTATAATCGAAAATCCAACATGTATAACCCTATGTAAAAATTGTTCTTCTAAAAAATGTAAGCTTATGCCATTTTTATTTTTATTTTAACTTTATTAATATAAAGTGTCCCTACCACATACAAGTGGCTCCAAGGGGTCCCCAAATTTACCCAAGGTTGCTCATGGTCGGGTATGTGTCCACCAATAAAGTTAGGACACGTTTTAGGTTAATTTTGTATTATTATAATATTATTTTTTAACCCTTATTTACCGGATTTACCCTTAACCATGGTAAATAAAATATTTACCACAGTAATTATTCAAAATGTATAAAAATAAAAGTTACCTATTTACACAATTTGGACATCCTGATTCCAAATATGGAATCCATTTTTCTAAATTCAAAACACAGAAGTGGCAGAAATTAATTTAAAATTAATTCCCGCTGTCAAAACAAAAAACGTGTTTTTAAGAGGTAATAACTATCAAAAGATTGACACTTGTTTATGTTCGGTTTAATTGTAAAGTTATGTCCAACGACCAACATTATATTAAATGGTAAAAATATATTCTAAATATAATTTAAAACCACTCAAATTCACAATTTATCACTATTAATTATTTTGATTAAAAAAGTTGTTTTTAATTAAAATTTAGTAATTTTCACTATTCATCAAAATATGAAAGTTATCCGAAATGTACCAAAATTTCACCTTAGGCTAAATTCGATATTACGAATCCAAAAATGAAGTCCATTTTCAAATATAAAATATATATAATTTCAAAAAGTAGGTATTACTATTCACAACGGCTAGTTTAATTAGTTGTGGTGTGTGTTAGAACTCGAGGTTGCGTACAACACACGTTATCGCATTATTCGAAGGGAAACGTACCATGGAAGCTTGGGGTGTTACATTTAATATTATTATAATAATATTTTTTACCCTTATTTATCAGATTTACTTTTTAACCATGGTAAATAAAATATCTACTAAAGTATTCATAATGACTAAAAATAAAAGTTACCTATCTACACAATTTGGACCACATGATTCCAAATATGGAATCCATTTTTCCAAATTCAAAACAAATAAGTGGCAGAAATTAATTTAAAATTAATCCTCGTTGTCAAAACAAAAAACGTGTTTTTAAGAAATAATAAGTATCAAAAGATCGACACTTGTTTATGTCCAATTTCAAAGTAAAATCACTTCCAATAACCAAAATTGGATTAAATGGTAAAAATATAATCTAATTACACTTAAAACCCAATTAATAAGATAATATAACCATATAAATAAATTAGATTAAAAGGTAATTTTGAATTAAAATATAGTATTTTTCATTATACATTAAAAATGAACATTATCCGAAAAATACCAAAATTTCATTCAAAGTAAATATTGATGTACCGATTATAATGAAGAATATTATTTTATCAAATCGAACATATAAAAGTGACAAAAAATATATTTGAAAATGGTTCTCCATCAAAAGGTTGTAAATCAACCCTTTAAAGAATATTAGAGTATTTATACTTAAAATTGGATTCTTTCTTATTTTAAGCCTCTAAAATTTATTGGATAGATGTAAAAACATTTAAAAAACATGTATAATAATATTTTAGTTAGTTTTGTTCATTACTTACATTACAATGGCTATCTGTTAACTACCATTTAAAATAATATTATTATTATATAATTTTTCAGTATAACTCAACGTTGTGTGCAAGATAAGATTTCAGAGAAATCCATTGTTGCGTGTTGAGTATGCTATTAGATATAGCACCCCCTTTAAATTAAAATTAATATTTAATTCACAAATATTAATAAGTATAAAAATTTCATATTCTTTATTCACCAGGGATGTTACATCCTTCCCCCCTTTTGGAAATTATGTCCCCACAATTCTCTTCACTTATAAAATAAATGGGGGTATTTATCCCTCATAGAATTTTCAGATTCCCATGTTGCCTCTTCAACCATATGGTTTTCCAAAAAAACCTTTACCTAGTGGATTACCTTATTTTAAAACACTTGATCTCTTCAGTCAAGAATCTAGACTGGTTGTTCCTCATAAGAAAGATTCTCTTCCAATTGAACTATCTATGGACTCAAAACATGAGATGGATATGGAATATACTTTCTCAACATTAAAACCTAAAAAAATTGTGTACCTCGGATAAACATGGAGGTAATCCACTCTGTACACAACTAATACAACATTTTCTAGGATTTCATAGGGTCCAATGAACCTTGGACTCAGCTTTCCCTTCTTACCAAAATCCATCACACTTCTCCATGAAGAAACTTTGATAAAGACATGATCACCTACCTTGAATGAAAGATACTTCCTCTGGTTATCTGTATAAGGTTTCTGCCTATTCTAAGTTGTTATCATGTTCTTCTGAATCAACTGAACTTTTTCTGCCATCTCTTCTACCAATTCTGGTCACATCAACTTCATTTCACCTACTTCATCCCAAAAATATAGAGTTATACACCGCTTTCTATATAATCTCTCAAATGAAGCCATCTGTATACAGGAATGAAAACTGTTATTATAAGAAAATTCAACCAAAGAAAGATGTTGCTCCCAAATTCCCTAGTAATCAATTGAACAAGCATGTAGAATATCCTCCAATGTCTTAATTTTTCATTCTGACTGCCCATCTGATTGGGGATGAAAATTTGTAGTAAAATTTAATTCAGTACCCAACGACTTCTGAAGGCCTTTCCAAAAGTTAAAAGTAAACCTGGGATCACGATTCGATATAATGGAGAGGGGAACTCCATTCAACCTAACTATCTCTTTAACATACAATCTAGAAAGTTTATCTAGAGACAATGTATGTCGAATAGGAAGGAAATGAGCTGATTTAGTCAATCGATCAACAATAACCCAGATTACATTATTACCTTGAGAAGTCATTGGTAATCCCATGACAAAATCCTTGGACACATTTTCCCATTTTCACTCAGGCACTAGTAAATGCTCAAGTATCCCTTTTAGTAACTGTCACTCTGCTTTAACCTATTGATAAGTAAAACACTTCACAGTAAAGTCAGCAATATCTCTTTTCATTCCATCCCACCAGTAACACTCCCGAAGATCTCTGTACATCATAGTACAACCGGGATGAACTGAAAATAGAGAACTATGAACTTCACATAACAACTCATTCTTCAACTGTGAATCACTAGTCACACATAATCTCTTTCCAAATCTCAAAATACAATCATTATCAATGTTAAATTCTGGAAACTTACCCTTCTAAACCAACTCTACCTTTTCCTGCAACTCATTGTCTTCCTTCTGTGCTTGATTTATTCAATCTGATAGAGATTATTTCACTGACACCATGAAACAAAATAGAATAATTTCCTACACCAACAAATTCTATTCCAAATTTCATCAAATCTTTTATCAAAGGATCTTATTCCATACAAAACATGGTTAATGTAGCATTAATTTTTCGACTCAAAGCAACAGTCACTTTATTTTCCTTTCCTGGATGGTAATTAATTGTGAAATAATAATCCTTGATTAATTCTATCCATCTCCTCTATCTCATGTTCAATTATTTCTGAGTGAATATATAATTCAAACTTTTGTGATCAGTATATATTTCACACTTTACTCTATAAAAATGATGCCTCCAAATTTTTAAAGAAAAAACAACATAAGATAATTCCAAATCATGTGTAGGGTAATTTAACTCACGAGGTTTCAACTGACGTGAAGCATAAGCAATTACCTAATCATTCTTCATAAGGGTACATCCAAGTCCTTTCAACGAAGCATCATTGTCAATAACAAATTCACCATCTCTGGAGGGTAATTCCAAAACAAAATCATTCACCAATCTTCTTTTCAATTCATGAAAACAATCATCACATTTTTTTCCAAATGAACATAACACCTTTTCGAGTTAACTTATTCAGTGGTCAAGATAACCGTGAAAATTTTTCAATAAACCTTGGATAATAACCTGTCAAACCAAGAAAACTATGAATCTCAGTAATATTTTTGGGTCTTGGCTATTATTCAATAACTTTTGTTTTAGTAGGGTCTATAGTTATTCTATTTTTTTAAACAATGTGACCAAGGAATGAAATTTTTTGTAACCAAAACTCACACTTACTGAATTTCCCATACAGTTTTTTTCCTTTAAGGTTTGCAAGACAACTCTTAAATGACTTTCATGTTCCTCTTTACTTTTGGAATAAACCAAAATATCATCAATAAACACAACCAAAAACTTATCCAGGAACTCACGGAAAATTCTATTCATAAGATACATGAATACAGTAGGTGCATTGGTTAACCCAAATGGAATAACTACAAATTCATAATGGTCATATCTAGTATGAAACGTGGTCTTCAAAAATTTTACTTCCTTTACTTTCAATTGATAGTACCCTAAACTCAAGTAAATCTTTGAAAAATATTGAACTCCCAAGAGCTGATCAAAAAAATCATTGATATGAGGAAAAGGATACTTGTTCTTAATAGTGATGTCATTCAAGGCTCTATAATCATTGAAAAGTCTCATTGAACCATCTTTCTTTTTAAAAAACAAGATAGGAGCACCCAATAGTGATGTGTTAGGTCAAATGAAACCTTTATCTAATAACTCCTACAATTTCTTCTTTAACTCTAAAATTTCAATTTGAGCCATTTAATAAGGGGGTTTTGAAATTGGATTAGCATCAGGAACTAAGTCAACAGTAAATTCAAATTCCTGATCAGGTATTTTACCAGGAAACTCATCATGAAAAACATCAAGATACTCATTTACCACTAGCACATCATTAATCTAAATAGTTCCTTTGTTTTCAACAATATGTGTAAGGTAACATTCATTTCCATATTTTACTAGTTTCTCATATTCCTAATATGTTGTCAAAAGTAAGGGTTCATTCTTGTACAAAAACTGAAATTCATTCTAAAAATAAATCTCTTTAGCTCTGAAGTCAATCTTAGCATGATAGATGTAAATCCAATCTATACCCAAAATAATGCCAAACTCTACTAGAGGAAAAACAATAAGGTTTGCAGATAGATTCTTTCCGCACACAAGTACATGTAGGTTCTTATAATTTATTTTTGTCTCAACATTTCCTCCCGGTGTTTTTACCATAAGTTCAGGATTCATATCTTGAGATGTAATTCCAAATTTACTAGAAAATTTCTCAGAAATGAAAGAATGTGTAGACCTTGAATCAAACAACATGTTGGCGTAATCTGGATAAACAAACAATGTACCTGATACTACTTCATTCAATGGACCAACAATTTTTGAAGTAGTTTCAAAGTCTTTCACCACCCCTTTCTACATGTAGTCCCGCTTCTTCCCCCCATTTGATTTCTTCATTGGACACTCATTTTCATAATGAACCATTTCATTACACTTAAAACATCTTACCGCTGGATTTTCATTGCCTGCTTGATCATCTTCCATATAGTTACGAGCAATATGACCAAGCTTACCACACCAGAAGTACATTCCAGGATTTGATAAACATTCTCTAGGATGATTTTTACCACAATTTTAAAAAATTGTAAACTTAAGTTTCTTACCATCGGACATTTTTGAAGAGTTATTCCCTTTTTTATTCCACCTCGACCTCTTATTCTATTGTTTTTTAAAGAACACATGATCATCAGAAAATTCCATTTATACTTTCTCTGCACATCGAATAAGTTTTTCATAACTTTTGAAATCACGAGAAGCTAAATCCCTTCGATACTTTGGCTTTAATCCTAAGTAAAAATGGTTGATTTTACTATCAAGATATCATATGAAATTTGGAGCATACCTTGCCAGTCAAGTGAATTTTGCTTCATAAACAGCCACTGAGTCATCCTCCTACCTCAATTCCAATAATTTTTTTCCATCCTAAGTCGAGCCGCTATAGGAAAATATTTCTGAAGAAACATACCTTTGAATTCATCCCAATCAAGAGCATCAATCTCCTCACTATCCCTGATATTTTTCACCATTGACCACCACTGATCATCTTCACCTTAAAAATGGTAAATAGCGAGACTAACCTTTCAATGTTCTGAACACCCCATGACATCAAAAATATTTTTCAGTGCTTTAATCCACCCTTTAGCTAGCATAGGGTCAGATGATCCTCTGAATGATGGGGGACATTGCCTCATAAAATGATCTAATATAGACATTCTCCTCTGGGGTTGGTCTGGTTAGTCTCATGCATATATACCATAACTATTTATAGCTTGATTCAACTGATCCATCAATGGAAAAAATTGTTCAGTTCTGATTCCGACAATCTTAGGATGCTGATTTGGAATGCTATTCTTTTATATATGCCTTCCCATCATAGTTTTCTTATTTCCTCTATGGAAAACCATTCTAAACACATAAATATCTTAGGAAAAGAGACATTACATAATCTTGAATTAAGTTAATAATTCACATTGAGGATCTTTTCAGGTTTAGAGTTTTAGAGAATTAGTTCATAACATATACATTACATATCAAATATTACAAAGTAGAAACTTCTATTCAGTATCCATTTTTTCATAAAATAGAAAATATGGAAAAAAAGATTCATGTCTAGTTCCAGGTTTTAGATAGAATGAATTTTCCATGATCCCATCCTTGACTTTATTCATCTTTAATTCCTATGAAAACATTTCAAAAAAACATGGGATGAGCATAAAAATATCAGTAAGGATTATAAAATAAAGAAATAAAACAGTAGTCCATCAATACATACCAATCATAAGATCATTAACATACCTCATAAAATCATAAGATTTATGAATAACACATAGAAATTATAAATCATAAAGGTAACTTGTGGCATCCATATCACACTTAAGTTGTAGCTTTCACAGCTACGTAGGGAGTTACATTTGGAATACCCATCACAGTATATTACCTAAATCTATTAGGATAAACATTAAAGTTTACCTCTATCATGTTACTCAATACATTGAAGAGCTATCTCGGGCTCACCCACCCTACGTTTATCACGGAACCACCGGTATGTGTAAATAATTCCCAAGAATCATAACATAATCATAACAAATGAACAAGCATAAAGGAAAGATAACATTTCCACATTGCAATCACAATATAAAATTTCAATATATTGACATAATCAATACATTATAAAAACCATTTTCAATACCAAAATATATAAAAAGAGTATATGGTATTTATTTTTCTTTTAAAAACATTATGGCTTGTAGAGGAAGCTAAATATCAAATAATGCCCGTGGTGCCGAAAAGGTCTTTGTCACCGCAAACGTTAAAAAGAAACATTTCCTTTGTCATTTAGTAAAAAAATACGTAGAACAATATTCCCTTTGAATTAAATGAAAATTAAAATAGGTTTATACACTGTATAAAATAAAGTCATGTAGAAAACAAAATATGCCTCAATGAAAAGAGATTGAGATGAAGTCTCTTACCTCGTGTTCGACTTGACTTGTTCGTTATTTAATCTCCTTAATAATAAACTAAAGTTAATTTCTACTTGATCTATAACCTTTTTCAAGTTTATTATTCTTTTTATATCACTTATTACCACGTTATAAACATTACATAATCATTTGAGTTAATAATGGTCGTTTTGTTGATATTTGGTACTTGAGTTAAAAATGAACTTCTTATAATTACAAGTCGTCCATGTGGTCAAAATTCCATTATCTCTAGAATTATATTCATGATATATAAATCATATATATCATATATATCTGGTATATATATGTATTTATAATAGTACATAGCATTTGGAGATACGAAATGAAATGCACCGCTCATGGAGACGGTAAGTCGTACGTACGCATGAATGCTACTTTCATTTCTATTTTATATTTAATAGAATGAAATATTAATAATAAATAGGTATATTATAATTCTAGTATAATATCATATATAATTTCATTAACTCTATCCATTATACGTTCCACGTATATCATGAACGAGTCATATCAATTTGAGGAGCGGTAGTCCGCACTTCCTCAAATGAAATTATCACGTTTACCCATTATGGAAACCATAAAAGTATGATATAAATGAAAAATAAAGAAATATAGATACAATATAAATATAATATATATCACATATAAATAAATTTTCATCATAATGGCCACCATGAGAGGCGGTTGGAGATATTTGAACAATCATCATTTCGTGAGGCAGTAGTTCATCGTCCACAGAAACAGTATGTTTGTATCCATTATATAGAGGTGTGTGGAAGTGTAGTTTGAATCCTTCTCATAACAACAACCTAGTATATTTAGGATACTATTTTTTTCATAAAATAAAGTAATAAATATATTTTAGGGGATTGGAGAAGTAAAATAAAAGAAAAGAACTTAAGAGAAGATGTTGCCATTAAATCGGGTATCTCCCATTGGTTTGAACCAAAAGGTTTACTTGAATTTCCATATACATAGAGGAATGATTCTAGGAGGAAGACAGGGATGTAGGGAGATTAATTTGGCAGAGGTTAGACAAGCCAGGTGTCTTGATAGGTGTGAGTAATGGGTTAGAGTTGGCGTCCTTTTATAAGGGGGAGGAGGGGTTCTTTAGGAAACTCTGAATGTATTATTTTATTATAAAATTATTTTCGGTTTCAAAAGGTTCAAAACTCATCAAAATTAGAAGATAATATGACTATTGTTCTAAATAAAATTATCCAATAATAATTGGATAGGTTTTGGATATTTTTTTAATTTTTATAATCTCATTTATTTAAATCATTCATTAATAAGGTAATCATTGCATCCTCATTATGTCATAAAGAATTTTATTTATTTTATTTCTAAAAATATTAAATAAAATACCATGATATAGGAAATATTTTTATATTTAAATTTAATATTTACAGTTGAATAGATAACTTATATAACCAAATATAAAAAAAATTACTAAAAGTTATATGTTTATGTCATTTTTTTCTTTACTTTAAATTAATTAATATAAAGTGTCATTATCACTCCCAAGTGACTCCATGGGGTCCGAAAATTGACCCAATGATGACCATGGTAAGAAATGTATCAACAAATAGGATTAGGACACATGTTAGGGTTATTTAATATTATTATAATAATATTTGTTTACCCTTATTTACCAGATTTACCTTTTAACCATGGTAAATAAAATATTTACTGAAGTAAATATTCATAATGTCTAAAAATAAAATTTACCTATTTACACAATTTGGAACTCATGATTACAAATATGGAATCCATTTTTCCAAATTCAAAACACATAAGTGGTGGAAATTAATTTAAAATTAATTCCCATTTTCAAAACAAAAAACGTGTTTTTAAGAAATAATAACTATCAAAAGATTAACACTTGTTTATGTCCAATTTCAAAGTAAAATCACTTAAAATAATGAAATTTGGATTAAATGGTAAAAATATAATCTAATTACACTTAAAAACAAATTAATAATATAATCTAACTATATAAATAAATTACATTAAAAGGGAGTTTTGAATTAAAATATAGTATTTTTCACTATACATTAAAAATGAACATTATCAGAAAAATACCAAAATTTCATCCAAAGTAAATTTTGATATCCTGATTCTAAATAAGAATATTATTTTATCATATATAACATATAAAAGTTACAAAAAATATATTTAAAAATGGTTCTCCATCAAAAGGCTGTAAATCGACCCTTTAAAGAATATTAGAGTATTTATGCTTAAAATTGGATTCTTTCTTATTTTGAACCTCTGAAATTTATTGGATAAATGTAAAAACATTTAACAAACATGTATAATAATATTTTAGTTAGTTATATTCATTCCCTCCATTACAACGGCTAGGTGTTAGCTACCATTTAAAATAATAATATTATTATACTATTCTTCGGTATAACTCAATGTTGTGTGCAACGTAAGATTTCAGAGAAATCCATTATTGCGTGTTGAGTATGCTCTCAGACATAGAATACCCTTTAAATTAAAATTAATATTTAATTCAAAAAATAATAATAAATATGAAATTTTCATATTCTTTATTCACCTGGGATGTTACACAAATATACATAGTATCATGAAAAAGCAGGTTGGGATGACCCTGAGTGTCAACTATAGCTTAAGGTTCAGTTGGTAAATTTTATGTTCTGTATTAATTTATGAATTAATTAACATATTTATCAAATTTTTACATGAACTATTTATTTATATTGGATTGGTTAGACACCTTGGGTTTTAGCTTGTTGAGTTTTACTCACACATTGTTCGGGTCGTTGTTTGGTACCCGAGTAGACTTTATGGATATTGGTATGGACAAAGGAAAGAGGACTTTTACTTGATTTGTTTCTTTTTTGGATGGGATTGGAGCATGGAGACGGGATCAGGAATGGGGTTAAGGACCAGAGTTTTGGGATTCTTTATTATGGAGTCTATTTTTATTTGTTTATTTATATGAAATTCAGCATGATATTTAGTTTGGTGTACACTATGGCATAACAAGGTTTATTAATATTATTTCGATTGTTTGGTATTTATCTATAATCAGTTGAGTTGTATATCATATTTGATTTATCTTATCGTAGTTGTGTTTGTTACTTTATTCCAAAGGGTGTAATCTCCCTACTATATTCCTCAGACCCTTGTAGCTAGTCTACAACCTCTGGCATGAGGAGAGGTGTGATTAGGGTCACGTAAATACCCATCTCGGTCATATGAGGGAGAACTGGGTTAAGAATGTTACAAAGTGGTATCAGATCCAAGTTATTTTCTTTTAATTTAATATTTGGGTAATGTAGATAAGATATTAGGATGTGTCGTGGCTTGGAAATGAGCTAAAACATGGGATTAGTTAACCTATTTGCAGGTTAAAACTCAAGTTCCCATGGATAGTATTTTTGTTCTTAGTTTTCTCTTGTTATATTTGTGTTTTTTTTTCACCTTGGGTGATGCACCTGTCTTGTGATGTTACTATTTTATGAGGTTTTACTCGTGGTCCAGCACGACATGAGGTGAGTATACATACATCATGGATGGAACGTAGGGAAATATATTTACTTGAATTGTTTGTTTAGGGATATATTTTCTGAGAATGATATTTTTTTTTTCTTAACTATAAAAATAAGTCCCTCGATATATCAGATAAAAAGGAATAAATGAAACAGTTATGACATTCCAGTTCACTTGTAAAGACAATTTCGAAAATAACCTTATGTTAGTGGTTAGTTATTGTTGTATTAACCATATGAGGTTGATGTTATTATGTATCCTATGATCTGAGGATTTTTCTGAACATTGTATAGAAAATTTATCTTTGCCTAATTCAGGTTTAGTGTAATGAACCATCCTAGGTCATCCATTCGATGGATGCCTAACCTGGCCCGCTAAATACTAGAGGAGCATCCATGATCTCCCTAGGATGATGACAAGTATAAAAGGTATAAAACATAAACATTGGATGTGGTTTTACTATCAAGTAACCAAATATAATATCCAAACACTAAATAATGAAGAGGAACAATAATAAATATTCATAATTACATTTAAAACAAACAAAAATTTAATGCAAGGTTACAAAACTACAAAAAAAATATAAAATAAATGAATCTAGAAGTACAAAGAGGCTAGAATAATACTAGATCAAACTGGTTCCATGAAACTGAAGGACCGATCACCATCTCCATGTGACACTCAAGTCACCACCATGATCTCTATAACCAACCACTTCCCAAGGAAGATGGAATTAGATCAAACATAAATTTCAAGACCAGAAGAAACTTTTACAAGACAATAAGACTACATACCAACCAATATGAGTATGTTGGGTGTGAGTTGAATACATTAAAAAATAGGCTTTCATTTTCTTTACATGATATAAGTGTAAGAAAAACATAAATAATGAACATTATAAAAGTAAACCATTTGTAAAATATTTCATAAATAGGTTTTACTCAAAACCATGCCAATTCAAATGCAAACCATTTCTATTTAAAACACAAATCTTTAAAAAAAACCACACATGGATTAAAATAATTAAAAGAATTTCTAACTAAACACCCATTTGAAACATGGAAACCCTTTATACCAAAACAATTTACACACCCAAGACAAAGGTAAGAAGGTAAATAATAGAGACTATAAGAAAACACATCCATAGAAGTTTTTAAAGAATTCTAATGAACATATGGAAGAAAAATAGACAACATTATGGATAAACAACAAGAATATAAACACATAAAATCATGTTTTTCCAAGTAATAATCATCCCACATGCCAATATATATAAAATAATTCATATAACATGATACATAGAATGAGTAAATACTACAGGGACTAAAGGATAAGTGTAAGACACATAAGGTGGACCAACTACTAGTAGGTTAATAGTAACACACCTATCAACTGAATCACTCTAACCAGTCTCCTCAGTGATCCTCACATTATCTAGGTATTTCATACAACTAGAGGGATATCTAGTGAATAATATCAACTATCCTAGAAATTCACCACTAATTACCACTTGGTAAACCATGGTTCCTCATGGAACAACTAAATGAGGTGGGATATGAACAAATAAATTTCACCACATTACAATAAAAAATCCCCAAGGGATAACACCACAATCACATCCTTCCCAACTCACATACTTCCCTTATAAATATCCCCAATACATAAGCACAACATGAATCACATCAAAAACATCCATCACATGGATTACGTAACATCATCAACAAGAACAAGGGGGATCAAAAAGGTCACAATAAAAATCAATAAATCAACGCATCATAAGGTGCCAACAGGGCCTTTATCTAATCATGTATAGCATATACATTCGGAAATCCATTTTTAAACAATTTTGAATCCAAACACATTTCCAAATGAAATCATGATTATCAAAAATTACGAACCAAAATACTAAGGGAAACTCCATTTATTTTTATAAAATATCACCACACTTATTAAATTAAGAAAACCCCTCAAACCAAAAAATGGAACCCACTTTGAAAATCAAATTTGGATTAAACCACAAGAAACATTTTTTTTCTCAACAAAAAACAATATTTGGAATTTTATCAAAGGTTTATAATTCATAAAACAACTATTTCTCTAAAAACCCCACTTAATTATAAAATTACCCTTATCAGGACAAATAAAAACCAATTAATTCCAATTAAAACATTGATAAAACAAACCTAGATTTCATATATATCATTACCTTAATTCATAAACACTTTTAAAGCATTAATCATTCATGTAACTTTTAAATAAAAGGCAATGAAATGGAAAATCCTACCTCAAGTTGTGGAATCATGTTGCATTCAAATAAATCCACTAGATTGGAACTCCTAAGATGTATCAAAACCCCTAAGAATAAAAACCCAAATTTTAGAACAACCTTGAGTATATAAATCATCAAAACATAACCACTAAGGTTAGAGGAGAAGGGGGAAATTCAAGAAAACCAAAGAGGAGGGAGAATGAGAACCTAACCTCTTGAACTTGGACTTTTAAATCGCCTTGGAGAAGATTTAAGGAGTGAGAATCCATTGGAAGGTGTTTGGTTCATGGGGTTTGAATGTGGGAGGATTGGGATAGAAACCCCAATTAAAAAGTAGAAAAATAGAAGAAGAAAAAGTTACCCCTCTTCGGGTGGGTTTCACAATTTACCCGCAAGATTAACCACACCATGAAGTAACCATTTAGATTTACACTATAAAATGATGCACATGTTACACACTTATGTTGCAAGGTTAGTTTAATTTTTCACCTTTTCCATACAACCTAGAAAAATTCCCCAAAAATTCCAACCTTTTCAGCCAAAAATGCCTCCAACATGAGGTTTTAATCCATATAACAAAACCCGACATATAAAAGTGACACTAGGTTGTCAGATTGAGTATCAAGAGAGTGGTAATAAGTGAACCCCTCACACAACTAATCCAGAACTTCCTACAGATTCAAGTAACTAGATGGATGATCCTCTTTCGGATATTTTCCTTTGGGTCATATGTTCCATGTAGAAGGATATTAATCACGATGTGACTTCGATGTATGATCTAACGAAAAAGTTCCAATTATATAACTCACCTACATTCACTAGGGTGGTAGGACCCTATGAAGTTTATTTCTAGATGAAGTACTTCTAGATGATCTTAATCCATCTGGAGACACCTGAAGATAAGAGGATGAATCTTTCTACTTATATGGTACGAGGAAAACCCAAACACTGGTGGGACATCATAGACAAAGCTAGAAAATAAGAGGGGATAACCTATAAGGTATTAAATATGAATTTTATGAGTCAATTTTATCCAGATATGTTGAGGGATGAGAGGGATTAGGAGTTCATGCACCTGAAGCAGGGGAGCATGTTAGTGATGGATTATGCTAGACATTTTACCAACCTATATTGTTTTTCTCTGTATTTGGAAGAATATGAGATAGCCATGGTAAAGTGATTTCCAGATGGTCTTTATTATGATATCAAGTCACTATTTAATGTATTTCACTTGAGAAAAAATACTGATGTCATAAATAAGGCTCTCATCATAGAAGGGAACAATAAGGAAGCCTTGAGTGAAGAGAAGATAGTCTCAATAGAGTGGCCTAGGGAGTAGAAAGTTATCTCAGACCATTGTCAGAGGCGGTTCTTTTAGTATAGCAGGGATAGACACAGATTCTTCCAGTTTCCTATCACTATTTTGGAGTGCCTCACATGTAGTAGGATGGGGCACTTTTATAGTTTTTTATAGGATAACCTATCAGTAGGGTGGTGATAGAGGATAAGGGTAGCCACTAAAGTCTGGGAAGGACTCACCTACCCCTTAGTAGATAAGTAGATGGAGTTCCATTGATCTCCCGGGCCAGGGTAGGGGCATGGTATCCTGATATAGGAGAGATATTTTCATTCAAAAAAATAATCTCGGGGGATTCATACCAGATACCAGGGTAGAGGTGTGGGTCAGATGCACATCATATAGTCTACTCCTACTAGTATGGATGCATGACCTTCTACTATCATAGGTATAATTATTATTTAATCTACACTTACCTATGTTTTTTTGATAAAGGAGCATCAAATTACTTTATATATTATCAATTTTTCAATGTAATGGATTTAGATTTAGATATCTTGGATGGTTTCATTACTATCAATATATCTTTATGGGTGTGATCATAGGGTATCATATATTGTAAGGATATTTCTCTAGAAATTGGTAGCTATAGTTTCTCTTTGGAGTGGATTATAATGGAAATGTAATAATTTGACTTGATTTTGGGTATATATTGGATAGTTCTATACTAGGATCACATATACTATTATCAGAGTGGAGTTACTCATTTATCTCTAGAAGGGGGAATCTATATTCACTAGGGTGAATGGGATCTCCATACTGGTCGTATAGGACCAATTAAAAATAGATTGGATAGTATCATAACCTAGATATCAAGACTTCTTATGGATGATGATGAGTCACAACAGAGTGATTTCCCTCCAGTACTAAACCACTTTTATGATGTCTACATTGAAGAGTTATCTGGATTACCACCTGAACGGGAGATCGAGTTGACTATCGAGTTGGTTTCAGGAGCCAAACCAATTTCTATCCCACCTTATAGTATGTCCCTAGTAGAGCTTCAAGATTTGAAATTGTAGTTTAAAGATATGAAAGATAAGGTGTTCATACTTCCTAGTACCTCATCATGGGGTTTTATTATGCTTTTCACTAGGAATGCTGATGGGGATTTATGATTATGTGTGGATTATCAAAGACTGACCCAGAACATAGATAGGAAATGGTATACCCTTCCATGCATCAATGATATATTTGATTAGCTGAGAGATGCTTGAATTTTCACCAAGATTGACTTGAGTTCAAGGAACCATCAGTTGGGGGTGAGATCAGATGACTTACCCCAAACTACATTTAAGATTAGATATGTCTTGTACGAGTTCATGGTGATATTTTTTGGTCTAAAGAATGCACCAGTGGTATTCATGGCCTTGATGAACCAGATATTCTACTTCTTCCTAGATCAGTTTGTGGTAGTTTTAATCAAAGACATCTTGGTATACTCCCAATCTTGAGAAAATAATGATCAACATCTTAATATCATCCTAAGTGTACTGATAGAGCATTGTATGTATTCCAAAATATCTAAAGTTTTCTTCTAGATTAAAAAAGTTCACTTCCTGGGTCATGTTATCTCATATTCTAGAGTGTCAATAGACCTAGATAAGGTGGAAGACATGGTATATTGGGAACGACCCAAGAATTTCATCAAGAATTGGATCTTTCTAGGTATGATGTTATATTACCTACATTTCATCTGGGACATATCAAATCTATAGATATTGATTTCTAGGCTGACCAAGAAAGGGATGAAATTTGTTTGGTCGGATTCTTATAAGGATAATCTCTAGGAATTAAATAGAAAATCGACCTCAGTTCTAATACTCACCTTACTTGAGTTGGGTAAGAAGTATACCATGTACTACAATGCATTAAGATTCAATCTTGGAGTAGTTTTGATGTTTAAAGATTAAGTGTTAGATTATGACTCCAAGTAGTTGAGGTCACATAAGAGGAATTATCCTACTCTTGATTTGGAGTTAGCTATAATGGTACATGCTCTAAGATGTTGGAGGAATTATATTTTAGGAGAGTGGTTTGTGTTGTGCACGAATCATAAGATCCTCAAGTACATATTTTCAAAATGATACTTAAACCTTTATTAAAGGAGGTGGGTTGAGTATCTTCATTATTTTGACTTTGAGTTAGAATACACACCAAAAAAGGGAAACATTGTTATTGATTCCTTGATTAAGAATACACAGACATAGGCAATGTGGGATTCTTTTAATGAGTGGTGGATGAAGGAACTATTTTCTGATATGAATTGGTATATACATAAGTCTTAGGGGAAAATAACTTTGACATCAACATATGTTGTATCTGTACTTCTAGATCAGATCAAGAGAGGGAATTTATCGGGTCTAAAGGGCTTAACTCTGAGGGATAGTATATATGGTGGTGAGCCACCATCTAGTTGGTCTCTTGATAGTGGTTATGTTATTAAATTTCATGGTCATATCTGGGTCCTTATGGGAATTCACAAGGAGTTGATAGGGTAATTTCGTGATTCTAAATATAAAGTAAATATTGGTTAAATGAAGATTTATTGTGATATTTATAGGAAATACTAGTGATCAGGGATGAATAATGATATAGTGGGATTTTTATAACATTTCTTCACCTATTAGAAGGTGAAGGCAGGGAATTAAAAACCTTATAGGTTACACAAAAATAATAAATAGTTGTTTCCAATAGGGGTATATTTGTTGGTAAAAATGAATTTATTTTTTTTGTAAAACATTTTACCAATAAAAGTTATCCGAACACTAAATTGTTGGTAAAACCTTTGTCGCTAAATTTTATTATGACGGATAAAATAGTTCTATTTCAATTATAATAATACTAACAGATAATATATATGTTGTTAAAATGTTTAGCAACAGATTGATATGGCATATCTATACATTGATAATATTATCAATTTTTTTATTTACATTTATTATCAATAATACCAACAACTAATATCTATTTTTAAATGATATTTTAAATAAAATATTATATGTGAGTATTCTAATAGTTATTGCTAAAAATTTATATTATATTAATTAAACTAATTATATAAAATTTATATAATAAATTTATAATATAATAATTATAAAATCATCTTATATTAAACTCTAAGGATTTATTTGAAAAACATATTCAAAACCTTGTTACAAACATGTTTAAACATGTTCAAACTTAAGAGACTTTATAGGATACTCCATCAAACTTCATTTGTAATTTATTTCTATCACACATTAGGTGTCATTATCATGGATAACTTTAGCAATGAGGTATACGCAAACATTGCTTATATTTAATTCCACTATGACATGAACCCCATGCCTTTACCATGTCATTACAATATCATCCATGAGTCTCCACTGCAATGAATTCTTCTCATTCTAAATAATGAATCAATACATCAATGATGACCCTAATAATAAAGTGATGTCTGGTTGTTCCTTTAGTTTGGAGAGAAAGTATCCAAGGTCAAGTTACAATTCATGCCTATTCTGTAAAGAGAACAAAATTTATTAAAAATAAAACTTTCACAAAGGTAGAAGTAAGAACTCGCCTGAGGAATATTAACTTGAGGATCCAACATTTCTTATGTGTTTACACTAGCCACATCTCTTAATCCGTTTTCAATAATCTACGGAGAATCTAGTAGAGCTCGCTACATCACTTGAAAGAAAATTCACCACCAAAATACTTACAAACATATGAACAAGTGAATCAAAATAAGTCCTTAGACATATTTTTAGATAAGAGACCACCATGCAGCATAAAAAATAGCTCCTATGTCAAGTAAAGACCATGTAAATTTCCCATTTCCATTATAAAAGATAGGTATGTAGTATTCATAATTTTAAAAAATAGTTAAAGTCCAAGATTAATTCATAAAAATAAAATCTAAATACACCCAATCCATATTACAGTAAATTCAGACCTAGAAACAGATAATAAGTAGCAAAATATAGTTCAATCTGCATAGAAAATGTGACATTCAAATGAAAATAGTCTTCATAGGATAATTTTAGAGTCCACATCACTTCATAAAACTCAAATCAAGTTTAATGGATTTATATAATTTCATAATTCACAATGAACCAACAAAAAATCATGTAACTTAAACTTAAATAGTTTAACATTTTTTTAGGTAAATCAACAAGCCAAGTAGAATTTAAAAGATTTCAGAAATTCAATTAAACTACCTCATATTCAATCATGTCAACCATATCAAATTTTAGTGTAGATTTCCATAATGAACAACTCTGATAGATTTCAATGGCATAGTTAACATAGATTATCAGTACTTCTCAAACATAAATTAAGTAAAAAATCATTTTACCTCAACTGAAACCTGCATTATTCCATGAAAATTATCAGCATAGACTAACCTGGACAAAATCACACCTCATAATTTTATTTTAAATATAATATTTATAAAATCAATCATTGAAGAGAATATATATACTAATCACAATCTGAAACATCCAAGGTAAAATTTATACTTGTCACAATTTCCCACCAAACTAGAAAAAAATTCATGAATAGACTACTAGTGAAACTGTGGAATCGTATCATGTCCATTACATTAAAAAAATAGGAAGCACAACCAAAAAAATAAATGCATTTCCTTGACATAAGAATTGATATTAGGATCCAATTGATAACACTTCATGAAAACTATTTAAAAAAATAAGAAGTAATTCCCTATATTATCACTTATTTAAGTTGATTTCTTCTGATATTAAAGTGTTAATAGCTCCTTAACCCCTTTGAATAAAAGAATTCATATATATGAATTGATCACATGTTCATGTCCACAATGAGAAGTATGGAATTTATTCCAGCTTCAAATTATGTCTTTTAAAAAGTAATCTATTAATATGGGAATGAAAATTTAGTATCATAATAATGTTAAAAAATTGCTAAAAAGTCATAATCGCATAATAACAAAGAAACTAACTTTAAAATAACATATGAAATACTGAATTTTAAATATTGAAATAAATTATGTTATTAACATGAAATTTTTCTAGTTTTTAATCACATAAATATATAATTATGATATTAAAAATATAAATAAAATTAAATATAGATATCAACCGTTATACATATTCCTACTAATTAAATCTATGAACATGAGGAATGAATTGTAATAAATATTGTAAATATCAGATTAAATATTACACTAAATGATTAATATAATAAAAGGAATATAAAGGATTTACACATCATATAAAATGGGAAGCATACAATAATAACTAAATGGGAATCATACATCAATCAATAAAAGATACAATATTGAGGCATTCCACATAGAAAATAAAAAAAAAATTGTAACCAAATTCACAATAGATATTCATTATTCATAGAATTATAATTAAATTCCCTTCTAATAATATGATTGAGGGTTAATTCATATGTAATAAATTCAATATCCATCGATTAATGGTGTAAAATTTATCTATGGGCTATTTTTTTAATACAATGTATAGTATGAAAATATTTTAGTTCAATTAAAATTACATTCATACCTAGAGGGATACTTTTATACAATCTTGATTTCAATGAAGCACTTATTCATCTTCCGGAGGATTTTAATCTATTTTTTAAAAATAAAATATTGTTTGTAAGTGGTTTTCAAATATAAAAAAAATAAGTTATTTTTAATAAGACTAGTATATTAGCATTAACAATATAAAGTCCACTCTTTAATATCTATTACTTAGAAAGGGTTCACCATTTTTATGAAAACTATCATTGTGTTTTTATATGTGAGTGTAGAAATGTAAAATGAAGCTATTTGGCCAATATTTACAGCTCGAAATTGGGAAATCATAATAGAAATTTCACATTTTTTCACTTATAACATGTTTTTCACATCCTAATTCATTTATTTCACATGTGAATTTTATATTAACACAACAATAAATATTACATACAACTTTCAATGAACTTTGAGGATACTGTAGAACTTGAGGCCAATTGGGGAAGCATGGGATGAGAATGAAAAAAAGATATATAATGATCTATACCAATTTGAGGAAGGGGTGGTTGATGAAATGAAGTATAGTTGGCAACCATAAATGTGGTGACAAACCAATGTGGGGTGACTGGTTACTAGTATTGGTGATAAATTGAAGGGGGGTGAACTTAATGGCGATGAATTGTGTGGTGATGAACTGAAGGGAATCATAACTTGTGACGAACTGAAGGAAGGATAAAAAATTGATAATGAACCAATGAGATCCTCATCCAGAAATCATAATAATCATTTTCAGAAGAAAAAATGGAATTCAACTTTCAAGGAGTTCAGCAAGCCAATGTGAAAACCAATAAACCCAATGGATTTGAGTGACTTTATTAAGAAGTTCAAGGAATCCCTATGCTTTAAAATTTTCCCAATAAGGTCATATCATAGATCCAAGGAAAGTATTTGTACTGCATTCATTGAAAATGATACTATCAAGTAACCTTGATGTTAAAATGTTTTCAGCTCAATGTAAATATTAGCATTCTGGTTGTCATGAGGATCATTTAGATCGATATCTTAGCTAACAACAACAACCAAAAAGGATAAAAAATCAGATTTAGTTTTTCTTGGGTGATCTCCTTGAGGATCCCTTTCCAATGCTTGCTACATCCTAATAAAAACTATATATTACTAGAATAATTAATTATTTTCAATTTATGTAATTCTATTTTTTATTTTTTACTTGGTAGTTTGATAATTTATCTTGTAAGAGTTAACGTGAATTTATATCATTTATTAATAATTTTAAATTACATATTCTAATTTCATGAAATATTATTAAATTATCCATGTTTTAATTCATTATTAAAGAATATTTTTTAATAAAATGTAAATTATATATTCAAATTTCATGAAATGTTATTAAATTATCAATATTTTAATGCATCGTGTAAGCATGTATTTTAATAAAATGTATGCTTATATTGAATAATGTATTTTTAACATATATTTAAAATGATAAATTATATGTCATTAATAATGATTAATATAAATAAATTCATATGTTGGTAAAAATAATTATCAGTAATATTATGGTATAACTAAAATTTTATTTATCAATAAAAGATATGTTAGAATTAAAAAATAATATTAACATATATATATATATGTTAGTAAAAATAATTATTGGTACGTATAAAAAATATCAACAAAATATAATATATGTTGGAATTATTCATTTTACCAATATATATTATCTAATGGAAAATTCATGTTGGTATATGTCATTTTTGTGTAGTGTTACTATAGCCTATACCCATTCTGGAATAGAAGTGGGATAATGTCACTATGGAATTCATGACAAGATTACCTAGGAAACCTTGGAAAATGATGCAACATGCTTTATCATGGATATTTTGATAAGGCTATACCACTTCTTGCCTATCAAGGAGACCTTTACTAATGATGATCTGGGTAATCATTATATATGGGAGAAAGTTCGTTTGCATGATTTTATGAGGAGTATTGTCTCCAACTGAGTTCCCTATTTCACATCATGGTTCTAGAAGGACCTTAGGAAGGAACTAGGATTTAAATTTATTATGATTACATCTTATCATTCTCATACTTATGGAAAACATGAATGGAGAATTCATATTCTAGAGGATATGTTGTGAGCCTATTTTTTGGACTTCATTGGTTCTTGGAATTAGTATTTGACACTCATGGAGATTTCATATAATAATAGATTCTAGTAATAAATCCATATAGATCCTTTAGAGGTTTTTTATGGAAGGTTATTCTAATCTTATTTATGTTTGTTAGAGGTAGGTTAGGTAGATCTTGTTTGACCTAGTCTCATGCAGGAGACGTCTAAGAAAATTCAGTTGATTAGAAAATAGTTGGGGACCATGAAAAGTAAGAAGAAATCATACGTTGACCAATGGATACAACCTCTAGAGTTTATGGTTGGTTACCAAGTTTTTATTTAGGTGTCACCTAGGTTTGGTCAAAACCATATCTAAAAGTAGAGAAAGCTTTTTCCTAGGTTCATTTAGATGTTTGAGATATTGGAGAGAGTTAGTCCACTAGCATACTGATTATCCCTTATACAGTGCTACAGTTCCATGCATGATGGTTTTCACATGTCACAACTTCAAAGATACCACCCTGACCTTTCTCACATTATTTATGTTGATGATGTTGAGATTAATGTTGATGTGTCCTTTAATGATAATCTGATTCGTATCATGGATTGTTGTGAAAATAATATTTGAGGAAATATTGTGCCTCTATTATTAGTGCAGTGGGAGCATGAGAATATTCAATAGGAGACATGGGAAAAGAATTTTGATATTAAGGCATAGTATCCGGAATTTTTTTCAGATACCACATAGTGATGCATGGGATCACAGCTTGGTAATGTGATATTTTATGGAGGGGGTTATAAAATCCCATCTTTTTCCAAGTATGATCCTCTTTAATTCATTTTTTGAACCTATTTGATTTTTTTTAAACCATTTTATTCTTGGTAAATGATCCATATTCCTGGGGTAAAATAAGTTTTTAAAGTTGTTTTGGGGATTAGAGAAGCTAAGTTAGAAGCAAGCTAGTGGTGGCTGGAAGTTTTAGAAACATTACAGAGTCATCATCTCACTAACGCATTCCACCATCCATTCGGTGGGGTCCTAGATATACAGTAGCACTAGAGGACACCACCGTCTCACTAGTAATGCCCATTAGCCAGCTAGTGGCATCAAGATGGGGAATATTATGAGGGAAAAATTATATTTCTTCCCCTATAACCTATTTTAAACACCTCTTAACCCCTAATTCAAACCTAACTTGGCATTAAAAATTATTGAGGTTCTCTAAGGATTTTTTGGCTTCCCCAACACCTCTCATTGATCTCTTGAGATATTCTTTGATCTGGAAAATGATAAATGGTGAGTTATTCATAGATTTGAAGAAATTATCTTCTTTCAACCTTAATGGTGTGTGTAAATTATTTTTTATAGGGGATTGTTGTGTTGTACGTTCATATGAAACTCAATCTTGGTATCTATTCTTCTCTATTATTAAGTTGGGTGGTCTAAAATAATCCTCCTAAAGTCTATTTTGATTCCTCTAGTATGTAAAATTTGTGTGATCACATCATAATTCCATGTTCACAACCTACCCTAATTTTTAACCTGATGAAATTTCTATATCCATATTCTTAAGCCCCCCTTAGATCCAATTGGGTATGTTGGAATTAAGACTGGAACCTGTGACCACCTGATAAGTGTGCCAACATTTAACCCCAGGTTAGAACTTGAATTGTATAAATTTAAAGACCTTATTTGAAATGGATATTGTTTATGGAATGTATTAAATATTTAATTGTATTATCATGGGAATTTTAGTAATTGTCTTGATAAAGAATCACTTGTCATGGAACTAGTTAATTTGAATTTAATTAGCATTATCATGATAACATTATGGAATGTGGATATAATGTCTTAAGAATAGTAAGTGGGATTAATCGATCTTTGAAATGGAATTCTTAAATTTATTGTGGTATTTGGTAACATGGCATAATAGACTTAAAAGGTTGATAATTGTTAATTTGGATAAATTAACCAATATGAAATATGATAAAATATTTGGCATGTTTGATAAATTAAAATGCATTGCCTCTTGTTTTCATTTGATGTATAATTATTAAATCATATCTAACATAGTAATTCACATATACTATTATGTCTTTTAATCATGTTAGTGGCCCTAGCATGGGACTTTTCACAACGTCATGTGATACTTTTTCCATTGGAATGGTATTTCACTATAGGAACACGTAAGAAGATATATCATGGGAATTCACATATAGTTCAGTATGACATGGTTACTTTTTCCCTTGGTATGGTATTATTCCATGGGAATATGTAAGTGGTTTCAACATTATAATTAACATACATCCAATAAAACACATTTACTTTTTCCCTTGTTGTGGTCTTAAGACCTGAGAACACATAAGTGGCTCTAACATGTGAATTTTCATAGATCCCAGTATTTATTAGTTACTCGATGCTTGAGGAAAAGATGGTTGGTTACATGAAAATATATGGGTGATTCATACTCAATAGGAGAATCCACCAGTGGTATGGGTGATTTATCCTAAGTAGGAAAATATATCAATGAATAGTGATACCTAGCATCGTGTCGAAGAAAGTTTGGCTAACCTTGGGTGTCAACGTGGAGCTCAAGGTTCATTGGGTTAATTTGATGATACACATTAATTTATGTATTAATTATCTATTTATCATATTGTTACAAGTACTATTTATTCAAACTATATTTTTTCGTCATTGTGGGTATCAATTTACTAGTTTTTACTTACACCCAGTTCGAGATACCATTTAGTGCCTGAGAAGACTTCATGGATGTAGTTCTAGATAAGGGAAAGTATAGTGTCCCTATCCTTTTACACATATTATTATATGATTTTAAGCCTAATTAACCATCAAATAAAAGCAAGTATTGTAAATTGTCGTTTCTTCAGAAAAATAGTTACATAAAATTTAAAACATGGAAATATAATAACAAATATTTATATTAATATTACATAATGAGTTTATAACTTCCTTTTAGATCCTACATCTTCATAGGATAACATGTGGAATACATAGACAAAATGATGATATAAAAATCCCAATAATAGAGTAAACATGAGAATAAATCATAACACGTGATTTAGAATACATAACATGATAACATAAAAGGCATGGAATATAAATAATCATATGGAAGTATAATATATAGAAAATGAGATCATGTGATCATGGAAACATAAGAATTTTTCAGCAACATATAACATGAAATAAACATGATTCAAGGAAAACTGCCAATACTATATCATATGGCAGACAAATTCCCTTAATGGATTAGGTTTACTACCTAATCTCGTAAATGATGTCTCATGAGACTAAACATTACACAATTCATTGGAGTTATATCTAGTTGAACCCATTATAACATGTTCATGAATATGTTCTCCACATAAATAATCAAACATAAGGAATAAATATAAGGGTTACCCATGGAAAGAAATGGGTATCGTAATCATGTCATATGGAATAATCAATGGGAGTACTATAATGGTGTATAAGAAAGAATGGATTTAAATCATAATTGGAAATTAATAAGGGAAAATAGGCTTATATCATTATAAATTATGTCTGACTAAAGTAAAAACATATAAAAGAGTGTTTAAGAAACATTAGAAATGAGCTACTTTAGTGCGGTTTAAGGGAAAATATTAAAGAGGCTATAAAGAGGAAAAAGGAATAATTTTTTATATAAAAAATGATATAAGATAGGTTTTCATGATTAAATGAGTGATTTTAGAAAAATAATTATGTCTTAAAATAGATTATGGAGTGTGAAATGGGTAATAAATTGGGATGTTCCCTTTAATCGAGCTTTTTTATCAGGTGGAATTAAGATGGGAACCTTATAAAATATGTATTTCCCCATAAAATATGAATGAATTTATATGGATAAATAATTTTGGAAAATATAAATATAATTTAGAATAATTATATAAGAATAATTAAGAAATACATTGGTGTAATGTGAGATAAAGTGTAACCCAAAGGTAATTTAAAGGTTTAGAGAGATCTCTTACCTTATGTCAGAATGTGTTCTGCACTTGCACTTAATGTATGTGATAATCAAATTAGATCCATTAATTACTAAATTAAGAACATTATCCACATATTTTTTATATATTTAATTTTATTAAGTCCATTTATGGCCATTTCAAGGTGTTATAATATTTAATTTTATTGTTCTGGGAGCATTTGTTTCATGGTTGTATGGTCGGTTCCCTCGAGTATAATTATAGTAGTTATTATAAAATAGAAGAAAAAACTTTATAAGAAGAATTAAATTATAACAATATACTTACATAATTTTAAATGGTCCCATATATCATTTTTTTTATATATTATAATGATTCATTAAATGAAATGTTAATGAAAAATGATTAGCTTATTTTGGAGGTTTTTACGACTATCACGAACTAGTACATTTTATTTAATATTGTGATTTTATATTGGTTATAAAACATGAAATAAGTTATAATATATATTTTATAATCTTATTTAACCATATAAAATATTTTATTACCATCCCTGATGGAGGTAATGAAAAATGAAAACCCTTTGTCCACGAAGACGAAGAATCGACACATCAAGGATGATGTTTTTATTTTTAGAATAAAATGAGAATAGAAGTGATTAGATTATGAGTATTACATTGACACAATAAAATTAAAGTATATATATGATATTGGACTTATCATTCTATTTTTATAGTGGATGTGATTATATAGAAGAAGTAAATAATTTAAGAAAAAGAATAGTGATTTTACCTCTTGAATGGTGTCTCCTTGAGAACCTCCTTAAGGAACTTGGGTTTGGCCTTTTGTTGAGACCAGTAGGTATTGAATGTGGAGAATATTTTTGGTAAGTTAATTGGTTAGAATTTATACTAGCTTCATGTATTATGAGTTGTGAGGAAAATGGGTGGAGATGGGTGGTATTTATAAGGGGAGGAGTGGGGTGTTTTTCATTATTTTATTCATTTGTTTATTATTTTTGGCTCAAGACTATAAATAGTGTTGATTTATATGAATAAATATAGTAAATGGTTCAGTATACTAAGAACAAATGGGTTCTTACATTAGAAATACATCAGCCATGACTTAAAAATTTATGTATTAGTTAAATACCGTAAATTACTGTATTTCATTATTTACCAAAAAATCAACTATTTTAGTAAAATCCAAAAAATTTACCCTAAACATTATGTGGTGTTTAAATTTAAAAAATAAACTCCATATCATGAAAATAATTCTCTAAATATGAGAAATTTAGTTTTTAATTAAAATCATCATTTATTCGAAAAATACCAATTTTAATATTATAACTGCTTTTATGACTCTTTGAAAAAATCGTTAAGAACTCATAAAATTATATTATAATTATAATAAAACAAATATAAATTTATAAATCTATTTTATGGAAATAAATTTTCTTTTAAATCGCTACATTAAATATAAAATTTTAAATAAACATTTACGTTTCACAAAAAATACCAACACTTAATTTATCATTTTCAAAACATTTATTTACTTATTCCATTCTATGTAAAGACAAAAACATTTACTTATTCCATGAAATAAATATATCATATTTTCATTTATAATATTAAAAAATTTTGTTTATACTTTCATAGATGTGGTTACTATTCTAATGTCCATATTACTATTCCTAATAGTCACATTACTATTCCAATGGTCAGGTTACTATTCCAACGGTCATATTTCTAACAGTCATAAGGGTTTACTACCTCCTATAAATACTTCTTATTCCATTCATAATCCACTTATATATTCCACCAAAGTTATATATAATTTCATATTTTAAATGAAAATTTTATTATTAATGTTATTATTTATTTCTACATCTTTGTTCATGAGTGCAGTCATTCTAGTAGATCGAGCATATCCAAATTTTTCTATTCTTATTATCTTATTTTATATTTATTATATTGCTATAATATTTGGAACTCTTATTGGTTTATTTTATAACTAATTTTTCATTCTTCATTTATGAGAATAATGTTTTTATTGGGTTCTCTATGTAATATTTGTGCTTTATACTACATGACATAATTATAAGAAAGAAAATTTCATTGATACAATTTTGGGTCATTACATTCTTCCCCCTTATGAAATTTCACCCTTTAAATTTAGTTTTACATACTAAGGTTAAATTTGGTGAGGGTACTTCTCCTTCCGCGCTTCCTTCACTTACCATGCCACCTCTTTATATTTATACTTTCTCTATAGTACTTTGACAAGGTGAGTTGTCTTGTTGTGTATAACTTTATCTCTACTATCCAAGATCTCCATAGGCTTCTCCTCATAAGAGATATCATTTTCCAACTTTATCAGATTTAAATTTAGTACATGTGAGGGATCCAGACTATTCTCTTTCAATAGTGATATATGGAATACATTATGTACTTGAGACATGGTTGGTGGAAGTGATAGTTTATAGGCCACATCTACGATATGATTAAAAATCTTAAAGGGACCGATGTATCTAGGATTTAGCTTTCTTTTCTTCACAAATATTATGAATCTCTTCCATAGAGATATGTGGAAGAATACCATGTCTCCAACCTTAAACTCCATATCTCATCAACTATTTTTTTCATAGATCTTCTATTGAAATTGGATACCTTGATGTATTGCTGAATAGTTTTCACATTTTCAACCATTTTAGGTCTCAGTAGCTTGTGTTCACTAACTTCATCCCATTATGTAGGTGTTCTGCATATTTTTTCCATAAAAGTATTCATATGGATCTAGATACTTTAGTGGAAACTATTGTTGTAAGATAAATCAACTAGAGTTATATATTAGTCTCATCCTCCTTTGAAGTCCATAAAACATGCTCTCAACATGTCTTCCTATGTCATAAAAATAAACTCAAATTGGAAATCAGTTTGAGGATGATAATCTATACTGAAGTTCAACTTAGTGTTTAGATATTATTGGATAATTTTCTAGAACTTGGAGGTAAATCTTGTATATTTATTGGATACAGTTGATAGTGGCACTCCATGTTGCCTCACCAGTTCTCTGGTGTATATTCATGCATGTTGATCAAGTGAGAAGTCCTCTCAAATTTTGATAAAGTGAGATGTCTTTATAAGATAGTCTACAACAACCCATATAGAATTATTTCCTTTGTATGTATTGGTAGTCCAATAAAACAATCTATAGTGATGTTTTCCAATTTCCAGGTTGGTATGGGTAATGGTTATATCATCCCATTAGACCTTTTTATTTTTACCTTCACTTACTAACATACCAGGAACTTTGATGTATATTCAGTGATCTCCTTCTACATATTTACCATCCAATAGTGCTATTAAATATCTCGATACATATTTGTGATCCTTTGGTGGATATAGAATTTGATCTATTAGAATCATTCAAAATCTCTTTATTTACCTTAGTATTCGATGGTACACATAGTCATGACCCAAATCTTATGAATCCTTTGTAAATTCCCCAACCCCAGTTCCCTAGAGCTGGTGCCTTATATTAATACATTGGTATGTTTACAAGGAATCGCATCCCAAAGGACCAATCAGTTTAACAATTTTGGAAAGCAGATTACATACATGAACATTATATGAAAATTTTAAAGTATAAACAGTATTGAAGATAACACCCAATAACTCTTAGATTAACCCTACAAGTCATTCATAATGTACCTCTTCGAATACTTGGTAAAAGAAACATATGAAAGGGGTGATATCATATGATTAGTAAGGGTAATACATATATTATAAATTATAACATAAACAAT
This sequence comes from Viscum album, assembly GCA_963277665.1. NCBI lineage: Eukaryota > Viridiplantae > Streptophyta > Magnoliopsida > Santalales > Viscaceae > Viscum > Viscum album. Next base: position 1,014,866,225 of record OY728138.1, on the reverse strand, counting down.
AATTCATGTTGAATAAAAATTAAAACATTCCATTAAAACATAATCTTGAGCATAATATGGAAGTAATAAAAGCTAAATAAATAATGACATATAAATAATCATATGAAACTTCACCATGGATATTATACTAGTTGAATAATCATATGATTTATCAATTAATAATATCATAATGAGGGAATTTATATGTCTTCCATCATAAACCTGTTGTCAAGGCCTCAACCGGGACTTCTAAAAATAAATGTTTAAGGCCTCAGCCAAAATCCATTTCTGTTTTGTCTCATTAGACCTATTGATGCATCGAGGGGCTATAGTGTGACCAACCTATCAAATACTAATTCTAATTCATTCCCCATATTTAAAATTAAATTATATCTTAAAATCAAAGTGTCTCATACCACTTTTAAGTATCATAGATGAAATTACTCTATTAAAATCATTGAGAAATTCTGTAGGAAAATAATCTTTAAATATTCCAAAGTATCTCATACCAACATGAAATGTTCAAATAATAATACTTCAGAATATCATGAGAATAAGTATAATATTGATATGATATTTAAAATTTAATTACATACACCACAAAAATAACTAATAAGTGGTGAACAGGGCATATATCTCACAGAAGTAAAAGAGAGACAAGAAAACCCCCTTTTTTACTTTGGAAAGAATATTTCTTTTGAAAAATCATTTTTATTTTTTATAAAATCATATTTTAAACATGTATATCCTGTAAAATAAAAGTTAAGGACATTAAAATTATATTTGAGGAATAAATGATGTCCCACTTAAGTGAAATCGTGTAAAAAGAGTTTTTAAGAAGCTTTATAAATAAAACATTTTAGTGCAGTTTAAGAAAAATATTAAAGAGATTTTAAAGCAGAAAGGTGTGTTTGTTTTCATAAAACAAGAAATTAACCAAGATATATTTTCAAGAAATAATTTTTTATTTTATAAAAATAATTATTTCTTAAATAGGTTATATAGTGCACTTAGAAATGGGTAAGAATTTGAGAAGTTCCCTTGAAACGGGCTTGTTTATCGGGAAGAATTGAAAAGGGAATCATTTTAAAACCTGTATATCACCATCATATAAGAATGATATGATATAGACATATTATTTTGGAACATATAAACATGATTATGAATAAATATAAAAAAAATAAAGAAGAATTAAATTTGAGTAAAGGTGGTGAAAGAGTAACCTGAAAGAAAAAACGGGGGTTCGGGTAGAATTCCTTAACAGTTTGTAATCAATCGAATCATATGCCCAAAATTAATAATCATAAAATGATAAATTTAATACTATTAAAATATATATATTAATGATATTATACATCAATGGTAATTATACATACACCATACACAAGAAATAGTGGTGAATAAGAAATATTTCAAAAAAAATTGAAGTGAGGTGATAAAACCTTTACCTTAAGTCTGAATGTGTTCTGCACTTGACCTTAATGTCATGGATAATAAAATTAAATACATTAATTAATTAATTAAGAACCATTTCTACATATATTATAATAATTATAGTTTTATTAAGTTCATTTATATCCTTATTGATGAGTTATAGAGTTTAATTTCATCATTCCGGAGCATTCGTTTTCTTAGTTTTCATGATCGTTTTCCTTGTTTATTAGTAATGGAGTTCATGTGGAATGGATATAATTATCCAAAATTGATTTTATATGATACTAATGAACATAAATAATATTAAATGGTTATATAATTAATTTTTTTATATGGTATGAGTATGAGTTATTTGATAAAACAATAGTCATAATCATTTAGATTATTTTTGCGATTTTTGATCATCACGAACTAGTTTTGTCATATGAATTGGTATTTTGTATATATACCAGTTAAATAACATTAAATAGGTTATAATACACATATTACATTATTTTTTAAACATAAAAATGGTATTATTACCGGCCTTGAAGAATAAATTTAAGAACAAACGTTCTTCGTCCACAAAGGTTGTAGATCGACACCATCCAGATGATGATTTCGTTTTTTAAAATAAAAGAGAGAGATTAAAGATATTGATGATGGATATTACATTAACATGATATAATTACAGTATATAGATGATAATAAATTTATCATGGTCATTTTTACAGAGTAGGTGATGAGAGTATAATAAAAAAAGAACTTGAAAAGAAAACAAAAGGAAAAGGAGGAGGATTTTACCTCTTGAATACTTCTCCATGAGGACCTCCTTAAGGAAACATGTTTTGGTATTTTTGTAAGACCAAGAGATCCTAGATGTGGGAATAAACTAGGTAACAGGATTTTTTCAGAACATTGAAAAGCTTCAAGGCTTATAAGAGTGAGGAGAAGAGGGGGTGAGGATGGTTTTTATAGTGGAGGATGGGTGATTTTTGAATATTCAATTCATTTGTTTGTTATTTTGCTCAACATAAGAAATAGTGTTGATTATTAAGAATAAATAAATAAATTAGATCATGTGAATTAGAACCAATGGTTCTCACGTTATACATGACTCAATGAATAGTTTATTTAACTTATAATTTATATATATCGTAAATTATAGTATTTTACTATTCACCAAAAATTCAACTATTTTAGAAAAATCCTAAAAATTCACCCTAACCATATTTTGACATGTAGAATTAAAAAATGAAATCAATTTAATGAATAAATTTTTTTAAATATTATAAATTTAATTTTTAATTAAAAACATCATTTACTCGAAAAATATAGATATTAAATTTATACCTGATTTTATAATACTCTGAAAAATTAAATAAGGTCTCATAAAATTGTCCAAAAATCATAAGACAAAATAATATTTATTTATGAATAAATTTTATGAAAATGAATTTTCTTTTAATTTTTTTTTAATTATAAAATTGTAACTAAATATTTATGACATACAAAAATACCAATACTTAATTAATAATTTTTAAAATATTAATTTACTTATACTGTTGTATAATTATATGATACTTTATTTTATAAGGTGCCTAAATTTAATTTATAATTTCATGGATGAGGCTACTATTCATTAGACAGATTTACTATTCATAAGGGTCATATTACTATTCCTAAAGACAAGTTACTATTCACCAAAAAATTAAGTTGAACTTATCAGACTCTAAATATCTTACTGATTATAACTGTGTCATCCGTTTTTAAAAATTAAAATCATAGAAATGGAAAATTTATGTTTAATGGCTAGGTTATAACTATCTTATTCAAATAATTATAAAAACAAAGTTTTAATTTGTAGAGACTCGGTGTTGTGTGCATTACATTATATATTAAATTTATTTGTAAATCCTTATGGTGTTACATTCTCTCCTTCTTCAATAAATTACATCCTTGCAGTTTTAAATTTTACTTCAGAAAATCAAAAAAAAAGTTTGATACTAGAAAATACCTTTGTGGAAAATACACATCGGAAAAGAAGGTACTAAGATAACAATTTTTTTTCTTTCAAGATCCTTTCCCTAAAGTTGAAAATTTATTTTACTCTATAATAATGTACAGAAATATGATTATTTGATACATTTCTATAAACACAATATTATCCTTCTTTTGTGCCTATAACTATTCCTACTTCATTTCATGGCAAAAGTTGTATCATAGGGTGAAATAATATGTAAAACCATGTCTAAGGATCAAATTCAACCATTTCATAAATGGTTAACTTTTAGAAAGAAGGTCACTAAATTTTCATAATGAACTTATTAAACAACATGAAGTGCCTCTTAATCATCACATAAAAACATGAGAGTACATTCTCCTTGTATTTTCTTAAAGCATGGTAATAACTTGAATTACCATAAAACCTTATTTTATACATTCATGTTTCCCTATTACTTATATAAAACATAAGAATTTGGATATATTCTCTAAGTCTAAAATGTTGTAGACTTTACCATTTTGTCGAGAGTCCATTATATAGATCCAAGATAGTAAGTGCTATCCAATTTACGTTATCTGAAATTGATATCTCGGTATTAGGAACATGTTAAGGGCTGTCTTTCCCTCAACCATATATTTTTAAAAAAGTTTAACTTTTAACTAGGTCACTTTTCCTTGGATTCATTCATCATATGCCCTCAAATAGTTAATGAAATAGTACTAGAGTACAATCCTTATATATTCCAAAATTATTATAACTAGTAAATCATTGATAAAATACTCAATTGACATATTTCTTGAATCCAAACATAATAACATTAATCATTCCTCTTCATCTGTGGTAGTAGAATAATTTTGACCATGATATATTTTCTCCTTTTGATGCATATTCCTTTGACGCATGGGACATTGATTTGTTTAGTGTCAAATCTCCTTGCACTTGAAGCATTGTACATCAAAAAAACATTTTCCTACCAATGAAATCATAATAATGGTGTCCTTTCCCTCCACACTTATAGCAAACTCTTGTTATTTTTAAGCATATACTAAGGTGTTTCCTTCCACAATTATCACGGGAAAATAATTCTTTACCGTATTCCCTTTATCTATCTTTTTCCCAGTTTTCCTCTTCTTCTCTTACTTCCTTCCTAAGACATAATACTTAGAAAACGCGTTCTCCTTCTTATTATGACATGATAATATCTCCTCATATGATGATAATGATTGAGAGGATATTTACATTTGAAATGCTAGATTAAACCCATCAAATAAATGTCCATTCTTACTCTTTTGATTATGTGCATTGATGCAGTTCTCATTCCTTTTAGTAGGAACCATTTCTAAATAATTTCATACACTATATTCGATTATAACACTATGAAACATAATGTATCATACCAATACTAGTGAAATACATGACATAAATTGAAAATTTTATGCATAGATAATCTCATAATCATAAATGAGGTTTCTTTGATGACATGTTTGCATTTAAATCCTTCATAATGTTTTGTAAATAAATGTTAATTATCCTAGGAATATCCCCTAGGATTGTCAAACTAGGTGTGCATTAAGGCCTGTTACCATGTACCATGTTACCCCAAGTCAGGCCTGAGAAACCTTGTGGAAGTTATTACTCCTAGGTAAATTTATTCCATAACCACTTTCACTTGTATGATCTAGATAGGGATGTATTGCTAAGAAGACTAAGGTTGCTGCTAAACATCCATTGATACCATCTCTAAATACCCCGACCCCAGTTTCCTAGAGCTAGTGCCATATATTAATACATTGGTATGTTTACAAGGTTTTGTATCCTGGAGTACCAATCAGTTTAGAAATTTTGGAAACCATACTACATACATGAACTTTAAATTACAAATTTAAAGGAAAAATAAAATATAAACTCCATTGATAATACCCATGAACTCTCAGATTAAGCCTAAAAATCATTCATAATGTACCTCTCAGAATCATAGGTAAAAGAAAAATATGGAAGGGGTGAGATCATATTCTCATTAAGGGTAATAAATAAATCCAAATCTATAACATAAATAGTAATTCATGATGAATAAATAATAACACATTCCATTAAAACATAATCTTGATCATAATATGGCAGGAATAAAACCAGAATAAATAATTCCATATAAATAATCACATGAAACTTGACCATGGATATTATAATAAAAGAATAATCACATTATTTATCAATTAATAATATCAGAATGAGGGAATTTATATTCTATACATAATAAACCTATCGTCAAGGCCTCACCAAAGACTTCTGAAAATAAATGGTTAAGGTATCAGCCAAAATCCATTTCTGTTTTGTCTCATGAGACTTACCAATGCATAGAGGGACTATAGAGGGATCCACCCATCACATACTAAGTTCAATTAATTCCTCATAAATAAAATAAAATTATATATTCAAATAAAAGTATCATATACCACTTTGAAGTATTATAAATGAAATTACTCTAATAAAATCATTGAGAAATTATTGAGGAAAATAATCTTTAAACATTACAAAATGTCACATACCACCTTGAAACATTCAATACATAATACCATGTAATATCAAGAGAATAAGTTAAATATTGATATGATATATCAAATGGAATTAAATACACCACACACACAAGGAATAAGTGGTGAACAAGGCATATATCTCACATAAGTAAAAGTGAGGCGAGAAAAATCCTTTTTACTTTGGAAAGAAGAGTTATTTTGAAAAATCATTTTTATTTATCATAAAATAATATTGTAAACATTTATATACCATAAAATAAAATTTAATGAAACTGAAATTATATTTTAGTCTTAAATTATGTCCCAATAAAGTTAAATCATTTAAAATGTGTTTTTAATAAGCTTTAGAAATAAAACATTTTAGTACGGTTTAAGGAAAATATTAAAGATATTTTAAAGAAAAAATGCATGTTTGTTTTTATAAAACTATAAATAAACCAAGATAGTTTCTCATGATAAAATTTTTTATTTTATAAAAAAATTTATGGCCTAAAAAAGATTATATAGTGCACTTTAAAATGGGTAATAATTTTAGAAGTTCCATTGAAACAGGCTTGTTTATCGGGAAGAATTGAGAAGGGAACAATTTTAAAACATGTATATCCCCATAAAATAAGGATGATATGATCTAGATATATGATTTTGGAACATATACACATAATTTATAAGAAATATAAATAAATAAATTAGCATTACATCTTAATAAAGGTAGTGAAAGAGTAACCAGAAGGAAAACGAGGGTTCAGGTAGAATCCCTTACCAGTTTGTAATCAATCGAATCATATGCCCCAAATTAATAATCATAAAATGATACATTTAAAGCCATAAAAATAAATAGATTCATGATATGATACATCTATAGGAACTATACATATTCCATACACAATAAATAGTGGTGAATAAGGAATATCTCACAAAAATGGAAGTGGGATGAGAAAACCCTTACCTTATGTTTGAATGTGTTATGAACTTGACATTAATGTCTGGGTAAATAAAACTAAATCAACTAATTAATTAATTCATAACCCTATATACATTTATTAGAATAATTTTAGTTTTATTAAGTTCATCTAGGACCTTATTGATGAGTCATAGAGTTTAATTTCATCATTCTGGAGTATTCGTTTTCTTGGTTTTCACGATCAGTTTGCTTGTTTATAAATAATAGAGTTATTATGGAATGGATATAATTATCCAAAATTGATTTTATATGATACTAAAATACATCCATAATATTAAATGATTGTATAATTAATTTTTTTTATGTGGTATGATTATGATTTATTAGATAAAACATTAGTAATAATCATTTAGATTATTTTGGCGGTTTTTTATCATCACGAACTAGTTTTGTTTTATGAATTAATATTGTGTATATATACAGGTTAAATAATATAAAATAGGTTATAATGAATATATAATAGTCTTTTTTGACCATAAAAATGTTATCATGACCATCCTTGAAGAATAAATTTAAGAACGAAAGTTCTTCGTCCATGAAGGTTGTAAATCGACACCTCCTAGATGATGATTTCATTTTTTAAAATAAAAGAGAAAGACTAAGGATATTAATGATGGGTATTAAATTAACATGATATCATTATAGTATATATATGATACTAGAGTTATCATTATCATTTGGACATAGTAGGTGAGGAGAGTATAATAAAATAAAGAACTTGAAAAGAAAATAAAAGGAAAAGGATGAGGATTTTACCTCTTGAATACTCCTCCTTGAGGACCTCCTTAAGGAAATGGGTTTTGGGATTTTGGTAAGAACCAGAGATCTTAGATGTGATAATATACTAGGTAAGAGGATTTTGGAATAAAATTTACAAACTTAAAGTCTAATAGAAATGAGTAGAACAGGGGGTGAGGGGTGGTTTTTATAGTGGAGGAGATGGGTGATTTTTGAATATTCAATTCATTTGTTTATTATTTTGCTCAAGACAAGAAATAGTGTTGGTTCTTGAAAATAAATATAGTATATAGATCATGTTAGTTTGAACCAATTATTATTACATCAGACATGACTCAATTAATAGTTTATTTAACTTATAATGTATATATATCATAAATTACTATAGTTTACTATTCACTAAAAATTCAAGTATTTTAGAAAAATCTCAAAAATGATTCCTAACCATTTTTCAAAAAGTATAATTTAAAAATGGGCTATATTTAATGAAAATAATTTTCTAAATATGAGAAATTTAATTTTTAATTAAAAACTTTATTTATTCAAAAAATACAGATTTTAAATTTATAATTATTTTATAACACTTTGAAAAATTAACTAAGGTCTCATGAAATTATCATAAAATCATAAGACAAAAAAATATTAATTTATGAATACATTTTATGAAAATTAATATTATTTTAAATAATTTTATTAATTTTTAAATTTTAATTAAATATTTATGACTTTTAAAAATACCAACACTTAATTAATAATTTCTAAAATATGAATTTAATTATACTGTGATATAATTATATGATACATTCATTTATAAGGTACCTAAATTTCATTTATACTTTCATGGATGAGGTTACTATTCATTAGGCTGATTTAATATTCATAAGGGTCATATTTTTATTCCTAAGGTCAAGTTATTATTCACTAAAAAATTAAGTTGATCGTATTAGACTCTAAATATCTTACTGATCACAACCATGTATGTATGTTTTTTGAAATTCAAATCATAGAAGTGGAAAAATTATATTTAATGGATAGGTTATAACTATCTTATTTAAATAATTATAATAACAAAGTTTTGTTTTTCATAGACTCATTTTTGTATTCATTGTATTCTATATTAAATTTATTTGTAAATCCTTGGGGTGTTACATCCTTCCTCATCAATTTTGAACTCTAAGGATACCCTCTTTCTTATTGTTTCCACCTTTTGATGAATTTACACATCATTTATTAGAGAAACCTTTATTTTATTTAAAAGGTATGGTTGATCAATTATCTATGAAATTAGAGATGATGTACCTCACATTATGACTCACATGCCAATCCTTTTAAGTCTAAGAATATTGGATCCTTCTAAATTATCATCATTCATAAAGTTATAGGATCCTTTCTACTTAGATCATCTACCACTTTATTTTTCTATACCAGTATGGTAGTAGATTGAGCAGTCACAATCTTTGATGAGATTTAACCATCTTCACAGGTGCATATTAATCCTATTTTGTGTGACTATATATTTTAGGTTCTTATGATCAGTATATATCTTACACTTCTCCCCATAGAGATATTGTCGCTGGATTTTCAATATTAAGATAGTAGTATCCAACTCCATATCATGCATTAGATAGTTTTACTCATGATTTTTCAACTTCCTTGAGTCATAGGCTATGAATTTATCATTTTTCATTAGTAAACAACCTAATCCTTTATTTAAAGATTCCTCATATACCACAAAAAGTTTCTCGTTTATTGGTAATGTAAGTAATAGTGTAGTGATAAGCCACTTATTCAACTCTTTAAAGTATTATTCACATTCACTAGGCTAGAAAAACTTTACTCCCTTACAATTCATATTTAGTGGGTTTTAAAATCATAATAAGTTCCTCCTAAATATTTAATAACACCCATCTAGACCAAGGAAACTATGGATCTCCATTACAGATATTAGCATGAGCCACTCTTCGATTTCCTTTATCTTGGAAGGGTCTACATATATTTCTTTCTCTGTGATAACATTCCCCAAGAATGATACTTCCTTCATCCATAACCCATATTTTCTATACTTTTCATATAGTTTCTCCCTTTGCAAGTTCTTCATCAAACTATTTAAATGCTCCTCGTGTTCCTCCTTTCTCTTGGAGTACATCAAAATATAATCTATAAATACTACCAAAAAAAGTCAAGGTAATATCTAAATACTATATTAATTATGTCTGTGAAAAATTCTGGATCATTATTTATTACTAAGGGAATCAATATGAACTCATAGTTTTTATACCTCAGTTTAAAGTAAATCTTGGGAATATCTTACTTCTTAACCATTAATTAGTGATATCCCAACCGAAGGTCCACCATAGATAAATACTTGTCCCCATATATTTTATCAAACAAATCATCTATATGTGGAAATTGATAAATGTTTTTTATCGTGATTTGTTTTAACTCACAATTATTAATGTAGAGGTGCATTGTTTTATCCTTATTTTTTATGAAGAGGACTACCGCACCCCATGGTGAAGAACTCGCCATATGAAACCATTTTCCATATTATCTTGTAACTGATTCTTCAGTTATTCCAAATCAATGGTGGTCATTCTATAAGGAATATTTGATATATTCAGAGATCCAAGAATAAGTTCAATTGAGAAATCAACACCTCGGTCATGAGGAAGACCAGGAAATTCATCGAGTAACACATCAGTGTAGTCCCTCACAATGGGCATGTCTTCGAGCATGATACTCTCATGTGTATCAATCATTTGAGAAAGATATGATTACTTATCAGGAAATAATATCCAAAATTGATATGATTATTCTGAATAAGATTCATTTTCCTCCTTACACTTGTACAAAATTAAAGGATTCCTCGGGATGTGAATAGTTATCTCCTTTTCCTGATAGTTGATGTTGGATTTATATAAAGATAGTCAATTCATGCCCAATATAGAATCAAACTCCACCAAAAGAAATAAAAAATATATTTTATGGGAGGTTCAGTCCACAAACAATGATTGGGGATGAATTATATACTTTTAATTAAACGATTTCCCCATTTTCTGTTCTCATAGATAATTCAACCTTTATATTTTAAGGTGGTGTTTGAATAGTTCTATTAAACTTGCAAGATATGAAATAATGATGTAGAACCAAAATAAAAAAATATGTTTTCTATTCTTGAATAAATAATTGGTGTACCCATCACCACATCATTCTTGGGCTCCACCTCAGTAGTAGTGATATCACATGTCCTTCCTTGCTACCTTGGAGGTTGTTGTTGTTGATTTCCTCCGACAACCCTTGGCTTAGAGAATTGGCTCGCATAATTCCCATGTTATTTGTCGTTAAATCACTACACAATAGGCATAGTGTTCATCTAAACCTTCTTTTTCACTTCCTCATTAGTTGGTTTTTTCATTTCACTTCAACAATGATTAGCCTGATGCCCCTCTCTTCTACATTTGAAGCACCTTATGGTTCCCCTTAGGCAGTTTCAAGAATGATTCATCCTACACTTTTGACAATTGGAATGCTGTGTTTTCTTTCCTCCAAAATATTTTTCTGTTTGGCCTCTTGAATATAATTCTATCTTATATTTATTATCTTCAATCCCATGGGACCACTGAGAATCACTGATATCCATATCAACTTTAAGGTCACAACGAAAAATATCTTCATAAGTGTTAATGTCCCAAATTACTAAGGCTTTTTGATGACTAGACTTTAGTCCACTAAATAATTGATCCACCTTTATTTCAAGGATCATGATAAAGCCATAGTCCTATCATGAGAACCTTGTAAAGTATGCCTCATACTCTCTGATAGACTCATCTTCCTTTTGCATCAGTATAAGGAACTCTCTTTCTATATTAAGACAGATATTTTGGAGAATATATTTATAGAGAACTATTTTATTGAATGATTAACATTCCATAGAATCAATTTCCTCCTTAAAATTCATTTTCTTGATCAATTTCCACCACTGATCAACTTCCTCATCAAAATGATATACCTTTAATATGACTTTATCTTCTTCTAAGCATTGAAGGATAGATAATATATTGTCATTGGAGTTAATCCATTATTTTGCAATGAGGGGATTGGATTATCCACTAAATATTGGAGTCCTTTTTATATAAAGGATTCAACTATAAATTTTTCTTTTTAGTATAAGGATATTTTCCATAAAATTAATGTTATTATTCATAACATGATCTAGTTTTTCTAGTACTATCATGAAGTTTTGATCTCTTGTTCTCATAAGATTTGGAATTTCATTAAGGAAATTATCACATTTCCTATTACATTTATTTTTGGAATGTGTTATCCTATTTCCATCCATTAACTAAGAAAAATAAAGTACAATTATGGGGGACTTAACACTTACCTAATAAGAATATAAAAAAGAAAAAATTTAACATAAAAGGATAAACTTTCAAAAGAATAGTATATCCTAACATATAATTCCATATGTTTCAATCTAGGTTATCCATGGTGATAAAATTATCTCTAGGGTTCTTACTAAATTATTCCAGTCATAATCTCTAAAAATAACTAGACATTTCTATGATACCAACTATAGTGACTCTATCCTTTTACAGATTTTATTACATGAGTTTAAGAATAATTAATCATCAAATACAAACCAATGATCATAAATTCTAGTGTATTTTAATAAATAGGTACATAAAATTTAAAACATGGAAATATAATAAAACATATTTATATTAATCCTCCAGAATGAGATCATAACTTCTTTTGAGATCCTACATCTTCATAGGATAACATGGGAAATACTTACACAAAAGGGATGAACAAAAAATCCCAATATTGGAGTAGAAATGGGAATAAAGCATAACACATGAGTAAGAAGGCATAACATGATAACATAAGAGGCATGGAATATGAATAATAATATGGAAAAATAATATATAGAACATGGGATCCCGTGATCATGGAAATATAGTAATGTGGTAGCAATATATAACATGACATAAACATGGGTTGAGGCTAACTACCAAGGCTACATCACATGGCGGAAAAAATCCCACAATGAATTAGGTTTAATCCCTAATCCCATACATGATGTCTCACGATACAAAACATTACCCAGTGCATTGGAACTCTATCTAGGTGCACCCATCATAACATGCTCATGCATATGTGTGCCACATAAATAATCAAACATAAGGAATAAACATAAGGGTTATCCATGGAAAGAAATGGGTATTGTAATCATTTCATATGGAATAATCAAAGGTAATGTCATAATGGTGTACAATAAAGAATGGATTTAAATCATACTTAGAAATTCATAAGGGGAAATAGAAATAGAATATGAAAAAATGTGTCTAACTAAAGTGAAAACGTTTAAAAAGAGTGTTTAAGAAACTTTAGAAATAATCCACTTTAGTGTGATTTAATGGAAAATATTAAAGAGTATTTAAAGAGGACAAATGAATAATTGTTTGTATAAAACCAAAAATGAACTAAGATAATTTTTCATGATGAAATGAGTGATTTTATAAAAATAATTCGGTCTTAAAACAGATTATAGAGTGTAATTGAAAATGGGTAAGGAATTAGGAACTTCCCTTTAATGGAGATTTCTTATAAGAATAAATTGAGAAGGGAACCTTATAAAATATGTATCTACCCATAAAAGAAGGATTAATTAATCTGGATACATAATTTTGGAACATATACACATAATTTAGAATAATTATATAAGAATAATGAAGTAATACATTGGTGTAAAGAGAGATAAAGTGTAACCCACATGTAATTTGGAGGTTCGAAGAGATCCCTTACCTTATGTCTGAACATGTTTTGAACTTTCAATTAATGTCCAAGATAATAAAATTATATCAATTAATTACTTAATTTATAACCTTCTCTGCATATATTTTATTTATTATAATTTTATTAAGTTCATTTATGGCTATTTCGATGGGTTATAATGTTTAATTTAATTATTATGGGAGCGTTTATTTCATGGTTATATGATTGGTTCCCTTGAGTATAATTATTAGATTTCTTATTGAAATGGAAGTAAAACTCCAAAAGTAAAATGAAATTTTATTAATATACTTCCAAAATTTTAAATTTCCCCATATATCATTTTCTTTTTAGATATGAGAATGATTCATTAGATAAAACGTTAATGAAAAATTATTAGTTTATTTTAGCAATTTTTACAAATATCAAGAACTAGTATATATTGATTCCAAGACATGAAATAAGTTATAATATACATACTATAAATATGCTAAATTTATTTTTTAATTAAAATAATCATTTATTCGAAAATACTGATTTTAATATTATAACCTCTTTTATGACTCTTTGAAAAATTAATTAAGGACTCATAAAATTATCTTATAATTATAATACAACAAAGTATTAATTTATAAATCTATTTTATGAAAATAATTTTTCTTTTAAATTAGTAAATTATTTATAAAATTTTAAATAAACATTTATGTTTTACAAAAATACCAACATTTAATTTATCATTTTTAAAAAAAAATTATTTACTTATTCCATGATATAAATATATCATATTTTCATTTATAAGATACCTAAATTTTATTTATACTTTCATAGGTGAGGTTACTATTCTAATGGCCAGATTACTATCCCAATAGTCACATTACTATTCCAATGGTTATGTTACGATTCCAATGTTCATAAGGGTTTACTAGCTCCTATAAATACCTATTATTCCATTTACTAATAACTTCTATTTTCTTCAAAGGTTATATATACTTTCATCTATAAAATTAATATGTTATTATTAATATTATATTTTATTTCTAAATATTTGTTCGTGAGTGGGCTCATTCTAATGGATCGATTATATCCAAATTTTTCTATTCTTATTGACTTATTTTCTATTTATTATCCTTATGTAATATTTGGAATTTGTATTGGTTTATTTTTTAACTAATTTATCATTCTTCATTTATGATAATAATTTTTTTATTGGGTTCTCTATGTGATGTATGTGCTTTATACTACATGATATAATTATAATAAGGGAAATTTTATTGATAAAATTATAGGTCATTACTGGAAGGGATATTTTTCATGATTGGTTGCTTTGTTATATAGGATTGGAGCATGGATATGTGACCAAGAATGGGGTTTGGGACCCGGTTTTTTGGAGTCTTTATTATGGAGTTTTTTTAGTTTACTTCTAGAAAATTCCGTACAAAATTTAGTTTGGAATATAGTATGATGTGACATGGTTTATTATTATTATTTGGATTGCTTGGTATTTATCTTTCTTTTATTGAGTTGTATGTATTGATTGGTTTATCTTATCTCTATTGTGGTTGTTACTCTATTACAAAGGGTGTAGTCTACCCACTATATTCCTTAGACTCTTGATGTTAGTCGGTAGCCTCTAGTGTATGAGGAGGCATAAATGACATCATGCAACTACCCATATCAGTCATGTGAGGGTGAGAACATTACAGATTTAGTGATTCGATCTGTGATCATCCAAATAGCATCATTTCCACCAGATGTCTTGTAAGAACCCAGATCTTCGTTTCAGGAATGTTTTTCCTTTTTCTGAAGTTTTTGAGAAAAGAGGATTTTCTGGAAATTTTTGAAGTACACACCGTGTAGTTTATAAGTACACGCAGTGTACTCTCTTTCCATTCCAAGTCGTGTGCTGACCATGTCCGGGCCACACACATGGTGTGTAGGGGTGAAGTGGAGGCCGCTTAAAGTGGAGTACGGAAAAGTAGAGTACATGACGTATACTCAAGAAGTACACTCCGTGTATTTTCTTTTTTTCATTAAATGGACCGGGGTCACGCCTAATAAATAGAAACATCTTCTTCTATGTCCCGTTCGACCGAGATATTTCACACGGCCGCAAAACTTCTTTGAATCCTAGTGCCTTCATCCGTTCTCTGAATCGACCAATGTCGATTGCGTTGGAACCGCAGCGGTGATTCCTTTCTCCTCGTAGAGCCTTGTTTTCCAATTCCTCTTATCTCTCAAGTTATCTTCGGTCGAACATTTTCGACGTTTTCTCATATCTTCGATGTTCTAAGGAGAATAAATCTTCGTGGCACAAGTATATTGACCTCCTAGCATCCAGGTAGGTGTTTTGTGCCTTACCTTTCGATGTCTTTGAGTTTTATGTGCAATTTCCAACAATACCCGTAAATGGGGTATTGCGTGTTTACTGTTTTTCCATTGTGGTTATTTCTTCCTTTCTTGCATGATTGTGTAGAGGTAAATTGATCATGTTTGTGGATAATTGTTGTGCTTGGATGTTTTTCCATGCTTTTTTTGTTTACAACCTTCAGGTCTTTGTTAGCCTTGGTCGTTTTTCCTGTTTCCATGCCTTGTGACTGTAGGATAGAGTAATGATGATAACATGCTTGTTTGTTGTAGACTGTTTAACCAAGTAGCTCTATAGGTGTACTTTGGTTATCCAAGTAGCTATATAGGTGTACTTTGGCCTTATAGCATTATTATGCATTGACTGGCATGGGGTTGTGAGAACCTGGTGCTATAGACAGTAAGGGATAGACCAAGTGAGCTTTCCAGAGAGTCCTTGACATTATAGGCTATAGGGGATAGACCGAGTGAGCTTCCCAGAGTGCCTTTGGACATTATAGGCTACAAGGGATAGACCGAGTGAGCTTTTTAGAGTTCCTTGGATCTTATAGACTACAGGAGGGTAGACCAAGTGAGTTTCCTCAGAGAGTCTTTACTTGTTGAATTGCTTTAAAACCTTTTTACCAGACTAGAGAAGGAATTGACCGAGTGAGCTTCCTTAGATAGTCTGTGATAGACCTGAAACAATATGAGGAATTTACCGAGTGAGATTCCTCAGATATTTTCTAGACCTTGGGGCCAAAAGGGTGAGACCACATGATCTTCCTCAGAGAGTCCCTGACTACCCTAGACTATAAGGGGAATTGACCGAGTGAGCTTCCCTAGAGAGTCTTATAAATTCGTACGACCAAACCATAGGGTTTAGGCTGAGTGCACTGCCCAGAGGGTTGTGGTACTTCTTGGTTAGGACCAGAGGGGATGGCTGTGAGTACTTCCCAGAGGGTTTCCTATTAGTGGTTAGTTGTTTGCTTCACTACTGCTTGTTGTTCTGTGGACTGATTATTGTTGTATATCTTCCAGTTATTGCCTGTTGTTTACTGTTACTATTTACTGCTTACTGTACTGTTACCTGCCATATACTCACTGACTGTTAGGTACAGATCTTCAGGTGGTTGCCTACTAGGATTTAGTCTCACACCCTATTTGGGCCATGCTTTGGGGCCCAAGTAGACTATGTTGTTGCAGGTATAGAAAAGGGAAAGCACCCTTCGACTTATGGTACTTTATTTCTTGGAGCAGGAGAGCATGGGACCAAGCTATGGCTTGCGATGCTGAGGATTTTATCTATTTACCTTTCTTTTGTACTTTTGTTTGGTACTATTGTACTTACAACATTGTGACTTGTTTGGTATATTTCCTAGACATTTGTATGATGCATCATTTCAAATATATGTGTGTGCTCCTATGTTTACTACTTTAGTCTTCCGTTGTTTACTCGTGTATGGATTGTTCTGTTTTCGCTATTTCTTATTATTTACTTCCATTGTGTACTCTTCCAATGAGGGCATCATTTTCCCACTATCACACCCAAGGCCCTCGCTACCAGTCGGCAGCCTGTGGCTTTTGTGGAAATTCGCTTGAGGCCATGTGACCAACTAGGTACAGGGCGCCTCTGGGCGGCTTCCAGAACCGGGATGTTACAAAGTGTTATCAGAGGGGTTCTTTTCTCTTGAATTACTATTTAGAGCCTTAGCCATGGATAGGATGGATTTGGTACTTGGTGTTATGTTATTCTCGGGCGTAGCTAACCCGTGTATAGAGAAAAGCCTATCTACCTCACTTATTGCAGTTTTATGGTTTTGCGATTTTACAGTTGATATGATTTCACCTAGAGTGATTCACATGCCTTGTGTTGTTATTGTTGTTGCTATTATGGTTCTATTTCTATCTCAACCAGATGAGATGAGGGTATGTCATCTCATGCATCATATAGGCACCTGTTAGAAATCACATGCCATGCATTATTTCCATTCCATCTAGGTAGCATTAGCGATTTCATGTTATTGTGATAGACTTGTGTAGATTATGCATGTTATTGTAATAGATGCTTGATAGAATCCTTGTTGTTTGTTAGAGGACTGTTTGTATTGTACTTTCTTGGATGAACGCCAAATTTTCGTTCTTGAGGTGTTATGGGCCCTCTTGAATCGGAAATTGGTGGATCATTGACATGTTCTTCCTTTTATATCATTATATTGGATGCCAAGCATTGATTCGCGGGGAGTATGGGCCCCCACGGATCGGAATTTGGCACCTTCCTGCCTTGTTTCTGTGTTTTCTGGACTCCGGTGCAGTTTCTGATCTACTGCCCGGAAAACCCAGAATACACGGCATGTACTTTGTATATACACGCCATGTAGTTTTTTTTAACGTGTCACTGACTCTGTGTGTAGGAACACGGTGTTGTGGAAAATATTCTGGAACACGCCGTGTATAGTAGGTACACGCCATGTAGTAGTGATCCATGTACCCAGCCGTGTCACTAACAACACGGGCTGGGGAAGCTCGAGTAGAACACGCCGTGTTTGGTAGGAATACGCCGTGTAGTTTTGTTCCAGGTACCCAGCCGTGTCACGAACAACACGAGTCGGTGTTATCTTCTCCTATACACGTCGTGTTTTTTCGGAACACACCATGTAAGGGTCATCCGTGTAGCCGGCCGTGTAACTAACAACACGGGTTGCCGAAACCTTCTTTAGTACACGTCGTGTCCATGTAAAACACATTGTGTAGTCTAAGTTAAGTGGACCGTGTTGGTTAGCCATGTTAGGAGACTCGGGCAGGGGAGTAGAGTTCAACTAAACGTCGTGTGTGGGGACAACATGTCGTGTAGTTTGGGTTGTTACACGACTAGTGTGGTAGGAATACACACCCATGTGAAGGGCTTAGGAGAACACGCCGTGTAGTTTTTATACACGCTGTGTAGTCATGTTTGGTAAAACTTGAATGTTTCCTTCTCCTGTTCTCGTTTTGTACTCTTGTGTTATCAGTCTCTGATAATCCTAATCTAAGGTGTGTTTTTGATCTTTCAGATCTATGCTTCCAAGACGTCCTCTGGTTGTACGTCAATTTCCAGACGGTGATCAGACACCAGATATGGCCGATCAGGATCCTCCTACAGATCCTCCTACTGTGCCAGCCTTGGCACCAGCAGTTATACCCGTTGCAGGAGCCGATGCGTAGTTTAGGGAGGACTTCCTGAGGATGATGCAGACTTTTCAGGGAGCGCCGCCTCCTGCCCCGTCGATGGCTGAATTGACGTGGGTCTTTCAACAGCAGCATCCTCCTAATTTCTCAGGGTATGGATGACCCCAGTCTGCCGAGTCGTGGTCAGAGGCCACGCTGACTATCTTCGAGCATCTCGAGATACCCCCAGAGAAGAGAGTAAATCTGGCCACCTATATGCTCAGTGACATCACCAAGAGGTGGTGGGAGGTGATCTCACAGTCAGGGCACCAGCAGAGTATGACATGGGATTAGTTTCAGCGTACCTTCTACGACTACTTCTATCTGGAGACCCTGAGGGCCGATCGAGCCCGGGAGTTTATGAGTCTGCAACAGGGTACTCTTTCTGTTATAGAGTACTCGTCCCACTTTACTGAACTACAGAGTTTCACACCGATCCCAGCAGGTGATGAGTTATTTCTTTCTAGGAAGTTCGAGGACGGTCTCTGGTAGGATATTTGTTCCCAGGTGAATATCTTTAAGTTGAATTTGATATCCTCTATCTTCAACCAAGCGCTTATCTATGAGCGCAATCTGAGGGATTCTGGAGCAGTGATCCAGGGAGGTTCGACATCCAGAGCTGGTGTTCCTCCTACGGATAGTAGGAAGCGCCACAGAGAGTCTTCTCGAGGAGATCATGGAAGGCAGGATATATCTTCTGGCAGCCAGGTTGTGTGCTACCAGTGCGGTAGAAGTGGGCATACTAGGCCCCATGTCCAGAGAGATCTGATAGAGTGCTTATCTTGCGGCAAGATGGGACATCTTCAGCGCTTTTGTCAAATATTCTCACCTTCAGCTGGTGGTAGGGGTTCTTTTATGACACCGCGTTCTGGAGATGCTTCGCCAATTTCTCACCAGTCAAGGAACTGGAATTCTTTCGGCCGTTCAGGCAGAGGTGGAGGTCACGGCCATGGTGTTCATTCACCCAGTCATCAGCAACAGCAGAGTGGATCAGCTCAGTGTGGTCAGCCAGGGGCGCAGGGCCGCGGTATAGGCCAGACTTTCACCATAAAGTAGACCTACCAGGAGAAGGATCTCGGCCCTTCTACAGTTCGAGGTACGATCCTTGTAGCCTCAGTTTTATCTTCATATCTTTTCAATACTAGTACTTCTCATAGTTTTATCTTTGTTTCTGTTGTGGAGAGCCTTGGGCTCTATATCTTTTTGGCTGCCAACATGTTGACTCTTGACATGTTGTTGGGAGAAAGGACTTCTAGTGTACGTCAGTGCAGAGAGTGCCCTCTCAAATTTGCAGGGTATCATTTCTTATGGGATCTTTATGTCCTAGAGATGACAGGTTATGATGTCATTCTCGAGATGGACTGGTTGGTTCCCTTCCAGGCGGTCGTCGACTGTTATCTCCGCAGGGTGAGTTTCGTATCACCAGAGGGTGAATCCTTTCTTCAAAAAGGCGAGTGGGATGTTCAGGAGAGTCGAGCAGGACTTGAGCATTATGGACTAGGAGGAGTTACAACCCAGATTTCTAGTCTTTATCTGGATGACCAGGGGACTTCACATTTGGACTTTCCTCCAGTGGTGGATTGTTTCAAAGATGTCTTCCCAAAGTACATTTTAGGTCTACCTCTGGAGCGTGAGGTAGACTTCTCAATTGAGCTCGTTCCTGGAGTGGAACCGGTGTTCATTCCTCCTTATAGGATGGCTACACCTAAGTTGCAGGAGCTCAAGAAGCAGTTGGAGGAGTTGCAGGAAAAGGGTTTCGTGTGACCCAGTACTTATCCTGGGTTCGCCTATCCTTTTTGCGAAGAAGGTAGACGGTACCCTTAGGCTTTGCGTGGATTATCGAAAGTTGAACCATTTGACGGTCAAGAACCGATATCCCCTGCTGAGGATCGACGATCTCTTCGATTATATTTGAGGATCCATAGTGTTCTCAAAAATTGATTTGAGATCCGGCTATCATCATTTGCACGTTAGACCATCATATATACCTATTACAGGCTTTAGGGTCAAGTATGGTCTATACGAGTATACAGTTATGTCGTTCGGTCTCACGAATGCACCATTAGTTTTCATGGCGCTGATGAACCGAGTGTTTCATCCTTACTTGAATTCCGTCGTCGTGGTCTTCATGGACAATATCTTGGTGTACTCTCACTCTCGACACGACCATTCTATACATCTTGAGATCATTCTGAGTACACTGAGAGAGCATAAGTTATATGCTAAGCTCTCGAAATTCCACTTTTGGATGGATCAAATTCAATTTCTGGGTCATGTTATCTCAGAGACAGGAGTGTCAATGGACCTAGAGAAAGTGAGAGTTTTAGTTTCCTAGGAGTAGTCGAAGAACGTCTTTGAGGTACGGAGTTTCCTAGGGTTGTCTGGATACTACAGGCTCTTCATAAAGGACCTTTCGCGCCTAGCAGCACCATTGACAGGTCTAACCAAGAAGGGGGCAAAGTTCTTATGGTCAGATTCTTGTGAGTCAGCCTTTTAGAAGCTGAAGGGAAGGTTAAAATCAGTGCCGATACTATTATTTCCAGATCCAGGCAAGAGCTATACTGTTTATTGTAATGCTTCAGGTATTAGGTTGGGCGTCGTGTTGATGCAGGGAGATGGGGTCGATGCTTATGGGTCTTGGCAGTTGAGGCCACACGAGAGTAACTACCCAACGCACGATCTGGAGTTGGTAGCTGTTGTTCATTCCTTACACTGTTGAGGACACTACCTTCTAGGAGAGAACTTTGTGGTTCTCACCGACCAAAAAAGTCTCAAGTATATCTTCACTCAGTGTGATATGAATCTGAGACAGCATAGGTGGGTTGAGTATCTTCAGTTTTTTCGACTTCGAGCTCGCCTATACACCAGGAAAGGTCAATGTAGTGGTGGATGCATAGAGTAGGAGAACTCAGATTCATGCAGTTCAGGAGGCTAGCAGTGAGTGGCAGCTTATGGCTCTATTCTCTGAGATTCACTTGGAGGTGCATGACAGACAGGGACATGCTTTCCTTTCTTCTGTAGTTGTTACCGCTACTCTTCTTTATCGGGTACGGATGAGGAAACTATCAGACTCAGAAGGCTTAGTCCTGAAGGAGATTTTGTCAGGATAGGACCCTCTTCCTGGATGGAAATTGGGAGAGGATGAGATCTTACATTTCCAGGGACATGTATGGGTGCTAGTAGACATACGCGAGGAGCTATTGCGGGATTTTCATTCCTCAGTTTGGGCAGTTCATCCTGGCACCACCAAGATGTATTGGGATCTTCATCGCCAGTACTGGTGGCCAGGTATAAAGAGAGATGTTTCTAGTTTTGTCATGAAATGTCCTACTTGTCAGCAGGTGAAACCAGAGCATCAGAGACCAGCAGTCCTTTTACAGCAGTTACCCATTCCGGAGTGGAAGTGGAATGACGTCGCGATGAAATTTGTGATAGGGTTGTCGAGGTCACCCCAAGGGAGTGATGCTATTTGGGTTGTCGTCGACAGGCTTACGAAGGTTGCTCACTTATTGATGATTAAGGAGACCTTCAATGTTGATGAGTTGGGATGGTTGTACATCTGAGATATTTTACATCTACATAGAGTTCCACACTCCATTGTTTCAGACAGGGATGCGCGCTTTACTTCTCGGTTCTGGTAGGGACTTTAGAAGGCCATGGGGACACAGGTGCTTTTGAGTACAGAATACCATCCCTAGACTGATGGACAATCTGAGCATAAAATCCAGGTGCTTGAGGATATGCTCTGAGCTTTCATTCTATACTTTGGAGGTTCTTAGGAGAAGCATATTCCTCTTGTGGATTTTTCCTACAACAACAGTTTTAAGGCGATTATTCAGGTGGTGTCTTACGAGGCTTTGTATGATAGGCCATGTCGATCACCCTTATACTGGATGGAGGCAGGAGAGACATCTTTTCTAGAACCTCGTCTTGTTCAAGAGACCTCTGAGCATATAGAGTTGATTCAGAAGAGGATGAATACAGCACAGTCTCGACAGAAGTCTTATGCTGACTAGTGGAGATGACCTCTGGAGTTCCAGGTCGGGGATCAGGTTTTCCTGCATGTCGCACTGAGGTTGGGACACAAGAGGATTCAGAGACAGGGTTAGCTTTCACCGCGGTACGTCGGGCTGTTTGAGGTGTTAGAGAGAGTAGGGTTGGTCACCTATCGGTTTCAGTTACCTCAGAGGTATCTGGCTATGCATGACGTCTTCCATGTTTCTCAGCTCTGACGTTACTTTTCAGACTTGTCTCATGTCTTCTTACCTGAGGAGGTTGAGCTCAAAGCGGATGAATCATTTGAGGATAATCCTATTCGGATTGTTTATCGCAGTACGAAGGTTCTTCGAGGCTGTTTTGTTCCTCTAGTACGGGTGTTATGGCAGCACGGCCGAGTGTAGGACGAGACTTGGGAGAGGGAGGCGGATGTGCGATCGTATTGGCCGGAGCTGTTCGGGGTTTCTTCTTCTACACCTCGCTAGGGAAATTCAGGGACAAATTTCTTTAAGGGGGGAAGTTTTTAAGAACCCGGATCTTCATTTCAGGTATGTTTTTCCTTTTTATGAAGTTTTTGAGAAAATAGGATTTTCTGGAAATTTTTGAAGTACAAGTCGTGTACTCCCTTGTTGCGCCAGGTTGTGTGATGGCCGTGTCCGGGCCACACTCACGATGTGTAGGGGTGAAGTGGAGGCCGCTTAAAGTGGAGTATGGAAAAGTAGAGTACACGCCATGTACTCAAGAATTACATGACATATATTTTATTTTATTTTTCATTAAATGGACCAGGGTCGCGCCTAATTCACAAAAACGTCTTCTTCTAGGTCTCGTTCGACTGAGAGACGTTGTACGGCCGCAAAACTTCTCTGAATCCCCGTGCCTTTATTCTTTCTCCAAATCTACTTCTGTCGATTGTGTTGGAACCGCAGTGGTGATTCCTTCCTCCTCCTAGAGCCTTGTTTTACAATTCCTCTTCTTTCTCAAGTTATCATCAGTTGAACGTTTTGGATTTTTTCTCAGATCTTTGACATTATAAGGAGAATAAATCTTTGTGGCTCAAGTATATTGATCTCCTAACATCCAGGTAGGTGTTTTTTTGCCTTACTGTTCAATGTCTTTGAGTTTTATATGCAATTTCAACAAATACCTGTAAACGGGGTATTGCGTGTTTACCGTTTTCCCCTTGTGGTTATTCCTGCCTTTCTTGCATGCTTGTGTAGAGGTAAATTGATCATGCTTTTGGATAATTGTTGTGCTTGGATGTTTTTTCATTCTTGTTTTGATTACAACCTTCAGGTCTTTGTTAGCCTTGGATGTTTTTGTAAAGTCCCGTAAATTTCAAGGAAAATTTTTTCTTAAATTCTTTGGGATTTTACGAGTATACAGTTTCTGACGGAACTTGATTCCGAGGCACGGTGTTCCAGGAATCAATTTCTGAAGTTTAGCTCGGGTACATTCAGTGAACGAACGATCGGGTTTTTGTATCTTTTGAACCAGTCTTCGGAATCAAAATCTGAGGGCACCGATGAAACCGCAGCGGCAGTAATTGCTTAAGAGGACCTTTTCCAAAGGTGTGTTTTCTCGGGAGGAGTTGTTAAAAATTGGGGATTAAATGTGAAGTAAATAAAATTTGTGGAACAGATTTTACTTCTAACCTAAGTGGTTTTATCCTATGTATGGGAGTTGCGGTGGGACCCACTAGATCCTAACTCCTCTTTTTAGGATATTTGTGATGTAGGGCCCACATGATCGGCACCCCTTCAAATTCCTTTAACTCCTCTAACCCCTCTTAAAGTTTTCAACTCCCCGTTAATTTGTAACTCTCCCCTCTCTCCTCTTTAATCATGCCAACACACTTAATCAATTGAGTGAGTTATGTGTTTGAATTTTTAAAATTGAAATGATTGGCATGTTATATCAAAATAAGAGTAAGTATTATTTTATTTGGGGTTTTAGGATTGTTGTGTGGAGACATTGGGGGAGAGAGCTCTTTTCTCTGGAATAACTTCATCTTCCTCATCGAAGAACACCAAGAACGTCGGTGCCAACCTCAGCTTCATTCTTCTCAACGTTGACGAAGTGACGCCGTCATTCCGCGGAAACATCAACGGAACAACGAAGGCATCTTCATCCACCGTCAAGCGATCAACCTTCTTGATTTTAGGTAGGGGTTAAGTTCAATTTTATTTATTTAAAATTGCGCTTTGTTTGTCGTTGAGTATTCTCATTCTTTGGGCCATGTGTTATCGACTTAATGGGAGGAGATCGGACGACACAAACATGGCCGATCCTCCTCCCCTTTTTTGTTGATCCTCTTTGAACTTGCGGCGAATGCGGCGCGGTGCTGATGCACTGCGCGGGAAAGGAAAGGACCGCGGCTAGAGTGGGCCAGGGCCAGGAGTGGGTCGCGGCGGAAAGGCACGGCGCCGTCGCGCCGTGCCGGACGGACGGAAGCCGCAGCCTAAGGTCGTGGCAGTTCAGTAGGAGGCGGCCGGGCTCGGGCAGCCGCCGGCACACCCTGGAGGCGGGACCCCTGTGGGTCCCCCGTGGCTCAATCGGCCGGCCATAATGACCGGCCGTTACCCAGGAAAACAGGGGGTTGAAACCCACGGCCAGCAAGCAGGGCGGACCTTACTGGGTCCGCCGTTCGGTTCCAAGGGGGTGGTCCCCCTTCGCACCCCACGGCCGGCTCTGAGCCGAGCCGAGCTGCGCCCAACTGGGCCGGACCCGGACCCAGTTCGGTTCGACCCGGTTCGGGCCGACCCAGTGGGTATTGGGTCGGGTCGTACTGGGCCCAAACCCCTTATTTTCGGGCAGTTTCGTTAAAACACCCATATCTTGGACTACGAACCTCCGATCGACGCACCATCAGTTGCGTTGGGATCCTTTTAAGGAGATGTTCGTTTCAATATATTACACTAATGTTTTTGGAGAACTTTGGGTATGGTCGGGTTGGTTCGAACACCAAGCCAACCGGGCCCTTGGAGCGGAAATGCTTATAACTTGAGCTCCAGACGTCTGATAGACGTGCCGTCGACTTTTTTGGATTTCTCTTAGTGAGAAGGTTCTTCTGGCTTACTCTGCTCGAGGTTTGGACACATCTGGAGTATGGTCGGGTTGGTTTTAGCTTAAAAACCAACTGGGCCCCTCGGACGAAAAAAGCCAATAACTCCCAGACCGGGCGTCCGATTGACGCGCCATCTGTCACGTTCAGTTCCTATTGACAAGACAGAACATTTAGATACATAAAATTCGGACTTCATAATAGTTGATGTATCGACCCCTTGGCTCGTGGAGCAGACCCTCCCGGAATTGAGCGTGTTGTGTGCGAGAACCCTAGAGATGGCTGCGACTACGACGACAATGACGACTGTACTTGGATCCTACGTGGGTTCGGTAGCGAGGAAGACTGTACTTGGATCCTACGTGGGTTCGGCAGTGAGGAAGACTATACTTGGATCCTACGTGGGTTCGGCAGCGAGGACGACTGTACTTGGATCCGATGTGGGTTCGGCAGCGATGACGACTGTACTTGGATCCTACGTGGGTTCAGCAGCGATGGTTACTGTACTTGGATCCTACGTGGGTTTGGAAGAGGAGATGATTCAGAGGCTACATCTAATCATCTTCACCCCTCTTCGTGAGTAGTATACCTATGTGAGCTGAGTCTTGACTTTCAATCATTATCTTCCAAATGATTGACTTGATATCCTGTGTGGATTGGGTTGTAATTTCCTATGTGGATTGGGTTATACTTTCCTGTGTGGACTGGGTTGAACTTGGGCTCGTGAGTTGGAGCAGAACTGGAATTGATGATTTAGGTATATGTATGGGCATATACCTAAGTAGAGTTGGTTGATAATTCGTGATTGAATCTTTCCTTTGTGATTTATCCTTTGTAGATTATGGGAGACCTTCAGGGGTATCGGGGTCCCTTATGAGTATCGTATACTCACCCCTGCACGGGCTATGCCCGCACTACGTTGTGTTGGATGCAAATGATGGACAGCACTGATCGAGGTGGAGGCTCGTGGAGATGGATGGTACCTGGAGGTGGATCACTAGACGGGACGTACACGGAGCAGACGGCTGGACCCGAGTAGCTGAGGAGACTATCTGTACCCACCCTTCATGTAAGATTTCCAGAGGATGACTCAGAGTTGCTGCTTTACTTTTCTGCTGCTGTACATTCTTTTCAGTTGTACTTTACTTTCAGTTGGGTTTGTATTCTGGCCCATTTACTTTCCAGCACTTACTTTTGTACTCAGTTTGCTTTGTGTTTACTTCAGCTTGCATACACTGTTGTGTTTGTTTACTTTATAAAGGAAATGCCTTCCCTTTTTTTGGATTTACACATTTGGTGGTATTCGCCAGCCTCTGGCCTATGGAAGGCGGGCTTGGGGTAGTCACGGCACGGGCCCCGAGGACGGGTCATGAAAAATTGGTATCAGAGGAGTCGGTTCTTCTGCAGAACTTAGGACTCTAATAATTTCTTCCATGTGAAGCAATAGTGTTAAGGTTGTTGAGTGTGGTTATCAGTCCAGGGTGTCCAGTGTTGGTACGGCAGCCGACGTATCAATACACCAAGACCCTGACTTCTGATTTCCAACTCAATGCACAAAAACATTGATTGCATGTGTGTTTCAAAAGTTTTCTTTGTGAATACTTTGTGTCAGCTCACCAGGTATACTGTATTAACCATGGCACACCTATTTCTTTTCAGGATGGCCCCATGACGGCAGCCAGCTAGGGTTCCAAGTTTTGTGTGAGACAGTAGCCCACCGAGTGATGAGGCCTCAGTGCAGGGCCTCATTATAGTAGAGGCACCAGCGGTACCTCTACCCGCCGAGCCACCAATACCACCAGCCCCAGCAGCTGAGAGTGCACATCGCCTGAGTGCACTGCACGAGTTTTAGCATCAGAGAACGCCTAGGTTCTGCAGGGAGACGGATCATCAGGCAGCCAAGGATTGGCTGGAGGCTGTTGTTCAAGTTTTCCCATTGGTAGGGACACCAGAAGATCTTATGGTGATCCTTACGGTGAGTCTCATGCACGCGGTAGCAGGTAGATGGTGGATCCTGATGCTCCAGGTGCACGACGAGGCATCTCTTCTTTGGACGGACTTCGAGATCCTCTTCCACTCGGAGTTCATTCCAGACACCCTCCGTGTGGTGCGCATTCAAGAGCTACTACAGCTGCTGCAGGGCAGCATAACAGTATCCCAGTACTCAGCGAGATTTACCGATCTCTCACACTACTCCACAGACATGGTACGAGACCCATTCTTCTGGTCTCGGACCTTCGAGCAAGGATTGAGGAATGAGATCAGGGATTCGATGATCTCCCTCAGTATTTCGACACAAGCAGGAGTACTGGAGTGAGCCCTTCTTGTAGAGAGCTTCCTTGCTGAGCCTACGCCAGCAGCAAGGCCTACTGCAGGGCGACACATAGCGGAGTCTTCTGCAGCTGGCAGTCGACGGATGTCACAGGGGTCTAAGCGGACCAGACCATCAGGTGGACGACCTCAGGATACTGGTTCGGAGGTGCGGGACACATGCGGCAGAGCCAGTCATTCGAGGGGAAGACAGTGCTATGCATGCGGTGGGTAGGGCCATATGGATCGTGACTGCCCAACCCATCATGCAGAAGAGCAGCAAACAGTTGAGGGACCACCCAGGCATAGGCAGAGGTTCGACCGCGGCGGTCCGCAGGGAGCGGGCGGATGAGGCAGAGGTTCTGGCCGAGCAGTAGGTGGTGGGCGATGCTTTGAGGCTCTACCACCACCACCACAAGAGGTCCACCCCGACCAGAGGGAGCTGGCTGACAGAGGTAGGCCCAGCTCCAGGCAGTGGAGGCTTACGACCACGGAGCGCCTAAGATGATTCGAGGTACTGTCTGTGTCTACTCCACCCTTTTTGTAGTTATTATAGACTCAGGAGTGAGTCATTCTTTTATTTCTGCTGCCTTTTTTTGGATATCGGAGATTCCGACGGAGCCGTTGGCTCGATCCTTACGGCTAGAGACTCCTAAGGGAGCAGACTTGAAGATTACGCACTAGTGCCTGCAGTGTGAGCTTATTCTAGGAGGCAAGAGCTTCGGCTGGGATCTTCTTGTAGCAGCTTCGAGGCCTTACGACGTCATCTTGGGCATGGATTGGTTATCTATTGTCCATGATCAGATAGACTGTATTAAGCGCAAGGTGTGATGTGTCTGCACCGATGGGAGCAGTTTCACCTTCACCGATGAGAAGGGAGCCTTTGCAGCACAGGATGGACTCACGCAGAGGAGTGGACAGCCGATCACCCATCAGTTTTCTAGTCTCATCCTAGGAGCAGTTGATGTGCGGAGTCCGAGTTTTCCTATTGTGGTGGATCAGTATGCAGACGTTTTTCCTGACGACGTTCCCGGACTACCTCCTTGCAGTGAGGTAGAATTCTATATTGACTTGTACCCCAGGATAGACCCGATATCTACTCCAGCATATCGGATGGCTCCCGCTGAGCTTCGAGATCTATGGGTATAGCTAGAGGACTTTTAGGGCAATGGATTCATCTGACCCAGTGTTTCACCTCAGGCTTCCCTGATATTGTTCGCCAAGAAGGCGGACGGGACCTTGCGACTATGTGTCGATTACCATCACCTGAAACAGGTGACCATGAAGAACAAGTATCTTCTATCGAGGATTGAAGACCTCTTCGATCAGCTCAAAGGAGCACGATGGTTCTCGAAGATAGACCTCAGGTCAGGCTATCATCAGCTCAGAGTTCGAGATGAGGATGTGTAGAAGATAGCTTCCAGGTGTCAGTATGGCCACTATGAGTTCCTGGTTATGCCTTTCGGGGTAACCAATGCTCCAGAAGTGTTCATGAGTCTCATGAATAGGATCTTCCATCCTTACCTCAATCGATTTGTCATAGTATTCATCAATGACATATTGATTTACTTGACTACTGAGGAGGAGCACGCCAACCACTTGCGAGTTGTATTGGACACACTCCGAGAGCACCATATTTATGGTAAGCTCTTGAACTGTCAGTTCTGGATACGTGAGGTCCACTTCTTAAGGCACGTCATCTCTGAGGTGGGAGTTGCAGTGGATCCTGTGAAGATCGAGGCAGTGCTAGCTTGGGAGCCACCCAAGAGCGTGACAGAGGTATGGAGTTTCCTAGGTTTGGCTGGTTACTATTAGAGATTTGTGCAATACTTTTCTAGAGTTACAGCACCACTCTCAGTTTTGATGAAGAAGGGGAAACCCTTCGTGTGGTCAGATAGATGTCAGCAGAGCTTCCAGGAACTGAGACAGATATTGACCAGTGCATCCATCTTGAGGCTACCAGAGGAGGGAGTAGGGTACGTAGTTTACTATGATGCATCAGGTACTGGACTCGGGTGTTTCCTGATGCAGTAGTGGTCAGTGATCGCCTATGGTTCACGACAGTTGAGGCAGCATGAGCAAAACTACGCTACCCATGACCTGGAGTTAGTAGTAGTGGTCTTATCTTTGAAGATGTGGCGGCACTATCTAATAGGTGAGCGCTTTACAGTCTATTCTGACCACCAGAGTCTCAGGTACATCTTCTCACAGAAGGATATGAACCTGAGAGAGTGGCGATGGCTCAATTTCCTCCAGTACTATGACTTTGAGATAGTCTATACTCCTAGAAAGGGGAACATAGTAGCTGATGCTCTCAGCAGGAGGACGGGCATTCAGCTACTTGGAGAGGCGACAGAGCAGTTAGCCGCTTTGTAGATATCCTATGTGGATAGAGATGGAGCAGCCTTTCTATAGTCACTCACAGTCACTCCGCCACCACTTCAGCGGGTCAGAGAGGCGCAGCGTGGGGACATTGACAGTGAGATGCGACGTGCACAGATATCCTCAGGATAGGCACCTGATGGATTCTCTGTAGGAGGAGATCATGTCGTTCTTTTCAAAGGACGTACCACGGTACCAGCTGCTTTGTAAGAGGATGTGATGAGGGAGTTTCATACTTCTCCTTTGGCGGTACATTCAGGATTAGGGAAGATGTACCAGGATCTCAAACGACAGCACTGGTGGCCGGGTATGAAGAAGGTTGTGGCAGAGTTCGTTTCGTGATACCTCACCTTCCAGCAGGTGAAGGAGGAGCACCAGGTACCAGCAGGCTTGGTATAGCCCTTGGAGGTCCCGGAGTGGAAGTGGGATGGGATATCTATGGATTTCGTGACTGGGATTCCACGTACATCCAGAGGACACGACTCCATTTTGGTGATTGTAGACCGACTCACCAAGTCGGCCCACTTCTTACCCATCAGAGAGCAGGGCTTAGTGGAGAGCTTGGGACGCCTCTACATTCAGGAGATCGTATGGCTTCATGGTGTGTCATCGACTACCGTCTCAGATCATGATGCTTGATTTACTTATCAGCTTTGGAAGGGGTTATAGGAGGCATTTGGAACGCAGCTACGCCTGAGCACCACCTTTTACCCACAGACGGATGGTCAAATGGAGAGGACCATTCAGACTCTCGAGTACATGCTTAGTGCATGTGTCCTTGACTTTGGTCGCAGTTGGGAGGATCACCTACCCTTGGTGGACTATGCGTACAAAAATAGCTACCACTCCACCATCGGGATGGCACCATACGAGGAATTGTACGACCGACCTTTCAGATCACCTATGTGTTGGACAGACCCTGGGGAGTCAGCACTTGTAAGACCAGAGATGGATCAGGCCACGACGGAGAAGGTACAGATCATCCAGGAGCCGATGAGGACTTCTCAGAGCCGACAGAAGTCCTATGCTGATAGGAGGCGGAGACCACTAGAGTTTGAGGATGGCGACCATGTTTTCTTACGGGTCTCACCTCGGTGTGGATTATGGAGATTTGGTCAGGGCGGCAAGTTATCTCCACGCGTCATCAGACCATTCCAGGTTCTCAACAGGATAGGCGATGTGGCTTATCACCTGGATCTTCCACCTCAGTTGCACTGGGTGCACGATGTCTTCCACGTATCTCAGATGAGGAGATACATGCACGACCCGAAGCATATCATTGATCACAGGGAGCTAGATATCGATGACAGGGCGACTTTTGCGGAGGTCCCGATGGAGATCGAGGATCGACAGAAGTGTGTCCTACGTGGACGGTCGATTCCTCTAGTGCGCATCAGGTGGTAGCACGGGAACCTCTAGGAGAGAACATGGGAGCGGGAGGCTCAGATGCGTGCACAGTACCCTCAGTTGTTTACCTAGTTTATGATGTATCTTTACGGGGACGTAAATCCCTAAGGTGGGAGTAATGTAAAGACCCGTAAATTTCAAGGAAATTTTTTTCTTAAATTCTTTGGGATTTTACGAGTATGCAGTTTCTGACGGCACTTGATTCTAAGGCCCGGTGTGCCCGGAATCAATTTCTTGAAGTTTAGCTCAGGTACGTTCAGTGAGCGAACGAGCGGGTTTTTCTTTCTTTTGAACTGGTGCTCAGAATCGAAATATGAGGGCACCGATGAAACCGAAGCGGCGGTAATTGCTTAAGAGGACCTTTCTCGAAGGTGCGTTTTCTCGGGATGAGTTGTTAATAATTGAGGATTAAATGTGAAGTAAATAAAATTTTTGGAACAGATTTTACTTCTAACCTAAGTGGTTTTATCCTAAGTATGGGAGTTGGAGTGGGACCCACTATATCCTAACTCTTCTTGTTAGGATATTTTTGGGGTGGGGCCCACACGAGCCCCACCCCTTCAAATTCCTTTAACTCCTCTAACCCCTCTTAAAGTTGGCAACTCCCCATTAATCTGTAACTCTCCCCTCTCTCCTCTTTAATCATGCCAACACACTTAATCAATTAAGTGAGTTATGTGTTTGAATTTTTAAAATTGAAATGCTTGGCATGCTATAATAAAATAAGAGTAAGTCTTATTTTATTTGGGGATTTAGGATTGTTGTGTGGAGAAATTGGGGGAGAGAGCTCTTTTCTCTAGAAGAACTTCATCTTCCTCATCGAAGAATGCCAAGAACACCGGTGCCAACCTCGGATTCTTTCTTCTCAACGTTGACGAAGCGACGTCGTCTATCCGCGGCAACATCAACGGAACAACGAAAGCATCTCCATACTTCATCAAGCGACCAACCTTCTTAATTTGAGGTAGGGGTTAAGTTCAATTTTATTTAATTAAAATTGCGCTTTGTTTGTCATTGAGAATTCTCGTTCTTTGGGTCGTGTGTTATCGACTTAACGGGAGGAGATAAGACCGCACAAACATGGCCGATCCTTATCCCCTTTTTTTTGATCCCCATTGAACTTGCAGTGAAGGCGGCGTGGTGCCTATGCACCGTGCGGGAATGGAAAGGACCACGGCCGGAGCGGGCCGTGGTGGAGGTGCACGGTGCCGTCGCGCCGCGCCGGTGAGACCGAAGGGGGCCGTGGCCAAGATCGGGTCACGGAAGAAAGGCGCGGCACCATTGCGCCATGTCGGAGCACCAAGGGGCCGCGACCGGAGAGGGGCGCGGCGTCGTCGCGCTGCTGGACGGACGTAAGTTGTGGCCTAAGGTCGTGGCGGTTCAGTAGGAGGCGGTCGGGCTCAGCCGGCCGCCGGCACACCCTGGAGGCGGGACCCCTGCGGGTCCCCCGTGGCTCAACCGACCGGCCATAATGGTCGGCCGTTACCCAGGAAAACCGGGGGTTGAAACCCTCGGCCAGCAAGCAGGACGGACCCCACTGGGTCCGCCGTTCGGTTCCAAGGGGGCGACACCCCCTTCGCACCCCATGGCCGGCTCTGAGCCGGGCCGCATGGCCGCGCCCAGCGGCGGGTCACCGGTCCGCGCCCCGCCGCGGGCCGGGCCACGCCCAACTAGGACGGACCCGGGTCGGGCCGACCCAGGGGGTATTGGGTCGGGTCGGACCGGGCCCAAACCCCCTCTTTTCGGGCAGTTTCGTTCAAACGCCCATATCTTGGGCTACAGACCTCCGATTGACGCATCGTCAGTTGAGTTGGGATTCTTGGAACGAGACGGTTGTTTCGGTATATTACACTCAAGGTTTTGGAGAACTTTGGGTACGGTTGGGTTGGTTCGAACACGAAACCAACTGGGCCCTCGGAGCGGAAATGCTTATAACTTGAGTTCCAGACGTCCGATAGACGTGTCATCGACTTTTTTGGATTCCTCTTAGTGAGAAGGTTATTTTGGCTTACTCCGCTCAAGGTTTGGATGCAGCTGGAGTACGGTCAGGTTGGTTTTAGCTTAAAAACCAATCGGGCCCCTAGGACGAAAAGGCCAATAACTCTCAGACCGGGCGTCCGATTGACGCGCCGTCTGTCACGTTGTGTTCCTATTGACGAGACGGAACTTTGAGATACATCAACTCTGGACTTCATAACAGTTGATGTATCAACCACTTGGCTCGTGGAGCAAACCCTTCCGGAATTGAGTGTGTTGTGTGCGGGAACCCTAGAGCTGGCTGCGACTACGACGACGATGACGACTGTACTTGGATCCTAGGTGGGTTCGGCAGTGAGGACGACTGTACTTGGATCCTACGTGGGTTTGGAAGCAATGAAGACTATACTTAGACACTACGTGGGTTCGACAGTGATGGTTACTATACTTGGATCAAACGTGGGTCCGACAACGACGACTTATGTACTTGGATCCTATGTGGGCTCGGCAGAGGAGATGATTCAGAGGCTATATGTAATCATCTACACCCCTCTTCGTGAGTAGTATACCAATGTGAGATGAGTCTTGACTTTCAAACATTATCTTCTAAATGATTGACTTGCTATCCTATGTGGATTGGGTTGTGCTTTCCTGTGTGGATTGGGTTGTACTTTCCTGTGTGTACTGGGTTGAACTTGGGCTCGTGAGTTAGAGCAGAACCGGAATTGATGACTTAGGTATATGTATGGGAATATACCTAAGTAGAGTTGGTTTATACTTCGTGGTTGTATATTTCCTTTGTGGTTTATCCTTTGTGGATTCTGGGAGACCTTCAGGGGTCTCAAGGTCCCTTATGAGTATCGTTTACTCACCCCTGCACGGGCTATGCCCGCACTACATTGTGTTGGATGTAGACGACGGATAGCGCTGATCGAGGTGGAGGCTCGTGGAGCTGGACAGTACCAGGAGGTGGATCACTGGACGGGATGTACACGGAGCGGACGGCTGGACTCGAGGAGCTGAGGAGACTATCTGTACCCACCCTTCAGGTGGGATTTCCAGAGGACGGCTCGAAGTTGCTGCTTTACTTTTCTGTTTTTGTTCTTTCTTTTCAGATGTACTTTACTTTCAATTGGGCTTGTATTCTGGCCCATTTACTTTCCATCACTTACTTTTTTACTCAGTTTATTAGTGTTTACTTCAGCTTGAGTACACTGTGGTGTTTGTTTACTTTATAAAGGCAATGCCTTCCCTTTTTGTCAGGATTTACGCCTTTGGTGCTAGTCTCCAGCCCCTGGCCTATGGAAGGCGGGCTTGGGGTAGTCACGGCATGGGCCCTGAGGATGGGTCATGACAGTTTTGCCTGTTTCCATGCCTTGTGACCGTAGGATGGAGTAATGATGATAACATGCTTGTTTGGTGTAGACTGTTTAGCCAAGTAGCTCTATAGGTGTACTTTGGTTAGCCAAGTAGCTCTATAGGCGTACTTTGGCCTTATAGAATTATTATGCACTGACTGGCATGGGACTGTGAGAACCTGGTGCTATAGACTGTAAGGGATAGACTGAGTGAGCTTCCCAGATAGTCCTTGACATTATATTCTACAGGGGATAGACCGAGTGAGCTTCCTAGAGTGCCTTTAGACATTATAGGCTACAGGGGATAGACCGAGTGAGCTTCCCAGAGTGCCTTGAATCTCATAGACTACAGGAGGGTAGACTGAGTAAGCTTCCTCAGAGAGTCTTTACTTGTTGAATTGCTTTAAAACCTTTTTACCAGACTAGATAAGGAATTGATCGAGTGAGCTTCCTTAGAGAGTCTGTGATAGACCTGAAACTATATGAGGAATTGACCGAGTGAGCTTCCTGAGAGAGTTTCTAGACCTTGGGGCCACTAGGGTTAGACCACGTGATCTTCCTCAGAGAGTCCCTGACTACCCTAGACTATAAGGGGAATTGATCGAGTGAGCTTCCCCAGAGAGTCTTATAAATTCATATGACCAAACCATAGGAGTTAGGCTGAGTGCACTGCCCATAGGGTAGTGGTACTTCTCTATTAGGACCAGAGGGGATGGCTACGAGTACTTCCCAGAGGGTTTCCTGTTAGTGGTTAGTTGTTTGCTTCACTAATGCTTGTTGTTATATGGACTGATTATTGTTGTATATCTTCCTGTTACTGCCTGTTGTTTACTATTACTGTTTACTGCTTACTGTTCTGTTACCTGCCATATACTCACTGACTATTAGGCACAGATCTTCAGGTGGTTGCCTAGTGGTATTTAGTCTCACACCCTATTTGGGACATGCTTTTGGGCCCAAGAAGAATATGTTGTTGCAGGTATAGACAAGGGCAAGCACCCTTAGACTTCTGGTACTTGATTGCTTGGAGCAGGAGAGCATGGGACCAAGCTATGGCTTGCGATGATGAGGAGTTTATCTGTTTACCTTTCTTTTGTACTTTGGTTTGGCACTATTGTACTTCCAGCATTGTGACTTGTTTGGCAGCTTTCCTATACATTTGTATCATGCATCATTTCATATATGTGTGTGTGCTCCGCTGTTTACTGCTTTAGTCTTCCGCTGTTTACTAATGTATGGATTGTTCTGTTTCAGCTATTTCTTATTGATTACTTCCGCTGTGTACTCTGCCAATGAGGGCATAGTTTCCCCACTATCACACCCAAGGCCCTTGCTGCTAGTCGGCAGCCTCTGGCGTTTGGGGAAATGCACTTGAGGCCATGTGACCAACTGGGTACGGGGCGCCTCTGGGTGGCTTCCGAAACCGGGTTGTTACATGTCTAAGGTAGTCCAATCATGAAGTACATGGATATCTTATCTCATTTCCAAACTATAAGGGGTAAGGGTTAAAAAAACTAATAGGTCTCTCGTTCACTACCTTAATATTCAATAAATTAAGGTGTTGTTACACAAATTCAACAATTGACCACCTCATTCCCAAACACCAATATCAACATAACAAGTCATGATACATTTTCGTATCTTCTAGATGTATGGACCAACTCATTTTATGTCCATTATCCATCAAATAATGCCTCAGAGATATCAAAATGACCAATCTACCTCGAAAAATAAAAGTGATATCAGGAGACTGAGACCAATCACCCAAGGTCTCTCCAACTTATATAATTTTACTATAATGCAAAAAATTAATTTCTTTTGCTTGACTAATCCAAATAAAATCATAAAATGATGAATCAACTTTCACACAAGCTAATAACACCTTATCATCAACCTCTTCTACTCCCAAGATCATCTTAACAAATAGACTCATCAAATCCCACTCCTCCACTGATTCCTTTAAGACTTGAGTCAGTAAGTTCCTCCTCAATATATCGACAACCAAATTCACTTTTATAGGTATATATGAAATATCAAAATTAAAAGTCTAAAGATATTAAATGTAACTTATATGTCATAAGTTCAAATCCCAATGGGTGAAAATATACTACACAATCTTATGATTTGAATACATAATAAACCACTCACTGAAGTGATAGTGGCACATAGTCTTGAGAGCATTCGTAACTACAACAAAATCGAGATCATGTGTAGGAAAAATATTCTCATGAGGAAAAAACTGGTGAGAACTAGAGGCCACCACTAGCTTCCCCAGCATCAGAATGAAACTAAATTTTATACCTAAGGTATCTTAGAAAACATCATAGCCTAATATTAGTTCTGGAAGAATCATAACTAAATCTAAATTCAATATCACATTTAGTTCCTCAAATTATCTATGACACTTATCATTTCATTCAAAATTAACACCCTTATGGGTTAACTCAGTCATCAAAGATGCAAGCTTAGAGAAACCCTAAACAAAATGTATGTAATTGCTTGCTAACCCCAAGAAGATTCAGATCACAAACACATTTCAAGGTATTTCCCATGAAATTACTACCTAAATCATCACAATATCCATTTAGATTTCCCTCTTAGATATCACATGCCCTAGAAACTTCACTTATTGCATACAAAACTGGCACTTAAATGGATTCTCATATAGATTATGTTCTTTCAATATTATAAGGATGATATCCAAATGATCTTTATATTCATTCTCTGAATTATATACACCAAAATATCATCCACAAACACAACTATGAATGAGTCCACGAACCAATGAAAAATTTAGTTCATCAATTCCATAAATACCATTGGAGAATTATTAAGACTGAATGGAATAACTAGGAACATGAAATTCCCATATTTCAACCTAAATATTTTCTTAGGTATTTCCTCTTCTCAAACTCTAAACTTATGGTACCATGATCACAGGTCAATATTAGAAAACCATTGGGATCTTTTGAGTTGATCAAATATATATTCAATCTTAGTAAAGGGGTATTTTTCCTTAATAGTACCTAATTAATATTATTTTAATCAATCCAAATTCAAAGTATAATTAATCTTTTTTTAATCAATACAAAGTCAAAGTATTTATTCTGGATTCTTTTCAAAGAGAACTAAAGAATCATAAGGTGAAATGCTAGGATGAATAAACCCATTGGCCTCAAGATCCTTAAGATGAATAGTAAGGTTCTTCAACTTAGTGGGTTTCATGTGATAATATGGTATAGAAATGGGTCTCACCCCAAGGAGTGGGTCAATAGTGAACTCAACCTCTCTCTAGAGTGGTAACCCAAAAAAATATTAGTAAATACCTAAGGTTACTCACTCAACATTGTAGGAATGAGAATTCTAAAACTTTATTCAATGTTATCAAGACAAATCTCTAAAAATTGGCATGAGATCATCCCAACATAAGGAATAATAAGACCTTCTCTCCCTGATCTCAGATCCCAATCACCCTGAAAGACATGAGGGGCTCCATCATAAAAAAGAAACTAAGATCAATGATGATAATAGTCAATTTGGGCCTTAGAATTGGTCATCCAATCCATTTTAATAATAAGGTCGGGGATATTGATATCAAGAACCAAGAAATACCACACTACTTTGAAGTCAGCAATTATCTCCAGACACTATGGGAATATAAAACCTTTCCCCTTCCTCTTCCCCAAGGGAATGGAAATAACTATCATGAAGGGTATAATAATTGAATGCAAACCTAGTGTATCGATAAACATAAATGATATGAAGTAACGAGATGTAGTAGTATAAAAAAATTCTTGAACCATAAAAGATGAAATAAAAACCATACATCTCACAGTAGATGCCCCTATTTAAGATTCATCTGGTGTATACTCTATTGCGTAAAGACGACCAGCCTCATCTCCTCCTTGCACTTTCTTCACTTCCTGAGTATCCCCTTTAGCATGAGAGTGAGACCCGCCTCCTTTCACTGCATTAGGAATGAATTGAGAGCCTTTGATAACCATGGATCTATACCTACTGACTTGAGGTACCTTTCCAAAAAATCACTGGAGAAGACAATATTGTCTATATATATGGAAGGTTGTGGTTAATTTCCTATAATCAGGTTTGGTGTAGAAATATCTTCCAAACTATATGTGGACCACACAAATCTATCCTAATTTCTTCTTTGCACCATCGCCACTCCTCTGGCATGGATTGCCTCACTTAATATTCTGGCTAGAAGACACATCTTGGATTCCTCTTTCAGTTATTGAAACTTCACCAAGACCACTCTTCTCAGCTATTTATTCCTCATCCATGGTTGTTTTTTCAACCACCTATGCATAGGTTAGTAAAGTCAAGAGAATAAGCCCAAACTAGATATCAAGATTCAGTCACAACTCAAACCATCTAGCCCTAAGGTAGTCATTAGAAATAAGATTTGGAGATAAATAGACCAACTCAGTGAAACAATTCATGTACTCCATCAAAAATTGGTCTCCTTACTCCAAGGTCACAAACTCTTAACTTTTAGACACACACAGTGTTTCAGGGTAGAACTACAAGATAAAGGCCTTCTTGAAGGTGGTACAAGTGAGGTCCTTGGGTAGTTTATCAAGCATGATAAATTCCCAAAAATTCCTTCTAGGTCCTTCAAGCATATAAGTGGAAAATACCACCTTAGAGTCATCAAGAATATTCAAAAAGTGGAATATTTTTTCAAACATTTCAATCCATTACTCAGATCCCAAGGCTCCTTTATCACCATGAAATGTATGTGGGATATGCTTAGTAAACTCCAAATCATGATCCACAATTTGTTCTCAGTTTTTACCACCCTCATGACCTAGAGATTGGATTGTCTATATTACTTTTTTCACCAGAGCAGGGTCAACTAGAGGAATTTCCCATGGAAATTTCCGCACAGCTTCCTCCCATGAACTCAATGTGATTATTATAGAAGGAATTATCTATTAAACCATAGAGATAAAACCAAAATAGTATAGAAATAAACTTCTAAATTCATATTTTGAAAAAATAAGTATCTTCTTAGAGGATATAAAACAACAAGAATTATCAACATGGTCATTTTTATATAAGAAAGGAGTGAAAACATAAAAAATTTGAGCTTTTTCCCACTGCGCATGGTTTAGCTGCAAAGTGTGTTGAACCATGCACCAATAGTGAAATTGAAACTAAAAATTTATAAAACTACTCACATGGTTAACTAGTAATAGGTTCACGCTTTTTTAAATCATGAACCTAAAATGTGTGCCACTTTTTTCTTCTTCATTTCACCCTGAAATCAAGTTTCAATCTCCAAGACATCATACTTTTACCCCCCTATACTATAATTACCTGACCCCAGTTAACCAGAGTCATTGAATTATTACATAACATTGGCATGATCACAATAGATCAAGCCTCGAAAGACCAATCAGTTTAGTAGACTTGGAAGTACTGGATACATACATAAGTTTTACATTACATTGTGAAATGAAAAGAAAAACATTGTGTCTCCTTATAACACACTCATATATATTAGACTATCTAGGTAGTTCAATCATAATATACTTCTTCGCATCCTGGGAAAAATAAATCATACGAAAGGGGTGAGCTCAAACGCTCAGTAAGGATAACAATATAGAAGAAAATATCATAAATAAGCATAAACATTTAAAAAAAACTGTATAAGACTAAAACACAAGCCTTGTAAACTTAAATTTCAGCATAATATGGAAAAGATAAATCAAATAATATCATTTAATTATTCAAATGGATATTCTACTAGTCAAATAATCACATGTAATATCGATAGCTAAATTCATAATTATAGAATGCATAATGTCAGACATAATAACCACATAGTCAAGGAATCGTTCCAAGAGTATAAATAAAAATGTTATCAAGGCCTTCTTCCAAGACACTAGTTTGTCTCATGAGACCTACCGATGCATCGAGGGGCTATAGCGGGCCCTGCCTGTCACTTACTACGTCCAATGCATTCCTCATATGAAAATTTTGAAATATAACACTAACATTCGTATTAAAACTAGGAAAAGAAATGTTAATAATTTAACCATACAACATGAATGGTATAAAAATAGCACATCCACAGTAAAACATATCACAAAATCTTCAATAAAATATGGAATATTGTATCATAATAAATCAACTTCAAACAAGTGTAAAATCTAACAAAGGATGTTGACATAGAAGAAATCAATCCAAAAACTATTTGAGTGAAATATCTCTTTATACTTGAAATCATTTAAAAGTAAAGAAAAAATTTATTCTGAAAATATTATTATAATCTTGTAAGGGAATATTCGAAGGTGTTATAATGATAAAAAATATCTGCACCCGCCGTATAAGTTAAAAAAACATTCTTTCCCTAATTTTCAAAAAGATCATATAATACCTTGTTTGGAAAATGATGGAAAGATTCCTTTAAAAAAATTATATAAAGTAAAACAAGGGTATAAATGACTTAAACACATAGTATAGAAAATAGTAAAAATGTTTTGAAATACATTTTTAAGGAACATGGATGTGGATGATAAAGAAGTCTCAGTAGATACTTACGTATAAACAACCTTGGATAATAAATAGATTGTAAAATTAACCCTTACATTGTAATTTTCCTTAGTCGAGGGCACGTTAACCTATTGTATAATAGTTAAATAATTCTTATTAAATTATACAAGAACCACATACATAAATATGATATCATATATGATCCTTTAATATTTCTTTGTTAATAATATTTCGGTAGTATCATTGTTTTGATTGTAAACTGATTCGTTTTACTTTATATGTTTTGTTACGTAAGTCTTGTTCGTTATGGATAGGATGTATTTGACTCATATCCAGAATGATATTAAGTTATTAAACATTATTTTTTAATCATCAATTGAACATTATTCTTGAATGGTTACGATGGGGAATGAAATTTCATCGCGTCGTGGAGACGGTAATCCGTACGTACGCACGAGTGACAATATCATACTATTGATGGTTAAATCATATGTAATTGGATGATATATTATAAATAAATAATCATCAACATGTTATATTTATTATTTACATCAATTATACTCACTATTATACCCATACAAATAATTATGTGTTGAATAACAAACTACACCACAGTGTGGAGATGATAAGTCGTACGTACGCACGTATGGTGACTTTGTCATTCATAGGATGGATAGAATAATGAATATGGTTATACGATATTTATAATAACATCACAGTATGTAAAATGAACTGGAGTTATTATTTTGGCATAGAAACAATAAATAAATAGGAAGTGGAAGAAGAAATGAACTTTGAAAGAGGTGATGAAATAATTACCACTTCTTCAGGTGCTTCCTTTTGATTTGAACAAAAGGGCTCATTATGTTGGCTTTATGATCAAAGTGAGGCCTATAGGTTGATGTTTAAGGGTAGTTTTGAGGATATTTGAGAAGGGATAGGCCAATACAAATGGCTTTGGGGTGTGAATTTAAGAGAAAGGGAAGTACCCATTTATAAGAGAGGTGAGGGGCACTTTAGGAAGAGCTTGAAATATTAATTTATTATAAAATCATTTTCAGTTTCTAATAGCTCCAAATGGATTTATTTTGAGTATAATGTTGGTATGGTTCCAAATCCTCTAAACCAATATGTTTTAGACAAGTTTAGGTCACCATATTAACCTTATCTTTTAGATTTAACTCTTAGTTAAATAGTTTAACATTTACCATGTCTCATTGTATTTTTATATTAAATGGTTAATAAAATTACTATAAAATACCAAGAGAACCTAAATTGGTTAATTAATGAAATATATAACCTTATATAAGTCCTTTGTCTGAATCTTATACTTTTAGTATATTATATCATTTAATAAAATAGTATTTGTTTTAAAAACGCATTTATGTCAGTTTTTACACTATTTGGTATTTGTTTTTTGTGAAAGTCATAACAACTTTATTAATTCAAAAAAAAATACATTTAATCAACCCTAACATTTCATATTAAACTATAAAATTTGTGGATGGCATCAAAAGTTTCAATTTACATTTATTTTAATATTTATAACATCAATTGTTTTAATCTTTCATTAATAAGGTAATTACTGCATCATCATTGTGTCATAAATAAATTTAATTATTTAATGTATAAAAATTATAAATAAAATAATATGATGTAGGAATTATTT
The DNA here is from genome assembly GCA_963277665.1 of Viscum album. Classification (NCBI taxonomy): domain Eukaryota; kingdom Viridiplantae; phylum Streptophyta; class Magnoliopsida; order Santalales; family Viscaceae; genus Viscum; species Viscum album. The sequence goes on along the minus strand of OY728138.1, from coordinate 1,014,822,588 downwards.
TTAGATTTTTAATGAATATTTATAGTCAAATTTATCTTAAGTATAACCATGTATTAAAAATGGTTTAGTTATTAAAATTTGAATTTACTCTTCTTTAAATAAAATATAATAAAAGTCCTAATCTAACCCAAATGGATCAAAAAGGATATTATTTTTTCCTAAGGTTGATTTTCATTGAAAAAAACTTATCCAATAGAATTGGGACATGTTTTGGGGTAATTATAACATTAATTTTACCTTTAATTACCCTATTTACTTTTAACCATGGTAAATAAAATTTTAAAGTTATTATTCACCAAAAATTATTTTCATCCTATTGAACCACAATTTACTTACTGATGCCAACCATGTCTCTCAGATTTTTGAAATTCAATTCACAGAAGTGGTAAAATTACATTTTATATAGATTTGCAAATGTGCCTAGAAGGTAGGTAAAAGACGTTAAAAAGTTTAATAAAATTTTATATGTCTAATCTTATTATAAAATGACTCCAATGAATTAAATTGGATTAATATATATATTATGTATTTATTTTGACTTTAAAATAAATTTAAATTTAAAAATAATTATTTAAATAAAAAGTTGGTTTTAAATAATAACGTAGTGTTTTTCACTATTCATCAAAAATTGGAAGTCTTCAGAAAAATTAAAAAAATTCACCCAAAGATAATTTTGATATTCCAAATCCAAAAATGAAGTCTATTTTGAAAAATAAAATTTATAAAATTTCAAAAAGTGGGTATTACAATTCATAACTACTTTTTAAACGGTTAGTTTTATTGGTGGTGGTGTGCTAGAACTCGAAGTTGGGTACAACTCAAGGTATTATATTATTCAAAGAGAAACGTATCATGTAAGCTTGGGGTGTTAATATCCATGTGAATAAGTAAATGTAATTATTTGATTTATTTTTTCCATATTATGCTGAAGTTTAAGTTTAAAAGGCTTGTGTTTTAGTCTTATACATTTCCTTAAATGTTTATGCTTATTTATGATAGTTTCTGTTATATTGTTATCTGTACTGAGCATCTGAGCTCACCCCTTTCCTATGTTTTATTTTTTCCAAGATGCGAAGAAGTATATTATGATTGACCTGTAGGGATAGGCTAAGGGATATTAATGTGTTCTAATGAGACACAATGTTGTTCTTTTCATTTCATAATGTAATGTAAAACTTATATATGTATCTAGTACTTCTAAGGCTACTAAACTGATCAGTCTTTCGGGACATGATCTCTTGTGATCATGCCAATGTTATGTAATAATGCACCGACTCTAGGTAACTGGGGTTAGGGCGTTACAGTTGGTATCATAGCAAGTTTAGTACAAACCTTGAAAACTAGATTTTTAAAAACTCTGATTAGAGAACATTACCCTAAGATAGACTTTGAGGATTAGTATAGAAGAACATCCAAAAAAATTGGTAATGTAGATATTATGTGAGTTTTCTAAGCAATACATCCATGTATGGATACTAAAAGTGGACATAGTTCTGGAACAGATATACCGAGGAGTGAAAACTCTGACAAGAAGTTTTAGGCTTGACCTAGGGGATCCTGGTACACGACAACGGGCTTTACTACGCACTTGGTTTGACACTCCTGGGGGATATGCTTAGGATAATTCAATTTTTCTCTACAAACCATTATAAAGGATTTGTGAGTAAATACATCCCCAAAGAAAACATTTTTAAGATTATAGATTATATGCATAAATTTTTCAATTTATGTTAAGTATTTTACAAGTTTGGAATTATGCATTGTGATTCATAAACTAACTTAGTGTATGCCGTTGATTAGAAATGGTGTCTAGTAGAATGAATGGAAACTGTATCAACACACATAATCCATGTAGGGATTTCCCTCCTACTCAAGATAATTATATTGGATCTAGTGATACAACTGGTGCTGAATAACTTATAACCATATTGGGACAACTCACTCAGGTTATGAATAATAACCTTACCCGTATGGAGCACCCTGATCCACAACATAGAGGATCAATGTTAGACTATTTCATAAGGCAGAAACCATGAACATTCAATGGGACTACAAATCCATTTGTAGTTGAGCAATATATAAGTTACTTAGAGAAAATATTTCATGTTTTGGGGAGTAGCGAAAGGGGAAAATTTGTCATGGCGGTTTATCGCCTCATAGGAGATGCAGATCAGTGGTGGTCATTAGTTCAAAACACAAAGGAGGATGAAGAAGTATCAAATGTGGAATGGATGGAGTTTAAAGAGATTTCTTAGAAAACTAATTTCCTCGTGAACATTGAGAGGACATGGAAAGGCAATTTCTGAGTCTGAGGAAAAAGAGGATAAGAATATCACAAAGTATAAGGATAACTTTACGAGGTTACCAAGGCATGATGTAGATTATATATCTAACCCAAGAAGTAAGATCGATCGATTCTTTGATGGGTTAAAACCATTTCTTCTTCAATAATTAGTCTCATGATCCTTCTCATCATACGAAGATATAGTATCATGTTCTATCAAGACAGAGAAGGAATTATCTAAGACTTGTGACTTTAAAGAAAAGCAAGAGAAGAATAGATCTACTGAACACTCTGAAAAAGGAAATAAGGGGAAGAAGGGAAAAGTTGAATTTCTATCCTGCAGTAATTATAGGAAGAAAAATCCTAGTACATGCCTAAAGGGGAAAGGAGTTTGTTATAAGTTTGGAGAAAAGGGCCACCAAGCTTGTGATTTCAAGGGAAAGAAAGAGGCTGTCAATGTTGAATGCTAAAATTGTAAAGAAATGGTGCATTATGAAAATAATTGTTCTAAGAGTCAAGGAAACTTACCTCAGAAAAGGCCAAGGGAGCAAGGCCAAGATTATGTGATCACAACTGTTGAGGTTGAAGCTCCAAATGATGTGGTGGCAGGTACTTTAATCATTTCCTCAAAATTAACCAATGCATTATTTGATTCTGGATCATTGATTTCTTTCATATCTTTCCATTTTTCCAAGAAAATTTGATATTTTCAACTTGACTTAACAAGGGATTTTTTAGTCAAAACTCTTAAGGGAAGTATCATAGCAACAAATTTTTGTCAATCAGTTACCATCATGTCATATAAATGTGCTTTATCTGCTGATATTATTATCTTACCCATGATTGAATTTGATATAATCCTCGATATGGATTGGATTTTAGACCATGATGTGAAAATTTATTATAAGAAGAATGAGGTTACAATTTTTGATGATGATAAGGAATACCTTATCTTTAGAGACGAAACATCACCGTCTGATTCTCATCTAGATCCACCCCCAGTAGCACTACTAAATTCAATTATTGGGGAGGAAGGAAGTGAAATAACTATGGGTGAGGAAATTAATGTTCAAATAGAGGATGTACCTATTGTGCAAGAATATGTTGATGTGTTTCCAGAGGATTTACCTGGAAATCCTCCAAAATGAGAAATTGAATTTTCCATTGACTTAATTCCTGGTTCAAGGAATATATTAAAGACCCCTTATAGAATGGCCACTATGGAATTAGTGGAACTAAAGAAACAACTAGAGGAATTAAGTGATAAAGGATTTATTCTACCCTAGTGTTTCTCTATGGGGATACCCTATTCATTTTGTTGATAAGAAAGATATATCTATGAGGTTGTGCGTTGACTATAGGGAGATTAATGTTATAACAATAAAGAACAAGTATCCCCTACCTCGCATTGATGATTTATTTGATCAACTTCATAAAGCTCAACATTTTTCAAAGATTGACCTTTGATCTGGATATCATCAGTTGTACGTGAAGAAGGAAAACATTCCGAAGATATCATTTTGAACCAAGTATGGGTATTATGAGTTTACAGTAATGCTTTTTGGACTCACTAATGCACCCTCTATTTTCATGGATCTAATGAATAGATTTTTCAAGGAATATCTTGATGACTTTGTAGTGGTATTTATTGATGATATCTTGGTATACTCCAAAATCTATGAAGATCATGAAAATCACTTGCACACTATTCTAAATACTCTTAGAAGAAATGAATTATATGGGAAGTTTAGAAAGTGTGAATTCTGAATTCAGGAGATTTCTTTTCTTGGTCATATTGTCTCTAAGGATGGAATTTATGTTGATCCTTAAAAGAAATAGTCAATCTAATAATGGCCAGCACCGATGATTATAATTGAGGTACACAATTTTATTGGTTTAGCAGGTTACTATCGGCGTTTTGTCTAGAATTTTTCCCGATTAGCTAACCCATTAACCTAGCTCACACGTAAAAAGGTTAAATTTGTTTGGACAAAAGAGTGTGAAGAATATTTTGAATAATTGAAGAGAAAACTAGTCAATGATCTTATCTTAACTCTACCATTGGGGAATGATGGGTTTGTTATTTATAGTGATGCATCAAAGAAAGGACTTGGTTATGTCCTTATGAAGAATGATAGAGTTATTGCATATGCATCACGAAAGATAAAAATTCATGAAAAAAACTATCACACTCATGATCTTGATTTAGCAGCTGTAATCTTTGTTCTAAAGATATAGAGACACTATCTCTCACTAATAAAAATTCGGGCTATAGCGACCGCCATTGGAGGTCGCTTTAGCCTCTTCGCAATAGACCAATAGCGACCACCAATGGTAGACACTGTAGGTGGCCGAAATTCCGGCCTATAGCGACCGCCTGGCGGTCACTGTGCTATTTGATGGGTCGACATTAGCGACCGCCAATGGCGGTCGCTATAGGTGGCTGAAATTTCGGCCTACAGCGACCGCCATAGGCGGTCTCTAGTTTGGAATTTTTTTTTAAAAAAAAAATCACGGTGCATATAAATGAAATATTTTTAAGATTACAAATGTGTTTTATTATAATAGAAAATAAATAAAATACATTTACTTAAGGTTATTAGTGAAAGAAATATATATATGTATATAATATTAAATAAAATGTTTTTCTTATTAATCCAATAGTTTTTTAATCATATGGTAATAATAAATAATATTTTAGGATTAAAATTTGTATTTCTCTAAAAGGGTAATTTTACTATCATTTCAGGATTTTTTTTCTTATTTGGTTTAGTTTGTGAAATTGTTTTGTTGTCTAAAAAGGAATTTTCTCCATGCACACCACACGTACGATGGGTGTGTCGTCTCCTCCTACACGTCATGAATAATATTCCTATTATTTTCATGTGGTTTCAGGTCATTCGGAGTACGTTTGCTCCGAATTTGACCGTCTCACGCCGTTTTGGTATTTTATGACTCCAGAAATGCGTTTCCGGTCACCGCGGTCAAAAGAAACCTCTGATTGACATTCCGTCTACCCAACCATTTCAAACTTCACACAACGGCTGTTGTCTTATGATTTCAGGGCATTACGAGGCCGTTCGGGTGGTTTTGACCCCCCAACGCGCCCTTTTAGCGCGCGACGAGGTGCTGAAAATGACACAATTGATCGTACCATGTGCACCGCATGTCTGATGGGCATGTCGTCTCCTACTATACGTCACAAATAATATTCATATTGTTTTCGTGTGGTTTAAGGTCATTCTGAGCACGCTTGCTCTGAATTCAACCGTCTCACGCCGTTTTGGTGTTTTATGACTCTGGAAACACGTTTCCGGTTACCGCGGTCAAATGACACCTCTGATTGACGTGTCTTCTACCCGACCATTTCACAATTCACACAACGGCTATTGTCGTATGATTTCATGGCATTATGAGGTTTTTCGGGTGGTTTTGACCCCCAACGCGCCCTTTTAGCGTGTGCCAAGGTGATGAAAATGACACAATCGGTCGTACAGCATGTACCGCACGTCTGATCGGTGTGTTGTCTCCTCCTACACGTCACGAATAATATTCCTATTGTTTTCGTGTAGTTTCAGGTCATTCGGAACACGTTTGATCCGAATTCAACCGTCTCACGCCGTTTTGGTGCTTTATGACTCCGGAAACGCGTTTCCGGTCACCGAGATCAAACGACACCTCTGATTGACATGTCATCTACGCGACCATTTCACAATTCACACTTCTGTTGTCATATGATTTCATGGTATTTTGAGGTCGTCCGGGTGGTTTTGACCCCCCAACAAGCCCTTTTAGCACGCGTCGAGCTGCTAAAAATGACACAATCGGTCGGACCGCATGCACTACATGTCCGATGGACGTGTTGTATCCTTCTACATGTAACGAATAATATTCCTATTGTTTTCGTGTGGTTTCAGGTCATTCAGAGCACGTTTTCTCTGAATTCGACTGTCTCACGCCGTTTTGGTGTTTTATGACTCTGGAAACGCGTTTCCGGTCACCGTGGTCAAACGACACCTCTGATTGACGTGTCGTCTGCCTGACCATTTCACAATTCACAAAAAGGCTGTTTTCGTATGATTTCATGGAATTCCGAGGTCATTCGGGTGATTTTGACCCCCCAATGCCCCATTTTAGCGCGCGCCGAGGTGCTGAAACGACACAATCGGTCGTACCGTGCGCACCGCACATTCGATGGGCGTGTTGTCTCCTCCTACACATCACAAATAATATTCATATTTTTTTCGTGTGATTTCAGGTCATTCAGAGCATGTTTTCTCCAAATTCGACCGTCTCACGTCGTTTTGGTGTTTTATGACTTCAGAAACACGTTTTCGGTCACTGCAGTCAAAGGACACCCTCGATTGACATGCCGTCTTCCCAACCATTTTACGATTCACACAACGGCTGTTTTCGTATGATTTCATGGAATTCCGAGGTCATTCGGGTGGTTTTGACCCCCCCAACGTGCCCTTTTAGCGCGCGCCGAGGTGCAGAAAACAACACAATCGGTCGTACCGCGCGCACCGCACGTCCGATAGAAATTTCATCTCCTTTTACATGTCACGAATAATATTCCTATTGTTTTCATGTGGTTTCAGGTCATTTGGAGCACGTTTGATCCGAATTCGACCGTCTCACGCCGTTTTGGTGTTTTTTGACTCCAGAAACGCGTTTCCGGTCACCACGGTCAAACGACACCTTCGATTGATGTGTCGTCTACCCGACCATTTTACAATTCACACAATGGCTGTTTTTTGTATGATTTCATGGCATTCTGAGGTCGTTCAGGTGGTTTTAACCCCCCAACGCGTCATTTTAGTGCGCGCCTAGCTGCTGAAAACGACACAATCGGTCGTACCATGCGCACCGCACATCCGATGGGCGTGTCATCTCCTCCTAAATGTCACGAATAATATTCCTATTGTTTTCGTGTGGGTTCAGGTCATTCAGAGCACGTTTTCTCTGAATTCGACCGTCTCACGCTGTTTTGGTGTTTTATGACTCTGGAAACGCGTTTCTGGTCACCGCGGTCAAACGACACCTCCGATTGACGTGTTGTCTTCCCGACCAATTCAAAATTCACACAACGGCTGTTGTCATATGATTTCATGGCATTCTGAGGTCGTTCGGGTGGTTTTGACCCCCCAACGTTCCCTTTTAGCGCGCGCCGAGCTGCTGAAAACGACACAATCGTCCGTACCGTGCGCACCGCACGTCTGATGGGCGTGCCGTCTCCTCCTACACATCATGAATAATATTCCTATTGTTTTTGTGTGGTTTTAGGTCATTCAAAGCAAGTTTTCTCTGAATTCGACCGTCTCACGCCGTTTTGGTGTTTTATGACTCCAGAAACACGTTTCCGATCACTGCGGTCAAACAACACCTCCGATTCTGCCCGACCATTTCACAACTCACAAAAATGTTGTTTTTGTATGATTTCATGGAATTCCGAGGTTTTTCGGGTGGTTTTGACCCCCCAACGCGCCCTTTTAGCGCACGCCGAGGTGCTGAAAATTACACAATCGGTCGTACCGTGCGCACCGCACGTTCGATGGGCATTTCGTCTTCTCATACATGTCACGAATAATATTCCTATTGTTTTTCGTGTGTTTTCATGTCATTCGGAGCATGTTTTCTCCAAATTCGACCGTCTCACGCCGTTTTGGTGTTTTATGACTCCAGAAACGCATTTCTGGTCACTGCGGTCAAACGACACCTCTAATTGACGTGTCATCTGCCCAAACACTTCACAATTCACACAACGGCTGTTGTCCTATGATTTCATGGCATTCCGAGGTCGTTCGGGTGGTTTTGACCCCCCAACGCGCCCTTTTAGCGCGCTTCGAGCTGCTGAAAAGGACACAATCGGTCGTAAGCACGTACCGCAACGCTCGATTCTCAGAATGGCGTGTTGACACATCCTACATTCAATTCATTCAAATTTCAAACAAATCACACATTCTTGAAAATATATATACCAAAATAAATATACAAACCACAACACCCTCAGAAGACCAATATGCAACTAAATCACACCACTGAGCCGGGAGGACACCTCTCGGGACTTTTTCCAGAATGTCTGGGGCACCCACATTTGTTACCCAGTGGTCCCTCTTGACTTTGCCTTTATAGAATTTATACATCTTACGGAATTTGATCATACACACTAGCCGAAACTCATCGGGACATACTTTCAAATATTTCTATTAAAGAAAAAAATCACATATGTTATTATTGTTTATACATAGGGAATAAAGTAAAATGGTCTTCTTACCTGAACCTCCCTCCATAGAGGATATAATGTGTCTTGAGGGATAGAAACCCAGTCACATGTGGTCAGTGGAAATCGATGTGGGTCACGTATGATATGACCCAGCTGACGAATAAATGCAGGGGCATTCCATCCCATAGGATGAAATACCTCATCAAATGAAACATCAAAAGTCGTGTCGGAATTCCATGATAATATGCCACGACCAGGGCCTCTCTTGCGAGAGGAAGAAGCAGTCGAGTCTGATCCTGTTGAAAACAATATTATATATAATTTGATAGATGTTATAAATATATATATGTGTTTATCAATTACATAAAAAATATAGATAATGACATTCAAACATACCTCGACCCAGAGATGTAGATGCCTCGGATGGATGATGTGGATCTGCTGCCTCTTCCCCTGACATGCCTGCAGTCATGGAAAACATTATTAAGGGGACTATCCAAAGTGTCCAACTGATAAATTGGATTGTTTTTAAAAAAAATCAAACTTGTATAGTTTTTAATCAAACAAAAAGGGATTGAATAATTAGTTGTGAATGACTTTTAAAAAATCAGAAAGTTAACAAAACAGATATACAAATTATGTACAAAACCAATCAATGTATAGCCAAATTTCAAATTGAATTAACAAAAATTCAAGCAGCACATGAACCAAATGAAGAATACCACAAGAGGCGGTGGTGCGGTGAGGGAGGGGATGAAGACGGAGGGGACGGGGGTTGGCGGGGTGCAGGGGGGGGGGGGGTGTTCGGGGTGTGGGGGGGGGGGGGGGAGGGCCGAGGGGGCGGAGGGCCGAGGACGGAGGCCGGAGGGTAGAGGGGTCAGAGGACATAGGGGCTGGAGGCCGGAGGCAGGTGGAGGGAGGCCAGAGAGCAGAGAGAGGCCGGAGGGCAGCCGGAGTGCTGCCGGAGGGCTACCGGAGGGCTGCTAGAGGGCTGCCGGAGGCAGGTGGCGGGAGGCCTGAGGGAAGAGGGAGGCCGCAGGGTGGCCGTAGGGCGAAGGGAAGCTGGAGCCGGAGGGCAGAGGTGGAGGAAGATCGGAGGAGATGGAGGGCAGGGTGGAGGGTGGCTGGAGGGAAGACAACAAAGGGCGGAGGCCGACATGGCGACGGGGGATGGCGGTGAGGGAGGGCACATGGTGACGGGGCAGGGCACGCGGCGACGGGGGAGGGCGGCGAGGGAGGGAGTGCGACGTTGGGGGAGGGCACGCAGCGAGGTGAGGGAGGAGGAGGGTTCAGGGGGGTGCCGAAGCGGTGAGGTGAGAGGAGGGAGAGGAGGGTTCGGGGGGGGCGCCGAAGCCCCCTTTTTTTTGGGAAAACCTAGCGACCGCCATTGGCGGTCGCTATAGGTAAGGGGGCTCCAAAGCCCAGTTTTCTAGTTGTGTCTATGGTGAAAATGTGAGATAAATATTGATCACGAGAGTTTAAAGTATATTTTCTCACAGAAAGAACTCAACATGAGGCAAAGGCGATGGCTCAAACTACTCAAGGATTATGATTTAACTATACACTACCGCCTGGGGAAGGAAAATAAGGTGGAAGATTCTTTGATCATAAAATATCATGGAGTTATGAATAATATGAGAGTTAAAAGGGATTCTATGTTCATGGATCTAGTAAATATGGATATGTGAATAATTATGGAAGGTGAAACATCGATACTTTTTCAAATGGTTTCAAAACCATCTTTACTATAAAGGATAAAAAGTCCTCAGACTGATGAGGAGGAGTTTCAAAAGAAAAATAAAGCTGTGAATGATGGGATATTGATTGAATTTGTATGTGAAGATGGAATTTTGAAATTTGGGAGGAGGATTTGTGTTCCCGATATACCTGATCTAAAAAGGGAATTGTTGTATGATGCTCATATATCCAAATTATCTATACACCCTGGTAGCACTAATATGTATAGATATTTGAAGGAACGTTTTTTGTGGGACAACATGAAGAGGGAGATTGCTAATTATGTGTCACGATGTATTTTTTGTCTATAGGTCAAGGCTGGAAGACAACATCCAAGAGGAGTCATGAAACCTCTTCCCATACCATAGTGGAAATGGGATGATATTACGATGGACTTTTTCATAGGGATACCAAATACTCCTAGAATAAATAGTGCAATATGGGTCATTGTTGATCATCATACCAAGTCAGCACATTTTCTTGCTATAAGATAAGATTTACCACTTGAATGTTTAGCAAGACTATATATTAATGAAGTTGTAAGACTTCATGGTGTACCCTTATTGATTGTTTCTGATCGTGATCCCCATTTTACATCAAGTTTCTAGAAAAGTATTTAGAAATCCATAAATACTGAACTTTGGTTGAGCACTACCTACCACCCTCAAACTGATGGACAATTAGAATGGACTATTAAAACCTTATAACACATGTTGAGATCCTGATTACTTTACTTTCAAGGTATGTGGGATCAGTATTTACCTCCAGTAGAATTTTCCTATAACAATAGCTTCCATTCAAGTATCTAGGTGGCACCATATGAAGCGTTATATGGAAAGAGATGTCTCACACCAACTTGTTGGGATGATGTTGGTGAAAGAAAACTTGTAAGCCCGAAACTTATTGAGGAAACAATGGAAAAGGAAAAGATTATCCAAACCCATATCAAAGCATCTCAAATTAGGAAAACGAGCTATGCCGATAACTAAAGGAAGGATTTGAAATTTCATGTAGGAGATCATTTCTTCTTGAAGGTATCTCTATGGAAGGGTGTTATACGATTCGGTAAGAAGGGTAAATTGAGTCACAGGTACATCAGACCTTTCAAAATTATAGAACGAATTGGATTTGTAGCTTACCATTTTGCAATGCTTCCAAGTCTCTCCAAAGTTCATGATGTGTTCCATGTATCACTATTGAGAAAATACATGCCTGACCCAATGCATGTACTCACCTATGAAGAAATAGAAATATAACCCGATCTATCTTATTGTGAAGAGCCTATCGGAATTCTTGATACCAGAGAACAAGTGTTGAGAAACAGGATGGATTTTCTAGTAAAAGTTCTTTGGAGAAACCATAAAATGGAAGAGGCAACGTGGGAACCTGATGAACTTATGATGAAGAAGCGCCCAAATATTTTTATGTAGTAGTATTCTAGAAATTGTGAGGATGAAATTATTTGAAGGAGGGAAGAATTTAACACCCCAATCTTCCATGGTATGTTTCTCTTTTAATAATACAATATCTTATGATGTACGCAACTTCAAGTTATAGCAGACCACGACCAATCAAACTAGCCGTTTAAAAAGTAGTTATGAATACCCACTTTTTGAAATTTTATAAATTTTATTTTTCAAAATGGACTTCATTTTTGGATTCGGAATATCAAAATTAGCTTAGATGGAATTTTTGGTATTTTTTTGAAAACTTTCAATTTTTAATGAATAGTGAAAAACATTGTGTTATTGTTTAAAACCGACTTTTTATTTAAATAATTATTTTAAAATTTAAATTTATTTTAAAGTCAAAATAGATGCATAATACCTATATTAATCCAATTTAATTCATTGGAGTCATTTTATAATAAGATTAGATATATAAAATTTTATTGAACTTTTTAACGTCTTTTACCCTCGTTCTAGACGCATTTGCAAATCTACATAAAACGTAATTTTACAACTTCTGTGAATTGAATTTCAAAAATCAAAGAGACACGTTTGATATCATTAAGTAAAATGTGGTTCAATATGATGAAAAGAATTTTTGGTGAATAGTAACTTTTGAATTTTATTTACCATGGTTAAAAGTAAATAGGGTAATTAAAGGTAAAATTAATGTTTTAATTACCCCAACACATGTCCTAATTCTATTGGATAAGTTTTTTTCGACCAAAATCAACCTTAGGACAAAAATAAGATTATTTTTTATACACTTGGGTTAGATTAGGGCATTTATTATATTTTATTTAAAGAAGAGTTAAAAGTGTTAAATTCAAATTTTAATAACTAAACCATTTTTAATATAGGGTTATACTTAATATAAATTCTACTATAAATATTCATTAGAAAGATAAAAATATTTCCTACATAATAGTATTTTATTTATAATTTTTAGATATTAAATAATTAAATTTATTTATTACACAATGATGATGCAGTAATTACCTTATTAATGAAAGATTAAAATAATTGACGTTATAAATATTAAAATAAATGTAAATTGAATCTTTTGATGCCATCCACAAAATTTATAGTCGAATATGACATGTCGGGGTTGATTAAATGTATTTTTTTCTAAGTAATAAAGTTGTGATGACTTTCACTAAAACCAAATACTAAAGTGTTAAAATTGACATAAATGAGTTTTTAAAACAAATATTATTTTATTAAATGATATAATATCCTAAAAATATAAGATTCGGCCAAATAGATAAGGCTAGATATTTAATTAATTAACCACTTTATATTATATTGGTATTTTCTAGTAATTTTATTAACCATGTAATATAAAAATACAAGAAGACATCGTAAATATTAAACTATTTAACTAAGAGTTAAATCTAAAAGATAAGGTTAATATGGTGACCCAAACTTGTCTAAAACCTATTGGTTGAGAGTATTTCGGCCAATACCCACCTTAGCCTCTAAATAAATCCATTTAAAGCTATTATAAACTGAAAATGATTTTATAATAAATTAATATTTCAAACTCCTCCAAAAGTACCCCTCACCTCTCTTATAAAAGGGTACTTCCCTTTCTCTTAAATTCACACCTCCAAATCCATTTGGCTCGGAAAAACCCTGCTCAAATCTCCTACCAACTACCCTAAATTAAACCTAGAGGCCTTACTTTGATAAAAAAAAACCAGCCTAAGGAGCCATTTTGTTCAAATCAAAAGGAAGCACCCGAAGAAGAGGTAATTATTTCATCACCTCTTCCAAAGTTCTTTTCTTCTTCCACTTTCTCTTTCTTTGTTGTTTCCATACCAAAATAATAACTCTAGTACCTTTTACATATTGTGATGTTATTATAAATATGGAATAACCATATTCATTATTCTATTTATCCTATGTATGACAAAGTCACCATACGTGCGTATGTACGGCTTACCATCTCCACATTGTGGTGTAGTTTGTTATTCAACGCATAATTATTTGGATGGGTATAATAATGCGTATAATTAATGTAAATAATAAATATAACATGTTAATGATTATTTATTTATAATATACCATCCAATTACATACTATTTCACCATCAATAGAATGATATTGTCCCTTGTGCGTACGTACAGCTTACCGTCTCCACGACACGATGAGATTTCATTCCCCATCGTAACCATTCAAGAATAATGTTCATTTAATGATTAAAAAATAATGTTTAAGAACTTAATATAATTATGTATATGAATCAAATACATCCTATCCATAATGAATATGACTTACATAACAAAACATATAAAGGAAAACGAATCAGTTAACAATCGAAACAATGATACTACTGAAATATTATTAACAAAGAAATATTAGAGGATCATATATGATATCTTATTTATGTATGTGGTTCTTGTATAATTTAATAACAATTATTTAACTATTATATAGGATTTTAACTTTCCCTCGACTAAATAAAGGAACAAGGTAAGGGTTAATTCTACAATCTTTTTATTATCCGAGGTTGTTTATACGTAAGTATCTACTGGGACTTCTTTATCATCCACATCTGTGTTCCTTAAAAATGTATTTCAAAACATTTTTACTATTTCCTAGACTATGGGTTAAAGTCATTTATACCCTTTTTTTACTTTTTATAAAAAAAAATTGAAAGGAATATTTCCATCATTTTCCAAACAATGTATTGTATGACCTTTTCGACAATTAAGGAAAGAATGTTTTTTTAACTTATATGGAGGGTGCGGATATTTTCTGTCGTTATAACACCTTCGAAGCTTCCCTTACGAGATTATAAGAATATTTTCAAAATAAATGTTTTCTTTACTTTTAAATGATTTCAAGTAGAATGATATATTTCACTCAAATAGTATTTGGATTGATTTCATCTATGCCAACATCCTTTTTAGGATTTTACGCTTGTTTGAAGATGATTTATTATGATACAATATTCCATATTGTATTAAAGGTTTTGTGATATGTTTGACTATGAATGTTCTATTTTTATACCATTCATGGTTTATGGTTAAATTATTAACATTTCGTTTGTTAGTTTTAATATGAATGCTTTTGTTATGTTTCAACATTTCATATGAGGAATGCATTGGACGTAGTAAGTGACGGGCGGGGCCCGCTATAGCCCCTAGATTCATCGGTAGGTCTCATGAGACAAACTAGTGTCTTGGCACAACGCCTTGACAACATTTTTATTTATAATCTTGGCATGATGCCTTGACTATGTGGTTATGATGTCTGGAATTATGCATTTCATCATTATGAATTTATCTATTTATATTAGATGTGATTATATAACTAGTAGAATATCCATTTGAATAAGTAAATGGCATTATTTTATTTATCTTTTCCATATTATGATGAATTTTAAGTTTATAATGCTTGTGTTTTAGTCTTATACATTTCCTTAAATGTTTATTCTTATTTATGATAGTTTCAACTATATTGTTATCCTTACTGAGCATCTGAGATCACCCATTTCCTATGTTTTATTTTTTCCAAGATGCGAAGAAGTATATTATGATTGACCTGTAGGGATAGGATAAGGTATATGAGTGTGTTCTAAGGATACACAATATTATTATTTTCATTTCTTAATGTAATGTAAAACTTATGTATGTATCTCGTACTTCTAAGGCTACTAAACTGATCGGTCTTTCGGGACATGATCTCTTGTGATCATGTCAATGTTATGTAATAATGTACCGACTCTAGGTAACTGGGGTCGGGGCATTACATATACTCAAAACCAACATATAAACATGTTACGGTTCATGAATAAAGACTATAATCGAGCTCACAAACTTGATAAAAATTCCTGACCACCCATGGCAACTCGGAGTCAGATACAAAAGTGAGTTTTCCAGGAACCCTTCTACACTTACCACCCAAGTTTTGAAATTCATAACTCTTATCTACCATAAACCCCAAAACAAACCTAGGCAATATCATTACACTTTTGGATAGGTATTCCCTCTGATACCAACTTGTAATGAACCAACTTGGGTTGACATGATACGTTACCCAAGACTTCTCGCCATAAGGTCCATAACACGTTCCTGATCACCATGGGTTAGTGACAAGTACCTGGGCGTCAATATAAGAAATTATGGGAATTATTAACCTTGAACATAACCAAGACATGTCTTGTGTGCCAAAGGAAATATATGAATATAAACCCAAATCATAGTACAAAGTGGAAGTCTAAATATAAACACAATACTGACTGAAAATTATTTTTTATTTTATTATAAAATCACTTTTAAAGGGGCAGTGAGAAACCCCAAGTCTATCAAAACAACCAAATAAAACATCCCAAAAGAACCCCAAGCAAAATACTGGTCCTGCCTCTTCCTAGAAACTCATCATTATAAGGCCTCCACCAAACCATGGAAACTCAGCAAACAGTCTCATGCAAGTGCACAGGCATGGAACCAATGGTCTAAAACATATGACAAACCATGAGACAAGATTATATCTTTGTGTGACCATCATTCACCACCATCCCAGACAATCCAAAGATGACATCATCTATGAGGAGCCTCCATGCTGGATGATTCTCTTCCCTTTACTTGAGTACTACAAAACCAAGCCTATATATACTTAAAGAAATATGTAGGGTGTGAGGAAACTCCTAGTTGGATACCACCATGAATTTATAAAAAGTGTTTCAACATGAATTTATTAGTTCTATCTTTAAAACAAAACCAATTTCATAAAGTAATACATATGACGAAAAATTGGATTTTTATTATTGATAAAATATAGAAAGCCCCAAAATCAAGGAGGGGAGAAATGATGGAGACCTAGGGAATCATCCCTAACTATTAATTTGCATTAAACTAGTAAAGACCCTATCTAAGAATACGAAATTAGAGCATCACTTGGACTCCCTTTGTTGGCCAAAGCATCCGCCACAAAATTCCATTCTCTCAATGTATGACCAACGTTGATGCACTCATTATTCATCCTCTAGTATTCTCTTACAATGTATGATAGCTCCCAAGGACGGATTCTCGTTCCATGCATAAGGCCAACCAACACACTAGAGTCTGTTTCCACATCTGTAATATGAATATTGAAAATCCTATATAAAGAATGACTAGTAGCCTTTTCCCTTGCCTCTACTCCTATTGAATTACTTAGCCCATAAAAGGAGCTAAAACCTAGGATCACTGAACCCCTATTATCTCTAACCAATCCTCCTCCCCACATATCCCTGAAGACACACGATCCATCCATGTTAAGTCTGAGCCCCATGCTTAGTGATCTCCAAATTAACTATATCCCATAGTTACTTGGTCCTCCTCCATCCATATTGAAACAAAGCCTAGGTACATTTCTCCTTAATGTGGTGGAAGACCCCCCCCCCCCCCCAATGAGAACGCCAAGTTATGCCACAAAACATTTAACCCAGACATGAAATAAAATGTGGTAGTACCTTATTCCATCTCTCACACTGTTACTATACTCCCAGAGTGTCCAACACACTACTACAAAAAATACACATCAAACCCTAGCCTCCACGCCTTACTGAACAGCTCCCTAGAATCAATAATTCTCAATAAATTTCAGGATCAAGTTAGCACACCCATATATGCCCATACATTTCCCCATGTAAATCCATATTTCTTCCACCCAATCACCCTAAAAAAAGGTTCCATATTGTTTCCAATCTTGTCGATGCACAACACTTTAATTGAGATTCTGAAACCACCACCTTATTCTATAAATTTCCATTCGTAGGTATATCTTGATTCCTTATACACCACGTAATAAAATTCATCTTCATTGATATATCTTTTCACCAATATTTATTCATATATACATCGGATTCGTTTCCCTCATGAACCAGTGCTTGAAAGTCTTGACAACTAAAGCGATTTGAAGACCATTTCAAAAAAAAACACATTTTTCGGGATCCTTAATCAGGATTATCTTCTAGTGAATATTTTTTTGGTCTTGACTTAGAATGGCATTGATAAGACATTGAAATATACTGGCCTCTCTGAATGAGGTGTCTAGAACTCAACATCTTGAAAAAATAGTGTTCATCCTAACCAATTATCCATCCATAAGTTGATCTCCCCTCAACCCAAAACCCACCATGCTCTATATTTGAGAAAATTAATTTGATAAATCTTGCAGCGCATCAGGACTAACGCTCTCCCTCTCTAGCCATACCATTCCCTCCATTCTTCACCATTCCTATTTTCATGAATCTCACCCATAACGATTTCTCCTCAATGATTCCCCACACAAGTTTCACTTTCATGCCCTATATGGTCTATGATATTCTATATAAATTAATACCACCTTAATTTATTGGTCTATCCATTCTCTTGAATGATTCCCAATGACATCTACCTAACTGATTCACATCCTAAAAAAAGGCCTTCATGATTTTCTATAGCTTCTTGATGGTCCTCTTTGGCGCTTTGATGATTGACAGCACATGAATCGACATAGAGGTGAGAACATTGTTTACCAAGTTAATCCATCCACCAAATGAGAGGAAGTGATTCTTCCAATTGCATATTCTTCTTATGATTTGGTTGATTATTCCTTTGAATAAGAACTTCTTGATCCTTCCATATTAAATTGGAGTGCCTAGATACTCCATCAGGAGTTGTAAACCTCTTCATGCCTAACATGTCTTGTATGATTTTTCTTTGTCTACTATATCCTTTACTTGATATAAACGCACTTATTTTTCATTAATTGGTCTTTTTTCTACTCAGTTTACCATAAATTCCCATGATTTTTTTGAATCCACTAATAGAAATTTTCATGCTATTGAAAAATACAACATATCATCAAAAAAACATAAGGTGTGACACCAACCCATTTCTAAACCTATTCCTATAAGGCAGAAACATCCCATCCTCTATGCTTCGCTTAATGTACCTTATGAGAGCCACCTGAGATAGAATGAAAAGTGTGGGTGAAATAGGATCATCCTACCTTAATCCACGTGTTATTTTGAAAAATACAAAGTTATTCCCCATTAAATAAATGGTCATCCATGGGGATGTATAGCATCTGAAACATAAATCACAACCCAAATATTTGAAATCAAACCCCCTCATGACCCTGAGAATAAAACTCCATTCAAGTTGATCATACGCCTTATCCATGTCCACTTTGATCATTATATTTGATCCAATTGTCTTTTTGTTAAGATCCTCCACCATTTATTTTGAAATTCCTATAGCACCTTGAATGGTTTTCCCCTAAAAAAATCCATGTTGAACTTATGAAATTAACCTTGAATAACACAACTAAGTCTTCTACTTAAAATGCTATCTAGGATTTTATAGATGAAGTTACAAAGGAAAATAGGTTTTTAGTAGTTAAGATTTTTAAGATCCTTAACCTTATGGATGAGGACCACCTTGGAAGCACAAACGGCTCTACTCAATGGTCCACCTTTGAATAATTAAAGCACTAATTCTCCCACATGTTCTTTGATAATATCCTAAGTATCCGTGAAGAAGGATCCTGGAAAAACATTAGGATCAGGAGTGATTTCCCGTTTCATGTTAAACACGGCGTGTTTGATCTCCTCCTCTATGGGTATGGATTCCAAAGCATCATTGTCCCTATCCCCTGCCAAACTGGGGATAAATTTTATAAATAAATCCTACCCATTAGCTTTGTTGGGCCTTCCATCCCTATGGTTTTCTACTCCTACCATGAGATATTTGAATTATTCTTGTTCCAACTTCCCTGAAACATCAACATCAGCTATAAAAGAGCCATATTTTAGCTTAAAATTAATCCTATTGGCCACCTTTCTTTCTTTTAAACAATCCTGGAAGAAGGTGGTATTCCTATCTCCCTCCTTAAACCAAATCACTCTATATTTTTTCCTGTACACCCTCTCAATCTCCAGCAGCTTCTCCTCCAAGATGCTCTGTTTCTCAGCCAAGTCTGTAAACTTATCATCATCCCATATTTGTAGAATAACCTCCTCCAAAGTTTAAATTTCCACTCTGAAAATCCTTCCTCAAGCGTTGTAGGTGATGCACACACCCCACCCATGAATTTTCCATCACTGATTTTTCCTAAGACGTTCTCACCAGTTGCAAAAAAACCTCTGCCCTGTGTTGCTGGAGTAAATGAATCAGATTCCCCTCATATACCCCTTCTTTAACTACACCATAATTGGAAAGTGGTTTGAGAGATATCTAGTGAGATGAGAGACCGAAGCCTGTAGAAATGAGTCCAAGCCCTGAAGATTATAGAGGCCCCGGTCCAACCTGTTCCAAATTCTCCTACATCCCTTTCTGTTATTACACCATTTAAACTTCCTCCTAGAGAAACCCATATCCATAAGACCTCTTGAGTCCATGAAATATTTTAACTTCTACCTTAGAAAACATCTCTATCACTTTTCTTTGAAGGATCGGCAATCATATTAAAATATACACTAAAAAACCATGACAAATGCCCTAGTTGGAATTATA
The DNA here is from genome assembly GCA_963277665.1 of Viscum album. Lineage (NCBI taxonomy): Eukaryota > Viridiplantae > Streptophyta > Magnoliopsida > Santalales > Viscaceae > Viscum > Viscum album. The sequence goes on along the minus strand of OY728138.1, from coordinate 1,014,802,404 downwards.
ATAACTTCTACCAAAAATACCTTCATGAAACCTCACATTTATCGTACACTAAACCTTGTTTACAGAAAATCCAGATATACGTGTTGCCTATATTTGAATGCATCAAATTGGAAAATACCATGAAATTAGAGAAGAAATTAATATGATCCATATTCTATTTAGGTTCCAAAACAACCATAATTAAAGCATTTTGTCATTGTGATTCACTAGAAATAAACATAGTCGTCACTTGGGACCCCAAACCCCTGGTGTTCCAAATAATGATATAAGTCATTGGATAAGAGACAAGAATACCTTGCGACCCACTGTACCTGACTTTAATGTCAAAATAGAGGATGAATCTGCTCATGCCCTTGCTCTGGTAATTCACCCGCTATCTAATACAGAAGGATCAGGCTTATCGCATCTCCCAACCCTGTCACCCGGAGGTGCCATCACTTTCGTAGCCTTTTTCAGCTCCCCAAGAACTAAGAACTAGTTGGGCGAACAATACACCGGGAACATGGAAAACATCAGAGACCCCTACTAGAAAAAACCAATCATCAGTAACCTTTCCAGAGAGTTTTGAGATACAATGATCTCCTTCACAACACCCGTCAGCATAAATTTACTAAGGGAATCCTCCAAAAATAGTAATGAACAACGTTTTAAGGATGAAAGTGCAAGACATGCGATGAAGGGGGTAGATCGATATGATACAAACAAACAGTCACACTAGGACCACTTTCTTTTGGATCCATAGGATTCAAACATACATAATCTATAGGCAGGGCAGGATCTTCTAGCTTCCCAATGGTCAGCTGACTCGGATAGGGGAAAGGAGGGTGAGGCACGACCCTAATTTTTAAAATATCAATTCAATGAAAAATGTGTGAGGCATGTCCTCCAAATTTGAAAAAAACCACTTATTTGGATGATGTTCCATTGACGACTAGAGAAATAGGAATAGATTTCAGGACTGGCACTAGTGAACCAGCACCTGAGCCTCCAATGGCGGGACATCTATGGGTCGAGACTAATCAGCTGATAAAAGTGACAACTACCAAAGATGGAACCTTCAAACCCACCCTCCTACTCCTTCACATCTACATTAAATTCCCATGTATATAAAACTCCATGCTAAACCTATTGGAAGACGCGGAGAGAGATTAATTATGGTCACCACATTCATTACATTTAATGAATTTGACACCCTACAATTATTTCCCCAATTAATTTGGTAAAAGTCATTTAATTGAGGGAAGACCAAAGGGTGTGAAAGAAGGCTATAAAAAGGGATCTCCTTCTGGACTTTTACATCATCGGATTCAGAAGCAACACATCTTCATCCCGGAGTGCAGTATTTTGTGAGGTGTAATTCCATATTTTACAAGAGAGATTTTATTGAGTGTTTTCTCCTTGTAATTGTGAGAGAATTTGTACCCACATTTTACCATAGTGAAATCCTTCTATTTGCCCGTGGTTTTTTACCCCTTTCATTTGGGGGTTTTTCCACACTACATCTAGTGTTCACTCTAATTCCGCACTTTTTCACTTTATTTTTAATCTCGTAATTATCGTTGTATCAAAGGACCCATCATTTACGATCCTAACAAGTGGTATCAGAGTCAGGTTCGTGGCCCAAGAAAATTCTAGACCAACGACGTGTCCAAATGGCGGTGAAATACGAGATTGAAAAATTCAATGGAAATAATTTTTCATTGTGGAAAATGAAGATGCAAGCAGTGTTGCGGAAGGATAATTGCCTACATGAGATTGGAGAGAAACCGATAGGTGTGACAGAAGAGAAATGGAGCGACATGGACGGGAATTCTATTTCCAACCTTCATTTGGCTTTAGCAGATGGGGTCCTGTCAAGAATTGTAGAGAAAAAGACGGCGAAAGAAATTTGGGATACTCTAACAAAATTGTAAGAGGAAAAATCACTCCACAACAAAATTTTCTTGAATAGAAGATTATACACCCTTCTAATGGAAGATTCATCATCGGTGACTGACCACATCAACACCCTCAATACCCTTTTTTCTCAACTTACGACTTTGGGATATAAAATTGTGGATACTGAACGTGCGGAGATCCTGCTCCAGAGTTTTCCAGATTCATATGACCAACTCATCATCAAACTCACCAATAATATCCTGACTGATATATTTTCCTTCAATGATATTGCAGCTACGGTTCTCGAAGAATAAAGTTGGCGCAAGAACAAGGAAGACAGACAAATGAATTCACACCAAGTGGAAGCTCTATCGATGGAAAGAGGAAGAATGATGGAGCATGGTTCCGGTGGGAGCCAGAATCATGGAAGGTCTAAATCACGGAGCAAGAAGAAAAACATCAAATACTAAAATTGCGGTAAGAGGGGGCATGTGAGAAAAGACTACTGGAATAAGAAGAGTGGTGAGAAGAACTCTCAAGGAAATGTGGCGAGTACATCGAGAAATGGTGACGTACTAGTCAGCGATGCGGCGACGACTATTGAAGGAAGACATCACCTCGATGATGCATGTATTATCGACTCAGGAGCAACATGGCACATGACGTCTCGACGGGAATGGTTTGAACAATATGAAACCATCCCGAAAGGAATTGTGTACATGGGAAACGATCATACATTGAAGATCGTTGGAGTCGGAACCATCAAATTGAAGATGCATGATAACATAGTTCGAACCGTCCAAGGAGTACGCTATGTGGAGGGCCTCAAGAAGAACATCTTGTCCTTGGGACAATTTAATGATATCGGATACAAGACTCGCACCGAGAATGGAGTGATGAGAATTGTGAAGGGCGCGCTTGTGGTAATAAAGGCTGAGAAGATCTCAAAGAACATGTGCGTGCTTATGGGTGAAACGTACAAAGAGGCGGAGATAGTTGTTGCATCAACTACCTCGACGGAAGCGTTGACGATGTTATGGTATCAGAATCTTGGCCATATGTCAGAACGAGGCCTGAAGATTCTTGCGGATCAGAATTTGCTGCCTGGGTTGACAAAGGTATCCTTACCATTTTGTGAGCATTGTGTTTTGAGCAAGCAACACAGGTTAAAGTTCAGGACGTCAACAGCAATAAGTCAAGAGATCTTGGATTTGATCCATTCCGATTTTTGGCAAGCACCAGTTATATCCCTAGGAGGAGCAAGGTACTTTGTATCTTTCATTTATGATTATTTCAGGAGATGTTGGGTGTTTCCAATCAAAAGGAAATCAGATGTTTTTGAAGTCTTCAAAACATTCAAAGCACAAAAGGTGCTTGAATAGGAAAATAAGATCAAGTGTCTGAGGACTGATAGTGGTGAAGAATATACAAGTGAGGAGTTTGATTATTTTTTTCAATAGGAAGGCATCAAGAGATAGTTCACGGTGGCGTACACTCCTCAGCAGAATGGAGTGGCAGAGCGGATGAATAGAACCCTATTGGATAGAACAAGGGCGATGTTAAATACTGCAGGAGTCAACAAGACATTTTGGGTAGAAGCAGTAAATACTGCCTACTTTGTGATCAATCGATCCCCTTCGGTGGCAATTGATCTCAAGACACCGATGGAAATTTGGACTGGTAAACCCACTGATTATTCTAATTTGCATACTTTTGGAAGTCCTGTATATGCACTGCTTCATGACCAGGAAAGATCGAAGTTGGACTCAAAATCCAGAGAATGTATCTTCTTGGGATACGCTGATGGTGTGAAGGGGTATCGTTTGTGGGATCCCACTTCCCACAAATTTATCATCAGCAGAGATGTCATTCTTGCAGAAGACAAGGTGAAAATGACAACTGATCAAGACATGGAGAAGAAGAATACTGAAACTACAATAGTCAAAGTAGAGGACAAGTCCATGGAAGAACCAGTTTTCTCTTAGGCATTACCAAGGCATGATGATCAAGTACCGGTTGAGTCTGGACCACGACGGTCAACTCAGGAGAAAAGAGCACCAGTATGGCACTTAGACTATGTCACTGAGAGCAATATTGCGTATTTCTTATTGACAGAGGATGGAGAGCCATCTTCTTTTGTGGAGGCGACCCAGAGTCCAGATGTATCCTCATGGATGGCGGCGATGCAGGAGGAACTCGAAGCCCTACACAAGAACAAGACTTGGTATCTTGTTCTATTACCTCACGGATTGAAGGCCATTGGGAATAAATGGGTCTACAAGATCATGAGAGATGAAACAGACCAGGTGGTAAGATATCTTGCAAGACTTGTGGTCAAAGGATATGATCCGAAGGAAGGTATTGATATCAATGAAATATTTTCTCCTGTTGTTAGACTAACGACTATTCAGGTAGTTCTGGCTATGTGTGCTGCATACACTCTACATCTAGAGCAGCTAGATGTGAAAACAGCTTTTCTCCATGTTGATCTTGATGAAGAAATATATATGCTCCAACCAGAAGTTTTTACCGAAAAAGGTAAAGAGAACTTGGTTTGCAGGTTGAAAAAATCTCTGTACGGTCTCAAACAGGCACCGAGGTGTTGGTACAAGAGATTTGATTCCTATATCATGAGCCTTGGATACAAGAGACTTAATTCCAATCCTTGTGCATATTTCAAGGGTTTAAATGGTAATGATTTTATCATTTTGTTGTTGTATGTGGATGAAATATTGGTTGCAGGCCCCAACAATGATCAAATCTAGGAGACGAAGGCACAGTTGGATAGGGAGTTTGATATGAAGGACTTGGGACCCGCAAACAAGATTCTTGGGATGCAGATTTACCGAGACAGGAATAATGGAAATATTTGGATGTCACAGAAGAATTATTTGAGGAAAGTCTTGAAACGCTTCAATATGAAAGATTGTAATCCAATTTCTACCCCTCTTCCCATTAATTCCAAGTTATACTCTACAATGAGTCCTAGTAGTGAAGCAGAGAGGATGGAAATGTCTCGAGTGCCGTATGCATCAGCAGTGGGGAGTTTAATGTTCGCTATGGTTTGTACTAGACCAGACATTTTACATACAGTGGGAGCAGTTAGTCGGTTCATGGAGAATCCAGGAAGAGAGCATTGGATCATGGTGAATAGGATCCTGAGATACATCAAGGAAACCTCAGATATTGCATTATGTTTTGGAAGATCAAATTTTACTATCACTGGATATGTTGACTCAGATTTTGCAGGTGATTCTGACAAGAGGAAATCCACTACAGGTTATGTGTTTAATCTTGCAGGAGGAGTTGTGAGATGGATCTCAAAGCTATAGTCAGTTGTGGCTTTATCCACGATAGAAGCGGAGTACATGGCAGCTACACAAGCTTGCAAAGAGGTGATTTGGATGAGAAGGTTATTGGAGGAGCTCGGGCAAAAAAATGATCATATTCCATTATTTTGTGATAGTCAGAGTTCCTTGCACATTGCAAGGAATCCATCTTTTCATTCCAGGAAAAAGCACATTGGTGTACAATACCATTTTGTTTGAGATGTGGTGGAGGAAGGAAGTGTGGACATGAAGAAAATTCACACTAAAGAAAATCTGGAAGATTTCCTGACAAAGGTGATTAATTCTGAAAAGTTCAGATGGTGCAGATCTTTATGGGGCCTCGTAGATACATGAGCAGCAGATTGGGAAAATAGAAAGGATGTGTGGAGATGTTATTGACACATAATCAAATCTCCAAGTGGGAGATATGTTGGAAGATGCAGAGAGAGATTAATGATGGCCACCGCATTCATTACATTTAATGAATTTTACACCCTACAATTATTTCCCCAATTAATTTGGTAAAAGTCATTTAATTGAGGGAAGATCAAAGGGTGTGAAAGAAGGCTATAAAAAGGGATCTCCTCCTAGACTTTTACATCATCGGATTTAGAAGCAACACATCTTCATCCCAGAGTGCAGTATTTTGTGAGGAATAATTCCATATTTTACAAGAGAGATTTTCTTGAGTTTTTTCTCCTTGTAATTGAGAGATAATTTGTACCCACATTTTACCATAGTGAAATCCTTCTATTTGCCCGTGGTTTTTTACCCATTTTATTTGGGGGTTTTTCTATGTTACATCTAGTGTTCACTCTAATTCCTCACTTTTGCACTTTATTTTTAATCTCGCAATTATCGTTGTATCAAAGGACTCGTGATTTACGATCCTAACAAAACCTGGGTAATGCTTGAAAATAAACCCATTTCCACTAAGAAAAACCATCATCGGCACTGTTGAGAACTCACGATGGGAATGATGTCGTCAGATCCAGATCAATGAAAATGCAAGTAGATGATGTTTTATATAGAATTTTCATTTCTTGATCCTAGAAAATTAAGGACCCCAGTGTATTACCCACAAACTGAAGAATCGATGGGTTATGCAGCAGGAGCGGTAGACCCGGTAACCTAACCCACACTGCGGATAAACTCGACTCCCTCCTAAAGTGTGCATCCTAGGACCATCGAGAAAGATAGAAACTCTAAGCCATATTGTGTCGATTCTCCTGGGACCATGCCTTCATGAATTCCAACCTATAAAAGAGGTGAACACAGAAGACAGTTCTAGAGATAATTGAAACAACTTCTAGTTTATCGAGACCCCACAAATTCACAAGCAACTAGAAAAAGGCCAGGGAATGCTTATTGCAACCAAATATTACAACCAATGGGAGGTTATGATATTCTGTGGCTTCAAAAAGTTCCTCCATCGAAAGTTCCATTGTGGGAAACCCATTCACCTGGTCCACACATCGAGGTAAATCAAAATAGCTAGAATTCTCAGTAGTTAGACCCTATAAGAGGAGGCATCCGCGTTAGAAAGCACCTCCTTAAAAGATCTAACCCCCAAAACTCCAACCCCAGCTAGCCATGGGGTATGAGGATTCACTGCTGAGGCAGGCTTCACAGAACCATCCAGAATCGATGATGAGGGGAGATCGAGGTAATCCATCCAAAATTGGAGCCCTATGATATTATGAAATGGAATAAAGTAGTACATATGGAGACACATTTTCAAAAAACATCCTTTTAGTTTTCCTTTTTAAAATAATACATATCTAGATCCTTAAAACATGAAAGTAAAACATGTTTGATTAAACAGTTGGTAAGAACCATGAAATCCATTCATATTAAAACTAGTGGTAAAGTAAAGCACAAGCATCATGTAATGTCTACTAACAATGTGAAAATGGGTCGTAGGGTAGAGTCTAAAAAACCAGGACATCTAAGGAACTCCAGTGAGCATAGTGAATACTAGGTACCTACCAAAACATGTATCCCAAGGTCTTCCCCAAGTGTCGAAGTATACCATTATGTGAAATAGAATACAAACATTACATTTTTTAAATTATCTTTATGGAATTTCATCAAACACTTGAAGTTCTTATAAAAAATTTAAAGAAAACCTATTTAAAATTTTTCTCTACTCTACCAAAGATAGAGTAAAAAACATAGATTTAAATTTATCCCTTAAAAAAATCAAACCAATCATTTTCATATTCAACAATAAATCTATTTCACAAGAATATTCAAGTATTTCATGGGAAATAATCCATTGGTTAGAGACACCTACCTCGTCAATGGAGGAAATGTCGACACCTTTGAATTCAATAATGGGAAACAAAGAGATTTGGTACTCATAATACAGTCCTCTAGAGTGTAAAGAAGTTTTTGGTTCAAGATAATAAGGTATTTGGAGGAGATTAGGCTGAAAAATACCAATCGAATCAGGGAAATTTTCCATTTTAAGAAGTTTGGAGTAGGTCGAATGGTTAGACCACATGGTTAGACAAATCACGCACTAACTATGTGGTAGTTATTGTCCCTTGAAAGCTGAAGCATGTTGTTACTTGAGAATAGTTGTGTGGTTATTGAAACCATGATAACACCATGAAAATCACCATTATAACCAATAGATCCATATCGCACAGTTACTTCATGATTACTATGAAATGTGTGCCTGGCCTGTTTCTCCCAAATCTTTGAATTTTTGGCCTCTGGATCCCGAAATCTATTAGAATCCAAAAAGAGATCAAATAATCCCAAAATTAAAAATACCTATGACCTGGAGGGTGTCACAACATGAGCAGAATAAAATCAAGGTAAGGAAAATAGTATAGAAATATAAAATGGTGATTTAACATGATTAATTCAAACAATAAACTAACAGGAAATTAGTTTCATTTTTAAATCAATTAACATGGTAAAATCAACAGGTCTAATACAAATTTTATATGTGATAAGTCTCATAAATCCCAAAATCTAGCCCATTATTTGAGAGTTTCATAAATGACAGTTGTCATATATGTCATTTTTTTAATCAATGACATAATATCTACCCCCAATTAGAAAAAAAACCAACTACCTATTAACAATAGTTTAAAAAAATAGCAATCAGTTGAATGAAAATAAAACACCACCCAAGTGAAAACAAATGAATTCCATAAAAATCATTGTTATAAACAAGTGGAAATATACATTTTAAATAAGTAAATGTTAAAACAATTAGTACTAAATATTTGGGTTTATTCATCACTACCATTTATCAACTTTAAAAAAACACTGATAAATGGGGTATCTTTATTAGTTCTAATAAAAGATGTTTGATAAAAGTATGTCATTTTTCAACACTAAAATGCTTGTTTTTAGTGCTGATAAAATATTTAATTCATAAAAAAAATATCATTAAAAATAATATATTAATATATTAATATATTTATATTGATATATATATATATAATATATTTTATAAAATATGATTTATATAATACTAAATATGAAATCACACTCACTATATAAGATATTTTGTGAAAATGGTTTATAAAATAATTAAAAATTAATATTAACTAATAATTTTCTAGTTATTATTATGTAATAGTCATTTAATAATAGTTTCATGATAGAAAAATTAAATAAATTAATAAACAATCTAAAACAAGTTAAACACATGACTCCAATTTTAAGTAGCCTAACTTTTGATCCATGTGTCCATTTGATCTCCACCACATATAGAATCAAATATTGTAAAAAAATCTATGTCATGGTGATAGGGGGACCTCGGTCAGCATTTTTTGAGGTCAAAAAGGTCTGGAAGGCCTCAAAAACTGATTTTTTTGTCAGAGTACCTTAATTTTTGAACATTTAATGGAATTTCAACCTCGTTTAAGGGGGGATTCTTATTTTTTTCGATGGAGACACAATTTATTCTCAATTATTACACTCAAACTACTATAGATCGTCCCTTTAATGGTGTGAAAAAGGTCTTTAAAAGTGATAAAGATGCATTGTTTTCCTTAGCGTCGTTAAAGGGGGTCCCCTTTATCGGCGCTAATTATGTGGTGTTAAAGGGCCACCCTTTATCAATTCTTTCATTAGTGCTAATAAAGGGAGGCCTTTATCAGTGATAGAAATAGTGTTGATAAAGGCTAACCTGTTGCAGTGTGTTGTGAATAACAACACATTGTTACAAATACACTTGTAACCTGTATACAAATAAACCTGTATGCAAATATATAACTTAATTGAAATAAATTTAACATCACAAATAAAAAACACTACTATATACATTTCAAATATTTTTTTATATAATTACATTTACAATTACTATGCACAAACATTTAAAAACATTAATGTTTCATCACCTTTGGCACCCATAACCCCCTCTCAAAAAAGTTCGACCATGGTATCAGTTTCCATAAAAAACACACCAACTCAAGAAAAATAATCCACCTTTATAAGAAAACAAATCTAATATTAGTAACACTATAAAAAAAATAAACATAAATATGGAAGAATGTATTAATAAAATTTCAATTTTAAATAAAAAGATGCACTTGAAGTTATACTTGTCACATTGTGCATCTTATTGAGGTGTGGTTGATTCCTACATGTCAAAAAATGACTTATGGATAATTATCATAAATTATCAAAACAATCTAAATTTGTTTTATTAGTTTCTATTATGTCACTTATTCTTTTTACAAAATTGATATCAATTTTAAATAAAAATACACACTTGGAGTCATTTCAGTCACACCGTGCATCGAATTGAGGTCCAGCTGATTCCTACACGTCAAAAATGACTTATGGATCATTTTCCTAAATATCAAAACAATATGAATGTGTTTTCTCGGTTTTGATTGTGCCACTTGTTTTTTTTACTAAAATATCATTTCAAACTAGAAACACACACTTTGAGTCATATTAGTCACATCGTGTGTCGGTTTGACATGAGACTACTTCCTACATGTCACAAATTACTTATGAATTATTTTATTAAATTATCTAGACAATAAGAGTGTGTTTTCTTGGTTTTTAGTGAGTGACTATAATGCCCCAATATTCTAAAGTAATAACATTGTATCCGATAGCATGTATGACACACAACACCAAGCGTGTCAGGGAATATAATATCCCAAGACTTTATAATATATTTTCTATTTTAAATAAAATAAATCTATGATATAGCTTGAAATTAATGCAATACTGATTTAGCTTGTGTCACACACAACAACGAGTTTCTTCGACATCTTGTGTTGCACGCAAGAGTGAGTTTTACCAAACAACATTATATTATTAAAACATTATTATATTGTATAATAAGATATAACTTAGCTGTTAAATTAATAGTTGTGAATAACTATTAAATAACTTATAAAAATATGTGTTTTATAAAAATATAAGATAAATTCACTGGTTACCAATTAATTAGAAATGAAAATATAAACCGATTGAATATAAAGAAAATATATTTATGCTCCCAAAGGCGTGTTGCCTTAATAAATTAAATCAATTGCAATTAGAGAATAATATTAATGAAATATATATGTTATATATTAAATAAAATATTTTTATATTTATCCATTTTATTTTATTGGAATAATATGAAAACAAACCCAATATTACGCACAAAAAACCATATTTTTATAAAGGCACTTTTGCCGCCTTTTAATGGTGAACCTATTTTATATCCAATTTTTGAAACTTTTATAAATATTATATGTAAAAATAAACTTTACTTTTTAAATTAAAAAATAAAAATTAGGTTAGGGTTAATTTTTGGTATTTTTCGGTGAAGTTTCATTTTTTGATGAATAGTAAAAAAATACTGAATTTTAATTCAAAACTATTTTTTCATATAATTTATTTGTAAGGTTAAATTAAATTTTTTTTGGTTTTAAAGTTTAGTTAGATAAATTATACATCAATAAATCCAATGTAAATCATTGGAATCAATTTCACTTTTAAATTGGATATAAAAACTTACCAAACTTTTGAACATTTTTACTTTAAAAACCCGATTTTCCGTCCCATCTGTGGGATTAAATTTAAATTAATTTCTGAAAATTATATAATTGGAATTTGGAAACATTTATTACATATTTTTAATCATCATAATTTATAATTTCTTATAAGTTTAACTTATCTTATGAAAAAAAAGATTAGTGAATGTGATGAAAATTAATTACAGCGATTAGGGAAAAAATTAGCTTAACAATGGACTAAAACATAAAATTAAAGGCCAAAATGTAACATCCCCTACCCTAAATATGCTAAACCAATTCCCATAGATGGGTCACCATATGACCTCAAGTGCGCCTCCCCGCATTCCATAGGTTACCAACTAGCAACGAGGGTCTAATGGATCATGTAGGGAGACTATACCCTCTTTACCAGAGTGTGTCATAGCAGATAACATATGAAATAAAGGAAAATAATAAATAATAAATGATGAATATACATTACTAACCACTTTCCAAAAAATTTACAAACCACAACCAAACAAAAATACTTCATGTCATGCTAACAGTGCCAAAGGTAAAGGAAAACCCAAAATAAATACAACAGCTGAATCCCAATAACGGTTCCTGACTCCAAGTCGGGATCCTCATCCATACATATCCCAAGTCCAACTCAACTCCCTAGCATAGTGGGTTTTCCCTTTTCCAACCTGTATCCATGAAATCTTCTTGGGTACCCAATGGCGGCCCGAGGAGTGTGTGAATACAAATCAGTAGGCCATCGCCAATGGTGTCTAAAAAATCTACAGTCTAAAAAGACAGTGCATGAAAATACTAAATAAATGAAAATATAAACAAGATACAACTCGAGTGTCGTTAGTTAAAAATATTCAATTTAACCATTTTAATCACTTAATCCATATTCTTCACTTGTTCAATGGGTTAGGCATATACATCATTTTCACAACGGCCTAAGATGGTCAAATACTATGAATAAGAGAATAAGTAAAGTTACCTATCTCATTAGGGATAACAATTTCATAAAAAAATGCATCACACTTAACTTGGAGCCTCATTTTAGGTATTCCCATCAAATGAAACTCTTAGAGGTATAGAGCCTCAGTCCCCTTCCCTAACCCGTGCATTATAAGGGTGGGGTTTAGAGCCTCATTCTAACCCAACCAATGGGTGTAGATCCTCAAGTCCAATACCCCAAAACCATCAAGATAGGTTCATATGCTTATTTATCCATTAAAAACATATACCATATCACAAACCATGCTCAAACAATACACATAACATTTACAATTCACATTTAATTCAACACATGAATCATCATCAAGCCATAACCCATTAGCACATTTACTATTTACTTAGCATAGCCCAGTTAACCCATTTCCCTTTTTATACCTTAACCCATTTAGCATATTAAATAATTTCCATACATTAACCCATTTCACATAGTTCATCCATTCACATGCATTATCCCATTTACATAATTCCATTAGAAACTCTTAAGTTATTTGACACATTCACTTTATTCTATTTAACCCTTTTTCAAATTTTTCAAGACAATCCCTTATGTCATTTCCAAAAACCAAAAACAACTACCATTAGTTCATATTTATAATTTGAACCAACATGTCAACACATTTATCATGGGATTTATTTCAATTCAAGTGATCTTTAGTCTTAACTTTACAATTTTCCATGTTCAGGAATATTGGCGCACCCCATGGGTGCACCTAAATGGTCTGATCAATCTCAATGCATCCCTTAAGGATCATGAGGGGTCTAAATAATCATTTAGACAACAATTTTACCATATATTACTAAATACATCAATTACGCATCAAGAGGGAAGTAATATCACAACCATGCATGCATAAATCGACAACAAAACTATGGGATATAACTTGTAGACCGCTTAACTCAAATCCATAGATGAATGGTCGATTAACATTAGTCTTAGATCTATATTCAACCCCCCTTTTAGATCCCCAACCTAAGATTCATTGGAAAAGGAGTTTTTTAGGTCTTTGAAAGAAGAAGCGAAAATATACAATCCCTAATATAGAAAAAGAGAAGCAAGAGGAGTGTTATACTTACCCATAGCTTCGATATGTAACCAATGGCACTCCAAACAACCTAGAATTGAAGAATATTGATACTTGGGAGGCCTTGCTAATTTTGGTTCATCACTAGGGATAGAGTAGAAAGAATGAGGAAGAAAGTCATGTAAAGAACTTAAAATCAAGAGGGGCCGAAATAGCATTTTCTCACTTTTTAATGAGGTGTATGGTTTGGCTGTATTGTTTTCCAAACCGTGCGTCAATCGTGTGTCAGCCTCTATCCAAGATGGATCCAAGATGAATGGTTACCTAGGGATCCCACATGTTTTGAAAAGCCAAGTTCCAACCATGATAAATTCTTGTGTCCAAGGTTTCATGGTTTGGATTTCCCCCTTGCATGGTTTACACTAATCATGCTCCAACCATGAGACATGTACAAGATGACCCATTTCCCCTTTCATTCATGCCCCAAACCCCCATAACACCCCCGAGATTCCTCATACACCTGGTAAACATTTAATTATCTAACTTTTAGGAATTAAAACAAAAAATTAAATGATTTCATAACTCCCTAAAGTTCGGGATCTTAAAACATCCCCACCTTATAACAGATCTTCCTCAAGATTCACTTACAAGCATCACTGAGCTTCTAAAAAAATAGATCAGGACACTAGGACCACATATTTGACTCCCTTTCCCAAGTTTCTTCCTAAAAAATACCATGCTACCATAAAACTCAAAATAATTTCACAATATTTCCCCACAATACTTTCTCACTACGATCCACAATATGAACCAAATGCTCCTTAAAGGATGCATCAGCCTCAAGCTCAACCTCCTCAACATCGATCATGTGATATGGGTCAGGGTGATACCATTGAAGCTTTGGTAAGTAAAATATGTCATTCATACCACTATAACATTGTGGAATATCCAATTGATACACCACCAGTACAATACTCTCCACAAATTCAAATGGACCCACGTACCTAGATGCCAACTTAACCTATTTACGAATCTGATGGTGACCCCACCTAAGTGAAATCCAAAGAAACACATTATCACCCACCATAAACTCAAAAGGCTGATGAAACCAATCTATATATGACTTCTTCTTACTCTGATCTATATCCATATGTTTCTAAATCAACCAAATCTATTCCAACTTCTCCTTTATGAGACATAGTCCCAACAAATCTAATTCCCCAGCCTCCATCCAACAAAACATAGATCGACACGGTCTACCATAGAGAACCTCAAACTATTCCATGTGAATAATATCCTTGTAACTATTGTTTTAGAAAAATTCAATAAGTGATAATTGTTTTTCCCTTGATCCAACAAAGTCGAGGATTCATGCCCTCGACATGTCCTCTAACACATGAATAGTACGCTCTTACTTCTTGTTTATATGTGGATGGAAAGTCATACTCAAAAAAACCTAGGTACCAAGTGCCTTCTGTAATCCATGATAGAAGCACAAAGTGAAACAGAGATCATGGACTGAAACTATAGTCTGACGTACACCATGAAACCACACTATCTCTCAAACATATAAATCACCCAACTAGTACATGGTAAAAGCCTCTCAAATTGGAATGAAATGATCCACCTTAGTCAAATGATCCACAATTAACCAAATCATGTCATTCTTATGAGGATTCCTTAGGATACCCACCATAAAATCCATCATCATGCCATCCCATTTCTATTCTGTAATGGTAAATGGCTGCAATAAACCAACTGGTTGTTGATACTCAGCCTTCACCTGCTATCAGATAAGGCATCATGATACAAAACCTACTGCCTCATTTTTCATCCCTAACAACCAATAAAACCTATTTAGATCATGATACATTTTGGTTAAGCTAGGATGAACTTCCAAATTTGATGAATGAAACTCATGCATCAACTCTTCTCACATACATGTGGGAACAAAAATATAGACACAAACATAAATGATTCCATCATCACCAATGGTCCAACCAAAAGGTGACTCCCAACATTTAAGACTTTCCATTAAAGCCAAAAAAAATTGGATCCTCACACTGCCTCTACTTAGTCCAAATTCGAAGAGTGGAATCAACTCCCAAGGATGTAGCAGTCATCATCCCTTGTCCATTATTCACCTCTAGATGCATCTCAGCAAAAAAATCCATAATTCTCCACTCAAAGTTGGATTCATGAACCTCCTCGTTTTTAGTCTTCCAACTCAAATCATCAACAATGTTATTTCACTTTCTCGGTGTGTAAACCAACTCAAAGTCTAAAGAATGCATGTACTCATCCCATCTTTATTGATTAAGATTCAAATCACACTAATATAAGATGTAATTAAGGATTTTATGATCAATATACACCATGAACCATTCTCCCAACAAGTAATGTCACCAATAATTTAAATCATTAACCATTGAAGCTAGACTAAGATCATGTGTAGGGTAATTTATTTCATGTTGCATCAACTGTCATAACCCATACACAACAACTTCTCAACCTACATAAATAATTCCCTAGTCCTAACACTAGACGCATCGCAAAACAAGGAATACTCCTTACTAGGCTTGAGTAAGATCAGAAATGGTGCAATAGTCAACCGCTTATTTAACTATTTGAAATCATTATCACATGCTTCAGACCATTCAAACTTGATTCCTTTCTTAGTCAATCCCAAAAGTGGTGCTTCCAAATAAGAAAATTATTAAATAAACCTACAGTAGTAGCATGACAATCTATAAAACCCCATACATCAGAAACATTCTTAGGTTTCTCCTAAGACACAACTAGCTACACTTTTTTTGGGTCCACTGACACACCTTCTTCTGAGATGATGTGACCCAAGAAATGCACCCTATCAATCCAAAAATTACATTTGGATAGCTTGGAATATAGCCTATGATCTCTTAGTGTACTCAGGACAATGTCAAGATGTTTGGCATGATCGTCATGTGTCTTAGAGTACACCAAGATGTCATCAATAGATAAAACCACAAACTGATCTAGGTAAGGGTGAAAGATTCAGTTAATTAGGTTAATAAACACTTTAGGTACATTGGTCAACCTGAACGGTATCACAACAAACTCATACAGACCATACCTTCTCTTGAAGGAAGACTAAGGTATATCAGAAGGTATCACCATTATCTGGTGATTCCCCAATCTCAAATCAATCTTAGAGAACATTGAAGAACCTCTCAGCTTGCCAAGGAGATCATCGATTCACGGAATAGGGTATCTGTTCTTAACTTTCATTTGATTCAGCCTCCTATAATTGAAACACAAACACAATGATCCATCAAAATTCTTGGAAAACAACACTAGAGATCCCCATGGTGACATACTTGGGAGAATAAACCCTTTATTCTCCAATTCCTCCAACTGAGTTTTATGTTCTTGGAGTTCTATTGGCGCTATTATATACAGTGGAATGGAAAATGGTTCTGCTCCCCATAGCAACTCTATCATGAACTCAATATCCCTATCGGGTGGTATCTTTGAGAAGTACTCAAGAAACACATCTTGAAACCAATCCACTACAGAATAAAAAAAATATTCTCTACTCCCTCATCATCAATCATGAGATAAGCCACTTGGGCTATGAGTTCACTCAACTACTAACAAACTGGACCAACACGGCCTGCCCGAACATCCCATTCACCACGATGGACATACATGTCTCCCTCAAGAGATGTGAATGTTACCTATGACAGTAATAGTAAAAATGGTTTTGGTAAAACACTATCTAGTCCATACCTAGAATAATATCAAAACCTAAAATCTCATGCACAAACAAGTCCCATAGAAAATGGTTCCCACCAACCTCAATAGAACACCCCTTACATTACCACTCACACCTCTAACGGTGTATTAATCGATATGACCCCACACACACATTCCAATACTATGACTAAAATAACCACAAACTAATAATAAAAAAAATAATGTAAGGAACCTATATCAAACAAAGTGGTAGATTTAGTGGAAGCTACAAGAATCATACCTCGAACAGTCGATGGTCCAGCCTCACCACCCCTGGTGTAGACTGAACTGCATGAAGCAGACCTACCCCTATACCCTGGGATATGGTCTAAGTTACCGGTTCTTCACTACCCTAATGATATGGAAACTATATTCATGGAGTATTATGCCCACCACCTCAACTAATACGACCCATAGAGCTCTAACTACCTGCCTGATATGGGTTAACCGACCCCCTGCCTATACTCTGCATTAGTCTTGGTCCTCTGTCTTTGCCCAGCTATTGAAGGTTCCTACAGAACCTCTACACATTTCCCATTATGTTTAACACTCGGAACTCAATTGGTGGTCAGGTACATTGTCCACGCATGTACCCTATCCTGCCACACTGATAGAAAAACACTTGGTTGCCACCTTGAGAGGTTGTTTCACTCTTCTAACTACTCTACATAATTCCACCCTAATGAATATTTCTAAAATGGCACTTCCTTCCCTCAGAATTCATGCCACTATATAGTCAAACTGGAACCAAAAACCCACTACGTAAATCCTATTTTAAGTTCCCTTCTGAAATAAGGGCCTGATCCACCACCTATACAAACATCTTTAAATGAAAGATATTCACCTGGTACTTGATCTCATGTCTAAGTCCATCCTAAAAGCATCTCACTATAGTGGCCTAATCGCATGCCAATGTTGGAACAAAGCATTGCAAGTCTGTGAAATAGACCGTTTAATACATCACTAACATAGTTCCTTGGGTCAAACTTATAAACTCCACATCCCACTCCTGTATCAAGTTCTCTAGATAAAATTGATCCATGAAATTTTCCTGTAAGTCTTTCCATAACATAATGTCAGTCTGCTGAGTTTGAACCAGGATATCCCACCAGTACTTTTCCATTCCCCACAACATATATGCTTCCAACTTGACTATCTTCTCTATAGGAGTCTCCAAGTGATCCATAATCATCTAGATGGACTCTATCCAGAACTTTGTATCCTTGGGTATACCCTCTATAACAAATGTTGGAGGGTGCTATAAATGAAACTCTCTAGTAAAATCAAACATACTAAGTATGACCTACCCTGGGTCCCATTCCATCATTTGGATAAAAATAGAAAAGATCTCATGGAACTTCTCTTATCCTAGGTTATCTTGGACTAATGGATTTTCTTTCTCTGAAACTAGTGGACCATCCCTGGTGATATCCTCTTATCACTCAACTAGCACCATTTTCATGGTGGAATTTCCCTACAATTCCATACACAAGTCTTGGAATATGAAACATCAAGATTCCACAATTTACATAAAATAAGGCTCTCCACTAGCCATAAATAACCCATTTTACACACACTATTCCCATAAGCATCGTCACATCTACAACACTACTCTCGACCATCCCTACCATGGGTCATGGATAACCCGGGGGGGGGAAACCAACTTACATAGTCAAAAATCATTCATTAGAAACCTTTTTAAAACCATTTACACACTCACAACATAAGTCACTATTGGAAATCCTACCTATACCAATGTCCGTATCCTAATGGATAAGCATAACCATTGGGATGGGCCCTTTTATATAAATATATCCCAATGGGTTTTTAAAACTATTAGGATAGAATTTCCTAAGATAAAACCCATGGAAATTTTATAAAAGGATATCCTAATGGTTTTTTAAAACCATTGGGATAGATTTTCCCCAAATGAAGTGGATGGACATCCCTCCTCATTTTTGAATTGATCTACATTTTTTCCTACCTGAGCACTCATATTCTTCCCAGCCGACGACCACTCCTCTTTTTCCCAGTTAGTGATCCATCCTTGGTTTAAGTCCTTTGGTTTCTTCCACTTCAAACTGGTGAGTTTTAAATGAGTTATATCTTCTAACTAGATTTATTTTTCCTTTTTATCTATGATTTTTAGTTTCATTCTCTATCCACTATAATCTATCATCTGTTAAGGTTTTCATTTGATTATTCTTGAATATGAAATTGGAATGTTCCAAATAAATAATATCTTCTAAGGGTGAGGTATCTTTCTAGAGTTTGTGGAAATAGATGGAACCATACAACTAAATCTATTAGGGTTTTCCTGGAAATTTAGTGCAGTGAGTTTCTATGTATCACTATCACATATTATTTAGTATGTGATGTATTAGTATTTTTATTGATTTAACATTGATCACATTTTTTTTAAATTATGTGATTTTCTAATTTATATTATTTAATTCCGAAATATTATAATTTTATTTGTTATATAATTATAATTAGTAGTTTCATTAGCCTTTAAGATATATGATAGATGTTGGTTTTTATAAATATTCAAAATGGTTTTTCATATGTGAAATTTTTATGAGAATGAATATGTGAATTTATAGAGGGAGTAAATATTTTATTTTAATTCTAAAAATGGGTCACATGGAATAACATGATATAAAGAATTTTGATAATATTAATGATATGTGGGGTTAGAAGTATTTTATTTTATTATTAATTATAAAAGGATTTTATTTAAATTTTAATGAAAAATGATAGTATATTATTTATCATAAAGTGGTGAAAATGAAGTTGACTGGAAAATAAAGGTGACAATGATACATTGTTCATGATTATATATGATATATTAAATCAAATTTTTTATAAAATTGTGATTCACTATGAATGAAGAATATTTAATTATATGACATACATCGATTTTGTGATGTGGTTATATTAATAAGAAGTTTAAATTGTAATCAGATTCCTGGGATATAAGAAAATCATATATTTTTTATAATAATAATATGAGTTGAAAGTGGGATGGGTAATGAGAAAAGGTAATTATCTAAAGAGTAAAATGATTGAATTGGGGTATACTGTGGGGATTTTTATAATATTTTGAATATAATGGTTGATGTGAATATGTGTTATTTATAAGTGAAGTCTTTTTTATTATTTTAGTACAACTATATTTATTTTGTTATTGTAACAATATATATGCCACATATAGTTATTTTTTTTATAATCATAGTGATATATGTCTATTACCATTCTACCCAAAATTTTATAATGATATGTAATACACTAATATTTTATTACCTAATGACTTTGTGGTATAAAGGGGAGTCACATTCCCCGATGATTTTATGATTTAGTGATGGATAATGTGGTGGTTGTTGAGTGATTAGGGTTAAAAATTATAATTTTTGTGTCGGAAAAGGAAGCCATTATATTTTTTTTATTTTTGTGAAATGCATATTTGCTGTCAAATATGTGTAAAGAAGTTGTTTATGACTTTTTATTTGAATTTTTTATGTTATTTATTAATCCAAAGATGCATTAACATTCACTTATCATATAGAAACATGAGGGTTAGGTGGAACTACTGATTTTAATTATATAGTCACCCCTTCTATATATATATATATTATAGGTAATCATCTTATAGGTAATCATCTTCTATTTGATTTAGATCGGTTTTAGATAGTACTGTTTATTTATGATTAGTTTAGTTCTGGTCAATTTAGTTTGGTTGGGTTTTGTTTTTTTATTTGGATTGGTTCGGTGCATGTCAATTAGGTTTTTATTAAATATTAGTCAAGTCAATTCATTTTTCATCATTACTATATAATTTCTTTTAGTTAGGTTCAATTTAGTTCACTTATTTTTATTTTAGTTCATTTTGATGTAGTTTTTGTGTAGTTCAGGTATACTCACACAATAATTGAAGGAATTTACATTAGAAACAAATTCCATAGAAACAAAATAATGAGACTGGAAAGATAAATTATTATATTAAATTTTAGAAAATTTTATGATCCAGAATTAAGATGACATAAAATCCACCATGTAAAATCCCAGTAAATTAAGAAGTATTATGTAAAATTTAGACACCTACTCAATAATGAAAAACTCATTCTAGAGATAATGTTTCTCAAAAACCACTTATAACACATTCTCTTAATTCTAAAAATAATATATATATATATATATATATATAGAAGGGGTGAGTATATAATTAAAATCAGTAGGTCCACCTAACCCTCATGTTTCTATATGAGAAGTGAATGTTAATGCATCTTTGGATTAATAAATAACATAAAAAATTAAAATAAAAAGTCATAAAAACTTATTTACACATATTTGACACCAAATATGCATTTCACAAAAATTAAAAAAATATAATGGCTTCCTTTTCCAACAAAAAAATTATAATGTTTAACCCTAATCACTCAACAACCACCACATTATCCATCACTAAATAATAAAATCATCGGGGAATGTGACTCCCCTTTATACCACAAAGTCATTAGGTAATAAAATATTAGTGTATTACATATCATTATAAAATTTTGGGTAGAATGGTAATAGACATATATCACTATGATTATAAAAAAAATAACTATATGTGGCATATATATTGTTACAATAACAAAATAAATATAGTTGTACTAAAATAATAAAAAAGACTTCACTTATAAATAACACATATTCACATCAACCATTATATTCAAAATATTATAAAAATCCCCACAGTATACCCCAATTCAATCATTTTACTCTTTAGATAATTACCTTTTCCCATTCCTCATCCCACTTTCAACTCATATTATTATTATGCATTAACATTCACTTCTCATATAGAAACATGAGGGTTAGGTGGAAATACTGATTTTAATTATATACTCACCCCTTCTATATATATATATGTGTTATTAATCCTGAGTTAGCTTTTTTCCCACACAATAATGAGTTTCTTCAATAGTTTGTGTTACACGTAAGACAGAGTTTTACCGGACAACAATATATTATTAAAATATTTTTATTTAGTATAATAAGATATAATATAGCTATTAAATTACCATTTATGAATAATTATTAACTAAGTTATTAAAATATACGATCTATAAAAATAAAATATGAATTCATTGGTTACCAATTAATTAGAAATGAAAATAAAAACTGATTGAATATAAAGGAAATATTTTTATACTCCCAAAGGCGTGTTGTCTTAATAAATTAAATTAATTAAAATTATAAAATTATATTAATAAAATATATATTTTATATATTCAATAAAATATTTTTTATATTTTTTCATTTGATTTTATTAGAATAAGATGAAAACATACCCAATATTACACACAAAAACCTATATTTTTATAAAGGCATTTTTACCGCCTTTTAATGGAGAACCTATTTTAAATACAATTTTTGGATGTTTTATAAATATTATAAGTCAAAATAAACTTCATTTTTTAAATATAAACATCAAAATTAGGTTATGAAGATTTTTTGGTATTTTTCTGTGAAGTTTCATTTTTTGATGAATGGTGAAAAATACTGAATTTCAATTCAAAAATGTTTTTTCATATAATTTATTTATAAGGATAAATTAAATTTTTTATTGGTTTTAAAATTAAATTATATAAATTATAAATCAATTAATTCAATATAGGTCATTGGAATCAATTTCACATTGAAGTTATATATAAAAACTTACCAAACTTTTGAATATTTTGACTTTAAAAACCTGCTTTGTTCTCCCGTCTGTGGGATTAAATTTAAATTACTTTATGCCACATATGTGATTAGAATTTGGAAAAATTGATTACATATTTAGAAAAATGAAAAATTATAATGTATAATAATGTTGAATTATTTTTTGACAGAAAATATTAGTGAATGTGATTAAAATTAATTATTGCAATTAAGAGAAAAATTAGCTTAATTAGAGACTAAACCTTACACTTAAGGGACAAAATGACATATAAACTTTTTAAAAAGATATTATTTGGACATATTTATACCCTATATTGCATTTTATATAATTTTTACCATTATTAAGGCCAATTTTCACAGGAAAAACTTGTGTGGAATTCCCTTTTCAAAAATTTACCAGAATGCCACTGATCCTCCACTATAAAAAGACACTCACCACTCCCACTTAATCACACATATCATGACAAATTTTCCAGTCCAAAATATTATAAAATAATCTCTAAAAATACCTCACCTCTTCATATAAACCTCACATTGGTCATAAATCCAACCAAGGATATATTTTGGTATAAACCAAAAGGAGTTATCCAAAAAGGAGGTGACATTCTTCAACAATCACTTTCATTTCATTTAATTCTCCATCCCATAAAATATTCTTATTACATGATTATATAATAAAATAATTATCCAAAATATACTTATATTTTTTTTCTAAGTGTTTTTCCAACACTTACATGCACTTCCATCTAACGGGTAGTGAACTTATCATTCATGTACGGTGAACTACTGCCTTATGAAATGATGTCATTAGTTTTTCCTTTACCACCTCTCATGGTTGGTAATTATGATAGAAACAATATTTTTATATGATATATATGATATTTATGTTTTATTAATACTTATTTAGTTTTTATATAACACATACCTTCATGCGTTCCATTTTGTGGAGATATGACAACATCGTTTATGGGTGTTTGGACTACTGCCTCTTCAAAGCGATGTGATTCATTCACACTATACATGGAATGTATTGGGGGATATTTTTAATAAACTCATGTGAAATATATGATATAAATATTCTAATTTAATTATAATATACATAAATATATCACTTACTTTTTAAATATGAAAAATAAATGGAAGTAGTGCTCATGTGTATGTATGACATACCGTCTCCATGAACTATACATTTTATTTCCTATCTAAAATTATTATGGATTATTATAAATACATATATAATGAATATATATAACAATTAAATATGGGTTTAAATTTTTTATATGATTAAATCATGATCTAAGTAATAAAAAACAAGTAACAAGTCAAAACATACTCAAAAAACTAGGCAATTAACACCTGAAATAGTGGAAATAATGAAAGATTATTAACAAACGGATAATAATATACTATAAAAGTTAATATATGATATTATAAATATTAGTATGTTTATTTTTTAAGTTAGTGATATGATTAAAACCATTATAATGGAGTATAAAGCATGTTCATCTGAAAGGAAATGTAAAGTAAGGGATTTTTGTATCACTTTTATTTCCAGGAGGCATACATCATTTTCACCAATTATTTATTTTTTGTTGTGTATATACTGAAATTATTGTATTTTATATCATTAATACATTTAAATTAATTTTATTTATAGTTTCATTTGAAATTATTTATTTTTTGGTGATTATAATTCAGAAGTCACTAAGTGGTAAGGGACTTCGTCTCAATTTCCATTCCTTGAGGCATATTTTATTATTGTGTAGCCAATTTATTATATATGGTGTACATAATCCCACTTTTATATATAATATAATTCTTAATATAATTTTGAGTTTTGATTTTAGTTATTTATTCTAAGGGTATTTGAACTAATCATTACCAATTGGAAAAGAATTTCATAACTCAATTTCTTTCTTTGGGTTATATTACTTTATTATTATTGTTAATGTTATAAGATTATGTGTTTCATCACTTTTTACCATATATTTTTGTATTTCCACTTTTTTTATGTGTATTTACATTTTAAATGAATAATCTATTTATTTATTGATTCTCACATTAACATTATGGTATTTTAAATGGTTTACTTCACAATCTCATTTTGTTTGGGATTGTTTACACTTGAATTTCCATTAGAGTAAATTATTAGATCATTGTTTAATAAATCATTTAATTTTATTATACTCTAGTAACTAATAACCTTTATTAATTAATAATACCTTTTTTCCACTCTTTGGTACTTAAAATTTTTTAGAAAATATTTTTAAGAAAACCTGACTTCATTTCCCTCTTTAATCAGAGAACCTGTTTTCTTCTAAAAACCCTGTTTTCTAAAAATGTTTCTAAAAAATGTTTTTAACATTATAAAATGATTTATTAAAATCATATTTACCTTTTTCCATTTTACAAATTTTTTCAAAGGAATATTCTTGTCTCTTTCCAAACAAGGCAGTTTTCTAGCCTTTTACTATGCAAAAGGAATGTTTTTTTACCTTGTATAACATGTACATATTTACATGTCAACATTTCTTCAAAGATTACTTTGAAAGTTTAAAAGGATACTTTTAAAAAAATGTTTTTGAAAATTTATTTTCAAAGAAATGTTTTTAATTTTTTTTTCAAAATAAAAAAGATAATTTCCTCAAGAATATTTTTTTTAAAGATATTTTTATAATATCTCCATTATTAAATGAAAACAACCCTTTATTTTTAATCCACTTGGGATATGTTATATTGATACCATCCTTATTCTTCCTTTGGGTGGTTTTTTATTTATTTGGATAAGGATATTATTGACATTCACTTCCTTGATTCCTTTGTTAAGTCCCCTTTAAATATTCAATGTCATATGATCATTAAACATTGAATTTACCCTAATTATCCATTTCATTAATCATGGAAATGTTTATTGACTAAACCATATATAATTTTTACATAATGTTCTCACTTTGATAGTTATTTGATTATCTTAATAAATATTGATAAATCTATATTCTTTATTAAATACATATATTTTATAAGGCATATTATTTTTTAATTAAACTGATTATTCGATATGAGTAACGCTTTGGATAGGAAATGATGGGTGGGGCATATACTTTATATTGAACCTCAATGCATCAGTGGGTTCTCATGAGACAAATAAGTTGCAAAAATTAAATGTTTTTTATCTGTAGTTTTAAATTGTCTTGTGAAAAGTCTTGACGGTATATTTTTTCATATGCCTCAGACATGAGGTCCAATAATTAAGCATTTCCTTCATTTTGATTCATTATTTATTATCCATGATATTTTCACTATGAAAAAGTTAATGGATGCATTTCATTCTCAATTTATTGATTAAATGTCTTGTATTTTTAGTTTTTTACCTTACCATATTGATTTTTCCTTGTTTGGTTATTTTAAATAGAATGTGTTTTTAATTATTTACCATATCACATTGTTTGTGCACTTCCTTCTCAGATTATTGATTACATGGAATATGTATTTAGTTGTTACCTTTCTATATTTACTATTATCATTGATTCATTATTACTTCTGCTATACTTCACCCTTACTGATTATTTGAGATCACCCTTATTTTGTTTCTTTCTCCAGGATTCTAAGAAGTGTACTAGGAAAGATATTCAAGGATATCATAGTTGGAATAAAGTTATTATCCAATAAAGAGAAAAATATCTTGTAATTTTCAATAAAAGACTCATGTATATATGTGGTTTACCAATACTACTAAACTATTTGGTACTTTAGGATTTGATTCCCTGTAATCATGCCAATATAATGGTAGTAGACACCAAATTCGGGCTTTCTGGGGTCAGGTCACTATAGTGACACATGTTTTGAACTAAAATGTCAATTTTAAACTGATAATGAACACTTTGAGTCATACCAGTCACACCATGCATCAAAATGAGGTTCATTTGATTCCTAAACATCACAATTTACTTATGGATCATTTTCAAAAAGTATCAAAACAATATGAATCCATTTTCTTGGTTTTCAGTATGTCACTTGTTCTTTTTACTAAAATTAATGCCAATTTTAAATAAAAAGACACACATAGATTCATATCGGTCACACTATGCATAACATTGAGGTGGGGTTGATTCCTACATGTCAAAAATTAATTGTGTATTATTTTTATAATGTATAGAAATAATTTGAATGTGCTTTCTTAGTTTTCAGTATGTCACTTTTTCTTTTAACTAAAATTAATGTCAACTTTAAATAAAAAGAAAAAATCAGAGTTATACCGGTCACGAAGTGCATCGGATTGAGTTGGTGTTGATTCCTACACATCAAAAATTATTTATTGATCATTTTTTAAGTATGAAAACAATCCAAATATTTTTTCTCAACTTTGAGTATGTCACCTTTTCTTTTTACTAAAACTAATGTCAATTTTAAATAAAAATACACACTTGGAGTCATATTGTTCACACCGTGCATTGGATTGAGGTTGTGTTGATTCCTATACATCAAAAATTAATTGTGTATAATTTTCATAAAGTATCAGAATAATCTTAATGTATTTTATCAGTTTTTAGTATGTCAATTTTTTTTACTAAAGTGTCACTCCAAACTAGGAACACACACTCTGAGTCATACTGGTCACATCATGTGTAGATTTGATGTGAGACAATATCCTACATGTTAAAAATTACTTATGAATGATTTTCCTAAATTATCAAGACAATTAGATTGTGTTTTAATTATTTTTAGTGAGTGACATATGTTTTAAAATAAAATTTCAATTTTAAACTGACATTGGACACTTTGAGACATACTAGTCACACCATGCATCAGATTGAGGTTTAGTCAATTTATACACGTAAAAAATGCATTATAGACTATTTTCTAAGTATCAAAACAATCTAAATTCATTTTCTTGGTTTTTAGTATGTCACTTGATCTTTTTAATAAAATTAATGTCAATTTTAAATAAAAAGACACACTTTTGTCAGATCGGTCACACCATGCATCGGATCGGGGTGGGGTTAATTCTTACACATCAAAAATGACTTATGGATTGTTTTCCTAAAGTAGAAAAACAATCTGAATGCATTTTCTTGGTTTTTAGTAAGTCACTTATTCTTTTTACTAAAATTAATGTCAATTTTAAATAAAAAGACACACTTGGACTTATACCAGTCACACCATGTGTCATATTGTGGTTTGGTTGATTCCTACACATAAAAAATTACTTATGGATCATTTTTATAAAGTATAAAAATAATTTGAATATGTTTTCTCAGTTTTTAGTATGTCACTTTTTTTTTCCTAAAATTCATCCCGTGCAACGATTTCTGCTTCCTTTGTGATTTGTGGTGTTGTTCTAGTTATTTGGCAGTCGTGAACCTTGTTTCCTCGCTGAAATTGTCACATTGGTTGCAAGTTGTTGTTTTTTTTTTATATTTTTCTCTGATTTGGATGGTTGGATGATGCTAGAATGCTGGCGATGGTGGTGGTGGTTTGAAAACCCTTCGGAGACGACGATGGCTGAGGTTCCTCCAGCATCCTGCTGTGAATGGTGGCGCGTGATATTGGTTTCCGGATCGAGGCGCAAGGTTCACGGTATGATGGTTGGTGCGCGGCTCGAGGCAGATATCTCATGATTTTGGTTTTTATTTTTGAATTTTGATTTTGATGTGGATGAATTGAGTGGTGAATTGGTGTAGTTCTATACTGGGTACCGACAACCCTTAAACCGGCCTTTGGAAAATGGAAAAAAAATTATTTGCAGCACTTGTTCTTTTTAATAAAATTAATGTCATTTTTAAATAAAAAGACACACTTAGAGTCATATCAGTTACACTATGTGTCAGGTTGAGGTTTGGTTGATTTCTACATATCACAAAAGACTTATGGATCATTTTCATAAAGTAAAAAATAATAATAATGTGTTTTCTAGGTTTTTGGTATGTCACTTGTTCTTTTTACTAAAATTAATGTCAATTTTAAATTAAAAAACACACTTTGAGTCATACCAGCCATACCGCACATCATATTGAGGTGTGGATGATTTTTACACATCACAAATGACTTATGGATTGATGTACTAAATTATAAAAACAATATTAATGCGTTTTCTTAGTTTTTGAGATTTTGATGTCTATTTTGAACTAAAATGTAAATTATAAATGAAAAACATAGAGTTTAATTCATACCAAACACACTATGTATCAGATTGAGTTGTGGTTGATTGATTATACGATATGTGTTTTACTTTAAATTATCTGAAAAAATACAAAAAAGAGAGAACATGTTCCATTCTAATAGTAGAGAAACCATATGCTCCCTGAAAAACTTCACATTTCAAGCAGCATGGAGTTTCCTCTTCCATCAGAAAGAAACATTTTCTTTATTTTATTTCTTTTTGTAGATAGTTGAAATCAAAATATTACTCCCAAAATATTTGTGAAAAAAACTAAATAAGTATTAGATAAAAATGATAAGGAAATTAACTTATAAATAGTAGATAAAATGATGAAAAAAATAATTAAATAAGTAGTATAAATTCAACTTTTTATGATGGTTGTATACTTTTTTGACCCATTTCATTTTTTTATTTCATTTTCAGCCTTGAAGTCCAATATCACACGAGCATGATCATCTTTGAACAAACCACCCCAACCCGAGCAAAAGAATCCACCTATATAAGAAAATAATTATTATGTTAGTAATATTATAAATAAATAAATTAAACATAAATATGTAACAATACATTAACAAATTTTCAATTTTAAAATGAAACCATACAATTTTTGTCATATCGGGTACATCGTGTATCAGATTGAGTGGATGATCATAGTACAGGAGTGAATTATCCTTGTTGATGAAGTCATTTATTTATGATCTCTGTGAAAATTAACAAAATAAGTATCAAATAGAAATATTGAGGAAATTAACTAAAAAGTTGATAAAATGATGAGAAAATCAACTAAATAAGAAGTAGTAAGTCACATATTCATGATATATGTGTACATTCTAACATCAGGTATGTTTCCCATTCTTTTCTAAAAAAATATATTTCATCTTGTGAATGTGATGATTTTGGACATTCATGGTAGTACTGGAAAAATATAAATACACAAAGCATTAATAAATATTTTAAATGAAATAGTAATTATCTTATAAAATACCTCTTTAGGGATACTAGTTTTTTGATGGTATATTATATCTCTCATAAATTTACAAACATAATATCCACACTATTTTCCACTTGTTTTTTTAGAAACTGAAGAAACATTGTTTAAAATAAGTAATTTTTTTATATGTGTTTTGATAGTGGAATATTATTATATATACCCTGATACTTATCCACTTGTAAAATTCGGCAGGCTCCTTGTGTACATGGACTGTCCTTGGGCCATGATTTTCATGATATTTAAACATCACCCTATCACAATAGAATTATCATTAAAACATAATAGAAAATATTTAACCTGAATTTTAGTTCTAAAACATTGGATTTCGTGTATTAAAAATTGACAAACATCATCACGTGTGGTCAGTCTGTTGGGTATCCATGCAGTGAATCTAGAAAATAAATCTTTAGAGTATCCAAATTGATAGTAATGAGTATTCAATGTTTCCTAGAAAACAAAAAGGAATGACTAATGAAAGGAATTAAAATATATTTGATATAATTAAATTTTAGAGTTTTACCCCTGCATCATTGGTATTAAGAATATTTTTCATCAATAAGTTTTATTTCAAATTATTTGGCTAGTTTTTTCACTATTGCATCGATTTGAACTGATTCAATTTTGGTTTGGTCTATAGATATGATATGAGGTCTAATGAGTCAATATTTATTTTCATGGGTTAATCCCTTAAATTGGTATTCATATATAAATCTATAAAAAAATATAGATTGTATTTAGTCATAATTAATATAGTAGATTAGTTATTGGAAAACAATATCATGAAAATACACCTCATGTATACATTTACAACTGAGACTCCTATCCATTCATACTTTAGGATTTAATTTACATTCTCAAGAGCAATGAAGTTATTAATGGAATCTCCATACATTTTTTATTCAAAATAAACTATGCGATTACTACCAATTTTTAACTTTGTATCTATATGAACCTTTAATATTTTTAAATGTGGATATTGAATGAGTGGGGTAAATGTGATATTTGGATATCTTTTTAATCGGTTGGTTGATTCTTTAGATGGTTTTTATTCGACCTTTCATTTCACCCCCTTACCTTTGTCTATTTATAATAACATTCATTAATTCAGATCTTTTTTCATTTATTATTAAAGGGTTAGAATGAAAAATAAATTGTAAATGAATACCTCCTTGTCTAAATTTTATTTTAAAAGATCTGATGTCCATGCTATGAATGTTCTAATAGCTTGCTTGACCGTATGAATATTTTTATCATCAAGTGGAACAGGTATCTTGGTGCTTGGCTCATGAGCTATAGTAATCCCCACTCTCACATGACTTGTCATAAGTTGTCTATTTTGTAGAGTGTCTTATTGTATATTAAACAAGGTAGCCCTCACAACAAGGAAATGGGTGGGTGTTGATAGATATAAATCACAATCATTTTCACCCTGTAGAATATCAATAAAGGAAAGGTATCAGTGTCTTCCTAATTTACATTTCATAAAAACAATTATGATAATATTTATTACATCATCTAAGACAGCTCTTTGAGGGGAATGGATCACCTCAAAACTAGTGAGGGTGGGATAGGATCTTCATGTAGTGGTTGTTTTTGAGTTGTTTCCTCTCTTTTCTTCTCCCCCATAACATTTTCTAGCAACTCAGACTATCAATGAAATGTTTCTTCAAAAGCATCTAATCTTTCTTGCATCTCTTCCAATTTTTTATCTTTATCTGTCTATTATTTTCTTCTCTCAAAATATGTTCGGGGTGTCACCCCAAAACCCACACCTCTAGCACGCCCATATTATTATGGCCCTTCAAGGCCACCGATAGTAGGCGTTCATTCGATAAAACTTTTGATGATTCTTCTGTCAAATTCAGATAAAAAATATAGTAAATAAGTAATCATTTTTATGTAATAGTTATTTAAAACAAAAAAAATATTATGTCATACTTACACATGCTTCCCACACTTTTTGTGTGTTTTCATCTCTTAGTATTTCATATTTATTTACATATTACTTCTTCTATTTCACATGGCATGGGATAGAATTGTCTTTGGATTTGGATTCATCAATCTGTATATAAATAGAGGAACATAATTATGTTGTTGTTTCAAGTCACATAAAAGTATTATAGTATATTTAAAATACGTACCAATTTTTTTCAAGTGAAGCATACCCCATCCTTGATTTATAGTAGGGGTACATTGGTTTTTCTTCCCATTCCTTATTCTCAACACTCAATTTCTATTTCATAAACTAAATATTCTCGATCAAAGTAATTAATACATGTATTTCCAGTCACAATGTACCTGAAAAGATATCTCCTCACGACGGATGGTAAATGCATCTCACACTTCATGGATTATCATGTGTGCATACATATGCGATGGGTGAGGGTTTATTTTCCCTTCATCATATTTGAGATGAAATTTCATTATAATTTTATGAAAGCCTCTATGAGCCTTTCTAGTAAGAATTAATACAATTTTTATGTGGGAGTTATCTACTATAAATGCACTCTACAAGAGATAATTAAGAGTACATCAATGTTTCATTATTTTATTTTTTAGTAAAATAAAGAAAGGATGTCATAATTTTACCATAATATCTTCCCAAATCAATGTCTTAAGTGTGATCACAACATGATTCCATGAAGATACATCAATTGGAACTCATTATATAGTGATGATCCTAATTAAACTAATGAACATGGCCTTGTTTGGGTGAACAGGCTAATGCATGCATTCCATCTAACCTTGAATTTGATGTATTTTTTTCACCTTGATAATTTTTTCTAACATTGTCACGCTATGGCACTCATGTTTTTTATGGGACATTGGTTCTTCACCATCTACCATTTTCTTGGTTTCAACATCATCAATATGTTTTTCCTCTAGATTGGTATCATTGGCATGTGCATAAGATCATTGTTTATCTGCACTAGGAGTAGTAGAAAGTTAAGAAACATGTTTCTCTACATGATTGGGAGCATCAGCATGTGAAGAATATCTTTGTTTCTCTATACAAGGAGTAGAAGTTGGTTAAGAAACCTATTATTCCTTGGGATTGGGAGTATCAACATGTGAAGAAGTCCTTATCTATAGAAGTGGTTCAATATTTAATTTAAATTACATAAATACAGTAGTGAATAGATAATAAAATGAGGTAATGCAATATATATTACAATGTATTTAACCTGGTTATTGAACTCTCTCTCTTTTTAAAATTTTAAATGGATTTGACCCCTCTATAGAGTATCCAAATCCCTTCATCATGGTCTCCTCTAACATACAAGACCACTTCTACATTGGGACCATTACAAAATGATTGTGACTCCCTAATGAAAGGGTCATCCTTAGTTGAATTTTCATCAAACCCTTTAGTGGTTTTGGTCGATGACAGAACAATTGACCACTTTCAGTTTATGGGATTTGAAACATAAAATACTTGTACTACCTGTGATTCCATTATAAATGGTTCATATTTGTACTCTTACATACTAAAGTCCACTTTCACATATCTCAATTCATCTATTTTAATAGCACTCTTATTATCAACCCACTTGCATTGAAAAATCGGCACCTGGAATGCTATATAATACAACTCCCATATTTTTTTGATGATGCCAAATTATAACATATTAATATAAATTGGATTTATGTCCTTGGTATCATGTAAATGCATCGCTTCATCCACAAGTGTAACTCCACTATTTTTTATGGTACTGCCTTCATCATGTTCATTTGTATATAATGTGTAACCATTAATTACATAACCATTATAATATAATACATACACACTTGATCCTCTAGCTAGCCATCGAAGTTGTTCTGAAATTGAATCTGGATTTTCATTTGACTCCTTAAAAATCTGATTTCTAAACCATCCTATAAACTATTGATTATGTGTATTTGATATCTAGATTTGAGCCCTTGATGTATTCAAATTCCTAATAATTTCTTTGTGGGTTTCAACATATGGGACTGCCTCTAAACTGTTATAAAAACATAACATTGGGCATGTTCTAGATCTGTAATTTTTTATTATGAAAACATCTATTCCAAAAATTCCTTCACCCACAAGATTCCTAGTGTGATGAAATTTTTGTAGACCAATGTTTTCCATGCCGAAAAGGTATTCGGTATAGAATTTGAAGGCTTACTCAAAAATATATCATTCCACAATACAACCCTATAACAAAAATCTATTTTTGACATACCTTTTCAAAATAATCATATACCATTCAATGGGATACATCCATCTATAATGTATTGGACCGCATAGTCAAATCTATCTCACCAAGTGAACCATCATATCAAATAATGTTGGTGGTAAGAACATTTCTAATTCACATAAAATGATGGAAATTTCCTTTTAAAAAGTTCTAAATTGCATCAGTTTTATAACTTTACTACGTATAGATTTGAAAAAGAAACATATCTTGGTTAATGTATGATGGACATTCTTAGGAAAAATGCAATGTAAATATTCAGGTATTAGATATTTCATCAAAAAATGACAGTCATGTGATTTAAAACCCTTTAACATTAAATCATTCATTGACATGATGTTCTTAATATTCGATGAATACCTCTCTGAAACCTTTACATCATTCAAGATGTTTAAAAACTGATATCAAATTCTTTTTTTCACCCTTCACTGGTGCCAACTCTTCTCGTATTCTCATGTCAATCATGTCCAACCTGGCCTTAATTTCATACTTTGTTTTTTTTATTTTGTAGAATTCCAATGACACTATCACATACATTTTTTTCAACATGCATAACATCAAGAAAATTTCTGATTTGCAGACAATTCTAGCATGGTAATTCAAAAGAACTGATGACTTTTTCCAACTAATTTTCTTAATGTTTTTCAAGAAAGGTTTAACAAAAGCAGTGTATATATATTTTACTTACTCAAATAGTTGATCACCTGATACTGGAGATGATTTTTTATATTCCTATAAACTCACATCGAATAATGTCATCCAAGATTGATACTTATTTCATTGGGGTAGAAATATTTGATGTCTTAGAAACACAGTCTTTGATGAATTTGTTAACCTAATTGACCGTATACCTTGTTCACAGATGGTACACCCTTGAGTTCCTTTAATGATATATCCTAAAAATTTTCCATAAGAAATAAATTCATTTATCATCTCGTATAACATGGATCTCAACATGAAATTTTCATTTATGTAATCACCATACAACATAATAGCTGAATCCCACAATAATTTCAAATCTTTGTTCAATGGAGCCAAAAAAAACATCAATATCATTACCCATTTGTTTTGGTTCTGATATAACCATGGATAACATAATGTATTTTTGTTTCATGCATAACCACTGTGGAAAGTTATAATTTACCAACATTATCATCCATGTACTGTGAGTGCGTCTTTGAAATTTAAAAGGATTCACTCCATCTGTAGATAGCGTAAGATGAAGGTTTCTCAGTTTATTTCCAAATTTAGGATACTTAGGATCAATTACCTTCCATTTAGGAGAGTTTTTTGGGGGAAAATGTTTCCCATATTTATTTCTTATGTCTACATGCCACGTCAATTGCTTTCTAGTCTCCTCACTTACATATAGGCGCCTAAACCTTGGAATGATTGTAAAGTACCATACAACTTTTGTAGGACCCGGTTTATCTTTTTTGTATCAAGAAGCACCACCCTTTTGGAATTCTTAAAGTGATTTATGGTTCTTTAAAAATAGTATACAGTCCTTTGTACATTCATTTGTTCTTTTAAAGATCACACCCATCGAACGTAACATTCATTTAGCATCATATGTTCAGTTAGGAATCTCATTATCTTATGGGAGCATATCATTCAACAGAGTAAGTAGTTCAGTAAAACTGGAGTCACCCTATCTTTTGTCAACTTTTAAATTATACAGCTTCAGTATGGATGACAATGTTGTGTATTTAGTGCAACCAACATAAAATGGTGTCTTTTCACAACTCTTTAACATCTCAAAAATTTTTATAAAATCATGAAGTTCATCTTCAACTATCATTGTCATTTCCTCAATATGATCTTTATCATCATTCTCACCTATAATCACATCCTCGATATATTCTTCTTCATTCTCCACACATTTAATCATATAAGATGATGCATAAAATGGTGTTATCCCAGTAACTAGATACATTCACTTTTTACTCATGTTTATTCCAATATTTATAACTTCGATCTATTCCATGATAGATCGCGTGTTCTTCTAAATCATTTGGACTAATTATTCTTGAATAACAACAGCATAAACATGTACAAAGGATTTGAGAAGGGTTGTATTCATGATCTTTTACAAACTTGATGATCTCTTTCACCCCATTTTCATACTCTTTTGTCATATGTTTAGCATACATCCATTCTCTATTCATATCCATCCTATTTGATTTGATAATATCAATATTTAACAATATAAATAAATACAAAAAAGGGGCCTTTCAAATAAGGGGAACCCAACATTTTAATTTTTCAAATAATTCCATCATGCTTTGAAGGAAATGGGTAATTGAAATTAAGAAAATAATTACTCCACTAGTGGTAGGTGTTATCACTACTAGAAATAGATCCTATACCAACACTTTGTTCCCAATGGTTTAGAAAACCTGTTGGTAAAAAGAACCTATGACAACGGTTTACTAGAACCGTTGGCATAAGCTATTTTATGTTGGGTTTTCCCAACAGTTTAAGAAAATCGTTAGGAAAGAGATGTATTACCCACAGTTTTTATTAACCGTTGGGAAAAATTAGACCCAAATTTAGGACTCCTTCCCTCGCGACATTTCATCCTCGTGTGCTCCTCCCCTCCTCGATCTTTACCTCCTCCCGGCCTCCGCATCCGCCTCCCGGCCTCCACCTATGCCTCCCGGCCCCCCTCCCTCTCCTCCGGCGACGTTCCCCTTCCCCTCTCGGCTCCTTCTCCGAAGAAGACGTCCCCCTCCCCTATCGGCTCCCAACGATGTTCCCCCCTCCCCTCTCGTATCTTTCTCTTGGAGATATTCGAGCTCAATCTCCTCCTCTGATATCCCCCAGGCCCCTCTCCAGTCACGCGCGAGACCCCCGTGGCCGAACTCCCCACGGGACGTCCCCCTCTCTCGGCTCCCTCTCCTCCCGGCTGGGCAATAATATTGTCAGGGCTGACCCCTTCCCCCCAAGAGCTAGAGTAGCTACGGTGGAGTCGAATCTGGCTGGCTTTCAGCTTTAGCTGATTGGGAGGTCTCAGGCTTGGCTTTGGGGAGCTTCTTTTTCTATTGGTACTACTATAATGGGTGCAATGTCTACTTTTTTCCTACATTTTTTGTATCTATATTTTTTTCCACTGTAAAACAATGAATTTTTTGTTATTTTAGTGTTGTTTAATCCGCAAAGATCATTTCTGTTATATCTGCAATGATCATTATAGTTTATGATAGGTGTCCCTAAAGATGGGATAATGTGTGCAAAGCTCATGGATGCTATAGAAACTCAACAGTGTTCCTTATGGGAGAGAACCCAATAAACTCACCAGGGATGATGTGGATAGATGCCTCACATGTCACAGAGATGGTCGGGTGCTGTTTATGGGTATGTCTCCATGACTACCATCTTACCTTAATTTATGTTTGAGAGATTTTATACAATGGAATGGAACTTAATTGAATGTTTGAGTTATGGTGAAATGAAATGGTTTTATTATACTCAGTGCTCGATCAAGCATCAATTTACCGGCTCAACCTCGAGCTTGATTGAGCTACTCAATTAGGCTCGACTTGTTTTGATTAATATGTTTTATCATAATTTTAATTACAATATCTTGCTTGAATTTGAGCTCGAGCTTGAAATTAAATACACATATATTAAATAAAAATAACATGTTGAAATATTAGATGTTCAATTAGCCTTTACGACTGACTTGATTGTGTTATTATAACACTGAATTCGACTTCACTACTCGTAGCTTGAGCTTGAAAAAATCCGAACTGAATTCAGGTATTTGTCGAGCGAGTCTAGTTAGCTTGCAGCACTCAAGGTTGTTTACAAACCTAACTTAGAGGGTCAAAGAAATAGAACATTGGATGACTTGGGATGTCATTATCTTTCATTTCATTCCCTCATTAAAAAAAACTTCCAGACAACTATTTTATCTAATAAATTCTTCTCTATCATTATTTTCTATCCATTTTAATCATTGGCCCCATTTGTTATAGAATGTGATGGAATTGGCGAACCCAACAATATAGAACCTCAGATTTTTCCCTCTAATTCCTTCAATAGCTCCTATCCTATTATAATTTTTTCTTAATTTTGGTTTGGGATTTTGTGATGTTTGACTGCTTAAATATACGCATGGTTTTGTAGTCAATCTCAGATCGCAGTGCGACGCAGCGGGGTTCTAACAGGGTTATGTGCACAATCTTCAACTCAACTAATGTAGCATAAGTGCATATTCAATGGATAAGTGTACTAGTATGGTGTTTCAAACAACGTGCTATATAAAGAACATAATGAAAAATGAAGAGATTATTAAATGGATCTATTTCCCCCTTGCTTGCAGGAACATGATTTGACCCATGGGGTGGTGTGGTTCTTATATATTGGGTGATGACATGTATAGTCATAGGATACAGGTATGTTTTTGTTTAGTTTTTATTTTATTTTCTTTATTGCATTGGCCACTTAGGTATTTTACTTCTTTCCACGGACAGAGGGTAGTGATTCTATCCTGACTAGTTGACGTTGATCACTTGTATACTGTAATACCATGAGGTGTGAGTGTGAGGAAACATTGGAATATAGAGGAGCCTTGGGGTCTTCCATGAGATGGAATTTTTTTTCTAAAACATTGTGTGGGAACATTTCTGGAGTATATTGGAGTCATGAAATAACCCCAAGTGTCTCCATGAGATATCATAAATAACCCCAAGTGTCTCCATCTGTCTCCATACATCATATCATCCTCGAATGGGTTGGACACTCACCCAATCCTATCAAACCTATACTAATCTATCCTCTCAGTCACATTGTCTAGACTCATCTCTCGAGGATTATCCCATGCCTCGATGCACATCTCATCATCTAACTAGACAAAGAGGATTATTCACCTTATGATTGTCCTAGTCACAAAATCACACCATGTCAAACCCATCCACATTATATTCTCAATAATCCGGTCAAGAACCTCATCAAAATCATGTATTATAACCCATCCCCACTAACTAGGTTCCATCCTAAGCTAAATCACACCAAGCCTCTTGGAATTATAATGCCAATATGTCCAACAATACCCAATACCCACACTATCATCTCATCCTTCATATCTTTAGTTGAACTCTTGAATCATTAAATATAGTAAAAACTTTTATAATACATTTTATATACTCAGAGGGACCATCCCACTCTAATAACCTACCAAGATTCCGATCCATCCTCATAAGTATTTCCTCATAAAATGCTAGATGTACAATTTCCACACCTATCACTACACGGCCCAATCCTTTTAGGAATATTTTACTTGATCTAAATCCTCATCATTAGTGACATCAATCACATTAAAGTGCATAAATGTCAACTGAACCCTACATTCCAAGAATTATTCATGTGGACAGGCCCCATAGAAATAGTCTAAGAACTAAAACCATAAATAAATATCCAAATACATGCATCATTTTTAAATAAATATCTCAAGTGTAAACATAAAAACCAAGAATAATAAGACCTCATCCCTTATATCTAACAAAACCAAACTAAGTTGAAACTCGATCTAAATTGGTTATATACCATTAATAGGAATATGAATGTACTATTTGATAGTATCATTTTGAAACATTGATATGTTTCCCATTTGTTTGCAGGAACATGATTTGACCCATGGGGCGCTGTGGTACTTATATGTTGGGTGGTGAAAGGTATAGTCACATGAGACAGGTATGTTTTAGTTTAGTTTTTATTTTATTTTCATTATCGCATTGGCCACTTAGGTCTTTTACTAGTTTCTATGGACAGGGAGTAGTTATATTCTATGAAGGAGGCCAGAAGGGGTTCAGATTGTTTCAGTCTGCCGGCTTTGATCCGAGGTAAGATTATATGATTACTACTTGTCTCTCACCTCATATATTTTTGGGATTTCAATGTTTTTTACTCCATATTATGTTTTTGGTAGGGCATTGGATCATTTTGTGTTGGTTCAGGTGGATTTGGTTCTCTCCAATTGGGGTAAGGATTTAATGTTGTTGGTTGGTTTTTCTCTGTTTATGTAGGGTCCTTTATGTGTTTTAAGGTTCTTAATATCCTTTGTGTAGTGTGTTGATCCCTGCTCATTGGTTTCGAGTCACCAAGTCAAGGGTGACTCGCCTGCGTGTGCATAGGTAAGTAAGTATATGTATGTGGGTTCCCCTGTTACATGTATAGTCAACCATGGAAATGATTATGCACGTATGGTGTTATGTGTGCCCATGTATATATATAAAAATGCATATGTGGGTGAGTGGATACTGGTATATGCATAAAAGCATATGTGTAACGATCCCATTGCACATGCTCATGGCCATTCAGGTGTGTGCATAGGGGCTAGGTGTCCTTGAATGTGTGTAAAGGTGTGTATACCCAGTGGGGGAGCATCAGCTTTTAGTTAGAAAGCTCCAAGAGCCGAAGTAGACGGCTTGGTTCCAACTTGAGGTAGGGTCCCTCTCCTAGTCTCTTTAATTCAAGAATGCTTTAAATCGTATTTACCTTCTTTCTTAATTATGATTAATTATATTGACCTTCATATCTTGAATAAGTTTTATTTTAAATAATCGTTTCATTTTATAAATAAAGTCATGTTTTTATAATAAAACCCCTCCAATGGAGGTGCGCTATCTGCAAAAACTCACAGTGATAGTTATGTTGATCTAGTTGGTTAACTTATTGCAATTGATTTGTGCTGAATGAGTTTTAGAATAAATGTTAAGTATAATTAAATGAATTTTGTGATAAATCAATGTCATGATTTTATAATAAAACCCCTCCAACGGAGGTGCTCTGTCTTCTAAACCAAAGAGTAGTGATAGTTATTTGTATCATGTTTAGATTTGGTTTGATTTTTCCATATGCCTCTTGTTGGTTTTTGTTTTTTGGATAGTTAGTTTTTTTTTTCTTTGAATAATATAAATTGGCTTATCATACTCATTTAGCTCAAATGACATTGCACGAGTAAGAATATGCCATACCATGTCACTTTTCCTTTCACCCTTTGAATATTATAAATGGAATTTTCATGTTTAGGAGAAGTAAATGAATTTGTAAATGGTTTGTGTTGGGTGTATGATTCCTAGTCATTCTTGTCTGAACTAGTGCATAGGGTTCATTTCAGCTCAGCTCATACCTTTTGAAGTTTCATAGTAGGGTTCATTGTACCCTACACAGTCTCTCTTTCCTTCGGTGCTCCTTTTGAAGATCCAATCATAAGTTTCATGTACCTTATGAAGTATTTATTGTACCTTTCGAACATTGCAGACTTTACGAACGAACCTTACAAGATTCATGACCGTTACAAAGGATTATTACAAGGTCCAGTTTACCTTGAAATTCTATTGTACCTTACGATGATCTACGTGTACCCTAGTAGGTTTCCATGCCTCTACCCTGCTTCCTCTCACTCCCTTCGCTCCTAGCCAGAAGATGCTGCCCCGTGGATGTCGCTGGACCGGGCCAACATGCTGCGGTCATGCCGCAGTCACGCCGCGGTCACGTCGCGGTCATGCCGCGGTCACACTACGGTTTGGCCTTGATCCAAGATGACACCCTATGACGGTTCGTAGTCCTTTCGGAATTCGATGTATGATACCTAGATAGAGTTTTAGATACATTACCCATCCATAGTTAATGGGGAAGGAGGTGATGGTCGGAATGTTGCCTCGCTTCCTCCCGCTCCCTTCACTCCTGGCTGGAAGATGCTGCCCCATGGATGTCATTGGACTGAGCCAACACGTCGTGGTCACACCGCGATCATGCTGCGTTCACGCTGCGGTCACGCCGCGGTCACGCCGCGGTCACGCCGCGGCCACGCCGCGGTTTGGCCCTGCTCCATGATGACACTCCGCGGCGGTTCGCAGTCCTGTCGAAATTCGATGTATGATACCTAGATAGAGGTTTAGATACATTACCCATCCATAGATAATAGGGAGGGAGGAGATGGCCGGAATGTTTCCCCGCTTCATCCCGCTCCCTTCACTCCTGACCGGAAGATGCTGCCCCGCGGATGTCGCTGGACTAGGCCAACACGCCGTGGTCACGCCGCGGTCATGCCGTGATTTGGCCCTGCTCCAGGACGACACCCCACGGTGGCTCGCAGTCTTGTCAGAATTCAATGTATTATACCTAGATGTAGTTTTAGATACATTACCCACACATGGTTAATGGGGAGGGAGGCGATGGTCGGAATGTTGTCTCGCCTCCTCTCGCTCCCTTCACTCCTGGATGGAAGATGCTGCCCGCGAATGTCGCTGGACTGGGCCAACACGCTGCAGTCACGCCGCAGTCACATTGCCGTCATGTTGCGGTCACGCCGCGGTCATTTTTGACGTGTATGAGTCAACCCCGCCTCAATCCGAGGCACGGTGTGGCCGAAACCACTCAAACTGTCTCACTTTTATTTGAAATGGACAGGATTTTAAGTGAAAACAACAACTGTAATACGACAAACCGACCAAACGCATTCAGATTATGTTGATACTTTAGGAAAACGATCCATGGGTCATTTCTGATGTGTACGAGTC
Source organism: Viscum album (assembly GCA_963277665.1). NCBI lineage: Eukaryota > Viridiplantae > Streptophyta > Magnoliopsida > Santalales > Viscaceae > Viscum > Viscum album. The sequence continues at coordinate 1,014,759,798 of OY728138.1, read as the reverse complement.
AACCTTGCCTCAATCTGGGGCACGATGTGGCCGGTATCACTCCAAGTGTATGTCTTTTGTTTAAAATGGACATCATTTTAAGTGAAAACAACAACTGACATAAGGAAAATCAACCAAACACATTCGGATTCTGTTGAAACTTTAGGAAAACGATCCATGGGTCATATGTGACGTGTATGATTCAACCCCGCCTCAATCCGAAGAGCGGTGTGGCCAACACTACTCAAAGTGTCTCTCTTTTGTTTAAAATGAACATCATTTTAAGTCAAAACAACAACTAGCATATGTAAAACTGACCAAATGCATTTATATTATGTTGATACTTTAGTACAAAGATCCATTGGTCATTTTTGACATGTACGAGTCAACCCTGCATCAATTCGAGGTGCGGTGTGGCCGGTATCACTCTAACTATCTCTCTTTTGTTTAAAATGGACATCATTTTAAGTAAAAACAACTGGCATACGGAAAACCGACCAAACATATTCTGATTGTGTTGATACATTAGCACAACTATCCATGGGTCGTATGTGATGTGTATGATTCAACTTCTCCTCAATCTGAGGCGCAGTGTGGCCGACACCACTTTATTTGAAATGGACATCATTTTAAGTGAAAACAACAACTAACATACAGAAAACTAACCAAACGCATTAATATTCTATTGAAACTTTAGGAAAATGATCCATGGGTCATATGTGACGTGTAAGAGTCAACCCTTCCTCAATCTGAGGCATAGTGTGGCTGACACCACCCAAATTGTCTCTCTTTTATTTAAAATGGACAACATTTTAAGTGAAAAAAACAACTGACATAAAAAAAACCAACCAAACGCATTCATATTCTGTTGAAACTTTAGGACAATGATCCATGGGTTATTTGTGACGTGTATGAGTCAACCACGCCTCAATCTGAGGCGCGGTGTGGCTGGAATCACTCTAACTGTCTCTCTTTTGTTTAAAATGGACATCATTTTAAGTAAAAACAACTATCATACGGAAAACCAACCAAACTTATTCAGATTGTGTTAATAATTTAGCACAAAGATCCATGGGTCATATGTGACATGTATGAGTAAAACCCGCCTCAATCTGAGGTATGGTGTGGGCGACACCACTCAAAGTGTCTCACTTTTATTTGAAATGGACATCATTTTAAGTGAAAACAACAACTAACATATGAAAAACTGACCAAACGCATTCTAATTCTATTGAAACATTAAAAAAAAATCACGGGTCATATGTGACGTGTAAAAGTCCACTCTTCCTCAATCCAAGGAACGGTGTGGCCGACACCACTCAAAGTGTCTCTCTTTTGTTTAAAATGGACACCATTTTAAGTGAAAACAACAACTAACATATGGAAAAATGACCAAACACATTCTGATTATGTTGAAACATTAGTAAAATGATCCATGAGTCATATGTGATGTGTAAGAGTCAACCCCTCCTCAATCTGAGGCGCGGTGTGGCCGGTATCACTCTAATTGCCTCTCTTTTGTTTAAAATGGACATCATTTTAAGTAAAAACAACTGGCATACTGAAATCTGACCAAATATATTCGGATTGTGTTGATACTTTATAACAACGATCCATGGGCCATATGTGATGTGTATGAGTCAAGACCGCCTCAATCCGAGGTGCGGTGTGGCCGAAGCCACTCAAAGTGTCTCGCCTTTATTTGAAATGGACATCATTTTAAGTGAAAACAACAACCGACATATGGAAAACCGACCAAATGCATTCGGATTCTGTTGAAACTTTAGGAAAACAATCCATGGGTCATATGTGATGTGTAAGATTCAACCTCTACTCAATCCGAGGTGCGGTGTGTCCGACACCACTCAAAGTGTCTCTCTTTTGTTTAAAATGGACAACATTTTAAGTGAAAACAACAACTAACATACGGAAAACCAACCAAACACATTTAGATTCTATTGAAACTTTAGTAAAATGATCCATGAGTTATTTTTGACGCGTAAAAGTTAACCCTGCCTCAATCCGAGGCACGGTGTGGCCGGTATCACTCTAACTGTCTCTCTTTTGTTTAAAATGGACATCATTTTAAGTAAAAACAACTGGCATAAGGAAAACTGACCAAATGTATTCGGATTGTGTTGATAATTTATAAAAACAATACATGGGTTTTATGTGAAGTGTACGAGTCAACCCCACCTCAATTTGAGGCGTGGTGTGGCTGGAACCACTCAATGTGTCTCTCTTTTGTTTCAAAAGGACATCATTTTAAGTGAATACAAAAACTAACATACGGAAAACCGACCAAAGGAATTTGGATTCTGTTGAAACTTTAGGATAATGATCCATGGGTCATATGTGACGTGTAAGAGTAATTTCCACCTCAATCTGAGAGCTGGTGTTGCCAGAACCACTCAAATTGTCTCACTTTTATTTGAAATGGACAGGATTTTAAGTGAAAACAACAACTGGCATACGGAAAACTGACCAAATGCATTAGGATTGTGTTAATAATTTTGGAAAATTAGCCATGGGTCATTTTTGAAATGTACGAGTCAACCATTCCTCAATCCGGGGCATGGTGTGGCCGGTATCACTCCAAGTGTATGTCTTTTGTTTAAAATGGACATCATTTTAAGTGAAAACAACAACTAACATACAGAAAACTAACCAAATGCATTTGGATTTTGTTGAAACTTTAGTAAAATTATACATGGGTCATATATGATGTGTACGAGTCAACCTCTCTTCAATCCAAAGCACGGTGTGGCCAACACCACTCAAAGTGTCTCTCTTTTGTTTAAAATGAAGATCATTTTAAGTAAAAACAACAACTGCCATGTGGAAAAATGACCAAACGCATTCAGATTCTATTGAAAATTTAGGACAATAATTAATGGGTCATATGTGATGTGTACGAGTCAACCACACCTCAATCCAAGGCACAGTGTGTCCAACACCACTCAAAGTGTGTCTCTTTTGTTTAAAATGGACATCATTTTAAGTGAAAACAACAACTGACATACGGAAAACTGACCAAACACATTCTGATTCTGTTTAAACTTTAGTAAAACGATCCATGGGTCATATGTGACATGTATGAGTCAACCCCATCTCAATAAGAGGCGCGGTGTGGCTGATATCACTCTAACTGTCTCTCTTTTTTTTTAAATGGACCTCATTTTAAGTAAAAACAATTGGCATACGGAAAACCAACCAAACGTATTCGGATTGTGTTGATACTTTAGCACAATGATCCATGGGTCGTATGTGACATGTATGATTCATTTAAAATCCTTGGGCATTTCAAGGACATTTAAAAGTCTTGGGCATCCCTACCCATGATAATATCATCACATCGAAATCATTCATCCACCAACTCATAGTTTTCTTCTCTACTCAAGAAACTCAACCTACGCCCTCTAAATAGCTCTACCCCTAGTAACCACATGCACTAGAAAAACACCAACACTCCAAGAGATTCTAATTTAATGAAAACCAGGCACCTCAATGTGCTTCCTACCAAAACAAAATATCCCATGCACAGTCTCCACCCAAAGAGAAAGTTGTCAAATAAAACCACATCAACCCACATTTCCTTGAGCACCCATTATTCTCATGATCAAATTTATAAGTATAAGGACCACCCATTTTAATATAAATTACACGGTCTAGGCACCCAAACATGTCCATCCCTCTATTAACCAACCGGTTTCATTAATATATCTCTAAAATTTCCTTTGTATTTTCAATCTCTCCAACTATTGGCTTCTTAACATTTATCAAACCTTTTGTAAACAGTTATATTTAAAATATTAACATTTTGTATTTAACTTAAAGATCAGTTTAACAACAATTTTGTTTCTTGGAGAGGTGCAGGTTTTCAGTTTTACAGGTTGGGGTTTACAGGTTGGGAAATATATTAGAGAGGTGCAGGTTTATAGTTTTACAATTTGGGGTTTACATCTTTGGGAAATATATTTTGTTTCTCGGGGTATATAGTTTTACAGGTTGGGGTTTACATGTTGGAGAGGTGAAGGTTTATAATTTTTTAGGTTTATAGTTTTACATGCAGGCTATCCAGTTTTGGGGATATAAGATGTATACCAACGGTTTTGCAAATCGTTGGTATACAGAGTATGCTGGACAGAGTATGCCAATGGTTTAGAACTGTTGGTACATAGGACAAAGTATGCCACTGAAACCGTTGGTATACAGGTATGCCAACGGTTCTGGAACCTTTGGTATACTATGGGTTGGAATAAAATGTATACCAATGGTCTGAAAACCATTGGTATACCCACCAGTACCAATGGTTCATCAACCGTTGGTACATATATATACCAATGGTTTAAGTAGAACCGTTGGTATATATTAATTTCAGACCATATATGCCAATGGTTCTCTATGAACCATCGGTATAAAGCCACTTCCATGCCTCACACACCAACGGGTTGTGAAACTGTTGGGAAATACTATCCCAACGGTTTCAGTGGAAATCCCAACAGTTTAAAATCGTTGGGAAAGATGGAATTTCCAGTAGTATCCTCTAAATTCATCCAGAATGTTTATTAGTACCTGGTATGGGATGACTACTGCTTAGAGTAGTTCAAGAAACATAGGTGCATGTCTAGAAGAGATGGGGGATGAGTCACAGGAAACAAACTGTAATAATAACTATTCGGGAGATGAAGCTGATGAGGATGATAGTTATTATTTCATTTTGTTTCTTGAGACTTATCCCCTTAGAAGCTAACACCAAATCAGAGAGAAGATATAGTTGTGGAGGAATATCCTAATTTAAACCATGTAGTTGGTGTTGTATGAAAATTAGGTTTAGGAGTTACAATGGGGTTAAACATTAATTCACCTTTTGTAGGAGTGAGGTCATGATGGATATCCTATGGGTTGGATAGAGTTAGTGGCATGCCCTTGTCATGGTGTTATTATCAATCTATATTCTATAGGAGGTGATATTTTTTATATCTAGGAGGTATTTTAAAGTTGATATGATCATATAAATATAGATAACACCCTTTTTCCTTACACATGTTTTCATTTATAAATATAGATACCACTCATCCCATTGATAGAGCATACTACATTATAAAAAACCGAAGAATCTATTCACTCTAATTTAAAATCACAAAACATCATTTTAAAGTCAAGGTGAAATTTAAAAGATCATTTATTTAGATCATCATTGAAATCGAAAATATCATCCTCATTCTAAAACATTATACAAATTCAATTTATTAACTTTAAAACCAATCATTTTCCCTTAAAATCGCATTTACATTATAAGACATTGCTATTGAATATAATAATGGTTTCACATGAAAAAAATAAATTATTATATTTTTAAAAATATTTTCAACACTAACATTGAATTTACCATCATTAAGTCCATACTCAGATTGTGAAAGAAAAGAAAATTGATCAAATATCATATCTTTCACATCACACCTATTATTTCTATCAAAATTTCCTAGTTGTTGAATTGTTTCTCTATTATGGTATCATAACTCATAGGTGGTTTATAATAACTTACTTCTTTATGAGTAAAACATGTTCTACCGATGCAATTATAAAAGATAATCAAATAAGTTCCCCCTTAGATACATTGTTGAACATGAATTCCAAAAAAATAAAAGTTAATTTTGAAACTCATTCAACATTAAATTAAAAGAAAACATTCAACTTCTATCTGTTGTGATTTAAAACATAAAATATTTCATATAATAAAATAACTCTTAATTATCTAAATGAATTTGTTGAAAAAATAATAATCATATTACAAAATTATAAAAATATAAAAGTATAATTTATAGAAATAAAATTTATGAAAGTATAAAAGTATTTTTTTTAAGGGAATTCTCAAGTGTGGCCTTTTTGAACCATCCACACATGGAAACCCCACTTCTTTCATTTCTTGTCCAGATGACCAACAAAATCGCAGTTTTGAAAAAATTCAAGACGATTCTCATACTGCGCACTAATTTCTATATGATCATTAGGAGTAGTGAGAGTCACATTACTAATAAGAGTGGAACTCAAATCAATTTATAGCATCATTCTTGCGAAGTGACCACACCTAACATTCTTTGTCTTATTATCCAGATGAATAGAAACGCCAAAGGTAGTAGAAATATTGTACAAGATTTTCTGATGCTATAAAATTAAGTTAAGGCTATGCAACCTGATCCATATATGTGCAAAAGAATTCGTGGACCTTGACACATTAAAATACATCATCCATTCATAAAGATAAATTTTTCCTAGGTTCAAGAATAATGAACTAAAGGACCACGCATGGATTCTGGCTTCATCTGATGGAAAAAAATAGTGAAAAAAACCTTTTCCTAACGAAATACACTTCAAATTCGAAGACCCCCAAACAAAAAAGATCCTACGAACAAGATCCTCAAGCTTTCATGGATTCTGAACTTTGGGAAGAACAACCCTACCAATTAATGAGTTCTTACCCAAAATCAGATGCTCCGAGAAGGTATCACGATCAGCTTCAACATGGGTTGATGATCATTTCTTGAGGATCCTACCAGCAGAGGAATTCTTAAATGCCACCAATGGATGCCAAACAGAATAATCTCATTAGTCATGGAAATCACTTGAATTCCCTCCTACAATTGAAACCCCATAAATCCCACATCGAGGACCAAGATTGGAAGGCAACACCAAAGTACACACATCAACCTCACTATTCAACATTGTAGCATCTATAACCAGTAAAGAACACAACATGGCACTAAATCCAATCAGAATCGCAACCCGAGCACCTTGAAGATCCAATCTATGAGCATCTTCATCTCCATAAGCAACCGTAGCCACTACTTCCACCATAGGTCGACACAAGTCACCCACACCATTCAGCATCAGAACATTCTAAGCACCAGGTAGATCCAAACAACGTGCAATATCATCTCCATCATCATCCTTCTATAGTGAACCGCATATTATAGTCACGAACAAACAAACACTATTCACCTCATATGACATAGAGAAAACAAAGAGGAAGGTTGTTGGGTTAGTCCACTACAGGGTGGAGTGTGGGCGGCTGATCCCTAGTGGTGCTCGACATAGGGAGTGTGTTGTAGAGGGAGAGGACCGTTGTGTAGGGGTGGTGCATTGTAATGATGATGCTTTGTTGTTAAACTGTCTCAAAGGAGTGGATCAGTGTTTAGGCTATTTTTTTATTCTTCAAGAAGATGTGAAGACATGTGCACTAGGGTTTGCTGAGGTGTGACTGATGAAATAGTGTGGTCGTAGGCACTAACAAGACAAATCGGCACATACCTCAGATTTGGAAAGATAAATTAATCGAGAAAGATGACCAGTAGTGGAAGTAAAGTCTGGAAACAATGGAAACAGTGTTAGCATCACTCTTTTTCTGTGAAAGCTTGAAGGCATGAGAAAAGGTATCACTCTATTCTGGTTCTTTTTATAAGAACTCGTAAGGATTTTATTAGCGCTTTCAAAAAAGTTCTAATAAAGAATCGTTTTATCGGCACTAAGCCACCATCCATCGTTTCCCCCCTCCTGCACCAATGGTGAAACGCCATCCCTAAAAAAACATCCATTGCTTGTCAACACCCATTATGCCCCAAAACTCCTGTTTCCATCCATCCCAGAGAATAAATACAAGAAATATTCAATTTTCATCGACCCGTAACACCGTTGATCCCCACGACGATCGAGGGTCCTTTTCTTCACCCACCCCCACAACGAGCGGGGGGCATCCTCAGTAGAAGCCTTCACCGCTGACCCTTATAGTGAGCAGGGGTTCTCCCTCACCAATGAACCTCATGATTGGTAGAGTCCATTCTTCTCTTGGGTCATAAATTCTTTACCGGCCACTGATTCGATCACTTCACGGCTTCATGTGGTTTACCCCCACCGAAGGATAAGAAATTGGATCAAACCTTAATCCCCTGAATCAGGTAGGGATCTACCTTGTTCAGCACCCTCTGAGATGATTAGAGGACTTCTTTGACAGCAACACAATCGAGCAGGAGATCGTATATCTCCAATCCACACAATTCTAGATCTTCCACCTGTGGTCAACCTCTTCTTGGTGGACCAAGGATCTCAATAGATCTAGGGTTCCTCATCACTACTCTTGGCCTTCCCCGCAAGGGTTCTCCATCAGACTGAGCTAATCCCAACGCATGTAGATCTCCAACCTGTGTTCGTCCTCTTCTCGGGAGATCAAGGGTTTCCTTCGATCTAGGGTTCCTCACTGCCACTCTCGGCCTGCCTCACAGGGGTTCACCATTGCCCACATGATGCACCATCCTATAATTGTTTATATATATATATAAATAAAGTATTTATATATAATTATAAATATACTAAATATATTTATTTTAATTTTATAATTATTTAAATATGTATTTATAATTATAAATAAATATATTTAAAAAGTATATATATATATATAATTATAAATATATATATTAGGTGCTTAAAGGTTGAATTACAATCAAACACACACACACACACACTCACCTCAAGGGCATAACCCAGTCCATAGCCCCCCCCCCCCCACATAGGGTTAGTCCAAATTATACCCAAGTTATATATATATATATATATATATATTTTTGGGTAGTTCGTAGGCTACCCCTTCTTCACCCGAAGCCCGCACGCACCGACACACACACTTCAATGAATAACTGTTGCCTCCCTGGACTACCATCTCATTGCACCAGTAGTTGCTTCAACCGTTGTGAATCGATGCCGCTGTCCACTTCCTTCACGGCTCATCGCTGCCACCATCCCAATGATGCCCACCATCCCACCAACTACCGTCGTCCATTCCAATGTAGCTTGTACCAATGACTAATCATTGTCCATCATCCCAATGATGCCCACCATCCCACCAACTACCGTCGTCCATTCCAATGTAGCTTGTACCAATGACTAATCATTGTCCATCATCCCTCCTCCAAGGTTGTCAGCCACCATTATCGACCGCATTTACCATACACTCTTTTGTCTCTTGAGTGCCACATACCCCCAAAGGACATCACCCCTTGTTAGCAAGAAATCCTCCAAATATTTGGGGCTGGTGGGGATTGAACCCCAAACCTGATGCAGTCCAACGAGGCTATCAAACCACTTGGCCAAAACCTCAGCTGCATTATATATATATATATAATTATAAATGTAATAAATATATTTATTATTTAAATATATTTATTATAATTTTATAATTTCTTAAATATATATTTATTTATTTATAATTTCATAAATACCTTTTTTTTAAAAGTATATATATTTATAATTGTATAATTAAATATTTAAATTACAAAATTATTAAAAAAATCATTTAAATAGGTTAATTATATAAATTTCAAACATATTTTAAATGTTAAAACTTAACAAATAAAAAAAAAAATATTATTCATATAAATTACGAACATATTGAAAATTTTACATGAATATAGTAAATAAATATATAGATAAATAAATATTAAAAAATGATTAAATATATTTTTAACATTATTAATGAATGTATAATAATAAATAGATAAATTAAATTAAATAAATTACAAAAAGTATCAAAAAGTGAATTCATAACATTTACGTGAATTACAAACATTCATATGTGCACATACACATCTACACACACATGTGTATACACACATGTATATACACACATACACATACATACATGCATTTATACATGTACATATATTTTAAATTATTTAATATCAATATAAATATATTCATTTATATATTATATAATTCTATAAATAAAATATTAATATATTTTATTTATTTTAATTATATACATATTTTGTGATCAATGTATATAAATAAACTATTAAACATTTTGACTAATATAAATTTGATAATTTTTTATATATAGAATTATTTAAAAATAAATAAATATGTGTTTATTTATTTGTAATTAAAATTATCATTATAAATAAATATATTTATAAATAACAGTTGGGAACTTACCTGAGTGGGAAAGGCTCCTCATAATCCTGCATGAGAGCCAGGTTCAAATTCGGGTGGGAGCGAATTTCCACTGGCAAGCGGTGACGTAGGCATGATGCGGACAAATGGTGACTCGGGCATGATGCAGGCATATTGCTACACTACACCTTCATGTCACTTTGTGGGCCTTTATACCATGTAATGGGTCTCATGCCCACTCAGCCTTCGGGTCATGTACTGAATAAATAAGTCTTGATTGGAGGGTTATCCCTTGGGGGCTATGGCCTACCTTTTCAGCATGTGTGTGTGGTGTGTTTGTGTTTAATGTAATTATACCACCAAACACCTTGTGTATATATATGTGTGTGTGTGTGTGTCTAATTATAAATATATTTATATAATTATAAATATAATAAATAAATATTATTTAAAAACATTTATTATAATTTTATAATTATTTAAATATATATATTTATTTATAATTCTAACTATAAATAAATATATTTTTAAATATTTGTATATAAATATAAATATATTTATATAATTATATACATGTATATAATTAAATATAATTCTATAATTCTATAATTCTATATGATTATATAAATTTATATAATATATATATATATATTAATATATAAATATATATAATTATAAATATAATAAAAATATTTATTATTTTAAAAAAATTATGATAATTTTATAATTATTTAAATATATATATACATATTTATATTTATTTATAATCTTATAAATACTTTTTTTAAAATATTATATATATATATATATATATATATATATATATTTGAATTACTACCTCCTACCTATTATATATATATATATATAAATTATTAAAAATATATATATTAATATATCATATTTATATTACTTATAAACATGCATATTTTAATTAATGTATATAAATAAATGTTATTTTTTAATATAAATATAATAATTATATATATACTAATAATATTTTTTATTAAAAAAAATTATCAGCGCTAAGAATAGTGCTAATAAAGATCAACCTTTCTTAGTACTAAAAAAAGCGCTGATAAAGGGTACAACTTTATGAGTGCTTTTTTTAACGCTGATAAAAATTACATTTATTAGCACTTTTAACTAGAACTGATATTCAATTCTCTCTTGCTGTGAGAGTTCCCTTCCTAGGAATTATTAGGGTTTGGTGGTTCCTCCGTGATCCTATTGCAGCTACCCGGTTTATCATATCGACGCATGCATCGGTCCTCCCCGGTTGATCCTCCCCTTTTGCTTCTCCTCTCTGGCACGTTGTGCCCACTCACAACAACGCATTCCCATTTATCGACCTAAAATTCTGATCATGACTTAGGGTTTTTTTTTCGCGATTTGAGGTTTCAATTTCTTTCTTGACTTCCAATCATTCTCAATCTACAGCTCCAGCTTGCAATCAGATTCCCAATTTCATTTGGCTCGCGATTGGCTTCTGATCCTTTGATAGATTCTGATTGTTTGAGATCTGTGGCTTCTAATCCTTCCATGGCTTACGACCTGTGAATGGCCTTCGATCGATCTAAATCTACAGAGTGACGAGATCGTGGAGGTTTTTCTCGTGAAGGATTTCATTGATCCATCTTTTTCGTAGTCGGTGGAGGTGTTGCTCACGATGGGCGATCCGCGTAGAGCTTCCCGCCGATTTAGTCTTCCACATATCACTAAGATGTAGCTTGTGAAGGGTATTATTCACGGAGTCTTCATTGATTCATCTACTTTGGACCACGGAGGTTTGCTTGCGAAGGGTGTTCCGAGCACGGCCCACGGAGGTGTAGTTCGGGAAGGGTGTTTTCTCACATAGGGTTTCATTGAATCGTCTTCTACGGTTTGTGAAGACCATTTTCGCAAATGGGTGTGGAACTCAAAGTCATCTTCTCTCAGTTTTTTAAACTCGTGAAGGTCTGTTAGGACTAAAAGGGTCCTATATACCCTGAGAGGGGGAAGAATTAGGGTATGGATCTTTTCTAAATTTTTCCTGCCCCACTAGATCTTGACCTCTTTATCACAAGGGTCACTTTGTTTGCACTTGTGTGTTTATTATGATCAATTCTTTTCTTATTTATCTGATGATGATGCTTTGGATGAAATGCAAGGAAGTAATTAGGTAGAAACAAATATTTTTACTTGGTTCACCCTCACTAGGCTACGTCCAAGGAGCATACAACGGCGATATGCTTCTGTACCAAATCCACTAAAGTTCACTACCAATAATGTTCGGGCTAGATCACTTCTAAACCTAGGCACACTACCTTTACAATGTATAGGGTCATCTCACTACTTTCCCAAGGGTCGCTCCCTATTTCTCTTTCTTTGACTCACTGTTGGTAGAAATGATAACCCTCTTCCTCTTCCTCTGCTCACGACACATGGAAGGGATCCACTCACAGTTTACGGACTTTTAGGTCCCTTCATTATCACTAATGAATACATCCTCAATTATAGATAGATTCTCTGTTGAAGTCGAAATTTCATCCACTGATGAATACCCCTTTGCCTCTGATCACTAGGAAAAAACCTTTGGAAAATACCTTCATAAAGTACCCTACTTCGCAAAGCTCCCAATTTTGAAAAGATCAAACAATCCTTCACGAAGTCTCTACCTCTTCACAAAGCACACACCTTCACAGAGCTCGCTGCCTCTCGGAGCACACTGCTTCGTAGAGCTCAGACATTTGCAAAGATCAATCCTTAATAGAGCTTAGGTCTTCGCAGAGCTCAATCCATCACAAAGAGAATTCCTTTGAGAAGTTCACTAAGACAATATAGAACAAAACTCTTTCATGAAGCTAGATTAGTCGTCGCGAAGCTCCTTCTTTCGTGAAGCACACTGCCTCCGAGAACCTCCTTCGCGATTTGAGAGAAACAAATATTTCTTGGAAAACTCTCTACTTCTCTTGAGGGGGTCAAGGTCTATTTATAGGCGATTCCACCGACCCTTGAACCTTCCGTGCGAAGTCAGCGCCACGTCAACTCAAATCGCAAAGCTCTGAAATTTCTGCCAAAATTCTCTCTATATCGCGAAGCACCATAGAAATTTTTGGATCATGGAGCTCATCGTAATCTTGGAGCATTCCAGAAACTCCTTTGTGACTTCGCCGCTAAGCTCCACTCACAATGCCCTTCACCACCACAATTCTCTTCAATGTTGCGGTTCGCGAAGCTCGTTGTAATCACGAAGAACACTGTTAACTTTCTTCATGTCTTCATGAAATCTAAATAAAGAATCACATCTTCACGAAACTCATGTATTTTCCATATTTTGATGAGATCTTTAAGGAAATCTACTTTTTGCAATGCTCACCAAACTCCAAATTTTGGACCCCAAAAATTTAACAAACACTAGAAAACGGCGCCACCTTGTATCTACTCTTTTTGTATCGCCTCCAGATCATCCATTTCTTTGTCATGGTTCTTTGTCAACATGGATTGTCAACAACATCTCTAGAACTAGACAATTAAACATGAAACCTGCATTGTCAATAAACACAACCAACCCAAAAATGTTGTAATGTTACCTTGAGGGATTTTTTCCCAACAATCTCCCCCTTTGGGTTTGTTGACAACTCTTCTCAAAACCATTCCCTGCACTTTGATACTTCACTAAAGCTCCATCCATCATACACCATCATTGCCTCTTGTGATTCGGATAGTGACCAAAGATTCACTCACCACATACTCTAAGCCCACATGAGCAACGCTCGGTGTGAGAAACAAGAGTAGTATGAAAAGTTTATCAATGAATCACTTAATTGATGACACCAATAATTGATACCATACTGATACCAATTGATGATCGCTGGAAACCTTCTAACACCATGTCAACACCACTCTTCTACTTTTATCACGATCCTTAACTATCATGATATCTATTCGTTGATCGATCACTTCTAACATCGTCAGATTTAAAACTCTCCCCCAATATCATTGCTCTCCCCCTATCTCGATGCTCTACCTGTCATCTTCTCCTCGTGTCTTTGACTAAGACATTTTCTCCCTTCTTTAGCCACATTTTTTCCTCTTAAGGAACTATTTCTCCCCCTTTGTCAATAAACCCAAAGGTCACTCCTTTGTGGTCTGCAACAGAGTAGAGAACACATATCAACACATTAGGGAAAAACATACCATACCTCGGGGAGAGGGGGAGGGGGTTCCACATCTACACTTATTTAAATGCGGGGAGTCAACTAAACTCCCAGAGCCAGTCAATGCCTCTAAAAAACTTCCTTAGGTAAGACCTTTGTCAGAATGTCTGCAACCTGTAGTTCTGTAGGTACATACTCCAACTTCATGATTCTCTACTCAACCTTCTCCTTGATAAAATGATACTTTATCTCGATGTTCTTTGTCCTTAAGTGATGGATGGGATTTTTTATGAGATTTATAGAACTTGAGTTATCGAACTAGATTATGATTGGAGACTTCACTTCAACACCCATATCATCAAGCTGCAGCTTCATCCACAATAATTGTGTGCATGTTTGAGTTGCAGAAATATACTCAACTTCTTCAGTGCTCAATGAAATGAAATCTTTCTTCTTACTTAGCCAAGAAATGCACAAACCACCATGATAGAAAACGCCTCCCGATATAGATTTCCTATCATCTGCTGATCAGGACCAATCTGCATCTGTATATTCCAATAACTCTTGCTGATATTTGTCATTATACATTAAACCGAAATCCACAGTTCCTTTGATATACCTAAGTATTATTTTGACTACAAGAATGTGGATTTCCTTGGTATTTCTTTGATATCGTGCTTCTTGGCATGTGGAAAAAACAATATCAGGTCTCATCACTGTCAGGTATAGTAAACTCCCAATAATATGCTTATATTCTGTGATACTAACTACCCTTCCATTATCATCTTTCAATAATTTCATCCGGGTAGCAACCAGAGTCTTCATCTCCTTGGAATTTTCCATTCCAAATCTTCTCATAACCTCCTTGGAATATTTGGATTTGAGAAATGAAAGTGGCATTCCTTCCTTGTGAAACATTTAAATCAAGGGAAAATGTCATCTTTCCAATCATTGACATTTCAAACTCACTTTTCATGAATTCAGAAAAATTTCTGCACTGAGATTCATCTAATCTGCCAAATATTATGTCATCAACATAAACCTGCACCATCATCCTTTGATTACTATTGTTGTTGAAATAGAGATTGTAATCAAATCCACCACACTGGAAACCAAGCTTTTTCAAATACTAATCAAGCCTTGAGTACCATTCTCTTGGTGCTTGTTTCAGCCTATATAAGGCCTTCTTCAGCTGAAAGACCTTTTTCTCATCCTCATGAATGAGAAAACCATCTGCCTGCTCAATATACACTTCTTCCTTTAGAACTTTATTCAAGAATACAGATTTAACGTCTATCTGGAACACTTTGGAATTCTATTTTACTACAATGTCTAAGAATAATATGATTGTCTCCAGTCTTGAAACCGATGAAAATGTCTCATTGACATATATACCCTCTATTTGGGAGTATCCTTCGCACACTAGTCATGCTTTGTTTCGAATCATTGTTCCATATTCATTAATCTTGTTCTAATAGACCCATTTAATCATGATGACATTATTATTTGTTGTCCTAGAAACAATCTCCCACATCTGATTCTTCTCAATTTGTTCAAGCTATTCATTCATAGCATGAACCCAATTTTCTTCTTCATATGCTTCCTCCTACTCATCAACATTACCTTCATCTAATTCAAACTTTTACACATTTACTCACCCTGAGTTGCTCACCTTATCATTGCTGCCAATTGCTTTCAACTAATTTTGCAGCCTCATGTTGAAACATTGTTTCCATTATCTCGCAACATCTTGGTATCCTGAAAACAATTAGCCGATACCATGTTTTTAGAGAAAAATAGATAATAATGAAATATAAGAATTTTTCTGCTTCTCCCCCAATCAGGTTTCTTGATTTCAGATGGCATAAACTTTCATCCTATATATCCAATTGAGATCATTCATCTGATTAGGATATAGAGATCTCCCCCTATGATGTGAAACTCTTTCAGTTGTTGGGACCAATGTATTGACCCACAATCATTCTTCTTATCCTATATCATACAGCTGTATAACATCAAATCCTTTCATGGAATTCTTCTAGATTCCTTCTTCATCTCTGGTAACATATTTGAATTAGTTGACATTTTGGATCACATCACATCACTACTTTTCATATTTTGATTACACTTCCCCTTAGATCGTATCTCCCCTTGAACCTGAAACACCTGAACATCAGTTAATAATATTTATACATATAGGGATAGGGGTTCATCTGGAATCCTCAATATGAGGATTGTGGTTGATCCTGATGGGTCAACCCTTTTATTCTTTCTTGTAGGGCACCACACTCCTTCCTTGCCTGCTCCAACTACCTCTCCAACTTCAACTGTTCTGGCCATATGACAAGGCATTCATTTCCCACATGATGAGCCTTTTTCTGATATGAAGATTCTATAGGGTTGGAATTTCTCACAATTTGGGGTTTAACCCCACTGGTATACATTTCCTTCTTTGATGTTCCACCAACACGCCACTTCCCTTGATTCCTTCTCTGAGTAGGAATCTCTCCACTTGTCTTCACTTCTTGGTATGTGGCATGAGATGTGGATTTTCTAAGACATTCTTGATTCATTTTTCTTTTTCTAATTGTACGATTCATACCACCCTTTCTTGTTGGGTATGAATCTTTCACTGATTTTACATTCTTCTTGCTCACAACTAGAGTTGATCTTCCCCTATTTGTCTAGGTTTGTTCACATTCACTCCAGGAGAGATGTTGTGGCTGTAATAGAGAAGGTGATCGATACACCTTTATTTTAGCTCTTTGTGATTCTCCTGAGACTTTATACCTATTTTTCATCTCATCATGTTGTCTTCTAGTATAGGATTTTTCGATATACACTGCATATTCTGGGGATCTCTTTCTAGGTTCCTTTTCTTTCCCTACTTTCTTCTTTCTACACTGTCCGGATAAATGCCCATGATCAGAACATATGAAACATATTCCATTAAAGGAATACCACATTTCATCATTTCTCAGCTGAGATATTGATTCTACTTGTGTTCTTATTCTGAATTTGATCTCCTAGGATTCCTGACACATACTCTTGGTGTGTCCCATTCTTCCACAATATAAGCACTTCATGGATACTCTCTTCTGAGAGACTCTTCTTTTAGACTTCTCAAGATGCTTCTTCTTATTCTCATATTTAGAAAAATTTCTATCTTCACACCATGAGATATATTCCCGAGCCTCTAAAAAATCTTGATGTATGACCATGAATCCCACATAAATAACACATGATATCATTACTTCCTGTAAAATACTTTTTAGGTCTGTCTTTAGAAACTGCATGAATCTTTTTAGAACTGTTCATGTGTCTCTTCCTATCATGAATGAGAGGTGATTCATCAAATTCTATACCAGTTTTTTCCAAACCGTATGGTCTTTGAGCTGAGAAAATATTTTTTTTGTTTCTCTTTAGAAATAGAATATTTTCTTTTCATTTCATCATCTCCTGCCGAAGGATAATCAAATAGTAAGTGCAAGGCATCCTTCATTTTAGGCTTTCCTCTAACATTGGATTTCTCCACTAAATTATTTACTAATTCTATCTCTTCTTTCAAATTTTGAATCTTCATATCCCTTGATTCAAGTTGGTCATCATGTTATCTCTTGAGAAGATTCTCTTTACTCATCTCATCTTCCAATTCACGTGTCAGCTTATCCATCATGTCACTTTGCTCTTTTACTTTCAATTTTTCCCAAGCAACAGAATCAGAACAACATGCATTATCTTGTTGTAGCCTTCGATTCTTCTAAACCTGTTCAGATATATATGTAGCAAGACTATCATTTATGGAATTCAGATTCTGAATTTCATCTGAGTTTAGATTCCTTCCCTTGACATCAACTTTGGTATTTTCTCTCTTTATAGATAAATTTTGCAATTCTTCATCTTGGGAATCATTCTTCTCCCTCAGATCACTATCCACATCAATAAGCCTTTGATTTAAGACTCTTAGCTTGTTGACCTCAATTTCTAGTACTTGGATCCAGATATCTTTAGATTTAACTACTTCATCCAATTTCTGATCCAATTCCTTTTCCATGTCGACATCATCTACCGGTGGCCTCCTTAAAACTTCTTCATCATCAGTAGTTTCAACATCACTTTGAATTTCAAGTACTTTACTCATTCCTACATCATTATTGATTGAATCTATCTTTTCCCTATCAGATTCATCCATGCCTTCCTTTAAGAAGTAATTTGATTGCTTTAGTTGAATCACACTTTTTCCATAAACACTTCCACACTAAGGAATACCATCGGACTTCTGATTCTTCTTTGATGTTTTTCCCTTTTCCATGGCACACCAAGATAAGAGCACACTTAATATTTAACCATAATAATTAACTAAACCAATTCAGAGCAAACAAATCTAATACAATAAACCTTTCCTTTGATACCAATTGTTAAGAGCAAAAAGAGCCTATATACCCAGAGAGGGGGGTGAATAGGGGTATGGATATTCTTTTCTAAATTTTTCCTACCCCACTAGATCTTGACCTCTATCACAAGGGTCACTTTGTTTGCACTTGTGTGTTTATTATGATCAGTTTTTTTTTCTTTATCTGATGATGATGCTTTGGATGCAATGCAAGGAAGCAAGCAGGCAGACACAAAGATTTTTACTTGGTTCACCCTCACTGGGCTACATCCAAGGAGCATACAACGGCGATATGCCGCTGTACCAAATCCACTAAATCTCACTGGAAATAATGTTCAGGCTAGATCACTTCTAAGCCCAGGCACACTGCCTTTACAATGTTTAGGGTCAGCTCACTACATTCCAAAGGGTCACTCCCTATTTCTCTCTCTCTGGCTCACTGCCAGTCGAAATGATAACCTTCTTTCTCTTCTTCTGCTCAGTGCACTTGGAAGGGATCCACTCACAGTTTATGGACTTGTAGATCCCTTCATTATCACTAACACTATGCCAAAAATTTTATTTCGTGGTGGTTTTTTTTCATTTAGCGGCAGTTTAAACCGCTGCTAAATCATTCTACGGCGGTTTTGGAAAGCCACCGCTAAATCATGTGTCAGGAAATAATTAATGGCGGTTTTTTAAAACTGTCATAGAACGATTTAGTGGCAGTTTAAACCATCGCTAAATCGATTTTAATTTTAATTTTTTATTTTATTTTTTTTATTTTTTTTAAAAAAATTATATTTTTGTTATTTATTAATTTATTATTACCACGCTCATTCCCATCTCCATGCATAAGTTCATATCCATGCACATGCCCATGCAATATATAGAAATTCTGCGTTGGGTGAGATTTGAACCCCTAACCACATGCTTATTCTCCAAAGACTTTACCACTCCAGCAGGCTCTTCATGTGGTCAATAAATCGAATTAATATACTTATACACATATATATTAATTGGAAAAACAAGTAATACATAACAAATATATACACACTAAATAATTATTAATCAATAATTATTAATCAATAATTATTAATCAATAATTAATAATTAAAAATTAATAATATATAATATATAATATATAATATATATAATATATAATATATAATATATAACATATAATATATATCACATAATATATAATACATAATATATAATACATAATACATAATATATAATATATAATATATAATATATAATATATAATATATAATATATAATATATAATATATAATATATAATATATAATATATAATATGTAATATGTAATATATAATATATAATATATAATAAATATTGTATATTGTATATTGCATAATATATAATATCTAATCGATAATATATAACATATAATATATAATATATAATATATAATATATAATATATAATACGTAATATATAATACGTAATATATAATATATAATATATAACATATAATATATAAGTAATGTATAAATAATAAATTAATTAAAAAGTAACTGAATATATGATAAATAAATAACAAATAAATAATAAATTAATAAATAATAGATAAATAAAGAAATGATAAATAATAAATTATAAATTATAAATTATAAATAATTAATAGTAAATAATTAATAATTAATAATTAATAATAAATTATAAATTATAAATAATAAATAGTAAATAATAAATAATAAATATTTAATAATTAATAACTAATAATTAATAATTAATAATTAATAATTAATAATTAATAATTGATCATTAAGAATTAATATTTAATATTTAATATTTAATATTAAAAAAATTATAAATTATAAATAATTAATTATTTAATTATTAATAAATAATTAATGAATAATAAATAAATAAATACTTAAATAGATAAATAAATAAATAATTAATAATTAATAATTAATAATAACTAATTATTAATATTCAATAGTCAATATTTAGTATTTAATAAATAATTAATATTTAATTAATAAATAATCAATAAATAATAAATAATAAATAAATGAGAAATAAATAATAATAATAAATAATAAATAATAAAGACTAAATAATAAATAAATAAATGAATAATAAACTACTAATAAATTAATATTTAGTAATTTAAAAATAAATTTATAAATAATAAATAATAAAAAATAAAGAATAAAGAATAAAGAATAAACAATGAATCATAAATAAATAAATACATAAATAAATAAATAGATAAATAAAAAATAATTAATTAATAATAACTAATAACTAATAACTAATGATTAATAATTTATTATTAATAATTAATATTAATTAATTAATAATTAATAATTAATATCTAATTTTTAACATTCGATATTCAATATTTAATAAATAATTAATTAATAAGTAATCATTAATAAATAAATAATGAACAACGAATAAATAATTAAATAAATAAATAAATAATAAATGAATAATAAACTAATAATTAATAATTAATAATTAATTAATTAATATATGAAAAATAAATTAGTAATTAATGTGGACATAATAACTAAATAATAAATAAATAATTAAATATTAAATATTAAATAAATAATCGATAAAAAATAATTAATTAATTAATAATTAATAAATAAGTAATAAATAGATAAATATTAAATAAGTAAATAAAAAATAAAAAAATCATAAAACGTTAAGAACTTTTGAAAACCCTAAAAACATTGAAATGACCATAAAATATGATCTGAGACTCCCTTTTCAGTGTCACAACCAGTCAAATCAAAGATCATGAAATGGTCTTCGATATGATATGTGGTACTGGCCGAACGGAGACCTGTATCGAAAGTTATAACGTTTTGAATTTTAAGAAATCGGTGTTTGCAACTAAAACCTCTGTTTCGGAGGACTTTTGGGCCTTTCTAGAAGAATAAAAAGGGGTACAATACTCAAAGAGTTGGTACCAGACCTTGGCAATGTAGATCTTGTCGTAGGCTTTGATTTGATATGTGGTAGAGCCCAAACGGACACCCAGATTAAAAGTTATGGCGGTATGAAGTTCGAGTTCGATTTTCAACTTTTCAATTTTGAATATATTTTTTCCATTAATTATTATATGATTTAAATCTCACTTGATTTTTTCTCATTTGATAAACTTTGATTTGACTGGTTGGGAAGCTGAAAGGGACTCTCGTATTAGAAGTTATGGTCATTTGATGTCGAAGTCTGTTCTTCTACTTATTAAAGATTTGTGTTCAGTTTAAAAATATTATTAACTAATAATTATAAATATTAATTAATTGACACATTAAAAATATTTAAAATTATAAATAGTAAACTATATTTGATTATAAATAATAAATAAATAAATAATAAATAAATAATTTTTTAAAATTTTCTAAATTATTATGGCAGTTTTGAAAAAAGCGTTGCTATTTCGCAGTGGTTTTTTTTAAAAAACCGCTGCTAAAAAATTGAATTTTTTTTATTTAGAAGATATTTAAAAAAAAAAATTGCGGCGGTTTTTTCACAGCGGTTGTTAAAATCGCCGCGAGAAAACGACCGCTAAAACACAGTTTTCATGTAGTGTAATGAATACATCCTCAATTATAGATTTATGCTATGTTGAAGTCCAAATTTCATCCACTGATGAATATCCCTTTGCCTCTGATCACTGGGCAAAAACATTTGGAAAATACCTTTGCAAAGCACCCTACTTCGCAAATCTCCCAATTTCACGAAGCTCAAACAAGCCTTCGCAAAGTCCCTCCCTCTTCGCAAAGCACACACCTTCACAGGGCCCGCTACCTCATAGAGCACACTGCTTCATAGAGCTCAGACATTCGCAAAGATCAAGCCTTCATAGATCTTAGGCCGTCTCAGAGCTCAAGTCGTCGCAAATCGACTTCCTTCACGAAGCTCACTGAGCTAACACGGAACAAACCTCTTTCGTGGAGCTAGATTAGCCACCGCGAAGCTCCTTCTTTTATGACGCACACTGTCTCTATGAACCTCCTTCATGATTTAAGAGCAAAAAATCTTTCATAGAAAACTCTCTACTTCTCTCGAGGGGTCGGGGTCTATTTATAGGCGATTCCACCGACCCTCGAACCTTCTGCGCGAAGTCAACGCCACATCAGCTCAAATCGAAAAGCTCCGAAATTTCCGCCGAAATTCTATCTATATCATGAAGCACCATGGAAATTTTCAGATTGCATAGCTCTTCATAATCATGGAGCATTCTTTCAATTCATTTGCACCTTCACCGCAAAGCTCCACTTGCAATTCCCTTCACCTCCACAATGCTCTTCAATGCTGTTGTTCACGAAGCTCGTCGTAATCACGAAGAACACCATCAACTTTCTTCATGTATTCGTGAAATCAAAATAAAGAAGCTCATCTTCACGAAACTCATTCCTTTTCCATATTTTTATGATATCTTCAAGGAAATACACTTTTCACGATTCTCACCAAACTCCAAACACTACTACAAATACGGGAATTAACAGCACTAAAAACGGGCTTTAACAGCGCTAAAAAAGCGCTGTAAAGCTCGGCGCTGATAAAGGGAGTACCCCTTTATCATCACTAAAAAAGAACTGATAAAACAACCCTTTATCAGAGCTAAACAAGCGCTGATAAAGGTAGACTTTATCAGTGCTAAAGGAGTGCTGATAAAACAACCCTTTATCAGCGCTAAACGAGCGCTGGTAAATGAGTGGTTTATCAGCACTCCTTTAGCACTGATAAAGGTGTAGTTTATCAGTGCTTTTTATCACTGATAAAAGCATGATTTATCAGCACTAAAAGAGCGCTGATAAATTCCCTCTCTGCTGTTACCATAAATCTGCAGTAGCACACCCGAACACCTGCAAAAAAAATCAGCATCTCAATAAGCTAATTAAATCAAGTATACCCATACAAAATTAACTCATAAATCATAAGCTAATAAGACCAAGTATACCCGTACAACAAGTATACCCGTACACCATTGATACATAATTCATAAGTTAATTAAGTACATAAAGAATTCAATTCAGAATTCAGGGGGTTTGGGGGCTGTTCAAGGGTTTGGGGTGGCTGTCCAAGGGGGGTAGGGGGTGTCTGGGGGGCTTTCTAGGGGGGTGGGCTAGTGTCCAAGGTGTCGGGGGGTTTACGAGGGGTGGGGGGTGTCCAGGGGGTGTATTGGTGTACAGTGGGGTGGATTGGTGTCCAAGGATACAATACATCCCTATTAGAGTGCACAATAAAAATAAAATGACCATTCATCATACACAATAGAGTAAATAGAATAATTAAACTAAACATACTATAATTAAATGAAATTTCAGATAAAACTCAAATGGTCATTCTATACACCTCAATTGGCCATCCACCGGGTCAAAAACACATACATGAATGAATAAAATAAATAAAAGTAAAATAATACTAAAAAAAATATGATCTTTACAATATAACCATTCTCTAAAAGCTTATAATCCTACTCCAGTTCAATCCTAAGGCTCCACATGGGTGTGTTTTATCAATACATAAATCTTTGGACTTTTCTTTATCCACTATGCATCATGTTCTCAACCTCAAAGAAGTTATAAGGTTTGTAAACACACTGAGGTGCACATACTTGGGGGGGGATGAATCTCATTAATAAACCCCCAATATTAAACCTGCAATAGTCTATTGTAAGTGCATGGTCAGGCAATATGCACAACCTAGTTGAGAAATAACTAGAATAAAACTAATAAAAAATCATCATTGATCCTCAAATCCATGAACATGATTAAACCAAAATTAATTTTCCAAGTGCTGAACTTTTACCAAGCATGTCACAAGGATCATGTAGACATTATAAAAATATAGTTTGACCAATTCTTACCCCATCTACATCAAGACACATTGATCCTAAAGTATTAAATCTTGATCAACCATACCTACTTCATCCAATGTTAGGGTTTCTCTGAGTACATCATAGGTACAACACAAAACATATAATATACCATGGTCTCCCCACTATATACATAATTATCATTGACCTCCAATATGTGAGTTTTATTTATACTCTATCATGGAAATCCACTTATGGGAGTTTTCTCATCCAGGGAATACCCTCAACAGTATCTCAGACCACCCATATGTGTTCTTCCAATTCTGAGGCATAAGACCTACAAGGATCTCATCCCTGTAGTATAGGAGTACCCTTATTTAGGGAATAATACTAAGAAGCATATATTCTTTACCATATGGGAGTATTATCATCCAAATAATAATCCCTAGAAGCATATCAACCCTCCAATATGGGTGTATTCTCATTTGAGGCATAATCTATATAATCATCTCAGCCCTCCCCTATGGGAATATTTTCATTTAGTGAATATTCCTGATAAGAATCTCATCCCACTCCTATGGTTATATTATCATCTGGGGAATAATACCTATATACATCTCATCACTCCCCTATGAGAGTATTCTCATTTAATGAATAAGACCCATAAGCATATCCACCCTCCCATATGGGAGTATTTTCATCCAGATATAAGACCATAAGTATCATAGACCCAAACACATGATCACCCTAGTATACCAGGCCAACCATGACTTGATATATATGATGCCTCTGATAGATCACATGTCATGACCCCCCATTTAAATACCCTTTATAAGATATCACATAAAGAATCACTCTAAAAAACATGACTCAAACACATATAAACCTATCCAAAAATAACTAATACTCTATGAGAATTTCAATTAATTCATAAAAACTCATATCTGTTACTATATACAAATCCTACATATATATATATATAAATTATTATGAGTGTTCATATGAAAAATCCACCCTGACAGCATGGATAGACTCTCAAGAGTGTGACCCATGTGGTTACAACCCTAACAAGCTCAACACATTGACTCTGATACCTAATAAATACCCATAATTGAATTTACCCATTCCCATGGATGCATTCTCACTAGGGACAACAAGTTATTGTTGAACCTACTAGGGTCCCCTAAGTCATCATATAACAAGTCACCCCATTTGGGGTCCTTGATCTTAATAATAACCCTTAGGCCAACGTCAATATCTTGGTGGTAAAACATCCCACAGCCCAATATATAATATATCCTATCCTCACAAGACAAATATAGATATTATGATAAGGGAGATGACCTCAAGTCCATTTCCTTTATAAGTTACTCTAAGTATAATTGAACACCCAACCTATCTACCTCCTCAAGTCACAACCTAGTACCTTTTTCTTAGGGTTGTCCCAAGATACTCCATTAGAGGAACTTGGAAATCCCATTAAATTTCCTCCAACCATTCTCATGACCCTCTTCTAGTTCTAATACCAAGTATCACTCCTAGTATACCATCATATTAAATTAACAGAGGAAAAAGGCTCTATCATAAATTGATTCCCTTGAATCACCTCTTAAAAGTACTAAAAAATACTTTAATGATTACACCATCATGATCTACATAGATAAATACTAAAAATGGACTCCAATTTTTCACAATTCTGAATCTAGGGTGAAAAATCACCCTGAATCCTCAAATGTGTAATAGGGGAATAGTACAGGACATGTACCTTGAGTAAACGGTGTATACTCCAAAATATCCAGCCAATATATATACTTTAACATAACATATGTACAATAACGTTCTATTCATGTACTACTATATGAAAATGGAACAAAAATGGGGTTTGGCTATGTATTAATATATGGACAGCACATATATGGTTCTTATAAAAGATCAAGGCAATCCGAATGCGTTTGGTTGGATTTCCGTAGGTCAATTGTTGTTTTCACATAAAATCGTGTCCATTTTAAACAAAAGAGAGACCCTTTGAGTGTTACCGGCCACACCGTGCCTCGGATTGAGGCGGGGATGACTCTTACAAGTCACCAAGGACCCTTGGATCATTATTATAAAATATCAAGGCAATCTGAATGTGTTTGGTTGGATTTCCGTAGGTCAGTTGTTGTTTTCACTTAAAATCGTGTCCATTTTAAACAAAAGAGAGACCCTTTGAGTGTTACCGGTCACACCATGCCTTGGATTGAGGCGGTCATGACTCTTACACATCACCAAGGACCCTTGGATTGTTATTATAAAAGATCAAGGCAATCCGAATGCGTTTGGTCAGATTTCCGTAGGTCAGTTGTTGTTTTCACTTAAAATCGTGTCCATTTTAAACAAAAGAGAGACCCTTTGAGTGGTAGAGGTTAAACCGTTCCTCGGATTGAGGCACGGTTGACACTTACACATCACCAAGGACCCTTGATTTGTTCTTATAAAATATCAAGGCAATCCGAATACATTTGGTCATATTTTCGTAGGTCAGTTATTGTTTTAACATAAAATCGTGTCCATTTTAAACAAAAGAGAGACCCTTTGAGTGATAGTGGTCACACCGTGCCTCGTATTGAGGTGGGGATGACTCTTACACATCACCAAGGACCCTTGTATCGTTATTATAAAATATCAAGTCAATACAAATGCGTTTGGTCGGATTTTTGTAGGCCAATTGTTGTTTTCACTTAAAATCATGTCCATTTTAAACAAAAGAGAGACCCTTTGAGTGTTATCGGACACAAAGTGCCTCGTATTGAGGCGGGGATGACTCTTACACATCACCAATTACCCTTGGATCGTTATTATTAAATATCAAGGCAATACGAATGCATTTGGTCAGATTTCCGTAGGTCAGTTGTTGTTTTCACTTAAAATTGTGTCCATTTTAAACAAAAGTGAGACCATTTGAGTGATAGCGGTCACACCGTGCCTCCGATTGAGGCGCGGTTGACTCTTACACATCACCAAGGACCCTTGAATCGTTCTTATAAAATATCAAGATAATCCTAATGTGTTTTGTCCGATTTCCGTAGGCCAGTTGTTGTTTTAACTTAAAATCGTGTCCATTTTAAACAAAAGAGAGACCCTTTGAGTGATAGTGGTCACACCGTGCATCGGATTGAGGATTAGATGACTCTTACACATCACCAAGGACCCTTGGATCGTTCTTATAAAATATCAAGGCAATATGAATGTGTTTGGTTGGATTTCCGTAGGTCAGTTGTTGTTTTCACTTAAAATCGTGTCCATTTTAAACGAAAGAGAGACCCTTTTAGTGTTACCGGCCACATAGTGACTTTTATTGAGGCGAGGATGACTCTTACACATCACTAATGACCCTTGAATCATTCTTATAAAATATCAAGGAAATCCAAATGCGTTTGGTCAGATTTCGGTAGGTCAGTTGTTGTTTTCACTTAAAATTGTGTCCATTTTAAACAAAAGAGAGACCCTTTGAGTGGTAGTGGTCACACCATGACTCGGATTGAGGCTCGTTTGACTCGTAAACATCACCAAGGACCCTTGGATCGTTCTTATAAAAGATTAAGGCAATCTGAAAGTGTTTGGTCGGATTTCTGTAGGTCAGTTGTTGTTTTAACTTAAAATCGTGTCCATTTTAAACAAAAGAGAGACCATTTGAGTGATAGCGGTCACACCGTGACTCGGATTGAGGCTGAGATGACTCGTACACATCACCAAGGACCCTTGTATCATTATTATAAAAGATCAAGACAATCTGAATGCGTTTGGTCAGATTTCTGTAGGTCAGTTGTTGTTTTCACTTAAAATCGTGTCCATTTTAAACAAAAAAGAGACCCTTTGAGTATTACCCGCCACACAGCGTAAGAAACCGCATTCTTAGACCGGATAAAATATGAGTATTTTTTTATTATTTTTATTTTTCTTTTATCAGAATGTTAGTTTTAAAATCGTTCTTCGTAACGAGGTTCTGAGTATGCAAACCGTTTCAAGCGGTGACATCGGACTGCGCACGGGCGGTTAGACCGCGTGAGTTAAGTCGCGCGATTGAACGGTTGTCAGAACACAGTTTTTTTTTAATTTAAATTAATGGATGTTTTAACAATAATAGTGGGAGATTATTATTATTTAATGTGGTGCAAACACATTTAATTAAGTGGCGGTCAAACGCCATTAATTGTGGAGTTGCGGTTTGGCCAGAAGTGCGTCAAAATTAATATTGCGTATTAGCGGATTTAATTTGACGTAGGAATTTAATTAAGAGATCGTTATTTTGATGACGCATTTTAATTGGAGATTTTTGATCTTAATCATGGTTAAATAATTATAATGAAATTATTATTATTCTTATGGGTTAATTTATTTTTTAAAACTAAAGAGGGTTTAATAAATTTTATTGACTATATATGTAGATATATATGTAGTTTGGGATATATATATGTATATATATATATATATTTAAGTATATATATATATGTTAAAAAAAGGATATTTTGTTTGCCCCTTAATTGGGCACTGGGCAGGGTGTGACCCCCCACGCATGGCCTTTTTTTTACTTCTTTTTTTTATTCCTCTTTTATTCCTCCTCCTTCCCCCCTTTTCTCAATCATGTTTTTCTACAAACCCTAAGGCGCAGGCACGTGGGTTCCTCCTCTGGCTCTCCTTGCCGCGCGACCAAGCTCCGCAATCGGACACCCCATGGCTGAACCTCCTCTTACTGCGTGATTCAGGACGGTGCGACCCCTCCTCCGCAAGGTCTTCCTCCTCCTTCTAAGGCAGTGCACGGTCGGGCTCCTCCTGGTCCTCCCTAGGCGCATCGGCATTCTTCCCCGGGTGAACCCCCATGCACGACCTTCCCTTTCCCGGACAGATCTATGGCACGGTGAACCCCTGCAGCGCGCTACGGCCCATGTGATCCCCCTCTCCTCCGCATGAGGCATGACCTCCCATGGTCGACCTCCCCATCTCCTTGCAGCGAATTACAGTGCGAGATGGCTTGGACAGCCCCTTCCGGGCAAACCTATGCGTGACCCCCCTTACGATTCTTCGCCGACATTTGTTAAGAATATAAATATACACTGTTTTTGTATATTTTACGTCAATTTAAATATTAAATTGAGTCTACGGAGTTTTTTTTGATATTTATCTGGTCCTGTGTCGTTTACCTATGTTGCTTTTGAGTCGCTGATATGTGGTCATTGTCACATGGACCATATTGTGCTGGGTATTAATGTAGCAATGTATTTGATGTTACATTGCAGGTTATATATACGCATGTTATATATTTGATATGTATATATATATATACGCACGTCAAAGTCGCGTGCGCACGACTGCGTGACGTGTGAAGTGGTTTCCGCCGGCAAAACGTTCCTTATTTAAAATGGGCTGACCGAGGTAGGGTCTCTTTCCTTGTAACTTTAATTTATTAACTCAATGAATTAATTATTTGATGCACAATTATTAGTTTTTAAATTAATTTCTATTTAATTTGTGCAGTTAAGTCTTTACATTAACTTCTATTTAATAAATGTTGTTAAGACTTTAAATTAATTACTGTTTAATTAATGGAGTCAAGTATTTAAATTAATTGTAGTTTAGAAGTGAAAAATATAATAAATGATCGTTTGATAATAGAAGTCACATGTTATAATAAAACCCCTTTTTTGGGTTGTGCTATCTTCAATCTAAAAGTAGTGAATAATTATTTTTATAATGTATGTTGTGCGAATTTCATTGATGTTTCTACATGCACCAATTGATATGTAATAAGTTAGTGTTCTCCCACTTTGATATGAATTAATGTTTTGGAATAAATGATTGGATATGCGCAAATAAATTGTTTGACTTATAATAAATTACCTGGATATTTTAGCATGTTCGTTGTGACCCTTTCTTATGGAAAAACCCGTATGGGGTGTTCGCTTTTCCTTTTTGGACACCCCTTTAGGTGTGATGACGTGTTTGGTACATTTTATATTAGCCCAAGATGATTAGATTATTCAATTACGTCTGTTGCATGGTCCCTTTATATTGAGTTTTAATTAAATAAATTATTTAAGATAATTGTTTTGGGGATTGGTTATTGGTTGAGGTCTTGTAATTGAGTTTTTGTTTTGATTTGATAAGATAAGTGATTGGGGGAAACTAATCATGAACTGATGTAGGCTAAGAAAGGTATTTAATTATATGAATTAATTATGTGTCAAAATGTTGATAAAAGATAATTAATTATGAGAATTAATTATGAAATGTTGAGGACTGATTTGGGTAATCAAATGTGAAGAATTAACTATGAAATGGGAATTCTGTCGACTGATTAATTAATTGATAAATGGTAGTAAATAAATGAGATTATGGGTCCTAGACATGGCATTCTAGACCAATTTAAACATTGGGTTTGGACATGGTGTTCCTTCCCAATGATTATCCAAGCTTGTGATATAGGGTGTTAGACATGGTGATCTACACCGAATAATTATCTAGGTGTTAGACATGGCGATCTACACCAAATGTGATTCGGGGTGTTAGACATGACAATCTACACCGAATAATTATCTAGGTGTTAGACATGGTGATCTACACCAAATGTGATTCGAGGTGATAGACATGGCGATCTACACCAAATGAGAATTGGGGTGATTGACATGACGTTCAAAACCAAATGAATGATAATAATGATTTATGAAAATAATGAGAGATGTGGGAAAAACCTGAGTGAATTGTGATCAAATAAAGAAAGGTAAGAATGAATGGATTTCCAGTATGAGTTGAAATGATAAGTGAATAAAAAGGGTATAAATGAGAAAAATGGTAAAAAAAAGGTCTTTTTTATGCTTGAACCAAATTTTCTTGTGTTGTTTTAAACAGGTTCTTATCCCGGCTATGGGCCGAGGCAGGTATTTCTGTCAGGTGTCCTTTTTAGAACCTGGACGAGTGTTTATTGTTTGTATTGTATCGTTATTGTTCGAAAATACCAGAACTTTGTTTAATTATATTTCATGGTCTAGAGTGGGCTAGACCTCGATGGCTCCGGTCTACTGAGATATATATCTCACACCCTACTCAGGCCACCATTGCACTGGGGTACCTGAGTAGATTCTATTTGGTTGCAGGACCCTGTCATTGCTGTTTCTTGTACTTGGAGTTAGGAGAAAAGGACCGAGTTGGGGCTCAGGATGCTCATAGAGATCACCCTCGGGGATTGAGACTTTTGTTTATTTACTTCTGCATTGATGTGTAAGTATGTCGCGTGGTTTAATGCTTCCATTGTATCATTAGCATGTCATGCATACATCTCCTATATAAACTGATGCTCATGAATTTTATTCAAACCTTATAAATAAAAACTGTTTTCTGTTGTTTTCTTATTATTTACACTACTTCCGTTAGTGCTGTATTTTGTCCTTTTTCATCACTTTGATAAGAGGGTATAGTCTCCCCCTGACTTACCTTACACCCTCACCGCTAGTCGGCAACCTCTGGCGTAAGGGGAGACGCGCTTGAGGCCATGTCGCGGGCCGGCTCGGGTGACCGGTTCAGGGTCGACACAGGTTGGTTCGTGACACACAGTGCCTCGGATTGAGCCGGGGATGACTCTTAAACATCACCAAGGACCCTTGGATCATTCTTATAAAAGATCAAGGCAATCCGAATGCGTTTGGTTGGATTTTCATAGGTCATTTTTTGTTTTCACTTAAAATTGTGTCCATTTTAAACAAAAGAGAGACCCTTTGAGTGGTAGCGGTCACACCGTGCCTCTTATTGAGGCGCGTTTAACTCTTACATGTCACCAAGGACCCTTGGATTATTCTTATAAAATATCAAGGCAATCTGAATGCGTTTAGTCAGATTTTCGTAGGTCAGTTGTTGTTTTAACTTAAAATCATGCCCATTTTAAACAAAAGAGATACCCATTGAGTGATAGCGGTCACACCGTGCCTCGGATTGAGGCAGGGATGACTCTTACATGTCACCAAGGACCCTTGGATCGTTCTTATAAAATATAAAGTCAATTCTAATGTGTTTGGTCAGATTTCCGTAGGTCAGTTGTTGTTTTCATTTAAAATTGTGTCCATTTTAAACAAAAGAGAGACCCTTTGAGTGTTACCGGCCACACCGTACCTCGGATTGAGGCGGGGATGACTCGTACACATTGACAAGGACCCTTTGATTGTTCTTATAAAAGATCAAGGAAATCCGAATGCATTTGGTCAGATTTCCGTAGGTCAGTTTTTGTTTTCACATAAAATCGTGTCCATTTTAAACAAAATAGAGACCCTTTGAGTGGTAGCAGTCACAATGTGCCTCGGATTGAGGCGGGGATGACTCGTACATGTCACCAAGGACCCTTGTATCATTCTTAGAAAAGATCAAGGCAATCTGAATGATTTTGGTCATATTTCTGTAGGGAAGTTATTGTTTTCACTTAAAATCGTGTCCATTTTAAACAAAAGAGAGACCTTTTGAGTGATAACAGTCACACCGTGCCTCGGATTGAGGTGGGGATGACTCGTACACGTCACCAAGGACCCTTGGATTGTTCTTATAAAATATTAAGGCAATATGAATGCGTTTGGTTGGATTTTCATATGTTATTTGTTGTTTTCAATTAAAATTTTGTCCATTTTAAACAAAAGAGAGACCCTTTGAGTGGTTCAGCATTCTTGCATGTTGTTGGTGCATATCATCTGTTAAAATGGGAAAATGACTCATTGGATAAAGGATTTTTTATTTAATAACAATTGAAATTTTCCTATGAACATTTACATACAACAATGTTTCATCTTTTGATCCCCTTAACCCCTCTAAAAATTGACCACCAATTGTACAAGTCCCCAAGTCAGATCTTCATTGTATTTGTGTACAATCTGTCATCAGGTACTCGTTTTTGAACACATCTATATCGTCTTGTGAGTATGAGGCTTTTCGACAGTCATAGTAGTATTTCAAAATAAAAAAATAATTAATTAATAAATAATTTAAATGAACTAGTAGTTGTTTTTGAAAATACCTCTTTAGGGATGCTAGTTTGCTGATGAAAAACGATCTCTTTCATAAATTTACAAACATAATAACTGAAATCATTATAGTTTGTTTGTTTTGGACACTGCAAAAAAATTGATCATTAGGAGAATAACTAACTTGTGTTGAGATGTGTTTGGATAGTGAAATTTTATTATATATACCCTGATATTTGTCTAGGCGTAGTACTTGCTCACCTCCCTATGCTTAGCCCCTGTCCTCATTCCTTTTTTAGACAATAATGATACACCGCCCTATCATAACAGAATCCTCAGTAAAAGATAATATAAATTATATTACTTGATGTTTAGACCTAAAACGTAAGATGTAGTGTCTTACAGATTCACAAACTCCATCATGTGTGGTCGGTTTGATGGATATCCTTTCTTTGAATCCAGAAAATAAATCTTTGGAGTATCCAAGTTCACCGCAATTAGCAACCAATTTTTCCTAAAAACACAAAAAGGAATAAGTAATAAAAGAAGTGAAAATATAATTGATATGCTTTAATCGTAGAGTATTACCCCTGCATGGTTGGTATTAGGAAAATTTTGTCATCTGTAATCTTGTGTTCAAATGTTTTCAGCAAGCCGTTCACTATTGCATCCCTTTTTTATGGCTCTATTTTTGTTTGGTGTGTTGATGTGATATGAGGACTAACCAGTCCAAATCTTGTCTCATGGGAAAAATCCTTCAACTTTTTTTCATAAATGCGTCTGTCAGCAATATAAAATGCATTTAGTCATAATTTGCACATTAGATCAGCTTTTAGAAAATCAATTCATGGAAACATACCTCAGATATACATTTACAATTGTGATGCCTAGCCAACCATTTTCAAGGATTTCATTTACATTTTCAGCAGTAACGAAATCTTGACTTTCCTCTCCGTATATATTCTCTTCGAAAACCACTATATGACTATTACCATCTTTTAGCTTCGTATCCACATGAGTCTTCAATGATAGTAAATGTGGATAGAGAAAAGGTGGTGTTATTGTGATTTCAGTAGCTCCTTGGGATTGGTTGGTTGATCCTTTAGATGGTTTTGAGTCGACGTTTGTCACCCCCTTCCCTTTCTCCATCTATAACAACAATCATTGGTTCAGACCCCTTTTTCATTAATTGTTAAGGTTTTAGCTTGAAAAGAAAAGTAAATAAATACCTCTTTGTCCACATGTACTCTTACAAGTTGTGACAGCCATGCAATGAATGTACCAATAGCCTTTTCGACCGTATGAATATCATCGTCATCAAGTGGAATAGGTAGCTCTGCATTTGGTTCATGATCTACAGTAATCGTCACTTTCAGATGATCTTTTGGAAGTGGTCTATTATGCAGTGTGGCATCTGGGATATTGAACACTATAGCCCTCGCTACAAGGTGATAGGTGGGTGTTGACAGATATAAATCACAATCATTATCACCCTGTAGAAGATCAGTACAGAAAAATTATCAATGTTTGTCTGATTCATATTTCATGGGAAAAATTATTAGAATATTGATTACCACAGCTAAGAAAGTTTTTTGAGGCGAATGGCTCGCCTCAAAGATAGTGGGGGTGGGGCGGGATGGTCATGCGTCGGTTGTTCCTGAGTTGTGTATTCCCTTTGATTCCCACCCATAAAAGTTCCTAGAAACTCCTCCTGCCATTGCAATCATTCTTCAAGGGTTGCCATTTTTTCGCTCATTTGTTCCAATTTTTCATCTATATCATCCATTTTTTTCTTCTTCTCAAAATATACTCGGAGTGTCACCCCAAACCCTGCACCTCTGACATGACTATATTTTTCTAGCTGCTTCAAATCCATCAATAATAGGTCTGTATCAGCTACAGGAGTAACTGATTTCTGTGACTGTCAGATATAGAAAAATAACTAATTTTTTTTATGTAATAGCAATTTTAAACAAATTTTTTTATCGTCGTGTCATACTTACACATATTTCTCACACTTTCTGTGTGCTTTCATCTAATAACTTCCCTTTTTTGTTCACACATGCCTCCTTTCATAGCACATGACGTGGGATAGAAGTGCATTTGGTTTTAGAATCACTAATCTACATATAAACATAGAAAGATAATTATGATGTTGTTTATTGGCACCTAAAAATATTACTGTAAATTTAAAATACGTACCATTTTCGTTTCTAATGAAGCGTACCCCATCCTTGCTTTACGATAGGGGTATGTTGGTTTTGATGCACGTTCCTTATTTTTAGTATAGAGTTTCTGTTTCATAAATGAAATATTGACAATCAAATTGATGAATATAGGTATCCTCAAACAACGTATTATCACCCAAAATGTACCTAAAACTTCTCATCCCCACGACAGCCAATAAATGCATCCCATGCTTCTTGGGATATCAGTTGAGCGTAGACAATGGGTGGGTGTGGATTTATTTTACCTTTAAAATCTTTTAGGTGGCATCTTGTTAAAATAGTGAAAAAACCTCGATGAATATTTCCTGCAAGCCTTAGTACATAATCCTTGTGTGAATCATCTACTATAAATGTACTCTTCAAGAGATTGAGAAGAGTAAGCCATTGTTTCATTATTTTATTTACTAGTAAATTAAAGAAATAAATTGATAATGTTACCGTATTTTCTTCCCAGATCACAGCCTTCAGCTCGGACACATCATGGTGCCATGAATCTATGTCAATCGGTACGCGTTTCCGACTGACAACTCCAATGTAGTTGCTAAACATAGCCTTGTTGGGATTCACATGTTGGCCTCGTGCATTCCATCCGACTTCAAATATGATGCCTTTGCTTTTCGCCTTAAGAATATTGGCTAACACCGTCAAACTACGACGCACCTGTGTTTTATGCGACGACGGACCTTCATTCCCGACCATTTCATCGATATCAACATCATCTATATGTTCATCTAGAATGGTATCAACGGAATGTGTTGATGGTTGTTGGACCTCAACACTAAGAGCAGTAGGAGACGCAGCAGTAGGAGCAGTAGTAGGAGCAGCAGGAGTCGCAGCAGGAGGAGCAGCAAGAGGAGCAACAGGAGCAACAGGAGTCGCAGCAGGAGGAGCAGTAGCAGCATCATCTGCAGGAGCAGTAGGAGCAGCAGCAGGAGCAACAGTAGTAGTAGCATGAGCTGCAGGAGCAGCAGCAGCCGCAACAGAAGCTGCTTGAGAGACTTGTTCAACCTCAAGGTTAGGAGCACCAGAATGTGCAGAAGTCATTATCTGCAAAAGTGGTTGAACAGTTAATTCAGATTACATAAATTTATTAATGATAATATAATAACATGAGATAACAAGATCTATATTACAAACAAAATGTAACCTGTTTACTAAACTTTCTTTCTTTTTTTCAAAGGTTGAAGGGATTTGACACCTCTATCGACTATCCAAATCTCTTCATTGTGGTCTCCTCTAACATAAAAAACATCATCTTCATTGGGACCACGCTGAAATTATTGTTACAAACCACTAAAAGGATCATCCTCAAATGAATTTTCATTGGAACCTTCAGTAGTTTTGGATGATAACAGAACAATCGACCACTTTCAGTTTGCGGGATCTGGAACATAAAAAAAATGTACCGCTTGTGATGCCATTATAAACTGTTCTTCTTTGTACCCTTATTTACTATAATCAACTTTCACAAATCCACATTCATCTATTTTAAAACCACTGTTGTTATCAATCCATTTGCATTGAAAAATTTTCAATTGGAATGTTGTATAATCCAACTCCAATATTAGTTTGATAATTCCAAAGTATGACATGTTTTCATAAATTGGATTTATGTCCTTACTACCAGAAACATGCATCGCTTCAGCCACTAGTGTAACTCCACTATTTTTCATGGTACTATCTTCATTATGTTCATCTTTATAGAATGTATAACCATTAATTACATAACCACTGTAAGATAATACATACACACTTGGTCCAGCGGCTAGCCATCGAAGTCGTTCTGAAATTGAATTCGTATTTTCATCCAACTGCTTAAAAATATGGTCCTGAAACCATCCTATAAACTGGTGATTATGTGTATCTGATAACCATTTTTCAGCCCTCGATGGATTCAACTGCCTAAGAATTTCTTTGTGAGTTTCAATATATGGAGAAACCTCCCAACTATTATGAAAAAAATAAAGATGAGCCTGCTCCCAATCTGTAATACTAATTGTCACAACTTCTCTTATAGAAATTCTCTCACCCTTAATGCGTCCAGTGTGACAAGATTTCAGGAGACCAATGTTTTCCACATCATATAGGTATTCAGTACAAAATTCAATGGCTTCCTCAACAATATATCGCTCCACTATACAACCCTCTGGCCGACTTCGATTTTTGACATACCCTTTCAAAATATTCATATACCGTTAAACAGGATACATCCATCTATAGTGCACAGGACCACAAAGTCGAATCTCTCTCACCAAGTGAATCATAAAATGAACCATTATATCAAATAATGTTGGCGGAAAGAACATTTCTAATTCACATAATATGATGACAATTTTTTTTTCCATAGCTGGCAATTTCCCCGGGTCTAAAACTTTGCTACATATAGATTTTAAAAAGAAACAAAGTTTGGTTAACTTATGACGAAAATTCTTGGACAAAATGCAACGTAAAGTTATATGAATTAGATCTTGCATCAAAACAAGGAAATCATGTGATTTCAAACCTTTTAACCTCAAATAATTCATTGAAAAAATGTTCTTGATATTTGATGAGCACCCCTCTAGAACCTTTACATCATTGAAGAAGTTTCAAAACTAATATCTCTCTATCCTAGAAAGATTATAATCAGCTGGAGGAAGAAACATTCGATTTTCACCCTTCACGAGAGCCAAATCTTCTCATATTCCCATATCAACCATGTCCAACCTTTCCTTGATTACATATTTTGTTTTGACAGGATCATTTATCAATGTTTCGATAACACTATCACATACATTTTTTTCCACATGCATCACATCAAGAAAATGTCTGACGTACAAACAATTCCAGTTTGGTAATTCAAAAAAAACTGATCTCTTTTTCCAACTGATTTTCGTAAGTTTTTTCAAAAATGGTTTACCAAAAACAATGTTTGGAACTTTTACTTTCTTAAACAGCTGATCACCTGTTAGTGGAGACAGTGTTGCGTGTTTTTCTAAACATCCATTGAATGATGTTGTACAAGATCGGTACTTATGCCGATGTGGTAGAAATCTACGATGTTCTAGAAACACTGATTTTGATTAATGTTTCAACCTAATTGATTCTGTATCTTCTTCGCATATGGGACACCCTTGAGTTCCTTTAATGTTATAGCCTGAAAAATTTTCATAAGTAGCGAAATCATTTATTGTCCCATACAACATCGCTCTCAACGTGAAGTATTCACTTTTATAAGAATCATACAACATTACACCTGAGTCCCATAATAACTTCAAATCCTCGATCAAAGGAGCCAGATAAACATCAATATCGTTACCTGGTTGTTTTGGTCCTGATATAAGCATAGATTACATGATGAATTTCTGCTTCATGCATAACCAGGGTGGAAAGTTATAATTTACCAACATAACAGGCCATGTACTATGAGTGCTGGTTTGAAAACCAAAAGCATTCACTCCATCTATAGATAACGCAAGACGAAGGTTTCTCGGCTCTTTTCCAAATTCAGGATACTCATGATCAATTTTATTCCATTGAGGAGAGTTGGTCGGATGATGTAATAACCCATCTTTATTTCTTTTATCCGTATTCCATGACAATTGTCTTGCAGTTTCTTCACTTCTATATAGACGCCTAAACCTTGGAATGATTGGAAAGTACAATACAAATTTTGTAGGATTGGATTTATATTTCTTGTATCGAGAAGCACCACACTTTGGGCATTCTGTAAGTGATTTTTTCTCCTTGTGAAACAATATATAGTCTTTCATCCAGGCATGTATTCTTTCAGAAATCATTCCCATCGAGCGTAGCATTATTCTAGCTTCATATGTCCGGCTTGGGAGATCATTATCTTCCGGGAGCATGTCATTCAAGAGAGAAAGTAGTTCCATAAAACTGACATCACTCCATCTGTTGCCTGTTTCAATTTATACAACTTCAGTACAGCTTGCAATGTTGTATACTTAGTGCAAGCGGCATACAATGGCGTCTTTGCACAACTCTTTAACTTTTCAAACAATTTTGGGCAATCACGAAGTTCATCTTGAATTGTCTTTTTCATTTCCTCAATACGATCTTCAACATCATTGACATATGTAATCACATCCTCCATAAGGTCTTCTTCATTATCCATATTTTTATTTATATCTAACGATCCATAAAACGCAATTTTATCCCAGCCAGTAGCTACATTCGCTTTTTCTCCGTGTTTATTCCAACATTTATAACTCTGATCTATTCCGTGACATATCAAATGTTCTTCCAACTCCTCTGGAGTAAGTAGTCTAGAATAACAACAACATAAACACGGACAAAGGATTTGATAAAGATCCTTTGCGTGATCCTTTGCAAACTTGATGAACTCTTTCACTTCGTTCTCGTACTCTATTGTTAAACGATTAGCATCCATCCAATCTTTATTCATCTTCATCCTATTTGAATCTCAAATATTAGTATTTATGGTTCAAGTACACAAAACAAGACTTCCAAATATAGTAGAAGAGAACCACTTCCTTATAAGGAGATCAAGTAGTCTAACCTATAATCAATATTCATAAAAAAGAATATTAGATTCACTAAAAAGATGATGATTTATCACTATATAAGGAGGATATAAGAGGATATAGATGATTTCCAATCGATGAGAGATCCCCTTATTAGAGATAAACCAAACGCATCCACTGGAGCTTCTATATGAGAATAAGGGAGTTTGGAGGAGTTAAAATGACTCTTGTAATCCTTAAAGAATCAAGATTTCAACTGAGAGTTGTGTAGGAGAAAAAAGAATATAAAATGGGGCTCATGGAATTTAAGACTATAAAAAAAGATACCATGTTGCAACCTCTCATGGACATGGTACATAAAGGATTTAGACAAC
The DNA here is from genome assembly GCA_963277665.1 of Viscum album. Classification (NCBI taxonomy): domain Eukaryota; kingdom Viridiplantae; phylum Streptophyta; class Magnoliopsida; order Santalales; family Viscaceae; genus Viscum; species Viscum album. Next base: position 1,014,719,490 of record OY728138.1, on the reverse strand, counting down.
CATACTATGGTGTAGACTTCTTTTAATGAACTAGGCCAGGTTTCCATCCCACTTGACACCTGACCCAACTCGTGGGAAGGTCCAAAGGAAATTACCAATCCCCATGGGTTGTAACTTGTGCCTAGGCATTGAGTAACACCTTTGGGAATGGGTTTTTCATGTAAAAAAACATAAATATTACATAATAATCAAACACCATATCATAACCAAATTTCACAATATAATAGACCAAAAGATAACACTGCAATAGGGGATAAGTATTTAACAATTTCAACCAAAACCAAAATAACAAAACAAAAGGTAAGGGAACCAACAATACAACCAAGACTCCATGAAACATGAGGTTCAACATTCCCATTCCACAACTAATAACAGTCACCAAAAGGGGAACTACTAGCACATATATGCACCATCACTACCAAGGGAACCTTTCCTTTAACTGGATAAAACAAAAGAAGGTCTACATAAACCTGAGGGTGTATATAAGGTGTGAGCCAACATACCTAGTAAGACACAACAAAAATATATTCCACGTAATGACATTATGATAAACATTAACATGTTATTTTTTAAGAAAAAGGAAGATACAATTTAAATAAAAAATTCTTTGAAATAAAAGAGATAGTAAATGTGACAAGATAATGGTAAGAATAGTATGAGCACTATAGAAAATTTCTAAGGTATTAGGGTTACTAGGGTCCTAGGATCCTCATACTCTTGGTGATCACATCTCTTAGACATGAAGGTACTATTTGAGCCTCCAATCCCTAGCACATGAATGTTTAGTTAGTGTTGTTATTTATATCCTTTTTAAGAAGACCAATCATCGGCCTAACTAATTCACCTAATATACTAGACCTAGTCTACCCAACTAGATAACTAGGATTCCATTATGCTCAATTCCACCCCCTATATAAAATTATATCTATTTTATACAATCACACTTCCAATAATAGAAACACACATGACAAACAACCATTTACAATAGTAAAGTCATTATCAAACCCTTACGCATAACAAAAAAATTGGAAGACATGTTTCCCACAACCCAGAAAATTTATAAAACCATTTTAGAACCAAATAAATCATATTAAACACCTAAAACAATTTCAAATAATGGAACAACCTACCTATTTCTTGATATCTTCACAAAATCGGAATGAAACCACCAACTGAACTAAGGAAAGGCCCTAAGGATGCAATTAAACACCATAACCATAAATATTTAACCCAAATAAATGATTCAACCAACAACAAGAAGAATATTAAAAAAATATTTGGAAAGCATGCCTTAAAGGGAGGTTTGGGCGTTGCGAGCGGCGGAGGTCCAGCAATTCGAAGAGGAAGTTGCGGGCGGCGGTGGTCCGGTAACGCGAACCGAGGGTGGCGGAGGTCCAGCAACAAAAAGTTGGGCGCCAGAAAACTGAAGGGGCGTTGCAGGAAGCGGAGTAATAGAAAACCAAAGGGGCATTGCGGGCGGCGGAGGAACGGCAAAGAGAAGCGAGGGCGGCGGAGGTCCGGCAACGAGAACTCAGTGGGCGGCATAGGGGAGTCGCAGGGTTCCAGTACCACGAGAGCTTTAGGTCGCGATAAAACGAGGGCACTGTGCGACCGACTTTATAAAAAAATGGACTAAGGTTTTATCAGTGCTAAAAAAGCGCTGATAAAGACTACCTTTATCAGTGCTAATATTTTAGCACTGATAAAGGTAACCTCTATCAGCGCGTTTTTAGCTCTGATAATGGTACTCTTTATCAGTGCTAAAAAAGCGCTGATAAATCATTCCTGTATCAGCGCTAAAATTTTAGCGCTGATACAGAGAGTCTTTATCAGCACTTTTCTAGCCCTGATAAAGGGTTGTTTTATCAGCACTTATTTAGCTCTGATAAAGGTTACCCTGTATCAGCGCTTTTCTAGCGCTGATATAAGGGGCGCTTCCCTTGACCGTTTTTGTAGTAGTGAAATTTTGGACCCCAAAAATTTGGCCAACACTAGAAAACAGTGTCACCTTGTATCTACTCTTTTTGTACCACCTCCAGATCATCCATTTCTTTGTCATGGTTCTTTATCAACATGGATTGTCAACAACATCTATGGAACTCGACAATTCAGCATGAAAACCTGCATTGTCAAAAAACACAACCAACACAAAAATACTGCAATGTTACCTTGAGGTATTTATGCTAAAAAATGTCTCTACTCACCAAGGTTTTTCTTGCGAATATACTTGTTCATGGAGGTGGTGTATTTTTTACTCATGAAGGCCCAACTCGTTGAGGGTTTGGTTCAGTATCTAGAACTATTTTGTCTGAGGATTCTTGTGCTCACAAACTTAGTGATTTGGTATTTACCATTACAATGGAGAATGGTCTAGTTGATAGGTGGAAAATATCTCTCACACAGACAAAGACAAATAGAAAATTATCACCAACAATGATGATGATACCTTCCTTGTGTGGAGCATGTTCCTATTATTAATAGGGAAATCCATATCTGAAAGACCCTTCAACCTGGGTGTGCTAAATAATACATTGAAATCAATATGGAACCTGGATGATGGAGTGGAAATAAGGGGAGTAGGATCTAGATATTTAATCTTTGAATCCTTCAACATGAAGGATAAACAAAATGTTCTTCATGGGAGGATGTGGTCGTTTGATAACCATCTCTTAATGTTGGAAGATCTGAAGAGCGGAGAAGATATCCTAAATACTGATTTTTCCAAGTCCCCTTTTTTGATGCGGCTAAATGGTATTCCCCTTAGTGGAAGATCAGATTAGGTGATGCAAGAAATTAGAAATTATATTGGCATGTTCATGGAATGCGATAGATCAGATCTCATCCATTAGGGGTCGTCAGTAAGGATTAAAGTGATGGTTATCGTTGAAAAACCTCTTATGAGGGGTACCTTCTTGACACTTTATGGATCAAAATCTTAGATATCCTTTGAATATGAAAAGATTTAAATTTTATGATTCTTCTACAGTTATCTCAGACATTCATAAAAAGATTATGTACAAAAAGTGACAAACAAAGAAGGTAACCCGGTGATGTAGTGAGGTCCATGATTACACGAAAAAAAATATGTGAACGTCTTTCAAGCATGAAGTGGAAAAGTAAAGAGATAGATAAAGGATCACCAAGGATCTCTATTCACAAAATACCCCCATGCACAGTCAAATCATTTTTGTTGGACCTCCTCCTCTCCAGGAAAATTTATGCAACCCAAAGCACTTAAGTGGTGCAGAGAAATTTATGACTAATAAACCGTCGGTGGAAACTTTAAATACCGATAAACCCCAGATGGACCCCTTGACAACAATGACCATGTCCACAAGCTTCATTACTCCACCCTTTGGGGATTCTCCATATCCACTTACTAGACCCAAACACATCTTCTCATACCCCCCAAACATCATTAGCATTCCTAGGGGTCGTCCCACCTTGCATGCTATACAACCTGGTGTAGACCTTATCCCTACCACTTCACCTACGCCTAAAATACCACATAAGTGGAAGAGTAAGGAAAGAGGTGATTATGGTTGTGATATGGAATCAATAGAAACAAGTGGATCGAAAATAATTCTAGAGGAACCATTGGAAAATGAAAGGTACCCCAAAAGGTTGAAAGTTACTAAAGATGGAACACTGCTCAAACTACAAGAGGCAGAGGCTATAATTAACCATCCCCACCTATCACAATGATTATCCTAAGTTGGAACTACCATGGTCTTGGAAACCCATGAACAGTTCGGATGCTCTAGCGCCATTATGATAAAATCCTCCCTAATATGTTTTTTTGTCTGAAACCATGTTGGAAAACAAGGAAAACACTACTATTGCGTACAAAAGTGGCTTTCATGGATGCTTGTTGGTCCCCTGTCAAGGTCACTCAGGGGGGATGTGTGTTTTATGGAAGGATAACATTAACTTCAGAATCATCTCTTAATCAATGAATCATTTGGCTGCATCTATTCATGATTCCCTCTCTCTTCCATGGACATTTGTGGGTTTTTATGGATGGCCATCAAAAAATGAGAAATAGAAATCTTGGGATATTCTTTGTTCAATGCGATGAAGATTGTTTGGAACTATCCTTTTTGGTGGTGACTTCAATGTGATTCTATTTCAGAATGAAAAAAATGGGGGTGCATGTCGGTCCTATGTCGCGATGTTAGGTTTTCAAGATGCAATCTCCAAGGTGGAGCTATCTGATCTTGGCTATACAGGTAGTCTCTTCGCCTAGTTTCAAGAGAACTCAAATTAACGCACATTGCAGAGAATCTGGACAGATTTTTGGGTTTAATGGAATAGAGAAGCATATTCAAAATGTTCTATATCTCTCACCTAGTATCGAATTCATTGGACCATTACCCTATTTCCATTGATTTCTCCCACAGAGTTCTCTATCAAAGATATGGTAAACCTTTTAGATTTGAAATCTTTTAGGCCGTGAATGAAAAAAGTTTTTATGCTCATACTGGAATGGTGGAAACTCATACATTAGTTTCAACCTCTAGCAGGTGGCTTCTAATCTGAGTTCTTGGAGAAATAATAAATTTCATCAACCCAACAAGTATTGTGACTCAATTGAGAGACAATTAAATGTCTTTCTTGCATGATCTCCAACTGATGATATTCTTTCCAGAATTAATTTTCTCCAAGGTGAATTAAATGTGACCCTTCGCATTAAGTAGAACTTTTGGTCAATGAGTGTGTGCAAATACCACATTAAATAAGGGGATGAAAACACCTGATACTTATAACATAAGGCTTCTTCTAGGCGCCGAAAAAATACTATTTCTTGTTGGCCTTTATTCCTTCTCCTCATTAATATGTTGGTATTGTGTTCCCATGGTTTATTTTATGTAAACCCCCTTTTACCCCTCACCTGTGTGTGAATTAAAAGCATGTGTAATGGATGGAGCTCCCAAGCTTGTGGAGGCAGTTCAATTTAGGAGTTAAGGTGAAACCAATCCAAGGAGATGCAAAGGTGGACATGTGGAAATCTTTAAACACAAACCTTAAACGGTTCAAGGTGTTTCTCCCCTAGGTCAAGGTTAGTTTATCAAATGATAGATAAACTAACCAATATTAAAGCTCATGGTCATACCCTTTATTTTATTTATGTCAATTTTAGGGTTATTCATTATGGATGTTTGACATGATCACATAATTAATGAACTGACAAGAATACAAGATGGAACTAAAATAAAAATGGATTATGCGTAAATATTATCTATACACGGTTAATAACTTAATTATATCCCACTTAACATTAGCAAGAATCTGAAAAGATAATAAGTGGAAATTTATGCATAAAGGATAAAATCCTTCAATTAAATATTAAGTCGGTATAGCCTTCCATTACTTCGGTTAGAATCGAACCATAGTTCAAAGTGATTGACCAACCCTATTTAGGGTGCTTTCAATTATTGGGGAATTATGATTTTATGTTTTGGGTTAACTTAACTTAGTTTACATCAAGGGTTGACTTCCCTAGTAGGGCTTGGTGTAACTGAGAGGCAAAGGTTGAGGAAATCCAAAATTAAGGGTTTTAGGATTGGGGAGTCCACTCAACAGATCAAGGAGTTTTGAGTTAATGCATTTGGCATTTGGAATGACTACCTAAAACCTTTCAAGTTTCTTGACCAACCCTAGTTGGGGTAATGTGAAGGTCAATATGGATCCTTGATTCTAGAATGTCCAAGAAACAGGATATTCTGAAGAAAATGGTGAGGGCTATTGGGTTTTTACAAAATAACAAGAGACTAATAGATATTAATTTATTTATTTGTCTATATTTATCAAGATAAAGTACTAAAACTATGTTCATATTAATTTTTAGAAACAGAAATCAAAATGACATCAAACATATCATTATTATCCATTATCAATAAAGAAAACCTCCTCACCGGAACTAATTTACAAGAGTGTAAAATACACCTTTAGGTTATCCTTCACATTGATAGGAAACTTTATATACTGGAATAGTCTTTACCAGTTGTGCTTGGAAATAAGGCGAGTGGTGAGGAACTCTCTATGTATGAGAAACATCTGAATGATGCTACAAATGTTCAGTGCCTCATGCTATCATACATGACCAATGATCTATTGAAGTAACATGAGTAAATGGATGCTTATAGCATGATGTCTCATCTTTAGGATCTCTATCAAGAGAAGGAGATATAGGAGAGGTATGAGATCTCCAATGCTTTGTTCACTACTAATCTTGGAGAGTTTGTGCCAGCTGGACCACATGTAGTCAAGATTATTGGCTACATTGAGCGTCTGAACATCTTAAGGATTAAATTACTAGATGAGTTGCATACAGATCTCATACTATCATCGCTACTTAAGACCTTATCAAGTTTTATTGTGAATTGTAATATGAGAAATAATGAGAAGATTCTATTAGATATTATTACCCTAATTCGCCAAGTTGATAAGGACATGGGGAATGAAAAACTCACAGTCCTTATGGTGAATAGGAGGAGGAAGTACAAGGAAAAGGGGCCTAAAATTTATAAACAATCTAAATCCTACAAGCACCGTCCGACCAAGAAGAAGATCTAGAGGCAGGGCAAGGAAAAGGAGGAAGTATGATTTGCGTGTGGCAAGTCAGACCTCTAGAAGAGGAATTGCACCCAAAGGTAAGGAGAATCCAAAGGTGTGTTCGTTATCAAGTGTAATCTTTACATTTCTACACATTGGGTATTAGACATAGCTTGTGGTGCTCACATCTGTATTCAAATGTTGGAACCAAGTAGATTCAGGAAAATTTTCAAAGGAGAGGTGGATCAACGAGCTACCAATGGTGAGAGGCTATCTACTCTTGCCATTGGGGAATACCACCTCACATTACTGACAGGAATTATTTTGGTTTTACATGGATGTTATTATGTACCTAGTGTTACCAAGAACATAATTTCTGTATCGAGTTTAGATATAGATGGATTTATTTTCGTGTTCAAAAATAAATATTGTTAAATTTATAAGGACAAAATATGTTATGGTATGGTTCATTTAAATAACATTCTATATGTATTAAATTACGAGAACCAAGTGTTGTAAATTGATAATGAACCAAGTTCACATGACTCAGACAACACCCAATTGTGGCATCAATGCCTTGGTCATGTAAACGAGAAGCGCCTCACAAAGTACTGTCAAGATGGTTATTTAGACTATTCTGATCTAAAACCACTTGATATATTTCATTCTTATTTATAATGGAAAATGACCAAACCACTATTTGGTGGATAGGGTGAAGGGGACATAGAGATTCTAGGATTGGTACACACTGATGTGTGTGGCCCATTTACAATAGAATCTAGAGGTGGATATTATTACTTCATTACTTTTACTAATGACTTGAGTAGATATGGATATGTATACTTAATGATCTATAAGTTCGAGTCCTTTGAGAAATTCAAGGAGTTCAAGAATGAATTAGATAATCATCTTGGTGAGAAGATAAATAAGCTTCGATCGGATTGAGGTGGAGAATATCTTAACCAAGAGTTCATCGACCTCTTACGGGATTCTAGGATTCTATATCAACCCACTCCACCTTATACACCATAGTGGAATGGTGTTAGTGAAAGTAGGAACCATACCTTGTTGGACATGGTAAGGTCGATGATGAGTCATTCAGATATTCCATTATACTTTTTGGGATATTCATTTAAAACTACAACATACACATTAAACCAAGTACCAACTAAGGTGACAAATGGGATTCCCTTCGAGCTATGGAGTGGAAAGAAACTCACTTTGTTGCATACACATGTATGGGGATGCGAGGAATTTGTTAATGATTTCTTGGGAAGCAAACTAGAACCCTGGGGCATGAAGTGTATCTTTATAGGGTATCCCAAGGAAATAAAGGGATACTACCTATACAATCCCTAGGAAAAGAAAGTGATTGTTTCCAGATAGGCTCTTGAGATGGATCACATCCTCAAAAAGGATAGTGGGAGGAAGATTGACTTCGATGAAGTTGATGCTCAAGATACACATGAATTGGTACAGGAACAAGTTCCATAGGTCCCCGTGGAAGAGCTAGTTATTGAAACACAAAAACTGCATAAGAGAACAAGTGAGGTAAGAGAACCAAAGAGATATGGTTTTCTTGTCACTGAGGATGGTGACTCATTATTGTTGAACAATGATGAACCTCTCTCTTAAAAATAAGTAGTATAGAGCTCATAAGCTGTAAGATGGCAAGAAGCTATGAATTATGAGATAGATTCCATGTATCATAATCAATTATGGGTTTTGGTCGATGCACCAGTTGATGTAAAGCATGTTGGGTGTAAATGGGTATTCAAGAAGAAACTGGAAATGGAAGGTCAAGTTAGTACCTATAAATCAAGGCTAGTGGATAAAGGTTTTAAATAGTATCAATGAATTGACTATGATGAATCATTTTCACTAGTTTCCATGTTTAAATCTATAAGAATCATAACTTTCCATAACTATGAGATTTATCAGATGGATGTCAAAATTTCATTCCTTAGTGGGAACCTTCAGGAAGATGTCTATATGACACAACCAGAAGGTTTTGTGACATCAGGTGATACTAAAAGGGTATGAAAGTTGCAGAGATCCATTTATGGATTAAAGAAAGCATCCAGGTCATGGAACATTCAATTCGATAAATCCATAAGAGAATTTGTTTTCATTAAGAATGAATGTGATCCATGTGTTTACAAGTGGTTTAATGGGAATTTGGTTATTATCCTAGTAGTGTATGTTGATGACATGTTGCTTATTGGAAACGACATACAAGTTTTGTAGTCAGTTAAGTATTGGTTGAACAAGTGCTTTCCCATGAAGGACTTAGGAGAAACAACCTACATTCTATGGATCAAGATCATTCGTGATAGATCCAAGAGGATTCTTAGACTAAGTCAAAGTACATACATTGACCAGATACTAAATAGATTTAGTATGGAATAATCCAAGAGTGTATTGGTTCCAGTGTCACACGGTATACATATTTCCAAGAAAATGTGTCCCTAGACACAACATGAGAAATATTGGATGAGTAAGATTCCATGCACTTAAGTGATAGTATCTATCATGTATGTCATGTTATGTACCAGACTTGATGTTGCCTATATACTGAGCATGGTAGTAAGATTTTAAGAAGATCCAGTAGAACATCATTGGACTGATTTCAAGACTATCCTTAAGTATCTGAGAAGAACTACGAATATGTTTTTAGTGTATGGAGGATATTAAGTTCTTGTCATCACAGGGTATGTTGATTCTAGTTTTTAGGTAGATTAGAATGATCTAAAGTCACAATCAGGATATTTTTTCTGTCTCAACGAAGGAGCTGTGAGCTGGAAGAGTTCAAAGCAGTCAGTTTTCGCTAATTCTATAGTAGAGTTTGAATATATAGTGACTTCTAATGCATCCAAGGAAGCCATATGGATTTGGAACTTTTTCCAGGAGCTTGATGTGGTGCCTAGTAGTAAATATCTCATTACATTGAATTGTGATAATACTGCAGTGGTGGCTCTTGCAAAAGATTCATGGTCACATCAACAGACAAAGAATATGATACAAAATTATCACCTCTTGAGGTATTTCTATCAAATGGGTGAAGTTGTAGTAAGTAGAGTGTCCACGGAAGAGAACATGGAAACCCCCTTTACTAAAGGCCTATCTCAGCAGAAATATGAATATCATGTGAGAGCTAGCGGACTGAAGGTTGTTAACAGTTGTCTCTAGTGAAAGTGGGAGTCTGTTGGAGTTGGTTCCCTAGAAACCAACTTCTTTGTAATTTATGATAAACCTGTATTCATTGGATGAATATTAATAAACTACTTATCACATCATGATTGTTCTTTTCCATGACATAGTATGTGATAATTTCCTAAGAATAGTTTTCACATTAAAAGGTTATAGCAGATCCCTACTATGATGAGAACCTAGAAGTATCATGACACTATTCTTTAATATATGTTATATGGTCGGATGATATCATTTTAAGGGAAACAAATGATACATTCTATCAGAGGTGGGGACTCATGAAACTTTTAGGCACCTTCTCATGGTGTGCACCCTTGATAATATCCAGGATGATATTATGAGAACAAGACCTGCTAGTAGAAAATCCACATTCATAAGTTTCATTGGATGTTTCTATTTTTGTATGCATGTATTGGTCCATATACTTTAATATTATTATTAATGAGTATTATTACTCACACACTTAGATGTATTGATGAAAACTGTGATGACAAATGTTCGCGGTGAGGTAGGATATGTTGGGTGTGTCATGAGTAATACTGCATTAATGAATAATGTGAGAAAGGATTTTTCACTTCTATGGAAGTAGATATCTAAGGCCCTTTGATGGAAATGATATAGCCTAACTAAATCCATGGTATGGTGTTCTCTAGGAAATTTCAATTTTGGGAAGTCAAAGAATGAGAAATCGAGCACATGGGTTGATAGCACTTGAATGCAACCCGATTGATTGGAGATACAGGGATGAAGGAATTATATTACATGATAATAATTCGTATGAAGTGGAATGTCTTTGTGACATCAACTTCTTTCTCTTGGTTTCCTTGACCCATTCCTAGACAGTAATCTTGGACTTTAGGCAAGGCTGCATAATGCCAACAAGAAAAAGGCCTATTTTGTTACACACTAAGTGTAGTCGATATCTCAGTTAAATAATTTATTTATTTAACAAGTTTAATAAATATTATTCCTGATTGTGGTTTAATAATTATTCAAGTATGTCTGATCACATTTATTTTATCGCTAGTTATTTGACAAAATATATTGCGGACGGAATATTTATTTATCAGCGAATAATGAAGTTATATTTATTTAATAAATAAATTTTCATTATTCAAGGCTTGGTAAATACTGAGAAGTATTGGCGGACCAATTATGGGTCCGGTGAGAAATAATATTAAATATTATTTGGTTAAATAATATTTAAATATAACATCTAAGTTAAACACATTTCATGGAAATAATAGCATTGCTATTATTATTTGACATGGGGTTTCACATGGAATAATAATAAATTAAGCAACGGAACTTGTGATAATAATTTATTATTACCTGGTGAATTAAATTCCTTGTTATGTTATTATACTCTATTTAAGCCAAGGGGTCATTTTACCGGCTAACCAATCATTGTGTGCACAACATCCTTGGAGAAAAGATCTTGATCCTAGAGAACGCTTTCCTCTCCAAGAACACTCTCAAGAACGAGAGAGATCATCCTCCACCAGATCAAGGAGAATACTTTGGAAGCGATTCTCAAGGCCATCGAAGGCGAACATCGCAAGCGCAAGGATCTTCTACACTAGCACCCAGAGACTCCTTCGACGATGTTCGAAGATACTTGGAGCATGTGTTGATCACCGCTAGAGGATTAATATACTTGGATTCTATATCACAATGAAACCACACCTCAGACCCATGGTTGGACGCATCAACGAAGAAAGAATCACCTTGGAGGTAATTCTATAATTTAATTAAATTAATTATAAACAAAATATTTCAATTCACTCTTCTTGGTTCTGTGTTCTCTCCTTTCACTTTTATCAGTGATTCAATTCTGTGGATACTGGCGTTCATCGTCATATTGATCCTGAAATAATCATCGATTATGGAAATTTACAAAGTTGGGTACACATCCATAATTCACTTCCACTGTGCCCAGAACCTACAGGGATCATGTCGGTCCTGTGTCGTGATGTTAAGTTTCCGGGATGCGATCTCTAGGGCGGAGCTATCTGATCTTGGCTATACAAGTAGCCCCTTCACATAGTTTAGAGGGAACTTTGAATGAATGCGCATTGCAGAGCGTCTGGAATGATTTTTGAGTTCGACGGAATAGACCAACATATTCAGAATGTTCCATATCTCTCACCTTGTACCAAATTCACCGGACCACATCCCTATTTTCATTGATTTATCTATTATAGTTATCTATCAAAGATATGGGAAACCTTATAGATTTTAAATCTTCTAGGAAAAATATCTTGAATGCAAAGAGGTTGTCCACTCATGCTAGAAGGGTGGAAACTCGGACATTAGTTTCAACCACCTACAGGTGGCTTCTAATCTGAGTTCTTAGAGCAACAATAAAATTTTTCAACTTGACAGGCATTGTGACTCAATTGAGATATAGTTAAATTCCCTTCTTACACAATCTCCAATTGATGTTATTATTTTCATAATTGATTTTCTCCAAGATGAATTGTATGCGACCCTTCGCATTAAGGAGAGCTTCTGGGCAATGCGCATGCGCGAAGACCATATTAAAGAAGGGGATGCAAACACCTAATACTTCCATCAAAAGGCTTCTGCCAGGCACCAAAAAAATACTATTTCTTTCCTATCGTATCATGATATCAGAACTTCATCCAATGTTGAAGGAATTCATGATATTATTTCTTGTTATTTTTAGAAGCATTATACTATTGGGGATTCCACCATTTCGGCTAAGGTTGAGTCATGCATCAAACCCGTGATCACTGATGAAATGAATCGAAATCTCAAAAAGGATTTTATGGATGATGAGATCCTATGGGATCTTAAACATATCCATTCCACAAAATCCTTAGGTCCAGATGGATTTTATGCTCTTTTATTCAAGAAATATCATCACATCATTGGATCTGACATTTCTGCTCTTATGAAAGGTATTTGGGCAGGGAAAATCAATCTCTTCTCTCTTAATGATACCATTATAACCCTCGTCCCAAAGATTAAGAAACCCCTATTGGCTTCAGACTTTAGGACAATCATCTTATGCAAGAACTCCTATAAAATTTTCTCAAAAAAATTAGTCAATCGACTGCACATGTGGTTACCTTCCATTATCTCTAAAAATAAAAGTGCCTTTGTTGTGAAAAGGATCATCATGGATAATGCTATTGCAGCCCATGTGGTGTTTTATTCTATGAAAACACACACGTCTATGAAAAGAGAAACTATGTCTTGGAAACTAGATATGACTAAGGCATATAATATAGTGGAATGTCATTTTCTCTGGTTTTTCATGACAAAAATGGGTTTCTTCTCAAAATGGATAGATATGATCATGCACTATGTTTCGTCTATTTCTTTCAGGATCAATGTTGATGGTGGAATTTCCCAAGGCTTTACCCATGTTGGATTTGGTGGCCTAGAATCAACTACTTTGTACTTTATTCATTAATAAATGCATTATCACATCTTGATTGTTCTTCTGCGTGACAATGCATGTGATAATGTCCTAAGGATAGTTATTGCATTAAAGGGTCATAGTGGATCCATACTATGATGAGAACTCGGAAGTTCCATAAAATTGTTCTTGAATATATGTTATATGGTTGGATGATGTTATTTGAGGGACACAAATAATACAAGCCATTAGGGGTGAGGACTCATAAAACATTGAGGCACCTTCTCATGGTGTGCACCCTTGGTAATATCCAGGAGGATATTATGAGAACGAGAACCGCCAGTAGGAAATCAACATTTCATAGTGTCATTGGATGTTCCTATCTGCGGATTTGTGTATTGGTCCTTAGACTTTAAGATTATTATTAATGGGTATTACAACTCACGCACTTAGATGTATTGAAAAAAACTGTGACAACACGCTGTTTGCAGCGAGGTAGGATACGTTGGGTGCGTCACGAATAATACTGCATTAATAGATAATGCGAGAAAAGATTTGTCCCTTATGTTCTATAATGGAAGTAGATATCTCAGGCCCTTTTATGGAATTGATATAGCCTAAATAAATCCTTGGTCATGGTAAGGAATGGGCGTGTTCAATTCTGAGAAGTCAAAGAAAGAATAATAGAGCACATGGGTTGATGGCACTAGCATGCAACCCACTTGATTTGAGATATCATGACAAAGGGATTATATTACATGGTAAGTGTTCGTAGGAGGTGACATGTCATTGCTGCTTCAACTTCTTTCTCTATGGGTGCCTTGGCGTGTTTCTAGACACTAACGTTGGATTTTAGGTAGGATCCGCCTAATGCCACTGAGAATGAGGCCTAGAGGGTCACACACTAAGTGTGTTCATGTATCTCAGTTAAATATTAATTTAACAAGTTAAATAAATATTATTCCCAAGTGTGGTTTAATAATTATTTAAGGATGTCTAGTCGCATTTATTTCGACACTAGTTGTTCGAGAGAATATATTGTGAGAGGAATAATATATATTTATTATCAAGTAATGCATTTACATTTATTTCAGAAATAAATAGCCATTATTCAAGGTTTAATAAATGTGGTGGAGGAAATAAAGGAAATGAAAAACAAGTACACGTCGTGTATTAATTAATACATGTTGTGTAGTTTTTTTATTACGTATTTTTAGGAAATAATATTGTTTTATTAAATGATATTTATTATAATCAGTTTGGGCGCATGTCAAGGAATTAATGATTCAACATGGGGGTTTTAAATAAGATTTAATGAAATAAATAAAACGTGTAATTCATTTATTTATTGTCATAACTCTATAACCTCAAACTCGATTATAAATATCCTCACAACCCCAACACTTTTTAATGAATCGTTGTGCACAACAATTCTGGAAAATTCTCTCAAGGCTGAGAGAACTCCTTCCCCCAAGAACGCTCTCAAGACCGAGAGAGATCATCCCTCATCGGATCAAGACGATCTAAGGCGGACAACTAAAGAAAAGGCTTCTACACACTAGAACCTGGAGATTCCTTTGGCAACGTCCATAGATATGTGGTGCATGTGTGGATCACCGCTAGAGGAAGTTTACACTTGGCTTCTGCGACGCAACAACAAATCACATCGAAATGTGACCGGGAAACATCAACGAAGAAATAATTCCATCAAGGTAATTCTTGTAAATTAATTAAATTAATTATAACCAATATATGATGATCCTCTTGATGGTTTCGGGACCCTTCTCTTTCTTTTCTTTCTTCATTCTATTACAAAGATCCAGAGTTTTATTATCGTGACAGATCTTAGATTGAACGTTGTTTAACACTAAAATTAAAGTTGGGCAAACCCACCAATGTGCTTCCATTGTGCCTGAAACCTACAAGTGGTATCAGTGGGGTCATATCATTGATTATAATTATTTAGTTTTTTGTTGGTTATTTACACATTTAATAATTTAGTTGTTTCAATTCAAGTTAATCGTTCTTTAAAATATGAATCTCAAGATCTGTTCCTCCTCTCTCATTTCTCGTTCACCTTCAAGAAACGATTTTTTCTTTTAATTTTGATTAAAATAAAATAGAGGATCTCATCCAGAGGTTCCAAACATTCATGGTCATACAACACCAGAATACACGGAATGTATTCGGAAGTACACTCCGTGTAGTCTAGGTTCAATGCATTGGACTGGTCCCCCAAATCAGGCCGTGTAATTGGATCCTTTCTAAGTATTTATGACACCGTGTGTTGACTAGTAACAGGTGGCACACAGTTTCCAGATTACACGCTATGTGGTCCACTAAACATGACGTGTAGTCCCTTCAGGTTAGGGTTGGAACATGTACCCCATACATGGATTGCCCAGCTGGAAACCATGTAACATAGATACTAAACGGCGTGTGTCCAATTGAACATGTCGTGTACTCTGAAAATTTCTGAAGTACATCTATACACCATGTCCTCGGGCCTGTACTTTGGATAGATGGTGAACAAAAGTACACGTCGTGTAGTCGGAACTACACATCGTGTACTCATCCAAATGATGCAGATTTATTAAAATTTATTATTATATTATACAAACCCTTGAGACATGTACCATAGTGCAGGCGTAAAGGTGAGTCACAACATGTGATAGATGTTTTATATATATGTGTTTAATTTAACATCTGCGTAATGAATGGGAATTCACCGGGTTGCCTCCAAGGTAAAAGTTACGTACAAAGATAATTTTCAATGAATTTATTTGTTTAAAATTATGATGGATGATAATCTCAAGGAAATTCAAAAAAAATTAAGATAAAAGGATTGATTAATTAAAGATAATTAATTGATTCGAGCGTGATTTATCTTAAAAAATAACGATTAAAGAAATTGAATGCTAGTTTTATTTATGCGTAAATATCATTGCATGTATGGATGATCATGAGCTAGACCAAGACCTTTGTATGTGAATGGTTTATTTTAATTTATTTATTTAAATTAAATTTGTTGGCCTACGAGCCTTCTCCTCATTAATATATAGGGCATGCGTGCCAAAGGTTTCTTTTATGTAAAACCCCCCTTTTACCCCTCATCTTCGTGTGAGATAAATACATATGTAATGGATGGAGCTCCCAAGCTAATGGAAGTGGCTCAAGTTAGGATCCAAGGGGAAACCAATCCAAAGAGATACAAAGGTGGACAGGTGTAAATCTATAAACACGAACCCGAAAGGTTCAAGGTGTTTCTCCCCTAGGTCTTGGGTTAGTTTATCAACCGCTAGATAAACTAACCAATAGAACAAGCTCATTATCATACCATTTATTTTATTTCTGTCAATTTCATGGTTTATTTATTGTGGGTGTGTTGTCACGATCACACAATTAATGAATTAAACAATCATGCAAGATGGAACTAAAATAAGACTGGATTATGCGTAAATATTATCTTTGACATGCTTAATAACTTAAGTACATCCCACTTAATATTAATAGGCATGTAATAAAAGATAATAAATTGGCTATTTACGTATAAGGATAAAATCCATCAAAGAAATATTAAGTCGGTATGGCCTTCCATAATATTGGTTAGAATCGAACCATAGTTCAAAGTTCTTAACCATCCCTAGTTGGGGTGCTTTCAATTATCAAGGAATTTTAATTCAAGGTTTTGGGTTGACTTGAATTGGTTCGCATCAAGGGTTGACTGCCACAGTAGGACTTGGTGTGACCAAGAGGCAAAGGTTGAGGAAATCCAAAATAAAAGGATTTCTGGATTAGGGAGTCCACTCAACTGATCAAGGAGCTGCGAGTTAATGCAGTTGGCATTTAGAATGCCTACCTAAAACCCTTCAAGTTGCTTTACCAAACCTAGTTGGGGTAATGCAAAGGGAAATATGGATCCTTTCCACTAGAATATTTAGAAAACAGAATATTCTGAAGTCAATGGTGAGGGCTATTGGAATTCAATAAAATAGTGGGAGACTAATAAGTATTAATTTATTTATTTGTCTCAGTTTTTTAATAAAGTACTAAACCTTTTCTCATCTTAATTTGTAGAAACAGAAATAAAAATTACTTTAAACAAATCATTACGAACCATACTCGAGAAGGAAAACCTTCTCACCGGCACCAATTTCCAAGAGTGGTAGAGGCGTTTACGTGTCATCCTTCACTACGAAAGGAAATTGTATGTGCTAGAAGAGCATGTTCCAGTTGCACCTAGGAAAGAGAATAGTGATGAGGAAATATCTCTCTATGAGAAACATATGGATGATGTCATAGATTTCCAATGTTTCATGCAATCATCCATGTCTAATGATCTCTTAAAGCAACATGAAAACATGGACGTGTATAGCATGATGTCTCGCCTTAAGTATATCTACCAAGAGAAGGCGAGACAAGAGAGATATGATATCTCCAACGCTTTTTTTAAAACTGATCTTGGAGAGTCTGTGCCAGCTGGGCCTTATGTAGTCAAGCTTATTGGCCACATTGAACGCCTAGACATCTTAGGGATTAAATTCCCAGATGAGCTGCGTACAGATCTCATCCTATCATAATTGTCCAAGACCTTCTCAAGATTTATTGTCAACTACAATATGAGAAATAATGAGAAGAGTCTATCAGAACTTTTGACCTTGATTCGCCAGGTAGATAAGGACATGGGGCGTGACAAACCCGCAATCCTTATGGTGAATAAGAAAAGGAAGGACCAGGAAAAGGGGTCAAATACTTATAAATGGTCTGAAGCCCTCGAGCACCGTCCCTCCAAGAAGGGGAATATCCAGAGGCAGGACAAGGAATAAGAGGCAGTATGTTTTGTATGTGGAAATCAAGGCCACTGGAAGAAGAACTGCACCCAGAAGCATGAGGACGCTAAAGGTGCATTTGTTATCGAGTGTAATCTTTCTATTTCTACACATTGGGTATTAGATACAGCTTTTGGGGCTCAGATCTGTATTCAAATACAGGAACCATGTAGATTTAGAAATATTGCCAGAGGATAGGTGGATCTTCGAACTACCAATGGCGTAAGGTTGGTTGCATTGGATATTGGCGATTACCACCTCTCATTGACTACTGGGATGATTTTGGTTTTACATAACGGTTATTATGTGCCTAGTGTTACCAAGAACATAATTTATGTATCTTGTTTGGATATGGATGGATTTATTTTCAAGTTTGGAAATAAGGGTTTCTTCTTTTATAAGAACAACGTATTTTATGGTATGGCACATTTAAATAATGGTTTGTATATATTAAATTACAAAAAATAAGTGTTGGCAATTGATAACGAAACAAACTCACATGACTCATACATCACCCAGTTGTGGCATCACCATCTTAGTCATGTAAATGAGAAGTGCTTGACAAAGCTCTGCCAATATGACTATTTATACTCTACTGAGCTAAAACCACTTGATAGATGTCACGGTTGTTTACAAGGTAAAATGACCAAGCTGCCTTTCGGTGGATAGGGTGAAAGGGCCACAGATCTTCTAGGATTAGTGCACACGGATGTGTGTGGACCATTTCTAGTAGAAGCTAGAGGTGGATATTCTTAATTCATTACTTTTAATGATGATTTAAGTAGATATGGTTATGTCTACTTAATGACGTATAAGTCAGAGTCCTTAGAGAAATTTAAGGAATTCAAGAATGAAGTAGAGAATCAGCTTAGTAAGAAGATAAATAAACTTCAATCGGATTGAGGTGGAGAATATCTGAACCAAGAGTTCATTGATCTTCTACAGAAGTCTAGGATTCTATCTCAACTCACTCCTCCTTATACTCTACAGTGGAATGGTGTTATTGAAAGGAGAAATCACACCTTGTTGGACATGGTGAGGTTGATGATGAGTCATGCGGATCTTCCATTATCCTTTTGGTGATATGAATTACAAACTACATCATATACATTAAACTGAGTACCAACTAAGGCGGAAAATGGAATTTCCTCCGAGTTATGGAATGGAAAGAAACCCATTTTGTCCCATACACATGTATGGGGATGCGAGGTGTTTGTTAAGGCCTTCTGAGGCAACAAAATAGCACCCCGAGGAACGAGGTGTATCTTTATAGGATATCCCAAGAAAATGAAAGGATATTACCTATATAACCCTCAAGACAAGAAAGTGATTATCGCTAGACAAGCCGTTTTTCTTGAGAGGGAGAACATCCTCAAAAAGGATAGTGGGAGAAAGATTGACTTCGATGAAGTTGATGCTCAAGATACACAGGAGTTGGTACAGGAACAAGTTCCACATGTCCCCATGGAAGAAGTTCCAGAAACACAAGTACTGCGTAGGAGCTCAAGAGAGGTAAGGGAACCAGAGAGATTTGGATTCCTAGTCACCAAGGATCGTGAATCATTATTGTTGGACAATGATGAACCTCTCTCCTACAATGTGTAACGACCCGAATCTGGAGCCCCTCCACTGGTGCCCCGTACCCGGTGTGCCACATGACCTCAAGCGCGTTTCCCCAAACTCCAGAGGCTACCGACTAGCAGCGAGGGCCTTGGTGAGTCGGTGGGGAAACTATGCCCTCATTCGGTAAGGTATACAAGATAAGGAAACTACAATAAACAGCAGAAGCAGTAAACAACATGCATAACAACAGAAACCAAACAGCGGAAGCAATGCAGATATATAACAATGATGACAATAATGCAGCAGGTACAAGTATCTACAAAAAGCAGCAAACACAATAACATTCTGGAATACAACTGAAACCAAGTGAAAAAAGAAGACAAATAAAGCTCCTCAGCATCCCGATCCACGGCTCGGTCCCATGCTCCCCAGCTCTAGTGCAATCAAGATCCTGAAGTAGAAGGGTGCTTGCCTTTATCTATACCTAGAGCAACATAGTCTACTTGGGCCCAAAAGCATGGACCAAACAGGGTGTGAGATACAATCCCAGTAGGCAATCACCCAAAGATTTGTGCCTAACAGTCAATGAATACATGGCAGTACTAAAACAAGAAGCAGTAAACAGAAAAAGCACAAACAGCTACAATCCACAGTTCTAGCAACAAAGTACACAAGTAAACAGCCAGCAACAAAAGAAGAAACATGTAACCCTATGGATAGCTCTCACAGTCTAACCCATATGGTTCAATCTATAAGTACTAGAAACCCTCTGGGAGGCACACACAGTCTCACCCTCTGGTTCAGCTATGTAATTAAGCAGACTCTCTGGGGAAGCACTCACCGTCAATTCCCCCTATAGTCTCGTATCGTGCTAAAGGCTCTCTAGGGAAGCACTCAATATCAATTACCTATGTGGATCACGTCGTAGATCTACAGACTCTCTGGGGAAGCACTCAACGTCAATTCCTCCTGTGGTCTCGCATCGTAATTAAAAGACACTCTGGAGAAGCCCTTCTGTCAATTCTTCCTTTGGTCTACTACTTTAGGTTCTCACAGTCCTGAGTATAACTAAACATGCTCAGCGCGCATGCATCATCCAAGTAAACCTCAAGAAATACTTGGCTAACAAATAAGGCTAAACAGCAAAAATAAATCAACAATTCCACTATCCTACAACTAGGCATGGAAACTGGAAAAATGCCAAACAGGCAAAACAAGCATGGAAAAGAAAACTGAGCACAAAAAAATTACTCTAATCACAAGCAATAACCTCTACTAAAGAAATCAAGCAAATCAGGCAAGTAACAAGGGAAAAACGGGAAACATGCAATACCCCATTCAATGGTATTGGTGGAAATTGCACAAAATATTCATCAACTTTCTACGGAAAGGCACAAACCACCTACCTCGATCTTATGAGATCGATATACGTGAACCTCAACAACAGATTCCCCTTAGAATGACGTAGATCTGAGAAAACGCACAAAACATTCATCCCATGATAACTTGAAAACAAGGATGAATCAAGAAACAAGGATAAATCATAAGGAAGAACTCACCGTTGTGATTCCAACGCAATCGAACGTGCTCGAATCGTAGAACGGACGACGAGGCGGGAGCCCGTCGAAGATCTGGTTGTACGGTCCCTCTCGGACGGACGAAAACTAAAGAAGAAGACGAAACTGGGGGTTAGGCGCGACCCTGGTCCATTTAATGAAAAAAAAGTACACGGCGTGTACTTTTAGAGTACATGGTGTTTACTGGGTCCTTTCCGTACTCCGCCAAAATCAACCTCCACGTTACCCCTACACACCGTGTGTGTGGCCCGGGCACAGCCAACACACGGTTTCGATCTGGATCAGAGTACATGGCGTGTAGTCAGAAAGTACACGGCGTGTACTTTGAAAATTTCCAGAAACTTCATTTTTCTCAAAAACTCCAGAAAAAGGAAAAACATACATGAATGAAGATCCGGGTTCTTACAAACTCCCCCCTTAAATAAATTCTTCCCTGAATTTCCCTAAAGAGGAAGAGAAGAAGAAACCCCAAACAGTTCCAGCCACTGCGATCGTACATCGGCCTCCCTCTCCCAGGTCTCGTCATGTACTCGCCCGTGCTGCCACAGCACCCGTACCAGAGGAACAGACCACCCGCGAAGAACCTTCGCACTCTGATCGACAATCCAGATAGGGTGCTCCTTGAACGATGCATCTGATTCAAGCTCGACTTCCTCGGGCTGAAAGACGTGATATGGGTATGAAAAGTAACGTCGGAGCTGAGAGACGTGGAAGACGTCGTGCATGGCCCGATACCTCTGAGGTAGCTACAACCGATAGGTGACCGTCCCCACTCTCTCCAAGACCTCAAACAGCCCGACATACCGCGGTGAAATATTACCCTGTCTCTGAATACTTTTGTATCCCAACCTCGGTGCGACACGTAGGAAAACCTGATCACTGACCTCGAACTCTAGAGGTCGTCTCCTCTGATCAGAAAAAGACTTCTGTCGAGACTGCGTTGTAGCCATCCTCTTCTGAATCAGCTCTATCTGTTCTGAAGTCTCCTGAACAAGATGAGGTCCCAGCAAAGCTACCTCTCCTGCCTCCAGCCAGTATGAGGGTGATTGGCATGGCCTACCGTACAGAGCCTCGTATGGTTCCATCTGAATGGTTTCCTAAAAACTGTTGTTGTAGGAGAACTCCACCAGAGGAATATGCTTCTCCCAAGAACCGCCAAGGTCTAGAATGCAAGCTCAGAGCATATCCTCAAGCACCTAGATCGTGCGCTCGGACTGGCCATCAGTCTGGGGATGGTAAGCTGTACTCAAAAGTACCTGTGTACCCAAGGCCTTTTGAAGTCCCTGCCAAAACCGAGAGGTAAAGCGCACATCTCTGTCTGAAACAATAGAGCACGGAACTCCATGCAGATGAACGATCTCTCTGATGTAACGTCGTCCCAGATCATCGACACTGAAGGTCTCCTTGATCGGAAAGGAGTGAGAAACCTTCATAAGTCTGTCGACGACAACCCAAACAGCATCGTTCCCTTGAGGTGACCTCGGTAACCCGGTCATGAAGTCCATCGCAACATCATTCCACTTCCACTCCGGAATGGGTAACTGTTGTAAAAGGCCTGCTGGTCACTGATGCTCTGCTTTCACCTGCTGACAAGTAGAACATCTCATGACAAAACCAGCAATATCCTTCTTCATACCTGGCCACCAGTACTGGCGATGAAGATCCTGATACATTTTGGTGACGCCAGGATGAACTGCCAAAACAGAGGAATGGAAATCCCGCATCAGCTCCTCGCGTATGTCTGCTGGCACCCATACGTGTCCTTGGAAACGCAAGATCTCATCCTCACCCACTGTCCATCTAGGAAGAGGGTCCCCTCCTAACACACTCTCCTACAGGACTAAGCCTTCCGAGTCTGATAGCTGCCTCATCCGTACCAGATCAAGTAGCGTGGAGGTAACAGCTACAGAAGATAGAAAGGTCTGTCCCCATCTGTCATGCACCTCCAGATGCATCTCAGAGAACAGAGCCATCAGCTGCCACTCACTGCTGGCCTCCTGAACTGCCTGAACTTGAGTTCTCATACTCAACGCATCAGCCACTGTGTTTCCCTTACCCAGTGTATAGGCGAGCTCGAAGACAAAAGACTATAGATACTCAACCCACCTGCGTTGCCTCAGATTCAGATCACGCTGAGTGAAGATATACTTGAGACTCTTTTGGTCAGTGAAGACCACAAAGTGCTCTCCCAGAAGATAGTGTCTCCAACAGCGCAAGGCATGAACAATAGCTTCCAACTCCAGATCGTGTGTAGGCTAGTTCCTCTCATGTGGCCTTAACTGCCGAGACCCATATGCAACGACTCTATCTCCCTGCATAAGCACAGCTCCCAGCCCGATACCCAAAGCATCACAGTAAATAGTGTATCTCTTGCCTGGATCTGGCAAGAGTAGTATCGGTGCTGACATGAACCTCCTTTTCAGCTCCTGAAAGGTTGACTCATAAGAATCTGACCATAAGAACTTCTCCCCCTTCTTGGTCAGACCTGTCAAAGGTGCTGCTAGACGAGAAAAGTCCCGAATGAAGCGTCTGTAGTATCCAGCCATCCCTAGGAAGCTCCGTACCTCAAAAATGTTCTTCGGCTGCTCCCAGGAAACTACAGCTCTCACTTTATCTGGGTCCACTGAAACTCCTGCCTCTGAGATGACGTGACCCAAGAAGTAAATCTGATCCATCCAGAAGTGGCACTTTGAGATTTTAGCATAAATCTAATGCTCTCTCAGTGTACTCAGAATGATCTCAAGATGGGTGGCATGGTCGTGTCGAGTGTGATAATACACCAAGATATTGTCCATGAAGACCACGACGAAGTAATCCAAGTAAGGATGGAACACTCGGTTCATCAGTGCCATGAAAACTGCAGGTGCGTTCGTGAGTACGAAAGGCATTACTGTATACTCGTAAAGACCGTACCTGATTCTGAAGGCTGTCAGAGGTATATCTGATGGTATAACGCGCAACTGATGATAACCGGACCTGAAGTAGATCTTTGAGAACACCCGGGCTCCTCGAAGCTGATCGAAAAGGTCATCAATCCGTGGAAATGGATATCGGTTCTTGACCATCAACTGGTTCAGCATCCGATAATCCACAAAAAGTCGAAGGGTACCGTCTGCCTTCTTCGCAAACAGAACAGACGAACCCCAAGGAGAAGTATTGGGTAGGATGAAACCCTTAGCCTGTAGCTCCACCAACTGCTTCTTGAGCTCCTGCAACTCAGGTGTGGCCATCTTGTAGGGAGTAATGGACACCGGTTCCGCTCCTGGAACGAGCTCAATAGAGAAGTATACCTCATGCTATGGAAGAAAACCTAAAAAGTCTTCTGGAAAGACGTCCCTGAAGCGATCCACCACTGGAGGAAAGTCCAACTGTGGAGTCCCCTGATCATCCAGATAAAGACTAGCAATCTGGGCTGTCAATCCTCATAGCCCAAGATGCTCGAGTCCCGCCCGACTCGCCCGAACATCTCATTCGCCTCTATGAAGAAAAGATTCACCCTCTGGTGAGATGAAACTGACTCTGCGGCAATAACAGTCAACGACTGCCTGGAAGGGAATCAACCAGTCCATGCCAAGAATGACATCCTAGCCTGCCATCTCTAGGACGTAGAGATCCCATAAGAAGTGATACCCTGTCACATTGAGAGGGCACTCTCTACACTGGCGTACACTAGATGTCCTCGTTCCCAAAGGTGTGTCTAGTGTCAACGAGTCGGTAGAAGAAAAGATGAAGAGTCCAAGGCTCTCCACAACAGCAACAGAGATAAAGTTATGCATAGCACCAGTATCGAAAAGGGATGAAGATAAAACTAAGGCTACTAAAATTGTAGCTCAAACAGTAGAAGGGTCGGGATCCTGCTCATGATAAGTCTTCTCCACGGCGAAATACTGGCATGCACCGCGGCCCTGTGCCCCTGACTGACCACTCTGAGATGAACCTCCCTGCTGGTGTTGAGGGGCTGGTGGTTGACCGCCATGGCCTCGACCTCCACCTCGGCCCAAACGGCTGGAAGAACTCTAGTTCCCTGACTGGTGAGAGACTAGTGGGGCTGCTCCTGAATGAGGAGTCATGGAAGAACCCCGGTCACCTGCTGCTAGTGAGAAAACCTGGCAGAAACACTGGAGGTGACCCATCTTGCCGCAAGATCAGCACTCCATGGGGTCTCTCCGGCACTGCGGCCTTGTGTGCCTTGTAACACCCCGAGATTTTATGAAAAATATTCTTTTTAATTTCATTAATGTCTTGTGTTGTACGCTACACCAAAAAGAGATTGCACAACACGTATCCTTGACTTTCCTTTCATTACACACAATCGTGACCTTCCTTGATAGCGTGTGTAGTACGCAATACCGAGTTTCACTAAACAACGATATGCTATTAAAATATTATTAAAACTAGCCGTTATGAATAGTAATAACCACTTTTTAAAATTTTGTAAATTTTATTTTTCAAAATGGACTTCATTTTTGGATTTGAAATATCGAAATTAGCTTAGGGTAAAATTTTGGTAGTTTTCGGATAACTTTCATTTTCTGATTAATAGTGAAAATTACTAAATTTTAATTAAAAACAACTTTTTTAATCAAAATAATTAATAGTGATAAATTATTAATTTGAGTGGTTTTAAACTATATTTAGAATATATTTTTACAATTTAATACAATGTTGGTCATTGGATGTAATTTCACATTTAAACCAGTTATAAACAAGTGTCAATCTTTTGATAGTTATTATCTCTTAAAAACACGCCTTTTGTTTTGACGACGAGAATTAATTTTTAAATTAATTAATGCAACTGATATGTTTTGAATTTGGTAAAATAAAAATCAGTTTTGAGTTCATAATATCAAATATATCTTAGGCCTAATTTTTGGTATTTTTCTGAAAACTTTCAATTTTTGATGAATAGTGAAACCACTAAGTGGTAGTTAAAAAAACTGAATTTTTCATAAAACTTAATTTTACCGCTTCTGTGAGTGGAATTTCAAAAATCTGAGAGACACGGTTGATGTCAGTAAGTAAAATGTGGTTCAATGAGATGAAAATAATTTTTGGTGAATAGTAACTTTTTACTTTTATTTACCACGGTTAAAAGTAAATAGGGTAATTAAGGGTAAAAATGATATTATTATTACCCTAACACATGTCCAAATTCTATTGGATAAGTGTAATTCGACCAAAAACAATCTTAGGAATAAAATATGACTATTTAGGCCCACTTGGATTAGATTAGGACATTTATTATTATTTAATTCAAAGAAGAGTTAAAAGAGTTAAAATCAAAGATTATTTACTAAAACATTTTTAATATAAGGTTACACATAAGATAAATTCGATTTTAAATATTCATTAGAAAGATAAAAAGATTTTCTACATAATGGTATTTTATTTGAAATTTTTAGACATCAAATAATTTAATTTATTTATGACACAAAGATGATGCAGTAATTATCTTATTAATGAAATATTGACATAATTGATGTTATAAATACCAAAATAAATGTAATTTAAGACTTTTTATGAATTACACTAATTTTTATAGGTTAATATGACATGTTATTATTGATTTAATTAACTTGTTTATAACTTATCATTCTGTTATGAATTTCATAAAAATCATGTATCAAATAGTGTCAAAATTGACATAAATTAGTTTTTAAAACAAATATTATATTATTAATTTTTATTTTATTCCTAAAAATCTAAGGTTCGGCCAAATGACTTGGATAAGGTTATATATATTAATAATAAACAATTTGGGGTTCCTTTGGCTTGATATAGTAAGTTTATTAACCTTATAGTGTAAGAACACAAGAAGACACGGTAAAAGTAAAATTATTTAACTTAATGTTAAATCTAAATGATAAGGTTAAAATAGGAACCTAAACTTGTCTAAATCCTATTGGATGAAATTATTTCGACCCATACCCACATTAGCTTCTAAATATATTAATTTTGAGCTATTTAAAACCGAACATGACTTTATAATAAAATAATATTTTTAGTTTTCCCAATGGTGCCCCTCTCCTCCCTTATAAAAGGGCACCTCCTCCCTCTCTTACTCACACAACTTTGAGCCTTAAAGCTCGAACAACCCCTACCATATTCTCTTCTCCACTTCCCTAGAAACATCCTATAGGTTCTGGTCTTCCTCAAAGACCAATTTTAGTGCCCTAAGAGGAGGTCTCAAAGAGGCGCTTCAAAGAAGAGGTAATTTCCGTTACCGATTCTTTCACCTTTATTTCTTTTTCCACTTATTCTTCTTAGGTTGTTTAATTATGAAGTAATAACATCAGTATCACTCATATACTGATATTTTATTATAAGTATGAAACAATCCTATTTCACCATCTATCCATCCTACGGAAAACGAAATCACCGCGCGTGCGTACGTACGGAATACCGTCTCCACGCCGTGGTGAAATCTATTTTCCACCACCACCTTACTTGGATGGGTATAATGGTGTAAATAATAACTATATTTTATTATTTTAAATTGATATTTATTCTGAAATAGTATACATACACTCCAATACAGTTCCACGATCATGAGAACGATATCATCGCTCGTGCGTACGTACGGACTACTGTCTCCACGACGCGATGAGATTCATTCTCCACATTAACCATTCATGAATGATTATAAAGTATATATAATGAATAATAATGAAATATATGACATGTTAAATCTACTGTATTTATGTATATATATATATGTATGTCATCTACTTACTTCCATTCAAGACAGTACGGAAAGGAAAACAGCGTTCATGCGTACGTACGGACTACCGTCTCCATGAACGGTGTGTTTCATTTCATTTATCTATCTAATATATATATATATACTGAATATATATGATATATAAATCATGTTTTACATTCTGGAAGTAAGTAAATCATGATATAAGTAATAATAATGTCAAGAACAACAAGTCCAAACACCTACGATAAATGAAACGATTTTACCCAAAACGCTTCTTTAACATGGAATTTACAAAAGAATGGGTAATATAAAGTCATAATGGAACCATATATGATATCATAACAATGAATATGATTCTGTAATACGTTAATGACATTATTTAAATCATTATACAGGAGGTTCGGATACGTACAAAGCATATCGGACTTAAGGTAAGGGAAATATCACAATCTCATTTTTATCCGAGATTTTTTATACTTTAGTATTTACTGGGGTGTATTTTATCATCCACATTCATGTTTCCTCAATATGTAATATTTATACCCTTATACAATAGTTTATATCCAATTTTACCCTTCGGTGAGTTTTTAGTAAAAGATATGAAAGGAATCTTTTGTCGTTTTTCATATGAGGTACTTTTTGAATTTTCCGACAAAAGTACGAGAAGAATGTTTTATTTTAACTTATACGGCATGAATGGATTTTTAAAAAAATATTTCCAAGAATCTTCCTTTACAAGTTTTCAAGTTTATTTTTAATCAACTTCTTTTAGTTTAAAACTGTATGACATGTTAAGAAAGGAAAAGTGTTTTTGAAGTAGAAAGGATATTTTCCTCAAGAATGGAGTTCAAGTGTTTTATCAAAATTATTTTCCATCTAAGATAATAAAGGGTTCTGTTTATATCCCTATTATTACATTGATTTGATTATGTTGTGATGGAATTATTTTTATGAATTCCTTTATCTTATATGAATTGTTTTATGATGTCACGATGTTTAAGATTCCCATTTTTATTACATTGGTTATGCTATGATCTATGGTTTATGATTTTGTGGCACACATAAGAATGGTATCATTATGAGATGGGTGGGACCTATATCTCCCTCCAATGCATTGGGTAATGATTTTATATCTCATGAGATAGACATGGCTGGAATGGTAGGTTATACCGGTTCAGTGAAACAGGACTGAAACGAGGGTGACTCGATTCAGAAAGGGACTTTGTCCACTAAGATAGTCTTGGCAATGAGTCTTGACTAACAAGAAATGATTCTCTATGATTATGTGTGTACGACACAAAGTTTCATGTTTTAAGATATGATTATTGGGATTACATTTCACTACTATGATTTATCCCATGTTATGAAATTATGATCTCTTTTGCAGGTTAAGATTTCCTAAAGATATGTTCTTATGAATATGATGTGATTGATATTTCTTTTGTTTACCCTTACTGAGCATTTGAGCTCACCCTTTTATGTTTTATTTTTCCCAGGATATAAAGAAAGGTTTTAGGTAAGAAAAAAAAAGATCTTTATGGGAGATGTTGAAGATCTTTCACCATGATTATAAGATTACGTTCCGAGTTTCCAAAGACACTAAACTATTACGGTCCTTGTGTGTGTGTTTTTGTTATGTATTAAGTATTCTGAAAAAGTAATGTAATGTCCATGTACGTTAAGCTTCGGGTCTCTACATGCCCTGTCCGGCCACACTGGTATCATGTCACCTGGCTGCCTGATGATGCGTCTCGCTTCCTCGAATCACCGCGTGTAGGCTCCCTACGACGCTTCTTGCTGTCATCTGGAGGGCGGCTAACTTTGGAAGCATAACCGACCTGGATCGCAGCTCCAGAGTCTCTCAAATTGCGCTCTGCAATCAATGTCTGGTTGACGATGGAAGTGATGGAAGTCAACTCGAAGATGTTCACCTGCGAGCGGATCTCCCGTCTGAGGCCATCCTCAAACTTCCTCGCCAATAACACCCCACTCCCATCACGAAGGGGTGTAAAACGCTGCAGCTCAATGAAACGAGAGGAAAACTCCATGAAAGATAGAGTACCCTGCTCTAAGCTCATGAACTCCTGGGCTCGATCGGCCCTCAAAGTCTCCGGGTAGAAGTAGTCGTAGAACACACGCTGGAACTCCTCCCAAGCCATAGCCTGCTGCTGACCCGCCTGTGAGATCACATCCCACCACCTCTTGGCAGAGTCTCGGAGCATGTAGGTGGAGAGATTGACCCACCTCTCTGGAGGCATCTCCAGATGCTCGAATATAGTCAGCATGGCTTCCAGCCATGACTCTACAGCCTGAGGTCCTCCCTCCCCCGAAAACGTGGGAGGATGCTGCTGCTGAAAGACCCGCATCGAGTCTGCCATAGACGAGGCAGAAGGCGGTGCTCCCTGGAAGGCCTGCATCATCCTCATGAAACCTTCCCTAAACTGCGCATCAGCACTCACGACTGGTACTACAACTGGTGTCAAGGCTGGCTCGGCTGGGGGATCGACATGAAGTCCCTGATCAGCCCTGTCTAGCGTCTGATCACTGCCTGACGACAGACGTACGATCAGAGGACGTCTCGGAGGCATAGTTTTGAAAGATCAAAAGCACACCTTAGATCATGAAAACAAGGACAGAGAACACAAGAGTACAAAACGAGAACAGGGGAAGAAAAACACACAAGATTGCAAAACACGACTACACGGCGTGTATAAAAACTACATGGCGTGTCTACTTAAGCCACTAACATGGGCATGTACCCCTGCCCTACAAGTCATGTACACTTCAAACTACACGGCGTGTACTTGAAAACTATCCCCCTACCCGAGTCTCCTTACACGGCTAACCCACACGGTCTGACTCAACCCGAGGCTACACAGCATGTTCGAAACAAACACGGCGTGTACTAGACAAGGATTTGGCGGCCCGTGTTGTTAAGAACATGGTCGTCTGCACGGTTGAACCTTACACAGTGTTCTCCGAACAAACACAGCGTGTATAGTCTAAGGTGACATCGTCCCTTGTTGTTTGTGACACGGTCGGGTGTCTGGTAAAGACTACACGGCGTGTTCCGAATAAACACAGCATGTGGAAAAAAAGTTCACGTCGGCCCGTGTTGTTCGTGACACGGCCGGTTACCTGGACAGGACTACATGGCGTGTTCCCTACAGACACGGCGTATTCTACCCGAGCTTCCCCGGCCCGTGTTGTTAGTGACACGGTCGGGTACACGGCTCCGAACTCACACGGCGTGTACCAATGGTACACGGCGTGTTCCCGAAGTTACTCCTATGACACCATGTTCTTCTCACATGGTCAGTGACATGGCCTGAAAACTACACGGCGTGTATCTAAAAAGTACACGCCGTGTATTCTGGGTTTTTCTGGGCAGTAGCTCAGAAACTGCGCAGAATTCCAGAAACACTAAAAACAAGGGAAAAGATTCCAATTTTCGATCCGTGAGGGCCCATAAAACCTCTAGAACCAAAATTTGGCGTTCAATTTAAGCAAAGAACACAACAAATAGGTTTCTAACATAAAATCAGAGAATCTATCAAGCAACTATCACAACAGCATTCATAATCTACACAGAGCCTATCACAACAGCATGCAATCGCTAATGCACCCTAGATGGCATGGCAAGAATGCATGGCATGTGATTCCTACAAGTGTCTATATGATGCATGAGATGGCATACCCTCATCTCATCGGGTTCCGACAGAAATAGAACCGTAATATCAAAATAGTAATAGCACAAGCCATGTGAATCACTATAGGTGAAATCAGATCAACTATAAAATCTCACAACCAGAAAACTGCAATTAACGAGGTAGTATGGCTTTTCCCTGTAAACGGGTTAGCTACTCTCAGGAACAACTTAATACCAAGTACCGAATCTGTCCTATCCCTGGCTAAGATCTCCAAACAGTAAAGAAAGAGAAAAGAACTCCTCTAATACCACTTTGTAATGACCCGAATCTGGAGCCCCTCTACTGGTGCCCCGTACCCGGTGCGCCACATGACCTCAAGCGTGTTTCCCCAAACGCCAAAGGTTGTCGACTAGCAGCGAGGGCCTTGGTGAATCTGTGGGGAAACTATGCCCTCATTCGGTAAGGTATACAAGATAAGGAAACAACAATAAATAGCGGAAGCAGTAAACAATATGCATAACAACAGAAACCAAACCGCGGAAGCAATGCAGATATATAACAATGATGACAATAATGCAGCAGGTACAAGTATCTACGGAAATCAGCAAACACAACAACGTGATGGAATACAACTAAAACCAAGTGAAAAAGAAAACAAAGAAAGCTCCTCAGCATCGCGAGCCACGGCTCGGTCCCATGCTCCCCATCTCCAGTGCAATCAAGATCCTGAAGTAGAAGGGCGCTTTCCCTTATCTATACATGTAGCAACATAGTCTGCTTGGGCCCAAAAACATGGACCAAACAGGGTGTGAGATACAATCCCAATAGGCAATCACCCAAATATTTATGCCTAACAGTCAATGAATACATGGCAGTACTAAAACAAGAAGCAGTAAACAGAAAAAGCACAAACAGCTACAATCCACAGTTCCGACAACAAAGTACACAAGTAAACAGCCAGCAACAAAAGAAGAAACAGGTAACCCTCTGGGTAGCTCTCACAGTCTAACCCCTATGGTTCAACCTACAAGTACTAGCAACCCTCTAGGAGGCACACACAGTCTCACCCCTCTGGTTCAACTACGTAATTAAGCAGACTCTCTGGGGAAGCACTCACCGTCAATTCCCCCTATAGTCTCGTATCGTGCTAAAGGATCTCTAGGGAAGCACTCAACATCAATTCCCCCTATGGCCCACGCCGTGGATCTACAAACTCTCTGGGGAAGCACTCAATGTCAATTCCCCATGTGGTCTCGCATCGTAATTAAAAGACACTATGGAGAATCCCTTCCGTCAATTATCCCTTTGGTCTACTACTCTAGGTTCTCACAGTCCTGAGTATAACTAAACATGCTCAGCGCGCGTGCATCGTCCAAGTAAACCCCAAGAACTACTTGGGTAACAACTAAGGCTCAACAGCAAAAATAAATCAACAATTCCACTATCCTACAACTAGGCATGGCAATTGGAAAAATGCCAAACAGGCAGAACAAGCATGGAAAAGAAAACTGGGCACAAATAAATTACTCTAATAACAAGTAATAACCTCTACTAAAGCAATCAAGCAAAGAAGGCAAGTAACAAGGGAAAAACAGGAAACACGCAATACCCCGTTCAAGGGTATTGGTGGAAATTCTAAAAAATATTCATCAACTTTCTACAGAAAGGCACAAACCACCTACCTCGATCCTAAGAGATCAATATACGTGAACCTCGACGATATATTCCCCTTAGAACGACGTAGATCTGAGAAAACGTACAAAATGTTCATCCCACAATAACTTGAAAACAAGGAGGAATCAAGAAACAAGGTTCAAGCAGAAGTAAGAACTCGCCGTTGTGATTCCAACGCAATCAACCATGCTCTAATCGGAGAACGGACGGCGAGGCGGGAGCCTGTCGAAGATCTGGTCGTACGGTCGCTCTCGGACGGACGAAAACTGAAGAAGAAGACGAAATTGGGGGTTAGGCGCGACCCCGATCCATTTAATGAAAAAAAAACTACACGGCGTGTACTGGGTCCTTTCCGTACTCCGCCAAAATCGGCCTCCACGTCACCCCTACACAACGTGTGTGTGGCCGGGGCACGGCCAGCACACGGCTTTGAGCCGGATCAGATTACATGGTGTGTACTCAGAAAGTACACGGCGTGTACTTTGAAAATTTCCAGAAACTTCATTTTTCTCAAAAACTCCAAAAAAAGGAAAAACATACCTGAACGAAGATCTGGGTTCTTACACAAGGAAGCAGTAGAAAGCTCAGAAGCTGCAAGATGGCTAGAAGCTATGAATTCTGAGATGGATTCCATGTATCAGAACCAATTATGGGTTCTAGTCGATGATCCAGTTGATATAAATCATGTTGGACGCAAATGGGTATTCAAGAGAAAAATGGACATGGAAGGTCAAGTTAGCACCTATAAATCAAGGCTAGTGGCTAAAGGATTCAGACAGCGTCAAGGAATTGACTATGATAAAACCTTCTCGCTAGTTGTCATGTTTAAATCCATAAGAATCATACTTTCCATAGCAGCTTACCATGACTACGAAATTTGTAAAATGGATGTCAAAACAGCATTACTTAACGAGAACCTTTAGGAAGATGTCTATATGACACAACCAAAAGGGTTTGTGACACCAGGTGAAGCCAAACGGGTTTGCATTTTGCAGAAATCCATTTATAGATTAAAGTAAGTATCCAGGTCATGGAACATTCAATTTGTTGAATCCATAAAGGAATTTGGTTTCATTAATAATGAATGTGATCCATGTGTTTATAAGTGGTTTAATGGGAATGTGATTGTTATCCTAGTAGTATATGTTGATGACATATTGCTTATTGGAAACGATGTACCAGTCTTACAGTCAGTTAAGGACTGGTTGAACAAGTGTTTCTCCATGAAGGACTTGGGTGAAGCAGCCTACATTCTAGGGATCAAGATCATTCGTGATAGATCCAAGAGGCTGCTTGGACTAAGTCGGGGTACATACATTGACCAGATACTAAAGAGATTTAGTATGGAACAATCCAAGAGGGGATTGGTTCCAGTATCACATGACTTACATCTTTCCATGAAAATGTGTCCCCAGACACAACAGGAGAAAGATAGAATAAGTAAGACCCCATACGTTTCGGCTATAGGATCCATCATGTATGACATGTTATGTACCAAGCTTGATGTTGCCTATGCACTGAGCATGGTAGGCAGGTATCAAGAAGATCCAGGAGAACAACATTAGACTGCTGTTAAGACTATCCTTAAGTATCTGAGAATAACTAAGGATATGTTTCTGGTGTATGGAGGAGACGAGGAGCTTGTCATCAAAGGGTATGTTGGTGCTGGCTTTCAGACAGATCAGAACGATTTGAAGTCACAATCTGGATATGTTCTCTATCTCAATGGAGGAGATGTGAGCTGGAAGAGTTCAAAGAAGCCAGTTGTCGCTGATTCTATAGTGGAGTCCGAATATATAGTGGCTTCTGATGCAACCAAGGAATCCCTCTGGATTCGGAACATTGTCCAGGAGCTTGATGTGGTGCATAGCAGTAAAGATCTTATCACGTTGTATTGTGATAATACTACAACGGTGGCTCTTGTAAAAGAACCAAGGTGACATCAATGGACAAAGAACATACTCTGAAAGTATCACCTCTTGAGGGATTTCTATCAAAGGGGTGAAGTTGCATTGAGCAGAGTGTCCACAGAAGAGAACATGGCGGACCCCATGACTAAATGCCTATCTCAACAGAAGCATGAATATCATGTGAGAGCTAGCGGGTTAAAGGTTGTTAGCAGTTGGCTCTAGTCCAAGTGGGAGTCTGTTGGAGTTGGTGGCCTAGAACCAACTACTTTGTACTTTATTCATTAATAAAGGCCTTATCACATCTTTATTGTTCTTCTGCATGATAATGCATGTGATAATGTCCTCAGGATAGTTGTTGCATTAAAGGATCATAGCGGATCCCGGCTATGATGAGAACCCCGAAGTTCCATAACACTATTCTTGAATATATGTTCTATGGCCAGATGATGTTATTTGAGGGACACAAATAATACATGCCATTAGGGGTGAGGACTCATAAAACTTTGAGTCACTTTCTCATTGTGTTCTCCATTGGTAATATCCAGGAGGATATTATGATAACGAGACCCGCCAATAGGAAATCCACATTTCGTAGTGTCATTGGATGTTCCTATCATCGGACGTGTGTATTGGTCCTTAGACTTTAATATTATTATTAATGGGTATTACATCTCACACATTTAGATGTATTGATGAAAACTGTGATGACACACTGTTCGTAGCGAGGTAGGATACGTTGGGTGCATCACGAGTAATACTGCATTAATAGATAATGTGAAAAGGATTTGTCCCTTCTGTTCTATAAAAAAAGTAGATATCTCATGCCCTTTGATGGAATTGATATAGCCTAAATAAATCCATGGCCATGGTAAGGAATGAGTGAGTTTAATTCCGGGAAGTCAACGAAATAATAATCGAGCACATTGGTTGATGACACT
This sequence comes from Viscum album, assembly GCA_963277665.1. Taxonomy (NCBI): domain Eukaryota; kingdom Viridiplantae; phylum Streptophyta; class Magnoliopsida; order Santalales; family Viscaceae; genus Viscum; species Viscum album. Next base: position 1,014,683,493 of record OY728138.1, on the reverse strand, counting down.
AGCATTCAACCCGCTTGATTCGAGATATCGTGACAAAGGGATTATATTACATGGTAAGCGTTCATAGGAGGTGACACGTCATTGCGGCGTCAACTTCTTTCTCTATGGGTGCCTTGGCGTGTTGCTAGACGCTAACCTTGGACTTTAGGCAGGCTCCGCCTAATGCCACTGAGAAAGAGGCCTAGAGGGTCACACACTAAGTGTGTCCATATATATCAGTTAAATATTAATTTAACAAGTTAAATAAAGATTATTCTCGGCTGTGATTTAATAATTATTTAAGGATGTCTGATCGCATTTATTTCGACACTAGTTATTCGAGAGAATATATTGTGGGCAGAATAATCTATATTTATCAGCGAGTAATGAAGTTACATTTATTTGAGAAATAAATAGTCATTATTCAATGTCTAATAAATGTGGTGGAGGAAATGATGGAAATGAAAAACAAGTACATTCCGTGTATTAATTATTACACGCTGTGTAGTTTTTTTAGTCGGGATTTTGAGGAAATAATATTGTTTTATTAAGTGATATTTATTATAATCAGTATGGGTGCATGTCAAGGAATTAACGATTCGACATGGGGGTTTTCAATAAGAGTTAATGAAATAAATAAAACGCGTAACGCGTTTATTTATTGTCATAACTCTATAACCTCAAACCCGATTATAAATATTCTCACAACCCCAACACTTTTCAATGAATCGTTGTGCACAACAATTCTGGAAAATTCTCTCAAGGCCGAGAGAACTCCTTCCTCCAAGAATGCTCTCAAGACCAAGAGAGATCATCCTCCATCGGATCAAGGCGATCTAAGGTGGACAACGCAAGAAAAGGCTTCTCCACGCTAGCACCCGAATATTCCTTTGGCGATGTCCAGAGATACGTGGTGCATGTGTGGATCACCGCTAGAGGAATTCTACACTTTTCTTCTGCGATGCAATGACGAATCACATCAAAACGTGACTGGGAAACATCAACGAAGAAAGAATTCCATCAAGGTAATTCTTGTCAATTAATTAAATTAATTATAACCAGCATATGATGATCCTCTCGATGGTTCTGGGACCCTTCTCTTTCTTTTCGTTCTTCGTTCTATTCTAAAGATCCGGCGTTTTATTATCGTGACGGATCTCATATTGAACGTTGTTTAACGCTAAAATTAAAGTTGGGAAAACCCAGAAATGCGCTTCCGCTGCCCCCGGAACCTACAACCCCCACCCGAGGCCTTTTTCAGGGAGACCCCCTCTGCCCCTTTCTCTTTATCTTAGTGGATAATGTATTTTCCAACCTCATTTATATGGAAGATTCCTCTAACTCGATTCATGGGTCAAAGGTGTGCCAGATTAGCCTGCCTATTTCTCATCTTTTTTTTGTGGATCACTGTCTTCTCTTCTCAAGAGCCACACATGATGAATGTCTTTCTATTTTCCATGTGTTCTGCTTTATGAGGGAGCTTCTGGATAGGCGATTAACCAGGCCAAATCGGAAATTTCCTTTAGTTATGGTATTCCACCGAACAAGATAGCGGAGCTTTGTCTAACTACAGGTATTCAAATGGTCGATAAGCATAATAAATACATTGGGCTCCCCACGATGGTTGGCCGATCAAAAAAAGAAATTTTCTCATCCACCTGGGATAGAATTGAGAAAAAAACCCAAGGTTGGTCTCCGAAAAGAATTTCTAAAGTGGGAAAAGAAACTCTCATCAAGGAATCTCTTCAATATATCACAAGCTATGTCATGTCACTGTGCAAGCTTCATGGTGTAATTGTTGACCAAATTCATTCCCGTGTTGCCAACTTCTGGTGGGGCCAAAATAATTGGAGAAACAAAATTCATTGGATTGCTTGGAAGTCACTTTTCACCCGTAAAACGGGTGGCAGAATGGGCTTTCGGGACCTCCGCCTGTTTAATGATTCCCTTTTGGCTAAGCAAGGTCGGCGCCTTATGATTCAACCATTATCTCTCTGTGCATGGATTCTCCATGCAAAATATTTCCCTCACTAGGATTTTCGGAACTCCTCTCTTGGCCCTCACCCTAGCTTCCTATGGAGTAGTATTTGTGGATCATGAAAAATACTTGATAAAGGAATTGGGTGGAGGATCGGGGATAGAACGAAAGTCAACATTTGGAATGATCCTTGGTTGGTTGATAAAGATAGCATGTTGGCTACTTCCCTGGCCTTTCTTGGATCTGAGGATGTCATTGTACGCTCCCTTTTCTATGATGCTGGTAATGGTAGTGCATGGATAAAATTAATTCTTTTTTCAACGAAAGGGATAAAGGGATTATTCTTAGCATACCCTGTGTGATGGATGCGAGGTATGATTGTCTCTTTTGGAGAAATGACATTTCAGGATCCTATTCATTGAAATCAGGATACAGACTTGCTCTTGACGCTCATATTGAGGATAGGGAGGGGCTCTGGAAAACACTTTGGCAAATGGACGCCCCCCCAAAGATCCGCTACTTCTGGTGGCATATTTGTATTGGTTTTCTTCCCACCTTGGATTTCATCTCCTACCACCATGTTACAGACAACCAGCAATCACTACTAGAAAATAGACCTATACCCACGGTTCAAAACCGTGGGTATAGCCCCCAAAACCGTGGGTATAGGCTATACCCACGGTTCTGGGAACCGTGCGGCTGAACGGCGTCGGTATAGGTCTCTGACCTATACCCACGTTTTTGTTCAAACCGTGGGTATAGGTTTTTTCCACCGTGTCAATACTCTATACCCACGGTTTTCAAACCGTGGGTATAGGTTTTATAAAATAGCGGGTGTCCGAATTCGATCCCGTGACCTCTTCGCCACTAACGAACCACCTTACCACTACCCCAATGTCGACTTTATGTATATGTATATATATTTTGTTAAATATATTTATTTAAACCGTGGGTATAGAGGGAAGAACCGTGGGTATAGAACTCCCGCCAAAAAAAAAATTCCCGCGGAAAAAAAAATTTCCCGCGCAAACGCGGGAAACCTATACCCACGGTTTGTCAAAACCGTGGGTATAGGTTTTTAACCAAAGGCTATCCCCACGGTTTTGGGCAAACCGTGGGGATAGAGCTCACCTATACCCATGGTTTATGGCCAAACCGTGGGTATAGGCATGTTTTTGAGACCCTATACCCACGGTTTTCTTAAACCGTGGGTATAGGTTCTTGAAAACTGCCTATCCCCACGGTTTTTGAAAACCGTGGGGATAGGGTGACCTATACCCACGGTTTTTTCCAAAACCGTAGGTATAGGTCCATTTTCCAGTTGTGAATGTCCCTTTTGCTCAGATGAACTGGAATCCCCTATGCATGCTATCATCCATTGCCGAGGGGCTAAGGAGGTTTGGATTGCTTGGGGATCTCTTACAGACCTTATGCTGGATGTGGCGTCGGATCTCCCATCACTGGTGATGATGTGGTCTTCCGCATTCACCGTTGATAATGTAGCTTCATTGTGCATGGTGGCTTGGATTATCTGGGTCAGATTAGATGATTTCATTTTTAATCACGCATCAAAACCCTGTGGTTTCTGGATTGAACAAGCAACTTCCTAGATCAATGGGTGGAATCAGGACCCTGACCAAAATGGGTTCTCTAGCTCTCGCTCAGTGGAAACTAGATGGAGCCCCTGAAAGAGATCCTTAAGATCAATGTTGATGCTTCTCTCTCCAAGGGTGGAATGGTTGGAATTGGATTGGTGGTCTGGGACCATTATGGTAAAATCATTGCTGCCAGACAGGAGTCGAACCACGCCTTTTGGGAACTCATTGTTGTTGAAGCTCACGCTCTCCTTGTCGGTCTGACCTTTGAAAAAGATTGTGAATGGAATACTATACACATTGAATCTGATTGTCTCAACATCATCAACGCCATCAGCAAAAATGATTCTAGTCTCCAATCTTTTGGCTTCCTCATCATGAATATCCAGTCTCTCAGTCGCAGCTTCATGAATTGTTCTTTCTCCTTCATTTAAAGGGAGAGAAATGAAGCAACGCGTCATCTGGCTACTCATTGTCTGTTTGGATATAACCACCTATGATTTGATTTTTTTCCTTCATGGATGTTTGATATTTTTATTCCCGATCTTCGTGATTAAATATATCATCCTTCGTTTTTCAAAAAAAAACTAGCACTGATAAAGGTACCCTTTTTATCAGTGATTTCTGTTTAGCACTGATAAAAGAAGGCGCTGCATATACAACGATCTATGGTAGTGTCATATGGATATTATGACATTCAAATTTTATCATTTTTCATATTGTAGTGTTATTTATAATTAAATATATACACATATATACATATTTGTATATATGTACACAAAAAAATAATTTCATAAATAAATTTGTAAACATGTTTACATATAAAATATCTTTCTAAATATATTTGTGTGTGCCTATTAATATTTATGAATATTTATATACCTGTACATGTATATATAATGTGTGTGTATATATATATATATATATATATTTGTGTGTGCACAAAAAGATATACATTTATCTATATATTTTAATATATGTATATAAATTATAATATATAATATATGTAAACAAATATAAATATGTATAATTATATTTATATACACACACATGCATAATTATTTGTATGTATTTACTTATAAACCCACAAAATATATTTTATAAGTGTTTAAAAATAATTATATAAACATATATAAATATATGAATAAATATATGGATTAAAAATGTAAATAAATATATATAAATTAATATATATATATATATTTCAAAAAATAAAGAACAAAACAACATATAGTAGTGGTAAAGTCACAAGTGTGTGATGGTGGCGGTCTCAGGTTCAAATTCAAGTAAAGGTGCTCGCGGATGTGGACAGGAGCAGTTGTCTAACACTTATAAAGGGCAGGGGGACCAGACGAGCACTAATAATAGAGGCAGGGGGACCAGACGAGCACTAATAATAGAGGCAGGGGGACCAGATGAGCACTGATAATAGAGGAAGTTGGGGTGGGGGGTTCAAGCGCTGATAAAAGGTTAGGTGAGCTCCCTGTGAATCTTTCACCAATTAACAGGAAAAAAAATTGCAGCACAAAAAGAAAACGGTTGCAAAAGGGGGGTTTTATCAACGTTTTTTTTTCACTGATAAAAGACCCCTTTTATAGCGGGGTTTTTTTAGCGCTGCGATTTTTTCTTTTAATTGTTGAGAGATTCGGCGGGAGGTCACCCCGCCTTTTGTCACCTTTTTTTAGGCGCTGATATAAGTGACCGCATTTTATCACCACTTAGAACATCATCGCTTTTTATAGCAGTGGTAAAAAGGGAATTTGAAGTAGTGAATTTTACACAATAATTTGAAAAAAAATATGCAATTCCTTTTAGGTTTATAAAAAAATGATACACGTGCCCTTATGGGAGTGGCTCAGTGTTTAGGATCGCTCTTCTGCCTTGAATAGGCAAGGGTTCGATTTCTATTGGTTGTGGCTTGTCACTATAATATGATGTCATTGAGTTAAATGTTCCAAGTGTTTAGGAACTTGGTGGGGAATCACAATTTCTAATATGTTAAAAAAGTGCTATACTTTTTTTTATGTTGACCGGTGAGAGATTCGAAGGGAGGTTACCCCACGTTTTATTAGTTTTTCTTAAACTGATAAAAGTGATCATTTTTTATCAGAGTTTAGAACATCAGCGCTTTTTAAACCTTGATAAATGGTTTTTCTAGTGGTGATAAAAGGGAGATTTTTAGTACTATACACAACAGTTTGAAAAAAAAATATGATTCCCTTTATGTTTATAAAAAATGATACATGTATCCTTATGAGGGTGGATAGAGTATAGGATCTTCAACCTCGATTAGGGGAGGGTTGGATTCCTACTTGCTCGACATTGTAATATTATGTCATTTTGCCAACTGATTCAACCGTTCTGGACAGGTTAGGGAATCACAAATTATAATATGTTAAAAAAATGATATTTGTTTTTAAAATGATGTTACCATTAAAATATGTTGAAATAAAATTATTTCAATAAGTATTAGAAAAATGTCTTTTAAACAAACAAGTTGACAACTCACACACAAGTCGGGTTAATGATGTTTATGAAAAACTACTACCTTCAAATTCCAAAATAAAAGCACATAATTAAGTGACGCCCTGGCGATTATCCAAATTTATTTAAATAATTGTAAAATGGAGCGAAAGGTCGGGGGTAAAAATCTGGGGTTAGAAATGTAATTCAAGTATTTGTATAGACCTTCGAAGATACCAAGATTATCCATTTGAAATCATGATTTTATGGGATACTTGTCATCATGCCAGGAAAAGATAAAGCAGTTCATTTGTAACAATAAATAAATAAATTATCCAGTGATAAATAAAATACTCATTTTATAAAGCATATAGATTTAAAAAACAAAGAAATATATATAGATTGAAAATGTAATTTCATGATATATTCAAAATGAAAAGAATCATACGACCTAATAAAATCATCATTAAAGATTTGTAGTTCATTTGGATTTAATAAAATAAATCCTATTTTCATTTTCTATAACATATTGAAAAATAAGTGGAAAAATAATCTTAAAAGTTTAAGCAAGAAAGTGCGTCTTTATTTTCGAATAAACTTGACTATTTTTATTTTAAAAATCACTCAATTTTTTTTAAATATTCTCAATTATATAAACTAATATATTTAAATAATACATTTTTACGAAATTGAATCAGAAAACATTTTCATAACAAAATTCCACAATATTTATGAGCTAGACGATGACGTCATAAAACTTGGCTGTTGGTCGGAGAGTGATGGCAAGAGGGGGGGTGAATTGCCTTTTAAAAATTAATTAACAATTTAAAAACAATTTATAAATGCAGCGGAAATAAAAAGGGGCAAGACACAATTTGATAACGGAGTTCGGCTTAACCCAAAGCCTACGTCTCCGCTCCCAACTCAACCGTTGAGAGATTTACTTCAGCTTGCTTTTTAATGGTTGTAGCAAGAAACCCACTAGCCGTTTTAAAGTAGGCTAGATCACCTACGTACAGATTTCTTTTTTATGATGGTTGTAGCAAGAAACCCAAAATGAAAGTGAGAAAGAAAAGGATTGTTTGTTTTATTACAAACCCAATGAATAACTAAACAATTGAAATAAATAAATTACAACAAACTTGAGGAATCCTTGAGCACCAAGAGAGTGAGAGTAGTTGATGTAGAGGCTGCCCAAGCTTCAAGGATGGAGATGGATCACAAGTAGCCTTGGAGATTTGTCGTTTAGAGCTTCAAGGGATCAAAATATCATTCCAATGTATCGGGTGTGTTCCCGACATCCATCCTCGTCTATTTATAGGAGAAATATCCCCAAATACTTCAATATAGCCGTTGGAGGGCTTCCGGAGCCGTTGGGGGTCAAAAGTACAAGTCTGGTCAAAGCCCAACGGCTAGTTTGACTGGGCTTACCGGCTGACCGGTGCTTGGCCACCGGCTGGCCGGTGCTCCAGACAGAAGGCAGAGCTTTCTGTCTGGGCTCCACCGGCGGGCCGGTGCTGGGCCACCGGCTGGCCGGTGGTCGAGACAGAGAGCAAGCTCTATGTCTGGTTCCACCGGCTGGCCGGTGGTCCAGACACCAGTTGGCCGGTGGTCGAGACAGAGAGCAAGCTCTCTGTCTGGTTCCACCGGCTGGCCGGTGGTCCAGACACCGAGAGGCCGGTGGCACCTGGCAGTAGGCAAGGCCTACTGTATGGTTCCACCGGCCGGCCAGTGGTCAGGCACCGGCTGACCGGTGGCACCTGGCAGAGAGCTTTGCTTCTGCCAGAGACCACCGGCGGGCCGGTGGACTCAGAGAGTCCTTTTTCCAGTCTTCTTGGGCCAACTCTTTGGCAACATTTTTCCTATCATCAAACAAACTTGAAAACAAGTTAGAACACGATGAAAGTGATTGTGATCATTAAAATCCAAGATAGAGGGGTACAACAATCTCCCCCTATTTTGATGATCACAATCACAAAAGATAAAGCTTTTTAAAAAGGATATTCCAAGTAAAAAAAAGAAATAAGAAACTTGGACATGGAAAAATTTTAGTGATCATTTTAATACAATAATTTCATAGATGTATCAGGTATTGAAAATGATATTAATCTTGTAAGGATTGAAATAAAGAGAATGGTTTATTTTGAAATTGTAACCATAGGTTATTTAAAAGAAACAACTGAAATCAATAACTTAACCATTTAAAAACAGATTTTGATGAAAGTAATAAATTAAAATTGAACTTTTAAAAAGAGCACTTAATTAAATGAAGTAAGTAACTATGCAATAGAGAGTTTTTCTCCCCCTTTGGGATTATCAAAATAGGAGGAAAAGTATGAAAGAAAAAATAGAAAAACAATAATAAGGAAGTAAGCAATGACAAAAAGGATTGATAGATAAGACAACTTGAATTTTATAAAAGATGAAACGTTACATAGAAAGTTCAAAATACAAATACAAAGACAAGCCAAAAACAGGAACGGCTCTATTCACTCCTAGAGGACCGAGAGTGACGACGACGCCTGAAGGTCGGAGGAGCCGGAGGAGCCTGGACCGCCTCAAAGCGACGATCTAGAGAATAAATCCGAGAGTGGAGCTGATCAAACTGAGAGCTGAAGTAAGAAAACTGTAAGTCGAGACGGGTCTCAATATGATCCTGGAAGCGAAGGAACTGATCAGCCGTCACCGACAAGCTACCAGTATCAGCGGGAGGGGGCACAGCCTCAGCAGGCTCCGGTGCATCATCACCCGCTCCATCTCCCTCATCAGCAGCAGCAGCAGCCTCACCTTCGTTGTCACCACTCCCTTCCTCTTCATCATCACCACTGTCCTCACTATCTGAAAGATGATAGGCAGCGGCAATGGCAGGAGGCATGGCATGGGTAGGAGGGTGTGAATGTGTCTGAGGGGAGTAAGCCTTGAGAAGGCCCTCCTTGTCAGTAATCCACTCCTGACGCCAAGGATGCCAACGAATGTTCATCCGTTGCACCATCATAAAATTGATGATTCTATCCTTCTTTGGCTGCTTGAAGGAGGTAGCACGGAGAGGGATATCAAGAAAGGTAAAGATTTTGGTCAACAAGCGCCTGTGAGGTAGAGTTTTGGACCGGCGCGGGTGCTCAGCCACATAAGACATGGCTCGGAACAGGAACCGGACCAAATTGAAATGAACGCCTCTGGTGATATAAGAAAGAAGATAAATGTCAATAAATTTCACCGTATCGTGATCACCGATACGGGGTGAAAGAGTGGTCTGAATGAGGCGCTCAATGATGTGATGGTTAGGGGAGAGCTGGGAGAGCTTGACAATGGGATCGGTGGGCTGCCCTGTAAGATGCTCAAGAGCGACAGCAAGATCAAAATCAGGGTCCCGAGGAAACTCCCCCTGAGCAAAAGCATGAGGTCCAACATGAGGAACCCCTAGAATCCTGGAAATCTCCAAAGAAGTGATAGTGATGGGTTGCCCAATAGCGGTGGTAGAGATGGTATCGACGTCGTCAGAAACTGACCACGTCAGGTGAGCATAAAATTCTTTGACAAGAAGGGGATAAATAACATCCTTATCAGGAGGTTCAAAAAAAGAATGCCAGTGTTGATATTCAATGATGGAGAAAAGCTCGAGATGAGCAGAAGAAAGCCAAGAATAATCAATTACTCTACCCGGCAGAATGACTTTGTCATGCCAAATGTCCGGAAGTTGAGGGATTGAAGGAGGAGGAGGTGCCTCTTGAGCGATGCCCTTTCCTTTGCGTGAAGAGCGAGGACCCATGATGGCAAAAGGAAGAAAATTGAGAGAGATTGAGAGAAGAAGGAGTTTGAGAGAGCAAGGAGGAAGAAAGGAGGCTAGGGCAAGGAGGAGGCACAGGTTAGGAGGGGACGCACGAGTGAGAAAGAAGAAAAATGGGAAGGGTTTTAATTTTAACCCTTCCTCCGGCCGGCCCAAAAAAGGAAAACCCGACACCACCGGTTAACCGGTGATGTACCACCGGTTGACCGGTGGTATTGAAATTCATAAAAAATTAAAATAAAAAAAAAATAAAAAAAAGAGTTAAAATAACTTAAAAAGAAATAAAAGAAAGCCAAAAAGAGTCAAATATTTAATAGTTCTCATTGACTAATCATTCCTAACTCCCCCTTAATAAAATCAAAACGTTCAACCGGGAGAGGTTTGGTAAAGATATCAGCTAATTAGAAATCAGTAGGAATGAAGTCCAAAGTGATATCCCCTTTTTGAAAATGGTCACGAAGGAAATGATGCCTTAAATCTATATGCTTTGTCCTAGAATGTTGTATTGGATTCTTAGAAATACTAATGGCACTAGTGTTGTCACACCGTATAGGGACATGATCATAGGAAAGGCCATAATCCAAGAGAGTGTGCTGCATCAAAATAATTTGGGCACAACAATTACCAGCTGCTACGTACTCGGCCTCGGCAGTAGAAAGAGCAACACAGTTTTGCTTTTTGCTACTCCATGAAACAAGGGACTTTCCTAGCAGATGACAGGTTCCACTAGCACTCTTACGATCTAATTAAAATCCGCCAAAATCAGCAACCGAATATGAAGAAAGTTCAAAAGATGTATTAGAGGGATAAAAAAAACCAATGTTTTTGGATCCTTTTAAATACTTAAAAATTCTTTTGACCAATTTAAAATGAGATTCTTTGGGATTGGCTTGAAAACGAGCACAAAGGCAAACACTGAACATGATGTCAGGACGGGTCGTAGTTAGGTAAAGTAGACTCCCAATCATACTCCTATAAAGCTTGTTATCAACCAGTTTCCCGGCTTCATCTAACGTAAGTTTACAAGAAGTACTCATGGGGGTACTAATTTCCTTTACTTGATCCATACCAAAATGACTTAAAAGTTCGTTTGTGTATTTTACTTGGTTTATAAAAATACCATTTGAATTTTGAAAGATTTGAAAACCAAGAAAAAATTTTAATTCCCCCATAAAGCTCATTTCAAATTCTTTTCTCATTAAATATGAAAAATCCGTACAAAGAGATTCTTTGGTTGAACCAAAGATAACGTCATCAACGTAAATTTGGACAATTAAAAGATCTTTGGAAGTGTGTTTTAAAAGTAAGGTACAATCAGCTTGACCCATTTTAAAATCATTTTCTAAAAGAAATTTTGTTAACCGCTCATACCAAGCCCGAGGGGCTTGTTTTAAGCCATATAGGGCCTTTGTTAACTTAAAAACATGATTTGGAAATTTTGGATCTTCAAAACCGGGGGGTTGTTCAACAAAGATTTTTTCTGAAATAAAACCATTTAAAAAAGCACTTTTAACATCCATTTGAAAAAGTTTGAAATTTAAGTGAGCGGCGAATGCCAACAAGATCTTAATGGATTCCAATCTAGCAACGGGCGCAAAGGTTTCACCATAATCAATTCCTTCTTCTTGATTATAGCCCTTAGCTACTAGGCAAGCCTTGTTCTGGGTTATATTACCTTGATCATCAAGTTTGTTCCTAAAAACCCATTTAGTGCCAATAATTGGATGATCATTGGGTCTTTCAACAAGAGTCCAAACATCATTTCTAGAGAATTGATTTAGTTCCTCTTGCATTGCAAGAACCCAATTCTCATCATTAATGGCATCATTAATGGTTTGAGGCTCTAGTTGAGAAATAAAGGCTTTATGTTCTACCTCGTTGAGGATTAATCTTCTAGTTCGAGTACCGGCTTGAAGATCACCTATAAAATTTTCTAAAGGATGGTCTCTAGAAGGTTTCCAAACCTCAGGCAAGGTGGAAGGCGAAGAAGGTGAAGAGGGTTCTTGATGGTCATCCTCCTTGGGAGGAGAAGAGGAATCATTCAAATGAATCTTATCAAGCTTATTTTCAACATCTTCAATGACCGGGTGAGGTTTTGGAAGAGTTTCATCAAATTTGACATGAGATGATTCTTCGATGGTTTTTGAACGTTTATTGAAGACACGATAGGCTTTGATTGAGTTGGAGTACCCACGAAAAATACCTTCATCGGATTTGGCATCAAATTTCCCTAGGTTATCTTTTGTGTTAAGGATAAAGCATTTACAACCAAACACTTTAAAATAACCAACTTTGGGCAATTTGCCTTTCCAAAGTTCATAGGGGGTTTTCTTAAGAAGGGGTCTTACAAGGACTCTATTGATAGTATAACAAGCAGTGTTTACCGCCTCGGCCCAGAAATATTGAGGAAGATTGAATTCACTAAGGAGGGTTCGAGCAATTTCTTGGAGAGTTCGGTTTCTCCTTTCAACCACTCCATTTTGTTGTGGAGTCCTAGGGGCAGAGAAGGTGTGATTGTATCCTTGAGAGGAACACAATTCATCAAATTCTTTGTTCTCGAATTCACCACCATGGTCACTACGAAGCGATATAATTTTATATCCTTTTTCATTTTCTACTTTTCTAGAGAATTTCAAAAAGGTTCTACAAGCATCATTTTTATGAGCTAAAAAGAAAACCCAAGTGAAACGAGAAAAGTCATCTACTAGAACAAAGGTATATGATTTTCCACCTAGACTTGCTACAGGGGTAGGACCAAAAAGATCAAGATGAAGGAGCTCAAGAGATTTTTAAGTGTACACTTCCTTCTTAGATTTGAAAGAAGATTTGTGTTTCTTGCCAAGTTGGCATGGCTCACAAATCAAATCTTTCTTAAACTTAAGTTTAGGAAGGTCACGGATGAGCTTGTTCTTATTAAGCTTTAGAAGTGAAGGAGAGCTACAATGCCCCAACCTTCTATGCCAAAGCCAAGACTCATTGTCAAGAGCACTTAAACATTTAACATTTTGGCTAGCTAAAGACTTTAAATCAATAATGTAAACATTTTGAAAATGGGAAGCAGAAAATATCAATTTGTTTTGAAAATCAAACACATTGCATAAATCATTTTGAAAATTCACCGAAAAACCACTATCACAAAGTTGACTAATGCTAATTAAATTATGTTTTAGACCTTTAACAAATAAAACATCTTTAATTAAGGAGGATCTACCAAAACCAATGGTACCTATTCCGACGATCTTGCTTTTTGAGTTGTCACCGAAGGTGACTTATCCTCCATCGAATTCTTCAAGGGAGTTGAACTCGGAGGGATCGCCACACATGTGCCTCGAGCATCCGCTGTCGAGATACCACGAGCCTTTAGAGGGCCTACTTATTTGGTGTTTATCCTACAAAATCAAGAGAGAATAGATTTTGGTACCCATATAAGTTTGGGTCCGGAAAGATTAGCTAAAAGAGACTTTTGAACCCATACTTGTCTAGAGGGATACATCCTAAGGTATTCATCCGAGTAGGTAATGATTTTGGGGCGGCCATATCTAGCATTTTTACAATCGCATTCATAAATCATATGTCCGGTTTTTCTTAAATAATTACAAAATTTATTTTGAGAGATCCCCCTTACAAAAGTAGTGGGTGCTCTAGAAGAGGTGGCTTGCTTGTTAAAGCCAATCCATGTGTGGTTCTAGCCGAACGTTGAGAACCTAACAATTTGGTCAAATTTTGTTCACCTTGGGTGAACTTGGCAAGATATTCCCTTAAATCTTTAATAGTTGAATTCAAAGAATCAACATTGGGAATATCTTGGACCTTAAGGGCAAGTTCCTCATTCTTTTTGAGAAGTTGATCTTTTTCAGAAATTAGAATTTTGTGTTTCTTTTTTAAAGCCAAAAATTTAGAGGTAAGTTCGTGAAAACCTTCCTCTAATTGATCTCTCGCATTTTGGAGATCTTCATAAGACATATCATTATTAAAATAAGAAGATGAGGAAGAGGAGTCGGAAGAAGATACCTCATCAAGTTCCATTAGGCATTTTCCACCTTCATCGCTTGAGTCGCTCAAAGACATGGAGTCATCGCTTGCACTCCATGTTGACGCTTTGAAAGCCTTCTTGTTTTTCTTTTCCTTTAACCTTTTCTTGAAAAGAGAGCCCTCCGGTTTGATGTGGCCTTTCTTTCCACATTCAAAACATGTAACTTCTTTTTCTGCTTTTGGCTCTTCCTTTCGTGCCCTTTGAAAATTCTTCTTTTTCTTCATGAACTTGCTCATTTTTCTTGCAAGTTGTGCAATCTCAGATTTGCTATCATCGGAGGAGCTTTCTTGCTTTGATTTGAATGCTATGTTTTTTTCTCCTTGAAGATGTTACCTTATTTATCGGCTTGCCTCTTCATGGTAATCTCATAGGTCATAAGTGATCCAATGAGTTCTTCAACCGGCATTTTCTTGACATCTTTCGCTTCTTGGATTGCCGTCACCTTTGGAGCCCATGATCTTGGTAGGACCCAAAGAATCTTCTTGACAATCGTTTCTGCAGAAACATCATCTCCAAGAGACTTTCTCCCATTACACACATCAGTAAAGCGGGTAAACATTTCTGTAATAGATTCGTGTGGGTGCATGGTGAAACTTTCAAAGTCTTGACGATACATATCTAATCTAGTGTCTTTGACTTTGTTAGTGCCCTCATGGGTCACTTCCAAAAGCTTCCAAATTTCATGAGAAGTGGTGCAAGTAGAAATACGATTAAATTCATTACGGTCTAACCCACAATGAAGAGCATTCTTGGATTTGCCATCAAGCTCAAAATTAGCAATGTCTTTGGGGGTCCATTTAGACTCATCATTGCTAGAGAGAGTGTAGCCTTGCATAACAATTCTATATATAGGATAGCCAATACTTCTAAGAAATGTAATAATGCGAGTTTTCCAATAAGTGTAGTCGGTTCCATCAAAGAATGGAGCCCGAGTCATGGAATACCCTTCGGGTGCTTGTGAGGAAGAAGTCATCACTATGGATTTTAAGTTTGTAACCGGTTAAGGTATTACAAAAACGTCCCTTTGATACCAATTTTTGGTCGGAGAGTGATGGCAAGAGGGGGGGGTGAATTGCCTTTTAAAAATTAATTAACAATTTAAAAACAATTTATAAATGCAGCGGAAATAAAAAGGGGAAAGACACAATTTGATAACGGAGTTCGGCTTAACCCAAAGCCTACGTCTCCGCTCCCAACTCAACCGTTGAGAGATTTACTTCAGCTTGCTTTTTAATGGTTGTAGCAAGAAACCCACTAGATGTTTTAAGGTAGGCTAGATCACCTTCATACAGCTTGCTTTTTTATGATGGTTGTAGCAAGAAACCCAAAATGAAAGTGAGGAAGAAAAGGATGGTTTGTTTTATTACAAACCCAATGAATAACTAAACAATTGAAATAAATAAATTACAACAAACTTGATGAAGCCTTGAGCACCAAGAGTGTGATATTAGTTGATGTAGAGGCTGCCCAAGCTTCAAGGATGGAGATGGATCACAAGTAGCCTTGGAGATTTGTCGTTTAGAGCTTCAAGGGATCAAAATATCATTCCAATGTATCGGGTGTGTTCCCGGCATCCATCCTCGTCTATTTATAGGAGAAATATCCCCAAATACTTCAATATAGCCATTGGAGGGCTTCCGGAGCCGTTGGGAGTCAAAAGTACAAGTCTGGTCAAAGCCCAACGGCTAGTTTGACTGGGCTTACCGGCTGACCGGTGCTTGGCCACCGGCTGGCCGGTGCTCCAGACAGAAGGCAGAGCTTTCTGTCTGGGCTCCACCGGCTGGCCGGTGCTCGGCCACCGGCTGGCCGGTGGTCGAGACAGAGAGCAAGCTCTCTGTCTGGTTCCACCGGCTGGCCGGTGGTCCAAACACAGGTTGGCCGGCGGTCGAGACAGAGAGAAAGCTCTCTGTCTGGTTCCACCGGCTGGCCGGTGGTCCAGACACCGGTTGGCCGGTGGCACCTGGCAATAGGCAAGGCCTGCTGTCTGGTTCCACTGGCTGGCCGGTGGTCAGGCACCGGCTGACCGGTGGCACCTGGCAGAGAGCTTTGCTTCTGCCAGAGACCACCGGCTGGCCGGTGGTAATCCACCGGTTGGCCGGTGGACTCAGAGAGTCCTTTTTCCAGTCTTCTTGGGCCAACTCTTTGGCAACCTTTTTCCTATCATCAAACAAACTTGAAAACAAGTTAGAACACGATGAAAGTGATTGTGATCATTAAAATCCAAGAGAGAGGGGTACAACATTGGAAAATATTTTTGTGGAAATAACATTAAAATCAAGAGACCGTCAAAACGAAGTTGCGTAATTCACAAGAATTCTTTCAGTTGTTATAATGTTAAAATACTTTTATATTTATCCTGAGGATCTTTTATTATAAAAAAGGGATGCCTTCATAATAAAAGTATATATTTTTATATCATGCATATATAATAAATAATGTTTTTCTATAATTTTTTTCTATAAATACCTTATCTTTAACGCTCAAAGCACACACTCCTTTGTGCCCTTCAAGTCCTCTGCTCCCAATTCAAAATCTCTTTCTTTCGTGGTAGTTTCCAAGCCTTCAATGGGGGCATGTCTGATGCTTTTGATGGTTCTCACTTTCATCTCAACTGCATTCACAGTCAATCCTCTCAAAAATGAGTTGAATACGGATCTCTCATAATTATCCTATTCACTGGTCGGAGCATAAACATAACGTACCCGAGGGTCGAAATCGAGTTGAACCGCCACTAGTAGAAAGAAAAATGTACCCATAAGCCCATGTGAGTGGTCATGTGTTGTTGTTAAGTGATGTATGTCAAGTGATTTCTTGTGTGTGGCGCTCTTATGTAATAAGAAACACTTCATCCTCTATATGTATAATGGTTTGAAGAGGAGGTTTTGGTCTTTTAATTTGTTTTCCTCGGTGTTATCGTAACAAATGTTATTATTGTAACAAATGTTATAAGTATGTGGTGTGATATGACTTGTGTCCTTGTGTCTTCTATGTTGTTTATATAATAATTATTGTATTTAAATGTTTCATTGAATGAGTATTAATTCCTCCTTGATGTTTGCTTAGATAATCAAGTAAAGCTAAAAAAACACCACATAACAACTAAAATTGATATATTTTTATTATCAATTTAAGCACTGTGGTTTTTTGTTCTACATTTAGATGACAAATTTTGCTTATAATTCCCTCTTTTCCCTTGTTTGTCATTGTGATTGCTAGTTCTTGAATTTATGTGTTTGGTCATACTGGCTTGATGTTCATTTTTTTAATCTCAATTTATAGTTGGCATCCAATCTATATGTTTGAAATAAACACATGATTTTATTAGCTATAATAATGTATTTGAGCACTATGCTTGCCTTGTGCGATGGAATAGGGGGTTTTAAGGATAATGAGCTCAAAGATCAAAAAAACATTATTTTTATAGGGTGACTGTTAGTTGAATTGATATTCTTAACAAAGGTTTTGGTTCATATCTTTTACGATCTATAATGTTTTTGTTGTTTCATTTAATTTGGAATTTTCGATATAGGTTTTGTTTTTTAATGTAAATGTTAGGATTAATGTGTTATAATTTTTTCATTATAAATGGATTTAAGATTATTCCACATAAAACCCACAATGATAGAGTCGAATAATTTTTTTTCCTATTAATTACAACGTCTAACACGCATAATGAAATCTTCACATTTGTTTAAATGAACAAAAAGAATAGGCAGAATAAACTATTAACACCACCTGAAAAATGCACAACATTTTTAAATGATTACGGTATGTAATTGCATGTTAATTTTTTTTCAACATATTTTAATTTCAATTTAAATATTTAATAAATATAGTTTTATTTTAAAACCTTTCTACTTTTTACATGGTTTATATATAACAAACAATTAATTAATCTCAAATATGTTTAATGACATGACCCTTCCTCGGTGAGACCCCTGACAACGAGAACACGAATGTCACTCAAAGTCCACGTTCAATGGACCAGGACAACCAACATTGAGAGTTTTCAACATTGAGTGCTCACTACCATAGATCCGGACAAGGGATGTGTCTGGTTTTATCAATGCTACGCAGAAAGCAATACTACAGATAACCATTTTATCAGCGCTAGAAATAGCCTTTTAACTGCGCCCCCACCCCCCCTTCAACAGCGCTCGCCACTTAGTTTTGGAGGCTTTCTGGGCCTTTTTTGGCCTCGAAAAAACCTTGACCAGGGTCCCCTTGATTATAACGATGTAGATCTCGTCGCAAGCTTCAATTTGATATGTGGTGGAGCTCAAACGAACACCCAGATTTAAAGTTATGACCGTTTGAAGTTTGAGTTGTTTTTTCAACTTAATTTAGATCTTTTATTTATTTATTTTATATTCAAATTGTTATTAAATGACCATTATTCGATAAAAATAACAGAATTATTATTTAAAAATATTTTTTAAATTATTTCATAATCATTTTTTACTAAATATCTTATATATTAAGTTTAAATTTCTATTTTTCCTTATCTAAAACACAATTAAAAATATATATTATATTTATATCAATATCAATATATTTATATATTAATATTTTAATATATTACTTTTAATGTTTTTTTTGAAATATACCCTTTATCAGCGTTAGTAAAAAAAATGCAAATAAAGATTTCCCTCTTTATTATCGTTTTTTAGCACTGTTAAAAGGGCGGCGCTATGAAAACTTGATTTTGTGGTAGTGAAGCGCTAATAAAAAGAGGTCTTTATGCTAGTAAAAATTGATGATAAATCTACCATTTATCAACGCTAAGAAAATGCTGATAAAGGGTAGATTTATCAGCACTATTTTTAGTGATGATAAAAGTTCTTAATAAAAAATATTCTTAATTTATATAAAATTATTATATATATATATTAAAAAATAAAGTTTATCTGTATACATTAAATAAAAAACGCATGTTTGTAATTAATATATATTTTTTAATAATTCAAATATATATATAATAAATTTAATTAAAATAATAAACATATTTATTATATTTATTATATTTATATATTTATATATTTATAATTATATATTTATAATTATATATAAATACTTTTTAAATAAATATATTCATAATTATATATAAATACTTTTTAAATATGTATATTCATAATTATATATAAATACTTTCTAAATATGTTTATTCATAATTATATATAAATACTTTTTAAATATGTTTATTTATAATTATATATAAATACTATTTAAATATGTATATTTATAATTATATATAAATACTTTTTTAAATATGTATATTTATAATTATAAATATAAATAAATATATATATGTTTCCAATGAATTTGGTCAATTGATGCGTGGATATATGACTATAATTAATATATTTATTTTAATTTCAGAAGTATTTATATATATATATATATAAATTTATTTATATTTATTACAATAATTAAAAAATATATGTAATAAATATATATTTATATTTAAATAAAATTAAAATAATAATAAATATATTAATTAAATAAATATATTAAATTAAATAAATATACACAAATATTTATAAATAAATAAAAATATTTATAATTATAATTCTAAAACATACAGATATATTTACAATTATAATTCTAAATAAATATAGATATATTTAAATAATTATAATATTATAGTAAAGATATTAATTATATATAATTATAAATACATTAAATACATTTATTATAAATTTATAAATATAAATAAATATTTATTTATTTCATAAGCATTTCATAATTATTTAAATAAATATATATTTATATTTAAATAATTATAAAATTATAATCAATATATTAATTAAATAAATATATTGAATTAAATAAATATATACAAATATTTATAAATAAATACAAATATTTATAATTATAATTCTAAATAATACAAATATATTTACAATTATAATTCTAAATAAATATAAATATATTTAAATAATTATAAAATTATAACAAAGATATTAATTATATATAATTATAAATATAATAAATTTATTTATTATAAATTTATAATTTTAAATAAATATATATTTATTATACATATATATATATATAAATATAAATAAATAAATATTTATTTATAGTTATTATTATAAATAAATAAATATATATTTATTATACATATAATTTTATAAATATATATAAAAATATAAATAATTTATAATCATTATAGTTTTATCAGCGCTATTTAGCGTTGATAAAGACAAGTTTTATCAGCGCTTTCTATTTTAGCGTTGATAAAACATACCTTTATCAGCGCTTTTTAGCTAGTGCTGATAAAAGGTTCATCCTCTTTTATAAATAAACCATAACAGTCCCCTCATTCCTTCACACACCTCAAGCTCTCATGGAAGTCGACCCCTGCACCGCAGACCCCTCCCATACCCCGACCTCATCTCTGCCGTCGCCGACCCCTCCTCCGCCGCGACCCCTCCTCCACCGCGACCGCTCCTCCTCCATAATCTATGTCAGTTGCTCAGGCTTTGAGCTAGACCCGACCTATCATCACATATCTGATCCAGCCTCGTGCTTCAACCAAACCTCTCCTTGCCCATTTTGTTCCTGAAGTTGTTGTACTTCCTCCTTTGAAAATTCATTCAGATCCTCCAGTCTCTCAGCCTCCATCCACTGGACCTACTATTGATCTTTCTGACAAAGGAAAGGACAAACTGGATCCCTAGACGTAGTGTGGATAACTTTTTGACAGGGTTGAGTGTTTGTAATCTTTGTTGTATTTCACTGATATTTTGTACTTCCAGGTACTTTCGTTATCTCTGAAATTTAGTGATCTTGCATTTCATCCCTTTAAAACCTGTTTTCATTCTTGTTTTTCTTCTTGAATATTTTTTGGTCGTTTTGATAATCCCAAAAGGGGGAGAACATCAACAATGACATTATCTTTTTTAAATCTCATTAAGATAAAGGGGGAGAACATCATGCATTATTTATTTTACCTCTAAACCTTATCTCTATTTTGAGCAATTTCATTTTTTTAAGAAAATCAGTAATGGGAGATAGTAAGTGGAATGATTATATTAATCATCAAGTAATTGTACTTTATAATGCCATGATTTGTGATCATAAAAAAGGATGAGATTGTTGGCCCATAGGAGATTGTTGGCCCCTCTATGGTTTTAATAATTACAAATCATGTCAAATCATGTCCAATCATTTCAATAATATTTATTTAAGTTTAAATATGTTTAATTATGATTATCTATGATCAACTATGTATTTAACACATTCTGTGTATATTCATGTTATAAGACAGTTAAAACAGAAAATTTGGCTAAGTATGAGTTACTGACAATGACAAAACAAGTGTGACACCGACAACACAAACTGACTCACGGACACCAACAGAAGGAACGTCTCACCGATAAAAGGAATTTCTCATCGACGGAAGGAATGTCTCACCGACAGAAGGAATGTCTCACCAACAGTACAAACTGACTCACAGATAGACGATTCATCGACAATACAAATGAGACACCGACAGAAGGAAGGACTCACCGACAGACCAAAATGAGTCACTGACGCATTGAGTCATCGACGCATGGAGATACCGACAGAATGACTCACTGATAGAATGAGTCACTGATACCAACAGAAGGACTCACTGATAGGAGTCACAGACATAATGACTCACCGACAGAGTGTTTAAATTTTCTTTTATTTAAAATTATCTCTAACGATCATATTTGAGTGTTTTAATGCTACTAATTAAATTAATGCTTTTTGAAAATAATATTAATTGGTATGTCAGAAGTACGAGGTACACAACCTACCCCAATCATGCTTATTGTCGGGCTGTAGAATATAAAAGAAAAAAACATGCGAGCTGAAAGACATGCATGTAAACATACAGTAGAGGAATCACACGAGAACCCATACTGAACCTGTGAACAAAAGGAAGAAGAACACACAAGGAATTATCATTCTTGCAGACTGAACACAAAGGAGAACTTTCTATGCACCAAAGTTCCAACACCTCTGTAGCAAACAAAACAGAACTGAAGGAATCGAACTTCATCTTCCTCAAAAACCATAACACAAAGCTTCACGACACTCTGTTTTTAGTGTCTATTTTCAGAAGAGGACTCAGGCTTCACATCTTCTACATCCAAAGAGTCCAGAGCTGCATTTCACATCACACAGATCCTTCTAAACTCTATATCTTTATTTCATGCTCTTTTGTGTGCATTTTTACTACATTTCGAGTAGTGTGTGAATCTGTCTGTTAAACACACATTATATCCAGCACTAAACTGAAGGATACAAGATATCCTCACATAAACAACTTTTTACACCTGTTATATCTCACGTAGTACTGTGATAGAGGTTCTCTGTGACCTGACTATTTTAGTTCCCACGCAGAACTGTGGTAGAGGTCATGTGACCTGGACAGTTTGTAAACTATTGTGTAAACCCTGATCTAGTGTAAGAACCCGGGGCTTGTTTTCAGGTAGGAATCTTGCTTTATGGTTGTTTTTGAGAAAAAAAGGAGTTTTTGGAAATTTCAGGAGTACACGCTGTGTACTTTATGTACACTCCGTGTACTCGGTTGCCGCGGGTAACCGTGTACTGGCCAGGTAATGACCGAGTACATGGCCGTGTGCGGTGACTTGGAGACCGCCTAAAGTGGAGGCTGGAAAATGTAAGTACATTCCATGTACATCTAAAATACATGTCATGTACTTTTTTTTTCATTAAACGGACCGGGGTCACGTCTAATCGATAGAAACCTTTTTCTCTTCATTCGTCTTGTCTAGGAGCGACCGTATGACCACAGATCTTCTCCGAGCCCCCGACTCGCCGTCCGTTCTTCGAATCAACTGCCATCGATTGTGTTGGAATCACATCAGTGAGTTCTCCCTTCTTCTTGAACATTATCTCTTGATTTTTCCTCTTTCTCAAGTTATCCTCAGTTGAATGTTTTTAACGTTTTTGTAGATCTACGACGTTCTAGGGAGATTCAAGGCTTGAGACTCAAGTATATTGTCCGTACAACACTGAGGTGGGTGGTTTGTGCATTTCTGTAGATAGTCTTTGAGTTATATGTGAAAAAGTGCCCAATACCCCAGAACGGGGTATTATGTGGTTATGGTTCTAGCCCTTTTATTTTCCTATTATGCCTCGTTTGTTTGGATAGAGGTTAATTGTTGAGAATAGGGTTATCTTTGCTAAGCTATGGATTTTTTTCCCATGTTTCTTGTTTTGACCGTTTGGTCTAGCTTTTCCTGTTAGGTTGTTTCTTCTTTTCTTTCCATGCCTAGTATTGTTAGGGTGGAGTGATTATTATTTGACATACTATGATATGCTGTAGTTGTTTAGCCAAGTATTTCTTGAGGTTTACTTTGGCTTCTGATTATCATTTGTGCATGATTACTTTACACGGGGCTGCGGGAACCTTGTGTAGTGAGATCATAGGGGAAATCGATGTTGAGGGCTTTCCTAGAGTGTCTATTATAATTATCACGCTGCGAGACCATAGGGGGGATTTGCATTGAGTGCTCCCTCAGAGTGTCTATTGTTACGTTATGAGACCACAAGATAAATTGACGTTGAGTGCTTCCTCAGAGTGTCTGTAGTTTACCGCTAAAAGACTATAATGGAAATTGATGGTGAGTACTTCCTCAGAGAGTCTTTGATCACACATGACTATAGGTGGAATTGACAGTGAGTGCTTCCTCAGAGAGTCTTTGGTACATCTTTCCTTGTATTGTGAACCAGAGGGGTTAGGCTATGATAACTTCCCATATGGTTACTTACTTTTGATTGGTTACTCTTTATATATAAAAATGAATGCAATTGAATTTTTAGAATTGTTTCTATGTTTACTTCCTTGTTTACTGCTTCATTTTGTTTATTGTCTGCCATATATTTTCACTGACTGTTAGGAACAGATCTTTGGATGGTTTCCTACTGGGATTCTTCTCACACCCTTTTTGGTTCATGCTTTTGGACCCAAACAGATTATATCATTGCAGATATAGATAAGGGAAAGCACCCTTCTACTTCAGATACTTGATTGCTGTGGAGTTGGGGAGCATGGAACCAAGATGAGGCTTGCGATGCTGCTGAAGTTTATCTGTTTTCTTTTGTACTTTGGTTTACTACTATATTTCAGTATTGTGACTTGTTTGGATGCTTTCCTAGACATATGTATCATGCATCATTATATATATGTGCTCTAGTTGTTTATTTCTTCAGTCTTCCGCTGTTTACTTATTGCATGCTTTTACTGCTTCCGCTATTATATATCTGTTATTTCCACTGCGTTACTCTAACAATGAGGGAATAGTTTCCCTACTATCACACCCAAGGACCTGACCACTAGTCGGTAGCCTCTGGCATTCTGGGAAATGCGCTTGAGGTCGTGTGACCAACCAGGTACAGGGTACCTCTGTGCAGATTCTGGAACCGAGATGTTACAAAGTGGTATCAGAGGGATTCTTTTATTCTTGACTTACTATTTGAATCCTATAGATTGGGATAAGTAGGAATAAGTAATTGGTAATAAGCTGTTCTCAGGAGTAGCTAACCCGCGTATAGGGAAAATCCAATCTACCTCATTATTACAATTTTTCTGGTTTTGCAATTTTATAGTTGATTTGATTTCACCGCTGGGTGATTCACATGTTTTTTTCTGTTATCGTTGATATTATTAAGATTCTATTTATGTTATAACCTGATAAGATGAGGGTATTCCATCTCATGTATCATATAGGCACTTGTTAGAAATCACATGTCATGCATTCCTACCATGCCATTTAGGGTGCATTAGTGCTTGCATGTTGTTGTGATAGATGTTGTGCTAGATATTCATGCTATTGTGATAGATGCCTTGATAGAATACCTAATTTTGATAGGATATTGAATTGTGTAAGGTTTCATTTGAATGAAAACCAAACGTTGGTTCTTGAGGTGTTATGGGCCCACATGGACCGAAATTTGGTGGATCAGTACACTGTTATGCTTGTATATAATGTGTATAAGATTCCAAGATTTGATTCTCAGGGAGTATGGGCCCTCAAAGACCAGAATTTGGCACTTCAATATTCGTTTCAGTTTTTTTATGGGTTACAGAGTAGTTTATGAGGCTTACTGTCTGGAAAGAACCCAAAATACACGGCATGTAATGATAAATACACATCATGTGTCCTTATGTTCGGGATGGAACTGTTTTTCTTAAGTACACACCGTGTATTCTATAACCGTGTCACTGGCTGTGTGGATAGAGACATGGGGTTGTTAAATCTTTGGGGGAAACATGCCATGTACCGGTTGTATATGTCGTGTTGTGTAGACCATGTGTCCACCCGTGTGACTAATGACACTGATGGATAAAACTTGGGTTATACATGCCGTGCTAAGATTGAACATGTCGTGTAGTGTAACCCTTGTATTCTACTATGTAACAAACAACACAGGGTGGTGGAATCCTTTTAGTACATGTCGTGTCTATCTGGAACATGCCGTGTAACCGACAGTGTGACTAACAACACAGTTCGGTGAGGTTCATCTAGTACACGCCATGTCTAGAACTAACACGCCATGTAGTCTAGTTCTAGGAGAACCGTGTGACTTAGCCATGTAGAAGAACTTGGGAAGGGGTAGAGGATTTAAGTACACGCCGTGTGGTAGGACAACACTCCATGTGTGTGGGGTGTTACACGACCTAGGTTGGCAGAAGTACACACCCATGTGAAGGCTTAAGGGAACACACCGTTTAGGAATTATACACGTCGTGTATCCATGTTTTGAAAAACGTGAATGATTTATTTCTCTTTTTCCCTTCTTACACTTCTAAGTTTCAGTCTTTGTTAATCTTGATCTAAGGTGTGTGCTTGACCTTGCAGAGTCATGCCACCGAGACGTCCTCCGGTTGTCTGCCAGTTACAGGGCAGTGACCAGACACCGGATATGGCTGATCAGGGACTACCAGCAGATCCTCTAGTTGTGCCAGCTTGGCACCAGCCATTATCCCAAATATAAGTGTCGATGCACTGTTCCGAGAGGGATTCATGAGGTTCATGCAGACCTTCCAGGGGGTACCGCATCTTGCCCCGCCGATGGACGAACTAACGCAGGTCTTTCAGCAGCAACATCCTCCCACTTTCTCAGGGGATGGAGGACCCCATACTATAGAGTCATGGCTAGAAGCCATGCTGACGATCTTCGAGCATCTGGAGACGCCTCCAGAGAGGAGGGTCAAGCTCACTACTTATATGCTTTGAGAATCTATCAAGAGATGGTGGGATGTGATCTCACAGGCGGGACACCAGCAGGTTATGGCGTGGGATGAGTTTCAGCGTACCTTCTATGAATACTTCTATCCAAAGACTTTGAGGGCCGATTGAGCCCGAGAGTTCATGAGTTTGGAGCATGGTACTCTTTCTGTTATGGAGTATTCTTCTTGCTTCACAGAGATGCAGCGCTTTACACCCTTTCTAGGGGGAGATGAGTTATTCCTTTCATGGAAGTTTGAGGATGGTCTTAGGTAGGATATTTAGGCTCAGGTGAACATCTTCAGGTTGACTTCTATATCTTCCATAGTCAACCAGGTGCTGATCATAGAGTGAAACCTAAGGGATTATAGAGCTGTGAGCTAGGGAAGTTCCTCATCCAGAGTTAGTTATTCTTCGGATGATAGCAGGAAGCGCCACAAAGAGTCTACACTTAGAGATTCAAGTAGGCGGGATTCACATTCAGGTAACCAGGTGGTATGCTACCAGTGCGGGAAGGTTGGTCACACCAAGCCATATTTCCCGAGAGACCCAGTGGAGTGCCGATATTGCGGAAAGATGGGCCATCTTCAGTGATTCTGTCAGATCTTCTCACCATCAGCTGGTGACAGGGGTTCTTCTATGACTCCTCATTCAGGAGAAGCACCAACAGTTTCTCACCAGTATGGGAACTGGAGTTCTTCCGGCCGTTCAGGTCGAGGTAGAGGTCGTGGCCATGGTATCCAGTCACCAAGCATTCAGAGACAATATGGTGGATCATCTAAGAGTGGTCAGGCATGGTCATAGGGTCGTGGTACAATTCAAACTTTTACAGTGGAGCAGACCTAGTAAGAGCAGGACCCCGGACCCTCTACAGTTCGAGGTACGATCCTAGTTGCCTTAGTTTTAACTTATGCTCTTTTCAATACAGGGGATTCCTATAGCTTTATATCTATTACTTTTTTGGAGAGCCTTGGGCTCTTTATCCTTTCTTCTGCTGATGTCTTGACACTAGACACTCTGTTAGGAACTAGAACAACTACTGTACGTCAGTTCAAAGAGTGCCCTCTTGAGGTTGGTGGGTGTCACTTCTTTTGTGACCTCTATGTCTTGGAGATGACGGGCTACGATTTAATTCTCGGAATGGACTGGTTGGTTCCCTTCTAGGCTGTTGTCAATTTTTATTGCCGTAGGGTGAGTTTAATGTTTCCAGAGGGTGGATCGTTTCTTCATAAGGGAGAATGAGATGTTCAGGAGAGCAGAGTGGGACCCAAGCATCATGGGTTGGGAGAAGTTACAACCCAAATTGCTAGTCTATATCTGGATGACCAGGGGACTTCACTGATGGACTTTCCTCCAGTGGTGGATCGTTATAGGGATGTCTTTCCATAGTACTTTTTAGGTTTTCCTCCAGAGCGAGAGGTGGACATTTCTATTGATCTTGTGCTAGGAGCGGCACTGATATCCATTCCTCCTTATAGGATGGATACACTAGAGTTACAAGAGATCAAGAAGCAGTTGGAGGAGTTGCAGGCAAAGGATTTCATCTGACCCAGTACTTATCTTTGGGGTTCGCCTGTCCTGTTTGCGAAGAAGGAGGACGATACCCTTAGAATTTGTGTGTATTATCGGAAGTTGAACTAGTTGATGGTCAAGAATCGACATCCCTTTCCGAGGATTTATGATCTCTTTGATCAGCTTTGAGGATCCCGGGTGTTCTCAAAGATTGAATTCAGGTCTGGTTACCATCAGTTGCGCATTAGACCATCAGATGTACCTCCTACAGCCTTCCGGAGAAGGTATGGTCTATATGAGTATGTGGTTATGCCGTTCAGTCTCACAAACGTGTCTGCAATCTTCATGGAACTGATGAAATGAGTGTTCCATCCATATTTGGATTCTTTTGTGGTGGTCTTCATGGATGATATCTTGGTGTACTCTCACACTCAACACGGCCATGCCACACATCTTGAGATTGTTTTGAGTACACTGAGAGAGCATTAGTTATATGCTAAGATCTCAAAATCCCACTTTTGGATGGACCAAATCCACTTCTTGGGTCATGTTATCTCAGAGACAGGCATATCAGTGGACCTAAAGAAAGTGAGAGTAGTAGTTTACTGGGATTAGACGAATAATTTCTTTGAGTTATGAAGTTTTATAGGGATATATGTTTACTACAGACGTTTTATACAGGACTTTTCATGCCTAGAAGTGCCACTGACAGGTCTGACTAAGAATGGTGTGAAGTACTTGCGGTCAGATTCTTGCGAGTCAGCCTTTCAAGAGATGAAAGGGAGGTTGACTTCAGCACCGATACTAGTATTTCCAAAGCTGGGAAAGACCTATACTGTGTACTTTGATGCATTAAGTATCGGGATGAGAGCTGTGCTTATGTAGGGAGAAGGAGTCGTTGCGTTTGGGTATCGGTAATTGAGGCCACATGATAAGAACCACCCGACGCATGATCTCAAGTTGGCTACAGTTGTTCATGCTTTACGCTGTTGGAGACAATACCTATTGGGAGAACATTTTTTGGTTTTCATCGACCATAAAAGTCTCAAGTATATCTCCACTCAGTGTGACCTAAATTTGAGACAGTGAATGTGGGTTTAGTACCTTCAATACTTTGACTTTGAGCTTTCCTACACACCTGGGAAAGGCAACGCTATGGCTGATGCGTTGAGAAGGAGGACTCAGACATAGGTAGTTTAGGAGGCCAGCAGTGAGTGGAAGCTTATAGCTCTGTTCTCTAAAATGCATTTGGAGGTTCATGACAGACAGGGGAAGACGTTTCTATCTTCTATAGCTGTTACCTCTACTCTTCTTGATCGAGTGAGAATGAGGCAGCTATCAAATTTAGAAGGCCTAGTCCTACGGGAGAGTGTGTCAGGAGAGGACCCTATTCCTGGATGGATAGTAGGCGAGGATGAGATCTTGCATTTTCATGGACGTGTGTGGGTTCTTAAAGACATATGTGAAGAGATGATGTGGGACTTTCATTCCTCAGTCTGGGCAGTTCATCTTGGTGTCACCAAGATGTGTTGAGATCTGCACTGTCAGTATTGGTGGTCAAGTATGAAGAGAGATGTTGGTGGTTTTTTCATGAGGTGTTCCACCTGTCAGTAGGTGAAGGCGGAGCATCAGTGACCAGCAAGGCTTTTGCAGCAGTTACCCATTCCCGAGTGGAAATGGAATGATGTCGCGATTGATTTTGTGACAGGTTTGCTGAGGTCTCCCAGAGGGAATGATGCAATTTGGGCTATCATTGATAGACTCACAAAGGTTTCTCACTTCTTGTCGATCAAGAATACCTTCAGTGTTAATGAGTTGGGAAGGTTGTACATCTGAGAGATTGTACGTCTACATGAGGTTTTACACTCCATTGTTTCAGACAAGGATGTCCATTTTACTTCTCGGGTCTGGCAAGGACATTAGAGGGCTTTGGGGACACAGGTACGAGCGTATGATTCAGGTGCTTGAGGACATGCTTCAAGCATGCGTCCTAAATTTTGGAGGTTCTTGGGAGAAACACATACCTCTTGTGGAGTTTTCCTACAATAATAGTTTTCAAGCAACTATTAAGATGGCACCTTATGAGGCCTTGTATGGTAGGCCATGCCGATCACCCTTATGCCGGTTGGAGGTAGGAGAGGCAGCTATGCTGGGACCTCGTCTTGTACAGGAGACCTCAGAGTAGATAGTGCTGATTCGAAAGAGGATGGATACTGCACAGTCATGCCAGAAGTCTTATGCTGATCGACAGAGATGACCTATGGAGTTCGAGGTTGGAGATTAGGTTTTCCTGCGTGTCACACTGAGGTTGGGACACAGGAGGATTAGGAGACAGAGTAAGCTTTCACCGATATACGTCGGTCCATTTGAGGTATTGGAGAGAATTGGTCCGGTTGCCTATCGGTTGAAGTTACAACAGAGGTACCGAGCTATGCATAGTGTCTTCCATATTTCTCTGCTCTGACATTACTTCTCAGACCTATCCCATGTTTTCCAACCCGAGGAGGTTGAGCTCAAGGTAGATGCCTCGTTCGAGGAGCGTCCTATCCAGATTTTTGATCGAAGTGTGAAGGTTCTCTATGGCCGGTCTGTTCCTATGGTACGAGTGCTATGGCAGAAAAAGCGAGTATAGGATGAGACTTGGGAGAGGGAGACCGATGTACGATCGCAGTGGCTGGAGCTGTTTGAGGATTCTTCTTCTACTCCGCCTTGCTAGGAAAATTCAGAGACAAATTTCTTTAAGGGGGGAGTTTGTAAGTACCCATAGCTTCTTTTCGGGTAAGAATATTGATTTTTGGTTGTTTTTGAAAAAAAGATAAGTTTCTGGAAATTTCAGGAGTACACGCCGTGTACTTTAAGTACACGCCGTGTACTCAGTTGTCGCGGGTGACCGTGTACTGGCCGGGTAACGACCAAGTACATGGCCATGTGCGGTGACCTGGAGACTACCTAAATCGGAGGCCAGAAAAGGAAAGTACACGTCATGTATATCTAAAATACACGTCATGTACTTTATTTATTTTTTCATTAAATGGACCGGGGTCACGTCTAATCGACATAAACCCTTTTCTCTTCGTCTGTCTCATCTAGGAGCGACCATACGACTGCAAATCTTCTCCGAGCCCCTGACTCGTCATCCGTTTTCCAAATCGACCGCCATCGATTGCGCTGGAATCGCATCGACGAGTTATCCCTTCTTCTTGAACATCATCTCTTGATTTCTCCTCTCTCTCAAGTTATCCTCAGTTGAATGTTTTTAACGTTTTTGTAGATCTATGGCATTCTAGGGTGATTCAAGGCCTGAGAATCAAGTATATTGTCCGTAAAATGCCGAGGTAGGTGGTTTGTTACTTTCTGTAGATAGTATTTGAGTTATATGTGCAAAAGTGCCCAATACCCTAGAATGAGGTATTGTGTGGTTATGGTTCTAGCCCTTTTATTTTCCTGTTATGCCTAGTTTGTTTGGATAGAGTTTAATTGTTGATAATAGGGTTATCTTTTCTAAGCTATGGATGTTTTTCCTATGTTGGTTATTTTGACCGTTTGGTCTAGCTTTGCCTGTTAGGCTGCTGCTTTGCTTTCCATGCCTAGTATTGTTAGGGTGGAGTGATTATTATCTGACATGCTATGATATGTTGTAGTTGTTTAGACAAGTAGTTCTTGAGGTTTACTTTGGATACTAATTATCATTTGTACATGATTGCTTTACACTGGGCTGTGGGAACCTGGTGTAGTGAGACCATAGGGGAAATTGACATTGAGGGATTTCCCAGAGTGTCTGTTATAATTATCACGCTGTGAGACCATAGGAGAGATTGACGTTGAGTGCTCCCTCAAAGTGTCTATAGTTATGTTACAAGACTACAAGAGGAATTGACGTTGAGTGATTCTTCAGAGTGTCTGTAGTTTACCGCTAAAAGACTATAGAGGTAATTGATGGTGAGTGGTTCCTCAGAGAGTCTTTGATCACACATGACTATAGGGGGAATTGACGGTGAGTGATTCCTCAAAGAGTCTTTGGTATATCTTTCCTTGTATTGTGAACCAGAGGGGTTAGGCTGTGAGAACTTCCTAGAGGGTTACCTACTTTTGATTTGTTACTCTTGATATATAAAAATGAATGCAATTGAATTTGTAGGATTTTTTCTATGTATACTTCCTTGTTTACTGCTTCATTTTTTTTATTGCCTTCCATATATTTTCACTGACTTTTAGGAACATATCTTTGGGTGGTTTTCTACTGGGATTCATCTCAAACCCTATTTGGGTCATGCTTTTGGGCCCAAACTGATTATATTGTTGTAGGTATAGATAAGGGCAAGTGCCCTTCTACTTCAAGTAATTGATTGTTGTGGAGTTGGGGAGCATGGGACTAAGCTGAGGCTTGCGATGCTGCTGGAGTTTATCTATTTTATTTTTTTTACTTTGGTTTACTACTATATTCCATTATTGTGACTTGTTTTGCTGCTTTCCTAGACATATGTATCATGCATCATTATATATATGTTCTCCAGTTGTTTATTTATTCAGTCATCTGTTATTTACTTATTGCATGATTTTACTGCTTCCGCTATTGTATATCTGTTATTTCCACTGCGTTACTCTACCAATGAGGGCATAGTTTCCCCACTATCACACCCAAGGCCCTCATTGCTAGTCAATAGCCTCTGGAATTTGGGGAAATGCGCTTGAGGCCATGTGACCAACCGGGTACGATGCACCTCTGGGCGGCTTCTGGAACCGGGACATTACATCTAGGGTATAGATCATATATATATATATATATATATATATATATATATATATATATATATTTCTTTGTGTAAGGTGATCACCAAGTGGAGAGGACCAAGTCTCGACTTGAGACTAAACCCCTTTTTTTAATCCGTTGTGTTTTCAAATTTAGTTTACTCTGTTTTAACTCATATTTCACAAAACTAAGTTTCACTTTGATAGTTATTCTTGGATAGTATTTATAGATTTTTTGGTTTAGTAAATTAGTTTCAAAATTTATATTAATATCTCATATTGTTATAACATAGAAATAATCAATCTTTTGATAACTCAATTGAACAGTTAGACTATTATAAATTTACTACTTTGATTAACTAGACTGTCTTGTTTTTTAAATTAGGGGATTCTTTCAAATAAAGTTTTTAATAGAAATTTTTATAGGAACTCAATTCACCCCCTCTTGAGTGTCCTACTCCGTCCAACATTTAGTATCAGAGGTTGTTTAAAATCTTGTGCAAATCTTTTCAACTGTGATTTTAGTTGTGTTTTAAAGATCTCTAAATTTCTGTTAGTTCTAAATTTTTAGCGCTTTAAAAATATTTTCTTTATTTTTCAATATGAATAATATACAGGAAGGTGCTGCTACCAATAGATCTCCCTACATTAATGGTAAAAATTATTCCCAGTGGAAAATAAAGATGAAAATTCACTTAGAAAGCACGGGGATTGATATTTGGACCGTAATAGAATATAAATATGATATAACAGACACTCCAAGAACTACATGGAGTGATGACACAAAAGATTCTTAAAATAATAATTGAAAAGCTATAAATTCCTTGTTTTGTGCTTTAAGGGATGAAGAATTTAATAGAATATCTACTTGTAAATCTGCCTATAAAATTTGGGTTACCTTAGCCGTTTCACACGAAGGAATCACTAATGTTAAAGAAATAATACTCAATACATATACTGTTAAGTATGATAATTTCTAGATGAAGCCCGATGAACCCATTTTTGATTTGTATCTCAGGTTCAACAAGATAGTAAATATAATGAGTACTCTTGGAAATCCAATGGATTCCAAAGAACAAATCATGAGGCTGATTAGATGTCTACCCGAAAGATGGAGTGTAACCTCAATATAAATTAGAGAATCCTGTGATATCAGTAAGTTTCCAGTTAAGGAGATGATAGGTAAGTTGATGATGTATGAGGAAGAATTAAAAGTCAACAAGAATGAGGAGGATAAACCAAAGAGAAAGTCAGTGGATTTCAAAACCACTACTTACAAATATAAAGAAAAGGAAAGTATTCAAACTCATTCTGACAATACAAGTGATGAAGATTCACCATCATAAATTGACAAGGAAATGGATCAATTATCCAGAAGGTTTAAAAAGTTTTATAGAAAGAAGAAGTTTCACAGGAAGCCCATCTACAAAGGTAAATATGATAATAAGGGAAACTAGAAAAGGATTGTAAAAGGAATTATAACTCGAATGAAATAGTTTGTTATGAATGTAAGAGAACAGGACATGCAAAGGATGATTTTCCTAAGTTAAAATATAATAAGAAATATGAGGACAAAGATAAAAGATACAAGAAAAAAATTAAGGACACCTAGAGTGCTTCTGAGGATATCTCCGGTGATTCAGAATCATCACATGATAAGAAAGGTGACAAGGAAAAAATATGTTTCATGAAAAACACATCTGAGGTACCCCTTGAGTCTCCTGTACATAATTCTTATTATTTTGGAGATGAAAGTGATTATGAAAATATGAATAATGAGGAAATGTTTGAATATTTACAAATGATTGAAGATACATGCAGTGAAGTAAAAGATAATTATAAAGCTTTAAATAAACAAAATTATCTTACCTCTACTGTTAAATATAAGCTTACCATAGAAAAGGAAAAGAATGATAAATTGCTTAAAGAAAACAATGAGCTTAAATTGTCTAATGAAAAATTGAAAAAGGATTTAGAAAAGTTTACCAATGGAAAAGATATCTTGTTTCAAATTCTTGGTAAAAAATTTGCACAAAAATACACTAGAGGTATTGGCTATCAACCCGGTAAAATAAATTTTGTCAAAACCAATTTTGTATGTAAATTTGGAAAATCCAATTTTATCCCTTGTTCAAGATTTTTTTTCAAGTTCCAGCCATACCGTTTAAAGTTTTTCTGGACCAAATAAAGTTTATTTTTCCAATACTTTACAAACTGTGTATAGGAAACCCATGAAACAAATTTGGGTTCCCAAGGCACTTATTACTAATGTTACTGGACCCAAACAAATCTGGGTACCAAAATATTTTCTTGTATAATCTGTTTTTTGCAGGAAAGATATTTGAATAGATCCTGTAGAAGTCTATGGTACTTGGACAATGGATGTTCCAGACACATGACGGGTGATTATACATTCTTCAAGAATCTGATAAATATTGATGGTGGTCAGGTCACCTTTAGTGACAATGCTAAAGGGAAAATAATTGGCCTTGACCAAATTGGTAACTCTAATTTAGTTTTAATTTCAAAAGTACTTTTTTTGATGAATTAAAGTACATTATTCTTAATATCTCTTAGTTATGTGATGATGGTTTTAATGTTAAATTTGAAAATGATGCATGTAATGTTTTTAATTCTAAAAATGGATTAGTGTTTACTGCCTTTAAAAATGAAAATGTGTATGCTATAAACTTAGATTCTTTATTTTATCAAAATGTTTCACACTAAAGTGACTTTAATAAAGAGTCTTGGATCTAGCATAGGAGATTAAGACATTGTAATATTCATTCTCTTAGAAATCTTATTAGGAAAGGACTAGTTAAGGATCTACACAAACTTGAATTTTCCAAATTACAAAGTCTGTAATCTTCGTCAAAAGGGTAAACGACATAAAATATATTTCAAAACAAAGAAAGTAGTTTCAAATTCTCAACCTATTGAGTTGGTTCACATGGATTTTTTGGACCATCTAGGGTTTCTAGTCTTAATGGTAAGCACTATATCTATGTTCTAGTAGATGAATTTTCTAAATACACTTGGAATTTATTTCTTGATCACAAAAGTGAATCTTTCTCTTACTTCATTAAGTATGATAAAATAGTAGAGGAAATAAGTGGACTTAGAATTAAAACCTTAAGAAGTGACCATAGCCGTGAGTTTTAAAACCAAGATTTTGAATCTTTCTACTCATACAGTAGCTATAGTCACAATTTCTTTGCTCCTAGGACACCCCAACAAAATGGTGTTATAGAAAGAAAAAATAGAACCTTACTAGTGATACCTCAGACTATGCTTAATGAATATGAATTACCTGTCTATTTTCTGGTAGAAGTTTTCAACACAACTTGTTATATAATTAATAACATCTTAACCATACCAATTCTTAAGAAAACCTCCTATGAGCTATGGAACAGTAGGAAACCCAAAGTCAGTTACTTCAAAGTTTTTGGTTGCAAAGTTTATATCCTTAATACAAAGGACAATATTGAGAAATTTTCATCCAAAAGTGATGAAGGAATATTTCTAGGTCATTCTGTCTCTAATAAATCCTATAGAGTATTTAATAAAAGAACTAAGTGTGTGGAAGAATCTTTACATGTCAAATTTGATGAAACAGACCCACATGAACCCAAGACCTCTCTAGAAAAATATTGAGGATGATCTATCCAATATGGACATAAATGCAAAATCAGCTGACCCTACTGTTAAGTAACCTGTTAAATCATCCAATTCTGGAAATTATCCAGACTCTAGTCATGATGAACCTGAACCTGCTGATGAATCTGAAATAAATAGCCCTTCTTTTTCTAGACCCACAAGAATCCTTAAGAACCATCCTTTAGATGCTGTATTTGGAGACCTAGATAAAGGGACACAAACTAGATCATATTTGAGAAATTAGGTTGAACATGAAGACTTTTTTTCATAACTTGAACCTAAAATAATCAATGATGCAATAAATGATGATTTTTGGGTAATGAATATTCAAGAGGAACTGAATCAGTTTGAAAGAAAAATAGTTTGGAAACTAGTGGTCAGACCTAAAGACTTCTTGACCATAAACACTAAATGGGTATTTAGAAACAAATTAGATGAAACTAGTAATATTGTAAGCAATAAATCTAGATTGGTTTCACATGGATATAATTAATAAGAAGTAATTGACTATGAAGAAAATTTTTCACCAGTTGCTAGACTTGAGGCTATGAGAATCTTATTTGCATATACAGCTCATCTCAATTTCAGACTATATCAGATTGATGTTAAGAGTGAATTCCTAAATGGATATATAGTCGAGGATGTATTTTTTTTAACAATCCCTTGGTTTTATAATTTCTCATTTTCCAAATCATTTTTTTAAATTAACAAAAGGATTTATATGGTTTAAAATAATCTCCAAGAGCTTGGTATGATCAGCTAAGTACTTTTCTTATTTCAAAAGGATTTACAAAAGGTATAGCCAATCCTAATATCTTTATAAAAATAATTTATAAAGATGTTTTAGTAGTTCAAATATATGTTGATGATTTTATTTTTGGATCTTCAAAGAATTATTTATGTATTTATTTTTCAAAAATTATGAAAAGTGAATTTGAAATGAGTTTAATGGGAGAACTCAAATTCTTTCTTGGATTTCAAATCTTTCAAGATAAGGAAGGTATTATTTTAAATCAAAGTAAATATACTAAAGATATTTTAAAAAGGTTTGGATTTGATGGTAAAAAAAGTAGTGATACTCCAATGAGCACCACCTGTAAGTCGGATCTTGATGAAAATGGTAAATCTATTGATCAAGCCACTTACATAGGAATGATTGGGAATTTACTCTACTTAACTGCTAGCAGGCCTGAAATTATGTTTAGTGTGTGTATGTGTGACTATTTTCAAGCTAACCCTAAATAATATCATCTAAATGTTGTTAAAATAATTTTTAAATACCTCAAGTATACTACCAACTTAGGATTGTTCTACCCTAGATGACATCCTTTTGATTTAGTGAGTTATTCTAATGCTGATTTTGGTGGTTGTAAGTTAGATAAAAAGAGAATCTCTAGGACATGTCACTTTTTGGGAAAGTCTCTAGTTTCATGGTGTAGTAAGAAGAAAATTTTTGTTGCATTATCTACTGTCAAAGCTGAATACATAGCTGTTGGTAGTTGTTGTGCTCAGATTTTGTAGATGAAACACACTTTACTAGACTATGGATATCAATTCAGACATGTCCCTATAAACTGGGATAATACAAGTGCTATCAACATCTCTAAGAATCCCGTTTCTCATTCTAGAACAAAGAATATTGATGCAAGACATCATTTTTTAAGAGATCATTATCAAAAAGTTGATATAACACTAGAGTTTATTGGAAATGAACATCAACTTGCTGACATATTCATAAATCCATTGAACTCATAAAGAATGAATTACATCAAACATGAATTAGGGATGATTAATTTATAAGGACCTTACATTGATAAATCTTTGTAAAGAATGAGTGTAGATGTCATGATGACACTAATAATGTTATGTAGACAATTTCATGCTGACACCAACACATTTGTCATGCCGATACTTGGTCATGCTGACATTGAAACTTTGTCATGCTGACATCGAAGCATTTTTTCACAAAGAAACTTGGTCATGATGACACCGACACTTTGTAATGCCAACACTAATAGTGTCATTTCGAGACTATCATGCTGACACCGATAGAACCCGTTGTTTTATCTGTTTTATGTTTTTACCAAAATGATGTTGTTTCATTTATTTTGTTGAACCCAGTTTGCAAATTTGTGATCTCTATGACATAAATGATATAAATTATTTTTGATCCATTCTAATACTCACCCTCACCTTTAAACCTTACACTCTCCTGTCGTTTCCCTTTACCCTCGACCT
This sequence comes from Viscum album, assembly GCA_963277665.1. Taxonomy (NCBI): domain Eukaryota; kingdom Viridiplantae; phylum Streptophyta; class Magnoliopsida; order Santalales; family Viscaceae; genus Viscum; species Viscum album. Next base: position 1,014,645,269 of record OY728138.1, on the reverse strand, counting down.
TTCACCTCCCAATATTCAAACCTATCCATATAATGGTTAGAGTGAAGTGTGAAATCGAAGGAGGACCTAGAGATGAGTCAAAACCTACTAAGAAATAGAAGGGAGAGTTGAGTAAGTCTAATGCTGCTACTTCTACTCTTCTGAATCGTGCAGTAACACTAGAAAAGGAAGTTCTTGCTGAATGGATGTTGCAATGTAAGTCTTTGTTGTTAAGGGTGTTGTAGAACTAAGGATGTCTAAATTGGATTTTAGATAATGAGAGGCCTTATTACCCAAATATTGTCTATGAGTTTTATATGAATGTAGAGTTTCTTCTGGAAGGAAGTGAGGTATGCTGGGTTAATTCAGTTGTAAAATGAAAAAGAGTTTCATTTTCTTCTAGGAATTGGGAAGAATTCCTTAAGGTACCTCATGAGGGAGTATATGATGAATAAAAAGGAACTTCTCTACCTAAAAGTGATATGTTCTACTATGAGATAGCTCAGAAGGATCTGACTAGAAATGAAGAGCATAGGAGGCCTATAGCTACTGAACTAGATGGTGAAAGTGGGTTGCTGTTTAAGTTTATTCAGTACCATATATGTCCCAGCAAAAGTGAATTTTCTTTATTGAAGTATCATTATGTTCATTTGGTGTATTTGTTTAAGAAAAGAGTTAAAGTGAACCTGTGAAGATATTTGATAGTGAATATCAGCGAAACTATCAAGTCTTATTGCAAGACCAATTCCCTTTTCTACCCAAGAATGATATCTGCCATCCTGCAAGTGAAAGGTTGTGCGACTGAAGATGAGGAGATAGTATCTGCCTACAATGGAATCTATTTGATCAAATAAATATGTAAAAGGATGAAAATTCATTAAAACCCTTGGAAAAAGGAATGGTTTGGATATGAGGAAAATATTTATGAGAAACTCAACCCTATTGACCATCCAACTAGGAAAAAAGATATAGTGGAACCCAGTCTAGGACTAGAAGATGCTGAACCTGTCTATTTGGATGAAGAAGAATCTACTACTCCTGATAGGGAAGAAGGGACTCATGTTGATGATAGGAGTGACCCAAATACAACTAAAGCTCCAAGGGGAATGTCATATGGACCTCATAGTCCACCTCTGGCCTTACCTTCAGATGAACCAACTCTTGGTGACAATGGTGATGAGGAGAAAAAAGTGCCTGGAAGTATTGAGTATGTGAGAAGATCCAGTGGTTATAAAGATGAATCTAGAGAGAATTAAGAAGCATACAAAGAAGAAGAAAAGGGAATTGGCTCTGAAAGTGAGAAATAGGAGGAAGAAGTAAATGAAGAATATGATAATAGAAGTAAAGAAGATGATGGAAATGATAGAGATAGAAAAAATAGTGAAGGAGGTGGAATTGATAATGGATCTAATCATCCTAGTGATAATAAAGATACAACCATAGAACTATATGTTCCTATGGACAAAGAAAAGAATGTGAACCCTCTTGGTTAGGTAGAATCTCATGCCAGAGAAGAGTAAATAGTTGAAGTTGATGATGCAGTGGATGCTCAGATAGTCTCTACACCACAGTTGGTGTATTCTAGAATAAGACCTCAAGTTGAGGGGGAACCTAATCTAATGAGAGATCAAGATGAGAGGGAGCATCAAGCTAGAATAGTGAGAATTGACACTCTCATCCCTTTAGATAATGTTGTTATTTATGAATGGGCAAGGAATCCTAGATATGTAGCTCTTGGTTTGGATTACGAAGATCCAGATGATGCGGTGTTTGTACCTATTGTAAGATCATCAGTGACTCAGACCCCTCCTAGGGACAATGTCACTAAGGCTGACTTTGAAAGTTTTAAGGAAGAAATGTGTTCAGTTGTTAGGGAATACATTAAAAATCAAGTTGTTCCCATTCCCACTCAAAGTGATGAGGTAAATTATTTAAAGTCTTTGATTGAAGAGATGAAACAGTCTATATATTGTACTCTCCCTTCTGTTCAGAATGTTAGTATAAGTGAGACTGATTCTATATTAGTCTCAAAGAAATTTATAGAAATGATTCAACTAAATTTAATTTTGGTAGCTGAAAAAATAGTTGAGAACAACACCAAGTTGGGAAATGAAATGAGAGCCTTGGTTTTTCCATAAACCGTCTTACCACTGAGTGTAAAGGATGTTTGGAAACTATTCTTAAAGATATATAGACCCACACCTCATCTCCTGTTGTTCCTTCTACCTCTGCTCAACCTTCTCAATCTTTTTATAATGAAGTAGTTAGATCTGTGGTTAAAGAAGAGCTTCAAGACTTGTTTGGTTCCTCTGGTTTAGAAATTATTTCTAAAATTGAGCAGAACAATGATCATGTGCATGATATTTCCAGACTCTACTCGAAGAGTGCTAAAACTTACAATGCTTATATCATAGAGAAATTATATTATTAATTCAAGAGGATTTATACAAAAAATGAACTGACAATTCATTTAAAATATTTGGTATAGAATTTAAAGATTCCCCTAGTGAAAAGATATTTTAAGGATCAAGTTCAAAAAATTTAAGGACTTCACACCTCTTCTTGACAAGTTCGTGGAGAACAAGGAAGATTTTAAAAAGCCAATGCAATATGGTGGGGAGATAATCACACATTTCATCAATTTGTTGAAGCCTTATCTCTATGTTTAGAGTGAATCCATAATGGTTCCAATTGCGGCACCTCTCAGATCGACTGCCACTCCTGCTACATCAATGCCTCTTCCTCCACAGTCTATGTCAGTTGCTCAAGCTTTGAGATAGATCCGGCCTATCATCACAAATCTGATCTATCCTCGTGCTTCAACCAAACCTACCCCTACCCCTTCTATTCCTGAAGACATTGCACTTCCTCTCTTGAGAATTTATTCAAACCCTCCAGTCTCTCATCTTCCATCTGTTGGACCTACTATTGAACCTTCTGAAAAAGGACAAACTGGATCCCCAGACGTAGTGTGGATAACTTTTTTATAGGGTTGAGTGTTTGTAATCTTTGTTTTATTTCACTAATATTTAGTACTTCCACTGTACTATGTACTTTCGTTATCTCTAAAATTCAGTGATCTTTCATTTCATCCCTTTGATTCCTATTTTCATTCTTGTTATTCTTCTTGAATATTTTTTGGTCTTTTTGATAATCCCAAAAGGGGGGGAACATCAACAATGACATTATCTTTTTTAAATATCATTAAGACAAAGGGGGATAACATAAAGAATTATTTATTTTACTCTGAACCTCATCTCTATTTTGAGAAATTTCATTTTTTTAAGAAAATAAGTAATGACAGATAGTAAGTGGAATGATTATATTAATCACCAACTAATTTTAATTTATAATGCCATGATTTGTGATCATCAAAAAGGGGGAGATTGTTGGTCCATAAGAGATTGTTGGCCCCTCTCCAGTTTTAATAATAAAAAATCATGTCAAATAATTTCCAATCATTTCAATCATGTTTATTTAAGTTTAAATATGTTTAATTATGATTATCTATGATCAACCATGTATTTAACACATTCTGTGTATATTCATGTTATAAAACAGTTAAAATAGAAAAATTGGCTAACTATGAGTTACTGATACCGACAGAACAAGTGTGACACCGATAGCATAAACTGACTCACTAACATTGATAGAAGGAATGTCTCACTCATAGAAGGAATGTCTCACTGACAGTACAAACCAACTCACCAATAGATAACTCACCGATAGTACAAATGAGACACTGACAAGAGGAATGACTCACCAAAAAAATAAAATGATTCACCGACGCATTGAGTCACCAACACATGGAGATACCAATAGAATGACTCGCCAATAGAATGAGTCATTGATACCAACAAAAGGACTCACCGATAGAAGGATTCACAGACAGAATGACTCACCGACAGAGGAATCACTAACAAACTGTTTAGATTTTCTTTTATTTAAAATTATCTCTAATAATAATATTTGAGTGTTTTAATGCTACTAATTAAATTAATTCTTTTTTTTGTAGATGATATTAATTGGGATGTCAGAAGTATGAGGTACACAACCTACCCCAATCATGATTATTGTCGGGCTGTAGAATATAAAAGAAAAAAGCATGCAAGCTGAAAGACATACATATAGACATATAGTAGAGTACTTGCATGAGCACCCATACTGAACCTGTGAACAAAAGGAAGAATAAAAAATGAGGCATTATCATTCTTACTGACTGAACACAAAGGAGAACTTACTGTGCACCAAAGTTACAACACCTCTACAACAAACAAAACAACACTAAAGGAATATAACTTCATCTTCCTCGAAAACTAGAACATAGAGCTCCACACCACTCTATTTTCAGTGTCAATTTCTAGAAGATGACACAGGATTCACATCTGATGCATCCAAAGATTCCATAGTTTCATTTCACAACACAAAAAGCCTTTTAAACTCTATATCTTTATTTCTTACTCTGTTTTGTACATTTTTACTAGATTTCAAGAAGTGTGTGAATCTTTCTGTTAAACACACAATGTCTCCTATGCTAAACTGAAGGATACAAGATATCCTCACACAAACATATTTTTACACCTATTATATCTCACATAGAACTATGGTAGAAGTCCTGTGTGACCTGAATGTTTTAGTTCCCACATCAAACTGTGGTAGAGGTCTTGTGACCTGGAAAATTTATATACTATTGTGTAAACCCCGATCCAGGGTGTGGATCAAAGATATATATATATATATATATATATATATATATATTTCTTGGTTGCAGGTGATCACCAAGTGGAGAGGACTGAGTCTCGGCTTGAAACTAAACCTCTTGTTTTAATCCACCGTGTTTTCAAATTTATTTTACTCCGTTTTAACTCATATTTCAGAAATATAAGTTTCACTTTGATAGTCTTGGATAATATTTATAAATATTTTGGTTTAATAAATTAGTTTCAAAAGTTATATCAATATCTCATATTTTTATAACTGAGAAATAATCAATCTTCTGAGAAATTAATTGAACAGTTGAACTATTTTAAATTTACTACTTTGACTAACTGGGATGTCTTGTTTTTTAAATTGGGGGATTCTTTCAAATAAAGTTTTTAACAATTTTTTTTATAGGAACTCAATTCACCCCCTCTTGAGTTTCCTACTTTGAAAAAAATTAGTCATATTAAATATATTTTCATTTCTTTAATTACTTATTTCTTTTTGTGTTTTTAGGCAGTATTGGATGCTCATTGCGGTAAATTTTGATACTCCAAAGATTTATTTCTTGGATTCAATGCATGGATATCCAAAAAACCTTCCACACATGATGGAGTTTGTTAATTTTTAATACACTACATACAAAATTTTGGATCTAAACATCAAGTTATATAATTTATATTATATTTTAATGAGTATTCTGTTATGATAGGGTGGTGCATCACTATCATGAAAAACAAGGAATGAAGCCAGGGGATAAGCACAAGGAGGAATATAAGTTCTATGACTAGATAAGAATCAAGGTATATATAATAATATTTTACTATCTAAATAGATATCAAAACAAATTACTTATTCTACTCAATGTTTCTATAGTGTCCTAAACAAACCAATGGAAAATATTACAATTATTATGTTTATAAATTTATGAGAGAGATCATATTCCATGAAAAATCTAGCATCCCTAAAGAGGTATTATCGAAGATAATTACTATTTAATTTAAAATATTTATTAATAATTTATGTATTTATATTTATAAAGTACTACTATGACTATCGATAAACTCATATTCATAAGATGATATAGATATGACCAGAAATGAATGGTCTGTAAACCTAATGGAAGAATGTACACAAATATCATGAAGATGTGACTTCCATAGAAGTAGTGGATTTTTTAATATTTATGTTTAATTTAATTGTTTTTAGTATTACTCAAATAATAATTGATTTCTTATCCAGGTTAATTTTTTTGTTCTAGTTGGGGTGGTTTGTTCGAAAATGATCATGCTCCTGAGAGATTGGACTTTGAGGCTGCAACTCATAATTCAATGATAAGGTAAAGTTTTTTTAATATACTCTGTTTTTCTTCATAATATTATCTGTTCTATACTACATTAACATAATATAAATTAAATGTTTTACCACTTATACAAACAATGTCTTCCACAGACTTACTCCCCCTCAAAACCTTATCACCCCTACATTATCGACATTTATCACTTTCCTTCAAAGGTAGTGGAAGGAACTTTAAGGAAAGTGATAAATGTAAAAAAGCTATGTTTAAATTTCAACAAAGAAAGAAAATGGAAAGCATGGTTACACATGATGTGGATGGTATGACTCAAAGTGTGTCTTTTTATGTAATTAATAAATTTTGTCATCATTTTATCTACTATTTGTAAGTTAATTTCCTTATATGATCATTGATATCTCCCTTGTTTACACTTATTGAGAATATATGATTAAACTTTATCATGTTTCATATCCTTAGGTTATTAAGAATTATTTTAGAAATTATATTTCTAAGAAGTTTTCTAGTCAAGAATAACTTAATGAGAGGCTCTTATGTACTAGTTCCTTATGTTTCCATGTTTCCAAAAGCATTAGACCTAAACTATTATGGCCTGGATCATTTTGTTATGGAAGGAATATTAATCTAATAAGATGTGATATCTATGTATGAAATGTCTAGGTCAATATAGTTGGTATCAGAGAAACTGACCTACTCAAAACCAAGAAAAAAAGAAAAAGTGACAGGTATCACTCAAAGTGTCTCTTTTTATTTAAAATTGACATTAATTTTAGTAAAAAGTATAAGTGACATATTGAAAACCAATAAAACACATATGTATTGTTTTTATAATTTAGGAAAATGATCTATAAGTTATTTGTGATGTGTGTAAATCAACTTCACCTCAATACGATGCACAATGTGGTTGGTATAACTCAAAGTGTCTCTTTTTATTTAAAATTGACATCAATTTAAGTAAAAAAAAAGTGACATACTGTAAACCAAGAAAACACATTTTTATTATTTTTATATTTTAGAAAAATTATATATACATCATTTTTTATGTGTAGTAATATTCTACACCTCAATATAGCGCATAGTGTGGTCGGTAGAACTCAAAGTATCTCTTTTTATTTAAAATTGACATTAATTTAAGTAAAAACAACAAGTGACGTTATGAAAATTGAGAAAATGTATTTGGATTGTTTTTATACTTTAAGAAAACTATAAATAAGTCATTTTTCACATTTATGAATCAGCCAAACCTCAATAAGACACACAATGTGGTTGGTATAACTCAAAGTGTCTCTTTTTATTTAAAATTGACATCAATTTAAGTAAAACCAACAAGTTACATACAGAAAAATGCATTCATATTGTCATGATATTTTAGGAAAATTATATATACATAATTTGTGATGTGTAGGAATCAAATGCACCTAAATATTATGAACAGTGTGACTGATATCACTCAAAGTGTCTCTTTTTATTTAAAATTGATATTAATTTAAGTAAAAGCAACATTTGACATAATGAAAACTGAGAAAACACATTCATATTGTTTTATATGTTAGGAAAATTATCCATGAGTCATTTACAACATTTAAAAATAAACCACAACTCAATTTGACACACGTTGTGACCAGTATGATTCAAAATGCGTGGTTCCAGTTTGAAATGACATTTTAGTAAAAAAACAAAACTGACATACTAAAAACCGAGAAAACACATTTGAATTTTTTTTATATTTTAGGAAAAAAATATATTAGTCATTTGTGACATGTAGGAATTTGACACACCTCAATATGATGCATGGTGCGGCTGGTATAACTCAAAGGGTCTCTTTTTATTTCAAATTGACATTAATTTAAGTAAAAACAACAAGTTATATACTGAAAACTGAACAAACACATTCATATTGTTTTTGATATTTTAGGAAAATGATCTATTAGTAATTTTTGATGTGTAAGAATCAGATTTACCTCAATACGATGCATGGTGTGTCCGGTATAATTCAAATTTTCTATTTTTATTTAAAATTGACATTAATTTAAGTAAAAACAACAAGTAACATACCAAAAACTGAGAAAACAAATTAGGGTTGGATTTATATTTTAGGAAAATAATCTATTAGTAATTTTTGATGTTTAGGAATCATCTAAACATCAATACGACATGCGGTTTGTCCAGTATAACTCAAAGTTTCTATTTTTATTTAAAATTGAAATTAATTTAAGTAAAAACAACAAGTGACCTACCGAAAACTGAGCAAACACATTCGTATTATTTTGATATTTTAGGAAAATGATATATACATCATTTTTGATGTTTATAAATCAACCGAACTTCAATAAAATACACGGTGTGTACGGTATAACTCAAAATGTCTCTTTTATTTAAAATTGACATTAATTTAATTAAAAATTTCATGTGACATACTGAAGACTGGGAAAAAAAATTTGTATTTTTTTATACATTATGAAAATGATCCATGAGTAATTTGTGATGTTTTGGAGTCAAATTCACCTCAATATGATGCACGGTGTGACTAGTATGACTAAAAGTGTCCGTTATGAGTTTAAAATTAACATTTTAGTTCAAAGCATGTCACTCACTGAAACCAAGAAAATGAGTTCTAATTGTCTTTATAATTTAGGACAACAATTAATAAGTAATTTTTTATGTGTATGAGGCAATATCACATCAAACTGATGCATGATGTGGCCGATATGACTCATAATGCGTGTTTCCAGTTTGAAATGGCATTTTAGTAAAAAAACACAATTGACATACTGAAAACTGAGCAAATGCATTCGGATTACTTTGATAATTTAGGAAAACAGTTCATCAGTAATTTGTGACAAGTAAGAATTATTCACACCTCAATACAATGCATGGTGTGACCTGTATAACTCCAAATGTATCATTATTTAAAATTGACATTAATTTTAGTAAAAGAACAAGTGACATACAAAAAACCCAGAAAACACATTTAAATTGTTTTGATATTTTATGAAAATGATCCATAACTCATTTTCAATGTGTAGGAATCAACCCCACCTCAATAGGATGCACATTATAACCGATATAACTCAAAATATGTCATTTTTATTAAATATTGACATTTTATTAATGTATTATTTCATATTAATGTTTAATTTATTTCTTTATAGTATTACTAACATAATATTTGTTTTATTATATAGGTGTAATCTTTTCTTAGGTTGAGATGATTTGTTCGGAAGCTGATACCATGGGTGAACATTTTTGAGAGGGGATCACAGAAGTCAAAAGATGAAATATTAATGTTTTAGAATGTTTGTTGGATAATTGAGAATGCAATTATATAATTTTTTTGTTTGAAATGTAAATAGTAGTGTTTTTTGGTATATACCATGGGTGGACATTTTTTTATTCATGATGTCAATTAAATATATATAGATTTGTTTGAAATTCTAGCCTTGTTTGAAATTACAGGCTATATATAGCATTTGAAATTGAAAGTTTTTGCTTATGGGTGTGCTGTTATATTAACAGCATATTGTAGGTGGCCAACACTACTGAAAAAATCACCTATACCCACAGTTTGAAACCGTGGGTATATCCCATAAAACCATGGGTACAGTCTATACCTATGATTTCATGAATCGTGGGATATCGAGGCATCGATATAAACCTATACCCACAGTTTCTACAAAATTGTGGGTATATCCTTGGAAAATTCCATAATTCCCATGGTTTTAGTTAAACCGTGGGTATATATCTATAACCACAGTTTAAAAAACCGTGGGTATAGATTATCATAACACACATAATATACCCACGGTTCATTGAACTGTGGGTATAGATGCTTCTTTCAGACACACAACAATAACCCGCCTTCCTACTTCCTGTCATCCTTCACTTATAAAAACAATACAAACCAGAATACAATCCAATTACATACCACAACCACAATACATAGAAATTGGATCATCAACAACCACCTCAGGAGGTATCACATCCAACCCTCCATACCATAACTACCAAGGCCTAACCCATGGTTGGAATACTATCTAACCCAAAACACAAATAAATCCATAGTCATTCATCATCCATGGTTAGCATGAGTTCCCTACCCAAAATATACATTAAGTGATATTTCACATAACAACCAATACATCCCTTAAGAACATCCATGGTTGGAATGAACACCTAAAACATATCACAACATCCATTCCATAATAACTCACACATCTATAGTATCCATGATCACCCAACCCATATCAAAACCTCCATATATTCAGCATGATTTCAAACCCATAGAATAATATATTTCACATCATCCCACATAAAAATGGTTAGAATACTTTCCAGACCCATTAAACATATCTCATCCCATCACATACAGCTAGCCTATGGTCGGAATTCTCACCCAACCCACCATACTGTTAAATGTCATGAGAATGGTTGTCATATATCCCAACTCATATGTAGTCTATATGCATTTATTATACCAAGAATAAGAATTAAAATAATAAAAATCATGTCCTTTTTTAAAATTTATGTGGTCTAATAAGTTAATAATCACACACATAATCCAAGGGTCACATGGATTTTCAACACACATGACACAGACACACACTTCTCCATATCTCATTTCCTTATGGATACTGCAATTTTAGACTTATATTATGATTCTATCAAAAGTCAACATAAGACAAGGGTACCTATCATGGTCTACCTGGCCACATCACATAACATGGAAACATGGTTATTCAAGGTCATTCAAAACATATCAATATTATGATAAAAATTAATTTTCATGGATCAATAGGATGGTACAGGTTTTGGAATGAGCTTTGCCAATAATGTGTGAAAGATCAATCAAGTTTCAATGGTTTTGGGTGGAGGCATAAAAGATGGAACCCTTTATTTGACCAAATTATTAGATGGAATGAAAACTATAGGAACCATAACATCTAAAATTTTATAGTTACACCATTATTGACTTAAGATGATCTATTTGTTGAAGCCGAATCATTTTGAAGTTCTGTGAATATCTTCTTCATTAAGTGAGATTGAATTTATTTCAATCAAGATGGATCATGTATACAAAATATTGGGAGGACTAAACTATTGGGAAACATAGTATTAAGGATGATATCTTACCTCATTTTATCACTTTATGAGATTAAAAGATCATCTGTGTCTCAGATTTCACCAGACTCATTTTTTGAATACAGGTGAGGGTGAGTTAAAGAGGGTATTACAGAAGTGGATTCAGAAGATATTGGAGGATTCATAAAAAATGTTTGACCAAGTATAAAATAATTTGATCACATTTTTTAAAGAAATTTGATTATAATTGTCCACAATTTAACCAATTTAACTACTCTTGACCCTATTGAAAAAAGTTGATGTAATTGTTTGAATATGATGACCAAGTTTGAGTTTGAATATGTTTGGTCGATAATATTAAAGAACCTATAGTTATCTAGATTCAATTCTATATTGTAAACTGTTATGTCGCATATAACCTATAGTTGTGTTTTATAGCAATAACATAAAATTTATTCAAAAATGGAAATAAAAAAAATAAAAACAGAGAAGAGGAGGAAGGGATAACTCTTGTATTCAAGGGAAGGTACAAATACCAAGTCTATGCCACACAAGTCCTTAATATGGAAAATGTAGACAAAACTATTTTATTCAAGGTATAATGCATATGAGGTAATTTATTAGAATAATGGGTACAATGGTATCAAAAGTTGATATTACTCACTAAGTACCAGGAATGAAGTGTAAGGATACCAAAGAACATGATGTTCATGATGGAATACTGGCTATGAATTATCCTGAATTTCTTGTTCATGGCTACAAGATTTGGATTCTTCTTTTCCACATCCTGGTTCTTCGACCACCCAATCTCTTCCCCAATGTATTGCTCCTTTTCCACATTGTGCCATTACTTCATCATATACCAATAATAAAAGTTTCATGAGATTTACACAAAGTATTTCCAGTTCAAGAAAAGGTTATTGTTTATCCAATTCCAAAATTTAAGACTAAATAAAAAAAGCTAGTAAACATTATCTGAAAAGACTAAAAATTAGGACAAGAAAAACCTAGAATTGTGTGTTTAAATCAAAAAATCTTATGTTCATGGATTATGAGGGAGAATTATGAATTAAACTTAAAAGATACAACCTTGAAATTGATTAAAAATATTCATACACAAAAAACACATAAAAATGTATAGAACATAAGGAATCGTAGAGTCCAAATTGGACCATGAATTGGGAGGAATTCACCCCTTCACAAAGAATTAAAAGGTGGTATCTGATTCCACCATAGACTTCCATTTGAAGATTCAATATAGAGTTGAACTTCTTATAAGCCTGACCAACTTCAATTCAGGTGAAAATACAAGACACTCTACAACTTCCTTATATGAACGTTGTGTGTTGCTGAATGGTGGGAGGGGTTTTGATCACATATTTTCCATCCTGGTAATTACTCATTTTACTCATTTTTCCTTATAGGTCACCTCTTGTTTGAAAAATATTCAGTGCACCCCTTTTTTAGTGGTTGTTCATTTCCATTTAACACTCGATGAAATTTCTGACCCTTGGGAGAGAGGGGTATATAAATTACCTTCACTATTGAAATAGCTTATACAACACTTGTAGCTCCAAGAAGGTGGCCAATCATGGACTTTGTAGAATTAACTTTTAGCTGCAAACATCAAAAATGACTTAGAAAAAACACTTTAAATAAAAAAGGGTCACAAGTGGATCAGAGTGAACTTAAATCACGTGGCATACATAGTAATTTTATAATGTTTGAACTATCATGTTACCCCAAGATTTTGGATAAAGCAATCAATTAGAGCTTCATACACTGTCAGGTCACGCACCAGTGTCGGTGTATCATGCACACTTAGTGAAAAATGCTTGTAGTACTTGTTTCGGTTCTGAAAAAACACTTAACACTTAAATTCCAAAAAATCACTTCATTAATTGAAAAACACTTTTTTGATAACTAATATAGACTTATCATAAGGGATAAGTAAATAATTTTGTTTTTCACGATAACTTATCCCATGGGCATGAAGCTTCCATAGGATCACTGTTCCTCTGTGAAAGAGCTCTGTATACCACAAAACCTCCCAGTCCTACAAATCCAGCAATCATAGTAAGCAACACAACAAACAGTTCAAAATTTAGTATGAGACACAAGTGATACCAATGGGAATTATTGAAGCATCAGATCCACCACAAATCATTATATCATGAATATACCAAAAAATCAAGAATCCATTTTAATTTATATATAAAGTTATCCAATGCAATATACGCTACAAGTACTACATAGAAATTTAAGAAATATCTAGTGAGATTACAACCAATTATAAAAATTAAATGAAAACTTGATACATGAGAAGGAATCAGAGTGAGAAATACCTATAAAAATAATGTTACCTTTGTATAGGGCTATATTTCATTGTCATGGATTATTGTAGACACGAAATCTCCAAACATTATAAAATCGTGTTTCACCACATCATCACCATAAAAATAACACAACAGGTGTTTCTACAAATAAAATTGAGTTATAAGAATAAAACCCATACATTTAGATTTTTCTAATTCATCCATGATTCCCGCTATAATGCCACCATCTTCCAGTGCCTTCTTCCCCACTGTAAGTGCATAAAACATGAATTTTTCATCCCTCTTAGAAATATTTGCTGCAACACATCCATCTATAGAGAAAGACTTTATTTCTACAGCAATTCTCTAGAAAAGATAGCCTCATAATCAAAATGTAGATTCTATCAACAATTATTGTAACACCCCACGCTTCCACGATACATTTCCCTTTAAATAATATAATATCTTGCGCTATACACAACTTTGAGTTCTAGCACACCACGACCAATCAAACTAGTCGTTATAAATATTAATACCCACTTTTTGAAATTTTATAAATTTTATTTTTCAAAATGGACTTCATTTTTGGATTTGGAATATCAAAATTATCTTAGGGTGATTTTTTTGGTATTTTTCTGAAAACTTTCAATTTTTGATGAATAGTGAAAAACACTACGTTATTGTTTAAAACCACCTTTTTATTTAAATAATTATTTATTTTATTTAAATTTATTTTAAGTACAAATAGATAAATAATACCTATATTAGTTCAATTTAATTTATTGGAGTCATTTTATAATAAAATTAGATATATAAAATTTTATTGAACTTTTTACCGTCTTTTACCCATCTTCTAGGAACGTTAGCAAATTTGAATAAAACATAATTTTACCACTTCTGTGATTTGAATTTAAAAAATAAAAGAGACATGGTTGACATAATTAAGTGAAATGTGGTTTAATAATATGAAAATAATTTTTTGGTGAATAGTAACTTTTGACTTTTATTTACCACGGTTAAAAGTAAATAGGGCAATTAAAGGTAAAAATGATATTATAATTAACCTAAAACATGTCCTAATTCTATTGGATAAGTGTTTTTCGAACAAAATAAACCTTATGAATAAAATATGATCCTTTTGGTCCACTTGGATTAGATTAGGACAACTATTATTATTTTATTTAAAGAAGAGTTAAAAGTGTTAAATTCAAAGTTTCATAACTAATTTTTTTTTAATATAGGGTTACACATAAGATAAATTCGACTATAAATATTCATTAGAAAGATAAAAATATTTCATAAATAATGGAATTTTATATATAATTTTTAGAAATTAAATAAATAAATTTATTTATGACATAATGATGATGCAGTAATTACCTTATTAATGAGAGATTAAAATAATTGATATTATAAATATCCAAATAAATGTAAATTGAGACTTTTGATGAATTAAAAGAATTTTATAGGTTAATATGACATGTTAAGGTTGATTAAATTAATTTTTATGAAGTAATAAAGTTGTTAGGACTTTAAGAAAAATCAGATACTAAATAGTGCCAAAATTGACATAAATGGGTTTTTAAAACAAATACTATATTATTAAATGATATAATAGTCCTAAAAATCTAAGGTTCGGCCAAAGGAATTATATAATAATATATAAATCATTAATTAACCACTTGGGGTTCTATTGTCATTTTATAGTAAGTTTATTAACCATATAATATAAAAATACCAGAAGACATGGTAAATGTTAAACTATTTAACCAAGAGTTAAATATAAAAGATAAGGTTAATATGGTGACATAAACCTATCTAAAACCTATTGGTTGAGAGGTTTTATACCCATACCCAACTTATCCTCAAAATAAATAATTTTGGATCCATTATAAACTGAATATGATTGTATAATAAAATAATATTTCAATCTTTTCTTAAAGTGACCCTCACCTCTCTTATAAAAGGGTAATTCCCCTTCTCTCAAAATCACACCTCCAAAGCCATTTGGATCAAACAAAACCTTCCCAAATTTTTTCCCAAATACCCTAACTTCTACCTAGAGCAATTATTTTGATCATAAATCCAACCTAAGGAGCCCTTTTGATCAACTCAAAAGGAAACACCTGAAAAAGAGGTAATAATTTCACCACCTCTTTCAAAGTTCTTTTCTTCTTCCACTTACTCTTTCTTTGTTGTTTCCATACCAAAATAATAACTCCAGTACCTTATAAATACTATGAAGTTATTATAAATATGGTACAACCATATTAATTATTCTATCCATCCTATGAATGACAAGTCACCATACGTGCGTACGTACGGCTTACCGTCTCCACATTGTGGTGTAGTTTGTTATTCAAACACTTCATTATTTGGATGGGTATAATAATGAGTATAACTGATGTAAATAATAAATATAAAATGTTAAGGATTATTTATATATTATATAACATCCAATTACATACTATTTCACTATCAATAGAATGATATTGTCGCTCATGCGCACGTACGGATTACCGTCTCCATGAACCCGATGAGATTCATTCCCCATCGTAATCGTTCAAGCATAAATTTCATTTTATGATTAAAAAAATAATGTTTACGAACTTAATATAATTCTGGATATGAATCAAATACAAATTATCCATAACAAACATGACTTATGTAACAAAACATATAATGGAAAATGAATTAGTTAACACCCAAAACGATGATACTACTGAAATATTATTAACAAAGCAATATTAGAAGATCATATATGATATCATATTTTTGTATGTGATTATTTTATAATTTAATAACAATTATTTAACTATTATATAGGAGGTTAATGTACCCTTGACCAAGGAAAAGTACAAGTTAAGGGTTAATTTTACAATCTCTTTATTATTCGAGGTTTTTTATACGTGAGTATATACTGGGACCACTTTATCATCCACATCCGTGTTTCTTAAAAATGTATTTCCAATCATTTTTACTATTTACTAGACTATGGGTTAAATTAATTTATACCCTTGTTTTAATTTTTATAAAATTTTTATAAAGGAATCTTTCCGCCGTTTTCCAAACAAGGTCCTTTACGACCTTTTCGACAAAATTAAGGAAAGAATGTTTTTTAACTTATACGGCGAGTGTGACTATTTTCTTCCGTTATAACATCTTTGAAGATTACATTACAAGATTATAATAATATTTTCAAAATAAATATTTTATTTTATAATTATGTGACTTTTAAATGATTTCAAAATAGAAAGAAATATTTCTCTCAAATAGTTTTGATTTCCTCTATGTAAACATCCTTTGATGGATTTTACAATTGTTTGAAGCTGATTTATTATGATACAAATATTCCATATTGTATTAAAGGTTTTGTGATATGTTTTATGGTGGATGTTTTATTTTTATACCATTCCTGGTTTATAAATAAAGTATTGAAATTTCATATGCTAGTTTTAATATGAATGTTTATGTTATGTTTCAACCTTTTCATATGAGGAATGCATTGGAATTAGTAAGTGATGGGTGGAGCCCGCTATAGATCTTTGATGCATCGGTAGGTCTCATGAGAAAAACTAGTGTCTTGGCACAAGGCCTTGACAAAATCTTATTTTTAGTCTTGGCATGAGGCCATGACTATGTGGTTATGAAGTCTGGAATTATGCATTCCATCATTATGAAATTGGCTATTGATATTACATGTGATTATTCGACTAGCAGAATAGCCATGTGAATAAGTAAATGGAATTATTTGATTTATATTTTACATATTATACTGAATTTTAAGATTAAAAATTCTTGTGTTTTAGTATTATACATTTCCTTAAATGTTTATGCTTATTTGTGAAAGTTTCTGCTATATTGTTATCCTTACTGAGTACCTGATTTCACCCCTTTCTATGTTTTATTTTTTCCAGGATGTGAAGAAGTATATTATGAATGACCTACAGGGATAGTCTAAGGGATATGAATGTGTTCAAAGGAGATAATGTTGTTTTTGTTTTTCATTTTATATGTAATGTAAAACTTATGTATGTATCTAGTACTTCCAAGGCTACTAAACTGATCAGTCTTTCGGTATTTGATCCCTTGTGATCATGCCAATGTTATGTAATAATGTACCAACTTTGGGTAACTAGGGTCGGGGCATTACAATTATAAATGAAACAGAGACAGTAAAGGTCTAATCGTTAGAAACTGAGTACAGTAAAATGATTCTATATTACTTATGCCACTAACACCATTGAGAATATTGCTATAGAAAATATTAGTATCATGTCCAATAGGGGTTAAAAAACCCATTCTAGTCACCACAACCCACCTTTTTTTCATAATAGGTTACTATCGGGTTTTAAATCCCTCAATGGGTTCCTCATCCAAGGCTATTCTACCGATTGGGAAAATTCATGAATTTAATATTAACAACAACACCATCAACAGTAAAATGAACAAGCCATTTTTTACTTGATTCTATTTTCCTATTTGCAGCAATTGAACAAGTATAAAACTTGATTGAAAAACATTTTCAAATTCCTGCACATGGTATCTCAAATAATGATCCAAAATCCTCGAGACAGTAAAAATAGGCAGAAAAAAAAAACAGAAGCTCCAACACAAAACAAACCACACTAAACCTATAAATCAATTAAAACATACGTGTATCTCCTAATCCATACAAATAGTCAGTTCATGTTCTTAAAGTACTTCCAAAAGTCTCTATGCTAAGTCAAAAATTGAGGGGATTAATATCCCCCCATTACATCATCCCCATATCCATACCCATGCCCATAATCATAATCATCATCATAAAAATCATCAACAAAATTATCAGTAACATCATCACCAACCCCACCATCAACATTATCATCAGTAGTTTCATCACCAACAACAACATCAACGACATACTCACCACTAATAGATCTATTTCCACCACCTTCATCACCACTAGGACCCTCATGGGAATCACCTGAGGTATCATTTAAAGAGATCATTAACATCATATATGAATGGAAAGTAGTAGAAGCCTCTGACGGTAGTGACTAACTCAAAACTGACACAAATTTCATGAAATGTTTGTTCATCATCTTACTTCTTTCACGCTCTTGTTTTCTTCTTTCTTGCTCCTATAAAGCTATTTTCTTTGCGTCAGCTACTTATACATGTGAACTTTCCTACTTAGAGGTCTGAGAGTATTGAGAGGAGACCTATGAGGACCAATACCTAGAGGGGATGATGTTTTTTCCTAGTCTACATTGGACTCTCCCTGGGTGCTCCACACCTAACACCTCACTCAAATGATCACGTGGCCCTAAGTTGTCAGCTTCATTCTCATCAAGGGCCTCTAAGGCAGATTTTTTAAATTCTAAACAAAATATTAAATTATGAATTTCTTATAAATATTTGAAATATAAATTAAAAAAATTATAATCTTATCTTGTGTCAGTTCATTTACTACAATTCCATCCTTTTTATTGAGAAAAATAATTTGGCATGAGTTATAGGACCTTCAATACCCAATACGACTTGTTTCAAATGATAAATTCACAAATCTAGATTACAACCATATATGATAAATTCACAAATCTGGATTCAAGTAAGATGCATCATAGACCTATAAACATTGAGGTAAATGACACTCATAAATTATTGGTGGTTTTCTGAAGTGATTTTCAGGGAATTTTTCTACTTTTTTAGAAAAAATAGACAATCCTTCTCCTATTGGTATAATATATCATTTCTAGGAAACACACACTAACCAAGAGAAATCCATATTGAATTTATGAGGAAATGTTATCAATGAAATAAATTAGTGAAAGGAAATCCATTAACCATTCCAATAAAAAATATTTATGAATACATTTTTTGGTGGTTCTTTGTTGATGTAGTTTCTTCTGGTTATTGAGGTGTGTGATCTTGGGTTTGGTCCAATTGTCCATGAAAAGGTAAATCAGTAAAAATATAAACAAGGAAATTATTTTAATTTAGATGAAAGTACTTATCAATTCTCATGCTCAAGCACTGTAGTGCACCCCAATGTGTGTAGATATGTTATTCCATATTTGTTCCTTTTGATTTTCTATGATGCTTACTAAAAAACGAAAATTCAATATAGGTAATAAGAATTAAATTTTTTATGAAAACCATTAAATATTGGTAGTACCTTAAACTATTTAGTCTTCCAATGTGCGATCAATTTTTAATATTGATTTTTTGGACAGTCAGGGTATGTGGGTACACCCTCTAATTAGTACCCACTCTGATCATCCAACCAATATGTAAATCATTCTTGTATGAACTCCATAACTCTCCAAGATCACTCAACCTAGCATATTTGGAATCTTCAATGCTAGGAAAGTTAAACCGACTCTGCAATGAACATGTTAATTCATATAAATACATTACTGATATAGATATAAATTTATAAAATTTTCTTACCCATATCTATGAACATGACCTATCCTTGATGTAATCACTGATATTTCTCCATGAGACCAGTTCCACTGGAACGATATCATGGTATTTGGCTAAAGTGGTCATGAAACTTCTACACTGCCTAGAATTTTTACCCACCATTTTATTTTGAGGATTTTAATCCACCATAATCCAAGTTCCGTGATTCCAGGATTCCTACATATGAGTGTACCCATTTAGCCTACTAGAAGATACCACTGAATAAGATAATAGGGGGAAAATAAGAGTTATGTAATGATACAATTGGAAAAAAATGAAATTATATAATTTGACATAGTTATAATAAAAAAACCTGATGTAGGCTCCTAAATAGGCTGTGATGCAAATGTAAACTATGATGGATCAACAACCTCCGAAGGAAGTATCTGTTAAACTGTATGCTCTTGATGATCTACATGCACTGGAGTGAAAAATGAAGGAACAAACTCATTATATATAGGATGGATGGTAGAAGAAGGAGGCGGCCTAGACATTTCAGAACATGGGTAGTAGTTCTGGGTATACATGAATGGATATAGAAATGGTAACGGTGGGAACATCAGTTGAGTTGGTATAAACATGGAATGGAAAGAATAGGATAAATGAGATGATGATGGGGGCATGGATGGGAACACCCCAGGAGTCTCATGAAGAGGACAGACATGTGTGGTAGATGGGATGTCCACTGATGGGTCAGTGTGGGTAGTGATAAGACGAGTTCTCCATCTAGGTCTAAGAGGATCCCTGCTCAGAACCATACCAGTAGGTGGAAACTCTAGAGATGTATATCCCTAATAAAAATTTGATAAATAATATGAACATGAAATTATATGAAATGAAGAAGAAAAATATTATAAATATTATACTCACTAAAGGCATCCCACACTTGTGTCTATGAGGATCAACATCAAAAAATATATTCTTATGAGCTTCTATAGTATTCTTCATAATCTGCATAAGAATGAAATGTACTTTTTTTAGATTTTTTTTAAAAATAATGCATAAAACTTAGAAGTAAAATAAGACAAACAATTTCATAACATATTTCAGTAATAACAATTTAAAACCAAGTTATATATTTTTTAAAAACCCATTTTAAACCCAGTTTTCTGAATTGAAATAAATATATTTAAATGAAAAAAAAACCAAAAAATACTAAAACAGACATATCATTCCAAAATAAAACTAAATTAAATTAATTACATTAATACCAACCTGAGAAACTCATTTCAAGGTAAACTGAATGAACTTTTAACTTATATGGTTGCTTCTATATATTACCCTCCACTACCTCAAGTTCAACATCAACTCTCATAGTGGGACAATTTGAGTCATCAAATGAAATATTTTGGTTAACACCGATGGGGGAATCAATGGTGGCAATTTAATCCCCAATATCATGAAATGTATGTATTGGGATTACTTCATTAATGACACCGTAATCAGGTCTTACATGATCTTTTACATAAAACACTTTTTTTCCATTGATGCCAAAATGTATGGTTCATCAATATAAAGGAATCGACTCATGTCAATAACTCTAAATCCATAATCATCAATAAATATACAATGTCAAATCATTGAATCAAACCATTTACATTTCATCATAGTGACTTTACCTTGAGAGTATTAATCCAATAATAGTATTTTCTCAACCAGTCTATAATAATACACATCTTCATATCGAGGTCGACTATCTGATGAACTAGCATAACAATCCGTTGTAGCAGTTAACATAAAACCATCATGTTGGGTTCTCATTTTCACCACTCAATCAGTTATAACAAATTTATATCCACTAATTATTAAATATTTTCATTCACAAACCAAAGAATTGGGATCAAAATCCAACACTCTTAATTCTTGAGAAATGGATTCAGAAGGTAAACTCAATACCTGAAATAGATATGAGTAATAAAATTAAATGTATATTTACATTTTAAGCTATTTAAAGTAATGGTCATACCTTTAATTTCAACCAATCTAGAAACTCTTGGATATGCAAAGCCTCTCTCATTATCAAAGGAAAAGATTGATGAACTTTACTTATAATTTGTTTATGTTCCTTACATAAAATGATAATAAAAGTCTAAGGTATATGTGAAATGACATAATATGAGATAACATATAGATATCCAAATTACTTACTTGATATAGTTATCGAAAAAACACAATTAAATAAGACTATACGATGTGCCATATCATGATCTTCAAAGCTTAATGTAACCAATATATATGACCCGACAATTCCGACTATTTGAGGAAGTGATGGAAATGAGGGATGAATTTCCTCATACTACTCATCTTCATTTCTCATTGGCCAAATATGTATTGTGCTCACATCGGAAAAATACATTGAACAAAAATTCATACATTCTTGGGCTAGATAACCCATCATAATATAAACTTCAGGATAATTCTTGTTTCAGACATATGATTTCATTGTACACATATTTCTTTCAATGTGATACATTCACTGAAAAGAGACTGGTCCCCTAATAAGTGTCTCAGTTGGAAGATGAACTATTTAATACAGCATGCAGGTGAAAAAGGATAGAGATTTTTTTTCAACTCACATAGAATCAACAATGCCTCTTGCTACATTTTTATCAAGAAAAACTTGTATAACCTTTTAGCAAAAAGGTCTCTAAAAATATGTCACAACCAAATCACTGTCACCCTTACATTATTGGATAGAAAATGCCGAATTTCTAATGGAATCAATTCATTAAGAAGGATGTGATAATCATGAGTTTTTAGGGATTTCAGTTTCAAATATATTCTATTGAATCATTTAGATATGTTGTTATAATAGCCATCAAGAACCTTGATATTATCCAATACTACTAGATATTGATCTTTCTATGACGGTGTCATCACATAAAAATCAAAAGGAACTTTCTATTTGTTTTCTCCAATACACATAGGATGAAGACCTGGCCGAATACTCTAATCCATCAAGTCTCGATGAGATTAGAATTCATATTTGGTCTTCCCCTTGATATTCAAAATAATTTCAAGAAGAATTTCACATATTTTTTTTTTTTCAATATGCATTATTCCTAACAATGATGTAACAAATTAGTAAACCAATATGGAAACTCAAAAAAGAAAATACTTCTTGTTTTCCAATTTTAAGTGGATTCAGTGTCAACATTCTTCCACTTTTTAGATTTCAACTTTCCTTTCCCTAATGAAAAACTGAAATATTTCAATTCATTAAGCACATCACTTCCTGACATATGCTGAGATGGTTGTTCAGTGTCAATAATATTATCAAACCTCCAACGATTCTTTCTGTATTGATGATCCATTGGAAGGAATCATCGATTCCCCATGAAATTGAAACTATGATGAAATTTAATCCTTGTTGATCGTGTATTCTTCATACAAATGGTACATGATATTTTTCCCTTCATGCTCCACCCATACATCATTGCATAAGTAGGGAAATCATTTATGGTCCATAAAAGGGCATCACGAATCTGAAACATATTCTTTGAAGAAGCATTGAATGTCCGTACACCCAAATCTCAAAGTTGTTTTAATTATATTATTAAAGGACGAAAGTAGAAATATATATCATTACCAGGATCAGAAGGTCCAGATATCAGTATACTCAAGAAAGTGAATGGTTTTCTCATACACATACATAGAGGAAGATTATAAACATGAATAAAACTGGACACATGTTGTGAGTAGTAAGAATATGGAAAAATAGATTAAAACCATCATAGGATAGACCCAACCTAAAATTACGCACCTCATCTTCAAAATCAGGATGTTGTGTATCAAATATACACCATGATAATCCATCTGCAGGATGAACCAACTCATCATTACCTTTAATTATCTTAGCATCATGCCATCGCTTATTGGATGATATTTCTGCATATATGAATAGATTTTGAATTATGGGAATCAATGGAAAGTTCCACATGACTTTCTGTGGAACATGAGATGGTGTTCCATCTACATTTGTCTTTAATAGAGATATACCACATTCTTTACAGTCATTACAGACATCTATTTCCTCCCAAAATAAACTGTAATATTTCAGACAATCATTGACATTTTTAGTAGCAAATACAAGCCACTTAATTAACTTCCATACATTGTAATTATTTGAGGGAATATATGAACCATCAGGAAGAAATTCATTCAAAAAATGTAAGAATATAATTAGTAGTGGTATTAGAAATTCCATACATTGTTTTCCAATGATATAACTACATTAAAACTTTCAACTTGGTCCTTTTAGTACGTTCCTAATATACCAGATCTCTAGTATCATCCAATAAAATTTTCACTCTCTCAATTTCATCATATTTAGTATTTTCCTCATGTGTATTGATATCATTTCCTTCTTGAACTGACATACTATCTCTCTCAGGATGATGCACAAATGGAAACTGATCAAATATCAAATTCTCCATACCACTTATTTCATTTCATTAATGAAGATTAGAATATTGACTCGTCTCTCCATAGTGATACCAAACATAATAGTTTTTTTGAAATCCAAATTTCGTTATATGGTAGCTAACTTTTTCCCATCTTAAACATGGTCTTCCAACACATTTATAGCGTGAAAACTGTATACAATATCCATATGAAGCATTGTTAAATGAAAAATCTAAAAAATTATCCAAATTATTTTGAAACTCGATTGAAATCCGATCAGTACAATACATCTAGATTCTATCAATTATATAACAAGGAAAAAAATTTATCATCCAATCAAAAATCTAAACCATAATTAAAAAATTCATTATAATAAATTTTATTATTAAATTAATCAAATCATACTAGTAGCTAGAAAAACAATGAATAAGATAAATAACATATGCTATAAGAGATGAACAATATCTATTTGTAGCACTGGATTCAAAATTTTAAGACTGGGTAATCACATTTAAAAATTAAATGGATGGATTTACATAAGGTTATATTTATTTATTTATTTTAATTATGTTTTTACCATAATTCATAATCTCATTATATAAATATCATATTTCTCAATTAATTATTTTCAAAAAATACCAAATACTTGTAAAT
The DNA here is from genome assembly GCA_963277665.1 of Viscum album. Classification (NCBI taxonomy): domain Eukaryota; kingdom Viridiplantae; phylum Streptophyta; class Magnoliopsida; order Santalales; family Viscaceae; genus Viscum; species Viscum album. The sequence continues at coordinate 1,014,620,372 of OY728138.1, read as the reverse complement.
TGTGTCAATAATGTTATTTTTTAAAATAAAATATTAAAATATCATGTTTTGATAAATACTAAGTTTCTAACTCTTATAATCCCCTGGTATTATGTGTAACATCTAATACTATACACAGTTAATAATTATTTTGGTCTCAAGAATATTTGATGTTCAATAGTGAAACACTAAGATCATTATTCTTTTATAATCCATTATGAAGTCCCTAATATCAAATATATTATAAAAAAAATCAAATTGGCAAGCACTGAAGCAAATTGTTGTTATTGTAGATAGAAAAACAACAACATCAAGAAGGAGTGAATTGAAGATGAAATAAAACACAATTTTTATCCTACCTGATAATAAAATTTTATTAGGGGATACAATTTCTAATCAAATAGAATATATCATAGCATAAAAAATAATTAAAAAAGGTATATGTACTATAAAAAATAAAACTATTAGAACATAAAAACTTTATAGTTAAATCTAATTCACATCTGTATTGAATGTTCCTTATTTTTTATCACCAATTCCAACCCTTCTAGTATCAGAGATAAAATTCTCACCTCTATCCTATAAAGGGATGATCAACAAGGAAAACCATAATGGTCCAAGGAAGATTCCATTTCTATGATAGAGTGGTATGTGTCATTATAGTTTAACTATACCATGATAATGTTATCATCCCATATCTAGCTAGAATCAAACATACAATTCCTTTTTTATATCCTTTAAAACATAAAAATATTATTTTTCATAGTCGTTATTCTGATGGAGTTATTTTTTAATGATCCATTATTGGTTCATGACTTCCTCCTACAATCACATCCATAACTAAGATGTGAACCAAATGTCTTATTATGAAGTGACCATATATATTACCTCATACAATCAGAAAATATAATTTATTTATAAGCATAAAAATTCATCTACTAAACTCTAACCATGTATAGTATAGTAGTGGGGTGACTTGGTTTGATTTTAGGAGCCAATATAGGTGTTTCACCACTGAGAAGGTAGGGGTGGGGGGGGGGTTGAATAAGTTGATATTTTTATAACCTTTTCATTATAGTGACATTGAAAACTATAGAAATATTATGATCTGATCCAAATTTTTAAAAATTTAACCTTACCTGGATGCAGTAAAAAATAAAAGAATAAGAAAACAATATTATTACATGCTTTAGTCTCAAAACAAGAAAAATACTTATTATGATTAGTAAGATGTGCCAATCATAGAATCTCTAATATAATTCCAATCGGTTACTCTATAAAATATTCTCTAGAATAGATTCAAACTATTCATTCTATAATCCCACTGGAAGAAAAACTTCACACTACCCAATATAAAAAAATTTCAAATAAAACAAGAATTATAACTTTAGTATTCTTATTTTAATTACAATAGTTGACAAAGATTATACTTTTCTATCCTCCAAGATGAACTGAGTTGCATGTGTTCACCTATTCATGATTCTTGATAAGAGATAATTTCATTATAGCTCAGTATCTACAAAATATCACTAAATTAGATACTGTTTAATGTATAGAAATTCTTAACATCTCAAATTTATAATTATTATAGAGTACATGAAATTATAATCAGATAAATTATATTATCCATTCATAGAATATGTATACTATCTCATGTTGTTAGTTCAATAAATTTTTTCTTCATGAACTGTTGTTTTACAAATAAATTAAATGGAGTTAATTATTATTAAAGAATATTGATATAAAACAAAATTAGAATGGAAATTTCATTCAACATGCACTTAATACACACACACACACACACACTCCCCGAATGGCCCGAAGACCTTATTTTATTATTTTATTATGGATAATCCCCCTTTTAAGGGTTGAAGGGGAACCCGTACATGACCCATAAGCCCAAGGCACAAGGCCCGACATGACCCGCAATACATGAACTGAAGGCCCAGAGGTATACCATGCCCATTACATGAACCATAGTCCCAACCCACCAGAACTACCCCTCCCCAGATCCTGCGTCATTGATCACCTATATCCCCACCTTGCATTGCTGATCGGCTAGCATTGCACCATACAAAGCTGCACGGTGCATGATCCCGATGGAAGCTGCCATAACCTCTTATTATTCCAATCCGGTTAGCTTTGATTCTGGTGGATGACACTCTTGTTTCTCTAATCCTCTTCTGGGGCCTTCTCTGTGTGAATTGGGCTACTACATGGTCTCTATGGTCTAAAGGCCCTATGGCCCAAAGGCCCTGTGGCTCAGAGGCCTTTGATGACCCGAAGGCCCTTGAGACCTGTAGGCCCAAACTGGTGGCCTGAAGGCCCAAATCGGGTGAATAGTTTCGGCTACTACAATACTAAACAGTAGCTACTATAGTACTACTACAGTACTGCTATAGTACATGGAAATTTGCCTCCACTTGTTTTTGAACCTTGGTCTCTTGGATGCCAAGCAGGAGCCCTTACCACTCGGGTACGGGCTCATTGGCCACACACACACACAATATATATATATATATATATATATATATATTTCCTTATGAAGAAAAATAATTTTGAAAAATGAATCCTTTATATAGTGTTGTTATTTCATTGAAAAAATCAATATGGAGAAAATACGAAAATACATTCTTGTTAATCACATCTCTAAAAAAGTTTCAACACCTTTCCCATGAGTTAATGCCATATTTATAGGGTTCTTTGAATCTAGATAATAATTTATAATTCAATAAAATATGATTACCCATTAAACTCTATGTGAATCCAAAAATAACATCACATTTATCCATAAACCAATTTCCCTTCACATACATCATATACATATTTAAATAGTATGCATTAGATAACATTTTCATTTGAAAATTATAACACTCCATTCACATGAAAACTGTATCCATAAAGCATCAATGGTATGAATAAATATACACATAGAATATTCTTAACATTTTTATGAGCTCCTAATGATTTCATAGAGAATATTATATTCTTTATGAAACCGGAAACACATCACATACTGTCCACCTAAATCTTAAAGAAATCATGTTGTCAGGGTATCTTCTATGCGAAATTCCACTGATTTATATCTAAAAACACAACAATTATAACTATTTTTATGTTTTGAGAAAATCTATACATATCCACTTTAAAAACATTACTCAACCAAAATTCATGTATCCTAAACGAAACTATGTTAAATATAACCAAATCATATCTACTAAATCAAACTATGTTAAATATAACCAATCTGAACAAAACCAAAATCATTCAGATATAAAAGATAAATGAAACAATATGAAATGATACAAATCAAATAAAAAAAACTCAAACTAAACTGTAATAAATTAACCATACCATAAGAAGGATTAGGGAATCACTGTCAAAGAAGATGAGAATCATAAAAACACCCAATAGTAGAAGGGGATGATCAACTAGTGGGGATGCTTGACCTAGGGGGGATGCTTGACCTAGTATTAGGGGATTCTCAACCTAGGGGGGATGCGTGTCGGGTGAGGGAAAAACTGCTAAAAATAGGGGGGGATGCGCAACCTATGAGGGGATTCTCAACCAGAGGAGGAGGAGGAGGCAGGATGCGCATCGAACGAAGGAGGACGAGGGGTGGGGATGTGCGCTGACCAGAGGAGGAGAAGGGACATTGGGTGAGGTAAATGTGTGGGGAGGGAAAGGGAATTGTGTGTGTGTGGGGGGCGGGGAGGGGGTTGTTTCCCAATGAGTGGGGGGGGGCGTCGGTGGGAAAAAATATCCCCCCCTCTATACCAAAATTTTACTAAAAACCATTAGTATATACAAACACTAATCAGGTTATACCGATGGTTTACAAAACCATGGGTATAACTCTTTGGGGTTAGAACCTTTTTCCTGTAGTGTAAGCCTTTATCAGTGATATTTTTAGTGCTGATAAATGACCCCCTTTATCAGCATTATTTAAAGCACTAATAAAGGGGACTGTAATAAACTAGATCTTTATTTCAGGTATGGATCTTGATTTTGGGTTGTTTTTGAGGAAAAATGAAGAAAAGAAGATTTTTTGAGTTTACACCATGTACTTCCATGTATACGCCATTTACCCAGTAGCCGCATACAACCACGTACTGACCATGTAATGGCTGAGTACTTGGCCGTGTGGTGAGATGGAAGACCCGCTTAAGTTAGGGTCCGGTTAAGGCTACTACACGATGTGTAGTTTTAAAGAACACACCGTGTAGTTTTTATTTTATTTGATATATCAAAAGGGGGTCGCATATCATATTTGAAAACACCTTCTTCTGGCCATGTTTCATATAGGAGCACTGTAGAGTGATCAACAAACTCCGAGCCCCTAATTCTCCATCCGTGCTCTGATTGAGACACCATCAGATGTGTTGGAATCCCACCGGTGAGTTCTCAAAACACATAAAGCCTTTCTTCCTAATTCATCTTCTCTTTTTAGTTATTCAAGGTTGGGAAATTTTCACCTTTTTGTATATCTATGCCATTCTAGGATGATTCAAGGGTTGACATTCAATTATATCGATAATAAGACATCGAGGTAGGTGTTTTGTTCCTTTCTTTGTTTGTATTTGGATTATATATGCAAAAATTTCCACATACCCACGTTTTGGGTATTGCTTGATTTGGAATTAAACCTTGTTATTACCTGTTATGGTCTGGTTGATTGATAAAGGGTTGTTTCTTATGCATAAGGTTAGATACCTTGTCTAAGGGACACCCCATGGGTGTGTTTCCCTTGTTTGATTGTTTATGACTATTTGGTCTAAGTTTCCTATGAGGCGTACCTTGTTTTACATGCCTTGTTTGATTAGGATGGAGTTTGTTTGATTATATGAAATGCCTATGATATCTATTGTGAATGTTTAGCCATGTAGTAGTTTTAGATTACATGAGTTTCTTTGATATGATATGTGCATTATATTTTTTTTCCAATGGACTGTAAGATTATTAGACCAAGAAGACTAAGGGGAATTCCAAATTATTTACATAGGATCGTGAGAGACATGGTATATATATTTGAACTGAGGGTATTAGACTACGAGAGTTTTCCCAGGTGGCCATTTATATTTGAATTAATGAAGTGATACTATACTAGAAAAAAGAGTTAAACCATGAGAGATTTCCAAGAGGGTCATTTTTTAATGAATTGATGCTATGTTGGACCAAAGGGTTTATACTGTGAGAGCTTTCCTAGAGGGTCATTTGTGAATAATTGAATGATTTTGACACGTCTACCCAGCCAAAGAAAAGATTGGATTCTGTCATACTTGATTTCTTAGATGGTCTTTTGAGACATATTTTTTATTTCTTTTCACAGGGGATATAGATATTAAGCTAGATCATAGGGTTACATGATTCAAAGGATGAATAATAAATGTTAAATGAATGTAATTGAAAACTATAGGATTTTTTACCTTTGAGTACTTCCTAGTTTATTGCTTCATTTTATGCATATTACATACTATATATATTCACTAACAATTAGGCTTAGATCTTTTGGTGGTTTCCTACTAAGATTCATGTCAAACCCAATTTGGGTCATGCTTTTAGACCCAAATAGATCATATGATTGCATGTATAGATAAGGGAAAGTTCCCTTCTTCATCAGGTACTTGATTACTGTTGGAGCTGGAGAGCATCAGACCAAGATGAGGCTTGGATGATGTTTGAGTTTACTTGCTATTTCCTTGTATTGGATTGTATTTTATTTCCATATTTTTGTCCTATTTTGGACACTTTCCTAGACACATATGACATGCATCATTTTTATATATGATATGGATTAAGTTGACTTTACTTTTAGTCTTATGCTATTATTCCTGTTTGGTATTATTGCTTCCGCTATTCTTTACTATTTTTTTCCACTATGTATACTCTGCCAATGATGGCATAGTTTCCCCAATATCACACCTTGGACCTTGTTTCTAGTCAACAGTCTCTGGCATTTGGGGAAATGTGCTTGAGGTTATGTGACCAACCGGGTTTTGGGCACCCTTGGGTGGAACCCGGATTTGGGACATTACAAAGTGGTATCAAAGGGTTTTTCTTTTCTAGTTTGTATTACTATTTAGTGACATTAGAAAGGTATATAAATGAAATGGAGTTTGGTAATTAGTTGTGCCCGGGAGTAGCTACCCCATGTATAGGGAAAAGCTAAGTTACCTCGAAATGAATTGTATTTTTTGGATTTTGAACTATTATAGTTGATTCGATTTCACTGTTGGGTGATGAACTTGTTTTGTGTTGTTAGTATTGATATTATTATGGTTTTATTTTGTTGAAACCCATTGAGATTAGGGTATGTCATCTCATGCATCATATAAGCACTTTTTAGAGATCACATATCATGAATTCTTGTCATGAAATGTAGGGTACATTACTGATTTCATGCTGTTGTGATATATGTTATGCTAGATATGTATGCTGTTGTGATAGATTCTATGGTAGAAATACCTACTATTTTGATAGGTTATTGGTATATTTAAAGTTTCATTTGGATGGACTCCAATATTTGGTCCCTGAGGAGTTATGGGCCCTCTTGGATCAGAATTTGGTGGATTATGTTTGAAATTTATTTTAATTATGTTAAGATATGAGATGAATAAGGATTCAAAACTTTGATTTTCAGTGAGTGTGGGATCTCACAGATCATAACTTGGCATGCCTTGGACAAATTTTAAGATTATGGGGGTTTTAGAGAAGTTTCAGAGGATTACTGTCCGGAAAACCTAGAAAACACAACGTGTGATGGTATGAACACATGCCATGTGTTCTTCTATTCTGGAAGAAATGACTTTTATTAAGTACAAACCGTTTACCGTATGTACACACCATGTAGTTGTTGATCGTGTGACTGACTGTGTGAGAAGATACATGGGGTTGGTAAACTTTTTGTAGAACACACCGTGTATTGGGAGTACACACCATGTTGTAATTGACCATGTATTTGGTTGTGTGACTAAGGACACAAGTGGATGGAACTTTTGTTGTACACGCTATGCCTAGAGTGTGCACGCCGTGAAGTGTTACACCACTAGAACCCCGTGTAGTTCTAGATGTGTAGAAGTACCTGGGTAAGAGGGAATATTCATATACACACTGTGTCTCTAGAGGAACACGCTGTGTGTTTGGGTGTTACATGACCAGGTTGGTAGAGGTACATGCCCATGTTAAGGATTAAGGGAACACATAGTGTAGCGGTTCAACATGCCATGTAACCCTCTTTTGTAAAAAATTAAATTTTTTACTTCTCCTATTCTATTATTTCACTTTAAATTTGCAGTCTTTGATAATCTTGAACTAAGGTGTGCACTTGACCTTGAAGAGTCATGCCACCAAGACATCCTCTGGCTGTACGCCAGGTACAGGTTGATGACCAGACACTAGAAATGGTAGACTAGGGACTACCAACAGATCCTCCTGTCATTCCTATCTTGGCATCGGCTATTATACCAGACACAGGTGCTGATGCACAATTTCATGAAGGCTTTATGAGGATAATTAAAACCTTTCAAGGATCACCACATCCTGTCCTGACTATGGTGGAGTTTAATCTGGTGTTCCAACAGCAACATCCTACCACTTTTTCAGGGTATGGAGGACCAAATGCTATAGAGTCATGGTTGGAGGCCATGATTTCTATCTTCGAGCATTTGGAGATGCCTCCTAAGAGGAGAGTGAAGCTTGTGAATTACATGATACATGATTCCTCAAAGAGATGGTGAGATGTTGTTTCATAGGAGGGATGACATCAGGATATGTCTTGGGAATAGTTTCAGAGGAACTTCTGTGATTACTTCTACCCCGAGAATTTGAGGGCCGACTGTAACGCCACAAAACTTTTCCTCATGTAATAGTGATAAATTGGTTTTATTTAAATTTTATGCAATCCAAACAAAACATAAAAAATGGACATAAGGATTTCATTTAAATAAGACACTGAAGTGTTTACAATACACCAAGATCAAAAGGGAAATCATGCTAACCAAATATACCTATTAAAAACCCTATCAAAACTACTGGAAGACCCCCAAACACAAAAACAATTCCTAGTAAATAAAGGAGATCTTTTAGGTCAGTTAAAATGAAGAACATCACCACCGTGATCATGAAAACCGCGATGAGCATCAGTGGTATAGAAAGAACCATCTTCTTCTTTTGTCTTGAGTTTTAGGACACCCTAAGGCATGGTTTTATAAGACACTAATTTGACCATTGCCTTGGGTGACCATTGAATTATAACAACTATAAATATAGCCTCTGTCCTTTTTAGAGAATTAATTAAAAACATGTGAGTGTAATTTAGTTTCCAAATAATTAAGTTATGGAGTAAAAATTATTAAACAACCCCTAATTATGAACTTTAAAAGGGAATGGTATAATATTTTGAATTACACTCAAGTGACTTTGAAATGAGATGAGGATTTCAAACGACTTACAAATATTTCAAATATTAATGCTTAATCAATGTTTTAATTAAACTATGTTTGATTTCATGTTGGAATATGATATGATTTCTATAAAACTAATAAAAAAATTTATATGGATATAATGAATTTATAACTATGCTTTAAAACTTTAGTGTTTATAAATTCTTTTAGTAATACTCTTAGTTAATACATTTGTATTCTTTAACCATTCAAAGTTTAAATAAAATTCATGTTTTGTAAAATATTTTCTATATAGTTGAAATGGATTTATTAATTTCCTTATGATTTTATATAATTTTGAAAGTTGGTTTTTATAAAAAATTAAGCCCACTAGGGCCATCCCTTTAGCTGGTCCAAGGGAGGAAGCTCGTGCTAAGCAGCTGAGCCTAGCCCTCAGCCTCAGCTTGGGCCAGCCCGAGCATGGGCATAGGTTCCCCGAAGGGCTCCTAGGAGCACATGGGGGTTTAGAACACGCCACCATGGGCCTGAGGTCAAGGTGAGGCAGGGGTAGGCTGAGGCCTGCGTGGGTGGGAGCCCGTGTATAAGGCTCCCTAAGTGTGTGTTGTGTTTTTGCTAAGCCATTTTCAGAGGCTTAAACTTATAAAGGTGTCGCGAATGTCTTACCGTTTCTATGTGGGATGAGGATTTTCAGGAAAAACGGGATATGGGACGTTGGATCACATTGCACGCGATCTAGGACATCAATTCCGATCCGATGCTCGATTCTCAACAGCCGCGGTTATCATCGCATGTTTTGTGCGCCGTTCAATCAAACCTCAGATCTAATCTCGACCATCCGATATTTTTAAAATGACACATCAATCTAGGTCCATCCGATCAAACTTAGATTTAATTTCAGCCGCCCAACCTTTTAAAACCACAGATGCACCCCAGCCATCGGATCAAGGCCAGATTTGATCCTGACCATCCAATCTTTTTCCATCTTTCTTCCCATAGTACCATCTTCTTCCCCGCAACATGCACTACACCAGTAACCCCTACACCCTATTTTTCACCATTTTCTTCACCCTTGATAGTCACTGGTCCCCTCCTCTCACGCAGTTTCCACAAAGACCGACCCCTGATATTTTTATAAGCCATATTGGCCTCAGATCCTATGAAAATGGCATTAAAATATTCCATGTAAATATAATATAGTTTATTAAAACACACCTGAGGCACCCCTAGATCCCCTCGGTTCTTTACACTCAATCTTCCAGCAAACCTCAACAAGTCTCCTCTTAGATCTCCAGCATTTTCCCGAGCCCCTCTTCCTCCTCGAGATAAGGTAAGTGTGGTATTGCCTTGCATTGTGTTCTTGAGGGTTTATACATATTTATACTCATAATATATATATTTATGATCCTTATGGTCTAGTAAAAAAAATTCTTCCTGGCCGATCCTAGCCTTTTATTTTTCAGGTTCTATTAGTATTATGGTTTTAAGGGTTTTAAAATTTTCTTTTCTTGTTTTTTTGAGAGTATATACATATATATATTCATAAAAGTATGTTTAAATATTTTTGGTTTGGTTTAAAAGTCCTTCTATGCCGAACCTGGGTTTTCAGGTTTTTGAGTTCAGGAGATATAATGAATGAAATGGTTTAAACATATTTTTCCTACCTTATGCAATAACATATGTGCATACTTTATATATTCAGTTTATGAAAATATATATAAGTACACTTATAAGTATACAACCTTGAAATTTGGTTGAAAACTGGCATATACCCGGTCCAAGGGATAATGGATTTTGGGTTATGAGGTATTTTTCAAACTTGAAGGATTATTACCTTCATGAAAAATATATTATATACCTTATATACCCTAATATATATATTCACACATATACAACTTTATAGTTTTTCATAAACCCCTTATGTCTGGATTAAATATTTCTAAACTTGAACTTCAAAGTTAATAAATAACTTTAAGATGCAAAGAATCATATTCAGTATAAAACTTTTATATACTTTATATAATCGATTATGTATGCTTTAATATACATATAACTACACAGTTTTATGAGACCCCCCTTGAGGTTCAGCTTCTAGTCTTATATACTTTGAATTTCAAATATGAAATAGAATTTGTTATTTTTTCGTATATATATATATTCATATTTACTATACATGGTCTATTATAATGATATAATTTTTTCATCTCACCTCCTGGACCAATTGTAAATCCTTCAACATGAAACTTCTATGATTAATGGTTGTTTTGATAAGTAAGTAAGTGGCAACTAATTTTGTAAGTCCCATTAGTGTACTCTATACTACATGTAAAATATTCATGTTTACATAAGCATATATGTACATACATGAGTTTTTTAATAAGTATAAATTTTAATTTCACTCTTTGGTTTTAAACTTAAGAACCCCTGTTAATTTTAAGTCATATGGGTATTGATTGTAGTTGAGTTTTCTTGCCTTCTATTTTTTACATTATGGTGTGTCATACAAAATAATTTTTGCAATAAATGTTTGAGAATCTGAAATCTTAAAACCCCATGTGAAATGTTTGTTTTACCTTTTAATTTAATTATACATATAGATAAAGTTCCCAATATGTAATTGATTAATATGGTTTTAGAATTCTTCATTATATGTGTGTTCAAATTTGTATTTATTTTAGTGCAATAGTTGTCATCACCTATGCTGAAATATGCTTATCATATTTACCATTCATTGACATATTCATGTAGTTTATATACTTGTTATTAACATCTAAACACATGATTCACTTTATATATATGTAAATGATAAAGGATGAAATTTAACTACTATGACCAATTATGGACTAAACCCTAAATTGTTCAAAGTGGTATGGGACACTTTGAATAATGTGAAATGTGAAATTAAATATTCAAATTGGTATGAGACATTTTGAATATACGACCTTTTTGCATTTGAGGAATGTATTGAATCAGTATAACAGGTTGGGAACCGGTTAATGAAATCCTCTCGATGCATCGATAGTTCTCATGAGACAATCAGGTCATGACATAAGTCCATTGATATATGAAGTCATGGCATAAGGCCATTGACATTTTAGAGTCTTGACACAAGGTATTGACAGGGTATTGTAGTATATGTTCCCTCATTATGTGTATGATAATTAATTAACCAAGTGTATATTCAACTAGTAGAATATCCATGGTTAAGAGCCAGTACTTATGAGTATCAGAAAAGTAAATGATTATGGCATAACATATGTTTAGCACTAAGTGAATTAGTATTCAGTGTATGAAATTGAAGTTATTACCTTTACACAAAACTTTGATTATTCATTACTATTAGTTGTTTAAATTGAACTTACATATTCATATGTAATACATTTTTAGAATGTCATTTATTTGTTACTCCAAATGAGCATGCCTATAATTGAATCATGTACCCTAGTAATTCTATTAGCATGTTTTTAATTGAGCACTTTTATTATGATATGTTACATGTGTCACAAATTTTATTTAAGAAAAATGTTTTATGGAAAGTTTTAAAGAATGTTTTCAAAGTTATAATTGGTTATTATGTTATTTTTAAATCCCCTTACTGGGCATTCGTATGCTCACCCTACATTTTTAAAATAAAATTTTCAGGTATTAGCTTTTAGTAGAAGAATCATTTTAGAGGTAGCTGGTTTCCCACAACCTGAACCGAATTCAATCCTCTGTATGGACATGATGTGTAATTTATCAGTTCATGTTTTTTTAAATGACACATCATATTTTAAAGGCACTGGATCCAGGTATTCTGGGGTTGGGGCGTTACAGTTGGTATTAGTGGATTTAGTTTAGATAACTCTAGAAAACCAGAACTTAAACTAAGATTTTTTTTACTTAAGAATTACTAAATATGAGAATTTTCATAATTTTTAGATGGAAAACGAAGGTACTAGTCTTCTGTCTCTTCCCAATGAGGGCCTATAAACCGTAATTTCCATAGCCAGCTATAAAAATTTTATAAACTATGCCCATATCCGAATGACATATAAACACCTCTATGATGTATCCAACTCTCCCCGAGTACATCAAATCCACCGAGGAGCAGGTTTGGACTACATCTTTACGATGAAAACCCAATTTCTATCCTACACACGACGAGAAAAGTACTATGATAGAATTTTTAGATGCTTCACCATGGCAGAAGGCATCCCATCCCTTATATATTTCCATGAAGCTGCAGTAGCAGGAGACCTCCAAGCAGTGTATATGTGTCAGGTCTTGTCTTATGGACATTTTGGTCAAGTAATAGACTTTGACATCCTTGAATTTGAAGCCTCATGTTCTATGTATAGACATCAAGTACATAATGATGTCTCTCAGCTATACACCCCACATGCCAGACTCTGGAGACAACACAAGTGCACCCACAAGATCAAACCAGACTGCTCGAGTTGCATATGGTTTAGGGAGATTGAAAGTTTTGAACTAGTTTTGGGGATTCGTGTATTTGGGAAATGGGGAAACCATTAGCCTTTTCCTTTTATATACCAGTGGTTATATGAGAATTTAACTTGTTATCTCTTATTTATGTTATCTTTTCTTGGTTTATACTTTTGGATGGGTTTCACCGATTAAACTTCCAAAAAAAAAATTTCCGATGGAAGGACAAACTCACATCTTATCACTCCCTACTGAGATACTAGAGACCATATTGGTCAAAACTTGTGAGGAAGATTACCCACCCTTTGAAAACTTGCGAAGAACATGCAAGAAAATTTACGAAATATCAAACAATCCAGACATTCTTCACTCCTTCCAGGAGAATGCTTACATATACCACCATATAGCCACGGTCCAACTGGCCGAGTATAGGCAAAGGGGAAAATACCATAAAGGGATTTTTCCTATGCTTCACCCTAGTCCGGAACTTCACACATAGAGTAATATTTCAAGAGGATACTTTGGAGGAAAACATTTGTGCAACCTAAATGTACCAACTCCTTAGTTTCAGCTTATAAGATAACGCCTACAACTTAGATGTTTTCAATTGAGAGACAGTCTGAAGAATTCTTTGAGAGTTGTTCCATTTAGACATCTCTGAACTTTCCACCATTCAAGCCTCACTCTATAATCCTGAATTAACTATGAAAGAGTTCAACCCTTTCTCTTCAAAATGTGTCTGGGCCAGGGAAGCTGAGGATTTAAACACCAATCTGGGAATTCACCTGGCCACACCAGAGGACCCTCCACAATGGAGGATGTGGTGAAGTTTGTAAGGGAGTATTTTAACGAGGGTATGAGAAAGGAATTGCGAGGATGCAATTAATTGTAGGGATAAATAATGTAACACCCCAAAACTTTTCCTCATGTAACAGTGATAATTTGGTTTTATTTAAATTTTATGCAATCTGAACAAAACATACAAAATGGACATAAGGATTTCATTTAAATAAGACACCTAAGTGTTTAAAATACACCAAGATCAAAAGGGAAATAATTCTAACCAAATATACCTATTAAAAACCCTATCAAAACTACTAGAAGACCCCTAAACACAACAAAAAGGCCCGATAAATAAAGAAGATATTTCAGGTCATTTAAAATGAAGAACATCACCACCGTGATCATGAAAACCGTGATGAGAATTAGTGGTATAGCAAGAAAAATCTTATTCTTTTGTCTTGAGTTTTAGGACCCCCTAAGGCATGGTTTTATAAGACACTAATTTGATCATTGCCTTGGTTGACCGTTGAATTTTGAAGGCTATAAATATAGTCTTTGGCCTTTTTGGAGAATTAATTAAAAACATGTGAGTGTAATTTAGTTTCCAAATAATTAAGTTATGGAGTGAAAATTATTAAACAACCCCTAATTATAAACTTTAAAAGGGCATGATATAATATTTTGAATTACACTCAACTAACTTTGAAATTTGATGAGGATTTTAAACGCCTTGAAAATATTTTAAATATGTTGTAAATGTTTTCATTATTAATTCTTAATCAATGTTTTAATTAAACTATATTTGATTTCTTGTTGGAATATGCTCTGATTTATATAAAATTGATAAACGTTTTCATATGGATATAATGAAGTTATAACTATGATTTAAAACGTTAGTTTTTATAAATAATTTTAGTAATACTCTTAGTTAAGAAATTTGTATTCTTTAACCTTTAAAAGTTTAAATAAAAGTTATGTTTTGTAAAATATTTTCTATATAGTTGAAATGGATTTATTAATTTCCTTATGATTTTATATAATTTTGAAAGTTGGTTTTTATAAAAAATTAATCCCACTAGGTCCAGCCCTTTAGCCAGGCCAAGGGAGGCTTCTCATGCTAGGTGGCTGAGCCTAGCCCTCAGCCTCAGCTTGGGGCAGCTCGAGCGTGGGCATAGGTTCCCCGAAGGGCTCGCAGGAGCGCATGTGGGTTTAGAGCGCGCCACCGTGGGTGTGAGGTCACGACGAGGTAGGGGTAGGCCGAGGCCTGCAGGGGCGAGAGCTTGTGTATAAGGCTCCCTAAGTGTGTGCTATGTTTTTTTGAGCCATTGTTCAAAGGCTTAGGATTATAAAGGGGCCGCGAGCGTCTCGCCGTTTTGATGTGGGATGAGGATTTTCAGGCGAAACGAGATCTGGGTCGTTGGATACCGTCATGCAGGATTTGGGCTGTCAATTCCGATCCGATGCTCGATTCTCAGTGGTCGCGGTTATCACCGTGTGTTTTTTGCGCCATCTGATCAAACCTCAGATCTAATCTCGACCGTATGATATTTTTAAAATGCCACGTCGATCCAGGGTTGTCCGATCAAACTCGGATTTAATCTGAGTCGCCCAACCTTTTAAAACCGCAGATGCGCACCAACCATCAGATAGAGTCTGGATCTGATCCTGACCATCCAATCTTATTCCATCTTTCTTCCCATAGCACCATCTTCTTTCCCACGACGTGTACTGCACCAATAACCCCTACACCCTATTTTTCACCGTTTTCTTCACCCTTGACACCCGTTGGTCCCCTCCTCTCACGCGGTTTCCACAAAGACCGACCCCTGGTATTTTTATAATCCATATAGGCCTCAGATCCTATGGAAATGACATTAAAATATTCTATTTAAATATAATATAGTTTATAAAAACACACCAATTCCACCCCAAGAACCCCTAAGTTATTTCCACTCATGCTTCCAGCAAACCTTAATAAGTCTCCTCAGAGATCTCCAGTGTTTTCCAGAGCCCCACATCCTCCTCGAGCTAAGGTAAGGGTTATATTTCCTTGCATTGTGTTCTTGAGGGTTTATACATATGTGTACTCATAATATATATATTTATGATCCTTGCGGTCTAGGAAAAAAAATTCTTCCAGGCCGATCCAAGCCTTTTATTTTTCGCGTTCTAGTAGTATTATGGTTGTAAGGGTTTTAAATTTTCCATGTCTTGTTTTTTTGAGAGTATATACATATATATATATATACATATATATATATATATATATATATATTTATAAAATCATGTTTAAAACATTTTGGTTTGATTTAAAAGTCCTTATGTACCAAACCTGGGTTTTTGGGTTTTCAAGTTCAGGAGGTATAATGGATGAAAGGGTTCAAACATATTTTGTTTACCTTGCACAATAACATGTGTATATACTTTATATATTCAGTTTATGAAAATATATATAAGTAAACTTATAAGTATACATCCTTGAAGTTTGGTTGAAAACCCACATATACCCGGTCCAAGGACTAATGGATTTTGGGTTATGAGGTAGTTTTTAAACTTGATGGGTTATTACCTTCTTGCAAAATATATTATATACCTTATATACCTGATTATATATATGCACACATATCCAAACTTATAGTTTTTTATAAACCCCTTATGTTCGGATTAAAGATTTCTAAACTTGATCTTCAAAGTTAATAAAGAACTTCAAGAAGAAAAGAATCATATTTAGTATAAAACTTTTATATACTTTACATACTCGATTATGTATGATTTAATATACATATAACTACACGGTTTTAAAAGAAACTCCTTGAGGTTCATCATCAAGTCTTCTATACTTTGAATTTCAATGATGAAATAGAATTTGTTATGTTTTCATATATATATATATATTCATATTCAGTATACATGGTCTATTATAATGATATAATCTGTGTATCTTACCTCCTAGACCAGTTGTAAATCCTTCAACATGAAACTTCTATGATTAATGGTTGTTTTGATAAGTAAGTAAGTGGAAACTAATTTTGTAAGACCCAATAGTGTACTCTATATTACTTGTAAAATATTCATGTTTACATAAGCATATATGTACATACATGTTTATTTTAATAAGTAATCCTTTTAATTTCACTCTATGGTTTTAAACTCAAGAACCCCTGTTAATTTTATGTCATATGGGTATTGATTTTAGTTGAGTTTTATTGCCTTCTATTTTTGACATTATGGTGTGTCATACAAAAGCATTTTTGCAATAAATGTTTGAGCATCTTCAAGCTTAAAACCCCATGTGAAATGTTTGGTTTACCATTTAATTTAATCATGCATACAGATTAAGTTACCAATATGTAATTGATTAATATGGTTTTAGAATTCATCATTATATGTGTGCTCAAATTTGTATTTCTTTTAGTGTAATAGTTTCCATCACCTATGCTGAAATATGCTTATCATATTTACCATTCAGTGACATAGTCATGTAGTTGATATAATTGTTATTAACATCTAAATGCATGATTCACTTTATATGTATGTAAATGATAAAGGATGAAATTTAACTACTATTACCAAATATGGATTAAACCCTAATTTTTTTAAAGTGGTATGGGACACTTTGAATAACGTGAAATGTGAAATTAAATATTCAAAGTGGTATGGGACATTTTGAATATACCTTTTGGCATATGAGGAATGTATAGACTCGGTATAACGGGTTGGGGACCAGTTAATGAAAGCCCCTCGATGCATCGATAGTTCTCATGAGACAATCAGGTCATGGCACAAGGCCATTGACATATCATGTCATGGCACGTGGCCATTGCCATTTTAGAATCTTGACACAAGGTCTTGACACAGTCTTACAGTATATGTTCCCTCATTATGTGTATGATAATTAATTAACCAAGTGGATATTCAACTAGTAGAATGTCCATGGTTAAGAGCCAGTACTTATGAGTATCAAAAAAGTAAATGCTTATGGCATGGAATATGTTTAGCACTCAGTGAATTAGTATTCAGTGTATGAAATTGAAGTTATTACCTTTACACGCAACTCTGATTATTCATTACTCTTAGTTGGTTAAATTGAACTTACATATTCATATGTCATACATTTTTAAAATGTATTTTATTTGTTACTCCAAATGAGCATGCCTATAATTGAATCATGTACCCTAGTAATTCTGTTAGCATGTTTTTAATTGAGAACTTTTATTATGATATGTTACATGTGTCACAGCTTTTCATTAAGAAATTTTTTTATGGAAATTTTTAAAGAATGTTTTAAAAAGTTATAATTGGTTATTATATTATTTTTAAAACCCTTTACTGGGATTCGTATGCTCACCCTACATTTTTGAAATAAAATTTTCAGGTGTCATCTTTTAGGAGAAGAAGCATTTCCGAGGTAGCTGGTTTCCCAGAACCTGAACTGAATTTGATCCTCTGTATGAACATTATGTGTAATTTATTAGTGCATGTTTTTTTAAAATTACACATCATGTTACGAAGGAACTGGCTCCGAGTATTCTAGGGTCGGGGCATCGCACCGATTGAGCCTGAGAGTTCATGCATTTGAAGTAGGGTTCTCATTCAGTGATGGATTATTCTTATCGCTTTATAGAGCTTCAGTTCTTCACACTTGTTTTGGGAGGTGATGAGTTATAACTCACTAGGAGATTGAGAATGGTCTCTGATATGACATTCAATTGCAGGTGAATGTTTTCAGGTTGAATTCGATGACTACTATAGTAAACCAAGTGCTGTTTACCGAGTGCAATCTGAGGGAGTTTAGAGTTGCGAGCTAGGGTGGTTCAGCATCTAGGGATGGTACTCCTTTGACGGACAACAGGAAGCACTGAAGATATTTTTTTCATGGTAATTTTAGTAGTATGTATGTATCTTCAGGTATCCAGGTGAGGTGCTACTTGTGTGGGAAGAGTGGGCACACGAGACCGGAGTGCCCGAGACACCCATTTGAGTGTCGATCTTATGGGAAGAAGGGTCATCTTCAGCATTTTTGTAGGATGTTCTCACCAGAAGCTAGTGAGACGAGATCTATTATGACTCCATGTATAGGAGTGGGGCCACCGGCCCCTCATCAGTCAGGGAACTAGACTTTGTCATGCCGTTCAGTTTGAGGAGGTGGTCGTGGCCATGGTAGCGAGATGACAAGTTTTCAACAACAGTAGGGTGGATCAGATCAGGGTCGCTAGGTAGGGTCAAAGGACCGTAGTACATGTTAGAATTTTACGACGGATCAGACTTAACAGGATCAGGATCTCAGACCCTCTACAGTTATAGGTACAATTCTAGTTACCTCAGTTTTAGCTTCTTCACTTTTTGATACAGGCGCTTCCCATAGTTTTATATCTATTGCAATTTTGGAGATCCGTGGGCTCTATATCTTTACTTCTGTTGATTTCATGATGTTATACACTCCATTGGGGATTGGGGTGGTTAGTTTACGTCAGTTCAAGGAGTTCCCTCTTGAGGTTGGTGGGTTTCACTTCTTATTGGACCTCTATGTCTTAGAGATTACATGCTTCAATTTCATTCTTAGAATAGACTGGTTGGTCTCCTTTTAGGACTTTATTGACTGCTATCACCACAAGGCGAGTTTCACATCACAAGATGGAAAATATTTTCTAGACAAGGGAGAATGGGATGTCCAAGCGAGTAGATCTAGACCCTAGAATCATGGGTCAGGTGGTTTTATAGAATATATTTCTAGTATATATCTGGATGGACTAGATTCATTTCCTAGGTCATATTATCTTAGAGACAGAAGTATCAGTAGACCAAGAGAAGGCAAGAGCATTAGTTTCCTGGGAGTAGTCGAAGAACGTCTTTTAGGTACATAGTTTTTTGGGTATGGATGGTTACTATAGATGATTTATTAAGGACTTTTCATGCTTAGCAGCGCCACTTATGTGCCTGAATAAGCAGGGTGAAAAGTACTTGTGGATAGATTCCTACAATTCATCCTTTCATGAGCTAAAGGGGAGATTGACTTCAACATAAATCCTTATTTTTCTAGAGGTAAGAAAGAGTTACACCATTTATTGTGATGCATCAAGTATCGGGTTGGGAGCAATGCTTATGTAGAGAGAAGGAGTCTTTGCATACGAGTCTCAACAATTGAGGCCACATGATAGGAATTACCCGATGCATGATCTCAAGTTAGATGTAGTTGTGCATGCTTTTCACTGTTAGAGACATTATCTTTTAGGAGGTCATTTTTTGGTGTACATGGACCACAAAACCTAAAGTATATCTTTACTTATCAAGATTTTAATTTGAGACAGTGAAGGTGGGTTGAGTACCTTCAGTATTTTGACTTTTATCTTTCCTACATGCTTGGAAAAGGCAATGCAGTGGCCAATGCATTGAGCAGGAGGACTTGGATATAGGTAGTTTAGGAGGCCATTAGTGAGTACCAGCTTATGGATCTATTCACTGAGATGCATTTGGAGGTTCATGATAGATAGGGGAAGACGTTTCGTTCTTCTATAGCTGTTACCTCTACTCTTCTTGATAAAGTGCGAATGAGGCAACTATCAGATTCTGAAGGTCTAGACCTATAGGAGAGTGTTTCATGCGAGGAACCTACTCCTAGGTGGACCGTAGGTTAGGATGAGGTTTTGAATTTTCATGGGTGTGTATGGGTGTCAGCTGACATACATGAGAAGTTGTTATAATATTTTCATGCCTTAGTATGGGTAGTTCATCCTGGTGTCACCAATATGTAACGATATCTACATCATCAGTATTGGTGGCCGAGCATGAAGGGGGATGTATCTAGTTTTGTTATGATATGTTCCACCTATCAGCAAGTGAAGATGAAGCATCAACGACCAACATGGCTTTTACAACAGTTACCCATTCCCGAGTGGAAGTGGAATGACGTCACGATGGATTTCATGATGAGTTTACCAAGATTTCTATGAGGTAATAATGTGGTGTGGGTTATAATTGAAAGGCTCACAAATATTTCACATTTCTATACAATCAAGTAGACCTTTAGTGTTGATGATCTTGGGAGGTTGTACATCTGAGAGATTTTACGTTTGCACATGGTTCCACACTCTATAGTTTCAGACAGGGATGCCTAGTTTACTTCTCATGTTTGGAAGTGACTATAGAGGGCTTTGGGTACATATATACTTCTTAGTACAACTTACCATCCCCAGACAGATGGTCAGTCTGAACGCACGATTCAGGTTTTGGAGGACTTGCTTTGAGCACGCGTTCTGGATTTTAGGGGCTCTTGGGAGAGACACATACCCATGGTATAGTTTTCCCACAATAATAGTTTTTAGGAAATGATTTAGATGGCACATTATGAGGCTTTGTACGGTAGGCCATGCCGATCTCCCTTATGTTGGATGGAGGCATGAGAGGTAGCTATGATGAGACCTCATCTTGTCCAGGAGACCACTGAGCAGGTGGAGTTGATTCGGAAGAGGATGTTTATTGCACAGTCTCAACAAAAATCTTATGCTGATGGACAGATATGACCTCTAGAGTTTGAGCTCAGAGATCAGGTTTTCCTGCATGTCACATCAAGGTTGGGACATAGAAGGATTAGAAGAGAGGGTAATCTTTCACCAAGATAAGTTAGGCTATTTTAGGTTTTGGAAAGAGTCAGTCTGGTTTCCTATCAGTTGTAGTTACCTCAGAGGTACTGGGCTATGCACGACGTCATTCATTTTTCTCAGCTACGACGTATCTTTTCAGACCGGTCTCATGTTTTTTAACCAGATGAGGTTGAGTTAGAGGTGGATGTATCCTTAGAGGAGCACCCTATTCTGACAGTGGATCATAGCATGAAGTTTATCCATGGAAATTCTCTTCATTTGGTATGGGTGCTATGGTAGCACGGGCGAGTGTAGGACTAGACATGGGAGAGGGAGGCTGATGTGTGATCACAGTGGCTAGAGTTTTTTGCAGATTCTTCTTCACCACCCTTGGAAAGGCAATTTGAGGATGAATTTCTTTAAGGGGGAAGTTTTTAAGAACCCGGATCTTTATTTCATGTATGGATCTTGATTTCAGGTTGTTTTTGAGAAAAAAATGAAGAAAAGAGTATTTTCTGAGTACATGCCGTGTACCCAGTAGCCGCGCACAGTCGTGTACTGACCGTGTAATAGCCGAGTACTTGGCCGTGTGGTGAGGTGGCAGACCCACTTAAGTCTGGGGCTAGTTAAGGCTACTACACAACATGTAGTTTTAAGGAACACACAATATAGTTTTTCTTTTATTTGATAGATCAGAAGGGGTTTGCGTCTCATATCTGAAAACACCTTCTTCTAGCCGTGTTTCGTATAGGAGCGCTGTGGAGCGACCGATGAACTCTGAGCCCCCGATTCTCCGTCCGATCTCCAATTGATACACCGTTAGGTGCATTATAATCCTACTAGTGAGTTCTCAAAACCCCTAGATCATTTATTTCTAATTCATCCTCTCTTGTGAGTTATTTAAGGTTGGGAGTTTTTCATCTTTTTGTAGATCTACACCGTTCTAGGCCAATTCAAGGGTCGACGTTCAAGTATATCAATTGTAAGACATTGATGTAGGTGGTTTGTGCCTTTCATTTTTTGTATTTGGATTATATATGCCAATTTTTTTTTTCATACCCACATTTTGGGTAGTGCTTGGTTTGGAATTAAACCCTATTATTACTTGTTATGGTTTGGTTGATTGATAAAGGGTTGTTGCTTATGTGTAAGGTTAGATAACTTGTCTAAGGGACATCTGATGGGTGTGTTTTCCTTGTTTTATTGTTTATGACCGCTTGTTCTAGGTTTCCTATGAGGTGAAACTTGTTTTCCATGCATTTTTTGATTAGGATAGAGTTTGTTTGATTATATGAAATGCCTGTGATATGCATTGTGAGTTTATCCATATAGTAGTTTTAGATTACATGAGCTGCTTTGATATGATATGTGAATTATATTTTTTTTCCAATGGACCATGAGATCCTTGGGCTAGGAAGATTGAGGGGACTTCAAAATTATTTACGTAGGACCATGACAGCCTTGGTGCAGATATTTGTCCCAAGGGGATCAGACTGTGAGAGATTTCCCAGGTGGTTGTTTATATTTGAATCAATAGAGTGATACTATACTAGACCAAAGGGGTTAGACTGTGAGATATTTCCCAAAGGGTCATTATTTAATGAATTTATTCTATGTTGGACCAAAGGGGTTAGTCTGTGAGATCTTTCATATAGGGTCATTTGTGAATAATTGAATGATTGTGAGATGTCTGCCAAGCCAAATCACAAGCTTCGATTCGATCATACTTGATTGCTTAGATGGTCTTTTGAGACGTCTGTTCTGTTTCTTTTCACAGGGTATATAGAGCTTAGGCTAGATCCCAGGGTTACATGATTCAACAAATTAATAATAAATGTTCAATGAATATAATTGAAAACTATAGGATTGTTTAACTTTGATTAGTTCCTAGTTTATTGCTTCATTTAATGCACATTACCTGCTATATATATTCACTAATAGTTAGGCTTAGATATTTTGGTGGTTTCCTACTAGGATTTGTAACGACCCAATGTTTTTAATGGAAATTCCCTTCTTATAAATATTCCATAAAATCACATAATAATGAACTACTAAGTGATAAGTGACCTTTAAACATAATTTTGTCACTTCTGTTTTTGGAATTTTGAAAATCTGACATGCACGGTTGTGTTCAAGATGTTTTTTGGAGTCCGATAAGAAAAAATTAATTTTTTGGTAAATAGTAACCTACCCTAATGAATAGTAACATACCTTTATGAATAGTGATATACCCTAATGAATAATAACCTTACCTATGGTGGTATAAAAATAATATTCAAGTTGGAAGTATGATATACCTGTATTTTAGAATGAGTTAATGAATGTTTTAAAACTGGTTTTGATAATAAATTATTATTTTAATCAAATATTAAAATAATCATATTTAGAAAATTATTTTTGAAAAATGGACTTCATTTTTGAATTCTACACATCTAGAAATGGTTAGGGTAATTTTTTGGGATTTTTCTGAAATACTTGAATTTTTGATGAATAGTAAAATATGGTAATTTACCGTATATATACATTATAAGCTAAATAAACTATTACTAGCATCATGGATGATGTCACCACCCATGGTTCAAATTCACATGACCCATTTACTATTATTGGTCATGGAATACTTACTATTTGTTGTCTTGTGAAGAAATAATAAATTAATGATTATAATATCATGAAATCCCTCCTCTCCTCCACTATAAAACCCCCCTTCACTCCCTCTTCTCTCCACTCCTCTCAAGCTCTAATCCTTCTCTAAATTCTTCCCAAACATCTTCCCAAGTTCCTCCCCCACGTCCAAAATCTCTCAGTCTCCTCAAAATACCAAAACCTCTCTCCTTAAGAGGTTCTCAAAGGAGGAAGTCTCAAGAGGTAAATTCCTCTTCCCAAATTTCTTCTTTTCTTTTAAGTTCTTTTATTTTTAATTTCTTTCCTCACCTCCCTTCACCATAATAGTATGATAAATCCAGTAGCATAAAATTACTGTAATTTCTTCATGCTAGTGGTAAATTTCATTATCTTCTCTCCTTTCCCCACCCTTTTATTTGAAAGAAATGAAAGCACCGTTTGAGATGTGCTAATTTAGCACATTCAAGGACAACTGTTTATCGATTTCTATTATTATATTTAATTATGGTCATAAAACCATTTGTTTTATGGTTGAACCAGATTATTATATATGTAATATATCCTATTTTTGGTTCTGTAATCTTTTGGTACAAATGGAATTAAGTTATAATGAAAAACACATTCTTTGTAATTAAATCCACCGATTAAGAAAAATGGTTATCACTAAGGATATATATATAACAGTTCGACATCACTCTAAGTAACCTAATTAAAATTAAAACCATGTAATCTCCTGGATATGAAATTAATAATGTAACTTCAATTCTGGACAACCACTTTCATCTTTCATATAATCCAAACTTGAATATAAGTGAACCGATCTTTTAAATCCAAGTAAACAAATGAGCCTGAACAATGAAATTGAACCTTATAACTAATAAAAAAGGATTTGAATGAACTAAAAAGGGTTATAATAAATCAAATACATATATAAGAGGTTCTGGACTTATGAATTAA
Source organism: Viscum album (assembly GCA_963277665.1). Taxonomy (NCBI): domain Eukaryota; kingdom Viridiplantae; phylum Streptophyta; class Magnoliopsida; order Santalales; family Viscaceae; genus Viscum; species Viscum album. The sequence continues at coordinate 1,014,595,621 of OY728138.1, read as the reverse complement.
AAATCCTAATATGTTTATTCAGGTCGTTTATAACAAGTGGAGAACACCAACTGATTTAAGGTAAGGGATCCTATCCTTTTCTCTCTTAATCAAGATTTTCCTCTATACTATGCCTTTATATGTGTACTAGAAAATTATGGGGTATGTTTAATAACTTCCCCCATACTTACTTATGGATTTATAAGTGATTAGAAACCCCATTTCTCTCTCATCAATCCCTCGTGGTCACACCCGACACCATGCTGATAAAATCGTAACGAATTCTACCCAAACCTTCTTTGTTCTTTCGGGTTGCCTTATATTTCTTTCAAAATGGTGTTATCTTATCTATCTATGTGATTCTTATGACTTCTGGTTAGTTTTAAAATATTCTTATATCAAGACCCTTTCATCACATTCTTTCGGGGATATACATGATTTTGAAAGATTCCCTCCTTAGAACTTTCCGATAAGCAAACCTGTTTTAAGGGGACTTCCCAAATTTTTACCCAAATTTAAAGTTCACTAAATACTCTATTTTAAGAAACAATTGTACTTATAAAATCAGTATTTTTATTCTTAAAACCTTCATGTTTCAATTCTGGTTTTATATAAAAGAATGTCTTCTTTACTATTTTAAAAGCTCTATAGTGTTTTCCTTAAAACCCTACAAAAATGTTTTAATGCTAATGTTTCTAAAATACATTACTAATATGTTGTCACTTATATTTGACACCAATTAAAATTTTATATGCCTATTTAAACTATGAACGTCCATGTATGTTCTAATCCCTTCCTTTCATAGACACTTTTGTGATACACCCATTGGATATGTTTCATGTCATGATTGTGGTACCCAATTCTTTCCATGGGTAACCTTATGTTTATGTATGGTTGATTATGTATGATTATTTATGTGGAAATATTATTTATGTGGAAAGAATATTCATGAATATGTTTATATGGGTGCACCCAGATATCATTCCAATGCATTGGGTAAGGATAAGTCTCATGAGATGCGATGTGAAACGGGATTGGCAGTTAGCCTTGACCCGTACTGAAATGGGAAACGGGATTGGTGGTTATCCTTGAACCATACTAAAGATATGATTTATGATTCTTCCACATTTATATTATTCCATGTTTATATGATCCCATGATTATATTAAATTATTTCATAAGTTTCATGCTTTAGATATCATTATGTCATGCCTCTTAACTCATGTGCTTGAGATGTATCCTTATGTTAATTTCCTTACTGGGCATTTTTAGCTCATCCCTTTGTTCATGTGTTCCCCAGGGTACCCTATGCAGATGCAAGAGCTAAAACGAAGTTAGAAGCTCTTTATGGAGATTGAATAAAGAAGTTTTTTTAGTACCATGTTTTATGTAATATGTACCTAGTCCTCCAAGACACTAGACTTAACGATCCTTGGCTTGTACTCTTATGATTAATTATGCTTAAAATCATGAAATGTTTTCTATAAAAGGATTGGGTCACTATAGTTGGTATCAGAGGATGTTCTAGTTATTTTTGGAGATTAAGAATAGAGAACCTTAGTGAGAACCTTAAGGATGAGACTAAGTATAATAAAACTGTCCTAAATTTTGGTGAGTATAGAGTAAGTGGTTTATCAAGAAAATACATCCCTATCTGAATACGAGTAAGTAGAGGAGACTCTGGCACAGATGTATCTAGGGGTAAAACTCGAAAACACTACTTTGATCTAGACTCGAATGGGAACTGGTACACGACAACGGGCCTTACTGCACTCTTGTTTACGACACTCCTGGGGGATATGCTTTGGTAGATTCACGAGCTTAGTACAAGCCATTATTAAGGGACAAAAAAAATCCCATAAAAATATAAGTTAAGAAATAGATCGAGGATAAGCTAGATATAAACCTAATGAATCACAAGTTAGGATGTACTTATTCTTTATAAGTTTATCCTTTAATGTTAAATGTTTCCTTTTTATGCTCAATAGCTAAGTATTCAAGACCTATAATTATAAGTTATTTTTCTTAGTTAATGGCGGGAAATAGAAGAACATGTTCCAACAACCAATGTGATAGGCAATATGATGATTTCCCTAATGACTTGCCTGATGTGATGGAAGTAGGTTCTCAAAACTTCATGGCAGTACTTGCTCAACTGGCTCGAGTTATGAATAATAACTTGAATCAGGTGGAACTTCCCCCTCCTCCAAGGAAAGAGCAAGTTTCTGTAGAATCCTTCATGCGGAAAAGGCCTCCCATGTTTAGCGGGTCTTCTGATCCCCTCCTCACAGAACAATGGATTAACTCCATTGAAAATATTTTCTCTATATTCCAGTGCTTGGAAGAAGATAAAGTTGTACTGGAAGTCTATCGTTTTGATGGGGAAGCTGATCAGTGGTGGACACTGATCAAGAATACTAAGTCCCAAGAAGAAATTGATTCCATAGAATGGGAGGAATTCAAGAGTATATTTTTCAACAAATATTTTCCTCGAACCCTCCATCTCAAGATGTAAAGAGAGTTCATTGGACTCAAGCAGAAGGAAGATGAGTCCATCGGGGTGTATAAATTGAACTTTACAAGGCTTTCAAGGTACACCTCTGGCTTTTTCATGAAAACTGAAAAAAAGGTGGATCGCTTCATTAACGACTAAAGTCGAGTCTATGAAAAGTATTGGTGATTCGAGACTTCGACAACTATGATGAGATTGTTTGTTCTGCCCTCAAGGTTGAAATGGAGATTGGAGACTCTCAGTGGTCTCATGGGCGTAGTGAAAAGAAGCGTAAAATGGAGAACAACATGGGTGGTTCATCAAAAAAATCCCATGATGGAAAGAAGCCTCACTTTCCCCTTTTCAAGAATTGTGGGAAGAATCATCTTGGTGACTGTATCAAGGGAACCAGGAATTGCTTCAAATGTGGAAATTTTGGTCATCTGGCCAAGAACTGCCGAAGGGATATGAAAAATCCCGCTAATTTTGAAGAAGAATGGAAGGTTCATATCAACACTCAGCCTACAGTGTAGTGTTTTAACTGCAAGGAGCTTGGGCATTATGCGAACAATTTCTCTAAGATGAGGGTTTTCAGAGGCAATCAGCAATAACCTCCAAGGAAACAAGGAAGGGCTTTTTCCATCACTACTGCTGAGGTGGAGCCAGAAAATGATGTGGTGACATGTATTCTTGTTATTCATTCAATAATAGCTAACACACTATTTGATTCTAGTTCTACGCATTCTTTCATATCTTGCAAGTTTAGTAGAACTATTCAAACACCACCTCAAAATTTGGAGTAAAAGTTATCTATGAGAATAGAGAATGGGGAAATTATTGCATCCATGGTTTATAACTCCTCCCTGATTAATATTTGTGGACTGAACCTCCCAGCAAATCTTTTCATACTTCCATTGGTGGAGTTTGATGCTATCTTAGGCATGGATTGGATGTATTTATATGAAGTCAATATCAACTGCCGGGAAAGGGAGATCACTCTTCACATCCTGAAGCATCCTCCGATTCTTTTAAAGTGCAAGGAGGAAGATGAATCTCCTTTCGAATCATCATCTCAAGTGTGGATATTTCTTCCTTATGAGCATTCATATCTAGATCAAATAATTGAGACGAAGGATAGAATAATGCTTTAAGACATGCCCATCGTGAGGGATTACACTGATGTATTACCTGAAGAGTTTTCTGGTCTTCCCCCTGATCGAGAGGTTCAGTTATCAATTGAAATTATCCCTGGATCTCTGCCAATCTCAAAGACACCTTACAGAATTTCCACTATAGAGCTGGAAGAGCTGAAGAAGCAGTTACGGGAGAATATGGAGAATGGTTTTATATGCCCGATTGCTTCACCGTGGGGTTCTCCTGTCCTCTTAGTCAAGAAGAAGGATGGATCAATGCACCTCTTCATTGATTATTGTGAGATCAATAAAATCACTATAAAGAACAAGTATCCCATTTCACAGATAGATGACTTGTTTGATCAGCTTTGTGGGGCCAGTTATTTCTCTAAGGTGGACCTTCGGTTGGGATATCACCAACTAAAGGTGAGGAAGGAAGATATTCCCAAGACTGCCTTTAGAATGAGGTATGGACACTATGAGTTCATAGTGATGCCCTTCAGACTCACTAATGCCCCAGAAAGTTTCATGGATTTAATGAATAGATTCTTTAGAGATTACCTCGAAAAATTTGTGGTGGTATTTATTGATGATATTCTGATATACTCTAAGAGAAAGTAGGAACATGCGGAGCATTTGGAAACTGTGTTAACAACTTTGAAAAGGGAGAAGTTGTATGAAAATTATAGTAAATGTGAGTTATGGATAGAGGAAGTATCATTCTTGGGGCATGTTATCACCAGGAAAGGGATATCTGTGGACCCTTCCAAGACAAAGGCAATTGAAGAGTGGCCGAGGCCAACTTCTGTAACAGAGATGCACAGCTTTTTTGGTCTAGCTGGGTTTTATCAACGATTCGTGAAGAACTTTTCACGATTTTCAAACCCAATTACTAAGATGAAATGGAAGGGAGTAAAGTTTTCCTGGACATAGGAATGTGAAGACTATTTCAAGGAGTTGAAAAAGAGGCTTATCACTACGCTGATACTCACACTCCCTTCAAGTGGAGAACTCTTTGTGGTGTATAGTGATGATTCTATAAAAGTTTTAGGTTGTGTGCTAATTCAAAATGATAAATTGATAGCCTATTCCTCAAGGTAGATGAAAATACATGAGAAAAACTATCCCACGCATGATCTGGAGTTGGCGGCTGTGATCTTTGTGTTGATAATCTGGCGACATTATCTCTATGGGGAAAAATGTGAGATATATACTGACCACAAGAGTCTCAAATATATATTCACACAGAAAGAGATTAATATGTGCCAACAAAGATGGATAGAGATCATCAAGGATTATGACTGCTCAATCCACTACCATCCCGGTAAGGCAAACAAGGTGGCATATGCTCTCTAAGTAGAAAAGATCCTGCATCTTTATCAATGATGAGAATTGAAAAGGATCTGATCTTATTAGATTTTCAAAGGATGGACATGGGAATAATTACTGGAGGAAAATCATCAATCCTTTCTCTAATTATTGCTCAACCATCCCTCATGGATAAAATAAAGGTTTCTCAAAGAAATGATATGGAAATTTAGAAAAGGGTGGAAGCTGTTAGAAATGGGAAATCCTCCGATTTCAAAATTGATGAGGAAGGAGTTGTAAGATTTTGGATACGATTATGTGTACTATATGATCCAGAGATAAAGGAGCTATTGAATGATTCACATAGATTGACCTTCTCTATCCATCTTGGGAGTACCAAAATGTACCGTGATCTTCAAGAACACTTCTGGTGGGATAACATGAATAGGAAGATTGTAGAATATATATCAAGGTGCTTGGTATGTCAGCAAGTTAAAGCTGAGCGACAAAAGTCCAAAGTTATGATGCAGCCATTGCCTATACCCATGTGAAAATGGGAAAATGTTATTATGGACTTTGTCATGGGTCTCCCGAAGACATCGAAGGGAAATAATGCGATATGGGTTGTGGTTGACTGACTCACCAAGACATCCCATTTCATCGCTATTTGGGAAGATATCTCGCTTGAACAACTTGCAAAGTTATATGTGAAGGAAGTGGTGAGACTACACGGTGTTCCACTCTCAATTGTCTCTGACCGTGATCCAAGGTTCACATCTAAATTCTGGAGGAGTCTTCAACATGCTTTGAGTACTGAATTAAATTTCAGCACGGCCTATCACCCCCAAAATGATGGCCAATCTGAAAGGACTATTCAGACACTTGAAGATATGCTTAGAGCCTTCTCTCTAGAAATCAAAGGTGTATGGGATCAACATCTCCCATTGGTTGAGTTCTCATAAAAAAATATCTTCCACTCGAGTATTCAGATGGATCCATATGAAGCTCTATATCGAAAGCGATGTAAACTCCAACCTGTTGGGATGAAGTTGGAGAAATAAAGCTACTTGGAACTGATCTTGTTCAAGAGATGACAGAGAAGGTTCAAGTCATCCAGAAACACATCAAAGCTGCTCAAAGTCGACAAAAGAGCTATGCTGACAACCGTCGAAGGGACTTGGAGTTCGATGTTGGAGATAAAGTCTTCCTTCAAATATCTCCATGGAAAGGAGTCATGCGATTTGGGAAGAAATGGAAGCTAAGCCCAAGGTATATTGGCCCCTTTGAGATCCTTGAACGCATAGGAGCCGTGGCCTATCGGCTTTCACTTCCACCGAATATGGATCGAGTTCATGATGTTTTTCACATATCACTCTTGAGTAAGTACATACCTGATCCATCACATGTACTAAACTCAGAGGTGGTGTAGTTGGAAGATGATCTCTCCTATGAGGAGCATCCAGTAAAGATTCTGGATCAAAGAGATAAGGTTCTACGCAACAAGACAACTCATCTTGTCAATGTTTTGTGGAGGAACCATAAGTTTGAGGAAGAAACATTGGAATTAGAGGAAGCAATGAAGGAAAAGTACCCACATCTGTTGGCCGAGAATGTAAAATGAAATTTCAAGGGTGAAATTTCTTAAGGGGGGAAGAATGTAACGACCCAATGTTTTTAATGGAAATTCCCTTCTTATAAATATGCCATAAAATCACATAATAATGAACTAATAAGTGATAAGTGACCTTTAAACATAATTTTGTCACTTCTGTGTTTGGAATTTTGAAAATCTGACATACACGGTTGTGTTCAAGATGTTTTTTGGAGTCCGATAAGGAAAAATTAATTTTTGGTGAATATTAACCTACCCTAATGAATAGTAACATACCCTTATGAATAGTGATATACCCTAATGAATAGTAACCTTACCTATGGTGGTATAAAAATAATATTCAAGTTCGAAGTACGATATACCTATATTTTAGAATGAGTTAATGAATGTTTTAAAACTGGTTTTGATAATAAATTATTAGTTTAATTAAATATTAAAATTATCATATTTAGAAAATTATTTTTAAAAAATGGACTTCATTTTTGAATTCTACACATCGAAAAAATGGTTAGGTTAAATTTTTGTGATTTTTCTGAAATACTTGAATTTTTGATGAATAGTAAAATACAGTAATTTACCGTATATATACATTATAAGATAAATAAAATATTCCTAGCATAATGGATGATGTCACCACCCATGGTTCGAATTCACATGACCCATTTACTATTCTTGCTCATGGAATACTCACTATTCATTGTCTTGTGAAGAAATAATAAATTAATGATTATAATATCATGAAATCCCTCCTCTCCTCCACTATAAAACCCCCCCTTCACTCCCTCTTCTCTCCACTCCTCTCAAGCTCTAAGACTTCTCTAAATTCTGCCCAAAATTCTCCCCAAGGTTCTCCCCCACGTCCAAAAGATCTCAACCTCCCCAAAATACCAAAACATCTCCCCTTAAGAGGTTCTCAAAGGAGGAAGTCTCAAGAGGTAAATTCCTCTTCCCAAATTTCTTCTTTTGTTTTAAGTTATTTGCTTTTTAATTTCTTTCCTCACCTATCTTCACCATAATAGTATGATAAATCCAGTAGAATACATGTACTGTAATTTCTTCATTCAAGTGGTAAATTTCATTATCTTCTCTCCTTTCCCCACCCTTTTATCTGAAAGAAATGAAAGCACCGTTTGAGATGTGCTAATTTAGCACATTCAAGGACAACAATTTATCAATTTCTATCATTATCTTTAATTCTGGTCATGAAACCATTTGTGTTATGGTTGAAACAGATTATTATATATGTAATATATCTCATTTTTGGTTCTGTAATATTTTGGTACAAATGTAATTAAGTTATAATGAAAAACACATTCTTTGTAATCAAATCCACCGATTAACAAAAACAGTTATCACTAAGGATATATATATAATAATTAGACATCAATTTAAGTAACCTAATTAAACTTAAAACCATATAATCTTCTGGATATGAACTAAATAATTTAACTTCAATTATGGACAACTACTTTCATCTTGCATATAATCCAAACTTGAATATAAGTGAACCGATCTTTTAAATCCAAGTAAACAAACGAGCCCGAACAATGAAATTGAACCTTATAACTAATCAAAAAGGATTTGAATGAACTAAAAAGGGTTTTTATAAATCAACTAAATATAGAAGAGGTTATGTACTTATGAATTAAAAATCCTAATTTGTTTATTCAGGTTGTTTATAACAATTGGAGAACACCAACGGATTTAAGGTAAGGGATCCTCTCTTTTCTCTCTTAATCAAGATTGTCCTCTATACTATGACTTTATATGTGTACTAGAAAATTATGGGGTATGTTTAAGAACCTCCCCATACTTCCTTATGTATTTATAAGTGATGAGAAACCCCATTTCTCTCTCATCAATCCCTCATGGTCACACCCGACACCATGCCGATAAAATCGTAACGAATTCTACCCAAACCTACTTCGTTCTTTCGGGTTGCCTTATCTTTCTTTCAAAATGGTGTTATATTATATATCTATGTGAGTATTATGAATTCTAGTTAGTTTTAAAAGATTATTATATCAATACCCTTTCATCACATTCTTTTGGGTATATACATGATTTTGAAAGTTTCCCTCCTTAGAACATTCCGATAAGCAAACCTGTTTTAAGGGGACTTCCCAAATTTTTACACAAATTTTATGTTCACTCAATCCTCTGTTTTAAGAAACCATTATCATTATAAAATCAGTATTTTTATTCTGAAAACCTTCATGGTTCAATTCTATTTTTATATAAAATAATGTCTTCATTACTATTTTAAAATCTCTAGAGTGTTTTCCTTAAAACCGCACAAAAATGTTTTAATTCTAATGTTTCTAAAATACATTCCTAATATGTTGTAACTTCTATTTGAAAGAACTTACCATGTTATATGACTATTTTACCCTATGAAAGTCCATGTATGTTCTAATATCTTCCTTTCATGGACACTTTCGTGATACGCCCACTGGATATGTTTAATGTCAGGATTATGGTACCCAATTCTTTCCACGGGTAAGCTTATGTTTATGTATGGTTGATTATGTATGATTATTTATGTGGAAAGATTATTTATGTGGCCAGAATATTGATGAATATGTTGAGATGGGTGCGCCCAGATAGCGCTCCAATTCATTGGGTAAGGATAAGTCTTCTGAGATGCGATGTGAAACTGGATTGGCGGTTAGCCTTGACCCGTACTGAAATGGGAAACGGGATTGGAGGTTAGCCTTGACCCATACTAAAGATATGATTTATGATTCTTACACATTTATATGATTCCATGTTTATATGATCCCATGCTTATATTAAATTATTTCATAAGTTTCATGCTTTGGATATCATTATTTCATGCCTCTTAACTCATGTGCTTGAGATGTATCCTTATGTTCATTTCCTTATTGGGAATTTTTAGCTCATCCCTTTGTTCATGTGTTCCCCAGGGTACCCAATGCATATGTAAGAGCTCAAAGGAAGTTAGATGCTCTTTATGGAGATTAAATAAAGTAGTTTTTTTAGTCCCATGTTTTATGTTATATGTACCTAGTCTTCCAAGACACTAGACTTAACGATCCTTGGATATACTCTGATGATTAATTATGCTTAAAATCATGAAATGTTTTATGTAAAAGGCTTGGGTTGCTACAAGATTAGTCTCACACCTTGTTTGGATCATGCTTTTGGACCCAAATAGATTATATGATTGCCGTTATAGATAAGGGAATGTTCCTCTCTTCATCAGGTACTTGATTTATGTTGGATCTGGAGAGCATGAGACCAAGCTGAGGCTTACGATGCTGTTGGAGTTTACTTTCTGTTTCCTTGTATTGGATTGTATTGTATTTATATCTTTGTGACATGTTTTGGATGCTTTCATAGACACATATGACATGAATCATTTTTATATATGATATGGCTTCTGTTTACTTTATTTTAATTCTTCCGTTGTTATTCTTATTTGGTATTATTACTTACTCTATTGTTTACTATTTGTTTTCTGCTATGTATACTCTTCCAATGAGGGCATAGTTTCCCCAATATCACACCTTAGACTTCACTAATAGTTGGAATCATCTTGAATTTGGGGAATTCTCTTGAGGTCATGTGACCAACTGGGTTTGGGGCACCCTTGGGTGGAACCCAGATTCAGGACGTTACAAGGACCCCCTATATCATTACTGCGATTAATAGTGATTTTTTTAGCACTATTAAAAGCCAATTTGTGCACTGTTAAAGAGGATATGTGTAGTAGTGACTACCATAATGTAGTGACATATTTAAGATGAAATGAAAACCCAAAACATGAATGATAAATATTTCATGATCAACTATATCATAATAATTAATACTACACATATGTCCTTTAACAGCACACAAAAAGGCTTTTAACTATGCTAAAAAAGTGTTGTTAATTGTAGTGCTGATAAAGGGGAGCCTTTATCAGCACTTGAAATAGAGATGATAAAGGTCTAACTTGCTGCAATGTACTTTTAATATAACAACACACCCAACAAAAACCTATAATTTCAAAAAATGCAATATAAATTTAATTAACATCAGGAATACAAAATTTTCCGCCCACGGTATATACATAAAAAACACTACTATATACATTTAAAAAAGTGTTTTATATAATTACATTTTCAATTATTCAACAAACATCTAAAAACCTGAATGTTTCTTATTTTGACACCCATGATTCCCTTTTAAAAAATGTCCGCCCATGGTATCAATTGCCGAAAAAATAATCGCCACTTGACCAAAAGATTCCGTCTATATAGGAAAACAAATATTATGTTAGTAATACTATAAATAAATTAATTAATCATCAATATAAAATAATACATTAATAAAATGTAAATTTTTAATAAAAAAGTCACACTTGAAGTTATATCAGTCATACCATGCATCGTATTGAGGTGGTGTTGATTCCAACACATAAAAAATGAGTTATGGATCATTGTACTAAAATATTAAAACAATCCAAATGTGTTTTCTCAGTTTTGAATACATCAATTTCTCTTTTACTAAAATTAATGTCAATTTAAAATAATAACATATTTGGAGTTATAACAGCCACACCGTGCATCATATTAAGGTGCAGTTGATTCCTACACGTCAAAAATGACTTATAGATCATTGAATTAAAGTATCAAAATAATACGAATGTGTTTTCTCAATTATTATTAAGTTAGTTGCGTTTTTTTACTAAAATGTCATTTCAAACTGAAAACACACATTTTGAGTCATACCGATTGCATCGTGCATTAGTTTAATGTGAGACTACTTCATATAAAAAAATGACTTAGGAATCCCTATCCTAAATTATCAAGACAATTAGAGCATGTTTTCTTGGTTTTTAGTGAGTGACACATTTTGATCTAAAATGTCAATTTTAAACTGATAACAGAAACTTTTAGTCATTCCAGTCACACTGTGCATCAGATTGAGGTGTGTTTGACTCCTATACTTCAAAAAATGACTCATGGAGCATTTTCTTAAAGTATCAAAAGAATAAAAATGTATTTTATTAGTTTTTAGTATGTCACTTGTTCTTTTTTACTTAAATTAATGTCAATTTTAAATAAAAAGAATCACTTTGAGTAATACTGGTCACACCGTGCACCGTATTGAGGAGAAATTAACTACTACACTTCCAAAATGACCCATGGATTGTTTTTAGAAATTATCAAAACAGTTTGTATGTGTTTTCTCAGTTTTCAATATGTCACTTGTTCTTTTTACAAAAATTAATGTCAATTTTAAATAAAAAGAGATAATTTGAGTTATATCGGCTACAATGTGCATTATAATGAGGTAATAATGATTCCTAAACATCAAAAATAACTTATAGATCATTTTAATAAAGTATCAAAACAATCCTAACGTGTTTTATTGGTTTTAAGTATGCCAATTGTGTTTTTTACTAAAATGTCATTTCAAACTAGAAACACACATTTTGAGTCATACTAGTTTCATTTTGCGTCGGTTTAATGTGAGCCTGATTCATACACATCACAAATGACTTATGAATATATTTATTAAATTATCAAGATAATCTAAGCACTTTTTATTGGTTTTTAGTGAGTGATATGTTTTGAACTAAAATGTGAATTTTAAACTGATAACGAACACTTTTAGACATACTAGTCACACTGTGCATCAGATTGAGGTGTGGTTAATTATTACACATAAAAAATCACTCGTGGATAATTTTACTAAAGTATCAAAAAAAATATGAATTCATTTTATTGGTTTTCAGTATGTCACTTGTTCTTTTTTACTCAAATTAATGTCAATTTAAATAAAAAGACACACTTGGAGTAATATCGATTACACCATGAATCATATTGAGGTAAAATTGATTCATACACATCAAAAATGACTCACAAATAATTATCCTAAATTATCAAAACAATATGAATGCATTTTCTTGATTTTTAGTATGTCACTTATTATCTTTACTAAAATTAATGTCAATTTTAAATAAAAAGAGACACTTTGAGTTATACCAACCACACCATGAATCATATTGAGATACAGTTGATTCCTACACATCAAAAATGAATTACATATCATTTTCCTAAAGTATAAAAACAATCCTAATGAATTTTCTTGGTTTTTAGTGTGCCAGTTGTGTTTTTTTTACTAAAATTATTGTCAAATTTAAATAAAAAGATGAACTTGGAATCATACCGGTCACACTATACGTCGGATTGAGGTGTGGATGATTCATAGACATCCCAAATCACTTATGGATAATTTTACTAAATTATCAAAAAAAATTAATGCATTATCTTGGTTTTGAGTATTTGATTTGTCTTTTTTACTAAAATTTCATTTTAAATCGGAAACATGTACTTTGAATCATACCAATCACATCGTGTATCGATTTGAAATGATAATAATTCCTATAAATTATAAATGGCTTATGAATTGTTTTAAAAAATTATCAAGACAATATGATCATGTTTTCTTGGTTTTCAGTGAGTGGAAATTTTTAAATTAAAATGTCAATTTTAAACTAATAAAGGACACTTTGAGTCATATTGGGAATATCATGTTTTGAATTGAGGTGTGTCTAATTCCTACACATCACAAATGACTTATGGATCATTTTTATAAATTATCAAAATAATATGAATTTTTTTTCTCAGTTTTGAGTATGTCATTTGTCCTTTTTACTAAAATTAATGTCAATTTTAAATAAAATAAAGCACTTGGAGTCATATCAGTCACATCGTGTGTCAAATTGATGTGCGGATGATCCCTACATGTCCCAAAGTCTCAAAAAAAATCCCAAATATCAATGTTACCATGATTTCCATTTTCTTTATTTTTCCAACTAGAAACAATATAGATTCAACATTTATCACTTTCCATCAAGTTCCCTCCACTACCTTTGAACGAAAGCGATAAATGTTAACACAACAGGGGTGACAAGGTTTTTTAGGGAGAAGAAGTACGTAGAAGACATTGTCTACATGAGTTGTCAAACATTTAATTTAGATTATATTAATATAGTATAGAAAAGATAATATTATGAGAAAAAACATAGTATATTAAAAAAACATTACCTTCTTGTTGAATTCCTAGTTGTAGCGTCGAAGTCGAATCTCTCACGAGCATGATCATCTTAGAAAAAACCACCCCAAATCGAAAAAAGGAATTAATCTATATAAGAAAACAATTATTATGTGAGTAATATTAAAAAGAAACAAATTAAACATAAATTTGAAACAATCCATTACTTCTATGGAAGTCACATCTCCATGCTATTTGTTTACATTCTATGATCAGGTATAATGACCATTCATTTCTAAGAAAATGTATATCGTCTTTCGAATATTTTTTTTTTCAAATGTCATAGTAGTAATGGAAAAATATAAATACACAATGTATATCATCCCGCCTTTTTATAACATAAACTTTCATTACATTACACAAAACTGAGGATCTTTAAGGTTTAGTGTCTTGGAAACTAGGAACATAATACATGAAAACAACATAAAACATTCCTCTTAAACACTTTAAAGGCTTCTACTTATGTTCATCCTAGGTTCATTAGTGCATCACATAACCTGGAGACATACATCAAAAGAAAGGGTGAGCAAAAGGCCCAGTAAGGGAAACAAGATGAACATTTTACATGTGAACTTGAGATACTTCAATAAGGACAAGAAAAGAACTTTAAGGCATGAGAAAGAAATCATGAGGCATTTCATAATAAAAATAAAATTTTTCATAACATGAAGATGTGGCTTCAAAATTTAATATTGACAATTGTTTCGTTTCACCAAGGTCCATCCCCAAGGTGTCATTAAAAATTACCAACGTTATTCACCAAGGCGTCGTTAAAAATGGTCATCTCTAGAGATTAAGTCTTTACCCAATGCATTGGAGCGCTATCAGGGTGCACCCTTAAATTTGCCTTTATTATCATGTGAGCCACATATATCATCATAAAACATTTCATAAATAACCCATATAGCATAAAATAAATGGGTTTCATTTCATAATCATAACGTTTTAAAAACTGCTTTAAAGACATGATCTTTACGTTACTTTAAACCCACGGAAAGGGAAAGCGGGTATCATGTATGTAAATCCCAGAATTTAAAATAGAACATTTTGATATATGTGTGAATACCCCTGTAGAAATAGGAGCTTTGAGTATTCACTTTATAACATAAAATAATTTTGAGAAAAGAGAGGCATTTTGAGACGAAAATTCTGCAGCATAACGACTATGTTACAAGGTTTTAGAAAACATTGAAAAATAGAGGGAACATGGGTCGAACAATCATAATTGACCCATAAAATAGTAGAGGGACAGAATAAGAAGTATATATGGACATGGTGATGCAATTTCAAGGACATACCATTTGAAATGAAAAGCATGGAAGGAAGACAAAAGTTTGATTTCTCTTATGAAAATTCGGCAGCCTAACGGCATCACTTAAACTTCAACAAAAATGAATTGAACAGATCAAATAGGGTCTCTCATCATATGATCATTAGAGATCAGTATGATATATATATATATCATACCCCAACATAATAAAAAGGAACTTGAAAGATTTGACATGAAAATCGAACTTGAAAAATGAGAAGGTTGAAAGAATCACTTACACATTCGGCAGCCTAACGACGTCACTTAAACTTTCATAAAACGAAATGATGAGAGTAAGAGGGGATATCTCATCATATAAACATTAAAGGGTAAGTAAGAGGAATATAAAAGAACATCCTCTCACATAATAACATGGAGCATAAAAGGAATGACATAAAAGAGATTACATGAAAAGAAAGAGAGGGGTCGGATCCCTTACCTTAAAATGTGACTCTTGAAACTCAAAGTTTTGGACCTTGAGGGCTTGGGGGAACCTTGGGAGGACTCCTTGGGAGGTAAGGAGACCAGAACTTCGTTGGGGGAGAGTTGGGAGTGAAAACCAAAGGAGGAATGGGTGGGTATTTATAGGGAAAGTGAGGGGACAAGGCATTAATGGCCAAGGGACACCTCATTAGTGGTTTTGGAAAAACCATGGGCTTGCCCATGGTATTTGCCAATGGTATTGGACACTTGGGACACCTCATACCTTATCTTACTATTCACAATTCGACCATATTGAATATATACTTAATACATCATTTAATGATGTCATTAGACACCCGTAACTTAAAAACTGTATTTTCACTATTCATCAAAAATTCAACTTTCTCAGAATAATCCCAAAATTTCACCTTAACCAAATATCAACGCTCTGATTAAAAATATGAACTCCATTTTATAAAAATAATTTTCTAAATATTTTTAATTTAATTTTCAAATAAAAACACTATTCACCGAAAATTCATTTTTTCAGAAAAAAACCCAAAAATTACCATAGCATAATATCGGTGCTCTGAGTTCAAAAATGAAATCGGTTTTATAAAAATAATTTTCTAAAAATTTTTAATTAAATTTTTAATTAAAAAACACTATTCACCCGAAAAACTAATACTTGAATAATAATTTATGAAACCGTTATATAACCATTTTATTGAATCACATTACTTAATCAAGGTGCCTAGATTATATTAATACTTTCTTTAAGTGAGATTACTAATCTATTTGGTCACATTACTAATCCTAAGCGTAAAATCACTATTCATAATTTACTATTCATCAAAAAACAAGTTGATCTTATTAGACTCGAAATTTCGTAGTGAACATATTTGTAGAAGACATTTTTTTGAAAATCATTACACATTTTTATTTATTTAAGGTTTACATAAACATTTTTAAAATATCCTTTCTCTAAAATTTATCAAAAATATGCATAATATATTTATATGGACATTTGAAAATTCATAAACTTCATCATAAGAAGAAATCCAAATTTTTTATTTAAAACAAAGGATTACACAAGGAAATCACGGTCTCCTTACATAGCCCCTTATCACACCAGCATAGGACCTAAGTGTAAGGTGTGCTAAGGTGAGAGAATCCGAGGGAGGCTCGGCCAACATCGCACGAGTCGTAATTTCTATTAGTTTGAACTTCTCGTGAAGGCGATCCCGTTCTAACTTCACACGATGAAGTTCAGCTTGGGTTTGGTCCAGAGCAAAGCCCAGTGGTGCTACCTCCTTCCCAAGTTCTGTTAGATGGGCTTCGATCGGTCCAAGACTACTGGGTGAGGCCATCGAATCTTCTTTCTATATTAATTAACCAAGATTGCTTATATTTAGAGATTGTAATCAAAACATTTAGTTTCCAGTGGTCACATTGACCAATGGTCAAATAATAGTCAAAACCCAACAGTCTCATTTTAATTATACTCATGTTATCAAATGAAACATTTTTGTTGAGTATAAAAAAAATAACACATAAAATTAGGAAATAAGATTTATTCAAAAATTTCGGGTCGTTACAATCTTCCCCCCTTAAGAAATTGCGTCCTCTCAATTTTTAAAATTGGGTTTTGAAATTTCATTGAAAGTCCCACATCAGAAAAGGAGTCAGTAAAACTATTACTTTAAAAGAAAGAAAGGGAAGTACAAAGGTCACCCGAGTTAACCCATACTAGGATTCCATGGAGGAAAACATGGACATGGAAGAAAAACAAATGGTCAATTTCTGGGGGAGATTGATAAAGAACATGATTAGGAGAACGTTAACCATAAGAAAATCCCAAACTTATGATGTGTGTAAACGGTCTTTGATTACCAAGTAGGAAACGTAAACCAACAACGTTTTTGTTTCACGTTCCTTTTCATAATTTTTAGGAATTCATTTACAACATAAAACAAAAACATAAGAAAATATAACTATCTTCATGTATAGTTTCATCCTTTAATAAGTTTATACCCAAAACTAATCTTTTCTCCAAATTATGAGCATTCAAAACTACTTGGTCTCATCAAAACACAAGAATCATCTTCATAATCCACAAAAGATTAACTATTCTTCTATCTTTAAACATTATCCCAAAAACAGAAAGGGTAAGGTAAAACAACTCTTCAAAAATAAATAATCCCATAGGAATGGAAACTACTTTTAAATCTTCAAAGTTCCATGGTACTACCCAAAGTTCATCATAGTCCATTCCATAAATAACTGTTCTTAAAAATCCTCAAAATAAACCAAACTAAGATTGAAACCCAAATACAAGAAGGATTTGATAACATAGTCTTCCAAGGTAAACTTTATCATTCATCTCCAAACAACATCAACCACTCCAAACATCTTAAAAAAAAGTAACTAACCTAAACATATTTACCCCAAGATAGGTGAATAATTTCCATAAGTAACCTAAATTACTATAATTCCACCTTAAATTCATCGATTCTTCAAAATATAAGTCAACCCTACTCTTCAATGAAAATACCATAGTAATCTATTTACCTCGATCATATAGGGTCCCCAAAATAGTGAAAATCTTCAAAAATAATAATCATATTTTAATCCCCTAGTCATCCCTGTCATATTAATACGACAATCGTCGCATTTCCTATCACATTGGTTGTTTTTACATGTTCTTCCATTTCCCACCATTAACTATGAAGAGAAAGCGTAATTAGGGGCTTAAGTACTTAGCCAATAATCATGAAAAGGTACTGAAAGCATATAAGGATAAATTGTAGAAGAAAAGTATACCCTAACTTGTGATCCCCTAGGTTCCCATCTAGGTTATCCATGATCATAAATTCTTATGTGAATCTTTATTTTATTTTATCTTTGTTACTTTAACAATGGTTCATACTAAGCTTATGAATTTACCAAAGCATATCCCCCGAGAGTGTCGTAACCAAGAGTGAAGCAAGGCCTGTTGTCGTGTACCAGTTCCCGTTCGAGTCTAGCTCAAAGAAGTGTTTTCGGGTTTTACCCCTATGTACATCTGTGCCAGAGCCACCTCTACCTGCTCGAATCCAGACAGGGATGTATTTGCTTGGCAACCCCTTACTCAATACTCACCAAAATACCAGGAAGATTTCCTATTTTTTTTAACTTTTCTATAGGGTTATTCCTAGAGTTTTCATATCCTAATTTCCACAAATAACTAAACCATCCTTTGATACCAACTATAGCACCCCGCCTTTTTATAACATAAACTTTCATTACATTACACAAAACTGAGGATCTTTAAGGTTTAGTGTCTTGGAAACTAGGAACATAATACATGAAAACAACATAAAAAATTCCTCTTAAACACTGGAAAGGCTTCTCCTTATGTTCATCCTAGGTTCATTACTACAACTCATAACCTGGGGACATACATCAAAAGAAAGGGTGAGAAAAAGGCCTAGTAAGGGAAACAAGATGAACATTTTACATGTGAACTTGAGATACTTCAATAAGGACATGAAAAGAACTTTAAGGCATGAGAAAGAAATCATGAGGAATTTCATAATAAAAATAACATTTTTCATAACTTGAAGATGTGGCTGCAACATTTAATATTGACAATCATTTCGTTTCACCAAGGTCCATCCCCAAGGTGTCATTAAAAATTACCAAGGTTATTCACCAAGGCGTCGTTAAAAATGGTCATCCCTAGAGATTAAGTCTTTACCCAATGCATTGGAGCGCTATCAGGGCGCACCCTTAAATTTGACTTTATTATCATGTGAGCCACATATATCATCATCAAACATTTCATAAATAACCCATATATCATAAAATAAATGGGCTTCATTTCATAATCATAACGTTTTAAAAACTTCTTTAAAGACATGATCTTTACGTTACTTTAAACCCACAGAAAGGGAAAGCGGGTATCATGTATGTAAATACCAGAATTTAAAATAGAACATTTTGATATATGTGTGAATACCCCTGTAGAAATAGGATCTTTGAGTATTCACTTTATAACATAAAATAATTTTGAGAAAAGAGAGGCATTTTGAGACGAAAATTCTGCAGCATAACGGCTATGTTACAAGGTTTTAGAAAACTTTGAAAAGGGAGGGAACATGGGTCGAACAATCATAATTGACCCATAAAATAGTATAGGGACAGAATAAGAAGTATATATGGACATGGTGATGCAATTTCAAGGACATAACATTTGAAATGAAAAGCATGGAAGGAAGACAAAAGTTTGATTTCTCTTATGAAAATTCGGCAGCCTAACGGCGTCACTTAAACTTCAACAAAAATGAATTGAACAGATCAAATAGGGTCTCTCATCATATGATCATTAGAGATCAGTATGATATATATAGAGATCATACCCCAACATAATAAAAAGGAACTTGAAAGATTTGACATGAAAATCGAACTTGAAAAATGAGAAGGGTGAAAGAATCACTTAAACATTCGGCAGCCTAACGGCGTCACTTAAACATTCATAAAAAGAAATGATGAGAGTAAGAGGGGATCTCTCATCATATAAACATTAAAGGGGAAGTAAGAGGAATATAAAAGAACATCCTCTCACATAATAACATGGAGCATAAAAGGAATGACATAAAAGAGATTATATGAAAAGAAAGAGAGGGGTCGGATCCCTTACCTTAAAATGTGACTCTGGAAACTCAATGTTTTGGACCATGAGGGCCTGGGGGAACCTTGGGAGGACTCCTTGGGAGGTAAGGAGACCAGAAATTCGTTGGGGGAGAGTTGGGAGTGAAAACCAAAGGAGGAATGGGTGGGTATTTATAGGGAAAGTGAGGGGACAAGGCATTAATGGCCAAGGGACACCTCATTAGTGGTTTTGGCAAAACCATGGGCTTGCCCATGGTATTTTCCCATGGTATTGTCCGCTTGGGACACCTCATACCTTATCTTACTATTCACAATTCGACCATATTGAATATATACTTAATACATCATTTAATGATGTCATTAGACACCCGTAACTTAAAAACTGTATTTTCACTATTCATCGAAAATTCAACTTTCTCAGAATAATCCCAAAATTTCACCTTAACCAAATATCAACGCTCTGATTAAAAATATGAACTCCATTTTATAAAAATAATTTTCTAAATATTTTTAATTTAATTTTTAAATAAAAACACTATTCACCGAAAATTCATTTTTTCAGAAAAAACCCCAAAAATTACCATAGCATAATATCGGTGCTCTGAGTTCAAAAACGAAATCCGTTTTATAAAAATAATTTTCTAAATATTTTTAATTAAATTTTTAATTAAAAAACACTATTCACCCGAAAAACTAATACTTGAATAATAATTTATGAAATCGTTATTTAACCATTTTATTGAATCACATTACTTAATCAAGGTGCCTAGATTATATTAATACTTTCTTTAAGTGAGATTAATAATCCATTTGGTCACATTACTAATCCTAAGCGTTAAATCACTATTCATAATTTACTATTCATCAAAAATCAAGTTGATCTTATTAGACTCGAAATTTCATAGTGAACATAATTGTAGAATACCTTTTTTTGAAAATCATTACACATTTTTATTTATTTAAGGTTTACATAAACATTTTTAAAATTTCCTTTCTCTAAAATTTATCAAAAATATGCATACTATATTTATATGGACATTTGAAAATTCATAAACTTCATCATAAGAAGAAATCCAAATTTTTTATTTAAAACAAAGGATTACACAAGGCAATCACTGTCTCCTTATATAGCCCCTTATCACACCAGCATAGGACCTAAGTGTAAGGAGTGCTAAGGTGAGAGAATCCGAGGGAGGCTCGGCCAACATCGCACGAGTCGTAATTTCTATTAGTTTGAACTTCTCGCGAAGGCGATCCCGTTCTATCTTCACACGATGAAGTTCAGCTTGGGTTTGGTCCAGAGCAAAGCCCAGTGGTGCTACCTCCTTCCCAAGTTCTGTTAGATGGGATTCGATCGGTCCAAGACTACTAGGTGAGGCCATCGAATCTTCTTTCTATATTAATTAACCAAGATTGCTTGTATTTAGAGATAGTAATCAAAACATTTAGTTTCCAGTGGTCACATTGACCAATGGTCAAATAATAGTCAAAACCCAACAGTCTCATTTTAATTATACTCATGTTATCAAATGAAACATTTTTGTTGAGTATAAAAATAAAATAAAATAACACATAAAATTAGGAAATAAGATTTATTCAAAAATTTCGGGTCGTTACACAAAGGATTAATAATAATTTTTAATGAAATATTAATTAACTTTGAAAATACATCTTTTGGGATGTGTGTTTTTTGATGTAATATGATCTCTATCAGAAATTTACAAACACAATAACAATAATATTTTCCATTTGTTTGTTTCAAACATTTAAGAAACATTGAAAAAAATAAGTAATTTGTTTTGATATGTGTTTGGATAGTGGAATCTTATTATATATACCTTGATAATTTTCCAGTTGTAGAACTTGTCAGGGTCCTTATGCGCAATGCTTGTCCTCATGCCATGATTTAGATGATATTCACACACCTCCCTATAATAATATAATCCTCATTAAAACATAATATAAATTATATAACTTGAAGTTTAGTTCTAAAACATTGGATGTAGTGTATTATAAATTGAAAAATGCCATTTGTGGCTGGTTTTTTGGTAATCCATGCAGTGAATCTTGAAAATAAATCACTGGAGAATCCAAATTGACCATAATGATCATCCAATGTTTTCAAAAAAAAGGAATAATTAATGAAAGAAATGAAGATATATTTTATATAATTAAATTGTAGGCTTTTACCTCCGTAACATTGGTATTAATAAGAGTATGTCATCCCTAGCTTTTCTTTCAAATTATTTGGAAAGATTTTCCACTATTGCATCCATTTTTTGGATTCTATTTTAGTTTTTTCTATAGAGGTGGTGTGAGGATTAAAGAGTCCAATTTTTTTTCATGGGTAAATTCCTTCATTTGGTATTGATATATACACCTACAGAAAATATGAAATGTATTTAGTCATAATTAACATAGTATATTAGCTTTTTGAAAATTAAATCATGAAAAAATAACTCATGTATACATTTACAAATAACGATCATAGCCATTCATAGTTGAGTATTTCATTTACATTCTCTAAACCAATTTAGTCATTACCTTCTTTTCCGTACATTTTTTCTTCAAAATCAACTATGTGAATACTACCACTTTGAAACTTTGTATTCGCATGAACCTTCAATGTTAGTAAATGAAGATATTTAATGGGTGGGGTAAATGTGATTTCAGAATATCATTTAAATCAGTTGGTTGATCCTTTAGATGGTTTTGAGTTGACATTTTGTTTCACCCCATTACCTTTGTACGTCTATAATAACATTCATTAGTTTAGAACTTTTTCATTAATTGTTAAAGGTTTAACATGAAAAATAAATTTGAAATGAATACCTCATTTTCAATATGTGTTTTTACAAGATCTAAAGACCATGAAATGAATATTCCAATATCTTGGTCAAAAATATGAATAACTTCACCATGAAGTGGAATAGGTAGCTTGGTGATTGGACCACGAGCTATGCTAATCACCACTCTCACATGACCTATTGGAATTAGTATGTTGTGTAGTATATCCTCTTGGATATTGAACACCATAGCCCTCACTATAATGTGATGGGTTGGTGTTGAAAGATATAAATCACCATCATTTTCACCCTTTATAATATCAGTATAGTAAAGGTTTTAGTGTTTTTTTGATTCACATTTCACAAAAACAATTATTAGATTATTGATTACATCGACTAAGATAGTTCTTTGAGGGGAATGGATCACCTCAAAACTAGTGGGGGGTGTGGGGGGAACTTTTATTCAATGGTTGTTCTTATGTTTCTTATTCTATTTTCTTCCCCTCATAACATTTTCTAGAAACTCAGACTGCAAAATAAGTTTTTTATTTAAGGGAATATATTCTTTCTTTCATCTCTTCCCTTCCTGTATCTTGATCCTCTTGTTGTTTTTTCTCAAAATATGGTTGGGGTGTCACTCCAAAACCCGAACCTCTGATGCATCCATACTATTCTAGATGCTTCAAGGCCACCGATAGTAGGTGTTTATCTGGTATAGGTGTTGCTGATTCATGTGACTATTTCAAATTGAAAATATAGGAAAATAAGTAATCATTGTTATGTAATCGCGATTTAAATAAAAACTAATTTTTATTATTCCATACTTACACATGTTTCCCACACTTTTTGTGTGTTTTAATATATTAGTATCCCATATTTATTTACATGTGCTTCCTTCTATAGAATATGGTGTGGTATGGAAGTGGATTTGGAGAATTTTGTATGTGTTTTTAGATTTTTTTTAAATATAACTAGGTTAAAAATATTTTTTTTCTGTGTTAGAAAAGAGGCAGGCCCCCTTTCACCTTTTAGTAAAAATAAATAAAAATTATTAATTTAATTATTCATGTTTTTTATATTTATTAATATATAGGTTTTTATATTATGATATATATATATATATATTGTGTTTATTTTATGTTGTTTAGAATTATGTCATTAATATTTTAAAGTGAAAATGTTATGATTTTAAGCAATAAATTTTGTGACATGTAAATAATATTTTACTTAATATATTTATGATTTTTTATTATTTTCAATTATGTTTTTTTCAAGTATGTTTCCATATGTATCATTAATTTCTAATCTAACTTAATCTAATCATTTTTTATTATGTATCTTTTTATAAATCACTTATGTTTTTTATTATTCATTTCATTTAGTTATATACTATTTTTTTGTCATTATTACATAACTATAATATTATTATTCCTTATAAATATATAAATTATAAATATATATATATATATTATTTTTTATATACTTAATGTACTATTTTATTTTAATCTTTCAATTCATATGTTTCAATAAAACTCATAAGAAAGCAATATGCGACTTGAATGAAGGACATGTGAACTGTGGATTTTTTTATACATCCAATATTTCTGTAGGACTGTAAGTTCTCTTAGCTTGGAATATTTTTTTATTCTATTCCTGACTATTATTATGTTATATTACTCCATTTTGGATTTTATAATCCAGTCTATTCTATATAATTAGAATATATTGATAAAATGTGGAGCTCGAGTAGAAAGTATTAATTTTAGCGGGTTCAATATGTAGGGTTATTTTGAATCTATAATGTTCCAAATTCATCAATATTTTGTTGAAACTTAATTTTAGTATTATTTTAAACCATTTTAATGGTATTTAAAATCCTTTTTTACATTCCTTTAATTTTCAATTTTTTATTATATTTATGATTTTTTTTTTCAAAAACATTTTAGATACATTGTCTATGTTTGAAATTTTATTTAGATTTTTTTATAGTTTATATTTTATAAGATTTTAAAGTTTCCTTCTTGAAATTTAATAAGTTTTATTATGTTTCAAGTAGTCAACTTTAAAATTTTATAAAATATAAACTCTGACTATAATATAAATGAAAATTGAAACAATGGATAAACATGTAAAAATGGTTGATAGTATAAAGGATTTATTCATTTAAATAGATAGAAAACATATAAATGAAGGAGTATAATCAATGTCTATGGGTAGGTTCCATCCCACATGGTGGTGTGCGAATGGTACGCCCGTATCAAGATCATCGAGCTCTGTACTGGGGTGGAGTCTGATGAACTAGAGATGGCTGATCCTCAGGCAGTAGAACGTCGACCGCCGCAATCTCTACCTATGTCTCAATGGAAGGAGGTGTTAACTGGATGTCGTCCTATGCTCAAAATCCTTCTCCCACTAGGGTAGTATAAGGACCCTATATCATCATAGGGGGAAACCATATAGGCTGCGAAGGATCAGGAAGCCAAGCTGGAGAAAACTATGGATATCCTATCAAGAAAGATAGATCCCATTCTGTCTGATAAATATCCACAATCAGCTGAGGATGGAATGCTAGAGGACTAACCTCTACCCATGGAATAAGTGAGGTCTTACATGCAGCAAGAAACAATCTACATCATCATCGTGGTTGTGGATTCTCAGCATCAGCAGCTACTGGAGGAGGTTCCTGAGTAGAACCTCTACTCCAGGGTCTGGAACCTATACTATTGGGGGTTGATGATTGAAGATTCTATCATGAACCTCTTGATAAGTTGGCATCATCCCTAACACTGCAACATGGATTACTTCCAGGCTAGGGACTCCCTCCTCTGGATCACTCATGTAGATAAGATGTTTTGCTCGAGTATGCTGTAAAGAAATTAAAAATGAATTAGAAAATAGTTTAATAAACAAACTAATTAAAATTTATTGACTTACCATATCATGAATCCCTCTTCCATATCAAATAAGATACAGTGTAGACTTCTGTCTATACCATGGCTCATACTTGACCTGATTTGAAAGATGGAATCACATCATAGGAACACCCTGGAAATGAAGCACTGCTCGTTTTCCCCAAAGGTCAAGATACTTAGCATGTCATCGATGCCAGTCCTCATCTTTCCTCTCTATCAGCTTTAAGTCATAAAGATTTTGTGTCTGTCTCAGTAGAAATGGAATGGGTTGAACACATTAAAACTGACACATGACTCTATTAGGCTAGTGCCACTCAATAATATGAAAGTGAATGAGCAACATAAAACCCTAACATCATGAAGTCCAGCAGTGTTGTATGTAGGAAACTAGTCTAATAAATCCCAGTATGAAGTCTATGAAATTTGAAATGACATGTGATATTTTTTAAAAAAAAATTCTTTTTTGAAAATAAATGTTGATATTATTAAAATTTTCAGTCAAGGATAGATTGTATATACTTACCTAGTTGGGTAGGAGACTGTCCAACGTGAGACGACATGCACCCAAATGGTGTGTCAGAAGGTTAATGAAGTTGTATTTCTAACTCCACCTATAAAATAAAACATCAAAAGTGATAAATAATAAGAAATTAAATTCAATAAATTCTACTAGAATCAGAACCCAATAGAGATGAGTGATCATACCAACATCCACATAGAGCGTCATGAAACACCTCTATAGGAAACAACTGACCAGAAAGCTCAGAGTAGACTGAGGGGATGCGGTCCAATGCCCACATCTGAATAAGGATGATGAATCCCTTGAGATATATGTGGTTTGTGTGGCATGACATGCATAATGATCTGTATGTGTAAGACAAGCATGAAAATTCCCAGTTGTATGTCTTGGTCCGATCAAAGTCCTCAAGTATCCCCAGATACATCATGTTCACATGCTTACCTAAGTGATCAGAAGACAAGGTCTCTATAATGATCCATAATATATATTCATAGACACGATGCATGAAAATTTTCTCATCAGCATCATCAGGTAAATGTACAAAGTGAACCTCAAGCCATCCTATAGATATTGACCTGCCATCTGTAGCAGCATCATGAACCAAAATTTTGATGCCTATCAATCTATGAACAATATCAGGCCAATATGCATAGGTGGGTCCAATAACTACTTCCCCCTGGATAGGAAGACCGAGAAGGACTGCCACATCCTCATGGGTGGTGGTCATATCTCCCTCAAGCATGTAGAATGTGTCTCTGGTCTCCACCTCTCTATGAGGGCAACAAGCAAGTGTTGATCAACAAATGTGAAATTAGATACCGTAATGCCGTAGAATCCAACACGACAAAGGTATGGTATAATGGATGGTGGAGATAGCGTGTGATGATGATGGTCTGATCGATTCACCCTGATCCATTGAACTTGATGACCCTCTAGCATAACCTGGGAAATATGTATATCCTGATTAGTGAGTAGTCTAGTATCCTCCATCTGTATGTAAAAAAATGAAATAATTCTTAAGTGTAAAATATAAATATAACATAATGGTTAGAAGAATGTTAAAAAATGGTGTGATTTGTAATTCACGTTTGATTTCCCACATGATGGTATGTTTCATGAATATTTTCTCACATGCTTGATTTATGGTTTAGCCATGGACATATTGATTATACGCTAATGTCACCTCAAATGAAATTTCCATATTACTTTTAATGTGAATATGAAAGGCTTATTTTCATTTGATAGTAAAAGTATTCAGATATGTCAACAAAATATACAAAATAAAGGATCAAATATTAGTACTATATAATTAAGAATATGAGAAGATCACATTAGAGAAAATACATCATTGTGGATGAGAGTGTAAAATCAGTCCAACAATGTTAGGGAATCATTTCAGGTTGTGACCATCTTGATGACATATAGTGCATGTCAAACTTTTTCCCTTGTTCTTAAGGCCATTCCATATCATTCCACATCCTACTGGACTTCGGTATCCCTCATTCACGCAATCTATTGATATTAGGTATCACTATTAGCTAGTATTTAGGCACTGGGAAATATCAAAACTCCCCAATAAGCATCCATGGTGCAATATAATAGTTAGAAATGATGTCTAACGGGTACAATGGATCAATGTATGCTTTTCATGATATGTTCAACCATGCACATACTGTGATGGTGTGTTCACATGGAACCCATAATGCTAATAAGTGTTCACATTGACATTGCCTCACATCTACTAAGAGGTGAATGGTTCCTATCTTGGGTTTCTGTAATCAACAATATGACCTTGTATTTTCCATATATAAATATTCCATCAATCTGTATGAACTATTTACGGAAATGAAATACGAAAATACAAGGGAGGAATGCCTATAAAAACTAATGAAATTAAACATGAGATGGATCAAGTGAGTTATCTTGATACACATGTTCATTCAAATGAAGATGGAATAAAACTTGGTCATTGTGTCTCTGTATGGATAAAAATTATGGAAACACCCGACATGAGTCATCCCAATCACCATAGACCTTCACAATTTTCTTCTGTTTCACCATCCATGCCTTATTATAGAAAATATTATAACCAAATTTTTGTAGTATCCTCTCTTATAAAAGGGCTACATGAACATCTTGGTAGGTCTTAATCATCCCAACAACAATGGATAACACAAATTCAGCATCGAATAAGGTATGATCTTGGGCTAGGTTTGGATAAATGCAAGTATGAGCAGACTCAATATTTTAAATTATCCTATGTCCAAATTAAATGTCTTGAATCTCCCTCAAGCGGAATTTACAATCATCCATAAACTTGTCATATTTTATTATATATTTATTATGTACTGATTTTTAAACTAAATATCTATAGTTCCCCTCAATGTGAAATATTTTTTAATATGTTTTTCAATTCAACTTTTCTTGGAAAATCCCTTCCAACTTTGTAACACCCCAAGCATTCACGATACGCTTCTCTTTCAATAATGCAATAGCTTGCATTGTACGCAAGTTCGAGATTCTAACACACCACGACTAATCAAAATAGCCATTATGAATAGTAATACCCACTTTTTGAGATTATATATATTTTATATTAGAAAATGGACTTCATTTTTGGATTCAGAATATCGAAATTATCCTAAGATGATTTTTTTTTAATTTTCTGAGAACTTGCAAAATTTTATGAATAGTGAAAAGTACTTAAAAACAAATTTTTTAATAAAAATAATATATAGTGATAAATTATACTATTGAGTGGTTTTAAAGTATAATTAGAATATATTTTTACCATTTTATCCAATTGTGTTCATTATAATTAATTTCACTTTGAAATTGGACATAAACAATTGTCAATCTTTTGTTATATATTGTTTCTTAAAAACACGCTATTTCTTGTGACAGCGAGAATTAGTTATAAAATTAATTAATGCAACTTATATTTTTGGAGTTTTGTAAAATAGAAATCATTTTTGAATTTGGAATATCAATTATAGCTTAGGGTGAAATTTTTGCATTGTTCTGAAAAACATCAATTTTTGATGAATAGTGAAACCACTAAGTGGAAGTTAAAAAACTGATTTTTCATTTAAATGAAACATTACCACTTCTGTGATTTTATTTTAAAAAATCTGACATACATGGTTGTCATTATTATGTAAAATTTGGTTCAATGGGATTAAAATATTTTTTTTGGTGAATAGTAACTTTTAAGTTTAATTAATCGCGATTAAAGGTAATTAGTGAAATTTAAGGTAAAAATGATATTATAAAAATATGAAAATACCTTTACACTTGTCCTACCCCTATTGGATGAGTCATGGACGACCAAGAAAATCCATGGGTCAACTTTATGACCCCATGCAGCCACATTGGTAGGAAAATGACATTAAAAACTTTTTATTTAATGTTAAAATAAAAATGTCACAAACATGAGTTGTTTTACTAAAAAAAATTTTAAATGGGGTTATAAAAGTCATCTATTTGACTATAAATATTCATTAGAAAGATAAAAACATTTACTACATCATGATAATTTTTTTATAATTTTTAGACATTAAATAAATTAAATTATTTATGACACCACGGTGATGCATCGATTACCTCATTCATTAACGATTTAAATAAAATAAAAAGATAATGTAACATATAAGACTTAAACTTGTCAAAAACCTATTGGATGAGTATATTTAAAACCCTTATCACCTTATCCTAGAAATATATAAGTGTGGGACCTTTAAAATCCGAAACTCATTATATAATAAAGTAACATTTCAATCTTTCCAAGAGTGCCCCTCATCTCCTCTTATAAAAGGCCCCCACTACTACCACCTTACTCACACCTTAAAAGCCTTTTGGATCGACCAAAATCTGCCAAAATACTCTGTCAACTTCCCTCTCTTACTCCTAGAACCCTCACTTTGGGCATAATTCTTCCCAAGGAAGCCTTTGGCTCAAATCAAAAAAGAGTTACCCGATTTTAAGGCAATGTCTCCTCTTATGTTATTTTGTTTTATTTTGCTTATCCAACCACTTAAACTCTTTTTATTCCTTTATTTTGTAACAAAACCAGTATCTTCAATATACTAGTATGTTGTTATAAAAAGGATTCTAGCTACACTTACACACACCTACATCTAATGGTTAAAGAACATACTGTTTCTGTGGATGGAAAATTTCTGCCTCACGAAACGATGATTGTTCAACACTCATATAACACATTCAAAGGTGTCCATTAAGATGTCACTATATTTATATATGATATCTAATATGTTTATTTTTTACTTATGCTTATGTATTTTTCATTTATGTAATACCTTTATGGTTTCCATTATGGGTAAACGCGATATTTTCATTTTAGGAAGTGCGGACTACCGCCCCCTCAAAGTGATTTGAATCGTAAATGCCATATGTGGGATGTATAAAAGATGAATTAAATGTTATAATACATTATATTATACTGGAATTATATTATACCTTTATATAATTATATCTTCATTCCATTAAATACGAAATAGAAATGAAAGTAGCATTCATGCGTACGTACGACTTACCGTCTCCATGAATGGTGCATTTCATTTCTTACCTCTAAATGTTATGTAATATTATAAATGAATGTATATAATGGATATATATGATGTATATGATATCTAAATCATGAATATAATTATGTATATAATGGATATTTTACCACATGAACAAAGTGTAATTATAAGAAGTTTATTTTTGACTCAAGTACCTAAGATCTATAAAACAACCATTATTAACTTAAATAATTAAATAATTTTCATAACATGGTAATAAGTGATATAAAAGTAATAATGAACTTGAAAAAGGTTCTTAAGAAGTTTTAGATTAACTCTAGTTTATTATTCAGGAGGTTAAAGAGCGGTCGAGTCAAGTCGGACACGAGGTAAGAGAATTTCTTAACCCAATTTCCATTATTTGGGTTAATCTCATACTTTCAAATTATGTCATGATATTATTATGTCATATCTTGTATTTGTACTTTATTTTTGTGTACTTATAGTGAATACACATAATAGATCTATTTTATTTTAAAAATGATCTTTGTAAGGACTTCGTCTCAATCTCCATTCATTGAGGAATATTTTGTTTTATACACAAATTTCTTTTATACGGTGTATAAACCCCTTTGACTTTTACTTTTATTCAAAAGGAATCTTTTTATATGAAGTGTTTTTACTAAACGACAAAAGGAATGTTTTTTCTTACGTATGCGGCGACAATGACTTCTCCACCGCCGTGACTATTATTTGAGTTTTGGCGTCCTCTATAAGCCATAACTTTTTTAAAAAGAAAAATAAATACCATGTTTTACTTTTATTTTATTTTGGTATTGAAAATGGTTTTGATAAAGTTTTTGTGTTTTATTGATATCTTGTGATTGAAGTGTGGAAATATTATGTTTCCTTTATTCATGTTTTATGTGATACAATTATGTTATGGTTTATGATATGTTTAAACATGTTCATATGAGGAATGCATTCGATTTAATAAGTGACGGGTGGAGCCCACTATAGATCCTCGATGCATCGGTAGGTCTCATGAGACAAGCTAGTGTCTTGGCATGATGCCTTGAAAAAATCTCATTTTTAGTCTTGGCACGAGGCCTTGGCTACGTGATTATGATAGTCTGGAATTATGCATTCCATCATTATGAAAGTGGTTATTGATATTGCATGTGATTATTCGACTAGTAGAATATCCATGTGAGTAAGTAAATGACATTATTTAATTTTATTTTTTCCATATTATGCTGAAGTTCAAGTTTAAAAAGGCTTTTGTTTTAGTTATACATTTCCTTAAATTTTAATGTTTATTTATGAAAGCTTTCGCAATATTGTTATCCTTACTGAGCATCTGAGCTCACCCATTTTAATGTTTTAATATTTTCCAGGATGTGAAAAAGTATATTATGAATGACCTGTAGGGATAGTCAGAAGAGGATATGAGTGTGGACTATGGAGACTTTGTTATTGTAGTTTTTCACTTTATGATGTAATGTAACATTTATGAATGTATATAATGTTTCCAAGGCTACTAAACTAATTAGTCTTTTGAGACTTGATCTTTTCTGATCATGCCAATGTTACGCAATAATGCACTGACTCTGGGTAACTGGGGTTGGGGCGTTACAGTTGGTATCAGAGGCAGTTTAGTACTAACCTTGGAAGCTAGATTTAGATAAAATCTGATTAGAGCACATAACCCAAAGATAGACTTTGAGGATTAGTATAGAAGAACTTCCTATAATTTTGGTATTATAGAGATTTTGTGAGTTTTCCGAGCAATACATCCCTGTCTGGATATGAGAAGGTAGAGGCAGCTCTGGAATAGATGTACCTAGGGGTAAAACCCAAAAACACCGCTTTGAGCTAGACTCGAACGGGAACTGGTGCACGACAATGGGCCTTGCTGTACTCTTGGTAACGACACTCCCGGAGGATATGATTAGGATAATTCTCATTTTCTTTACAAACCACTATGAAGGGTTATGAGTATATACTTCTTCAAAGAAAACATTTTTATGATTATGGATTATATCTATAAATAGTTCAATTTATGTTAAGTATTTTACAAGTATGGAATTATTTGTTTTGATTCATAAACTAATCTAGTTTATGCCATTGTTTAGAAATGGAGCCTAGTGGAAGGAATGGAAACCATATAAATGCACGCACTCCGTGTAGGGATTTCCCTCCTGCTCAAAATAATTATTGTGGATCTGGAGATACAACTGGTTCTGATCAACTTATTACCATACTGGGACAACTCACTCAGGTTATGAATAATAACCTTACTCGTATGGAGCACCCTGATCCGAAACGTGGAGGACCAATGTTAGATCATTTCATGAGGCAAAAAACGCCAACATTTAATGGGGGTACAAATCCATTAGTAGCTGAGCAATGGATAAACTCCATAGAGAAAATATTCCACGCCTTGGGAAGTAGCGAAAGGGAGAAGGTTGTCATTGCAATTTACCGCCTTACTGGAGATGCCAATCAATGGTGGTCGCTGATTCAAAACACAAAGGAAGATGAAGAAGTATCAAGTATGGAATGGAGAGAGTTCAATGAGCTTTTCTTAGAAAAATAATTCCCTCGTGACCATCGAGAAGATATGGAAAGGAAATTTCTGAGTCTGAGACAAAAGGAGGATGAGAATGTCGCAAAGTATGAGGCTAACTTTAAAAGGTTAGAAAGGTATACTACAGATTATATACATAACCCAAGAAGTAAGATTTATCGTTTCTTTGATGGGTTAAAACCATTTCTCCGTCGAGATTTAGTATCACAATCCTTGTCATCATACGAAGATATTGTCTCGTGTGCTATCAAGACAGAAAAGGAATTCTCTAAGTCTTATGACAACAAAGTAAAGCAAGAGAAGAAGAGAACAGTGGAACAAGAGACAGATAAAGGGAAAAGGGAAAGAAGGTTTTTCAATTATGCGATAATTGTGGGAAGAATCACCCCCGTACTTTCCTAAAAGGAATGAGAGTTTGTTATAAATGTGGAGAAAATGGTCACCAAGCTCGTGATTGAAAGGGAAAGAAAGAGGCTATCAATGTTGAATGCTACAATTGTAGAAAAATGGGGCATTATGCAAATGAATTTCCTAAGCGTCAGGGAAACATACCTCCGAAAAGGCCAAGGGATCAAGGCCAAGCTTATACTGTTACTACAGATGAAGTTGAATAATTTTTTATTTGTGTTTTTGGACTCAAGAACTATATTATGGTTATAAGAATAATGTGATATATATAAGGATTGTATTGCAGTACTTGTTGTTTTCATTAAGGTTTTAATATGATGAAGGTAATCATATTTTTAGTATGTGGAAATAAGAGAAACTTTACCTTGTTTGGGGAATCTGATGTTACAATTGATTTTGGAAATTAGAGACCTTTTACAGAAAGTCTGGAAATAGGTATTTTAGATAACTATAAAGGTTGGAATGGATTAAGTTGAAATTTG
The DNA here is from genome assembly GCA_963277665.1 of Viscum album. Classification (NCBI taxonomy): domain Eukaryota; kingdom Viridiplantae; phylum Streptophyta; class Magnoliopsida; order Santalales; family Viscaceae; genus Viscum; species Viscum album. Next base: position 1,014,561,424 of record OY728138.1, on the reverse strand, counting down.
GATAGTATTGTTTAAGGTTAAAAAATTTATGAAGATTATTTTTGGAATATTATAATACTATAGTTTTAGGAAAAGGACAACCTGCAAGTTGGGGGATAACCCGTCACGTCGGACAAAGCTGTAGGAATCGAACCCACAACCATAGTGCAACAGGCCTTTATTACATACCACTAGCCTACAGGAAGTCCCTTGTTATTACAAAATATTTTTCCTAATCTAAATTGTATGTGGTAATATTTGGAACCTTATACAGTTAGGATTAATAGAATATTTTTGAGTTTTGTTACCATTTGGAGTGAAAGATGGGTTCGTGGTAAAAATTTATTAAAGAATGAAAGCCTACATGACAAGTATATTTCCTTATGTTCTTAGTAAATCTCTTAAATAAATTCCTCAACTTTATGAAAGGTAACTTAAAACAAAAACATTGTCGGTTAACTTTTCCAACTGGGGATTCAATCACTGTTTAACCAATCACAAGTCTGTGATTTTCTTGTGGTTAACTTTCTACTAATCATATTTTCTACAACTCTCCATCAAACCTTGATGGTTTTTTTTTCCTCCATATCCATATTTTCATATAATCCTAGTATGGGCTATCTCGGGTGACCTTTGTACTTCTCTTTCTTTCTTTTAATGTTATATTTTTATTAACCCTATTTACGATGTGGGTTTTACACAAAGGTATTTTATATTTTCAACCTTTTATTTTCAAAGAACATTTTCAAATTGCGAGGATGCAATTTATTGAAGGAGGGGAGAATGTAACACCCCAAGCTTTCACGATACGCTTCTCTTTCAATAATGCAATAGCTTGCATTGTACGCAAGTTCGAGATTCTAACACACCACGACTAATAAAAATAGCCATTATGAATAGTAATACCCACTTTTTGAAATTATATATATTTTATATTTCAAAATGGACTTCATTTTTGGATTCGTAATATCAAAATTATCCTAAGTTGAATTTTTTGTAATTTTCTGAGAACTTCCAAATTTTTATGAATAGTGAAAAGTACTTAAAAACAACTTTTTTAATAAAAATATTATATAGTGATAAATTATACTATTTAGTGGTTTTAAATTATAATTAGAATATATTTTTACCATTTTATCCAATGGTTTTCATTAGAATTAATTTCGCTTTGAAATTGGACATAAACAATTGTCAATCTTTTGATATATATTGTTTCTTAAAACACGCTATTTATTGTGACAACGAGAATTAGTTATAAAATTAATTAATTCAACTTATATGTTTGTAATTTTGTAAAATAGAAATCATTTTTGAATTCGGAATATCAATTATAGCTTAGGGAGAAATTTTGGCATTGTTCTGAAAAACTTCAATTTTTGATGAATAGTGAAACCACTAAGTGGTAGTTAAAAAACTGATTTTTCGTTTAAATGAAACATTACCAATTCTGTGATTTGATTTTAAAAAATATGACATACATGGTTGTCATTATTAAGTAAAATGTGGTTCAATGGGATTAAAATAATTTTTTGGTGAATAGTAACTTTTAAGTTTAATTAATCGCGATTAAAGGTAATTACTGAAATTTAAGGTAAAAATGATATTATAAAAATATGAAAACAGCTTTACACTTGTCCTACCCCTATTTTATGAGTCATGGCCGACCAAGAAAATCCATGGGTCAACTTTACGACCCCATGGAGCCACATTGGTAGGAAAATGACATTAAAAACTTTTTATTTAATGTTAAAATAAAAATGTCACAAACATGAGTTGTTTTACTAAAACAATTTTTAAATGGGGTTATACAGGTCATATATTTGACTATAAATATTAATTAGAAAGATAAAAATATTTTCTACATCATGATAATTTTTTTATAATTTTTAGACATTAAATAATTTAAATTATTTATGACACCACGATGATGCAGCGATTACCTCATTAATTAACGATTTAAATAAAATAAAAAGATAATGTAAAATCTAAGACTTACACTTGTCAAAACCCTATTGGATGAGTATATTTAGAACCCTTATCACCTTATCCTAGAAATATATAAGTGTGGGACCTTTAAAATCCGAAAATCATTATATAATAAAGTAACATTTCAATCTTTCCAAGAGTGCCCCTCCTCTCCTCTTATAAAAGCCCCCCACCACTACCACCTTACTCACACATTCAAAGCCTTTTGGCTCGACCAAACTCTGCCCAAATAATCTCTCAAATTCTCTCTCTTACTCCTAGAAGCCTCACTTTGGGCATAATTCTTCCCAAGGAAGCCTTTGGCTCAAATCAAAAAAGAGTTACCCGATTTTAAGGTAATGTCTCCTCTTATGTTATTTTGTTTTATTTTTCTTCTCCAACCCCTTAAACTCTTTTTATTCCTTTATTTTGTAACAAAAACAGTATCTTAAATATAATAGGATTTTGGTATAAGAAGTATTCGAGCTAAAATTACACACACCTACATCTAATGGTTAAAGAACATACTATTTCTGTGGATGGCAAATTTCTGCCTCACAAAACGATGATTGTTCAACGCTCATATAACACCTTCAAAGGTGCCCATTAAAATGTAACTATATTTATATATGATATATAATATGTTTATGTTTTCATTTAGCTTCTGTATTTTTCATTTATGGCATAACTTTATGGTTTCCACTATGGGTAAAAGAGATATTTTCATTTTAGGAAGTGCGGACTACTGCCCCCTCAAAGTGATTTGAATCGTTAATGCCATATGTGGGATGTATAAAGGATGGAGTAAATGGTATTATACATTATATTATACTGGAATTATATTATAACTTTATATAATTATAACTTCATTAAATTAAATACGAAATAGAAATGAAAGTAGCGTTCATGCGTATGTACGGCTTACCGTCTCCATGAACGGCGCATTTCATTTCTTACCTCTAAATGTTATTTAATATTATAAAATGAATGTATATAATGGATGTATATGATGTATATGATATCTAAATCATGTATATAATTATGTATATAATGGATATTTTACCACATGAACAAATTGTAATTATAAGAAGTTTATTTTTGACTCAAGTACCTAAGATTGACAAAAGGACCGTTATTAACTTAAATAATTACATAATGTTCATAACATGGTAATAAGTGATATAAAAGTAATAATGAACTTGAAAAAGGTTCTTAAGAAGGTATAGATTAACTCTAGTTTATTATTCAGGAGGTTAAAGAGCGGTCGAGTCAAGTTGGACACGAGGTAAGAGAATTTCTTAACCCAATTTTCATTCTTTGGGTTAATCTCATACTTTCAAATTATGTCATGATATTATTATGTCATATCTTGTATTTGTAATTTCTTTATGTGTACTTATAGTGAATACACATAATAGATCTATTTTATTTTAAAATGATCTTTGTAAGGACTTCGTCTCAATCTCCATTCATTGAGGCATATTTTGTTTTATACACAAATTTCTTTTATACAGTGTATAAACCCCTTTGACTTTTACTTTTATTCAAAATGAATCTTTTTATACGAAGCATTTTTACTAAATTACAAAAGGAATGTTTTTATTACGTATGCGGCGACAATGACTTCTCCACCGTCGTGACTATTATTTGAGTTTAGGCTTCCTCTATAAGCCATAACTTTTTTTTAAAAGAAAAATAAATACCATGTTTTAATTTTCTTTTATTTTGGTATTGAAAATGGTTTTGATAAAGTTTTTGTGTTTTATTGATATCTTGTGATTGAAGTGTGGAAATCTTATGTTTCCTTTATGCATGTTTTATGTGATACAATTATGTTATGGTTTATGATATGTTTAAACCTGTTCATATGAGGAATGCATTCGATTTAATAAGTGACGGGTGGAGCCCACTATAGCTCCTCGATGCATCGGTAGGTCTCATGAGACAAACTAGTGTCTTGGCACGAGGCCTTGACAAAATCTTATTTTTAGTCTTGGCACGAGGCCTTGGCTACGTGGTTATGATAGTCTAGAATTATGCATTCCACCATTATAAAAGTGGTTATTGATATTTCATGTGATTATTCGACTAGTATAATATCCATGTGAGTAAGTAAATGGCATTATTTAATTTTATTTTTTCCATATTATGCAGAAGTTCAAGTTTAAAAAGGCTTTTGTTTTAGGTATACATTGCCTTAAATGTTAATGTTTATTTATGAAAGCTTCCGCAATATTGTTATCCTTATTGAGCATCTGAGCTCACCCCTTTCAATGTTTTAATATTTTCCAGGATCTGACGAAGTATTTTATGAATGACCTGTAGGGATAGTAAGAATAGGATATGAGTGTGGACTATGGAGACTTTGTTATTGTAGTTTTTCACTTTATGATATAATGTAACATTTATGAATGTATCTAGTGTTTCCAAGGCTACTAAACTAATCGGTCTTTCGAGACTTTATCTTTTGTGATCATGCCAATGTTACGCAATAATGCACCGACTTTGGGTAACTAGGGTCGGGGCGTTACAAATTTATAATGTTTTGTCTAGCTCACTAAACCTATCCAATACAACTCAAGGAAACTCAATTGTAGGTGTGATAACATTGCAGTTGAATTCATGAATACATGCCATTACTTCTGACCCAGATACGAATATTGGTGGATGATTTATTATCGGTCGAGGCTTCTGTACAACTACTGCATTTCTAGAAACTTCCTCAACAACTTATATTTATCCTTCATTATCAGCAATATTGTCTTTGTCTGTTCCAGTATTAAAAACATCATTATTTGAATTTGGATTTATATGTATATCCAGGATATTATATAGGTTTTCCTCTTCAACTTCACATGGAGGAGCCTAAATTTCTTAGGGTGTACCATCTTCAACCACTATTGTAAGTCGACGTCTATGTACAATTAGACGTTGTTGTTGTACAGTAGAAACCCCAACATATAAATCCATCATGGAATCAACTGAACACTGGGAAAATGGATTTATTTCTTGGACCCACTACTCATCAATAATAAATTGATGAGCTACATGCCATAATGTAGCTGGGAATTGAAAATTTCTATAGCTAATAGACTTGATCTCTTAATTAGGTCCCTTATTTTAGAAACCAATAATTCTATCTTGAAGTTAACTTAAGGTTACATAATATTATTTCCTAACCATGGTTGTTTTTTTGTTATATAATAATATCCTTTCTTAGTTTTAATAACCTCATCATAGTAGTAGACAAAAGTAAACATGACTCTCTACTTTAAAAATGTTCTTTGATTAAGATTCTGATAGTGTAAATAATATTGAAAATGTGGGATGACCATATAATATTTATGATAATAAAATTTTAGAATATCTTTTTATATCCTATGATATGATAATAATGTTTTGTTATATAAAAATTAATTAGAAAATAAGTCACAGAATATTTTAGAAAATGAGGTAAAAAGAAGATAAAACATCAAATCAGTTTATTTATCAATGATAAAATGACAATTAAAATCATATAAAGTGAAATAGAGAAGTAAAAAGACATTAAATAACACATAAATTCTTTACAATAGATAATAAATACCTATAAAATTTTCAAAATAAATGAGTTTGGATGATATGAGTCTAACTTCAGAAGTGAGGTGAAATCCAACTTATTTTCAATTGGTAGCTTAATAACATCTTCCAAAGGGATGTAATTAACTTATGATTTTTCAAAATATCTTAGCCTTCTAATTATATATCTTAGATATTATCTTATATTTCATTACAAGGACAAAAACTTTTGATAATTCATAAGTTAAGTAAATCCCTTTATAAGATGTTATTAATCTCCCGATTAAAAATAAGCTGGATTTTACCTCAATTTTGAAGTTAGACTCATCTCATCCAAACTCAATTGTTTTAAAAAATTTATAAGTATTTATTGTCTATTGTAAATCATTCATGTATTATTTAATTTCATTTTTCCTTCTCTATTTCACATTATATGATTATAATTTTCATTTTATCATTGATAAATAAACCGATTTGATGTTTTCTCTTATTTTTACATCGGTTTCCAAAAAATTATTTGAATAATATTGACAATGAGGGTTGAGCATATAATCTTTACGATACTAATTTTTTTTAACATCTTCTTATATCCTAAAATATGATACTAATGTTTCTTAGTATAATTTTCAATCATCCTAAAGGTATTTAAGTAGTTTATAAAGAAAATATGAATCATCTAAATCATATCCTTCCAGAGTGTCAAACCAGGTGTTCAATAAGGTCCGTTTTCATGTACCAGGTTACCCCGAGTCATGCCCAGTACACCTTGTTGGAGTTTTTATTCCTAGGTACATCTTTTCCAAAGTGACATCCACTTATAGTATCCAGAAAAATATTTGATTACTTAGATAACCACATAATATTTATGCTACTAAAATTTTATATCATTTTCTTATATCCTAGAAGATGACACTAATCATTACTTAACCATTATTTAATCATTTCTTAACCATTAGTTAAAAATTGGTTAATAATTAGTTAATCATTCATTAATCATACCTTAATCATTCTTTAATCATCAATTAATCACTCTTTAATCATCCCTTAATCATTATTTAATCATCCTTTAATCATTCTATAATCACCCCTTAATCATTATTTAATAATTTATTAATTATTCTTTAATCATTAATGAATTATTATTTAATAATTACTTAGTTATTATTTAATCATTACTCAATTATTCTTTAATCATTACTAATAAATAGTTAATCATTACTTAATCAATAGTTAATCATTACTTAATCAATAGTTAATCACTACTTCTTTATTCATTCCTTAATCAATCTTTTATCATTACATAATCATAATTTAATCATAATTTAATCAATACTTAATCATTAGTTAATCATTAATAAATCATTATTTAAGCATTATATAATCATTAGTTAAACATTACTTAATCCTTATTTAATTTAGACTTAATAATAAGTTAATAATATGATATTCATTAGTTAATTATAATTAGCTAATAATTATATGTAATAATTTTTTAATCCTAGGTTATTCATTAGTTAATATATACATAATCATTACTAATAATATCTATTATTTCTAAACTATATATAACTAACTACAATACTTAATAAATAAGATATTTAGAACTAACTAAAAATAATTCATGTAAATAAATAAATAAATTTAAATTAAATAAGAAAAAATACCTCTTAATGGCACTTTACAAAAAAATGAGACTTATTTTAGGCCACTAGATCTACCGCGCATGAAGAAGAATTATTCTAGAGAGATAGTATATAGAATGTAGAGAGATGAGTAAAATTTTAAGTGTTGATAAGGGGGGGTCGCTTTTATAGGGTGTTAAAGGAAAGGCAGAAGGGGGGGGGGATTTCGCCTTTACGTTAGGTTAATGGCGGCCCACCCCAACCACCTTTCTCTCTCTGTTTAGGCAGAAGGAGTCCACCCCTACCCACCTTTCCCATGTCATCGATTCAGGGAAAATGTGGGGGGGATTCTACCACGTTTCAATTTAACCAAATTGAAGTAGGGGGCCTACCACCTTTATGATAGAAAAAAATATTTTTAATCTGTTCATATTTTAAAAAAAATCTAAAAACACATGAAAAAAACCTGGCTTTGGATTTGTAGTCATTAATCCACATATAAATAGAGAAACATAATTATGTTTTTGTTTCATGTCACATAAAAGTATTACAATATATTTAAAATAATTACCAATTTTTTTAAGTGAAGTATACCCCATCCTTGCTTTATGGTAGGGGTATGTTGGTTTTGCTGCCCGTTCTTTATTTTCAACACTTAGTTTCTATTTCATAAATTAATAATTATCAATAAAAGTGATGAATACACATATCATCAAACAACGCATTACTATCCACAATGTACCTAAAAAGTAACATCTATAAAATGACCAATAAACACATCCCATGCTTATTGAGTTATCAGGTGTACATAGATAAGCGGTGGGTGCATGTTTATTTTACCTTCAACGTCTTTAAGATGATATATCGTTAGAATTGTGCGAAATAATCTGTGAATCCTTCTAGCAAGAATTAATTCATATTTATTTTGGTATTCATATACTATAAATGCACTCTATAAGGGATGATGAAGAGTAATTCAATGTTTCATTATGTTATTTTTTAGTAAAATAAAGAGATGATATCATAATGTTACTGTAATATCTTCACACATATGTTTCTTAAGTGCGATCACAACATGGTTCCATGAATCTACATTAATCGAAACAAGTTTCTGAGGGAAAATTCCAATGTAACTATTGAACATGGATTTATTGGGGTTAATATTTTGGCCCCACACATTCCATCCGACCTCATATTTGATGCCTTTGATTTTTTACCTTAATGATTTTTGCTAACACTGTCAAACTACAATGCTCCTTTTTATGTGTTTCCAGTCCTTCATCGCCTACCATTTAATCAGATTCAACATCGTCAATATTTTTTACTTTGGAGCGGTTGCATCGACATGTGCATATGGTCATTGTACCTCTACACTGGGAGCAACAACAGGTTGAGAAACCTGTTGCTCCTTAGGATCGGGAGTACCAACACGTGCAAAAGGTCATTGTTCCTCTCTACTACGAGCAATAGCAGGTTGAGATACCTTTTGTTCCTTGATATTTGGAGTACCAACATCTTTAGAGGGTCATTGTTCCTCTATACTGTGAGTATAAGTAGGTTTAGAGGCCTGTTGTTTCTCAGGATTGGGAGCACCAATAGGTGCAGAAGTCATTATCTATAGAAGTGGTTTAACATATAATTTAGAATACATAAATTTAGTAGAGAACAGATAATAACATGAGGTAACATGATATATATTACAAAAAAATATAACTTGATTATTGAACTCTTTTTTTAAAAGATAAAGAGATTTGACCCCTTCATCGACTATCTAAATACCTTCATTGTGGTATCCTCTAACATACAAAATGATGTCTATATTGGGACCACTACAAAATGATTGTGATGTCCCAATTAAAGGGTCATCCTCTATTGAATTTTCATCTGAACCTTTAGTGGTTTTGGTTGATAATAGAAAAATTGACCACTTTTGGTTTACGGGATCTGGAACATAAAATACTTGTAATTCCTTTGATACCATTATAAATAGTTCATATTTTTACCCTTTCTTACTAAAATTAACTTTCTTGAATCCCAATTCATCTATTTTAATAGCATTTCTATTATAAAACCACTTTCATTGAAAAATTATCAGTTATAATATTATATACTCTGACTCTCATATTTTTTTGATGATGTCAAAGTATGACATATTCCCGTAAATTGGATTTCTGTCATTAGTACCAGAAAAATGCATCGCTTCAGCCACAAGTCTAACTCCATTTTTTTTTCAAGGTATTGTCTTCAACATGTTCATTTTTTATAATGTATAACCATTAATTACAAAAGTTTTGTAAGATAATATATACATACTTGATCATTTGAATATCCATCAAAGTCATTCTGAAATTGAATCCAGATTTTCATTTGAATCCTTAAAAATATGGTCCTAAATCCATCTTATAAACTATTGATTATGCATATTTGATATTCTTATTTCACCCCTTAATGGATTCAAATGCCTAAGAATTTATTAATGGGTTTCAACATATGGGGAAACCTCCAAACTATTATGAAAAACATAAAGGTGGGCCTGATCCCGAACTGTAATATTGATTGTGACAATATATCTTCCAGAAATTCCTTCACCTGTAAGCCACCCAGTGTGATGAGATTTTAGTAAACCAATTATTTCCACACTAGACAGGTATTCAGTATAGAATTCAATAGCTTCCTATATTGTTCCCCAATACAACTATCTATCCTACTTTTATTTTTTACATACCCTTTCAAAATACTCATATACTATTCAATAGGATACATCTATCAATAGTGTACATTACCACATAGTCAAATATATCTCAACAAGTGAACCACCAAATGAACCATCATATCAAATAATTTTGGCGGGAAGAACATTTCCAATTCACATAATATGATGGTAATTTCTATTTCCACACTCGACAATTTCACCAGGTCTATAACTTTTCTGAATATAGATTTGAATAATAGACAGAGTTTGGTTAATTTATGATAGAAATTATTGGGCAAAATTCAACGTAAATCTATATGAATTATATCTTTCATCAAAACATGACAGTCATGTGATTTTAGACCTTTTAACATTAAATCGGTCATTGACGTGATGTTATTGATATTCGATGAATACCCTTCTAAAACCTTTATTTCATTTAAGAAGTTTCAAAACTGATATCTCTCCTAGATTGAAAGAGTGTAAGAACCTAGAGGAAGAAAAGTTCATTTTTCACCCTTCACTAGATCCAACTCTTTTCGTATTCCCCTGTCAACCATGTCCAACCTAGCCTTAATTCCATAATTTTTTTCTATGTGAATTTAGCAATGTATTGATGACACTATCACATAATTTTTTTTCAAATGCATAACATCAATAAATTGCCTGACATACAAACAATTCCAACATGGTAATTCAAAAAAAACTAATCAATTTTTTGAACTAATTTTCGTAAGGTTTTTTGAAAATGGTTTACCAAAAGAAGTTTCCACATATTTTAATTTCTAAAATAATTGATCACATTTTAGTGAAGATTGTGCTATACATTCTTCTAAACTTCCATAGAATGATGTTGTACAAAATCGATACTTATGTTGTCAGGGTAGAAATATGTGATTCCCCAAAAACATAGTTTTCTTTGAATGTTTCAACCTAATTGAATATATACCTTTTCTACAAATGGGACACCCTTGAGTTAATTTAATGCTATATCATAAAAAATTTCCATAAGAAGGAAAGTCATTTATCATCCCGTACAACATGGATCTCAACATGAAATTTTCATTTCTGTAAGCATCATACAACGTAACACTTAAATCCCACAATAATTTCAAATCATTGATCAAAGGAGATAAATAAACATCAATATAATTACCCGGTTGTTTTGGTCCCTATATAAGAATATATAACATGATGTATTTTTGTTTCATGTATAACCACGATGGAAAGTTATAATTTACCAACATAACTAGGAATTTAATGTGAGTACTACTTTGAAAATAAAAACGGTTCACTCCATCTGTAGATAACACAAGATGAAGGTTTCTCGGCTCTTTTCCAAATTCAAGATACTAATGATCAATTCTCTTCCACTGAGGAGAGTATTCTGGGTGACATAGTTTCCCATATTTATTTCTTATATCTGTGTGATACATCAATTTCCATTAAATCTCATCACTTCTATATAGGTTCCTAAACCTTGGAATGATGGTAAAGTATAATAAAACTTTCACATGACTAGATTCATCTTTCTTGTATAAATATGCACCACACTATGGGCATTCTTTAAGTGATTTTTTGTCCTTGAGAAATAGTATATAGTCATTCGGGTCGATGTCTATTCTTTCAGAGATCATACCCATAGAGCGTAGCATTCGTTTAGAGTCGTATGTTTGGATCAGGATCTCATTATCTTATGGTAGGTTTTCATTCAATAGAGAAAGTAGTTCCATAAAACTAGCGTCACTCTATCCATTTCCTACTTTAAAATTATACAACTTCAGTATAGATGACAATGCTGTATATTTAGTGCACCTAGCATACAATGGCGTCTTTTCACAACTCTTTAACTTCTAAAACAATTTTTAGCAATCACGAAGTTTATCTTCAACTGTCCTTATCATTTACTCAATACGATCTTCATCATCATTCACATCTATAATCAAATCCTCGATACAGTCTTCTTCATTATCCACACTTGTAATCATATCTGATGATCCATAAAACACAGTGTTATCCCTACCACTAAATATATTCACCTTTTCCCTATGTTTATTACTAAATTTATAACTTAGATCTATTATATGACAAATCAAGTGTTCTTACAACACCTATATACTAATTATTCTTGAATAACAACAATGAATACACAGAAAAAGGATTTGATAAGGGTCATATGCCTGATATTTTGCAAAATTGATGAACTCTTTCACTCAATCTTCATACTCTTTTGTCAAATGATTAGAACCCATCCATTACTTATTCTTATCCATATTATTTTATACAGTAATATTAATATTTAATATAATAAATACACAAACTATGTTCAACTAGGGTAACTATCCAACCATATATCCCTCTCATAAGATCCAAAGGAAGTGAAACAATCCAAAATAAACCTGAACCTATAAAATATAGGCGTGATATAAAATTATAGTTGGTCACCACAACCTACCAAATATAAGAGAATAATTTATTATTACATCCTAAAAAATCTAGTTTGAAATACATTAGAAAAATAAATATTTTCTATAAAGTTTTACCAAATAAGCAGCGACACATAAAAGTGTTGTAAACCTATTTTTATAATATTTTCATTAAATGAAAACAACCACATGGAAAAAAATTTCATCATTCAATACCTATTGTTCAAATAAATGTTTTAAAATATGACTTTAAACTATTTAATAAACACCCATTTTTGATATACACATTTCAAAACTCAAAGTGGATTTCAACTATCATATAGTTTTCTAAAACATGTTTGAAACCAACCGTTTCCATTAAACTAGGAATGGTAGAATACAACCCCATTTTCAAAAATCACACATTATTGGGGTTTTAAATACAAACAATTCTAACTTTTCTCATTTGAGAACACTTTTCAAAGGGTATTAAGAGGACATCACATCGTTTATGAAAACTCATTTTTTATAAAATTTCAAATGAGACTTCTCTTTTAAAAACATGCTTGGAATGAAAATCTATTTTATCATTTATAAAAATCATCCCAATCTACTATTTAGACCAATTTTATCAAAACAACTTTAAAACTCAAATGGTAATTCACACTACCCTTTATATGACCATTGAAAACATTCAATTACACAATAAATTTAAAAATCTAATCCACATGGGAAAACACACCCTTTTGAAAGAATCCATCTCATTTAGAAATATTAAAATCTTTAAACACCCCAAAACATTGATATAAATATTAACCAATGATAAAAACGTGGTTTTAAATAATGATCACAAGGGTTAACTCACCACTTTTAAAATAAAAAAAACATTTTCCAACATTTTGAACACTTTAAAATCACCCAAAATCTTGGTTTTGAAATTCAATTAACCTAAGAATAAATTTTAAAACATCAATTTGGTGATTACCACTGATTTTAAAACCAAAAGTATTCTTAAATAAAATCCATTTAGTCATTTTTCCAAACACTTGTCATCGAATATCATTCCATACTAAGGGATAAAACCACTTGGAAAACACACCAAGTAGACAATTATCTATATAATAATTTGATATCATTTATAATATATTTCTTAAAACATTACAGTTAAAACACCCTTTAAATTAATTTTTAAATTAATCCACCTTTATAAAATCACTTGACCATAATTGTCTTATCCGATAAACCAGACATGTCAATAAGAGTCACCAAATATAATGAAACCCTTTATTTTTTAGGTATCCTATAAAACCAAGTCTATATTAATTCCTTTGGAATATATAGAGTGTGAATAAAATCCCAATAGGATAACACATTGAATCTAAATAATTGTTTTCACCATGGAAACCATCTGTTCTAATTTGAAAAAATGACATAAAAATCGTTGATTCTTTAAAATAATATTTCCATAATAGAGAACATGAAAATGGTCAAATAAATTAAAACCAAGATTGGATGACATTGGAAATATAAATATTTAATAATAAAGAGGGAAATAAATATATCACATTGCACGTAGTCATTAATCATGCATCATATAATAAAACCTTTGAGTATGAGGATACTAAGACTATCACTATAAACACTTGATGGAATACATGAAAGAAGTATTCCATATGAGGGAACTCATCTCTATCATTAGGGTACTAATAAATCCTTTTAACACACTCAGTATAACTAGGACACTATCCCTTTATAGATCATAATATGTATTAGTCGTTGTATCTGTTTGGGTTACCAAATTAGTTTGTGGAAACAAGACACATAGAAACCAAACATTCATATAGAGATATTCCATAACATAGAAAGTAATAGTAATATCTTCTCATGAAATGGTATCATGTCTAAGAAAACACCAATAAGTGAATTATATCAAAAAAGTGCCTCAGGGCTATACATGAACCCACAGTTGGATAATGTCATGAAATTTTCTTATTTAATAGGCACACACAAACATATAAATCACATAAAGGATTACAAATTTATATAAAGGCCTTCAAATGGTAAGTACTTCCTAATTCAATATTATGATGCCAAATTAAAAGAAATTTTATCCTATACCATGAGCGTACACCAATACCCATATAACCATTGAACATTCACATCATAAAGGATTAAAGAATCAAAATAGAAGAATAAGAACATGATAAGGGATTGATTTAAAAGAGACAACCTATGATTAAAAATATCATCAATTTTTAATGATAAAATATAAAAATATAAGGAATTATAGTTCTAATAGATGATTGAATGAGTATATATCTCCTATGATACCTTTCCAAATTACCTAATTTTTATGCCCATAAAAGGAATTGAAAAAAACAAATAACATAACCCTAAATGAATCTCTATCAATAAAATAATTAAAAGGAGGGGAAAACATAGAAAAATACATAAAAATAGGATTTTAATATCATACCTTTAGTTTTGAGGGTCTTGATTAGTTGAAAATGTGGCCATAGTGGGGTTCTTCGAGGCAGCGTGACGATAGTGTGGAAAAGCGATGATGTAGAGTCAGTTCAGATGGGGGAGAGTGGCGTGCAGTGGAAATGGGGTTTGGTAAGAATGGAAGAAAATCGGGGCTATGATAGTGTGAGTGGGAGAGAGTGGAGGAGCAGTGGTAGTGGGACTCGACATGAGAAGCAACACGATGGGGCTGCGGTAGTGCAGTTGGGAGAGAGTAGAGGAGCGACGACAGTGGGGTTCGACAAGAGTGGCCATGAAGTGGTTGTCAACTTCCATGAGAACTTAAAGGTGTTCTAGATAAGAAGTTTAATATTAGGGTTCATTTATAAAATTGGTAAACACATTAATTAGTGCTACTTAAAAATCACTAACAAAGATACACCTTTATCCGGGATAAAAAATCACTGATAAATGGTGTATTTATCATCGCTAAAATTATAGCACTGATAAAGACACAGTTTATCAGCACTTTTTTAGAACTGATAAAGATATAGTGTTAATAATTTATTTATGTTATTGTATATGAATTACATCTAGACAGATATCTAATCTCCTGACCATTTGTTAAATGAAAAAGAAAATGGAAACAAGAAGAGGAAAATTAATGGGGTCAAACAAGGAATGCCCTCATCTAAATGAAACATCGTGATCATTCCCATAATCACTATTAGATCTATCATCCTCATCAGTAGTATCCCACTACGATTTTGATTTTTCATGATTTAAGATCAAAAAATAATTCTCCCTGATATTTAACTGCTTTAAGGTGAGTTTAGTCTCATCTTTTTTATGAAAATATCTTGTTGATATACCTCTTCCATGCCCTCGGTCTGCCGCCCAATCATCTTGGCCATGTCCTCAACCACAAATTTTTAGATTCCTACCTCTTATCCAAGATTTTTGATAACACATTCCTTCCAGATATTTCTTATCAATAATTATGATAGTAGAATCATCCTGTCTTGACTCCTTGTTGAGATAATCAAGCATCCAAAAATTGTTTTTCGCTTCTATTGGCTGATGATAAGAAGCCTTAACCGGATCAGATTGAAGGGCAGTTTTCCTATGAGAAATCATATGGAAGACGTTACTATCCATTGGGACATTGACTTGAGTTTTCCTCTTATCTTTATCTTCAATCAGAGAAATGGGGATTTCTGTATGCTTACCTTTGCTGGTTATTACCATTTGTTCATGCATGAAGCATTCATCATCCATACATTACACTCCAATATCTTTGGTGTCTTGCTTATCTATATGTTTCTCCACCATAGGTGTTTGTTCATCCATGGTATTTTTTTCCAAACTTTTTACCTTTTCATTTCGTTCTTCATTAGCAACAACATCAGACCATCATATCTTATATTTTAGAAATGGAATCCCTGGGAGTGGCCTTTTCAAACCCTCCACACCCAGGAACCCCCTCCCCATGAATATGTCATCTAGAGAAGCCCTAGTTGGGAAGGAGCCGTTGCCAGCTGAGATGGAAAAGCATCCCATGGGGAAACAATTCGATCAGTGATGGTTCAACACAAAAATTTATCAGTTAGGTGGTCTGTGCCCTTTTTCCCTCCCGATGAGACATCTGGTGACCCGACAAGGTGAGTGGAGCATGGGAGGTAAAAATTCCCCCAAAAGCAGTCTCCCAAGAATTGAACCCTGTACCTCACCGAACACCATTGCTATGGCCCTCGACTTTGCACTACTACACCACCGCCGAAGCGGCATCAGATCATCACATCTTCTCAGAGCACTCAACAGGAAGTAGTGTAGACAATTCTATATCTTTCTTGAATTTTCTTACTTGAAAGACTTAATTCCATGAATTTATGTTAATAGAAGAAATACCTAACAACTTAGGAGAGTTAAGAGAGATAGGAACACCATTTCCCAAAGTAGAAATTCCAGAGGCTAAACCCCTTTTTCGCAACATTGCTGATTCATCATTCACAGCTTCAGAAGTAACCATATTATTTATTACAGCTGACTTAAGCATTTTAGGGGAATTTCCCTCATAGTAAATCCTTTTCCTCCTCAGCCTTACTGCGTCTACCATTGCCTGCATTTATAGTACGGACAAGCCAATCCCTTCTGTTTCAGTTGGTTTCTTCATGTCTACGAGATGAAATTTTTTATTTAGAATAATAATTATAAATATTTGTATTTATTTATAATTTTTCTTATATATTTATAAATATATTTATTTAATTATATATATTTATAACTTTATAAGTATAATAAATATATTTATTATAATTTTATAATTATTTACACACACATATATATTTATAATTATAAGTATAAATCAATATATTTATAAATATTTGTATATAATTATAAATAAATATATTTATAAATATTTGTATATAATTATAAATAAATATATATATATATTTATAAAATTATAATAAAATTTTCTATTTTAATTTTATAATTATTTAAATATATATATATTTTTATAATTATAATTATAAATAAATATATTTAAAAAGTATTTATATATAATTAAAAATTTATAATTAAAAATTTAATAAATATATTTATTATTTAAATATATTTGTTATAATTTTATAAGTATTTATAAGAAAAATAATAGATTCATGGATACAACATGAATGAATCATATACCTAGTAAAGTATAGATAAAAGAACGAGTCATCACATATATAGACAACATGAATAATAATAAGCATGTAATGTATAAATGAACATTCATGATAAATACATAACATATGAACGTCAATTATAATCAATCATCAATATATTTATTGATTAAATTCCTTAGAAACATATATTTATTTATAATTATAATTATAAATATATATATTTAAAAAGTATTTATATATATTTATAAATATATAATTATGAATATATAATTATAAATATAATAAATATATTTATTATTTCATAAAATTTATTATAATATTACAATTATTTAAATATATATTTATTTAATTATAATATTATAAATACTTTTTTAAAATATTATATATATATTTGAATAATTAAAAAAATATTAATTATAAACATGCGTTTTTTTAATTAATATATATAAATAAACATTATTTTTGAATATAAATACAATAATTTTATATAAATTAGTAATATTGTTTATTAAAAACTTTTATCAGCGCTAAGAATAACATTGATAAAGGGTAGATTTATTAACACTTTTATCTAGCACCGATAAAGGCCCCCCTTTTATCAACATGTTTTTCTTAGTGCTGATAAAAGTTAGCATCGCCCTTGTGCCGATCTGTGGTAGTGAATGTATAAATACATGAATGTCAAACAATAAAGAAAGGGTCCTTACTACCTATGAAAAACCAATTACTTACCCTTTAAATGTTGAAAAACCCGAAAAACCTAATATACCACCACACTATAAGGAACATTTATCAATGATTATCGATTTTGAGTTATTGACATGACTCACACTCTTGCTACTGATCAACTGTATGTATTTGAATCAATAACTAAACGAGTTTTTTATGTCAAAGATCATATTCAACTTGAATGTGGTGTCATTATTGAAGTAATCCCAAGACATATTTTTGATGATAGTGATGATGGAATTGACACCATCCCTCCTCCCATTGGACCAATCCATTTATTACCAATGACGAATCCAATTCTTCATTTTTTAGAGTTTATTGGGAACCTAAAGTTATGGTGGGAAATATGTAGAATCATCCATCTGTGGTCTCAATTATTTTGGTTTAGCTTGAGTTGGGCTGTTGAGGTTGCTACTATACAAATTTATTTACTATTGATTACAAATATTTGTATCCAACTTTAACTTTATGTGCATTTTCAATATTTAATGGTTTCTATTTTCTTTGAGTTTCATTTTTTATTATTGAATTGAAATGTATTCAAACCTACCAAACCAAACAAAACTGTAAAAAATAAATTGAAATAAAAAAAATGAATTTAATTGGACATATTAAACTAATTGATATGAAAATCAAAACCAATGAAAATAATGACATAACCAAAAAATATAAAAATAACCTAACCCAAAATATGAACCAAATTACCTAAGACTAATAAAAATGGTTAAATGACCTAATAAATTGACAAAAATGAACCAAATGACCTAAGAAAAATAAAAATGGACAAATGACATAATCAATTGATCAGAATTAAATAAATGACCTAACAAAAAGTGAATGAGATCAAATTAAAAATAGAAAAAAAACTACATCGTACCAATTATATACATGCTAATTTGAACTTATTGTTTTTTGTATGACATGTCTTATGTTGGGATATTCTTCCCACCAGATATAAAATGTTTTTATTATATGTATCATGTATTTGGTTTGAAAAGTGGTATTCCTTAATTAAGTCATGACTCATATTCATTCTTGTTTGGGTTACACATTAGTTAGGGATTTATAATTAATTTTATATCTGTTTTAAAATGTAGGAGATGAAAAAAATTGAGTAGATACAAAGAAAAAAGATGGTAGAAAAAAATCACCGAACGAGTAAGATGGGAATCCCTCCTTTAGGGCCCTATGTGAGTATTTTATTTCAAATATATATATCAATGACATATAATATCATGTGATTAATTTTATTTTTAACTTTTAATCAAGATCCACCACCAAGGTTCCAGTTATTCACTGACCATCCTAGTGGTTCAAGTGCTCAGGCTAGGGATACAAGGGGGGTGGTAGTACAACTAGGCACTCCAGTCGACATTCCCAATCACGCCCTATCCCTCCCCTTAACATACCATCCAACACACCTTCTGATCCCGTAGTGTCATTATAGACACCCAGGATATTTATATCGCCCATGATTTCACCACGATTTGTATCTGAGCCTCCTAACATATCTTTCCCATATCTGATGATGATTCCTACTCTTCATCCATATTATACATTTCCACTTACATATATTCCATCTTCTTTTCCTTATACTTCCTTCTCCCTGAGATTCTACATTCATCCTTCTTCTACTCTTGCTTTGACACATTCTGAGCCTTTGGAGAATACACCGGGACCCACTCCATCTGTACAGGTTGATTTTCCTTCAGTATCTGGGGATCCAACGATGACCACTGATTATCCCATCTCAAGTATATTTATAGAACCCTAGTAATTTTTTTACCACAATTTATTTTTATTATAAGATGTATAGATATAATATTTGTTTTTATTATTTAACAGCTGGATATTATATTGATAATAGGTGCGAGAGTACATTGATGTGTGTTGTGTTGAACCGCCACTCATAGCTTATGGTGGAGTATAATGAAGACAACCAAATGATTGGAAAAACTTAGCAGAAATGTGGGAGTTTTTTGGCGATGCTTGCCAAATACTCCAAAATCATTCCCATCAAGACACTCTCCAGGTGAAACCTACCAAATGAAGTAAAATATAATTCTTGGGAACAAATATGTGTAAAAAAATTCTTTAGATTTAATGTTATATTATAATTGTATTTATATGAATTAATATCTTTGTTTCAACTTCATTTTAATTTTCCAGATGGTGTGGTTGTGAGGCTAGAAAAACTCATCGAATTAGGTGAGTTGTGAAGAGGCTATAATAATGAGTTGTATAGTGGTTGACATACTAGATTTAGCATGGATTTAGAGGACACACCTATTATTGATGACTGTCTGGTAGAGTATTATTGGGAAATCATTTCTCATTGGATGAGCACTAAGTTCAAGGTATTAAAAAAATTTGATATTTTTAAATGAAAATTACAATGATTTGGATTAATTATTTCTTTTCATTATTGAAATTTATTTTTTAGGAATCATCAAGAAAAAATAAAAAAACAAGGATGCTACAAAATACATCCACACTCTAGGTAGGATTACAATTTCAGACCACAAGATGAAGCAAGTACAACACTCATTTATAATTTTCTTTAGGATATTCACTTTATTTTGTTTCCTATATATTTCATTCCATTTAGAATTGGGAAAGATAAATGATCATGTATTTTTTTAGTTTATTATTGACATCATTTAGTGTGTACTAAAATTTCAGGGTTAGTTTTGTGATGTTTGTGAGCATGTCATGAACCTATACAACCACTGATCATTTTATTAAATGTATATTATTTTAATAAAAAATGACAATTCAATATTGTGGCCACTTATATTTAAAATGTATAGGGATATAATCATTAATATCTTAAGGTATGAAATAAAAGTGATGAAAATATAATAACATATTATATAAATTTTAATTTAAAAAAATTAAATTATAGAAGAGAAAGAGACTTAGTAATGAAAATTGAGAATACCATAAAAAAAGATATAGTAAATAAATCACATGATTTTTGAAACAATCATTAGGTTTATGAGAAACATTATAATTAATTTAATGAGGGGTTAAAAAGAACACTAGGAACTCGTGATGGAGTAACAAAATTTTACTTGTATCATTAAATCAAAATAGCTCAAGTAATACATTTTAAATATCGAAATGATCATTTAGGGAATGTAATGTTTATTATTAAATCATATAAAAACTTAATTTATTTATTTTGTAGTCATGATTATAGTTTTGATAACCCATTCATGTATATTCCTTTATGTTATATTAATACTTGTCCATCTTATCATTTACTATGGCGATCACAGAACCACCTTATTATTGATTACTATGATGACCTATTCACTTATATATATGTTATATCTATTGATAACCCATTAATTGATACTCAATTATAATTCATCTACCATATGTTTTTATTTTCATCTTCATTTATAATTAATATCCATTGGATTTTAGTTATGAAATTCATTATTATTAACTTGTTTTAAATTATGGTTTTTTACATTAAATTCCATTTCAGAAGGTGGTTTTGAATATTGAAGGATGTGTTCCTTGAGAAAAACTGTTTTGCTCGATAAGAAATAAAAAATATAGAAGTACAGTAAATGAACTAACACAATATAAAATTATAAGTTTTACTTTTCTGATTTCAAATTTTAATATCTAGTTTGTAACTTGAAATTTTATTTATATTTGAAATAGTGTGAATTGGAGGCCCTTGAAGGCCTGGAAGATGACAAATTTGTGCTAAATGATCACTTACATTATGTTTTGGGAGATGAGAACCATTGTAGAATACATTGTCTACTAGGGAAGATTATTTTACCGATGAGGTATTGGCCAAATTTAGGTTCCATTTTTGGTAGAACAAACTTGGAAAATGTTAATTAATGGGTAGCACAGGCTGAGGAAAAGGCCGAAAAGACTAAAAAAGGTCTATACAGGTGGAAGAATAGAATCAAAGGGAAAACACTAATTTTATGAAATTGATATAAGTTTTATGTCCATCACTTCCAATAGATACCTCCATGGCTTGTGTTGAATATATGTCTTCAATGCGTACATTATATAGTGCATCAATAAATTTTCCTTGTGATGGTCGGGATGATGAAATTCTTGGTGGTGGTGATGGAGAGTATGATGGCGAGGAAGAGGGTGCGAAAGATGGTGAGGAAGTGGGTGAGGAAGAGGATGAGGCAGAGGCCGAGGATGAGGCTAAGGACGAGGACGAGGCCAAGGATGAGGATAGAACCAATGATGATGGTAACGATAGTGATGGTGATAAGGTAAAGATTGATCTTTTATATTTTTTACTAATATTTATAACATTTGATGTTTTATGATTTGTTCTAAATGAATATATGTGATGTTTTATATGTTATTACTGGATAAATGCATCAATTGATTTTATGTGTTATCCTTATTTATGTATTGGTTTGTGGATCTTTGAGGATGCTATGTTGGTTTCATTAAAGGTTCTATTTATAGCATTGCATGTTTTATTTTCTATGGGCTATAAGTTATGTTTGCAGGTTATTGAAGGTTTTATTTTATGTGGGTTGGGTGGGGATACTACTGGCTATGGAATTAGGGGGGGGGGGGTCTATACCAATGGTTTTATAACCATTGGTATAGCTTTTAACCAATTGTTCAAACCATTGAGATACCTCTATACCAAATGTTCACTATGAACTGTTGGTTTAACTGAATTTTAGATCACCCTATACCAACGATTCAATAAGAACCATTAACATAGGCCTTTCCCAATAGAACTATAGCCAACAGTTTGGAGAACCATTTGTATAGGATATACCAATGGTTCTCAGAACTATACCAATTGTTTTGAATTGTTGATATAGCCTTCCATTCCAGTAGTTAATATTTCCTCTTAGACACATTTATTATTTCACAACTTGTTACGACCAAGTTTTATCTCATTTACGACCCTTCATTAAGCATGATTCTTTAACCATTATTTAATATTCTTTCTTTTTACCAATTTTCATCATTTTTATTAGACATTATTTTCTTCAATTTTTTCAAGAAATAAAATGCATTCTCCCCTTCATGTCTCACACACCCATCCCATGTGTTCCTATCATGATGCATGCCACCTATATCCCAAGGTGCCTATAATTAAGCATGAATGAAAAAACTAGTTCCATTTTGGACATGAAGAAAATATCATAAACCAGTCACATCACACAACAAGTGCATCACCCAATGCTGAAATATAATTCAACCATAACAACACTCATCAGGAACAATAATTCCCACCTTGGGTACTTAGGTTTTCCATCATACATTGGTTAGATACTACAAATAACATGCTCATTCCCAAGGCCTGTCACTTATTAATCTTCTATATACTATTCTCAAATAGAAATTTTCTAAAAATAAAATTCATATGATACCATTTTGTAACTTCCCCAACCAATAATCTACTAAATTGGTTCCCCAATCCAGGTCGCCGCATGACCTCAAGCGCACCTCCCCACATGTTAGAAGTTGCCGACTAGCATTGATGGTCTAATGGATCACGTGGGGAGACTATACCCTCTTTAACAGAGTATGAAAAAATAGATAACATATAAAATAATGTAAAACAATAAATCATAAATGAGGAACATGCATTGCTAACCAATTCCCAAACAGGATACAAATCGGAACCAAACAACAATATGTCTTATCATGATAATAATGCCAAAGGTGAAGGAAACCCTAAAATAAAGACAAAAATTGAATCCCCAAAAAATTTCCTAACTCCAATTATGGATCCTCCTCAATGTACATACCAAGGACAACTCAACTCCCTATCATAATACCTTTTCCATTATGGTGTCCTGCAACCATGAAATCTTCTCAGGTACCCAATGGTGTCCTGAGCAGGGCGTGAGTACAACTCAGTAGGCCACCACCAATGGTGTCTATAAAATATTCAGTCAAAATAGATAGTGCATTAAAATAATACTAAATTAAAACATAAAAAATATACAACTGAGGGGCCATTTGTTAACAATATTCACTTTAACCATTTTAATCACTTAATTTATATTCTTCACTTGTTCCATGGGCTAGGCATATACATAATTTACACAATGGTTTGAGTTGGTCAAATACTATACATATGATAATAATTCAAGTTCCCTATATATTCAGGGATAAAAATTTCATAAAAAAATACATCACACTTACCTTGGAGCCTCGGTCTAGGTAGTCTCATCAAATGCAACTATTAGAGGTATAGAGCCTCAGTCCCCTTCCCTAACCCATAAATTATAAGGCTAGGATTTAGAGCCTCATTATAACCTAGATTGTGGGAATAGATGATCAAGTACAATAAACCAAAACCACCAAGCCATGTGCACATGATTATTTATTTATTAACCATATATACGATATCACAAAACATGCTCAAACAATACACACAATATTTATAATTCATAATTAATTAATCACATGAATCATCATCAATCCTTAACCCATTAGAACATTTACCCTTTACTTAGCATAGCCCATTTAATCCATTTACATTTTTTATACCTTAACCATTTTATCATATTCAAAAATTTCCATACATTAACCCATTTTACATGGTTCATCAATTCACAAGTATTATCCCATTTACGCAATTCCATTACAAACCCATAAGTTATTTGACACATTCACTTCACTCCATTTATCCCCATTTCAAATTTTGCCAAAAAATAACTTATTATAGTTCCAATAACTAGACACAACTACCATTTATGACACTTTATAATTTTAATCAACATTTCAACACATTTATCATGGGATTTATTTCAATACAAGTGATCTTTAGGCTTAACTTTATAATTTTCCATGTTCGGGAATATTGGCACACCCCATGGGTGGCCCTAAATGGTCTAATAAATATCAATGAATCCCAAGGGGTTCATGAGGGTTCAAAATCATCATTTATCCATCCATTTTACCAAATATTACTAGAGGAATCAAATTCACATCAAGAGGTAAGCAATATGATGACCAAACATGCACAAATCAATAATAAAACTATGGGATATAACTCGTAGACCACCTACTTTGAATATATAGATGAATTCTCACTTAACTTTAGACTTAGATATATATTCAATCCCAATTTTGGATCCCCAAACTAATATAAACTAGAAAAATTGGGTTTTAGGGCTTTCAAATAAGAATAACAAATTCAAAATCCCTAATCCAGAAAAGAGAAGCAAGAGAAGTGTTAGACTTACTTAGAGCTTCAATTCGCAACCAACGACACTCCAAACGGCCCAGAATCAAAGGTGATTGATCCTTGGGAGGTATTTGGAATTTTGGTTTGTCACTATGACTAGAGGAGGGATAATGAGGAAGAAAATCATATGTGTAACTTAAGATCCCGAGGGTGTGAAATGGTAATTTCTCACTTTTTAATGGGGCACATGGTTTGGCCGTAGGGTTTGTCAAATCATGTGATTGACTATTTACAATAGGTTTCCAAGTCACACGATTACCTGGGGATCCTACATGGTTTGAAAAACCATGTTCTAACCGTGTGAAATTCCTTTGTCCAAGGTCATATGTTTTGGATTCCCCCTTGCACGGTTTACACTAATTGTACGCCAGCAGTGCGACATGCAGAGGATGACCCGTTTCCCATTTATTTCATTTACTGAACCCCTAGAACAACCCCAATCTTCTTCATACACCTTATAAACATTTAATCATCTAACTTTAAGGTATAAAAACTATAAATTAAACAATTACATACCTCCATGAAGTCTAAGATTCTTACACAAAATGACCTAGAAACTTGTCCAAAAGCTGTTGGATGGACATATTTCGAAATTATATTACCTTGGATAGACTTTGAAACATTATTAGATCCACTTACCATATAAAAAATATGATTGTAATTCCCTTTTAAAAAATTTACAAGAATTCCATTCCTCCTCCACTATAAAAAGGCACTCACCGCTCTTACTTCATCACACCTCTCAAGCCACTTTTTCACACCCAAACTCTGCTAAAATAATATCCTAACACCCCTAAACTCTTAATATAAGACTCACCTTGAAAATAAATCCAAAAAATGAAGTCTTTGGGTATAATCCAAAAGGATTTACCTGAAAACGAGGTAACATTCCTCAATGATCACTTTCATTTTATTTATTTATCCACACCCTCATCTCTTATTATTCCATGACTATATAATAACATGAGTATCCTCAATATAATTATATATTATTATTATAATATTTCAACCTACACTTACACACACTTCCATATAATGGAAAACTATCTTTCTGTTCGTGTACGGAGAACTATCGCCTCATGAAATAATGTCCATTTTTTTCTTTACCACCTCTCATGGTTGGAAATTATGATGGGAACAATTTTTTTTTATTTTATATATATGATATTTATATTGTATTCATACTTATTCAATTATTATATAACACATACATTCATGTTTTCAATTTTTTGGGGATATGATAACATCGTTTGTGGATGTGTGGACTACCACATCCTCAAAGTGATGTGATTCGTTCATGCTATAAATGGAATGTATTAGGGGATGGTTTTAATAAATTGATGTGAAATATATGATATAAATATAATAATTAAATGATAACGCACACACACACAAAAACACACACACACACACACACATATATATCACTTTCTTTTTGAATATGACAATGAAATGGAAGTACCGTTTATGCGTACGTAAGGCCTACTATCTCTATGAATGATACATTTCATTTTATATCTAAAAACTTTATGGATTATTATAAATACATATATAATGTATATATAAGATAATTAAATAATGTTTTACATTCTATATATGATTAAATTATGATCTAATTAATAATACCAACAAGTAACAAGTCAAAACATACTAAAAAATTTAGGCAATTTACACCCAGAATAGTGTAAATAATGAAATATTATTAAAAAATAGGTAATAAGATATTATAATATGTTAATATATGATATTATAAATATTATTATGGTTATGTTATAATACAGTGACATTCTAAACACCATTATAAATAAAAATCAAGGACATTTACCTATAAATAAATGCAAGGTAATGGATTCTTGTCTCACTTTTCTTTCTTTGAGGAATACACCATTTTCACCACTTATTTATTTTGTGTGGTGTATATCCTGACCCTATTATATTTTATTTCATTAATATATTTATCTTAATGGTTTTTATAGTTTCATTTTAAATTATTTCTTATGTGGGGATTATAATTCAAAAGTTACCAAGTAGTAAGGGAGTTCGTCTCAATTTCCATTCTTAGAGGCATACTTTAGCGTTGTTCACCTAATTTATTACATATGGTGTACATACTAAAAATTTGAAATATAATATAATTATTCATGATATTTTGATTCTAAATTTTAATTATTTATTATAAAGAGATTTTAATTAAGCATTACCAAGTGGAAAATAATTTCATAGACCAATTTCTTTCTTTGGGTTATATTACTTCCTTGTTGTCATTAATGTTCTAAGATTATGTGTGTAATAAATTTTTACTATATATGGTTTTATTTACACTTTTTTATGTGGATTTAAAATTTAAACACACAATCTATTTATTTATTGAATCTCACATCAACATTATGGTCTTTTAAAGGGTTTACTTCATAATCTCATTTTATTCATGACTCTCTAAAGTTGAATTTCCATTAGAGACAATTATTGGATAATTGTTTAATAAATCATTTAATTTTATTCTCCCTTGGTAATTAATGATCTTTTTAAAGTAATAATCCCATTTTTACACTCTTTGGTACTTAAAATGTTTTAGAAAATATTTTTAAGAAAATCTGAATTCATTTCCCTCTTTAGTTGGAGAACCCATTTTATTCTAAAAACCCTATTTTCGAAAATGTTTTTAAAAAATGTTTTTAACCATTATAAAATGAATTATTAAATACATATTTAACCTTTCTTTCTTTTATAAAATTTTTCAAATGAATCTTCTTGTTTATTTTTGAACAATCCATTTTTCTAACCTTTTACCCTGAAAAATGAATGTTCTTTTTACCTTGTATGACATGTAAAAATTTCCCTAATATAATTTCTTAGAATATTCCATTTCAAGTTTAAAAGGTTACATTAAAAAATGATCTTGAAAAGTTATTTTTCAAAGAAAAGGTTACCAAGAAAAATGAATGTTGTATTTTTACCATCCTTATTAATCCTTTGGATAGTTTTTGATTGATTTAGACAAGGATAATGTTGACATTCACTTCCTTAATTCATTTTTAAGTCCCCTTGAAATAATTAATTTCAGATGATCATTGATAATTGAATTTCACCTAATTATCTATATCATTTATCCGGGATATTTTTATTACCTAAACCATATATCATTTTTATATATGGTGTTCATTGTGATAGTTACTTGATTATCTAGGAAAATATTATTAAATATGTATTCTTTATTCAATATGGATATTTGATAAGGTATATTGAATATTAAATAAAGCAATTATTCGATATGAGGAATGACTTGGATAGGAAAAGATGGGTGGGTCCCTGAAATAATTCTTTCATGGGCTCCCTCAAATGATTAGTGTGATTTTGGGGTACTTAGGTGCATCAGAGTGGCTGACCAAGGTCGTCTCTTAAAGAAGGAAGTGAATTAAAACAACTTTTTAGAGGTATTCTAAAAATAAAATAAAAGAGAATAAAAACACTACTTTAAAGTATGGGGGTTGGTTATAGTTTATAAATCTAGAATAAGTTTTCTGGAAGAAGATTATATTTTTTTGTTTTTAGTTTTGAAATGAATTTCGATTAAAATGACACAACAAGAAGATGTTTTTTGTAGAAAATATTTTAAAAGGTGTAATCGATCTAACTATAGCAATTAACTCTATTATTAATCATTATCATTTAAATTAACATTAACTTTATTATGATCCATTAATTTTTTAAATCCCAAACCCTACGAGAATTAACTTTACCATGAAGATGAAGTGAATTTAACCCTAGGCTAACTTTGGAACATGCAATCGCAACACCCTGCTTTGATTGATGTTATAAGATTAGATTATTGTTAGTGGTAAATTAAGGCACATTTCCCCTCTGGAAATTAGAATTAATTGAGTTTAGAGATTATATTTTAACACTACAAATTGATCCTGTATGGTTTTGTATAACCGATTAAGTTCGCACTCTCACAATTTACACAAAATCTCGTCCTCGCGTGTTTTTGTGTTAATTGTTCAATTTCTTGCTTAGTTTCAATCAAACTAAAAACTCAATTAATTGATCATATTATGTGAATTACAGTATATTATTGATTCAAAATAAATTAATGTAGAAGGATAAGAGATAGATCAATTACTAAAAGACTACTCTTCCATGGGTGGTGTAATAATCGTAGAAGAGAATTGCATTTGCAACGGTTTATAATGGGTATAACCCAATAACACTTATACTAAATAATTCTAGGCCAAAGAGGAAGATTAAGAGAATAATAAATTTTAATAAAACATAATAAAAGACAATAAATTAAATAAGTACAAAGAAATTTATTACACAAACAAAAGCATTACAACACGAAGGAGAAGAAGAAGGCTTCGTCGAAGGGATCCATGCTTCAAGAGCTACCCTTATTGAAATGGTTGGATAATTGAAGTGGATCCACTTATCCTATGACCTAAACTTTACAATGCACGTCCCAAACCCAAAAAAGGATAAAAAAACCAATTTATAGAGTGGTGGGGAGTCTAGGTTCAAAGTGGTTTCAAGTGTGAATAGGGAATCTCATCCAAATATTTTATGCCAACTTTCACCACCCATTTGACCACCAAAACACGTGAATCAGATGTTCTTCCAGAAGGATGATTCTATAAAAATGATTCATGTATCTCCTCTCAATATTTGGGCCTAATAAAAGAAGGTATGAAGAAGTTATGACCCAAATACAGAACCCATGTCCATTCTGCCGAGTCCATCCCACCCTTGACTTAATAACCAATTTACTCCATCCAAATGCACTCTTTAGCTCTAGTGTCCCGAATAAATGTTGTATAAAATTAAGTTTTTAACAATCTTACAAAATATTAAGTTTAAATAAATCATATTAAAATATTTATGTGTAAAATACTACAATTCATTTTAAAATGGTAAAACTGGAATTTTAATCGAATTTTCAAATGAATGATCTAATCCCAAATATTTCATAAATGAACATATTTAGCACAATGTGAGGAAATTATGTCATTTATTATCAATAAAATATTAAAAAAATAGTGTTTTATCAACTCCCCCACACTTACCCTTTTGCACTCCTGGGCAAAACCTCATATCAAGTAAACATCAATATCAAATCAAAACCAATTTTAAAACACATATCCTTGAGATCAAAAAATTAAAAACCAAGAAACAAAAGATATCATGCCTCATAAAAAACTATTATTTCAAGTTCTTAATTTATATCATTCAATATATTTCCACTTTATTTATCCTCCCATTCACAAAACACTTACCTCACTTGAATTTTCTCTTATCACACAAATGTCATTTTTTTGCAATGTCTTCCTCATCCAAAATCATACAAGGGTCACCATAGGCTTGATAAATTACTAAATCACTACCCGATTGGAGTCAAGGACATATGTTTATCATGAGGACTTTTCAGGGTTGTTCTGTGGCTTTCAGTTGGTAGGATTTAGATGTGAAAAATTCTGAGGCAGAATGAGGAGGGCTTGACTCTTTTTGAAGAAAAATTGCATTAATATAATTTCCACTTAAATATGATCTCCTCCTCAATCAACATAGTATTAATTCATGTTCATAATCATGAAAAATAAAGGAATGTGCACACTATTCAACATTTCAGCAGTAAAAATGTCAATCTTCTCAAACATTATTTTCTTAAAAGCTCTAGATAGGCATAACTTTCCCCCTCTATTAGAAGCTCCGGAAAGGCACAACTTCTTTTATCATGAAAGATCCAGAAAGGAATAGCTTTCAATATAATGTTTTTCTTCAGCAGCAAACACATCTCTTCAGAATTTTATTTTTCACCCAAAATATCACAAAATGTGGTTTCACAACACAAGACAACTTCCCCCACACTTAAGCTCAACTAGATTATGAAATTTCACTTCAAGAGTTGGTTGGATAGGGAAAATTGGTTTGTAATGTGGCTAACCTAATAGGTTGTTCATGGATTATAAGGTCTAAAAGGATTTAATGTTCAAGTTAGGCCATTATAAAAAATTATTCTTTGAAATAGTGGCTTTAATACCAAACAAATGCCTCAATCATTTAAACATAAGTACCTCAAACCCTCAAGTTTTGATAGGAATGAATCAAATTCTGGTTAAATCAAGTGTGGTTTGGTTCTCTCAAGAAGTGAGGTGAATGTAAAGAATATGAAAATAATGGTTTATAAGCCTCACAGGTAAGTGCTTTTAAATATAAAGACAGTGAGATGTGGCATGAGATTCAAAATTCAGTGTAATTTTCATGATTTACTAAATATTTGAACTTGAAACAAAGTAATTTCAGCATTAATTTAAGCTTATTTTCAAGGGATAAATTGTTTCACTTATTAATATGGATTTGAAAATGGTGATGAGAATCATTTCAGCTCAAAAGTTTTAAAAACACACAGAAAATTGAATAATAAAAACACAAAATTTGAAAAACACAAAAAAAAAATTGTTTTGTTTTTTGTTAAACAAGAAAACAATTTAAATTACTAAACTAAAAGTTTACCTCCCCCACAATTAAAATATTTCATTGTCCTCAATGTGAACCCATGAGATTATATATGCACATGAAATGTATAATTTTAAATAGGACAAAGAATAAAAAAGTTAAACGGTTAGGAACATCCTGATGTGCTCAATTGATGATGGGGTCATGCAGTGTGATAAAATCCACTGCATCAGTAGGAAGTCCCTCAAAGTATCTCTTAAAACGTTGCCCATTGACAATAAAGCTCCTTCCCGTGTCCTCTTGTGTGATCTCCACTACACCATAAGGAAAAAATTTGTCACAACATAAGGACTTAACTATATAAAACAGAACTTACCAGGCATCAACATTAGTCGTGAACTGTAGAGAAGGACTTTATCTCCAACATGAAACTCCTTTTGTTGGATCATTCTATCCTGAGCTGCTTTTGATTTTTTCTTACAGAGCCTTGAGTTCTCATATGAAGACAATCGAATCTCCTCAAGCTCTTGAATTTGTAGCTTTCTTTGTATTCCAGCTTGGGAAAAATCCATGTTGAATTTTTACAGCCCAATAAGCCCGATGATCAACTTCCACGTGGAGATAACACACTTTCCCAAAAACAATCCGAAATGGGGACATACCAATGGGTGTCTTGTATGCTGTCTTATAATCCCACAATGCATCATCCAAGCGCTTGCTCCTATCCTTCCCATTTTTCTGCACGATTTTCTCTAAAATCTATTTCAACTCACGATTTGAAACCTCAGCCTGGACATTTGTTTGGGGGTGGTATGGTGTCGATGTTTTGTGTGTCACCCCATACTTCCAAAGGAGGGAAGCCAAATTCCAATTGCAAAAGTGTGACCCTTGGTCACTGATGATGGCCTTCAGTACTCCAAACCTGCAAACAATTTGCGCTTTGACAAAGTCCACAACAACATGAGAATCATCAGTCCTTGTGGCCTTAGCCTCCACCCATTTACTCACATAATCAACAACAACCAAAATGTACAAAAAACCAAAGGAACTAGGAAAAGGAAACATAAAATCGATGCCCCATACATAAAAAATCTCACAGAATAGTATGGGTTGTTGGGGCATCTCATGTTTCCTAGAAATGTTCCCAGTGTGTTGGCAACAAGAGCATGACTTACAAAACACATGGGCATCATTGAATAAGCTAGGACAATATAATCTAGAGTCCAAAACTTTCCTAGCTGTCCATTGGGGTCCAAAGTGTCCACCACAAGCAAGTGTATAACAAAAATGTAAAACATACTCCAACTCATGATCAGGAACAGACCTCCTAATAACTTTATCACTACACATGCGCCAGAGGTATGGATCATCCCAAACATTATACCGAGACTCACTTTTTAATTTTTGGACTTGATGTTTCTTTAAATATTATGGGATTTCAGAGGCAACAAGGTAGTTAACTAACTCTTCATACCAAGGATGCGTACCTGAAATGGAATAAAGATGTTCATTTGGGAAAGTGTCCCGAAGTGGTACCTGGTCCAAGGTGTCATCCTCTAGTGTGTGAGTAATCCTACTCATGTGGTCCACCACCAAGTTTTATGACCCATTTTTGTACTTTATCTCAATATCAAATTCATAAAGAAGGATCATCCCTCGGATTAGCCTAGGCTTTGCATCTGGATTTTTCAAGAGGTACCTCAGAGCTGCATGGTCAGAAAAAACAACTACTTTAGATCTCAATAAATATGAATGGAATTTATCTAAAGTTAATATAATAGAAAGAAACTCCTTTTACGTGGTTGTGTAATTTGATTGGGTTGAATCTAGTGTCCTCGATGCATAGGCGATCACATGTGAACGTCCCTCCACCATTTGAGATAAGATGGGTGCAACTACGAAGTTGGAGGCGTCACACATATGCTCAAAAGGAATCTCCCACTTTGGGGGCTGTATGATTGGTGGAGTGGTTAGAAACTTCTTTAGATCATCAAAGGAAGTCCTACAAGAATCATCAAACACAAAATAAGAATCTTTTTGAAGTAATCATGACATAGGAAGAGCAATCTTACTAAAATATTTGATAAAGCGCCGATAAAATCCTATATTCCCTAGGAAATATCTAACATCACACACACATGAAGGATAGGGTAAGGATAAAATAATGTCTACCTTAGATCTATAAACCCCTATCCCATGTTTTGACATTACATTCCCTAAGACAATGCCATGCTCTACCATGAAATGACACTTTTCAAAGTTCAGGACCAGATTCTTCTCAATACAACCATTCAACCCCTTTCCCAAACCACTTAGACATTCATCAAATGAAGATCCATACACTGTAAAATAATCCATAAATACCTCCATGAAGGTCTTAATAAAATCAGAAAAAATACTCACCATGCATCTCTGGAAGGTACCTGGGGTGTTGCAAAGTCCAAATGGAATATTTTGGTAGGAAAATTTACCGAAAGAACAAGTGAATGTTGGCTTCTCCTGATCTTTTGGAGCAATAGGAAACTAAAAATATCTAGAAAATCCATCCAAGAAACAGTAATTTGTTTTCCCAGCAAGTCTCTCAAGCATCTGATCAATAAATGGGAGGGGGAAATGGTCCTTGTGAGTAGATTGATTTAGTTTCCTAAAATCAATACACACATGCCAACTATTTTTCACCCTCAGTGGAACTAACTCATCTTTATCATTTTTAACAACAGTAACACCACTTTTCTTAGGCACAACCTGAATAGGACTTACCCCCTGGGAATCTGAAATGGGATAGATTATACCTGCCTCGATCAATTTTTCAACCTCTTTTTTAACAACCTCCAAAAGTGTTGGATTGAGTCTCCTTTGTGGATGCCTAACCGGTTTAGCCCCATCCTCCAAAATAATCCTATGCATGCAAATGGAGGGGCTAATACCTGATATGTCAGCCAAGGTCCACCCGATTTCCCTGATGTTCTCCCTCAAAAGATTCAAAAGTTTTTCTTCATGTTCAAAAGGGAGATTGTTAGCAATGATAACATGTAATTTGTCACCACCTAACAAGTATGAGTATTTGAGATTTGGTGGAAATGGCTTGAGTTCCAGTGTAGGGGGGTGGTGTATGGATGGAGACATAGAAGGAACTGAAATATGATTACAAAGAGCATCAATATTAGAAAAGAAATCATCACAATCAGAGAATAAAGCATCAAATCCATTAGTATACTCAACAACCATGTCATAATTATAGTTCACATGATCAAAATCAAAATATTATTCCATTTCAAAATCAAATCTTAGAGAGTATTTTTCATTATAAATAGGTGTGAAAGTACTCTTATACATCAAACTAGAACCAATACTCATAATATCCCTAATCATAGGACAATAAAATTCCATTGGGTTTTTATTTGGTGGTTCAAAATGGGAGATAACAAATGCATAATGATCCTCTGAGGGGTACTTCCTGGAATCCATAACATTAATTATCACAACTTTATCCCCAAACTCCATGGAAAGTGTACCCTCATTGACATTTATGATAGTTTTTGCAATTTTGAGGTAGGGTATACCTAAGATAATGGGAGAATTAGAACTTAACTGATCATCCTCCATGTTAAGCATGTAGAAATATACTGGGAAGATCATGTCTCTTACCCAGACAAGTACATCCTCAAGGAATACCGCTGGATATGCCATAGCTCTATTCACCAACTGCACCACTACTCTCGTCGGTTTCAACTCACCAACCTGCAAAGAAGAGAATACAGAGTGAGACATCACATTTATGGAATCTCCCAAATCATAAAGTGTATAAGAAAAGTGCAACTCCCCTATGGTTCATGGGATGGTGAATGTCCCTAGATCCTTGCACTTTGTTGGCATTTCTAGAGTTGGTGTAATGAGTGCTGACACATTCCTTCCAAGATTTGTCCTTTCATTTCCCTTGATCCCTCTTCGATTGGTACAAAGTTCTTTTAAGAATTTCGCATACCTTGGAATTTTCTTAATGACTTCAAGAAGAGGAATGTTGATCTCCACTTGCTTGATTGTGTCCAAAACCTCCTTTTTCATTGCTTCTTCGTCCATCTTCTTGGTTGGAACAACCCTATTTGGAAAAGGAAAAGGTTTAGGAGGAACATCATTAATCTTTTTCTTACGTTTATCTTTCTCCTTGGGTTTCTCATGAGTTGATGTGGAATTGGGATTTTTTGGAGTTGAGGTAAATCCAGGTGGAACGGTAGGTGGAGATGTATAATTTTTTTGCCTCCCACTTATCAATGTGATTTCACTGACATTCCCCTTGGAATTTGTAGTTGGTTGGGAAGGTAGATTTTTAGAGTTCTTACTTACTAGTTCATGGAGGGCAGTGGAAATCTGACTCATTTGTGTCTTCAACTCCCTCAACTCCGAACCATGACTCTTCAGCTCATTCTGTTGATTAATAACAATTTTCTTCAAAATATCATCAGTGTTAGAATATAACTTTGGTGGGGGGGTTCCTTTTTTGTTGGCTTGTTGATGTTTGGGATTCCAATCTCTTTTGGGGTTATTGGAAACCCTGCTAGTAAGGCAGAGGCTGTGGAAAGTTTTGTTGAAAGGGTGGCCTTTTTTTGTCCAGAGCCATACCTCATGTCCGATTGATCCTTCCACCCTTTGTTTTATGTTGGATCAAAATTATTTTGGGGATATGGTTGTTGTTGTTGTTGCTGATATGGTCTCCTAGGGAACACTGCTGCACAATCTTCTGTTTCTTGGAGTTGTGGGAAACAGTCAGTTGGGTGGCTTGTCTTAGTGAAAATTCAACAAGGCCGTGAAGGAGGGGGTTTATATGTCTTTTGTTCCAAAGCAATCTACCTCACCATAGTTGTTAATTCTTCTAACTTGGTATCAATCAAATGACTTTCAAGAGAAGATGGACTTACCTGACGTACTCCCTTGACATGTGGTGTACCTAGATCGCCAAATTGTTGGGAGTTTTAGGCCATTTTGTCAATCAACGCACGTTAAACTACTAGTGTCTTGTCCACCAATGCTCCTCTAGCCACTACATCCACCATGCTTCTCTCCATAGGTTTGAGTCTTTCATAGAAGTATTGGATGAGGAGTTGATCACTAATTTGGTGATGTGGGCAGCTTGCACACAACTTCTTAAATCGTTCCCAGTACTCATACATTGAATCCCATTGGGCTTACTTAATCCCAGATATCTCCTTACAAATGGAAGTGGTCCTTGATTCTGGAAAAAATATCTGCAAGAAAAGACGTTTCAAATCGTTCCAACAAGTTACATATTCGGGTTGTAAATAATATATCCAATCTTTCACAGCTCCATCAAGTGAGAATGGGAATGCTCTTAATTTCATTTGGTCTTCAGATACATTTATTTATTTTAAGGTTGAGCAAAACACATTAAATTATTTAAGGTGTTTATTGGTATTCTCACCTAGGAGGCCATGAAATTTTGGAAGAAGATGAATTAATCCAGATTTCAATTCAATGTCCGATTCAAGATTTGGGTATACAATACAATTTGGTTGATAGTTAATATCAGGTGCAACCAATTCTTGAATGGTTCTATTAAGTTCATTTACATTATTTCCAGCCATTGGTTCTTGTTTTATGGTTGAATTTGAATTTATTTTAATTTTAATTTTCTAAAAGTGGAGGAATTCTCCAACTGGTTGAATATTGAAACTTCCCATAGATTGAGAATGTCTGATTCAAGCCCTAAGGCTACGTTCAATCATAGGGTCAAGATCTAAGAGATCTTAGGGATTAGTTCATGTCATAAATAAAATAAAAATTAAAATAAATAAATTGAACCATAGTAAAATAAAAATAATAAGTTTGAGTTGATGGTCCAAAAAGAAGTAGAAGAAAATAAAATAAGAAGAAAAAAAATCAGATTGGGTAAAGAAGGAAGAAAGAAGAGAGGAAGAGAATAAAATGTAAAATAAAATAAATACCTCTAATATGTTGAAATAATTACTTTCCTCCCCGGAAATGGCACCAATTTTAAAGAACGCTGTCGTGGGCACCCTCAAATTATAAGTGTGATTTTGGGGTACTTAGGTGCAGTAGAGTGGCTGACTAAGGTCATCTCTTAAAGGAGGAAGTGAATTAAAAAAACTTTTTAGAGGTATTATAAAAATAAAATAAAATAGAATAAAAAACTACCTTAAAGTATGGGGGTTGGTTATAGTTTATAAATCTAGAAGAAGTTTGCTGGAAGAAGATTGTATTTTTTTTGTTTTTTGTTTTGAAATGAATTTCGATTAAAATGACAAAACAAGAAGATGTTTCTTTTAAAAAATATTTTAAAAGGCGTAATCTATCTAACTCTACCTCTTCACTCTATTATTAATCATTATAATTTAAATTAAAATTAAATTAATTATGATCCCTTAATTTGTTAAATCCTGAACCCTATGAGAATTAACTTTACCACGAAGATGAAGTGAATTTAACCCTAGGCTAACTTTGGAACATGCAATCGCAACACCCTGATTTGATTGATGTTCTAAGATTAGATTATGGTCAGTGTTAAATTAAGGCACATTTACCATCTGGAAATTAGAATTAATTGAGTTTAGGGATTATATTTGAACACTAAAAATTGATCCTGTATGGTTTTTTATAACCGATTAAGTTCGCACTCTCACAATTTACACAAAATATTGTCCTCATGTGTTTTTGTGTTAATTGTTAAATTGCTTTATTAGTTTAAATAAAATTAAAAACTCAATTAATTTATCAAATTATGTGAATTATATTATATCATTTATTCAAAATAAATTAATTTAGAAGGTAAGAGATAGATAGATTACTAAAAGAATACTCTTCCACGGGTGGCGTAATCATCGTAGAAGCGAATTTCATTTGCAACGATTTATAATGGGTATAACCCAATAATGCTTATACTCAAGAATTCCAACCCAAATATGAAGATTAATAGAAGAAGAAATTTGAATAAAACAGAATAAAAGACAATAAATAAAATAAGTACAAAGAAATTTATTACACAAACAAAAGCATTACAACATGAAGGAGAAGAAGAAGGCTTCGTCGAAGGGATCCTTGCTTCAAGAGATACCCTTATTGAAATGGTTGGAGAATTGGAGTGGATCCACTTATCCTCTACCCTAAACTTCCCAATGCACTTCCCAACCCCACCAAATGAGAAAAACCCCAATTTATAGAGTGGTGGGGAGGCTAGGTTCAATGTGGTTTCAAGTGTGAATGGGGAATCTTGGCCAAATATTTTATGCCAACTTGCACCGCCCATTTGACCACCAAAACGCGTGAATCAGCTGTCCTTATATAAGGATTATTCTATAGAAAATTAGTCATGTAGATCCTCTCAATATTTGGGCCTAATCTAATCAGGGATGAAGAAGTTATGGCCCAAATACAGAACCCATGTCCATTCTGCCGAGTCAGCCCGCCGTTGACTTAATGGCTCATTTACTCCAACCAAATGCCCTCTTTAGCTCTAGTGTCATGAATAAAAGTTGTATAAAATTATGTTATGAACACTTTAAAAAAATATTAAGTTAAAATAATTCATATTAAAATATTTAAGTGCGAAAAACTACAGTGCATTTTAAAATGGTAAAACTAGAATTTTAATCAAATTTTCAAATGAATGATCTAATCCAAAATATTTCATAAATGAACATATTTAGCACAATTTAAGGAAATTATGTCATTTAATATCAATAAAATATTCAACAAAATAGTGTTTTATCAACTCCCCCACACTTACCATTTTGCACTCCCGGGGAAAACCTCATATCAAGTAAACATCAATATCAAATCAAAACCAATTTTAAAACACATATCCTAGAGATCAAACAATTACACGCCAAGAAACAAAAGATATCATTCCTCATAAAAAACCATTATTTAAAGTTCTTAATTTATATCATTCAATATATTTCCACTTTATTTATCCTCCCATGCACAAAACACTTACCTTACTTAAACTTTCTCTTATCACACTAATGTCATTTTTTGCAATGTCTTTCTCATCCAAACTCATACAAGGGTCACCATAGGCTTGATAAATTACTAAATCACTACCCAATTGGAGTCAAGGATATATGTTTATAATGAGGACTTTTGAGGGTTGTTCTGTGGATTTCGGTTGGTAGGATTTAGATGTGAAAAATTATGAGGCAGAATGAGGAGGGCTTGACTCTTTTTGAAGCAAAATTGCATTAATCTAATTTTGACTTAAATATGGTCTCCTACTCAATCAACATAGAATTGATTAATTTTCATCAACATTTAAAATAAAGGAATGTGCACACTGTTCCACATTTCAGCAGTAAAAATGTCAATCTTCTTGAACATGATTTTCTTAAAATCTCCAGATAGGCACAACTTTCCCCCTCTATTAGATGCTCCAGAAAGGCACAACTTCTTTTATCACGAAAGCTCCAGAAAAGAACAACTTTAAATATAATTTTTTTCTTCAGTATCAAACACAACTCTTCATAATTTAATTTTTCACCTGAAGTATCACAAAATGTGGTTGCACAACACAAGACAACTTCCCCCACACTTAAGGTCAAATAGATTATGCAATTTCACTTCAAGAGTTGGTTGGATAGGGAAAATTGGCTTGTAATGTGGCTAACCTAACAGGCTATGCATGACTTCTAAGGGATAAAAGGATTAAATGTTCAAGGTAGCCCATTATAAAAAAATATTCTTTGAAATAGGGACTTTAATACCAAAAAAATGACTCCATAATTTAAACATAAGTACCTAAAACCCTCAAGTTTTGACCAGAATAAATCAAATTCTGGTTAAATCAAGTGTGTTTTGGTTCTCTCAAGAAGTGAGGTGAATGTAAAGAATTTGAAAATAGTGGTTTATAATCCTTAGAGGAAATTGGTTTCAAATATAAAGACAGTGAGATGTGGCATGGGATTCAAAATTTAGTGTACATTTCATGAAATTACTAAATATTTGGACTTGAAACAAAGTCATTTCTGCATTCATTTAAGCTTATTTTCAAGGGATAAATTGTTTTACTTATTGATATGGATTAAAAAATGGCAATGAGAATAATTTCATCTCAAAAGTTTCAAAAACATACAGAAAATTGAAAAATAAACACACAAAATTTGAAAAACAGACAATTTGTTTTGTTTTGTTTTTTTGTTAAACAGGAAAACAATTTAAATT
Organism: Viscum album; assembly: GCA_963277665.1. NCBI lineage: Eukaryota > Viridiplantae > Streptophyta > Magnoliopsida > Santalales > Viscaceae > Viscum > Viscum album. The sequence continues at coordinate 1,014,520,487 of OY728138.1, read as the reverse complement.
ACTAAACTAAAAGGTTCCCTCCCCCACACTTAAAATACTGAATTGTCCTCAATGTGAACCCATGAGATTATATATGCACATGAAATGTATAATTTTAAATAGGACAAAGAATAAAAAAGTTAAAGGGTTAGGAACAGCCTGATGTGCTCAAGTGATGATGGGGTCATGCAGTGTGATAAAATCCACTACATCAATAGGAAGTACCTCAATGTATCTCTTAAAACATTTCCCATTGACTGTAAAGCTCCTTCCCATGTCCTATTGTGTGATCTCCACTACACCATAAGGAAAAACATTAGTCACAATATAAGCACCTAACCATCTGGAACGCAACTTACCAGGCATTAGCTTCAGTTGTGAACTGTAGAGAAGGAATTTCTATCCAACATGAAACTCCTTTTGTTGGATCATTCTATCATGAGCTGCTTTTGATTTTTACTTACAGAGCCTTGAGTTCTCATATGAACACAATCGAATCTCCTCAAGCTCTTGAATTTGTAGCTTCCTTTGGATTCCAGCTTGGGCCAAATCCATGTTGCATTTCTTTATAGCCCAATAATCCCGATGCTCAAATTCCACAGGGAGATGACATGATTTCCCAAAAAAATCCTAAATGGGGACATACCAATGGGTGTCTTGTATGTTGTCCTATAATCCCATAGTGCATCATCCAAGTTATTTCTCCAATCCTTCCTATTTGGTTGCACGGCTTTCTCTAAAATCTATTTCAACTCACAATTTGAAACCTCAGCCTGGCCATTTTTTTGGGGGTGGTATGGTGCCGATGTTTTTTGTGTCACCCCATACTTTCAAAAGAGGGAATCCAAATTCCGATTGTAAAAGTGTGTCCCTTGGTCATTTATGATGTACTTTAGTACTCCAAACCTGCAAAAAAATTTCATTTTGACAAAGTCCACAACAACATGAGAATCATCAGTCCTTGTGGCCTTAGCCTCCACCCATTTACTCACATAATCAACAACAACCAAAATGTTCAAAAAACCAAAGGAACTAGGAAAATGACCCATAAAATCGATTCCCCATACATCAAAAATCTCACAGAATAGTATGGGTTGTTGGGACATCTCATGTCTCCTAGAAATGTTCCCAGTGTGTTGGAAATGAGAGCATGACTTACAAAACACATGGGCATCATGGAATAATCTAGGCCAATATAATCCAGAGTCCAAAACTTTCCTAGCTATCCGTTGGGGTCCAAAGTGTCCACCACAAGCAATTGTATGACAAAAATGTAAAACAGACTCCAACTCATGATCAAGAACACACCTCCTAATAACTTGATCACTACACATGTGACAGAGGTATGGATCATCCCAAAAATAATACCGAGAGTCAATTTTTAATTTTTGGACTTGATGTTTATTTAAATTTGTAGGGATTTCATAGGCAACAAGGTAGTTAACTAAATCTTCATACCAAGTATGCGCACCTGAGAAGGAATAAAGATGCTCACCAGGGAAAGTGTCCTGAAGTGGTACCTGGTCCAATGTGTCATCCTCTAGTGTGTGAGTAAGCCTACTTATGTGGTCCGCCATTAAGTTTTCTGACCATTTTTTGTACTTTATCTCAATATCAAATTCTTGAAGAAGGAGAATCCATCAGATCAGCCTGGGCTTTGCATCTGGCTTCTTCTAGAGGTACCTCAGAGCTGTATGGTCAGAAAAAACAACTACTTTAGAGCCCAATAAATATGAACAGAATTTATATAAAGCAAATATAATAGAAAGAAACTCCTTTTCCATGGTTTTGTAATTTTATTGGGCTGAATCCAGTGTCCTCAATGCATAGGCGATCACATGTGAACGTCCCTCCACCCTCTGAGATAAGACGGCTCCAACCACGAAGTTGGAGGAATCATACATAATATCAAAAGGAATCTCCCACCGTGGGGGCTGTATGATCGGTGGAGTGGTCAGACACTTCTTTAGCTCATCAAAGGAAGTCCTGCAAGAATTATCAAACACAAAATCAGAATCATTTTGAAGTAATCGTGACATAGGAAGAGCAATCTTACTAAAATATTTGATGAAGCACCGATAAAATCCTGCATTCCCTAGGAAAGATCTAACATCACACACACATGAAGGATAGGGTAAGGATGAAATAATTTCTACCTTAGATATATCAACCTTTATCCCATGTTTTGACACTACATGCCCTAAGACAATGCCATGCTCTACCATGAAATGACACTTTTCAAAGTTCAGGACCAGATTCTTCTCAATACAATGATTCAAAACCTTTCCCAAACTACTTATACATTCATCAAATGAAGACCCATACACTGTAAAATCATCCATAAATACCTCCATGAAGGTCTCAATAAAATTAGAAAAAATACTCACCATGTATCTCTGGAAGGTACCTGGGGCGTTGCAAAGTCCAAATGGAATCCTTTGGTAGGAAAATGTACCGAAAGAACAAGTGAATATTGGCTTCTCCTGATCCTCTAGAGTAATAAGATCCTGAAAATATCCAGAAAATCCATCCAAGAAACAATAATGTGTTTTCCCAGCAATTCTCTCAAGCATCTGACCAATAAATGGGAGGGGGAAATGGTCCTTGCGAGTAGATTGATTTAGTTTCCTATAATCAATACACACACGCCAACTATTTTACACCCTCATTGGAACTAACTCATCTTTATCATTTTTAACAACAGTAACACCACTTTTCTTAGGAAAAAACTGAATAGGACTTACCCACTAGGAATCTGAAATGGGATAGATTATACCTGCCTCAAGAAAATTTTCAACCTCTTTTTTAACAACCTCCAAAAGTGTTGGATTGAGTCTCCTTTGTGGCTTCCTAACTAGTTTAGCCCCATCCTCCAAAAGAATCCTATGCCTGCAAATGGAGGGGATAATACCTGATATGTCAGCCAAGGTCCACCTGATTGCCCTGATGTTCTCCCTCAAAAGATTCAAAAGTTTTTCGTCATATTCAAAAGGGAGATTGTTAGCAATGATAACAGGTAATTTGTCACCACTTAACAAGTATGAGTATTTTAGATTTGGTGGCAATGGCTACAGTTCCAGTGTAGGGGGGTGGTTTATGGATGGAGACATAGAAGGAATTGAAATATGTGCACAAAGAGCATCAGTATTAGAATACAAATCATCGCAATTAGAGAATAAGGCATCAAATCCATCAGCATACTCAACAGCAATGTCATAATTAGAGTTCACATGATCAAAATCAGAATATTATTCCATTTCAAAATCAAATCTTAGAGAGTCTTTTGCATTATAAATAGGTGTGGAAGTACTCTAAGACATCAAACTAGAACCAATACTCATAATCTCCCTAATCATCGGACAATCAAATTCCATGAGATTTTTATTTGGTTGTTCAAAATGGGAGATAACAAATGTACAATGATCCTCTAATGGGTACTTCATGGAATCCAAAACATTAAATATGACAACTTCATCCCCAAACTCCATGGAAAGTGTACCCTTGTTGACATTTATGATAGTTTTTGCAGTTTTGAGGTAGGGTCTACCTAAGATAATGGGAGAATAAGAACTTACCTGATCATCCTCTTTGTTAAGAACATAGAAATCTGCTTGGAAGATCATGTCTCTTACCTGGACAAGTACATACTCAAGGACTCCCGCTGGATATGTTATAGCTCTATTCGCCAACTGCACCACTACTCTCGTCGGTTTCAGCTCACCAACCTGCAAAGAAGAAAATACAGAGTGAGGCATCACATTTATAGAAGCTCTCAAATCACAAAGTTCGTTAGAAAAGTGCAAATCCTCTATGGTTCATGGGATGGTTAATGTCCCTGGATCCTTGCACTTTGTTGGCATTTCTAGAGTTGGTGTAATGAGTGCTAACCGATTCCTTCTAATATTTATCCTTTCATTTACCTTGAGCCCTCTTCACTCTATTATTAATCATTATCATTTAAATTAACATTCACTTAATTATTATCCCTTAATTTATTAAATCCCAAACCCTATGATAATTAACTTTACCACGAAGATGAAGTGAATTTAACCCTAGGCTAACTTTGGAACATGCAATCGCAACACCCTGATTTGATTGATGTTCTAAGATTAGCTTATGGTCAGTGTTAAATTAAGGCACATTTCCCCTCTATAAATTCGAATTAATTGAGTTTTGAGATTATATTTTAACACTACAAATTGATCCCATTTGGTTTTGTATAACCGACTAAGTTCGCACTCTCACAATTTACACAAAATCTCGTCCTCGCGTGTTTTTGTGTTAATTGTTCAATTTATTGATTAGTTTCAATCAAATTAAAAACTCAATTAATTGATCATATTATGTGAATTACATTATATCGTTGATTCAAAATAAATTAATGTAGAAGGTAAGAGATATATTAATTACTAAAAGATTACTCTTCCAAGGTGGCGTAATCATCGTAGAAGCGAATTGAATTTGCAACGGTTTATAATGGGTATAACCCAATAACGCTTCTACTCAAGAATTCCAATCCAAAGAGGAAGATTAAGAGAAGAATAAATTTGAATAAAACAGAAGAAAATACAATAAATTAACGAAGTACAAAGAAATTTATTACACAAACAAAAGCATGACAACACGAAGGAGAAGAAGAAGGCTTCGTCGAAGGGATCCTTGCTTCAAGAGATACCCTTATTGAAATGGTTGGATAATTGGAGTGGATCTACTTATCTTATTCCCTCAACTTTCCAATTCACGTCCCATCCCAACCAAATGAGAAAAAACCAATTTATAGAGTGGTGGGGAGGCTAGGTTCAAAGTGGTTTCAAGTGTGAATGAGGAATCTCGGCCAAATATTTTATACCAACTTGAACCTCCAATTTGACCACCAAAATGCGTGAATCAGCCGTCTTTCCAGAATGATTATTCGCGCAAAAATTAGTAATTTAGCTTCTATCAAAATTTGGGCCTGATCCAAGCACGAATGTAGAAGTTATGACCCAAATACAGAACCCATATCCATTCTTCCGGGTCCAGCCCACCGTTGACTTAATGACCCATTTACTCCATCTAAATGCACACTTTAACTCTAGTGTCCTGAATACAAGTTGTCTAAAATTTATTTATGAACACTATTACAAATTATTAAGTTCAAATAATCCATATTAAAATATTTAAGTGCGAAATACTACAGTGCATTTTAAAAGGGTAAAACTGGAATTTTAATCAAATTTTCAAATGAATGATCTAATCCCAAATATTTTATAAATGAACATATTTAGCACAATGTGAGGAAATTATGTCATTTATTATGAATAAAATATTCAAAAAAAATAGTGTTTTATCAGTCCTAGACATTATATAGTCCCTCGATGCATCTATAGGTTTGCATGAGGTAAATAAGTTATGCAAATTAAACTGGTTTCTACCTATAATTTTTAACTGTCTTGTGAAAGGTCTTGACGATATAGGTTTTCATGTGCCTCATACCTGACATCCAATAATTAATCATTGTATTAATTTTGATTCATTACTTATTATACATGGTATTTTAATTGTGAAAAAATATATGGATGAATTTAATTTTAATTTTATTGATTAAATGGCATGTGCCTTTAGTTTCTTACCTTTCTATATTGATTTTTCCTTATCCAGTTATTTTAAATAGAATGTGTTTTTAGTTATTTACCTTTCAATATTTTTTTATTCACTTCCTTATTGGTTTATTGATTACATGATATGTGTATTAAGTTATTACCTTTCCATATTGACTATTCTCGTTGATTCATTATTGTTTCTGCTAAACTTGACTCTTACTTATCATTTGATCTCACCCTTATTTTTTTAATTTCCTAAGGATTCCAAGAAGTTTACTAGGAAATATATGAAATGATATCATATTTGGAATAAAGTTTTTATACAAGAAATAAAAAATAATGTTGTAATCAGTGTATTCAATTGTAATACAAGACTCATGTATGTATCTGGTTTACCAATACTACTGAACACTTTGGTCTTTTGGGATTTGATTCCTTATAATCATGGAAATGTAATGGTAGTAGCCACTGGCTCTGGGCTTTTTGGGGTTGAGTTACTGCAGTTCGTATCACATGGTGGTTAGTATCAACCTTGGGAACTAGATTTTGAAAAAAATATAGATTAGATAACCCTAAGGTAGAATTTGAGGATAACTATATAAGAACATCATAAAGTTTTTTTTAGATAGAGATTATGTGTTTTCTATTTGGATACTATAAGTAGATGTGATTCTTGCATAGATGTACCCAGGGGTAATAAATCTAAAAAGGTGTGTCGAGCCAGACTCAGTCATAACCTGGTATATAACAATGGGACTTACTACACATCTTTTTTGACACTCCCAGGAGATATACTTTAGATAATTCACATTTTCTTTACAAAATGTTATGAATGATTTAAATAGAAAATGATAATGAATTACCTAGGTTAAACCTAAGGTGTTTTAGATTGAAGATAAGGTGTCATGATTTAGAAATCATTCAAATGATATCATGGATAAACTCTAGACCAAGAAAGAACCTATGTAGAAATAAATGTATAAAGTATTTATATATTGAGGTTGTATTGAAAACCTTAGTTAAAAGACTATTTAATTATTAACATCATTTCAAGTATTTATATCATATTTATTTTGTAAATTATATTTAGTTGGTTTTAGGAAAGGAAAAAATGTATGATGGGTGATATCCCATCAATTCTAGCAAGGCTGCAGATATTGAACCCATGACCGAAGGACAATAAGGGTTTCACGCCTACCACTAGCCTACACGATATCCTGACTAGTGTTTAATTATTTTTAGTTAAAAAATTCCATAAATAAATGTTAATGATGAACCAGTGGTATCACTTTTTAGGTTTAGATATTAATGTATTAACCATATTGAATTTGAATAATAGTTAGTGACCAATAGTTAGATTTTTCACTCTTTTATGGGCCTTAAGACCCATTAAAAGTGTATTTTAGTGCTTCAAATATCAAAGTTAATTTTTAGATATCCATTTCATGAAGTGATGGATGAATTGGAAATTGATCAAATCACAACCAAAGGATTAAAAATGTGTTTATATAAATATGTTAAGTAAGTATATTTCCTTATATTCTTAGGCAGTAAATGAATTACCCAACATTAGGATAATGATCTAGAAATAAAATGTTGTCCTAATACCTTAATTTTTGTTGAATTGGTGATCTTCTAAATCATAATGGATTTATGGATTTGATACCCTCAATATTTCATTGATCATTCAATTGTTTGTGATTGATGACCTCTATCACTCCCTATAAATATATATTCTTTTACCCATGTACGTATCTCCACTTTACACTAATGTTCTTCTATATAGAGACATAGTTACATGTTATTCCATGTTACCTTTGTAATTCCCATTCTCTCTTTTCTAAAGGATGTTTTATGAACCCTTATCACGATGTGGGATTTCAACATAGGAAATATCAAACAATATATTACCAATATCATGTTTAAATTTCAAGGATGCAATTTATTTAAGGTGGATAGAATATAATGCCTTGAAATTCTAAAGTATAACACTATATTCGATAGTGTGTAGAACACACAACACAAAGTGTGTAAGGGAATATAATATCCTGAGAAATATATTTAATATTTTAAATAAAATAAATCTATGATATTGATTGAAATTCATGCAATACCAAGTTAGCTTGCGTCGTACGTAATAAAGAGTTTCTTCGATAGTTTGCATTACATGCAAGATCGAGTTTTACTGAACAACAATATACTATTAAAAAATTAATATTTACTATAATAATATATAAACTAGCAATGAAATTAGAATTTATGAATAATTATTAACTATGTTATGAAAATATATGGTCTATAAAAATATAAGATAAATTCATTGGTTACCAATGAATTAGAAATGAAAATATAATCCGATTGAATATAAAGAAAATATTTTTATACTCCCAAAGGAATGTTGTCTTAATAAATTAAATTAATTACAATTATAAAATTATATTAATGAAATATATATGTTATATATTCAATCAAATATTTTTTATATTCATCCATCTTTTTTTATTGTAATAATATGAAAATAAACCCAATATTACGCACAAAAACCTATATTTTTATAAAGTCACTTTTTCCACCTTTTAATGGAGAACCTATTTTAAATAAAAAATTTCAAACTTTTATAAATATTATAAATAAAAATAAACTTCATTATTGATATTGAAACATAAAAATTAGTTTAGGGTAAATTTTTGGTATTTTTCTGTAAAGTATCATTTTTAGATGAATAATGAAAAATATTTAATTTTAATTCAAAACTATTTTTTTTGTATAATTTATTAATACGATTACAATAATTTTTTTATTGTTTTTAAAGATCAATTAGATAAATTATAAATAAATTAATGCAATTTAGGTCATTGGAATCAATTTCACTTTGAAATTGGATATAAAAACTTACCAAAATTTTGAACATTATTACTTTAAAAACTGGTTATGTCGTCCCATCAGCAGGATTAAATTTAAATTAATTTATACCACCTATATGAATAGAATTTGGAAAAATGGATTCCATATTTTGAATCATAATAATTTATAATATCAAATAATGTCAACTTAGTTTTTGACAAAAAAATATTAGTGAACGTGATTACAGTGATTAAGAGAAAAAATAGCTTATCAAGAGACTAAATCTTAAACTTAATGACCTACAAAATTTTACAAAAGACATTTTATGGCCATATTTCTACCCTATATTCCATTGTATCTAATTTTTACCATTATTGGAGCCAATTTTCATAGGAAAAACATGAGTGGAATTCCCTTTTATAAATTTACAAGAATGTCACTCATCCTCTACTATAAAATAGAACTCACCCCTCCCACTTACTCACACCTATAAAGCCACTTTGACTTGACCAAAATCTACTTAAATAAGATCCCAACATCCATTAACTATTTCTAGAAGCCTCACCTTGGGAATAAATCCAACTATGTAATCCTTTTGGTATAAACCAATAAGAGTTACCTGAAAATGAGGTAACATTATTCAATGATCACTTTCATTTTATTTCATTCTCTACCCACTCAAGTATTATTATTCTATACTTATATAATAACATAAGTATCTAAAATATACAGATATGTTCTTTTCTAAGGGTTCTACCTACAATTACACACACTTTCATCTAATGGGAAAAAGACTTATCATTCATTACGGTCAACCACCACCTCATGAAACGATGTCATTGGTTTTTCCTTTACTACTTATCATGGTTGGGAATTATGATGGAAACACTGTTTTTATATGATATATATGATATTTAAGTTTTTTAATATATTTTTTATATAACACATACCTTTATGCGTTCTATTTTTTGGGGATACAATAACAATGTTTTTGGACATGTGGACTACCACATCCTCAAAGCGATGTGATTCATTCACACTATACGTAGAACGTATTGGGGGATAGTTTTAATAAAACCATGTGACATATATGATATAAAAATGATATCAGTCATAAAATGAATCGAAATGAGGTTTATTTTACTCCTACACATAAAAAATGACTTATGGATCATTTTAAAAAAGTATCAAATTAATCTAAATGTGTTTTCTTGGTTTTCAATAAGTCACTTATTGTTTTTACTAAAATTAATGTCAATTTAAAATAAAAGACACACATGGAGTCACATTAATCACAATGTGAATTGGATTGAGGATGGGTTGATTCATACATATCAAAAATGACTTATGGATCATTTTCCTAATGTATCAAAATAATATGAATGCGCTTGCTCATTTTTCAGTATGTCACGTGTTCTTTTTACTAAAATTAATGTAAATTTTAAATAAAAAGACACCCTTAGAGTTATACCAGTCACACCATGCATTATATTGAGTTGGGTTTGATTCCTACACATAAAAAATTATTTATGGATCGTTTTTATAAAGTATAAAAACAATCTGAATGTGTTTTATCATCTTTAAGTATATCACTTGTTATTTTTACTAAAATTAAGGTCAATTTTACATAAAAAGAAACACTTGGAGTTATATCGGTCACACCATGAATCATATTGAGGTTAAATTGATTCATATACATCATAAATGACTTATGTATCATGTTCCTAAAGTATCAACACAATATGAATGTGTTTTCTTAGTTTTGAGTATGTTAGTTTTGTTTTTTTACTAAAATGTCATTTCAATCTGGGAACACACACTTTGAGTCATACCAGTCACATCATGTGTTTCTTTTTCATGGGACTGCATCCCATAAGTCAAAAATTACTTATGAATCATTTTAATAAATTACCAAGACAATTAGAGTGTGTTTTATTGGTTTTTAGTGAGTGACACACATTTTAAAGTAAAATATCAATTTTAAATTGAAAACATACACTCTGAGTCATACTGGTCACACCTTGAATCAGATTGAGGTGTGGTTAGATCCTAAATGTAAAAAATGAATTATGGATCGTTTTAATAAACTATAAAAATAATCCAAATGTGTTTTCTCAGTTTTTATTATGTCACATTATTCTTTTAAAAAGGTAATATTTGGGAGTGGCCTTTTCGAACCCTCCACACCCAGAAACCCCCTCCCCACGAAGAAGTCATCCGAAGAATCCCTAGATGGGCAGGAACCATTTCCAGCCAAGATGAAAGATCATCCCATGGGGTAGTAGTCCAATAAGAAATGGTTCGACATAAAAATCCATCAGTTAGGTGGTATGCGCCCTTCTGCCCACCCGGTGAGACACCAGGTGACCCGGTAAGGTGAGTGGATCCTGGGAGGAAAAAATTCCCCTAAGAACAGGCTCTTAAGAATAGAACCCCACACCACACTGAACAAAATTTCTATGGCCCTTGACCTTGAACCACTATAAAACCTATAGAGTGATGACAATATGTCATATTCTCTTTTTACTAAAATTAATGTCAATTTTAAACAAAAAGACACACTTTGAGTCATATCGGTCACACCATGCATGAATTGAGGTGGGGTTGATTCTTACAAATCAAAAAATACTTATAGACTATTTTCCTAAAGTATAAAAACAATATGAGAAAAATTTCTTGGGTTTCAATAAGTCACTTGTTCTTTTTATTAAAATTAATGTCAATTTTAAATAAAAAAAGCACACTTGGAGTTATACCGGTCACACCATGTGTCATATTGAGGTGAAATTGATTCCTACACATCAAAAATTAATTATAGATCATTTTTATAAAGTATACAAATAATTTTAACATGTTTTATCAGTTTTCAGTATGTCACTTGTTCTTTTTACTAAAATTAACATTAATTTTAAATAAAAAGACACACTTGGATAGTTATACCGGTCACACCGTACATTGGATTGTGTTGGAGTTTATTAATACACATCAAATATGACTTATGGATCCTTTTACTAGAGTATCAAAATAATATAAATGTTTTCGATCAGTTTTCAATAGGTCACTTGTTCTTTTTACAAAAATTAATATCAATTTTAAATACAAAGACACACTTGTAGTTATATCAGTCAAACCGTGCATCAGATTGAGGTGAGGTTGATTCTTACATATGAAAAATTACTTATGGATTGTTTTCCTAAAGTATCAAAACAATTTGAATGTGTTTTCTCAGTTTTCAATATTTCAATTTTTATTTTTACTAAAATTAATGTCAATTTTATATAAAGGCACACTTAGAGACATATCGGTCACACTGTTCATCGGATTGAGGTTCAATTGACTCCTATATGTCATGAATGACTTATGTATCATTCTAATAAAGTATAAAAATATTTTAAATGTGTTTTCCCAGTTTTCAATATGTCACTTGATCTTTTTACTAAAATTAAAGTAAATTTTAAGTAAAAATACACACTTGGAGTCATATTGGTCATAGTGTGTGTCAGATTAAGGTGCAATTGATTCTTACATATCAAAAATGACTTATGAATATTTTTTCTAAAGTATAAAAAAAAATGAATTTTCTGGATTTTAATTATTTCACTTGTTCTTTTTACTAAAATTAATGTCAATTTTAAATTAAAAGACACGCTATGATTAATACCGGCCACGCCGTACGTCTGATTGAGGCACGACTAATTCCTACACATCAAAAATGAATTATGGGTTGATTTTATAAAGTATAAAAACAATATCAATGTGTTTTCTTAGTTTTGAGTATGTGATGCGTGTTTTGAACTAAAATGTAAATTATAAACTAAAAACTTACAGTCTGATTCATACAGAGCACACTATTTATTGGATTGAGGTGCAGATGATCGAGTATGTGATTTTTATTTTTTGTTCAACTATCTGCAAAAAATCCTAAAATAGAGAACATGTTCCATTCTGATGGAAGAGAAACCACATGCTCCCTGAAACACTTCACATTTTAGGTGGCATGGGATTTCCTATTCCATGAGAAAAGAATATGTTATTTATTTTTTGGATTGTTATAGATAGTTGAAAGAAAAATATGAATTTCAAAAAGATCTGTGAATAAAACTAAATAATTATTAGAAAACAATGATAAGGAAATTAACTTACAAATAGTAGATAAAATGATGATAAATTTTATTAAATGGGTAGTAGGAATTCATCTTTTCATGGTGGTTGTATACATTCTTGACCCATTTCCTTATTGTTATTATTTTAGTTGTATCTTTGAAGTCTAATTTTTCCTAATCATGAGCATTTTTGAACAAACCACCCCAAAACGAGCAAAATAATCCATCTATATAAGAAAAATATTCTTATGTTAGTAATATTATAAAGAAATAAATTAAACATAAATATGAAACAATATATTAATAAAATGTAAATTTTAAACTGAAACCGTACAATTCGATTCATACCTGGTACACCATGTATCATATTGAGTGGATGATCATAGTATTAGAATGAATCATCCTTATTGAGAAAGTTATTTCTTTATGATCTCTATGAAAATTAACAAAATAAGTATCATATAGAAATTATAAGGAAATTAACTAAAATAATTATATAAAACAATGATAAAATAAACTAAATAAGAATTAAGAAGTCACATCATCATGATATATGTGTACATTCTGACATCAGGTATGATTCTCATTCATTTATAAACAAATATATTTTTTTTTTCTTTTGAATGTGATTATTTTCGACATTCATGGTAGTGCTAGAAAATATAAATAATCAAAGGAGTAATAAATATTTTAAATTAAATAGTATTTATCTTTGAAAATACCTCTCTGAGGATTCTAGTTTGTTGATGGTATATGATATCTCTCATAAAATTAAAAATATAATAACCATAATCTTTTCCATTTGTTTGTTTCAGAAACTGAAGAAAATTGAGAAAACTAAGTTATTTGTTTTGAAATGTATTTTGGTAGTGAAATTTTATTATATATTCCCTGATACTTATCCACTTTTAGAATTCGGTGGGCTCCTTGTGTACATGGACTTTCCAAATTCCATGATTGTCATGATATTTAAACACCGCCCTATCACAAAAAAATTCTCATTAAAAAACAATATAATATATATAACTTGAATTTTAGTTCTAAAAAATTGGATTTAGTTTATTAAAAATTGAAAAACATAATCAAATGTGGTTGGTTTATTGGGTATCCATACAGTGAATCCAGAAAATAAATATTTAGAGTATCCAAATTGACACCAATGAGTATCCAATGTTTCCTAAAAAATAAAAAAAATAATAAGTAATGAAAGGAATGAAAATATATTTAAAATGAATAAATTGTAGAGTTTTATCCCCGCATCATTGGTATTAAGAATAGTCTAACATCTGTATGTTTTATTTCAAACGATTTGGCTAGTTTTTCCACTATTGCATCAATTTGAACTAATTATATTTTGGTTTGGTCTATAGATGTGACGTGAGGATGAATGAGTATATATTTATGTTTATGGGTAAATCCCTTAAATTGGTATTCATATACAAGACTTTAAAAAATATTAATTTATTTAGTCATAATTAGCATAGTATATTAGCTATTGGAAAAAAATCATGAAAACACACCTCATGTATAAATTTACAACTGAGACTCCAAGAAATTCATACTTGATGATTTCATTTACACTATCAAGAGAAATGAAGTCTATAATGGACTATTGGTACATTTTTCCTTCAAAATAAACTGTGTGATTACTACCAATTTATAACTTTTTATCTGCATGAACCTTACATATTAGTAAATTTGGATAATGAACAGGTGGGGGTAAAGTTGTTTTTTGGAGATATTTTCAATCAGTTGGTTGATCCTTTTGATTTTTTAATTGACCTTTCATTTGAACCCCTTCCCTTTTTTCATATGTAATAACATTCATCGGTTTAGAACTTTTTTCATTTATTATTAATGGTTTAGCATGAAGAATAAATTTTAAATGAATACCTCCTTATTGACATGTTTTTTTACAAGATATGATGGACATGATATGAACGTTCCAATAGCTTTCTCAACCATATGAGTATCGATGTCATCAAGTAGAATAGGTAGCTCAGTTCTTGGATCATGAGCTATAGTAATTCCCACTCTCACATGAACTACTAGAAGTTGTCTATTGTGTAGAGTGTATTATTAGATATTAAACATGATATCCATTGCAACAAGGCAATGGATAAGTGGTGATAGATATAAATCACAGTTATTTTCACCCTGTAGAATATTAGTACAAGAAAGGTATTAGTGTCTACCTGATTCACTTTTCATAGAAACAATTATGATAATAGAAATTACCTCATCTAATATATCTCTTTAAGGGTAATGTTTCTCCTCAATTATGGTGTGGGTGGGGAGGGATGATCATGTAGTTGTTGTTCTTGAGTTGTTTCTTCTCCTTGCTTTCACCCATAATATTTTTTAGTAACTCAGACTGATAATGAAATTTTTCTTCAAGGTTAGCTGATATTTATTATATATCTTCTATTTCTTTTATCTATATATTCTCTTTCTTTTCTCTTCTCAAAATATGTTTGGGGTGTCACCCCAAAACCCGCACCTCTTACGCGACATACTGTTATGGCCACTTCAATGCCACCGATAGTAGGTTTTCATCCGATACTGATTTTGATAATTCCTATGTCTAATTAAGATACAAAATATTGTAAAACAAGTAACATTATTATGTAATAGTGATTTAAATCAAAAAAATTATCATGTCATTCTTACACATGCTTCCCGTACTTTTTGTGTGTTTTCATATATTAGTATCTCATCTTTATTTACACATGCCTCCTTCCATATCACATGATTTGGGAAGGAAGCAAATTTGGATTTGGATTCATCAATCTGCATATATATATAGGAACATAATTATGTTTTTGTTTCATGTCACATAAAAGTATTATGGTAGATTTAAAATACTTACCTTTTTTTCAAGTGAAGCATTCCCCATCCTTACTTTATGGAAGAGGTGCGTTAGTTTTTCTTCCCACTCCTTATTTTCAACACTCAATTTCTATTTCATAAATTAAATATTCTCAATCAAATTCATTAATACACATATTATCAAAACAATGTATTACTAGTAACAATGTAAATGAAAAGATATCTCCTCACGATGGCCAGTAATTGCATCCCTTGCTTCTTGGATTATCAGGTGTGCATACATATGTGGTGGGTGTGGGTTTATTTTCCCTTCAGCATCTTTGAGATAAAATTTCATTAAAATTTTGTGAAATCCTCTGTGAGAATTTCCAACAAGCATTAATACAATTTTTTTGTGGGATTCATCTACTATAAATGCAATCTACAAGGGATAATGAAGAGTACATCAATGTTTAATTATTTAATTTTTTAGTAAAATAGAGAAAGGATATCATAATTTTACCCTAATATCTTAACAAATTAATATCTTAAGTGTGAGCACAACATGGTTCCATGAAGATACATCGATCAGCATGCACTATTGAGTGGTGATCCTAGTGAAACAACTGAACATGGCCTTGTTGGGGTTAACAAGATGGCATTGGGCATTCCATTTGACCTTGAATTTGATGCATTTTACTTTCTCCTTAATAGTTTTTTCTAACACCATCACACCATCACACTATGGAACTTATATTTTTTTATAGGACATCGATTCTTCACTATCTGCCATTTCCTTGGGTTCGACATCGTCAATATGTTGTTCCTTAGGATTGGTATCATCGATATGTACAAAAGGTCATTATTCCTATGCACTAGGAGCACTAGCAGGTTGAGAAACATGTTGTTCCATAGGATTGAGAGCATCATCACATGCAGAATGTTGTTATTCCTCTGCACTGGGACCGGTAGCAGGTTGAGAAACTTATTGTTCCTCAGTATTGGAAGTATCAACATGTGAAGAATTCATTCTCTAAAAAAGTGGTTCAACATTTAATTTAAATTATATAAAGGTATGAGTGAATAGATAATAACATGTGGTAACACAATGTATATTATAAAAAATATAACATGGTTATTAAACTATCTATTTTTCAAATGTTTAAGGGATTTGAACCCTTTATCAAGTATCAAAATCACTTAATTGTGGTCTTTTATGACATACAAGACCCCATCTATAATGGGACCCCTACGAAATGATTGTGATGTACCATTGAAAGGGTCATCCTTCATTGGATTTTCATATAAACCATTAGTGGTTTTGGTCGATAACATAACAATTTTCTGCTTTCAGTTTGTGGGATCTAGACATAAAATACTTTTAATGCTTTTAATTCCATTTTAAATGGTTCATCTTTATACCGTTCCTTACTGAAATCCACTTTCATGTATCCCAATTCATCTATTTTAGTATCACTACTATTATCAACCAACATGAATTGAAAAATAGGCACTTGGAATGTTGTATGATCCAACTCGCATATTTTTTTGATGATCCCAAAGTATGACATATTAACATAAATTGGATTTCTTTCTTTAGTATGAGAAACAAGCATCACTTCATCCTCAAGTCCAACTAAACTATTTTTCAGGGTACTGCTTTCATCATTTTTATTTTTATAGAACATATAACCATTAATTACATAACAATTTTACAATAATACATGCACATATGGTCCTCTGGCTACCCATTGAAGTTGTTCTGAAATTGAATCTGGATTTTTCATTTGACTCCTTAAAAAAATATTGTCATAAAACCATCCTATAATCTATTGATTATGTGTATTTGATATCCAACTTTCATCCCTTGATGTGTTACAATGCCTAAGAATTTCTTTGTGGGTTTCAACATATGGGAGAACCTCTAAATTGTTATGAAAAATGTAATGTTTGGATTTCTCCTAATCTATAATTTTTTATTATGAAAACATATATTCTAGAAATTCCTTTACCCAAAATTTTCCCAATGTAACAATATTTTGGTAGACCATTTCTTTCCACATCGAACAGGGATTCAATATAAAATTCGATATTCCTCAAAAATATATCGCCCCATAATACAAACCTCTAACCAACTTGTATTTTTGACATACCCTTTCAAAATATTCATATACCATTCAATGGGGTATACCCATCTATAATGTACAAGACCGCATAGTCGAATCTCTCTCACCAAGTTAACCATCAAGTGAACAATCATATCAAAAAATGTTGGTGGAAAGACCCATTCCAATGCACATTAATGATGGAAATTTTCTTTTCCATAGTTTAAATTTTTTTCAAGTTTATAAATTTTCTATATATAGAATTGAAAAGGAAATAGATCTTAGTTAATGTATGGTATTCATTCTTGTAAAAAATGGAATGTAAAGATACATTCATTAGAACTTTCATAAAAAAATGACAGTAATGTGATTTCTAACCCTTTAACTTTAAATCTGTCATTGAAATGATATTCTTGTTATTCGATGAATACCCCTCTGGAACATTTACATCATTCAATAGTTTCAAAACTGATATCTCTTCTACTTAAAAATAGTGAAAGAAGCTGGAGGAAGAAAATTCTATTTTTCACCCTTCACTAGCACCAACTCTTCCCATATTCTCATTCCAATCACATCCAACCAGGCCTTTATTTCATCCTTTGTTTTTTGGGTTCGTTTAGTAACATTCCAATGACACTATCACATATATTTTTTTCAACATTCATAACATCAAGAAAATATATGATGTACATACAATTCCAGTATGGCAATTCAAAAAAAAATCTGATCTCCTTTTCCAACTAATTTTCGTATGGATTTTTAAAAAAGGTTTAGCAAAAGTAGTGTCTGTATCTTTTTATTAGTTAAATAGTTGATCGAATATTAGTGAATATGTTTTTTTATGTTCTTATGAACTCCCATTGAATGATGTCATCTAAGATTGATACTTATGTCCTCAGGGTAGAAATATGTGATGTCCAAGAAGCACATTCTTCAATAAATGTTTCAAACTAATTAACTATATACCTTGTTCATAGATGAGACACCCTTGAGTACCTTTAATGATATATCCTAAAAAATTTCCATAAGTAATAAAGTCATTTATCATCCCATACAACATGTCTCTCAATGTGAAATCTTCATTTTTTGTAATCATCATACAATGTAACACCTGAATCCAATAATAATTTGAAATCTTTGATTAGTGGAGCCAAATAAACATCAATATAATTACCTGGTTGTTTTGGTTATGATATAATCATAGAAAACATAATGTATTTTAATTTCATGCATAACCATGATAGAAAGTTATAATTTACCAACATTACCATCCATGTATTGTTATTGCTTCTTTGAAAAAAAAGGATTCACTCCATTTGTAGATAGAAAAAGATGAAGGTTTCTCGGCTTGTTTCCAAATTTAGGATACTCACGATCAATTCTCTTCCACTAAGGAGAGTTTTCTGGGTGAAAAATTTTCCCATATTTATTTATTTATTCTGTGCACCGCATTAATTTCTTTCTAGTCTACTCACTTCTATATAGGCACCTAAACCTTGGAATGATAGTAAAGTACCATACAACTTTTGTAAGACCTGATTAATCTTTCTTGTATCAAGAAGTACCACACTTTGGGCATTATTTAAGTTATTTGTGTTCCTTTTGAAATAGTATTATGGTTCCAAAGGTTGAAATAACAACTAGGGGGGTTGAATTAGTTATTATAATTTTTATATGTTTCAATACTTTTCAAAAATTAATTTCTAAAACCTATTAAGATTTATTTCCTTATTATCTTTTTTAAAAACATATGCATGAAGATGTCGGAATGAAAGTAAATCACACAAGATTTACAAGGTTCGACCTCAGTGTGAGAACCTATATCCTTGTCATAGCCAGTCCTGTGGGTCTATAGAGATTCACTGTTAAGAAGTAGTGAATACAACATGTTCCAACTCCCATTGGATACCTTTTTCTTCCGATAGGAAATATTATACTGACTCCCATAAGTTTAGAATGTTTTCTAACAAAAAAAATTATTTAAAAAAAGAATAAATAATTTGTTGAAAAATAATCCACAACTACTAAGTCTAAATCCTCAGTAAAATTTGGATAGATTTGATTTTCTCAA
This sequence comes from Viscum album, assembly GCA_963277665.1. Taxonomy (NCBI): domain Eukaryota; kingdom Viridiplantae; phylum Streptophyta; class Magnoliopsida; order Santalales; family Viscaceae; genus Viscum; species Viscum album. The sequence goes on along the minus strand of OY728138.1, from coordinate 1,014,500,995 downwards.
TCTAATGAGTCAATATGATTCTACCTTACTCAATCTGTAATTCTAAAATTCTTATCAGACACTCAGTCTAATCTTCCTCAGTCTAATTAACTTAATACGATGGACTCAATATGAAGGACTCAATATGAGGAAACCATTCTCAATTTGAAAAAACTCAAACTTTACTCAAATTATCAATATGTTCTTCCTCAGTGTGATGAGAACTTTAACTTCCAATTATTCATTGCTCCATCTTTTGTGTTTTCTTGAAAATTTACAATGACTAAAAGATACGAGTAAGTATTTATAGTAAACTTATAAAAGAAAGAGAAAAAAACTTGAAAACTTTCCCTGCTTCCTTAGATTTTAAAAACTCCAAAAATAACTCACATTTAAACTTCAACTTTGACTTCTTCAATCCACCTAATTCTTCTTAGAGATTTATAAAAAATTGAATTTCATGTTTTGACCTCTTCAAATCTTTATAAAACTTCTCGAATATTTTTTTGAGTCTTCTTCATAATTAATTCATTAATAATATGTTTCCTTCTCATCTCATTACGAATATATTTAGTTATCATATCATTATGATATGTTTCCTTTTCATTTCATTACAAATTTATTTCATTCTTATCTCATTACAATTTTTATTTCTTTCTCATATCATTACGATTTTTGTTTCTTTCTCACCTCATTATGATTTTTGTTTCTTTCTCATCTCATTATGATTTCTGTTTCTTTCTCAGCTCCATACGATTTTTTTTCTTTCACAGATCATTACAATTTATGTTTCTTTCTGATATCATTATGATTTATATTTATTTATCAGCTCATTATGATGGAATTCTCCACTCTATAACTTTGAAATTATTCAAAATTCATCATCTTTAAACATTTTGACATATTTCAAGTTTTGAGTTTGGTATTTTTGGAACCGATACAATATTTAAGATTCCTTGTAAGGACCCAAGGTTTAATAAATGGAAATTACCTTCTTATAATTATGTCATATAGTATAATCACATGAAATCACAACATAATGAACTTCTGAGTATTATCTGACCTTTAAACATAATATTTTCACTTCTGTGATTTTAATTTCAAAAATCTGACATACATGGTTGTGATCAGTAAGAAGCTTAGAGTCCGATAAGACAAACTTAATTTTTGGTGAATAGTAATTGACCCTTATGAATAGTAATGTAACCCATATGAATAGTAATATGACCCTTATGAATAGTAAATCATCTAAGTGAATATGTAACCATACAAATGAAAGTATAAATAAAATTTATCCATCTTACAAGTGACAATATGATATAATAATAGGGTTGGTATTTTTGTGAGTCATATATATTTAATTACAATTTTATGATTAATTTAATAATTTAAAAGAAATTTTTTTTCCATAAAAGGTATTTATAAATAATTATTCTAATTACGTATGATTATATTATAATTTTAAGATACCTTAATTAATTTTTCATAGTGCTAGAAAATCATTTTTAATTTTAAAATTTATATTTTTCAAGTAAATTATGATTTTAATTAAAAATTAAAATTCACATATTTATAAAATTATTTTCATAAAATGAAGTTAATTTTTGAATTATACGTGTCAAAAAATGGTTGGGGTGATTTTTTGGGATTTTTCTGAAATACTTGAATTTTTGGTGAATAGTAAAATACGATAATTTGTTGTATATATACATTATATGTTAAATACAATATTTATTGAGACATGAATGATGTAAGGACCTTGGGTTCGAAATCACATGCACATATTAATATTTTTTTCACAAGAATCAGTACCATTGTTTTTCTTGACCAAAATAATAAAATAATGAATAAAATATTTAGAAAACCCTCCTCTCCTCCACTATAAAAACCACTCTCACCCCCTCTTCTCTTCACTCCTCTCAAGCCTTATTCCTAGTCCAAATTATAATAAAATACCTCCCTAATCCCCTATCCCATTTCTAGAATCCCTTGGTCTCTTTAAAAGACCAAATTCTCTCCCTTAAAGAGGTTCTCAAGGAAGATATATTCAAGAGGTAAATACCTCTTTTCATTTCTTTTATTTTCTTTCAAGTTCCATTCTTTTATTTTTTTATTTCCTCACCTTGTTTCATCAAAATGTTATGATAACTCTAGTACCTTACATGCATTTTAATTTTGTTATGATAATTTAATAATTCATCATCATCTCTCATTTCCCATCCTTTTATACTAGAAATGAAAACACCATCTAAGATGTGTTAATTTATCACATTCAAGGACAATGAGTTTTCAATTTCTTTTACCATCTTCAATTCTGGACATGAAACCATTTTTATGGTTGAATAAGACTATAATATATGTATTATTTCTAATTTAATATTATGGAATCTTTTGTACATGTGATATTAATTTATAAAGTAAAATGTGTTCGATGTGATAAAAAAACTACAAATTAACGAAAACATTTATCATTCAAGTTTTATATAATGATTCATATTCACTCAATACAACCAAATGAATTTTATAAACAAGTAATCTAAAGTATTATCACTAATAACATATAACTCCAATTATGTACAACCATTCTCATCTTACATTTTTATCCTTACATGTATATAAGTAAACCAATCATGAAAACTAATGAAACAAAAAATGAAATTGAACCACTTAACCCATCAAAAAGGTCATTAATGAACTTAATAAGGTTATACTAAATCAATTACATAATGAATAGTTTTTGTAAATATTAATTAATGAATTTAATTTGGTTATCTTGGACATTAAGATCAAGTGAAGGACACCATCAGACTTAAGGTAAAGGATTCTACCCAAACCTCCATTATTCCTTCAGGTTATTCTATCTTTCTTTTTAACAAAATAAAGTTATCTATTATTTTTATGAACATATTATAATTTTTTTACATGATTAAAACTCATGTATCAAGGTTCACTCATCATTATATTTTGGGGATATACATGTTTTTAAGTGGTTCTCTCCTCAATACTTCCTGATAAGCAGACCCATTTAAGGGAACTTCTCAAATTCTTACCCTTTTTCAAGTACACTATATAATCTATTTTTAAGACACCATTATTTTTATAAAATTAATATTTTTATTATCAAAACATTCTTGGTTAAATTATGGTTTTATATAAAATATTATTTCATTTTCTAATTTAAATACTCATTAATATTTTCCTTTAACTGCACAAAAAAATTTTAATTCCAAAGTTTCTTAAGTACTCTTTTTACATGAAATTACTTTAAGTGACATAAATTTTCATGATATATGAATATTCTACACTATGACTGTACATTCATGATCTAATGAATTTTCTTCATGGACATTTTTATGATACTCCCATTTGTTATGCTTTATGACATGATTATGATACCCAATTATTACCATGGGTAACTATTATGTTTATGTATGATTGATTATGTATAATTATATATCTGTAAATAATATCCATGAACATGTTATGAAGGATGCATATAGATAACACTCCAATTAATTGGGTAAAGTTAAGTCTCATGAGACATTATGTGCAATGGTCTTGATGGTTAGCCTTTACTCGTGCTACCATGTGCAATGGTCTTGGTGGTTAACCTTGAATTGTGATCCTATATGTGTAATGAGACTCAAATCAGACTAAAGTCATGTTTTATGTTTCTGAAACATTACTATGAATTCATTTTTATATGATCCCATATTTATATGTTATGATTCCGTATGTTCCATGCCTTTTTATATCATTATGTTATGCCTTCTAACCCATGTGTTAAAGCATTATTCTTATGTTTATTCCCTTACTGGGATTTTTAGATCATCCATTTATTAATGTTATCCCCCGGTTATCCTATGAATATGTATGATCACAATGAATGTTAGGAGCTCTCTGTGAAGACTAAATAAATAAATGCTATATTTCGTCCCATGTTTTAAGTTTTACATACCTAATCTTCCAATACACTAGAACTTATGATCCTTGGAATGTAATATGATGCTTTACTATGATTAAAATCATGTAATTAAATGTGTAAAAGGATAGGGTCTCTATATTCCTCTATTTCTTCAAAATATTTTAACATGAGTATGTTTCATGATTTATGAGAACTTCATGATTAGAAAAGAATTGTCTGACTCGGAATAGAAAGTTTGATAAAATTTTAACCCCTAAATTCAAAATATTCCTTCAAAAAAATTTAGAAACAATATGAATTATTTACTCAGCAAAATTTTTATTTCTAACAACTGACGAGTCTGATGAATATTTATGGAGATGGTTCTGAATCCAATAAATCATCTAATCAACAACTTCATCTTTCTGACTGCTTTTTCTTCTGGTGCTACTTAGTCTAGATACCCGAGTCTGGAAGTCTGTGTTTGGAAAAAAACTTTCTTAAAGGAAAAAATTTTTCCCCTCCTTTATGTTTGGGTTTAAAAATTCAGTAAATTTTGAATTTATTATGAATCTCACTAATATGGACTGAATCTAATTCATGAATAACAAAAAAATTCTTATATAAAAATGTTATTTCTTAATAAATACAAACAATTTCTTAAAATAACTTATCAAAAAGGTTATTTAATCTCCCCATTTGTATTTGTTGGAAACTTCATTAACAAAATTTCCAACTCTCACAAATATTTTCACAACTCGACTTTTATAAAAAAATCAATTTTTTGACTTTTATCAAAACATAGCCTTTCTCAAAAGAGAGTGTCCTGACACAAAAATGCTGAATAAAGTAAATTTTTTGAAGTAATTATATCTTTAAGTGGTAATAAAATATTGTGGCCATGTTAAGAGAAACTCTCCCTCACTTTTCTTTTTCTCCCCCCCATTTTATAATAACCACAACTTCAGATTCATTTAAGAAAGATAAGTAAAAAAGTTCTTAAAAAGTAAAAAGTTGTTACTTTCTCTCCCCCTTTCTAAAAATAATACAAATCATGGTGGGGGTTAATACTTATGAGGTTTAGGATGACATTATAGGAGTCTGAACATAAATTTCCGGCCTCAATTTTGAAAATATTTCTTCTAGCATGATTTTTGTAAAAATATCAGCAATTTTATACTTTTTTGAGATGTATTCCTATATAGCTCTCTAGTAACAACTTTATATTTTATAAAGTGAACATTTATATCAATGTATTCTAATATTTAATGTTGGAAAGAATTTTTAAAAAGATCAATTTCACTCTGATTATCACAAAGTATCTTCAATGGTTTAGAAACTTTCACTTTTAAGTATTCTAGCTAAAATTTCATCCAAAACATTTGAGTAGAAACTTCTTTGGATTCTACCTTCCCAAACTTCTTTAAAAATTCCCTAACATACTTTTCATGAGACAAGAAAATGTATTTTTATTTTTATTAAACTTATAATCCAAGGAATAAAGTTAATTATCCTAACATATACATTTCAAAATTCTTCTTCATTTAATCTGTAAATGTTTTACAAACATATTATCTATACCCAAAAAAAATTATATCATCCATGTAAAAAATTACAATTAGAGTTCTTGAGTCAAAATATTTCACATATAAATTTCTATAAACTTCTCCTTTAGAAAAATTCAACATTCTCAGAAAATTTTCAAGTTTAGAATACCAAGTACACATGGATTGTTTAAACCCATATAATGATTTACTCAATATAAAAACCTTGTTTTAATCATTATCAAGTTGAAAACCATAAGGTTTTTCAATGTTAACTTCTTCCCCAATCTCACCATTTAAGAAAGCTTACTTTGAATCCATTTGATAAACTTTGTAATTATGATGTGTGGCCACTGAAAGAAACGTTCTAATAGTTTCTAATCTTGAAAATGGGGAAAACGTTTCTTCAAAATCAAAAACTTCCCCCTGTGTATAGCCTTTAAAAACAAGTTTGGATTTGTTTCTTGAAACTTCTACATGTTCATTCAACTTGTTTTCGTAAACCCACTTTTTTCTGTTAAATTTTTTATTTTCTAGTTGAGGAACAAGTTCCCATGTTTCATTTTTCTCAATTTGATCCAAATATTCATTCATATAACCCACCCATTATTTGTGTTGCATCTATTATCAAACTGATTGCAGTTCAACTTTTGAGATAAGTGAATTTTGATTTTGTAATCTCAACTTTATTTTTATTTGAAATAAAGCCTTATGATTTCCAATAATATTTTCAGACTCAACATGTTTTTATAATGTAAAAAATTTAAAAGTTTCTTTCCCAACTGAACTTTCCACATCCCATGAATTTCTTGAATCTTGATAAGGATGTTTTGAATTACTTTTACTATTTTTTAAAATCTCATGTTTATCCTCCTCAGCGTTCTCAAAAAATTTGTTAAAGAATTTTTATTTTTATTTACATTCACATTATATGAGTCCAGAAACTTTTGTAATCAATTTTTTCCAACATTCTTAACTTATTCCATTTTTTTTATAACCCATAAAACTTCCTTCCTTCCTGGGATTTTTCATCAAACTTTACTAGATCCAGATTTTTGATTTTGAACAAACATGGTCTTCTAAAAACATTGAATTATTTCAAGGAAGGTTTTTTATACCACATTTCATAAGAAGTCATGTTGGTTTCAAGTATCAAAAATCATCTATTTTGAATATGTATTTTAGTACTAACAACCTATCTCTGATAGAATTTTTAATTTTTGTGTTATGCAAACATACTTCTTCCCATTTTCTCTAAACTTCTATTATTTATTTATGATACTCCATTTTTTTGTAGAGTATATGGAGTATTATACTGATGTTTGATAGCATGTTTTCTAAGATAAGTTTCAAAAGTATTTCTTATGAATTCAATACCATTATTTATTCTCACTTTTTTTTATGGAAACTGCCATTTCTTTCACAACATAATTTTTATAGAATTTGAACATTTCAATGGCCTCTGACTCATGCTTAATAAACATGATGTTTGTCATCTGAGTGAAATCATAAATAAAAGTGATAAATTATAAATATTATTTTTTTGATTGATGTCTCATCATCCCACATAAATTAGAATGAATAAGATCAAGTGGTCTAGTATATTGAATCTCAAATCTTTTATGACTTTTGTTAGATATATTTCCCTTTCTAAAAGTTAAACAAACACATTCTTCTCTTCTTTTCAATTTTGTCAAGTTTCGAATAAAATCAACTTTATAAAGTTTTTTCATACATTCCTATCCAAGGTACCCAAGTATTCAGTGCTATAATTTGTTTTCATCTTTAGCACTCATGTAATAAGATTTTTTTTGAATTCTTCTATTTGTATGATATTCCCAATGGTTCTTTCAGATTTTGTTATTACTTTTCCATCTTTCACACTTTTTATGATAAAAAATTATTTTCTAAAAAAAATTATTTTCTATAAAAAAAATGTCGACTTATAATAAGTATGTTATTTTTATCCCATAAAAAATAATACTTCCTTAGATTTCAACTTTTCTGCTTCAATTTCAGCCGTTCTGATTCCTCCGATTTTTAAGGAACTATCATTGCCAATGGTAACTGCTCCCCCATTATGAATTTCAACATGTTTCAAGATTTTTATATCAACTATCATATGTGAAGAACAATAACTATCAAGTATCCATTGTTTGTTCCTTTTACTTACTTTCAAAGCTATCTCAACAACAAAATCTCTTTCCCCAACTTTCTTCTTTTCAGTTTCTTTTCCTTTTCTATCATAAGAAACTTCTTCCTGAAGGAGTGTCATAAATATTTTGACATGATAACCAACCTGATCAAATCTTCCACAAAATTCTTCCAAAAATTCAAATTTATTTTTTGTTGGATTGTTTTTAACATCTTGAGAATTCACCTTTTCATATTTCTATAAGTTAAGAAAGTCACTCATTCTACATTAAATATTTCTTATAATTTTCTAAAACCTTATTATTGGTATATATAATTTGTGAAAACCCTTATAAGATCTATTCCCATAGATTCTAAAACTATAGAAACAACCATCAGATCTTGATTTTGTATTATAGAAAGATATTTATCTATAGAAACTTTATTGAGGTTGGTAACTTCTTTCAGCTCTAACATACTCAAAATGCTGACCATTTTTTCTTTTGAGTGAGTTTTATAATTTTGTAGATTTTTTAGGTTTATCACATCTTTTCTGCACCTAATCTTTCCCAACACCTTTTATGGAACCTGAAATGTTAAAATAATCAGTTGAAATATAAATTTTGGTTCGTGAAGATTTCTCATGATTCTCATATTGGGCCTTCTCAGCAACTTTAGAATTCTCATATTTTACTTTCAATGATTTTTTGAAATTTTCATTCATCTTCATAAAGGTACTTTCAGACTCAAGAAGTTTTGATTAAAATTTTTTAACTTCTTATTCTTTAGCTTCTAGATTCTTACTAAGATCTTCAACAATTTTCCCTGTTCAATAATTCTATGTTTGTAACTCAATATCTCCTTGATGTATTATTCCTCATGCTTGATGAAATATTTTTTCCATCATTAACTTTTTCAAAATATTTCTTCATTAATCTAATTTTTTTATTGATAGTTTTTCTTTGATCAAGATCTTCAACAAGTTTTGTTTTGATCTGATACTATATATAAGATTATTCACCACCTTTTTCACTATTTGAGGAATCTTTTGTTTTCTCATCCTTTTAATTGAAGGTTCTAATTTTTTGTAAACATTCATCTTTAGAAGATATTTTTTCAATTGAGTCTAATTCTAATTTCTTACTCAAAACACTTCTTTTTTTTTTCTAGTAAACTTACTCTTTTATTTTTTGGATGACTTTTCGTCTTTATCATTTTTTTCCACTTCTTCCAACGAGGTTTTTTATTAGAATCATCTTGATATTCTCTATATTTTTTCTTAGGAAAATTCGTAGCAAAGTGTTTCATTCCTCCACACTCAAATTATTTGAGAAGAAGTTTACCTCCATATTTTATTCTTCATCTCTGATAGTTTTCAGAGATAGGAGACATAATCTTGTTATTGAACTCACCATCTTCCTTATATTTAGACTAAAAAGGATCAACTTCTTCAACATCTTGAATTTTCATCTTTATCATGGATTCAAAATCAATTTCATCTTTTATCTTATTTTTAAACATTGTAGATTTTCACATTTTATAATAAATAATAACGTTATGAAATTCATCAAGAGATAAATCATCCTTATATTCTAAAGAATAAATTTTAATCTAACATGTCAGGGAAGTTTCGCATAAGTTTCTTCACAATTATAGAATCTTCTAGGATATCTATGAATCCTATAATGTTGAAAACAATTTCATTTACTCTAGTGAATTATTAATTAATTGTTTCTTCATCTCTCATTATATTGTCTTCATACTTTCTACTCCATATTTATATCTTTTCTTCCTTCACTTTAATATTACCTTCGAAAATAATTTCCATCTTGTCCCATATACTTTTTGAAGTATTGAGACCCATAAACTTCTAATAAAAATTCTCTAATAAGGACATAAGGATTTTATTCCTAGACTTTCCATCAACTTCTATATTTCTCTTTTCAGCAAATTTCATCGGAGCATCTTTCTCAAGAGGTGTAAAACCAATATTAGGAGCATCAAAAAATTATAGGACAAGAGATAGGAGATAAAAAATCATCAAAAATTTTAATCCATAATATTTTTTCTATAAAATGTAGGAATTCCTCTATTATTTATAGAATTTATATTATACATGATAAGGATTCAACAATGAAACCTCCCTTTGATACCAATTGAAGTTACAAATTATTGAATAACAACTGAGATGGTGGGTTGAATCACTTGTTCACTTTTATAAGTTTCAAAACTTTTTAAAACTTAACCCCTAAAACCTATTAAGATATATATCCTTATTATATTTTTATAAATAATCATGTATGAAAAAGTAAGAAATCAAGTAAAGGACACTTGATTTACAAGGTTCAGCCTCTGTGTGAGAACCTATATCCTTGCTATAGCCACTCCTGTGGGTCTATAGAAATTCACTATTATGAATAATTGAAAAAAGTTGTGCTAACTACCATTAGAAACCCTCTATCTCCCGATGAGAAATATTATATCGAATCCCATCAGTTTAAAATGTTTTTTTATAAAAAAATTGAGACAAAAAAAATAATAAAGACTTTTTTGAAATTTTTCCACATTTTCTTAGTATGAATCCTCTATCTAATTTAGATAGATCCGATTATCTCAATCTGATGAGGCTAGATCTGATTCTCTCTATATGATTAGTTAGGATCTGATGAACTCAGTCTGATGAATTAATTCTCAATACGAATTACTCAAACTCTTCTCAAATGAACAATACGATATTTATTAGTCTAATTAACTCAAATTGATTTTCCTCAATATGATCTTTCTCAATCTTCTAAACAAACTTTCAGTTGTCTGATCCTTCTCATGAGATATCTATCCAGAAATAACTTTCACTTGATTTCTTCAGTGATCTTCATTTTACACTTATGTAAAAGTTAAATTGAACAAATGACATGAGAAACTATTTATAGGAGACTTAAAATTTACAAAATAATGAAACTTGAAAACTTTCCTCGCTTCCAAAAATTTCAAAACACTGAAAAAAACTCACATTTAATCTTTTTCTTTGATTTCTTTAAACCTTATCAGATTTATCTAAGACTTATGAAAAATTTAATTTCATGTTTTAACCTCTTAAAATATTCATAAAACTTCTAGAATCTTATTTTTGAGTCTTCTTCATAATCATTTCATTATGAATCTATTTCCTTCTTAGCTCATTACAAATCTTCTTCCTTTTTAGCTCATTATGATCTTTTTTCTTCTCAGCTCACTATGAATATGTTTCCTTCTTATCTCATTATGATTTCTATTTCATTATTAGCTCATTATGATTTCTATTTCTTTCTCATCTCATTATGATTTCTGTTTCTTTCTCAACACATTACAATTTTTGTTTATTTCTAAGCCCATTAAAATTTCTATTTCTTTCTCAGATCATTACTATTTATATTTATTTCTCATATCATTAAGATTTATATTTCTTTCTCAGTTCATTACAATGGAATTATTAACTCTAAAAATTTTAAATTCTTCAAACTTCACCGGATTTAAACATCAGGAAATATTGCAACTTCTGATTCTGGTACTTTTGGAACTGATATAATCTTTACGATTTATCCAATTCTTGAAAATATTTTATCATGAGTATGTTTTATGATTTATGATAAATTCATGATTAGAAAATCATAAACTAACTTGGAATATAAATTTTGAGAAATTTATAACTCCTAAATTCACAATCTTCTTTCAAAACTCTTTAGTAACAATAATACTTCTTTACTCAGCAACACCTATCTTTCTAATAACTACCCAGTTTGATGAATCTTGACGGCGATGGATCTGAATCCATTAAATCATCTGATCAACAACTTCATCTTTCTGAATGATACTGATTTTGGTGTTTCTCAATCTAGAAACCTAAGTCCAAAAGTCTATTTCTGAAAAAAAAACATTCTCAGATCATTCTAAGATCATTACAAATTTATTCCTTTCTTATCTCATTAAAATTTATTTTTCTTTCTCAACTCATTACGATTTCTGTTTCTTTCTCATCTCATTACTATTTCTATTTCTTTCTCATCTTATTATGATTTCTATTTCTTTTTCAGGTCATTAGGATTTATGTTTCTTTATTATCTCATTATGATTTCTATTTATTTCTTAACACATTACGATTTCTGCTTCTTTGTCAGCTCATTATGACTTTTGTTTCTTTCTTAGATCATTATGATTTTTGTTTCTTTCTCATATCATTACAATTTTTTTTTCTTTCTCACCTCATTATAATGGAATTCTTGACTCTACAACTTTGAAATTCGTCAAACTTCATCATCTTTAAACATTCTAATATCTTACAACTTCTGAGCCTGGTACTTCTAGAACTGATACACTCTTTACAATTCCTCCATTTATTTAAAATATTTTATCATGAGTATGTTTCATGGTTTATGAGAACTTCATGAATAGAAAATCATAATATAACTTGGAATAGAAATTTTGAGAACTTTCTAACTCCAGGATTCACAATATTCTTTCAGAACTCTTCAACAACAATATGGATTATTTTCTCAGAAAAAATTTTCTTTCTAACAACCGTCGTGTCTGATGAATCTTTATGGTGATAGATCTTAATTAGAAAAAGAATCTGATCAATAAATTCATCTTTCCAACTACTTCTACTTCTGGTGCTTCTCTATCCGGAAACCTGAGTCTAGAAGTCTTTGTCTGGAAAAAAACTTTCTTAAAGACAACCCCCACCCTTATGTTTGTGTTTTAACATTCAGTAACATTCAAATTTCTTATAAATCTCATTATGATGGATTGGATATGATTCTTGAATAACAAAAAAATTCTTATAGAAAAAGTTAAGTTGTCAAAAAATAGAAAAAAACTTTGTTAAAACAATTTATCATAAATTTTCTTCAAGTATACAATTATTTGGATAGGCTTGTATTCTTTCAAAGATCATACCCATCGTACGTAGCATTCATTTAGAATCATATGTTCATCTAGGAAGATCATTATCTTCTGGGAGCATATCATTCAAGAGGGAAACTAGTTCAGTAAATCTAGAGTCACTCTATATATTTTACACTTTTAAATTATACAACTTCAGTATGGATTTCAATGTTGTGTATTTAGTGAAACCAGTATACAATGGTGTCTTTGCACAACTCTTTAACTTCTCAATTTTTTTGGATAATCATGAAGTTAAAATTAAAATGTCATTGTCATTTTCTCAATACAATCTTCATCATCATTAACAATTATAATCACATCCTTGATATAATATTCTCAATTTTCTACACTTATAATCATATCCTATGATCCATAAAACAAAGTTCTATCCTAGTAACTAGCTACATTCACTTTTTCCACATGTTTATTCCTAAATTTATAAATTCGATCTATTATGTGAAATGTCAAGTGTTCTCATAACTCCTCTGGACTAATTATTCTTGAATAACAATTTTGTAAACACAGACAAAGGATTTGAGAAGGGTCATATGCTTGATCTTTTTCAAACTTGATAATCTCTTTCACCTCATTTTCATACTCTTTTGTCATATGATTGGAATCCATCCATTATCTATTCATATCTATCCTATTTTATTTGGTAATATTAATATTTAACAAAATAAATTAATACAAAAAGGGTCCTTTCAAATAAGGGGAACACAAAATTTTAACGTTTCAAATAATTTCATCATGATTTGAAGGAAATGGGTAATTGAATTTAAGAAAACAATTACTCTACTGGTGGTAGGTGTTGTCCTCTAAATTCATCCACAATGTTCACCGATACCTAGTATGGGATGAATACTACTCAGAGTAGTTCTTGCAATATAGTTTTATATCCATAAGATTTGGGTTATGAGTCTCAATAAAAAAATTTAGTAATAACTATTCAGGAAATGAATTTGATGAGTATGATAGTTATTATTGCATCTTGTTTCCTAAGACTCATCCCCTTAGAAGATAACACCAAATCAGAGAGAATATGTAGTTATGGAGGACTCCCCTAATTTAAACCATACAGGTGATGTTGGAAGAAATATAGGTTTAGGAGTTGTAATGGGTTTAAACATTAATTCACCTTTTATGGGAGTGAGGTCATGATGGATATCATATGGGTTAGATAGAGTTAGTGAAATTCCCTTACCATGGTGTTATTATCAATCTATATTATATAGGAGGTGATATTCTATGTGTCTATGAAGTCTCTAAAAGTTAATATGATCATATAAATATATATAACACCTTTTTTCCTTACATATTTTTTTTATTTCTAAATATTGATACCACTCATCCTGTTGATAGAGCATACTACATTATAAAAAATCAATGAATCTATTCACTCTAATTTCAAATCACAAAACATCATTTTAAAGTCAATGTGAAATTTAAAATATCATTTATTTAGATTATCATTAAAATCCAAAATATCATCCTCATTTTAAAACATCACAAAAATCTAATTCATTAACTTTAAAACCAATCATTTACCCTTAAAATCACATTTACATTATAAAAAACTAATGAAAATATGACTATTGAATGTAATAATAGAAATAAAAAAAATCTGTATTATTTTAAAACCATTTTCATAATAGAAAATATGACTATTTATTATAATAATGGTTTCAATGATAAAAAAAGAAATTATTATATTTTTTAAAATATTTTCAACACTAACATTGAATTTTGAGTCATCAAGTTCATACTCAGATTGTGAAAGAAAAGAAAATTGATCAAATATAATATCATTCACATCACTCCTCTTATGTCTATCAATATTTTCTAGCTATTGAACTATTTCTCTATTATAGAATCATACCTTATAGTTAGTTTATGATAAATTACTTCTTTATGAGTAAACCATGGCATTCCGATGCAATTATAAAGGGGAATAAAATAAGTTTCCCCTTAGATTCACTGTTGAACATGAAATCCAAAAAAATAAAAGCTGATTATGAAACTCATTCAACACTAAATTAAAAGAATACATTCAACTTATATCTATTGTGATTTAAAAAATAAAATATTGCATATGATAAAATAAATTTTAATTATCCAAATGAATTTGTTGAAAAAATAATCATATTACAAAATTATAAAAATATAAAAGTATAATTTATAGAAATAAAATTTATGAATGTGTAATAGTATTAAAATTTTTATAAATTGAAAAACTCATACAGATATAAAAGTATAAATTACAAATGTATATATATTTATATTAGTATATAAAATTATAAATGTATATAGAAGTATAAAATTATATATAATTTATAAAATAATACATATTTTAATGAAATATACATAATTTATAAATATATATAAATTTATAAAACTATATAAAAGTACATATATGTTATAAAAGCATACATAATTTTTATAAGTATATAGTTTTATAAATTTATAAAAGTTTAAAATTGTAATATATAAAAGTAAAATTTATGAAAGTATAAAATTATAATAATTTATAATGAATAAAACTACAATTGTTTATTAATTTATAAATCTAGAAAACTATAAAAGTATAATTAATTAATAAAATTATATATTTAAACTATATATGTATAATATCTAAAAAAATCTACCTCGGTGGTAGCACAATGGTAATGGAGAAGGGTCATAGCAACAACATTTCTTTGGAGGTATGGGGTTCGAATCCAAGGAGCCCGCTCTTAGGGGGATTTCTGCCACCCCAGTCCGTTCGCCTTACCAGGTCACCCGATGCTGCATCGGGTGGGAAGAAGGGCACAACCCACCTAGCTGATAGATTTCTGTGTTGAACCACTATTGATCGGGCCATCACCCCATGGGGTGCTAGGAGATCTTGGATAACAACCTATCCTTCCCAGTTGGGGATCTCTCTGAAGTGACCCCTTCATGAGGAGGGGGTTTCTGGGGTGGAGTCTTCAAAAAGGCCACTCACGGGGATTCCCTTTTAAGAGAGAATATCAACGAAAATGGACCAGTCAGAAGACAATGTTCTTGACCATTTATTAAATATAAAGAAAACTTTTACAGGAAAACAAAAAAATGAATAGTTTCATACAAAGATAAATGTTCTTATCAATAAAGAGAACTATGGATCAAGAAAAGTATATTCATTACCATAATCATAATCTGAATCATCATCATCATCAGCCATTTCCCACTCCGACTGTGAATTTCCTTGATTGAGGATCCCAAAAATCATCTGCCTGGAACTTTCTTGCCTTAGAGTGAGCTGGATCTTTAATGCCTTGGAAGATGACTTGGTAGCCACATTCCTCGGTATGGAGGAGTAATCCCTCCACGACCTTATTTTTAGAGGAACCATAGCAATACCTTCACTACTAACCATATTTTCCTTACCATTTAAAACAACATCCTTAAAAGAGACTAGATCACCATTTCCCGAAGATCAGATATGATTAGTGTCAAGAAGAACCCTCCTCTTTTCCATTTCAATTCCACCATTTAATACATCTCCCCATTTATCGGACATTCCTGACGAGTTGAAGACATTCTAAATCTCTTGAAGATAATTGACACTCTGCTAAACATCAGATTTCTGAATCCCATTATCATATGGAACATTTCATGTAAATTCTATATCCAGCGACAACACAATGCAACCTTGATCGTCAATTTTCAAAGGAGATCACTCAAACACAACACCAAAAACCTCAAAAATCCCTTACTTACTAGTAAATTTCATGAAAATCAAATTAGGACTGTTGACCTACTGAATAGGTTTCAATATAAAATCATTTCATATGAAATCTGACTCCTCATTACCAAATGTAGGCTCACTAATAACATTGTAATCCCGAATCTTCTCCATTAGAGTGTCTACAACAGCCACATGAAACTTATTCTATTTGGGCATGGAAATAAAAGCCTGTGAAGTTCCTTCCTAATCCCGATTCACCATAAAATATTTATACTTGGACATTGTAGCCCCTTGATATCGGGACTCCTTATCCAAATATTCTGTCGGCTGCTTCCTAGGATCCCTAGGTACTGACTGCCCAAGTGTCCTAGATGAATCCCCATGGCCATTATCAATAAAACCCTTTGAAGGATAACCCTTTCTACACATATCATCCAAATGACCAATAGATTTGTATTTTTGACAAAATTTAGGACAAATATTATACTCAAAACTAATTTTTTATATCATCATTTGATGTAGTGAGAGACACATTACTAATAAGAGTGGAACTCAAATCAATTTCAACCAGTATTCCCATAAAGTGACCATACCTGACATTCTCTGTATCCTTATCCAGAGTAATAGTAATACCAATGGTAGTAGAAATATCATAAAAGATTTTTGGATCCCATAAAATCCAATTGAGGTGATGTAACCTGATCCATACCTATGAAAAATGATTATTGACCATTGAAACACTAAAATAGATCATCCATTCAAGAATATGATGTGTTCCCAGCTTCAAGAATAATGAACCATAGGACCACACATTTATTCTTGCTTTATCTAATGGAAATAGGAAGTGAAGAAAACCTCTACCTAATAAAATACACTTCTAATCCAAAGACCCCCAAAGAAATGACATCCTACAAACAAGATCCTTATGCTGCCATGGCTTCTGGAATTTGGGAAGAATAAACCTATAAATTAACAAGTTCTTAATCAAAATCATATTCTCTGAGAATTCATCACGAGTAGCTTCAAAATGGGCCGATGATCCATTCTAGAGGGTCCTACCAGTAGAGGAATTATTAAACATCACCAGTAGATTCCAAATAGAATAATCCTGTTAGTTAGGGACATCACCCAAACACCCTCCTATAACCAAAACCCCGTCAATCACAAATTGAGAAATAATAATTGAGCACAACACCTGAGTATGAATATCAACCTCGGTTTTCCACATCACATCATTTTCACCTGATACAAATACTGCACACCACCAAATCTAGTCAGCATCACAACCCGAGCACCTAGAAGATCCAATATGCAAGAATATTCATCTCCATTAGCAACCGTAGCCACTATTTCTTCCATAGGTCGATGCGAGTCACCCAAACCATTTATTATCGGGACATTCCGAGCAGCAGGCAGTTCCAAACAGCGCACAACATAATCTCCATCCTCATCCTTCTATTGAGAACCAAAAATTATAGCCACAAAAAACCTACAACCATTCAAATTCTATGACATAGAAAAAACAAATAGGCGGGGTGCTGGGTTGATCCACTATAAGGTGGAGTGAGGGTGGATGATCCATAGGGGTGCTCGATGTAGGGAGTGCTCTATAGAGGTAGAGGACCGACGTGCATGGGTGGTGTGTCATAATGATGATGCTACGTTGTTGCACTGTCTCAAAGGAGTGGATTGGTGTTTGGGATATTTGTTCGATTCATTGAGAAGATGTGAAGACACGCACAGTAGAGTTTAGTGAGGTGTGACTGACAAAATACTGTGGTTGGAGGAACTAACAAGAAAAATCAGTACATACCTTAGATTTGTAAAGATCGATTAATTGAGAAAGATGACCGACACCAGTAGTAGGGTCTGACAAGTGATAGTGGCAGAAACACCCTGGTTTCATGAAATCATGAAGGTTCAAGCAAAGGCATCACTCTATTAGGGTTCTTTTTATAAGAACTTGTAAGAATTTTATCAGCACTTTCAAAAAAAGTACTAATAAAGAGTATTTTTTTTTAGCACTAAGCTACCATCCGTCACTACTACCCTTGTGTGAAAAGGCTGAAATGCCACCCCTGAAAGAAACACTCATTGATTGTCAACACCCACTATGCCCTGAACCTCCTATCACCATCCCACCCAGAGATGCAATACAACCAACATTCCATTTCTATCAACCCATAACACCGCGGATCCCCATGACTATCAGGGATCCTTTTTCTTTGTCCATCCCTACAACGAGCGAGGGGCATCCTTTTTAGAAGCCTTCATCACTGACCCCTGTAGTGAGAAAGTTTTATCCCTCAACAACGTCCCTTATGATTGGGGAAAACCATTCTTCTCTTGGGTCATTCAATCTTTACCAGCCACTGAATCAAGCACTTCACAACTTCATGTGGTTTACCATCACTAATGGATAGGAAATTGGATCTATCGTTAATCCCCTAAATAAGGTAGGGATATACCTTATTCAACACCCTCTGAGATGATTAGAGACCTTCTTTTTGACAACAACACAATCGAGCGGTAGATCAGATATTTCTGATCCCCATAATCGCATATCTTCCACCCATGGGCATCCTCTTCTTAGTCGACGAAGGATCTCCATCGATCTAGGCTTCCTCACCACTTCTCTTGGCCTTTCTCACAAGGGTTATCCATTAGACTGATCTGATACCCACGCAAGAAGATCTCTAACCTGTGGTCATCCTCTTATCAAGAGACCAAGGGTTTCCTCCGGTCTAGGGTTCCTCACTGCCGCTCTTGTCTTGCCCCATTTCTGACCACGTTTACCCCACCCTCTTTCGTCACTTGAATTCCATGTACCCCTGAAGGTCATCTCCCCTTGTCAGTAAGAAATCCCTCAAATATTTGGGGCTGATGGAGATTGAACCCCAAACCTGATGCAGTCTAACGGGGCTGTCAAACCACTTAGCAACACCTGAATTTCATTATAAATATATATATACATTAATATATAATTATAAATATAATAAATATATTTATTATAATTTTATAATTACTTAAATATATATTTATTTATTTATAATTTCATAAATACTTTTTTAATTTTTTTATATATTTATAATTTTATAATTAAATTATTAAATTATTTTTTTAAAATAATTTAATAGGTTAATTATATAAATCACAGACATATTTTAAAGGTTAAAACTTAATAAAATAAACATTATTCATGAAAATTATAGACATATTTAAAATTTTACATGCGTAGAGTGAATAAATATCTATATAAATAAATATTACAAAATTATTAAATATATTTTTAACATTATTAATGAATGTATAATAATAAATGGATAAATTAAATTAAATAAATAAAAAAATATTAAAAAGTGAATTTGTTACAATTACGTAAATTACAAACATATATATGTACACATATACATCTACACACACATGTATATACACTCATACACATACATACATATAGTTATACATGTACATATATTTTAAATTATTTAATATCAATATAAATATATATCTAAATAAATGTATTCATTTATATATTATATAATTGTTCAAATAGAATATTAATATATTATATTTATTTTATTTATATACACATTTTGTAATTAATGTATATAAATAAACTATTAAACATTTTGACTAATATAAATTTGGTAAATTTATATATATAGAATCATTTAAAATTATATAAATATGTATTTATTTATTTATAATTATAATTATAATTATAAATATATATATTTATATATATTTATATACAATTATAAATATATTTATATAATTATATAATTATATATATTTGTTAATATATAACTATATATAATTATAAATATAATAATATATATTATTTAAAAATATTTATTATAATTTATAATTATTTAAATATATATTTATTTATAATTCTAATTATAAGTAAAAATATTTTTAAATATTTGTATATAAATATAAATATATTTATATAATTATATAATTATATAGTTATATATAATTATATAATTATTTATATATTTATTAATATATGAATATATATAATTATAAATATAATAAAAATATTTATTGTTTGAAAAAAATATTATAATATTATAATTATTTATATATATATATATATATTTATTTATAATCATAAAAATACTTTTTTTAAAACATTATATATATGTATATTTGAATTATTACCTCATACCTGTTAAATATATATATATATATTTAAATTATTAAAAAATGTATTCTAATATATCATATTTATATTAATTATAAAGATGCATTTTTTAATTAATGCATATAAAAAAACTTTATTTTTGAATATAAACATAATAATTATATATATATATAATAATACATTTTATTGAAAAAAAATTATCAATTTTGAGAATAGAGCTGATAAAGATCAACCTTTATCAGTGATTAAAAAAGCACTGATATAGGGAAGAACTTTATTAGTTCTTTTTTTAACATTGATAAAAGTTACTTTTATCACCACTTTAGCTAACACAAATAAATTTGTCTCTTTCATCATTGCTTTCTATTTAATGCTAATAAAAGTAGTCATTTCATATGCTCTGATCTGTGGTAGTGTCATAATGGATACTATGACGTTCAAAGTTTATCATTTTTCATGTTGTAGTGTTGTTTATAATTAAATATATACATATATATACATATTTGTATATATTTACACATAAAAAAATTAATTTTATAAATAAAATTGAAAATATATTTATATATAAAATATCATGCTAAATACATTTTTGTGTGTCTATTAATATTTATTAATATTTATATACCTATAAAATGTATATATAATGTATATATATATATATATTTTTGAGTGTGTTCACAAAAAAATATTTATCTTTTTTTAATGAAAAAGGAGAAACTCGTATATTAAGAGATTGAAGATCTGGTAAAACTAGAGAAGATAACCAACTGGGGAACAAATCCAAGAAGACATGCGTGTCATTTGAGAGGCCACATGTAACTAAATGATGAGCCACCATATTACCATTCCTTTGGGTAAAGGTAAAGGATCAAGTCAAAAAAAGGAGTTGAAATGAATGGATCTTCGAGATCAGAGGGCCAAATAGCTGTAGGCTAGCCTCCAGAGCCGAGATAACAAGGATGATAGTGAAGCAATCTGATGGAAAATTGTTGGATTTCTATAGTTTCTACAAATTGAATTCTGTGGAATGAACAATTTCTTGAGCTTCAGTGAATGTTTGTAAGAGAGACACTAAGGATGCGGAGTGAAAAGCCACAACAATTAGTGCATGAGAGTCTTGGGCGATTGTGCTGAAACCTGCGATGACTTTTTCTAAAGGTGATGCATCCTCATTAATTTTCAGGGTGCCACCAATTGGGAGTTTCCAGGTATAGGGATCATGATTTAATAGAGGGTCATCAAACACATCCTCGATGTGCTTCCATACTGATAACCAGTGGGATGCGTTCTTGACCCCAATGGTGAATCATTTGGAGACCTAGTTAAAAAGAATTTCATTTCTACTCACCCAAAATATCTATGAAACTATGCAATGGGAAGCCAGGTATTTGGCGGCAAGGTGTGAAGACCATTTTGCGAGAAGTGTCGTGAGATCAAGAACCATATCCAGGAGGTTTTTTGCATGAGGGATGAAGGTGTGCCAGACATTCCTAGCTCCAGGGCAGTGGGTAATGGCATGCATAAATAAATAAATAAATATATGTATATATGTATGTATGTATGTACGTCTGTATTTAATTATAAACATAAAAAATATATTTTATAAGTGTGATTAAAAATAATTATATATATTTATATAAGTATATGAATAGATATATGGATTTAAAAAAGTAACTACATATATAAAAATTAATGTATATATCATAAAATAAAGAACAAAACCACAGAGAGGAGTGGTAAAGTCACATGCGCATGAGGGTGGAGGTCTCAGGTTGGAATTCAAGTGAAGGCACACATGAATGTGGAGAGGAACGATTGTCTAGCATTGATAAAGTGTAGGGGGGACTAAACGAGCATTGGTAATAGAGGAAGGGAGAGGTAAAGTGCTAATAATTGAGGCAGCTGCGGGGGGGGGGGGGGGGGGGGGGTTGAGCACTGATAAAAGGTTAGGTGAACTCCCTATGAATCTCTCACTAATTAATAGAAAAAACTATAGTGAAAAATAAAAACGGTTATAAAAAAGAGTTTTTTATTTATGCTTTTTTTCACTAATAAAAGACTCCTTTTATAATGTTTTTAGCACTGCAATTTTTTTCTATTAATCGGTGATAGATTTGATGGGAGGTCACCCCACTTTTTATCACATTCTTTAGGCGCTGATTAAATTGACCCCATTTTATTGTCACTGAGAACATCAATGTTTTTAGCACTAATTAAGGTTTTTTATAGAGGTGATAAAAGGGGGACCTAAAGTAGTGAGTTATACACAATAAATTGATAAAATATGAGGTTACTTTTAGGTTTATAAAAAATTATACATGTGTCCTTATGAGAGTGGCTCAGTGTTTAGGATCACTCTTCTATCTCAAATAGGAAAGTGTTTTATTTTTATTGGTTGTGGCTTGTCAGTGTAATATGATGTCATTGAGTTAACTATTTCTAATGTTTAGGACTGGGTGGGTAAACACAATTTATAATATGTCAAAAAGCACTATAATTTTTTTATGTTAATTAGTGAGAGATTCTACGGGAGGTCACCCCACATTTTATTATCACTTTTTTTAATGATGATAAAAGTGATCCCCTTTTATCGGCATTAGAACATCAATTCTTTTTTAGCATATAAAAATAGTTTTTCTAGTGGTGATAAATGGTGGATTTGTAGTATTGAATTCTACACAATAGTTTAAAAAAAATATGTGGTTCCTTTTATGTTTATAAAAAATGACACACGTGTCCTTGTGAGGGTGGATAGTGTTTAGGTTCTCTCTTCTACTCAAATAGGGGAGAGTTCGATTCCTACTGGATATTTCATGACATTGTAATATTATTTCATTGTGTTAACTACTTAAACCATTCAATACAAGGTAGGTAATACCAATTTAAAATATGTTAAAAAGAGTGATATTTGTTTCAAAAAATATGTTATGTTTAAAATATTTTAAAATAAAACTATTTCAAAAAGAATTAGAATTTTTTTTTAAACAAACAAGTTAAAAACTCACACACAATATCATAAGCTACAGTTTGGAAAAATAGGCCGGGTTAATGATGTTTATGAAAAACTACTACCTTTAAATATCAAAATAAAATCACATAATTATGTTTTTTACAGGTGATTATCAAAATTCATTTAAATAATTGTTAAATTGAGTAAAATGTGGGGGGATAAAGATCTAGGGAAAGAAATGTAAATCAACTATTTTGATAGACTTTCAAATAGATCATGATTACCCATTTGAAATCATGATTTTATGGGACACTTTTCATCATACTAGTAAAAGATAAAGCATCCCATTTGTAACAATAAACCTTATTTCATGTCTTACTTCATTGGATAAAAGAACTTTTTCAAAAGAATAGAAGATCCATGACCTTTTCCTTTGTTTCTTTTAGGATCTTTACACGGTTGGTGAGCCCTCCATCACCACTAAGGTTGCCTCCTACATTTTTCCTATTGTTACTAAGGCTATGAATGGCAAGATCATTTAAGAAATTACTAATGAGGAAATCCTTTCCACCGTTAAACATATCCAATCCACCAAATCCCTAGGCCTAAAAGGATTCCATGCCCTCTTCTTTAAAAACTTCTGGCACATTGTGGGGCCAAATTTTTTGAGACTTATAAGGGACCTTTAGTAGGGCAATGAAGAATTCACACCCATCAATGAAATCCTCTCACTCTCATTCCTAAAACCCAGAAACCCTCTTAGGTTTCCAAGTTTTCTCCTATCATCCTATGCAATGTCACCTATAAAATTTCATCCAGGATTCTGGTCCACTGTCTTCACACCTTTCTTCCTTCCATTATTTCAAAAAAAACAAAGTGCATTTGTCCCTAGCAGGCTTATCTCAGAAAATGTGATTATTTACCATGAAAATTTTTACTTTATGAAGACCCAAAATGTGTCCAAACAAGGCATCATGGATTGGAAGATGGACATGACTAAATCTTTTGACAGAGTGGAATGGTCATTCATCCAGTTAATTATGAACAAAATGAGATTCTTCGCCACATGGGTGGAATCCATTGTTAAACATGTTACCTCCATATCATTCAAGATATGAATTAATGTAATAATCTCACAGAGCTTCTCACCCTCTAGGGGACTTTTTCAGGGAGACCCCCTTTCCCCTTCATTGTTCATTTTAATACATGATGTTTTCTCTAATCTCATTTCAACTTCAATGAAGGATAAATTAGTTCATGGAGTGAAGTCCAATCGCCGACCCACCCATTTCACTTCTCTTATTTTCTGATGATTTTCTCCTTTTCTATAGGGATGCACTGTAATAATTAAAGTATATTATCCTACTTATCTACCTCTATGATAATGCATTATGAAAAGCTGTCAACCCCTCTAAGTCAAAAGTTTCTTTTAGCGCGGGCATTCCACCAACTAGGAAGGTTGATATCCAATGATATTTTGGATTCCAAATGGTTTATAAACACCAAAAGTACCCTAGGATTCCAACAATATTTGGTTGATCCAAAAAAATAAGTTTTCTCATGCATCTTAGAGAGGGTGGATAAAAAAATTCAATGATTGAGCTACAAAAGAGTCTACAAATCAGGAAAATAAATCCTCCTTAAATCGGTCACCCAATCCATTCCCTCATATTTTATGAAAATCTTCAAGCTCTACAGATTCATCACCGACCAGATCCACTCTTTCTTCACAAAAGTTTAGTGGGGTCTCAATGAAGGAAATAATAAGGCTCATTGGATCACTTGTGATAGACTCTGCAAACCCTATCCTCATGGGGGGAATGGGGTTTAGGGAAATACGCCACTTCAATGACGCTATTTTTTCCAAATAGTGGTGTTGATTCATTCAACAACCTCATTCTCTCTATGAAAAGGTTATCACGGCTAAATAATTTCCCCAGAATATTTTTTTGTAGCACCCCACCAGGCCCTCACCCCAATTTCCTTTAGCGTAGCCTATGGGGATTGCGTGCAACCCTCCTAAGGGGACTTTACTAGAGAATTGGAAATGGATCCTCTGTTAATACTTGGACTGACCCATGGATTTTTAATGAAAATGGGCTCAAAGTAACTTCTCCCTCCCTTTAAGGTCTCAAGGATGTAAAACTTATATCCCTCTTTAATGAGGATGGAAGTAGATGGATCCTTGAAAAAATATCATCCTAGTTCAATGAAAGGGATAGAAAAATTATTCTTAGTATCTTGATCTCTAGGTATCTGAGACCTGATCATTTATGTTGGATTAGGGAAACTTTTGGTACTTATATGGTCAAATTTGGTTTTTCTCTCACCTCAATTACTCTAAATATAGAGGTAGTGGTTCTTTGAAAATCTATATGGTGCCTTCGTATTCCCCCTAAATCTCTCTATTTCTGGTGGCAAGTCTACACCAGGATCCTTCATTCTATGGGGTTCATGGCCTCTCTCCACACATTAGAAAACCCAACATGTACTATCTGCATGTCCACTCTTTAATCTCCCATGCATTCCATTTCCGACTTCCCTCGAGAAATGGATGTCTAGTGAACCTTCAAACCTTAGGCTGAAAACCTCTTAGATATGGCTCCTAACCTCAAGAATATTCTCACCAAATGGTACTTTCACCTCTCTTCCAAGGACATAGCTTCCCACTTCACAATTACATGAATCATTTGGGTGAGGAGAAACGAAATTATCATTAACCAAGTCTCCATTTCCTGAACCCTTTGGGTCGAGAAAACATCCCATTGGTTATCAGCATGGAACCACAATGAGCATTTGTTTGACGACCCTCCTTTCAACGATGATCCATGTACCTGGACACCCCCCATTGGTGGAACCCTAAAAATTAATGTGGATGAATTAACTTAGGATAGAGGAATCATAGGTTTCAATTACATATCCTGATACTCTCATGCGTTAATCATTGTGGGTCTTCACTCTTCCTACTTGGCGCCGCTCTTACCCGCTGTCGCTAAAGCTCAAGCAATTGTTCTTGGAATGGAATTATATTTGGGTAAAGGGTGGAAATCCATCACTATGGAATCAGATTGCATCAATTTTATCTATTCTATCTCTTCTCCAGTGGAAGGACTTTATCCTTTTGGCCTCGTGATCTCGAAGATCCGGTCACTTCAGCCCCGACTTTTGACATGCTCATTCTCCTTTATGAAAGGAGAGGGTAATATGATGGATCAACATTTATCTACTCGAGGCCTCTTGAATCACCCACATTTCTGGTTGGATATGTTCCCTAGTTGGATGTCTTTGCTTGTTTTACCTGATCTTTGATATCTTAATATATGAGTTACTATTTTTTTTAAAAAAAATTATCCATCGACAGATAAAATACTCATTTTATAAATAATATAAATTAAACAAAACAAAGAAATATATATAGATTGAAAATGAAATTTCATGATATATTCAAAATTAAAATAATCATACAACCTAATAAAATCATCATTAAATATTTTTAATTTATTTAGATTTCAAACAATAAATCCTATTTTTATTTTCTATAATATATTGAAAATACATTAAAAAATAATTTTGAAAGTTTAAGTAAGAAAAAAAGGTAGTTTTTTTATTTTCTAATAAAATTGAGAATATTTTATTTCAATAATTACCTAGTTTTAATATGATTTTATAATTTTTATCATTTATGTAAAATAATGTATTTAAATAATACATTTTTACGAAATTAAATCAAAAAATGTTTTGATAACAAAATTTCACAATATTTATTGATTTCATAAAAATGGAAAATATTTTTGTGGAATAAAAATTAAAATCAATAGGTCATCAAAACATAGTTATGTAATTCATAAAGACACTTTTACTCTTGATATATTGTTAAAATAATTTTACATTTATCCTAAAAATATTTTATTATAAAAAAGGATGCCTTCATAAGAAAATTATATATTTTTATATCATGCATATATAACGAATATATTTTTTCTATAAATACCATATCATTAACACTAAAAGAACACACTCCTTTGTTCCCTTAACGTCATATTCTCCCAATTCACAATCTATTTCTTTGATGTAAGTTTTGAAGCCTTTAATGGGGGCATGTCTGATTCTTTTGATAGTTCTCACTTTAATCTCAACAACATTCACCATAAATCCTTTCAAAAATTAGTTTAATAAGATCCTCTATCATAATTATCCTATTTACTATCTAGAGTAGAAACAAAAGTCACCTGAGGGTCGAAATTGGGTTGAACTACCGCCAAAATCACAATCACCAATAGAAAACAAAATTACCCGTAAGCCCATGTGAGTGATCATGTGCTGCAGTTAAGTAATGTATGTCAGGTGATTTATTGTATGTGATAGTGTATTATTATGTAATAATAAACTCTTAAACCTCTGTATGTATCATGTTACTTTGAATAGGAGGTTTGGGTCTTTTAATTTGTTTTCATCAGTGTTATTATAACAAATTTTATAAGCATGTGGTGTGATGTGATTTGTGTCCTTATGTCTTCTATGTTTCCTGTATAATAATTATTGTATTTAAATGTTTTTTTGAATGAGTATTAATTATTGATTTATTTATATTTATATAATCAATTAAAGATAAAAAACACCATATAACAACTAAAATTGATATATTTTTATTATCAATTTAAGAAATGTAGTTTTTTATGTGGAAAAGATTGAACTCATATTAAAAGAGAATGAAGGTCTGGTAAAATAAGAGAGGACAACCAGATGGGGAAAAAAATCCAACCATACATGAGGGAGATCAAAGAGACTCATAGTATCAAGATTATAGCCCACCATGTTCCCCTACCTTTTGGTGAAGAAGAAAGATCAAACTGATGAACTATGTTGCAGCAACTGAATATTTGAGATAAGGGGCCAAAATGGATGGAGACCAGCCTCTAAGGCTGAGATAACCTGAATGACTGAGAGATAGTCTAATTCCAGAAAAACAGAGTCCCATCCTTGATCTAAGGAATGTTACATACCAAGGATTATCACATGTGTTTCTGAAACTATAGGAGGGAAAGACGCCTTGAGAGTGGACATGTTGGCCATGATAATACTTCCAATTGTATCATGGGCAATCGTGCTAAAAACAATGAGGAATTTTTTCAATAGAGATGCATCCACATTTATTTTTAAGGTACTAGAAGGAGGGGGGAGCCAAGTGTGTTGGTCATTCATGGGATTGGGGCCTTTAAGATGGTTCTCTCATTGTTTCCAAGTTGATAACCACTGGGTTGTGTGCATGATCCAGGTGGAAGGTAGTTTGTGGATCTGGTTTAAGATAATGCCATTCCTTTTAACCCATAAGATCCATGCAAAAATATAAATAAATGGACGATCGATGGTTTTAAGGAGTGAATCCCATTTATAGAGAATCACACTGAAGCTAGAAGATGAGCCTAGGATGTGTTCCCCAGAAGGGCTTGTGGCTCGCCACACTTCCCTAGATTTGGGATAGTGGAAGATTTCATTAATAGAGGATTAAAATGTCAGAAATAAGATTTGAAAAGTTGGATTATCCATAGAATGGTGAAAGGTGAGGAAATCCAATGAGGTAAATATCCTGGTTCACGCCTACCACTAGAAGTGTCACACTTTGGGTGGGATTAGGAGCCACCAAATAGAATTCTAGAGATCACTATCATCCGTGGTCTGTGTGATGGTAGCCATTGCATAAAATAAATTCCCTGTAAATGTGAAATTGGCTTCTCTACTCTAAAACATGAAATCCTAGAGCATACCTCTCACAAGTGGGCTATTCAATATAATTTTCCTATCCCTTTTATTACACCAAGAGGAGAGATCATCCATGCACCAGCTGTTTTTGGTCTCATTAAAGAGAGTGTGAAATTTTTCCTCTTCAAGGTCTTAAGGGGGGATGGTGAGGTGAAATTACCATCCTCATTGTATAGACATGATTCTTTTAAGATATTAATATAATTTATATTTCCAATTCACCAAGAGAGTCCCCGCAGAAGGGTCTCATGTGAACCCCAAAGGCTACGCGAGAAGAAGCCGAGGGAAAGGCTAATGGAGGCGCTAAAAAACTCAGTATTGGGGAAGTATTTTACACTAATAACCTTTTCAAAGAGAGATTCAAGATGTAGGATAAATCTCCATCCATGTTTGGAAAGGATCATGTCGTTGAAGATATAAAGATCCTAGAACCCCATACCCCCATGAAGCTTGGGTTTGCATAGTTTGTCCCAAGCAATCCAACAGTCTTTGTTTTTTCTATTGTTGAGCCCCCACCAAAAGTTGTAAAATCATGAGTGGAGTTGATTAGTAACAACTATTGTAAACTTTAAGAGGGTCCTGAAATAAGAAGGAATGGACTAAGTAACAAATTTAATGAGGATCATTTTTCCTTCTTTGGAGATTTTTTTGAAGCTCCACACTTGGATTTTTTTCCACTCTATCAAGGATGTTTGAGAAAATATACTTTTTTGAGTGAATGAAAATAGTAAGGGGCCCAAGGTACTTTGAGTTCTTTTTGACCATTTGAATACCATAATCTTATTGGAGATTACTCTTCCTACAAGGTGGTACTCTTATGATGAAGAAAATTTATGACTTAGAAAAGTTTATTGCTTTCCAAAATGAATTTTTGTAATGGGGGATGAGGAGGTGAATGTGATTTCATTATTCTAGGGTGGCCCTAGAGAAAAGGTGGCAGTCATCAACAAAGAATAGATGGGTGATAGGGGGCCCTGTGATAATATTTTTCTCCATGCATGAAATCCTCTTTAGTTTCTTGGCCAATCAGGTGGAAAAACACATAAGCCATAATGAAAAAAAGGGAAGGGGAAAGGGGGTATCCCTACCGAAGTCCCATGAAGGGGGAGAAACTCTGTAAAAGACCACCATTAATATAGATATTTAATGAGATAGTAGACATGTATTTCATGATAATGTCGACCCATTTAGTGAAAAACCCCATCATGAATAATAAAAATTGGACGAGGGTCCATTCCACTTTGTCGAAGGCTTTATCCATATCCATATTACTGGATATGATCCCTCCTTTTTCCATATTTTGGGTCTTTATGGAGTGAAAGGTTTCATGTACAATGATTACATTTTTAGAAATATACTTGTTGTGGACAAAGGTGATTTGATTTTTAGAGTTAATGGAGGGGATCTACGTGCATAGATGGTTCACCAAGATTTTAGATAAACAAATTATATGACATTGGAAAGGCTAATTGGCCTATAATCATCCACTCGAGAGGGTTTTTGTGTTTTTGGAATGAGCGTGAAGAGGGTTTAATTGATGGAGGAGAGGCTAACTTTTTGGTGCCAAATGTCTTAAATCGAAGCCAATAAATCAGGACCCACAATCTTCCAAAAATTTTTAAAGAAGAAGGTGTTTAAACCATCTGGTCCTGGGGATTTTAGGGAGTGAAGTTTCTTAAGGTAAATGAGTATTTCCTAATTTGTGAAATCAAGGGGGAGTTTTTTGTTCATGGAATCTTTTACCACAGGCTGGATGCAAGAGGCAATATCAACCTGGATAGAATGATTACCCACTTAGTAGAGGTCTTAGAAAAAACTAATAATCTAGATATCACTCTCCTTCGAGACCAGTCTCCCTTTTGGTGTGTGAATTACTAAGATAAAGTTCTTGAATTATTGACCGGATTATTTTTGGGGAAAATATTGAGTATTTGAGTCAACCTTTTTAATATGTGTGCCATGGGAACACATGGTCCAATGAATTTATTTCCTTTTGAGGATATTGTTGTGTTTATATTCTAGGTCCATAATCTTGGAAAGGGTTGTGGATGAGGGTTAGAGAGAGTGAAGTATTTTGAGCATTCTTTCAGGAGAAATTTATTTCCTATCTGTTTGGAAGAAACAATTACTACTCAACAAATTAAGGTAATATGTTTTCTAGAATATTTTGGTTTGGAAGTCAGGAAATTTGAGTTACATCATGATTTGACCATTGTTTCATAGTCTATTTCTTTCATCTAGTAGATCCCAAAAATAAGGGGATTCTCACATCTTGGGATTATACAGTCATCATATAAGTTTATAAGAATTAGGCAGTGATCCAACATGTCTTGTGTGAGGTGAGAGACATGGGAGAGGTTGAAGGTATATATCTAGTCTAAGGAGGCCAATAATTTGTCTAGGAGTTCCTCAATTCGAGTGTTCTTCGAGAAATCGTGGGACCAAGTGAAGGGAAGACCCACAAACCCTAGGTCAGACAGACCCGAGCATTGAGCAACCTACAAAAAATATTTCTTGTGAGCCAAATGTCAACTGTTTCCTCTTCTATTTTATTTTTGGAGGTAATTACAAACTTTTCCTTACATTTGAGAATGGTTTTAGATAAAAACCCATGGTAGGGAGACTTGTGGAACATCTGTGCTGAAGCATGCAAACTTTACGTGGGTTTCCAAGCACAACACAATTTTACCAAAATATTATTAATGGGGTAGGCTTGGATGGATCAATCCAGCCTCTACCTCTAAAAATACAAGGAATGATCCATCATCTACTGCTTCCATCTTTTCATGAGATTCTTTCCCCCATGTGGCTCTTCAATTCTTCTTTTGGGTCCAAGAGAATTTGTGGCAGGTGGATCACTGCTCAAGTCCCCTATGGTGATTCTTTTCTATGTCTAGTTATTTTTAGCACCTAACAACATCAACCCTTTCATACCCTCTATTTCCTAGGGCATGGGATATGGGGGATCAATTTATTAGAGTGGGGATGGGTCTAGAGGGTTTGAGTATACGCATTTGGGGTTGGTGGGAGGTTTGGGTAAGTCCTCCGACAAATGAGGAATCCACACAGGTGAAATTGCGCTTTATAAAGGCACATAATCAATTGTAATAGAGGTGTTTTGAGGGGCCTAAGCAGAATATTGAAAATCTAGTTCTTCCACCTCATTTGGTTGGACAAGAACATCAAATGTTGGAGGGAATCACAGCGGCCCTAGTATGATAGTTCTGACATCATCACTAGTAACATGAATGCTTAAGGTTTTAGTGAGTTTGTCTCTATCCATGATTTTCTCCGATTCATAAACAAAGGATATTAAAAAGTTTTTAGTATGAAGCCAGGGTACATATTTCATGATTATATTGCTTTCATCATCAACCGTCTTTGAGGCACATTCCTTTTCCATGTGGCCAATGTTTCCAGAGAAGAGACAAAAGATCATCATTCTTTCATATTCAAAATTGATCCATAATTTTGAGTTTTCAAAAGAAATTAAGGTACCCATTTTTAGGGGAGATTGATATCAACCAAGAATTATATCCATGTGGAGGTCCCCCATATAATTGGGTATGATCTATCCCATTCCATAAATCCATTGATGTGGTCACCGATATCTCTCATGACACATTTTGATCTGCCCCAAAAGGGAACTCCCGTAATCAGTACCCAGAAAGGTGATCTTGAGAGGGACATGTTCCTTATATCCTTTCCATTATCTACATCCTCTATTAGAATTAAATGGTTATCAAATGTAAAATTATCCCCAGGAGAACCCTTTTCTTATCATTTTCATTGAAGAATTCAAAGACAAAGTTCCCTTATCCAATCTTGCATATGGAAAATCCTCAATCCAAATTCCATATGGACTACAATGTGTTTTTCAGCATAGGTAGATTGAAAGGATGATTCAAAATGAGTTTTTCTATGGTAAGGAGACTCATGCAATGAACCTGGAAGGAATTGTCTTCCTTATCTCGTTTGATAGGCTCTTTTTCCTTATCCATGAGTGAGAAATGTTTCCATTGGTTGACTAATTCATTCTACATAGAATCACCAGGGAGATATCAGAGTCACTGCAATGACACCTAGGTAGGGAGGATGCTAATGAAATGGAAATGCAGATCCATCAAGGAATATCAGACACCACAAATGCATATTCATCAAGGGAAACACTGACCAGTCAGCGTATATGCAAACTCAGACGTCATAAACTCAGATCCACCAGTCACTACAAAATTAGACACTAAAAAAATCGATCAATGACTGCAAGTGAAAATCCGTTGTGGAAACTCAAGCACCATGAAGATCAGATACCCAAATCTGAGGAAACTCATGCACCGTGAATCTGTTGATTGAGAAAACTCATGCACCACATATCTGTTAGGGAGTCATGGATGTGTCAAGATCCATCAATCCAAGATCAATATCCATGGTCAATATCTGTCAATCCATTGATTGAGATACATCAATCCATCAAATGATTTCCTTTGTGAAGAGGAATTATGGGTAAGGGAGGACATCGATGAAAACAAAGTCACCAAAAACACCTTTGTGGAGAGGTTTCTAAAAAAACACCATCACCTCAACACCATTGAGAAGTGAAGACGCTGAGGAAAATGGATTTGTGAAGAGAAAGCCTAAAAAACTCCAAAACTAGGAAAACATATGAGGAAAAGATCTTATTTAGATGATAGTTTTTTCCTATAATTCATTATTTTCCCTTATGTGTCATTGTGATGACTAGTTCTTGAATTGATGTTTTTGGTCATACCGGCTTGATGTTTGTTTTTTAAATCTCAATTTATGGTTGGCCTCAAATGAATATGTTTGAAATAAACACATGATTTTATAAGAAATAATATTCTCTTTTAGCACCATGCTTTCCTTATGCATGAGGGAATAAGGGGTTTTAAGGATAATGATCTCAAAGATCAAGAAACAATATTTTTATAAGGTGATTGTGAGGTTAATTGATATTCTTAACAATGGTTTTGGTTCACATATTTTATGATATATAATGTATTTGTTTTGTTTCATTTAATTTTGAATTTTTTATTTAGGTTTTTTTAATGTAAATGTTATATATTTTTCATTATAAATGGATTTAAGATTATTTCACATAAAACCCATATTGATATCTTTACAGAATTTTTTTCTGTTAATTACAACATCAAACAAAAATAATTAAATCTTCACTTGTTTTGTTTAAATGAATTTTATAAGCACCTATCCTTTGTTCATTCTTTTTATCATGTTGTTAGAATATTATTTTTAAATACCAATTTTCATTACATACTAATTTTCATTACATACTAATTTTCATTCAGTTAAAATTTTAAAATATTTGCGAAACATATATCATTAATTAGAATTTTTGACACTTTTTTGTAAAATTTATTAATTTTTTATCATTAAATATTTTATTATTATTATTATTATTTTAATATAAAACCTTTATAGGTCAAAGAATGAGTGAATAAAACAATAATGATAGAATGTTTACACCTTCAGAGAACATATAAGAGCATCGCTAATCTAAATCTTTAAAATAGAGTAAGGTTACTCTGAAATGAAGTATGTACACTCAAATATCTCCAACCCATTACTCTATATTTAACTATAAAAACAACATTATATTAATATATCTATTACTTTTTATTAAATACCATAATTTTCAATATAAAAACAAAGGAATAATTTAATAAAAATTAAAAGTGAGACTCAGTACACCATCAAACATAGCGCTTCAGGTCATCTACAAAACAATGCTAAAATGTTGCAAAACACCATTTTAGTCTCTAAATTGAAGGAAATATACTTTACAATCCATTTTTGTCCCACAACTATAGCCACACTATACTACTTTTTTAAGGATTTCATTCATTTTATTTATACAATAAATGATTTGTATCTATTTAGATATAATAAAAAGTAAGGATATGGTGTTAGTGTAGTTCCTATTAAAAATATCACCAGACTTGATTCTGGGATGGAGTGGATTATATTTTTAATTTTATCTATTTTAATTCATTATACCATTGGTTGGGACGACCTAAGGTGCTGGGCCATGTGGATCCATATTTTATACATACTTTAAACTAAAAAATCTTGTCTTTTTCATGGGATCCATGGATTAATGGATTCCTCTGTGGAATGTTTTTTTATGACTTAATATTTGTGAAAGAATATTAAATGTTCAATGTTATATATGATGCGAAAGAAACATTTATAAAACAATTTAAATATATGCATATATCAAATATAATAAAAAATATGATTGCACTGCACCTCCCCCACCCACCACCCGAAAAACAAAACACAAGATTGTGTCTGGGGAATGTACACTACCACTGATCTTGGTAAGGGAAGCACTTACTTTTATCAGTACTAAGAAAAAAGCGTTGATAAAATCCTAACATTTATCAGTGCTAAAAAAATAACTGATAGTGGTGTACCCTTTATCAGCTCTTTTATTAGCGCCGATAAAAGTTTTTAATAAAAAATATTATTAATATATATATAATTATTATATTTATATTCAAAAATAATGTTTATTTATATACATTAATTAAAAAATGCATGTTTATAATTAATATAAATATGATATATTAATATATATTTTTTAATAATTCAAATATATATACAGTGTTTTAAAAAAATATTTATAATATTATAAATAAATAAATACATATTTAAATAATTATAAAATTGTAAAAAACATAAAAAATAAAAATATTTAATATATTTATAATTATATATAAATACTTTTTAAATATATATTTACAATTATAATTATAATTATAAAAATATATTTAAATAAATATATGTCACCAATGAATTTGGTTTATATATATCTCATGTGTTTATTTGTGGACATGATTATGGGTTGTTATATTCTAAATATTAATATTACCTATATTTTTATGATGCATATGTTATGTATTCATCATGAATGTTCATTTATACATCGACACCTTTATCATTATTTCCTTATATATGTGATGAATCATTTTTATGATCTATACTTTACTAGGTATATGATTCATTCATGTTATAACCATGAACTTATTATGTTCTCATAAATAATTATAAAATTATAATAAATATATTTAAATAATAAATATATTTATTATATTAATAATTTTAAATTTTGAATAATATATAAATATTTTTTAAATATATTGATTTATAATTATAATTATAAGTATATATAAATATATTTAAATAATTATGAAATTACAATAAATAAAGTTATTATAACTTTTAAAAAATATATATTTATATATTTATAATTATTTAAAAATATTTATAAAAATATTTATTTATAATTATAATTATAAATAAATAAATTATATATAATTATAAAATAATAAATATAATATATATATATTATAATTTTATAATTATTATATATATATTTATAAAATTATAATTAGAATAAATATATACATTATAATTTTATAATTATTTAAATAAATATAAATTTATTTATATTTATAAAATTATAATAGATATATTTATTATATTTAGAATTTTATACATATATACAATAAATATATGAATTATAATTTTATAACTATTTAAATATACCAAAAGGGTCCAGGAGCAAGGCGAACCTACTCCTACCAAAATTTATTGAAAAATAAAAGACAAAACACAAAAAAGTGAAATAACAGGGAAAGCAATAGAAAAGTACTCATCCAAAAAAGAACTACAAATGGCTAAAATAAGGACCATCCCCATAATCATGATCAGAGGAATCATAAGTAGATTTCCATTTTGACTACAAAAACTTCTGATTGAAAAGGATAGAATACTTTTCCTTGAGTTTAACCTTCTCCAGAGTGAGCTATTTGGAAGAAGACCTAGTAGACCGACCATGCCCACATGTAAAATCATCTCTGCCATGTCCTCATCCATGAATTTTTAGATGCTGACCTCATTACCATGTCTTAGTTTTCTACCAATCTCCTTCTAGTTCATACTCCTTAGAAATAATGAGTGGTTGCTCCATTGAGTCATTAATGACTCTTGAAGCATAATTTTCCAAATCTTTCACTCCAATATCATGTTAAATCAACAACATTATATCCATGAAAGGTGATTGGTTATTATCAATCACTTTCTTGTTACCAATCTTAGTGGATTTTTGAGCAACTTGATCAAACACCAAACTTTCGTCCCCTACATTTTTCTCATTCCCAGCAACAATATCTGACTATAGTTTCTTTTTACCAGTGAACTGTAAATGGATTGTAACCCCTTCCTCTAATAACCTAGTAGATAAATCACTATCACCTTCAGAATTCACAATCTTCTAAAAAAAAACAGAAGTGGTAGGCTCATGCCCTATAATGCTTTTTTAGTCCTGATAAAGATATCCCCTTATCACTGCTTTCTATTTTAGTGCTGATGAAACTACACTTTATCAACTCTTTTTTTAAAGTGATAATAAAATTATTCCCCAATTTTATAAAAAAACCCTAAGAGAGTCTCCTTCATTCACACCTTCAAGATTTCACGGAACTCAACTACCACCACCAAAACCTATCTCTTCCATTGCCGAACCCGAGCACCACCACCATTATTGTTGCCGCTGACCGCTGCATCCACTACCATTGAACCCTACCACCACCAACAAAACCTCTCCAAATCTAAGGTATGTTACTCCTACCCTTACCTCTCTTTATCTCTCTCTGGAACCCTCAACCTCAACACTCCCTCACACGCTCGAACCCTCATCCTCACACGCACATGTCATCCATGACTTCAAAATTCATTTGCATGAAATCTTCACTTATCATAATTTCTCATTCTTCTGGTTCTACATTGGTGGATCTAGTCACAATTTTCAATAAATCAACTTCAAATATTTAGATTTAGATCAATTATTGAATGAATTCTATGAATATCTATACTTCCTCAACTGATTTCTGTTCGCCAATGGATTCCTATTGTTTGTTGTTTGTTTAATATTTAATTGAATTTTATAGTTCATTTGACAACTTTAATTGGCATTGAGAAGCTTTGGTGTATCTTCAATCTTTAATTGGATATATTAATCTGTTTCCAATAAGATCCGTTGCTTCTAGTTTTAATATTCAGAAACATTAATTTTGCAGGAGTCTATTTTCTACTTATATGAAACTCTATTAGTTTTTTCTTCATGATTAATCTGGTTCAATTTTATGTGAATCAAATAAGTGAAGGTCCTTTGATTTTTTCCCAATTTAGTGTTACACAACTCAACCATTACATCTTACACGAGTCTTGTTTTTTCCGAGTTAATCTGACACCACTCAGATTTAACCTTACACAATTGAGATTTTTTAGATTCATCCATAAGCTGATCCATTGATTGTGGACATTCCCAATAAAATTTCCCCATGCTTACAACTCTTATCCACTCAAAATGTCATTCCCTACATGAATCAGACTTAAATAATAACCCCTACTTATAACTCTTAACCCCATGATGGTCCACTCTATATGTTGCGCACCATAAATGAGGAAAAATCAAAATCATCACCTCTTTCTTGGACTCCCTTTCACGTATGTTTTGAACATCACAACCCACACACATGAACTTCAAGACCACAACAAGTTGAACCCCTATATAGGAGACTCTTGTCTTTGAGATTGAATTTTGTACTAGCATTTGGAAGAAAAATCAGTTTTATATTAAAATATTTTATATTCATTTAATAAAGAAAACAATAATAATTAGTCTATGGACCCTCTATTAGATTTCTTTTAAATTATAGAAAACACTAAAAATGCATGTTATGCAAATAGATTTTGAAATATTCAAAGTGTTTCAAGTCTATAATTTTATAGTTTTATATGTTTTTAATTTATATAATTTTATAAATTTTATAGTATATCGTATTATACTAATATAATTTAATAGTAATTTTTTACTAAATATTTATAGTTTTATAGTTTTATTCATTTATAAATTTATATAAATTTATAAATTTTATAGCATATCATATTATACATATATAGTTTAAATATAAAAATTTATTAATTGTATATACTTTTATACTTTTATAGATTTATAAATTAATATATAATTATAGTTTTATCCATTATAAATTATATATATATATATATATATTAGTTTCTTAGGGGTATAATTACATTCAAACACACACACACACCACACACAATGGCCAGAAAGGTAGACCAAATCCCCCTAAGGGGATAGCCCACCCATTAAGCATTATTTATTTATTACATGGACCATAGGCCCAGTGGGAATGAATACCATAACATGGACTGAAAGCCCAATGCAATATCATGCTTGTATCATCCTGCCCGTGTCCCCAGGCCTGCATCACCACCTTCATACATCATGCCTACATCACCTCCTGCCCGCGTCATCGACTACATCACCGCTTTCATAGTACAATAAATTATGTATAATTTTACAACATATATGTATTTTTATATATTTTTATAAATTTATAAATTATTTATATTTCTTTAAATTATATATAAATTTATAAATTATGTATTTTTCTACTCATCACGATCTAAAAAATTATTTTTGAAAGTTACACGTAACATTGGCTTTTTATGAAAATGTTCTAAATGTTTTCTTAAAACTTTTTTATGATTTAAATTTAGTTTTCCCCTCTATATCTAAAGGATATATCTTCTAATGAGTTTTTATTCATGAGTTATCCATATAAATTATAATAATATGAACCATTTCAAACTCTCAAATATGCTAAGGAGGAAACAAATCATCGTGGTTTCATTAATGCGACATTTCCCTCCAACCCTTTGGATTCCATTGATCAAATAGTTTTGAAGAAATGAATAGCCATTTATAATTTAGAAGTTGAATTAGATAGATGGTGATTCCTCTATTATATTTATAAATTTCCTTCAAAAAGTTTTTGTTTTTGATCATGTGGGATTATAAACCATTTTTAAATATTTCCATTTTCTTTAATGAAATTCATGATATCCATATTTAAATGAACATATTTTGTGTATTTATTTTCTTAAATATTAATATTACCAAATAAAATAGGATGGATATGAATAAAAAATGGATGGATACTAATTGTATGAAAAAAGAGTATGAAGATGGAGTGAAATTGTTTATCAAGTTTGTAAAATATCATGCATATGACCATTATAAAACCCTTTTTCAATGTTTAAAATGTTGTTATTAAAGACTATAGTCTATATGAGTTAGAAGAACATTTTATCTATCACGGAATTGATCGAAATTTGTTCCGCCTCCTAGGTGGCACATTTACGGGCGGTGCGGAAATGGAACGACGAGGTTCATCACCTGTCCCTTTTTCTATAGATACGGGCTCTTGTTGAGTTTAAAAATCCTTCGTTTCAACCTGTTCAACATCATTATCCTTTAAAGAAGGTTTAACTAACCCTGTGGGGAACTGTTGGTCCTAGAGGGTGATTGTGTGGGGGTCAAGCACTCATGAAATTGGTTCTTCTCAAATATAACTTCCTCGGATGGTCTCTAATTGGTTTATTCATGGAACCAAGAATTCACAACGAACTTGGTATCCATGATTCATGGACCTGCTTTCCAAAGATAGGCACTCTTTGGATGACGATTTAGCTAACGACACTTGAGGACTCCATTGGTTGAGAGGAGGGGAGGTCAGGCTCACCGCACCCTTCACAGGGAGGATTGTTGCCTATTCTGGGATTCTCTTATAGATTTAAGTTGTATTCATATGTTCATGAATCCTTGGTTCATTCCCGAAGAGTGTGTCCACATGCTACCCTTGGTTTTCAAGATCATCATGATCATGCATATGTTTGATACCACGAGGGTGACACTGACTTAGCCACATTGTAAGGTGCTCTAGAGTTTATCTTCATCAAGGGGGACAAAAGGTGACTTGATTTTGGGATC
This sequence comes from Viscum album, assembly GCA_963277665.1. NCBI lineage: Eukaryota > Viridiplantae > Streptophyta > Magnoliopsida > Santalales > Viscaceae > Viscum > Viscum album. The sequence continues at coordinate 1,014,460,044 of OY728138.1, read as the reverse complement.
AGGACCACAAGGAGGGATTCCTACATATCCTTGGGAGAGGAATAACAAACCATGTTGTTCGGATGTGTGGGGCTTACTCATGGAAGGTTACCATTTGATAGACATAATTGGGTGGAACTTTCATGGGAGGGTACCCTCTTGAGATTGGGCCTTCTGGTAGGCGTCCTACGTATCCTAATTTGGTTAGGAATCAGAGTTCTTGTTGTTCAAAATGTGTGGGGATTATGCATGGAAGCTTCCCATTTGGGAAACATGAATGGTTGAACCCTTCATTGGAGGCACCCTTTTGAGCTCAGGTCTTCTGGTAGGCTCCCTACGTATCCTGATTTGGTTAGGAATCAGTGTTGTCATAGTTTAGAATGTGTGGGGATTACACATGGAAGCTGCACATTTGGGAAACATAAATCGGTGGACCCTTCATGGGTGGGCACCCTCTTGAGCTCGGGCCTTCTAGTAGGTGTCCTACATATCCCGATTTGGCCAAGAATCAAAGTTATCATAGTTCAGAATGTGTGATTATGTTGTAATCCTCAAAAACGTATAAGATCACGTGAGTCATGCTCAGTGTGAGAAACAAGAGGATTCAAAAGATTCAACAATGCACATGCCTCCTCCCCTGTTGGTGGGGGAGGGAGAGCCCGCGACAGAGGAGGATAAGGAGACCATGGGTGAGGGTGTGGAGCAACAAACCTTTCAATATGAGATGGAATTAAAGGTATTACAGCCCAGCCTCGGAGGATTGGGGACTTACCTCAGTGGGAGGGCCCCAGAACAATATATGAGGTATACTAAAGTTTAAAGTCATGTAGCTTGGATGATGGCATCACAGTTTAATGTCGTATGGAAAGAACTATTTGGGGTCTTGCAGTTTAGGGTCATGCGATGAGGACCACTTTATATAGAGACCATGATTAACTGGAGGAAAATAATGTGTGGATATTTTGACGTGCCCCGAGAGGGACAGAATGTGTTAACCATGATTTTGGTGGACCCCAAATCAGGAGAAATGATATGAGGCATGGGACCCATTGAGGCGTACAGAGGCAGGAAAAGAATATATTGAAGACAAATTTTCCTCTTGTTGACATGCCATTTTTTGGGAAACATATGCAGAGCCACTAGGGAATGATGTGTATAGTCAAGTAGAGGTGTTCTCAGGACACTGGCCATTTTTTGGGAAACATATGCAGAGCCACTAGGGAATGATGTGTATAGCCACTAGGGAATGATGTGTATAGTCAAGTAGAGGTGTTCTGATGGACATGGATGTTTATAAAGATCCAAAATCATGCAGTATACTACAGGTTAAAGTCATATTTCTTGGAAGAATACTGTACAGTTTAATGTCATGTGGTTTGGATGATAAATAATATTTTAAGGTCATAGAGTTTGGACCCTGGCGGGAAATAGTCATTATTGACTAAAGAATAATCAGGAAATGATGTTATGAAATGCCTCGAACATGAGAGGGAAAGAAAGTGTAAACTATGACTTTATGGATTCTCGGATCAAGAGAAATGATATGTGGAATGGAATCCATTAAGGCGTACAAAGGTAGGAAAGGACTCTCCTGAGGACATATAATGGCCCATAATTTACATACATTGTTATTAATTCATAATTGAATCATACTTATTACAACATATAACAAAATCATTATAGGACCGTGTAGTTATAATGTCTTTAGAAACTCGGAAACACAAACAACTGATTTATAAAGCATCTACATTGTCTCCCATTTATTTCATCATATCTAGAGTCTCTTTTAGCATATAATACTTAATATCCTTCTTCCTAACCTAGGGAAAAGAAAAAATACAAAAGGGTGAGGTCAAATGCTCAATAAGGGTAAATAAAGGTAATATCAATCATATCATATTCATAAGAACATTACATTTTGAAAATATTAACCTGCAGAAGAGATCATAATATCTTAACATGGGATAAATCATAGAAGTGAAAATGCAATCCCAATAATCATAACATAAAACATGAAACTTTGTGGAATACACACATAATCATAGAAAGTCATTTCTTATTAGTCAATACTCATTGCCAAGACTATCTTAGTAGACAAAGTCCATTTCTGAACCGAGTTCACTCCTCGTTCCACTCCTGTATCACTGAACCGGTTTAACTTGTCATTCCAGACATGTTTATCTCATGAGATATAAATCTTTACCCAATGAATTGGAGGGAGATATAGGTCCCACCCATCTCATAATGAAATCATTCTTATGTGTGCCACAAAATCATAAATCATACATCATAACATAACCCATGTAGTAAAAATGTGATTCTTAAACATCGTGACATCATAAAAAAAATCATATAAGATAAAGGACTTCATAAAAATAATTCCATCATAACATAATCAAATCAATGTAATAATAGGGATAAAAACGGAACCCTATATTATATTAGATGGAAAATCTATCTTGATAAAACACTTGAACTCCATTCTTGAGGAAAATATCCTTTCAACTTCAAAAACATTTTTCCTTTCTTAACATGTCATAAAATTTTAAACTAAAAGAAGTTAATTAAAAATAAACATGAAAACTTGTAAAGGAATCTTTATGGAAATAATGTTCTATGGAATCATAAAAATCTATTCATGCCGTATAAGTTAAAAAAACATTCTTCTCGTACTTTGGCCGGAAAAGTCAAAAAAAGTACCTCGTACTAAAAAAACGACAAAAGATTCCTTTCATATCTTTTAATAAAAAATCACCAATGGGTAAAATTGGATTTAAAATTCTTTATTAGGATATAAATAATATTAAATATTGAGAAAACATGGATGTGGATGATAAATATGCCCCAGTAAATTCTGAAGTATAAACAATCTCGGATAAAAATGAGATTGTGAGATTTTCCCTTACCTTATGTCTGATAAGCTTTGTACGTGTACGAAAATCCTGTATAATAATTTAAATAATGTTATTTACTATTTATAGAATCATAAACATTTTTATGATATCATATATGGTCATATTCTTAGCTTCTTATTAGTAATATTTCATTGCTACTTGTTATTCGGGTGTTCATTGCTTTATGTTCTTATGCTTGTTTTGTTGAATAAATTCTTATTACTATTTTTATGTTATAGATGCCTCTTTTACAGAATGGTATTAGTGTAATATATATCATATTTATTAATTCAATTAATTTATATAATCTTTATTCAATGAAGATCATGTAGAACAATTCGCATCACATCATGGAGACGGTAGGTCGTACGTACGGACTGGTGAGGATATCGTTCCCATAATTATATGAATAGAATTGGAGTTGATGACATAATATTTCAGAACCAGTATCATGTTATAATAATCATATATAGTTATTCCTTACACCATTATACCCATCCAAACATGGTGGTGGTGGAAAATAGATTACACCACGACGTGGAGACGGTATTTCGTACGTACGCACGCGTGGTAATTTCATTTTCCGTAGGATGGATAGAAGGTAAAATATGGTTGTTTCATATTTATAATAACATATAATTATATTATTGATACAAATGTAATTAATTTATGATGAAAAAAATAATTAAGAAGAAGTAGAAGAAGAAATAAATTGGAAAGAATCAGTAAAGTATATTACCTCTTCTTTGACGCCCCTCTTCTTAACCTCCTCTTAGGGCACTAAATATAGTCTTTGAAGAAGACCAAGACTTATAGGATGTTTCTAGGGAAGTGGAGAAGAGAAATTGGCAGGGTTTGGCTGAGATTGAAGGCTCAAAGTTGTGTAAAAAGGAGAGGGAGGAGGTGCCCTTTTATAAGGGAGGAGAGGGGCACCTTTGGAAACCTCAAAAATATTAATTTATAATAAATCAAACCCCACTTAAAAACATCCAAAAATGACTCATATTTTAATATTAGATGATATAGGGTTCTAATATCATAAAAAAATAAAATTTAGACAATTTTAGTATTTATTTTAAACATTATCAGCTTGATTTATCCATATTTAATCTATTTAATTTTATTTGTGGTAATAAGATTCTAAATTTTAAATTGTTGTAAATAATTACTTATTTATTGTGAATTTTACATAATTGGATAAATTATGACATTTTAGACCATATAAAATTTAATTTAAAATTTTTAAATATTTTTGTGATTTTTAAACCATTTTATAATATGTTATATTTATAAAATAACAATAGTGTCAATTTTGACACTATTGATTTACATGAATTTAAATAAAATCCAGACAGAAGATATGTTCTAAATAAAAAATTTAATAGCTTAGTAACATGTCATAGTAATCTAGAAAATTCGTGTATCATATTAAATAGTTCATATAATATTTATTTTAATATTTTTAAAACCATTTATTTGATATTTCAACCCATAAAATAATTTCAACATCACTATTGTGTCACCTTTAATGATAATTATTTAATCCCTAAAAATTCTAAATAAATTCACATGATGTATATAATTTTATTAGATTTCTGGATACTATTAATGTTTGAATATTAATTAAGTTTATCACTAAAGTAAAATTATTATACTTATAATATTTAAGAAAGTGACATGTTGTCACTTTCTTTGGTTTTAATAATAATTAAATTATTTTCATGGAAAAAAGTGCATTAAATGAATCTAATCCGACCCTTAGGTGATATGGGTCTAATTTTAGTCATCCAATAGGATTTTGGCAGGTTTTAGGGTAATTTTAGAATCTTATGTTTACCCTTAATTACCCAATTTACCTTTAATTGTAGTAAATAAAAATTACCGTAGTTACTATTCATAATGTCAAAAAAATAAAAGTAACATATTAACATAATTTGGACCCACATAATCCAAATATGGAATCCAATTTTCAAAATTCAAAATACATAATTTGCAATAATTAATTTAAAATTAATCCCGTTGTTAAGAAAACGGGTTTTAAAAGTTAAAACATTGTCAAAGATTGAAATGATTTTACCTATGAATTCAATGTAAAATCAATGCTAATGACATATATTATATTAAATATTAAAAATTTATTATATTTATACTTTAAAAACATTCAATATTATAATTTAACCATATAAATTATTATAATGAAAAAAGTTGTTTTTAATTAAAATAGAGCGTGTTTTTACTATTAATTAAAATATGAAAGTTATCAGAATAATATGAAAATTTTATCCAAAGTAAATTTTTTTATCCTGATTCCAAAAAGGGGTTTTATTTTTTCAAATTGAACTTATAATCATGTTAAAAATTAGATTTAAAATGGGTGCGCCATCAAAAGTCGGTAAAACTGCATTTTTTGAAAAATACTTCTTTTATCCAAAAAACTGATTTTGTTTTCATACCTCATTCTAGAAAATGTGTAAGATGAATTATAATGTTATAAAATTCAAAATTCATTTAATACTATTCATAACGGTTAGTTTATAATATTATAATAATATATCATTTTCTAGTGAAACTCGGTATTGAGTACTACACACGCTATCAAGGAAGGTCGCGATTGCGTGTAATACAAGCCAAGCTAGTTTTGTGTGCAGTGAAATATTCCTTTGCATATAACATAAGATATTAAAAAAAATCTCATAAAATCTCAGGGTGTTACATTCTACCCCCCTTAAAATTAATTTCTCCCTCGAAATTCGTCACTTTGTAACAAACGGATGAGGATACCTCTCCCTCATCATATCCTCAAGCTCCCATGTAGCTTCTTCTAATTGATGGTTCCTCCATAAAACTTTCACCAAGTGATTGGTCTTGTTCCATAGAACTTTTTCGCTATGATCCAGAGTCTCTATCAGTTGTTCTTCATAAGAAAGATCTTTCTCCAGCGGTACAACTTCTGAGCTTAGTACATGTGAAGGATCGAGTATTTACTTTATCAGGAGAGATACATGGAACACATCATGAAATTGAGAGAGATTCAGTGGAAGCACCAATAGGTAAGCTACCTTCTCAACACGATCCAGTATTTTGAAAGGAACGATATACCTAGGGATCAACTTTCCCTTATTCCCAAATCTCATTACTCTCCTCCAGGGAGATATTCGTAAGAACACTTTATCACCCACTTCAAACTCTAGGTATTTTCTTCAGTTGTCGACATAACGTTTTTTTCGACTATGAGCTTGTCTTATGTGTTGTTGAATAGATCGGACCTTTTCTGCCATCTCATCAACAAGATCAGGTCCTAATAGCATTATTTCCCCAACTTCATCCCAACAAGTTGGATTTCTGCATTTATTTCCATAGAGAGCTTAATAAGGATCCATCTGAATACTGGAGTGAAAGATATTATTATAAGAAAATTCCACCAAAGGAAGGTGTTGATCCCAAACACCTTTTAAATCCATAGAGCAAGCTCTCAACATGTCTTCTAGAGTTTGAATTGTCCTCTCCGACTGACCATCTGTCTGAGGATGATAAGCAGTACTGAAACTCAATTATGTATCCAGAGTATGCTGAAGACTTCTCCAAAACTTCTTGGTAGACCTCAGATCCCGATCAGATATAATGGAAAGTGGAACTCCATGCAATCTTACCACTTCCTTTACATATATCCTGGCAAGATGATCAAGAGAGAAATCTTCTCTAATAGCAATGAAGTGTGCCAAATTCGTAAGACAATCAACTATGACCCAGATAGTATTATTGCCTTTGGATGTTTTAGGAAGTCCAGTGACAAATTACATAGTGATGTTTTCCCATTTCCATTCGGGTATGGGTAATGGTTGTAACATCCCCTTAGACTTCTGTCTCTCAGCTTTAACTTGCTGACAAACCAAGCATCAGGAGACATATTCAACAACATCTCTTTTAATGCCATCCCACCAGAAGTACTCTTTCAAGTCCCTATACATCTTCGTGCTTCTAGTATGAATAGAGAATGAAGAACTATGATCCTCATCCAGGAGCTCCTTCTTTAATTCTGGGATGGGAGGAACATAAACCCGATTCCCGAACGTTATTATTTCATCACAATCAATGTGGAATTCAGGAACATTTCTCCCTTTCTTTTGTTACACTACATCTTCTTTTTGCGCCTCTTTAATCTTCACATGCATAGATGGTTGAAAATTCATTTGAAAAAGATAATATTTCCCCCCTTCCATTATAATTCCAAGATCCATCCTTTTTTAAATCCATAAATATTGGATCTTTTGAGATCCTAATCATGGATAAGCTAGCATGGTCTTATCTACTTAATGCATCTGCCACCTTGTTCGCTTTCCCAGGGTGGTAATGAATTGAGAAGTCGTAATCTTTAATCAGCTCCAACCATCTTCTTTGTCACATATTCAGCTTCTTTTGTGTGAAAATATACTTCAAACTTTTATGATCAGTATAAATATCACACCTTTCACCATAAAGATAATGCCTCTAAATCTTTAATGCAAAGATTACCGCAACTAAGTCTAAATCATGAGTTGGGTAATTTTGCTCATGGATTTTCAACTATCGTGAGGCATAAGCTATCACCATATCATTTTTCATGATAACACACCCCAATCCCTTCTTGGATGCATCACTATAGATCACAAACCTTTCTCCACTACAAGGAAGTGTGAGCACATGTTCACTGAATAACCTTCTTTTCAACTCCTTGAAATTCTCTTCACACTCCTCCGTCCACATGATCATAACTCATTTTCGAGTCAACCAAGTGATTGGATTAGATAAACTTGAAAAATATTTCAAAAAACATCGATAATATCCATCCAGACCAAGAAAAATTCGGATCTCAGTTACTATTGTTGGTCTCGACCATCTTTCGATAACCTTTGTTTTTTCTGGATCCACAGATATCCCCTCTCTTGAGATTATGTGACCCAAAAATGAAACTTTTTGAAGCCAAAATTCACACTTGGTAAATTTGGAATAAAACTTCTCCTTTATCAGGGTCTTCAATACAATTCTCAAGTGATCTTCATGTTCTTCCTTGCTCTTTGAATAGACAAGAATATCGTCTATAAAGACTACCAAAAACTAATCAAGATAGTCTCTAAAGACTCTATTCATCAGATCCATGAAGATAACAGGGTAATTAGTAAGACCAAATGGCATCACTATAAATTCATAGTGTCCATACCTTGTACGGAACACCGTCTTTGGTAAATCCTCCCTTTTGACCCTTAATTGATGATACCCTGAACTAAGATCAATCTTGGAAAAGTATTGATCTCCATGTAGTTGATAAAATAAGTCATCAATGCGCAAGAGATGATATTTTTTCTTGATAGTGATCTTGTTAAGTTCTCGATAATCAATGTAGAGTCACATTGATCCATATATCTTCTTAACAAACAGAACAGGTGCTCCCCAAGGTGACACACTAGGGCTTATGAATCCCTTATCAATATTCTCTTGGAGTTGATTCTTCAATTCCTGAAACTCAATTGGGTCCATTCTATAAGGTGTCTTTGAAATAGCCATAGCACTTGGTATGAGTTCTATTGAAAAACTCAACTTCACAATTTGGTGGAAGACCTGGAAATTCCTCTAGAAAGACATCATCAAACTTCCGTACAATGGGAATATTCTTAATCATGAGTTTCTCTCCAACCATTTGAGATAAATAACCTTCATTTATTGGAATCAAGACCCATAAGATGGAATAAATTTCCACTGGAAGGTTATATTCATCCTTGCATCGATAGATGATAGTAGATTGATCGGGAATATTAAATATGATTTCCCTTATTTGGTAATTGATATGAGCTCCATATAAATAAAGCCAATCCATGCCAATAATCACATCAAATTACACTATAGGAAGGATTACAAGATTTGCAGTAAGCACTTTCCCACAAACGTCAATCGGAGAAGAACTGTAAACTTTTGATGCGACCGTTGTGCCATCAGGAGTTGTCACAGCTAACTCAACATCTAATTGTTGAGGTAATATGGTGATACCCTTCGAAAATTCTTCAGAAATAAAAGAGTTGATGGATCCAGAATCAAATAAAACATTTTCTACTTTAGAGTGGATGGTAAGTGTACCTTTCACCACTTCGTTATCGTACTCCACATTGCCAATAGAAATTGCATGTGACTTTCCTTTGTCTTTGGCCTTAAGAGTTTGTTGACGTAGATCATCATAAAAAACCCTTGGATTAGTGAATTGATTAGAATAATGCCCCATTTCCTTGAACTTGTAACATTGAAGTGTAGGAGGTGCATTCTGTGTAGCCTTTTCTTTGTTCACCTCACTAGACATCTTTTTTCCATCATTGCGGCATTAAAATTCCCAATGACCTTCCTTTCCACATTTGAAACATTTACTTGTCCCTTTAAGACAATTCCATCCATGTTTCTTTCCACACTTTGAGCATAAGGGAAAACTCATCTTCTTTTCAGTGTGGTCTTTAGATTTCCCTTTGAATTTCATTTTCCTCTTCTTATCAAACCCATATGACTGATGGGTTACTCCAATCTCAACCATGAGAGCAAATCGAACAATTTCATCATAGATATTGATGTACCTTATGGATAACAGCCTTCGAAGACTTGGTTTTAAGCCACTAATGAATCGATCGATCTTACTCTCAGGTTGGATAATAATTCCGGAAGCATACCTTGAAAGTCTTGTAAAATTTTCTTCGTAGGTACCAACAGATTCATCATCCTTTTGCTTTAGTTCAAGAAACTCTTTCTCCATCTTTGTTCGAAGAATACGAGGGAAGTACTTATTGAAAAATATGTTCTTGAACTCTTCCCATTCCATAGACTCAATTTTGTCTCTTTGACTTGTATTCTTGATAAGATTCCAACATTGATCAGCTTCACCTTCCAAACGATATACTGCTAAGATGACTTTATCATGTTCAGAACATTGAAGAACTGAAAATATCTTTTCAGTGGTACTAATCCATTGTTCAGAAAATAATGGATCAGTAGACCCACTGAATGAGGGTGGACGCTGCCTCATGAAGGATTCAACAGAATGTTGCTCCTTCTTTTCCTCGTTTAGAAGTCCTGCATGATTCATAACTTCAGAGAGTTGTGTGAGCATGGATACAAGATTTTTCATTCTAGCTCCCATAACGTTTGGTTGCTGATAAAAAACTATTTTGTCGAATATTTTATTGATAATAAATGAAATAATTTCCTCACATTGTGTTAAATATGTTTATTTATAAAATATTTGGGATTTGATCATTCATTTGAAAATTTGGTGAAAATTCCAGTTTTACCCTTTATAGTGCACTGTAGTATTGCGAAGATAAATATTTTTATATTTATTATTTGAAATTGAAGTTTTTTAAAGGTGTTAATAACTTAATTTTATACAACTTTAATTCAGGACACTAGAGCTGATAAGTGCATTTGGATGGAGTAAATGGGCCATTAAGACAATGGTGGGCTGGACTCGGCAGAATGGACATGGGTTCTGTATTTGGGCCATATCTTCTACATATGGGCTTGGATTGAGCCCAAATTTTGAGGAAAGCTCGGGGAAATAACTGGGCACAAATCATCATTCTGGATGGACGGTCAATTCACGCTTTTCCGAGGCCAAAGAGGCGGTGAAACTTGGAATAAAATATTTGGCCGATTTTTTCATTTCACACTTACAAAGTTATGTATCCCTAGCCCTCAAAAAATCTATTTAAAGAGGGTTTTAACTCTTTGAGAGGGTTGTTCGAGGATTTGGGAATTTTTGGACGAAAGGGTGTCTCTTGGGATCCCCTCACAACTCTTTTAAAAAGTAAGCCTTTGTGCAAACCTCTCTTCCAAAAAGGCTCTCCTCTCCCACCTCTTCTTTGTATTTCTATTATTTCATGTTTATTTCTTGAATTTTTCTTCAAATAATCTTCTGTGTTATTACCTATTATTCAAATCTTAATCTTCTTAATTGGTTTGGAATCAAGAGTGGATACAATATTGGGTTCTACCCTTTCAATCCTTTGCTTATGCAAAACGTCTCCACGATGACTACACCGCCCATGGAAGAGTAGTTCTTTTTAGTAATCGATCGACCTCTATCCTTCTTCATTTAATTATTTTTAATCATTGAGCTACTAAAGTTCACTTAATATGATCCATGAATTGTGTTTTTAAATTGTAAGAAACTAATCAAGCAATTGAACGATTAACACAAAACACACGAGGTCGAGAATTGTGTAAATTGTGAGAGCACAATCTTAATCGGTAATACTAGACCATACGGGATAAATTTGTAGAGTTCAAATATAATTCATAAACACAATTCATCATAATTTAAAGAATGGATATGTGCTCTAATTAACCACTGACCATAAGATAACCTTAGAATAACAATCAATGCAGGGTGATGCGATTGCGTGTTCCGAGGCTAGCCTAGGGTTTAAGTAATTTCATCTTTGTGGTTAAGTTAACTCTCGTAGGGTTCGAGGGATAACAAATTAGGGGATCATAATTAAGTGGATATTTATTTAAATGATAATTATTAATAAGTGAATGAATAGGCAGAGTTAGATTGATTACTCCTTTTAAAATAGATTTCTAAAAAATCATCTTCTTGTTGTGTCATTTTAATCGAAATTAATTTCAAAACTAAAAACAAAAAAAATATACAATCATCTTCCAGCAAATTTCTTCTAGATTAATAAACTATAAAAAACCCCAAAACTTTAAAGTAGTGTTTTTATTTTATTCTCTTTTATTTTATTTTTATAATACCTTTAATAAGTTGTTAAATTAACTTCCTCCTTTGAGAGACGACCTTGGTCAGCCACTCTGCTGCACCTAAGTACCCCAAAATCACATTAATCATTTGAGGGCGCCCACGACAGCGCTCTACCAAATTGGCGCCGTTGCCGGGGAGGAAAGTAATTATTTAAAACAATTAGAGGTATTTATTTTATTTTACATTTTATTCTCTTTTTCTCTTGTTTCTTCCTTCTTTACCCAATCTGATTTTTCTTCTTCTTCTTTTATTTTCTTCTACTTATTTTTGGACCATCAACTAAAACTTCACATTTTTATTTTACTATGGTCCACTTTCTTTCTTTTCATTTTTATTTGATTTATGACACGAACTAATCCCGAAGATCTCTTAGATCTTGACCCTGAGATTAAACGCAACCTTAGGGCTCGAATCAGACATTCTCAGTCTACGAGAAGTTTCAATATTCAACCAGTTGGTGAATTCCTCTCTTCTGGAAACATTGGAATTGGAAGTTATTCAAATTCAAACATAAAAGAGTAACCAATGGCTGGAAATAATGGAAATGAACTTAATAGAACCATTCGATAATTGGTTGTACCAGATATTAACTATCAACCAAATTATATTGCATACCCAAATCTCGAATCAGACTTTGAATTGAAATCTGGATTAATTCACCTTCTTCCAAAGTTTCATGGCCTCTCTAGTGAGGATCCTAATAAACATTTGAAAGAATTTAATGTGGTTTTCTCATCCTTGAAAGCAATAAGTGTTTCTAAAGATCAAATTAAATTAAGAGCATTCCCATTCTCACTTAATGGAGCTGCAAAAGATTGGATGTATTATTTGAAACCTGAAGATGTAACATGTTGGAATGATTTAAAACGCCTTTTCTTGCAAAGATTTTTTCTAGCATCAAGGACAACATCCATTATAAAGGAGATATCGGGGATCAAGCAAGCCCAAGGGGAGTCAATGTATGAGTATTGGGATAGATTCAAGAAGTTGTGTGCAAGCTGCCCACATCACCAAATCAGTGAGCAACTCCTCATCCAATACTTCTATGAAGGACTCACACCCATGGAGAGGAGCATGGTGGATGCTGCAGCTGGAGGAGCATTGGTGGACAAGACACCAGCAGCCGCACGTGCATTGATCGACAAGATGGCCCAAAAATCCCAACAATTTGGTGATCGAGGTACACCACATGTCAAGGGAGTACATCAGGTAAGTCCTTCTTCTCTTGAAAGTCATTTGATTGATACTAAGTTGGAAGAATTAACCACTATGGTGAGGCAAATTGATTTGTCACAAAAGACATCTCTACCCCCTCCTTCAAGGCCTTGTGGTATTTGCACTGAGATAAGCCACCCAACTGACTGTTGCCCACAACTCCAAGAAACAGAAGATTGTGCAGCAGTGTTCCCTGGGAGACCATATCAGCAGCAACAACAACAACCATATCCCCAAAATAAGTTTTATTCATTTTCTCCAACATACAACCAAGGGTTGAAAGATCAATCAGACATGAGGTATGGCTCTGGACAACAACAAAGGCCCCCTTTTCAACCAAACTTACAGCAGCCTTTGCCTTACCAGCAGGGTTTCCAACAACCCCAAAGGAGATTTGAAGCCCAAGCATAAACAAGCCAACAACAAGGGAATCTTCCACCAAAGGTAGATTCTAATACTGATGATCTTTTGAAACAAATTGTTCTTAATCAACAGAATGAGCTAAAGAGTCAAGGTTCATAGCTGAGGGAGTTAAAGACTCAAATGAGCCAAATTGCCACCGCCCTCCATGAACTTGTAAGTAAGAATTATCGAAATCTACCTTCCCAACCCACTCCAAATCCAAAGGGGAATGTTATTTCCATCACATTGAGAAGTGGTAAGCAAATGAACGATACATCTGTACCTACCATTCCACTGGGATTCACCTTAACTCCAGAGAAGCCGCATTCCATACCAACTGATGAGAAATCCAAGGAGAAAGATAAAGGTAAGAAAAAGATTGATGATGTTCCTCCCAAACCCCTTCCTTTTCCAAACAAGGTTGTTCAAACCAAGAAGATGGCTGAAGAATCAATGGAAAAGGAGGTTTTGGACACATTCAAGCGTGTGGAGATAAAAATTCCTCTACTTTAAGCCATTAAGAAAATCCCAAGGTATGCCAAATTCTTAAAATAACTCTGCACCAATCGAAGAGGGCTCAAGGGAAATGATAGGATCAACCTTGGAAGGAATGTCTCAGCACTCATTTCACCAACTCTAGCAATGCCAACAAAGTGCAAGGATCCAGGGACATTCACCATCCCATGCACCATAGTGGAGTTTCACTTTTCTGATGCACTTTGTGATTTAGGTGCTTCCATAAATGTGATTCCTCACTCTGTATTCACTTCCTTGCAGGTTGGTGAGTTGAACTCGACAAGAGTAGTGGTACAGTTGGCGAATAGAGCTACGGCATATCCAGCGGGAGTTCTTGAGGATGTACTTGTTCGGTTAAGAGACATGATCTTTCCAGCAGACTTCTATGTGCTTAACATGGAGGATGATAAGGTAAGTTCTCATGCCCCCATTATCTTAGGTAGGCCCTTCCTCAAAACTGCAAAAACTATCATAAATGTCAATGAGGGTACACTTTAAATGGAATTTGGAGATGAAGTTGTGATATTTAATGTTATGGATTCCATGAAGTACCCCTCAGAGGACCATTCTGCTTTTGTTATCTCCCATTTTGAACCACCAAATAAAAACTCCATAGAATTTGATTGTCCTATGCTTAGGGAGATTATGAGTATTGGTTCGAGTTTGATGTCTAAGAGCACTTCCACACATGTTGCTGATACACAATCCTCTCTTGGATTTGATTTTGATGTGGATTCATATTTAGATTTTGATCATGTTCACTCTAATTATGAAATGGCTGTTGAGTATGCTGATGGATTTGATGCTTTATTCTCTGATTTTGATGATGTCTATTCTGATACTGATGCTCTTTGTGCACATATTTCAGTTCCTTCAATGTCTCCATCCATACTACACCCTCCTTCATTAGAACTCAAGCCATTGCCACCAAATCTGAAATACTCATACTTGTTGAGTGGTGAGAGATTACCTGTTATCATTGCTAACAATCTCCATTTTGAACATGAAGAAAATCTTTTGAATATTTTGAGGGAGAACATTAGGGTGATTGGGTGGACCTTGGCTGTCATATCAGGTATTAGCCCCTCCATTTGCATGTATAGGATTATCTTGGAGGATGGGGCTAAACCGGTGAGACAACCACAAAGGAGACTCAATACCACCCTCCTGGAAGTTGTTAAAAAAGAAGTTGAGAAATTGCTTGAGGAAGGTATAATATTTCCCATTTCAGATTCTCAGTGGGTAAGTCCTATTCAGGTTGTGCCTAAAAAGAGTGGTGTTATTATTGTTAAAAACGAGAAAGATGAGTTAGTTCCAATGAGGGTGCAAAACAGTTGGCGTGTGTGTATTGATTATAGGAAACTAAATCAGTCCACTCGCAAGGACCATTTACCCATCCCATTTATTGATCAGATGCTTGAGAGACTAGTTGGGAAGACACACTATTGTTTCTTGGATGGATTTTCTGGATATTTTCAGGTTCCTATAGCTCTAGAGGATCAGGAGAAGACTACATTCACCTATCCCTTTGGCACATTTGCCTACCGGAGGATGCCATTTGGACTTTGCAATGCCCCGGGTACCTTCCAGAGATGCATGGTGAGTATTTTTTCTGATTTTATTGAGACCTGCATGGAGGTATTTATGGATGATTTTACAGTATATGGGTCTTCATTTGATGAATGTCTTATTAGTTTGGGAAAGGTGTTTAATTGTTGTATTGAGAAGAATCTAGTCCTGAACTTTGAAAAGTGTCATTCCATGGAAGAGCATGGCATTATCTTAGGGAATGTAGTGTGAAAACATGGGATAGAGGTTTATAGATCTAAGATAGACATTATTTCATCCTTACCATATCCTTCATGTGTTCGTGATGTTAGATCTTTCCTAGGGCATGCAGGATTTTATCGGTGCTTCATCAAAGATTTTAGTAAGATTGCTCTTCCTATGTCACGATTACTCCAAAAGGATTTTGATTTTGTGTTTGATGATTCTTGTAGGACGTCCTTTGATGAGATAAAGAAGTGTCTAACCACTCCACCGATCATACATCCCCCACGGTGGGAGATTCCTTTTGAGCTCATGTGTGACGCCTCCAACTTCGCGGTTGGAGCTGTCTTATCTCAGAGGGTGGAAGGAAGTTAACATGTGATTTCCTGTGAATCAAGGACATTGGATTCAGCCCAATCAAACTACACTACAACAGAAAAGGAGTTTCTTGCTGTCATATTTTCTTTAGATAAATTCCGTTCATATTTATTGGGCTCTAAAGTAGTTTTTTTTTCTGACCATGCAGCTTTGAGGTACCTCCTAAAGAAGCCAGATGCAAAGCCCAGGCTGATTCGATGGATGCTCCTTCTTCAGGAATTTGATATTGAGATAAAGGAAAAGAAGTGTTTAGAAAACTTGGTGGCGGACCACATGAGTAGGCTTACTCACACACCAGAGGATGACACCTTGGATCAGGTACCACTTCGGGACACTTTCCCCGATGAGCATATCTATACCATCTCAGGTACGCATCCTTGGTATGCTGATTTAGTTAACTACCTTGTTACCTCTGAAATCCCTACAAATTTAAAGAAACATCAAGTCCAAAAATTAAAGAGTGAGTCAAGATTTTATGTTTGGGATGATCCATACTTATGGCGCATGTGTAGTGACCAAGTTATTAGGAGGTGTGTTCCTGATCATAAGTTTGAGTCTGTTTTGAAATTCTGCCATACACTTGCATATGGTGGACACTTTGGACCCCAACAGACAGCTAGGAAAGTTTTAGACTCTGGATTATATTATCCTAGCTTATTCCATGATTCCCATGTGTTTTGTAAGTCATGCTATCATTGCCAACACACTGGAAATATTTCAAGGAGACACGAGATGCCCCAACAACCCATTTCATTCTGTGAGATTTTTGATGTTTGGGGAATTGATTTTATGGGCCCTTTTCCTAGTTCCTTTGGTTTTTTGTACATTTTGGTTTCTGTTGATTATGTGAGTAAATGGGTGGAGGATAAGGTCACTAGGACTGATGATTCTCATGTTGTTGTGGACTTTGGCAAAGCACAATTTTTTTGCAGGTTTGGAGTACCAAAGGCCATCATCAGTGACCAAGGGACACACTTTTGTAATAGGAATTTCACTTACCTCCTTTAAAAGTATGGGGTGACACACAAAACATCAACACCATACCACCCCCAAACAAATGGCCAGGCTAGGGTTTCAAATCGTGAGTTGAAACAAATTTGGGAGAAAACTGTGCAGCCAAATAGGAAGGATTGGAGTAAGCACTTGGATGATGCATTGTGGGCTTATAGGACAGCATACAAGACACCCATTGGTATGTCCCCATTTCAGATTGTTTTTGGGAAAGCGTGTCATCTCCCCGTGGAAGATGAGCATCAGGCTTATTGGGCTATAAAGAAATGCAACATGGATTTGGCCCAAGATGGAATCCAAAGGAAGCTAAAAATTCAAGAGTTTGAGGAGATTAGATTGTCATCATATAAGAACTCAAGGCTCTACAAGGAAAGATCAAAAGCAGCTCATGACAAAATGATCCAACAAAGGGAGTTTCATGTTGGAGAGAAAGTCCTTCTATACAGTTCACGACTGAAGCTGATGCCTGGTAAGTTGCGTTCCAGATGGTTTGGTCCTTGTATTGTATCTAATGTTTTTCCTTATGGTGCAGTGTAGATCACACAAGAGGACACTGGAAGTATCTTTACAGTCAATGGGAAACGTTTGAAGAGATACATTGAGGGACATCCTACTAATGCAGTGGATTTTATCACCCTGCATGACCGTATCATCACTTGAGCACATCAGGCTGTTCCTAACCCTTTCACTTTTATATTATTTGTCCTATTTAAAAATTCTGAATTTCATGTGCATATATAATCTCATGGGTTCACATTGAGGACAATGCAATATTTTAAGTGTGGGGGAGGGAACCTTTTAGTTTAGTAATTTCAATTTTTTTCCTGTTTAAAAAAAACCAATTTTTTTGTGTGTTTTTCAAATTTTCTGTGTTTATTTTCTATGTTTTTTTTGAAACATTTTGAGCTAAAATGATTTTCATCACCATTTTTAAATCCATATCAATAAGTGAAACAATTTACCCCTTGAAACTAAGCTTAAATGAATGCTGAAATGACTTTGTTTCAAGTTCAAATATTTAGTAATTTCATGAAAAGTACGCTGAATTTTAAATCCCATGCCACATCTCACTGTCTTTATATTTGAAATCACTTTCTTGTGTGGCTTCTAAACCATTATTTTCATATTATTTACATTCACATCACTTCTTGAGAGAACCAAACCATGCTTGATTTAACCTGAATTTGATCCATTCCGGTCAAAACTTAAGGGTTTGAGGTACTTATGTTTAAATGATTGAGGCATTTGTTTGGTATTAAAGCCCCTATTTCATAGAATCCTTTTTTATAATGGCCTAACTTGAATATTTAATCCTTGTATCCCTTAGAAGCCATGCACAGCCTGTTAGGTTAGCCACATTACAAGCCAATTTTCCCTATCCAACCAACTCTTGAAGTGAAATTGCATAATCTAGTTGAGCTTAAGTGTGGGGGAAGCTGTCTTGTGTTGTGCTACCACATTTTGTGATACTTTGGGTGGAAAATTAAATTATGAAGAGATGTTTTTGTTGCTGAAGAAAGTCATTATATTGAAAGCTGTGCCTTTTCTGGATCTTTCATGACAAGTGAAGTTGTGCCTTTTCTGGAGCTTCTAATTGAGGTGGAAAGCTGTGCCTATCTGGAGCTTTCAAGAAAATCATGTTTGAGAAGACTGAAAATTTTTGATGCTAAAATGAAGAATGGTGTAAACTTTTCATGACTTTTCATGATGATGGAGCTGAATTGATACTATGGGGATTGAGGAGAAGACCATATTTAAGTGAAAATTAGATTAATGCAATTTTGCTTCAAAAAGAGTCAAGCCCTCCTCATTCAGCCTCAGAATTTTTCACATCTAAAATCCTACCAACCAAAAGCCACAGAACAACCCTGAAAAGTAATCATGATAAACATATGTCCTTGACTCACATCGGGTGGCGATGTAGGAATCCATCAAGCCTATTGTGACCCTTGTATGAGTTTGGATGAGAAAGACATTGCAAAAAAATTAATATTTGAGTGATGAGAGACAATTCAAGCGAGGTAAGTGTTTTGTGCATGGGAGGATAAATGAAGTGGAAATATATTGAATGATATTAATAGAGAACTTGAAATAAGGTTTTTTATGAGGCATGATATCTTTTTATTCTTGGTGCGGAATTGATGGATCCCAATGATATGTGTTTTAAAATTGGTTTTGATTTGATATTGATGTTTACTTGATATGAGATTTTGCTCAGGAGTGCAAAAGGGTAAGTGTGGGGGAGTTGATAAAACACTATTTTGTCGAATATTTTATTGATAATAAATGAAATAATTTCATCACATTGTGTAAAATATGTTTATTTATAAAATATTTGGGATTTGATCATTCATTTGAAAATTTGGTGAAAATTCCAGTTTTACCCTTTATAGTGCACTGTAGTATTGCGAAGATAAATATTTTTATATTTATTATTTGAATTTGAAATATTGTAAAAGTGTTCGTAACTTAATTTTATACAACTTTAATTTCGGACACTAGAGCTGATAAGTGCATTTTGATGGAGTAAATGGGCCATTAAGACAATGGTGGGCTGGACTCGGCAGAATGGACATGGGTTCTCTATTTGGGCCATATCGTCTACATCCGGGATTGGATTGAGCCCAAATTTTGAGGAAAGATCGGTGACATGATTTGGCACAAATCATACTTCTGGAAGGCCGGTCAATTCACGAGTTTTGGAGGTCAAATAGGTGGTGAAACTTGGAATAAAATATTTGGCCGAGTTTTTCATTTCTCACTTAAAAAGTTATGTATCCCTAGCCCTCACAAACTATATTTAAAGGGGGTTTTAACTATTTGAGAGGGTTTTTCGAGGATTTGGGAAGGTGTTTCCGAAAGGTTGTATCTTGGGAGCCCCTCACAACTCTTGGAAGAAGTAAGCCATTGTGCAAACCTCTCTTCCAAAAAGGCTCTCCTCTCCCACCTCTTCTTTGTATTTCTATTATTTAATGTTTGTTTATTGAATTTTTTTTCAAATAATCTTATGTTTTCTTACCTCTTATTCTTCTATTAATCTTCTTAATTGGGTTGGAATCAAGATTGGAGACAATATTGGGTTCTAACCTTTCAATCCTTTGCTTATGCAAAACGTCTCCATGATGACTACACCGCCCATGGAAGAGTAATTCTTTTTAGTAATCGATTGACCTCTATCTTTCTTCATTTAATTATTTTGAATCAATGAGATACTGTAGTTCAATTAATATGATCCATTAATTGTTTTTTAAAATTTTAAGAAACTAAGTAAGCAATTGAAAAATTAACACAAAACACGCGAGGTCGGGAATTGTGTAAATTGTGAGAGCGCAATCTTAATCGGTAATACAAGATCATACAGGATAAATTTGTAAAGTTCAAATATAATCCCTAAACACAATTCATCCTCATTTAAAGAATGGATATTTGCTCTAATTAACCACTGACCATAATCTAACCTTAGAACAACAATCAAAGAAGGGTGCTGCAATTGCGTGTTCCGAGGCTAGCCTAGGGTTTAAGTAATTTCATCTTTGTGGTTAAGTTAACTCTTGTAGGGTTTGATGGATAACAAATTAGGGGGTAATAATTAAGTGGACATTTATTTAAATGATAATGATTAATAAGTGAATGAAGAGGTAGAGTTATATCTATTATGCCTTTTAAAATAGATTTCTAAAAAAACATCTTCTTGTTGTGTCATTTTAATCGAAATTCATTTCAAAACTAAAAACAAAAAAAATATAAAATCTTATTCCAGAAAACTTCTTCTAGATTCATAAAATATAAAAAAACCCAATCCTTTAAAGTAGTGTTTTTATTTTATTCTCTTTTATTTTATTTTTAGAATACCTTTAATAAGTTGTTAAATTCACTTCCTCCTTTGAGAGACGACTTTGGTCAGCCACTCTGCTCCACCTAAGTACCCCAAAATAACATTAATCATTTTAGGGCGCACACGACAGTGCTCTATCAGTTTCTAAGGGGGGAAATCATTGCATTGTCCATTTCATTCAGCATTAACACAGTTCCTTCGGGTTCCAACCATTGACTAAAACCAAGAAGAATAGTGTGAGAAACACTAATTATAACAAGAATACAACATAACCAGTAATAAAATTTCACACTTTAGGTATTATCATAGGTTATTAATGGCCATTTATAAAACACTAATATTGTGTTCTATGCCTAGACATATCCTTAGAGTTCTTACTAAGGCTTTCACATCCTAGTTTCCAAAGGATGACTATACCTTTCCTCTTATACCAACTATAACGACCCATACTTTACATACATTGTTATTACTTCATAATCAAACAATAATTATTACAATATATAACAAAATTGTGATAGGACCGTGTAGGTATAGTGTCTTTAGAAACTGGGAAACATAATCAATTGATTCATAAAGAATCTACATCGTCTCCCATTTATTTCATCATATCTATAGTCCCTTTTAGCATATCCTACTTAATATCCTTCTTCCTGACCTGGGGAAAAGAAAACATACAAAAGGGTGAGCTAAAATGCTCAGTAAGGGTAAATAAAGGTAATATCAATCATATCATATTAATAAGAACATAACATTTTGAAAATCTTAACCTGCAAAATAGATCATAATATCTTAACATGGGATAAATCATAGAAGTAAAAATGCAATCCCAATAATCATAACATAAAACATGAAACATTGTGGCATACACACATAATCATAGAAAATCATTTCTTATTAGTCAAGACTCATTGCCAAGACTATCTTAGCGGACAAAGTCCATTTCTGAACCGAGTTCACTCCTACTTCCAGTCCTGTATCACTGAACTGGTTTAACTTTCCATTCCAACCATGTATATCTCATAAGATATAAATCTTTACCCAATGCATTGGAGGGAGATATAGGTCCCAAACATCTCATAATGAAGCTATTCTTATGTGTGCCACAAAATCATAAATCATACATCATAGCATAACCCATGTAATAAAAATGGGATTCTTAAACATCGTGACATCATAAAAAATTCATATTAGATAAAGGACTTCATAAAAATAATTCCATCATAACATAATAAAATTGATGTAATAATAGGGATAAAAACAGAACCCTATATTATCTTAGATGGAAAATTTATTTTGATAAAACACTTTAACTCCATTCTTGAGGAAAATATCCTTTCTACTTCAAAAACATTTTTCCTTTATTAACATGTCATAAAATTTTAAACTAAAAGAAGTTAATTAAAAATAAACTTGAAAACTTGTAAAGGAAGCTTCATGTAAATAATGTTCTATGTAATCATAAAAATATATTCATGCCATATAAGTTAAAAAAACATTCTTCTCGTACTTTGGCCAGAAAAGTCAAAAAAAGTACCTCGTACTAAAAAAACGACAAAAGATTCCCTTCATTTCTTTTACTAAAAACTCACCAGTGGATAAAATTGGATTTAAAAAATTGTAGTAGGTTATAAATAATATTAAATATTGAGGAAACATGGATGTGGATGATAAATATTCCCCAGTAAATTCTAAATTATAAACAATCTCATATAAAAATGAGATTGTGAGATTTTCCCTTACCTTAGGTCCGATAAGCTTTGTACGTGTCCTAACCTCCTGTATAATGATTTAAATAATGTTATTGACTTATTATATAATCATAAAAATTGTTATTATATCATATATGGTCATATTCTTAGCTTCTTATTAGTAATATTTCATTTCTACATGTTATTCGGGTGTTCATTGCTTTATGTTCTTATGCTTGTTTTATCGAATAAATTCTTATTCCTCTTTTTATGTTATAGATGCCTCTTTTACAGAATGGTATTAGTGTAATATATATCATATTTATTAATTCAATTAATTTATATAATCTTTATTCAATGAAGATCATATTGAACGAGTCGCATCACATCGTGGAGATGGTAGGCCGTACGTACGCACAAGTGATGATATCATTCCCATAATTATATGAATGGAATTGGAGTTGATGAAATAATATTTCAGAATACTTATCATGTTATAATAATCATATATAGTTATTCCTTACACCATTATACCCATCCAAGCATGGTGGTGGTAGAAAATAGATTGCACCACGACGTGGAGATGGTATTTCGTACGTACGCACGCGTGGTGATTTCATTTTCCGTAGGATGGATAGAAAGTAAAATATGGTTGTTTAATATTTATAATAACATATAAGTATATGAGTGATACTTATGTTATTAATTTATGATGAAAAAATAAATAAGAAGAAGTATAAGAAGAAATAAATTGGAAAGAATCGAAAAAGTATATTACCTCTTCTTTGACGCGCCTCTTCTTAACCTCCTCTTAGGGAACTAAAGATGGTCTTTGAAGAAGACCAGGACCTCTATGATGTTTCTAGGGAAGTGGAGAAGATAAATTGGTAGGGGTTGGACGATATTGAAGGGTCAAAGTTGTGTAAAGAGGATAGGAAGGAGGTTCCCTTTTATAAGGGAGGAGAGGGGAACCTTTGGAAACCTCAAAAATATTAATTTATAATAAATAAAACCCCACATAAAAACATCAAAAAATGACTCATATTAGAATATTAGATGATATAGGGTTGTAATATCATCAAAAAATAAAATTTAGACAAGTTTGGAATTTATTTTAAACATTATCAACTTGATTTATCCATATTTAATCTATTTAATTTTATTTGTCTTAATAAGATTCTAAATTTTAAATTATTGTAAATAATTACTTATGTATTGTTAATTGTACATAATTGGTCAACTTATGAAATTTTAGACCATATAAAATTTAATTTATAATTTTTAAATATTTTTGTGATTTTAAACCATTTTATAATATGTTATTTTTATAAAATAACAATAGTGTCAATTTTGACACTATTCATTTACTTGAATTTAAATAAAATCCAGACAGAAGATATATTAGAAATAAAATATTTAATAGCTTCTTAACATGTCATAGTAATCTAGAAAATTCGTTTATCATATTAAATAGTTCATATAATATTTACTTTAATATTTTTAAAACCATTTATTTGATATTTCAATCCTTAAAATAATTTCAACATCACTATTGTGTCACCTTTAATGATAATTATTTAATACCTAAAAATTCTAAATAAATTTACATTATGTATATAATTTTATTAGATTTCTGGATACTATTCATGTTTGAATATTCATTAAGTTTATCACTAAATTAAAATTATTATACTTATAAGATTTAAGAAAGTGACATGTTGTCACTTTCTTTGGTTTTAATAATAATTAAATAATTTTCATGGAAAAAAGTTCATTAAATGAATATAATCTGAACCTTAGGTGATATGGGTCTAATTTTAGTCATCCAATAGGATTTTGGCAGGTGTTAGGGTAATTTTATAATCTTATGTTTACCCTTAATTACCCGATTTACCTTTAACTATAGTAAATAAAAATTACCGTAGTCACTATTCATAATGTCAACAAAATAAAAGTAACATATTAACATAATTTGGACCCACTAAATCCAAATATAGAATCCATTTTTCAAAATTCAAAACATAGAATTTGTAGTAATTTATTTAAAATTAATCCCGTTGTTAAGAAAACAGGTTCTAAAAGTTAAAACAATGTCAAAGATTGAAATGATTTTACCTATGAATTCAATGTAAAATAAATGATAATGACATACATTATATTAAATGGTAAAATTATATTATATTTATACTTTAAAACCATTCAATATTATAATTTAACCATATAAATTATTACAATGAAAAAATTTGTTTTTAATTAAAATATAGTGTGTTTTTACTATTCATTAAAATATGAAAGTTATCAGAATAATATGAAATATTTATCCAAAGTAAATTTTTATATACTGATTATATAAAGGAGTTTTATTTTTTCAAATTGAACTTATAAACATGTCAAAAATTATATTTAAAATGGGTGCGCCATCAAAAGGCCGTAAAACTGCATTTTTTGAAAAATACTTCTTTTTTTAGAAAACCTGATTTTGTTTTCATACCTCTTTCTTGAAAATGAGTAAGATAAATTATAATGTTATAAAATTAAAAATTCAGTTAATACTATTCATAACGGCTAGTTTATAATATTATAATAATATATCATTGTCTGGTGAAACTCAGTATTGCATACTACACACGCTATCGAGGAAGGTTGTGATTGCATGTAATGCAAGCCAAGCTAGTGTTGTGTGCAGTGAATGATTCCTTTGCATATAAAATAAGATATTAAAAAAATATTTCTCATAAAATCTATGGGTGTTATAGGACAAATATTCCTTTGATTGACAACCGTCTTGTAGGATTCATATGCAGAACCACCAGAGCATGATGAGCATTGTCAAACAAAGGTGTCTACAGGACACTGGATTTACTCTTCTGATGTCCATAGAGGTTTATGAGGATCTAGAATCACCAGAGACACTGAGTTTGATGGATAGAAATGATGTGTTTGGGAATTTAAGAAACACTCAGGCCATGATTTTCCATGGAGTTCTGGGTCAACCTGGCATAGGATGTAGGTAAGAGGGTTTTTAGTATGTGCATGAGGAATGTATCTTCTCATGGTATTTAAGGGACATATGGTTTGGCAGCATAAGGGAGGAATGAAAAATGGATCTGACCCAACCCAGAAAGTTTGTGATGCGACTCTCCATTTTTAATGGGGGTCAGTGACAGAAGCAAAGGAACCAACCTGGAGGTCCGAGACTGTAGCCCGACATTGATCCCCAGCGGGGGTGTGGGTGTGCAGCCCCCGCGGTATGGACTGGTGGGAGTGGACTATTTTCCACATAAGGCCATTTGTGTAAGAGCTGGTCGTGGAATATTTGGCCTCTTAGGATGGTATGTGGAGGAGTTGGCCCCGTATGATGGTACACGGAGAAGTTGGTCGTATATGATGGTACGCGGACGAGCATGCTATGTACTGTCTTCATTATAGGGGCATCCGTGAACCATCTTCTGCATATGGGCATCCTCAAACCATCTTCCGTATATAGGCATCCACGAACCGTATTCCGCATATGGGAATCTGCGAACTGTTTTTATTATATATATTTTTATTGGTTTTCTGGTTGGATACTGAGAGTCTTCTGAATATGGTTCGTGGGGAGGACCTTCACAAACTAATTTCTACATATGGTTCACGGTATGGGTTCCGAGAACTTCTTATCGTTCATAGGATAGAATCTGCGAACTGCTACGGATGCAGGATGGAGTCCTGAGAACTACTTTGGGTGTGGGATAAATTTTTCCCACACCCTCTATGTTCTTCGTACCCTTTTCGCCCATCCCCGAGCTCTCTCCCTTACCTTCCTCCCCTTTATTTTTTTCCTTCTAATTTCCTGTGGTGGTCCTTTTATAGAGTTCTAATGAATCTGTATCTACGGTACGTGTGACACCTTCTCCAGAAGCCCATAGAGAAAATCTAACCCACGGAAGACTCAATCAATGCGTATGTACGGTACGCTGTCAGCATCTAATCATCCTCGAACCATATCTTTCGCGGGGATTGTACGCGGGGCACACTTCCATCAGATTCTTGCCAGAAAAAATATTTCATAGCGACTTGAGTTCACGGGTGGAAATTCATCGTGAATTTCTTTGTTCGCTGGCCAATGCCTCATAGGAAAACATGTCATAGGTCATCTGCATACCGGTGGTTTTCATTTTTTTCCTTTCGCAAACCTTTCCCGGTAATCGGTATGCATCCAAGCGAGATTCCTTTTCAAAATTTGATTTCTTTCAACTTCTTCTCAAATTTTTAATCCAAATTTATATCTTTGCTTCACCCAACTCACAGGAGTATTTTACTTACCTTTGTTGAATTTTTGGGACCCTACAAATTCCCTCCATCAGAATGGGCTCCGATTGGGACGAAGAGGAGGCTATTCTGATGTAGAAGCTTTCCCAACTTAAATGATTAGACAATACTCTATATTTTCCTAAGCAAAGGGAATCAGTGAGCGTAGTTCAAATATTTGTGGGGTTTCATAGAAAACCCCATTAACATTTATGTATTTTTTTATATTACCCTAATTTTTTCCTAATCCTGCTTGGTAAGGGCTTAGTGGGTATAACTTGGATTTTTCTTCGGCCACCCTTTGTGGTTTTCTGACCTAACAAGCTTTACGCCTTTTCTGATTGCTCAATGTTTTTTTTAAAAAATTGATACTAGACTTTTACCCAGAGGTTCCCTCGACTGATTTTTCATCTGGTGAGCATAACATCTTTTTTTTGCTATCAGTTCACAGTCCTGCCATTTAAACTTATTACGAATGTTTTAAGTCGAATAGTTTTACTGAATTTAATGGGGTCAAGCCCAAACTCGGAACTATTAATCAAGAATGTTCTAGTATACTTCAGACATGGGTTAGGGATTTTTCTTGACTCTATATTTTAGGATTCTAGAAATGTATGAGGCTTAGGAACTACTTTAGGCTTACAGAGGCAGTAAAGGACTCTCCTAGAGATGAATTTTCCTTTTATTGATGACCATTTTTGTGGGTGACATATGCAGAGCCACCAGGGCATGATGTGCATAGTCAATCAAAGGTGTCCCCAGGACATTTTCCTTTTATTCCTGATGACCTAGTGGGATTTTCCACATTTTGGATTTATCTTGTTGTTGAGGGACACAATAGGTGGATGGATTGAGTAGTGTTTCATGATAACATTAAGAACATTCACAAAATCCTTGAGTGGGCACTTATTCCCACACATTTCTTATTTGTGTGAGGGAGAGATGGAAAGTGGTCAGTTCAATTAAGAGACTTTTCTTTCTCAGGGGAATTTTGGAAGAAGGAGGTACATAAGCCTTCATCCAGAAGTTTTCCGAATCTTGGAGTGTGACAATATGTGAATGTCATTTGAGCATACAGATGCTGTAAAGGACTCTCCTGGGGATGAATATGCCTTTCATTGATGGCCATTTTTGTGGGTGACGTATGCAGAGACACCGAAGAATGATATGAATAGTCAAGAAAAGGTTTCCCTAGGACATTGGCCTTCCGCCTTCGATGACCTTTGAGGATTATGGAGAATGGTAACTTTTTGAATATGGTGTGTGACCTTTTACTAGGGGTTCCCCTGGTCGTAAGAGGAGGCTTTTTAGCTGAAATTATTTGGGGAAACCTGGAAACAGGCTGGGGCACTCTTCCTTTACATGCAGATAAAATTTGAAAATGCGGATAGGATGTCTTTTAGAAACCTCAAAAGAGACCATAGGTGAATCGGGCCTATATGTTCCGATATATCTAGGATGTGTGAAAGGGGAAAAATGTAAACCATGAATTTGAGGGCCCTTGAATCAGGAGGGGTGGAATGAGGCTTGGAAGCCATCGAGCGTACTGAGATAGGAGATGACTCTCCTAGGGATGAATTTTCCTTTTATTAATGACCATTTTTGTGGGAGGCGTATGCAGGGCCACCAGAGAATGATATGCATAGTCAATCAAAGGTGTCTGCAGGACACTAGCCTTCTGCCCGATATGGCCTTGGAGGGTTATGGGGATTCAAGGTCACTTAAATCACATAGTTTTGAATATGATAGGGGTATAACATGACATATTGGGGACATTTGGGCTGTGATTTACTCATGTAATGGTGTCCCTTACATAGATCTTACCCATACAAAGGGTGAGGTATTCGTTTTATCTTTGGGATACCTGGGTTTTTAACATCACATGACCAGGACATGGGGTTCCTCTCGGGGGAGGGAACCATGACATGCCTTTTAGGGTCATTCTTCTAGGACCAAATTATTGTGCCGTTTTAACTAAATGTCACAACGGATCTCTTTCTATGATCCCTAAGCTCACGTGGGCTATGCCCAGTGTGAGAAACAAGGGATCACAAGGGTTTCATGTCACCATCTAAGAATAGTGAATTCAACATTAAGGGGAAATTTTAGGCTAAATCCATTGCTTTTTAGTTTAGCGTCGTGCGGTGAGGACGATTTTGGCCTTGCAGTTTAACGTCGTGCGATGTGGATGATTTTGGCCTTGCAGTTTAACATCGTGCGGTGAGGAAGATTTTGGCCTTACAGTTTAACGTCATGTAGTGAGGACAATTTTAGCCTTGCAGTGGTCTTAAAAAGTTTTAGGTTAATCAAAATCAGGGTGTTCCGGCGTTACTTATATGTGAGTGATGATAGAATGTGTAAAACATAGTCCTGAGGGCGACTTGAATAAGGAGGGCTGACATGCGGCTTGAAATCCATTGGGCGTACTGAGGTTGGATAGGACTCTCCTAGGGATGGAATTTCCTTTGATTGACATCCATTTTTGTGGATGACGTATGTAGAGCCACCAAGACATGATATGAATAGTCAAGAAATGGTGTCCCTAGGACACTGCCCTTCCATCCCAGATGGCCTTGAATGATTGTGAGGATCCAAGTTTTCCCAAGGTATGGTGTGTGACAAAATGGAAAGGTGTTCCTAGGAATGTGAGAATACCTAGACCATGATTAACAATGACATTCTTGCAGCTTCCACATAGGTCTTAACCACGTATGGGTGAAAGGGGAATTTTTTTGCTGGTGGCTGGGCCAGGATGTCGAATTCGAGCGTCACTAAGCATCCTGCGAGAGCAGGAATCAATCCACACATAGTTTTGGAGGTTCCCTACAAAATTTTGTTTGATGTGTTAGGGAAACTTGAGGGAATTTTTGGTTTACTTGATACGGGTTCCAGGCCTACCATACTCTTCTATGGTTTACTTGCATAATAGAATCCATACCACTGGTCCTAAGCTCATGTGAGTTATACTCGATGTCAGAAACAAGGAGTGGTTACTGAGTCTCATTTTCAAGTGTGAGGATACATAGAATAAGATGGGGGCCTATTCATTTTTTTCCCGGTGGGGCTGGTCCAGGATCAAATATCGAGACATTGGTATGTATCCTCCGAGGGCAGGAATCAAGCCGTACATAGTTCGGTGTGTGCCCCATACAGTTTTGGCTTAGTGCAATGGATAGGGGAGTTTTCATTCTACCCATCACAGTTGTCAGGTCCTCCATGTTTCACCGTAGTTTACCTTAGTAAGAGAATCTCTATCACCATTCTTAAGCTCATGAGAGTTGTACTTGATGTGAGAAACAAGGATTGTTAAGGGTATCCTTTAAGAATATCGGTAGATAGGGGGTGTGGTGAAGTAATTTTTTTTATTTATGGGGGCTGGTCCAGGATATAAGATCGAGGCGTCTCTATGTATCCTATGAGGGTATGAATCAAGCCATAGGTTGTTCTATGAAAGATCATGCGGTTTATTGTCATGAAATTAGGATGTTTTATGCTATGTAGTTTAACGTCTTACAGCAAGGACATGTTCCTTACAGTTTAATGCCATGTGAAAAGGACGATGACTTCATAGTTTAAAGGTCTTAGAATTTAGACCATAACATGGGGATTTGTCGTTACTCATAGTTTAAGGTCTTAGAGTTTGGACCATCACATAGGGGCATTTTTTAATGACTCATAGTTTAATGTCGTAGAGCTTGGAATTTGGAATTGTGGTGATAGTTTAAGGTCTTAGAGTTTGGACCTTGGCATGGGGACATTTTTAAATCATATTTTAAGGTCATAGAGTTTGGACCTACGATATGAGAGTGCATTTTTATGACTCATAGTTTAGGGTCGTAGAGTTTGGACCATAACATCGGGGAATCCTTTATGACTCATAGTTTAATGTCTTAGAGTTTGGACCATATGGGACATTTTTATGTGAATTATTTCTTCAAGAAATTTTCATTTATGAGAGACGTGATGAGCTTTCCATCCATTGATATTAGGGCATACACTCCATTGGAATAGACCCAATGTATGACATATGGTCCTTCTCACTTTGGTTCAAGCTGAGGGGGGTTATTCCCTAGTATCATCGGGGTTTTGAGGAATAAAACCATTTCTCCTTCGAGGAACGATCGAAGGAGAACCTTTTTGTTGAAGGCTCATGCTATCCAGTTTTGGTAGATTTCCAAATGGTGCAGAGTGTGCATCCTTTTTTCGTCTAACATCTCCAATTCATCAAGCCGTCGTTGGGATTTCTCATCAGTGGATAGTTGATCCCAAATGGACACACGAAGTGGCGACACTTGGATTTCCATAGGTAACACTGCTTTTTCCCTGTACAATAGTGAGTCTGGGGTTTCCTGAGTGATAGTGTGGGTCGTGGTATGGTAATCTCATAAAGCATGAAAGAGATTTTCTGGCCACAATTTCATATCCTTGTCGACCATCTTTTGAATTATATTAGACATCGTCTTTTTGAAAGCCTCTATCTGTCCATTGGCCACCATGTGGTAGAGGGATGACCAATTGGACTTAATTTCATATTCTTGGTATAACTTATCTAGCTCAGCAGAGTAGAAGTTGGTGCCATTGTCCGTCAGTATTGTATGAGGGACACCAAATCTGGTGATGATGTCAGCCTTCACAAAGATGATTGTGTTTCTCACCCTGACTTCCTTAGGGGGTATGGATTCATCTCATTTAGAAAAGAAGTTGGTTGCTATGAGTATAAACTTGAATTTCCTAGATGTAGCGGGAGGATATGGTCCCACAACATCCATCCCCCTGGCGACGAATGGCCAGGAGTATTTAGCTGCATGAAGCAACTCCAGGGGCGGTGTATGAAATTAGAATGTACATGGAAGGAATGACACTTCTTAGTGAATACGGCACAATCCTATATCATGGTGGGCCAGTAATAACCAAGCCTCCGAATTTGGTGAGAGATCTTGGTTGCTGACTAGTGTGCTCCACAAGCTCCAAAGTGCACTTCTTTCATGAAGGTCGTAGTCTCTTCTCCATCAATGCACCTGATAAGGAATCTATCAAGGCCTCATTTGTAGAGGACCTTTTCTTGGTTCACCCCATTGTACCTGGTAAAATTGACTGCCTGTCTTTGGACCTGCTCCCTTTTATCCCTAACTGGTGGGAGTTCCCCATTATGATGGTAATTTGTGATGGGTTTCATCCAACCGATGGTATGACCATAAGGCTTAGGAACAGGGATAATTTCATCAATTTCCTCTGTATTGCTCTAGATGAACGGTAAGACCATCCAAAAGTGAGCGATGATAATGACTATTTCATCCCGATCAGGATCGGCCAAGGCTGTGGCCACATTTTCCAAAGCATCGTCTTGAGAATTCTGTGACTGAGGGACATGAGTCAACATTGGTTCTGATGTGAATTCTTCCATCAGTGATCAAACTTGGTTCATTAAGGGAACCAACACTTATTTCTTGATAGCATAGTCACCATTGACCTGTTTGATGACTAGCTCTGAATCACCCTTTATTTTTAGGTGTTTGGCTTGCACCTGGAGTGCCAATTCCAGGCCTACAATGAGGTCTTGATACTCCGTTTCATTGATCATACACCCTTCTAAAAGAAAGAAAGAGTAAGGAAAGATGTACTTTTTGGGAGATATGAGTAAAACTCCCATACCTACTTTATTAAGCTTGGGATCCCCTATCCTTTTCCATGCTGGGCTTCAGGAAGCACCGTCGAAGTACATTTCCCATATTTGGGGGTTCTCCTAGATGGAAAGCATTTCCTCATCTGGAAGTTCGGTATCAAATGGTACTGTCTCTTCTGAGGGGTTCTCGACCAGATGTTCTGCTAATGTATGGCCTTTGATGGCCTTCTAGGGCACATACCGTATGTCAAACTGTTGTAGGATGACCGCCCACTGTAATAGGCACCCATTTAGCATGGGGTTGTTGAGGATATACTTGAGCGGGTTATAGTAGGAGACCAGATGAACCTCATGGTGCTGCAGGTAATGCCTGAGTTTCTGAACTGTGATGATTAGGGCTAGTCAATTCTTTTCAATCTTCAAATATCAACTTTTAGCATTGATCATTGTACGACTGAGGTAGTAGAGGCTGTTCTCACCACCGACATCATTCTTCTATCCGATGAAGGCTCTTAATGACCATTACAGGGTAGTTATGTATAAAATGAGTGGTCTCCCTTCAACTGGAGGCATGTGAACTGGTGGTCTTAGGATATATCTTTTGATGTTTTCAAATTCTTCTTGACAATATTTATCCCATTCATATGTAACTCATTTCTTAATGAGATTGGTGAAAGGTAAACATTTACCTGAGAGGTTGGATGTGAAGCACCGAATATAGGCGAGGTTCCCCTGGAGACCTATCGACTTAGTAAGGTTGCGAGGTGGGGAAATTCCAAGAATGGATTTCATCTTCTCAGGGTCGAATTCGATTCCACAATGGCGTACGACGAAGCCAAGGAATTTTCCCAAGGTAATGCCAAAGGCGCATTTTAGGGGATTCATCTTTAAACCGTGTTGTCTCAATTTGTTGAAGATAGTTTCAAGGTTAGCCAGGTGGTTTGAATGTTGTCGTGACTTAACCACTAAGTTTTTGACATAACAATCAATGAATTTTCCTAAAAAAGGCTTGAAGATGCGATGCATGGAACGTTGATATGTGGAACCAACATTCTTTATACCGAAGGGAATCACTTCATAACAGAACAATCCCTAAGGGGACCTAAAAGTGGTAGCTTCTTAGTCTACTTAGGCCATCTGAATTTGATTGTATCCAGAATAGCCATACATGAAGGAGAGGGCTTCGTATCTGACTGTTACATCGATCAAAAATTTTGTGATTGGGATTGGGAAGTTATCTTTTGGGAAATGCCGATTAAGGTCTCGAAAGTCAATGTCGATTCTAATATGTCCATTCTTCTTTTGGATAGGGACTATGTTGTCTAGGTAGATCGGATATTGGACCTTTTTTATGAAGTTTTATTTGATCAGTTTTTCAACTTCAACCTCTATTTTGGTAGCATTCATTATGTGGGTCCTTCTAGCTGCCTGTTTATAGCCCCGTTGATCTTCTGGTAAGCCTATATGATGGGTGGTGACTTCAGGATCAAGGCTTGTAATATTTATATAATTCCTGGCAAACACATATCGATTCTTCTTTAGGAAGGATTTATATTCCTCCTATTCCTCAACATGAATAGCCACATAGATTAAATTGGGTCGTGGGTCATTTTTAGTGCCCAAATATATCTCCTTAAGTTCATAAATGGTGGTGGAAACACCATATTCAAATATAGGAGGGGCATCTTTGAGGTATTATTCATCATCTTCTTCTTCATCTTCATAATCATCCCTTTTTGATGAAGAAAGGATTTTCGAGATAACTTCTCCAATATTAGGAAATAAATCTTCTTTTTCCTTAGTGTGTGAGGAAAGGGCAGTTTGATGCCCCAAAGATGGGCCAGGAGCATCTTCAATAGGGATTTTCCTAAAAACATGGGATTCAACCCATTCTTCTTGTGTCTTTGGACTTAACGGTTTTAATAGAGACCATGCAGACAAATGAGTCTGTCTGTGGGATTTTACTTATGCATTCAACTTGGTTGATGAGTAATACGTACTCCTTCCCAAGCTGCTGAATGGGGTTGGTGGAATCCATCTCCAATCCATTCGAGGGGCATTGATCCAATCAACATCATCAGTAAAAATATGTTTTTCTTCTTACTCATAGAACCATGCATCGATGTAACGAGACTCACAAAACTCAATTGGTGATTTATCATAAAAAAACGTCCTATTTTCCCATTAGTGCAGTATTTGATGCACTGATGGTATGAGGATGGAATTAAAGCATGCTGATGGAGCCAAGTCCTCCGTAATAAAACATTGAAGGTCGTACATTGCCACACCACCAGGAACTCAGAATATGATATGATATCTCCAAGACAAGTTTTAATATTGATTCTTCCCAATGGTTTCTGCTCACTCTTTTCATATCTTAATAGATTTTTAGTGAAGGGTGTCAAGTTGTCTTCATCATACCCTAGTCGACGGAGCGTTCTCAAAAGGAGGTTAAATCTAGAGTTATTGTCGATGAAAATACTATGAACATCAATTCCATTTATCTTGGCAGATACGTATGAGGGTTTAATGTGCCCTTGCATGATGGCGTCTTCATCCCTGTTTGTGAAGGAGATGATAGCGTGACATTATTCAGGTATGGTCTCCGTTCAGTAGACTTCATCTGCTGCTACTTTAGCCTCAAACTCCTGGGGACTTAGTAAGGATTTGATGAGTGCCTCCCTAAGATCTGCGGAAAAACTCAACGCATCTAGGATTTACAGCTTTTCTGGTACTAAATCCAACTGATTTAAAATTTCATACTTCTGCTCTAAAGGTCGACAGTTCCCGACTCAGGGTTTCTCTTTCGCAGAAACTTTATGGGCTTGATCTTTGGAAGTAGATGATTTAGCCTCTATAGAAAGATCCAGGGGTGCTGCAGTCCTTTCTGCATTTGGACGGACTGGTCTGCTTGTATACTTTGAGCAGTCCAATACTTTTTCTTCCCTTGATTGATAATTCAAGATAACTAGGTTTGGGTTTTCTACGACGGGGGAGAAGGAACATTCTAGTTCTCGTTGCGTCTTCCGTAGGGTCCTTCCACGAGTTTCTGCAATATTAAAGGTTTGACTCATGGCGTGGCTGAGAATTTGACTCTTTCCATGATCCTGCCTTCTGGGAAACCTCTGGACTCTGCGGGATCTTCCTCCGGCTCTCCAGTTGGGCATGAGGAATTCAGGTTCATGACCATAGTCTTCATTAGATAACGTGTCCATCAAGTGAATGAAATTAATGTATCTGAATATTAGTTCTTGATCTGATACTATTCATATCTGACTTCCTCCTTATGACGGTACCATTTGGCTGGACGGTTCCCGTTGAACCATTTGGCGGGGTGGTTCCCATTGTACCATTTGGCAGGGTGGTTCCTATTGAACCAAGTCTATTGGAATGAAGTCCAAAAGTGTAAATAATGACTTTGGCTTTGGTACCAGCTCATCTTCTTGCTCTTTTTTATGCTGTTTTGGACTTTAGAGGACTGTGGGGATGAGGAGGATGGCTGTGATATATTAGGAGCATCTAGGGGCACAATAGGTTGTTTCAACTATGCCTATAGGAGGCCATGGACTTGGTTGACGGTCTTCTGGGTCATCCAGTTGTCAAAATTTTCCTCCTTCTTACCGACGACTGTTTTACTTTGGGAAATGGAAAAGAAGTCTCTAAACCCACTGGTGTATTTCATTGGGATGAGTGGAATTCACAATTTATCCTAAAGGTTATCAATGAACATGGAGAGAATCTCATCCTGTGGGAGTGGTTTGTTCATGGAATATGTTAGGCCTTTCCATCTGGAAATCAAGTCTGATACCCTCTCGTTCTCGCACTGCTTGTAGTTCATGAGATCAGTGACTGTCGTCTTAGGCAGCGTCAAATTGAACTGGAAGAGAAAATGTCACCAGAGGTCCTCCCAGCATGTAATTGAATTATCTAACAGGCTAGTATACTATACGAAAGCTGATCCCTGCAGGGTTCGTACGAAACACCTGAGTTTTATGGATTCTTACTACTCTGGAGTGCCTATAATGGGGTCACAGTAAGAGGCATAGTGCATCAAATTATATTCTTGGTCCCCTGAGCCATTGAATATTGGGAATATGGGGTTCCCAAAGTTTGGTGGTGGCGGAACATTGCTCACCCACTCAGGGTAGGGTTTACGCTCTGGTTGCATCAGAGCACGCCACCCCTCCATGACTTCGAGTATGGCTATTAGCTGCCCAACACTGTTTAAGAGCCCTTGATGCTTATACTGTTGGGATTGATCTTAAGCCGGTGTGGGAGGGGCCAAAATGTAGTGTGCCGGGGCAACTGGAATTTGGGGTGAGTCCCCAACCAGGGGCATCATTTGTGGGTTTACTTGGGTATATTCCAGTTGCCTCCACAATGAGGGAAAGTCTTGATGTCCTTCTAGTTCCTGGTTGAATGGTCCTCTGGGCTTGACTTCATTTACTGGAATGAGTGCCTATGGTATGAGAACTTCTTCTGGGAGCACCTTCCGATGTTCCGCATAGGGAACACATCCGGTGGGATAACTCCCTCGACGTAGCTCAACATTAATTCATTTGAGATCTTTCTTTTTCTTCCTCCTTCTTGGTGAACCTTTCCCCAAGGGTTAGGTACACACTCTCATGGGAAGGAGGAGGCGGGTCATAGATGACCTTGGATTTATTTTTCTCTTTGTTGGAGTTTCGTGGGGGAGGTAATGTTTGATTGACTAAGGGGGAACCCAGATTTAGAACCGCCCTCTGGTTCCGGGTATGCACACCATCAAGCTCAGTGTGGAATGCCTCTAGGAGGGAACCATATTCCTTTACATCTTCTACCCCTATGTCATTTCCTGTGAGATCTGTCGGGTTGACACTCACCATGTACACTGAGACATACTGCATTGAGGGTGGTGTGCCTGGTGCCGAATAGTAGGAAGGATTCTTTCACCCTTTATTAGACTTTCTCCTTCCATTCTGTGGTATTTTTTGGGCTTCATGATGAAGATTGATCCAAAGGGATCCCTGGTCTGACCTCACAACGCGCCTTTGTCTTGGAGGGTGCGAACCTCGAGATGGGGTAGAATGTGTAACTCCTCTGTCCATCCTTCTTCCAAGATGGTGGAAGATAGATGTCCACTATACGGGGAATTGGGGTAAAAATTCCCCCATCCCTTCAGTATGGGGTTGTTCCCATCCTCCTGTCACTGCGCTGTGGCCCAGCTTTGTTGGTCTTACAGGGGAATTTTGATTTAAAAATGCCCCCAGCCCTTTGGGATGGGGTTTTTCCCGTATCACGGCGGTAGCTACTGCTATTTCCAGCCTTTCAATATCATGTACTCCCGTGTTGGTGTAAGCTGAGTGTGGTATTGGGATAGCATGGGGTATATGATCTTTTAAAGACACGAGCACTGATTTTTGGTTGGCTTCCCTTAGGCGGGAAGCCTGCTGAACGTTCATAGTTTCCTAACTCAAAAGTTTTTCGATGGATTGATCTCTTCAGCCCTGACGCTTTTGAGACTTACTCAGGACCGGATTTTGTTGAGTATCCCATATTTCTTGGGCATGGGTTTCATTTTATTGTCACCTATGGATGATGAAATTGTAGGATGTAATTTCCACTGGGGCCTACTAGATAGGACATGGGGTGAAGTGTAAAGCTCCATGTTCTCCCCAACCCCGAATGTAAACTCCAGCCGAGGCATTTCCAATGAGGTGACGCAATTTATGCAGTGCATGGAGGAAATCTAGTTTAAGTTTTTTCCTTCGCATTTTTGATTGTGGATGCCTCGCATAAGGGAGGGATTCCAAGTCGATCATACGACAAAGCTCCCCTATTGTGCTGACATGGTCTGTATACCCTTCATAGGGTAGGAATTTTTCTTTCAGCTTTCAAAGAGTTTTCCATATATTAAGGTGAATGGAATGCATACATTCCCTAGATAATTCCCCTGGTATTTCGGAGTGGGAAGTGGTCATAGGCCAATACATCATTGGTATATTTTCCCCAACTAGTTGTATTCTCACAAGCAGCATATCATGATGTTGTTCTTCCAGAGGCTCCTCTACTTGATATGCCCATATTGATTGATTATTGATGATTTCGTTCCAAGTAACAGGGCTGGTGGGAACCTTTTTGATTTTCGGACACTGCAAGGGTGGCTCAGAAGATGAGCGTGGCCTCGGGCCATCCTCTGGTTGAGAAAGAATATCACTCATTACAGATGGAGTACCTAATGTGTCTGACTCCTTTTAGAGTGCCTCCACATAGGTGGGATTTCTCATATTTATTTGAACAAGGGGAGGACATTATTTCCATTATGAATTTTTATTGTTGGGAGGACCTCCTCAAGTGGTGCTACGATGATGAGGACTACTGTGGAAACTTGATGCCCGACCATGGGGATTTTCTTGTTGGAATGTACCTTAGGGAGGACCTTCAGGGTGAGTTATAGTAAGGGGAGGACCTTCTTGATACTTGATGTCACTATGGGGAGGACCTTCATAGTAAATGTCATTGCAGGGAGGACCTTCGTAATGTCCGTCATCATGCCGAGGACTACCCATCATGACTTGATACCTGGGTGTAGGGAGAATTTATGCAGTGTACATCCTGGGGAGTACCTTCAGGATGTAATTATATTAGGGGAGAACCTTGTCATTTCTTAGTATTGTTGTGGGGAGGACCTTCACAACAACAGTCATTGCGGAGAGGACCTTCTCAACCGTCATCATGGAAAAGGCTACCATCATGACTTGATGTCCGACTACAGGGAGAAGCATATCTATAGCGTATACCCTAGGGAGGACAGGGTAGATGACAAAAAGGGGAGGACCTTCTTCCTGTCCGATCTTCAGGTCTAGGGGAGGGCTACCACAATGCACATCATGAGATAGGATCTCATGATTGATCATTCTTGACCCACAGATTAAGCACCTGTGGGAGCTCTATGGAGGACCTTCAGAGCTGCTGGTAACAGCACTACCGGGAGGAACATTGAAAATAATACCACCACTTCTATAATTTGGTAATAGAATGAAATGTTCTTGAGACTTTGTTGATATGTGTTTGAGGGCATCGATAACCCCAACTTATAGAAGATCCGGATCATGTACGTGCTCGTCATTTTCCAGTTACCTTTGGCGCTTTTCATTTTTGGGTGCAATCTTGTGGGTAACCGGGGCCATATGCTGTTGGTAATGTAATTCATATAAGAGTCCCTGTCTTATTGGATCCCGTGATGTCGTTGGGATACTCCGATGAAAATATTGAGTTTTGGCAGGGATATATGCCTTCCCTGGAGCGACCACCACATTGGAAAGACGCTGTAACAAGTATTTGTTCCAGATCCAGTTGTCCGTATGTCACGAGATATTGTCATTGACCCTCTTGGGCTAGAGAAGGGATGCATAACTACTTTGGAGTGACTAAATCATTTTTCAAGTGAGTCATTCCGCCTGAGAAAATTGGTTTATGTGCCTAACTTCTCACCTTTGTCGCCGATGTAATGATATCTTGGCATGTTTGGAGGATATAGTATGGAATCGATGTCTGATCTTCCATAATGGCCAAGATGTATTGGGATACATCTTTGGATGGAATGGGTATGAAGGCCCATTCCGATGTCGGAGCAAGAGTTTGTGCCTACTCCATTCCTCCATGAGTTTCCAATAGGTACTGGTAGTTCTCCTATGTCGGGATAGAGGAATGAGTCTGTCATTGGTTGTTTTCTCCGGTTTCCACCATATTTGACTGGTGGTCTTCATATTCACTAGAATAGATTTTCATCTGCTCACTTGCCACTGTATTTGTATCACAGGCTTTGTATGCATCTGCAAGAATTTGACTCTACTCATATTTTCTTGCCGCCCTATTTGGATGGCCAGCTTGGTATGCATTAGTAGGTATTTGTTCCTGTGCACAGCCTATTGCTGCCCTATTTTGATGGCAAGATTTAAGTGCATTAGCACGTGTTTGTTCCTATGTTTAGCTAAGTGCAACCCTATTTTGATGGCTGGCTTTTTGTGCGTTGGCAAATATCTGCATCTTCCTATAGCTAGATGCTCTGTCTGCACGGTGGGACCGACAACCACTAGAAGAAATGTACATGTGATCGTATTGTGCCCCCCTATTTCTGTGGTGGGCTTGGGTGGAGAGGGAAGAGTTGTGCGTCTGCCCGTTGAACTCCGCCGCGTTAGTACGAAGTAGATGCTCCTCAGGAACTAGGGTGATAGTGTGTTCCTGGTTATATATTTGCCTCCCTTGGAGGGTAGCCCAAGGGGGCTGGGTCTGCTGGACTTTTGAAGGTGCCCTCAGCATAAGGTCCTCCTCGGTGGGAGGAGGTCTGGTCGTCCTGTGTTGGCAGCGATTCTCTTTGGTGGGGGCCCATGGGTAGGGCCTCTGTGCAACGGGGATGAGGTCATTAGTATTGACTTCATCTGCCTCCATAAGGTAAGGGAGGTAGTAATTGTCACGTTTCAGGGACAGGCTCTCGAAACGGTTTGAGACAACCACCGAGGCCGCCATGTGCTGATGTACCGGCAACGGCTGAAGAGGCAGCTGGCAGACCTCCCCAGATCATAGGGCTTGTCTTGCGGCCTCCAACATGGGGAGGGTACCATTTTAGTGGTACTCTTTGATTAGAGTATTGGACACCCCATATTGAATACGTTGGGTAGACGAAGGCTCCTTCTCTTCGTTGAGGCCCCAAACACCCGTGGGATCGCTGATGTGTGCGTCTTCATGGATCTTGGGGATGTCATTTGGATCGAAGGTCACTCTGTAGGAACCTACAATACATGTATGACATACATACCACTAAACAACATTAAAGTAGGATTCCTTTAAACACCTTCACATTTGGAGATTCAGCTTGGACCCCTTTCCCTTTTATTTCGCTGCAAGGCGAAGCGACCTGAGTGGGGTGAGACCGCCAGCTTGGTTAAGGATTCATGTCGGGTTCACCATTTTTGTTTCACCTCCTAGGTGGCTTTTTTTGCGCATACCATGGCAGAAAAAATGGCATGACGTGCAGTGTCCTTTTTTCTTTTATCATGGGGTAGAACTGCCACCATGGTTAAAGATTCACGTCGGGTCCACCATTTTTGTTTTTCTCTAAGGTGGTGCGTTTTTCATGTATTAATGAGGAAAAAATGGTCCGACGTGAAGTATCCTTTTGTATTTTATCATTTGGGGTGAGGCCACCACCTTGGTTAAGGATTCACTTTGGGTTCACCATTTTTATTCCACCTACGAGGTGGCGTGTTTTCCGCATACCAAGGTGGAAAAAATGGTCCGATGTGAAGTTTTCTTTTGTCTTTTATCATTTCGGGTGAGACCGTCACCTTGGTTAAGGATTCATGTTGGGGTCACCATTTTATTCTACCTACGAGGTGGATTGTTTATGGGCAGTGCAGAAATGGAATGATGAGGATCATCACATATCCCTTTTTCCATAAATATGGGATCCTGTCGAGTTTACCACTCCTTCA
Organism: Viscum album; assembly: GCA_963277665.1. Lineage (NCBI taxonomy): Eukaryota > Viridiplantae > Streptophyta > Magnoliopsida > Santalales > Viscaceae > Viscum > Viscum album. Next base: position 1,014,418,194 of record OY728138.1, on the reverse strand, counting down.
TTTCGACCCATCCAACATCATTATCCTTTAAATAAGGTTGAACTAACCCTATAGAGAACTATTGGTCCCAGAGGGTGATTGCGTGGGGATCAAGAACTCATAAAATCAGTCCTTCTCAGATATAACTTCCTTAGATGGTCTCCAATGGGTTTATTCATGGAGCCAAGAAAGCCAAACGACTCTGGTATCCATGATTCATGGACCTTCTTTCAAAAGGCCATCGCTCGTTGGCTAAATATTTGGCCAACGACACTACATTGGTCAAGAGGATGGGAGGTCAAGCTCACCGCACCCTTCCGGGGGATGATTGTTGCCTGTTATGGGACTCTCTTATATATTTAAGTCGTGTTCATATGTTCGTGAATCCTTAGTTCATTCCCAAAAAGTCTGTCCACGGGCTACCCTTAGTTTGCAAGATCATCATGAGCATGCATATATTTGATTCCACAGGGGTGATGCTAACTTAGACACATTTTAAGGCACTTTAGAGTTTATCATCATCTAGGGGGGGCAGAAGGTGACTTGATGTTGGGATCGAGCCCACAAGGAGGTCTTCCTAAGTATTCTCGGGAGAGGAATCAGAACCCACATAGTTCGGATGTGTTGGGATTATGCATGGAAGATACCCATTTGATAGACATGATTGGGTGATCCCTTTATGGGAGGGCACCCTCTTGAGATCAAGCCTTCTAGTAAGCATCCTATGTATCCTTATTTGTTCAGGAATCAAATTTCTCGTAGTTCAGAATGTGTGGGGCTTATGCATGGAAGATGCCCATTTGGGAAACATGAATGGGTGGAACCTTCATGAGAGGGCACCCTTTTGAGAATGAGCCTTCTAGTAGGAGTCCTATGTATCCTTATTTGGTCAGGAATTAGAGTTATCATAGTTCAGAATGTGTGGGGATTACGCATGGAAGTTGCCCATTTAGGAAACATGAATTGGTGGAACCTTCATGGGAGGGAACCCACTTGAGCTCATGCCTTCTGGTAGGCATTCTATGTTTCTTGATTTGTTCAGGAATCAGAGTTCTCGTAGTTCAGAATGTGTGCTGATGTTGTGATCCTCAAAAAACTTTAAGATCACGCGAGTCATGCTCGGTGTGAGAAACAAGAGGATTTGAAAGATTCAACAATGTACATTCCTTCTCCCCTATTAGTGGGGAGGGAGAGCCCGCGGAGGAAGAGGATGGGGTGACTGTGGGAGAGGGTGTAGAGAAAATAAACTTTCCATGTGAGATGGCATTAAAGGTCATGCAACCCGACCTCAGAGGATTGGGGTCATACCTTAGTGGGAGGGCCCCAGAACATCATATAATGTATACTAAAGTTTAAATTCATATAGCTTAGATGATGGAATCACAGTTTAATGTCACATGGAAAGGACCATTTTAGGTCTTGCAGTTTAGGGTCATACGATGAGAACCACTTTCTATAGAGACCGTGATTAACTAGAGGAAAATAATGTGTGGATATTTTGACGTGCCTCGAACATGAGAGGGAAAAAACGTGTAAACCATGATTATAGAGGACCCCAGATCAAGAGAAATGATATGAGACATGGAATTAATTAAGGTGTACAGAGGAAGGAAATAAATCTCTTGTGGAAGAATTTTCCTCTTGTTGATAGGCCATTTTTGGGCAACATATGTAGAGCCACTGGGGCGTGATGTGCATAGTCAAGCAGCTGTGTTCTCAGGACATTGGCCTCCACCTTCTGATGGAAATGGATGTTTATGAAGATCCTAAATCACCCAGTATACTATATTTTAAAGTAATATAGCTTGGATGAATACCCTATAGTTTAATGTCATGTGGTTTGGACGAAATATCATAGTTTATGGTCATAGAGTTTGGACTGTGGAGGGAAAGAGCCATTATTAACTGAAGGATAATCGGGATGGGATGTTCTAACATGCCTCAAACATGAGAGGGAAGGAAAGTGTAAACGATGAATTTAGGGATTCTCAGATTCAGAGAAATGATATGGGGCATGGAAGCCATTAAGGCATACAGAGGTAGGAAAGGACTCTCTAGAGGATGAATTTGCCTTTGATTGATGTCCGTCTTGTAGGCCTCATATGCAGAGCCACCGGGGCATGATGTGCATAGTCAAACAAAGGTGTCTGAAGGACACTGGAATTCTGCTTCTGATATCCATGGATGTTTATGAGGATCTGGAATCACCAGAGACACAGAGTTTGATGGATGGAAAGGATGTGTTCAGGCATTTAAGAAACACTCAGGATGAGATTATCCATGGAGTTCTGGGTCAACCTACCATATGAGGCTGGTGATTGGGTTTTCGGGAGGTGCATGAGGAATGTATATTCTCATGGTATTTAAGGGATGGATGTTTTGGTGTCATAAGGGTAGAATGGAAAATGACGTCGACCCAGCCCGAAAAGTTGGCGGTGAGACTCTCCATTTTTCATGGGGGTCAGTGACGGAAGCAAAGGGACCGGTCCGAAGGGCTGGGATTGCAGCCCAACACTGATCCCAAGTGAGGGTGTGGGTGCGCAGCCCCCGCGGTATATAATGGTGGGTATGAACTATTTTCTGCATAAGGTTGTTCATGTAAGAGATGGCCGCATAAGATCTGGCCTCTTAGGATAGTATTCGGAGGAGTTGGCTGCGTATGATGGTACCTAGAGAAGTTGGCGGCGTATGATGGTACATAGAGGAGAATTCTACGTACTGTCTTCTACATAGGGCCATATGCGAACCATCTTCCGCATATGGGAATCTGCAAACCATTTTTATTATATATATTTTAATTGGTTCGCTGGTTGGATGTGGAGAGTCTTCTGAATACGGTTCGTGGGGAGTAACTTCTTGAACTAATTTCTGCATATGGTTCATGGGATGGGTTTTGCGAACTACTTTTTTTAACGGGATGGAATCCGCGAACTGCTGTGGATGCGAGATGGGGTCTCGGAAGCTACTTTGGGTGTGGGAGAAATTTCTCCCGTACCCTCTTTGTTCTTCGTACCCTTTTCACCCACCCTGAGCTCTCTCCCTTGCCTTCCTCCCCTTTCTTTCTTTTCTTTTTCTGATTTCCCTGGTGGTCATTTTATAGAGTTCCAATGAATCTGTGTCTGTAGTATGTGCGACAACTTCTCTAGAATCCCATGGAGGAAATCTTACTAGAGGAAGACTCAGTCAATGAGGATGTGTGGTACGCCATCGATATCTCCTCATACACAAACCATATCATTGGCGGGGATGGTTCGTGGGGCACACTTCCATTAAATTCTCACAGGAGAAAATAGTTCACGATGGATTCAGTTCGTGGGTGTAAATTCACCGCAAACTACTTTGTTCGCTGGCCAACGCCTCACAATCCAGTGCATCATATGTCATCCATGTACCAGTGGTTCACGTTTTATTCCTTTCGTGAACCTTTCTCGACAATCGATACGTGACCAGGCTGGATTCCTTTGAAAAATTTGATAACTTCCAACTTATTCTCAAATTTTCAATCCAACTTTATATATTTGCTTTACCCAACTTACGAGAGTATTTTCCTTCCCTTTTTTGAATTTTAGAGACCCTAAAAAGTTTTAAATGTTGGAATAAACACAGGAGAAAAAAATGTAGCTAGTGACTGGGATAACATGACATTTTATAGAACATATGATATGATTTCATGGGTAAAAAATGAAGAAGACTATATCAAGGATGTGATTATAGATATGAATAATGATGAAGATCATATTGATGAAATTGAAAGGGTAGTTTAAGACGAACTTCATGATTTCCCAAAATTGTTTGAGAAGTTATAGAGTCATGTAAAGATGCCATTTTATGCTGGTTTCACTAAATATACAACATTGTCAGCCGTACAAAAACTACATAATATAAAAGTAGGCAACAGATTGAGTGAAACCAGTTTTACTAAACCACTTTCCCTCTTGAATGATATGATCCCATAAAATAATGAACTCCATATATGAATATATGATGCCAAACAAATTCCGTATTCGATGAGTGTGATCTCTGAATGAATACATGCCTGCCCAAATGACTGTATAATATTTCAAAATAACCACAAATAACTTAAATAATGCCCAAATTGTGGTGATTCTCAACATAATAAAGATGAATCAGGTCCTACAAAAGTCATATGGTACTTTCCAATCATTCCAAGGTTTATGCACCTATATGGAAGTGAGAAGACTCTAAGGAAATTTATGTGGCACACAGATACAAGAAATAAATATGGGAAACTTCATCACTCGAAAGACTCTTTTTAGTGGAAGAGAATTGGTCATGAGTATCCTGAATTTGGAAATGGGCTGAGAATCATTCATCTTGCATTATCTACAGATTGAGTGAATCATTTTGGTTTTCAAAGAATCACTCACAACATATGGTCAGTTATATTGGTAAATTACTATTTTCCACTATGTTTATGAAAGAAAAGAAAATACATCATGTTATCTATTCTTATAATAGGACCAAAACAACCATGTATTGGTATTTATATTTATTTGGATCCATTGATCGAGGATTTGAAATTATTGTGGGATTCAAGTGCTATGTTGTATGATGCTTAAAAAATGAATATTTCACGTTGAGAGTCATATTGTATGGGAAAATAATTGACTTTCCTTATTATGGAAAACGTTTAGGATATATAACTAAAGGAACTCAAAGTTTTCCCATTTCCAAATAAAGGACACAATCAATTAGGTTGAAATAATCATCAAAGAATGTGTCTCTAGGATCTCACATATTTCTACCCTGACGACATAAGTACCGATCTTGGATGACATCATTCGATATAAGTTCCAAAAAAAATACAACAATGTCTCCACCAATAGTAGATCAAATATTTGAGAAAGTAAACTATTTGGACATTGATTTTGCTAAATATTTTTCAAGAAGCCTTATGAAAACTAGTTGGAAAAAGAGATTCATTTTTCTTGAATCACAATACTAGAATTGTCTGTACGTTAGAATTTTTTTTAATGTTATATATGTTGAAAAAAATGTAGGTGATAGTGTAATTGGAAAGTTACTAAATTAAATTAGTGAAACAAAGGATGGAATTAAGTCTAGGTTGGACATGATTGAAATGGAAATACGAGAAGATTTGGCACCAGTAAAGGGTGAAATACGAACCTTTCTTCTTCCAGCTACTTACACTCTTTCCATGTAGGATAAATATCAGTTTTGTAACTTCTTGAATGAAGTAAATGTTCTTGAGGGATATTCATCAAATATCAAGAATATCATTTCAATGGATAATTTAAATTTTAAGTGTTTAAAATAAAATGATTGCCATGTTTTGATTCAAGATCTAATTCTTATAGCTTTATCCAATGGCCCGAAGGCCTTCATTTTTTTTATTAATTTTGATAATCCACCATTCAAGGGGTGAGGTGGAACCCTTAAAAGGCCCATAGGCATAAGTATTACATGGACCATAGGCCTTAGAGGAATTCATTTCCCGTAGGATTCAAAAATTACATACAACCTATACAAACTACTTGGAACTACTCCTCCCCAACATCTTCATCGTGAAATCAACTCTCCACCTTTGCATGGTTGTTCGACTAGGCTTTCCCGTGCATGAACATGCTTGTCTTGATAGAAGGTTCCATACCCTCTCATTCTTGAAAACCGTTTAGCTTCTTATATGGTGAAAGCTTCTTGCTCCTACTCCTTCTGATGTTTGTTCCTTGTAGGATGTCTGGTTTTCATTTTCACTTAAGGTGGACCGAAGGCCTTGAGGTGGCACGAAGGCCTTACTGACCCGAAGGCCTGGGTGGCCTGAAGGCCTTAAAGGACTATAAGTCCAAATCAATGGCCTGAAGGCCCAAACGAGGGAATATTACTGATTTCTATAGTTCCAAACATTGCCTACTACAGTTCCCGCTACAGTACTGCTACGGTACTGATATAGTACCCCGGAAGTTAGCCTCCGCCAGGATTTGATCCAAGGACTCCTGGATTCACTTAAAGAGTCCTCACCAACTGGACTGAGGCTCAAGTTCCAAGTACCTATAGCTTTACATTGAATTTTCCCCAATAATATGAGTCATACATTAACCAAGATCTATTTATTTTTTGAATCTATATGTAACAGAGTTATAGACTTGACAAAATTTCCATCTATGGAAAGGTAAATTTTCATTACATTATGTGAATTGGAAATGTTATTCCTCCCAACATTATTTAATATGATGGTTCACTTGGTGAGAGAGATTCGACCATGTGGTCCTATACACTGTATATGGATCTAACCCATTGAATGATATATGAATATTTTGAAAGGGTATGTTAAAAAATGAAGTCAGTAAGAGGGTGTTATTACAGAGTGATATATTTTGGAGGAAGACATTGAATTTTGTATCGACTACCTATTCGATGTGGAAAGCATTGGTCTACCAAAATCTCATCACACCAGGTGACTTGTGGGTGAATGAATTTTTTGAATAGATGTTGTCACAATTAATATTTCAGATCAGGAGCAAGCCCACCTTTACATTTTACATAATAGTTTGGAGGTTTCCCCATATTTTGAAACCCAAAAGGAAATTCTTAGGTATTTGAGTCCATCAAGGGATGAAGTATGGATATCAAATACACATAATAAAAAATTTATAGGATGGTTTTGGGACCATATTTTTAAGGTGTCAGTTGAAAATATAGATTCAATATCGGAATGAATTTCATGGCTAAAAATAGGTTTAAGTGTGTATATATTATCTTACAATGGTTATGTAATTAATCATTATACATTATATACAAATGAACATGATGAAATAAGTACCATGAAAATAGTGGAGTTATACTTATAGCTAAAGTGATGCATGTTTCTGGAACTAAGGATAGAAATCCAATTTATGAAAATATGTCATACTTTGACATCATCGAACAAATCTAGGAGGTGGATTACGCAACATTCCAAGTGATGATTTTTCAATGAAAGTGGGTTGATAATAAGAGTGCCTTAAAAATAAATGAATTAGGATTCATAAAAGTGGATTTTAGTAAGGAAGGGTACAAATATGAACTATTTATAATGGCATCACAGACACTACAAGTATTTTATATTCCAGATCCTGCAAACTGACAGTGCTCAATTGCTCTATTATTGACCAAAACCACTGAAGGGTCAGATGAAAATTCAACTAAGTATAACCCTTTCATTAGGACATTACAATAATTTCATAGAAGTCCCAATGTAGAAGGGTTTTTTTTTATGTTATATGAGACCATAATGAATGGGTTGGGATACTCGATAGGGGGTCAAATCTCTTCAGCCTTTAAAAAAATAGAGTTCAATGATCAGGTTATATTTTTTTGTAATATAAATTGTGTTACCACATGTTATTATTTGTTCCCTGCTAAATTTATGTAATATCAATTAAATGTTAATCCACTTATATTGATAATGACTTCTACAACATTCCTAATCAAGGAATATACATAAATAACATGAATATGTGACTTCCATATAAGTAATGGATTGTTTCATATTTATTTTTAATTTATTTATTTTTAGAATTAATCATATAATAATTGATTTCTTTTATAGGTGGATTTTTTTTTGAGTTGGGATAGTTTATTGGAAGATGCTCATTCTCACGAGAGATTGGACTTCGATCCTGTAATTGAGATAATGACAATAAGGAAATACATTCAAAATTCATACAAATATCACGAAACTGTGAATTCATACAACTTATTTAATTAATTTTTTTTTAATTTTATCTAATATTTGTAATTTAATTTCATTATTATTTTTATCTAATTCTTATTTAGTTTTTTTCATAAATCTTTTGGGAAGTAAAATTTTTCTTTCAACTATCTGCAACAAGCCACAAAAGAGATAAATTTTTTATTTCTTCCAATGCTACCATGATTTCCATTTTTAATTTATTTGTTTGTTGAATCGCCAAAAATTCATATTGAGTTGATGTTATTAGCTGAAAAACCATTCTGGTTATTGAAATCCATATAAGTAGAGGGAACACGAGCTTGATCTGCTCTTCTGGATTTCAACAATGAGAAATGTTTTCCAGTTAAGAAAATCAAGTCAATATGAAGTGATGGTAATTTAAAAAGAAATAAAATGGAAATAATGGTATTATTGGAAGTTAGGATTGTTTTAAGACTTTGGGATGTGTAAGAATTAGTTGTAACTCAATCTAATAGTGCTACCAGTATGACTCTAAGTGCTTTTTTTTAATTCACAATAATTTTAGTAAAAAAGGGAACTGGTATACTCAAAACCAAGAAAACATGTTCATTTTGTTTTTATACTTTAATAAAATGATCCATAAGTCATTTTTGTGTGTATGAAGCAACCAAAACTCAATCCGATACAAGATGTTCTATGTATGACTCAAAGTATCTGTTATTAGTTTAAAATGTGAATTTTAGTTAAAACATTCACTCATTGAAAATTAATAAAACATGCTCATATTTTATTGATATATTATAAAATAAATTAATAAATCATTTGTAACATATAATAATCAGTCTCAAGTCAAATCAATATAAGATGTGGCCGGTATGAGTTAAAGTATGAGTTTCTAGTTAAAAAAGACATCTTAGTAAAAAAGAAAAGTCATGTACTCAAAATTGTGAAAACACATTCATATTGTTTTTGTACATTATAAAAATGATTTATAAGTCATTTTTGACATGTAATAATTATACACACCTCAATACTATGCATGGTGTGCCTGGTATAATTCCAAGTGTGTCTATTTATTTAAACTTGACATTAATTTTAATAAAAAAACACAAGTGACATACTCAAAACTGACCAAACACATTCATATTGTTTTTATACTTTATTAAAATGATTTATAAGTCATTTTTGACATGTAGGAACTATCCTCACCACAATATGACTCACGATGTGACTGGTATAATCCAAAGTGTGTCTATTTATTTAAAATTGACATTAATTTTTGTAAAAGAACAAGTTACATATTAATAAACTGATAAAACACATTTTTATTATTTTGATACATTATAAAAACGATTCATCAGTCATTTTTGATGTGTAAGAATCAACCCCACATCAATCCGACACATGGTGTGGCCGTTATAACTCCAGGAGTATCTTTTTATTTAAAATTGACATTAATTTTAATAAAAAACACAGATGACATACTCAAAATAGAGCAAAAACATTCGAATTGTTTTGGAACTTTAGTAAAATGATCCATAAGTCATTCGTGACATGTAGGAATAAGTCTAACCTCAATACTATGTATGGTGTGACCAATATAATTACAAGTTTGTTATTTAAAATTGACAATAATTTTAATAAAAACACAAGTGACATACTCAAAACCAAGAAAACACATTCATATTGTTTTAGAACTTTAATAAAATAATTCATAAGTCATTTTTGACCTGTATGAATCAACCTCACCTCAATATAACATACAACATGACTGAGATAATTCTAAATGTGTCCATTTATTTAAAATTAACATTAATTTTAATAAAAACCACAAGTAACCTTCTCAAAATTGAGAAAACACATCTGTACTATTTTAATAGTTTATTAAAATGATCCATAAGTCATTTTTGACATGTATGAATCATTATTACTACAATACAACACATGATGTGACCAATATAAGTCTAAGGGTGCCTATTTATTTAAAACTGACATTAATTCTAGTAAAAAGAGAAAGTGATATATTGAAAACTGAGTAAACACATTCAAATTATTTCGATACTTTAGGAAAATTAATCATGAGTAATTTTGATGTGTATTAATTAGACTCACCTAAATCTGATTCATGGTGTAACCGGTATAATTTCAAGTGTGTTTATTTTTTTAAAATTGATATTAATTTTAATAAAAAACACAAGTGACGTACTCAAAACTGAGAAAATGCATTCGATTTATTTTGATACCTTAGGAAAATAACCAATAAGTCATATTTTATGTGTAGGAATTATCCGCACCTAAATATTACATATGAGGTGATCAGTTTAATTGTAAGTCTGTCTATTTATTTAAAATTGACAATAATTTTAATAAAAAAAACAAGTGACATACTCAAAACCAAGAAAATTCATTCATATTGTTTTGATAATATGATAAAATGATCCATATTTCATTCATGATGTGTGGGAATCATCCGAACCTCAATTTTATGTATGATGTGACTAGTATAATTCTCAGTGTGTCTATTTATTTAAAATTGATATTATTTTTAGTAAAAAGAACAAGTGGTATACTGAAAACTAAGTAAACACATTCATATTGTTTTGATACTTTAGGAAAATGATCCATCAGTCATTGTTTACCTATATGAATCAACCTCACCTCAATCTGATGCACAGTGTGACCGGTATGACTCAAAGTGTCCATTATCAATTTAAAATTGACATTTTAGTTCAAAACATGTGTTAGTCATTGAAATACAAGAAAAAACACTCTGCTTATCTTAAAGATTTAGGACAGTGATTCATAATTCATTTTTTATGAGTAAGAAGCAATCTCACATCATAACAACACATGATGTGATTAGTATGACTCAAAGTGTATGTATCTAGTTTGAAATGACATTATAGTGAGAAACACAAATGACACACTATAAACTGAAAAAAACACATTCAGATTGTTTTGATACCTTAAACAACAATCTATATGTAATTTGTGACAGGTATGAATTAACTGAACCTCAATCAGATGCACAATGTGACTGGTATAACTCCAAGTGTGTCATTATTTAAAATTGACATTAATTTTAGTAAAAATAATAAGTGACGTAGTCAAAACCGAGCAAAAACATTCAGATTGTTTTGATATTTTGAGACAATGATACATAACTCATTTTTAATGTGTAGGAATCAAACCCACCTCAATACGATGCATGGTGTGACTGGTATAACTCAAAGTGTATCTTTTTATTTAAAATTGACCTTTTATTAATTTATTCTTTTATATTACTGTTTAATTTATTTCTTTATATTATTACTAATATAAGTTTTTTTTATATTGGTGGACTCTTTTACTCGGCTTGAGGTGATTTGTTCGTCAACTGATACCATGGGAAGACTTTTTTGATAGGGGATCATGGGCACTAAAAAAGATGATACGTTAATGTTTTTAAATGTCTACGGATAATTATAAATGTAATTATACAAAACATCATTTGAAATGTATACAATAGTGTTTTTTTGTATTCATGATGTCAAATTTATTTCAATTAAATTATATATGTTGCATACATAGGTTAGAGGGTTTTTATGGGAGTGCTCTTGTATAAATAAAACCCTACTGTAGGTTGGGCCTTTATTAGCACTTTTTGTATCACTGATAAACTACACCCTTTATCAGCGCTTTTGTTGTGTTGATAAAAGGGACCCCCTTTAACAACACTGATACTAACGATGCTTTTTAGTAATGTTAAAATCCTTTTTGAACGCTGTTGAAGGGAATATCTTTAGTAGTGGTAGTTATTTAAAAACTAAGTAAAAATTTATTAAAAATATACTTGGTTTATAATATTATAGTTATAGATATATGTATATATATTTAAAAATAAACATATGCGGGGTGCATAGAGGGGATAACCGGCCAGGTACCCATGGCATTTGTGGTATCTAAACCTGAACCCAAATGCACACCCGTTTTATTATAAAATCCTAACCCGTTTAGTTTTAAAATTCTATACTGTAACTATACCCTATTCTATTTTTAAATAATTATTTAATTACCATAACCCTTTTAATAACCAATTGGAAATTCAAATATTTGGATTTTATTTATAAAACTAGAATAAACATATTAAATAATTATGTAAATAAATTTTGTAATTGTAATTTATTTAATGAAATATGGTAAATCAATTCCAATTTAAAATGTACTTATAAATATAATATAAACCAAAATTAAAATAAATAAAAATATTTTATAATTGTAATTTCATTTAAAATTTATTACTAGTTAATTAATAATAATTTTCAAAATCAGGTTTGAGTGTGTTGTATCCCAAGAGTATTATTCTAACCCTACCAATTTATTAATTAGATTTTCAATCTACAACCCTAACCCTATATATACCCATTTAATCACACTACAAGAAAAAAAGGGATTTCACATTTTTTTGCAATGGTTTTCAAAGCCGTCGCAAAATATTTTGAAAAAAATTCACAGTGGTTTTTTAGCGGTGGTTCTTAAAACCACCGTTAAATGTATTTTTTATTTTATTTTATTTTATTTTTTGGTAGCTTTAAGAAAAAACCTTCTAATTTAGATTTTTTAATTTTTTTTAAAAAAAATTAAATTTACTTTTAACGGTGGTTTATAAATACCACCACAAAATAACATTAGTTTTTATAAAAATAACGGCTAAATAAATGGTAAAAAATATTAAATATTTAATTTTTAATTTTGTTTTATTATTAACAACTATGATTTATGATTTATATTCATTTATTTTTTATTATTTATGATTTTAATACATTATAATGTGTTAATTATTATTTATATTTAATTATTAGTTAATAATTATCTGAAACATAAATTAGTTCTTGTATGAGTTGAAGTTCACTATCAAACGATTAGAAATTTAGATCTGGGGGTCCGTTTTAGCGTTATAACCAGTAAAATCAAAAATTATGAAATGAACTAAAATCCCATTAGATAATATTTAGGTAGTAACTAATAGAATAAAATTAATTATAGTTTTAAGAGATGTTGAAAATCGAACATCAACTTCAAACGTTCCTAACTTTTGATCCGAGTGTCCGTTTGGGCCCTACCACATATCAAATCAAAGCCTGTAATGAGATCTATAGTGTGTTAACCCAGGGGGACCTCAGAAACTATTTTTTTGAGATAAAAATAGGTCCTAAAGTCCTCCAAAATCGAGTTTTTTGTTCTCATATCATGATATTTGAACATTCGATGAGATTTCATCCTCGTTTAAGAGCCTCTTCATTTGCCTTTTAGGATGTCTATGATTTTATTTAATTGATTTATATTTATATTGATTTGATGGTGTTACTGTTATTATGGTTTTTCCTCTTTCGGTAATTTTTTTTCTATTATATATATGTATGTATTAAATTCTATAAATTTATGTATATTTATTTATAATTTATAGATATTTAACATTAGTTATGTAAAATAAAATATAATTATAGAAATACATGTATATTTATATGTATTTAAAAATATTTGTCTATATTTATATACATTTTTAAATATGCATACATATTAATGTATATATATATTTATATATTATATGGTTATATATATAGATATTTATATTTACTTATGTTTATATATATATATATATATTAATATACAATTATATATATATACATCTTTTTGTGTGGTTATATATATTTATGTAAATTTTGTAATATGTATATTTATTTATAGATATTTATTTCCATTTATTATTTATTATGTATTGTTTATTATTAATTTACTATTAAAAAGTTTTTTACTATTTATTATATATTATTAAATAATATATTTTATTTATTTATTAATATTAATAATTTATTATTAATGTAATGTTTATTTATTATCTATTTATTATTTATTATATAATATTTATTATATTTTATTATTTATTTATTTTTATTATTTATCAATTATTAATTAACTATTATTTATTTAATATTTAAACAATATTTTATTATTACATATTTATTATTTATTTAATATTTATGTATTTAATAATTATTTATTAATTATTAATCAATTATTATTTATTTATAATTTATTATTTATTGTTTATTATTGAGTTATTAGTTATTTATTATTTATTATTGTAACATCACAAATATTTACAAAAAAAATTAAATATAGAATGAAATGCAAGAAACACTGAGTCTCTATGTAATGAAACTTTGTTTTAAGAAGATATTTATAACCTAGACTTTAAATTAAATTTTTCCGCTTCGATGTTTTGAATTTAGAAAAAGGAAGATACACAGTTGCGATCAATAAGATATTTAGAGTCTGATAAGATTAACTTAATTTTTGGTGAATAGTAACTTGACCATTATGAATAGTAATATGACCCTTATGAATAATAAATTTTACAAATGAATAGTAAACTCATCAATTAATGCATAAATAAATTTTAGGAATTTTATATGTGACAATCTGATCATAATGTAAGTGTTGGTATTTTTGTAATTCATAAATATTTATTTAAAATTTTATGATTAATTTAATAATTTAAATTAAAATTCATTTTCATAAAATGTAATCATAAATTATTATTTTATTGACTTATGGTTATAATATTATTTTATGAGACCTTGATTAAATTTTCAATGTGTTATAAAATCAATTATAGTTTTAAAATTGTTATCTTTCGAATAAATTATGATTTTAGTTGAAAATTAAAATTCTCATATTTAGGAAATTATTTACAAAAAATGGAGTTCATTTTTGAATTCTTCACTTGGAAATTTTTTTTGGGTGAATTTTTGGGATTTTTCTGAAATACTTTAATTTTTGGTAAATAGTGAAATATGGTAATTTACCGTATATATATATATATATATTATAAATTAAATAAAATATTCCTAACAACATGGATGATGTAAGAACCCTTGATTCAAATTCACTTGCTCTCTTTATTGTTTTTAGTCACAAGAACCAATACTATTTCTTGTCTTGAGCAAAATAATAAAATAGTGATTAAAATAATGGAAACCCCCTTCTCTCCTCTACTATAAATACCACCCATAACCCCCTCTTCTCCTCACACATCTCAAGCTTTAATCATTTTCTAAATTATTCCCAAACCTTTTCCCAATCCTCTTTCCCATATCCAAGACCTACTGGTGTCACCAAAAGGCCAAAACCAAAGTCCTTAAGGAGGATCTCAAGGAGAAGAGATCAAGAGGTAAAAATCCTCTTTCATTTTCTTTTAAATTATTTTCATTTCTTTTTATTTTATTATAATCTCTTCAACTCCCATTATCCAAGAGGAAATAAAGATCTAGTATCATATATAAAATTTAATATTATCATTTTTATGGAAAAATTAATCATCATACTTCTTCTCCTCCCCCCATTTTTTTTCTAAAAATAAAAACATCGTCGATGATGTGTCAAATTACCAACATCATGGATGATGTGTTTTCAATTTACCATAATTCCTTAAAATATGGTTATAAAACCATTTTAATGGTTGAAAAATATTTTAATGTTTATGATATAACCTCTTTCATTTTATATAATTTAAATATATACATAATATTTAATTATATAACGAAACTAGTTCGTGATTATAGAATAACTGCCAAAATGATCTAATGAATACCATTAATGTTTTATATAATGATTCATCATAATTTATGAAAACAAAATAATTTTTGGTATCATTTAATATTCATTAAACATATTAATACCATTTCATTCCACTTATTGAGTTTTTCTTCCATTGAGCAATTAAATCCATTACGAACCGAAGATGGAAACCTTGTAAAGCACGCACTTAAAATAATAGAAATAACAAAATAATATTAATTAATGTATGGAATGATGTTATAAAATGATTATATAATGTGTTATAAATATTAATATGTTTTTATAAAATACTAATATTACTCTTTTAACCATTATATAGGAGGGGTAAATACATTTGAAGTAAGACAAACCCGAGGTAAGTGAATTCTTAACCCAATTTCCATTCTTTGGGTTAACCTTCTACTTCATTGATTATGTGATACTAAGATTATTTGTGTGATGAATTTTGTTTGTATTATGTTTTATTATGTGGAATTAAAGTGTATACAAATATTCCTTTCATTATATTTATTCTCACTTTAATTATATGATATTTGTAAGGGAATTTTCTTTAAAAATCCTATTTTAAAATTCTATTTTACAAAATACGAAAGCAATGTTTTTATGAAATTATTCATTTTTTATGAATATTTTATGGTTATTAGGAATTGTTTATTATTAAGGGTGGTACCTATATATCCCTCCAATGCATTGAGTATGTTTAATTTGGAGGTTTTCTGTGTGGTTACACCCAGTGTAACTGTGATAGTTACACCGTAAGGTAGATGAGAGGGTTACATTGTAAGGTAGAGACGTGGGTTACAAATAATAAGGTATCTGTGAGGGTTAAAATATTAATTAAGTAATTTACTAAGATACCTTTATGGTTTTATTTATTTTTTTGTGGAAATATCATGTTTCAATGATTAAGTATATAATACTTTATGGGTGAGAAGCATGTCTTTTTGAAAATGATTTTATATGTTTATAAATATTCCTGGACTAATGATTTATTTTTTACTTTTTATATCCATTAATGAGATATTTATTCTTATCCCATGTTTTTAAATTTTTTCATAGGTTATATGGATGTGTTAGATAAAGTTTCTAGTCAAGTTAAATGTTATAAATATTTGTCAAAGGGATCGTGTTATATTTTTGAAGTTTTATGTTTTGGAAGAAGTGGATACTATTTTAGTAGTACCCACTTTGTATAATTGTGGGTTGATATCTATAAATTATGTCCTAAATTTATAAATATCTAAACTTAAAATATCTTTGGGAATCTAAGAAGTCAATTCTAAAGGAATTTACTAGATTATGTAATGTTTAAGGATGAGTCCTTATAGTTGGTATGAGAGCACTATTTAGATAACTTTAGGGGTCAGTATCATGTTAATAGAATAAAATAAATGAATTTTACCTTATATTTATGTTGAAATGATATATCATTTATATATTTCCATGTTTCTTCATCGAATATATGTTTATTCTGAATGGTTTTCTGTTGAAGAAACAGAGAAGCTGAAATAGGAAGGGACCTAGAGGGTGATATCTTTCCAAATGTGCAACCTAGAATGGTGGGAATTAGAACCAAATAGTTTGTGACAATAATGGATCAATTGAATTAGGATATAAATGGTGGTGGTATCCATGCAAGTGAACAACCAGATCTACCACAAAGGAACATGATGATAGTTGAATATTTTATGAGGCAAAACCCTCATACTTTTAGTGGATCTTCGGACCCATTGGCGACTGAAGAATGGATTAAATCCCCTGAAAAGACATTTGATGTTATGGGGTGTTCATAAAATCAAAAAGTTAGTCTTTACATTTATGATTTTGTAGGTGAAACTAATCAGTGGTGGTCTGTGATCAAAAATATCATGGATAGTGAGTAGATTGATGTCTTGGAATAGTATGAATTTAAAAATATTTTTTTTGAAAAATATTTTCCTAAGGTGGTTAGACTTAGGATGGAAAATAAATTCATTTAATTGAAGAAAAAGGATAAATATTCTATGTATGTGTATAAATAAAACTTCACCCGATTGGCATGGTATGCTTCAAATCTTACTTGGGATCTTGATAGTAAAATCAATCATTCTTACATAGGAATGAAGTCAAGATACCAAAGGGTATTGGCCTCCTGATAATTAAAATGTTATGAGAAACTTGTCCAATGTGCTTAGAGGGTAGAAGTGGAGTCGGATGATGATCATGTGTACTTTTAAAATAAGTAGAATAAGAGGTCTAGATGGAAAGCGATGGGTAAGAATCAATAAAATAAATTTGAAGGTAAGAAAGTTCATTTTCTAGTTTGTGAACAGCATGGTAAAAATAACCTTGGGGAATGTCTTACCAAAACTGGGAAGTGTTTTTGATGTGGAAGGTTTGAACATATGGCCTGAGATTGTAATGAAAATGGTCCTAAGATTAATCCTGATAAGTAAACTGTAAAGTGTTTCAAATGTGGTGAGATGGGTCATTATGAAGATACTTTCCCAAAAAAAGATCCAAATGATGGAAAGCAGTCATATTATAAGTAGAAAGGTGTAGTTAGATCCTTTTTGACTACGTCAATAGCTATTGGTCCATCCAATGAAGTGGTATTAGTTACTTTTTTTGTTTACTTATATTTTTCTAATGTATTTTTTGACATGGCGTTTACACATTCCTTTATTTATGATAAATTTTCTAGTAAATTTGAAATTTCACCTCAAGAAATGGTACTGAAACTTATGGTTAAAACACCATGGTAAATATTATAGAAAAAAGGAATTATAATAATCATTCTATTATTATCTATGAAAATACTTTACTTGAAAACCTTGTTGTTTTTCTCTTAGTAGAGGTTCACATCATTCTTGGTACTGATTTTCTTTCTATTTATTATGCTAAGATTGATTGTAGAGCCAGAGAAGATGTTTTTAAGAAAGTGTTGAAATTTGTATACAAGAATGAACCCATACAATTGATAACATATCAAGAATATGAGAAACTATTAAAAGAGGGAAATGAAAGTTATCTTACTCATATTGTTGAAAACAAGGAAAGCGTTCAAATTAATGATGTGTCAGTGGTAAATGAATATCTTTCTGTTTTTCTTAATGAGTTACATGATGTTATACCTGATCAGGAAGTTGAATTTACTATCGACTTGGTTCATGATACTAAGCCAATTTTGAAACCTCCTTGTCAAATGGTTAAGTTGAACTTCTTGAATTGAAAAATTAGTTGTAGGAGTTTGTTGATAAAGGCTTTATTTTCCCTAGAACTCACTATGGGGTGATCCAATTTTTTTATTAAAAAGAAATATGGTTCCATGAGACTCTAAATTGATTATAGATCTCTGAATAACATTAATGTTAAGAATAAGTATCATTTTACTCATATCGATGAATTGTTTGATCAGCTCCAGGGAGCTAAGTGTTTTTCCAAAATTGACTTGAGATCCAGCTACCATTAGCTGAAGGTGAAGGAGGACGACATCTCAAAAATAGATTTTCATACTAGATATGGGAATTATGAGTTTGTTGTTATTACCTTTGGTTTGAAAAATTCCCCTCCTGTATTCATGGACATTATAAATAGAATATTCCATGAATATTTGGATAAGGTTTTTGTTATTTTGTTATTATATTTTGGTATTTTAAAAATTTTATGAGTATCATGAAAAACATTTAAGGATTATCTTGAAAACTCTCAAAGAAAATATGTTATATCGAAAATCCAGAAAATGTAATTTTTTGTTTCAATGGATTTATTTTCTTAGGAACATTATAAATAAGGATGGAATAATAGTTGATCCTACAAAATAATTGGTTGATGAATGGAAAATACTTACAAATGTTACATAGATTCATATTTTTCTTGGATTAACATGTTACTACTGACTGTTTGTTAAAAACTCCGCACGATTATCTATCCCTATAACTTATTTAACACAAAAGGGGTTAAATTTATTTGGACAAACAAATGTGATGTTTGTTTTTTATAAACTGAATAAGAGATTGGTGAATTCTCTAGTTTTGTCCATAGATTCAAAAAATGGTGAATTTATCATCTATAATGTTTCTTAATTGAACAAAATTGGTTGTGTTCTGATGCAGAATGATTAGGTAATTGATTTTTCTTTAAGAAAACTGAAACTTCATGAGTACAATTATCCCACACATGATTTGGAATTAGCATATGTGGATTTTTACATTGAAAATTTGGAGGAATCATTTATACGGATCCAAATGTGAAATATATAATGACCATAAAATTTTTACCTATATATTCACTCAGAAGGAATTAAACATGAGGTAGAGAAAATGGATTGAACTGATAAAGTATTATGATTTCACGATCAATTACCATCCGGGAAAAGCAAAAAAAGTGAAGGATTCCTTAATTAGAAAAAATGATGCATCAATAACCATGTTACGTTTAGAATATGACCCTTTAATTAATTATTTGATGAATTTGGTCTTGGAAGTTGTTAGTGCAGGAAATTTCTCTATTTTGTTTCATATGTCAGTGCAATCATCTCTATCAAACAAAATTAAGCAACCGTAGAAGGAAGACAGTGAGTTACAAAAAAAGGTAGACATGGTTAAAATGGTTATGTTTTCAGAATTTAAACTTCGATAAAGGTTGTGTTTTTAGATTTGGAAAAAAGATTATGTGTGCCTTATGATTCTCGACTGAAGAAAGAATTGTTGTGTGAAACTCATTGTTCTCCATTTTTAGTTCATCATATGATTACTAAGATATATATAGAACTTAGGGAGTATTAATGGTTGGATGGGATGAAAAGAGGTATTGCTGATTTTACCGTGAAATGTTTGACATGTCAACAAGTTAAAGTAGAGTAAAAAATACCAAAGGAGATGCTTTGTCCTTTTCCAGTGCCAGAGTGGAAAAGATAAAATATATCCATGGAATTCATGGTGGGACTACCAATGAGTTATCGAAATAACAATGTGATTTGGGTTATTATTGACCGACTGACTAAATATGTACATTTCCTTCCCATTTGAGATACTATGTCTTTGGATCAGCTATCCCAATTGTACCTCAAAGATATTTTTAGGTTACATGGAGTTTCTCATTCCATAGTATCTGACCGAGATCCTAGGTTCACTTCTAACTTTTGGAAAGGACTTCATAATACATTGGGAATAGAATTAAATTTCATCACTTCTTTTCATACTCAATCTGATGGATAGACCAAGAGATAAATTCATACATTAGAGGATATGCTTCGAGCTTGTTCAATTGATTAACAAGGAAGTTGAGATTTACATATTTATTTAGTTGAGTTATCTTATAATAATAGTTTTCATTATAGTATGAAGATGACACATTTTGAGGAAATATATGAGAATTAGTGTTGAACTCTATCATTTTGGGATGAAGTTTGGGAAAGGAAGTTGATGGAACTAGAATTAGTAGAGGAAGTGGAAGAGAAAGTGAAGATGATCCAACAACACATGAGGAAAGCTCAGAGAAGGTAGAAAATTTATATAGATGAAAGGAGGAAAGGATTTTCTTTTGAGGTAATTGATCATGTTTTTCTTAAAATCTCACCATGGAAATTTTTTATGTGTTTTGATAAGAAAGGAAAGATAAGTCCACAGTTCATTGGACCTAATAAAATCCTAGAGAAAGTTGGACCAGTCACCTACTGAGTAGCTTTTCCTATCATTTTATCTCAGGTACATAATGTTTTTCATGTTTTTATGTTGAGAAAGTATATTCCAGATTCATCTCATGTTTTTGATCCCATATGTAGTTCATCTGGAAGAGAACCTTTCTTATGAAGAGAAACCTGTTCATATTCTTGATCGAATAGAGAAAGTATTATAGAATAAGGTAATCCACCATTTTAAGGTTTTGTGGAGAAACCACATGGTTGAAGAAGAAACATGGGAATCTGAAAATGATATGATGGAAAGGTACCCTTACTTATTTTTTAAGTAAATAAAAATTGAGAGGATGTAATTTTTAAATGGTGGGGAGAATGTAACACCCCAATGATTTACAAATAAATTTTAATATAGAATGAAATGCATGAAACATTGAGTCTCTATGTAATGACACTTTGTTTTAAGGAGATAGCTATAACCTAGATATTAAACTAATTTTTATCACTTTTATGTTTTGAATTTCTAAAAACAGACATACACAGTTACAATCACTAAGATATTTAGAGTATGATAGGATCAACTTAATTTTTGGTAAATAGTAACTTAACCCTTATGAATAATAATATTACCTTTATGAATAGTAAATCTTCCAAATGTATAGTAACCACATTCATGAATGTATAAATAAAATTTATGCATCTTATAAGTGGAAATATAATCATAATATAAGTGTCTATATTTTTGTGATTCATAAATATTTAATTACAATTTGATGATTAATTTAATAATTTAAATAAAAATTTATTTATATAAAATGTAATCATAAATTATTATTTTATTTTCTTATAGTTGTAATATAATTTTATGAGACCTTGATTAATTTTTTTAAGGTGTTATAAAATCAGTTATAGTTTTAAAATTGTTATTTTTTGAATAAATTATGATTTTATTAAAAATTAATTTTATCATATTTAGAAAATTATTTAAAAAAAATGGAGTTTATTTTTGAATTCTAAATGTATAAAAATGGTTAGTTTTAATTTTTGTGATTTTTCTGAAATACTTGAATTTTTGTTGAATAGTGAAATACGGTAATTTACCATATATATACATTATAAGATAAATACACCATTACTAACATAATTCATGATGTAAGAACCATTAGTTTGAAATAAAATTCTGTATTTACTAATTTTAGTCCTAATAACCAACTTTATTGCTTGAATTGAGCAAAATAATAAAATAATGAATAAAATAATAGTAAAACCCTCCGCTTCTCCACTATAAATACCACCCCTCACCCCCTCTTCTCCTCACACCTCTCAAGATTTGAAAATTATATAAATTCTACCCAAATATTTTACCAAGCCCTTACCCACATCCAGGATCTCCTGGTCTCACCAAAAGGATAAAACCGAAGGCCTTAAGGAGGATCTCAAGGAGAAGAGATCAAGAAGTAAAAATCCTCTTTTGTTTTCTTTTAAATTCTTTTCAATTTTTTTTATTTTCTTATACTTTATTAACCTCCCCTTATAAAATAGGAATGAAAGCTCCAGTATCATATATATACTGGAATTTTATCATATTTATGTAAAAATTAATCATCATACCTCGTCTCATCCCCCTTTTATTCTAAAAATAAAAACATCGCACGTGATGTGTCGAATTACCTACATCGTGGAAAATGTGGTTTTAATTTCCTTTAATTCCTTAAAATATGGTTATAAAACCATTTTAATGGTTGAAACCGATTTTAAAGTGTATTATACAACCTCTTTCATGTTCTGTAGTTAACATATATACATAATATTAAATTATATAACGAAACTAATTCGTGATTATCAAATAACCGTCAAAATGATCGAAATAAATTTCATCAATGTTTTATCTAATGATTCATAATCATATATGAAAAAAAATTATGTATCCTATAATTTCATATTATGGAAAAATATTACTACCATTTCCTTCCACTTCTGGAGTTTTTATTCTATTCATCAAGAAAATCCATTACGAATCGACCATGAAAACCATGTAAAGCATACACCCGAAACAATGGAAATAAAAAAATATTATTAATAAATGTGTGGGATGATATTATAAAATGATCATATAATGTGTTATAAATATGAATATGTTTCTATAAAATATTAGTAACACTATTTTATCCATTATACAGGAGGTTTAGACATTTTTTAAGTAAGATGAACCTGAGGTAAGGGAATTCTTAACCCAATTTCCATTCTTTGTGTTAACCTTCTACTTTATTGATTATGTGGTAATAAAATTATTTATGTAATTAATTTTGTTTATATTTTGTTTTATTATTTGGATTTATAGTGTATACACATATTTCTATCATTATATTAATTCTCACTTCAATTATTTATATTTGTAAGATACTTTTCTTAAAAAATCATCTTTTAAAATTCTATTTTACAAAATTCAAAAGTATTGTTTTTATTGAATTATTATTGTTTTATGATTATGTTATGTTTCTTGGGAATTGGTTATGATTAATGGTAGGAACTATATCTACCTCTAATTCATTGGGTATGTGTAAATTGGGGGCCGTCTGTATGGTTACTCCAAGTGTAACTGCGATGGTTACACCATAAGGTAGCTGTGAGGGTTATATTTTAAGCTATCCATGAGGGTCCCAAATAATAAGGTAGCCACGAGGGTTTCAATATTAAATAAGTAATTCACAAAGATACCTTTATGGTTTTATTTAAGTTGTCTAAGGAAATATCATGTTTCATAAAGTAAGTATGTGATACTTTATGGGTGATAAGCATTTCTCTGTGAAAATGATTTCATATGTTTATAAGTATTTATGAACTAATGCTTTCTTTCATTCATTTTATATCCCTTTCTATGCTTTTGATGATCATCCCATATTTTTAAATTTTTTCATTGGTTAAAAGGATGTGTAAGAGAAATAAGGAATTCATGTTAATTGTTATGAAGATTTGTCAAATAAATCATGTTTTATTTTTAAAGTTTTATGTTTTGGAAGAAGTGGATGTTGTTTTAGTGGTATCCACTTTCTATTCTTGTGGGTTGATATGTATGAATTATGTCATAACTTTATAAAGATCTAAACCAAAAATATATTTGGGAATGTAATAAGTGAATTCTAAAGGAATTTATAAGATTATGTAATGTTTAAGGCTGAGTCCTTATAATTATATATTATTTATTATCACTTATTATTATTTATTAGTTATTTATTTTTATTACTCATTGTTTATTTATTTATTATATATTATTTATATAATATTTAATTATTATTTATTTATTTCATATTTATTACTTATTAATTAATTAATTATTAATTATTTATTATTTATTTATTATTTATTGTTATTTATTATTTATTTATTTTAATTAATTAATTAATTATTTTTTTATTTAGTATTTTTTTAATATTTATTTATTACGTATTTATTCTTCTCCGCTTCTTACTTTTATTTATAAAATTTATGGGAATGGACAATACTAAAAAATTGGTTTTATCCATTGCTAGGGTTTTAACAACGCTAACTAAAAGTTCTATTAAAGATCCAATTTGTGAGTGTTAGAGAAAGTGCTATTAAAGGGGATCTTTAATAGTACTTTTTAGTCCTGTTAAAGTGTGTCTTTAACAATGCTAAAAAATGCACTTAAAGGGGAAACTTTATTAGTGCTAGTAAAAAAACACATACAAACACCTCCTTTTAAAAAAGTGCTAATAAAAGGGAGACTTTATTAGTGCTTCTAAAAAACACCGATAAAGGGTGGTCTTTATTAGTTCTTGTAAAAAATGCTGATAAAGACCCCCATTTTTCAGCACTTTTTTACTAGCACTGATAAAGGTTATATTTGAAAAAAATAATATATTTAATTAAAAATAATATATTAATATATAAATATATTTATATTGATATAAATATAATATATCTATTTTAAATATGTTTTCTATAAATCTAAATAATAATTTAGATATAATATATAAGTTTTTTAGTGAAAATGACTTATAAAATTATTAAAAAAATATTTTTAATTAATAATTTGTTAATTATTATTGGTTAATAGTAATTTAATAAAAATTTGAAGATAAAAAAATTAAAAAATTAAAAAAATATCTTAAATAAGTTGAAAAAGAAACTCAAATTATAAACGAACTTAAGTTTTGATCAGAGTGTCCGTTTAGGCTCTATCATATTTTAAATCAAAGCCTCCGATGAGATCTACACCTAAAAAATAGAGGAAATCCCTTTTTCACATTTTTTTAGGCCAAAAAAGGCCTATAAGGCTTCCAAAACAAAGTTTTTAGTTGGGGTACCCAAATTATTTATGATTCGTTGGATTTTCCGGCTCGTTTAAGGTGGTCTTTTTTCCCTTTTTTAGTGGGGACTGAATTTATTCCCAGGGATTACATTTATATTGACAATATGGATTTTAAATTTTATCATTTTTCACAATGTATTGTTATTTTTAATCAAATATATTTCAATATATACATATTCTTTTATATATTCACACATAAAAATTAAATTTTATAGATAAATAATTAAACATATTTACGTATAAAATATATTTCTGAATATATAAACCTTATCTAAATAAATAATAATATTTATTTTATTTAAATTAAAAATATATGAATATTTATATACCTATACAATATATATATATATATAATGTTAATATATATATATATATTTGAGTGTGTGTATTGAAAAACAGATATATATTTATCTATATACTCTAATATATGTATATAAATATTAATATATAATATATGTAAATAAATATAAATATTTATAATTATATATATAGACACACACACACAAAACATATTTTATATATGTATTTTAAAAAAAATATAAATATAAATAAATAAATATATATATATATATAAACATATATATAAATATATGGATAGAAATTTGTAATGAAATATATATAAATATATAGATATATCATAAAATGTAAAACAAAAAAATATAGGGAAGTGAAAAAGGCGATGGTGTATAACCTGGAGGTCTTAGGTTCAAAACTCACTAGAGGTAGGGGTGCGTACTGAAGTGTAGAATTATCTAAATAACTAATAAATGGGTGGGGGAAGTGCTAATAAGGGAGGGGGGTGAAAAAAATTTATCCCCTTTATCAGTTCTTTTTGGGAAATGTTAAAGACCCCCTTTAACATCGCTGAAAGAAAACAGTGATCAAGGAACCACTGGTAAAGGGGATAAAAAAGCACTAATAAAGTCCCCCTTTATCAGAGCTTTTATTTAGTGATGTTAAAGTGGTCCTTTATAAGTTCTTTTTACGAGGTTTGTTAAAGCTAACCCTTTAACATCACTTACCTTATCAACACTTCTATATCACTAATAACGCCCTTTTACTAACATTGTTAAAGGCCTGATTTGTAGTAGTGGGACATATTCGTCCATCCCAGTCCTCTTTGAATATTTATTACGCATTAAAGGGGGTCTTTATCCGCACTTTTTACGAGCGATATTAAATCTAATCCTATCACGACCCGTCCTAGTGGGGCCCCCACCACGACTCCTCAAGCCTGCCTCCAATAGTCCAGGGGCTGGTGACTAGCACAGATTAGGCATATCACTAACATGGGAGGCATTTATTAAGTACCTGTAGACACACACACACATCTCCAAGCCCACAAATGCTGAAATGTAAAACCACTAAGGAACAAAATGCATGCATACAACTAAACCCAACCAATAGAGTACAAAGAAAGTAATGTGCGGAAAGTAAATTGGGCTAGAATACAATCCCACCAAAAGAAAAATTATGCAAATTGATAAGTTAAACCTGTAAGTACAAAGAGTTACTATGGCTACTGCTCGTAGCCTTAGGAATGCCTCATCCCGTAAAGATCTCGGAAATATTGGTCCGGTCCTGGTTCGCCCTAGACTCCATCAAAAGGACATCCATCTGTACAAGACATGACACATGCGGGAAAGGCCCGTGTAGGTGTGAGTATAACAATACTCTGTAGAGGACCCCAAAACCACAAAGAAATACACAAAGTAATGGTACAATCAGCTCTACACAGTATATGTCTACCGAACATATAGAAAGAGAGACACATCCAGATATACTCGAAACCCAGACCTGTAGTCTACAATGGCCGCATACCCACACTAGGGATTCAGTTCGAAGATTCCACAAAGCACCCGTCCAGGAGAACTCACTCCACGATTTTGACAGCTCTGATGATGTCCGTCTAAGAATTACTATTTTTTGGAAAATCCAGGAGAGAGATAGATGCACTGATATATACAAATAGAGAAAAGATACAATCATTTTGGGAGAACACACACTTGAGTGGGAAAAGATCACGATAAACAAATGAGGATTACTTCTAGGTTCTTGGAGGATACCACGACTCATCTGGATTCACCTGTTAAGTAGAGGATTGACGTCTTGTAGGATTAGTCACATCGATACCTAACACTACCTAGGTCCAAGAATGGATAGAGGATCTCACTCCGGGCCTCTTAGAGGGATACCTAACTCTGTATCAGAAGTTCCTCCTAAAGGGGATCATACTACTATGGTTGGAAACGATACATGACCTTCAAGGGAATGAGAAAAGATGCACTAAACCAAATGAAACTTTTCCAAGGAACAATAGACAGTAGGATAAAGCCATGTACAGAGAAGTACATGACACGTAGAAGAGTCACATATCATTTCCTTTGACCTCGAGTACTGCCCGTGTACAACAGCCTGTGTCGTAAGTATTTTCATGTAGGAGAAGGTATACATGGCGTGTAAGAGTGCAACACACCATGTTCCGCTACCCGGGGAAGACTCCGTGTACGCTAGCCATGTGCTCGTACACGGATCAACCTATAAGTCCCAAACTGTGTACCAGTACACGAGGTGGTCCGTGTATCTGATCATATTAGGCTGTGTGGTGGATTACATTCCATGTACTCTACCCCGTGTGTATGTATCTTCCGAGATACATGCCGAGTCCGCGTAATGACAAACAAGCTATGTGATGTTGATCACATGTCGTGTTATTGTTTCCCATCACCCAGAACTCCAGCCGCTGCTGGGTGGGGTCTGCACACCATGTCCCCTCGAGAGAACACCTTTTTTTCACCGTTTGTAGTGCAGAAACCCTAGCCGTTTTCAGCTGACCCTACACGGCGTGTTCATCGAGTTACATACTATTTTGATCGGGATTTTCCAAAATGTGTCATTCTTCGTCGCCGCGCCTCAGGTGCTCCTCCGATCATTGATTCGACTTTCTTATCATTGTGACACTCCAATTTTGACATTGTCCTGACACCTCAAAGATGTTTTTTGTTGTTTTTGGACCTCCGATCATCCCCAAAAACATGTTTTTATCCCCCCGTATGAAGAACACCCGAATAATAATCCTCCTCAATCAGAGTTGATTCGTCGTCTGTTTTCACCATCACACCTCCACTAGGTTGTCGTGATGATAGATCTCTAATTTGGGATCATTGTGTTGCGAAAGAGATGTTCAACAATCTACTGTTCATAACCCTATGAAGAACACATAGAACACAAGGTTAAAAAAGAGAGAGAAAAGTCAATAAAAAAGGAAGAACGCACCTCCGCGATCATTCGTCTCAGCATAGATCTACTCCTATTAATAGTTTTAATAGGAGAATTAAAATTACAATTCAACAATTATCATAAAATCAATTCCCGAATCAAAATCCCAGAATAAAAGGAAATTAACACCCTCCCGTAATGACACACGATATGTGGATCAACCTATTTGTGGGTTGATCCACGCTCGTCATTTAAAACAAGAACATGGAAGAAATAAATAAAAAATAACAAACCCCTACCTCGATTCGATTATAGAACAATCGCCGTGTTGCGTTCATTGGTGAGGTTCTGTCGAATCCGAGGTGGATCGATCAATTGCTCCAACATCTTCCACCAATGGGTTATCCCCCATGGCTTCAATGGTAGTCATCAATTCAAAGGGTTATGTGGATAACCCTGGAAAATTGCAATAAGTATGTATTTAAAGGGGAGGAAATATTTCATTACATTAAAAATGAAACATTTAAAATAAATTATTAAATTATTTTATTTCCTTTAAAGCATCCAAAAACAAACTTTTGCAGTCAACCCGCGTCGGTCAATGTTAGTCCCCACATAAGGTAAAGTCGTTTTTCTAAACACAATGGTGCCCTCATATTTCTAATCCTGATACCCGTTTAAAAGTCATTCCACTTTTTTAGAAAAACAACTCATGCATGCTATTTAGAGTTTAATTTATTTCAAATATTTATTCCGGGCACTCTGGCCATCAGAATCATACACCGTCACAAATACTAGTCTCGAAATAATTCCATATAATATTTAGAAATATTATATGGAAAATATGAGGCATTATATTCTCCCCAACTTAGGGATTTACATCCTCAAAAATCCAAAAAATTATACTGAAACATATGTGGGTACTATGCACAAATCTCAACTTCCCGCTCCCATGTGCTCTCTTGATGATTCCGTTCCTACCACCAGAAATGAACTACGAGAAACTCTCACCCACAAAGGATCCTATCCCGTTGATCCTTGATCTCAACTGGGTACTCTACAAAGGTTTCTCCATCCTCAATGTCCAGTTATCCCTATTCGATGATGTGCGTTGGGACAGTCACATACCTCCTTAGCTACGACACTTGGAAGACATCATGCACCCGGTGCAGCTACGGTGGTAGAGCTAGGTGGTACGCCACCTTTCCAACTCTATGCAATATCTAAAAAGGGCCTATGAACCTCGTAGATAGCTTTCCACCCCATCCAAATCTCCGCAACCCTCGTCGATGTGAAACCTGAAGAAAGACATGGTCTCCCTCCTCGAACTCTAGAGGTCTTTGTCGTCTGTCAGCATAAGACTTATTCTAGATCTGTGTAGGATTCATCCACTCCTAGATGGTCTGAACCTTCTCAGTGGTAGCTCGCACAAGATCTAGACCCATTAGTTCTGACTCTCCAGGGTCATTCCAGCAGAGTGATAACCGGAAGGGTCTCCCATATAAATCCTCGAATGGTGCCATGCCAATGGTGGATTGGTAGATGTTGTTGTATGAGAACTAAAACAGTGGTAGGTGGTCCTCCCAACTGAGAATAAAATCAAAGATACAAGCCCACAACATATCCTCTAGAACCTGAATGGTCCTCTTCATTTGACCATCGTTCTGGGGATGGAACACCATACTCAAGCGTAGTTGAGTCCCCAAAGCCTCCTGCAATCCCTTACACAACCTTTATGTGAAGCACACATATTAATATGAGACTATAATTAAAGGGATTCCATGAATCCTAATTATATCTTGCATGTTGAGGCATACCAAGCTCTCTACGGAACTCTTCTCCCTAATATCTTGGAAGTGGGATGAATTGGTGAGTCGGTTAACGATCACCCAGATGGAATCATGTCCCTTGGACATCCATGGTAAGACTGTCATGAAGTCCATTGATATTCTATCCCACTTCCACTCTAGAACTTTCATGGGGTGAGATAACCCTTCTAGAACCTAGTGCCCAGCCTTCACTTGCTGGCACGTAAGGTATTGAGAAACGAACTCTGCTACTTCCTTCTTCATACCTGTCCACCAGAACTGATGCCAGAGGTTCTTGTACATTTTTCCACTCCAGGATGTACCACCAAAGGGGATGTATGAAAATCCCCTCACTTTGATAGCTTCCCATAAAGATGATTCTCTCAGAGTACTTGTAAAACCACCCACTAGTGTCTCACATGATCCTCCTCTAATGCCGAATAGACAAGGATGTCATCGATGAATACCACTATGAACTGGTCTATGTATGGATGAAAAATATGATTCATAATTCCCATGAATGTTGTAGGGGAGTTTGTCACACCTAAAGGCATCACTAAGTACTCATAGTGACCGTAGCTGTATCTGATAGATGTCTTTGGCACGTCCTCATCTCATACTCGAAGATGGTGATAACCCAACCTAAGGTCAACCTTTGAGAACCAACGTTCCCCTCTAAACTGACCATAGAGGTCTTCGATCCATAGCAATGAATACTTGTTATTCACCATCACCTAGTTCAAGCACCGTTAATCCACACACAACTTCAAACTCCTATATGCATTCTTGTAAAACAAAACTTTGGATTCCCGGGGTGAAACAATGGGTCTTACGAAGCCCTTACTCTGCAAATCCTCCAACTGCACACTCAGATCACAAATCTATGTGGGATCCATCTGATATTTTGGTGAGGATATCGATGCCGTCCCGAAATTCAAATCGATGCAGAAGTCAATCTCCCGGTGGGGATATAGCACCATAACATCTTCTGGAAAGACTTCCTCATACTCTGCCACTACTGATGAGAAGTGGAAGATCAAAAAATCTACTTCTCTGAGGGTAAGGATAGAAAACTCACGAGTTATCGGTTATACCCTCCTATGTATGATCCCATTCTGCGCTTCATGAGTTTCCTTTTCACCAACAAAGGAAAACTTCATTCCATCGTTGTGGAAAAACTGAACTCTTTTCATAAAATATTAAATCTAGGCATGTACTAAAAATAAAAATCTATACTGAGAATGACATTGTAAATCCTCGATGCTACCACAAAGAGGTTCTAATTGAAACTATCTTCTCCAAGGGAAACATCACACTATCTTAAAAGATGAGTGATCATCGAGTCTCCTCTCATAGGTTTCTCCAAGATCAAGGGTTGGGTCAATGGATCTACCTGAATCTCAAGGTTTTGTACAAGACATGTGGAGAGGAAGGAATGACTGGAACCTCTCTCTATAAGTACGACAACTAAGGTAGAAAATACAGAGATCATACCTCGAATCATTCATGGAGTCCCTGGGTCATACGCCTCAACCGCATGTAGCTATCCACACCCCTGTCCTTCAGCTCCCTAAGCCCAGTGGGGACCTCCTAGGGTTGGTGGTAGAAGTAAATCAAAGCTTCTTCCACCACCTACAACTCTCCATGCTCCTCTACCACATCCACTGCTTGGCGGGTCTATCCGCTCCACTCTTTGCCTCTCCCTCAGTGGTCCATCCACTACCTCCCTATCAGCATCTCGACAAGTTGGATAATCCCTAGAGAGATGTACTATTTCATAGCACAAGTAGCATCGCCTCTCCCTAGGCTGACTGGATCTAGACCAAGAGACGTAGACCATCAATCCTTTATCCTGGGTCCTCCTGTGACATATCCCATGTCATGATCCCTATTCTTGATGTCAGATCCCTACTGTCGAGTTATTCACACCTGTCTTCCTACTATTGACTTCCACTGGATGTCTATTATCCTCCAAGAATATCCTGATAACCAAGGCCCTTTCGATCACTCCAGCATAGGTTGAAATGCATAGAGGCACGAAACTAGATCGGATGTCCCTCCAAATACCTTGCTCGAAGGTCTGATATCTAAATTACTGATCTCTGACCATATCCATCGAGTACCTAGTGATGTTGGTGAACCTCGATGAATAGTCTTCCACGGTAAAACTTCCCTACTAGAGATGAATAAGCTCCTAGATATGTACTTCTCTTAGCGTAAATAGAGATAAATCCTCGCAAAAGAGTCGCTCAAACCCCGTCCACGAAATAGTATCCTCATTGTGAGTCTGTGTGGTCAAACTTCACCATCGTCATGCCGAACCCTAAAGGAGGCTCGCTCCTAGGATCACCATCTAGACTGCTGGTGTCCTCAATAGATAGAAAGATCTATTCACTACCTCAATCCAGTCCTCAGCCGCCTGAGGGTCGGGCTCGCCTTAGAACCTGAGGTGTCTCTGTCTCTGAAACTTATAAAGCATGCTGAGCCTGCGCTCCTCATATTTCGGCACTACAGGCACCACACGCTTCTCCATTGGTGGTGGTATAATAGGTGCACCACTTGGAGGTAACTCCTGGGGAACTGGTCCCTATATCGAAGCCTCATCACTGAGGGGGTCATCCTCCTGATCGAGTGCATGAATCTTAGAAGGTACACGTCACAGAGGCATCCTATAAAGAAACAAGATATACCATGGTCAAGATTATATCTGTATAGCTGACTCATAAGGAGATTGAAAACAACACCCATTCCTATATGTTGCATGTACCATTATTTTATTCCCTCGGTACTAGTTCTTTCATGTACCAAGTCGAAAATCAAGTTATCAGAGTCCTGGTGTATGGATACGTCGGCCACCCGCACTAACAGCAGAGTCCCTGGCATAAAAGCTGAGCTCGAAACACTTAACACTATTTCCCCAAACCAATATCACAGACTCTTGGTCCTAAGGTAGATCTGACCACCTCTGATACCACTATGTTGTGACCCATCCTAGTGGGGCCCAGGACGCGACTCCCAAAGCCTGCCTCTAATAGGCCAGGGGATGGTGACTAGTACTGAGTAGGCATATCAATAATATGGGAGGCATTTCCTAATTACCTATAAACACACACACATATCCAATCCCATGACTACTAAAATGTAAAAACCACTAACGAACAAAATGAATGAATACAACTAAATCCAACAAAAAATGTACAACAGAAGTAAAGTGAGGAAAGTAAACTGGGTCAGAATACAATCCCACCAAAAGAAAAAGTATCCAAACTAAAAGGTACAACTTATAAGAAAAAAGAGAAACTAGTACTTCTGCTCATAGCCGTAGTAATGCCTCAGCCTATAAGGAACTCAGAAAGATCGGTCTGGTCCTAGTCTACCCTGGACTCTGTCAAAAGGCCTCTCATCTGCAAAAGACACGAAATGTGTGGGAAAGGCCCGTACAAGGGTGAGTATAAAAATACTCAGTAGAAGACCCTAAAAACCACAAAGAAATACACAAAGTAATGGTACAATCAGCTCTATATAGTATGTGTCTACTGAACATATAACAAGCGAAACACATCCAGATATACTCGAAACCCAGACTCGTAGTCAACAACGACTGCATACCCACACTAGGGATTCAGTTCGAAGATTCCATAAAACACTTGACTGGGAGAACTCACTCCATGAGTCTGAAAGTTTTGATGACGTTTATCCAAGTACTATTTGTTGGGAAAATCCACAAGAGAGATAGATGCGTTGATAGATCCTAAGAGATAACAAATACACTCATTCTGGGAGAACACACTCCTAAGTGGGAAAAGATCACGATAAATAGATGAGGATCACTTCCAGGGCCTTGGCGGATACTGAAACTCATCTAAATTCAACTACTAAGTAGAGGATCAGCGTCCTGTAGGAATAGTCACATTGATACCCGACTCTACCTAGGGTCAATAATGGTTAGATGATCTCACTCCGGGCATCGCATTGGGATACCTGACACTATCTCGGAAGGTCCTCATGAAGGGGATCATACTTCTGTGGTTGGAAATGATACTAGACATTTAGGGGAACGAGAAAAGGGGAACTAACCCAAAGAAAACTTGTCCAAGGAAAGGTGTACAAGTGGATCAAGTCATGTACCGAGAAGTACACGGTGTGTATACGATTCACACACCATTCCCTTTGACCTTGGGTGCTGCCCCTGTACAATGACCCGTGTTGTAAGGCTTGTCACGTAGTAGAAGGTATACATTGTGTGTAAGAGCACAAAATTCCATGTTCCGCTACCTAGGGAAGACTTCATGTACGGTAGCCATGTGCCCATACACGGCTTCAACCCGTGTGTCCTAGAACATTTACTGATACATGGGGTGGTCCGCATATCTAGCTGTGTGGTGGAGTACATGTCGTGTACTCCACACTATGTTCATGTATCTTATGAGATACACACCGAGTCCGCGTAAGGACCCTCATGCCATGTGACAATGGTCACATGCCGTGTTAGTGTTTCCCATCATTTGGAAATCGAGCCGCTGCTGGGTGGGGCCCACATGTCGTGTCCTCCTGGGAGCATGCCCTGTTCTTTTCCGTGTGCAGCGTGGAAACCCTATCCATTTCCACCCGACCCTACATGGCATTTTCTTTGGGTTACACATCGTGTTGATGAAAATTTTCTAGAATGCCTCATTCTTCATCACCGCACCTCAGGTGCTCCTATAATCCTTGATCCGGCTGTCCGATTGTCATGATACTCCAAGTTTGAGTTCATCCTGACATCGTAAAGCTATTTCCATTGTTTTTGGACCTCCGATCATCCCTAAAAACAAATTTTGATCCCCCCACATTAAGAATTCTCAAAGAATGATCCTCCTCGATCGAAGACGATTCATCGCACGTCATCGTCATCACACCTCCAATTGGTTGTCACGATGCTTGATCTTCAATTTGGGATCATTGCGTTGTGAAATGGATGTGAAAAAAAATCTGTTTTTCATAAACCTGCGAAGAACATGAAGAACGTGAGGTTAAAGAAGAGGGATAAAATCAATAAAAAAGGAGGAACACACCTCTGCCATCATTCATCATGGAATCGATCCACTCCCATTAATAGGTTTAATAGGATAATCAAAATGAAAATTCAACAATTATCATAAAATCAGTTCCTGAATCAAAACCCCAAGAGAAATGGAAATTAACACCCTCTCAGAATAACGCATGATCTGCGGATCAACCTATTTGTGGGTTGATCCACATTCATCATTTAAACCAAGAAAGAGGAAGAACTAAATCATAAATAACAAAACCCTACCCTGATTTTATTGGAGAACAATCGTCGTGTTGTGTTCTTTGGAAAGGTTCCATCTAATCCAAGGTGCGCCGATCGATTTCTCTGACATCGTCGACCAATGGGTTCTCCTCCACAACTCCAATGACAGTCATCAATTCTCAGGGTTGTGCGAATAACCCTGAGAACTTTCCATTAGCATGTATTTAAAGGGGAGGAATTAGGCCGTTGCGTTAAAAAGGAAACATTTAAAATAAATTATTAATTTATTTTATTTCCTTTAAAACATCCAAAAACCAACTTTTTCAGTCGACCCTCGCTGGTCAATATTAGGCCCCACCTAAGGTAAATTCACTGTTCTGAACGTAATGGTGCCCTTAGATTTCTGATCTGAGCACCCATTTAAAAGTTATTCCACTTTTTCAAGAAACCTCTCATGTATGCTATTTAGAGTTTAATTTATTTCAAACATTTATTCTAGGAACTACGAACCTTAGAATCACACGCTGTATCAAATCATAGTCTTGAAATAATTCCATATAATATTTAAAAATATTACACAGAAAATACGAGACATTACATTTAACACTGTTTACATTATTAGCACTTCTATAAAGCTGATAAAGCCCTTTTACTAGCACTATTAAATCCCTAATTTTCAGTAGTGGGACCTCTCAGTATATCCCAGACCACTTTGAATATTTATTATGTATTTATTATTTATTTAAAATTTATGTATTTATTATTTATTTTCTTAATTATTTATAAGTTATTTATTATTTATTATGCATGTAAACCTGTCCTGAAGGCCTTAGAGATTTATTTATTTATTTATAGATAATCCCCCTTTTATGGGTTGAGGGGAAACCTAACATGACCCATAGGCCTAGTGGCACAAGGCCCATTACATGACCTAAAAGCCCAATCCACAATACCTAATACATGGCCCGAAGGCCCTAGACCTAACAATACACGAACTAACCCTCCCCACCATCTACATCATTAAAGGCGTATAGCTCCCCACATCACATGGTTGGTCAGCTAGAATTACCCAATGAAGAGCTTCACAATGTCTCATACCAATGAGAATTTTTATACTCGATTGTAACGTCCCAGATCTGGGTTCCGCCCAAGGGTGCCCCGAACCCAGTTGGCCACATCGCCTCAAACACATTTCCCCAAAGGCCAGATGTTGTCGACTAGCAGTGAGGGCCTAGGGTGTGATAGTGGGGAAACTATTCCTTTATTGGAAGACTAAACACAATGGAAAAAATAGTTATAATAGTGGGAGCACTAACAACAAATAACATAAGTAAATAGTGGAAGGATGATAGTAATAAAACAACTCGAGAATATATATAAATGATTCCTGTCACACATGTCTAGGAATGAATAAAAACAAGTCAAAATTCTAGAAGTAAAATACTGAAACCAAAGTAGAAAAAATGTAAATTCCAACAGCATCACAAGCCTCATCTTGGTCCCATGCTCTCAAACTCCTACAGTAATCAAGTACCTGATAAAGAAGGGCACTTTGTATTGTCTATAAATGAAACAATATAATATTTTTGGGTCCAAAACATGACTTAAATTGGGTGTGAGATGAATCCTAGTAGGAAACCACCTAAATATATGTTCCTAACTATCAGTGAATGTATATAGCTAGTAATATGTAGAAATGAAGAAATAAACTAGAAAGTACTCAAAAGTAAACCGTCCTAAAGTTTTCAATTACATTCATTTGCTTTTAATAATTATTCAATCCATTAAATAATGTAACCCTGGGATCTAGCCTAAGCTCTATATTCCCTCTTGTAATAGTAACAAAACCATATGTCTCAGAAGACCATCTAAAAAATCTAGTAAGACCGAGTCCAAGCTTGTGCTTTGGATTGGAAAACTCATCACAATCACTCAATTATTTAATAAAACCCATTGGGAAAGTTATCACAATATAATCTCCATTGTCTAGCATAAAAACTATTCATTTAATAACGACTCTCTGGGTAGCTCTCACGCTCTAACCCCTATGGTCTAACATAACACTAAACATTTACAAACGACCACCTAGGTAGCTCACACGGTCAATACCCCTTGGTAAAACTAGCATCAATAAATTATAAACGACCACTTGGGAAGCTCTCATGGTCTAAAACCCCAGGTCAATGAACACCTGGCAGCTCTCATAGTTAACACACCCTTGGTCAACATAATAATAAAACATACATAGGTGAAACTACCTCAGGAAGCTCTAACAATTTAATTCCCCTTGGTCAAACTTTCACAATGTGCATCATAAGAATATCATATAATAAGTAAATCCATCCTAACAAAACAAGGCATGGAAAACAAGGCAATCCTAATTGGTATTCTAGACCAAATGGGCATAACAATCAATCATGGTAAATTCACCCACAAGGTGTCCCATAGACAAGTTATCTGACCTTATGTATATGAAATTACCCTTTATCAATTAACCAACCCATAATAGGCAATAAACAGGGATTAATTCCAAAACATGAAATACCCCAAAGGAGGGTATGCGTCACGTTTAGCATATATAATCCAAAGATGGACAAAAAAATGCACAAACCACTAACCTTGATGTCATATGGTCAATACTCTCGAACATTGGCCCCTAAATCGGCCATGAATGTTGTAGATATACAAAAAGGTGAAAAATGTTCAACCATGAATAACTCACAAGAGAGTAGGAATCATGAAAAAAGGCTCTAGGGGATTTTAGAACTCACTAGTAGAATTCCAACGCACCTGAAGACATCTCTATCGGAGCTCTAATGGAGGAACATGGTGGTTTCAAAGTTCATGACCATTTTGTTTCTCTCCTGTATGAACCAAGAACAGAAGAAGACGTTTTCGAGGATGAGAAGATATTCCACTTTGATTTATCAAATAAAAAGAAAAGTACATAGTGTGTTCATTAAACATTTTTGTCATGTATTAGCGTCAACTGGCCCTGACTTAAGTGGGTTAGCTATCTCATCACACGACCATGTACTTGGCCATTACATGGACAATATATGGCTACATGTGGCAACCGAGTACACAATGTGTACTCATAAGTACACAACGTGTACTTAGAAAAACCCCATTTGTTCCTTTTCCTAAAAAACAACCCAAAATAAAGATTCATACCTGAAATTAAGATCCGTGTTATTACAAACATTACCCCTTAAAATAATTCATCCCCAAATTTCCCTTCCAAGGGTGGTGAAGAAGAAACTTAAAACAACTCTGACCACTATGATCATACGTAGACCTCCCTATCCCAATTATTGTCTTGTACTCACCCATTCTTCCATAGCACCCATACCAAAGGAATATACCAACCACAGAGAACCTTCATGTTGCGATCCAAAATCCGGATAGGGTGCTCCTCGAAGGATGCATCCACCTCCAAATTAACTTCCTCGGGTTGAAAAACAAGAGGCGAGTCTGAAAAGTAACGACATAGCTGAGAAACATGAAAGATGTGATGCATAGACCGGTACCTCTGAGGTAACTGTAACTAATAGGAAATCGGCCCGACTCTATAAAAAACCTCAAATGGATTGCTGTATCTCAGTGAAGGCTTCCTCTGTCTCCTAATCCTCTTATGTACCAACCTCAGTGTGACACATAAGAAAACCTGATCTCCGACCTCGAACTCTAGAGGTCGTATCCATTGGTCAAAATAATTTTCTAATGAGATAGTGTCGTAGCCATCCTCCTCCGAATCAACTCCACCGGCTCAATGGTCTCATGGAAAAGACGAGGTCCCAACATATCTACCTCTCCTACCTCCAGCCAACATAGAGGTGATTGGCATGACCTACCATACAAAGCCTCATAAGGTTCCATCTGAATCATTTTATGAAAACTTTTATTGTAGAAAA
Organism: Viscum album; assembly: GCA_963277665.1. Lineage (NCBI taxonomy): Eukaryota > Viridiplantae > Streptophyta > Magnoliopsida > Santalales > Viscaceae > Viscum > Viscum album. The sequence goes on along the minus strand of OY728138.1, from coordinate 1,014,378,775 downwards.
ACTCTAATAGGGGTATGTGTCTCTCCTAAGAGACGTTAAAATCACAAACACATGCTCGTATCATGTCCTCCGAAACCTGAATCATGCGCTCGGACTGCCCATCTGTCTGGGGATGGTAAGCTCTACTCAGAAGTACCTATGTACCCAAATCCCTCTATACTCCCTACCATATACAATAAGTAAACTGAACATCCCTTTCTCAAATGATAGAGTGTGGAACTCAATAAAAATGTACAATCTCCCAGATGTACAAACTTCCAAGATCATCAACACTAAAGGTTTCCTTGATCAGCAAGAAATGTGAAACCTTCATGAGTTTGTCAACAATAACCCAAAAAACATCATTCCCTAGAGATGAAATTCGTAAAACCGTTACAAAATCCATCAAGAAATCATTCCACTTCCACTTGAGAATGGGTAACTACTGTAAAATCCCTACCAGTCGCTGATGGTCCGCCTTCACCTGCTGAAATGTGGAACATCTCATAAAAAAACAGCAAAATCCCTCTTCATACCTTTCCACCAATACTGATGATGTAAATCTTGATACATCTTGGTGACAACAGGATGAAATGCCTATATTGAGGCATGAAAATCTCACATAAACTCCTTAGATATGTCTTCTGACACCCATACACATCCATGAAATTATAATACCTCATCGTCACCTATGATCCACCCAGGAGTAGGGTCCTCATCTGACACATTATCCTCTATAACTAGGCCATCAGAATCTGATAGATGCCTCATTCACACTCGATCCCGCATAGTAGAGGTAACAACTATAGAAGAAAGAAAATTCAACCTCTGTCTATCATACACCTTCAAATGCATCTTAGATAATAGATCCATAATCTTCTACTCACGGCTGGCCTCCTGAACTCCCTGTATCTGATTTCTCCTGCTCAAAGAATCTTCCACTGCGTTGCCCTTCCCAGGCATGTAGGCAAGCTCAAAGTCGAAAGACTGAAGGTACTCATCCCACCTTCGATGTCTCAAATTCAGATCTCCTTGAGTAAAGATATACTTGAGATTTTTTTGGTCATTGTACATCACCAAATGCTCTCCCATAAGATAGTGCCTCCAACAATGTAAAGAATTCACAACTACATCTAACTTGAGATTGTGCATCAGGTAATTCCTTTCATGTGACCTCAATTGTCAAGATCCATATGCAAAGACTCCTTGACCCTACATAAAAACTACTTCCATCCTGATACATGATGCATCATAGTAAACAATGTAACTCTTTCCTGGATCTGGAAAACTAGTATTTGTGCTGAAGTCAACCTCCTCTTTAGCCCCTGAAAGGATGAATTGTAGGAATATGTCCACAAGTACCTTGAACCCTTATTATTCAGACCCATCAGTGGTGCTTCTAAGCATTTAAAGTTTTTTATAAATAACTTTTAGTAACCAACCTTCCCAAGAAAACATTGTACCTCAAAGATGTTCTTCGGATGCTCCTAGGAAACTATTACTCTCACTTTCTATAGGTCTACTGATACTCCTTTCTCTGATATAACATGAAACAAGAAATGAATCTGTTCTATCCAAAAGTCAAACTTAACATATAATTGATGCTCTCTTAATGTACTCAATATGATCTCAAGATGGGTGGAAATTTGTAACGTCCGAGATCTTGGTGTTGCCCAAGGGTGCCCTGAAATCGGTTGACCACATAGCCACAAGCGCATTTACTCAAACTCCAGAGGCTTCCAACCAGCATCAAGGGCCTATAATGTGATATTGGGGAATCTATTCCATCATTGGAAGAGAAAACACAATGGAAACCAAATAGTAAAAATAACAGAATGAGTAACAACATATAATAGAAGTAAAAAAAGGAATACTGATGGAAATAAAAAATCTGGAGCATATATATAAATGATGCATGTCACATGTGTCTAGGAAAGCATCCAAATGAGTAACAATGCTTGAAATACAATACTGAAACCAAAGTACAGAAAAAAATTAAACTTCAACAGCATCTCAAGCCTCAGCTTGGTCCCATTCTCTCCAGCTCCAACAACAATCAAGCACATGATGAATAAGATCTCATTCCATTATCTATACCAGTTATCTTATAATCTGTTTGGGTCCAAAACATGACCCATATAGGGTGTGAGACAAATCCCAGTAGGCAAACACCAAATGATATATGTCTAACTTTCAATGAATTTATATAGCAGATAATATGTATAAATGAAGCAATAAACTAGGAAGTACTCAAAAGTAAGCAGTTCTACAGTTTTTAATTACATTCATTTAATTTTAATAATTATTCAATCTATTGAATAATATAACCCCAGGATCTAGCCTAAGCTCCATATCCCCCGTGTAATAGTAGAAAAACCAGATGTCTTAGAAGACCATCTAAACAATCAAGTAAGACCGAGTCCAAGCTAGTGATTTAGCTCAGAAGATTCATCACAATCATTCAATTATTCAATAACAACCCCTTGTAAAAGTTATAATACTCTAACCCTCCTAGTCTAACATAACAACAAATTATTTTATAATGACCCTATTGGTAGCTCTCACGGTCTATCCCATTTGGTATAACATAGAACTAAACATTTACAAACGACTACCTGGGAATCTCACATGGTCAATACCCCTTGGTCAACCTAGCATAAATAAATTATAAACAACCACCTGGGAAGCTCTCACAGTCTAAATCCCCAGGTTGATGACCACCTGGTAGCTCTCAAATTCAATACCGCCTTGGTCAACAAAATAGAAAAAACTTATAGTGGTGACCCTACCTCAGTAAGCTCTCACAGTAAAATTCCCATTGGTCAAACATTCAAAATTCATATCACAGGCATCTCATATAATTAGCAACTCTATCCTAACAAAACAAGGCAAGGAAAACAAGGAAATCCTAACATGCATTCTAAACCAAATGGCCATAAAAACCAATCATGGGAAATGCACACAAAGGTTGTCCCATAAATAAGATATCTAACCTTATGCATATGAAATTAACATTTATCAATCAACCAAACCATAATAAGAAATACACATGGTTTAATTACAAAACATGCAATACCCCAAACGTGGTTATGTAGAACTTTTGTCACATATAATCCAAATATGAACAATTAAATGCACAAACCACCAACCTTGATTTCGTATGATCAATACTCTTGAACTTCATCCCATGAATTGGACTAGAACATCATAGATCTAAAGAAATGTGAAAAAGGTTCAACCTTGAATAACTCACAAGAGATGAGGAATTAAGAAAAAGGATCTAGGAGCTTTGATAACTCACCAGTGGAATTCCAACGCACCTGACGATGTCTCAATCAGAGGTCAAACAGAGAAATAGGAGGGGTTGGAAGTTTGCAAAATTTCTGTTTCTCTCCTATATGAACCAAGAAGAGAAGAAGACATTTTCAAGGATGAGACATGACCCACTTTGATTTATCAAATAAAAAGAAAAGTACATGACATTTTCATTAAATGTACATGTTGTGTATTTTCCTCAACCGACCCTGACTTAAGTGGGCCAACTAAGTCATCACACGACCATGTACTCGGTCGTTACACAGCTAGTACATGGATGTAGGTGGAAACTGGGTACACGATGTGTACTCATAAGTACACTATGTTTACTTAGTAAAACCCAATTTTTCCTTTTCTGAAAAAACAACCCAAAATCAAGATCCATACATGAAATGAAGATCCAGGTTTTTACAAACATTAATCCTTAAAACAATTCGTCCCTTAATTTCCCTTAAAAGGGTGGTGAAGAAGAAACTTCAGACAACTCTAGCCAATGTGATCGTACATCAGCCTACCTCTCCCAAGTCTCATCTTGTACTCGCCTATGCTACCATAGCACCCGTACCAAAGGAACAAACTAGTCATAGAGAACCTTCGTGCTGTGATCCACAATCTGAATAGGGCGCTCCTATAAGGATTCATCACCTCCAAATCAACCTCCTCAAGTTGAAAAAACATGATACAGGTCTGAAAAGTAACGCCGTAGGTGAGAAACATGAAAGATGCCTTGCATAGACTGGTAACTCTTAGTTAACTGCAACCGATAGGAAATTGGACCGAATCTCTACAAAACCTCAAATGGCCCAACGTATCTCGGTGAAAGCTTCCCATGTATCCTAATCCTCTTGTGTCCCAACCTCAGTGTTACACTTAAGAAAACCTGTTGTCCGACCTCAAACTCCAAAGTTCATCTCCATTGTTCAACATAAGATTTCTGACAAGATTGTGTAGTAGCCATCCTCTTTTGAATCAACTCCACCTACTCAGTGGTCTATTGGACAAGAAAAGGTCCCATCATAACTTCCTCTCCTACCTCCAGCCAACATAGGGGTGATCGACATGGCCTACCGTACAAAGCCTCATAAGGTGCCATCAAAATTGTTTCTTGAAAACTGTTATTATAGGAAAACTTCACTAGGGGTATGTTTTTCTCCCAAAATCTCCCAAAATCCAGAACACATGCTCATAGAATGTCCTTAAAAACCTACATCATGCACTCGGACTAGCCATCTATCTAGGTATGGTAAGCTGTACTCAGAAGTACCTATGTACCCAAATCCCTTTATAGTCCTTTCTAGACACAAGAAGTAAACTGAGCATCCCTGTCTGAAATGATAGAGTGCAGAACCCCATGAAAACGTACAAGATCTTGGATCTATAACATTCAAAGCTCATCAACACTGAAGGTTTCCTTGATCGGAAAAAAATGTGAAACCTTCGTGATTCTGTCAACAAAAACCCAAACAATGTCATTCCCTCAAGGAGACCTTGGTAAACCCGTTATGAGATCCATCACGACATCATTCTACTTACACATAGGAATGGGTAACTATTATAAAAACCCTTACAGTAACTGATGCTCCTCTTTCACCTACTAACAAGTGGAATATCTCATAATAAAACCCATAACATCCCCTTCATACCTAGACACCAATACTAATGATGTAAATCTTGATATATCTGGGTGACACTAGGATGAGATGCCCATACTAAGGCGTGAAAACATCTCATCAACTCCTCATGTATGTCTACTAAAACCCATAATTTTCCATGAAAATAAAAGACCTTGTCCTTTCCTATGGTCCACCTAGGAGTAGGGTCCTAACCTGACACATTCTCATATAGGACTAGGCCTTCAGAATCTAATATCTACCTCATTCGCACTCGATCCTATAGAGTATAGGTAACAACTATGGAAGAAAGAAAAGTATGCCCCTATTTTTCTTGCACCTCAAAATGCATCTCAAAGAATAGATCCATAAGCCGCCACTCACTATTGGCCTCCTGAACTGCCTGTATCAGAGTTCTCCTGCTGAATGCATCTACCATTGCATTTCCCTTCTGAGGCATGTAAGCAAGCTCAAAGTCAATAGACTGAAGGTAATCAACCCACCTTCACTGTCTCAAATTCAGATCTCACTGAGTAAATATATACATGAGACTTTTTTGGTCAGTGTACACCACAAAACTATCTACCCTAAGATAGTGTCTCTAACAACGCAAAGCATGAACAACTACAGCTAACTTGAGATCATGCATCGGGTAATTCCTTTCATGTGGCCTCAACTTCTGAGACCCATATGCAACGACACCTTCCCCCTACATAAACACTACTCCCAAACTGATACCTGATACATCATAGTAAATAGTGTAACTCTTAACTGGATCCGGAAAAACCAATATCGGTGCAGAAGTCAACCTCCCCTTTAGCCCCTAAAACACTGAATCACAAAAATCTGTCCACAAGTACCTTTCACCCATCCTAGTCAAACCCATTAGTGGAACCTCTAAGCATGAAAAGTACTATATAAAGCACCTGTAGTAACTAGATAGCCACAGAAAACTGCATACCTCAAAGACGTTCTTTAGCTGCTCCTAGGAATCTACTGCTCTCACTTTCTATGGGTCTACTGATACTCCTATCTCTAAGATAACATGACCCAAGAAAATAATATGGTTCATCCAAAAGTGTCACTTTGAGAGATTAGCATATAACTGATGCTCTCTTAGTGTACTAAATACGATCTCAATATGGGTGTCATGGTCGTGTCAAGTGTGAGAATACACCAAGATATATCCCATGAAAACTACCACAAAAGAATCCAAGTATGGATGGAACAATCAGTTCATCAGTACCATGAAAACTTCCAGTGCGTTAGTGAGACTGAACGACATAACCAAATACTCGTATAGACCATACATGCTTCAAAAGGCTATAAGAGGTATATCTGATGGTCTAACACACAACTGATGATGACCAGATCTCATTTAAATCTTCAAGAACACCTGGGATCCTCGAAGCTGATCAAAGAGATCATCAATCCTCGGAAAGGGATATCTATTCTAGACCGTTAATTGGTTCAGATTCTGATAATCCACACAAAGTATGGGGTACCATCCACCTTCTTTGAAAAAAGGACAGGAAAACCCCAAGGAGAGTTACTGGGTCGGATGAAACCCTTTACCTAAAAATCCTCTAACTGCTTCTTGAGATCCTATAACTCTAGTGTAGCCATCCTATAAGGAGGAATGGATACTGGTTCCTCTACTGGCACAATCTCAATAGAAAAATATACCTCTCGTTCTAGAGATAAACCTGAAAAGTTTTCTGGAAAGACATCTCTGAAACGATCCGCCACTAGAGGAAAATCTATCTGTGAATTCCCCAGGTCTTCCAGATATAAACTAGAAATATGGGCTGTAATTCCTCCCAAACCATGATACTCTGATCTAGCTTTGCTCTCCTGGACATCCCATTCATACTTGTGTATAAAATACCCAACCTCAGGTGACATGAAACTCACCGTAAAATGATAGAAGTCAATAAAGGTCTAAAATGAGGTCAAGCAGTCCATTCTATGAATGAAATCAAAACCTATCATCTCTTTGACGTAGAGGTCCCATAAGAAGTGACACCCACCAACCTCAAGAGGGAACTCCTTGAACTAATGTACAGTAGCCATACTAATCTACAAAAAAAGTTTCTCGAATCATAAAATTATCAGACGTAAAGATACATGGCCCAAGTCTCTCCATAATAGCACCATATATAAAACTATGGTAAGCCCCTATATCAAAAGAGCAGAAGCTAAGACTAAGGAAACTAGACTCATAACTCTAACTATAGAAGATCTGGGATCCTATTCCTACTGGTCCTATTCCATCATAAAAGTATGGCCTGTACTGCGGCCTTGTGACCCTTCCTGACTACCCTGAGCTGATCCACTCTGTTGTCACTGAAAACCTGTTGTCTGGCTACCCCGACCACAACCACCTCCTCGGACTGAATGACCTGAAAAACTCCAGTTACCTAACTAATGAGAAACTGGTGGTCCTACTCTAGAATGTGGAGTCATAACAGATCCCCTCTCACTCACTTCTGGTGAGAACATCTGACAAAGATGCTAAATATGGCCCATATTTCCACAATATCGGAACTCAACTAGGTCCTTCTGGAAATGTAGTATTATATTCCCACTCTTCCTGTACTGGTTGCATACCACCTGAATACTTGAATAAACATAGAGTGAAAGATCCCGTCAGTACTTCCTGCTATCTCTCTAAGGAGTACCTTCCCTAGATGCTAAACCACCCTGGCTCGCAAGTCCCAACTCCCTCATATTTCACTCAATAATCAGTTCTTGGTTTACTATAGCAGTCACTGAAGTCATCCTAAAAACATTCACCTTCGATCAATTGTCATACCTGATACCATCCTCAAATTTCCTAACCAAAGATAAATCATCACCTCCCAAAATAAGTATGAAGCACTGAAGCTATCAAAAGAGAGAAGAATAATCCATCACCGAAAGAGCTCCCTAATCCAAATGCATGAACTCTCAGGCTTAGTCGGCCCTCAACGTCTCGGGGTAGATGTAATCTTAGAAGGTCCCCTAAAACTCTTCCCAAGCCATATCCCAGTGACTTCCCACCTATGAGATAACATCCGACCATCTCTTGGCGGAATCACGTAACATGTATGACGTGAGATTTACCCTCCTCTCAGGAGGAATCTCTAAATGCTCAAAGATAGAAAGCATGGCCTCTAACCACAAATCTGCAGCCTGTGGTCCTCCATCCCTTGAAAAAAATCGAAGAATGATACTACTGAAACACCTAAATAAACTCTTCCATAGACTAGGTGGGTTGTGGTTCTCCCTGAAGGTCTGAATCATCCCCATAAATCCTTCATGGAACTGTGCATCATCTCCTACGTCCGGTATAAAAACTAGTTCCAAGAAGGGCACGATGGGAGGATCTGCTGGTATTTCCTGATCTACCATTCCTGGTGTCTGATCATTGCCCTATACCTGGTGTAAAACTATAGGAAGTATTGGTGGCATGAATTTTTAAGGTAAATCACACACCTCAGTTCAAGATTATCAAGTACTACAACCAATAAGTGGAAGAATGGAATCTTATAAATAAAGAATTCAAATTTTACAAAATAAGGTTACACGACATGTAGAACTACTACATGGCGTGTTCTCTTATTCCTTAACATGGGCTTGTACCTCTTCCAACATGGTTGTGTAACACACCATACACACAATGTGTTCCTTATGAGACATAGTGTGTACTAGAATATTCCCTACTGAAAAATTTATTCTACATGGCTAGAAGTACATAGTTCTTCCAGTGTAACACTACATGACGTGTTCACCCTAGATATGGTGTGTACCACGTAAGTTCCATCCACCCGTGTTGTTAGTCACACGGTCGGATACACATTCGATTTCCAGATGGTGTGTATAAGCTAGACACAACCTAAGTTTCATCCACCAATTTCATTAGTCCCATGACCGGATACATGGTATTTACAGAATGACGTGTACTCCCAGTACACAGCATGTTCCAAAAAAGTTTTATCAACCATGTGTCTCTGCCCACACAGTCAGTCACATGGACAGACAAGACACAATGTGTACATATGGTACATGGTGTGTACTTAAGAAAAGTTAGTTCTTCCAAAATAGAAGAACACCTGGCATGTGTTCATAACATCACACGCCATGTTTAATGGGTTTACAAATAGTAAGACTCTGAAACATCTCCTGAACCCTTAAAACATAAAACTTTTCCAAGGAATGCCAATTTTCGATCCATGAGATCCCATACTCCATGAAAATCAAATTTTGGGATCCTTATTCATGTCATATTTATAGAATTCATTTAAATTTAAAACATGATCCACCAAATTCTTATCCAAGAGGTCTCATAACACCTCAGGGACTAAAGCTTAGAATCCATTAAAATGAAACTTTACATATATAAATACCCTATCAAAATAGTTGGTATTTATATCACAACATTTATCACAACATCATTCATATCTAGCAAAAATTCTATCACAACAACATGCAATCAATAATGCACCCTAAATGGAATGACCAGAATGCTTGACATGTGATCTCTAGAAAGTGCCTATATGATGCATGAGATAGTATACCCTCACCTCATCGGGTTGAAATAAAAATAAAACCACAATGATATCAATCATAATAGAAGAAAACAAGTGAATCACCCAACTATAAAATCAAATCAACTGTAAAAATTGAAAAAATAGAAAAATTGAAATATTCAAGGTAACACAGATTTTCTCTGTACACAGATTAGCTACTCCTAGGGATAGATTATTACCAACTACTTATTCCTTAATATCTCTATCTATTGGCTTCAACTAGTAAGGAAAAACAGAAAATAACCTGCCTCTAATACAACTTTGCAATGTCCCAAATCCGGGTGTCGCCCAAGGGTGCCCCGAACCTGGTTGGCCACATGGCCTCAAGTACATTTCCCCAAACGCTAAAGGTTTCCAACTAGTAGTGAGGGTATAGGGTGTGATATTAGGAAAACTATTCCCTCATTGGTAGAGTAAACATAACATAAAACAAATAGTAACAATAGTGGAAGTAGTAACAACATATAACAAAAGTAAATAATGGAAGACTGACAGTAGTAAAAAAACTAGAACATATATATAAATGATGCATGTCACATGTGTCTAGGAAAGCATCCAAACAAGTCAAAATGATGTAAATACAATAATGAAACCAATGTATAGAAAAAATGTAAAATCCAAGAGCATCGAAGCCTCAACTTGGCGCCATGCTCACCGACTCCAACAACAATCAAGGACCTGATGAACAAGTGCACTTGACCTTATCTATACCAGAAATCTTATAATCTGTTTGGGTCCAAAACATGACCCAAATAGGGTGTGAGATATATCCCAGTAGGAAACTACCAAAATATCTGTGCCTAACTATTAGTGAATATATATAGTAGGTAATATGTAAAAATGAAGCAATAAAATAGGAATTACTCAAAATTAAATAGTACTACAGTTTTCAATTACATTCATTTACTTTTAATAATTATTAAATCCATTTAATAATGTAACCCCAAGATCTAGACTAAGCTTTATGTCCCCTATGTAATAGTAAAAAAACTAGCTGTCTTAAAATACCATCTAAACAATCAAGTAAGACTGAGTCCAAGCATGTACATTGGCTTGGAAGACTCATCACAATCATTTAATTATTCAATAACGACCCCATGGGAAAGTTCTCACAGTCAAATCTCCTAGGTATAACATAACAAAAATTCATTTAATAATGACTCTCCCACTATCTATCATGGTCTAACCCCTTTGGTCTAACATAGCACTAAACATTTAAAAACAACCACCTAGGCAGATCACACATTCAATACCCCTTGTTCAACCTAGAATCAATAAATTATAAATTACCACCTACACAGATCTCACGAGCTAAACCCCCGGGTCGATGACCACCTGGATACTCTCACAGTCAATACCCCCTTGGTCAACATAACAGTAAAACATATATATAGGTGACCCTACCTCATGAATCTCTCACAGTTAAATTCCCCTTTGTCAAACTTTCAAAATGCGTATCTCATGAATCTCATATAATTAGTAACTCCATCCTAACAAAACAAGGCATGGAAAACAAGGAAATCCTAACAGGAATTCTAGACCAAACAACCATAACAATCAATCATGGGAAATTCACCCATGGTGTGTCTTATAAACAAGGTATCTAACCTTACGCATATGAAATTACTCTTTATCAATCAACCAAACCATAATAGGCAGTAAACAAGGTTTAATTCCAAAACATTCAATACCCCAAACGTGGGTATGAGGAAATTTTAGCACATATAATCCCAAGATAAACAATGAGAGGAACAAACCACAAACCTTGATGCCATACAATCAATACTCTGGAATGTCAGTCCTTGAATCGGCCTAGAACATTGTAGATCTACAAAAAGGTGAAAAACGTTCATCCTTGAATAACTCACAAGAGAGGAGGAAGAAAGGCTCTAGGGGATTTGAGAACTCACTTGTGGAATTCCAACGCACCCGACAACGTCTCCACCAGAGCTCGAATGGAGAAGCAGTAGGGGTTCGAAGTTCGCAACCATTCTGTCACTCTTCTGTATGAACCAAGAGGAGAAGAAGATGTTTCTGAGGATGAGACGCGACCCCTATCCGATTTATCAAATAAAAAGAAATGTACATGGTGTGTTCATTAAATTTACACAGCGTGTATTAGCCTCAACCGGACCCAACTTAAGTGGGTCAGCTTGGTCATCACATGACCATGTACTCGGCAATTGCCAAACCAGTACACGACTGCACATGGAAACCGAGTACACAACATGTACTCATAAGTACACAACGTGTACTTAGAGAAACCCCATTTCTTCATTTTCCTAAAAAAATAAAAATAAAGATCCATACCTAAAATGAAGATTTAGGTTCTTACACCTATCATCCTTCCAATTTGGTTAGCTCTGCTATGATGGATGCTACTTTTTCTTAGAATCCTCATCTGGGGCCTTGCTCTTGTGTGAGCTGCCCTGGACTGCATTTCGTCCTTTATGGCTCGGAGGTCCGGTGGCCCGAAGGACTATGGTGGCTCAAAGGCCCAAATTAGATGAATAGTTCTGGCTACTGGATTACTACAGAGTACCTACTATAGTACTACTAGAATAACCTGGAATTTCACCCCACCCAGATTTGAACCTGGGTCATTTGGATTCCAAGCAGGACCCTCTACCACTCAGGTACATGCTCGTTGGATACTTATTATTTATTATAATTTACTATCATTTATTATTATTTATTGATTATTTATTTTTACTAATTATTAATTATTTACTGATCATTGATTATTTATTATTTTTTAATATTTATTTAATATTTATTTTTTACTTATTATTTATTTACTTATTATTTAGTATTTAGTATTTATTGTTAATTTATTATTAATTATTATTTATTTATTAGTTATTTAGTTATTTGTTTAATTTTATTATTTTATTATTTATTATTTACTAATTATTTATCTACTATATATTAATTATTAATTATTAATTATTAATTATTAATTAATTAATCAATTAATTAACTATTAGGTATTTATTATTTATTATGCATGTCAACCTGACCTGAAGGCCTTTGAGATTTATTTATTTATTTTTGGATAATCCCCCTTTTTTATGGGTTGGGGGGATACCTAACATGACCTATAGGCCAAGTGGTACAATCCCATTACACGACCCAAATACCCTAGCCATAATGCCTAATAAATACTCAAAGGCCTAAGAACCGACAATACCAGAACTTCCCCTCCCCAACATCAATATCATTGAAGGAGTCTAGCTCCCCACCTTCTATGGATGATCAACTAGAATTGCCCCGTGCAGAGTTTCACGATGCCTAGTACTGATGGAAATTGTCATACCTTCCCATCCTTCCAATCCGGTTAGCTATGCTCTAATGGATGCTACTTTTCCTATGAATGCTCATTCAGGGCCTTGATCCTATGTGATATTCCATATGTTGCATAAGGTCCTTTGTGGCATAGAGGCCTGGTGGCCTGAAGTCCCTATGCCTTGAAGACCCTGCGGCCTGAAATCCTTTGGTGGCCCAAATGGCTTAAGAGCCTTAGGCCCAAACTAGTTCCCAAAATGAAGAAATCAAATGAATAGTGCCAGCTAATAAAGTACCGCACAGTATCTGCTAAAACACTGCTACAATAACCTAGAAATTCACCCTCACTCAGATTTGAACTTAAGTCTTTTGGATGCCAAGCATTAGCTTCTACCACTCTGGTAGAGACTCATTGGCTATTTATTATTTATTATCATTCACTTTTATTTATTATTATTATTTATTGATTATTTAGTGTTCATTTATCATTTATTTTTTATTTAATTATTATTTAATTTTTACTCATTTATTATTTATTTATTATTTAGTATTTCTAATTTATTATTCATTATTTATTTATTTATTTATTTTTATTATTTGTTCAATTTTATCATTTATTTATTTATCATTTATTATTATTATTTATTATTATTTATTTATTATTTATCTACTATGTATTATTTGTTAATTTATTAATTATTTATTACTTATTTATTATATATTCATTATTTATTATTATTTAATATCATTATTTGTTTTTATCTCCCTATATATAAATATATTACATATTATTTACTCATCACATGAAGAGATTGCTGGAGTGGTAAAGTTTTTGTAGAATAACCAAATGGTAATTGGTTCGAATATCTCCTAGAGAATATATATGTTATATTTATGAATGACATGTATGACATATGCATTCATGGCAGGATAAATAAGTAGTTAAAAAAATAAAAAATAAAAAATAAATTAATGATGTAAATAAAAAATTAAAAAAACCAGAAAAAACTGCCACAAAATGATTCCCAACACACAAATAAATAAATAAATAATAATAATAAATTAATTAATTGCACAAATAAAAATTAAAATTTAAAAAACACAGTTTAATGAAACACTACTGAGTAAAAAACCACTGCAAAAATGATTCCCAAGATGCAAATATACAACGCTTTTGGAAATCATCACACATCATTTAACAACAATTTAAACCACCGTTAAATGTCAACAAACCCACTGAGATCACATTTTTCATTGTGGTGTCACCATACTAACCCTATTTACTTGGATCGGGTAGTGTTGGTACCCATTGATACCCCTACGAATGTGGTCCATACCATATGACCCATGATCCAACCCTATTCAGATTATTGTTTTTGTGGGTCAAGGCATACATATCTATCTTTATAAGCATCAGACATACCACAACCCGCACAAATTATGTGTTTTTGGGATGAAAGTTTTTTCATGTAGGAATGGGATACCAAAAATGTTTCATCCACCACTGTGCATAAAACCTTCAAATACCCATCGTGTCCCTACTCTACTCACACCTTCAATGACCACTTGAGAGATTCAGACGACACTCGACATGCACCAAATTTTTGACAATTTTTTAACACTCCCATTTTCTATTTAATTTATCTCATTGTTTTATATTTAATATTTTAAAGTGTATTATTATATTAAATTTTTAAAAATTTGATTGATGCTATTAAAAATAATACATTGACTGTTTAATTTCAAAAAAATTATACTATATTCTGAATTGGGGCATGAGACCATTTTAGTAAAGAAATTAAACTTTGTTAAAAAATCCAATATTTATTGTGTCATTTTTTAAAAATATTGTACATTTTTTAGGTGGTGTTAGAGATTTATTCTGCCTCTATTTTTATGTTATGTATAATATTTTTAAAAATATTCATATATTAAATTCTCAAAATTTTCTTTATCATCATAATATTTAATTATCATCGTATGTAATTTCATGTTAATTTTTTTCAAAATATTTTAATTGAAATTTAAATATTTAATAAATATAGTTTGGTTTTAAACCCTTTCTACTTTTTTACACGGCTTATATGTAACAAATAATTAATTATTCTCAAACATGTTTAATGTCATGGCCCTTCCTTACCGAGACCCCTCCCCTATATCAACAACGAGAACAAGACTACCACCCCAGGACCACCTTCAATGGACCGGGATATGATGACCAACATTGAGAGTTTTCAACACCCAACACTACCATAACATAGTGACATGATGAAGATGAAATAAAAATAAAAAACATTAATAATAAATATTCAATGATCAACTGATATCATAACAATATATAAATGTGTGAATGTCAAACAACAAAGAAATGGTCGCTGATACCAATGAAAAACCAACTGCTTAACCTTTAAATGTAGAAAAACCCAAAAAACCTAATATACCTCCACAATATAATGAAACAGGAACCAACTCCATGTTTTGATGAACCCGCTGAGATGAGCTAATGTTGCCTAGCTTCCTTAACAACTTGGGTCCTGTAAACATGTATGTAAAAGTATGCATGACTATAACTATAAACATAGTAAGACAAGTTGAAAAACTAATTCAATATCATCCATGAAAAATAATCATAGTAATAAAACCATAATACAAATTCATGATCATACCATACTTTTCCATTTATGGGATAGTTGATCAACCCCTCACTTGGGAAGCTACTCGATATATAATCATGTAAGTCATGACATGCAATCACACTTCCTCAAAAAATGAAGTATGTATAATATTCACATGACATAAAAATATTAAAAATCACTCAAAAACCAACTCCCACTAATTAGTACGCACATTCCTAATGATAATATCATACCACTAACCTAGTATCACAACTGAATAGTTTCAATGGGACGTGTAACATCTAAAACGTAGCATAAGAACACTCCAAAACACGATTAAACCTAGAATATATCTATATGTTTGAGATGAATATAAACGAAGAACTAAAATGGAGTACCTTACACTAGTCAATTTGGCCAATAAAATATTTTCACAAGAATTTGATTAAGATCACTTAGAAGCAGACAAAAAACTCCTTCCTTTATAGGTACCCATAGATCATAGGAATCACTTGATGCCTGGGTAGGATGTGTCTCAACACTGCTAGAACTTTGTTAATGGTGAGAGAGAATGAGAGTAAGAGAATTTCAGGATTGAGGAGTTCCCATGATTGCAACCCTTCTCGCAGGGAATGACAAATTTATATAGGCTATACAAAATCTCAAAAAACTGTCTAATATTGAGTGAGAATTTCATAAATTCTATATAACATTCAATTGTTTAAAAGTTTGGTTTAATCTCATTAATAATTTTTGATATTTAAATAATTTTGTGAGATGTTCAAACTCCATAAATCGATCATCATATTATGAATAACCGAACATGATAGCATTTGGATCGAGAGAAGGAAAAATATAGCATGATATCACATATCAGGATAATCCCATGCAAGTATACCAAAATGTAATGAAAATAACCATGCTATGGTGTATCCTAAGGAAGACCATGACATGGTCTAGAATACCATGTAAGAGTGGTGCCTTTAGTGTAGAATTCAAACAATCGCCCACATTAATGAAATGTAACAACCTAAACTTTTATAAATGAAATTTCAATTTTAAATGTATATATGTCATATTTAGAAATGTAGTATAATATATAACACACACACCACATAATAAAACTCAAAAAACACTTTATAAAGTTACCATTAGGACTTAAAACCATCAGTAATCAATCCATTATAAAGTTAAAAAAAGATCCATATATATTAAGGTTAATAATAAAAGGCAATTGACATAGAAATAAGAAGCGATGACCTCAAGCACTATGACCATACCTTGTGAGACTCATTTATTAGATATTATGAGGGAGATGACATCAATAAGGTTCGCCCTTGACCAAGATCAAGTGAAGATTCAACAAATGAAACTTTAGCGGAACTATTTATAGGATAATTTCAAGCTTATAGAGATCACCGTCCAAACTATGTTCATCGAAACACCCCATAAAATTACAACCATCTCACACTTTACCCTTAGGGTGTATAACAAAGAAATAAGGTTATGTATCTAGACCTTAGTAGTGTAAAGGTATAAATTTTATTTCTAGAAATGAAATCATGATAACTTAAATCCCATTATTATTATTATTTTACGTAATATAAAATACACATGAATATATGTTGAATCTGATAAATATATTTTTGATACAAAGAAAACATGATTTTATTTTTAGAAAATATATAATATACTTTTATTATAATTTTTAAAAATTTAAAATAAAAGTTATTTTCATGGAATAGTCTTATAAAAATATATTTATTTAAATATAAGTGATAATATATTATTATGAATTACTAGGTAAATTTTATAAGGACCAGAAAGTCACAACTAGAAAATGGGGATATCCCATGAAACTATACCCATGGTTTCTATAAACTATGGTTATAGATTGACTAGAATTTTTCTATACCAATGGTTTATGTAAACCATTTTTATAGAGAGGCTATTCCAATAGTTTTAAAAATACCATCGGTATAGATTCAGATAGACCAATAGTTTTTTAAAAACAATTGGGATATATTCCCTCTTATTCCCCTAGCCCCTACCCTATTCCCTTCACTTGAGCCCTATCTCTCCCTTTATTCAATCCTGATTCTCCCCTAAACTGGGCGATGATGGTAAAATCTCCTTCTTCATATATCTTTAGTAATTCAGTGATTCTTTTATTCTAATCTTATTCGACATCAAATTAGTGAGTTTTGAATCCCTCTTCTCTTCTACTGACTATTGTTTTTATTTTTATCTATGTATGAAAACCAAACCAAGATACAATTAGGTCATGATTCTTTTTGATTATTTGAAATAAGAATCTTTTTGAGTGATATTTTATTTTTGGGATTTTGTTTTAATGATTATATTTTGGATGAACCTTTAGTATTTTGTTGTTGTATATTTGGGATCTAGTTGATGTCTACATTAATTAAATTTATGAATCTTGGTTTAGGTTTTCCTCATTGGTTGGGAGTAACTGCGATTTTATGTGTGAATTTTTGGTTGTTGGATGTTTTTAGGTAAGTGCTAATGATGGTTGTGAATGTGTGTGGCCCTTGTGTACAAATCTTGGTAACTAGGGTAGATGACCATTTTATAGATTATTTAATGGAATTATCCTACACTTATGTATCCTCCATTCCATTATTTAAGTACCTTAGGTGTTCAATGACTATTAAAATGTATTTATAACCTTCATCATGCATACTTTATGCAATTCATGACACATATTGACAAGGGAACTCATCAACTCATTAGTCCTATAATATTTACATATTTAGAGATTTAAAGATCCTATTTAATACCTGTCAGTATATTCCACTTTACTTTACTTAAAAAATATCATTTTGAAATAATATAATTCAATATCCATTGAAACTTTAATTACTAGAACACTTTCACATATCATCAGAATTTACCTTTTTTTAGATTCAAAAGAGTGAATTAACCACTTAGAAATGACATGCCCACAAAACTTCTAAGACTACTGAGTTACGGCTTCGTATAGGAAATAAGGGTCAAAGTTAAGAATGTCAACGGAGTACATATTTTACTATAAATCCATAGACTATATTGAAACTTGAGTAGTTAAATCTTGATATGATCTTAAATAGATTCTCACAAAAACTATTAATACATATAATTTAATGCACATGGGTGAGGAGCATACCACTTGAAGAGATAGTTGAGAGTACTAGAAATACATTTCTTCCAATTTATCTAAAATTAATTATTATTTCAAATGAGGATAAGTAGATTTTATCATACAGTATTTATTTACACTTGTTTTTTAACCACTAGACACCACTGTAGAAAGAACTTTATTGGTAGAATTATTTTTCCAAGTAGCTTTTCAGTATCTTTAAAACACTCATATTATACCAACATGTTATTTTATAATAAATTACTTCAAAGTATTTACAAATAGTATAACTTCATTATTAAAAATAAAACAAGGATTTGAAACATGAATACCAAAAATATAGGCATTAAATTTAACATATCTTTAATATTTTAGTAGATTTATATATATTCCAACATGTATGGTCAAATTCAAAATATTCTACACTTAATTCATGGTATGTACGATTTCAGTATTATCTATAAATTTCATTTCATCATGAACCCTTGTATTTTTAATACTCCTTTTAATGAATTATTCTTTTCAAATGAGGCTACGTAGATTTTATTTTCCAATATTTATATCCCCTTGATTTTTTGAACCTCTAGACGCCACTGTTGAAACCAATTTTTTAGTAGAATTATTTTTCCATGTAGCTTCTTAGTATCCTAAAAAAACTTAGATGATATCAAAATTGTAGTATATAATAAATCAATTGAAAGGATTTCCAAATAGCCCAACTTCATTAGTAAAACTAAAACATGGATTTGAAACCTGGATCACTACAAAATATGATTGAAATCCACTATATCTTTAATATTTAATTAGATTCATATATATTCTTTCATGTATGGTCAAATTTACAACGTTCTACACTTAATTCATGATTTTTGAAATTTTAGAATTATCTATAATTTTTATTTCATCATGAAATCTTGTATTTGTAATACTCCTTTTAATGAACACACGGTGAATACCCCCACATGGATTATATCTACCCCTTTACCCCACATCACTAAATTTATCATATTAAATAATAAAATAAAAGGGGATCAAGGTAACTCCAAAATCCTTATATTAATTATTATGGTTATCTTGATGGACCAGATCGTTTCTTCTACTCTTCCTCAAAGACTTAATAGTGGCTATTTTTTTCAAAACCACTTATGATGATTCCATTTCAGATGTTCTCTATGAGATTATTTATCCTTCTTGTCTTGGATTCCTTCACCATTACAATAATAATCCAAAAATATTTGTCTCTTCATTTGATACATTTTTCTTTCAGCCTTCAACATGTTTCTTATTCCATGGATGTCTCTTCTAAAAACTTTAAACACTTTCCTTGTGGAGTGATATATGAGATCATTAAGGAATACTTTGTGCTTTTCCTCTTCTTTGATATCCTTATGATTTACTTCAAACTTACTCTTCCTTAGTGAATCATTATTTAAGGTCACTTCCCTCACAATTTATACACACTCTATGTATATAGAAGAAATCATATATGTTCACAATTTATTCAATTTACCTTAATATCGGTTTCTTAGGTTTTTATAACTATAATTAATTTAATTTAGTTTTAGTTTGGAATGATATGTTTATTTTAATATTTTTTGTTCCCATTTAATTTAATTAAATTTATTTAAATTCAGAAAATATGGTTTAAAATGGTTTTAAATTATAGTTTGTAAAACATGGTATGAAATTGTTCATGACTTATTTGAATTCTCAGTTTTATTAATAATTTTTAAAAACTATTTCCAAAAAATGTATATTTCATTCTTATGTAGATTATTAAAGATATTGAATAATTTAAAAGGAAGAAATTATTTGATAATGATCGACTGATGTACGAGCAAGGGTTACCTCATATGACTTCCTTAATGAGTATAATAATTGTAGTATTTTTCTTTTGCATTACATTTATGTCATGTTGTTATTATTTATCAATTTTTAGGGACATGAAATTTTACTAAAGTTTACTTCTCCTCATCCTACTAATATGGGTCTGAGTGGGGGTGCTCCTAGAGCTACATGAACCACCCGTTGTACCTATTCACATCCCGACCCACTAGAAGACACCCCATCCACCACACCTTTTCATCCTCCACTTGATCCTCTTAGGATGTTCCCACCCATGCCTCCATCATTATCTTATTTATCCTATTCTTTTTATTTTATGTATATGTCTCCTACAGGGATGTTCCCACCTATTTCATATCCATATCCTATGATTTATCCCTATCCCTTATATTTGTATTATACCATGTATAAACTACCTCAATTTTCTACTATCCATTAGGATATGATGTTTTTGTTCCTCCATATTCCACTCCAATTCATGTAGATAACCTAATACATGCATTGGATTTGGAAAATACTTTAGAGGATACTAATCTAGAAGAACCATTGATTCATCAGATCTTAATTAGTAGCTTGGATCATGTTTTTTATTATAAGTGTATCAAATTATATCACATAATTTTTTTTACTATTTTATTGTGAATTAATTCTTTTG
This sequence comes from Viscum album, assembly GCA_963277665.1. Classification (NCBI taxonomy): domain Eukaryota; kingdom Viridiplantae; phylum Streptophyta; class Magnoliopsida; order Santalales; family Viscaceae; genus Viscum; species Viscum album. The sequence goes on along the minus strand of OY728138.1, from coordinate 1,014,357,761 downwards.
TTTTTTCTTCAATATTATTCATTGGGGTATTCTAATAGGCGATGTGGGTGGACCTGTATATGTGAATCATGTAATTGTATAACAAAAATAATGGTGGATTATAATAAAGACAATCAAATTATTGGTAAAAATTCTAGGCAGTATAGAAGTTTTATGAGAAATTTATCCAAGTACAACAATATCATTCTTGTGCAACCATCCTCAAGGAGTTATATCATAAATGAAATCAATGAGAAAGCATGGGTAGAGATATATATAAGAAAATTTGTTAAATTTATAACTGTATTATTTTTGTATTTATATGAATGAACATGTTAATTAGAGCATCGATTTAACTTTCCCAATGTTTAAGCTACTAACGTCACATGATTGATGGATCTTGTGGAGTTGTGGAGATCATATAAGCATGAGTTATATATTAGTTGGAATAGTAGAACCGATTTTGATTTAGAGGGTATACCAATATTCCCTGATTGTCCAACAACACAAAATCAAGAAATGATTGCATATTAGAAGAGTAATGAGTTTAAAGAATTATTATTATTTAATGGATTTCATTGAAAATCTAATTCTAATTAATTGTATTCAATTTTTAAGGATACATTTGAATAAAAAAAGAAAAATATACTATGACGTATTTACACACTTTGGGGTAAACTATAATGTCTGAGCATGGGAGGCACCAGGTACTTTAATATGAATAGATATAATAAATATATTTATCTTGTTACTACAGTGGTAATTTCGTTTTTATTATTATCAAGAAGTATAAAAACATAAATAATTATATTTCATGGTGAAATTTAATATAGAAGGATAAAAACTCCCCATTTAGTTAGATTTTCCTACTGAAATTTTAGTTTAGTTCTCATGAATTCCATTAATATGAGGCTGGAAATGAACCTTTAACCTAATGATACATTTTTTTATGATTTTTTTCGTTTTAAAATTGGTAAAAGGTATTGAAATGGGTCGAATACCTTTAAATAGTTACTTTTTAAAAAAGAAACCAATTTTATAAAATTCTTCTTTGAATGAGAATTAGTTGTGAAAAGGGGTGGGTATATTGTAATGATTAATTTTTGTAATGTAATTTGGGAGATTTTTTTTTCAAATTTCATTTTAAATCAAGTTTATTTTGAGGTATAATATATATTTGGAAATTTTTTTTAGGGGATTTTAAACTGTAACTTTACTTTAGTGAAACTATATTGAAGTGTAATTTTTTGTGATAAACCAAAATTTAGTGGAAGGCAGGCAAAGGTAAATACATAGTGATTTTGTTTAATGTCTTTGAAATTATTCTCTAGAAGGATGTAATGTTTTTATGGGTTATGTAATAGTTTTTTGTATATTTATTACCTCTTTAGTATTAGGTATTTAGTATTTTTTTGAATTTAAATTTTGAAGTCACACATAATAATGATGGTGTATATTTGATATATCTACTAGTGTTTTAATTAGTGATTGAAAATTTTGGTATACATTTGATCTTGTATGTGTAATTGGTTTATATTTTTATGGATGATAACATTTTTAGTAAATAGTTTGTAAAAGCCCATGTACCACTGGATTAGAGGAAAGGGGAAATTCCATCTAACCTAAAAAGACATAACCCAAATTTAACAAAATAACCTAACCTAAAAATAACTAATCCAAAATGAACCAATTGACATAATCCAAGATTAACCAATTTACATAACCCAAAATTAACCAAATGACATAACACAAACCGAAGATGAACCAATTGACCAAATGGAAGAACCCAAGATTAACCAATTGATATAACGCAAGATTAACCAATTGACCAATTTACCAATTGTCATAACCCAAGATTAACCAATTGACATAACAAAAAATTAACCAATTAACATAACCCAAAATTAACCAAATAAGAAAACCCAAGATGAACCAATTGACATAACCCAAAATTAACCAATTGACATAATCCAAAATTAAATAATTAACATAATGCAAAATTAAACATTTGACAAAACCAAATATTAACCCAAGATTAACCAATTGACAAAACTGAAGATTTACTAATTAACATATCCCAAAATTAACCAATTTACATAACCAAATATTAAACAATTGACATGACCCAAGATAAAATAATTGACTAATTAACCAAAGGACATAACCCAAGATTAACCCATTAACACGACCCAAAATTAACAAATTGAAATAACCCAAAATTAACCAATTGACATAACCTAAGAGGAACCAAATGACTGAACCCAAAATAACCAATTGACATAACCCAAAATTTACCAATTGACCAAACCCAAAATTAACCAAATAAAAAAAATCAATATGAACCAAATGATTGAAACCAAAATTAACCAATTGATATAACCAAAGATGAACCAAATACCATAAAAAAATGAACAAAATAACCTAACCGAAATAAAAATATATAACCTTTCAAAAAATTAACTAATTAACCTAAAAAAATTAACAATTGATCAAATGACCTAATCCCAAACAAACTAATGAACAAATGACCAAAATGAACCAAATTACATAACCTAAAAATAAATAAATCAAAAATAAACCAAATTCACAAACCCAAGATAGACTAAATTACCTAACATAAAAAAGTGATAACCCAAAAATGAACAAATTAACTTAACCTAAAAATAACTAACCCAAAATAAACCAAATAACCTAAACCTAATAAAACTAGTTTTTCTACCCAAAAAATGAATAAATGCACAAATGATCTAACCAAAAATTGCATAATCATGAAATTAAAAAAATGATGTAACCCAAAATAAACAAAATAACCTAACTCAAATATGAAATAACCAAAAGATGAACAAAATTACTGAACCAAAAATGAATTAAACCAAAGTGAAAAAAATAAAATTTCCCATAATAAACAAAATTATATATCTAAAAATGACTTACCCCAAAAATGAAGTAAATGTCTTAACCCAAATCAACCAAAATTACCTAACTTAAAATGAACCAAATGATCTAACAAAATGAACAAATAGAAAAATATGCCAAATTATCTATCCTAAAAATGAACCAAATGACATAACTCATTAATGAAATAGACAACCTCACCCAAAATGAATCAAATGAAGAAACAAAAAAAATATATAAAATACTCTAACTGATTGACCGAATAACTAAATGACCAAAAGAACAAATTACCAAACAACCTAATAAAGAAAAAAACCTAATGACCAAATGATCAAAATTACTAAGTGTCCAAATTAAAAAATAATGTAACACAAATAGAACTAGACAAAAATGAATATACAAAAGGAATCCATATCATACCCATATTTATACTGCTAATTTTCATATATTGATTATGTTATGCCACCCGTATTAAATTTATAATTAACTGGAAATTTAGACGGTTCTTAATTTTATGGATTTATTCAATAGATAAAATTTAATTCATTATAGGTTTATCAATTTAATATTACTTAATAATGTACGGTTATACTAATTAATGTCATTTACAACAAGAGATATCAGACATTGAAGGCCGTGTAGCTTGAGAAAAAATATTTTTCTTGAGTAGGAAGAAAAAAGATAGAAGTGTTATAAATGAACATACATAAGAAAATATTAGATGTCTTTTTTATTTATATTTAATATTTTTATATATAATTCATAACTAAATATATTTTTTATATTTTAAACAATGTGCCTTGGAGGCCCTCGATGAGAAAGAATATGAAAACGTCAGGCCACATTATTATTTGAGATATGTATTAGGTTAGGGTCACTAGGGGAGAGTTTGATGTCGAAATGGGAAAGAAATCATCCCCACTAGGTATTGGAATTCATTGGGTGACTCTCAAACCTATCATACCACTGAGCTTACAAATTCTCATTCAATAGTAGTTGAGGCCAAAAAAGTAGCTATACAGGAGTGTGAAAGAGGTAATCTGGTCACGAAACAGTTCTTGAAATATATGTCAGTTATATGTACATGACTTCTATTATAGGTTGTTGATGTTTTTTAATTATTTATTGAAATAATTTTCTCTGTATACGATGCACCAAGTGATGTAAATGAGGGTCCTAGTGGTGGTCTAGGTGATGATACTACTGGTGGTGGTGGCGATGATGATGATGATACTGGTTCTCTAGAAAATGATGTTAGTGATGGTGGGGATGAGGATGTTGGTGATAGTGACGAGGATGAGGATGTTGGTGATAGGGGAGATATTTAAGCCCTCTATTTTTGAGTTATCAGTAAAGATACATGTGGATACTATTTAATGAATTGGATTGATCAATTATGTAGATGGATATGTTTGTTATATTGTTGTAAATGGTTTGAAAAATATTTCAAGTAGTTGGATGAATTCTAAATATACAATATATATATTCCATTGAATTTTTATTGTGGATTGTATTTTGTTTAGAGGTTATGGTATTTTTGTGTTGGGGATGGATGTTCTCTTGGTACTTTTTGGGAACAGTTAGCTATACCTGTAACGTCTCGGTTCTGGGTTCCACGCAATGGGTGCCCCGAACCCGGTTCGCCATGTGACCTCAAGCACATTTCCCCAAATGCCAGAGGCTGCCGACTAGCAGCGATGGACCAGGTCTAATAGTGGGGAAACTATGCCCTCATTTGTCAAAGTGTAGCGCAGTGGAATAGAATATAAACATACAAAAACAGCAGAAGTAGTAAACCATACAAAAAGAAAATAAACAACTACAATAGATATAACCAACCAGTATATAAATGATGATGAAACATGCCACTAGTGCTAAGAAAACAACCATAACATGTTACACTGCAATACAAGACAATACAGAGTACAACAAAACAAAACAAAACAGCTGGCAGCATAGCCTGCCTAAGCTCGGTCCCATGATCCCCTACTTTTCAACAACAATCAAGCACCTGTATAGGGACTCTTGACCCTATCTACAGCTGAAGCAACGTAATCTGTTTGGGCCAAAAGCATGGCCCAAACAGGGTGTGAGGAATAAACCCCAGTAGGCACCCACCAAAGGCCCGTGCTCAATTGTGTGTAAAACATGAAACAATAGTGTGCAGTAGTAAAATGCAATAAAATTAAGAAGTACTATAAGTAACTAACTTAACCAATTATATTGCCATTTTAATATCCTTTTAATCATTTAATTTAAAATATCACCATAGTGAATATTATAAGTAAACAGCTAATGTCCTCAGACATGTAAACCCCTATCCTCAGGTAAAGAGTATCCAACACAAGAATCTGCCCACAGGCATAAGGATATTTCCCTCGGGCATAGGAAGTGTCGTCCATAGGCACAGAATCAACTGCCCACAGGCACGAAAGATGTTTCCCTCATGATATGATAACAACTGCCCTCGGGCTAAGCAAAACAACGCCCACAGGCTAAGAAAAACACTTCCCTCAGGCATGAGTAACTAGTCCATGACCAACATATAAATAAACATTCAAAAGAAATTCCTCTCAAGGCAAATCTATAATCATTACTTTAAAGGCATACCCTCGGGTATCCTGGCCAAATGGCTAAACAGTGAAACACACCCCTGGGGTGGTCCTGGATCCAAGAAATGATCCCAACCAGCATTTTATTATCATAATTAATTTCCAATGCAATTATAGGTATTTAAAATAGCCATGGCCTCAGCCACATGACACCCCAACATGGCTTCGTGGCACCTAAAATGCACAAAACGCACAACAGTTGGAAGAAAACACCAAGCCACCTACCTCAATCACCAACAAACGTTATACGCGAACGAATCCTTCTAAAACATCCAAGAACACCGTAGATATGAGGTAAAATAATTATCTCTTCAATGAAAATTACTCCCGTTAGGGGAAGAATTGGAAAGAACCATTAAAGAAGAGTAGAGGGATTACCCGTGCGGTTCCAATGAGATCATCCGAGGTGGAAATGAATTCCTGACGTGTGCTCGGAGGATCTCCGAAGGTTTGACTGTCCTCTCCTGGTCCTTCCTCCGGTTCTAAGCCTTCCCTGTGAACAGGGGAGGCTACTGCCCATTTTAAGTGAAAAAAACAAAGTACACGACATGTACTTCCAAGGACACAATGTGTACTTCCCATTTTTAAACTGTTCCTCTAGCGGCTTCCCGCCAGTGTAGCACTGTTCACCTGTCGACATGACTACACGGTGTGTCTGCAAGAGCACACGGCATGTTCTGTCGCACAACTGGCCACCGCCTTACTATTCGCCTGCTGACTGACTACACGGCGTGTAATGGACCACTACACGACGTGTAGTCGGTTCCTACACCCTTCATCGCCGACATGGCCACACGCCCTGTGTACCCATTCCACACGGCCATAAGTACACGGCGTGTGGAAAATTATATGGCGTGTACTTCCAAAATTTGGGATTTTCCCCATTTTCCTTATTTTCTCAGAAACACATAAGGAAAAGAGAAAGGAAGAAACCCGTACCTCAAGAATAAGAACCAGGTTCTTACAAACATCCCCCCTTATAGCAATTCTTCCCTGAATTTCTCTTCCAAGGGTGGCGAAGATATAGCTCAGAACATCTCTGGCCACTGAGCACGTACATCGGTATCCCCCTCCCAGGTTCCGTCCTACACTCGGCCATACTGCCATAGCACCCGCACGAGAGTAACTGACTGGACTTGGAAAACCTTCATGCTCCTATCAACGATACGAATCAGATGCTCCTCAAAGGACGCATCCATATGAAGCTCAACCTCCTCTGGATGAAAGGTGTGAGACGAGTCTGAATGATAGCGATGCAACTGAGACACATGGAAGACATCGTGCATGGCTCGGTACCACTGCGGTAACTACAACCGATAGGCAACCAGCCCGACTCTCTCCAGATTCTCAAATGGCCCCACATACCTCGGTGAAAGTTTACCCTGCCTTCTGATCCTCCTGTGTCCCAGCCTCGGCGAGGCACACAATAAAACTTGATCCCCAACCACGAACTCCAAAGGTCATCTGCGGCGATCAGCATAAGATTTCTGACGAGACTGTGCGGTGGCCATCCGCTTCTGAATCAACTGGACCTGCTCAGAAGTCTCCTACATGAGATGTGATCCCAGTAAATCTGCCTCACCTACCTTTGACGAGCACAAAGGTGATCGGCATGGACCACCATATAAATCCTCATAAGGTTCCATCTCAATGGTCGCCTGAAAACTATTGTTATAGGCAAACTCGACTAGGGGTATATTCTTCTCCCAAGATCCCCCAAAGTCCAGGATGCATGCACGAAGCATGTACTCTACCACCTGTATCATACGCTCTGAATGACCATTGGTCTGAGGGTGGTAAGCTGTGCTCAGAAGCACCAGTGTACCCAGTGCCCTCTGAAAACTCTGCTAGAAACGAGACGTAAAATGGGCATCCCTATCTAAAACGATAGAACGAGGGACCCCATTAAAAAAGTGATCTCTCAGATATATAGCCTTCCGAGATCATCAACACCAAAGGTATCCTTGATCGGAAAAAAGTGAGCTACCTTCGTGAGTCTGTCCACAACGACCCATACGACATCATTGCCTCGAGGTGACCTCAGCAAAACAGTAATGAAATCCATCGCGACATCATCCCATTTCCACTTCGGAATGGGTAACTACTGTAACAGTCCAGCTGGTGTCTGGTGTTCCACTTTCACCTGATGACAGGTGGAACATCTCATAACAAAACCAGCTACATCTCTCTTCATACCCGTCCACCATTACTAACGTCTCAAGTCACAGTACATCTTGGTAACCCCGGGATGAACTGCCCAAGCTGAAGCATGACACCCCTTCATCAGCTCCTCGCGTATATCCCCTGGAACCCATACTCGTCCACGAAAATGCAGAACCTCATCATAGCCTATCGTTCAATTAGGAGGAGGGTCCTCACTTGACACCGACTCCTGTAGAACTAGGCCTTTTGAATCAGATAGTTGTCTCATCCTCAACCTATCCAGGAGGGTAGAATTCACAGATAAAGATGAATGATAGGTCTGCCCCTGACTGTCGTGCACCTCCAAATGCATCTCAGAGAACAAGGCCATAAGCTTCCACTTACCACTGGCCTTTTGCACTGCCTGTATCTGAGTCTTCCTGCTCTATGCATTAGCTACTGCATTACCTTTACCAGGTGTATAGACAAGCTCAAAATCGAAGGACTGTAGGTATTCGACCCACCTTCTCTACCTCAGATTTAATTCATGCTGAGTAAAGATATACTTGAGGCTTTTGTGGTCGGTGATAACCACAAAATTCTCTCCCAATAGATAATGTCTCCAATAGCACAACGCATGAACAACTGTAGCCAACTTGAGATAATGCGTCGTGTAATTCCTCTCATGTGGCCTCAACTGCCGAGACCCGTACGCAATAACTCGATCACCTTGCATCAACACTGCTCCCAGCCAAATACCTGACAAATCACAGTAAACTGCATATCTCTTCCCCTACTCTGGGATTATCAAGATCGGTGCTGATGTCAACCTTCCTTTCAGGTCCTGAAAGGTTGTCTCACAATCCTCCGACCAAACGAACTTCACACCCTTCTTATTCAGACCCGTCAATGGTGCTGCTAAGCGGGAGAAGTCTTGTATGAAGCATCTGTAGTAACCAAGTAGCCCTAAGAAACTCCATATCTCAAACACGTTCTTAGGATGCTCCCAGAAAACTACTGCTCTCACCTTCTCTGGGTCTACTGCAACTCCTGCCTCTGAGATAATATGACCCAGGAAGTGAATCTAGTCCATCCAAATGTGGCACTTTGAGAGATTAGCATATATATGATGCTCTATCAATGTACTCAATACGATCTCAGGATGTTTGGAATGGTCATGTCGAGTGTGAGAGTACACCAAGATGTCTTCCACGAATACTACCACAAAATAATCAAGATACGGATGGAACACATGATTCATCAGAGCCATGAAAACTTCTGGTGTGTTCATGAGTCCGAACAGCATAACCAAATACTCGTACAGACCATATATGCTCCGAAAAGCTGTAAGCGGTATATCCGATGGTCTCACGCGTAGCTAATGATATCCAGATCTCAAGTAAATCTTCGAGAACAGTCATGCTCCACGAAGAAGATCAAAAAAATCATCTATCCTCAGCAGAGAAAATCAGTTCTTTATCGTCAACTGTTTTAGCTTCCGATAATCCACGCAAATTCTGAGGGTACCATCCGCCTTCTTCGCAAAAAGGACGGGCAAACCCCACAGAGAAGTACTGGGTCGCATAAAACCCTTCTCTTGTAACTCCTCTAACTACCTATTGAGCTCCTACAACTCAGGTGTGGCCATCATATAAGGAGGAAAGGACACCGGGGATGCTCCGGGCATTAGCTCAATAAAGAAATACACCTCTCGCTCCGAAGGTAGACCTGAAAAGTTGTCTGGGAACACATCCCTGAAATGATCGACCACTGGAGGGAAATCTGTCTGAAAAGTCCCCTGATCATCCAAATATAATATCGTAATCTGGGATGTGACTCCACCTCGCCCATGATTCTTTGGTCTAGCTCGACTTACCTGAACATCCCATTCACCCTTGTATAGAAACTCTCTATCCTATGGTGATGTGAAACTCACCCTGCGACGATGGCAGTTTACAAAGGCTCGAAAGGAACCAACCAGTCCATCCCGAGAATGACATCATTGCTCATCATCTATAAGACATAGAGGTCCCAAAGGAAGTGACACCCACCAACCACTAGGGGTCACTCCTTGCACTAACGCACTACAGTCGTTCTAGTCCCGAACAGAGTGTCCACCATCATAACATCAGAAGAAGAAGAAACACAAAGCCCAAGGCTCTCTACAACAGGTACAGATATGAAACTATGTGTATCACCCGTATCAAAAAGTACTGAAGATAAGACAGAAGATACTAGACTAGTACCTCTGACTGTAGAAGGTCCGAGATCCTGCTCCTGCTGGGTCTGTAGCACTGCATATGCCTTCCCAGTGCCGCGGCCCTACGACACAGCCTGGATACCCTGAGCTATCCCGCCCTGCTGCCTCTGAGATCCTGGTGTCTGGCTACCACGGCCACGACCACCATCTCTACCTGCACACCCTGACGCATTCCAGTTACCTGACAGGTAAGAAGCCCCTGGTCCTGCTCCCGTACGTGGAGTCTGCACAGAAACCCTCTCACTAGCCACTGGTGGAAACGCCCTATAAAAGCATTACAGATGCCCCATCTTGCTGCAATCTCGACACTCCACTGGATCATGTGGACACTGTGGCCTCTTGTGCCCCTCTCTACCACACTGATAGCACATGACCTGGTCACCTGAAGAATTCTTCTGACTGGTACTGCCACCATGAGAGAATTCCATCTGTATCTTCCTCTTTCCCGCAGAAATACTACCAGTAATTGGTGCTGAACCACCCTGGACCACACCACTAGATTCCCGCAGGTTCCTCTCTGTAATCAGCGCCTGTTTCACAATAGCATGTACTGAAGGAAACCTGAAAACATTCACCAGTGCTCGGATGTCATAATGAAGACCATCCTCAAAATGTCTGGCTCTCAACGTCTCATCACCCACCAGCATGGGTGCAAAGCGCTGAAGCTCGGTGAAACGAGCAGAATAGTCCATCACTGTCATAGCACCCTACTGCAGATTCATGAACTCTCAAGCTCTATCTGCCCTCAGCGTATCCAGGAAGAAGACGTCATAGAAGACTGCCTGAAAATATTCCCATGCCATGTCCCTGTGATGCTATGACTGGGTGGTAACATCCCACCACCACTTGGAAGAATCACGTAGCATATAAGTCGCGATCTTGACCCTCCACCGTGGAGGCATCTTAAGATGCTCAAAAATAGTATGCATCGACCCCAACCAAGACTCTGCAGCCTGTGGTCCTCCATCCCTTGTAGAAGTAGGCGGATGCTGTTGCTAGAAGATACAAATTAGCTTGTCCATAGATGTAGTGGCCTGCGGTGCTCCTTGAAAGATCTGTATGAACCGCATGAAGCCTTCACGGAACTGCGCCTCTGCGCTTATGTCTGGTATAACAGCTGGCGCTGCATCTGGCTCTACTGGAGGATCCACAGGTAGCCCATGGCCCACTATCTCTGGAGTATAATTGTTGACGCTCTCCTGGAGAACAATGCGCGGTCGTCTAGGTGGCATGACACAACAAGGTCAAAAACACGCCTTAGATTCAAGATTTATCAAGACCGAAAACGAAGAAATCCAAAAGGGAACAGGAGGAAGAAGGCATTCAAAATTTTCAAAACAAGATTACACGACGTGTATACTGAGCACACGGCATGTACCTGACTTATCTTCCCCTACCTGGGTCCTTCCACACGGCTAAGACACATGGCTCCCGTTGAACAAAACTACACGGTGTGTACAGTGTTATTTTACAACTGCCCAAGTCGTTTGTGACATGACCGACTACTCTGCTTGAAAACTACACAGCGTGTTACACCCGCACACGGCGTGTACACCACCCTGTTTCCCAGACACACGGCTAAACTACACGTTCTGTCCTCAAACAAGACTACATGGCTTGTCCCAGAGGTACACGATGTGTTTAAGGAGATGTGACACTAACCCGTGTTGTTAGTTACATGACCGAGTCCCCAGGTTACACTACACAGCGTGTATATCATTGACACAACAAGTTCTGTATAGGAGTTCACCGACCCGTGTTGTTAGTTACACGGCCGGACTCTAGGTTAACACTACACGGCGTGTACATTCGGTACAGGACGTGTTTTTCACAAACATTCCCTACCCCGTGTCTCCGCCCACACAGTTTGTGACATGGGAAGCGACTACACGGCGTGTACTCTGGGTACACGACGTGTACTTAAAAAGCTTATTTTTCTTCCCGAACAGAAGGCCATACACGTCGTGTTTAAGGATACTGCGCGGCGTGTATATTGGGTTTCCGGACAGTATGCCTCAGAAACTTCCCCGGAACCCAGAAAATACCGAAAAACAACACCTAAGTGTCAAGTTCCGACCCGTGAGGGCCCATACTCCCCACGAATCAAATTTTGACATCTTATCTGTGTTATAACAAAACAAATAGTCAATGAGACACCAAATTCCGGTCAATGAAGTCCCATACTCCCCAAACACCAATGCTTGGTGTTCATTCTATAAAACGGCTCAAATAAAATTACCCTATCATGCAGCAGGTATTTTATCAAAGTAGCTATCACAACAACATGCTTTACTAGCACAACAACTATCACAACAACATGCGAAATTATAATGCACCTACATGGCATGGAACTATGCATGGCATGTGATTTCTAGCATGTGCCTATATGATGCATGAGATGGCATACCCTCATCTCATCCGGTTGCAATTAAATAGAACCCATAGATAAAATATAACCAGCACAATCTCAAGTGCGTCACCCAACGGTGAAATCAAATCAACTGTAAATTGAAAAATTAGTAAAATTGAAATCACGGGGTAAATTGGCTTTTCCCTGTATGCGGGTTAGCTACGCCCGGGCACAACATATTACCAACTACCGTTCATCCTATCCCTGACTACGACTCCAAATAGTAAGTCAAAGAAAAGAACCCCTCTGATACCACTTTGTAACATCTCTATTACAGGTGCCACGAAATGGGTGCCCCGAACCCGGTTCACCACGTGACCTCAAGCTCATTTCTCCAAATGCCAGAGGCTGCTGACTAGCAGCGAGGGCCCAGGTCTGATAGTGGGGAAACTATGCCCTCATTTGTCAAAGTGTAGCGCAGCGGAATAGAATAAAAATACACAACAACAGCGAAATCAGTAAACCATACACAACTGAAATAAACAACTACAGTAGATATAACCAACCAGTATAAAAATGACTATGAAACATGCCACAAGTGCTAAGAAAACAGCCATAACATGTTACACTGAAATACAAGACAATACAGAGTACAAAAAAACAAAACAAAACAGCTGGCAGCATCATGAGCCTAAGCTCGGTCCCATGCTCCCCTACTCCTCAGCAGCAATCAAGCACCTGTATAGTGTAAGAACCCGGTTCTTATTATTGAGGAACAGGTTTCTTCCTTTCTCTATTCCTTATGTGTTTTTGAGAAAATAAGGAAAATGGGGGAAAATCCCAATTTTTTGGAAGTACACACCGTGTACTTTTCCACACACTGTGTACTTCTGGCCGTGTGGAATGACTACACAGGGCGTGTGGCCATGTCAGTGATGAAGGGTGTATGAACCGACTACACATCGTGTAGTGGTCCTTTAAACACTGTGTAGTCAGTCGGCAGGGAAAAAGTAAGGCAGTAGCCAGCTGTGGGGCAGCACATGCCGTGTACTCATAAATACACACCGTGTAGTCATGTCGGCAGATGAACAGTGCCACACTGGTGGGAAGCCGTGAGAGGAACAGTTTAAAAAATGGGAAGTACACGCCATGTAATTGGAAGTACACGCTATGTACTTTGTTTTTTTTCTTAAATTGTAAGTATCCTCCCCTGTTCACAGGGAAGGCTTAGAACCGGATGAGAGGAGCAGAAGAGGGAGGCCGAACCTTGGGAGATCCACCGATCAGGCGTCTGGAATCCGATTCCACCTCGGACGATCTCGTTGGAACTGTGCGGGTAATCCCTCTCTTCTCCTTGCGTGTTGCTTACCAATTATTCTCCTAACGGGAGTTATTTGAGGTTAAGCAGATTTTCTTCTTCATCAGATCTATGTCGTAATTGGGCATTTCTAGAAGCGATGTTCATGTATAGCACTCGTTGGCATATAAGGTAGGTGGCTTGGTGTTTGTTTTTCCAACTGCCGTGTGTTTTGTGCGTTTTCGTGCCACAAACCTATGTTGGGGGTGTCATGTGGCTGAGTCCATAGCTATTTTAAATACCTATATTTGAATAGGTGATTTAAATGTGATATTAAAATGATGGTTGGGATTTTTGCTTGGATCCGGAACCTCCCCGGGGGTTTGTTCCACTGTTTAGCCGTTTGGCCAGGATACCCGAGGGTATGACTTTAAAGTAGTAATTGTAGAATTTCCTCGAAAGGAATTACTTGTTTACTGCATATTTACATGTTGGGCATGGCCCGATTACCTGTTTAGCCTGAGGGCATTGTTGTGATTAGCCTGTGGGCACTACACTATTTAGCCTGAGGGAAGTTGTTATCATAGCCTGAGGGGAACTTCTTTCATGCCTGTGGGCAGCTGATTCTGTGCCTGTGGGTGACACTACCTACGACTGAGGGAAAAATATTTTATTCCTGAGGGAATATTCTTGTGTTGGATACTCTTTAACAGAGGGTAGGGGTTTACGTGTCTGAGTAAATTAGCTGGTTACTTAGAATATTCATTGTAGTGATATTTTAAAATAAATGATTTAAGATAATATTAAAATGGAAATATAATTGGTAAAGTTAGTTATTTTTAGTACTGCTTTCTTTTATTTCATTTTACTACTGCACTCTATTGTTTCATGTTTTACACACAGTTGGGCACGGTCCTTTGGTGGGTGCCTAATGAGATATATTTCTCACACCCTGTTTGGGTCATGCTTTTCGGCCCAAACAGATTACATTTCTTTAGGTGTGGATAGGGGAAAGAGTCCCTATACAAGTACTTGACTGTTGCTGAGGAGTAGGTGGGCATGGGACCGAGCCTAGGCTCGCGATGCCACTGCCATCTATTTTTCTTGTTTTGATGTACTCTGTATTTTTTTTACTGTACTGTTGTGTAACATGTTATGGATATTTTATAGAATAGTGACATGCTGCATCACATATATATATGATTGATGGTTCCCTTTTTATCAGTTATCCCTTTCAGTTATATATGAATGGTTATTGCTTCCGCTATTGTTGTATGTTTAATTTCGTATTCCGCTGCGCTACACTTTGACAAATGCGGGCATAGTTTCCCCACTATCAGACATGGGCCCTCGCTGCTAGTCGGTAGCCTCTGGCGTTTGGGGAAATGCGCTTGAGGTCACGTGGAAAACTGGGTTCGGGGCACCCGTTGCGTGGCACCCGGAACCGGGACGTTACAAAGTGGTATCAGAGGGGATCTTTTCTTTGACTTACTATTTGGAGCTGTAGTCATGGATAGGATGAACGGTAGTTGGTAATAAGCTATGCCCAGGAGTAGCTAACCCGCATACAGGGAAAATCCAATTTACCTCGTGATTGTAATTTTACTGATTTTTCAAATTTCAGTTGATTTGATTTCACCGTTGGGTGACGCACTTGAGATTGTGCTGGTTATATTTTATCTATGGGTTCTATTTAGTTGCAACCCAATGAGATGAAGGTATGACATCTCATGTATCATATAGGAAGATGCGAGAAATCACATGCCATGCATAGTTCCATGCCATGTAGGTGCATTAGAATTTTGCATGTTGTTGTGATAGTTATTGTTCTAGTAAATTATGTTGTTGTGATAGCTGCTTTGATAAAATACCTGCTGCGTGATAGGGTAATTTTATTTGATCCGGTTTATAGAATGAACACAAAACATTGGTCTTTGGGGAGTATGGGACCTCATTGACCGGAATTCGGTGTCTCATTGACTATTTGTTTTGTTATAACATAGATAAGATGTAAAACTTTGATTCGTGGGGAGTATGGCCCCTCACGGGTCGGAATTTGACACTTAGGTGTTGTTTTTCAGAATTTTCTGGGTTCCGGGGAAGTTTCTGAGGCATACTGTCCGGAAACCCAGTATACACGTCGTGTAGTATCCTTAAACACGCTGTGTATGGCCTTCTATTTGGGAAGACAAATAAAAATTTTAAGTACATGTCGTGTACCCAGAGTACACGCCGTGTAGTCGCTTCCCCTGTCACAAACCATGTGGGCGGCGACACGGGGTAGGGAATTCTTGGAAAAAACATGTCGTGTACCGAATGTACATGCCGTGTAGTGTTGACCCGAAGTCCGGCCGTGTAACTAACAACACGAGTTGGTGAACTCTTGTACAGAACACACCATTTCAATGATGAACACGCCATATAGTGTGACCTAGGGACCCGACCGTGTAACTAACAACACGGGTCAGTGTCACCTCTCCTTGAACATGCTATGTACCTCTGGGACACGCCGTGTAGTCTTGTCCGAGGACAGACCGTGTGGTTTAGCCACGTGGCTGGGAGATGGGGTAGTGTACACACCATGTAGTTTCAAGCCGAGAAGTTGGCCATGTCACAAACGACACGGGTAGTTGGAAAATAACACCGTACACGCCGTGTAGATATTATACATGCCCTGTAGTTTTGTTCAACGGAAGTCGTGTGGCTTAGCCGGTGTGGAAGGACTCGGGCAGGGGAAGAGAAGTCAGGTACACACCATGTAGTCAGTATACACGCCATGTAATCTTGTTTTTCAAATTTTGAATGGATTCTTCCTCCTATTCCCTTTTGGGTTCCTTCATTTTCGGTCTTGATAAATCTTGAATCTAAGGTGTGTTTTTGACCTTGTAGTGTCATGAAACCTAGAAGACCGAGCGTTGTTCGCTAGGAGATTGGAAATGATTATACTCCAGAGATGGAGGGTCATGGGATACCATTGGATTCTCCAGCAGAGACAGATGCAGCGCCAGATTTTATACCGGACACAGGCACGGAGGCGCAGTTCCGTAAAGGATTTATGCAGTTTATGTAGACCTTTTAGGTAGCACCGCAGGCTGCCACATCTATGGCCGAGTTGACGCATATATTCTAGCAGCAGAATCTGCCTACGTTTTTAGGGGATGGCGGACCACAGGCTGCAGAGTCTTGGATGGGGTCGATGTAGACTATTTTCAAGCATCTTGAGATGCCTCTAGGGCAGAGGGTCAAGCTTGCGACTTATATGCTGCGTGATTCTGCCAAGAGGTGGAGGGATGTTACCACCCCGTCAGAGCATCACAGGGACATGGTGTGGGAAGATTTTCAGGTAGTCTTCTATGACCTCTTTTTCCTGGAGACGCTGAGGGAAGATAGATCTCGAGAGTTCATGAATCTGCAGCAGGGCACTATGTCGGCGATGGACTATTCTTCTCATTTCACCAAGCTTCAGTGATTTGCACCCGTACTGGTGGGTGATGAGACATTGAGAGCCCAACGTTTTGAGGATGGTCTTTGTTATGACATCCGAGTGCTGGTGAATGTTTTCAGGTTTCCTTCATTACATGCTATTGTGAACCAGGCGCTGATCATAGAGAGGAACCTGCAGAAATCTAGTGGTGTGGGCCAGTGTGGTTCCGCACCAGTTACTGGTACTATTTATGCTGGCAAGAGGAAGAGACAGATGGAGTTCTCTCAGGGTGGCAGTACCAGTCAGAAGAATGCTTCAGGTGGCCAGGTCACGTGCTACCAGTGTGGTAGAGAGGGGCACAAGAGGCCACGGTGTTCACGAGACCCAGTGAAGTTCCAAGCTTGCAGCAAGATGGGTCATCTTCAGTGCTTTTGTAGGGCGTTTCCACCAGTGAATAGTGAGAGGGGTTCTGTACAGACTCCCCGTGCGGGAGCAGGACCAGTGGATTCTTACCAGTCAGGGAACTGGAATACGTCAGGGCGTGCAGGTAGAGATAGTGGTCGTGGTCGTGGTAGCCAGACACCAAGATCTCAGAGGTAGCAGGGCGGGATAACTCAGGGTAGCCAAGCTGTGTCGTAGGGCCATGACACTTGGCAGGCATATGCAGTGCAACAGACCCAACAGGAGCAGGATCCCGGACCTTCTACAATCATAGGTACTATTCTAGTAGCTTCTATTTTATCTTCAGTGCTTTTCGATATGGGTGCTACACATAGTTTCATATCTGTACCCGTTGTAGAGAGCCTTGGGATCTATGTTTCTACTTCTTCTGATGTCATGATGCTAGACACTTCGTTGGGGACTAGAACGGATGGTGTGAATCAATTCAAGGAGTTCCCCCTTGAGGTTGGTGGGAGTCACTTTCTTTGGTACCTTTATGTCTTAGAGATGACAACTTATGACGTCATTCTCGGGATGGACTAGTTGGTTCCATTTCGAGCCTTTGTAGACTACTATCATCGCAGGGTGAGTTTCACGTTACCAGAGGGCAGAGAGTTTCTATACAAGGGTGAATGGGATGTTCAGGCAAGTAGAGCTAGACCAGATTATCTTGGGCGAGGTGGAGTCACAGCCCAGATTGCGAGCTTATATCTGGATGATCAGGGGACTTTTCAGACGGATATCCCTCCAGTGGTTGATCGTTTCAGGGATGTTTTCCCAGATGACTTTTCAGGTCTACCTCCTGAGTGAAAGGTGGATTTCTCCATTGAGCTTGTGCTAGGGGCAGCACTGGTGGCCATTCCTCCTTATAGGATGACCACACCTGATTTGCAGAAGCTCTAGAGGCAGTTAGAGGAGTTACAGGTGAAGGGTTTTATCTGAACCAGTACTTCTCTGTGGGGTTCTCCAGTCCTTTTTGCGAAGAAGGAGGATGTTACCCTCATACTTTGTGTGGATTATCGAAAGCTGAACCAATTGATGGTAAAGAACCATTATCCTTTGCCGAGGATAAATGATCTTTTTGATCAGCTTCATGGAGCATGAGTGTTCTCGAATATTGACTTGAGATCTGGATATCATCAGCTGCGCGTGAGACCATCGGATATACCGCTTACAGATTTTTGGAGAAGATATGGTTTGTATGATCTCTTGGTTATGCCGTTCGGACTCACGAACGCGCCAACAGTTTTCATGGCTCTGATTAATTGAGTGTTCCATCCGTATCTTTATTCTTTTGTGGTAGTATTCGTGGATGACATCTTGGTGTACTCTCACACTCGACACGACCATGCCAACCATCTTGAGATCGTATTGAGTACACTGAGAGAGCATCGAATATATGCTAAGCTCTCAAAGTGACACTTTTGGATGGACCAGATTCACTTCCTGGGTCATATTATCTTAGAGGAAGGAGTTGTAGTAGACCCATAGAAGGTGAGATCAGTAGATTACTGGGAGAAATCTAAGAACTTGTTTGAGATATGTAGTTTTTTAGGGCTGGCTGGTTACTACAGATGCTTCATACAGGACTTCTACCGCTTAGCAGCGCCATTGACGGGTCTGACTAAGAAGGGTGTGAAGTTCGTTTGGTCGGAAGCTTGCGAGATAGCCTTTCAGGACCTGAAGGGAAGGTTGAAATCAGCACCAGTCTTGATACTCCCAGAAAAGGGGATGATCTATACAATTTACTGTGATGCATCAGGTATTGTATGGGAGCAGTGTTGATGTAGGGAGATCGAGTTGTTGCGTATGGGTCTCGATAGTTGAGGCCACATGAGAGGAATTACCCAACACATGATCTTGAGTTGGCTGCAGTTGTGCATGAATTGCACTGTTGGAGACATTATCTATTGGGAGAGCATTTTGTGGTTTTCACCAACCAAAAAAGCCTCAAGTATGTCTTTACTCAGCGTGACTTAAATCTGAGGCAGAGGAGGTGGGTGGAATACCTACAATCCTTTGATTTTGAGATTGCTTATACAACTGGTAAGGGTAATGTAGTAGTTGATGCACTGAGAAAAAAGACTCAGATACAGGTAGTGCAGGAGGCCAGTGGTGAGTGGCAGCTTATGACCTTGTTCTCTAAGATGCATTTGGAGGTGCACGACAGTCAGGGGCAGACTTATCTTTCATCGTTAGCTGTGACATCTACCCTCCTGGACAGAGTGAGGATGAGACAACTATCTTATTCAGAAGGCCTAGTTCTACGGGAGTCGGTGGCAAGTGTGGACCCTCCTCCTGGTTGGACGATAGGCGATGATGAGGATCTGCATTTCCGTGGATGAGTAAGGGTTCCAGGGGATATACACAAGGAGCTGATGCGGGAGTTTCATGCTTCAGCTTGGGAAGTTCATCCCGGGGTTAGCAAGATGTACCGTGACTTGAGACGTCAGTACTGGTGGCCGGGTATGAAGAGAGAGATAGCTGGTTTTGTTACGAGGTGTTCCACCTGTCAGTAGGTGAAGGGGGAGAATCAGAGACCAGCTGGACTATTACAGTAGTTACCCATTCCGGAGTGGAAATGGGATGATGTCACGATGGATTTCTTGATGGGGTTGTCGAGGTCACCACGAGGCAATGATTTCATGTGGGTCGTTGTAGACAGAATCACGAAGGTAGCTCACTTTTTTCCAATCAAGGAGACCTTCGGTGTTGACTAGCTCAGAAGGCTGTATATCCGAGAGATCGTCCATCTTCATGGGGTCTCTCGTTCTATCATTTTAGATAGGGACGCCCATTTTACGTCTCGTTTCTGGCAGAGTTTTCAGAGGACACTGGGTACACGGGTGCTTCTGAGCACAACTTACCACCCTCAGACCGATGGCCAGTCAGAGCGTATGATACAAGTGCTAGAGGACATGATGGGTGCATGCATCCTGGACTTTGGGGGCTCTTGGGAGAAGCATATAACCCTAGTCAAGTTTTCCTATAACAATAGTTTCCAGGCGACCATCGAGATGGAACCTTATGAGGCTTTATATGGTAGTCCATACCGATCACCTTTGTGATGGTTATTGGCAGGTGATGCAGCTTTACTGGAACCACGTCTCGTGCAGAAGACTTCTGAGTCGGTCCAGTTGATTCAGAACCAGATGGCTACCACACAGTCTCATCAGAAATCTTATGCCGATCACCGCAGATGACCTTTGGAGTTCGTGGTCGGGGATCAGGTTTTCTTACGTGTCTCACCGAGGCTGGGACACAGGCAGATCAGGAGACAAGGTAAACTTTCACTAAGGTATGTGGGGCCATTTGAGGTTCTGGAGAGAGTCGGGCTGGTTGCCTATCGGTTGCAGTTACTGCAGTAGTACCGAGCCATGAATGACGTCTTCCATGTGTCTCAGTTTCTTCGCTATCATTCAGACCCATCTCACGTCTTTCAGCCCGAGGAGGTTGAGCTTCATATGGATGTGTCCTTTGAGGAGCATCCGATTCGTATCATTGATAGGAGCATGAAGGTTCTCCGAGGCCGGTCAGTTCCTCTCGTATGGGTTCTATGGAAGCATGGCCGAGTGCAGGATGAAACATGGGAATGGGAGACCGACGTACGTGCTCAGTGTCCAGAGCTGTTCTGAGTTATATCTTCACCACCCTTGGAAGGGAAATTTGGGGATGAATTGCTATAAGGGGGGAAGTTTGTAAGAACCCGTTTTTTATTCTTGAGGTACGAGTTTCTTCCTTTCTCTTTTCCTTATGTGTTTTTGAGAAAATAAGGAAAATGGGGGAAAAATCCCAAATTTTTGGAAGTACACGCCGTGTACTTTTCCACATGCTGTGTACTTATTCCCGTGTGGAATGAGTACATAGGGCGTGTGGCCATGTCGGCGATGAAGGGTGTAGGAACCGACTACACACCGTGTAGTGGTCCTTTACATGTTGTGTAGTCAGTCGGTAGGTAAAAAGTAAGGCGGTGGCTAGCTGTGGGGCAGCACACGCCGTGTACTCATAAATACATGCCATGTAGTCATGTCGGCAGATGAACAGTGCCACGTTGGCGGGAAGCCTCCAGAGGAACAGTTTAAAAAATGGGAAGTACACGCCGTGTACTTAGAAGTACACGCCGTGTACTTTGTTTTTTTATTAAATGGGCAGTAGCCTCACCTGTTCAGAGGGAAGGCTTAGAACTGGATGAGAGGATCGGAAGAGGGAGGCCAAACCTTGGGAGATCCACCGATCTGGCGTCTGAAATCCGATTCCACCTCGGACGATCTCGTTGGAACCACGCGGGTAAGCCCTCTCTTCTCCTTGCGTGTTGCTTATCAATTCTTCCCATAACGGGAGTTATTTGATGTTAAGCGACTTTTCTTCTTCGTCAGATCTATGTCATAATTGGGTGTTTCTGGAAGCGGCGTTCGTGTATAGCACTCGTTGGCATATAAGGCAGGTGGCTTGCTGTTTGTTTTTCCAACTATTGTGTGTTTTGTGCGATTTCGTGCCACAAACCCATGTTGGGGGTGTCATGTGGCTGAGGCCATATCTATTTTAAATACCTATATTTGAATAGGTGATTTAAATGTGATATTAAAATATTGGTTGGGATCATTTCTTGGATCCAGAACCACCCCGGGGGTGTGTTCCACTGTTTAGCCGTTTGGCCAGGATACCCGAGGGTATGCCTTTAAAGTAGTAATTATCAAATTTCCTCGAGATGAATTTCTTGGTTACTACATATTTATATTTTGGGCATGGCCCAGTTACCTTTTTAGCGTGATGGAATTGTTTTGATTAGCCTGTGGGCACTACACTATTTAGCCTGAGGGTAGTTGTTATCATATCCTGAGGGAAACTTCTTCTGTGCCTGTGGGCAGTTGATTCTGTGCCTGTGGGCGACACTACCTACACTTGAGGGAAAAATCTATTATTCCTGAGGGCAGATTCTTGTGTTGGATACTCTTTACCTGAGGGTAGGGGTTTACATGTCTGAGGACATTAGCTGGTTACTTAGAATATTCACCGTGGTGATATTTTAAATTAAATTATTTAAGAGAATATTAAAATGGAAATATAATTGGTAAAGTTAGTTAATTTTAGTACTGCTTGCTTTTATTGCATTTTACTACTGCACTCTATTGTTGCATGTTTTACACACAGTTGGGCACGAGCCTTTGGTTGGTGCCTACTGAGATATATTTCTCACACCCTATTTCGGTCATGCTTTTTGGCCCAAATAGATTACGTTTCTATAGGTGTGGATAGGGGAAAGAGTCCCTATACAGGTACTTGACTGTTGTTGAGGAGTAGGTGGGCATAGGATCGAGCCTAGGCTCGCGATGCCGCTGCCAGCTGTTTTTCTTGTTTTGTTGTACTCTGTATTTTTTTGTACTGTACTGTTGTGTAACATGTTCTGGCTGTTTTATAGAATAGTGACACATTGCATCACATATATATATGACTGTTGGTTCCCTTTTAATCAGTTATCCCTTTCAGTTATATATGAATGGTTATTTCTTTTTCTATTGTTGTATGTTTAATTTCGTATTCCGCTGGGCTACACTTTGACAAATGAGGGAATTGTTTCCCCACTATCAGACCTGGGCCCTCGCTACTAGTCGGAAGCCTCTGGTGTTTGGGGAAATGCGCTTGAGGTCACATGGCGAACCGGGTTCGGGGCACCCATTGCGTGGCACCCAGAACTAGGACGTTACATATAGGGACACTTTCCCCTATCTACACCTGTAGCAACGTAATCTGTTTGGGCCGAAAAGCATGGCCCAAACAGGGTGTGATTAATAAACCCCAGTAGGCACCCACCAAAGGCCCGTGCTCAACTGTATGTAAAAAATGAAACAACAGTGTGCAGTAGTAAAATGAAATAAAAGTAAGCATTACTAAAAGTAACTAACTCAACCAATTATATTGCCATTTTAATATCCTTTTAATCATTTAATTTAAAATATCACCACAGTGAATATTCTAAGTAAACAGCTAATGTCCTTAGACATGTAAACCCCTACCCTCAGGTAAAGAGTATCCAACACAAGAATCTGCCCCCAGGCATACAAATATTACCCTCGGGCATAGGAAGTGTCACCCACAGGCATAGAATCAACTGCCCACAGGCACGGAAGAAGTTTCCCTCAGGCTATGATAACAACTGCCCTCGGGCTAAGAAAAACAATGCCCACAGGCTAAGAAAAACACTACCCTCAGGCACGAGTAATCGGTCCATGCCCAGCATGTAAATAAAAATTCACAAGAAATTCCTCTCAAGCCAATTCTACAATCATTACTTTAAAGGCATACCCTTGGGTATCTTGGCCAAATGGCTAAATAGTGGAACGCACCCCTGAGGTGGTCCTGGATCCAGCAAATGATCCCAACCAGCGTTTTATTATCATAATTAATTTCCTATTCAATTATAGGTATTTAAAATAGCCATGGCCTCATCCATACGACACCCCAACATGGGTTCGTGGCACCTAAAACGCACAAAACTCACAACAGTTGGAAAAAAACAGCAAGCCAACTACCTCAATCACCAACAAACGTTATACGCAAACGACGCCATCTAAAACATCGAAGAATTCCATAGATATGAGGTAAAACAATTCTCTCTTAAATGAAAATAACTCATGTTAGGGGAAGAATTGGCAAGAACCATTAAAGAAGAGTGGAGGGCTTACCCATGTGGTTCCAACGAGATCGTTCGAGGTGGAAACAGATTCCCGACGTGCGCTCAGCGGATCTCCGAAGGTTCGGTTGTCCTCTCCCTCTCCTTCTTCTGGTTCTAAGCCTTCCCTGTGAACAGGGGAGGCTACTGCCCATTTTAAGCGAAAAAAACAAAATACACAGCGTGTACTTCCAAGTACACAGCATGTAATTTCCATTTTTAAATTGTTCCTCTGGAGACTTCCCACCAGCGTGGCACTGTTCACATGTTGACATGACTACACGATGTGTCTTCAAGAGCACACGACGTGTTCTGTCGCACAGTTGGCCACTGCCTTACTATTCGCCTGCCGACTGACTACACGGCGTGTAATGGACCACTACACGACATGTAGTCCGTTCCTACATCCTTCATCACCAACATGGCCACACGCCCTGTGTACTCATTCCACATGGCCAGAAGTACACGGCGTGTGGAAAAGTACATGGTGTGTACTTCCAAAATTTGGGATTTTTCTCCATTTTTCTTATTTTCTCAAAAACACATAAGGAAAATAGAAAGGAAGAAACTCGTACCTCGAGAATAAGAACCGAGTTCTTACAATACCAATGGTTCAATGAATTGTTGGTATATCCTATTTGGGGGAAAAGCTATATCCATGATTCTCCAAACTGTGGCTGTAGATACAAACCCATGATTTTTATTAAACTGTGGGTATTATGAATACATCATAGGATATTACAATGACTTAAGAACCCATAGTTCTATGTAATGTTGATATATCTAGTACCCATGGTTTTATGGGCTATACCAACGATTCAAAACAATGGATATAGGTTAAGTTTCCTATAGTGAGTTGAATATTCCGTGAATGATATCATTTTTCAATAAATAAGAAATTTTCTTTAAAATTTAAAATTATCACATTTAGAAAATTATTTCAATAAAATAAATATTATTTTTTAAATCATCATGTCAAAATTATCCAATGGTGATTTTTTCATAATTTTCTGAGATAGTGGAATTTTTGGGTAAAAACTAAATACAGTATGAATATACAGTAATAATTAAGACATTATAATAACCAAAAAGTGATATAATAAATGATATAAAGGTATTTATCAACAAAAAATGGAACATTTCATTAAAATAGTTTATTTTATTGTGATAATATTATTTTTCATAACCTATAATGAATCTTCCAAAACCTAATGAATATTTTAAGGACTTTAAAAATAATTATTTTCGTAAAGAGATCCCTTCCACCTCCTATATAATATTTTTTAAAGAGTTTGAGTTCATAAACTAATAATAAATTAAAAACAAATCCTATTGGTAAATACTATGGTCTAAAACCATGGGAAGAACAATGGTTTTTATTTTTTTATAAACTATATGTCCAAGACCTAAATTTGGAAATTAATAAAAATCTCCCATCTTTGGCTAAAAATACCCACCCATTATCTCATTACACATCACTATAATTCTTTTTATCAAGAATTTAATCTCATTTACCACTCTATATCCCTAACATGGAGTTTTCAAGTTCCTAAGGAGCCCCTCTCAATCTTTAATAATAAATCTCTCATAGTGAGGGATCCTCTTCCCCCCTCTTTCTAATCAAGTACTTTATTTTGAATAAGTGTTTTGATTTTCATTTGATTATGCTTCCATGTGTTCATAATTATTACTTAACTATCCAAATGATTCCAAAATAATGATATGCTACTATTATCTCTCATTAATCTCTTCTATAAAATTTATTTGTACACCCAACACACTGCTTTAATTATCCCTTGATTTTGCATGCTTTACCCTTATTTTGTAAATTCCCAACCCCATGGTCATTCAAGGGTATTAAACTATATATAACTATTTTTAATTTATTTGGGAATTCTATTTATAAAACTCACATTCTTTAATCGTGATATTGCAATGATGATATAAGTTCTCATGTTATTTGATCGATATAACATAGTAAAGTTAGACATATGAGGGGTTTGTCCTGATAGTGCTCCAATGCATTGGGTAATATTTTCATCACATGAAATATCATGCATTGTGAATTAAAGATTATCCTAATCACACTATGTCATAATTTCTTGGAGGTTATCCTTGACATATGATTATGATGTCACGTTTTATGTTGTTTCCACATTCTAATGATTCCTTGATCTTATGATATCATCCTATCATGTCATGATTAAATGTTTATGTGTATGATTATTACCTTTCTATGTTATCCTGACACTCTTATTAAATCACATGTATTATCCCTAATCATATTATTCTTGAGTATTTCCTTATTAGGATTTATAGTTCACCCATTTTCCTATATATTTCTCCATGTTATCCCATGGAGTACTAAAATTTCAAATGAAACTAGGAGCACATTATCAAGATTTGAAATAGTGTTGTATTTTTTAAAATTTAATAGATTATTTATATATATTACCCAAAACACTATACCTCTAGATTTATGGGATAATATTATATGGATCTTTATGTTTAAAAATAATGAAATAAAATGTATTAGAAATATGGGTGGTTATAGTTGGTATTAGAGAAATACCTATTTATTATTGTGGATTAGGAATTGAAAAAAGAAATGAAAACCCTAGGGATAAGTCTAAATATAGGAAAACATACCTAAATTTTGGTAAATTATAAATTATGTGTTTTCATAGAAATTACTTTCCTATCTGAATACTGGAAATTCGATTCGGCTGGGAAATAGATGCACTTAGGGGTAATAACCCCAAAAAATACTGGTTGAAAATTAACTCAATATTCACTTAACACATGACGAGTAGGAATAATACTATAAACCTTACAAGAAACTCTTATGGGATATATTTTAAAAATTTATATACTATTTACAAACCATTAATAAGTATTTAAACATAATGTTATTTTAAAGAACTTAATTGGAAATAGACCATGAATAACCTAGATTGAAGCCTAGAAATTCACAATATAGGGTGTATATGTATTTTATGAGTTATTCCTTCTAATTTAAGTATTTTCCATTTTTATATTCTTATTAAATCATGTATTTTCAAACCGAATTTTCCTTTATTTTAAAAAATTAATGGAAATATGATGAATCATGTAAACAACACATGTGATGGGCATTGTGATGATTTATCTAATGAAATTCCTAATATGATGGGAGCGTGAGTCAGTAATTTCATGACATTACCAACACAAATGACTCAATTTATGAATAATAACATGAATCACATCAGATTCCATTTTTCTACTAGGTTAGTACAAGTTGTAGTTGAGTCCTTCATGAAATAAATGCCTCTAACTTTTAGTGGATCCTTTGTTCCCTTAATCACAGAAAAATGAATTTATTCCATTGAGAAAATATTATCAATACTCAAATACTATGGGTAATATAAAGGCATACTTATTGTTTGTTACATAGAGGTATAATTTGATAGGTAGTGGATATTGGTCAATAACCTAAATCCTAAGGAGGATATTGAATCCATGGAATGGTATAGATTCAATAAAATAATTTTTTAAAGAAAAATAACTTCCTTGCACTCTTCATCTCAAAATAGAGAGGGATTTCCTTGGACTCAATAAAATGGAGGACTAATCAATTAAATATTATAAAAAATCTTTACATGTATTTAATGATATGACTTCATCCTTTTCATGGATATTGAAATTAAAGCTGAAAATTTTCTTAGTGGACTAAATTAGAGTCTTAAAAAATTATCATTAATTTAATACTTCTATAGCTATAAATAAATTTTCTGATGTGACAAAAAAGTTGAGATGAATATTAGTTAATCCCTATGGTACCATGGGAATATAGATAAGAAAAAAATAATTAATTTTAACTCCATAAGATCACCAAATAATCCTCATGGTTGTAATGTATTCCAACTGCCCACTTATCAAAAGTGTGAGAAGAAAAATCCTGAAATTTTCCTCAAGGGAAGGAGGAGATTCTTAAATTTAGAAAAGTAGGGTCGTCAAGATAATGAATTCCAAAAGTAGATAAGAAATACCACTAATGTGATGGAGGAAAATAAGGTTCTAAAAAATACCAATCCCTTGTACTAATGTATACAAGGAACATGAACACTATGAAAATTTTTGATCGAAGCTATGGGTTTTTGATGAAAACTGACAACAAAAAACCTCTAAAACCAAGGGGGAAAGAGAGATTCCATGCTATCACTACCACTAAGGTGGATCCTGACAATGAAGTAGTGACTGTCATAGTAGTTATTGATTTAATAATAATGAACATACTATTTTATTATGATTCTAGGAATTATTTCATATCATACATGTTTAATAGAACTACTCAAACACCACGTCAAAACATATAGGTCGATTTGTCAGTGAAAACAAAAAATGTGGAAATTATTTCATATCAAGCATATAAATACTCCACAATCAATTTTTTTTGGATAAATCTCCCTTAAAACCTTATCATAATACCTTTATCTGAATTTTATGTTATATTGGGAATCAATTGGTTTTCCTAATATAAATATTACATCAACTTTCAGTTTAAGGAAATCCCCATTCATGTAAAAAATCATCCACTGATTCTATATAAGTCAAAATAGGTGGTTGAATATCCTTTGTAAAATTATTCTCAAGTATGGATATTATTTACTAATAAGTAAGGATATCTATATTAAATTATTGAGATAAATGGGTAGACCACTCTTAAAGACATTCACATTTTAAGGGAATATGATGATGTATTCCTCAAAGAGTTTCCCAGACTTCCTCCTAATTGAGAGGTTAATTTATCAATTGAGATTATACTTGGAGCTCTACCAATATCCAATAATCCATATAGGATAAACACTATTTAATTGGAAGAACCAAATAAATAACTAAAAGGGAATATTGAAAATGGATTCATATTCCCAATTTCTTCACTATGGGGCGTATCAGACATCTTTTTCATGAAGAAACATGATTTAATGTGTCTATGCATGAATTATCATGATCTCAACAATAACACAATAAATAAAAAGTATCCCTTACCATAAATTGATGAATTATTTGATCATATACATGGTTCCCTTCATTTCTCTAAAGTATACCTTTGATCAAGGTATCATCAATTAATTTTGAGGAAGGAGGATATATACAAAAGTTCCTTTTATATAAGGTATAATAATTGTTAGTTTATATTATCACCCTTTAGACTCACTAATTATTCATAAATATTCTTGAACTTGATAAATAATTTCATTATAGATTCCCTTAAATTTTGTTTGGTAGTATTTATAGATGATATTATTATTTACTCCAAAATTAAGGATGAACAGAAGGAGCATTTTAGTATAGTGGTGAAGACTTCAAGAAAGGATAAGTTATATGATATGTACAAAAATGTGAGTTATTTATGGTCCAATTAACATTATTAAGGAATGTCATAATGAACAAAGGGATATCTATGGATCCTTAAAAAACAAAGGAAAATGAGGAATGTCCCAGACTAAAAATTATAATGAATATCTATAGTTTTTTCAGATTATATGGGCACTATTGGAAATTTATAAGAAATCTATCATGATTATTGAACCTTCTAAACAAGAAAATTGATAAGGGAGAGAATTTATTCTATACTGATGAATTTAATTATATCTTCAATGTAACATAAATATATTTCACTTTGTACTCTTCTTAAATAAATATTGTCTTCGATAACTTTCTTTACACTTAATAGTAAACCAAAATGAAGCCCAAAAAAATAAATAACCATTGAAAAGTAGTCATTGAATTGTCAAGTACATTTAGAACTAACAGAATTATGAAATACATATATAAGTAAAAACATATTCCAGTTTTTAATACTAATTCACTGATAAAATTAAATTGGTATAGATAATTAATAAATAAAATCATGTTATGTAAAAATATATTTTCATAAAAAATTACCATTTTCTTGCACTCAGAAGATTATTATGGTAAAATTATTATTTAAATGGAAATTATTGATAATATATACAATAAAATAAGTTAAAAAATATTCAATAGTTTTTACTAGGAAACTAATAAATTAATTTTATGCTTATAAGATACATGTTTCTTAAATTTTTTTATGAACTTATCTTAAAATTGTTTTTCATCACTTTTAGAAATTGAATAATATAAAATGATATGAATTTTTTTAATTATAATTTTCAAATTATTTAATGATATCAATTTCATATTTAGTCATAAAATTAATTTTCAAAGATAAATATTAGTCACCACGGTAAAAAAAATTATTTTTCAAGGCATGATACTTTTCTAAATATTGTGATTTTTTAAAAAATTGATCTATTTTAAAATAAAGTCTATAATATTATATCTAAACTTATATACAAATAAATTAAATATAATTTAAGTAGTAATCTATGTTAAATAACATTAAGAACACTTAATTATTAAAATGGGTTTTCTACAAAAATAGGTTTTCAACAAATTATATGTTTAAATTTAAAAGTTAATTTTATAATATTTGAAAATTGAATTAGATTAAATAGAGTAAAAATTAATATTTAGAATATTGAAATATTTGAAGGTTAACCTTATAGTTTTAGTGATAAAATCATTACCATGGTTAAATTTTAATCAATATTAATAAGTTTTAAACTAGGTCATCTAATGCGGCTCAAATTTTACTAAATCAATTTGAAACATAGAAATTATATAAAAACTTTTTTAGGTTAGAATGTGATACTTATATGTATTACCAACATTTACACACCTAAATCACCTAAATATCAGGAAATTCAATTCTTATCCCTTACCTAACATCCTTTTCCAGATATTTTCCCTCGTTTTCACCTATAAAAGGAGCTCACTTCCACCCTATTCAAGAAACACCTATAGTTATAAATTCACATGAAAATATAAACTATTTACTTAATATATATCCCCTATACACATTTGATATCCTCAATAGGCTCATCATATTTCAATAAATCCAAGGTACTTGGAAAAAATGTGATTTGGATCCAGATTGGGACTTAGAGCAATCTCCATGCTCTCTATAGAGGGCGCTCTCTGTGCTCATCTTCTCTATTACTCCAGGGTTTCATAGTACTTCCTCTAAATATCCCCTTAAATCTTGGATCCACCCCTTGGATCTTGGATTCTCCCCTTCATTATTTATTTTTCCTCTCCCCTGCTTTCTGCTGTTTCTATCGTAGTTCTGGTTCTTCCAGTGAATTTATATTTTTTGGAAGCCCTTCGTTGCCTTAAACTGCTCTGGTCGTAGGTTCCTTCATGACTATCTGGGTGGGAGATGGAATAGAGTTAACATAGAGATTTTTAGATCACGGTTCAGTGGATGTTGGGTTTCTATCCACAACTAGAGTTGACCTGTCATTCTTGGCCGCCCAAACCTGCTATGACCTACTATTCCACCACTACTCTCCTAGTAAAAGTTGGAGCGATGAGTACACAAGTTATTGGGACATATGTTTTGTGGTCATAGATATTCCTTTTAGGGTTGCATCCCCGAACTTTTTGAGGGCCTCATTCCAAACCCTCTTCATGGTTTTTATGTGGTTTTGTGTTTCAATTTTCAGTCTTGTTTCTCGATGGTAGTTTATTTTCATCTGTGGTCTCATTTTATTGTAACGATGGTGGTGATGGTGGATAGGATTTAGTGATGTTGTTGACACATGTGGTGTTCAATGGCATAGTAGCAGATGATTTTGACTAAAAAATGGTGATGATTGTGATTATGTAATGACGACGATGACAACCTCTTTCGGTGTCGAAGATGTTTAGTCCTGACAACGTATTCTAATTTCGGTGGTCTACAATGATGTTCATCTTTAATGGTGGTATGAGATGGCGTTGTGTGTGATTTTGGTGAAGATGAAAGTTTCTATCATGCTGGTTTCTAGTGATCCATTTGGATGAGGGTTGTTTTGTTTTAGTATGTGATTCTTTGGCTATTCAGATGACTGGTATTAGGACTTGGACAATGGCCTAAACGATGAAGATTTTACAACAGTGATGACCGACTCTTGTGGAAGGGCTCACCAACGATTTATTATAAAGTGACAATGGGGGTGTGAGGTGACAAGGTTCATGAATCAAGAATCATGTTATGTTAGGTGGCACAAGGACCAAGACGAAATTATGAAGTTTGAATTTTGAATTTTGTAAATGTAATACCATTAGTGGTCATTTGAACTTTGGATTTGCAGTGGGAGGAACTCTCATAGTGTGTGGATTTTTAATTGGTTCGATGTTTCATTGGTTCAAACTTACCCTTAAAAGTTCCATTATAAAATAAAAAATATGCATCATAAGGATATCTTCTAGACTCAAAAAATGTCTCAAGTCATTTATTTTCAATGTATACTTCAAGAGAAGATCTTAATTTTCAACGTAAGTATCACTTACGATTTTACTTCCATTCTTTATCTTTATCTTACAACCTACTCCAAAAAATTATAAATATATGTATATAATGAAAAAAATATAAATAATGTACTAAAATGTTTTTATATTAATGGTATATCCATTATCTACTGCCCTCTGGTTCAATAATTTTTTTTTGCTCATGCATGTGTGCGGACTACCGTCTCCATGAAAGACATGTTTCGTTTTTCATCACCCATTTCAAGGATGGTTTTATAAATGGGTTTAGTGAATATATATTTTATTTATGTCGTTTTTTATATTTTTTAAATATAAATTAGTAAATACATAATTAATATTAGCAATAAGATATTATTGTAAAACTAACCACCTAAAACGAACATACCAAGAGGAAAATAAATTTCTTTGTAAGTGAAAAATTATTTTTTATTTACTTTATTATTATAAATCTTAAAAATTATGATCAATAAACTTAATTAAGTATAAATTATTTCATTATAATTTTTTTATAATGATATTACAACAATATAATCTCTTCTATAGCCATTATCCCACATAGATTGTAGCATGTTCTTGTTGGGTCGGTTTAAAAACCAACATAAAAAATGCTATAAAACTATATCAAGGTTGTATTTGGAAACTTAATATTAGATATTAATAAAAAAATAATTATTATTTTTGGTTTTTTAATGGTAATATAAAAATTTAACTCATTAAATAAGGTAACACCATCTGTTTGTTATAAGTTGCTGAAACACGCACATAACTGACTTTGTCGTAACAAATAATAAGTAAAATAATTTTGAAATGAAATAATAAAATTAAAAATAATTAAAAATATTCGATTATAGTACCTTTTATGATCTGTTAATGATGATATTTTTGAGAATAATGAATAATAATGCTACAATTACATAACTAGTTTAAAATGATCAAGATTATTCACACTCGATATTGAAAATCGATAATAACTAACTAATATACTTATAGATAATAATTATAAATGACATTTATAAAATTATATATATATGAATAAGGTTATTTAATATATTATTATGATATTTATATTTGGTATATAGAATATTCAATTTCTTTAGTGGAATTTTGGAATTTTGGTAAGTGTTTCTTGTCTCAAATATTTATCCACTGAGACATATTTTTTATTATACAACGTGTCTTATTTTAAATGGTGTATCTAATCCCTATTTAATATTTTTTCCATTACACTATCATTATCCATGATATTTAATGTTTCATTAATAATCATATCCTTAAAGTGGTTTTTACTCAGATGTTTCTAAGGTTGTAAGGGGTTCTTTACCTAAAATTTGAAATTCTAGAGACATATTTTATATTGTGCACCATAATTTATTTTATAAGTGTATCCACTATCCTTTTTACTTAATGTATAATTAATGTATTTTATCTCATGATATTTTAAAGTCTAATTAATGGAAAATATTTCTTATGTTCTTTTGATTCCTATGTTACCATTACCATAAGGTCTTTTATTAACTCAACTCTCTTTATTGAGTGAAAATGATTCTTCTTAAACTTATTTCTTACAAGATCTATTTATTCCACACTAAAATATTATTTAATTGTGAAGTTCCAATGAATCTAATAAAAATAGAGAGGGGTGGGTGGGGGGGTTGAATCTGTTGTACACTTTTATAAGTTTAAATACTAAAAAATCAACCCTTACGACCTATTAAAGTTTATATCATTATCATATTTTAATAAATACTCATGCATGAAAAGTAGGAAAGAAAGTAAAGAAAATGGGATTTACAAGGTTCAACCATAGTGTGAGTACCTATATCCTTGATATAGCCACTCCTAAAGGTCTATAGAAATTCACTATTATGAATAAGTGAATAAAAATTGTACTAAATCATGTTTTACACCTTTTATCTCCTAATATTAATGATTATACTGACTCCTGTTAGTTTATAAAGTTTGTTTAAATAATTTTACACATAGAAGAAAATATCACAAAAAAAATTCTCCAACAAATTATGTATAGAATCTATATATGATGACCCTGGGTCCGAATTCCTATATTTGATTGTCTTATTACGAAAGAATCATTATGATAAATACTTTTCTCAAACTGAACTTCTCAATCTCTGATCAACTGCTCAGTCTAATCCTCCCTAGTCTGTTAGAAAACTTTTATCTGTCTAATCTTCAAGTTAGATCTCTATCCAAAAAGATAACTTTGACATGAATTCTATAGTGCCCCGCCTTTTCCTATTTGGTGAAAAGGTTGAAAAGTACAAATATACCGTGCCACTATTTATAGGAGACTCAGAATAAAAAAGGAAGAAAACTAAAGAACTTTTCCCGCTTACTCAAATTTCAAATTTCCAGAATACACTCACATTTAAACTCTGACTTTTACTTCATCAAAACTTATAAATATTTGAATAATCTTTATTCTTATTAGTAACCAGCCTTCTCAAACTTCCTAATTTTTACTCAGTATGATAGAACTTCTTTATATCATTACGATGAAACTTTCTTCATCTTCTCATTATGATCCAAAATTATTCCTCTACTCATTACGATCTGACCTTCTACCTCTTCTCACTATGATATTTATTTATTCCTATACTCATTACGATATTAATTTCTAATAAAAACTCTGTCTGATTCAACTTTCCTCCTCGAGTCAATCTAATTGAATTTTCACCTCGTACTCTATCTGATGGAACTTCTTTATGTTGTAATTTCTAATTACAATATATTTCCCATTATAATGGAATGTATTCAGGGTTGAATCCACTTAGAAACTTTAGAAATCTTCAAAACTTGTAAGATATAACTCATTCAGACTTCTAAAAACTCATGTTGTCGGTTCTTCTGGATCCGATGCAAAAATTTTATTGATATTTGGAACCGATACAATGTTTATGATTCCTCCATTTCTTCAAAATCATTTATCATGATAATGTTCCATGATTTATGATAAATACATGATCAGTAAAACATCATCTAAACTACATAGTAAAGTATGATTATTTCACTTACTTTTGACATCTTCTTTCTTTCCAACCAAAACTCAATACGATTGGCTGAGCCTATTCTACCCCTTTTCTTCATAGGTATGGCATCATAAGTGTAACATACAATTTATGATATTTGAGAATTAAAAACTAGAAAATAATCATATGACTTGAGGATAGAAAGTATAAGAACTTTCTAACACCTGACATAACTATATTTATTCAACCTATTCAGAAATATTCTAACTTTATAACCAACCTGAGTATGATGAAACTTGAACTTCATTCCAATGGATCTAAGGTTGATGATGTGTCCAATCAATTACTTTAAATTTATGACTACTTTTGTGACTGGTGCTTCTCATCTCGATACTCTATGTCTGATACTGCTCAATATGATTCTCTATATATGGAAAAAATCTTTCTAAAAAAACTTTTCTCCTCATTTATGTTTAGATTTGGACATTAAACAACTTTCACATATTTTTAAAAATCATTCTTTTACAAAATATTAGTTTTCCACAAATACAAAACTTTTCTAAAAAAACTTCACAAAGTTTCTTAAATCTCCCCATTTGGATTTGTTGGAAACAATCATTAACAACTTTTTCAGCTCTTACTTATTTTTTCACAATTCAACTTTTGTAAACAACCCCAGTTTTTTTGAATGTTACCAAAACACAAACATTCTCAAAATAGAGTCTCATGACACCACATTACTAGATAAAGTAATGTTCTTGAAGTCATTCTATCCATCAGTTTGAAGAAATTTTTGTGCCCATGCT
The DNA here is from genome assembly GCA_963277665.1 of Viscum album. Lineage (NCBI taxonomy): Eukaryota > Viridiplantae > Streptophyta > Magnoliopsida > Santalales > Viscaceae > Viscum > Viscum album. Next base: position 1,014,321,522 of record OY728138.1, on the reverse strand, counting down.
AAGATAAACTCACCCTCAATTTTATCCTTTATCAATTTTCTTTTCCTTTCCCCCATTATTTGATAACCACAAATTTAGTTTCAATTAATAAAGATAAGTAAAAAAATTCTTACAAACTAAAAAACTTATTACTTTTTCTACCCCTTTTTCAACACAATCTAAAGAATAGTGTGGAAATTCCTTATGATATTTAGGAATTAATTAGAGGAGGATGAATATAAAGTTACAACCTCAACTCAACAAACCATTATTTAGGAATTTTATTTGTGAATATATCATCAATTAGATAATTTTTTTTGGGATATATTCTAGAAAAAAATCTACATCATCAACTTTATACTTTATAAAGTGAAACTTTATATCAATTTGTTTTGAAATTGAATGTTGGATAATATTTTTAGAAAGATCAAATGCACTCTAATTTTCATAAAGTATCTTGAATGTTTTATAAACTTTTACTTTCAAATATTCCAATTGAACATTAATCTATAACATTTGAGCACAAGTATGAGTAGTTTCAACATATCATGATTCTACTGGGTTCAAATTTACTGAACTTTGTTTTATACTTTTCCAACTTACACAACATTCACCCAAGAAAAATGTTCCTCCTAAGGTTGATTTTCTATAATTACAATCTTAAACTAAATTAGAATCAATATAACCATGAAAATTAATTTCACAATTTCTACTGTATAACAAACCATGTGAAGTTATTTGTTTAAAATATCTTAGAATTCTGTTTTCTTCCAGCAAATGTGACTCTTTTGGGTTAATTTGATACCTGACACACAAAGTCACAACATAAACAATATCGGGTGTTCAGGATATATGGTAAAGTGGACTTCTTATCTGATTTTTAAATTCTTTTTGATTCATAATTTTACTGGACTCAAATTTACTCAACTTTATCCCCACTAAGATAGGAGTAGAAAATTCTTTGGATTCTAACATGCAAAATATTTGTAACAATTACCCGAAATACTTTTCTTGAGATAGGAAAATATTATTTTATTTTTATTGATCTTAGAAAACAAGGAAGAATATTAATTATCCTAAAATTTACATATCAAAGTTCCTTTTAATTTTTTCATAAAATGTTTTGCAAATGTCATCTTTATCCCTAAAAGAAATTATATCATCTACATAAACAATTATAATGAGAGTTCCAGAGTCAACATATTTCACATATAATTTACTACCATTTTTTACTTCAGAAAAATTCAACATCCTCAAACAATTATCAATATTAGAATACCATGCACATAGATCTTGTTTTATCCCATACAAATATTTCTTTAATATAAAATATTTTCTTTAATTCTCATTAAGTAAAAATACACAAAGTTATTTAATATAAAATTATTCTTCAATTTCTCTTGTTAGAAATGCTAAATTTAAATCCTTATAATATACTTTGTAATTCTAGTGACCAACCCCTATAGAAAACATTTGAATAGTTTCTAACCTTAAAACTTCGGAAGATGTTTCATCAAAATCCACACCTTCTACTGGTTCATATAATTTACAGACAAGCCTTACTTTATTTCTTAAAAATTATACATGTTCATTCAGTTTTTTTCTATAAACCCACTTTGTTACAATAACATTTTTACCTTTCATATGTGGTACAAGTTCTCATGTTTTATTTTTCTCAATTTGATCCAAATATCAATTCATAGAATCCACCCATTCTTTATGTTGAATATCCTGTGAAACTGATTCTGGTTTAACTTTTGAAATAAGTGATATTGGATTTTTTAATATTATCATTCTTTTGGTCTGAACTGGAGCCTTCTGGCTCCTAAGAATATTTTCAGTCTAAAAATGCTTTTCTATGGTAGAAAATCTCAAATTTCATCTCCAAGTTTCACTTTCCTCATCACACGATTCATATGAATCTTCTCGAACATTCCTTTTCTTAATTTCATTTTCATTAGAAATTTTTAGTTTTTCTTCCTCAATATTCCCATAAAATTTTGTTAAATAATTTTTATACTCAATAAATTTCACATCAAATGATTCCACCAACTTTTTTAAACATTTAGTCCAACATTTATAACTTCTATCATTTGGTGAGTAACACAAAAATGTTCCTTCATCAACATTTTTTATCAAACTTTCCTAGATCCAAATTGTTTATTTAAGTAAAAATAGACTTTCGAAATATTTGAAGTACTCAAATGAAGATTTTTTGTTATACCACATTTCATAAGAATTCATATTGTGTATCATTCTCAAAAAACATCTGTTAAAAATATGTACAATAGTATTAACAACTTCTCTCTAGTAGAACTTTGAAAGTTTGTATTCTACTAACATACTTCTTCCCATTTCTACCAAACTTATATTCTTTATTTATGCTATTCCATTTTATTATAGAGTTTTGGGAGAAATATACTGATGTATGATACCATGATTTCTTACATAAGTTTAAAAAATATTTTTTTATGAATTTGGTACCATTATCTATTATCAACTTCTTTATATAAACCTATATTTCATTACCAACTTATTTTCTAAAAAACATCCTCTGGCCCATGCTTTATACACATGATGTTTTTAATATGAGTGAAATCATTAATAAAAGTGACAAAGTATAAAGATATTTTTATTGATGTCTCATTGGCCTAAAAAACCATAATGAATAAGTTGAAGAGTCCTATTTGACTAAATCTCAACTTTCTTATGACTTTTATTAGACATCTTCTCTTTCTGAAAAGTAACACAAATATCTTTATCTATTATTTTAAATTCTATAAATTTTCATATAAAATCACATTTAGAATGTTTGTTCACATTTTTCTTCCCAAGGTGGCCTAGTCTTCAGTTCCATAACTTATTATTATCTTCATCACTTAAGTAACATGATTTGTTAAATTCTTCAATTTGGAAGAGATTCCCACCAGTTCTTTCTCATTTTATGATAACTTTTATATGTTTCAAAATTTTGATAACAAAAGAATATTTTACGAATATAACTTACTTTCCATCATCACAAAGTTGAATTACACTAAGTAAGTTATGTTTTATCCGATTAAAAAATAAAACTTCCTTATATTTCAACTTTTCAGCTTCAATCTCAGCCATTCTGATTCCTCCGATTTTTAAGTAACTATCATTACCAAAGGTAAGAGGACCCCCATCTTGATATTAAAATGTTTAAATATTTTTATGTAACCTGTCATTTGTGAAGAAAAACCACTATCAAGTGTCCATTATTTATTCCTTTTTACTCTCTTTCAAGGTAGTCTAAATAACAAAGGATCTATCTTCAACTTTTGTCTTTCTTGCTTACTTTTCTTTTATTGTATATAGAACTTTTCCTGGAAGAGTTGTCATAAATTATTCATTAATATGACCTAGATGATCACATATTCTACATAATTATTCTATATAGTAAATATTACTCTTAATTGAAACATTTCTAAATCTTGAGAATTCAATTTTTTAACTTTCTGTAAGTTAGAAAAGTTCCTCATTTTACTTTCAATATTTCTTCCACTCTGGTCAAAAATTATTTTGAGTAGGGATAATCTGTTCTAAAAATTATAATCCCATTTCCCATAGATTCCATAACACCAACAAAAAATATCAAATATTGAATTTATATTGATGTAAGTTATTTCCTATAAAAACTTTATTGAGGTTGATAACTTATTCCTGCACTAATAACTATGGATGTGGACCATATTTCCTCTTGAGTGAGTTTTCATATTTTGTAGATGAAATAGGTTTCTCACTTCCTTTTTCAAGCCAATATTTCCCAACAATTTGTCTTGAACTTGAAATATTAGAAAAATCAGATGAAGCATTATTTTTGGTGGTGAGGATTTCAGCTGAGTTTTTATTTGAGCTCTCTCAGCAAATTTATAATTCTCATCTATTATTTATAAATATTTTTTGATGTTTTAATTAGAATTTATTAATTTATTTTTAGAGTCAACAAGTTTAGATTTAAACTTATTAACATCTTCTTCATTAGCTTCCAAATTCTTACGGATATATTCAACCATATTTCCTTGTTTAACAATTCTTAATTTGTAACTTAACATCTCTTGAATGTATTATTCCTCCTACTTGATAAAATATTTTATTACTTTAGTAACTTCTTCACAATAATTGTTAATTACTCTAATTTATTTCTTGAGAGGTCTATTTTTATCAATACACACAACAAGTTTTTTTTGAGTTGATACTATCTATATGATTCTTAACTACCTTCTTCACTATATGAGGAATCCTTTTGTTTTATCAAAATTTTCAATGAAGGTTCTGAATTTTTATGAGAATCCATATTCCAAATAAATATTGGTAGTTGAGTTAAATTCATATTTTTTACTCAGCATACTAATTTTTCTCCAATAAACTTATTCTTATATTTTTTGGATGAGTTTTCTTCATTATAACTTGTTCTCCACTTATTCCACTAAGGTTTTTCATTAGAATCATCTCAATATTATACCACTTTTTTCTTGGGGGAATTCATAGAAAAGTGTCTAATCCACCACACTAAAAACATTTGAGAGGAAGTTTATTTACATACTTCCATATTCATATCATATAGGTCTTATATATAAGAGACATTATTTTTCCATTCAACACATCATCCTCTTTATCTTCAGAATCATAAGGATTAACGTCTTATACATCTTGAATTTTTATCTTTCTTATAGCTTCAAAATCCATTTCATATTTCATGTTCTTTATGATCATTAGGGATTTTCTCATTTCATAGGAAACAATAAATTTATTCAATTCATCAAGAGATAATCATCCTTATCTTATAGAGAGTAAATCTTAGAATCAAACCCGTTAAAAAATATTCTCATGAGTTTCTGTACAATTTTAAAATCTTCAAGGATATCTCGAAAACCATATAGGTTAAAAAAATCATTTAATTTGATTTATTATTCCTCAATGGATTCTTCATCTCTCGTTCTTATCTCTTCATACATTCAATTCTATACTTTTAGGTTTCATTCCTTCACTTTAGTATTCCCTTTAAATATGCACACTATCTTGTCCCACATACTCTTTGATGTTTTGAGACCCATAAATTTCATATAAATCTTTTATAATAAAGACATAAGGAAAGAATTTATATCCTTTCCATATAATTCTATATTTCTCTTATTAGAAAAAATCATAAGATAATCTTTCACAATAGTTGGAAAAACAATTGTATAATCATAAAAAACTTCTTGACCAAGAGATAGTAGATAAGGATTCAACCAATTTTTCCATCCATAATAATTTCTTCCATTAAATATAGGAATTCCTATAATATTTATAGAATTTATATTATCTATGATAGGTATTCAACAAGGGAACCTTACTCTGATACCAATTGAAGTTCCAAAGGATCTAATATCAATTGAGAAGGGTGGGGGGTGAATCATTTCTTTACTTTTATAAGTTTTGACACTTTTAAAAATTAAACCCCTATAACATGTTAAAATTTATATCCTTATAATATTTTAGTAAATACTCAGGCATAAAAAGTAGGAAAGTAAGTAAATCACATGAGGTTTATAATATTCAACCTAAGTGTGGGAACCTATATCTTTTTCCATATCCACTCCTATGGGTCAATGGATATTAAATATTATGAATAAATGAATAAAATTTGTTCCAAATATCACACCTTCAATTTCATGTTAGTAATGATTATACTAACTCCCGTCACTTTACAATTTTTTCTTACAAATAATTTGAGCCACAGTAGAAAATATCACAAAAACGTTTTCTCCACAAAAGTCTATCCATAACCTCAGTCTGTTGACACTAGGTCTGATTACCTCATTCCAATTGTCTCATTATTATGGAATCATTACGATGAACCCTTTTCTCAACCTACACTTCTCAGAATCTACTCAAGAAATCAATATGATCTTCCTCATCCCAATCTTCCTCAGTCTGATCAACCTTAGTCCAGTAAGAAAACTTTTACTTATCTGATATTTTAATGAGATCACTTTCTAGAAATATAACATTAAAACTAATTATACAATTCTCCACCTTTTTCACTCTGTTGAAAAATTTAAAAAGTATGAATTTACGGTGCCTTTATTTATAGGTGACTTAGAATTGAAAAGTTGGGGAACTGAAAAAAAATTTCCTGCTTACTCAAATTTCTAATCTCTAAAAAACAATTAAATTTAATATAAAACTGTTAATTCTTCAAACATTCCCAAGATTTTTATTGTCTTGAGTCTTATTAGTAATCACCCTTCTCAAACTTCCAAACTTTTATTCAGTATGATATAACTTCCTTAGCTCATTATGATTTGACTTTCTTCTTATGCTCATTATGATCTGACTTTCTTCCTATTCTCGTTATGATCTAACTTTATTTCTCTACTCATTACGATATGAATCTATTCCTATGCTCATTACAATCTTACTTTATAACATAAAATTAGTGTAATTAAAATTTCCTCCTTAGATTCAGTTCAATTGAATTAACTCCTCAGAATTAGTCCGATGAAACTTCATTATAATTAAATTTACTATTACGATGTATTTCTCATTACAATGGAAAGTATTCAATGTTGAATCAACTTAGAAACTTTGAATTATTTAAACCATATAAGCTAAAAATAATTCATACTTCTAAAATATTCTATGTCCAATACTTATGGATATGATGAAAACATTAAATTTTTCTTTGGAAATTATAAAATCTTTATGATTCCTCCATTTCATGAAAATATTTTATCATGAGAATGTTTCATGATTTTAGAGAACTCCATGATAAAAAAAGCAGCGTCTAACTTACATAGAAAAGTATTATGAATTACCTTACTTTCAATACCTTCTTTATTTACAACCAAAACTTAATATGATTGGTTGCACCTATTCTCCCAAATTTTCTTCAAAAGATTGCATCAAAAGTGTTACAAAAAACTTATGATATTTGATAATTACAAACCAAAAAATCCTCATCTGACTTAAAGTTTTAATGTTTACGAATTTTCTAACTCCTAACATAACTATCTTCATTCTACGTCTTTAACAACATTTTGATTTTCTAACCAACACTGAGTAAGATGAAACTTGAACTTCATACTGGTGGATCTAAGACTGATGATGTTTCTGATCAATAACTTTAACTTTATAATGGATTATGTGACCAGTTCTACTCATTATGATACTTGGCGTCTGGTTGTTCTTAGTATGATCCTCTACATCTAAAAAAATTATCAAAAAAAACTTTTCAAACCCTTTATGTTTGGGTTCAAACATTCAGAAAATTTCACCTATTTTTCAGAAAAAATATTTTAAAAAATATTATTTTTCAATCAATACAAAATTTTATACCACTTTAGTGGTGACACAGTATATAAGGAGTGAGGTAAAAAATATGATGTTCTTTGGGAGGTGAAAGGTTCGATTCTTAAGAGCCCACTCTTGGGGGGATTTATCCTTCCCCTGAATCTTATCGTCCTTCTAGGTCTCATGGTCCCTGACTGGGTGGTAAAAATGAGGCACAACCCACCCATGCTGACAAATTTCTTTGTCAAACCATCTCCAATTAGGATTTAACCCTATTAGACACCATGCTATATCATCTAGAAATGAATCCTTCCTGATTGGGGCTTCTTCTGGAGTGACCTCTTTGTGGGGAGGGGGTTCCATTATGTGGATGTTTCAAAAAGGCGACAGACAAAGATTCCATTTCTAAAAAGAAAAAAAAAACTTTGTCGAAAATAAAACATCACAAAGTTTGTTCAAATGGTAATTTCTACTCCACTATGATGGAAAATGAACTTTTATTTCAAATCTTTTACCTTGATATAACTTATTTCCCAAAAATATATCATTGTTGAGAATAATTATCATCCCCTTTAATAATTATTTCTCCCCATAATCCTTATTTTTTTTCAACTAATGTTATCCTTTATAATTGGAAACTTAATTATGAGTTATCTCATGTGACCTCCATATTTCACTTCTCTATTTTTGAAAGAAAGTTTTTTTATTCTTTTTATGATGTGGGTTTTCAATAAAGATACTTTAAAATTTAAAAAAATCATAATTTTAAAATTAAATGTTTTTTCTTCCTCCCAACATTCACTTTGATATCCTTTATGTATTTTTATGGATATATTATTGGAGTTTATTTTAAAAGGGTAATTTTTTCACTTCATCTTTTAGAAAATAACTTTTGAAAGTGACCCATAACTTCTTCTTTTAATGATGATATTAAAAATATTTTTTAAAATATTTTTTTAGTTTTTATTCCATCTTGAAACATATTTCCACCACCTTTTTTATTTTATATGAAACTACTTATACACATTTTCATGGTTTATAAATGAAACTATTTTTCTCTTAGTTTTAGAAAATATTTATTTAAAAATAATTTCAAAATATAAAGGATACTTGTTATTTCCAAAGTGTTTTTTCTAAATATCCTAAAAAGTGTTTCTCATCCAAATCATTATCCTTTGATATATTTTATACTTGATCAAGGATATTCTAAAAATGTTACTATACAAATTCTTTATTTGGATGACTTATATAATGTTATTTTCTATCAATTATATGATACATCACTCCCTTTACTTTGTGAATACATTATTTTCTATCTATTTGATTGATGGGTGCTTACTTAGATTCCATACATCGATTTATTGGGGAAATTATTTCACTAACCATATAACCTTTATCTATATGATTTAAATACCATATTCTTTTTTATCTTGATTGAAGGGTATTTACCTATAAAGTTATTAAATATCATTGGATACATATTTATTTTCCATGGGTTATCATTGTATGATTATTAGTGAAATTATGAATGATTTCCTTATGTGAATTTGTTTGAAAATGATATAAAGCCTATTTTATATACATGGGTTCTTTATGATGTGTTGAATGAAACCTATTTTCTTTCCATGGGGTTTTCATTATGTGAGGAATAGAACCCATTTTTCTTCCCATGGGTTCTTCATGATATGATGAAAGATTGGTTTCAAGTGGCACAAGTAAGTGTGGATGAATGATGGGTGGGATCTTTTATCGCCATTAAATTTATTAGTTAAAAGTTTATATCTCATGATATAAGTATTAATGAGCACATTTTAGTTTCTTATAAGCATGGGAACATGCATTGTGGCTCGTAAAAGTAATTTTCCCTATATTAATGTTTGGAACATATTTGAAAAATGTTCTACATATATTATTCTCTAATGGATCATGCATATTGGATAATGTTTATACATTATTTTGATTCATGTCTTATGTTATGTTAAGACTTATTCCATGATTTATGATCTATGATTTATTTGGAATATGATTCTTATATATCTTGATTATACCGACATGCTCATCTTATGATCACTTTTGATCTTTGATTGTTATCGCTTTCATTTACCCTTACTAAGTGTTTCAGCTCACCACTTTCTTATGTTTCTATTTCCCCAAGTTATGAAGATGTGTATAACATATAAGAAGTATATAAGGGAATATAATGTGGATTAATTATATAGAAAAATTAAAAAAGGTTTAAAAATACATTTCTTATGTGCCCTATCCTCAAAGACACTAAACCTTATGTTATTGGGATTATGATATTTTTTCATGATATGTAATGTTTACATTATAAAAATGTTAGAAAATAAATACATTTTTTCCAGATTATCTTTATTCAATGAGTTAAATAAGTGGCCAATCACTATAATAATATTAGTGGGCAGAATTTTTAATTTATATTGATGCATCCATGAAATTATTGGGGTTTTTACTAAAAAAATGATAAAGTGATAGCCTATGCCTCTAAAAATTGAATATCCATAAGGATAACTATTCGATGCATGATCTAGATTTGGCTGTAGTGATCTATGAATTATAAATTTAGTGATATTACCTATGGAGAGAAGTATGACATATATTAAGATCATATGAGACAAAAATAAATATTCTCATAAAAAAATCTCAACATGCACCAATGAAGGTGGTTAGAGATAATGAAGGATTATCATCCTAGAAAGGTAAATAAAATGGTAGATGCTCTAAGTAGAAAGTATCCTACAACCCTATTCTTGATAAGGATTTACATGGATAAAATCTTACTAGACATTAAAATAATGGATATGGGTATCATAAAGTAGGAAACTTTATCATACCTTACTCAAAAAACTATTCAACCATCCATTATTGTGATGATAAAAGAGGCCTCAAGAGTTGATACAAAGCTACAAAGAAAGGTAGCTAATATTATAATGTTCAACTTTCACGATGGAATTATATGGTTTGGAACCCTGATATATGTCCTATAAAAACAAAAAAATGAAGATGGAGATTTTGGATTATGGACATAGCTCATCCTTCTCTATTCATCTAGGTTGCACAATGATGTATATATGTCTAAAGAAAAACTTATGGTGGGATAAAATGAAGAGAGTTATTTAAGAATTTGTATCTCAATGCTTGGTATACCAAAATGTTAAGGCTAAATTATAAAAGTGTAAGAGTATAGAATAACCATCACCCATACCTATATGGAAATGGGAAAAAATTTCCATGGATTTCATTGCAGGACACACTAGGAAAACAAAAGTCCATAACACCATTTGGGTTATAGTTGGTCGACATACTAATTCAACAAATTTCATTGCATCAAGGATGATTTATCTCTTGAAAAACTCACCAAGGTATATATAAGAGAAGTGGTAATGCTTCATGGAGTACCAATATTCATTATATATGATTGAGATATGAGGTTTACCTTGAGGTTTTGGAGAATTATTTAGAAATAATTGGATACAAAGATGATTTTCAATACTAATTATCACCCTATGAATGATTATCGGACTGAGATATCCATTAAAACTCTATAGGAAAAGTTAATATCCTGTTAAATGGATTTAAAAGGAATTTGGAATCAATAACTACCCCTAGTAGTTTTCTAACATAAGAAAAGTTTATATTCTAAAATTCAAATGGAACCTTATGAGGCTCTATATAAGAAGAGGTGTAGGAATCCAATATGATGGTGTGATGTCAGAGAAAGGAATATGATAGGAATCAATATTTTCCAATAGGTCACAGATAAGGTTTACATCATTCAAAAATAGATTAAATAAGTACAATGTTTATAGAAATTATACACTAATAATCAACGATGAGACCTAGCGTTTAAGGTTGGAATTTTTTTCCTTTTTATATAACTATGGAAGAAATTCATCAGGTTTGGTAAGAAAGGAATGATAAATTCTTGATACATAGTCCCCTTTGAGATTCTTGATCACATTACAGCTATGACCTATTGACTATTACTCCCACCTATCCTATCATAAGTACAATATGTGTTCTGCATACCTACCTTGAGGGAGTACATATTGGATCCCTTTCATTTCATAAATCTAGAGGTAGTATCATTAGATAATGACCGATGTTATAAATAACGTTTTTTACATCGGTTATTTAAAAACTGATGTAAAAAACATAACATCGTGGTGCTTATCACGTAGGTTAATTAATAACCGACGTGCAAACAACGGGGGGGGGGGGTTATAATGTTGGTTATTATATAACCTCCGTGATAAACGGGGGGGGGGGGGTTATCACGTCAGTTATATAATAACCGATGTTATAAACATGTGGGGGGGGGGGAGTTTATCACGTCGATTATTAAATAATCGATGTGATAAGCCCCTGAGAAATGGTTTATCATGTCGATTATATAATAACTGACATGTTAAACCAGTCCGTGGGGGGGTATCACATCGGTTATTATATAACCGACGTGATAAACCATTTCCCAAGGGTTTATCACATCGGTTATTAAAAAAACTGACATGATAAACCCTTCCCAATTTTTTTTATCACATCGGTTATAAAATAACCGGTGTGGAAGACAATTTTTTTTAAAATCGAATGCAGTCCTATGCTCTGCCCCAGAAACAACCAGAAACCAAATCAAGAATTCGTACCACAAAAAATAGAAGGAGATCAAAACAAGAACTAAAGAAAATTTAAGCATTTACATTGATAACATATAAAACTTACCCCACTTGAAAACCCCCATCACACCCCTGGACAGCACCCCGACCCCCGGGACAACCCCAAACACCCCGGGACAGCCCCAAACACCCCGAGACAACCCCCCCACCCTCATGTATACCCCCCCACCCTGGATAGCCCCCCCCCCCACCCCACCCCATTTGAGCCCCCACCACACCCCTGGACTGCCCCCAACCCCCTGGACATCCCCAACCACCCTGGGACAACCCCCCCCCCCCCTCCCCCACCCTCCTGAACAGCACCCCCTCACCCCCTCACCCCACATGACAGCCCCCACCACACCCCTGGACTGCCCCCCGACCCCCGGGATAGCCCCAAACACCCAGAGACAACCCCCTCCCTCATGCATACCCCCACACCCTGGATAGCCCTCCCCCACCCCCTGGATAGCCCTCCCCCACCCCATTGGAGCCCCCACCACACCCCTGGACTGCCCCTCGACCCCCTGGACATCCTCAAACACCTCGGGACAACCCCCCACCCTCCTGAACAGTACCCCCTCACCCCACTTGACAGCCCCCACCACACCCTTGGACTTCCCCCGACCCCCTGGACTGCCGCAAACACCCCGGGACAACCCCCCACCCTCATGTATACCCCCCACACCCTGGACAGCCCTCCCCCACCCCATTGGAGCCCCCACCACAGCCCTGGACTGCCCCCGACCCCCTGGACAGCCCCAAACACCCCTGTACAACCCCCCACCCTCATGTATACCCCCCCCCCATGCCCTGAACAGCACTTCCACACCCCTTGACATCCCTCCCACACCCCTGAAACAGACCAAAAAGTTACCAAAAACAAACCAGAACCCCCTCACCCCACTAGACTTCCCCCACCACACCCCTGGACACCCCCCCCCCCCCACACCCATGGACACCACCACCACCCCCTGGACATCGCCCACCCTCCTGTAGACCCCTCACCCTCGGGACAGCACTCCCACATCCCTGGACATCCCTCCCACACCCTTGAAACAGACCAAAAAATTACCAAAAACAGACCAGAACCCCCTCAACCCACTAGACAGCCCCCACCACACCCCTGGACTACCCCCCATCCCCATGGACACCCTGGACCCCCCCCACTGGACAGCCCCCCCCCCCCCCACCCCTGGAAACCCCCCTCACCCCACAAGACACCCCCACACCCCTGGACACCCCCTGGACAGCCTCCCACTCCCATGGACATCCCTTCCACCCTCCTAGAAATTCTCCCACCCCTAGACTGCCCCCTCCCCCCCCCCCCCACCAGAAAGCCCTCCCAAACCCCTAGACACCCCCAACACCACTGAACACCCCTCACACCCTTGGAACCCCTCCCCCATACTAGAATCCATATCAGAAAAACCATCATAAGTAGACCAAAACAAGAAGTAGAGAAAAATTAAACATTCAAATATATAACATTCAAAAATTACACTGTCAACTTTAAAAAAAACTAAATCCAACCTAAACAACTATCAAATACACCATTACAACGACAATATTCAAAATTACATTTTACATTAAAAACAACTAAAATTCAATCAAACCTGTAAAATAATTTGACCACTCCACTTGTAAGTGTTTGATGTCTTCAGCAGTATAGGGTTGAGGGTCATCAAAAAGCTACAAATGAAAAGGATATTAGTTAAGTTTTATAATGAATAAATCAAATTGAAATATAATGGCCAAGTTTAAGAGGAAATCTTACCAGGTCAAAATTCACAATTGTCCCAGTTGTTATTATTTCATACATAAATCATAACATATAATATCTTCATTCGATGACGCCTTGTTGTTCATGACAATTCTGTTTGAATGAGTGTAAATTCAATATATTATTTTTATGTAATAAATCAAAAAGTACAAATTATAAATGGATATTTACCTTCGCATTTACATATTTGATCTTTGCACTCCTTTTCTTTGTGTTTTTTCGAAAGTAGGCCCATGCCCTATTAGAAAATAATACGAATGGGGTAAATTTAAAATTCATTATAATATATAAAACTATTGAGAAATTGAAACTTAATTTTCCAATATATTCTTAAAACTTTCCCACACATCATCATGGACAAATCATATCCAATAAAGTGCTTTCTCCCTTGGGCAAAAAAAACCCTAACATCCAATGATCACTGATAAAAGGAAATTTAACGTTAGTGGTTTTTTATGTTAAAAGATAATTAACTATTTGAGATAGATGTGTTTCATACCTCTCACAAAATGGCATCATCCAACATTGTGTGACTATATTCTTTTCAAGTCTTTCAGCAATATAAAGCATTATTTGTTCCTCATCCAATGCACATGCTTCAGGGGAAATCAATTGCATGTCCATGAATCCATATACATCTGTCATCTCATTCCTCTCAAAAATTGTATAAAGATACCTAATACAAAACATGCATAAGTATACATTTTTAATAAATATAATATAGGGAAATGGTGTTAATACTTACATGGAAAATATTTACACCACATTGATGCCCAACCTATCTCTAGTAACAAGATCCATGATATTAGTTTTCATAATCCCCACACTTATTGCATGTACACAAACATTATCTTCCATTGGAAACTCAAATGACCCTCCAACAAATTTGAATATCTTGACAATCTTTCAAGACTACTAGAATATGTATCTGATGTCATAGCCATTTTTATTTCTTGTTGTCTATACAATATTTCTTTACCTTTGAAGTATTCCTGTAAAAATAAATTGAAAAATATATTAGTTTTAAAATGGTAAAAAAACATTAATAAAAAAATAGAATAAAAGATATAACATTCATACCTCTATGGTAATGATTTGAAGAAGTCTGGATGGCCAAATTAAAAAATGACTGATACTATGTCCAACTATCGTCACCTCATCTGTAGGTAATGGTACCCGAGCTGATCTATCTATAATATCCTATACAGTGACCCTCTGATTCTCTACCTCTAATTGTTGATGATGAACTATATCTCCTATACAATATATCAACTCATATGAAACTATATGATGTTGAGGATCATCAACATACAACTTGCAATAAGTAGGAAGCTACGGTGGAGGAGTACGATAAAAAATGGGGTCTGTAGGCAGAGGTGGGGGAGTGGGACCTATTGGAGGAGGTGGAGGATAAATAATGGGGTCTGCAGGGGGAGGTGGAAGAGTGGGAGCTGCAGTCTAAAATTGTCTTTTCAAGTCTGCAAACATAGATTGTACCGACGCTCTAATATTTTCCTCCATCGTCGCATTAATTTTATGAACTTCAGCCTCAAAGGATTCTATTTTTTTATAAACCCCCTCAACGTTAGAAGTTGAAGAACATGGAAAAAAATTTCTTACTGATACACCTGCTGGATACTCTCTTACAGGACCAGGATGTTCGGGCTTTCCCAATGCTACAGATAAAATATCTTGCCTCCCAGTAGCTGTAAATATCCCCTGTGAACTCTGCTCCTCAAGATAGTCTTGTATTAATTAATTGAACATTTCTATAATGATTGAAATTATATGAAGAAAATAGTTAACTTAAATAAATAAAATATATATCTTACAATCCTATCATCTACAATTCTCGATTCTTCCAAAAGATATTTCCCTTTTTCCCTTCCGAGCTCTCTTCCATTTTTCATGTCTCGATGGTGGCGATGGAGGGGCCACCTCTCCAGAGCTTGAAGACTCATATCTTAGTTATTGAAACTTTTCCACCATCATTTTTTCTTCCAAAAATTCATACCCTCCCCGAGATAAACTATGAGGGTATACGTTTTTAGATTGGATTTCCTGATGATATTTCCTTGTTTGCTGTAAATTAAGAATAAGAAATCATTAACAAAACATTAACAAGATCATTTATATAAGAAAGCTTATAAAATTTTACATTTCCCTTACCAAAAATGACTCTTTTCTTCTACTTTCATAAAAATGTCTCCATGTGTCTTCATCTATAAAATGATATATACGACATGGATTGTTATGAATCCTATGACCATAAATGAAATCAGATGAGAGGGTTGATTAGAAATCTCTCCATCTCTTGGCAGCCAACGATAATCATTTCTTCTTGAGTCCTCCAGTGTCAGGAATATCAAATGTCATCTGATAAAGAAGAGGTTAAACATATTATATATACTAGAAATATTTAAAGGATAGTCAAATAATAGAAAAAGATCTTACCAAAATCATCTCCCACAACTGAGAGATTATCGCTTTATCCACACTTCTCTAGTCATCATACAGAATGATTAACTTGCTCTTAGACTGAGTTGATACAAAACTCTTATAATCTTTTGCATTTGGACCTCTAGGAATATCATCATTATCAAACTCAACGACTATCCTCTAATCCTATGTACGGGCAAGTGCTAATTTTGGTAAACGTGTGCACCCACATTTACCAACCTTTGAACTCGTTGTCATAATAGGAGCACATGAGGAAGATTGGGGAACATCAAGAGGTGCATGTGAATGTTCCTCCCCAGAGGTATGACCAATATGATCATCTCCAGAATCATGTGGTTGATCAACTGAATGATCTGTCATTATCCTTAAAATCAAAAAAAACAAACATTAGTTCACAAATATACAAATTCAAATATTTTAAAACTACTGTAATCAGAAAATAGAAAAGTGTACTAAGTTACGTAATAGTAAAAATTGATAATATGGTAAGCATGTTAAACAATGGTAAAGATGGTAAAGATAGTCAAGATGGTAAACATGGTAAACATGCTAAACCTGGTAAAAATGTTAAAGTAATTGTCACTGAAAAAATAGATATATAATTCATGTAATGGTAATCATGATAAAGTAAACTAAACAAACTTAAAACAAACAAAAAATTATACTTATTTTGTTTTCATTCATGTTTTAATAAAGAAAAAACTTACAATATATAAGATTTTATGAAAAAAAATAAATGTAAACAAGAAATAAACATATGTTACTTGTAATTTTAGGAATATACAAATGGATTGTTTTCCCAAATTCCTTCATCGTGATAATTTCTTATGGAACAAACCATGTCTTCAACATGCTCATCATTTTGTTTTTGTTAATCTTTCCATGGAAGTAGGGATCTCACATAAATTAGCATCTTCATCAAGTTCATCCTCCCCAACATATTGTTTTTTCCCTTATAAAACAACAGCCCACTGCATATCTGATTGATCTACTACATAGAAAATTTGTTTTTCATTTGTTTCCATTATAAAAGAATCAGCTGTGTCATCCAATCTATTTAGATTAACAAGTGTCATTCTAAATTCATCATGTCTGACACTATTGTTACCGACAAACCATTTATAGTTAAAAATAGGAACTTTAATTTTAAGTTAATCAACCTCCCATATGTCTTCAATCACTCCATAATATGCACTTGATGGAGAAATTGGGTTTTTGTCCTTATCACTCGAAAAATGCATTGCTTCTGCAAACACCAATACACCACTATTCTGAACTGCACTTCTGTTGTCCTGAGATATCGTATGAAATGTATAGTAATTAATGTCATAATCGGACCATGTTATCACATTTAAACATGGACCACCCACTATCCATTTTAATGTCTCTGATACATCTGATCTACCAAGGAAGGTCTTTTTAAACCATGACAAAAAAAGTTTTGTTGTTCTCATTCAAAATCCACATTTCTTTCTCCTTTGGATGACATTGTTTTAACTCATTAATATGCAATGTGATAAAAGGTTGAGCATCAGCTATGTTATTCAAGATGTATGATTCTAACTTCTTCATCTGTTCAACTGACAATGATTTGACTTTCAAGCCACGAATCCACTTTCCCTCATTATTAACTTGTTCATGGAGAGATAGAGGCAAACCTATGTGTTGCGATGCAGCCAAGTTTCTCGTACAAAACTCTGCTACCTCCTCAGAAATATACTTTTCAATAATGGAGGCTTCAGGTCAATATGGATTTTTAACATACCCCTTTAATATTTTCATACCTTTCAAAAGGATACATCCAAAGAAGATATAAAGGTCCACAAGGCTTTATTTCTCGAACCAAATGAATCATTAAATGCACCATTATATCAAAAAAAGTTGGAGGAAAATACATTTCCAATTGACAAAGTATAAAAATTGCATCCTTTTCCAAAATGTTCAAAGCATTCACATTAATCGCCTTGTTACAAATTGAATTGTAAAAATAACACAACTTCATTATAGTCTTTCTGACACGGATGGGCAATATTCCACACAATGCAACTGGTAGAATTTGTTGCATCATGATGTGACAATCACGTGATTTCATACCTATCAACTTCAAGTCCTTCAATGAGAATTTTTTTTTACATTTGAAGAATAACCTAGAGGCACTTTGATATCATGAAGACACTAACAAAAGATAATTTTCTCCCTCTTCGATAATGTATTACAAGCCGAGGGAAGAAATGTTTGTCTTCCTTTAGTAGTGGGAGCTAACTCCAAATGTATTCCCATTGATAGTAAGTCTAATCTTTCATTCAACCCATCTTTTGTCTTTCCTTTAATATCTTACAATGTTCCAATCAAACAATCATAGATATTCTTCTCTACGTGCATGAAATCAATATTATGTTTAACTTCATGATACCACCAATATGGTAGCTCAAAAAATATTGACCTTTTCTTCCAAATATGTCTATCATTACCATATTTCTGTGTCTTTCCCATTGTCACATCATGGTTTTTCACCCTCTCAAAATATAGATCAGGGGATAAAGGTTTTGGAGCAGTATCAAATTCTTGTGAGTCATTGAATGCCTTTTTTTAGTCTTCTATAAGGGTTAACCATAGGAAAAAACTTTCTATGACCCATGTACAATGTTTTCCTCCCATGATGCAGTTGACAATATGGCGTCTGTTGTTCGCAAATTAGACATGATTTATGCCCTTTAACACTGTATCCAGACAAATTTCCATACGCTAGGAAGTCATTTATAGTGAACAGAAGCACTAAATGCAGTTGAGAATATTCCATTTTATAAGAATCATACACCCTAATACCATCATCCCATAACAGTTTCAAATCATCAATCAACGATGACAAGTAAACATCAATATCATTGTTAGGTTGCTTTGGACCAGAGATCATTATACTCAACATGACATATTTGTGCTTCATACAAACTTCAGGAGAGAGGTTGTAAATTACCAATAAAACAGGCCATGAACTATGTGTGCTACTGAGGGTTCGATATGGATTCATTCCATCTGTGCACAACCCTAGTATGAGATTTCTAATTTCATTTCCAAATGTAGAATATTGCGCATCAATTTTCTTCCATTGTGGACAATCAACTAGATGACGTATTTTTCCATCACATACCCGCTCATCAGCATGAAATATTAACCTTTTTTCATCATGTTAATTAGAAAATAAAAGTTTGAAACGATGAATTATAGGAAGATACCAAAATACCTTTTAAGGGATCTTTGTAATCTCTACATCAACCTGTGATTTTTATTTCACCTTATACTATGATTTCCCACATCTAGGACACTCTGACAGAAATTCATATTCCTTCCTATATATAATGTAGTCATTCGGACATGCATGTATTTTCTTGTATCCCAATCCCACCAGGTATAATATTTTCTTAGACTTATAATGTGAATCTGGAAGATTGTTATCTTTTGTAAGAATGTCTTTCATCAATTGTAGCAGCTCGGTAAAACTTTTGTCACTCTATCCGTGTTTCGCCTTTAGGTTAATCAATCTTAACACTGCCGACAAAACCGTAAAATCCATGCAACCAGGATATAATGATTTTTCAGCATCACCATATAGATGCGCAACTTTCGATTCTATCTCAATTTGTTCTTCTACAATATCACGAATCATTTCTTAAATTCCATCGGAGTTACCAACTTTTGAATCATTATCATCAGTGACATTCCGTCCAATTTCACCATGCCAAATCCAAGGTCTATAGCTCGGATTATAACCATGATAAATCAGATGATCTTTTATCTATCTACTTTTCAACTTCTTCTTATTCAAACATTTCAGGCATGGATAGAAAAAAATGTCACTACTTGGAACATTTTGTTTAGAAAATTCCAAAAAGGCATCGACACCTTCCTCATATTTATTGCTCATTTGATGTGCCGTAATCCAACTTCGACTAATTATTACCTATAACAAATATCAAAAATATATATATTTTTAAGATAAGACAAATATATGTTTATATGTAAAAATCATAATTTGAATGTAAAAAAATTTTGAAATATAAAACAAATCTATGCGTATTTAAAAAAATATGCTTGAATATTATTTTAAAAACAAAATATAATTAGATATAATAGTTTTAAATTCTATTGAATCAAAGAAAACCATGGGGTCTACAGTGGTTGATAGAAATTAGAGAAAATGTAGTAAACCTGATAATCAAATCATATTTAAAATAAAAATTCAGATGGAGAAAATCACAATGTAAAGCTAATCATCACGGCGCAATCATCATTTCATAATATTAGAAACCACGATGCAGTAGTCAATCCCAACTGACACTTATCCCCCATCCCCTTGGACACCCCTTGAACACCACCACCCCCTTATACAGCCCCCCACCCCCTGGACACCACCCCCACCCCTTGGACACCCCATGGACACCACCACACCCTTGGACAGCCCCCCAACCTCTCCTGGACACCCCCACCCACTGGACATCCCCACACCCCTCTAGACAGCACCCCCACCCCTCCAAGACACCACCCCCACCCCTACCCCCTTGGACACCCCCCTGTACAGCACCCCACCCCTCTAGACAACACCCCCACCCCTCCTGGACACCACCCCCACCCCCTACCCCCTTGGACACCCCCCCCCCGGACACCCTCCAACCCTCTGGACAACCCCCACCCCCTGGAAAACACCCACCCCTCTAGAAAGCACCCCCACCCCCTTGGACAACCCCCTGGACACCCCAACCCTCTGGACCGCCCCCCACCCCCACGGACAACCCCCAAAACTCTCTGACAGCCCCCACCCCCTTGGACAACCCCCCACACCCACCCACCCCCTTGGACACCCCCTAGACACCCCCCAACCCTCTGGACAGCCCCCCACCCTTTAGAAATCCCCCACCCCTCCTAGACACCACCCCCACCCCCTACTTCCTTGGACACCCCCCTGGACCCCCCCCCCCCAACCCTCTGGATAGCCCCACCCCCCGGACAACCCCGAAAACCCTCTGGACAGGCCCCCACCCCCTTGGACAACCCCCCACACCCACCCACCCCCTTGAACACCCCCCTGGACACCCCCAAACCTCTGGATAGCCCCCACCCCCCGAACAACCCCTAAAGCCCTCTAGACAGCCCCCACCCTCCTTAGACAGCCCCCACACCCACCCACCCCCTTGGACACCCCCATGGACACCCCCAACCCTCTAGATATCCCCCACCCCTGTACAACCCCCCAAACCCTCTAGACAGGCCCCCACCCCCTTGGATAGCCCCCACACCCACCCACACCCTTGGACACCCCCCTGGACACCCCCCAACCCTCTGGACAACCCCCCCAGACAACCCCCCAAACAATGGTTTACATATAAAAACTAGGAATGGTGAACAACTAAAAAAACATGCATTTAATATATACTTCAGCATGAAATAGATGCAATTAAATATTATTAAATATGGCTACTTAAATGATCGTATGATAATAAAAAATAACCATTGATATTCAACTAGTCAAATGATCACAAGTTTTCTCGATAACTAATATCAAAATGAGGTAATGTATAATTCTATAAATCTTAAACATATTGTCAAGGCCTTGGACAAGGCCTCAAAAAATACTAGGGTAAGCCCTCAGTAGAACCCAATTCTATTTGGAATCATGAGACGTAGCGATGCATCAAAGGGCCAAAGAGGTCAACAACCATTACATTATATGTCTAATAGATTCTCATATAACAGGATAAACATAAGCAACAACAACACATGAAATATCATTTCCCAATTCATACATTTAATCAATAACCACTCTTTGTAGTAATATAGGTGAATGAGATCATTAGTTGTCAATGACAACAAAAATTACCATCAATGTCGGGCATTCGCGAAACAAAAACAGACTAAATAGAAGTAGGTGAGACTTACGTGAATATTGCGAGTCAGTCTAATAGATCTGGGGATAATAAATAAGATAATGATGTAAAAATGAGGTAAGTGGGTTTGAAATCAAAGAATCTTACTTAGTTTAAACAAAAAAATCACAAAACGTAAATATAGACTATCTGGGAAAAAAAATGAAAGAAATAAAGTCGTGGGAGGCTTACCTGAGTGTTGTGAGTTGAGATGAGAGATCTGGGGAGATTAAAGATGATAAACGATGATGGAAAAACGAGTTTAATGCAACGAGATCGACGAGTCGATTAGGGTTTACTGCATGAGAGAGACGAGTATCCGGACTGTCGATCGAAAAATCGTAAATGAAAATCCGTGAGTCTTGTTAATTTTTTAAATGTTTTATAACGTCGGTTATTTAATAACCGATGTTATAAACTATTTTTGTACATTTATAACATCGATTATTATAATAACTGATGTTATAAATGTATCAGATACGGATTTTTTTACGTTGGTTATTTTATAACGGACGTAAAAAAATCTGCGTGTTGGTTTTTTACGTCAGTTGTAGAATAACCGACGTAAAAAATACATCAGAAATCACAATTTTTTACGTCGGTTATTTTATAAAAAATGTAAAACATTCTGTGGTTTGTTTTGTTATGTCGGTTATCAAATAACCGACGTCAAAAATGCCTCAAAAGCCGTTTTTTTTACGTCAGTTATTTTATAACCGATGTAAAAAATTCGTAGATAGCTCGTTTTTTACGTCAGTTATCAAATAACCGATGTAAAAAACACCACACTTTGGTTTTTGACATCAGTTAATTTATAACCGATGTAAAAAACAAATGCACACAATTTTTAAGGTCGGTTATTAAAATAACCGACGTTAAAAATTTACTCACCGCATTTTTTACGTCGGTTATAAAATAACCGACCTAAAAAACCACGTTTCACAGATTATCACGTCGGTTATATATAACCGACATAAAAAATGGTGATGTAAATAACATTTTCTACACTAGTGAATGGAATGAAATTTCATAGGAAAATTTTGAAAGGGGGGAAGAATATAATGACCTAGACTTTTATAAATTAAATTTCCCTTCTAAATTAATATATTCCATATTTAGTAATGTAGTATAACATAGAAAAAACAAGTCATGTAATAAAAATGAACAAAAATTTATTATTATCCAAAAATATATCTATAATTTGAGCATTAAGAATATGTACTGTTAAGACCAATGACCCTTGGTTATGTAGCTTCTATTAAGTGATTGTTAAGATTATTATATATTAAGTGTAATAATAAATTATAGTTGATTTAGAAGGAATAATCAATTGAATAAACCTGTAGGATCATACCTTATAGGGATCATTTATCAGATCTTCCAAGGGATATAATTTTACTAAGGTTTTCTTGTGGCTATCCCAAGATAAAATTTGACATATAAAACTTGATTAGAACCATTTACAAGATAAGTTCAATATTATAGAAATAAAAAACCAATCTATGTTCACCTAACCACCCCATTAAAGTACTACCATCGAACATCTTACCCTTAGGGTGTTTTCTAGTGTAATAAGGGGTTATGTATCAGGAAATTAGTAGTGAAAAGATATAAATTTTATTTTTAGAAATGAAATCATTGTTTTTCGTTATTATTTTACTAAATATAAAATACACATAAATATAGGTTAATATGATAAATAATTTTTTGAAGAAAAAATAATTTTATTTTTGAAAAATATAAATTACACTTATATGTTAAATTCAATAATTTAAAATAAAATTTATATTCATGAAGTAATCTTATAATACACAATGTATTTAAATATATGTGATAATATAATTTTATAAAGTCCCAAAATTTTTTACAAGCGTCAAAAATTTGATTGTGTCATAAAAACTATTATTTTTCATGAAATAAGGATTTTCTTTAAAAGATAAAATTATCATATTCAGAAATTTAAAAAAAAATATCATCTTTGAAATTATGATTTTGAAATTAGCTAATGACGATTTTTACATAATTTTTAAATACAATCAAGTTATTGGGTTAAAACTAAATACAATATGAATATAAATTAACTATTATGACATCATACTAACCTAAAAGTAATTTAATAGATTATATAAAGTACTTTATTGAGAAAAATAGAGCATTTCTTTAAAATATGTTATTTTAATATGATAATATTATTTTTTAAAACCAATAACTATTCTTCCAAAACCTAATGAATATTTTAAGGACCTTAAAAATACTTCTTTGTGGAAAGAGATCTATAAATATCCAAAATACAATTATTTAAGGAGTTTTAGTTTTTAAACTAATAAAATATTAAAAACCACTCTACCATGGAAAATACCATGGGCTAAAAACTTGATAAGTCCAATGGTTTTTAAATTTTTATAAACTAGATGTCCAATTACTAAGTTTGGAAACTAATAATTAATTTCCCTTATTTTGAAATAAATACGCACCTATTATCTTATTACTATTCATTTAAGATCCTTTTATCATGAATTTCATCTCATTTTCTATCTCTAGAGTCCTCTTAAAGAGTTTCCAGGTTTCTAATGAGCTCCTCCAAAGCATTAAGATACAACATCTCAATGAAAAAGGTTCTCTTCCTCTCTCCTTTTATTCAATCACTTATTTTTTAATGATCTTTTTTATTTTAACTTTATTATGTTTTTATGTTTCTTAATAATTACTTTACAATAAAAATTATTCCCTACTAATTATATACAACCTTTATCTCTCATTAGTAACTTCCATGACTTTTATATACACCCATTTTATTTCTAAAACTATCCCTTGATTTTATATTTTATACCCTTTCATTGTGAGTACCCAAAACATTATTCATTTAAGGGTATTAAAATAGATATAACTATACATAATTTATTGGGGGATTACATTTATTAAACTCACATTACTTAATCATGGGATTGAAATGATTATATATATTTTTATGTTTTATGATTGATATGGCACACATGAAGTTAGACATATGAAGGGTGCACCTGAATAGCTTTCCAATGCATCGGGTAATTTTTTCATCTCATGAGATACCATGTATAGTGCATGGGTAGTTATAATAAGAACACTATGTTATTATGGTTCAGTTTTTAGGATCAACTTATTCTTATGATCTCACATTCTATGTTGTTTCCTCACTCCTATGATTCCTTGATCTCATGATATCATCCTATCATTTAATGATTAAATTATTATGTATATGATTCTAAAATTTTTATGTAATCATGATACACCTATTGGATCACCTGTATTATATTTCATCATTTTACGCTTGACTATCCCCTTACCGGGATTTATAATTCTCACATTTTCCTTTTTATATCTCTGGATTATCTTGTGCAACAACTAGACTTCAAAGAATAATCGGAGCACATTATGGGGATTTAAAATAATGTTGTATTTTTTATTTTAAGTTAATGGATTATGTATCTTATTTCCCAAATACACTATACTTATGGATTTCTAGGATTGTATTATAAGGATCTTTATGTTTAAAAATCATGAAAAAATGTATTAAATTTAAAAGTTGTTATACCAAAGCCTCATAAACTCAGAACAGTTAAACCTTATATCACATCATATGAAAAAACTAAAAAAACCATATCCAAAACTCCTTTAGGATATTTCCAAAACTACTTCTAGAAAATTTATAATTTATTCTCACCACATGATACATCATGTGTAACAAATTCTATAAATCTATCTCAAACCTCTTCTAGAAATCCTCTAAAACACTTATGGGAAGCCCTCAAAGTTTCATAAACATGACTCTTATTCTTAGGAACAAAAAATGTGATCCCAAAATCCTTTTTAGCATTGGAAAAAACAATGAATTCCTGAATCCATAAATTTAAGAAAAGGGAGGACTTTATAAAAACATCAATTCTACTCAATCAAAAAATGGACCCAGCATGATCTCTCCCAAACACATGTATCTTTACACTTGTGTTCACTAGATACATCATATTATATTATAATTTTTTATAGAATCCTTTTTTCAAAGACATCGATTGACCATAGGACATGTGGTATTTTCAATCGCGTATAGCTACTCATATATTTTTGATTCTCAAAGTATACACACACAGGGGCAATTAATACAACACATGTAATTCATCTTAAGTGAATGAACACTCCACATGATCCTCACCAAAATTGATAATGAAATCATATATACTCTCTAGTAATGACTAAAATCTTCATAATCTATCTTAATCAAGTGAAAAGGTATCATACTCATCACATGAGAGGATAAATACCATCTTTTTTTTGCTCCAACCAGTGATATAATCGTAAACATACCAAAATACCATTTTACTAGCTAATCCTCAAGGATTGCGTAAGTAAAGTTTCAATATATGAAGGTTTTGATGTTAGTTATATCACTAACCTCTAATATGGGGCAACCCAAATATGAAATATATACCCCCATTATTCCAAATACATAGTGTATAACACTCTATGTTGTATACATTTTATGGTCCATTTAACATACAAAACCCATTTTTTACCTCATGAAAATATTCCATATCTGGATATGAAATCATACTCATAGTAACCTTAAAATTTCAAAATAAAATATAATACTCTATGAAAAATATAGATTAAGGATAAATTAGCTTTTTAGAGGTTAATTATCATTATAATTCACATAAGATATATTTCCAATGCGAAAGAGTGATAATATCAAGTCTACCTTTTATTTAACATGATATATTTTATATTCTTAAAAAAATTTATGAATATTAAAAAAACAATACATAAGAGCCTATCAAATCATATCAAATATGATAGATTTTCATATCAGCCTTATGTTTTCTGGACTTTTCATGTTTTGTTAAACTCATTTCATTTTCATTTAATTCATTCCGAAACTCTATTTTACCATCTGATAAAACCCACACACTATCCTCTTTTAGTATGTAAAATCTATGAAAAAATAAAGTTTGAATGATATTGAGACTTAGGAATCATATTCCTAGTGTTAAAATATCTGACTAGACATTCAAAATCCTCTACTTTGAAGCATCAAATGTAATGATGCTCATTATATCTGTTGTCTACTTAAAAAATATATCTTAGTTCATTATCAACATCATTCTTGGAACCCTTCAATAAATTTTTTCCTTAATATGATTCTGAAAAAATGTAACTCTTTATATTATCTCATCCCCAACACATACTGAGTTACTTTATTATATAAAAATACATTAACTTTTTTATGATAACGATATATAAACCTCTATATTTATCTTTAATAAACACATCACATACATATCCATAAACACCCTTTAATTTATCCAATCCATTTCCCATATATATTTAACCTATACCAACCAATGGGTGAGGGAAAATAGACTAAGATAATTATCTAGTTAGTTCACTTAATAAATTCATATTGGTTCTAACCTAATAAAATTTTCCTTGGATGGTGGTAGATAAGTGAATTATCATGAACCAACCCAAGTCACCCTTTAATTAGGAACCTAATCCAATCAGTGGAAAGGACCGAAGATCATTCTTAATCCCCATGAGATGATAACCAGTGCTTGGTAATCAATAACACTCTTTGGGAACAATTTTTATCAATCAATCTAACAAGAGGGTTTGAACCTAGAAAATATCATGGATTATCCATAACCTGAAGATTCATGATCCCAAATATAAAGAGCTAATACAATAAAAAATAAACACAGAGTAACATAAATTAGTCTTTGAACAACATTTCAACCACATCTGAAAATATAAACAACAACAAAAAAGAACAGTACAATATACTTAACAAAAGTTATGAGATGGAAAGATGACTAGTCAATACAATACATGTCTACTAACCAAACCAAAAATAAAAAAAATATTACTAACTACCCATCACCAGATAACATGAGGGTTAACTTCCCACCATCCCACCAACTCCAAATCAAGATCTATTAAAAATAACACCCACTTCCTGCATGTGACACAGTTCCTTTACTTTTATATGTCAAAAAAGTCCACATACACCCATTAGGTGTATGTAGGGTGTGAGTATAACTAGCACGATAGGATCCCAATAAGATCGTTATATTATACATACATCTATCCTAATAGGATCCCACTATAGAGGGTATTTCATTAAATACAAAACATGAATCCATAGTCCTTTCTATTTTGAAACACTAATTTAATATCATAAATTCCAAAACAATTTTTTTTCAAGTAATCACAATACATTTAGTAAATATTAATAGATTAATCATAATCTTTAAAACAATTTAAAATAATAATTTATATGGTTTAAAGTAATCATGGATTTTCAAAAAAAAGTAGACCCATGAAACCACCTACTTTAATAATTTTCTAATGAATGAAATTGGTTTAATCCCACTTAGAATAAGATGAGGGATTCTAAGAAGATAAAAAAAGACCATAGAAATTAAAATTAATTTAAATAATATTGTAAAAGGCAAAAACTAGGCCTCCATAGACTTAGGTCAAATAGAAAACTATTAGAGAAAGTGGGAACATATCCAAGGGAGAGAAATGGAATGACTTACCTAGTGATTTTTTGAAGAATCTATAAGAAGAAAATACTTGAGATCAATCCAAAGTGGAAAAGGGAGAGGCCTCACACTAAAGGATGGGTTCTTAGTTCAAGTGGAATAAAAATTATGGGATCAAGGTATTAAATTAGGAAATAGTAGGACATGAATTTCATACTTGTATGTTTCTGGGTAGGCCACATGGTTTGGGCACATAGTTTACTAAACTGTTCATCAACCATGTAGATGGAATTGGTTCCACCTGGGTAGTCTCACGGTTTAGCCACATTGTTAGAAAAATAGTGCACCAACCATGAAAATCACCATCATTAATAAATTTAAGTTTTTTCATGGTTTTCTACAAAGCTAGTACTAACCAACCCCAACCATGAAACATGGAATACCAACCATTTTCTTAATATTTAAAAATGAAAACACCCAAGAATAAAAAAAATAATAAAATTAAATAAATAATATAAATCATACCTAAAAATAACACCATGGGTGTGACAATTATCCCCACCATATCACTTTCTTCCCCAAAATGTTAGTTCAAAGACAATAAATTGGTAAATAGTTTAGGTCACCACTCCCTTAAAAAGTAATATAACTCTTAAATATCATGAGAAAAACCCCTATATTTCTATAAAACTTAGAAAATGGGATGTAATTCCCATAAAAAAACTTTTCCCTAGGAGTCAATAATCAAAACTACCAACTCAGTTACCAAAACATTTGGCCCCATCTCATGTTCCCCCCAATTTAAAACACAAGAGGGGTAAAAATTTACTTAATTAATTGAGAGATATGGAACACATTATAGATTAAAATCAATTGAGGAGATAATAGGAGTTGATAAGTGACCTTTTTGATCCTCTAAGTGATCTTTAATAGTCCCATGTATCTTAAAGAAATTTTCCTCTAATTATCAATCTGTAGGTGACCCAATCAAGGTGACACCATTAAGAACACATAGCACCCCAACTAAAAAATTTAAAGGACAATGCTAATGATCTCTATAATAATTATAGATATTCTAATCCACCTCTAATTACAGCTGAATAGTCAAAATATTCAGCATAATATCTTTCATGATACTCTGTCTCATTAAGTAAGTATCACCCACCTCATTCTAGTATAGGGGATGCTAGTATGGTCGATCATACATATCCTCAAAAGGAGCCATCCAATCAATGACTGATAATTTTTTTGTAGAAGAACCCAACCAGTCCCATATTGCTATCCCTCAAACCTCCAAATTCAAAGATTCATGCACTAAGAATATCCTCCAAAATTAAAATTTATATCTCCATATGACCATATATCTATGAATGTTAACCCATGGTCAACTTCCCCTAGGACCCCATTTCCTCTTTGGGGACCTTTTAAAATCAAGAGGTGAACTGTGGTTCTGAATCTAAGAAAATGGTGGAACATACTTCATGAAATATTGTGACCTATTTTATGTACAATATACCAATATCTCATACCTTAATAATGTCCCTGATTAGAATTAAATGGGATTATTTGGTTAGTCTATAAATCACTAACCATATAACATTTTTACCCCAAGTGGCATAAGGAATTACAAAAATAAAATCCATGGATACCTTGTCCCACTTTTAAGTGTATATAAAAATATGTTGAAGGTGATCTGTTTACTTTTGGTTCTTTAATTTAATCTACTAGAAAGTATAATATCATGACATGAAGTCCACTATGTCACATCTCAAAATCAACCACCAGTATCAACACATTAGATCAAAATAAATCTTAGAGGTTCTAGAGTGGGAAGACTACTTATAATTATAAAAATACTACCTTATAATGTTTCTCAAAGACAAGTAAACAATATACCAATTTTGAAAATAGAATATGCACTCATGATATAGAAAAAACTCACAGGTGGTATCCAAACCGTATATAGTTCTATCAATGTATTGAAATAGTTCAAAACTCTATTAGTCCTAGTGAATTAACTCAAGGAGTAAAGTATTCAAAAAAACACTAGAAAGAAACACACCTTCATTTTCCTCTTTTACCTCTAAATGTATCTAGGGGAGAAGACTCATAAAATTGCCTTCGTCACTCGACTCTTTCAATGATTGAGAGGGAAACTTACTACTAAGAGCATCGACGACTATGTTCCCTTTTCCAATTTTGCAAGTGATGTCAAAATAAAATGCCTAAAAATATTCAACCCATTTTATATTCCTAAAGATAAGATCTTTATAAGAAAATATATAAATTAAAATATTATGATTATAATAGAATTTGAATCTTTTCCCAAAGAGGTAGTATCACGAACACTTAAGAAAATGAATAAACGTAAAGAGCTCAAGGTCATTCATCAGGTAGTTCTTCTAAAGTGGTCAAATATGGAGAGAAGTTTTATTTACTACATGATTACCCTAAATGATCACAAAATATAATCTAATACTTTATATGGCGTAATAAACCCCATAACCATGATCTTCCTCTGGATTTATGAGGATAAGAGCCGAGGTTAATAACCAGTTTAGCTTATCAAAATATTCTTAGGACTCGTGGATCTATAAGAACTCCACCCCCTTCGAAGTTAGATTAGTCAGGG
The DNA here is from genome assembly GCA_963277665.1 of Viscum album. Taxonomy (NCBI): domain Eukaryota; kingdom Viridiplantae; phylum Streptophyta; class Magnoliopsida; order Santalales; family Viscaceae; genus Viscum; species Viscum album. The sequence goes on along the minus strand of OY728138.1, from coordinate 1,014,290,260 downwards.
GTGATACCAACCAAGAGAAATATTTCACAGGACTCTAGTAATATCCTAATTAACCTAAAAACATCTCAATCTCAAAGTTATTTCTTGCTTATTCCCAATAAATAATAGCTCCTAACTCCTCAGTATCAGACGAAATGCCTCGTTTAGATACCACATGTCCTGAGATTTTGACTTATTGAATCTATAAGTTTTTTTTTGATAGTTTAGCATGGAGGTAATGGTCAAGAAAATTATATCAAAATAATTTCCAAATGATTCCCATTCTTCTATTTTGTATTTGAGTAAACCATAATGTCATTAAAAAAATACCAAAACAAAATAATCCATTTATTGATGGAATATCCTATTAATTAGTGAAATAAAGACCACTTTATCATTTTCTAACACAAATAGAATCACTGAGTACTGAAAATGGCCATACATACCTCTAAAGGTAGTCTTGAGAATAACAAATTCCCTCACTTTGAGTTATTAATATATATATTGGATGTTGCTTATTGTGATCCATATTTCTCCATTCGATTGAATTAAGAGGTAATAAATAAAGATAATGGAAATTTATTATTAATGTTCACACAATTTATCTATTGATAATCAATACATAAGTGGAGATACCCATCCATATTCTTAGAAAAAATAATCAGACTAGCCCAAGGAGACCCACTGGGTAGATGAAACCTTTAGCTTTCAGGACATAAAACTAAATCCTTAACTCTCTCAATTTTGAAGGCACTATAAAATAAGCAGGAAAAGATATCGACTAACTTCTAGGAACTATATCAATGGAAAACTTGGCTTCCCACTCTAGGTATAAACCCATGAATTCATCTATAAATACCTCATGAGACCCACTTATGAATAAAGGATACTTAATTCAAAAATTCCATTCTTCAGCTTCAACCAATAAGGATGATAACTAATATTCCAAAATACTTGATTTTGGAATGAAAAATACTACTTGACTTGATCATAGACCCCATTCCCCATTAAATTTATTACTGCTCCTATCAGGGGTGGTGAAGGTTACCTTACATTAATAACATTCAACATGAGACTAGAAAGAAACATCTAATCCACCCTAATACTAATGTCAAACAAATACATCCTTAGAACAAATAATTATTATTCTATATCCAATTATAATATAGAAATAACATAGGAAAGACATCATAAGCCTTCCTAATTCTTCTTCCTGATAGGTTTCAATATCTCCATGAATTATTATATAAGCTCATCTGGAAGTTTCAAAAATTTCACAACATTGGTAAAAATATATGAGTGAGAATAAAAAGTATCAAATAAAGTAAGCACCATAGATAATGTAATATTAATGATACCTCTAATTATCATCATTTCCATATTGGAATCCACATGAGCTATCTATATAATGTAAAACTTCTTGGTATCATTCTACGTATGAGTTCTTAAACTTTCCTAGAGATTTACCCTTAGACACATTTTATCATAAGATAAATAGTTTTTCCTCCCCAACCATGCGATTGAGGTAGCAGTACCTTAGATGCATCAGACTGAGTAGTTGATAATTTTGGGGTTGAGGATCCTTCACCACCTCAAGGAGAGGGGTTGTCCTCGAAAAACCTTTTTAGTTGGACTAGATTTCCATAGGAATAGAAATACATTAGGGTGTCTTGGAATAAAGGATCTCTATACCCATATGTACCAAATTTATAACAAATAAGTGACCTTCCACTTATGTTCACTACTATTGAGAACTAGGAAAGGTGCCTAGAACCACTATTACTCACTTTGCATAGTTCATCAGACATTCGTTCTTATCATAATTCCCAATAACAATTTCACCAGATACATGTGCCTCACCAGTTATCCTTAACATCCCTACCTGATCAATCTATAACATCAAGTCCTGATCAAACTTTATCATAAATTAGTAGATTTAAAAAAGTCTCATTATAATAGATTTCAAGATGAAGATTAATTCCAAATCTCTAAGCCTTTATTTTATCATTATACACCATTTGTAGTGAAAACATGAAGAATATTAGTGAATATATTTTCATACTCCATGATTATCCTATCACCTTGATAAATGGAATTAGATTATTGGGACTTAGACAATGCCATCTTGTTGAGGTAGAGCTACTCAGTAATGAACACATTGAATTACTTTTATTCAAAGTGATCTTCCTTCTTAGCCCGATTGACTGACTCCCGCCATTTCTGGATGGGGACTTTAATCAAATGGTTGATACACTTAACCTTTATGGAACATGAAGTTTCAAAGAACCCAAAGATCTTCTCTATCTTTTCCATATAATCCTCATATTCTTAAGGATATTTGTATCCTTTTAACAAGGGAAACATATGATGAAATCGATCATAGGATCAATCTTTATCTCCATTTGATACAAATCCTTCTTCCTAAACTTCAGTTGGGATTGGGCTTGCTCCTAGTTCCATGGTTCATACTATTTTCACCACCTCTTCAATCAAAACCTGTTCCACCAGGGGATTCACCCATAGAAAATTTTCTGCTACTCCCTGCAGAAGATTTGAAGGAATTAATTAAGTGGGAATTATACAATACAAATCCAAATAAAAGAAAAAACCATCAAATTGATAATTAACCACAAACCAAAATTATAAACATCCATGAAATAACTGAATGCATCATAAAAAAAGAAAATATCAAACCTCACCATTCTATAAAACATTTAATGCATGTATAGTCTGCGACCTATGCACCTTACCCAAAAGGAAGGGTAAATCCAACCCGAAATAAAAATATAATTCCCTAAATCCCCTGAAAACTCAATGCTAAGTAATAAAAGTGTTGGAATGATACTTATTCATACCTCTATCTTGATCCATGATAATATTACCTCCTATATACCTAAATCTCCGACTAATATAAATCAAAATTTATTGCTATGATAACATTTTTTCATGAACCAACCTAGGCTACCCTTGAAACTGGAACTTAAGAGGGGTCAAGATAAGGCTTGAAGGGTTTTCTCTATCTCCATAGGCTGATGGCTAGTTCTAGGTCATAAAGAATACACTTTGGGAAGGATTTCCCCTAACAAATCTAATAATTAGGTCCAAACCTTGAACCCGGAATAGACTCTCCACAACATTACAATTCATGATCCTGAATATAAAGAACCTATAGAATCAAAAATCAGATACAATAACATAAATAACTCTCTAAACAACATACCAACCATATGTGAAAATATGAACATCAACTAGAAAGAACAATCCTACATAAAAAAATAAAATATAAGATATGGGAAACTAATTATGTTACATAATACATGTCTACCGAAAAAAATAAAAATAAAAATAAAACTACCTATAATCACGTGACATGAGGTAACCTTACACCATTTCACCACCTCCAACTCAAGATCCAACAAAAATAATATCTAAAACATCCATATTTTGCCTTTAATTTACTTGTATCTATAAAAATAGGTTAGTATACACCCATTAGGTGTATGTAGGGTGTGATAATAACTATCCCAGTAGGATCCCACCAAGTGTTTTATATATAAACCTTGTAATATTAAAAAATAATACATTCTTGAAAATAATAAAAATTAAAATATGCTTTTTTTATTTAAAAAACAAGGATAGATAACAATATTTTATAAAAAAATCCAAGTAAATATGGGAAATCCATGAAAAAATGTATATAAATCAAGATCCATTTAATATATAAAAAAATAAAGAACCATGGGAAATCCCTAAGGTAGGTAATTTCATAGAAACTATATAACCCCCATATCATCTCATGATTTAATGGTCCAAAATCAATTACATGTGAAAACTACTAAGGAGAGAATGTATTGGCCTAATGACATGGTGTCACCCATATGATGTCACCACATCCAATCGACTATAAAGGAGTGAATGTATTTTCTTGGTGGTGTGGTGACAAAAATCTAACAACACCATGATCTCCTTTTTCAAGACTAATCTGTTTAGTTAGTGTGGAGTAGTCTAAAGGGGAACTTATATCTTAATACCAAGATACATGGGTTCCAATGTGATACCCCCTTTAAAAAGTGTCACAGTTCCATTATTAAAATAAAATTCTATTCAAAGGGGTCATTTCAAATAATACATAACATGAATCCATATTCCTTTCTATTCTAAAACACTACTTTGATTTTTCAAATTACAAAAAAAAATATTTCAATTAATAAAAATACATATTCTAGCTATTAAGTGATTAATTAAGATGCTTAAAATAATTTAAAATCATCATTTGAATGGGATCAAGTATTCACGTTTCACCAAACAAAGGTGAATCATGAAGCCACCTACATTAATCCATAACCAATGATGAAAACTACTATAAACCTACTTAGAATAAGTTGATGGATCCAAAAATGGAAAAAAGACATAACCATAAAAAAAATCAATAGTTACAATCAATAGAAACTCTAATAATCCATGACCTTAGGGTAAAGAGAAAACCATAAGAGAAATAGGGAGAAGTTCCAAGGAAGAGTAAAGGAATGAATTACCAAATCATTATTTTAAGAATATAGAAGAAAAACCACTTGATATCAAGCTAAGAAAGAAGGAGGGGATTCTTCATATGAGATTTGGGGAACCTAGTTCAAGTGGAAGATGAAATGAGGGTATTAATGTATTAAATCAGGGAAGGATAGAACATAAATTTCACATTTTTAAGTTTCTAGGTAGGACACAATGGTTATTCACGCGGTTTACAAAAACATGCACCAACTATGAAGGTGGAACTAGTTCCACTTGGGTAGTCACATGGTTTGACCCCAATGTTAGAAAAACTATGTACTAATTATGAATATAACCTCTATTAAAAAACTATATGGTTTTCATGTTTTTCAACTCAGTCAATACTAATTGCGTTCCCATAATGAAACATAAAATTCCACCCATTTTCACGAAATTTTAAAAGTAAAACACTTTTCATTGAAAAAATAATAAAAATAAATAAATAATATAAAACATACATGACATTGACACCATGGGTGTGGCACAAATGGTTCTCCCATTATTGAAATAATATATATATATATAATAATGATTTAATCACATAATATTAACCCCATAATCAAACTAAAAATATAAATCATCTTTTTACAATCTATATAGTAATCTTCTAATATCCATTAAATCTAACAAGATTAATTAACTCTTTTCGATAAGTTATCAAATACTATACCATGTTAACTAGATCATAAAAATAACAGAACATCCCTTCACAATGTAGCCATCCACATAGGTAGACACACCTAGGGAGATAGTATTTAGACATTATATCCTCTTCATACATACTGAGGAAAACATATAATACAATATCCATCTTATTTTTTATTACCTAAATTTATTCATGTGTTGCTGACTTAGGGATATTTTGTATCATGCGATTTATATTAATTACAATAATTCATAATTTTTTTTAATATAACATGGGAGGTGATATAATAATAACCCCTAGAATATATGTATTTATAGATTATCCTTTATTGATGATCATTATATTAGGTTGTGATGATCTTTTAAGATCATTATGAGTAGTTTCAATTTTATATAGATACAACTAATCACTAATAGGACATAAGTTGGTGAACTTGTTTTCAAATTGACTGTTTTAAAGTACACCACATGGATTGTCATATATGTGTCAATGATGTTACTTAAGTGAAAATTGGTTATGGGTTCTTATAATTAAGGTTGAAAAATTGGTTCCCTATTTGTGAGGGATCATACTTTGATACTATATAAATTAATTTTAGAATTTGGATTATTAAAAGGCAATTGGGAATGACACAAATAAAACAGATTGATTTAATTATCTAAGATAAGAAGCATATGCTTATATGACTGGTTACGACATTATGAATCTCAATTGAGTTTTGACTAAGTACGTGTATGAACATTCGAATATAATTTTAATTGATGTAATTATATAAGATTTAGTTATCTTGAAAATTGAGAAAAGAAGATAAATTGCATAGAATTAACATTATCCATATCTTTTTCTTATTCTCAATGTCATAGACTAATGAACTTTGCTAATAGACACATTGTAGATTAGATCACACAAAACCCCATTGTAATTTGGGAATAACTGATGTGTTTCTAAATACCAATATTATTTTATAGTTATGAATGGGATTCATAATCATTGTAAAATTTACAAAAGGATCTTGGGGTCCCATAGAAGAAAACTCTAATTGGGTTTTTTGGACTAATGTGATTAGTTCGTGTGTAAATATGCTTATGTTTATTATAAACATCAATAATATTTTTTATGCATTTGAAATATTTAATTAAATAATTAATGCATCGTTATAATATAAATAATTATTTATTTATATTATTAAAACAAAAACACGGGGAAATGGAAAATCCCAAATTAGATTTAGGCTTGGGCTTGAAGTAATGGGATTACAAGGCCTATTACATGTTAAGAATTTATAATCCCACCTATAGAGGCTATTTATTCACCTTATATGATTTATTTAACCATTTTTAGGCTCATTAATGCACCTCACTAGGTGTTCTAGGACTTAAGCTAGTTTTAGACAATATTTAATGCTCCAATTTCCATTGGAGTCTATTTATTTTTCCAAATGTGAATTAGAGGCCATTTATTGAAACTCAATTTTTATACGAATTCAAATTCCATGGAGGATATTAAATTTATATATTTATATAAATATAAAGGTGGAGGTTTATAGTCTTTATTACATTGAGATAAATCAAAGGATAAGCTTAGTGTTCTATTATGTTCCTCATTTGAGAGGGTTACATAGTTTTCCACATCTGAGCAATTATCTAATGTCTTTCTCCTTACTTCTCCCATAATTCACATTTAAAGAGTGACTAACTTTAATTATATAAGAATAATATCCCATCAAGGTGTTGGTGATTAGCGTTATCTATGGATAACAAAGGAGGATGAGATTTTATAACTCAAAATTGATCTGAATATCCCAAACCTTTTAAAAAAGGTTTTTTTATTTTTCTATTTTATATATAATTTTTTATTTTATTATTAGGATCTTGGAATACTTCTATTGTGCACTAAGGGTTGGTAACATATTAAAACTCAATAGTGTTATGAGAGAAAATGATAAATAGTTAACTAATTTGTGGGAACTCTTATACATGAATTTTTGATGAAATATAACTCTCCACCCAAGAGTTCCATTGTTAATGGAAATAGTTTCATAGCCTATGGTTTTGAGGAAATGTATTGATATAATAGTTTTATATGTATATCACATTTAATGTTCTCATATGTTGGATTTGATCCCACTAATCTAACAGTGGTATTAAATCCACACATGATAAATGAAAAACACATAAACTAAATGTTAGAGTATTATATAATGAAATTATATATTTACAGTACATAAAAAATTATTTAATACTCACCTGAAACATTTATGTAAAGTTTAATGTTGTGATATATCCATTAAAGGGTAATTCTGGTTAGCGGGTTTCCACTTAACCATTGTGTGAAATATCACATGATATGTGCTATAGTCCATTATATCCCTTAAGAATGATAAATGTTTGTGTTCTATTAAAATATATTCAGATAAATTTAATTTTTTTATGTAAGGTGATTAAATTCATAACCATTATATGATATATAAAGGGAAATTAATTAAGTAATTAATATGCATAAGGTTAATTGTGCACTGTAATATACATACTATTAAATTACTAATAATATAGTATTGTAAGGTATACATGTAATACATATAATGTTAATGGTGAGAATGAATATAAAATACCTCATTAAATATATAAGTGTTAGATTCCTTCCAATAAGGATAACATTTTCTAAGACCCTGTTCAATCAAATAGATGGGTTGTGCTTATACTAGCATTAATAATTATCTTTTGTTGGATAAAAGGGTATCAATTATCCTAATGTGAAGGTTGGTTGAAACGCGACTAGGAATTCCAATAAAATTGGTAACTAAATGCATGATTTTGATTATATTCATGAAATGATTTGTACAAGACGTTATTCACTAAAAAAATCCTAGATTTGTATTTGTTAAAATTAACAAGAGTCATTTACCTAAATATACATTCCTTAAGAGACTAGATTAACAAAGTTATGACATATAAAAATATAAATCTTAGCCTATTAAATTTATAATATTTTTTTATTTTAGTGTTATTATATTCAATAAAATACCATTTCGAATAATAATATTCATGATACTAATAATGAAACAAATTTTTTTGTCCAGTTTTAAGGAATAAAAAATAAACTCAAATTTTTCATTGAGAATAGTCTTTGAGAAGGAAAAATTAAATATTAATACCTTTATTTATTATTCTTGTAATTTGATAATTATTCTCAAACATGATGAGAAAATATATGTTCTAGAGAAATAAATCCAAGATGATCCCACTACCAATAGTTCTTATGATGATAAGGGTTCTTAAAAAAAGAAAATGAAAGATTCTTTGGATGTATTATGTTTAATGCTAGCTATAATGATTCTCGAGCTTAAGAAGAAACAAGAAAAATGGAAGCATTCTATATAATTTCAAAAACTAAATATTAATATCAATAGAAATATAGAACTGAATATTACGAGACAAAAAAAATAATTTTTCTATTAAAAGAAATCTTATGGAACCCCGGTTTATATGTAAGGAACTGACCTTAAACATTACATATTATAGTGTCTTTAGACAATAACTCACCTTCTTGCATTTCCAAATATTTTTATAACTTAGTGTTCTAGAGAGTCATGTCACAACCATTTATAAAAAACCCATATATTAAAGTGTGGATACATCTATTCAGTAACAATTTTCCCTACAAAACAAACCTTCTAAAAATAAAAACGTTTTATTTTCATGGTAAATATTCATGTCTTTAAACTCAAATTATTCTTTGTTGTTACCCATCCTGAAATACCATGAATTTTTTTTTAAAAGATGGGATGAGCACAAATATTTCAGCAAGGAACATATAAAGAATAAATAAACCCATTAGTTCATTTTAAAACCATGATATGAAAAAGGGAGTTTTACTTTAACATATTAAACCTTGAGCTCAAATAATCATTTACTTATTATTGAAAATAGATTTTATACTAAAATTTTTATAAAACAATTTATAAAAAATAAAAAAGTCAAAATCCTAATTATGAGGTTTTCAAAGAAAACATGATAACCTATGAAATTTGTTTTTCTTAAATATATACCTTTTTACCCAAAAAATGGAATTACCATTTATTACCTTTTAAAATAAAAATATTTTCATGAAAACCCACATGAAATAATAGAAACGTAATGTAGGTTCCACAAGATATCATCTTCATAGGATCCTTATAGAACCCTTACAAATTGGAATAACCATTCAGTCGACTTCCAATATAATTAACTAATTCATTGGAGCACTATTTAGGCGCACCCATCATATAATCTATATCTGTAACAACCACATTCATGAGCTATATCAGGCTCACCTGTTAACATAAATAATTTCTAAGGACCATGTCATTAATAATACTTTTTAATCTTGCACATTTTCATCATAAACCCTTTAAAAAATCTTTTAATCCCATATATAAAACACTTTTGGTTATTAAAATACCATTCCATGTTTAAAAAACCATTTTAAATAAAAAAATACCAAAAAATGGAAATATAATTTTTATTTGAATAAAAAATGGAATATTTTAGAGGAATAAAAAAATAAAATAACGGTTATGGTGGTGGGAAAAGTTGTTTTCACTATATACATTAAAATAGAACATTCCTTTTGTATTTTGTAAAGAAAGTAAAAAACATTCAACAAAAAAGATTCCTTTTTAAAACCTTTGAAATAAAGTAAAATGATTCATAAAATTTCCTTTATAATTCTTTTATATCCATATAAACACATTAATAAGATATTTTTAAAAATATGGACATGGAAGAAAAATAATTGGAAAGGAATCTTTGAATGAGGGTTTTTAAAATAAAGTCTCTTGCCTTGTGTCCTGCCCATCATGTATGTTATTTATATTCTTAAATAAAAAATTTATGATAATTATTTACTTTCTTAATAACATTTTTAAAGTTCATTATTCCCTTTATTTTATTAATTATCAGGTTATAATTAATTATTTTATTAATTAAGTTCACATTTAATGTTTTGAAGAAATTCAACCCATATGTTCAAAATGACTTCAGTTGGTTGGCTGTGGTAAAATTGTTAATTATTAAATAATATATAGAATAATAATTATGAAAAAATTATCATATTTATAATTCAAATATACTATTTAAACTTATCATGAAATATGTTTAGAAAAACTGAACCACATTACAATCATGTAGATGGTAGGACACACATACACATGAGTAACGTTTCCATTTTTCAACAACCATTATGGAAAGAAGGAAAGAATTATTTTATCTTTAAAAAATTATAATTATATCATAAATACCATATTATTTATTTAAATATACTTATATATATCATTTATTTGATGTGACAATGAGAAATGGATCACGTCAATTTGTGGAGGTGGTATTCCACATGTACGCACGGACAACGTTATAATTTTGTAGTGAATGGAAATGTAAGGAAATAAATGATATATTTTCATTTAAAAATGATAAATATGTTATTAATATCATATATAAACATTAAAAACATAATTATAACCATATGTGAGAGGCAGCGAAGGAAAAAAATCACATCGGTTCATGAGGCGGTAGTCCGCCATACACACAAACGACGTTTTCATTTCCCATTTGATGAAAGATGAGATATATGTTGGTGTTACATTAAAATAATAAAATATAAGTACATGTAATATATTGGTGTTATTATTTCAGCAAGTTTTAATTTGATTTTAAGGTGTTAGAATAAGAAACAAAACAAAAACATTGGGTTAAGAACTATACCACTTCTTTAAACAACCTCTTATGGTTTATACCGAAATAATCACTTGGTTGGTTTTTCAATCAAACTAATGACTCTATGATGTGAATATATATATAGGTAAAGGATTTGGGCATATATGGGAAAAAATGTTTTTTAAGTGTGAATAAAAGAGGAGAAGTGGTGCTCTTTTATAAGTGAGGGAAATGACGCTCTTGGAATCACTTAATGTCTTAAATTAATATAAAATAATATTCATGCCAAAATGAATCAAAAATAATTTATTTAGAATATAATATTAGTATGGGTTATAGTAATCTTATCCAATAAATGTTTCACAAGTTTAGATGATGTTTTCACCCTTATCTTATTGTTTTAACCCATTTTAACCCCTTTTGACAATTACCGTGAAAGAAAGTTTTTTACAATTTAAGGGTAAATATAATTACTATAAAAGGATAAAAGACACCAAAATGGATCATGTTTGATATAATAAACCATATAAAATTCAAAATTACAAAGATAATTTTTTAGGAATTTTAAACCATTCAATAAAACATTATTTATCAAACAATATATTTAATGTCAATTTTGGAACAATACATTTAATCTAACTTTGAAAACCAAATGAAAAAATAAATTAGAATAAATTATATTAAAACTTCCCTAAATTGTTATATTTATATAAAAATTTAGTGAAACACAAAAATTATTTCAATTTATCTTACTTTTAATAGTTTTTAAATCATTTATTTTATTTTTCTATTAATTAGATAATTATTGTGTTAGCGTTGCATAATCACTTAATATAATTATTTCACCACTAAAAATTATAATTAATTTAACATGATAAAAATATAATTTATATTTAACATAAACATTTAGAACTGAACATAGCCTCTATTTTTCCCTATTACAAAATTTAAAGATAAAAAACAAAGGGAATTTCATTTTTTACTTTTCTTTATATAAAATAATATTAAAATAATAGTCATGAAAATATGGAAAAAGTCATATATTAAAATTTTAGATACATATGAATAATATATAATCATCCAATAAAATTAAGGCAAGGGTCACTTTCTAATCCTTATCAGGTTATTTGTACACTTAATTAACCCATTTTAGCATTACAAGGGTAACAAAAATAACTATTATTACTATTCATAATGAATAAAAATAAAAGTTATATATTTACCAAATTTGAAAATACCAATTAAAAATATAGAATACATTTTTCAAGATTCAATTCATAGAAGTGGAAGAATTTAATTTAAAATCAAAGCCACAAAATGTGATGAAAAACATTTTTTTCTTTAGAAAAATATATTTTCAAGTAAAAAATATTTCTATACCAAATTCAACTATAAAAGTCATTAAAAAGACAATAATTAGATTATGTTTAGTCAAAATTAATCAATTAAAATTTTAAAACTAATTAAACATAGAATTTGACTTTATAAATACTTTAAAAGAAAATAATTTTTTCAATAAACATCAATAATTTTCACTATACAATGAAAAATTAAAATTTTTAGATTATTCTCCAAAATTGAACATAAGATAATATTGAAAATGTCACGAACTAAATAGGGACTAACCCGAACCGGTCACTCAAGATGATCTTTGTAAAGGCCCGAAGTGTGTTCCTGATCCACATGGGCTGGCAACTAGTGTTGGGAATCAATAGAGTGAACAAAGGGAACGATTTCACCCAATAATAAATTGATAAACTGAACAAACCAATATGTATATATATATAACATCCAAACTGAACATCTTTTATACAAAGTTGGAAATACAAAAAAAATAAAAACAAACTATACAATGGCCAAACTGAACCTAATGACTACAATGCCTCCATGTGACCCCGAAGGTCACTCTCCGATACCAAACCCAACCATCGCCCATGACGATCGATACCAAGACAAAAACCTATAATAGAAGCTAAATGAAAGAAATAAATATAGGTGTGAGTATTAAAACTCAGTAGGCGTGCCCGAACAATTTATTCTCAATGCACTTCGTTTAAAATAAAATAAACATAAACCACAAATTTGAAATACAATATACAAAGTAAACTTTCCCAAACATTTTCCATTTTCTATGCCAAACACGGTCCATTTCCTCTCATAATTCCAAATCTAGTTTCGTTTCCATTAAAGTATAATTAACATTTTAATGGGTAAAGTGATGTTTTCATTACAAAATGACATAAGAGAGTATAAAACATTTTTACTTTAAAACATTTTTCCATAAACCTTTGGGAGCTAACCCATCACTTTCCAAGAAAGACACCAATGATTAGAGCACTACAATAGTCACAAGATAAGGGAAATGGAAATAAGAACACAAGAATAACCAAGTAACAAGCATCTCATTCACCACTACAAGAAACTAAATGCTAATAGACGTGGGTGAATCTAGAAGATTGTGAATAATCTAGAACAAACTAACACATGCGACCCATCCCTGATTGCATGCATTACACGATGAAATCAAAGAGACCTAAATACTCCCGACCACCCTAACTCAAGATAGATCAAGGGGAAAATCCCATAGCAATAAACCCAATATACCCACTTACTATGGACCACCATCTAGTTCATAATTTAGCTAGTGCAACACTCATTCTCAGAAAATTCTCTCACTATGCCACGTTCCCATGTCTCACATATAAAGGGATGAGGTAATCGATGCCAACCGGACATCTAATCACATGCATATATAATAGTAATTCAATAACAAGCATCACCCGAGTCACCCTAAGGATCGATCTAGTTCCATGGAACAAATAGATCTCAAAGGAGTCCATGACGAGGATCTCCCCTTCTCATAATGGATCGCTAGGATTTTACAACGAGGAAATCCCATCCATTAAACATAAAGAAGGAAATATAATCATCCAATGGAGGTTTTCATAATAAATAATTTCACCACTTTCACAAAAGTGCCAAATGGGTTTCAAGCTAATTTCACAAAACCACCCATTTTTAGATGAAACAAACCAGCTTTCCAAAAGGTGTAAAGACACCATTTTCCATTTCACAACCATTTAAAAAAGAGTTCATTTTAGGAACTTATACCACATTTACAAACTAAATCCATTTTTATTAAAATACTAAACGGGCCATCACTATGGAAAAAATCAATAATTACGATGGGACTTAAGCCCCGTCACAAATAGCCCATTATTTGCGATGGGGATAGGTCTCTAGTCACAAAAGGTTTGGCGCGAACTGCGCGGGATGAATATTTTCAATAGGTATTTACACCTATCGCAAACTCCCTTCTATAATTTATAGTATTTACGATGGGAGATAAATCCCGTCGAAAATACTATTGCGGGAGGTAGGTATTTGCGATGGGTCCCGTTGCAAATACCCTTTTTAACAACTGCTGACTAATTAATAGGATTTCATCATTTGCGATGGGTCCCATTGCTAATAATACTTTTTTCGACGAGTGATAAATCCCGTCGCAAATATTGTGTTGGAAGGTAGGTATTTGTGATGAGACCCGTTGCATATATCGTTTTACCCGCCGCCCCATAATCAATAGCGGGGTGAGTATTTATGATGAGCCCTGTTGCAAATATTATGTTTTGCGACAGGAATCTCGTCGCAAATAACCCCCATCACAAATAATCTAACATATATATAACCAAATTGATTTTTTTCATTTCACACATTTCTCAATTCCTATATGTCTCTAAACTCTCATATTTCTCTCTGAATTTTTTTTAAAGTTTAAAGTTTCATATCAGAGCAATTTAAAAGCCATTCAACATACAAAAGATTCTCTTGTTAGGTATTTATCTATTGCTTTTATTTTTTAGTTAATTTATTTAATCTTATGGTAGTTATAATTGTTGTTAATTAGCGACCATTAAAATAAATTAGAATTAGATAGTTTTATTTTGCATTATTTATTTTTACAAACATGTTGTTTCATTTGTAAAAAATACAAATAAATAGTAATAATTAACACTAATTAGTAATAATTAGATGTAATTAGAAATAAACAATTATAAATAGAAATAATTAGTAATAAATAGGAATGATTAAGAATAAATAGTAATAAATAAGAATAAATAGGAATAATTAGGAATAAAAAGTAATAATTAGGAATAAATTATAATAATTAGGAATAAAAAGAAATAAAAAGAAATAATTAATAATTATGAATAATTTGGAATAAATAGAAATAATTAGGAATAAATAGTAATAATTTGGAATAATTATTAATAAATAGGAATAATTAGTAATAAATAAGAATAATTAATAACAAATAGGAATAATTAGTAATAAATAGGAATAATTAGTAATTATTAGTAATAAATAGGAATAATTTTGTAATCATTAATAATAATTAGGAATAATTAATAATAATTAATAACCATTTGTAATAAATATGAATAAATAGGAATAAATTGAAATAAATAGTAATAAATAGTAATAAATAGGAATAAATAAGAATAAACAGTAATAAATAGTAATAAATAGTAATAAATAAGAATAAAAAAGAATAAATAGCAATAATTAGAAATAATTAATGATAATTAGGAATAATTATAAACAATTAGGAATAAATAGTAATAATTAGGAATAAATAGTAATAATAATAAATAATTAGTAATTGATACGAATAATTAGTAATAAATAGGAATAATTAGTAATAAAAAAGATTAATTTGTAATAAATAGGAATAATTAGTAATAAGTATGAATAATTAGTAATAATTAATAATAAGTAGTAATAATTAGTAATAAATAGAAATAATTAGTAATAAATCTGAATAATTTGTAATAAATAAGGATAATTTGAAATAATTAATAATAAATAGGAATAAATAGTAACAAGTAGTAATAAATTGGAATAATTAATAATAATTAATAACAAATTGGAATAATTAATAATAATTTGTAATAAATAGTAATAAATAGGAATAAATAGGAATAAATAGGGATAAATAGGAATAAATACGAATAAATTGGAATAAATAGGAATAAATAAGAATAAATAGGAATAAATAGGAATAAATAGTAATAAATAGAAAAAAATAGTAATAAATAGTAATAAATAGGAATAAATAGGAATAAATAGAAATAAATTGGAATAAATAGTAATAAATATGAATAAATAGGAATAAAAAGTAATAAATTGTAATAAATAGGAATAAATAAGAATAAATAGTAATAAATAGTAATAAACAATAAAAAATAGTAATAATTGGTAATAAATTGTAATAAATAATAATAAATAGTAATAAATAGTAATAAATAGTTATAAATTGGTAAAATACTAATAATTAGTAATAATTAGTAATAATTAAGAATAATTACTTATAAATATGAATAAATAAAAATAATTAGGAATAATTAGTAATAATTAGAAATAATTAGGAATAATTAGGATTAATTGGGAATAAATAAGAAAAAATTGGAATAATTAAGAATAAAAAGTAATAAATAGTCACCTCCTATTTACGATTAGCGGCCCAACTTCCAACGGATTAGTGGGAGATCTTTTTCCCGTCAACTCATCTCATTGCAACTTTCTCCAACTGAAATCACTATGAAAAATCTACTCAGATGTACAAATATCCATTTTCGTATATAGGAGAATGGAGAGCTACGTGACAAGGCCTCCATATTCCCCATTCTCATGAATAAAAAATGGATATCTGTACGTCGAAGCAGATTTTTCATAGTGATTTCAATCGCAGAAAGTTGCAAGGAGATGAGCTGTCGGACAAAATAGCTACCGCCAATCCACCTAAAATTGTGCCGCCTGTCGCAAATAGAATGTGGAGTAGGCTTGGTGCCTTCTTATTTATTTCTATTTATTTCTATAATTAGTAATAATTAGAAATAAATAGTAATAAACAAGAATAAATAGTAATAAATAGGAATAAATACTAATAAATAGTAATAATTAGGAATAAATATTGATAAATAGGAATAAATAGTGATAATTAGGAATGATTACTAATAATTAGAAATAAATAGTGATAATTAGACATAATTAGTGATAATTAGTAATAATTAGTGATAATTAGTAATAATTAGTGTTAATTAAGAATAAATAGACATAATTATTGATAATTAGTGATAATTGCTAATAATTAGTGATAATTAGTGATAATTACTCATAATTATTGATAATTACTGATAATTAGTGATAATTACTCATAAGTATTGGTAATTACTAATAATTGTTGATAATTACTAATAATTATCCATAAATAGAAATAAATAGTCATAAATAGAAATAAATAGTAATAAATAGAAATAAATATAAATAAATAGAAATAAATATAAATAAATATAAATAAATAGAAATAAATATAAATAAATTTAAATAAATTTAAATAAATAGAAATAAATAGAAATAAATATAAATAAATATAAATAAATAGAAATAAATAGAAATAAATTGTAATAAATACAAATAAATAGTAATAAATAGTAATAATGAAGAATTATTAGTAATAAATTTTAATAATTACTAATAAATGGTAATAATTACTAATAAATGGTAATAATTAATAATAAACTGTAATAATAAGTAATAAATGGTAAAAAAATATTAATAAATAGTAGTAAATAATAATAATTTGTAATAATTTGTAATAAATAGGAATAATTTCTAATAAATATGAATAGTATGTAATAAATAGGAATAATTTGTAATTAGTAGGTATAATTTGTAATAATCAGTAATAATTAGTAATAAATAGTAATAATTAGTAATAAATAGTAATATTTAGTAGTAATTAGTGATAAATAGGAATAAATAGTAACAATTAGAAATAATTGATAATAATTTGTAATAAATAGGAATAAATAAGAATAATTAATTATAATTAATAATAATTTGTAATAAATAGGAATAATTAATAATAATTTGTAATAAATAAGAATAATTAGGAATAATTACTAATAATTTGTATTAAAAATGATTAAATAGGAATAATTTGAAATAATTAGCAATAATTAGAAATAATTTGTAATAATTTGTAATAATTAGTAAAAAAAAATAGTAATATAGTAATAAATATGAATAAATAGTAATAATAAGCAGTAATTATTAATAATTAGCTGTAATTAGTAATAAATAGTGGTAATCAGAAATACTTGGGATTAATTAACAATTTTTATCTTTTTTTTAATGTTGTTTTCCATATATCAAATTATCAAAAAAAACTAATTATTTTATATTTTTTAGAGAAATATGGAACAAGGAAGTCGACAATAATAATTATTATATGATGATTCTTGGATAAATCAACAAAGGAATCCAAATGGTTCTGGTTTAAATCATATATATATTGAGGGTGTTGAAACTTTCTTATCATTTGCATCATCAAAACCAATTTTTTTCAGAAGGTATAATTAATTATCCATATAAAAAATGTGGTCTGAGGATGTTTGACACATTTGACAATGTTGGGATTTATCTTTTGCATTTTGGTTTTGAAATAGATTATATTTTTTTATCAATATGGTGAACTCAGTTCTAGAGAAGATACTAATAATTTGGTTCTGGATCCATTATGGTTTCAAAATTTAGTAAATGATGTGGAAGGTCCATCTTTTCAATAAACTAAAACTTAGGGTGATATTGATTTATCTCCTGAGTTGGAACCATCTCAATTTTATGATTTTTTTAGGGCCACTTAGGATGCCTTATATCCTGGTTTCAAGATATTAAAATTTGAAGCACTTGAAAATTTATGGCTATTAAATTAGATAATGGAATGTCAAATAACTATTTTGATCAAATATTTTCTTTGGTTAAAAAACTATTACCTGAAGGAAATGTGTTTCCTACAAATTTATATTAGATAAAGTGGTTGGTTCATAATCTGGGTCTTGGTTATCTGAAGATTCATTCATGTTCAAATGATTGAATCTTATATTAGAGTGAAAATGAGTTGTTGGATAGTTTTCCTACATGTGGACAATCGAGGTATAAATAGGGTTAACTAGGGAAGTTTGGATTGATTATTGCAAAATAGTTGAGATATTTTCCACTTACACCCAGATTGTAGCATTTATTTATGTCTCATAACATAATAAAAATGATGTCGTGGAACAAAACCGACATTTCAACTGTTGAAATCTAAAATCATCCCTATGATGGTGATTCCTGTAAAATTTTTGAGAAAGTGCTTCAATATTTTTCTTTAGAAGCCTAAAATGTGCAATTGGGTCTTTCAATTGATGATTTTTATCCATTTGGTTCTTACGGTAGTCAGTATTCAGGTCTGTTTTTCTTTATAACTCCATCCATTTTACCTCCTTGGGTGTTGATAAAGGAGACACATATATATTATTAACCTTATTAATTTCAAGACATCCAAAAAATAATATTGATGTTTATTTGAAACCATTGATTGATGAGTTAAATTCATTGTGGATTAATGGAGTCAGTACATATGATGTTTCTGTAAAACAAAATCTCCTACTGAAAGCTGCATTTTTGTGAACAATTAGTAACTTTCTAGAATATGACATGTTATCTGTCTAGAGTAAAAATGGTCCAAAATAATATCCATACTTTATGAGAGAAAACAAAGTATTTAATCTCATCAATGGAGAAAAACCTTATTTTTTCAACTGTCGTCGCAGATTCTTTCCTACCGATCGTCATTTTTAGAGGAAAAATATCAATTCAGAAAATGAACAATTGAAAGAGATAAACCTACAAAATGATCTTTGGTACAGACTTAATGTTAATTGTATCTTCATTGCCTCCCATTACATTTGGACTAATAACAAACCAACTAATAATCGATGGATTTGGGAAAGAAAACAATTGGATAAAAGAGATCATTTTTTGGGATCTTTTATATTTGTTATATTTTTGGTCCATCCCTTGTTGGATGTCATGAATATTGAGAAGAAAAATTTGGATAATTTATTTCATATAGTTTTGGATACACCAGGTAAGACTAAAGTTAATGTAAAGACACGATTAGATCTTGCCCAAATTTTCCAGCGACTAGAAGTTGAACTGTTTGAAAATGTCAGATTATAGAAGTTAATGAATCCAAAAAAAACTTATACACTACCCAAAGAAAATAAATTATTTTTTTATTGAATTATATATTTTATACTTATAGATAGTTATGCTTCCAATTTGGGTATATATGTTAGAAATGGTCATATTACTGGATTAAAAAGTCATGACTATCATGTTATAATGGAAAGAATTATGCTGTTTGGATTAAGAGGTTTGTTGAATTCTATGATTTGGGATGCAATAATAGACATATCATATTTTTTCGAGAGATTTTTGCGGTAATAACAGATTATGATGCACTAAGAAGACTACAAGAAGATGTTGTTTTAATTTTATGTAAACTACAAAAAATATTCATATTGGCTTTCTTTGACTCAATTTAACATTTGATATTGCATTTTCCACATGTAAAAAAATATGGATGTCTATTACAGTTCCAGTGGATGTACCCATTTTAGAGAGGCATGCATAAATTAAAGAAAAACGTACATACTAAAGCATCAGTTGATGGATAAATTGTAGAAGCTTATTTTCAAGAAGAAATTTCTTTTTTCTGATCTCATTAATTTTAATCAAAATATCCGTCAAAATAAAACCACATGGGATGAAATGAGGGAAATTTTGATGACGAAATGAGAAAAAAATTATCAATTCTTAATCAAACAGAACTTGGATTTAGTAGAGTCCATGAATGAAAGAGTTGAGATGATGAACATCACAAATCTCATACATATGCTCTGCTAAAATGTGAAGAAATGAAACCATTTGTATTGTGAGTGATCCTATAACTTATTCTCTAATCATTGTTAATCAAATCAAGAAACAACTTCCACAAATTATAGCAGCCGTTCTTGAAGAACATTAGAAAAATAAGTTTGCCTACTAGTTTCAAAAATTGGTAACATAAATTATGTATGGTTTAACATATAAAATCAATTTATTACTTTTTATATTGATAATTTTTTTACAAATTTTTAGGTATCTCAACTTGCTGATATAATTGATAATCGATTATGTGTATTGAGTAACCCACCATCCAAAATGGTTAACTCTTATAATACATATGCGTTGAGTGGTTTTTTATTTCATATACATGAATATGGGGAAAATAAAAAACAATGAATATTGGTGTTTTATTTAGAGGATCTCATCATAGAGAAATTGAAGTTGATTGCTATGAAATCCTGGAAGAAATTATTGAACTATGTTATCTTGGACAAAATTACATAAAAATGTTTAAATACCAGTGGTTGGATATAGAGAGAGGGTTGCATATTCATCTGATCCATGGAATCATTGATATTAAATATAAAAACATTCTAATAGTAAATGAAATTTTTTTATTGGATCATCTGGCACACAAAATTTATTTTGAATTTTTTTTTGCTACTTCAAGAGAGTTGGGTGATTTGTGGAGCATAATAAAAATAAAATCTCAGGAAAATCAGTTTACTCAAAGTGAATGTGGTTCTACTGAAGTGTAAGGAATGAAATTTTTTCAAGAGATTCCTCCAAATCTATATTTTTCACAAAAAGACATGAACAACGATGATAAAAACCTATAGTTAAGGGTTGATAGTGATAATGGTGTGAATGATGTTACAAATGAATTTGAAATGATAAAAGATGATGAAACTCAAACTCATAAGGAAATTGGTGATGTTGAGGAGGAATATGAAGATATTGACACCATCAAATATGAAGATGAAGATACAGATGAAGACTATAATAGTTAACTGCTAGTTATAATCATATAAAATATATATCTAAATATAATAGTTGTTTTCAACTATTTTCTAACAATAACCATTTCAAGTTTCAGATGGACTCAGATTTGTTTTGTTAGTTGTAGGTGGCTGATGTACCTGATGACGAGAAGGATGTTGGATCATCTGACCCTTAGACTGCTAGATGTTCAGGGAGGACTCAGAGGGTGTGTGTTCTTGCACGATTGATGATTCGTAACCCTATCCCCAAATGAAATCCACATCTTGGAATCAATCCACGCATGGATAGGTATGTTTACCTATTTATTTTAGTTATTTTTCATTAATAATCATTAATCTATTTATATAATAATTGTTTGATAATTTTTTCTTTTTTATCATAGATTTGCGCATATTGGATAGGAGAGTTCTCTATTGTGAAATTATTTTTATGAGGCATGGGTTAAATATGATTAGATTCCCATAGATGTTCAGCACCGCATGTTCGATCATTGCCTAGTATATAAATAAAAAATATTTATTTTGAAATTTATTTAATTAATAACTCGATATTATTAATTTTTTTAGGATTTATGACATCTCATCGAAGAGATCATGTGTGGCTCTATCTGGAAGGAATGGAAGAGTTGTATATGTGAGCATTGCCATCAGTTTTTGCACAATTTAAGGAGGACATCCATGAATAAATAAGGTGTCACAAAGTTTGATCAGTCCTGCTACGCCCACTAACCTGATTTAATTTCATCTCAGGTTTGGTATGGATTATGTTTAAATAGGATGGGTTGTGGATTTCAGAGGAGATCATCAGTAGGTCCAAAAAATTTAGGGAGACAAGAGGTAACACATCAACCTAGTAGTCATACATTTAGTACGCATAGGGAACATATTGTAAGTACCTTTTTTAAATCAATTTATATAACTTTAAATGAAAACTCTTTATTTTATCTTCATATAGGCAGTCAAAAAATAAAATATTATAGAGTTTGATGTTTTTAGGAGGATGTATAATGATCCTATCATTGGAGAGATTAGAGGTGATCTCCTGCATCAGATTGTGGTCAGTATATTTTTTTTGAGTTCTAAAATTAATTACAAATAATATTTTAACTATTTTAATTTTAAATTGCAATTGAAGGAGTCATATGAGGTAATGATGTCTCAGATGCAGACTGAGAGTCAGTCCAAGACTGATGATCAGACCAGTGCTGCCAAATTTGGTGAGGCATCTTTGATACAGTCAACCTAGTATGCCTTCAAGAAAGGCCGAGTTGTTGATATCTACTATCGATTTACGCCTATGAGTTATCATGGTACAACTGCGATGCGGACATGCAGCTCAAGAGGAGATCGTAGAGACTCATCATCATCTACTACGTAGTATCAGGAAAAACTACGAGATCATGGTGAGCATATAGAGAGTATGTGTAGGGAGCAGTAAGAGCTCCATCGACAACATCAAGAAGAGATACATCGGTGATAGAACATAAAAATGATCAGAAGATAAAGTACATGCAGCATCTGACTCATGGTTTAGCGATGAATTTCATCCACCATCTCCCCCATCTCCTCTAGAAGACCCTCCTCCTCAGTGATGTATTTATTTTTTTATGATAAGACATTTGAATGTAATTTTTTTATAACAACTATTTATACTTATATATAGTGCATTTTTATATTGTTGTGAATATTTATTTTTTTAATTTATTATTTATTTTATTATTTATTTTTTATTACTTTATTCATTTTTTTATTATTTTTACTATTTTATTATTATTTTTTTATTATTTTTTTATTATTTTTTTTATATTTTTACGAACATTGAGGTTTTTATTATTTTATAATTTTATTATTATTTTATTATATTAGTATTATTATTTCATTAATAATAATAATGTTATATTATTAACATTATTATTATTATTATTATTTTCTAATATTATTTTGTTATTATTAATAATATTATTTTATTCAATTTTTTTTAAGTTATTTGTGATGGGCCCATCACAACAAGTTTTTTTTAAAAACTGGAAAAACTATTTGTGATGGGCCATCATGATAGGGATTTTAAAAAGCCTAGGTAATCTATTCGCAACACCCTTTTCTAGAATGGTGCATTTTTTATGGGTCCCCATCCCAAATGCCCTGCTGTAAATAAACAAATTTCCCATAGTTCATTAACCATCAACCCATATCAAACCACTTTCAGAAGCCATATACATACTTATTTTAAACTTAAAACCACTTTAAAGTCTTTCAAGAAACCCAAAGACATCATTTAATATGCCACATATATATTAAAAAATCCTAACCATTCTTTACATACCACAAATTACCCAAAAAATCCAACTGATCATTTCATCAAACTGTTGGTGCATAATATTTATCAAAACAATTATATTTATCACATAACAAGGCATAAACACCACTGTCCACACCAAAAAAATATTTCAAAATTCACACATTAATATTTAGTATATAAGTGAGGTGAAAAAGAAATAAAATAAAATATTATTGAATTAAAAAGGAAAATTCAGGGGAAACCTACCTCAAATCCATGGTGTATCAATGACACACATCTGAAAATGCACCAGTAGGGTTCCAAGTAACAAGATCTATCAATTGTAAACCTAAATAAAAAATCCCCCAATTTCACACCACTCTAGGTATGAAAATATTCCAGACATGGTCATTAAGGTTAGTGGATAAAGGGAAAATGGAATAAAATCCAAAAAGAAAGAGAGGGGATACCTATGCTTTCAAAATAAGTAAAGATTCAGCAAGAAACCACCTTGAAATCCACTTGTAGGGGATTGGATGAGCCAAAAACCACCATGGGAAGCATTTTGGTTTTAGGGTTCGAATGAGGGAGGCTAAGGGAAGAAAAATCAATTAAAAATAAGGATAAACTCCCAAAATAACCTTTCCTGAGTGGGTTTCAAGGTAATCTCACACAGGCAAACAAATTGTGCACAAACCATGTGATTTCCCACTATCTAGTGTTTCATGGGTTGTACACTTTGGCTACATGGTTAGTTAAACTGTGCATAAACCAAGAAACCCACTACAAGCTTTCCTTCCTGATTAAACTAACAGTATGCTTTAACTATGTGACCTAGAAAAAGTCCCAAAAAATCACCCTTTTCATCCCAAAACTCATCTAACTCAAGGGGATAAACCATTCAATAAACATACCCCACAAAAGGTGCCACTAGGAGTGTTTCAAACTCATTTTCCAATCCACCTCGTCCTCATACTTTTCATGCTAACGAAGAATAGGTCCAAAAGACACCCAAAACCTATAAAGCTAAAAATTTAAATTCGGAACACCTGAAACTTGGGAGAAAAACCAAGAGCCAAAAGGTACTCCAAAAAAAATGACTAAAACAAAAATCTAGGTGTGATAATTCTCGCCACAATAACTCTTTTCACCCCAATAAATACACAACATTTTCCAATTGACTGATAAATAACTAAGGATTCTCAAAACCATAAGATACAACCACTCGATCTAAAAACATCCCAACAATGTGAAATAGAACTGATACCTCTTTCCCAAAATAGACCAACAAACCAGAACGACTTCCTAAGAATCAATAGGAAATTAGAGTCACAACCTTCAAAACCCTAGATCAAATAAAACCTTTGGGAATACTCCAAAAATCCCAACATTTACCAAAACTAAAAAAGGAAAACTAGAAATCAATTAACTTCAAATGAAAGACAGTTCAACCGAACTAGCACAAAAAATAAACCAAAATATATCACCAACAGGTGAGGCCCAAATGAACTCCTCGGTATTTGAAACAACCTAGCACTAATATCTCATAAAAGTGTTTTCAAAGAGTCCCACGATGGGTCTCCCCACTATTAGAATTGATGAGAGTAAAAAAACATGAGAACTTACGCACACAAACCAAAATCCCCCACCATAATGAGAGGAGAGGGAAGGAGCCCAATGATAGGAACATTGAAATCAAAACTGACAATTACCCACAAATCATCACCTATGAATGACCATAAACCAAAGACACACCCGATTCACATGGGCATTCCACATAAAGACACTTATCATAAAATTTCATCCAAGAAGGAACAATCATAGACATTCAAAGAGGGATAATTCCATCATGCTATTTACAACAAGAGGAAATTTGAAGCGATATAGAGACCAAAATAAAAATATAGTAACTTCCTCACCGTAATGGTGGATGTACGAGATTATCCAAACCCCCTATACCCCAAGGATTCCTTACTGTATGTCAGCTCTACTCTGAGGCCTTTGGCTAGATCCATAATGTTTGAAGCATCCACTACCTGACATTTAGGAGATGATAATCCGTAATCAGAACTCATTCTTTTGGTGCCACAAGTGGCCACACAACACTCCAGAAAAAGAATAGAATATCAAGTCACAACAATAAACTCACTTTCTCAAAAAACACACCTTTACCCAAACAGGGACTTGGAATATGAACACACCATTCTTTCTCACTCTGAGCAAGTAGCATAATGAACAAGGCACTTGATGAAACACACCAAAAACCACCAACCACAACTACTACAAGCAAGAGAATTATCATTAGAGGAAGTCAATTTAAATTGATACCAAACAACTCTATACTCTAGAAATTGGGATGGTGTATCCTTTGAAGAGGTGGATTTAACTTTCGAAACATGAGAATGAAATCCTTAGGTTGATCAAATATAAATATTGCTAATGGGAAATCACCCGTATCTGCAACATAAAAATTCATGAAATCTCTATGGGGGAGAACACATGGCAACAAGAAAACCAAGAGCTCTATCAAAATTAGCTCATGAACAAAAAGTCACAAAGAACATACACCATCACAAAGAGAAAAAAGATAAAAAAATTACAAAAACTTTCTATAAACCCACTAAACACTACTTCAATACCAAACTACCAATAGAATTTCAATATCAAAACACAACATAAACATCAACCCAGAATCAAGAGAAATCACAAAAAATGAAAAACACTTCTGAAGCATAAAAAAACAAGCCACACAACCAATGGATCACAAAAACACCACAATTTATAGTTTAAAAACACTTTTGAAAAACATATTAAACTTGGTGGATTTTCACACTCACCAATGGTGTTTCATAGAGTCTTAGTCATATGCACATTTTCAGGCCAATATGAGCGCATATCAACTCATATTATACCCGACACTCGTCAACCATGACCATCCTGAGCACTCCCTTCCCACATCATCATCCAACCACTGCTCGTGCATATCAATGCATGTGATCACTCATGAAATACAAAAAAGGTCAAAATAAAACATTCTCATTTTCCATAATAAATCATTCAACCCAATTTAAAATTTATGAAAACTTTTAAAGTCTCACTAACCACCATGTCAAAAAAAAATTCAGATTCCATGTTTTAACCCATTTCACCATGTTAAAAAATATAATCTCATGAATTTCCATACAAAAATTTAATTAATTTCATTCAAAACATTTTCCAACAGCTCAAAAAATATCAATCCATTAAAAAACATTTGATTAAAAACCAACTCCTTTTAATTTAAAACAAATTCCAAAAAAAACATCATCTTTCAAATAACAATTTTCCATAAACCCTAAGTTTTGATTATAAAATTCCAGTCTCTTTAGATCATTTACATTTTATCCCAAGAGATAATTTTATAAAGATTCATTTTTCTAAAGTCTTCCACAAGGTTAATTCTGAAAATCCTTTATCCCACTTTCCAAAATCCAACAATTACCACTAAAAACCCATTTTCACAATTCCAACACATGGATCTTCAAAAAAAATTTCAGAATCAAATAAGTCTCAAAGAAACTCATAAAGGGAAACTATTTTTGATGGGTGACTTGTCCATATGGTTGGTGGCCATATGCCAAAAAATCCACCATCATGGAGAGCCTTCTAGGACCATGCCCTTGGCTTGACATGTAATTCTAGGCCCTGTGATCTCATGGATACCACGAGCCCAAATCCCTTTTCATTTCTCAAACACCAAAAAATCCACAAATACCAAAGAAACCCAAAAAACTAGACTTCCCATGAAAACATGATGACCAAATTAGCAAGGGTTCATGAAATCCTTCTCGTTAGAACATCTCAACTCTCGATAGTCCTACTCCATCTAACTTGACATCCCTAAGTAAAAAAGGTTATCTGAAAAGAAAGGTACTCTAAATAGTCGACCTTCTTTGATACCATTTTTTCACAAAACAAACAGGGTCGACCCTGAATTGGTCACCCGAGATGATCTATGACTAGGCCCGAAGGGCATTCCCAATCCCCACAGGCTGGAAACTAATGCTAGGTATCGACAGAGTGAAATGAGGGAAATATATTTCCTAATAATAATTAGATAAAATAAACATCCCAATATATATATATATATTTATATATACAACATCCAAACTGAACATCTTCTATACAGAGCTGGAAATAAAACAAAATTGGAAATAAACTATATAGTGAAAAAACTGAACCTAATGACTACAATGTCTCCATGTGACCCCAAAGATCACAATCCAATACCAAAACCAACTATATCGAATGGAAATTTATACCAAGCTAAAAACCTATAGAAAAATAAAAAAACAAAAAGAAATTTAGACGTGAGTATTAAAACTCAGTAGGTGTGCCCGAACAATCTATTCACAATTTACTTCCTTTAAAATAAAAACAAACATCAACCTAAAGTAATAAATACAATATACAAAGTATTCTTTTCCATACACTTTTAATTTTCAAAACCAAACACGGTACTTTGACCATTGTCATTCCAAATCCAATTTCATTTCCATTAAAGTAGCATTAATATTTTAAAGGGTAAGGTGATGTTTTCATTTCAAAATAGAAAAAGAGGGTATAAATTTTTTTTACTTTAAAACATTCTCCCATAAACCTTTGGGATCTAACCCATAACTTTCCAAGAAATACTTCACACATGAGAGCACTACAATATTCACATAATAAGTGAAATGGAAATAAGCACACAAGAGTATCCAAGTAACAAGCATATCATTCATTACTGTAAGAAACTAAGTGCCAATAAAAATGAGTAAACCTAGGAGATCATGAATAATCTAGAACATACTAACACAAGAGTCCCATACCTAGAAGCATGCCACACATAATGAAATAAAAGATCCCTAAATACTCTCGGATAACCTAACTTAGGAAAAACTAGGGGTTAAATCCCATAGCAACAAACCCAATATATCCACCTACTATGGGCCACCACCTAGTGCATAATCTTTCCAGTGCAGCAATCGTTCTTAGAAAATTCTCTCACTATTCCAGGTTTCCATGTATGATGTATAAAGGGGGTGATCCAACCCATTCCAACTGAGAATCCAATCACATGAACATATAATATTAATTTAACAGTAGGCATCACCCGAGTTACCCCAATGATTGATCTCATGACCTGGAACAAATAGATCTCAAAAAAGTCCATACCGAGGATCTCACATTCTCATAATGGATTGCAAGGATACATAGAGAGGAAATCCCATACATTAAACATAAACAAGGAAATAGAATTATCCAATGGAGGTTTTCATAATAAATACTTTCACCACTTTCACAAAAGTGCCAAATGGGTCTCAAGTTCCTTTCACAAAACCATTTTTTTTGGAAGAAACTAACCATCTTTCAAAAATGGGTAAACAAACCATTTTCCATTTCACAACCATTTCAAAAACAATCCATTTAAGTAACTCATACCACATTTAAAAACCAAATCCATTTTTATTAAAATGAAAAACAAACCATTAACCATCAACACATATCAAATCACTTTGAAAATCCAAATTTAAACTTCTTTTAAACATAAAAACTCTTTAAAATATTTCAAGAAACCCAAAGACATAATTTCACATGACATATATTTTAAATAAAATCCTAACCATGTTTTACATACCAAAAATTACTCAAAAAAACCCAACGAGGTATTTTATCGAATACTTGGTGTGGAATATTTAACAAAACAATTCTATTTATCACCTAACAAGGCATGAAACACCACTTTACACGCCCAAAAAAAATTCAAAGGTAAAAAATCAGTATTTATCATATAAGGGAGGTGATAAAGGCATGAAATCAAATATTATTGAACTATATTGGAAATTAAAAGGGAAACCTACTACAAATCCATGGTGAATCCATGATGCACACCTGAAAAAACACCACTAGGGTTCAAAGAGACAAGATCTATCAAGTATAACCCTAAACGATAAAAACCCCAATTTAACATAACCCTAGATATGAAAATAATCAAAACATGGACTCTATAGTTAGAGGATAAATGGAAAATGTAATTAAAGAAAATGAGAAATAGAGGGGAGCCCTACCCTTTCAAATAGGGTGAAGATTCACCAAGAAACCAAATTGAAATTCACTTGGTGGGGCTTGTAGGAGAAAAAACCACCATGGGAGGCGTTTTATTCATAGGGTTCAAATTGGGGAGGAAAATGGAAACAACCACAATTAGAAATAAGGATAAAATCCCAAAAATACCCTTTCCCAAGTGGGTTTTATGGTTTAACAAACTTTGAAATTTCCCACTGTCTAGTGTTGCATAGGTTACACACTTTGGCTACATGGTTAGTTAAACTATAAACATACCATGTGACCCCTACAAAATTACTTGCATGATTAAACTAACTGTGAACTTTAACCATGTGACCTAGAAAAAGTGCCCAAAAATCACCCTTTTCGCCCCAAAACTCATCTAACTTAAGGGGATAAACCATCCAATAAACATACCCCATAAAAAGGTCCCCTTAAGAGTGTTACAAAATCATTTTCCAAACCACCTCCTCCTCATAGATTTCACGTTAACCATGAAAAGGTCCAAAATAAACCCAAAACCTCTAAATCTTAAAATTTAAATCTGGAACACCCAGAACTCAGGAGAAAAACCAAGATCCAAAAGGTAATCCTGAAAAAAGGATGAAAAGAAAATTCCAGGCATGACAGAAAATATTATTTCAAAAATGATATTTATTTTATCAAGTAAATTTTCTATAAGTTTGAAAATTTTATTGTAATATTTTCTCACAAAAATTTATAAAAACTATTTTTGAAGGAATTTTATTTGATGAAAAAAATGACTTTACTAAAAATAGATTACTTATTTACTAAGAATTAATCAATAAATTTTCATTGATTAAGAACTTTATATATATTTCATAATTATTTTAATCTTTTTTATACCCTCTAATTCAAAATATAGGTTATAATGGTCATATAATAATATTTAATGGTTCATTTAAGCTAGATATTTTGAATCTTATATACTATTGAATAAATCCTTTCTTTTAAAATATCACCATATTAATTTTCAATCATGTGCTCAAAATTTTTGGAAATATAAACAACATAGAAAGGCTTGATATCCCTCTCAAAAAATATATATCCACTTTTACTATCTTATAATCATTTTTTTAAACTTTTAATTAGTTCATTATTAATTTTCATATTAACAAACTTGATTGTAACCTTCTTGAGCATATAAATATGTTGGTAATAGTAAAACAAACCTAAAAATGTGACACCTTTTCATGATGAGTGAAAAGGTAAAGGGTATAGTCTACAATAACAATAATAAATATATTATAAATTTAAAATAATTAATTTCTACACTAAAACCTCATAAAGTTAGTATTAAAAAGATAAAAAATGTTTCTTTAACAAAAAATTGGGAATTAAAAGAGAATTTTCTTTAGTAGCAAGAGATGATTAAAAATTAACATGATGATGTTTTTACTACATTAGGTACTTATGTTATAAAATCAATTTCTCTTTCTTTGAATCATGGGTATTAGATACCATATGTCCAACTATTTATAAAATAATGAAAATTTATTAAGGGATAAGTAAACCTATGATTTGGGACTATTGTAAGAGTTATCAAATTATCAATTGAGATAATATATTTAATTCTTCCCAGTTAATTATAATTATTTCAAAAATATTTTTATCTTGTATATCAATAAACAAAATTTTATTTATATATATTTCCAATATAAAGAAGTATTTTCATTTGTAAGGAATAACAACTAATTTTATATTTGTATCAATGGACTATTTTATGGTTCTTATAACATGTTTAATGGATTATATATATTGGAGATTGAAAATACTATATGTAATTTAAGTAATAAAAAGGTAAAAAATAATTATTTGAACTCCCCTTATCTTTAGAATTATTTACCAGGAAATAAAAATAAGAATCATATCCAATTACTCCATAATTATGGATTATTTATGTGGCTCAATGGTGGCTCTAGTTCTGTTGATAGTTTTTGAGTTTTTGATGTTGGTTTTGTTTTTAGTGTATGAAATAATATTGTGTTAATTTTTGGTTTTATGGGGCTTGATGATGGATCATATGGAATTTCCCAAGAACATAAAAGTACTCAGTGAGGATGAAAATAATCATAAAAACTTGAATAGGTGACATAATAGATTGTGTGTGGTCTAACTCTAAAGATCATTTCCTAAAAGGGATCATGACAACATCATGTGAAATGCATTATGTGTGATGTTGTGACTTTAAAAGCATGATTAGTGGGGTGGAATTTTCAATATGTTAAGTGGTTTTCTTTTTGTATTTTAAATTATGGTTGTTTATATTTTTTGTGTTGTTTGGTCTTCATGTCTTGTAAGGGTTACCACTTACTCCCTAAATTTTTTTATTCGAAAAAAAATATTGGTAGATTATTGGATTTAAATGATTATGAAACATTTGATGAATGTAAAAATTATTTATTATGAAGAAAGAAAAAATTACTGTTTAAGGATAAAGGTCATTGATCTAATGATTTATTAGAACTAATATATATTAATGTATTTTTTCCTATAAGTAAAGTATCTCAAGGTGGATTTCATTACTTTGTTACGTTTACTAAAAACTTATATAGGTATGGGTATGTGTATATTATGAAACATGATTATGAAACCTTTGAAATTTTTAAATAAATCCATAATAAATTACAAAATGAAATTGGGAAAATTATTAAAATGTATTTATCTAATTGAGTTATAGAATATTTTACTAAATAATTGCGTGACTATCTAGGAGACTATGATATAGTTTCATAGGTCACAACACCCAGTACACCACAATTAAATCATATATCAAAAATTAGAAATTAAAATCTTTTTGACATGGTTTAGTTAATTATGATCCAATCATAAATTCCTATTTATATTTAGGTTTATTTTATTAAAAATGGTTTATTTACACTAAATAATGTTTTTATGGAGGGCTGTTAAAAATAAATCACATGAGATGTGTAATGAGAAGAATCTTGATTTGTATTTTATAAATATTTGGGATTGTGAGATGTATTACCTTAGGAAAAAGGGATCTAAAATCAATTAAATGTTTATTTATTGGTTATCCCAAGGATAAAATGGGTTTTATTTCTATAATATTTCAGATAACAAAGAGTTTATAGCTTAAAATTCTATATTTCTAAAAAGGGAATTTATTTCTAAAATAATGAGTGGGAGAGAATTTAAACTTAATAGAGTTAAAGAACAATAATATGATATTATTCCCATGATGGATGAGTTGAAAACACAAAGGTTTATGGAAAATTAATTGACATATTATATATAATAACCTTGAGAGCCTTGTAGATTTTATTAATAAATGAAGATATATGAATTTTTTATTTCTGATGATAGTTATATAATTATCATTAAAGATGATCTAATATTTTACCAAGAGAACATAATGAATTTGGTATATGATAAAATTTTAAATTCTATAGAATATGAAGTATAATCCAAAAACATTTATTGGTTCTAGAATTTAGTTGATCTACCTAAAGGGGAAAATAAATTGCGTGAAAGTAGGTTTTTTAAAATGAATAACATGTATGGATGATTATCTATATACAAACGTCTCTTGGTATCTAAATATTTTAAACAAATTCAAGGTATTGACAATATTTAAACATTTTTCCCCTAAATATGATAAAATATATTCAAATTCTTTTAACTATAGTAGCATATTATGATTATGAGATATATCAAATTGTTGTTAAAACCATATTCATTTTTGATATTTTTTCTAGATATATATATAATTAAACCCAAATCTTTTAGGATACAAGAAATGGTTTTAATATTTATATGAAAAAATAAGTCATTTATGGGTTCAAAAAAGATTCTCAGTATTATAATCTCTTTAATGAATCTATAAAAGATCTTGAATTTAGCAAGAATTATGATGAACCATGTGTATATAAATAGGTTAGTGGGAGTAAAATTGTATTTCTAGTGTTTTATATGGATAAAAAACTTCTCATCATAAATGAAATCCTAATGTTACAGTTAGTGAAAAATTATTTGAGGAATTTCTTATGAATAAACAATCATGGTTAATCCATGTATATATTAATTATAGAAACCTATATAGATAGATATTAGTCCAAAACACATGAATTGGTAAAGTGATAAAAAAATTTAATGTTGAAAACTATAAAAAAGGTTCTTTTTTAATTTTTAATGGCAATAGTCTTTCTATGAAATATTATCCTTCAACCATTAAAGAGTAAGAATGCATGAGTAAGAATCTATAATTGTTTACAGTTGGATTAATCATGTATGTTATACTATATAATAATCCTTATGTATCTTATGCATTATGTATGATGAGTGGGTCCTAACCAAATCCTGGTGAATGTTATTGAGTAGAAGTGAAAAATAACCTTAAGTACTTGAGAAGAAAAAAGGATTCATTTTTAGTCTTTGGAGGAAAAAGAACTCATTATAAAGGGTTTTATAGCTGATAGTTTCTAAAATAATAAATATAGATTTATATCTTTGTTATGATTTATGTTTTTATTTAATGGTGGAGAAATTGTCATGAAATTTCCATGAAACCAATTGTTACTGATTCATAAAGGAAAGTAAATATATCATTGTATCTAATACAACTATAGAAACCATTTAGATAAATAAGTTCATTATAGAACTAGTGATTGTCTCAATCATCATTTATATAACTATAATTTTATATTTTAATAGTGTTATATTTGCACAAGATAAGTAAACTAGTTATCACCAAGTATTTAAAAAAATTTATATATTAATTTAACTTCACTCAAGAGTTAATTGAAAAATGTGATATTAATCTGTTTTTAGTTTCTACAATGGATAATATGTATCCCTTAAAAGACCCTTATTGAAAAAATCATGAAATAAATACTAATTCAATTTTTATTAGATACATGGGTGAATAAATTTATTAAAAGTGGGATATTGTTAGTGTTTATGGCCTAAATTCAATCAAGTTCTGTTGATTTAGAGATATATTATATCATGTAATGCATATTAATGGAAATAATTTATCATTAATTTATCTTTATTGCATAGAACATAGGATATGATATGATACAAAACCCTTAATATATACTTACTACCATGCTATCCCTGATCAATGACGATTATATCATGTTGTTGATTAGACTAGAGACATCCTTACCTCCTATGACCACATAGCAGTTTAGAAATTTATATTTCCCGTATAACAACCCTACTCTTTATTACACAGTAATTATTGATTTATTACATAATTTTACACTTAATAGAACCCACAAGATCGAGAATTATAGTGTATTTGGGAATTAGGTACATTACATAACAACTTAAAATAGGAAATACAATAGCTTTATTGGAAACTTCCTTAACATGATCATAATATTCCATGGATTTTAAAACTACACGAGATAACCTAGGGAAATAAATAAGAAACAGATCATCTATAAATCTCAGTAAGGGAATAAAAATGGCATAAGATAAAACATTTTTTACAATAGGTATATCAAATGGGAATAAAAGGAACATCAATAAAAAGGCACACTATATCATGATAATCATAATATGGAAAATGTGGCAACAACATAAAACACTATATCATAAACATAGTTCAGGGATAATTTCCAAGACGTCATGATGAAAAAAGTTTCATAATGGAGTCATGTTCACTCCATTTCCCAACATGAATATCGTGAGACTATACATTACCTAATGCATTGGAGTGTTATATAATTCTGGGATCACCTATCACTTCCATTTCATTCTCATGCTTTAGTGTGCCCCATAGATCATACAACATTGTTTCATTAATCATTATATTTAATTCCATGATCAAGGAGTGTGGAATACATACATGTAACTCCCACGTCAAATAGGTATAACTTTATAATGGTGAATACCCTTGATAGAAAATGGGTATGGTATTCACTACACAATTGTTTTTTCATGGAAAATCCTGGTGAAATTTTGACAGTATAACGACGTCACATAAAAATTCATAAAATGGGATGATTAGAGAGAAATGGGTATCTAATAATTTGGAAATAAAATGGGTAGTATTAGGGGCATGTAAAAACATATCCCAATAATAGGAATTGGAAATATAATTCATAATATAATAATTAAACGTGAATAAATTAGAGAAGTTGAGGATCTTGTCTCTTTGGAGACATCCGATAAAATTAGAATGATACAGAGAAGATTAGAATGGACCTAGTGCAAGGATGACACAAAAAAATTGACAAATGGTCCAAATTTTGACCTCGTATTTTCTACTCCTTTCTTTCTTGATTAATAAATGGGATTTCCCCTACCTTCTTAAAAAAAGAGAAGTTGAGGATCCCTTACTTGAGTGTGTGACTCTAAATGCTTGGGAGGAGCTTATTAAGAGCTTGTAGACACCTTGGGAGGACTCTAGGGAGGATAGGTTATATTAATGATTTTATAAAAGGATTTTGAGTGAAGATAAATGAGATCATGGATGGGTTCATATAGGAAATTAGTGGAGATTTCTTTATTATTTCTCAAACATAGGTATTGGACACTATATAATAAAATAACCAAAACCAAAAACCATACCATGGTTTGTGCCAATGGATTCTAAAGAATGAAAGAATTTTTCATTATTTTATAATTTCTATGTATAAACATAATAAAATAATAACCTTTCTTATGTAGAGGTGATTAATACTCTTAAATTAATGATTTTAAAACCATAAAATATATTAATGGCTTTGGAGGATTCTTAATGGATTTAAAAAATTAATAAAATAAACTTAAAATATCATTATTTCAAAGTTAGAACATATATTTGGTCGTGGATACCTTTTATAGTATTTATTACATCACTTTTGGGTCATCATGATGTCATAATACACAAAGTATATTTATTCGATATTTAATTTTTACCAGAAAAATCAGTTGTCTCAGAAAACTATGAAAAATTAACCATGGGATAATTTTGATGTTTGGATTCCAAAAATAACATTTATTTTATCTAAATAATTTTCAGAATAAGTGAATTTTCACTTTTAAAATTAAATTAACATTTATTAGAAAATGTTGGGTTTTTTTGACAGTAACTGTTTTTGAACCATTACAAAAATAACATTTGACTTCATAAAAAATTACATGGTCATTTATATTTGATAAAAATTATTTAATTGTAAATTTTTTATTAATATATAGTTTATTTTCAAAAATACATTGATTGATCAAAATAAATCCCTTAATTGAATTCGAATATTACCCAAAAATACTATTTGTGTTGTATTATATTAAAATAAAAATTATTTATAATGTAAGAAATAATAGGATGAAAATATATTTATTATTCTCAAGAAAATATTGTAAATACTCTTATTTATATGGTAATGATACAAATCCCTTTAATACACTAGCAAGCTCCCTAAGAGTAAGGTGCATGACTATTATACCATCATGGTGTGGTTCAACGTACTTGGTTTGGGTCGTGATCTTGATGATCTTGAACTTCTCCTGTAAATAATTTTTATCATGCATAAGTTTTTGGATCTAAACTTGGGCTTGGTTAAGGGGAAATCTCAGAGATAATATCTCCCTTAGAATCTTCAATAAATGGGCTTCATGTGGTATGATACTATTAGTTGGGGTCATCACTTCCTTTGTCTATATCAATTGGATTTGTTAAAACCCTAATGTATACTAACCATGTGATCATTATTCAACGACTATATTGTCAATGGTAATGATGATTAATGGTTATTAAAACATGATATGATATAATAAAACCAAATAAGTTCATGTATTTTCTATAACCATTTTACATAATAAGACATTTAATTAAAATCTATAGGGAAATTTTATTTATAACAGTTTGAGTAATTAGAATCTTCCTCTCTTAGGAAATTTCACCCTCAAAATTTTCATTTAGCACGCTAAAAAAATGATTATAACTCTATTTCATCAATTCCTATAGTTCCCACACTACTTATTCAAACTTTTATTTTCTCCACAACACTTTGAAAAGGTGTATTATCTTATTTCGTAGAACTTTGTCTCTATGATCTGAGATATTCCCCAACTACTCCTCATAAGATATTTCATTCTCCAATGGTATCACCTATGGGTTTAGTACATGTGAGGGTTTTGGTACAGTGACACTCACTTTTTTATACATTAACATTATATAACATTTTCAGAGTACTTAAAACATTATAGAAACAGAATATTGAATACTGTATTAACCTAGTGCCTTTGGAAACATGAAAACAAAAACATTATTACAAAAAATGAGTTATATTATCTCCCATTAGGTTCTTTTTAACTATCACTCTTCTTAGACAGATCAAACATAATACATATCTTTATAACATGGGGAAGGAAAAAAAAGGATGAGATCAATTGCTCAGTAAGGGTAAAAAATGGAGATATATAAGAATAATCATGAGCATAAGGGTCTGAGAACATGATCATGAAAATAGAAGATCATACCCTACATATCAGAGATCATATACATGAATCATGACCTAAATCATGGTAGCTCATAAGACATAAATCATAAGTAAATAAATAACATAAGTCGTGAAAGCATAAGATATGAATAATACATGGAATTTTGGTAAACACATTAGTATATAATATTATTTCTATAGTAGCCAAGGCATTACTTCCAAGACCATCTTAGTAGTACGAGTTCACTCCCCATACCATATTGGTTGTCATGCTTCACTACTATGACCATATTTGTAGCATGATTTCACTCCTCATACCATCTCGGTAGTCATGGTTCACCCACATGGACATCTTAGTATCCAAGGTTCACTCCCAAGTCCATCTTAGTCTATATCATGAGATATAAATATTTTCCCAATGCATTGGAAGTAGATATAGGTCCCACCCATCACATAATAAAATTGTACATTCATGTGACAAAATATCATTAAAAATCATAGAATAACCCATGAAATGAAATGGGTATCATAAACATGTTATAATATCATAACCTATAGAAAAAGATAGGTTTCATAATAATTTCATCAAAAACATAACCCGTGAAAAGACCCACACTTCAAAGGCATATAACATAGGAGAGAGAAATGGGTTTTATAAACATTATTCCATAAAAAAATATACAATTCAAGAAATAATATGAATGTAACATTTGGATCATTTTATAGAAGGGAAGATTAACATCAACAGATTTCATCTTTTATGAAAAATAAATTGGTAAGATCTTTTGAAAACATCAATTGAAGAAAATATACTTTATCCTTTGAAAAAAAATATTTTAAAACAGAAAAAACTTTTGAAAAACATTTTATTGAAAATAAACATGAAATATTATAAAGAAATATTTGAAAAAATCTTGGAAGGCTATTTCTTTGAAAATATACAATGAGATCTTGAAAAGGTTTTGAAAACCACTTTCCTTGAAAACTTATAAATGGAACATGAATTTTTTTTGAAAACTATTTCTTTGAAAATATTTTTTAGGTTTATAAATAAGGATTGAAATCATTTTTAAAAACATTTTCCTTGAAAACTTATAAAATAATATTTAAAACATCTTGAAAATAATTTTCCTTGAAAATGTATAAAATAAGATTGAAAATATATTGAAAACCATTTTCCTTAAAATTATATAAAATAATATTAAAAACCTTTTAATAAACACTTTCCTTGAAAAATAATTTGAAAAATTATAAAGAAAAAATGAAAACGTTTTTAAAACCTTTTTTTTGAAAATTATATATTAAAAACATTTTCTTGAAAATTATCCTTTTAAACATGAAACGGAATCTTCATAGAAATTATTATGGGTAAATCCATACATTCCATACGAGGTAATAAGAATATTCCCTTTTCACAAAAAAGGTTAGAAAAACGCCTTGTTCGAAAAGTGAAAATAATATTTCTTTGAAAACATTGGTAAAATACAAGAGGGGAAAATTTTATTTTAAATATTATATGATATTAGTTCAATATTCATGGAAACTCTTGTTATAAAACATGGTTTTTAAGGAAAAAATATTTTCAACCGAAGAGAGGGTAAAGTCGAGCATTCTTAAAAAAACATTCTTAACTATCTTATATACTGAAGAGGGGAAATTGGTAACAATACATTAATATATTATTAATAACCATTGGAGAAGAAAATTACTAACTTTTCTTGAGATATGGATCATAATATTTAATCAAAGGAAGCATAATCATAAACAATGTCGAAAAGGGATGAGATTGTTTTAATTAACTCTTGTAACTTAGTAACTTTTAACCATACCCCCATGTAAGAAAGTGAAGTTAAATTAAGATTAAAATATAATTAAATTAAGTATATTATATATATAACATGTCAAATAGAAGTATATATACCCCAAAAAAATAATTTAGGTTCATAACAAAACATGTGTCTCAAAGAAGGAAAATTGAGGCAAAACTATCTTATCGATTTAGTAGCTTTTGAAACATTGACCCCATGAAATATAGATCATAGAATAGATATGTAAATTACCATAAATTTAAGTATAATAATAATTGAATAAATCAATGGTAAGTATACACACCACATAAAAGGAATGAGCGGTGAATAAAGCATGTATCTCACAGAAATAAAAAGTGAGATGAAATCCCCTTACCTTGTGTCTTGACTCTCGTTGTACTAATTCAAAACTCCTATATAATAAATATAAATTTATTATGAATATCTAACAGAACCATATTATTACTTCTAATACTATATATGGTTTGACTATGTCTTTATATTTCCTGCTTGTTAACAATTCTATGTTATGGTTTCACTTAGGGTAATATCCTCTTTGTTTTTCATATGTGTTTTAATTTGTGACATATTTGGTCCTTAAAGTTATATAATGATTTACAGAATGTAAATAATGATTTAAATATAATTTATATTCAGTATATTTTTATTATAATAATCCATATCATATATAAGTATGAAATGGAATAGACTGTTCATGGAGATGGTAATTCGTACATACACATGAATTCTATTTCTGTTTAATTATCATGTTGAAAGAAAAAAGTAAAAGAAATATATATATATATATATATTTATATATATCATTATTAAATTATATTTATTATATAATATATACATCATATATATTTACTAAACACATTATTAATACATTCCTTGTAGTGTATGAATGAATCACATCGCCTTGAGGGGGCGGTAGTCCACACTTCATCAAAC
The DNA here is from genome assembly GCA_963277665.1 of Viscum album. NCBI lineage: Eukaryota > Viridiplantae > Streptophyta > Magnoliopsida > Santalales > Viscaceae > Viscum > Viscum album. Next base: position 1,014,249,069 of record OY728138.1, on the reverse strand, counting down.
GAAATTATCGTATTAATACAAAGTGGAATGTATAAAGAAATGTGTTGAAAAGTAATTAAAAAATATCTAAGACATAATAAATATAATATTTAACATATATAAATATATTTTCCATTACAATTTCCACCATTATAGTTAGTAAAGGAAAAATGAACAGTCAATGTTTTGTGATGCGGTAGTTCACCGTACATGGAAACAGTATGTTTGTTACCCAATAGATAGAGGTATGTGTAAGTGTAGGTAAAACAATTATAATAAAACAATTATAGTATTTTGAGTATAATGGTGTTTTTATACAATCATGGAATAAATATAGTGGATGGGATGGTGAAAAAAATAAAAATAAAAGGGCCTGGGAGAAGACATTACCTCTTAATCGGGTAACTACTTTTGGTTTGTGCCAAAAGGATTCTTTGGATTTATTTCATGCCTATGAAAGGATTATAAGAGTAATGAAGGGATTTTTTTTATTTTTATTGGGTATATCTTTACCAAACCTAAGTGTTTTGATAGTCGTGAAGAAGAGGGAGAGGTGGTGGCCTTTTATAAGAAAGGGAAAGGACATACATGGTATTTTTGGAAAAAAGATAGTTGTACCCAATTATTTTCCTAATAAAAGTAATAAAAAACCAAAAAACTCTATAATTTAAGGTTAATGTACGAATAAGTTCCATAAAATTGGTTTTAGACAATTTCTAGGTTGTTTTGGGTCTTAAATTTAAGGTTTAGTACCGCATTATCCTAATTTTTCTCTTAACTGTTGTAATTAATTTTAATAACTTTCACTAGTATTTTTGGTAAAAAACAAAGTATTAGACATTATAAATAATTTTTATTCAAAATATGGGATCCATTTTTCCAAATTATAATCACATAAGTGTCATAAATTAATTTAAAATTAATTTCACTGACGAGACGACACTGCATGTTTTTAAAGTAAAAATTTCCAAACCTTTTCTAAGTTTTTATACCCAATTTCAAAGTGAAATAAATTACAATGACCGAAATTTAATTAATTGATAAAACTTTTATTTAATTAAACTTTTAAAAAAAATTAAATAATATTTAACCTTATAGATAAATTACATGAAAAATCATTTTTGAATTAAAATCCGGTATTTTTCACTATTCTTCCAAAAATGAAGTTTCACAGAAAAAACAAAAAATTCACCCTAAGATATTTTGGAATTATAAATTCAAAAATAGAGTTTATCTTATAAAATTAAATTTCTAAATTTGTCTAAAATTAATTTTATAAATTTTTATATAAGGAAATTAAAAGTAGTTCATTTGAGAAAATAGTATTTTAAATCATATAAGAACTTTAAAAAAATTATATCTTTCATCATAAATATGTTTTATTTATATAAAAATTATATTTTTTTTTTGAAAATTAGTTATCACTATTCATATTACTATTTTTTGTGACTATATTATAATTATATCATTTAAATAGTTATAACAATAAAAATACATTTTTTAGAGAATCAGTGTTGCATGTAATGTATGTCAAGTCAATACTATGTTTTGTGTACGCCAAGTCAGTGTTCCATGTAGAGAAAGATAAAATTGATGTTGTGTATAATTCATTATTAACTTGGTGTTGTTTATAAAAAATCTGAACATAGTGCTTTAATATAAAATAAACTATTTTCATTGTTATGTGAAATGAAAAATATCTCAAAGGATAAATTAATTTGAAAAAACTAATTCACAAATTATGTGGGTGTTACATTCTACCCCCCTTAGAAAAAATTTCAACCTCAAAAATTTTATGGGTTATCAATTGTTTAATATTTGAAAGTTTCATTCATAGAAACCCCCATCATAAAAATGGATACTAAAAAATCCCATAAAACGAGAAATTTGGAACCATAACAGTTACTCATAGTAATGTATAACTAGGTTTCCACATATGAGAAAATAGGTTGGGAGTGAAGATTAGACAAGTAGGAAAATAAAAAATATTTATAAGGAGTAATTGAGGTCATCAATCACAAACAAGTGAATGATCAATGAAAAGTTAAGGTCCTCAATGTCATAAATATGTGATGATTTAAAAGGGCACCGGTTCAAAAATATTAAGGTATTAGGACAATACATTTTCTTTTGATCATTATTGTAATGTTGTGTCATTATATTATAGACCAAGAATATAAGGAAAGATACTTACTTGATATATCTATATAAACAAAATTTAATTCTTTAGTTATGCTTTTAAAAATTTCTAATTCCTCCATTACTTCATGTAATATATGTCCATATATTAAATTTGATGCCTGAAGTGCTAAAATACACTTTTAGTTGATCTTAAGGCCCATAAAATAATGAAGATTATAACTATTTATCTATAACTATTCTTAAAAATCAATATGGTTAATACATTAATCTCTTAACATAAAAAGTAACACTACCGTTTCATCATAAATAATTATTAATAAAAAATAATTATACATTAACCTGGACATCATGTAGTCAGTGGTAGGTGTGAAACCCTTATCATCCTTCTGTCATGGGTTCAATACCAACAACCTTTCCAGACTTGATTCGTTGTCAGCCTACATAGATAATGTCCTTTTATAAAACCATAATAATACAATTTTCAAAATATGATGGATATCCCTGAAATAAGGATAGTCGCTGAATATACTTTTAACCAAGGTTTTCAATAAAATACTAATACATAAATACTTCTTCCAAATATTAACTTAAACTTTTAATGAATGGTTAACATTAAAATCCATCTGAAAGTTTCAAATCCAAAACTTTAGTAAGAAAGTCACCAAACCATCTTAACATTGGTTCCCCCATATATCACAAAGTAACTCTTGGTTGTCACTTTCCAAATATATGAATTCCCTCATCATATATTCTCTAAAAACATAGTAATAACAAAAATTACCATAAATCCTTATTGAAAACATGCATTCTTCTTTATTCAATGTATATTGGATTTATTCCATAAATCCAAAAAAAGTTTTAAACTTCGTTAATGATAGCATAAACCACTTTTAAACAAGTCCTTAATTAGTTACAAGGTAATCAGTACCTTCTAATTTACTTATTCATATCCCACATATCTTTATCCAGACATCTTTATCATAACATAAGGAACATATTAAGGTTTATCTTTCCATTAATCACGTGTTTTTCATGGACATCACCTTGCCATTATATGACTTTTTTATTCCATCGAAACCATTCATCGTGTTCTTCTAAATCCATAGATAAAAACATAAAATGAAAAATCCTTATATATTTCACCCTTCATATAAAATGATTCTTGAATCCAAATACACAAAATATTTTTTTATTCCACTTTATCCTTATTCCATTAGTAAGGCTACCTCACCGTATTTTACAATACCTTTTTGCTCTCACATTTCATATATAGTATCTTCATCATCAGTAATGTAACCATTACCCATACAAATTTATTAATAATATTCAATAGATTTCCTCTTGGGACATTGAGTTTCATAATTTCCATTTAATCCACAACTAAAACACTAAACCTTCGATGAATACATAGGAAGGCCAATATTCTCATCCACTTTGTTAACTAAATTCTTCATTTTTCCCTTACAGTCACTTGCTTTGTGTGCTTCTTTTTCATAGTTAAAACATCTTCTTGTTCCTCTAATACATTCAATTAAGTTATTTTTTTAACATTATTTACACAAAGGAAACTTAATATTATTTCTTCCACGGTATCCATTACCCGAACTCTTATTGAAATTCTTATTTCTATTCCTTAGGGAGTCTGGGAGTTGGTTAAGGTATACATTGTTAATCATGTTCCATGAAAATTAATTAGGCATGATCACAAAATGTTTCACTCTAGTGATCATCCCAATTTACTTCTCATCACCAAGTCATCCATACCATTCAATATTAATTCAGTTCCCTACCATTCCTGTCATTATAGTGTGGGTATTACTTATCATAGAAAAAATCACATAGTCATGAAAATAATTACTTATAGGATTCATAAATCATGACACCTTCCTTAATATATGACACCCTAGGTTCATCCTAGGTTATTCAGAGCCAAATTATATTTAAATCCTTTGTGACGGTTTGTGAAGAGTTTGTGAATTCCCCAAGCATATCCCTTGAGAGTGTTAAACTAGATGTGCAGCAAGGCCTGTTTTCATGTTCCAAATTGTCCATAGTTAGGCTTATAACATCTTGTTGGAGTTATTACCCCTAGATACAACTTTTATAGAGCCACATTCACTTGTAGTATCTAGTTAGGGATTTATAAATAGTAAATTACTCACTCTACCATTTACCAAAATCCTAGGAAATTTTCTTATACTTTTCCTTATCCTTATACTTATCCCTAGACATTCCCTTAGGGTTATCGCTAAGGTTTTCTCATCCAAGATTCCATATGTTAACTAAAACTTTTCTCTGATACCAACTATAATGACCCTCTCTTTTCATACAATAAAATTACACAACATTTGTGTAATACTTAAAACATTATACAAATAGATGCCCAAAGACCGTATTAGTCTAGTTCATTTAGAAACATGGACACATAAACACTAGTACATAAATGTGTTACATTATATTCCACTAGGTTCTTCTTGACTATAACCCTTCTTATACACATCAAACATAATACATATCTTCATAAAATGGGAAAGGAAACATAAAAAGGGGTGTTTGTTACCCATTATATGGAGGTGTGTGTAAGTGCAGGTAAAAACATGAGCATTAAAAAATTATAGTATATTTAAGATACTGGTTTTTCTATATAATCATGAAATAAATATATTTTAGGGTTTGGAGAAATAAAATAAAAGAAAGGAGTTTGAGAAAAGACATTACCTCTTAATCGTGTAACTCCTTTTGGTTTGGGACAAAAGGATTCCTTGGATTGCTTCCTTAACAAGGGGGTTATTCTAGGAGGAATTTAGGGATGTTGGGAAGTGTATTGGGTAGATATTTGTAGAACATAAGTGATTTTAGAGTTGTGAAGATGAGTGATATGTGGTGACCTTTTATAGGGAAAGGAAAAGACACACTTGGCATTTTTGGAGACAACTTAGGTGTACCCACGTTTTTACCGAAACAAAGTCATAAAAATAAAAAAAATCTCAATAATTGAAGGTTAATTAATGAATATTGGCCATAAAATGGGGTTTTACAAGTTTATAGGTCGTTTTGTGTCTTAAATGTAAGTTTTAGTACCTTATTAACCTAATTTTTCTCTTAACTGTTGTAATTAATTTAAATCACATTCAATAATATTTTTGGTCAAAAACAAAATTTAACTTATTAGACATTATAAATTATGCTTATTACAAAAATAGAATCCATATTTCCGAATTATAATAAAAAAAGGTACAGAAATTAATTTATAATTAATCACACTGATGGGAAGACACAACAGGTTTTTAAAGTAAAAACGTCCATACTTTTGCTAAGTTTTTATACACAATTTCAAAGTGAAATTGATTACAATAACCTAAATTTTATTAATTGATAAAAATATTTTATAATTATCATTTTCAACCAATTTCAAATATAATTTAACCTCATAAATAAGTTAGATGAAAAAATAGTTTTGAATTAAAATTCGGTGTTTTTCACAATTCATCCAAAAATGAAGTTTCATAGAAAAATCAAAAAAAATAAACCAAATATACTTTTGAAATTATAAATTAAAAAATGTAGTTTATTTTATAAAATTTAATTTCTAAAAATGTCTAAAATTAATTCCATTATTTTTCCCAAAATGACATTAAAAGGAGTTAATTTGAGAAAATAGTATTTTTAAACATATAATGACTTTACCAAAAATTATATCTTTCATCGAGATTATGTTTTATTTATATAAAAATTTATAAAAGTATTTTAAAATTAGTTATCACTATTCCCATTACTAAGTTATATGGCTATATTATAATTATATCACTTAATTAATTATTACAACAAAAATATATTTTGTAGAAACTCAATGTTATGTGTAACATACACCAAGTCAGTGTTACATGTTGTGTATTAAAAGTTAGTATTTCATGTAGAGAAAGATAAAATTTATGTTGTTTAATTAATGATTAACTTGGTTTTTTATATAACTCAGTTCAAAAAGTGCTTTAATATAAAATAAACTATTTTTAGTGTTATGTAATATGGAAAATATTTCAAAGATTAATTTAATTCGAGAAAAAAACAATTCAAAAAATCTTAGGATGTTATATCTGGTATGTAATTTCTCAAGAGGTATAAAATTAATACATGATGTAAATGAGATTGGTTTGGTGGGAGTGATAGTCGGTAGGCCACTTCTCTGATGTGGTCAAGGATCTCAAAGAGACCAATGTATCTTGGACTAAGATTTATCTTCTTCCAAAATATCATGAATTTATTCCATGGAGATATGAATAGGAATACCATGTCTACAACATCAAACTCTGGGCATCGTCAAGGATTGTCAGCATAACTATTTTTTGATTCTGAGAAGCCTTGCTATGCTACTGAATGGTTTTAAAGTTTTAAACCATTTCCTAAACCATATCAGGACCATGCAGTTTTCATTCCCCAACTTCATCCCAACATGAATGTTTTCTTCACCTCTTACCATAAAGGGATTTATAGGGATCCATTTGGATGCTCGATTGGAAACTGTTATTGTAAGAGAACTCAAACATAAAGAGATATTGATCCTATCCTCCATTGAAGTCAATTGGGAATGATTTGAAGATATGCTAAAGTTTCTGGAATATCTTCTTAGATTGTCCATAAGTTTGAACATGATAAGCCCTGCTGAAGTTTAACTTAGTATTTAGAGCATGTTGGAGACTCTTCCAAAACATAAATTTGAATCTCATATCTTGATTGGACACAATAAATAGTGGTACTCCATATATCCTTACCACTTCTCAAATGTATATTCGTGTAAGTTTGTCAAGTGATAAGTTCTCTATAATTAAAATAAAGTGAAATTTCTTTATAAGAAAATCCACAAAAACCCATATAGAATTGTTTTCCATATATGTATTTAGAAGTCCGGTGACAAAGTCCATAGTAACGTTTTCTCATTTCCATGTCGGTATGGATAATGGTTGCATCATCCTCATATAATTCTACCTTTTAGGCTTCACTTTCTGATATAATGGACACTTTGATGTATATTCAATGATATTCTTCTTCATATTATCCAACCAATAGTGCTATCAAAGATAATGATACATCTTTGTGCTTCCAAGGTGAATGAAGAAAGTCAAACTATGTGCACCATCTAAGAATTCCTTCATTAACACAAGATTTGAGGGTATATATAGTCATAACCCAAATCTCACAACTCCTTCTTCATTAAAATTTAACTCCATGGATTTATATTTTCTTATAGTTTCAAATTTGTTTTGAATTACCACATCATCCCTTTGATCATATTTTAACCTATTTAAAAGGTATGGTTGAGAAATAATTTTGAAAGTATTAATGATGTTCCTTTATTTATGATTCCCATATCCATCATCTTTAAATTAAGAAGATGTGACCCCACTAAATTATCATAAATGAAAGAATTGCTGGATCCTTTCTACTTATAGAACCTGCTACTTTATTCTCCTTCCTAGGATGGTAGTGTATTGACAAGTAATATTCCTTGATCATCTATAACCATCTTCATTGGAACATATTCAACTCTTTCTGTGAGAATATATACTTGAGGTTTTTGTGATCATTATATATTTCACACTTATCCCTAAAGAGATAATGCCACCATATTTTCAAATGAAGATCATTTCTTCCAACTCTAGATCATGTGTTGGGCAATTTTGTTCATGAACTTTCAACTGCCTTGAAGAATAGGCTTTGACTTTATCATTTTTCGTTAACAAAAATCCCAATCCCTTCTTCTGAGAATCATTAAACACCACAAAAGCTCTCCATTTATGGGTAGTGTGAGTATAAGTGTAGTGATAATCCTTTTTTTCTTGCCTTTTAAGATCTATCCATATTCATCATTATAAGAAAATAGGACCGCCTTCCGAGTTATCTTGGTTAGAGGGTTTTAAAATCCTAATAAATTTTTTAAAATCGATGACAATACCTGACTAAACCTATGAAACTAAGGATATATTTCATGGATGTTAGCCTCAACTATCTTTCAATTATATTTTTTTAAGGGTCTAAAAATATTCCATTTCCTGTGATGATATTCCATAAAAATGATACTTCCTTCAACTATAATTCACATTTTATATACTTTTCATAAAGATTATCCTTTTACATGTTCTTTAGTATAGTTCTCAAATTCTCCTCATGCTCCTCCATGGTTTTTGAGTATATTATAATATCATCTATAAATACTACAAAAAATTTGTTGAGGTAATCTATAATGTCCTTATTCATCAATTACATGATTATTTTTGGGTAATTAGTGAGTCTGAATGTAATTACTATGAACTCATAGTGCCCATACATTGTAGGAATAGAAGTATTGGGGATATCCTCTATTTTCACCCTAAATAGTAATATCCCAACCACAGATCCATATTAGAAAATTATTGTGCTCCATGTATCTAATAAAATAATTCATCAATCAATGAAAGAAGATAATTATTCTTTATCATGATCTTATTGATCTCATGATTATCAATGAAAAAGAACATTAACTTGTCCTTATTCTTAACTAAGAGGACTGGTGCACCCCATGGTGCATCACTTGGGCCTATGGACCCTTTTTCTAGATTCTATTATAGTTATTTTTTCATCTTCTCAATTTTCACAACATAAATTCTATATAGATTCGTGGATAATAGAAACCCCACTGGTATAAGCTCGATTGAAAATTCAACCTCTCAGCTAGGAGGAAGACCAGGAAATTGCTTAGGAAACACATCATCATATTCTATCATAATAGGAATGTATCCAAGGATGGTTATTTCTTTAGCATAAATCATTTGATATAGATACAATTTATATTATGGAAACAATATCCATGATTTAGATGTTGGTGCTAAAGAAGATTCATCATCATATTTGCACTTCTATAGAATCAGTGGTCAATTTTCAATATAGAGAGTGATTTCCTTCTCACGAAAATTTATGTCACCTATATATAGGGAAAGCCAATAAATACCCAAAATTGCATCAAATTCCACTAAAGATAGTATGACAAGGTTCAATGGGAGGTTCTTTCAATAAATTTTGATAGGGGAGGAGTTATATACATAGGATGAAATAATTTACCAATATTTCATTTTCACTAATAGCTCAACTTAAATGATTTGTGGTGGTGTTTTAATAGTTCTACAAAACTTTCATGATATAAATAAATGCATAAAACTAGGATAGAAAATTACATTCACTATTTTTAAATTAATAACTAGTGTAACTTTCACCAATTTGTTATTGGGATCCACCTTATTTGTTGTGATCGAAAAAGCTCACCCTTACTACCTTGAAGGTTGTTGGTTGTCTCTGAAAACCCTTGGCTTAGTGAATTGGTTTGCAAAGTACCCCTTTTCCATTCAGTTAAAGTAATGAACAATATACTGAGGGTTTACTAGATCGTTCCTTTCATTCCTTACATTAATGGATTTCTCCTGAAGAAAAATGCTAGTTAGGTTCCCTTACTTCCCACACCTAATGGGTATCCTCGTCCCCATTCAGAAATTTCTAGGGTGCTTTTTCCGCACCTTTGACAAGTTGGATGTTGAAATTTCTTGGCACCATCAATTTTATTCATAAAACCATTGGAATGAAACTCAAATTTTTTCCTTCTTATCCTCATGAAACCCTTGAGTTTAACCAATATCCATCTAAAATTTGATGGAACAAAAAAAATTTATTCGTAGCAATTAAAGTCTCATATCATTAGAGATTTTCGTACACTAGGTTTTATCCCACCAAAGAAGTCATCAACCTTGAATTCAGGGGTAACAACAAAGATTGAGGCATAACGTGCAAGTTTTGGGAAGTCTTCCTCATATAAATTGATAGACTCATCATATTATTACTTTATATAAAAGAAATATCTTTCCATTTTAAGTTATATAGTGTGAAGAAAATATTATTCTATTTTTTTTAAATCCCTTCCACCCCATCGCTTTGATATTTTCCTTAGGCTTCATATTTGTAACAACCAAAGGTTTTAAAAATAAATTTAATGAAATTAATGAAACACTAAGTATCTATGAAGCAACACTTTGTTTTAAGGACATAGTTATAAACTAGACATTAAAAATATTTTTTCTACTTTTGTGTTTTGAATTTCGAAAATCTGACATACACAGTTGCAATCAGTAAGTTATTTAGATTCTCATAGGAAAAACTTAATATTTGGTTAATAGTAACCTACCCTTATGAATATTAACTTGACCCTTATGAATATTAATATGAAAAAATGAATATTAACCTCCCCGATGAATGTATTTATAATAATTTATGAGACCTTTATTTATTTTTCAAGGTGTTATAAAATGATTTATAGTTTTAAAATTTTTATTTTTGGAATAAATTATGATTTTATTTAAAAAATAATTTTCTCATATTTAGAAAATTATTTTGATAAAATGAAATTAATTTTTTAATTGTAAACATATAAAAATGGTTGGGTTTATTTTTTTTGTATTTTTCTGGAATACTTGAATTTTTGGTGAGTAGTAAAATACAATAATTTACAAAATAAGCTAAATACATGATTTATTGAGTCATTGATGATGTTCTGCTAAATTAAGAGCCCTTGGTTTGAACTCACATGAAAAAATTATTGTGTTTTTAACAATAATTTAGACTATTTATTGTCTTGAGAAAAAATAACAAACTAATGATTAGAATAATGTAAAACCCTTTCTCTCCACTATAAATACCACCCTCATCCTCCTCTTCCTCTCACACCTCTCAAGATTTTAGAATTGTATAAATTCTTCCCAAACCTCTTTCCAGGGATCTTCTCCATGTCCAAGACCTTATTTTCTCACTAAAAGGCCAATAACAGTGGCCTTAAGGAATATCTCAAGGAGAAGAGATCAAGAAGTAAAGATCATATTTCTTTTTCTTGTGTTTTCTTTTCAATTATTTTCTTTCCCTGTACTCTATTCCCATACCCTTATCCAAGAGGAATAAAAGCTCTATTATCATATATATAATGTAATTTTATCATGTTTATGGAAGCTTTTATCATCTTACTTATTCTTCTCTCCCTCTTATTCTAAAAATAAAAACAACATTCGTGATGTGTCGATTTACCAACATCATGGACGATGTGTCATCAATTTCCTTTAATTACTTCAAATATGGTTGTAAAAAATTTAATGGCTGGAAAATATTTTAATGTATATGATATTACCTCTATTATGTTCTATAATTGACTTATATTCATAATAGTAAAGGTATATGATGAAATAAGCTCATGATTGTCGAAGAACCACCAAAATGATCCAAACAAATATCATTATTGTTTTGACTAATAAATCATCATCATATAAAAAAATAAAAATGATAAATTGTATAATTTAAGGTTATGGAAACATGTAAATAACATCTATTTCCACTTTTGGAGTTTTACTTTCATTCTAAAAAAAATCCATTATGAACCCACCATGGATACCATGTAAAGAACGCACCCGAAACAATGTAAATAACAAAATAGTACTAATTCATGGGTTGAATGATTTTATAAAATGATAATATAAGGAGTTATAAAAATAATTATGCTTCTTTAAAATATTAGTAACACTATTTTAACCGTTATATAGGAGTTTTAATCACATTTTAATTAAGATGAAATCACGGTAGGGGAATTCCTAACCCAATTTCCATTCTATAGGTTAATCATATAATTTATTCATTATGTGGTATTGAGGTTATTTTTGTGATTAATTTTTGTTTATATTGATTTTTTATTATGTGAATTTATATTTTACACACATATCTATTCTATTCTACTAATTATTACTCTGATTATGTTTGTAAAGAACTTTCCTTTTAAAGTCCTTTTTAAAGTCTCTTTAATGAAATTCCAAATTTATAAATATATATATATGGAATGAGTAGTTTATCCTAATTTAATAATACTTCATTACAATGATATGTTACTTGGACATAGTTATGTTGTTTTGAGGCCATTATAGCTCAATATATGTTTGGTTGATCTCATTATAGCTCAAGATATGTTGGGTTGAGCCCATTATAACTCAACATATGATAGGTGATCCCCATTATATCCCTCCAATGCATTTGGTACTCCGAAGATGGAAGTTGACCGAATGGTTGTTCCATGTGTAAGGGTAATTATAAGATTGATATGGTAAATATGTCCCAAGGCTAATACATGACATTTCTATGCATGTTAATAAGTTTTTATGTGATGGGTTTTATTGATTTTTATGTTATCATTTGACTAAATATTCATTTCTTTATATTACTTATCGATATTTTTGTGATCATAACAAGTTTTTAAATGTTTTTCACAGGTTATAGGGATGTTTAATAGAAGGAATGAATATATTTTAAATGTTAGTAAGACTTTTCAAATAAATTATGTTTTATTTGAAAATTTTTATATTTTGGAAAAGGTGGACACTATTTTAGTAGTATCCTCCTGTATGATTATCGAATGTTATGTATGTTTTATGTCCAAATTAACTAAAACTATAAACCTTAAAAGATACCCAGTTTCTAATAATTAATTTTCTTGTTTAAAACTCAAGATTATTTAATGTTTTAAGGCTGGGTCCCTATAGTTGGTATCTGAGGATGGTTTAGATAACTTTAGTGGTTAGGATGATTTTAATAGAATACCATAAATGTTTTTTTACTCAATGGTTAATTTAAAATGATATAACAATTAAGTATTACGATGTTAATTATTCTGAGATATGTCTATTGAAAATGGTTTTCCACAAAATAAATAGGTAAGCTAAAGTAGTAAGGAACCAAGAGACTTATATCTGTTCGAATCTATATCTTGGAATGATGGGAATCAGAATTGATCATTTTGTGATATTAATGGATTAGTCTAATCAGAAAATAAATGGTTTTGGTATCCATAGTATAGAGTAACCTAGACTACCATGAAGAAATATATATTTTTTGGACCATTTTATGTGGCAACTTACTCCATCTTTCAGTTGAACCACAAATCCAGTGATAGCTGAAGGATGGATCATTTCTCTAGAAAAGATATTTTATATAATGGTATATTTTGAACATCAAATGGTAATACTATCCATTTATCGTTTTTAAAGTAAAGACGTTATATGGTGGTCTCTAGTTAAGAATAATAGAGAAAGAGATGATCTTGACAGTCTTTAATGGGGTGATTTTAAGAGTTTTTCTAAAAAAATATATTCATAAAACTGTTCAACTTAGAATGGAATGAAGTAGAAAGATAATGATTCAGTGGAAGCATATGAAGCCAATTTTACAAGACTATCTAGGTACATATCAGATTTTACTTGGGATTTGATAGTAAAATTAATATATTTTACTTTGGTCTGAAACCATTTTTAAAAAGATCCTTCACATCAAAACTATTTAAAAGCTATGAGAAACTTGTTTGTTGTGCTGAAAAAGTCTAGATGGAGATTTTTGACATGTATTCACCTCATAATGATAGGAAGAATAAGAGGTCAAGTTGGTAGGCTTTGGGGAAGAATACATCAAATAAATATGGAGGTATGAAAATCAATTTCCCTTCTTTTGAAAAGTGTGGTAAAAAGAATCCTAGAGAATGTATTGTAAATTCTAGAAAATGATACCAATATGGAATGTTTGTGAACATGTCTCAGGAGTGCAAGGTAAATGATCCGAAATTTAGTGAGAATCTGATGGTGAGATTATTTATCTATAAGTAATTGGGTTAATTTTCTAATCTGTCTCTGAATTTAATCACTCAAGCCAGAAATTAGTAATATTGGAAGTATAAGGGTGTGGAAAAATACTTTTCAACCACTTCAGATGATGTTTAGCCATAAAATTAGGTGTTAGAAGGTACATTTTTTGTTTTTACATATTTTGCAAATGTGTTGTTTGATTCGGGGTCTACACATTTAATCATTTCTGAGATTTTTTTGGCAAAATTGGGAGTTCCACATCATGAAATGAAACCATAACTCATGGTAAAACACCTTGAGGAAATATTATGGTAAAAAGAAATTATAAGAATTTACCTATCTTTTTCTGTGGAAAGAGTTTACTTGAAAACCTTGTTGTATTGCCTCTAGTAGAGTTTGATGTTATTCTGGGTATGGAATGACTTTCTTTTTATCATGTCAAGATAGATTCCATAGAAAAAGAAGTTTTTTTTTCAGAAAGCGTTTTAGTTTGTGTACAAGAATGAACCCATAAAATTGATAACATATCAGGAATCTAAGAAACTATTAAAATATGGAAATGAATGTTATCTTGTACACATTTCTGAAAAAAAAATGGAACCATTCATATTTGTGATGTTCCAGTGGGAAATGGGTATCTTGATTTATTTCCTAATGATTTTCCTAGTGTTATTCATGATCAGGATGTTGAGTTTACTATTGAATTAGTTCTTGTTGCAAAGATAATTTCTAAACCCCCTTATCAAATGGGTCAAATGGAACTTCTAAAATTGAAAATCAGTTGTATGAATTACTAGATAAAGTCTTCATCTGACTTAGCACTTCACCTTGGGGTGCCCTTATCTTATTTGTTAAAAAGAAAGATGGTTAAACAAGAATTTGAATTGATTATAGAGCCTTGAATAATATCCCTATTAAAAGTAAGTATCCTTCACCTCATATTGATGATTTTTTTGATCGTATCCAGGGAGAAAAATATTTTTCAAGGGTTTACCTGAGGTCGAGGGACCATAAATTGAAATTAAATGAAGTATACATGCCGAATATTTTGTTCCATAATAGATATTGGAATTATTAATTTGTAGTAATGTCATTTGAGTTAATTAATGCACCTGTTGTATTCATGAATCTTATGAAAATAATATTTCATGAGTTCTTCGATAAGTTTGTGGTTGTGTTTATTGATGACATTATGGTATACTCTAAATGTAAATAGGATCATAAAACACATCTGAGGGTTTTTTTCAAACCTTTAAAGAAATAAACAATATGGAAAATTCTGCAAGTGTGAATTTTGGTTGAAAAAATTTCATTCCTTGGTTACATTATTTCTAAAGATGGCATAATTATTGATCCTGCTAAAACAAAAGTTGTTGAAGAATGGCCACGACTGAAAAATATAACCGATATTAGTACTTTTCTTGGTTTAGAAGGCTATTACCAGTGGTTTTTAGAAAACTTTTCACTGTTATATATCCCACTGATTGAGTTAACTCAAAAAGAGTTAGGTTCATCTGGATAAAATAATGTGATGATTATTTTAAGGAATTGTAAAAAATATTGGTGAATTCTCCAGTTATGACCCTACCTTTCAGAAGTGGTTATTTTTTCATCTACAGTGATTCTTATTTGAATGAACTTGGTCGTGTTCTGATACAGAATGATCATGTAATTTATTATTCTTCACATCAGTTGAAACCTCATGAGTTGAATTACCTTACACGTGATTTTGAGAAGTTGATGTTTTTTTTGCATTAAAAATTTTATGGCATCATTTATATAAAGTAAAATTTGAAATTTATACTGACCATAAAAGTTTTAAGTGTATATTTAATCAGAAAGAATTAAACATGAGATAGAGAAGGTGGGTGGAACTAATCAAGGATTATGATTACACGATTCATTACCATCCTAGAAAAGAAAATAGAGTGGAAAATTAATTGAGTTAGAAAAGTAATACTATATTGACCATGATACGTTGGAACATGACCCTTTGGTTAATGATTTTATGAATTTTGGCATGGAATTTGTTGGTGTAGGAAATTCATCTGTTTTGTTTCAGGTGTCTATGTAGTCATCTCAATCAAACAAAATTAATCAAGTATAGAAGGAAGACCTTGAGATACAGAAAAAGGTATAATTGGTTGAAATGGTTATGTTTCTAAAATTTAACTTTGATAAATATTGTGTTTTAATATTTAGAAAGAGATTATGAGGGACTTGTGATTCTTAACTAAAGAAATAATTTTTGCACAAAGCTCACAGTTCTCTATTTTTAGTTCATCCTGGCAACACAACACTGTAAAGAGATCTTCAAGAGTATTACTATTGGGATTGAATGAATAGAGATATTGATGATATTAACATGAAATTTTTGTCATGTAAAAATGTTAAAGTAGAGGTGTAGTTATCGAATGGGATGCTTCAAACTTTACCAGCTTCAGAGTGGAAATGGAAAAATATCTCCATGGAATTCGTTGTGGGACTACTAAAGACATATTGAGGTAAAAATGAAATATGGGTTATTGTTGATCGTCTAACTAAATCTGAACATTTCCTTCCTATTCAAGATACCATGTATTTGGATCAGATTTCTTGACTATACCTCAAAGAAATTTACTAGTTACATGGAGTTCTTTTTTCCATTGTATCTGACCGTGATACCATTTTCACTTCTAACATTTGGAAAGGCCTTCAGAAGTCATTGGGAATATAATTAAATTTCAGCACTTATTTTCATCCTAAATCTAATGGACAGACAAAGAGACAAATTCATATATTAGAGGATATGCTTCGATCATGTTCAATGGATTACTAGGGAAGTTGGTATCAACACCTTTTATTAGCTGATTTTTCTTAATATAACATTTTCAATCCAGTATACAAATGGAACATTTTGAGGCATTGTATGGAAAGGAGTGTCAAACTCCAGCATTTTGGGATGAAGTTAGGGAATGAAAGATGAATGAACCAAAATTAGTTGAGGAAGTGGCATAAAAAGTACAATTTATTCAGTAGAACTTGAGGACATCTTCGAGAAGGAAGAAAAGTTATGAAGATAACAAAAGGAAAGACCTTAAATTTTAGGTAGGTGATCATGTTTTTTTAAAATTATCTTCTATGAAAATTTTTATGTATTTTGGTAAAAATGGAAATCTAAGTCCACAGTTCATTGGAACTTATGAAATCCTAGATAAATTTGAACTAGCCGCCTACCAAGTAGCTTTGCCTCCATGTTTATATTAGGTAAACAATTTTTTTTATGTTTTGATGTTGGGAAAGTATGTTCTAGATTCATCTCATGTTTTGAGCCTAGAAGCAATTTAGTTGGAAGAGAATATTTCTTATAAATAGATGCCTATTTCGATTATTGATCAAAGAGATAAAGTATTATAGAATAATTTATTCCATGAGGTAAATTTTTTTTGGATAAATCACATGGTTGAAGAAGAAAATTGGTAATCCAAAGATTCTATGAGGGAAAGGTATCCTCACTTGTTCAATAAGAAAATAAAAATTGTGAGGACACAATTTCTAAAAGGTGGGGAGAATGTAACACGCCAAGGTTTTACAAATAAATTTAATGAAATGCATGAAACACTAAGTCTCTATAAAGAAATTTTTTTAAGGATATAGTTATAAACTAGCCATTAAACATAATTTTTCTAGTTTAGTGTTTTGAATTTTGAAAATTTGACATACACGGTTGCAATCAGTAAGGTATTTGGATTCTGATTGGACAACCTTAATTTTTGGTGATTAGTAAACTACACTTATGAATAGTAAATTAACCCTTATGAATAGTAATATGACCCAATGAATATTAATCTCACCAATGAATGTATTTTTAATTATTTATGAGACCTTGATTAATTTTTCAAGGTGTTTTAAAATGAGTTATAGTTTTAAAAATTTTATTTTTGGAATAAATTATGATTTTATTTAAAAATTAATTTTCTCATATTTAGAAAATTATTTTGGTAAAATGGAATTAAATTTTGAATTAAAAATGTCAAAAAATGGTTGGGGTGAATTTTTTTTATTTTTCTGAAATACTTTAATTTTTGGTGGATAGTAAAATACGATAACTTACAAAAAAAAGCTAAATACTTTATATATTGATTCCTTGATGATATTATGACCAGATAATCAACCTTGGTTATAATTCACATTCACAAATTAATTTTTTTGTAACAATAATTTATAATATTCATAGTCTTGAGAAAAAAGAATAAACTAATGATTAAAATAATGTAAAACCCCTCCTCTCCTCCACTATAAATACCACCCTCACCTCCCTCTTCCTCTCACACCTCTCAAACTTTTATCATTGTCTATATTCTACCCAAAAATCTTCCCAAGTCACTTATCCACGTCCAAGACCTTCTTGTCTCACCAAAAGGCCAATAACAAAGGCCATATGGAGGATCTAAAGGAGAAGATATCAAAAGGTAAAGATCCTCTTTCATTTTCTTGTGTTTTATTTTCAATTATTTTAATTTGTTATACTCTATTTACCTCCCCTTATCCTAGAGGAATGAAATATACAATATAAGATATATACTGTAATGCTTTCATTTTTATTGAAAATTTAATCATCATAATTCTTCTCCTCTCCCTCTTATTTTAAAAATAAAAACAACGTTCGGGATGGGTCGATTTACCGACATTGTGGATGATGTATCTTCAATTTCCTTTACTTCCTTAAAATAAATTTTTAAAACCATTTAATGGTTATAAAATATTTTAAAGTGTATGATATTACCTCTCTTATGTTTTTTAATTAACTTATATGCATTATATTAAATGTATATGATGAAACAGGTTCATGATTATCGATGAACCGCCAAAATGATCTTAAAAAATGTCATTAATGTTTTAACTAATAAATCATCCTCATATCAAAAAATAAAAATGATAAATTCTATAATTTAAGTTTATGTAAATATTTAAATAACATCTCCTTCCACTTCTGAAGTTTCTCTTTCATTCGATAATAAAATCCCATACGAACCCACCATGGAAACCATGAAAATAAGGCACCCGAAAAAATATAAATAACAAAATATTACTAGTTAATGGGTTGAATGATATTATAAAATGTTCATATAAGGTGTTATAAAAACGATTATAATTTTATAAAGTATTAATAACACTATTTTAACCATTATACATGAGGTTTAATTACCTTTGAAGTAAGAAAACCCCAATGTAAGGGAATTCTTAACCCAATTTCCATTCTTTGGGTTAACCTTGTACTTTATTCATTATGTGGTATTGAGATTATTTATGTGATGATTTTTTATATTATATTTAATTATGCGTATTTACAATGTACAAACATATCCATTGCATTATATTAATTCTCACTATAATTATTCTTGTATGGGAATTTTCTTTTAAAATTATTTTAAAATACTCATTAATGAAATTAAAAAAGATTGTCTTTTATATATATGGAATGAGTGGTTTATCCTGATATAATTATGCTTCATTACTTTGATACGTTCCTTGGAAATAGTTATGTTGTGTTGATCCCATTATAGCTCAAGATATATTGGTTTGATCCCATTATAGCTCAAGATATGTTTGGTTGAGCCCATTATATCTCAAGATATGATGGGTGAGCCCTATTATAACTCTCCAATGCATTGGGTACTCCAGAGATGGATGTTGAAAAAATGGTTATTACATGTTTAAGGGTTATTATAAGAGTTATATGGTAAATATGTCCCAAGGATACTACATGATGTTTCTATTCATGTTAATATGTTTTTATGTGATGGGTTTTGTTTCTTTTTATGTTATCATTTGAATAATGATTCCTTTATTTATATCCCTTACTGAACTTTTTGTGTTCATCCCAAGTTTATTAATTTTTTTCATAGGTTATAAGGATGGGTAAGATAACTAAGGAAGAAGATTTAAATGTTATGAAGAGTCTTCAAATAAATTATGTTTTATTTGAAAAGTTTTATATTTTGGAAAAAGTGGATACTATTTTAGTAGTATCCTCATGTATGATTATGGGATGTTATGTATGTTTTATATCAAAAATCTATAAAACTATAAACCTAAAAAGATCATAATTATGTAATAATGCATGTTCTTGTCTAAAAATCAGGATTATGAAATGTTTTAAGGTTGGGTTCTTATAATATTCTTGATCAATATCCACCATTGATGAGTTTCTCCTCTTATATGATAAACAACTAGTAGAACCTTATCTTGTTTGGAAAATTTAAGTATGGAGAGGATATTTTCGATGGAGTTGATCCATTATTCCATGATTAAGGGATAATATTATCAATTTAAAGACAGAGGACTTTGTCATATAAATTAATCAATTGCTAATTGTTCTCTTTTAGAGGGATTTGGAAGCTCCTCCTGATCCATATTTCTGTTTAGAACTTATGTCAGCTAAGAGAGTATCGTCATGAAGTTCACAATTCCTTCTCCAATCAGGTTGGGAATCTCACTAGGTCCATCATCACATTTCCCTTCATATGGATTTTTTACCCATTTCCTTCTATTTCTGGCCATTTCTTATAATAAAAAAAATTAGGCATGAGTATTTTTTAAACTATTAAACACATAATGGGTAATCCAATGATATTAAAGGGATAACTTATAAATTACATTTATTTCTAATTTATGAATTTTTATGATTCAATATATGTTATTAATGATCTATTTCCTAACATATACTATTATGGTAATTTTTATTCCCTTAATAATTGTTTGTAATGAAATTATGAATTTACCAAAGAATATACCATGGGAGTGTCAAACTAGGTGTGCGATAAGCCCCGCTGTCATTTACCATGTTACACGAAGTCAGGAATGACACACCTTGTCAGAGTTATTACCCCTAGGTACATTTGTAACATATCCTTATCCACTTGTAGTATCCATAAATGGATATATTTTCTTGATAAACCACTTATGCTATACTTTCCAAAAAAATTGATGTCTTATGATACTTAGTCTTATCCCTAAATATTTTTCTAGTGTTTTCTAATCATAATCCCCAAAATATCTAAACATTTCCTTTGATACCAACTATAACAACCCTGCTATTTATTACACATTAATTATTGATTTATTACATAATATTACACATAATAGAACCTAAAGTATTGATATGTCTAGTGTATTTGTGAATTAATTACATTACATGACAACTTAAAACTATAAATAAATCATCTTTATTGAAAACTTCTTTATCATGATCATAATATTCCGTGGATTTTAAAAACTACATGGGATAACCTGGGGACATACATAAGAAAGTGGTGATATATAATTATCCATAAGGGAATAGGAATAGAATAAGGTAAAACATGTTAGAAAATAGGCATATAAAATGGGAATAAATGGAACATGAATAATAATGCATGATATAACAATATAATAATAACATTAGAAATGTGCCAACAACTTAAAACGCTACATCATAAAAAAGGTCAAGGGTAAATACTAAGACATCATTATAGAGAAATTGCCATAAATTAATCAGGTTCACACTATATCCCAACATTATGTATCATGATATTAAACATTACCCAGTGCATTGGAGCACTATATAATTCTAGGTGCACCTGTCACTTTCATTTCATTCTCATGCCTATTTGTACCACATAGATCATAAAACATGGTTTCATTGATTATAATATTTTATTCCAAAATCAATGAGTGTGGAATTAATACATATAAGTACCAAGTCAAATAGATATAAGTTTACAAAGGTGAATACCCTTTATAAGAAATGGGTATGGTATTCACTACACAATTGTTTTGGCATGGAAAATCATGGTGAAATTTCGGCAGCATAACGATGTTACATAAAAAATTATAACATGTATTGATGAGATAAAATGCGGTATATAATAATTTTTACATAAAATGGGAATTATTAGGGAAATGGTAATACATATCACAATAATAGTAATTAGAAATAAAATGCATAAGATAATAAGGAAACTTGAATGAATAAGGGAAGGTGTGGATCCCTTACTTGAGTGTATGACTCCAAATGCTTGAGAGGAGCTTCTTGAGGGATTGGGGGAACCTTCAGGGAACTCTAGGGAGGGGAGGTAAGATTAATGAAGTTATAAAATGGATTTTATAGAGGATAAATGATATCTTGGATGGGTTTATATAGGAAATGAGTGTGTATTTTGTTTTTATTTCTCAATCTTAGGTTTTGGACTCTATATATTAAAATATCAAAAACCACAAACCAACCCATGGTTTTGCCCATGGTTTCTTCCAAATAAGAGATTTTTTAATTATTTTATGTGTTCAAGGTCCTAAAATAATAAAATAATACCCTTTATTATGTGGAGGTGAGTCGTACTCATAAAGAAATGATTTTAAAACCTTAAAAAACTTTAATGGTTCTGGAAGATTCATAATGGCTTTATAAAGATGATAAAATAAACCTAAAATATCATTATTTTAAATATAAATCACATATTTTCTCATTTTTAACATTTATAGTATTTATTACATAACTTTTGGTTCATTATGATGTAATAATACACAAAGTATATTTATTCGATATTTAATTTTTACCCGAAAATTTAAATGTGTCATAAAATTATGAAAAATTAACAGTTGGATAATATAAAACTTTTAATCAAAAATAATATTAATTTTATCTAAATAATTGTTTAAATATGTTAATTTTCACGTTTAAAATAAAATTTACATTTATTAAAAAAAATGCTGGGGTTTTTTTGACAATAACAGTTTTAAAAACCTTATAAAAATTACATTTGACTTCATAAAAATTATATGATCATTTATATATTATAAAATTATTTAATAAAATTATTTTATTAAAATATTATTTATTTTAAAAAATAGATTTATTCATCAAAATAAATGTCTTAATTGAATTTGAATAGGACCCAAAAATACTATTTGTGTTTTATTGGATCAAAATAAAAATAATTTATAAAGTAACAATAATAGGATGAAAGTATATTCATAATTATCTAAAAAATAATTTAAATAAACATATTTCTAGGGTCTTGATACATATCCCTTTAATACACCAACAAATTATCTAAGAGTAAGATGTGTGACTATGAGACTTTCATGGGGTGGTTCAACGTACATTGTTTGAGTCGTGATCTCGATGAGCTTGAAATTATACCGTAAACGGTTTAACTCATTCTTAAGTTTTTGGATATAATCTTGTGATTATTCAAGGTAAAATCCTATAGATTCTATCTCCCTTAAAATCTCTAATAAATCAACTTCATAATGTATGATCCTACTAGTTGAGGCCATCACTTTCTTTGTCCGTGTCAATTGGATTTGTTAAAACCCTATATTTATACTAACCATGTGATCATTGTTTAATGACTATATTATCAATGGTAATGATGCCTATGGTCATTTAAATATTATAGTATATAATAAAACCAAAAAAAATCATGTGTTTTCTATAACTATATTTCATAATAATAAATTTAATTAAAATCTCAATGGAAAGTTTATTTATAATATTTTGGGTCGTTACAACTCAACCACACTAACTACTAAGATATAGAATAGTGAAAGTAAGTGGTTAACCACAAAAAGAGGTAAATCAGTGAGAATTTAGAGATGAAATGGGAAATACATAAATAAAGTGAAATGGAGATGATATAAATTGACTCAATAACAAAGTAAAATAGAAAAATAGTCTTAAACTCTAGGAAAATCATAAATAAGTAGAATTGAAAACAAATTATTAGGCACAAGATAAGATTAATAAAAATTTATTTAGACCCAAAAATAAGTTAGTGAACCCCATTCATTACATGAATAGGTGTTCACAGTGTGAATGGATAGAATTTCCCTTGGATTACCTTTTATCTCAAAATTTCTACATCATGAATGGTTATTCACTAACTTAATGAAAATTAAATATTTAAAGTTAAAATCCTTCTGGATTCATTTTCGTGAGATATTTAGGGTTTCAAAAAGGTTTTCCTTGTCATCTTGGACTCAACATACTGAATATTTACTCACTTGAATAATTGATTTTCCTTAAGAAAAAATAATATCAATAATGATTCTAAATAACAACATGCCAATAAGAGAAAATCAAAATCATGAATGTCAATAGAACCTAGTATTAGCTAAAATGAATTACTACATAATAACTAATTCCTCTAAGGTTTCAAGCCATTAATAATAATTAAGTCATTCTATCTAATTAATTCTCTCTTCTATCATCATCTATTAACTTTTCCTTAATCAACCATGTCTGTATTGTGATCTATCTCACCATGAATGTTTCCTCTCACCACTCAAGGTACTGAATTAAAAATGGAGTAACACTCATACATTGAATATATGATACTAACCATAGGATTTCATTGGATCTCAATTCTTCTCCCAGTAAATAAAAATTTCATACTCAATCATGAGGTCTTGCATTAAGGCTTAAATGAATCTAAGATTTTAGGATAGAGTGGTCATAAAATGAAAAATATAAAAGGATCAAAAAATAGATTAAAATCTAAAGTACCTTACATGATAATAAAATTACAAGATCAATAAAAATTTTACTTCTGACTCCTAACATCCCACGGTCAAAGTAAAGACTCAGGAATAATGTAGTACAATGAGTGGATACAATCTTTTTTTTTAATTTTTCATTTTTTTGAAAATTATACTCAATAAAGATATCGCATCTATCAACCAAATACAAATAATCTCATAATTATGATAATTGTGATATTTTTAATAACATCATTGGTCAGGTAATGAATATATTTATCTTGCGCAAGACACAATCCTTTTATTTCTAAATTTTTCATCTTTTTTCAATAGGGGTAAAAAGAACATAATGATGAAAATACATGAAACTTATCTAATACCCATGAAACAATCCTATAATACCTCAGTATAATGCATCCCATTCAACCACCAATATTCCCCCCACACTTATTCAGTTGAATATCAGAAATAAATTCCAAGAGTTGGGTAGGAAGGATAAAATAGACTTGTAATGTGTCTTTTCCCTAACAAGGGTCATCCATGGATTCTATGGGATAAATTAGGATTAAATTTCAAGATGAGTCTCAAGGATAAATTTTAAATCAATAAATTTATTCTACCATTTGAAAAGTGGATTTTTTCAAAAATAACTTCAACAAGATACCAAGGAAAATTCTAGCAGGTTTATATGTCATAAGTATCTCTCAAGAAATATACTTACAAATAATGAAAATTATTAGGCTTAGAGTGTTATAGGAAAAGAGAAATATAAAATAGGATTATCACACAAGAAATGGATATCAATTGATGGGTCATTGAATAAGGATCTCATAAATTTTAATTTAGAAATAGAAAACTCAACTTAGAAATCATACTACATTATTCTATAATAGTACCAAGAAATTAATTTTCAATAAAATAGAACTAAATCTCTTACTTAAATTTCCACGATTTTTGTTAAATTATCAAGTAAAAAACTTGTTCTAATGAAAAAATTCTCATATATAAATGAGGACAGATAGAAAGTCAAGTAGAGTCTATTGGAAGATCAAAATCACCCCCACACTTAAAAGAAAATTCTTTTCACATAGTTTGAGAGAAAAATAGGGGAGTAGAAATTAATAAAGAAAACCAATAAACATAAAAGATGAATAGTATAAAGAAAAATACCTTAATAAAATCAGTGTTCTTAGGGGGAATAAAGAGGCCCATTATAAATTAATAGAAGGTGTAACAAAGGTATAAAACAATACCTACACTTAGAAAATAGTAACCTCAAAGAAAATAAGCAATGAAGAATAGAAAATAAATTATGTGAAAAAATTTATCTCTAGTATTTATTCATAAAAAGTAATATATATAAAGAAAATGCATGACAACAATGTATATGTCCATCTGAGAAATGGGTGAAAATACAAAAGAGGGGAAATTAGGAAGAATCTTAAGACCTTGAAGTATCATCCCCTGGTGTTAAGCTAGTCGCCTCCCTGTGGTCTTGCAATTGTATCTTCTTGGATGTATCAATCTCATCAATGAAACCTTAGTCCTGAGGGTGGAAGACAAGGTGTCAGCAGTTTTTATAGTATCTTTAGGTAGGCAAGATATAGAATTGAGGGTTAGCGATGATGGAATGGTCAATACTATGACTGATTTAGATAAATATATGTGAATATACACTAAGGATATGAATCTATTTTTTTGGTTAATGAATGGTATCTTAGGCTGAGTGGGATTATCGAGCCATTTTCCCATATGGGTATGATGAAAAATGTACACCTATTGGGAGAAAGGGTTTGTGATCTTAGGGGGAACCGAAATGAGCTAGGACCTTGTTGCAATAGAGTGGTGGAAGGGTTTATATGATAAGCTAGAGAAAAAATATAGGGGCCAGGAGGGGGAATATAACTACCTAGATGAGGAGTTGTAGGGATGGATGGTTATGGTATCCAAGGATGGTGTTGTAAGTGTCTCTCATGTAGTTTGGGAATGTGTCTTATCAATGAAGGAGAACTCCTTTACCCAATCACACTGCTTACCGACCTGTTTGAGTATAACCATCTTATTCAGGAGGATAAGGTCAATATACTATATTGGACTGAGGGATGAAAGTGGTATAAAAGAATCAAATACCCCTAAATGATTTTACAGATTAGTGATAAAGTTCCCACCCATATTGTTCCACCCATCATAGTAAAGAGTGAACTGGAAGTCCATGTGAATTTTCAATCCATGAAGTGTAGTGGCTAGAAAAATGACATCTAACTGACTAACCACTACCTTAGAATCCCCTCCAGCCAACCAACCATGGTTCAAGTCCCACAGGATGAGTATGAGAATAACACCACAAAATTAGATAATCTTGGTTGTCTTGGTATCATGGGAACCATTGGTGCTATGAGCTATTTCTGACCATAATGGTAGGGTGTAACCCTTTTTGGGATAAAAATTTTGTGCTTTATAGGCACCATTATACACAAAATCAACACTGTAGATCCCTAGGCTAACCTTAAAATCTTACGGTGATAAATATCAATTTTTCACCCTAACCAGAAGGAAATTTTTACCCAATTTATCTTTAGTATACTCAAGAAATATAGAAATAACTCATAGAATGATTCCTGACATATCTAGACAACATGTGTGATGTGAATTCAATCTAGGGTATCCATAAAATCATAATAAACATGTAGGGACTACAACACCCTTAGGTCAATGTTATTTTTTTATCTTTATTGACTTAGCTTGCAGATGGGTGAGCCGAGCATGGATATTAGGGTAAAAAAATCAGAGTTACGAGTGAAGATGCTACTTCCAGGCCTCCCCTTAGAATTAATGTGGTGAGATCGAGGCTAAGTAAGGAGGAGTAGTGGAGTGGTAAGAGAGGATGAGGGTGTGGGTTACCTGGATATTTACTTTTTAAAATTTTAGGCTTGTGATTAAGAAGGTCATTTTGTTGGGTGTTTAACTGATTATTTTCTATCTTATAGTCATGGATTTTATTTTTTGTTGCATTCCATGAATAATAGGTTGAGGGGAAGGATTGGTGAATGGGTTTTTGAAAGGAGGAAGAAGTGAAATTGAACAAGGATGACAATTCAGCCTATGATTTAGCTAGGAAGTGGTTGGGAAAAGGGGAAACAATGGGGAAGGATCAAAAGAATGTGGAAGAACAAAGAAGGATGGGTACCTAGGGAAAGATAACCATAGATGTGAAGGGACTGGGGAGGTGAGTAATAAGGAGTGGGATAGATGGGTTTCTAGGATGGAGGAGATAAATAGTCTTTTTACACAAACTAGGGTTAGTGGTTTGATATTTAAATTTTTTGAACCATTCATGATGTGAATTGTCATGAACCTCTTTCTTCAAGATGAGGGAAGAGACAAAAAGTGACACACCTATCCTTCTTCAAGAAGAAGGAGAGATAATAACCCCTTATTCCCGCCTCCAATAGTCCCCATAGTAGCGACTAGAACAAAGTGTATAGTATCTCACACAAAATGGAAGGCATTACCCTTTTTAATGAAAATAGGATTGAGAGATAAGAATATAAAAATACCAAAAAACACAAAACATTTTTATAAAGGAAACAAAAATACAACCCATGATTGATTTAAATGTAAACTATGAAAAAAATAAAACTAATTCACAAAATAAAGTACCAAAAGAAAGAGACTAAGAATCATCACATCAACTATCCCAACGCCCAAGCTAGTAAAGTCCAACAAAGTCCTCAAAGTACTCATGGAAACCTGAAAATAGTTTTATAATGCAGGGTGAGCATACAAGTATACTCAGTGGAGGGGGGGGCAAAGTCACTCATGCACAAGTGGGAGAATAAAACTAATACCCCTTGGAAAACAAAATAAACCAACCACACCAACCTAGGAAAAATTATAACCATCCCAACCTTACCAATGCATGCTCACCAAATAACGCAAGTCAAGTAAGGTAATTATATAAGCACATAAATGATTTGGGTACCAAGAACCACTTTTCCCATTGGTTAATTGCTCATTCATAATGGCTAATGTCTTGATTCTACCTCCCTTCCCCAAATGAAGTCCCACTTCCATAACTTCCCAAACACACCTGGGCCACAAACCACACATATCTTGATCGAAGACACATGGGTCACAACAACAACACCTCCCTCTTGAAAACAGATAGGCCTCATCCCAAAGACACCTCAAAAACAAAACCGTCTTGTAGAAACTTAGTCCCCTCATCGACAACAAAACATAAACAAAGGATCTTGGGCTAATAGAAATCCTCAATCCATTATAACTTACCTGAATACGCTTGAGCAATAAGAACCCAGAAGGGGGTGTGAGGAAGAATGTCAGTAACTAGTCATCCATCCTCCCACCGGGATGTTGGGAAAGACACCCTCCCCTACGAAATTGGGGTGTTTGTAACATAGTGTTCAACAAGGGTGGGGTGCATATTGAAAATCACAAGGAACTAAAATTTAAAAATATAGGTAAACAAGAACTCAACCCAACCAATGGGTTTCAAGCAAACAATCGGCCCACACAGAACCACCTTTACTGTTAACCTTTATATACATCCACACAACAGCCACAACCAAAGCATAAACCCAACCCCTTTTTCATTTAATCACTAGTCAGTATTTATTAAGGATTTCACTATAATTAATTTTGGAACTACCCAGAAAACCACTATCCGAAACCAATATCAAAACAACTAGAAAGTCAAGATGCAGTCCCACTGCACAAAAAACACATAAACACATTACAGTCCAGATGAACAATGTCACTCGATGGCTACAATACAAACAAAGTCAGTCCCACTGCCTAAAAGTTCATCCATTCCAAAATCAATCAATCTCTCAACCCTATATTCTGTCACACCTCCCCTACCACTACATACACAAATCCCACAGAAAAAACCACCAAACAACAACCTTGTTGTACAAATATGACATACCCAAAACACAAATTCATTCCCTCTGTCCACCCACATACCCATAACAGGGCTACCTAAAATAACTTCACACAACCACCAAGACGTAAAAAACTGAACCAAACATAGCACACAACCACACCATTAAGTCCAATATATTCTGATTTATAAAGAGGGGTTCTTTAATTCCACTTCGAATAAGAGGGGTGATCAAAAAACATGTTTGATCGTGTGGAATCTGTTTATTTAACAAAGTGTACGTGATAAAATGGATTGATATTTGAGATTATTCGTAGTGTATCAAAATAAAGAACAAGAACATCACCAGTGCGCAAGAAAATTCCACCAACAACCATGATTTTTAGAAGGCCTTATAGCCACAATAATTTATAACAGGAAAAAAGGATAATAAAATAAAACAGCACTCAACATTCATTCATCTTCAATCCTCTACCCATTATCATAATAGGTCATGTTATCTTTTAACCATCATCTTACCCTCTCATTTATTACTCTTGTTAAATAAATAATTCACCTGTTCTCTCCTATGAGGCATTACTACACCCACCTCGAATGATACAAAATTAACGAGAGATGAAGTAAAATTACTACTTGGAACAAAAAGTGAGGAAAAA
The DNA here is from genome assembly GCA_963277665.1 of Viscum album. NCBI lineage: Eukaryota > Viridiplantae > Streptophyta > Magnoliopsida > Santalales > Viscaceae > Viscum > Viscum album. The sequence continues at coordinate 1,014,219,208 of OY728138.1, read as the reverse complement.
TCTTCCTTGCATTGAATAGGGAATCGTGTGAGCAGTAGGGAATTCCAAGAAAAACTGGTGAGGAGAGGGATCTAGCACAAGCACACGAATTGTCTAGAGAGGAGGGCTCTAAGCGCACCAAGAGAAAAGAGAGGAAAGGACCTAGACTTTAGAAAAATAAATCTAGATCCTATATCAACGTAATGGGAAATGGTTTCAAAAGTCATTAACACGGGATCATGGTCAATATTACTAGGTTCAACTATTTCAAAGCCCTTGGAGATTTTTGATATTAATGATATAGTTAATATCCTTTGAAACATCATTATAATTGTCAAAAAAAATCTTTAAAATCAATTTAAATTAAATAAAATATAATAGGGGTGAATCTGAAAAAACTGGGAAATACTAGAATGAGTCACTGATGGGTGAGTCACCGACACTGAGCCACTGATGTACCCTGACTCACTAAAACTGGTGTGCTGGCTCATCGACACTAACACCCTAAGTCACCAACAACAACACCCTATGTCACCGACACCGATGCCCTGACTCACCAAAATGATGTTTGGACTCACTAACATCGATAGTACAAAAATGACTCTCTGACACCGAGAGTTCAAAATTGACTCACCAAAACTGATAGTAAAAAAATGACTCACTGATACTGACAATACAAAAATGACTCACCGAAACTAACAGTATAAAAATGACTTACCAACACTGATAGTAAAAAATTGACTCTCTAATACCAAAAATACAAAAAAGACTCACTGATACCAACGATATAAAAATGACTCGCCGACAGCGACATTAAAAAAATGAATCACCGACACTGACAATACCAAAATGACTCGCTAACTGAAAAACATTATTTTTTGGAATATTCTAGAAGTGAGTCACTGAAACCTCCCAGAACACTCCAAATATTGGGTTGTCACAAATGAATGTCCTAGAGATGTCCCGGTCATTACATCAGATACCTCTCAAACTATTCTCTCCCTTAAGAATTCAAAACCAAACCAGAGGAATGAAGGGTTCGAACAACCACTCCATAAGATAACTCTCAAGGAAAAACCACACTGTGTTGTTCCAAAACCAGAGTGGAAGCCTCGACATCCAAGAACACCTCCCCAAAATCTATTTACATAAACAACCACATGAAACTCAAAGATCACACTGTCCTAACACATGGAATAGAGAGATCCTTCCACCATGTCAAGGTACTATCTACTTTGGGTGGCACTAAATCACTTGCATGGGTTTAATCGCATCTTCATTAATGTATATTGATTAGGAATTAGGTTCTCTCCTCCCTGTGCCGCTTCAGTAGTGGCATAGTGGTGAAGGATAGGGTTACAACAACTCTTTTATTTGGGAGGTTCGGGGTTCGAATCTTTGGAGTAAGCTTTCAGGGTGAACCTCTCCCCCAGGATCCACTCTCCTTGACGGGTCACCCGGTTTCTGACTGAGTGGGAAAAATGAGGCACAACCCACCTGTGCTGATAGATTTCTTGACGAACCATCACCTTCCGGGTTGTCTCCCTTTAGGATGCTCTACAATCTCGGTTGGCAACGACTCCTTCCTAGATGAGTCTCTCTCTGGAGTGACCTCTTCATGGGGATGGGGGTTCCCTTGTGTGGAGGGTTCAAAAAGGACACACAAGAGAATTAACTTTTTAAAGAGGTTCTCCCCTCCCTGTATGTCAGGACTTCTCACACGTCAGGGAAAAGAAACAAAACATTTCATATCAATAAGGTCAAGCATTACAACATAATCAAATCATAAAGCAAACACAAGAGAAAAACTTAGAATAGATTTGGGTACTGGGCACACATCTACACCTCCAGCTCCTATGTACTCTTCTCAAGGCCACCATGCCTCCACAACACAAAAAATAAAGGAATGGTATGTCCAAAAAGAACCTTCTATCAATGGTCCTGGATCTCCACTAACCACTCCACAAAATTTTCATCATCCTCGATATCCAAATATCCCCAATCAATGACATGAGAGTCATCGTGTACATACTGACGAAGTTGGGAGATGTGAAAGACATTTTGGATCCTACCCAACTATGGTGGAAATGCCAACTGATGTATCACCTCTCCAAATTTTCCCAAAACCATGAAAGGTCTAATGAACCTGGGATACATCTTTCTTCCCCTACCGAAACTACACTACTCACTTCAAGGGGTAACCTTTAGAAACATATAGTCCCCAAACTCGAACTCCAAGGGAATTGTCCTTTGATCAGTATAAAAATTCTTCTAATCCTGAGATGCCTTCATTTTCTCATGCATGAGATAAACCATATCTATCATTCTTTGCACAACATTTGGTCCAAGGACAGCTGATTCTCTAACCTCTATCTAGCAAAAGGGTGGACAACATGGTCTCCCATACAAGGCCTCGAACGGAGACATGCCAATGTTAGAGTGATAACTATTATTGTAAGAAAACTCTACCAGAGGAAAATATCATACCCATGGTCCCCAAAAGTCCAGAACACATGCCCGCATCATATCCTCCAAAGTATGGGTGGTCTGCTTTGTTTTACCATCTGTCTGAGGGTGGAAAGTAGTGCTAAGGTGTAACTAGGTGCCAAAAGCATGCTGCAGTCACCTTAAAAATCATGATGTAAACCATGATTCCTGATCTGAGATGATGGATCTTGTAACCCCATCTAGGCGCACCACCTCATCCACCTACTGTTGTACCCCACACTCTTTGATTTTCATGATCACAATCACTTTCATATTTGTCTAACATTGTTTTTAAGTGTTGTGGATGATAGGCAAAAGATTGCCAAAGGATTGGCCCAAGAATGGACATCAAGTGGACTGAAATTCAGTCCACCGGCCAACCGGTGTGATAGCACCGGCCGGCCGGTGGACCTGGCAGAGGCATTGCCCACTGCCAGGTTCCACCGGTCAGCCGGTGGCTTGACCACCGGCCAGCCGGTGGCACCCAGCAGAATAGTGCAAGCTACTGTCTTGCCACCGGTCAGCTGGTAGATCCTGGACCATTTTTCTTCTCCTTTTCCAAGGCACCGGCCAGCCGGTGGAGCTGTACCGGCCAGCCGGTAGCCCAGTCAAACTAGCCGTTGGCTTTGACCAGTCAACCCTCTTTTGGCCTCCAACGGCTCCGAGGACTTCTCCAACGGCTCCGAAGGACCCCAATGGGTTCCATGCCTATAAATAAAGGCTGAGGAAGCCCTGGACACCAACCGGAACACATACCAAGCACTCGGACATATTGTTGAACATTTGGCGAACCTCCGGCGCTCCACCTTCAAGGATCCTCAAGTGCTCCAACCAATTTCCAATCCAAGGAGCACCTCAAGAAGCTTGGGAGAGCACGCTACATCAACTCCATCTATCCAATTGGCGCCCAAGTCTTCCTCCAATACGGTTTTTCTTGTATTTATTATTTTGAGCTTCATTTTGGGTTTGTGCCTACAAACCCCAAACTCTTTCTTCATCCCCCTTTCTTTTGGGTTTCACATCACCATTAAGGTGTGAAGAGGTTTCTTCAAGCCTTTCCTTTTAAAAGTCTTGTGTCACCGGTGAGCTAGCCTTCACCCGTTAAAAAGGCTAGTGGGTTCTTGCTATTCCATTGAAAGCAAGTGGGTTCTTGCTAAACCAATAAAAGCAAGCTGTAATAGGTCCTAGTGCTACCTCAAAGCCTAGTGGGTTTCTTGCTAAAACCATTGAAAAGCAAGCGGTAGGAATCTCTCAACGGTTGAGTTGGGAGCGGAGACGTAGGCCGGGTTGTTGGCCGAACTCCGTTATCAATTTTGTGTGTCTTGCATCCTTTATTTCCGCTGCACTTTCACTTTGATTTTTTAATTTGTTAATCATTTTTTAAAAGGCAATTCACCCCCCCTCTTTCCATCACTTCCCTTTTTCTCCGTCCAACAATTGGTATCAGAGGAAGTATTTGAATAATTCCCTAACCGGTTTCAAATTAAAGATCCTTTTTGATGGCTTCTACCGCTTCTTCTTCTCCAACCCTCGAAGGTCATTCATTGGGTCGTGCTCCATTGTTTGATGGAACCGACTATTCTTTTTGGAAAACCCGCATGTCAACTTTTCTTAAAAGCATTAGCTATCCTATTTTTAGAATTGTTATGCATGGTTTTACGCTCTCTTCTCCCGATGAGTCTAAATGGACCCCCGCCGACATTGCAAATTTTGAGCTTGATGGCAAAGCCATGAACGCTCTTCATTGTGGTCTTGACCGTAATGTTTTTAATTGCATTTCTACTTGCTCTACTTCACATGATATTTGGAAATATTTAGAGCTAACCCATGAAGGTACTAGCATGGCTCAAAAGAAAGAACCCGCTCAAAAGCTAGAACCCGCTCAAAAGAAAGAACCCGATGCAAAATCCGTACCCGCTTGCCCACTTCACAAAAAAAGGGCCAAGAAGAAGAAAAAGGAGAAGGCTTCAAAGGCGACATGGAGTGACACCTCATCATCCTCCTCCTCCTCCTCCTCAAGCAACCAAGGTAAAAAATGCCTAATGGAAAAACATGAGGTATCATCATCCTCTTCCTCTTCTTCCTCCTCTAGTTCTTCTAATTCTTTTAATCATTTGTCTTATGAGGAACTCCAACATGTTAGAGATCAACTTGAAAATTGTTTTCATGAACTTTCTTCAAAATTTGTTTCTTTAAAAAAGAATTTCAAAAAAATCTCCTCCGAAAAAGAACAACTTCTTAAAGAGAAGGAGGAACTCTCCCTAAAAATCCAAAATTTCCCCAATGTTGATTCTTTGGAATCAACCATCAAGGACCTTAGAGAATCCCTAGCCAAATTCACCCAAGGGGAACAAAATCTTTCAAAATTGCTTGGTTCCCAACGAATTTCAAGAACCACCCAAGGGATAGGATATACCAATGTAGCTTCCTCCTCCCATGCACCCACTATTTTTGTAAGGGGGAGCTCCCAATACAAATTTTGTAATTATTGTAAAAAACCCGGGCACTTAATTTATGAGTGCAATTGTAAAAATGCCCGGTATGGCCGCCCCAAGTCTATTTTCTTAAATGATGAATTTTTTAGGAGAAGACCCGCCATGAAACAAGTATGGATTGAAAAATCCCTTTTGGCGAGTCTCTCCGGGCCAAAAATAGTTTCGTTTCCCCGATGATCTTTTGTTTTATTTAGGGGGAGAAATTTTCTTAAATTTAAAAATCTCTTTCGATTCATTTTTCAATTTAAATTTTCAATTCTTTTTTTATTCAAAACTCTCAATTTCAAAAATTTCATTTGGTTTCAAATTACAAATTTCAATTGGTATTTGATTCAAAACTTTCAATTCAAACTGTTATTCAAATTTTCATTTCAATTTCAAAAATCTCAATTGATTTTTCAAATCTCCATCTTGTTTTTCAACTTTTTCCCTCAATCAAGTTTTATGCCCCATTCTATTTTGATAATCACAAAGGGGGAGAAATTTCTTGATTGATTGGGGGAGAATCTTTTCTCTCATGCTTAGTATTTATTTTCAATTTATCATTTAAAGCATGCCTTTCATTTAAGTTTTTACATTGCTTAGATAAGTGATTGTGATCATCAAAATAGGGGGAGATTGTTGTACCCCACACTCTTTGATTTTCATGATCACAATCACTTTCATATTTGTCTAACATTGTTTTTAAGTGTTGTGGATGATAGGCAAAAGATTGCCAAAGGATTGGCCTAAGAATGGACATAAAGTGGACTGAAATTCAGTCCACCGGCCAACCGGTGTGATAGCACCGGCCAGCCGGTGGACCTGGCAGAGGCATTGCCCACTGCCAGGTTCCACCGGTCAGCCGGTGGCTTGACCACCGGCCAGCCGGTGGCACCCAGCAGAACAGTGCAAGCTACTGTCTTGCCACCGGCCAGCCGGTGGCTCCTCCACCGGTCAGCCGGTAGAGCCTGGACCATTTTTCTTCTCCTTTTCCAAGGCACCGGCCAGCCGGTGGAGCTGTACCGGCCAGCCGGTAGCCCAGTCAAACTAGTCGTTGGCTTTGACCAGTCAACCCTCTTTTGGCCTCCAACAGCTCCGAGGACTTCTCCAACGGCTCCGAAGGCCCCCAATGGGTTCCATGCCTATAAATAAAGGCTGAGGAAGCCCCAGACACCAACCGGAACACATACCAAGCGCTCGGACATATTGTTGAACATTTGGCGAACCTCCGGCTCTCCACCTTCAAGGATCCTCAAGTGCTCCAACCAATTTCCAATCCAAGGAGCACCTCAAGAAGCTTGGGAGAGCACGCTACATCAACTCCATCTATCCAATTGGCGCCCAAGTCTTCCTCCAATACGGTTTTTCTTGTATTTATTATTTTGAGCTTCATTTTGGGTTTGTGCCTACAAACCCCAAACTCTTTCTTCATCCCCCTTTCTTTTGGGTTTCACATCACCATTAAGGTGTGAAGAGGTTTCTTCAAGCCTTTCCTTTTAAAAGTCTTGTGTCACCGGTGAGCTAGCCTTCACCCGTTAAAAAGGCTAGTGGGTTCTTGCTATTCCATTGAAAGCAAGTGGGTTCTTGCTAAACCAATAAAAGCAAGCTGTAATAGGTCCTAGTGCTACCTCAAAGCCTAGTGGGTTTCTTGCTAAAACCATTGAAAAGCAAGCGGTAGGAATCTCTCAACGGTTGAGTTGGGAGCGGAGACGTAGGCCGGGTTGTTGGCCGAACTCCGTTATCAATTTTGTGTGTCTTGCCTCCTTTATTTCCGCTGCACTTTCACTTTGATTTTTTAATTTGTTAATCATTTTTTAAAAGGCAATTCACCCCCCCTCTTGCCATCACTTCCCTTTTTCTCGGTCCAACACCTACCACCTTTCCAAGGCATCTACTGTGCTCGACTATTTGATTTCTAGGAAGTGAGCCGATTTCGTCAGCCAATCCACCACTACCCAGATTGCATCATAGACCCCCTGAGCCCTAGGTATCCCTATGATGAAATCCACAATGATTTCATCCCACTTCCACTTAGGGAAATCTAAATGATTAAAAAGACCACTGAGAACATGGTTCTTAGCCTTCACCAACTGAGACACTAAGCACCGTGGCACAAACTCTACTACTTCCCACTTCACCCCGAGCTACCAAAACTGTTCCCTCAAGACTTGGTACATCTTGGAAACACCCAGGTGTACCATTAGGGGTGATCTCTAAAACTCATGGAGAACTCCCTCAAACATCACCACTGGAAAAAATAGCTTCCCACAGAAGAGAATATGATTCTAACCATCATCTGTCCTTCCTTCTAGAGCATCACCCTGGTCAACGCGATCACACATCACTTTAGTATCTATGTATCCCCACTGAGACTCCTCCACCTACTGCATCAAGGAATACTATTATGTAATCTAAAATAGATAGTCTTTGCCACTATCCACCCAAGCAGCTAGGCACAGATTGGTCAACTCCTCTATTTACTTCCAATCAACCATGGATTCTTGAACTATCTCTTTCTTCAACTTCTGGCTCAAGGCATCGACCACCATGTTCCCCTTTCCCGAGGTGTGAGAGATATCGAAGTTGTTTTTCTAGAGAAACTCCATCCACCACCTTTACGCAAGTTCATGTCTCACTGGGTGAAGATATACCTCAAGATATTATGATTTTTGAAGACCACAAAGGGATCCCTGATGTGGTAATGTAACCACAACTTTAGCATAAACATGACCGCTATAAGATTGAGATCATGGTTGGTATATTTACGTTCGTTGGGACATAAATGTCTAGACCCATATGAGATAACTCCTTACTTTTTCATCAAAAAACAACCCAAAACTAAGACAGAGGCATCACAGAACCTCAAACATCACCCCTTCCTCTGACAACCTGATCACTAGAGCATTGACCAACATCCCCTTTAGATCGCTGATAGATTCTTAACACTTCTCACTCCACGCAAAGGCCCGGTCCTTCCTGGTCATATATATAAATGGATATTCCACTCATGAAGAGTTGGGTATGAACTTCTGGTAATAGCCCGACAGACCCAGGAAGCTATGAACGTCCCCCAAATTCTTGGGTGCTTCCTAAGAAACAATCGCTTTGACCTTTCATGGGTCCACTACTATCCTCTTCTAAGACACCACATTTACAAGGAATTGCACATATCACTTCCAAAACTTTTACTCAGACAAATAACTATACATATGATGGTGTTATAGGACATCCAAGATAGTCCCCAGATGCTTGGAATGCTACTCCTATGACCTTGAGTAGATCAGGATGTCATTGATGAACACAACAACAAACCAGTCCACGAATTTATGGATAATAGAGTTCATGATCCCCATAAACATGGCTGGTGCATTCATAACACCAAACGACATGAACGGGGCTGGTGCATTCATAACACCAAACGACATGAACACGAAGTCAACATGACCATACCTTCACCTAAAAGCAGTCTTCAATATTTCACCTTCCTTCAACCTCAACTGGTGATGTCCAAACAGCAGATCGTTCATGGAGAACCAACGAACTCCACTTAACTGGTTGAAAAGATATTCAATCCTCAAAAGGGGGTAACAATTCTTGACTGTCACCCAATTCACTCTCTGGTAGTCTATGAACATTCTTAGACCACCATCTTCTTTCTTTATGAACAAGAATTGAGCACCCCATAGTGACACACTTGTACGAATGAATCCCTTCTTCATCAGGTCATCAATATGAATCTGCAGCTCCTGCAACTCAGAAGTCGCCATCCGATAGGGAGAAATCTAAATTGGATGGACACTAGGTTGCAAGTCTACTCCGAACTCAACATCACGTTAAGGGTTTATACCCAAAAACCTCTTAGAGAAGACATACAAGAACTCTACAACAACCCCTGAAACCCCCACTATCTCTATATTTATCAATCCTATGGACAGCTCAGCCAACATAGAGAGAAGAGACTCCACACACCAGAAACCTACCTAACAGCTCTGCTCACCAATGAAAGCTATGTGCTGGCCATCCATATCTAAGAACAAGAATCTTCTCTAGAAGCAGTCGATAAAAACATGCATAGAGAATACGCAGTCAATGACTAAGATGACATCGTACGACTACATCTATAGAATAAGAAGATCCTCAATAGATTTATGTGGCCCCAACATCAGTATACATCCCTGTAAAACATCAGAAAAAGTGGTCTGATGTCCAATTGTATTGCTAAACCATTGGCATATAAATTATCTCTATATCTAGTCCCAAAGCTTGGGATAGACTGGGTGCAATGAAGATGTGAAAATCTCTTGAATCAAACAAATCACAAGAAAGAGTTCTAAACAGACTGATCATACATCAAAAAACATCCAGCCCTGCTGGAACTACTACCTTAGCGGCATGAAACTATCCACACCCTAATCCAATTCCCCCCTGCTGTTAGCCACCTCCCCAACCATACCCTGGTTTAGGTCCCTAAGAAGCACCTTATAGTCAGACTCCTCCTACACTGTCTCCCCTCGGTGGAGCGGGAGGCTGCTATCCCTACTGTTGAAAAGGTCTGGCCAAAAACTATTGCTAAGGTCAGTGCTGAACCTGACTACCTCCACCATATTGAGCTCGAACTAAGAATTATCTCTGAAGATGTCTAAGTCCTCAACAAAAAAATCACCTCGGTTCCGAACCCATGGGGAAAATGGCGAGGAATAAAAGACCAGAACTAGAACTACAAAGGCATACTCCCCGTAGCCAAAACCTAGAAGGCCCTGACTGCAAAGACTTTATGCCAACTTCCTGCCTCTTTGAAAAACTCGGATGGCTTACCTCTCATGAAATTCATCATTGTGAGTGAATCCTTTCCACTAACTCAGACTTCTTCTGAACTTCTTAGTATGTCTTTAGGGTGAAGGGAGTAAATTCATACTAAAGAGAAGGTCAGAGTGCCTCCTCCAAGAACATCACCCAAGACTCATCATCTGAATAGAGGTCTAGAGAAAAGCATAGGATATCCTTGAACTTGATCCCCATTTCCCTCACTGAAATACTTCTATGCTAGAGGGAGCGAATATCCTTTCTCTTCTCGGCCTTCATCACCAAGGAAAGAAAATCTTCCTAAAACTCCTTCTCAATGTCAACCCATGGGACATAGGTCTTCTTCCTCTCCTTGAGGTAAAGAATCCACCAATGACATGCCGCTCCTAGAATCTGCCTCATCACCAGATGAATCTATTACTCCCTAGGAGCACAAATCAAGGTAATGTTGATCACCAACTCCATAAAATAGACCTCCGTCACTAAGTATGAAATGTTTCCTTTGTACTTCCCTAGGGTCTACCACTGGAAATCACAAAGGGCCTTCTGCCAAAAGTCATATTCCTCCTCCCAATAAACCCTCTACTGATCAACCATGACAGCTTGCTGGGCCTCAACTACTCGTACCACACATGGGCAATGTCCAGGTGCCATAGTTGAAAAGATAAACAAGGAATTACTAAGCTCAGGTAGTACAGAATATCCATTTAGATTCATTTTGGCTCATTATTTATTTTAATTTCCCAAAACTCCCAACTCAAACAAGAAAACAAGTCATTATAATTTATGTAACTTTCCTCAGGTCTCTACCCAGTAATCAATGTATCCTCACTTGGTCCTTTAGAAGGTCCAGAGTCCTTACATCAGATAACGAGGGACCCTAAAATCCCATATCCTAGCCGCTCTTCCCTAGCCTATTTCAGGCACCGAGATTACCTAAAAATGTTTCCTTATAATCCCATGAAATCCTCACTATGCCTAACTCCAAACTAAATCTTATCTCTCAACCAGACTATCTGATACCATTCTGTCATGAACTGCCTTCTTCAAGAAGAGGGAAGGGACCACAAAGTGCCACGCCCTTCCTTCTTCACGATGAAGGAGAGGCAATGACCCCCTGAGTACTGCCTTTAATAAGCCCCAGAGTGGTGAGTAGAACTAAGGGTATAGAATCACATACAAAATGGAAGTCATTAACCTTTTTAATTAAAACATGATTAAGAGATAAGATGGTAAAAATAAAAAACAACACCAAACATTTATATAAAGGAAACAAAAATCCAACCCATGCTTGATTTAAATGTAAACTATGAAAAAAGTACAAAAAACCTTAAAGAAAGTTCCAAAAGAAAGAGACTAAGGAGAAGCACACCAAATATCCTAACTCCTAACCAAGTAATGTTCGGAATGGTCCTCGAAGTACTCCTGGAAACCTAAAAATAGTTTTATAATACAGGGTGAGCATAAATTTATACTCAGTAGGGGGGCCAAAGTCACTCGTGCACAAGTGGGAGAAGCATACTAATGCCCCTATGAAAAAAATAGAAACCAACTACACCAACCAATGAAAAATACTAACCATCCCAACCAAAGCAAGGCACACTCACCAAATAACACTAGTTAGGTAAGGTAATAATATAATCACATCGATGATTTGGGTACCCCGCACCACTTTTCCCACGGGTTAACTACACATTACTAACGAATAATGTCTTGACGCTACCTCCCTTCCCCAAATAGAGTCCCACTGCCACAAATTCCCACACACACCTTGGCCACAAACCACATATATCCTGCCTGCAGACACCTAGGTCACAAGAACCACACCTCTCACCAGAAAACACCTAGACCTCATCCCAAAGACACCTAGGAAACAAACATTTCCCACAAACACCTACAACCCTTATCCAAAACACAACCAGCTTGAAGAATCTTGGGTTAATAGAAAACCTCATGACATTAAAACCTTTCTGGATACACTCGAGTTGACAGAACCCAGAAGGGGGTACGAGGAAGGAAGTTAGTAACCATCCATCCATCATCCCACCAAGATGTTAGGAAAGACACCCCCCATGAAATGGGGATTTTTGGAACCTAGTGTTCAACAAGGGTGGGTTGAGTATTGAAAATCACAAAGAACTAGAATTTATACATATAGGAAAACAAGTACTCATCCCAACCTATGAGTTTCAAAAAAACAACTAGCCCACACATAACCACATTTGATTCTACCCCTATATACACAACCACATAGCAGCCACAACCAAAGAATAAACCCAACCCATTTTTCATTTAATCACTGATCATTCTTTATTAAGGATTTTAGAGTAATTAATTACACCATTACCCTGGAAACCACTATCTGCAACCATTCTAAACACAACAAGCAATTCAAGCTAGAGTCCCACTACACAAACAACTCGTAAATCCATTATAGTCCCACTGCACAATGTCTCTCAACATCCACAACACAAACAAAGGCAGTCCCACTACCTAAAAGTTCATACATCCCAAAATCAGTCAATATATCAACTTGAGATTCTGTCACACCTACTGTACCACCCCATATGAAATTCCCACAACAAAACACCACTAAACACCAACCCCGCTGCACAAACAGGCCATACCCCCAACATAAATTCATTCCCTCTATCCACCCCCATACCTGTAACAAGGATACCAACAAGAAATTTACACACCCCCACTAAGTACAAAAACCATCCAAATATTGCACATATACAAACCATTAAGCCCAAAAAATTCATATTTAGTAAGAGGGGTTCTTTAATTCCACTTCAAATAACATGGGTGATCATATAATAGGTTTGATCCTGGGGAATCCATATATTTAACCAAGTGTACGTGATCAAATGGATTGATACTTGAAATTATTTGTAGAGTAACAACAGAAAAAATAAGTACATCACTATTTTACAAGAAAAGGCCATCAATGACCATGATTTTTATAAGGCCTTACAACCACAACAATTTATAACAGGAAAACAAGGATAATAAAATAAAATAGTTCTCAACATTCATTCATCTTAAATCCCTTCCCGTTATCATAACATGTCCTGTTATCTTTTTACCATCATCTTACCCCCCCTCATTTATTACTCTTGTTAAATAAATAATTCGCGCCATTCTCTCTGAAGGAAAATCCCTACCTGGAACAACATGCGACCAAAACTCTTCCTTTCATTGAATAGTGAATCGTGCGAGTAGTATGAAATTTTAAGAAAACTAGACATGAGAGGGTTCTAGAACATGTGCACGACTCATATAGAGAGAAGGGATCTTGTCCCACCAAGAGAAAAGAGAGGAGAGGACCTCGAATTTAGAAAAATAAATCCATATCCTATATCAAAAGAATGAGAAACACTTTAAAAAGTACTAACATGGGATCATGGTCAATATTACATAGTTCGACTATTTAAAAGTCCCCAGAACATTTGTATATTAAAGATATAGCTAATATCCTTTTAAACACCTTTTAAAAATTCCAAAAGGATTTAAACTCAATTTACGTCAAATAAAACATAAGAGGGGAGAAACTAAAAAAATTGGTAAAAATGGAATGATTCATCGATGGGTGAGTCACCGATGCTGAGCCTCTGATGTTGATCCACCAACACACCCTGAATCACAAAAACAGATTCCTAGACTAACCAACACCAACTCCCTGACTCACTAACACTGACGCCCTGACTCGTGGTCATTGACACCCTAACTCACTAACACAGATGCCCTGAATCACCGACACCAACGCGGTCTGACTCTCCGACACTGATAGTACAAAAATAAATCACCGACAGCGACAATAAAAAATTTACTCACCAACACTAAAAGTAAAAAAAAAATTACACACCGATACTGACAATAAAAAAATGTCTCGCCGATACCGAAAGTACAAAAATGACTCACCGACACCGAAAATATTAAAGTTACTCTATGAAACTGACAGTACAAAAAATGAATCACCGATACGGATAGTAAAAAAATGACTTTCCAACACTGACAATAAAAAAAATGACTCACCGACACCAATAGTTCAAAAATGACTCACCGATAGAAAAACTGTATTTTTTTTGTAAAAATCTAGAAATGAGTCACCAACACCTCACAGAACACCCCAAAAACTAGATTTTCACAAAGGAATATCCTAAGGAGGTACAGTTCATTACATGAATGGTTATTCCCATAATTAATTTTTTGGGTAGCATGTTATTTTGATCATAAAATAATTAGTGACTTGAACAGAGTTATCAAAAAATGAATGGAGGTCGATTTGGTGCACACCCTCTCTTAGTCTAATAGTAGCATCCAGAAGTTTCTATTACTAAAATGTTTTAATCTACTCTAAAGAAATGTATAAATTGAGACAAATAAACTGAGTTAGATCCTAGTTAGTGTTTCTTTCTACAGTGAGATATTGACATGCCTTGGTCATTTTATTAAAATTTCATGGTGGAAACACATCCTTCTTGAAAGGGATCCATATAAACATCAAGATTTTATCATTCACTTTGAATTGGAGGCCAACCCTACTTTTAATTTTAATTTATCCATGTGTAAAAACTTTGTTCACCATGAAGGGTTCTTACCAACATGATTTTGATTCCCCTAATAATAATCTAAAATATAAAGTGAATATAATAATATTATCCCCTAGTGGAACTTTCCTCTATTTAATTCTCTAGGAATGATAATGTATGACATTTTAATTGTAATTTTTATCATTATCATATTTATCTAATCTCAATTTTCCATCTCATCTAGTTGTAGTAGTCCATGCTCTTCTGTACGTTGGGTATCTTTGTTTATTTTTATAATATCCCAAAATAAACAGTGCTCCAGCTCCACTGATAAATTAAATGATTTTTGTACACAAGACTAAATGCGGTCATACTGAGGGAAGTTTTATAATTAGTCCAATATGTCAAAATTGAAACTTTAAGTTTTGCGATATGATCTTTTAGTCTTGTATTAAATGTTTTCCCAAAATTTTCTTGATCTATTGAATATACAACTCCACTTTCCCACTATTTTGCTGGTGATAAGGAGTGATGATATTATATCTGACCATATACATTTCAATAAATATCCTCATTGTGTGGTTGTTAAAATTAGTTCCCCTATCACAAATGAGTAATTGGGGATTTCCAAACTGAGTAAAAATGTTTTTATTTAAAAAATGCATTACAGCTGAATGATCTCAACCTTTTATGGAGATTTATTAAGCTCATTTTCAGGTAATATTTTCCATTTTTTTAGTATATCTTGTCATTATTTTTACTTGGGTAGTTTTTTGGGTGAAATTGGAGAATTTTTGAAGGATTGAGGAGAGTGAACAGTTGGCACATGGTTTTCCCAAACTGTTCCCCAACCTATAAAACATTATGAACACGGGCATAGGGGATTCTCATGAATGTCATACAGTTTGTAAACCATGTTCCCTCTTAGGAGTAATCGTGTAACCCCATAGAAGAGGCACTTGGTTAAGGTACATGGTTTGGTAAACCATGCACCCCTACCAAATAAATCGTGTGCATAGGTTTTAATATTCTAAAAATTGGTTTTGAAAATCCCTAACTCCCTAAAATTCACCCTATTTCGACCCAACTCAACCCTAAATGATTTATATCTTGTTTAGAGGATTTTAGACAAATACATAGGCATATTGGAAACCATTATTAACAAATCAAATCCCAAATTGGAGATATAAACCTCTCTCAATTAGAGATTCTTATCCGAAATGGTTTCCTCTCTCTCTCTCTCGTCTCTCTCTCTTTCTTTGGAGGGATAATTTCCTCCATTGATTAAGGATCTAGATATAGGTTTTGATATATATAATCCATTTTATTTTAGATATAGTATTTGGATCTAGATCTCATTCCTCATCGCGATCTTTGTTGACCCTCCTTAATTAGATATTTCTATTGGCAGACATTCCTCAACAATTTTGAGGTAGGTGGTCTAAATTCAATTCCCATAATATTGAATTCCAATTGCGTGTATGTTTTGTGAAATATCAATTTTCATGATTAGAAATTAAATCTTGAATTGAGTAAATTAATTGATTAATTAATTTATGGAATCAAGGAGTTGATTTAATGTAATTTCCATGTGATGATGAATTGGGATAAATTGGAGAAAATGATAATTAGTTGAATTGAATTAATTAATTAGTGAATTAATTAATGATAATTTTTGTGATTATGAATTTTTTGTAATTTGATTAATTAATTGGTGAATTAATTATTGAGAATTTTTGTGATTATGAAATTGTTGGAATTGGATTAATTAATTGGTGAATTAATTAATGGTAATTGTTGTGATTATGAAATTGGTGGAATTGGATTAATTAATTTGAGAATTAATTAATGGAATATTGTGATTGTAGAATCGATGAGAAATTGGGGGTTGCATTATTGGTCAATTAATCTGTATGAATTAACTAATAATGGGGATTAAGGGATGTTTGGATTAACCTTAAAGGGTTAATCATTAAAATGATTAATGTTAATTAATGGTTTAATAATGAATTGTTCAAATTATTCCATGTGAGTTAAAGTGATGAACCTTGTTAGTGATTAATTGAAATATCATATCGTTATTTGTATGTTTGATAAGAAGGTTAATGGTGATTAACCTTAATGAATGTGATGAATGTGTTATATGTGATATTGTGATATAACTGATAAATGAGTGTGAGACAATGACTAAGGCACCAAATACCCATATGTGATAAATGAGTGTGGGATAGGGACCAAGGCTCTATATACCCATATGAGGAAGTGAGTATTGGATAGGGACTGTGGCTCTAAATATCCATGTGACATTGAGGTGTGGGACATGGACCGAGGATCCAAATTCTAATGGGGAATTTGACACAATGTTCTACACCCATGAGTTTTTCATTAGACAGTGGATCCAATTGGCTATGATATGAATTTAAATAAAGTGATAAGAGATAAATATGGTATTGTGATATGTAATATTCCTTGGGAATAGTTCAGACTCCGTCATGGGCCAAAGTAGGCATTGAGGGTTTGGGTGTCCTAGGGAACCTGAGGGTTTATGTGGATAAATTAAATATTGATTTAAATGTAATAACTATTTACTTATACATTGTAATTTATTTTTTATACAACTATATACACTATTATTGACTAGATATTTTTTAGATGTTGTTGGTTGCAGCCTACTAAGTTGCACTCACACCATACTCGAGCAACCTGATCGGTACCAAAATAGACTTAATGTTTATGGGACAGGACAAGGGAAATATCCCTAAGTTAGATGAATGGGATGGGATAGAGAATGGATGAGGGAACTAGACAAGATTTGTGACCCACTTGGGAGTTTTTAGTGTCTATTTATTTTGGTATTTTCATATTAACACTTGATACACACTTGTTATAACAACACTATAGTTTTTGGTTTGGATATTGTATTCTCATTTTAGTCATCATGTGATATTGATCTTATTCTGGTTTTGGTTATATCTTTTGGCTATTGTTTATTAATTTCTGTTATTACACTATTTTGATAAAGAGGGTATAGTCTCCCCTTGATCGATATTAGACCCTCACTATTAGTCGAAAGCCATTGGCATGTGGGGAGGCACGCCTGAGATCATGTAACTGACCGGATCGGGGAACCAGTGTGAGGCTCTTGGGTTGGTACCTTACCAAGTGGTATCAAAGGAGGGTTCTTTTCATTTATAAAATATTATTATTTAGGAAAGTTATATAGAAGAATAGGATGAGTCGGGCCTTGGTTAAGAGAATGTACATGCGAGTAGATAACCCATGTACCAGGGTAAAATCCAAGTAACCAGGGTGTGATTATTATTATTATTGATGTGTGTTGTTATGGTTGGATGTTATTTCACTTCAAGTGACACACTTGTTGTGTGATGTGATTATTATTTCTGAGAATATTATTAGATTTGACTCATGGACCAGTATTACCAGAGATTTGAGTATGGATGGATCATTCTAGGCACTTAGTATTATTATGTGACATGCATCATTTTAGGCACAAATGAGGAAAATTAGATTTTATGGTAAGTTGTTTAAATTAAAATTATTTTCTTTTATTTTGTTTTTTACATGAGAACAATACCTAATGTGAATAATTTTTTTAAAATGATGAAAAGTGTGGTAAATGGGTGTATAAGATTAAAATTTAATTATTCTAATGTTTTAACCTTTTCTAACCATGAAATAGATGTAGGACAGTTAAGGGTAGTGATAACACCCCAGTTTTAACTATATGGTGGGGTTTGGGGGAATGATTTGGTATAGATTTGTGTAAGTCCCCATAAATGTGTTAATGTTGTTAGTGTTTCCAAAGATGTGTGTTTGGAATTATAGAGGTATTCCTCCATGAAAATTATTATTAAGAGAACGATATAAGTATATGTATAAAAATGATCTTCCAGTAGTGGAACTTGAGGCACCATTAGTTTCGTGTGGAAAAATTAGAGAGAAATTTTGAGAGAAATTTTCTTTCTTCATGCAGTTTATGGAGAGATACCTAGAGTAGGTAGTGAAGAGTATGTATGAACTTATATAAGAGTTTTTATTGCAACACCCTCTGACTTTCACCAGATATGGTGGACATGAGGCAACTTAGTTCTGGATTGATTTCATACAGACTATATTTTTCGATTTGGAGACTCCAGCCAAGAAGAGGGTAAACTTGGATACATATATGTTTTGAGAATCAGTGAAGCGTTAGTGGGATTTTTAGTCTCATACTGGGTGGGTATAGGGTATGATATGGATGGTTTTTTGAGAAGTTCCTCGAGCACTTTAATGCAGATACATTGAGAGAGGAGAGAGAAGATGAGTTCATGTGGTTGACTCAGGGGATCATGTCTGTGATGGACTATAATGATCAATTTACTGACTTGAAATGATTTTCACTAGTGCTGGTAGGGGATGAGACAACTATGTTAAGGAGTTTCCAATACATAATTAAATGTGAGATTAAGACCTAAGTTAATATCTTTCAACTAAAAAAGTTTTCTGAAGTGGTGGATCATGATCTCATATTTGAGGGGGACTTGAAGGAGGGTTCCAGTGGAGGACATGTGGTTTCTTCTAGATGATCAGAAGGTACATCTTAAAAAAGTAGGGAGAATCTCTATGATAATTTTGACCAATGTATTAGAAGGAATAGTTGATAGAGGAAGTACCAAATACTTAGGATCTTACCCAAGTGATTTTCCACCAGTGTGGTAGGTGAAGTCACATTCATAAGAATTGTCCCCAACCACCAGTAGAGTGAAGATCTGGAAGCAGGATAGGAAAGATATATAGGTTCTACAAGAACCCATGATAGATGTGTATTTTTGGAGCATCTTAGAAGAAATAGATTGTATAAAGGGGATATTCTACCCCATATTAGTTTGTAATTTGGGGTTCTAATGGATGTGGTGGAAGAGGTAGTGGATATTTTGGGAAAGGTCACCCATATTAGTAGAGTGGTGAAACTTAGGGGACTCAGACTACATCACAGGGAAGAGAGGTAGGGTAGTTTAACACGATTCATCATATACTAGTGGATAACAAGGCTGGATCATCAAAAGTTAGAGGTACTATTCTTGTAGCCTATACACTAGCTAGTACCTTATTTGATACTGGTGACTCTCATTCTTCTATATCTACGTAACACGTTAATGGGTTGAAACTGATGGTGGAGTTTTTTAATGGGGTGATGAAAATCGATACACCATCGGGAGTATGATCAAAGGACATCTTTTTGTGCAAGGGGTGTTCTATCGAGGTTGGGGAGTATCAGATTCTATGTGATCTTTATATCCTCGACATGTTCGAATTCAACCTAATTATGGGTATGGACTGGCTAGTATCATAATAATCCCATATTCATTTTCACCAAAGGAGAGATACTTTTACATCTCTTGAGGGTAACAATTATATTCATCGTGGAGAGTGGGATATCAAGGGGGTTGTGAAGGGACAGTTCATCAACAACTGGGGGAGATTACTTCTCAGGTTTCTAGTATATTTCTAGATGAAGGAGGTGTGAAACATGACATCTTTGTAGCCATATTGGATAGGTTCTCAGATGTGTTTTCTGATGATTTATCTGGTTTTACACCTAAGAGAGATATAGAATTTATAATTGGGATCATTTATGGGGTAAGATAGTTTTTATTCCACTATACAAGAATGACAACAATAGAGATTCAATATTTCAAGACTCAATTGTAAGTGTTGATGGATAAGGGGTTTATCTATCCAAGTACGACACCTTAGGGTTCACCAGTTTTGTTTGATATGAAAGATGACGGGACTTTGTGATTTTCTGTCGATTAGTAGAAGTTTAAATGGATGACTGTGAAGAACCATAATCCCAATCTACATATTAACAATATTTTCAACCGGTTTAGGGGAGATTGTGTTTTCTCAAAGACCGTCTTGAGATTAGGGTACTATCAACTAAGAGTTAGAACTTATGATATACCAAATACTTATTTAAAAATTATTTATGGCCTTTATAAGTTCATTGTGATGTTGTCTTGGATAAAGAATGCACCACAAGTATTTATGTCCATGATCAACTAAATCATTCATCCGTACCTTGATCAGTTTTTTTGTTGTATTTGTGGATGACATATTTTTATACTCCAAGAATCATGAATATCATTCCCAACATATTAACATAGTCCTGAGTACACTGAATGAGTATCGAATATATGAAAAGTTAACTAAGTGTCAATTCTAGATTGATTAGGTACACTTATTGGGTTACATCATATTATAGGATGTTGTGTTAGTGGACCTAAAGAAGGTTTAGGAAGTTGCATCTTAGGAGCATCCTAATAACATTTTTGATATCCATAGCTTTCTAGGTTCAATGGTTTATTATTGGAGGTTCATCCAATAATTTTCACTATTAGAATCACCATTTTCAGGATTGACTAAGAAGGGAGTAAAGTTTTAATGGTCCAAAACATGTGGAAATGATTTCTAGGAGTTGAAGAAGCGCTTGATGATGACACAACTCTTGATCCAACCTGATCCTAGTGAGGTGTATATGGTGATTTGTGATGCATATGGGGTATGTCTTAGAGTAGTGTTGATTCAAGGAGATAGATTTATAGCATATGGGTCATGGAAATTGAGGCCAAATGAACGGAAATACCCTATGCATGACCTCTAGTTCACTACTGTGGTTTATGATTTGACGATTTGGAGGCATTATCTATTGGGTGAAAAGTTTATTGTGTATACTAATCACAATAGAATAATGTATATATTTTCTAAATGATATTTTAATATCCAATAGTGGAGGTGGGATGATTATATACAACCATTTTATTTTGAGATAGTATATACACTCGAGAAGGGAAAACATGTTGCTGATGCTCTAAGAATAAAAACTAAGATTGAAGAAGTTCAGGATTCTAGTTTAGAGTAAAAGATGATGAATTTATTAGTTGAGTTGAATGTTATGATTCGAGAGATCTAAGCGTAGATGAACCATATATCAGTTTCAGTGGATCCTACACTTTTTATTCAAATTAAGGAAAGTAATTATGAAGATCAAGAATGTTTTTCCTTAAGGGAAAGGCTTGAAGGTAGGGAGTCACCTTTAGATTGGAATATAGATGAGGATGAGATCATATATTCCAGGAATCATGTTGTTACATGTATGAGTATACATGAGGGGATAATGAGTGAATTTCATGCCTCTAAGTGGGAGGTGCATATGGGTTTAACCAAAATGTACCATGACCCATGATTATAGTACTTGTTGATGGACATGAAAAAGGTGTTAGTAGTGTTTGTAACATGATTCTACACCAATCGATAGGTAAATGTTGAGCATCAGTGATCCAATGGTTTACTACAGTCATTTTCCATTCCAGAATGGAAGTGGCAAGAGGTTATTATAGACTTTGTGGTGGGTCTCCTGAGAAGACCATATAAGAATGAAAATATTTTGGGTGGTTGTGGAATGACTGATGAAAGTAGCACATTTATGTCATATAAAAGAGACATTCTTAGTGGATCAATTGGGAGATTTGTATATTTAATAGATAGTCTTTCAGTACAGGGTTTCATGAAGTATAGTTTTAGACCATGAATCACATTTTACTTTTTGTTTATGGCATGGCCTATATAATGAACTTTGTACATAGGTTTTAATGTGCATGTATTTTCACCCATAGATAAATGGGCAGTCAAAATAAACCATACAATTTCTTGTGGACATTATTAGAGCTGATATTCTAGACTTAAGTGGATCTTGGGAGAAGCACCTATCACTAGTGAAATTTTCCTATGACTATAGTGATTAGGGGAATATAAAGATATAACTGCCTGAGGCACTATATAGTAGGAAATTTAGATCACATCTATGTTTAATGGATGCGGGTGAGTCAGAGTTGTTGGGACCGAGTCTCATATAAGAGATGTTAGAGTTAGTTGAGCTAATTTAGAGGTGTATGGAAATGGGTCAAAATAGACCAAATTCATATGATTATAGACATAAATGACCCCTAGATTTTTCAAAGGGTGATAATGTGTTCCTTTCGGTGTCAAATATATTGGGTCACCACAGGATATATATACAGGGAAAGTTCGCATCGAGGTTTGTTGGGCTATTTGAGTTTGTGGTGGGGATCTGACCGGGGTCATACTGATTGTCTCTTCCACATAGGTACAATGATATATATGAATTTTTTTATATGTCACAGTTTCATTGGTATCACCCCAACCCTTCTCCTATGATCTATGTGGATGATGTTGAGCTTGAGATAGATATGTCTTTTTAGGAGCATCTGATACATGTGTTGGATTGTAGTGAAAAGTTGTTGATAGGAAAGGTTGTGATGATAGTTCATGTACTATAGAAACAATTTCATGTTCAAGAGGAAACATGGGAGAGGAAAGATGATTCGTAGGATCAGTGGCCCAATATTCTCACCTTGGAATCTTAGAGAATCTTGGGTGTACAACTCGAGGATAAGTTACCATTAGGTGGGGAGATTTTAAGATCTCATACTTTATAGAGATGTATCAAACTAATTTCAGGTAATATTTTTCCTTATATTGAGTATATCTTTTTTGAATTTTATCTTTGGGAGTTTTTGGGTGAAATTATAGAATTTTTAAAGGAAGATGGGTAGTGCACTGTTGGCGCACAATTTTCCCAAACTGTGCGCCCAGCCAAGAAAACTGTGTGTACCCAAGCAGTTGGGATTCACATGGTTGGTGAATGGTTTTTCAAACCATATTACCTATTAGGTGTAATAGTGAAACCAATAGAAAATGTACACGCTTAAGGTGAACGGTTTGGAAAACCATGTGCCCCTTCCCAAGAAACTTTGCATTAGGCTTTTAATATTCCAAAATCTTGTTTTAAAAATACCCAACCCACCTACTTTTACCCTATTTCGACCCAACTTGACCCTAAATTATTCATATAATTTTTGGGAGCTCCCAATTGGATCCTTAGGCACTCCAGACACTGTTCATGACTAATCAATGCATTAATTGAAGATATACTCCTCTCCCGGTAAGAGATTCTCTTCCTGTGTGGTTTCCCCTCTTTCTCTTATCTCTCTGCCATCCTTTGAAGGTATGTTTTCTTATTTTGATGATGGATCTCGATCTATTTTTTGATAGATTTAATCTATTTTATTTTTGGATATTGGATTTGGATATATATCTCATTCCTCATTGTGATCTTGGTTAGTCTGCTTCAATTAGGGATTTTCATTGGTGGGCATTTGTCAACAATTTTATGTTAGGCGGTCTAAATTCAATTCTGGTAGTCTTGAATTTTAATTGTGTGTTTATGTTGTGAAATTTCAATTGTAAAGATTATAAATTGAATCTTTAATTGAGATTAATTGATCTATTAATTTATGGATTCATGGAATTGATTTAATGTAATTTCCATGTGATGATGAATTGGGATAAATTCAGGATAATTAGATTTGGTTGAATTTGATTAATTAATTGGTGACTTAATTAATGGGAATTGTTGTGATTATGAAATTTTTGGAATTAGATTAATTAATTGGTGAATTAATAAAGAGGAATTTTTGGGTTTATGTAATTGTTGGAATTGGAATTAATTGGTGAATTAATTAATGGATATTATTGTGATTATGAAATGGATGGAATTTGATTAATGAATTTTTGAATTAATTAATGGAATGTTGTGATTGTAAATTGATGAGAAATTGGGGTTCATGTGATTGGTCAATTAATGTGATTATGAATTAATTTACAATGGGGATTAAGGGATGTTTGGATTAATCTTAAAGGGTTAATGATCAATATGATTAAATGTTAATTAATGGTTTAATAGTGAATTGTTCATATTATTACATATGAATTAGAGTGATGAACCTTATTATGGATGAATTAAAATAGTATATCATCATGTGGATTTTTGATAAAAAGGTTAATGACTATTAAACTTAATGAATGTGATGAATGTGTTATATGTGATATTGTGATATATGTGATAAATGGGTGTGGGATAGGGACTGAGGCTCCAAATACCTATATGTGATAAATGAGTGTGGGATAGGGACTAAAGATCCAAATACCCATAAGAGATATTGAGTATGGGACAAGGAATAAGGATCCAAATACACATGTGACATTGATGTTTGGGATAAGGACTGAGTCTCAAAATATCCATGGTTTGTTAGACCTGAAGTTCTACACCCATGTGTTTGAAATTAGACTAGGGATCCAATTGGCCTTGATATGAATTGAAATGAAGTGATAAAATATAACCTTGGTATAGTGATATGTGATATTACTTAGAAAATTTTTAGAATCCGACATGAACTGAAGTAGGTATTAAGGGTTTGGGTGTCCTAGGGATCCCATGGGTTTATGTGGTTAAATTAAAGAATAATTTAAATGTCAAAACTATTCACATAGAAATTGTACTTTATTCTTTATAAAATTTCATACACTGTTATTGATTGGATATTGTTTTAGACGCCGTTGGTGGTGGATTACTGAGTTGTAATCACACCCTACCCAGGCTTCTTGATTAGTACCTGAATAGATTTCATACATTCCAGAAAAGATAAGGGCCATATCCTCATGTTAGATGGCTAAGTTGGGAAGGAGTGTGAATGATGGGAAAAGAAGAGACTTAGGACCCTATTGTGAGTTTTCAGTGTATTTATTTATTTTGGTTTTTTCATATTGACACTTAACACGCACTTGACATGAAATCTCTTTAATTTTTTTTGGATATTTTATTACTATTTTGGTCAACATGTGATATTGATTTATTCTAGTTATGGTTATATATTTTGGCTATTTTTTATTTATTTTCATTGTTTTACTACTTTGATAAAGGGGGTATGGTCTCCCCATGATCAATATTAGTGCTTCATTTCTAGTGACAAGCCTTCGGAATTAGGGGAGGTGCACCTTAAGTCATGTAACTAACTGGCTTGGGGAACTAGTGTGTGGAACCTGGGTCAGGACATTACAACCTCATTGGAAGTGTTGAGAGCTATGGATTCATCTTCTATCCATTTCAATAAATTGTCTATGAGAACTAGGATATTTATTTCTGTGAAGGAATTTGGGTGGGTTCCAATGAAATTTATTCCCCATACTTTTAAAAATTAAACTTCCAAGATTGGATTTTGTGGAATCCCACTTATTTTGATGATGGACCCCATTATTTGGTGCTGATCATAGTTTTTCACAAATTATTGATCATATTGATAAAGAGTGGGCCAAAACAATACACACTAAAGTATCTTATACACTATTTTATGAGGTCCATGATATTCCCATATTTTTGGAGAATGGAAAAATTCCAATATTCTTTGAATCTATGATTCAGGAACACACATCTGAATCAAGCCTTCTCTGCACTATGTGAATTAATGGGAATTATCTCATAAGTAATATTCTATGTTGGATAAAAATATATTCCCTTTTTGATACAATAAGTGAGGGTAATGTTTCCTAGTGTCTAAGTACTTTATAATGTCTAAAAACCATTTCATGGTGTGAAAATTCACATAAAATAGTTTCTCATCTAGGAATTAATCAATAATGTCCCACTATCGTTCTTCCTTGACATTTAGAAACTAAAAAACTGATAAATGGTATGAAATGATGTTCTCCCTTGATAAAAATATTGAACTCATGGTATAATAGGACCAACTGCATTAATATTAGATTGAAATAATTTTTGTTTAGAAGATATCATAGAGTTACATGGTTAGTGTAAAAAGTTTCTTTATAAAGAAGAATCTATGACCTAATTTTTTTGAATGAAAAAATCTGGATGGGTATATCCTTATATTTATTTTTTGTGCATCATTGATTGTGTGACTAGAATAATAGTTATCTTGAAAAAAGTGATCAGGAAACTATCTCAAAATAGAGCCCACAAATAGTTCGTTTTCATTGCACATAAATTCAAAGTGAAATTCCCATTTTGGAGATATGAAATATAGGGATACCAATATATTTTTATTCATATTAATAAAAAATTCCCTGGAAAATGGATCAAAATAAAATGGAACATCCTTCTCAAAAAGGTGTGTGAATGGATGAATAATTTTTTATAAATATTTAATGATGTGGTGGTAGAATCTTATATATCCAAGGTAAATCCAAATTCACTTAAATATAGTTGGATCTATTAGATCATTTATTAACTTAATATTAGTTGGATTGACCCCAATACCCTTATTTTAAATTTTTTGTCCCAAAACAATTTCCTCATATACCATGAAGTGGCACTTCGACCAATTTAAAATGAGAAAATTCTATTCACATATCTTCATAACTATAAATAATTTGTGAAATCACACATCAAAGGACATCCCAAACACTAAAAATTCATCCATGAAAATATTTAGGAACTTTTCCTCCATATCTTGGAAAATATGTTTTAAACAATGTTGGAAATTGATCGATGCATTTCACTTGCCAAAAGATATATAGAAATAGGAAAAGGTACCATAGGGATAAATGAATATAGTCTTTGATTGATTAGATGGGTCCAAAAAAATTGGTTATAGCTAGAATATCTACTGAGAAAGTGATATAATTCTTGATCGACCATCCTTCTAGAATTAGATCCATAAATAGTAATGATAAATGATCTTTTCAGTAGGATGAATTCAACTTCCTATAACACACACATACTTTCAAGCCTATAATGGTCGTAATTGGAATCAAATATTCTTAATTTTTATTCACAATGTTTAACCGTCCTTTCATGGGAACTACTCTTGTGGTCTTACCCATTCACTATATGAAATAGAAAAGTATATTCCCACATCAAGCAATTTTAGTACATCCTTCTTGAAAACCTTCATTATGGATAGTGTGAGTCTACCCTTGGGTTGGATTCTTGGTTTCAATAATTCTTTAATAGAACCTTATTTTCATGACCTGCCTTCACCAAGATGAGAGAAGGGAAAGAAGATTTCCAGACCCTTCCTTCTTCAAGTTGAAGGAGAGATAATGACCCCTGAGACCCACCTTCAATAGATCCTGGAGTGGAAACTAGCACCAAGGGTAAATAATCACACACAAAATAGAAGGCATTATATTTTTTATTTAATAGGATCAGGAGATAAGATAGTAGATCCCAACAACACCAAAACTGGAGGTAAAAGTAAATCCCGAAGCAAACCATTCGCATATGCATGTCCAAAGGTAAATGCTAAAAAAGTATAAGAAAACCCCCAAAGGAAAGTACCGAGAAAAGAAAAACAGAAATAGCAACTCTCCCAAGGTCTGAACTAGTACGGTTCTGCATGATCCTTGAAGTCCTCCTGGAATCCTGAAAATAGTTTATATACATAGGGTGAGTATACAGGCATACTCATTAGGGAGTACCAAAAGCTCTCGTGCACAAGTGGGGAGGTATTCTAATTCCCCGTGGAAAAAAGGAGAAAAACAGAAGCACCTAGCAAGGATTCTATACACCCAAACTCACCAAGGCACAGTCCCCAAATAATGCAAGTCAAGTAAATTAATAGTAATGGCACATCAATATTTGGGTACCCCACGCTACTTTCCCACTGGTTGTTGAAAACATCCTACGTGTCAAACCTCTCCCACCATTCTCACTGAAGTCTCACTGCCATCCCCCCACCCACACACACCTAGGTTATAACCACCCATAACCACGCCCGCAAACACCTGGCCCAGAACAACTACCATCACTCCTAAAGACACCTAGGCCTCACCCTAAAGCCACTTGGGAAACAACCTGCACACAAACACCTAGGCCAACCACCACAACGACCCTACCTGAATAATGTTGTCCTATAATGGACCTCAGACCGTCACAACCTGTCCGAAGGATCTTGGGCTACTTGAGAAGGGGAGCAGAAAAGGAGCTAATAACCAGCCAATCATAGGAGTGTTGGGAAAAACACTCTCCCCCGTGAAATGGGGGTGTTCGGTAAAAAGTACTCAAATTTGGTGGGGCGCGAATAAGAAACATAAGAACTAAAAATATATATATTGGTAACAAGAACTCATCCCAACCTAGGGGTTCCAAAACAGCCCAACACAAACACCCTCATTACTATTCATTCATAAGAAACGCCACAGCCACAACCATGTCACAACTCATTCCTAGAAACCAATTTCCCATCGAACCCAATATTTTTTTCAAATTAAATTGATTCCATTTAAGTAATTCTGCACTACAGGGTAGCGAACAGGAATTTCCACAAGCCAAGGAATGGGAAACAACCAAACAACAATTTAAGAATTCACACCTACTTCTCTTATAAAGTCACAACAACAAAAGGTATCTGTGAGATCCCTCAAAGTACTAGAACTAAACAAAGCCTCAATATACAGCCCCACACGACCTCATATCCACAAACCAACAACTACACAACAACAGAGGATCCCATCCCCATCCATGTCACCTCCCAAGCATCAACCTCAAACATCACTAGAACCGAGCAAGGGAGTTTTTCAAATTTGATTATTCCATTAATTTAGTTCCGTCTTTCCGTTTGGTTAACCAGGGTGATCACACAAGGATTCCTATTCATTATAAATCCATTTAATCAACTGAATTTATGTGATTAATCAGTTTCCATGTTATAACCATTCAATCATCACAAAAGATAGGGGTTCATTAGAGCGCAATGAAGGACCACCAATGACCATGATTTTTAGTGGACGTAAGCCCATATAATCCAAAACATATAAAGGAAGATAAAAGAGTACAACATCATCGTCAAACACACCCCTTAATTCTTTAAAAGTCAGTTTATTATCTTCATTAAGGTTTGGTTTCATCCACCCCCGCATAAACAATAGCATACCCTCCCTGCATGATACAAAATAAAGAGAGACGAAGGAAAATAATACTTGGTTTATCAATGATTGAAGTTTTTTCCCCCGTATTCTATGAACTGGGGACGTGTGACTTGCAGGGGAGAAACTCTGGGGACTCCAAGGGTGAGTAGGAAGGCTTCAGTATAGGCACACCACTAGCCTTGGGAAGGGGAACTCCAAATGCACCAAGGGGAAGAACGAACCCATCCAAGAAGAATAATAAGAAGAAGGGATTCTCATGCGATAAAAAGGTGAGATCCTAGAGTTACAAAATATTGAATTTTGAACGGCTTTAAAGACGGATTGTGGTTTCGTCACACTATTGGGTGGTTACACATGATGGAGTTAATTTTTATTTAATAATTTCCATCAGGGAGGTGGCCACAACGACTGAGGGTTAAAGGATTTCCTTTAAACAGAAGAAAACACGTGCGATAGGGGTGGAACTAGAAATAATGGGGAAAGGTAGTGACACTGAGGAAAAACCACACGTTATCGTAAGTTAAGGGTTTCCTGGCTCTTGGGGAAATCCATATATCATTTTTGATCTTTAAATTTCTTTTAAAGGATGTATTAAATCATTTTTACGTCAAAAGATATTTTTTGGGAGCGGAAGGAGTTGGAAATTGAAAAAAAAACAAGGGTCGGACATCGTATGGTGAGACACCGTAAGTTGTGCCAAGGACACAGTGCCACCATCACAGTGCCACCCACACAGTACCATCGTCAAGGTGCCAACCACACAGTGCCACAGTCACAGTGCCACTGTCACGGTGCCACCCTCATGGTGCCACCCTCATAGTGCCACCCTCACGGTGCCACCCACACGGTGCCAACATCACGGTGACACCCTCACGGTGCCACTGTTTCGGTGTGAGACCGTGACTGGTGCCACTATAAGTGGTAAAATCGTCTCAGTGTGAGACCATGACCGGTTCCATCGTAAGCGGTGACACTGTCTTAGTGTGAGACCGTGACCGGTGCCACCATTTTGGTAGAACTGTTTGATGAAACTGAGTTTTTGGAAAAGTTCTGGACTAGGAGGGTCCATTTCATTACATCAGATACCTCTCAATGTATTATCACCCTCAAGAATTAAAACCAGACCCAAAGAAAATAGAGGGGTCTGAACAACCACCTCGAAAGATACCTCCCGGGAGTAAACCTCATCGACATTCGGGAACACCTCTCCCTAAAGTAACCATACAAATGTTCAAAGCTCATATCGTCCAGTCATATGGGTTAGGGAGTCCCTTCTTCCATGTCAGGATACTATCCGCTTTGGGAGACACTGACTCTCCTGCACAGGTTTAACCGCATCCACTCTAATGCATCTTAATTAGGGAATAGGTCCTCCCCAACCCATAGTCGGGACTCTTCACACACACTTAGAGAACAAGGAAAACAACAGATTTCATAGTTAAGAAGGTAAATCACTTCATCAAAAACAAGTACAAAAAAAACAAAACAAAACTCAAAACAGCTCTGGGTACTGGGCATGCATCTATGCCTCCCATTCCCGGGTACTCTCCTCGAGCCCACCATGCCTCCATAACACTCGAACCAAAGGGATGGTTCATCCACAAAGCACTTTCTCCTCAAGATTCTCTATCCTCATAGGTCTTTCTACAAACGTCATGTTATCCTCAATATCCATCTTTCCCCAATCGAGGATGCATGAATCATCATGTAGATACCGAAGAAGATGGGAGACATGGAAAACATCATGGATCCTTTAAAACTGAGGTGGTAATTCCAGCTGATATGACACCTCTCCAACTCGCCCAAACATTTCGAATGGCTCGATGAACGTAGGAGGGATCTTTATCCACTTGTTGAACCATCGCTACCCATGTCAAGGGGAAACCTTCAAGAACAGATGGTATCCAACCTCAAACTCCAAGGGTCTCCTCCTACGATCTTCATACGACTTCTGCCGGTCCTGGGCTGCCTTCATCCTCTCCTATATAATCTGAATCTTCTCCATTGTGCTCTGCACCACAATCTATCCAAGAAAACCTACTTCCCCAGCCTCTTTCCAGCACACAGTTGAGTGAGATGTCCTCCCATAAAAAGATTCAAACAGATCCATTCCAATGGTAGAGAGATAGCTATTGTTTTAAGAAAACTCTACCAGAGGTAAGAGCCGTACCCATGATCCCCCAAAGTCCAAAACACATGCCTGTAGAATATCCTCCATCATTTGGATGGTTCTCTCTGTCTTCCCATCTGTCTTGGTGTGGAAAGCAATGCTAAAGCATAGCTAGGTTCCAAAAGCACACTACAATCCCCTCCAGACTCGTGAGGTAATCCGGGAATCCCTATCCAATACTATGGACCTAAGAACTCCATGAAACCTCACTACCTTGTGTATGTATCTTCGTGCTAAGGAATCCACTGTACTCGACTCCTTGGTCTCCAAGAAGTGAGCTGACTTCATCATCCGGTCTACCACTACCCAAATAGTATCACAACCCCTTTGAACCCTGGGTAGTCATGTGAGTAAATCCATCGAGATGTCATCCCACTTCCACTCAGGGACATCTAAATACTGCAACAAACCTCCTAGGACACGGTGCTCAGCCTTCATCTGCTGACAAACCAAGCACCTTGCCATGAACTCCGCCATTGCCTGTTTCACCCCGAGCCACCAAAATTGTCCCCTAAGGCCTCCTTAAATCTTGGAAACTCCAGGGTATACTGCTACCAGTGAGTTATGGAACTCATGGAGAACTCCCTCATGAATCATCTCTAGGACAAACAACTTCCCTCGGAAAAGCATCAGATTCTGACCATCCTTCGAACACCCTTCCAGAGCATTTCCTTGGTTAACCCGATCACACATCACTTCACTCTCTATGTATCCCCACTGAGACTCCTCCACCTATCGCAGTAGAGATAAATGCACTATAATCTGAAACAGACAACCTTTACCACCGTCCTCCCTTACATACAGGTGTAGGTAAACCAACTATTCCATTGCCTCTAAGCATCCATAGATTCCTAAACGGCTTCCCTTCATGACTTCTAGCTCAAGGCATCATCCACAATGTTCCCCTTACCTTTAGTGTAAGAGATCCCGAAGTTTTAGTCCTGAATAAACACTACCCACCTTCGTTGTCACAAGTTCAGGTCCCGTTGAGTAATGATATTCCTCAAACTCTTGTGATATGTTAAGACCATAAATTTCTCCCCGATGAGGTAATGTCGCCACAACTTCAATGCGAAAACTACTGATACAAGATCTAGGTCATGGGTGGAATAGTTACACTCATGAGGACTGAACTGCCTAGACCCATAAGATATCACTCCCCGCTGCTGCATCTGCACACACCCAATGCCAAGTCCAGAAGCATCACAAAACACCTCAAACAATAGCGATTTTTCTGGTAACCTTAGCACTGTGGCACTAACCAACTTCCCCTTTAGATAACTAAAGGCTTCCTAGAACTTCTCACTCTATGTGAAATCCTTATCCTTTCTGGAAAAGGATGTCAGAGGAGCTGCGACTCGAGGGAAGTCGAGTACGAACCTCCGATAATAGCCCGCCAGACCCAGAAAACTGCGAACCTCCATCACATTCTAGGGTTCTTCTCAAGAAATAATTTCTTTAACCTTTTATGGATCTACCACTACCCATTTCCGAGATACCACATGTCCAAGGAAATTCACTTCTCGTGTCATGAACTTACACTAGGACAATTTCTCATAGAGTTGGTGGTGTCGAAGGATTTCCAAGACCGTCCTGAGGTGATTAGTATGTTCCTCCTCTAATCTTGAGTAGATCCAAATGTCATCGATGAAAACAATGATGAAATGGTCCAGAAACTCGCATAAAATAGAGTTCATGAGCCCCAAGAACACCGCAAGAGCGTTCGTAACACCGAACGACATGACTACGAGCTCAAAGTGCCCATACCTGCACCTGAAAGCAGTTTTCGGGATATCACTATCTTTCACCCTTAACTGGTGATACCCAGACCGTAGATTGATCTTAAAGAACCATCTTGCTCTCCTCAGCTGGTTAAAGAGATCGTCTATCCTCGGGAGGGGGTAAAGGTTCTTGACTGTTACTTGATTCAGTCTCTAGTAGTCTATGCACAGCCTGAGACCACCATCTTCCTTCTTTGAGAACAAGACTGGAGCACCCCATGGTGACACATTAGGTAGGACAAAACCCTTCTTCATCAGTTCATCAATTTGAATCCTCAACTCCCGCAACTCAAAAGGCTCCATCATATAAGGAGCCATGGAAATCATATGTGCACCGTGTTGTAAGTCTTTCACGAACTCAACGACACATCGAGGGGGTAGAGTCACAACTTCCTTAGGGAAAATGTCTAGGAACTCTACAAAAACTCTTAGAACATCCACCATCTCAACATCCACTGATTCTTCTGAAATCTCAGGAAACTTAGAAAGAAGAGGAACCACATGTCGTATCCCCCCCCCTGATAACTCTGTTCACCAACAAAAGCCACACGCTGGCCATCCTCATCGGAGAACATGAATCTTCTTCGGAAACAGTTGATAACAGTGTGCACAGAAAACAGCCAGTCGATGCCTAAGATGAAATCATATGGCTGTATCTACAATAGTAGAAGATCCCTTCTATACTGGTGTGGCCCTATCATCAGTCTACACCCTTATAAAACATAAAACAAGTCGGTCTGACCTCCGATTAGCATACTCAACACCAGGGGCACTGGAAGTCTCTCAGTGTCTAAACCCAGAGAACGGGCCAGACTGGGTGAAAAAAGGAGTGTGAATCTCCTGTATCAAACAAGACATAAAAAAGAGTGCTAAACAAGCTGATCGTACCTCAAATGACTTTTAGAACTGCTGGAACTGCTGCCTTTGCAGCGTGCAACTGCCCACGCCCAGCTCCTCTGCCTCTCGGCTGTCAGCCGCCTCCCCGACCACACCCTGGTAGAGCTCCCTGAGGAGCGACCTAAGGCTGGCCTCCTCCTGTAACATCTTCCCTCAGAAGAGCGGGAGCTCGCTGTCCCTGCAACTGCTGCTAAAAGGGCCCAGATGGAAGCTGCTGCTGCTGAGGTGGGTACTGAACTTTCCCACCCCCACTGTATTGTGCTCAGTCCAGGCATCAATTCCGAATGTGTCCATGGCTTCCATAGGTGAAGCATCTCGGTCATGGGCCCACGAGGAAATGGAAAGGACCAGGAGATCAAAACTAGAACTGCTGGGGCCTGCTCCCCACTGGTCGAAACCTAGAAGGCCCTGATGCTGGGGGCCTACTACTAATGGCCTTACCCTTTGACAATACCAACTGGCTTCCCTCTTTCAGCACACCTCCCAGAGTGTGAATCTTTTCTACCACTCCAGCCTTCTTCTAGACCTCCACGTATGTCGGTAGGGTGAAAGGAGTAACGGCGTGTTGAAAAGAAGGTTGAAGTGCCTCCTCTAAACGTCTCGCCTGAGACTCCTCATCCAGAAAGAGGCCCAGAGAAAAGTGAAGGAGATCCTTGAACTTGATCTCAAACTCCCTTACTGACATGCCCCCCGGCAGGAGGGAGCATAGCTCCTGCCCCTTCTTAGCCTTCATAATGGAAGAGAGGAATTTCTCCTGGAACTCCTTCTTGAAGTCAGTCCACGTTACCTCAGTCTCCCTCTTCTCCCCAAGGTAGAGATTCCACCATTGACGCACTACTCCCCGCATCTGGCTTACATCCAGAGGAACCCAGTACTCTGTCAGAGCTCCAATCAAGTTGAAAGCTATCACCAGCTCCTCTAGCCATATCTCTGTCTCCATGTCTGTGGTGCTACCCTCATACTTCCCGAGGGTCTGCCGCTGAAAGGCTTGAAGCGTCCTCTGCCACTGATCTTCCTACTCCTCTTAGTCATTCCTCTACCAATCAGCCAATTCAACCTCCTAGGCCTCGTTCTCCTGTACTACTCATGGTCGTCATCCAGGAGCCTTAACTACAAGGTAAGCAAGGAATACCTAAGCCCGGGTAATGTAGAAGATTTCTTTTAAATTTTTCTTAGACTTATTATTTATTTTAAATCCCCAAAATACCCAAGACACACAAGAACACAAGTCATTATGATGCATGTACCTTTCCTAGGGTCTCTACCCTGCAATCAGTGTATCCTCACTTGGTTTATCGGTAGGTCTAGAGTCCTTGCATCGGATCATGGGGGGGCCTAAAATCCCATGTCCTAGCCGATCTTCCCTGGCCTATTTCACACGCCAAGATTTCCTAACACTATTTCCCTACCATTCCATGCAATCTTCACTATTCCTAACTCAGAACTCCATCCTATCTCTCAACCTCATCCTCTGATACCATTCTTTCATGACCCGACTTCACCAAGATGAGGGAAGGGACAACAGATTGCCAGACCCTTCCTTCTTCAAGTTGAATAAGAGATAATGACCCCCGAGACCAACCTTCAATAGGTCCCACAGTGGAGACTGGAACCAAGGGTATAGAATCACACACAAAATGGAATACATTACCCTTTTTATTTAATAGGATCATGAGATAAGATAGTAGATCCCAACAACACCAAAAATGGAGGTAAAAGTAAAGACAGAAGAAAACCATTCACATATGCATGTCCAAAGGTAAATGATACAAAAGTACAAGAAAACCCCCAAAGGAAAGTACCAAGAAAAGAATAACATCAACAAAAACTATCCTAAGTTCTGAACTAGTATGGTCCTGCATGATCCCCGAAGTCCTCCGGGAAACCTAAAATCAATTTATATACGTAGGGTGAGTATACAGGCATACTTAGTAGGGAAAAACAAAACCACCCGTGCACAACTGGGGAGGAATTATAATTCCCCGTGGAAAAGGGGGAAAAACTGAATCACCTAGAAAGGATTATATCCACCCAACCTCACCAAGGCACACTCCCCAAATAACTCAAGTCAAGTAAAGTAATAGTAATGGCACATTGATATTTGGGTACCCTGCGCCACTTTCCCACTAGTTATTGAAGACATCCAATGTGTCAAACCCCTCCCACCATTCTCACCGCAGTTACACTACCATCCCCCCACCCACACACACCTTGGTCATAACTACCCATAACCACGCCAACAAACACCTGGTTAAGAACAACTACCGCCACACCCGAAGACACCTCAGCCTCGTCCCAAAGACACATGGGAAACAACCTGCCCACACACACCTGGGCCAACCACCACAACTACCTTGCCCAAAGAATCTTGGGCTATAATGGACCTCAGGCCATCACAGCCTGCCCGAAGGATCTTGGGCTACTCAAGAAAGGGAGCAGAAAAAGGGATAATAATCAGCCACTCATAGGAGTGTTGGGAAAAACATTCTCCCCCATGAAATGGGGGTGTTCGGTACAAATTAATCAACTTGGGTGGGGCGTGAATAAGAAACATAAGAACTAAAATTATATATATAGGTAACAAGCACTCATCCCAACCTAGGGGTTCCAAACCAGCCCAACACAAACACCCTCGTTACTATTCATTCATTAGAAACACCACAGCCACAACCATGTCACAACTCATTCCTAGAAACCAATTTCCCATCGAACCCATTCTTTTTTTCATATTCAAGTGATTCCATTTAAGTAATTATGTACTACTGGGCAATGAACATGCATAGCTACAAGCCAAGGAATGGGAAATAGCCAAACAAAAATTTAAGCATTCACACCTAGTTCTCTTATAATGTCACAAGAACAAAAGGTATTTTTGAGATCCCTCGAAGTATGGGAACCAAACCAAGCCTCAAGATACATCCCCACATGGCCTCATATCCACAAACCAACAACGACACAACAATAGAGGATCCCATCCCCATCCACATCACCTCCTAAGAATCAACCATAAACATCACCAGAACAGAGCAAGGGAGTTTTTCAAATTTGATTATGCAATTAATTTAGTTCCATCATTCTGTTTGGTTAACTGGGGTGATCACACAAGGATTCCTATTCATTGGTCATCCATTTAATCAACTGATTTTACGTGATTAACCATTTTCCATGTTACAGCCATTCAATCATCATAGAAGATTGGGGTTTATTAGTGCGCAAAGAAGGACCACCAATGACCATGATTTTCAGTGGATGTAAGCCCGTATAATCCAAAACATATAAAGGAAGATATAAGAGAAAAACATCATCGTCAAACACACCCCTTCATTATTTAAAAGTCCTTTTATTATCTTTATTAAGGTTTGGTTTCATCCACCCCCTTAGAAAAAATAACATACCCACCCCGCATAATACATAGTAAAGAGAGACAAAGGAAAACCCTACTTGGTTGATCAAGGATCAAAGTTTTTTCCCCCACGCGCCAAGAACTGGGGATGCACAACTTGCAGGGGAGAAACTCTGAGGAATCCAAGGGTGAGTAGGAAGGCTCTAGTACAGGCGCACCACTAGCCTCGAGAAGGGGAACTCCAAAGGCACCAAGGGGAAGAATGAACCCAACCAAGAAGACTAAGAAGAAGAAGTAATCCTTGTGCGATAAAAAGGTGAGATCCTGGAGTTATGGGATATTGAATTTTGAACGTCTTTAAAGACGGATCATGGTTTTACCATGCGGTTTGGTGGTTTCACATGATGGAGTTAATTTTTATTTAATAATTTCAATAGTAGAGGTGTCCATATCAGCTGAGTCTTAAATTATTTCCTTCAAATAGAGGAAAATACGTGCGACAGGGGCGGAACTAGAAAGTATAGGGAAAGGGCGTGACACTTAGGAAAAACCACATGTTTTGGTAAGTTAACGGGTGCTCGGCTCTTGGGGAATTCCATATATCATTGATGGGATTTAAATGGATTTTAAAGGGGGTATTAAATAATTTTTACGTCAAAAGATATGTTGCAGGAGTGGAAGGAGTCAGAAATCGGAAAAAGAAACAAGGGTGGGACACCATTTGGTGAGACACCGTAAGTGGTGCCAAGGACACGGTGCCACCGTCACGGTGCCACTCTCACGGTGCCACCGTAAGAGGTTCCACTATCTCAGTGTGAGACTATAACCGGTGCCATTGTAAGCAGTGCCACCATATCAGTGTGAGACCGTGACTGGTGCCACTGTAAGCGGTGCCACCGTCTCAGTGTGAGAACGTGACTACTGCCACCGTTTTGGTGGAACTGTTTGATATAACTAAGTTTCTGGAAAAGTAATGGACCAAGAGGGTCCGAGCCATTACACATATGGGTAAAAAATTTGGGGATAATTCCTTTAATATATATTATGATCCAGTCGATGTATTTTTTCTATTTTTTCAAGTCTGCAGTCAATTTATCTTCTTATTCAATCGAAAAAATTTCATTGATTATGAATGAGGGAGTTCATTTATCATTTAAAAATGAATATCATAGTGTGGTTGTAAACATCTAAAATTATAACACTTTTTGTTTGGAAATAGAAGGTATAAAATCTTGGTAATAGTCTCTTTTCCATGGTCCCATCCATTTCGATTATTTAAAATAGATTTTATTCTTTTCTTACTCATCAATTTGGTCATCTATGTCATCTACTATCTCATTAATTATGGACACAATATTCTCCTCCTCTTCTTATTAAAGATTATGTAGTGAGATCCAGTCTAAAAATTATTATTCTTTGGCTATAAAAACTACTTGACACTCAATCATATCCATCCATTGCTTTACGGCTTTAACTATGTCAAAATGACTTGCTCGACATCGAAACTAAAAATGATCCACCCTTGATTCACATTGATGAGACCCTTGAACCAATCTAGTTCCAGCCTGGAATTGTATTTTTATTGATTTATTTCATGTAATAATTTTTTCTAGAATTTCCAGTAAAAGAAATAAACCCTAAATCACTCCGTTGTAGTATGGAAAACCCTACTTAAGCATGTTCAAAAATGGTTACATAGTCTTAATGAACAACTGATTGAAGTGTTCCTTCCTCATCTTTCATGTAGAACCCGGTGATTTCACCAAATTCACCAGATGAATCAAAAACAGAAGGCTGCTCGAACCTAAATAAAGCCACTCCATTAGTGCCATATTTTGATTCTTTTAGTCTCACATCTGGTACAGTTAGCTCATCGGTTCCTTGGATGAACTGAATTGTTGGCTTAGCCATCATCTTTATGGTTCTTGATGGTGGAACATGTTTGTATGTAGGCCATTGTTGATGAAGAAGATGAAAAGATTGACTAATGAATGTGGGTTGTGAACTTAGACGAATAGAGAAGGATCCCAGATGTGAAATAAAGGATATTGATGAGACACTTATAGATCACAAAAAAGGATCTTCCTTAAAGTCACATCACCCTATTCCTTCATCTCAAAGATCAAGAAATCAGTTGAAATGAAAATTTTTCCAATATTAATAAGGACATCCTCCATGATTCCTTGAGGATACTTCACCATTAGTTCCATATTTAGATAGGTGTGTTGAGGCACCTACTCATGTGGACCCGATATATATATTTTTTTATCTGATATCTTTAAAAAATATATTTTTATATCTTTGACAAGATATATCTGATATCGTTGGGAAGATATATTTTATATCTTTGATGAGATATATTTAATATCTTTAATCAGATATCAGATATATTTTAGGAGATACATGAGATATCATCTTCTATTTATATGAGATGTGCGGATCCTCTCTCGATAGTTGTTGGAGGTAGTGCAGTTACGTTTTCAAGGAGCGGTTTTTAGATCTCCAACTGGTGGAACTACTTTGACTTGATCGGCTTTCATCTGCGGTGGTTTTTGATCTGATCTCGGTGTTTTTCATCTGCACTTTTTTTCGGACATCAATCTTCTGCTTTCACGGTCAGATCTATCTGGGTTTCTTTAGCAGGATGCTTTCTTTATTTCAGGCTTCATTCAGACTGCATCTATACTCAGACTTTGATTCATTATTTTTCTAAGTATTACTTTTGAGATCCCTATAATTTTTGGGGAGTCTCTACCATGTACTTATCTATTTTTAGTGGATCCCTCTTTCTGGACTAGGTCCCATGGTTTTTCCCTTTTAGGTTTTCCACGTAAAAATTTCTGGTGTCAATTTTATTTTCTGCACCTATTTTTTGTCGCTACACATCCGCTATTTGAGGGAGAGATTTCTCCGCTATGCGTTCATGTTTTTTGTTGTTTGCGCATTCATCGCTTTCCATCTTTCCCAACATATGGTATTAAAGGGTTGTGTTTTTATTTCATATTAATTATGGAATCCAATTATAGCTGGATGATTTTATTAAATGGTACCAATTATCATATGTGGCAACTTAAAATGAAGGATCTTCTTTTTGTCAAGCGAATGCATCTTCCAGTGTTTAGTACCCAGAAGCTAGAAAGGATGTTAGATGAAGAATGGGCATTCGAGCATGAGATGGTTTGTGGATTCATTCGCCAATGGGTCGAAGACAACGTGATGAATCACATTGTCAACATCTCTCATGCCAGAACATTGTAGGAGAATCTTGAGACTACATATGCTTCCAAGACAGGAAACAATAAATTGTTTCTTCTCAAAAAAATAATGAATTTGAGGTACATAGAAGGTACGTCAATTTATGATTATTTAAGTGAATATCAGGGATGTTTTGATCAGTTATCTAGAATAGATATTAATTTTGAAGATGAGGTTTTAGCACTTTTATTTCTTAACACGTTACCTGATTATTGGGAGAATTTACGTGTTACTCTAATCGGTTCTGCTCTTAATGGTGCTGTGACATTCATTTTTGTTAAGTCTTATATTTTTAATGAAGAAGTTAGGAGACATACTCAAGAGAAATTTTCAGAGATTTTAGTCACAGAGAACAGAGGGAGAAGACAGGAAAAGAATCAGGGACAGAGCAGTCAAGGAAAGAGTAAAAGCATAAGAAAATACAGATCAAAACAGAAAGATTTTGAATGTCATCATTGTGGTAAGAAGGGGCATGTTAAGAAGTTTTTTTATCAGCTGAAAAGAGAGAAAAAAATGAAGTAAAATCATCCAAAGAAGAATGTCGATGGAGATGATCATGTCGTTGCCGCTACAGGGGGTGATCGTGTTATTGTTTATGACTCCATTAATATTGCTTCTGATCATTCTTACTGGGTTGTTGACAGTGGTGCCTATTTTCATGTGACATCAAAGATGGAGTTCTTTACATCTTACAACCCAGGTAATTTTTGGATTTTGAAGATGGATAATGATGTTCATGTTGATGTCGTAGGTATCGGGACTATTTGTTTAGAGACCAATACTGGAAGTAAGCTGATTTTGAAGAATGTTCGACATACATCAGAGGTTCGCTTGAATCTTATATCTACCAGCTTTCTTGATGATGAAGGGTTTATCAGTAATTTTGGTGATTGCCAATGGAATATTTCCAAGGGATCTTTGATTGTGGCTTGAGGGAATAAGCAGTTAGGTTTGTACTGGACTAGATCATCTATTTATTGTGATATAGCTTGTTTTGTTGAGTGTAGTGGTTTTTCCAAGTTGTGGCATAAGAGGCTCAGTCACATAAGTGAGAAAGGGCTTGGTTGTTTGTCCAAGCGAAATCTTCTTCCAGATTTGAAGAGTGTCAAATTGGACACATGTGATCATTGCATGGCTAGGAAATAGAGTAGAGTGAGTTTCAGCAGTCATCATCCACATAGGAAGTCACAGGTACTTGAATTAGTACATTTAGACGTTTTTGGTCCCTTGAAATATAAGAACTTTAGTGGCAGTCATTATTTTGTGACATTTATTGATGACTAATCACGGAAGCTTTGGGTTTATGTTTTGAATGCCAAAAGTCAGGTGCTTAGTGTTTTTAAGAAATTTCATGTTTCTAATGAGAGGGAATCAGGCAAGAAATTGAAATTTATTCGCATTGACAATGGGGGAGAGTATTGTGGTCCATTTGATCAGTATTGCAGGAAGGAAGGTATTCAGCATCAGAAGACACCTCAGCTAAATGGTGTAGCAGAGCGAATGAACATGACTTTTTTGGAAAGAGTTTGTTGTTTGCTTTCAGAAGCAAAGTTTCCTGGACACTTTTGGGGTGAGGCTTTACTTACTGCTACTTATATTATCAATTTATCACCTTAAGTTGCTTTGCAGACACACACTCTCGATAAGTTCTTGTGTGGAAAAAGGATCTGGTATGATCACTTGAAAGTTTTTGGTTGCAAGGATTTTTTTTCATGTGCCTAGAGATGAGAGATCCAAGTTGGATGATAAGTCACGATAGTGTATTTTTTTGGCTATGGACATGATGAGTTTGGGTACAGGTTTTATGATACTTCTTTGAAGAAACTTTTCAGAAGCCGAGATGCAGTGTTTAAAGAGGACCAGACTATTGTAGATATTGATAAGTGAGAAAAGTACGCTTCTCTAACTTTTGATGGCTTTGTTAGTCGTGATCCAGGTTCTGATTCACATTTACCTCATATTTTTTATTCTAATGATCACATTGATGTGAAGAATGATGCTCAGGGTGAATAGGTTGGAGTTGATATTCCTGATGCACCTTTTGTTTCTGATGATCCGGTTCCTGGGGTTATCAATGAACCCGCAGTTGCACTCTAGAGGTCATCTCAGCATCGTACCATTTCTACTCGGTATTAACATGATGAGTATGTGATCCTCTCTGAAGGGGGATAACCAGAATCTTTTGATGAGGAGATGGAAAGTGAACAGAATGACAGATGGGTTGCGGCAATGGATGACGAGATGACATCATTGCATGACAACCACACTTTTGAGCTGGTGAAGTTACCAACAGGTAAGATAGCTTTGCAAAATTGGTGGATATATCAGATTAAGAATGAATAATCCAATTTTGTTCCCCGATATAAGGCAAGGATAGTTGTTAAAGGCTTCCTTCGGAAGAAAGTTATTGATTTTGATGAGATTTTCTCACCTGTTGTCAAAATGTCATCTATTAGGGTTGTTCTTGGTTTGGCTGCTAGTTTGAATCTGCAGATTGAGCAGATGGATGTGAAGACAACTTTCCTCCATGGAGATTTAGAGGAGGATATTTATATGGAGCAACCAGAGGTTTTTTTGTGAAACAGGTAAAGAGAATCATGTCTGCAGATTGAAGAAGAGTTTGTATGGTTTGAAGCAAGATCCAAGACAGTGGTATAAAAAGTTTGAATCTATCATTTATCATCAGGGTTTCAGGAAGGCATCTTCTGATCATTGTGTGTTTGTTCAGAGATTTACTGATGATGATTTTATTATATTGTTTCTTTATGTTGATGATATGCTCATTGTTGTCCATGATGCTTCTAGAATTGATAGATTGAAGAATGATCTTTTCCAGTCTTTTGCGATGAAAGACTTGGGGCCAGCACGACAGATTCTTGGCATGACAATCTTCCGTGACAGGAAGGCCAATAAATTGTGGTTATCTCAGGAGAGATATATTGAGAAGGTTCTTCAGATATTTTCAATGGATAGAGCTAAAGTGGTTAGTA
Organism: Viscum album; assembly: GCA_963277665.1. Lineage (NCBI taxonomy): Eukaryota > Viridiplantae > Streptophyta > Magnoliopsida > Santalales > Viscaceae > Viscum > Viscum album. The sequence goes on along the minus strand of OY728138.1, from coordinate 1,014,175,683 downwards.
CTCCTCTTGCTTTACATTTTAAGCTCAACACCAGGCAGTCACCTTCTATTGATGAAGAGAGATAGGAGATGAAACACAGACCTTATTCATCTATCATTGGTTGTTTGATGTATTCCATGGTATTTACTAGACCTGATATAGCTCATCCAGTTGTTGTAGTCAGTCATTTTCTGTCAAATACAGGCAAAGAGCATTGGAGGGCATTGAAGTACATGTTTCATTATCTTCGTGGTAATACTGATCTGAGATTGTGTTTTGGCAAAGGGGAACCTATGATTTGTGGCTTTACAGATTCAGATATGGCAGGAGATATCAATTAGAGGAAGTCTACTTCAGGTTATTTGATTACTTTTGCAGGAGGAGCTATATCTTGGTAGTCTAGGTTGCAGAGATGTGTTGCTTTATCTACCACAGAGTCAGAGTTTATTGCAGCTATAGAGGTGTGCAAAGAATTGTTTTGGATGAAAACTTTTATTCGAGAGCTCAATTTTAATCAAGACAGATATGTTTTATTTTGTGATAGTCAGAGTGCTATTTGTTTGGGAAATAATTCCACTTTTTATGGTAGGTCTAAACATATTGATGTTCGGTATCATTGGATTCGTAATGTTCTTGATTCGAGACGGTTAGAGCTTGAGAAGATCCATACTGATGACAATGGGTCAGACATGTTGACCAAGAGTTTACCCAGAGAAATATTTGATACTTGCCGACTGATTGCAGGGTTAGCGATGATCCCCAGTTGAGTCGGAGGGGGAGTTGTTGGGGCTCCTCCTCATCTGGCCTCGATATATATATTTTTTTTATATCCGATATCTTTAAAAAGGATATTTTTATATCTTTGACAAGATATATCTGATATCTTTGAGAAGATATATTTTATATCTCTGATGAGATATATTTAATATCTTTAATCAGGTATGATATATCTTTTAGGAGATACATGATATATCATCTTCTATTTATATGAGATGTGTGGCGCCTCTCTCGGTAGTTGTTAGAGGCAGTGCAATTACGTTTTCAAGGAGCGGTTTTCAGATCTACAACTAGTGGAACTACTTTGATTTGATTGGATTTCATATGTGGTGGTTTTTGATCCGATCTCGGTGTTTTTCATCTGCACTTTTGTTCGGACATCAATCTTCTTCTTTCAAGGTCAGATCTATCTGGGTTTCTTTAGCAGACTACTTTCTTCATTTCAGGCTTCATTCAGACTGCATCTATACTCCGACTTTGATCCACTATTTTTCTAAGTATTTTTTTGAGATCCCTGTCATTTTTGGGGAGTCTCTACCATGTACTTATCTATTTTTAGTGGATACCTCTTTCTGGACTAGGTCCCGTGGTTTTTCCCTTCTGGGTTTTCCACGTAAAAATTTCTGGTGTCAATTTTATTTTATGCAACTATTTTTTGTTGCTACGCATCCGCTGTTTGAGGGAAAGATTTCTCCGCTGCACGTTCGTGTTTTTTGTTGTTTTCACATTCATCGCTTTCCATCTTTCCCAACAAGGTGTCTGTATAGATCCTCACTATAGAGTCCACTCAATTGCCTCATGTTTTGAATCATTTGAATGAGGCATAACTTAATCTCATTTTTTTTTTGGATAGTAGGCCAAATGATGCTTAGTGCAACACCATCAATGGAAAAAAGAAATAGTCCATGATGTCATGCTCTAAAAGAAACTTTCACTCTCCATTATGTTGTTCCTGATGGGTTTTATATAAACATTTAATGATCATTTATAGAATAAAAAAACTCAAAACATAGGAATATCTATATTTAATAATCAAAATGTAAATAATAATGTAAAATGGAGTACCTAGAAATTAAAAAGAACAATAACTATATTCTTATCTTTGAATGGGAATCCTTGAAGGAGATCATAAAGAGCGGTGAATTAAATCACCCTTCATCCGAGGTGATACACCAGCCAATCCATGATGGTATCATGTGGATTCTAAAGTAAATAAAGGGTTGATATCACCTTATTAGGTAAGATAAAAAGTTCTTGGAGAGAATATATATTTAGAAGAGGTTCATACACATCGCATACCCAACATGATATAATCCCATCCTCTTATATAGATGAAGTCTGAGGCTCCTCCAATTAATAACGCATTGTTTTTATTTTTGACTATTGGGGTATAATTCATTAAATGGTTTCAATGTATCCAATGAAAAGAATTTAATACATTCAAAATGGATTGTAACTAATAAATAACCATTTTATAAAAATAAATTATATATATATATATATATCATATATATATATATATTTTATCCATTCTTTGAATATTAATATGCATAATATTACTATATTAAATGTACACTATATATAATATCATATATATATATATCATGCATAATATGAATGCTTACATACATATCACACAAATATATATTAGCGCACATCCAATATTCTCCCACTTGAACTAAAATCCCTTAAGGACTTTATTAAAAACTTCATAACTCTATATAAATCAAAACTCTATTGAATATAGTTTTTCATCAAACCATATTCATTTTGGAAAAAAAATTTGTCCAAAAATTTATCCTTATCCAAGGGACTAACCGCATGACCCTTCAGCCCTTAGCATCATTGATAACAACTATGAAATCCCTATTTCATAGATGTAAGGAAAGAGTAGCCTCTAACAAAGTGTTAGTACTACTAATGCTACACAGGGGGCAAGTGTGATCTGTATCAAATTTACTCATATTTATATAAAAACATGTCCACCACAAGATATATCATATACATCACATATAAACCTATATAATCTTTTTTTCCATGAAACCAAGTGACACTAGACATGGAATATTTTAATCTAGTAAAGTAATATCATGTTTTCTTGATTATCTAAAATAGATCGACCAAGTTGATGAATAAATCACATTTCATTCATCTAAAAATGAGTGCATCACATTCCCTTTACCAAAGTAGTTGAAAACATCATATGTGACTCAACTAAGCATGGACATAAATTCTGTTGGTCTTTTTAAATCACGTTATAGATATATTTACTTATCATACAAGTGGAAAAATCCCACCTTGGTCACACTCCAACTAATGACATGATCAATAGTATACCCAACCACTCCCGTATTATCTAAGTTTGTATCTTGAATTTCATAAGTAGGGTATCAAAGTATGAAGTTTCTTATGCTTGGTATCTCACCAACCTCATGTAATAAGGATTGATAATATCCACGCAACCCTAAGTATATCTATGACCGTATGACATTCCATGAGATATACTTTCATGGACCAATCCAAGTAATAAGTCACTACTTATTACCACATTAATTTATTCTTCATATCTAATATACAGTTCATTATAATGAGTATAATAATCTATTTTATTTAATATTAACATATCATCACGACGCACAATACTCTATAAAGATCATTAGTTAGGGACAACTAAATGTTTGTATTTATAGGGGATATTTATCATTTAACCATTCATGTAAAGTAAAGTTGTAGCACACATGAATGAATGATAAATAGAGATTTACATTTTTTTTTGAGAAAAGAGAGCACTAAGGCTCCTGAATTAATAAAAAAGTAAGTTACACCAAACGAAATGAAGTCATTTTACATTGATCTCAAGCAAGAAGAGGAATCTTGTCAGTAGGAAGACTGATCATATATTTTTCCTCTTCTTCAGTGATTCCTTTATTTGCAAGGCTATCCACTATGTGGTTCTCTACTTGAAAACTATGAGTGAAGGTGTAATTTAAATCATAAAGTTGATCCACACATTTGAGCCACTTACTTGTGAGTTTTTATGAAAGATGTGTTTGACCCATTCTTATGGATTGGACAATGGTCGTCGAATCAAATCCCAACCAGATATTGTTCCAATTCCTTTGATAAACCTTCTCAACCACTTTGATGACCCCCAAAAGTTTTTCTTCCAAAGAGGTTGCATGCCCACATGGTCCATAAGTGAATTCCACCACTTCCCCATTATGGTTCCTGAAAGCCATCCCAAAGACAAATGGTCGTGGGTTTCCCTGAGATTCCCCATCAGTGTTACATTTAGTCCATCCATGGAAAGGTGTGGACCATAAAATTTCCATCATTCCTCGAGGCTTAATAAAGACACATCAGATGTTCAGTTTTTTTAGGACCATAAAGTCCCAGACTAAGGTGTCACAACACCCTTTCATTCTGCTGTTAGCTGTCTGCACAACCCCATAGATGGAGGAAATTGCAACAAATTTTGAGAATCGGCCTCTATTGTGAATGGAAGTGTTGCGGGATTTCCAAATGTAGTGGAGAGTTTCAGAACATGTAACTCTAAGAAGATCATTTAGCTGCTCTGATATCTTAGTATTAAGAGTGAGTCTCAAAAAATTATGAATAGAACCTGTTTGTGGATGCATGATTTCAAAAGTGTTGAGAATCGAATCCCATAGTGAGGAGGCAGTTTTTCAGTATAAGAATAAATGATCAACATCTTCTTGGTGTTGATGACATAGAACACACCGTGAGCAAAGAGAGATTCCAACACGTTGAAGACTTTCATCCACCGGGACCTTTTTGTTGTAGAACCTCCAGATCAGTGTAATCCTGGAAGGAGACATCTAGTTTTTTATAAATCCACCAATACATTCCTTCTCTCTTTGAATCAAGTGCTGATAGAATCATTTGGAGTCAATTGTCCCATTCAGTGACCCTTCCTAGATGAGAATGTATGCCTGATTTATGAAGTCATGATTGTTGACAATAGCAACAATGTCTGCTAGGAAATCCTCCCAATGTTCAAGTTTCTCTTTAATTGTTGAATTGATATCAATTTTGTGTTCCTCAGGGAAAATGTTGTCAATGAGAGGGGAAACTGTCCAATTTTCAATCCAAAAACTCAGGGAAGAGTTAACATTTACCAGCTAGTGTGAATGCTGCATAATCTTCTGGAAAACAGTTATAACATCTGGCTAGATTGAAGAGTCCATATAAATAGTTTTCCCTATAGTTAACCGAGAAAGGATCCTCAATCTGAGAAATTAAAGGGAGGTAGAAGTGGTATTGATAAATTTCTAGAGGAATTTTTCCATCAAATCTTGGTTCAAAAGATGCAGGTTTTTAATTCCTAGGCCACCAGGCATGGGAGGAAGACAACATTGGCTCCACTTTGTAGTGATGATCTTTCACTCCATCATGAAACCACTCCAAACAAAGTTATTCAGAATTGAATTTATTTTCTTGATGATAGAAGCAGGCCATATATAAACCATATATGATAATACAAACTTTGAGGTAACCACATGCTTGACAAGGCATATACGCCCAGCCATGGATAGGGATTTGCCTTTCCAAGAGGCAAGTGTTCTTCTTATTTGACTTAGGAAATTTGAGAAATGTGAGTGTCGTTGCTTTCCCAAGAATAATGGAACCCCAAGGTAATTAAAAGGGAGAAAACCCTCCCTTATTCCCATATAAGAATGAGTTGTTCTTTCCTTAAGGCTGTTATATTCTTACCAAAATATATGAAGGACTTGATCCAGCTGATTTCATGCCCAGATACATTCTCATAGTGGACAAGAGATTTTTTTAGATGATATATATTCATCTTGTCTCCCTATGTAAAAATGACAATTTCATTAGCAAAAAACAAGTGAGATGGAGTAGAGATATCCCTGACCGCTTTGATTGTGGAGATTTCCTCCTTGTCCACCATACTGAGGATAAGCCTTCTTAAGTAGTCTTTGGAAATTTAAAAGATAATAGTTGAGAGAGGATCCCCCTACTGCACCCCCTAGAGAAAGTAAAGTATCCTTATGGTGATCCATTTACAATAATTGATATGTGTTCTGACTCAAGAAGTGATTTGATCCAATGAATGAACTTCACACAAAATCCAAAACTACAAATAATCTTCCCAATGAAACCCCAATCCATAGTATCAAAGGCCATTTTGATGTCAAGTTTGATAGAAACATTTCCTCCCCTAGTAGTTTTTCTAAGGAGGTTAATGCATTCTGAGGCCGTGAGAAGGCAATATTGGATGTTCCTGCCTTTAACAAAGCCAAACTGGTTCTATGACATGATTTTTCCAGAAACTCGGGTAATCCTGTTGGCCATGATTTTTTCTATTGTCTTGTGAATTGTGTTGACCAGGGCGACTAGCCTAAATTAGCCTATCTCACTTGTATTATCCACTTTGGGGTTCAGAGAAATGAACTAAGCAATGGATCCTAAATTGAGATTCCAAACATTGAAAAAATACTTTACAAGATTGCACACATCAACCTTGATGATATCTAAAAAGATTTGGAAAAAATAATTTGTGAAGCCATACAGCCCTGGAGAACTGTCTTTCTTGAGACCAAAAAATTCTTCCTTGATTTTGAATTCCATTGGAATGGATGTGAGAACCTGATTATCCTCTTTAGTAATCAAGTTGGGGATAATATCTTCTCGTATCACTTCAATACTTGGTGGCCCATTAAAGATATTCCCATAAAAGGAGACAATATGGTTTGAAAGCTCATATTGATCATCAATGATTCTATCTCCATCCTTCAGAAGTGAAAGGGGTCTATTCACCTTCCTCACCCTTTTAAAGGCTTTGAAGAACTTAGAATTATTTTTTCCTTCATTAAGCCACCTGACCTTGAAGATATCTTTCTTGATGTTATCTCTAATGCTCATGAGCCGTGTTACACTTGCAAACTATTCAACTTCCTGATTCATGTCATTAATGAAGTGTGACTTCATAGAAGATTATTGGATGCTATGTAGGAAGTTCTCAATGCCCTCAATTTCATCATCAAGAGTGCTGAAGTTTCCCTTGCTCCATTCCCTATGCTTAATCTTGAGAATTTTCAATTTGGAGACACATGTCATAAGAATTCCCTTACAAGAAGCTGAAGCCCAGGTCTCTTGTAGAAGTCGGAGATAGTTTGAAAGAGAGGCCCAAGCATTGTTGAAACAAAAAGGTATTGTATTTCTCCTTTTATTAAAGAAAAAACTTTCTAAGATGGGATAGTGGTCAGGATTATTCTTTGCAAGATTCAGACAAGAAATCGATTTCCAGAAATCAAGCATAGCACTGTTCACAAAGGCCCTATCAATTATAATCTCCCTCATTCTTGAAAGTTGTCTCCTGAACCAAGTAAAATTAGCACCAATTAGATTGATTTAGACTAACCCAGAATCATCAATACAATCTCTAAAGTTCCTAGTAGATGTGTTGTTCATTACTGGCCCAATTTTTTCATCAGCATGAAAAATGGAATTAAAGTCACCTATGATAATCCATGGGTTTATAAGGTTTGATCAAGCTACTGTATTTTCCCCCAATCCATAGTTGTTGGCCCAATTTTTTCATCAACATTAAAAATGGCATTAAATTCAACTATGATAATTACATGACATTTTTAAAACCATTACAACCAATCTTTTAAGTTTTTAATATCAAGATATTTTAAATTAATCTCATGTTGTTTTTATAGTAATGGGTATTTGAACATTACATAAATATGTATTTTCTTTCACATCCCCATGTGACCATATGGTAAAATACTTCTGATAATCTATTTTTGAGAACAATTTATGAACTAATGTATTTTTAATAATGGCGAGACTTATGAATCATATTCCTAAAGATACAATCTTTGAAATTGTATCCAAAATCATAAATTTCATAACATCAAATTGTTAAAATATTATGTTATATTTATTATTGATAACTCTTTCTAAGATTAACATCATCATCAATTATGAAATTATTCTCTCAAACTTTCTCCTTGAGATCAATGTAACCATTTACTTTTTTATCCAGTATATCCTGAACTCTTTTAGGATAAAGTGAAATTTAATTCATTATGGTAAACAAATGTATCCATTTCTATTAATCTTTACCATTATTTCCTAATAATTTTAATAAATAAATTGAATTTTAAATTATAAATAAGCAAGTATAAAAATGATATTCACTTTCTCACAGTAACTAAATGAAACTATTTACATTTTTCTTTTTTATCTCATATCCTAACTCTTTAGTTTATTAAGTGAAAAATCACTCAAAATTAGGTCATCATAATGTTTTATTTGTTAACTTTGTGTTGGGACCAGGTTGAATGAAGATGAAAGTTTGAAGAGTTAGCTTTTGTAGAGTGTTGTATTTTGTTGTCAAAGGCGATAAATCAATTCACTTTGTAGAAGGATCATAAATCAGACGATGCTTTGCTGGTATGTATTTCACACAAATCATGAGTTAGGAGAACTTGTTATGCAAGCCTTATGATGGAAAGGGGGAGAAATGATGATGCCAGTCATATAATGTTTTTATTGGAAGGAATGATGCTGCTGGAAGATAGGAAAGATCCAGTTCTCATTGCAACTCTGACGATGCTTAAGCTGATCTATCAAAGGATAAATATCACGATAGTGGGATTCATGATAAGAGCAGAAGAATGGTTATGGGAAGAAGTAAAGAGACAAAATGGCAAAGAAATAGACAATCTGAGGATGGCAGAAAAGCACAGTTTAAGGTGGCGCCGTTTTCCAGTGTTTGCCAAATTTTAGGGCCTGAAAATCGGGAGATGAAGAAATGTGCTTGGCAATGGATGTTGTGCATAAGATTGAAGATGGTTTATACGTGAAAAAGAGTTATTCAAGGTCAGAACGATGAAAAATGACAAAGGAATGGAGTGCGTGGAAATTTAGGCACGTTTCGCGCAAAAATAAAGTGGTGCGCGCAATATCTGCGGGATGCGCGAAATAGTAGCGGGTTGCGCAAAAAATTTGCGGGATGTGCGAAATATTGGCATGGTGCGCGAAATTGAGGAATGAAGTTTTTGCGCAAATGATGGTTAGAGATCAGAAGATCAAATATTGGAAAAGGCATAAAATGCGCGAAATATTGGAGCAGTTCACGAAATCTGATGTTGTAGGAAAGATTGGGTTTGCGCGCAATGTGGAATGTGGTGCGGAATTTTGCGCGCAATTGGTTCTTCATGCTTAGAACGATGAAAGATGGAAAAGGCATGAGGTGTGCGGAATATTGAATCATGGAGCGAAATATGAAGTTGCATAAATGAGTTTTTACGCGCATGGAGGAGGTTTTACGCGCGGATTAGTGTTTTTCGCGCGGGTTCAAAAATGCCTATAAATATGAGGCTAACCCTTGTTAGTTGTTAATGATCGACACTTAGAAGAAATCTCAAGCTCTGGTGCACGTAAATTATACGCTAAGTGAGTTGCGCGAAAGGAAGAAGTTTGCATGAAAAGAGGATAGCTACGCGAAAAATTGAGAAGTTGCACGAAAAGAGAAAAAGTTGCGCGCAAAAGGAAAGGTGCGCGAAAACGTTTTTCGCGCCAAAAGGGTTTTACGCGCAAGTCATTTGAATTGCGCGCAAGTCACCCTAAAGGTTGCGCGAAACATTTGGGGTCTTCGCACGTATTCAGTTTTGCGTAAGAGGGTTCTTACCGGCTTCTGGGTAAGAAAGTGAAGATTTGTACTTCAGAGAATACATCTGTTCAATTGTAAAGAAGCAATGAAACATTGTGTTACCCTATTTGTGCTAAGAGGGAGCACATTCACTATTAGATTGTTTTTAAAGTGCTGCACGAGTGTAAGGGTATATCCTACTCGTTGTATTCCACATCAAAGGATTGTTTTCTAGTGGATTGTGTGGTACTGGATTGTTTCCGTACCATACCAAGGACGTAGCTACTCTTGTTGAGTAGTGAACCTTGTAAATCTTGTGTTCCTGTGGATGTGTGTGTTCAGCAGGGAAGAAACTCTTTAACAGGAGGCGAAGGTTGTTTCAAAAAAGGGGAAACTTAAAAAGAAAAATATATCACTGATTCACCCCCTCCCCCTCTCAGTGATACTTAGATCCTGATTGGGAACTTCACTTTGATCCTCTCTAAGTCCAAATATACTCCCACTATACTCTTAGACATTATATTATCTTTAGAATATATTGCTACTAATCAACACAAACAACTTCTTATTTTTGGAAATAACACTTATTTTCTTTTAGTGGTAATATCTAAAAAATAAACCATTGTTTCCATAACTCATATGGTATTCTTTTTGTTTAAATAATTTTCTCCCAAAGGAAGAATTTATTAAAATCTTCCATTGTTGGGTGGAAAGAATATCTTCCTCATATTTTACTAAAATGGATAAACATTTTATCCTAGATAAAACACTTTGATTCATATATTCTTATCAAAACAAGTTATATAATCTAATAAATCATAAATTTAGTGTATAAAATTAATCATTTCATGTTATTCATAAAAAATATTTGTTAACTACTCTTATGAAATAAGATAAGTGAGATAAATATAAATTGTCTTTACTTAAATTCATCGAACCTTGTTAAAAATATTTGAATTTAAATTTTTGATATAGAAGTTATTCAATTCATCACTTGAATTAATAATATAAACTCTCTTATATTATTCCAATTATTTTAAACTCTTATATATTTCAAACACTTTTAAAACATACACCCATTATCACATACCCTTCAAAATAGAAGAATAAATTTCTATAACATTAATACCTATCATGGATAATCCATGAAGTTCCTAAACCAATTTAGGTATTACAGATAATCCAATCATATAGAATCATTACTCCTTCCTGATAATACCCAAAAGTTTCGAATAACCTAAACTAGATTCTTGAAGAAATATTATTTGACTTTCCAACTATATACCTTCTAAATTTTGACTTTTACCTCCTTATACTATCTGTACAATACCAAAACTTAGACATCATATTCCTTGTTTATATTTCTTAACACTTTGAGAATATTGGGTAAACGTTTATTGAATTCATCAAAATTTATAGAACATTTACATAGTTGAATATAAAATGAATTACTTAACTAAAATAAGCCTTATAGGAATTCTCCAATCTCTCCAACCATGTTCAATCATATTAAACGTCATTAATATACCCAACCAAACTAATTATATGAGACTATAATTCCTTTACGTAAATAAGAATCTAGTTCCTTTGAAAACTTAAATTAATCATTCCATGCTTCCATATGAATATTGATTTTATTATTGAATATAATCAACACTTGGTTACTCAGGAAGGAACCGTTTTAACACATAGAATATTTCTCTTGCTCAAGAACTTTTCTAAAGCTACCAATCATATGATTTTATTACTTTAAGATTCTTATTTCAAGGATTAATATAAATTTTAGTTTTATGATGATGATGAATTTATCTATAGTTTTTATTATTAGATGAATATCATGTATTATATAATTTCATCATGGAATTTTAATGAAAGTAATCCCACTAAAATTGATGACTCTATATATCATATCCATTTAGAGAGCCAAGATCTATATTTCACTTGGCAATGAGCCTACTTCGGAATTTCTCTCACTACTTAGTTATTTAGGTTGGGAATCATCCAAATCATAATATTTGGGACTATTTTATTGCTGGGTGGATAAACCTTTATCCAAATCCATCTTATAGATATTATAAACACTATTCCTTCGATAGCCTAAACCTATTAGGGTCTCCTGACTAGTGTAACCCAAAGTAAATGCCAAGAATAAGTTAAAAAGGATGATTAAGGGGAACCCATATTTGGAATGACCTACCCAACATGATTATATTTATTTAATATAAAGAACCTCGCCTTTTACATATAACATTACATGATTTTAAGCATAATTATAAATTAGATTACAAGTAAAGGATCGTAAAGTCTTGTGTCTTGGAAGACCAGGTAAATAAAACTGAAAACATGGAACTAAATAAAACATTTCATTATTTATTTATAAAATTGAGATCCTAACTTCCATTATTCTCAATCATAAGCATAAGGTACCCTAGGGAACACATGAACAAAGGGATGATCTAAATATCCTAGTAAGTGAATAACTATAAGAACAAAGCATTATCATATGGGATAGAAGACATGACATGATGATATAAAAGGCATGTAACATATGGAATCATAACATCTAAACACAGAATCAAATAAACATGGAGTCATAATAATGTGGAAGAAACATAAAAAATGACTTTATTATGAGTCAAGGCTAACTTCCAAGAACGTTTTACATTTTAGCACAAGCCATGGCTAACTGCCAAGACTGTCGCACATGGTAGCACAAGACAACGCTAACCGCTAAGACCATCGTACATAACAGCTCACAAGAATAAACTTAACCCAATGAATTGGAGTGATATCTGTTAGAAACCATATTAACTTTTCATGAATATGTTTCCACATAAATAATCATATATAATAAATATTTTATAAACATAAGGGATACCCATGGAAAGAATTGGGTTCCACAATCATGTCATAAAGCATAACAAATGGGTGTATCATAATAGTGTCAATGAAATAAAAGAACTAAAATATACCTAGAAATTCATAAGGGAAATTAGGAATGTATCATGGTAAGTTATTTCAAGTATAAGTGAAAAAATTTAAGAAAAGTATTTAAGAAATTTTAGCATTAAATCATTTATGTGCGGTTTTAAGGAAAATACTATAGAGCCTTTAAAATAGAAAAGGGAAAAATAATTTATATAAAAACTTAAGTGAAACAATAAAGGTTTAATAATAAAAAATAATGATTTTATAAAGTCAATGGTGGATTAAAATAGAATATATAGTGCATATAGCATCCCTCCTTTTCATTACATAACTTTTCATTACAATTTACAAACAGAGGATCTTTAAAGTCTAGTGTCTTGGAAATCAGGGACATAGAACATGAAAAAAACATAAAAAATTCTTCTAATACACTTGTAAGGATTAATCATATGTTCATCCTATGTATAAAAACTTAATCTCATATCCTGGAGACATACATAAAAGTAAAAGGGTTTGCAGAAGGCCTAGTAAGGGAAACAAGAGAAACATTTTACATGTGAACTTGAGATACATCAATAAAGTCATGATAAATAACTTTAAGGTATGAGAAAGAGATCGTGAGGCATATCATAATAAAAATAATGTGTTTAATAACTTGAAGATGTGTCTACAACATTTAACATATACAATCATTTACGTATCACCAAGGTCCATCCCCAAGGTGTCATTAAAAAATTACCAAGGTTATTCACCAAGGTATCGTTAAAATGGTCATCTCTAGAGATTAAGTCTTTACCCAATGAATTAGAGAGATATCAGGTCACACCCTTAATTTATATTTATTATCATGTGATCCACATATATCATCATCAAAATTTCATAAATAACCCATATATCATAAAATAAATGGGTTTCATTTCATAATCATAACGTTTTAAAAACAGCTTTAAAGACATGATCTTTATGTCACTTTAAACCCACAAAAAAGGAAAGTGGGTTTCATGTATGTAAATCCTAGAATTAAAATAGAAAATTTATATATATGTGTGAATAACCCTATTTAATAAATTTATTTGAGTATTCACTTAATAAAATAACATAATTTTAGAAATAGAGAAAGACATTTTGAGACGAAAATTCTGCAGCATAACGGCTATGTTACAGGGTTTTAAGAAAACATTGAAAAGAGAGGGCACATGGGTCACCCAGTCATAAATGATCCATAAAACAGTAGGGGGACAAAATATAAAGGATATAAGAACATGGTAATAAAATTTTAGGTACATACCATATAAAATGAAAAACTTGAAAGGAAGACAAAAATAATATTTCTGTTATGAAAAATTTGGCAACCTAACGACGTCACTTAAAACGTCAAAAAAAATGAATTGATGAGATTAAATAGGTTATCTCATCATGTGAACATAAAATTAAAGTATAATTAATATAGATATCATACCCCAAAATGGAAAAAAGTATCTTTAAATACTTGACATGAAAGTAGAACTTTGAAAATGGGAAGAGTGAAAGAATCCCTTACAAAAAATTTGGCAGCCTAATGACGCCACTTAAACTTTCATAAAACGAAATGATGAGAGTAAGAGGGGATCTTTCATCATATGATCATGAAAAGGGCAGTAATAGGAATATAAAAGTACATCCCCCAACATAAGAACTTGGGTCTTAAATGAAATGACATACAAAAGAGTACTTGAAAAGAAAGAGAGAGGTATGATCCCTTACCTTGAATAGTAACTTCAAAATCTTGAAGTTTGGGACCTTGAGAGGCTTGAGGACACCTTGGGAAGACTACTTGGGAGGAAATGAGACCAGAAATTTTTTTAGGAGGATTTTTGAATGGAAAGGATGAGAGAATGTCTTGGTATTTATAGGGGAAGTGAGGGGACAGGGCATTAATGGACAAGGGACACCTCATTGGTGGTATTGGAAAAACCGTGGGCTTGCCCATGGTATTTTCCCATGGTATTGGCCACTTGAGAGACCTCATACCTTATCTTACTATTCATAAGTCAACCATAATTATTTCATAGTTACTACATCCTTAATGATGTCATTAAACACCTGAAACTCAAAAACTGTATTTTCACTATTCACTGAAAATTCAACTTTCTCAGAAAAATCCCAAAATTTCACCTTAACCAAATATCGATTCTATGATTTCAAAAATGAACTCCATTTTATGAAAATAATTTTCTAAATATTTTTAATTTAATTTTTATATAAAAACACTATTCATTGAAAATTCATTTCTTTTTAGAAAAATCCCCAAAAATTACCATAACCTAATATCGATGCTCTGAATTCAAAAATGAACTCCATTTTATAAAAATAATTTTCTAAATATTTTTAATTTAATTTTTAATTAAAAAACACTATTCACCTGAAAAAACTAATACTTGACTAATAATTTCTGAAATAGTTATTTACCTATTTTATTGAATCACATTACTTAACCAAGGTGCCTAAATTATATTAATACTTTCTTTAAGTGAGATTACTAATCCATTTGGTCACATTACTAATCCTAAGCGTAAAATCACTATTCATAATTTATTATTCATCAAAAAATAAGCTGATCTTATTAGACTCTAAATTTCTTACTAAACATAACTATAGAAGACCATTTTTTGAAAATCATTACACATTATTAATTATTTAAGGTTTACATAAATATTTTTAAAATATGCTTTTTTCTAAAATTCATCAATAATATGCATAATATATTTATTTGGACATTTGAAAATTCACAAACTTTACCATAAGAAGACATCACAATTTTTATTTAAATCAATGGATTACACAAGGCACTTATGGTCTCGTTACATAACCCCTAATAACACCAGCATAGGACCTAAGAGTATGGTGTGCTAGGGTTATAGAATCTTGGTGCAGCTCGGCCAATATTGCCCGAGTAGTGATTTCTATCAGCTTGAACTTCTCGTGAAGGCGATTCCGTTCCAGCTTCACACGATGAAGTTTGGCTTGGGTTTGGTCCAGGGCAAAGCCCAAAGGTGCTACCTCCTTCCCGAGTTCCGTCAGATGGGCTTCGATTGGCCCGAGGCTACTGGATGGGGCCATCGAATCTTCTTTCTATATTAATTAATCAAGATCACTTGTATTTATAAACAATAATCGTGACATTTAGTTTCCAACGGTCATATTGACCAATGGTCATATAACAGTCGAAACCCAACAGTCTTATTTTAATTATACTCATTTTATTAAATGAAATAGTTTTGTCGAGTATAAAATAAAATAACACACAAAGTTAGGAAAGAAAATTTATTCAAAATTTCAGGTCGTTACATTCTTCCCCCCTTAAGAAATTGCGTCCCCGCAATTAAAAAAAATTGGGCTTGTAAATTTCGTTGAAAGTCCCATATCGGAAAAAGAGTCAGTAAAACTATTACATTAAAGAAATAAAGGGAAGTACAAAGGTCACCAGAGTTAACCCATACTAGGATTCCATATAGGGAAACATGGATATGGAAGAGAAAACAAAGGGTCATGTTCTGATGGAGAGTGATAGAAAACATGATTAGGATAAAGTTAACCACAAGAAAATCACAAACTTATGATGTGTGTAAACGGTCTTCGATTGCCCAGTAGGAAACGTAAACCAACAACGTTTTTGTTTTACGTTCCTTTTCATAATTTTGCGGAATTAATTTACTACATAGAATAAAAACATAAGGAAATATACTTACCTTCAATTAGAGTTTCATCCTTTAATAAGTTTCTACCAAAACTAATCTTTTATCTAAATGATGAGAATTCAAAAATAATTGGTCACATAAAAAGAACAAGAATCATCTTCTATAGAATCACATAATCCACAAAAGGAGAACTATATATTTCCCTTGTATTTATACATCAACTAAAACCAAAATGGTTAGTAAGAGATCATATAATCCCAAAAAAAGGATAATCCTTCATAAAAAAACTACTATTAATCTCCAAAATTAAACAAATAGTACCCAAAGTTCAAGAAAGACCATTTAATACACAATCTTCTTTATAATGCATCAAAATAATCCAAACTAAGATTGAAACCCAAAACTCAGAAGGATTTAATCACATAGTCTTCCACAATAAATCTTAACATTTATCTCCAAATAACATCGAATACTCTTAAAGTCTCATACTAAAGTGTAATTAACCTAATCACATATTCTCTATGCTAGGTTAATCATTTTCTATAAATCACCCAAATCACCATATGTCCACAATAAATACATAGATTCTTACAAAATAAAAATTTTAACCATTCCTCCACAAATAAAATCTTGTAGTATTTTATTTTCCTTAGGCATATAGTACTCCAAAAGAGAAAACATCGTCCAAAATAAACTTTATCATTTAATCACCAAATCATTTTCCTATACAAAGGATATCCATTTGATAAAACATAATTTTCCAAAATCAACTTATTCTTGATCCATAAAAATATCAGGTGCATTAGTCAGTCCAAAGGGCATAACAACAAACTCATAATGCCCATATCTTTATTGGAAGTAAGTTTTTGGAATATCATCATTCTTCACCCTCAATTGATGATAACTAGAACGAAGATAAATCTTAGAGAAGAATTGGGTCCCACGAATTTGGTCAAATAAGTCATCAATTCTTGGAAGAGGGTATTTTTTCTTCACTGTGATCCCATTCAGTTATCTATAATCATTTCATAGCTACATCGATCCATCCTTCTTATTTACAAAGAGAACTGGTGCTCCTCAAGGAGACACACTTGGTTGGATAAACCCATTCTCCAAAAGATTTTGGTGTTGTTTCTTTAATTCCTCTAGCTCCACATTTTCCATCCTATAGGGTGTCTTTGACATCGGATGAGATCCAAGTACGAGTTCAATGGATAACTCTACCTCTCTTTCTGGGGGAGGTCCGGGTAACTCCTCAGGAAATACGTCAACGTATTCCGAGACGATGGGGGCATTTTCTAAAAGAATAAATCCTTCGTGAGAAACTTATTTCATTTACGAATCTTTTAACTATAAGAATTTTATGTCTTAAAACTTCATGCTTAGACAATTACATTTTTCTATAATTACTTCATAATGATTCATAAAAATCTTGTGATTAACCAAACATATCCCCCTAGAGTGTCATAACCAAGAGTGAAGCAAGGCTCATTGTCATGCACCAGTTCTCATTCAAGCCTATCTGAAAGTGTTGTTTTTGGGTTTTATCTCTTTGTACATCTATGTAAAAGCCACCTCTACCTGCTCGTATCCAGACAGGGATGTATTTGCTTGATAAACCACTTTATCAATACTCACCAAAACGCCAGGAAGATTTCTTATATTTAAACTTTTCTATAGGGTTCTTCCTAAAGTTTTCATATCCTAATTTCCATAAATAACTAAACTATCCTTTGATACCGACTATATAATCCCTCCTTTTTTATAACATAACTTTTCATTACAATTTACAAATAAAGGATCTTTAAAGTCTAGTGTCTTGGGAATCAGGGACATAGAACATGAAAACCACATAAAACATTCTTTTAATCCACTTTTAAGGCTTCATCATATGTTCATCCTATGTACAAAAACTGAATCTCACATCCTGGAGACATACATCAAAGTAAAAGGGTGAACAGAAGGCCCAATAAGGGAAACAAGAGAAACATTTTACATGTGATCTTGAGATACATCAATAAAGTCATGATAAATAACTTTAAGGCATGAGAAAGAGATCATGATGCATATCATAATAAAAATAACATGTTTCATAACTTGAATATGTGGCTACAACATTTAACATAGACAATCATTTCAGTATCACCAAGGTCCATCCCCAAGGTGTCATTAAAAAATTACCAAGGTATCGTTAAAATGGTTATCTCTAGAGATTAAGTCTTTACCCAATGAATTGGAGTGCTATCAAGGAAAAACCCTTAATTTGTATTTATTATCATGTGATCCACATATATCGTCATCAAAATTTCATAAATAACCCAAATATCATAAAATAAATGGGTTTTATTTCATAATCATAATGTTTTAAAAACTGCTTTAAAGACATGATCTTTATGTCACTTTAAACCCCCGAAAAAGGAAAGCGGGTTTCATGTATGTAAATACCAGAATTAAAATAGAAAATTTTGATATATATGTGAATACACCTGTAGAATAAATTTCTTTGAGTATTCACTTAATAAAATAAAATAAATTGGTAAAAAGAGAAAGACATTTTGAGACAAAAATTCTGCAGCATAACGACAATGTTACAGGGTTTTAGAAAACATTGAAAAGAGAGGGGACATGGGTCACCCACTCATAAATGTTCCATAAAACATTAGGGGGAAAGAATATAAAAGATATAATAACATGGTAATGAAATTTTAGAGACATACTATATGAAATGAAAAACTTGAAGGGAAGACAAATATAAGATTTCTCTTATGAAAAATTCGGCAGCCTAACAGCGTCACTTAAAACTTCAAAAAAATTAATTGATGAGATTAAATAGGGTACCTAATCATGTGAAAATAAAAGGAAAGTATGATTAATATAGAGATAATACCCCAAATATGGAAAAAAGGAACTTGAAATACTTGACATGAAAGTAGAACTTTGAAAATGGGAAGAGTGAAAGAATCCCTTACAAAAATTCGGCAGCCTAACGACGCCACTTAAACATTCATAAAAAGAAATGATGAGAGTAAGAGGGGATATCTCATCACATGATCATGAAAATGGAAGTGATAGGAATATAAAATAACATCCCCCAACATAAGAACTTGGGTATTAAATGAAATGACATACAAAAGAGTACTTGAAAAGAAAGAGAGAGGTAGGATCCCTTGCCTTGAAGAGTAACTTCGAAATCTTGAAGTTTGGGACCTTGGGAGGCTTGAGAACCCCTTGGGAGTACTCCTTGGGAGACAAGGAGACCATAACTTAGTTTAGGAGGATTTTGGAATGGAAAGGATGAGAAAATGTCTTGGTATTTATAGGGGAAGTGAGGGGACAAGGCATTAATGGCCAAGGGACACCTCATTGGTGGTATTGGAAAAACCATGGGCTTGCCCATGGTATTTGCCCATTTTATTGGCCACTTGGGACACCTCATACCTTATATTACTATTCATAAGTTGACCAGAATTATTTTATGGTTACTACATCCTTAATGATGTCATTAAACACCCGAAACTCAAAAACTGTATTTTAACTATTCAACGAAAATTCAACTTTTTCAGAAAAATTCAAAAATTTCACCTTAACCAAATATCAATGCTCTGATTTCAAAAATGAACTCCATTTTAGGAAAATAATTTTTTAAATATTTTTAATTTAGTTTTTATATAAAAACACTATTCACTGAAAATTCATTTTTTTCAGAAAAATCCCCAAAAATCACCATAACCTAATATCGATGCTCTGAATTCAAAAATGAACTCCATTTTATAAAAATTATTTTTTAAATATTTTTAATTTAATATTTAATTAAAAAACACTATTCACCTGAAAAAAATAATACTTGACTAATAATTTCTGAAACAGTTATTTACCTATTTTATTGTATCACATTACTTAATCAAGGTGCCTAAATTATATTAATACTTTCTTTAAGTGAGATTACTAATCCATTTGGTCACATTACTAATCCTAAGCGTAAAATCACGATTCATAATTTACTATTCATTAAAAATTAAGTTGATCTTATTAGACTCTAAATTTCTTAATGAACATAACTATAGAAGACAATTTTTTGAAAATCATTACACATTATTAATTATTTAATGTTTACATAAATATTTTTAAAATATACTTTTTCTAAAATTCATCAATAATATGCATAATATATTTATATGGAAATTTGAAAATTCACAAACTTCACCATAAGAAGACATCACAATTTTTATTTAAATCAATGGATTACACAAGGAAGTTACGGTCTCGTTACATAACCCCTTATAAAACCAGAATAAGACCTAAGATTAAGGTGTGATAGGGTGATAGAATCTTGGGGAGGCTCGGACAACATTACCCGAGTAGTGATTTCTATCATCTTGAACTTCTCGCGAAGGCGATTCCGTTCCAGCTTCACACGATGAAGTTCGGCTTGGGTTTGGTCCAAGGAAAAGCCCAAAGGTACTACCTCCTTCCCGAGTTTCGTCAGATGGTCTTCGATCAGCCCAAGACTACTGGATGGGGCCATCGAATCTTCTTTCTATATTAATTAATCAATATCACTTGTATTTATAGAAAATAATCACAACATTTAGTTTCCAACGGTCATATTGACCAACGGTCATATAACAGTCGAAACCCAACGGTCTTATTTTAATTATACTCATTTTATTAAATGAAATAGTTTTGTCGAGTATAAAATAAAATAACACACAAAGTTAGGAAACAAAATTTATTCAAAATTTCAGGTCGTTAAAGTTCACTTGATATCAGGTAAGAATGCGGGAAGTTCCCTCAGAATAGCTTTGCTTTATTAGGAAGTAATGAGGAGGGAATCACTTGAAAACATGTATATCCCCAAAAGATAATGATGAAAGGGTCTTGATAAATGAATTTGGTACATGTAAAAATCATGTATAAGATTCAAATAAAAAGATAAGATAACTTCATTTTGGTAAAAGAAATATAAGGCAACCCGAAGGAACAAAGGATGTTCAGGTGGAGTCCCTTACAGATTATCGACATGGTATCAGGTGTGATTAAGAGGGATTAATGAGAGATAAAGGGGTTTCTAATCACTTATAAATCATGATGTAAGTATGGGTGAGGTGTGAAATTATACCCCATCATTAGGTATTACACATAAAAGGGAATAACATCGAGGACATTCTTGAATAAAAGTGAAATAGAGAGGATCCCTTACCGTAAGTCTGACGGAGTTCTCCACTTGATATTAATGACCTGAATAATAAAATTAGGTTCATTAATTAATAATAAAATAACCTATTTTACATTTAAATTATTTAGTATAACCTTATTTAGTTCATTAATAACCTTTTTTTTGGTTTTGAGGTTCAATTTCATTGTTCGGGTCTGTTTGCTTCCTTGGTTTTAATGATCAGTTCACTTATATTCATGTTTGGACACACATGTATGATGAGAGTGGATTTAAAGAATTTAAGTTATATTAAATTAGTGAACATCCATTCATTTGGTTATTTTTAGTGAAGGTGAATCATTATATTAAAATTAATGATAAACACTTGGATTAATTTGGCGATTTTGCTCAAAATTAACTTGTTTTGTATTATTATTTTACATCATGTGTGAAATAAGGATTATAGAAAAATAAATAAGATAAAATAAATATTTAATATTCGGGTTAAACCATAAATTTTTTATCATGACCATAATTTAAGATGGTAAAATAAATTGAAAACCCATCGTCCTTGAATGTGGAAAATTAACACATCTCAGATGATGTCTTTATTACTAGTATAAAAGAAGAGTAAAGTAGAGATGACAATAAATTTTTACATTATCATAATAATATTATAGTACATTTAAGGTATTTTAGTTGTAATATAATTTTGAAAAGGATAGGTAAGAATAGAAAAGAAATAAATGAACTTGAAAAGAAAGTAAAAGAATTGAAAAGAGGAATTCACCTCTTGAATCAATCTTCAATGAGAGCCTCTTAAGGGGAGATAATTTGGTCTTATGAATAGGATAAGGGCTATTGGAATTGGGGGAGTATCCTGGGGGAGATATTTGGGCATAATTTAGGAAAGGAACAAGGCTTGAGAGGAGTGAAGATAAGAGGTAAGGAGGGTGGTATTTATAGTGGAGGAGAGGAGAGTTTTCATAATATTTAATTCCTTAGTTTATTAATTTCCCTCAAGAACAAAAAAAGTGATGATTATAGAACAAAAAACAATAATATGTACATGTTATTTTGAACCAATTTCCATTTACATCATCCATGACTCAATCATGACGCAAAAATTTAGGTTTTAGCATTTGTTGTGAAATATCGTATTTTACTATTCATAAAAAATTAAAGTATTTTAGAAAAATCCTAAAAAATTTACCCTAACCATTTATTGAAGTGTAGAATCCAAAAATGAACTCTATTTTTTGAAAAAAAATTCTAAATATTATTAATTTAATTTTTAATTAAAATCATAATTTACTTGAAAAATACACATTTTAAAACTATAACTGATTTTATAATGTTTTCAAAAATTAAATATGGTCTTATAAAATTTTCTTAAAACCAGAAGACATAAAATTGTTACTTTATGAACACCTTTTAGGAAAACAAATTTTCTTTTAAATTAATTAATTAATTGTAATTAATAATTTATGACTTACAAAAATACCAATAGTTTTACTATGATCATATTATCACTTATAAGATACCTAAATTTTATTTATACATTAATGGGTGAGGTTAATATTATTTTGGATGATTTAATATTCATAACACTCATATTACTATTCATAAGGGTGGGTTACTATTCATAAGGTCACGTTACTATTCATAAGGGCATGTTACTATTCATAAGGGCATGTTACTATTCACAAAAAATTGTGTTTGTTCCATCAGACCCCAAAAATCACCCCGAACAGAACCATGTATGTCAAATTATCAAAATTCAAGACACAAAAGTAACAATATTATGTTTAAATATCACATATTACTTAGTAGTTCATTGTATTGTGATTTCATGTGATTATATGACATAATTATAAGAATTTAATTTCCATTTATAAAACATTGGGTCGTTACATTTACACATAGTTTTTTTCCTTACACAAGATATCCAAGGGCACCCAGATTTAACATGAACTAACAAGTTAGACGATCGAGGTCTTGATAAGTGATACTTTGGAAGGAATCTCACACTTATTATTTGAGGAGTTTTCATTTTTAAAGTCTCACCAATTTAATATACATCATATTTCATCATTATCATTTCATGTTTTATTTCCTTTTGTGTATGAATGATTCTAACAATTTAGTTTTTGAAATCTCTATTCCAACCACTAAATTAATGTGTTCGTACCACGTTAAGGTGTGACTTTTACACAACCCATAATTCAATGTTAATCACCCAAAAACATAATTAAATTATATTCATACTTATCTAAATGCATAAAATGTATAAGGTATATGGATGATTCATGTAAATCCATAGAGTTATATGAGGCTGAAAAACTCCACATGAGTAAGCTCAGAGTAACATATTTTAAAACCTATTGAATTTCCTAGCCAATGAAATAATCTAGGAAATTAGGTTTTCCAACCTCAATTCCATCTACATGGTGATACATTACTCAAGATATAATTCAATTCATGAAAACTCCGACACTAATTATGCGAAAACTATTCCCAAAAACTATTATAAAAACTAAAATTACAACTCGAGGTCACGGTAGATAGAAACTAAATTTTATGATATAAAGTCTAGCATGATATTCAAGGATCTATCATAGAAGAAATTTATCATATAAATGGGAATACCTGGTATTCATATTTCATAAAAAATTAATAAACATGAATATCAAGGAAATTTAAAAAATAAATAAAAAATTTATTTATTTTCCAAAACATAATTATAACGCCCCGGTTCCGGAATCCACCTAGAGGCGCCCCGTACCCAGTTGGTCACATAGCCTCAAGAGCATTTCCCTAAATGCCAGAGGCTGCTGACTAGCAGCGAGGGCCTTGGGTGTGATAGTGGGGATATTATGCCCTCATTGGTAGAGTACACAACGGAAAAGAGAAATAATAAACAATAATGGAAGTAGTAAACAAACCATACACAAGTGAACAATGGAAGACTAAATATGATAAATAGCAGAAGCACATATATATAGAAATGATGCATGATACATATACATCTAGGAAAGCATCCAAACAAGTCACAATGCTGAATACAGTACTAAACCAAAGTACAAAAGAAAAACAGATAAGACAGCTCCTCAGCATCGCAAGCCTCAGCTTGGTCTCATGCTCTCCGGCTCCAGTGCAATCAAGAACCAGAAGTAGAAGGGTGCTTGACCTTATCTATACCTGAAACAATATAATCTCTTTGGGACCAAAAGCATGACCCAAATAGGGTGTGAGACAAAGTCCCAGTAGGCAACCACCCAAAGATCTCTGCCTAACAGTCAGTGAATATATGGCAGGTAAAAATGTAGTAAATAGTAACAGTAATAGGAAGTACTCACCAGCAAACAATCCACATTTCTAGCATATAATTTACAAACAAGAAAGCATCCAATCAAGCAAGTCGAAAAAACAAGTAACCTCTGGGTAGTTCTCACAGCCTAACCTCTATGGTTCAAACTACAAGTACTCACAACCCTTTGGGAGGCACACACGGTCTCACCCCTCTGGTTCAGCTAAAGAATAGACTCTCTAGGGAAGCACTCACTGTCAATTCCCCCTATAGTCTCGTATCATACTAATGGCGCTCTATGGAAGCACTCAACGTCTCATTCCCCATGTGGCCCGTGTCTAGGAACTAAAGACACTCTGAGGAAGCACTCAACGTCAATTCCCCTTGTGGTCTCGCATTGTAAATTAAAGACACTCTGGAGAAGCCCTTAAATCCATTCTCCCTATGGTATACTACACTAGGTTCCCACAGCCCTGTGTAAAGTCATCAAGTATCACATCGCGTAACGGCCCAAGTAACCTAAAGAACTACTTGGCTAGCATTCTATAGTATCTCAGCATGGAAGAACAGTCACACCATCCTACAAACTAGGCATGGAATTGGAAAAAGCCTAACAGGAAAAACTAGATCAAAAAGGTCATAACAGGCAACATGCAAGGGCAAAACATCCAAAGCACAGTAAATTACCCTATTCACAAGAAAAGTCGTCTACACAGGCATATAAGCATAACAGGAAAACAAAAAGGGAAAAAAAGAAATAGGCAATAACCCATTCAAGGGTATTGGTGTAATTTGCACAAAATACTCAAAGACTTTCTACAAAAAGGCACAAACCACCTACCTTGACGTTAGGAGATCGATATACTTGAACCTCGAAGCTTGAATCTCCTTAGAACGTCATAGATCTACGAAGAAGTCCAAAACTCTCAACCCACAATAACATGAGAAAGAGGAGGAATTGGAAAACAAATCTCTAGGAGAAGGAAGATCTTACCGTTGCAGTTCCAACGTAATCGACTGTGGTCGATTCGGAGAACGGACGGAGGCTCGGGGGCTCAAAGAAGTTCTACGGTCGTACGGGACACTCTTGGTCGAAGAAGCTAGAGAAGAAGATAGTTTTCGTGATTATATGCATCCCCGATCCATTTAATGAAAAAAAATAAAGTACACGTCGTGTACTTTTGGAGTACAGGGTGTGTTGTAATGGCCTGGGTTTTTGGGGTCCATTACTTTGTGAAAATCTCAAGTTGGGTTTTCCGGTTTGGTAATTTCGGTGAAGTTTAGCAACGGTAGGCCTACCGGTAGCCTTATCCTACCGGTAGTAGGCCTACTGGTAGCTCAGTCTACCGGTAGTCATAGCCTACTGGTAGCTCGGCTACCGATAACTCTGTCTACCGGTAGCTCGGTCTACCAGTAGCTGCAACTTATTGGTAGCCCGGTCTATCGATAGCTGCATCTTACCGGTAGCTCGGTCTACCGGTAGCTGCAACGTACCAGTAGCTCTCAGCTACCGGTGGCTCTCGCCTACCCCCATGGGGTTTTCTACCAGTTTCTCCCTTGTTGCGCAAATTAGGTTTTAAAACCCTATTTTGACCCATTTGAGCTTGTTTTAAAGCCCAGTAACGCCCATACATGACGCTTAATTAAATATTTAATTAATTAACCTAGAGTGTGTCGGTTTAAACTATGGGGACCCACTAATGATGTGTGGGGTGTCTCAACCACGTGGTCAACCCACGACCCCCGCTCCTTACGCGGTTTCGAGTTCTTTTTCTCCATATCTTAACGGCCCGGGGCGTGTTGTATCTCACCCTTAATAACCTAAATGTTTCTCGCTAGGTTTTTTTTCTCGATCACCCTGTGAGGAGCACCCTTCATTCAGATGAGCCGATTTTCATTCAGATGAGCCGCATCCCTGATAGTGAAGTTCTGCGCCCGGCCTTAGCGTCAATCATTGATCAACAATTAGGGAATTTCTCCGTCTCTCCCTTTTTGTGTATCATGCGGGGTGGGCATGCTTTTGATTTTGTAGAATTGGATGGACCTAACCTTAATGAAGATAATAAACTGATTCTAAAGAATGAAGTGGGAGGGGTGTGATCGATGATGCTTTGATTTATGATCTTCCATGATTTATGATTCCTGAATTGTGTGGGCTTACACCTTCTAAAAATCATGGTCATGGGTGGTCTTTGTCTGTGCACTAATGAACCCCTGGTGATGTTTAAATGGCCTGTTTTGTAGTTGTGAAATCCTGTTGTGAAAAGGAAATTAGTTAATCACGTATATCAGACTAAATGAATTAAGGCACCAGGATCAATCCTTATGTGATAACCCCGGTTAAAGCACATGGAAATTGAAATCATGGAGTGTGTTAAATCTTATAAATCTGAAATTACCGGCATGGGACTGCTTAGCGGTGGTGGTTTGGTTGTTTGTTTCCTTCACGGGCCATTTTTTGGGTGATGTGGGTGGGGATGGGATCCCCTGTTGTTATGGATTCAGTGGTTGTGAATTTTAAGATCGGGTGGTTACTTTGTTTATATCATGAATTGGGGTGGGATCCTCTGTTGTTGAGAAACCCTTTTGGCTCCTGGATATTTGACATGGGGCTGTGTCTTGGGGTTTTCTTTGGTTGTTGTGGACTTATGAGAGAACCGGGTGTAGATGTTGTACTTAATGCTTGACTGGTTGTTTCTTGGAATTGTGCCTATGCTTACTAGTTTCCCAAGTATGTGAAGAACTTAATTAAATATCACTACTGAACATGAAAATGAATGGGACAAATGGGTTTTGTTGGCGAGAGTAGCGACTCAGACTTGAGTTCTGTTTGTATTCTTTAGGCTGGCTGAAGAAAAAACTAACTTGGGAGAGTTCTTGTTACCTATATATATACTTTTAGTTTTGTGTTTCTTATTCGCGCCCCACCCAAGTTGAGCACTTAGTGCCGAACACCCCCATTTCATGGGGGAGGGTGTTTTTTCCAACACTCTTATTAGTGACTGGTTATTAGCTCCTTTTCTGCTCCCTTTCCCGGATATCCCAAGTATCTTCGGGCAGAATGTGATGGCCTGAGGTCCATTATTATCCTAAGAACCTTTGGGCAGGGTGGTGTGGTGGTTATGGCCCAGGTGTGTGCGGGTAGGTAGTTTCCAAAGTATCTTCGGGATGAGGCCCAGGTGTCTTCGGGCGTGGCAGTGGATCTTCTAGCCCAGGTGTCTTCAGGCGTGGCGTTGGTTGTTCTGTCCAAGGTGTTTGCAGGCGTGGTTACGTGTGACAGTTGTGACCCAGGTGTGTGCAGGCGGGGTTTGGCAGTGGGACGGGGTGAGGTTGTGGCCCAAGTGTGTGCGGACGGGGTGTGGCAGTGGGACTGCGGTGAGAATTGCGGGATTGGTTCGATGCGTAGGATGTCTTCAATAACTAGTGGTAAAGTGGCGCGGGGTACCCAAACATCGATGTGCTCTTATTATATATATTACTTGACTTGCGTTATTTGGGGAGTGTGCCTTGGTGAGGCTTGGGTGGATAGTTTACCTTGTTAGGTGGTTGGTTTACTCCTTTTCTCACGGGACTTTAGTACGTTCCCCCACTTGTGCACGAGAGTCTTTGGTTTTCCCTACTGAGTATACTTGTATGCTCACCCTACGTATATAAAACTGATTTCAGGTTTCCAGGAGGACTTCGGGGATCGCGCGGGACTATACTAGCTCGGACCTCTGGGACAGTTGCAGTTGCTGTTTTCTTTTTTCCTTCTTGGGTACTTTACCTTTGTAGTCACTTTTTACTTCGTGGTATTTACTTTTGGAACATGCATATGGAAATGGTTTACTTTTTTATTTACTTTTCTTTAGTTTTGGTGTTGTTGGGTTTCATCATCTTATCTCCCGATCCTATAAAACAAAAAGGGTAATGCCTTCCATTTGTGTGTAATTTCCATACCCTTGGTGCTAGTCGCCACTCCGGGACCTATAGAAGGTGGGTTTTGGGGGTCATTATTTCTCCTTCAACTTAAAGAAGGAAGGTCTTGGCAATCTACTGACCCTTCCCTCCTTTTGGTGAAGGCGGGTCATGACAGAATGGTATCAGAGATAGGTTGGTTGAGAGATAGGATGGATTCTAGAGTTAGGCACAGTCAGGATTGCATGGGATGGTAGGGAAACAGTGTTGGGTGACCTTGGTGCGTGAATTGGGCCAGGGAAGACCGACTAGGACACGGGATTTTAGCCCCCCCCCCCGGTGATCTGATGCAAGGACTCTAGACCTACCGAACGACCAAGTGAGGCCACACTAATTGTAGGGTAGAGACCCTAGGAAAGGTACATGCATCATAATGACTTGTGTTCTCATGTTTATGGGGTGTCTTGGGAATTAAGAATAAATAAAAATTTTAAGAAGTTTTAAGAACAATATTCTGAACTACTTGGGCTTAGGCATTCCTTGTTTACCTTGCAGCTATGGCACATGGGAGGCGACCACGTGTGGTACGGGCGATCTAGGCCCAGGATACTACCTTGGCCGATCGGCAGAGAGCTGATCGAGAGGATGATGACTAGTGGCAGAAGTCACTTTGGGCCTTCCAGCGACAGACCCTCGAGAAGTATGAGGGCAGCACCTCTGATATGAAGATGGAGGGCTGGCTAGAGGAGCTAGTGATAGCCTTCGGCTTGATCTGGGCTCCGACCAAGTACTGGGTTCCTCTGGCTACCAGCCAGATGCGGGGAGCGGTGCGTCAGTGGTGGACACTTTACCTGGGGGAGAGGAGTGAGGCTGAGGTGGCATGGGCTGATTTCGAGAGGGAGTTCCGGGCAGAATTCTTCTCTTCGACGATGAAGGCGGAAAAGAGACAGGAGCTACTCTCCCTCCAGCATGGGAGTATGTCAGTGAGGGATCTAGGAATCAAGTTCAAGGACCTCCTATGTTTTTCTCCGGACCTCTTTCCCAATGAGGAGTCTCGGGCAAGTCGTTTAGAGGAGGCACTCCGACCCTCCCTCCAGTATGTTGTTACCCCCTTTACCCAGTCGACGTACTTGGAGGTCCAGAAGAAGTCTGAAGTGGTAGAGAGGATTCACGCTCTGGGAGGTGTGTCATGAGAGGGGATCCAGCTGGGAACATCGAAGGGGAAGGCCGTCAGCACCAGGCCTCCAGCGTCAGGACCCTCTAGGTTTCAACCAGCAGGGAGCAGGCCACAACAGTTTTAGTTCTGGTGCCCTAGTCCTCGCCCTTTTCCTTCGGGCCCAGGACCGCGGTGCTTCGTCTGTGGGAGCCATGGACATATCCGGAGTCAGTGCCCAGACCGGGTATAGTACGGAGGTGGCGGACAGCCCCAGCACCCGCCCCAGCAGCAGCTTCCAGCCAAGACTTTCCAGCAGCAGCAGTAGGGACAGCGAGCTCCCGCTCCTTCAAGGGCAGACGTAGGAGGAGGAGGCCGACCACAGGGCGCTCCTTAGGGACCTTGACCGGGGAGTGGTCGGGGAGGTGGTCGATAGATGAGGGGCAGAGGAGCTGGGCGTGGACAGTTACATGCCATGGAGGTAGTAGTTCCAGCAGGGCCGGAGGTTGTTCGAGGTACGATCAGTTTGTTTAGCATCCTAGATTATGCCTTGTTCGATACCAGAGCTTCGCACTCCTTTGTTGCACCAAGTCTATATTTTGTCGTGGGTCTAGATGCCGAGATACTTCTAGTGCCCCTGGTGCTAAGCACACCAATCGGATGTCAGACCGACTTTTTATTTTTTTCAGGGATGCAGACTGATGGTAGGGCCACATCAGTCGGTCAGGGATCTTCTTCTGCTATAGATACAGCCATACGATGTCATATTAGGCATCGACTGGCTATTCTCTGTGTGTGCTATCATCGACTGCTTCCGAGGAAGGGTTGTGTTCTCAGACTTGGGTGGCCGGCGTGTTACCTTCATCGGTGAGCGGAGTAGTCAGAAGGGCAGGAGGCGAGAGGAATCCCTCCTCTCCTTGTTAGCTGAGCTGTCAGTGGAGTCAGTAGATGCTGAGATGGTGGAGGTTCCATAGATCGTCTGTGATTTTGTGAACATCTTCCCTGAGGAGGTGACGACTCTACCCCCTCGATGTGATATCGAGTTCGAGATAGACCTGCAACCCAACACTCGTCCGATTTCGATGGCTCTTTACCAGATGGCACCTTCAGAGCTACGGGAGTTGAGGATTCAGATTGACGATCTGATGAAGAGGGGTTATGTTCGACCGAGTGCGTCACCGTGGGGTGCTTCAGTCTTGTTCTCAAAGAATGTAGATGGTGGTATCAGGTTGTTCATAGACTACACGAGGCTGAATCAAGTGATGATCAATAATCTCTACCCTCTTCTGAGGATAGACGATCTTTTCGACCAGCTAAAAGGGGCAGGATGGTTCTTGAAGATCGACCTACGGTCTGGGAACCAACAGCTGAGAGTGAAGGAGAGTGACATCTCGAAGACGGCTTTCAGGTGCAGATATGGACACTTCGAGTTCGTGGTCATGACCTTCGGTGTTACGAATTCCCCGACTGTGTTCATGGGGCTTATGAACTCCATCTTCCGAGAGTACCTGGATCAGTTCATGGTTGTGTTCATCGATGATATCCTGATATATTCGAGATCATAGGAGGACCATGAGGGGCACCTGAGGACGGTTTTGGAGGTCCTCTGACAGCATCAGCTCTATGGGAAGTTGTCGAAATAAAAATTCTGGATATGAGAAGTGCACTTACTCAGGCACGTGGTGTCCGAGCAGGGGTTAGCGGTGGACCCATCGAAGGTTGAGGCAGTTGTTTCTTGGGAAGCACCCAAGAATGTGGTAGATGTCCACAGTTTCCTTGGGCTGGCGGGTTACTATTGGAGGTTCATACCCAACTTCTCCCGAGTTGCGGCCCCTTTGACGGCCCTGACCAAGAAGGACTAGGTTTTCGTGTGGAGTGAGCAGTGCGAGTCAGCCTTCAGTTATCTGAAGGAGAAGCTGGTCAGTGCCCCAGTGCTGAGATTTCCAGAAGAAGGGGTGGGCAAGGCCTCAGATGTGTGTTGATGCAGTAACAGGGGGTGATCTCTTATGGGTCTAGGCAGCTACACCCTCATGAGTGTAATTATGCCACCCATGACCTGAAGCTTGCAGCGGTCATTTTTTCACAGAAGTTATGGCGGCACTACCTCAACGGGGAATGCTTTGTGGTCTTCACAGATCACAAAAGCTTGACGTATATCTTCTCCCAGCAGGACCTAAACTTGTGGCAGAAGAGGTGGATGGAGTTCCTCCAAGATTACGACTTTGAGATCTCCTACACATCAGGGAAGGGGAATGTAGTGGATGATTCCTTGAGCAGGATATCACGGAAGGATGTGGTCCGAGAGTCGGCAGACACCTGGAAGGCAATGGAGGAGTTGGATGCCTTACACCTGGATGCGAGGTTGGATAGCGGTAGAGGTTTCCTGTGTCAGATGGCAGTACATTCATCTCTATTTCAGCAGGTGGAGGAATCTCAGTGGGGAGACCCAGAGTGCGAAGTGATGCACGTCCGATTTGACCAGGGCAATGCTCTGGAAGGATGGTCGGAGGATAGCCAAAACCATATGCTTTTCCAGGGAAGGTTGTTTGTTCCAGAGGTGATGCACGACATGGTTCTCAGTGAGTTACACAAATCACCCCTAGAAGTACACCCTGGAGTGTCCAATATGTACCAGGGACTGAAGAAACAGTTTTGGGGGCCCGGAGTGAAGCGAGCAGTGGTAGAGTTTGTGGCCAAGTGCTTAGTGTGTCAGCAAGTGAAGGTTGAACACCGAGTTCCGGGCGGCCTACTGTAGTCTCTAGATGTCCCCGAGTGGAAGTGGGATGACATCTCAATGTATTTTGTCACGGGACTACCCAATGTCCAAGGGGGATACGACACCATCTGGGTGGTAGTGGACTGGTTGACGAAATAGGCTCACTTTATGGCGATCAAGGAGTCGAGTGCAGTGGATGCCTTGGCACGAAAGTACATGGATGAGGTGGTGTGGTTGCATGGAGTTCCGAGGTTTATAGTCTCGGATAGGGATGCACGGTTTACCTCAAGAGTCTGGAGAGGATTGCAGCATGCTTTTGGTACCCAGCTGCGCCTTAGCACTGCTTTCCATCCCCAGACAGATGGACAGACAGAGTGCACCATCCAGACCTTGGAGGATATGCTACGGTCATGTGTTCTGGACTCAGGAGGATCTTGGGTGCGATACTTGTCTCTGGTAGAGTTTTCCTACAATAATAGCTATCACTCTACCATTGGTATAGCCCCGTTTGAAGCCTTGTACGGGAGGCCATGTCGTTCACCTGTGTGTTGGACCACAGTAGGAGAGGCAGACATCCTTGGCTCGGAGGTGGTGCAGAGCACGACAGAGAAGGTTCAGCTCATACGGGAAAGGATGAAGGTAGCCCAGGACCGACAGAAGTCATATGATGATACCAGGAGGAGGCCCTTAGAGTTTGAGGTTGGAGACCACGTGTTCTTGAAGGTCTCCCCTCGGCGTGGACAACGGAGGTTCGACAAGGGGAGTAAGCTTTCTTCGAGGTTCATCGGACCCCTCGAAGTGTTGCGGCAGGTCGGTGAAGTGTCTTATCAGCTAGCACTACCACCACCGCTACTGAGGATACAAGATGTATTCCATGTGTCCCAGCTTCATCGTTACCTGTACGATGATTCACACGTCCTCGACTGGGGAGATCTAGACATCGAGGACGATGTGACCTTTGTGGAAAGACCAGCGATGATCGAGGATCACAAGGAGAAGGTGCTTCGTGGGAGAACCATTCCCATGGTTCGTGTGTTATGGAGACATGGTGGGCTTGAGGAGAGTACGTGGGAGAGGGAAGAACAAATGTGTTACCAGTACCCATAGTTGTTTTGAGTTTAGTACTATTCAGTTTATAACTATTGTGGTGGAATGTTTTACCTTGTTGGCTATGAAATACTAGTTTTCTTTCCTCTTAATGGGTGTGAAAAGACCTGGCTATGGGGAGGGGAGGATCTGACCCTTAATCAAGACGCATTAAGGTGGATGCGATTAAACCCGTGCGGGCGAGTCAGTGCAGCCCAAAGTGGATAGTATCTTGACATGGGGAAGGAGACTCCCCAACCCACATGGCTGGGCAGTTTGACATGGTATGTTGTTTGGTTCTTAACATAGAGGCGTTCTTAGTTAACAATGAGGTTCACTCCTGAGAGTTATCTTTCTAGGTGGTTGTTCAGACTCTCTCTCTTTCCTTCTGGGTTGTTTTGATTCTAGAGGACGAGAATCGTTTAAGAGGTATCTGATGTAATGGCCCGGGTTTTTGGGGTCTATTACTTTGTGAAAATCACAAGTTGGGTTTTCTAGTTTGGGAATTTTGGTGAATTTTGGCAACGGTAGGCCTACCGGTAGCCTTAGCCTACTAGTAGTAGGCCTACCAGTAGCTCGGTCTATCGGTAGCTCGGTCTACCGGTAGCTGCAGCTTACTAGTAGCTCGGTCTACCGGTAGCTCGGTCTACCAGTAGCTGTAGCCTATCGGTAGCTCTCAACCACCGGTGGCTCTCACCTACCCCCACGAGATTTTCTTCCAGTATCTCCCTTGTTGCGCAAATTAGGTTTTAAAACCCTATTTTGACTCATTTGAGCTTGTTTTAAAGCCCAGTAACGCCCATACATGACGCTTAATTAAATATTTAATTAATTAACCTGGAGTGTGTTGGTTTAAACCGCGGGGACCCACTAATGACGTGTGGGGTGTATCAACCACGTGGTCAATCCACGACCCCTACTCCTTACACGGTTTTGAGTTCTTTTTCTCCATATCTTAACGGCTCGAGGCGTGCTGTATCTCACCCTTTATAACCTAAAGGTTTCTCACTAGGTTTCTTTTCTCGATCACCCTGCGAGGAGAACCCTTTGTTCAGACGAGCCAATTTTCATTTAGATGAGCCACATCGCTATCCGTGAAGTTCCGCGCCCAGCCTTAGCATCAATCGTTGATCAAAAAGTAGGGAATTTATCTGTATCTCCCTTTTTGTGTATCATGCGGGGTGGGCATGCTTTTGATTCTGTAGAATTGGATGGACCGAACCTTAATGAAGATAATAAACCGATTCTAAAAAATGAAGGGGGATTGGTGTGATCGATGATGCTTTGATATATGATCTTCCATGATTTATGATTCCTGAATTGTGTGGGATTACGCCTTCTAAAAATCATGGCCATTGGTGGTCTTTTTCATGTGCACTAATGAACCCCTGGTGATGTTTAAATGGATTTTTTTGTAGTTGTGAACTCTTGCTGTGAAAAGGAAATTGGTTAATCACGTATATCCAGCTAAATGAATTAAGTCACTAGGATCAATCCTTCTATGATAACCCAGGTTAAAGCACACGGAAATTGAAATCATAGAGTGTGTTAAATCTTATAAATCTGAAATTACCGGCATGGGCTTGCTTAGCGGTGGTGGTTTGGTTGTTTTTTTCCATCACGGGATATTTTCTGGGTGATGTGGGTGGGGATGGGATCCCCTGTTGTTATGGATTCAGTGGTTGTGAATTTTAAGACTGGGTGGTTACTTTGTTTATATCACAAATTGGGGTGGGATCCTCTGTTGTTGAGAAACCCTTTTGGGTCCTGGATATTGGACACGGGGCTGTGTCTTGGGGTTTTCTTTTGTTGTTGTGGACCTTTGAGAGAACTGGGTGTGGATGTTGTATTTAATTCTTGATTGGTTGTTTCTTGGACTTGTGAATATGCTTACTAGTTGCCCAAGTAGGTGCAGAACTTAATTAAATATCACTACTGAACATGAAAACGAATGGGACAAATGGTTTTTGTTTGAAAGAGTTGCGACTCGGACTTGAGTGTTGTTTGTGTTCTTTAGGATGACTGAAGAAAAACCTAACTTGGGAGAGTGCTTGTTACCTATATATATACTTGTAGTTTTGTGTTTATTATTCGCACCCCTCCCAAGTTGAGCACTTAGTGTCGAACACCCCCATTTCATGGGGGAGGGTGTTTTTCCCAACACTGTTATTAGTGAATGGTTATTAGCTCCTTTTCTACTCCCTTTCCCGGATAGCCCAAGTATCTTCGGGTAGGCTTTGATGGCCTGAGGTCCATTATTAGCCCAAGAACTTTCGGGCGGGGTGGTGTGGTGGTTATGGCCCAGGTGTGTGCGGACAGGTAGTTTCCCAAGTATCTTCGGGATGAGGCCCAGGTGTCTTCGGACGTGGAATTGGATCTTCTAGCCCAGGTGTCTTCGGGCGTGGCAGTGGTTGTTCTGGCCTAGGTGTTTACAGGCATGGTTACGTGTGACAGTTGTGACTCAGGTGTGTGCGGGTAGGGTTTGGCAGTGGGACTGCATGAGGTTGTGGCCAAGGTGTGTACGGGCGGGGTGTGGCTGTGGGACTGCAGTGAGAATGGCGGGATTGGTTCGATGCGTAGGATGTCTTCAATAACCAGTGGGAAAGTGGCGCGGGGTACCCAAACATCGATGTGCTCTTATTATATTTATTACTTGACTTGCGTTATTTGGGGAGTGTGCCTTGGTGAGACTTGGGTGGATATTTTACCTTGTTAGGTGTTTGGTTTACTCCTTTTCTCTTGGGACTTTAGTACGTTCCCCCACTTGTGCATGAGAGTCTTTGGTTTTCCCTTATGATTATACTTGTATGCTCACCCTACGTATATAAAACTGATTTTAGGTTTCCAGGAGGACATCGGGGATCGCGCGGGACCATACTAGCTCGGACCTCTGGGATAGTTGCAGTTGCTATTTTCTTTTTCCTTCTTTGGTACTTTACCTTTGTAGTCACTTTTTACTTCGTGGTATTTACTTGTGGAACATGCATATGGAAATGGTTTACTTTTGGATTTAATTTTCTTTAGTTTTGGTGTTGTTGGGTTTCATCATCTTATCTCCTGATCCTACAAAACAAAAAGGGTAATTCCTTCCATTTGTGTGTAATTTCTATACCCTTGGTGCTAGTCGCTACTCTGGGACCTATAGAAGGATGGTTTCGGGGGTCATTATCTCTCCTTCAACTTAAAGAAGGAAGGGATTGGCAATCTGCTGACCCTTCCCTCCTTTTGGTGAAGGCGGGTTGTGACATGTGTACTGGGCTTTTCCGTACTCCACTTTAGGTGGCCTCCAGATCACCCCTACATGGCCATGTGTGTGGCCATGAAACGGCCAGCACATGGCCTCGAGCAGTAACGAAGTACACGGTGTGTACTTATAAAGTACACGACATGTACTTCAAAAATTTCCAGAAACACCTCTTACCTCAAAAACTCTAGAAAAAGTAAAAACATACCTGAAAGGAAGGTCCGAGTTCTTAAAAACTCCCCCCTTAAATAAATTCATCCTTGAATTTCCCTAGTATAGTGTAGAAGAAGAAACCCCGAACAACTCCGGCCACTGCCATCGTACATCGGCCTCCCTCTCCCAAGTCTCGTTCTGTACTCGCCTGTGCTACTACAACACCAGTACCAGAGGAACAAACTGGCCACAGAGAACCTTCGTACTGTGATCGAAAATCCGGATAGGATGCTCTTCAAATGATGCATCTGCTTCGAACTCAACCTCCTCAGGTTGAAGGACATGAGACGGGTTTGAGAATTAACATCAGAGCTGAGAAATGTGGAAGACGTCGTGCATAGCCCGGTACCTCTGAGGTAACTGCAACCTATAGGCAATCAGCCCAACTCTCTACAACACCTCAAATGGCCCGACGTACCGTGGTGAAATCTTACCCTGTCTCCAAATCCTCTTGTGTCCCAACCTCGGTGTGACATGAAAGAAAACCTAATCCCCAACCTCGAACTCTAGAGGTCATCTCCGCTGATCAGCATAAGACTTCTGACGAGGTTGTGCCATAGCCATCCTCTTATGAATCAACTCTATCTGCTCAGTGGTCTCCTAAACAAGACGACGTCCCAGCAGAACTGGCTCTCCTGATTCCAGGAAATATAAGGGTGATCGGCATGGCCTACCGTACAAAACCTCATAAGGTTCCATCTGAATAGTTTCGTGAAAACTATTATTGTAGGAAAAGTCCACAAAAGGTATATGCTTCTCCCAAGAACCTCCAAAGTCCAGAATTCATGCTCGAAGCATATCCTCAAGCACCCGAATCGTACGCTCGGACTATCCATCTGTCTGAGGATGGTATGTTGTACTTAGAAGTACCTGTGTACCCAAAGCCTTCTGATGCCCCTGCCAGAACCGAGAATTAAAACGTGAATCCCTGTCTGAAAAAATGGAGTGTGGAACCCCATGTAGATGTACAATCTCACAGATATACAACCATCCCAGCTCGTCAACACTGAAGTTCTTCTTGATCGGAAAGAAGTGATAAACCTTTGTAAGCCTTTATATGACAACCCAAACAGCATCATTCCATCGAGGAGACCTCGGCAAACCGGTCACAAAGTCCATCGTGACGTCATTGCACTTCCACTCAGGAATGGGTAACTACTATAAAAGACCTGTTGGCCACTGATGTTCCGCTTTCACCTACTGAAAAGTGGAACACCTCATGAAAAAACCAGAAACATGCCTCTTCATACCTGACCACCAATACTGACGGTGTAGATCACGATACATCTTAGTGACGCCAGGATGAACTGCCCAAACCGTGGAATGAAAGTCCCGCATCAGCTCCTTGCGTATGTCTGTTGGCACCCATACGCATCCCTGTAAATGCAAGATCTAATCCCCACCTACTATCCATACATGAATAGGGTCCTCTCCTAACAAGCTTTCCCGTTGGACTAGAGCTTCAGGATCTGATAGCTTCATCATTCGTACCTGATCAAGAAGAGTAGTGGTAAAAGCTACAGAAGATAGAAAAGTCTGCCCCAGTCTGTTGTACACCTCCAAATGCATCTCAGAGAACAGAGCCATAAGCTTCCACTCACTGTTGGCCTCTTGAACTGCCTATATCTGAGTCCTTCTTCTCAACGCATCAGCCATTGTGTTTCCCTTTCCCTGTGTATAGGCAATCTCAATGTCAAATTACTAAAGATACTCGACCCACCTACGTTGTCTCAGATTTAGATCGTGTTGAGTGAATATGTACCTGAGACTCTTTTGGTTGGTGAAATCCAAAAAGTGCTCTCCTAGAAGATAATGTCTCCAACAACATAAGGCATGAACAATATCTTCCAACTCCAGGTCATGCATCGGGTATTTCCTCTCATGTGGCCTCAATTGCCGAGAATCGTATGCAACGACTCCATCTCCCTCCATAAGCACATCTCCCAACCCGATACCTGAGGCATCACAGTAGACAGTGTAACTCTTGCCTGGATCTGGCAAGACTAGTATCGGTGCTGAAGTCAACCTCCCTTTCAGCTCCTGAAAGGCTGACTCACAAGAATCTGAGCATAAGAACTCCGCACCCTTCTTGTTCAGACCTGTCAGCGGTGCTTTTAATCATGAAAAGTCTTATATGAAGAATCTTTAGTATCTATCCAGCCCTAGAAAACTCCACACCTCAAAGAATATCTTTGGATTCTCCCAGGAAACTACTGCTCTCACTTTCTCTAAGTCTACTGATACTCCTATCTCTGAGATAACATGACCCAAGAAGTGAATCAGATCCATCCAAAAGTGGCATTTTGAGAGATTAGCATATAACTAATGCCCCCTCAGTGTACTCAAAACAATCTCAAGATGGGTAGAATGGTCGTTTCGAGTATGAGAGTACACCAAGATATCATCCACAAAGATCACCACAAAAGATTCTAAGTATGGATGGAACACTCGGTTCCTCAGTTCCATGAAAACTGCAAGCGCGTTTGTGAGACCGAACGACATTACCATATACTCGTATAGACCATACCTACTCCAGAAAGCTGTAATAGGTATATCGGATGGTCTAACACGCAACTGATGATAACCAGAACTAAAATCGATCTTCGAGAACACCCGACCTCTTCGAAGCTGATCAAAGAGGTCATCAATCCTAGGCAAGGGATATCGGTTCTTGACCGTCAACTGGTTCAGCTTCCGATAATCTACACAAATCCTAAGGGTGCCATCTGCCTTCTTCGCAAATAGGACAGGTGAACCCCAATGAGAAGTATTGGGTCAGATGAAACCCTTTTCCTACAACTCCTTCAACTGCTTCTTGATCTCTTTCAACTCAGGTGTAGCCATCCTATAAGGAGGAATGGACATCGGTGCCGCTCCTCGCACAAGCTCAATAGAAAATTCTACCTCACGCTCCAGAGGAAAACTTGAAAATTCCTCTGGAAAAACATCACTGAAACGATCCACCACTGGAGGAAATTCTAACTGTGAAGTCCCCTGGTCATCTAGATACAGACTGGAAATCTGAGCTGTAACTCTACCTAGCCCATGATGCTCGGGTCCTTCTTTACTCTCCTGGACATCCCACTCGCCCTGATGGATAAAATATCTACCCTCTGGTGATATGAACCTCACCCTGCGGCGATAAAAGTTGACGAATGTCTGGAATGGAACTAGCCAGTCCATTCTGAGAATGAAATCATAGCCTATCATTTCTAGGACATAGAGGTCCCATAGAAAGTGATACCCATCCACCACTAGAGGGAACTCCTTGCACTGATGTACACTAGTTGTCCTAGTCCCCAACGGTGTGTCTAGTGTCAACATTTTAGCAGAAGAAAAGATACAGAGCCCAAGGCTCTCCAAAACAGCAACAGAGATAAAGATATGAAAAACACTAGTATCGAAAAGATCAGAAGATAAAACTGAGGCTACTAAGATCGTACCTCGAACTGTAGAGGGTCCGGGATCCTGCTCCTTCTGGGTCTGCTCCACTGCAAAAGCCTGACCTGTACCATAGCCTTGTGACCCTGCCTGACCGCTCTGAGCTAATCCACCTTGTTTTCTTCAAAAGACCAGTGACTGACCACCACGTCCTCGACCTCCACCTTGTTCCGAATGGTCGGAAGAACTCCAGTTCTCAGACTGGCGAGAAAATGGCAGCGCTACTCTTGAACGAGGAGTCATGGAAGAACCCTTGTCACTAGCTGCTGGTGAGAAAACCTGACAGAAGCGTTGGAGGTGACCCGTCTTGCCGTAAGATCGCCACTCCATGGGGTCTCTCTGGCACTACGGCCTCATATGCCCAGCTCTTCCACACTGGTATCATACCACCTGGCTACCTGAAGATGTGTTGCGCTGCCTCAGATCACCACGCGTAGACTCCCTACGGTGCTTCCTGTTTTCAGCTGGTGAAGCACTAACCCTGGAAGTGGAACCGCCCTAGCTCTCAACTCCAGAATCTCTTAGATTGTGCTCCGCAATCTATGTCTAGTTGATGATGGAAGCGATAGAAGTCCGCCTAAAGATATTCACCGATGAGAAGATCTCCCATCTGAGACCATCCTCAAACTTCCTTTCCAAGAACAATCCATATCTGACCTGGAGGGGTATGAGATGCTGAAGCTCGGTGAAATGATAGGAGTACTCCATGACAGAAAGAGTACCCTTCCCCAGGCTCATTAACTCCCGGGCTCGGTCGGCCCTTAGGGTCTCCGGATAGAAGTAGTCATAAAAGACGCGCTGAAACTCCTCCCACATCATAGCCTGCTGATGACCCACCTGTGATATCACATCCCACCACCTCTTGGAGGAGTCTCATAGCATATAGGTAGCGATCTTGACCCGCCTCTCTGGAGGCGTCTCGAGATGCTTGAAGATCGTCATCATGACTTCTAGCCATGACTCTGCAGCCTGTGGTCCTCCTTCCCCTGAGAAGGTGGGAGGATGCTACTGCTGGAAAACCCACGTCAAGTCTACCATAGTCGAGGTGGGAGGCGGAGCTCCCTGGAAGGTCTGCATCATCCTCATAAAGTCTTCCCTAAACTGTGCATCAGCGCCTGCAACTGGTACCACTGCTGGTGCCAAGGCTGGCACAACAAGAGGATCTACGGGAAGTCCCTGATCAGCCATATCCGGTGTCTGATCACCGCCTGGAAACTAGTGTACAACTGGAGGAAAACTCGGTTCCATGACTCTTCAAGGTCACATGTAAACCTTATATCAACATTAGCATGGACTGAAAAATTTAAGGCACAATGAGGAACAGGGAAAAGAAGGCATTCAAGTTATGCAAAACATGACTACACGGCATGTAATTTACCTACACAGCGTATTCCCTTAAGTCATTCACATGGGAATGTTCTTCTACCTAAAATGGTAGTGTAACATCCCAAATACACAGTGTGTTGTCCTATCACACGACGTGTACTTGATTCACATTCCCTTCTCAATTCCTTCTACACGGTTAAGCCACAGGCTCCTCTAAGACAAATCTTCACAGCGTGTTCAAGGAAGACACGACGTGTACTAGACATTCCATACCTGGCCCGTGTTGTTAACGACATGGCCTACCACATGGCTAACACTACACGACGTGTTACAAATGGACACAGCATGTATGATAAAGGGTAACACCGACCCGTGTTGTTTGTGACACGGTCGGGTACCTAGATCAGACTAAATAGCATGTAAGATTCAGACACAGCGTGTATGTGAAAAGATAACATGACCCGTGTTGTTCGTGACACGGACGGGGTACCTTTTTCATACAACACGGCGGGATAAACTAGTACATGGCGTGTTCCTACAAGATTTTTCACAACCCCGTGTCCCTGCTCGCACAGTCAGTGACACAGCTATAGACTACACGGCGTGTAACCATAAAGTACAAGTCGTGTATTCTGGGTTTTTCCAGACAGTATCCTCAGAAACTGCCCCAAAGCCCAGAAAACACAGAAAACCTACATTAAGGTGCCAAATTCCGATACATGAGTTCCCATACTCCCCACGAATCAATGTTTGGAATCTTTTAAAAGTTACAAACAAAGTAAACAGGTAAATGATCCACCAAATTCCGGTCCACGAAGGGCCCATAACACCTCAAGAACCAATGTTTGGTGTCCATATAAGCAAAGCACTATACAAACAAATTCCTTATCAACCAGATGGTATTCTATCAAATCATCTATCACAACAGGATGCATAATCTACACAACATCTATCACAACAATATGAAATTTCTAATGCATCCTAGATGTCATGGAAAGAGTGCATGGCATGTGATTTCTAACAAGTGCCTATATGATGCATTAGATGGAATACCCTCATCTCATCGGGTTGCGACATAATCAGAATCGCAATAACAACAATGGTAACATCACCAAGCATGTGAATCACACAACGGTGAATCCAAATCAACTGTAAAATAGAAAACAAGTAAAATTGCAATAAACGAGGTAGTATGACTTTTCCCTGTACACGGGTTAGCTACTCTCGGGCACAACTCATTACCAAGTACCTATTACATCATATCTCTTTCTATAGTCTCCAAATAGTAATTCAAGAGAAAAGAAACCTACCACTGATACCACTTTGTAATGCCCCGGTTTCGGAAGCCACCCAGAGGTGCCCTGTACCCGGTTGGTCACATGGCCTCAAGCACATTTCCCCAAACACCAGAGGATGCCAACTAGCAGCGAGGGCCTTGGGTGTGATAGTGGGGAAACTATTACCTCATTGGCAGAGTACATAGCGGAAAAGAGAAATAATAAACAATAATAGAAGCAGTAAACAATTCATACACAAGTGAACAGCAGAAGACTAAATATGATAAACAGCATGAGCACATATATATAGAAATTATGCATCATACATATATGTCTAGAAAAGCATCCAAACAAGTCACAATGCTGAATAAAGTACTAAACCAAAGTACAAAAGAAAAACAGATAAGACAACTCCTCAACATCGCAAGCCTCGGCTTGGTCCCATGCTCTCCAGCTCTAGTGCAATCAAGAACCTAAAGTAGAAGGGTGCTTGCCCTTATCTATACCTACAAAAAATATAATCTGTTTGGGCCCAAAATCATGACCCAAATAGGGTTTGAGACAAAGTCCCAGTAGGAAACCACCCAAAGATCTATGCCTAACAGTCAGCGAATATATGGCAGGTATAAATGCAGTAAACAGTAATAGTAATAGGAAGTACTCAGCGGGAAACAATCCAAAGTTCTAGCATATAATTTACAAACAAGAAAGTATCCACTCAAGAAAGTAGAAAAAATAGGTAACCTCTTGGTAGTTCTCATATCCTAACCACTATGGTTCAACCTACAAGTACTGGAAACCCTCTGGGAAGCACACACAGTCTCACCCCTCTGGTTAAGCTAAAGAATAGACTCTCTGGGGAAGCACTCGCCGTCAATTCCCCCTATAGCCTCGTATCGTACTAAAGTAACTCTGGGGAAGCACTCAATGTCTCATTCCCCCTGTGGCCTACGTCGAGGAACTAAAGACACTCTGAGGAAGCACTCAACGTCAATTCCCCATGTGGTCTCGCATCGTAAATTAAAGACACTCTGGAGAAACTCTTACGTCCATTCTCCCTATGGTCTACTACACTAGGTTCCCACAGCCCTGTGTAAAGTCAACAAGTATCGCATCGTGAAACTACCCAGGTAACCTGAATAACTACTTGGA
This sequence comes from Viscum album, assembly GCA_963277665.1. Taxonomy (NCBI): domain Eukaryota; kingdom Viridiplantae; phylum Streptophyta; class Magnoliopsida; order Santalales; family Viscaceae; genus Viscum; species Viscum album. The sequence goes on along the minus strand of OY728138.1, from coordinate 1,014,131,702 downwards.
TAGCGTTCTACAGAATCTCAGCATGGAAGAACAGTCACACCATCCTACAAACTAGGCATGGAACTAGAAAAAGCCTAATAGGAAAAACTAGACCAAAAAGGTCATAACAGGAAACATGCATGGACAAAACATCCAAAGCACAATAAATTACCCTATTCACAAGAAAATTCCTCTACACATGCATATAATCAAAACAGGAAAACAACAAGGGAAAAACAGGAAACACGCAATAACCCGTTCAAGGGTATTGGTGTAATTTTCATAAAATACTCAAAGACTATCTACAGAAAAGCACAAAACACCTACCTTGATGTTCGGAGATTGATATACTCGAACATCAAAGCTTGAATCTCCTTAGAACGTCATAGATCTATGAAAAAGTCCAAAATTCTTAACCCATGATAACTTGAGAAAGAGGAGGAATTGGAAAACAAAGATCTAGGATATGGAATAGCTTACCGTTGCGGTTCCAACGCAATCAACGGTGGTCAATTCGGAGAACAGATGGAGGATCGGGGGCTCAGAGAAGTTATGTGGCCGTACAGGATGCTCTCGGTCGAAGAATCTAGAGAAGAAGACAGTTCTGGCAATTAGACGCGACCCCGATCCGTTTATTGAAAAAAAAACTACACGGCGTGTACTTATAGAGTACACAACTTGTACTGGGATTTTCTGTACTCCTCTTTAGGTGGCCTCCATGTCACCCCTACATGGTCGTGTGTGTGGCCATGACACGGCCAAGACATGGCCTTGAGCGGTAACGAAGTACACGGCGTGTACTTATAAAGTACATGGCTTGTACTTCAAAAATATCCAGAAACTCCTCTTTTCTCAAAAACTCCAGAAAAAGGAAAAACATACCTGAAAGGAAGGTCCGGGTTCTTATAATAATACATTTATGAACTATTTCTAAATAAATTATAATTATAAAATGTTTATAATTTAGCATGAATATAAATTTTTTATATTTGTTTCAATGTGAACCCCTTCATATTTTCTATTAAATGGAAGTTATATGATATTTCATGAATTAAAAACATTTTATAATTCAATATCAATTATATAAACAATTTTTATAATCTAAATATCATGTATTTCTCGATTTATAAAAGATTTATAAATCACCTCTTATGATTTCTGAATAAACCATTTATTTCTAGATTATATGGGATAACATTTAAGTTTAAAAAAAGTTATTTTAAAATATTATCCTTTAATATTTGGGAAAAATGTTTCATATAAATTTAATTAATTAAATTATAAAAAAATTATAATTATTTAAGTAATTTATTAAATAATTATAAATTAAAATATCCCAAAACTCATTTTATTATGATTTATAAACATTTTATAAACTATAAAATTAATTCAATATTTTAAAAAATATATACGTAGTTTCTGCTTACCCTCACACAGAATCACTATTCTACATAAGGGTATCCACCCTTTTACCCTTATACAGACACTCTGTGGGAGGGTAACTAATGTTTTCTGATTCCTATATAAAGGTAATATAAAGGATACCTTTACATAGATCAATTTGAAAAACTAATGCGTAAAGGTAATATGATGATTACCTTGACACAACCCCCTCACAAAAAGATATCACCTTTACACAACTCCTTTGTTTAAGGGTACTTTAAATATATCATATACTACATAAAGGTAAACATTATAGATCTTTACGCAACAACTATTATACCTTTATGCATAAGGGTAAAGTTCCAATGAACCTTATATAAACACCTTTACTTAAGGGTATTACCTTTATAAAAATCATCTATGTAAATGTAACAAAGTGGTTGCTTTTGGGAAGACCCTTTGCGTAAGGGTATCTCCTATGGGTAAATCATATTTACCTTTATGCAAGGAATATTTTTTTATGAAAATGATTTTCTTGTTTCTAGTTTCAATATTTTCTAAAAAAATGACCAATCATGTTAAAAACATAGTGAACCTTCCTATGATACCACTAATGGGTTTTATATGAACATATAATTATCATTTTCAGTGGAAGAAAACCCAAAACATATGATGATTTATCTTCAAGAATCAAAGTGTTATTTATCCTATAAAATAGAGTACCTAGAAATTGTAAACATTAGAAACCATGTTCTTTTATTCGAATGAGAATGTTTGAAGGAGGCCGCAAAGAGTAGTGAATGAAAGTACATTACCTTCAAGGTTATACACTGACCAATGGATCCAAAATTTCATTGTGAGGTTTTTTGGGAAACCAAAGGTGTGTTAACACTTTCTCAGGTAGGATGAACAATGATCAGGAAGAAGAGAGAATTGGAAGGGGCTCATATATATCACACACTCAATAGGATAGGATATCGTCCTATTATTCAGCTGAAGTCTGAGGCTTCTCCAAATCACAAGGCATCATATTCATTTATGTTTATAGGGGGTATAATTCATTAAATGTTTTCAATGAATTTAATTCAAAGAGTTTAATCCATTCATAATGGGTTATAATTGAGTAATAAACCATTTGAGGGAGATAAATATTATATAAATAATATATATATTTAATATTCATGAATCACATGCATAAAAAATACATGCATCATATTGATATATTAAATATACACTATATATAATATCATTATATATATATATATCATGAATCATATACATGTGAACATGCATATCATGCAAGCATATTTTAGTGCACATCCAAAAGTTCCTCATGTGCAAACTGGGCATTTTTACCATCTGAAAAAATGTGGTTACATTGATTAACCATGGATAAATGACATTGTGAAAATAAAAATCACCAGATCTTGGGATCATAATCAAGTGGTCATCGAGCATAAAATTTACTAGAACGAGTGGCATGGTTCTGGCTCATTATCGAGTGGTTCATCATGATAGTAATAATAAATCTGTACTAATATAAAGGAAAATTAATTTGAAATGGGGAAAGAGAAGAGTGAGGTAGTCACTAGGTTATCGAATCTGAAGCTTAGTGTGCCTCCCTGATAAAGAAACCAAAAATTAATCAGACTACAGTCATCATTACGTCCTATGGCCTCAAAAAAAGTTTATAAATTTATATAGTATGACTACAGTAACTAATAAGATGTATAATAATGGATGTATGTGTTAGATCCCATAGAGAGGAAAATCAGTGAGACTTTAGAGCGATTAAGCCCAAATATTGACTCTTTACTATGAATCAGTTCAAGAATGAATAACTAAGATATTTTATTAAAATTAAATTAACTGGTCATGGATTAAGAATAAATTTCTGGGAATTTACATATAAAATATTATTTTTCTAATTCATGTGTTTCTAAAGTTACATTAGCCACAAATTCATTCTAGGAATATCAATTTATTTAAATAAAATCAATTATCTCTTACTAAATCAATGAAAATTACTTGGGCTAAGAATTATTAAAAATTCAAATTAATAACTATAAAAATAGTTGTTATTTAATAAAGAGACAAACTAATTCCTAACCAATAAGAGTTCCCGTGTTTTAGATTAATGATTTATTGATTGTATCACCACAACTCTTGATTCATCACCACTTTGGAAAATTATCCATGCATGATGGAAGGAAATTCCATCACACATGAAGTAAGAATATTAGAGGAATAAGTTATATAAATAATGAGATTAAATTGGATGAAATTAATATTATGAAAACTTACTTGAAACGAGGAACACATCCACAAAGTGCAATGGAATTGAGATGAACCAGTTCAATAATAAATGAAAAGTGTAGAATAGTATTAAACTCTAGGAAAAGTAGTAAGAATTAGAACTAGAACCAAATTATAAGACATAATATATGCCCCCTAATAAATTTATAAGTTCTAAATATATATAAGAAAACCCCATTAATAATGTTAATGGTTATTAACAACGTGAATGAGAAGTGTTTCCTCTAGATGAACTTCCATCTTGTTATTTTTATATCATGAACATCTATTCATGATATGCATAAAAATTTTAATCTTGTAAATTTGAATCCTCCTTGATTTTTTGTTGTGATATCTTTAGGGTTTCAAAGAAGTTTATCTAGTCAACTTTGAATCAAAACCTTCATGACTTGAATAGGGTTTTATGTCCCAAATTATGTTAGTGAAGCACTTCCTTCCACTATCTGTAATTATTTACTATGTGAAGTATCCTTTTATGGTTTGAATGAACTGTAGTTCTTAAATTTTAATTTTTCATCACATTCATGGATTTCCTGATTCAAAAACTAAAAAACAAAGAAAAAAAGATAAAGGCATCAAGTGATAAAAATTTCATCACTCATTACAAATTTGGTCCCATATATATATATATATATATATATATAAATATATATATATAATTCTGACATATCAGTTGTGATAATATATTATCATCAGTATGAACAAGATCACCTATACAAGGATACAAATGATCACTCATAGGATATAAGTTGGTGAAATTTTAATTAGATTAACCTTCTTAAAGTACAAAAATGTATTATCATATATGTTTCATTGGTGTTAATTTTGTGGAAATTGGCTATGGATTCTTTAAATTGATAATGATAAATGGGATCCCTATTTATGAGGTTTCATACTTTGATAAATATATATAGTCATTTGAGAATTTGAATTAATAAGAGGTTATTGGGTATAAAACTAATCAAGTGGAGAGACTTAATTATCCATGATAGGATATGTTCTCCCATATGATTTCTTATGACATCATATTCCTATATTTTTTTTTTACTAAGTAGGTGCATGGAAAAGATAATATAATTACATAATATGTAATTATATAAGATTTAGTCAGATCAAGAATTGAGAACAAGAGATATGATATAAAAAATCCAAATTATCCTTGTCTCATGCTTAATCTGGATTTCAAATACAATTGAACATATAAAATGTTATTGTAGTGGATTAGATCACAACAAAACAATTTTTAATTTGGTTATCTATGATGTGTCTCTATATAGAATTCATATTTTATGATTATGAATGATATTACTTTTCATTTTTAACATTACAAAGGTCCCTTGGGGCCACACTTATGATAATTATAATTGGAATTTTTGGAATAATGCAATTAATTCTTCTGAAAATATGGTAAAGTTTATTATAAAAATAAATAAACTTTTTTTTGTGCATTAGAAATATTTAATTAAATATTAGTTTTTTAATTTAATAATTAATGTAGTATTATAACATAAATAATGAGTTATTTATATTATTAAAATACATACAAAAATCAATGAAAAATACCAAATGGGATTTGGGTTTAGGCTGGAAGTAATGACCTCACAAGGACTATTAAATGTTAAAAATTTGTAATCCTACCTTGAGAGATCATTTAATAACCATCTATGAAAACTTTATCCAATTTATTGGCTCATTAAAGTACCTCCCAAGGGGGTTTGTGTCTCAATATACTTTTAGAAGCTATTTAATGCTTCAATTGTCCTTTAGTGTATATTTATTACACCCCCATTAATTTGATATGAATTTAAATTCCTTGAAATTCATTAACATTCCCTCATTCAAAAAATAACAAGGAAGAGATGTGAATTATTTATTCTATATAGAGGAATAAAAGGCGGTGTTTAGTGTTTTATATTGTTCCTTAACTGAGAGAGATCTCTATTTTTCTTCATCCGAGAGAACTCCCTATTTTTCCTCATTTGGGAGGTTATCTAGTGTCATTCTCATTAGTTCATCCATATTTTACCTTTTAGGAGTGACTATCACACCTTGTATAGAAAGAATATCCCATCAATGTATTAATGATTATTCTTATCAGTGGATACCAAATAAGGATTGGATTGGAAAATTCAATATTGATCTAATGTTCATAAATATTTTGAAAAGGTATTCTTATTTTATTATATTATTATGTCATTTTCATTTACCATTTATGATCTCAGATTGGTTTTTTAACATCTTTAATTGTGTACTGAGTGTCAATAACATCATTAAAACCTTAAAGTGGTATTAAATCTTGAAGTGGTATTAACGTACATGAGATCCATTATTAATGAAAATAGTTTCATAGTCCAAGGAAATGAATCTCTCCAATAGGTTCATTAGGTTATCACAGTAATTTTATTCATATGAGGGATGTGATCCCACTACTCTAATAGTGGTTTTAGAGGCACTCACAATAAATTAAAAAAGAAAAAAATAAATGATAAAATATTGTATAGTATTATGTATATTCACATTATATATAAATTCATTTAAGAATCACATAAAATTTTGATAGAAAGTCTGATGTTGTGATTACTCATCTTAATGGTAATTCTGAGTAACGGGTTTTGACTTAGCCCCTATGTGATATATCTTATTCAATGTGCTCCAGTCCAACCTCAAAAATGAAATATTTTTATGTATTACTAAATTCAATGTGGAGAAATAAAATTATAAAATAAAATGTGATTAAATACTTAACCATTTTATGATATTCAAAGGGAAATGAATTACTTAATTAATATGCATTTGATTCATTGAGTTTTTAAGATGCATACTATTGAATTACCACGAATATAATAATATAAATTATCCATGTGATATATATAATTATAATGGTTCAAAAAAACTATAATCCTTTAGTAAATATCTAATTATTTTTCCCTTCTAATATGAATCAAATTCATCAAGACCTTTCTCGATCAAATTGATGGGTTTTTCTTAGCTGATCATTAAGAATTTATCTTGTTTTTAGAAAAAAAGCTAACAATTATCCTAATAGAATGTTTGGTGACACTTTACTAATTAATCTAATCGAATTGAAACCTAAAGTCACAATAATGATCAGAGTCAAGAGATGAATTGGTAAACATGTTTTTCACTCACTAATCCATTAGTTTTATTTGATACAATTAATAATATTTTCTTTTATACATATAAATGGATTAAGACACTAGGTTTTATGGTTAAGATATAAAGAAATATAGATCTTATCCAATAAAATTATAATAATGAGGGTTATTATTTTAGATGGAGTATTCTCAATAAAAGAACATATTGAATAATGAAATACATAATTTTAAAAATGAAACATGTTTTGTTGTAGATATTCAAGGAATAAAACAAAAAATCAAAATTTTAATGAAGAAGTGTTTTTGAAAAGGAAAAAATTGAATGTTTATAACTTCATTGACCGGTATCATACTTTTAGAATTATTATCAAACACAAGGAGGGAATATATGTTCAGAATCAAGCTATCTTAATTGAACCTACTTTGAATATACCATATGCTGATAAGGATTCTTATAAGAAGCATTGGAAACATTCTTGGGATATATCATGTTTAATGATAGCCACCATAATTTCTTGATCACCAAAATAAACATGAATAAATGGAAACATTCAATATAATTTAACACTATAAATATATCTATCAAGAATAGTCTATAATTGAATGGTATATATAAACAAATTAATTTTTCTAGTGAAACATATCAGAAAGAATCCTAGTTTCTACACATGCGCACATAAGTTTTTGGAACATAAACAACACAGAAAGTATTTAGATCCCTCTCAAGAAAGATATTACCATTGATATAATCAAATAATAATTTATGTGACATTTTATTCAATTTATTAGTAATTTTAGTATGAATAAGATTGATTTTACCCTTTAAGATCTTCTCAATATGTTGAGAACAACAAAACAAATCCTGAAAAGGCCACACCCTATCATGATGATGAATAAGGGAAATGGTAAGATCTAGGATAACAAGAATGAAGATATTGTAATGTAAAAATATTAAATCTATGAACTAAGACATCATAAAGTAAGCAATACAAAGGAATAAAAATGTGTATTTTTTAAACAAACTGTGTATTAGATGCGAAATTGTCCTTAGTACCTGAAGATGATTAAGAAGAAATGTGAGGATGTTTTAACTGAATGTGATATTTATGTTATATAAATAAATGTCTATAACTCATAATGATCAGTATTAGATATCAAATATGCATTACATATTGTGGTAATGTATAGCTATTTAGAGAACATATAATGTTTATTAAGGGAGAAGTAAACATATGATTTGGGAATGAATCAAGAGTTTCTATATTATTTAGACGGACAATATATTAATTTTTTCAAAGTGTATTTTCATTATTTCTAGATGTCTTTCATCATGTAGAATCAATAAATAAAAATTTTATTTTTATATCTTTCCTAGATAAGGCGATATTTTCATTTGTTATAAAGACAAATTGTTGTTCTATTTACGCGAATGGAATATTTTATAGCTATGATGAATTGTTTAATGGATTATATATATTGAATATTGATAATATTCTCTACAATTCAAATAATAATAAGTTCAATCTACTTGTATTTAGAATTATTGTCTAGGTTATATAAACAAAAATCACAACCAAGAACACCATAATGATGTATTTTTAGATTTGAATGATTAAAAATATTTTTTTATGTGAATCTTGTTAAATAATAAAAATAACCATATAAACTTTTAAAGTTATAGGTAAATAATATAATGATTCATTATAACTCAAACATAACAATGCATATAGTTTTATAAGGAAAGTGTCTCAAGGAAGATATAAGTACTTCATTGCCTTTATTGACAACTTTAGTAGGTATGTGTATCTAAATATTTTTAAACATAAGTATTGATCCTTTTATGTAACACCCCAATATTCCACAGTACGTTTCTCTTTGAATAATACAGTAGCATGTGTTGTATGCAACTTCGAGTTCTAACACACACCACAAACAATCAAACTAGCCGTTATGAATAGTAATACCCACTTTTTGAAATTTTATACATTTTATCATTCAAAATCGACTTCATTTTTGGATTTTTAATATCAAAATTATCTTAGGGTGAATTTTTGGTACATTTCGGATAACTTTCATATTTTGATGAATAGTGAAAATTACTAAATTTTAATTAAAAACAACTTTTTTAATCGAAATAATTAATAGTGATAAATTATGAATTTGAGTGGTTTTAAAGTATATTTATAATATATTTTTACCATTTAATACAATTTTGGTCATTAATTTAAAATTTAAACTAAACATAAGGAAGTTCCAATCTTTTGATAGTTATTATTTCTTAAAAACACGCTTTTTGTTTTGACAGTGAGAATTAATTTTAAATTAATTGCTTCCACTTGTGGGTTTTGAATTTAGAAAAATGGATTCGATATTTAGAATCAGGAGGTCCAAATTGTGTAAATATGTAACTTTTATTTTTTGTCATTTTGAATAATTACTTCGGTAAATATTTTATTTACCATGGTTAAAGGGTAAATCTGGTAAATATGGGTAAAAATTAATATTATAATAATAATAAATTACCCTAAAACGTGTTATAACCCTATTGGATGATACATGTCCGACCATGGGCATATTTGGGTCGATTGTTGGACCCCATGGATCCACTTGTAAGTGATAATGACACTTTATATTAATTAAGTTAAAGTAAATACAAAAATGACATAAGCATATATCTTATAGAAAAACAAATTTTACATAGAGTTATATATATTATCTTTTATACTATAAATATTCTTTAGAAATATAAAAACATTTCCTACATAATAGTATTTTATTTATAATTTTTAGACATTGAATAATTAAATTTATTTATGACACAATAATGATACAGTATTTTTCTTATTAATGAAAGAATCAAATAATTGGTATTATAAATGTTAAAATAAATATAATTTGAAAGTTTTGATGATATCCACAAATTTTATTGGTAAATATGACATGTTATAAGTGCTTAAATTAATTTGGTTCGAATTAATAAAGTTTTTAAGAGTTTAAAAAAATCAATTATTAAATAGTGTCAAAATTAACATAAAGGAGTTTTTAAAAAAAATATTATATTATTAATTGATATTATATTCTTAAAAATCTAAGGTTCGGCCAAAAGACTTATATAATGATATGTGTATTGTTAATGGACCACTTGGAGGTCTCTTGGAAGTTTATAGCAAGTTTATTGACTATATAATATAAAAATATAAAGATACTTGGTAAATGTCAAACTATTTAACTAAGAGTTAAATCAAAACGATACAGTTAATATAGTGACCCAAACCTATCTAAAACATATTGGTTGAGTGTTTTTAGACCTATAACCACTTTAACCTTTAAATAATAAACTTTGGAGCCATTAGAAACCAAATATGAATTTATTATAAAATAATATTTCTAGCTTTTCCTAAAGTGCCCCTCACCCCTCTTATAAAAGGGCACTCCCACTTCTAACTAATTCACACCTTCAAAGCCTTTTGGTTCGGCCAAAACCTGCCCCAATATCTTCTCAACTTCCCTCAATTTATCCTAGAGTCCATCCTTTGGTCAGAAAGCAAACTTAAGGATCTCTTTTGATCAAATAAAAAGGAAGAACTCGAAGAAGAGGTAATGATTTCACCACCCTATTTCAAGTTCCTTTCTTCTTCCACTTCTTAGATCTTTGTTATTTCCATTATAAAATAATAACTCCAATATCTTCTATATACTGTTATGTTATTATAAATATGGTACAACCATATTCAGTATTATATAAATTATTTGAATGACATGTCATCATACGTGCGTACGTACGGCCTACCGTCTCCACGTCATGGTGTAATTGTTATTCAAAATATTATTGTTTGAATGGTATAATAATGATGTGTAATTCATGTAAATAATAAATATAAAATGATAATGACTCTTTATATATGATATAACATACAATTATATATTATTTTAATATCAAAAGAATGATATCGTCGCTCGTGCGTAAGTACGGATTACCGTCTTCACGAACGCGATGAGATTCATTCCCCATCATATCTATTCAAGACTAAATTTCATTTGATGATTAAAAATAATTTTTAGAGACATGATATAATTCAGTATATGAATAATAAATATCCCATTCATAACAAATATGGCTCACATAACAAAGAATATAAAGGAAAATGAATCTGTTAACACCCAAAACGACGATAATACAAAGATATTATTAACAAATCAATGTTAAAAGATCATATATGATATAATATTAATGTATATGATTCTTTTATAATTAAATAAAAATTATTTAACCATTATAAAGGAGGTTAACCTACCCTCGACCAAGGAAAAAGTACAAAGTAAGGGGTTTCTTATCTCACTTTTAATTCTGTGAGATTTCCATTGTTCACCACTTATTTATTGAATGTGGTGTGTGTACTGCCCATGATTGTATTAATTGTGTAATATAATTTAATTTATGAAAATTTACATCATCATTGTACGATCATTATTTCATGGGTGTATGTTTCATAAGTTACCAAATCGATAAGGGAATTTGAAATTTCAATTTCCACTCATTCAGCTTTACGCATACTTCATTGATTATTTTACTCCAAGATTATGTGTGTAATCACTATTAATTTTCTTATGTCATAATTTCAACTCCCCTTTTTGTGGATATAGTTTTTGAAACACATAATCACTCCATTGATAAATTCTCAATTCATCAAAATGAATTTGATAAGAGTAATTTTAACTCAATCTCTATTTGTTGAGTTATATATCCAATTCATTGGTGTTGTTTTTACAAGAATATGTGTGAATGTCTTATGATTTATTTACACTGAATATCCAATCATATTTAGTGTATTTATATTTGTCACACATAATTATGTCATTGATTTATCCTTAACTTAAGGATACAGTCTTTATAAGAGATTTCATCTCAATTTACATTCCATTGAGACTTCTTTGTTGTTATACACCAATTCACTTTTATATGGTGTATATAATGTAATTTGACATAGTATATCATGAATCCATTTATTCTCATTATATTACAAAGTTTTTATTACCTCAATTATTTGTATTCAAGTGTCTCTCTTTTGGTTAGGAACTCTAACTAAAACATCATTCTAAATGTTTTAAATATTTCTTATTCCAAATATTTATCATTAATGTCCATGTTTTAAAAATAGTTTTAAGGATTTATTTATATGGACATTAATGTTTTCAAATCAAAATTCTTTTTAAAAGTATCAAAGTGGTATGGGACACATTTATTCGAAAATCTATTTTTAAATGGCTTCTTGACAAATAGTGTGACTTTTAAATGATTTCAAGAAAATGGGGGATATTTCTCTCTAATAGTTTTGATGATTATTTTCATCTATGTCAATATCCTTAATTATTCTTGATTCAGGTTAATCTGATACAATAAAATCTTCCATATTGTATCGAATGAGTTATTTTTTATTGTGGATGTTCTATTTTTATACCATTCATGGTTTGTGGGTAAAGTATTGACATTTTGTATTCTAGTTTTAATATGAATGTTTATGTTATGTTTAAACTTGTTCATATGAGGAATGAATTGGACTTAGTAAGTGACGGGTGGATCCTACTATAGCTCCTCGATGCATCAGTAGGTCTCATGAGACAAACTAGTGTCTTGGTACAAGGCCTTGACAAAATCTTATTTGTAGTCTTGGAACAAGGCCTTGACTGTGTGGTTATGATAGTCTGGAATTATGAATTCCATCATTATGAAAGTGGTTATTGATATTTAATGTGATTATTCGACTAGTAGAATATCCAAGTGAATAAGTATATGGAATTACTTCATTTTATTTTTTCCATATTATGCTGAAGTTTAAATTTAAAAGGCTTTTGTTTTAGTTATACATTGCCTTAAATGTTTATGCTTATTTATGAAAGTTTCTGCTATAATGTTATCCTTACTGAGTATCTGAGCTCACCCCTTTCTATGTTTTATTTTTCCCAGGATGAAAAGAAGTATATTATGACTGACCTCTAGGGATAGTCTATGGGATCTCAGTGTTGTCTATAGAGACAATGTTATTGTAGTTTTCTACTTTATGATGTAATGTAAACCTTATGAATGTATCTAGTAATTCCAAGGCTACTAAACTAATCGGTGTTTCGAGACTTGATCTTTTGTGATCATGCCAATGTTATGTAATAATGCACCGACTCTGGGTAACTGGGGTCGGGGCATTATAGTTGGTATCAGAGGACGTTTAGTACAAACCTTGGAAGCTAGATTTAGATAAACTCTGATTAGAGCACATAGACCTAAGATGGACTTTGAGGATTAGTATAGAATAATTTTCTAGAATTTTGGTATTGTAGATATTTTTTGAGTTTTCCAAGCAATAAATCCCTGTCTGGATACGAGCAGGTAGAGGCAGCTCTGGAACAGATGTACCTAGGGGTAAAACCTGAAAACACTGCTTTGAGCTAGACTCGAACAGGAATTGGTGCATGACAGTGGGCCTTGCTTCACTCTTGGTTACGACACTCCCGGGGGATATGCTTAGGATAATTTACATTTTCTTTACAAACCGATTTGAAGTATTATAATATAAGATGAGAATAAATGACCTTGGTTAATCCTAAGGTGTTTCAAATTGAGAATATGGTTTCATGATATTCTATAAATGATTTTATGACTACTGTTACTCACACAATGCTTTCTGGTTTTAGTTAGTGGCTGGATTCCAAGGAAGTCATAGTAATTTTGAGAATGATGTACAAGGTGGGAATGGTGGTGGAAATGAGCAACAAAATAGAATGTTGATAGGTGTAAAAGATATCATGTTCACACCAAATCAGTTTTCAAAAAATATGATCAACAACATATATATTAACCAACTCCCAGACTCAAAAAATAAGAGAAAGGTGATGAATGATAAGAGCTCCAGGACTGGAGACCATGCAAAGAAGAATCCTCAATTTCCATCATCAAGGAAATGTGGAAGGAGATACCCAGGAAAGTGTCTCAATGGAATAAAGAAATTCTTTATGTGTGGGAAAGAAGGACATAAAGTGAAGAATTTCTGAAGAAAAATGAAGAGTACTATGGAAGAAAATAAAAATGGTCCCAAGAATCCATTTACAGTCATTTTCCATAAATGTAGGGGACCTGGCCATTACCCGAGTGAATTTCCTATTCTATAGGATATTTTCTTGGTCAAAGAAGAAGCTATGTGGAAATAAATGGTTGGAGAAATGTTTAAAAGTATTAGTGCTCCTTATTGATGGGATTACTTTGGAATAATTTTCTCTTGTATTTATAACACTGCAGTTTCCATGTGAGAATGATTTTTGAGGAAGACTAATCTTTTATATTGTGGATATAGTAATAAATAACCATTTGGTTTTATATGATCATTGGGTTTGAGGCAATTACAAGTTTTTATATTTTGGGATGGAAATTCACAGTATGAGATAAAATTTGTGGTTAAATTATGTTATGGTTATTTTGAGGAATTTATCTCATTTTGGTAATGTTATAAAATATAGTTTTTAAAAAAGGACAACATGCAGACCGTGTGACAACCCATCGCGTTGGCCAAAGCTGTCGGAATCGAACCCACAACGAAAGTGCGATTGGGATTTATCACCTACCACTAGACTACGTGAAGTCCCTGGTTAGTGTGAGTAATTATTTTTAGTTAAATGATTTTATTGATCAATAATAAGTTTATTTGGGATCTTATGTCTTAAAAAATGAATACCCTTAGTATAGGAAAATGATTTGGTGATTAAGTGATAAATGTTATTTTAGAAGATGTTCGCTTTTTGGGAACACTATATGCCCAATGAAAATAGAATACTATGGGATTTAATTTGAGGAGTAATGGTGGATTTTTATCTATGTTTTTATTGTGGTTTTATAGTTATTTGGGTTATTTATGGAAATGATTAACCTATAATAGAGAATATGTTATTATGTTAATTACTTTTAAGTATGTGACTTTAAGAGTAGTTGATGTCATTTGGAGATACAATTTAATGTGGAAGACTACATAACCAAATTCTTCTAAGTTTTGGGTTTCAATATTAGTTTGGATTATATTGAAGTATTTTAAGTACAATTGTTTATTGAATGGTATTTATTTAACTTTGGGGTATTGTTGGTTTAATTTTAGAAATTAAGATTGGTGTTTCTTTCTCTAATGGAATATCCTTTTGGGGGATCATCATATCTTATACTAACCATTTTTGTTTTTATTAATCTCTAAAGAAAAGTTAAATACATTGTTTATCCTTCATGGATCATGTGATTCTATAGAAGTTTATTCTAGCTCTTCAAGTGTGACCAAGTTTTCTTGAATACCCATCGTTTAAAAAAATGAGTTAGTGGAAGAAATTTATTAACGAATGAAAATCGACTTAAAAAGTAAGTATATCTATTTATTTTCTTAGTCAATCTCATAAATGAATTCCTCATCTTTATGTAATGTAACTTAAAACAAAAAAAAATTGTCTGTTTACTTTTCCTACTAGGAGACTAATGACCATTTGTCCCTTCACAAGTTTGTGATTTTCTTGTTGTTAACTTTCTCCTGATAATGTTTTCTATCCCTCTCCATCAGAACTTGACACTTAGTTTATCAACCATATCCATGTTTTTCTACATGGAATCCTAGTATAGGTTATCTCGGGTGACCTTTTTTACTTCTCTTTCTTTCTTTTAAAGTGATAGTTTTATTGACTCTTTTTCCGATGTGGGACTTTCCATTATATTCCCAAGCCCAATTTTAAAAATTGAAAGGACACAATTTATTGAAGTAGGGGAGAATGTAACACCCCAAGCTTCCACGGTACATTTCCCTTTGAATAATACAGTAGCGTGTTTTTACGCAACTTTTATTTCTAACACACACCACAACCAATCAAACTAGCCGTTATGAATAGTAATAACCACTTTTTGAAATTTTATAAATTTTATCTTTCAAAATGGAATTCATTTTGGGATTCGGAATATCGAAATTATCTTAGGGTGATTTTTTGGTACATTTCTGATAACTTTCATATTTTGATGAATAGTTAAAATTACTAAATTTTAATTAAAAACAACTTTTTAAATTGAAATAATTAATAGTGATAAATTATTAATTTGAGTGGTTTTAATGTATATTTATAATATATTTTTACCATTTAATACAATATTGGTAATTAGACGTAATTTCACATTTAATTTATACATAAGGAAGTGCCAATCTTTTGATAGTTATTATTTCTTAAAAACACGCTTTTTGTTTTGACAGCGGGAATTAATTTTAAATTAATTTCTGCCACTTCTGTGTTTTGAATTTAGAAAAATGGATTCCATATTTATAATCAGGAGGTCCAAATTATGTAAATAGTTAACTTTTATTTTTATACATTTTGAATAATTACTTCGGTAAATATTTTATTTACCTTTGTTAAAGGGTAAATCCTGTAAATAAGGGTAAAAAATAATATTATAATAATAATAAATTACCCTAAAACGTGTCCCAGCCCTATTGGTTGATACATGTCCGACCATGGGAATCTTTGGGTTTATTTTGGGACCCGATAGATCCACTTGTAATTGATAATGACACTTTATATTAATTAAGTTAAAGTAAATACAAAAATGACAGAAGCATATATCTTTTAGAAAAACAATTTTTACATAGGGTTATATATGTTATATTTTTGACTATAAATATTCATTAGAAAGATAAAAATATTTCCTACATAATTTTATTTTATGTATACTTTTTAAACATTGAATAATTAAATTTATTTATGACACAATAATGATGAAGTATTTTTCTTATTAATGAAGGAATCAAATAATTGATATTATAAATGTAAAAATAAATATAATTTGAAAGTTTTGATGACATACACAAATTTTATTGGTTAATATGACATTTTATAATTTCTTAAATGAATTTTTTTCGAATTAATAAAGTTTTTAATACTTTAACAAAAAATAATAATTAAATAGTGTCAAAATTGATGTAAAGGAGTTTTTAAAACAAATTTTATATTATTAATTTATATTCTATTCCTAAATATCTAAGGTTCGACCAAAAAACATATATAATGATAGTTGTATTATTAATGGACCACTTGAAGGTCTCATGGAAGTTTATAGTAAGTTTATTGACTATATAATATAAAAACACAAAGAGACATGGTAAATGTCAAACTATTTAACTAAGAGTTAAATCAAAAAGATAAAGTTAATATAGTGACCCAAAACGTTATAAAACCTATTGGTTGAGTGGTTTTCGACCTATCCCCACCTTAAACTTTAAATAATCCACTTTTTATCCATTAGAAACCGAATATGAATTTATTATAAAATAATATTTCTAGCTTTTCCTAAGGTGCCCCTCAGTCCTCTTATAAAAGGGCACTCCCCCTTCTCACTAATTCAAACCTTCAAAGCCTTTTTGTTCGGCCAAACCCTGCCCAAATATCCTATAAAATTCCCTCACTTCATCTTAGAGGCCCTAATATGGTCATAAATCCAACTTAAGGATCCCTTTTGATCAAATCAAAAGGAAGAACCCGAAGAAGAGGTAATGATTTCACCACCCTCTTTCAAGTTTCTTTCTTCTTCCACTTCTTCTTTCTTTGTTATTTCCATTATAAAATAATAAATCCAGTATCTTCTATATAATTTAATGTTATTATAAATATGGTACAACCATATTCAGTATTTTATCAATCCTTTGAATGACATGTCACCATACGTGCGTACGTACGGCCTACCGTCTCCACGTCATGGTGTAATTGTTATTCAATATATTATTATTTGAATGAGTATAATAATGATGTGTAATTCATGTAAATAATAAATATTACATGATAATTATTCTGTATATATGATATACCATCCAATTATATATTATTTTGATATCAAAAGAGTGATATCGTCGCTCGTGCGTAAGTACGGATTACCGTCTCCACGAACGCGATGAGATTCATTCCCCGTCATATCCATTCAAGACTAAATTTCATTTTATGATTAAAAATAATTTTTAGAGACATGATATAATTCTGGATATGAATAATAAATATCCCATCCCTAAAAAATATGGCTCACATAACAAATAATATAAAGGAAAATGAATCCATTAACACCCGAAACGAAGATAATACTAAGATATTATCAACAAATCAATGTTAAAAGATCATATATGATATCATATTAATGTATATGATTATTGTATAATTAAATAACAATTATTTAAACATTATAAAGTAGGTTAACCTACCCTCAACCAAGGAAAAATTACAAAGTAAGGGGTTTCTTGTCTCGCTTTTAATTTCGTGAGATTTCCATTGTTCACCACTTATTTATTGAATGTGGTGTGTGTACTTCCCATGATTATATTAATTGTGTAATATAATTTAATTTGTGGAAATTTACATCATCATTGTAGTATCCTTATTTCATGGGTGTATGTTTCGTAAGTTACCAAATCAATAAGGGAATTTGAAATTTCAATTTCCACTCATTCGGCTTTACACATACTTCATTGATTATTTTACTCCAAGATTATGTGTGGAATCACTATTCATTTGATTATGTAATAATTTACACTACCCTTTTTGTGTATATACTTTTTTATACACATAATCACTCCATTTATAAATTCTCAAGTCATGAAAATGAACTTGATAAGAGTAATTTTAACTCAATCTCCATTTATTGAGTTAAATACCCAATTCATTGGTGTTGTTTTTACAAGAATATGTGTGAATGTCCTCTAATTGATTTACACTGAATATCCAATCATAATGAGTGTATTTATATTTTTTCACACATAATTATGTCGTTGATTTATCCTTAACCTAAGGATACAGTCTTTTTAAGATATTTCATCTCAATTTACATTCCATTGAGACTTCTTTGTTTTTATACACCAATTAACTTTTATATAGTGTATATAATGTACTTTGACATAGTATATCATGAATCCCTTTATTCTCCTGATATTAAACATTTTTTATTACCTCAATTATTTGTATTCAAGTGTCTCTTTTTTGGTTAGGAACTCTAACTAAAATATCATTTTAAATGTTTTAAAGATTTATTATTCCAAATATTTCCCATTAATGTCCATGTTTTAAAAATAGTTTTAAGGATTTAATTATATGGACATTAATGTTTTCAAATCAAAATTCCTTTTAAAATTTTCAAAGTGGTATGGGACACATTGATTCAAAAATCTATTTTTAAATGGATTCTTGACAAATAGTGTGACTTTTAAATGATTTCAAGAAAATGGGGGATATTTCTCTCTAATAATTTTGAAGATTATTTTCATCTATGTCAATATCCTTCATTATTCTCGATTCAGGTTAATCTGATACAATACAATCTTCCATATTGTATCTAATGAGTTATGTTTGACTGAGGATGTGCTATTTTTATACCATTCATGGTTTGTGGTTAAATTATTGACATTTCGTATGCAATTTTTAATATGAATGTTTATGTTTTGTTTAAACCTATTCATATGAGGAATGCATTGGAATTAGTAAGTGACAGGTGGAGCCTGCTATAGCTCCTCGACGCATCGGTAGGTCTCATGAGACAAACTAGTGTCTTGGCACAAGGGCTTGACAAAATCTTATTTGTAGTCTTGGCCCAAGGCCTTGACTATGTGGTTATGATAGTCTGTAATTATGCATTCCATCATTATGAAAGTGTGTATTGATATTTCATGTGATTATTCGACTATTAGAATATCCATGTGAATAGTTATATGGCATTAATTCATTTTATTTTTTCCATATTATGCTGAAGTTTAAGTTTAAAAGGCTTTTTTTAGTTATACATTGCCTTAAATGTTTATGCTTATTTATGAAAGTTTCCACTATAATGTTATCCTTACTGAGCATCTGAGATCACCCCTTTCTATGTTTTATTTTTCCCAGGATGCAAAGAAGTATATTATGACTGACCTCCAGGGATAGTCTATGGGATCTCAGTGTTGTCTATGGATACAATGTTATTATAGTTTTCCATTTTATGATGTACTGTAAACCTTATGAAAGTATCTAGTACTTATAAGGCTATTAAACTAATCGGTCTTTCAAGAATAGATCTTTTGTGATCATTCCAATGATATGTAACAATGCACCGACTCTTGGTAACTGGGGTCGGGGTGTTACATTTTAAATGTTCAAATTTTTAAAAAATTTAAGTACAAAATCAACTTTAAAAAATTATTAAAACAGATTGACCAGATCATGTTGGATACTATTATATTAATATTCCTGTGACTATCTAAGAGATTGTGGTAAATTATCACAACTCAATCCACCTAATAAAGCACAATTAAATGGTTAATTTGAAGAAAAAAAATCAATCTATGTTATAAATGGGGGTTTTAATGATGAATATTGCAGAAATCCCAATTTTATTTTAGGTTTATTCTCTTGGAGCTGCTTCATTTATACTAAACTGTATTCTATTAAATGTTGTTCAAAATTCATCATATGATATGTGGACTTAGAGGTGTTATAATATGTATTTTATAAAGATTTATTGCTACAATACATATATGAGATATACTAAATAATGTAAACTAGAACCCAAATTTGTTAAATTTATTTTTGTTTTTTATCCTAATGAGATAATGTATTATTATTTCTATAATTTATTAGAGAAGAATTTATTTTTATCTTGACATGTTATAATTTTAGAATGTTAATTTATTTAAAAATATAATTATTAGGAGTAAATTTGAACTTAACAAAGTTCAATACCAATAAGATGATGTCATTACCTAAATTATCAATCAATTTTTTTTATTTAAGATTCCACTTTTAAAGGTTTTAGTGTGAAAATGTTCAAACTAAATCACAAATACCAATTTAAAAATAAAATTTTAAATAAAAATTTTAAAAAACCACATGAAAATATTACACTCCTTGAAAAATGTTCCACCAACCATGTGACACCCTCTATGTCACTATAGACTTTATTTTGTATTATTTTATGGGGTTAAGGTTTATTTTAAGTTTTCAAGAAGTTTCAGCATGAAAATTATAAATTTTAGAGTTTTGTTTTGGGGAGTGGTTATGTTTCAAAAATGTGGTTAAATCATGAGAATACTCATATGCGGTGCTAGGAAACCCTTACACGTAGTTCATTTTGAATGCATTTGGTTGGTGAATATGATTCTTCTAAACCATGTGAGTCAGTGAGAGACTTTGTGGGACCTTTGGTGGGTCTGGGTTATAACACATGGATTGTGCATGATCAGTTAAACCAAGACAAAACCATGTTAATCACCTTTGTTATTTAACAATTCCATTTTTCATGGTTCAAACACAGTTTGTCAAACTGTGCGGCATCACCAGGTAAACTATGAGAGTCAGTGTTGGTTAGGCAGTTTATTACATATGGTTTGGTAAACAATGTGGCCAAATGGTGAAACCATCTTAGATTCATTAAAAGGGGAATTTCATCTTTTTTATCTACTTTAATTTAATACTCCAACCCTTATTTCTTTAACTCTCTCATTTTAAAATACTAGGATCCTCTTCCATGGGAGTTACCAACCTTATCCTCCCTTTCTGATGGATTATCTCTTGGGTTTCAAGTGGATTTATATATGGTAAGTCCCTCTAAACCCCTTCTTCTCTTCCATTCCCTCTTTTCAATCTTAGTTAACTTCTTTCATATACCCTAATAACCATGCGGGTAAATTTTAGGGTAGTTATTAATCTAAATCAAGTGAAATTTTATCATATAGGGGTTGTAGATGGAATTTGTTTCCTTGTGGGAGTGTTCTGCATCATAGAAGATAACATTCTTCTTGTTCAAAATATTAAAATGAGGTAGGTGTTTCTTTGTTTTCTCTTTCTATTTTATGATTTTAAACTCTTGATTGTTCAAGAATAGTTTTCATACAAATTATGCCTATATTAATGATCTATGTGGGGAAAATGTTATTTAATGTGATTTTAACCCTTTGTGTGGATTGAGATTCCATGGCAAGTTTTTTTGAAAATGCCAAAAATTATTTCAAAGGGATGGTTTTGGTTTTTAAAATACTGAAGAACACTAGACTGAGGTTTTTAAAATAATTATTTATACCAAATATTCTTGTAAACTAAGTGTTTGAATGTTTTAATGTGATTGAAATTTTGGACATGTGTTTTGGATTAAAAAATGGGGAGTTAACCCTCACGTGTGATATTTTCAATAATTTTTCCCACCTTGAATGATTTTTAAATCAAAGGTTTGAGGTTCTTAAAACTTTGTTTGTAACTAAAATGGATTGGTTGATTTTAAATGGATTTTTAATCCAGTGTGAATTATATTTTGAAACTCATTGGTGGGATTGAATTATTTTAATGAAATTTTAAAGGTATGTGTGTGTTTCCACTTTAGTTTCAAAGGTTCTTTGGTAAAATTAGTCTCAAGAGTAGATTGAGATAGCTTTTGATAATGATGAATTTCAATGGAATTCCAAGAGTGTTTTGAAAAGATAAAGCATGCTATAATTTTATAAATAATTATTTTTTCATAAAAGGTGTGATACCCTATTATTCCCATTATTATTATTGTATGCCTATGGTAGATTTCAAACTCATGAGGTGATGTTTATTGTTTATATGTTGAAATATATGTAGATCCCCAAGAAAGATTGACCATTGAGAGGGGTGAGGTGAATCAATGGTTTTTTTTACTAATTTCAACTCCTTTCAATTTAAACTCTATAAAATTTTAAGGTTTTTGATCCACTAAATATTATCTCTCAATATCACATTGTGTGAAGTTGTAATAATAGAGAGAGAGAGAAACACAAATCATTTACAAGGTTCAGTAAAATCCTATTCCTTACTACAACCAGTTACTCCCTTAGTTATAGATTATTCACTAATAAACAATTTATTACACTAATCCCAGCACCAATTGAGATAATTATCTTGATTTTATCTCCAACTGAAATAATATTTCTCCAAGTCCAATCGAGAGACTCCATTTTCTTTTGTCTCCAAATGAAAGAATTCTTGCTCTGGATCCAAAAAAGAGGATTCTTCTTCTTCTAGATCTAACAAGAAGACTTCACCTTATCTTGAAACCAATAATAATACTTCATCTTTTTTATGGGTTGATTAATTATAGTATGATCTTTGATATTCCTCCACAAACTTCCTAAATCATAATTGCTCGTAAACCCTTTATGTATCTTCAAAAACCATTGTTCGGGTATATTATTATTTCTGAAAAATTCTGATCACTTGTAGACGATTAGTTAACTTAGTGAAACTATGTTTGGGATTTCATTATTCATTTTACTAAAGTCCCAACCTCATATATATGTGGGTAATATATTCAAAAAAAATCTTCAAGTATATTTTATGTAAGAATAATCTTACAGAACCTTAATCCTCTTATTATTGAATTATCAACTCAATTCATACAAGTTCACTTCATGCATGCAAAATACATTTCATGGTGAATGGAATATAAAAGGCTAGAAGATTCATTTATAGATATTATCATTTTATGTTCTTTTAAATATTCTATTTTTATTGTGCCCAAATTCTCAAGCTTTCACATTTTCATTCATTTGATAATGCATGTAACACTATTAAACATCTTTTTAAACTTTATTTCTCACAAATAGGAACAGATCATAACATGAAAGTTTATATCCAAAATAAGAAAACCTTAAGTATTTTTAAAAGTGATGAGAAAACTCTCCACTTATCACTCACTTACTTCATGTACACCATTCCCACAACAAGATTCTCACAAGTTAAGGAAAGCATGAGATACTCCGTAGGGTTCACAAAAACAAGTATGGTTTTGAGGAACCTATTCTTTAAGAAACATCTCAAGTGTGTGATTTTAAAGTCATGAATACCACCACCACTAATTTTTATTCTACTTTGTGTAATAATATTTTAGGAGGGACACTATCTCTATGAAGCAGAGTGCTACACGGTGACCCCGCTTCACAAAATAGTGTTCACGGTGGTCTGTTTCTCCAGAAACGAGATCCTATCAATATATACAACAAAAAACTCTCACCTTAATTATTTGGTACATATAGGAAGAGTATAAATTTCACAAACAACCTCCTATCTATTCTTTTCATTCCGTATCAAGGCCTCTGAAAGATATTCGGTGTCACATATTTTAATTTTAACAAAGGATTAATTTATTTTCAAATATATAAAAATAATGATGGAATATTTTATTATACAAGTTTATGGTGAATTACATAGATGTATACGATATGGAAAACATTATATTTATTATTTTAATTCTTGAACCATTCCATAAATATCAACTGCAAAAAACACCAACTGAAACTTTATTTTCATTTGGCCGAAGTGCATTCTTTGAGATCCCAATTTCATGGAAAGCATAGGATTCAATGAAGGGGATTCGTCTTCTCATAATACTGATCAAATAATGCGCATGAAATCCTTAGTTGAATCATAAGAATTTAATTCTAAAACCTAGTATACTATAATGATCGAACAAAGCTTCAAGGAATAAGACAGTCTTCAGATCCATCGAATGTCTGAGATCATCTTCATTGAGTGTAACAAGTTGTGTTCATCTTTTTAATGATGGAGGAACAATAGATATTTCCAGCTTATCACAAATCAGATCGGTGCAAGGTCATGAAAATCTAAATAATAGATCCCATGTCGCTAACTGTTTGATTTCATTGTGGGGATTAACACTTGCAACACATAGAACGTATACCTCATGAGCCTCATCAACATGTACTGGCCCACCAGCACTAGCCCTGACCTATCCGCTCTTAAGAGCATGATCCCATGGTCTTATAAAGGCCCCGCACTCTTTCCTTGAATTTTGTCCCTAGATGTCTCCCTTGTGTGTGTTTGGACTCCTAGTCCCATAATTACTTGGTTGATCCTCTCCTAGGATAGAATTTGTGGCTGATACTTATTTTTTAATAAGTTCACTAAGAAAACACGTATAATTTTCTATGTATAGGAATGATAAAACAATCATATCTCAAAATTATTCTTCAAATCCCCTTCCTCTTCAAATATACTTCATATAAAATGTAAATAAATTTTATATGATTTTATATTAAAATTATCTTGTAACACTCATGAAAATTTATATTTATTAGATCCTTAACTTCTTCTTCCATTCTAATAAACAATCTTCCAAATCCTTAGAATATGTCTTTTCCAATGAAGGTCAGCTTCCAAAATCATTAGAGATATATGGATAATTTTACAATAATGAAATTTAATTCCATAAATTGAATCAATAATAATTATCTAAGCATACCAAATTCCCATCATCTACTCACCAAACACATATTGAAATATCATTGAAAACAACTGAAAAAATCGTCCCAAAAACCCCTATTGGTATTTTGTTTTCAATGTCTCTTCATATATATACAATTCAATATGTGTGCTCATAATTTCTACCCAATATTGGAAATAAAAGGAATAGGAAAAGTGGTTTAATCTATATATCTTCTTCTACCTTTCGACACACTCAAGATTATTTTCCCCTTTAACTGAGATATGGGTGATACAACATGATTATCTTAGTAATGATACATTATTTGTGCACTCTAAGTCTATATAGAATAACCTAGTGTAGAAAGAAATAGAGATATAAATAGGTTGTCTATACCCTCTATAAAATACCATGAATTTGATTTCTTGCTAAAAAATTATCATTTAAGGGTTTTTAAGACATGAAATTAATGACCCAATGCACAACATAACAAATACATCAAAACATTTCATGTGTATAAAATATTACTCCCCCTACATATCATATTTCTCAGGATCCATCACTCCCCCTTGATAAGTAGTTTGATATAATCAAGAAAGTTGTTAAATTGTGATGATCATACCTTATCTTCAATATTTCTCCCCCTTAAGGGATACATTATGTTCATCATCTTAGTAATATGTATTCTCAATGATTAATGACTATTATCTTTAAATTACCTACCTGTTGGTTTATATAGAAAAGAGTAAAGGAATAAAGAGGGAACATCTTGTTCTTTAGGAGTAACATTCAGGCTGAGAACTGCCTCTGAACCTAGGCCATTATTTTCTCCAAATTTTATTCTTCTCATTGTGTGAATTTTCAATTTCCATAATTGTCACAATATTTTATCCTTTTGGGTGACAGTTCTTTAATGGTCTTCTTCTTTTGTTTACATATTTAGACTGAATTTTCATCTTCCTTTATTTCCAACCTTCCTTTTTTGTGGTATTCCCTTCACATTAGAATATTTTTTTTATAAAAGGTATATACTAGAACTAATTATAATAATGACCAGTTCTATTTTCGTACTAATTTTTTTAAAAGCATTCAAATATGTTCTTTATTGATAGATTAATTTTCTATGGATTTCTCTTATGTGTTGTAGGTATTCTATTATCTTCATATTTACTCCCTTTAAATTAAGGCATTATATCAATTTCATTAATTTTAAACTTATTCCAATATTCAAATGACTTATTCCAAAACATCCAGAAACATTAACAACTGCTAATGAATCTCATTGTCTTCTTTTATAATGAATTATTTTTAGTTTTCATAGATTGTGAAACTTTATATATTTGAGTGGAACCACCAATATTTTGGGAATTTATTGTGAAATAGATCTTCATGGTTATTTATATATCCTCCCTTGATATGGTGGGTTTATCATCATTTTTTACCATCCATACTTTCCCAGAATTTAGTTTGAAACCTATGTCAGTACTTAAAACAACATTACTACACATAATAGTTTATTGGTTATGGGATACCTTACTATTGGATTATTATTCCATTTTATTTAAAGTTGATATATTTCTCTTCTTGATGTAAGGATGATAAAATAACACTTGAGTGGTAGAATATATTTTTCTATATATTTTAGAAGTTTTGCTTTTTAGTGATTCCTAATTATTGAATTTCATATCCAGATCTAAAAAATGCATTGTGCGGGAGTTATTATCATCCTGAACTGATCTTATATTGTCTTCCTAATCCTCTTTAAACTTATTCATTTGTTCTTCATGCATTTTTATTTATTCTTGCAAATAATTTTCAAGATCCTTTAACCTGTTAGCCTCATAATCTAGTTGAGTATCTTGGATAACTACATAAACTGTTTGCAAATTTTTACATAAATGGAACACTTTTAGAAATAAAATATCCAAGAAATATTTATCACAAACATTTATTTACAATTCTTAAATAGATTCATTATATATTACATTTTCAAGGGAAATAGTTTCTTTCATTTCTTTTACAAATTTTTAATAGTTTTGGATATGCCAACCCTTTTAGCTAATGCCTCCTCCATATCATTAACCTCTTCTTATAGTTGTAAATTTTCATCTCAATGACCCTTTATTCCTCCAAAAATACATTTTACCACTTATTTGGGGATGTTAATTAGATGTTCATTAAATATAGAATTGATATCAATAAGTTATCCATCATCATAACTGCTTGACCAGGCTTTGTTAGAAAAATCGTAATCAAAAGAATTATTGCAACATATACCACTTTTATTACCTTAAATTGGTGGTGTATTTCCATGTACAGTAAGATTCTTCTTCAAATTTCATGCATGTGTATTATTTATAATCTTATGAGTCTTTATTGATATATTCAACCGAGGTGTCTCACTCATTTATAGTAATTTTAATTTCATAAATTCTAACATGGATCTTTAGAGGAAACCTATACACTAATACCTCTTATAGAATCCCATGTCTGATTGATCAATGATACAGGAGGGGTGAATCAATGGTTTTTTTTTTGAATTTATTTTCGTTTCAATTAATCCTCTAAAAAAATTTAAAGTTCTAAATCCATTGAATTATATATATCAATATCACATCATGTGTATTTTTAATAATTGAGATATAGAATCACATGATTTTTACAAGGCTTATAAAAACCCTACTCCATGCTGCTACATGTTATTACCCCTGATTATAGATTCTTCACTATCAAAAAAGATATTACACTACTCCCAACACCAAATGAGATAAATATCTTGATTTCATCTCCAAATGAAATAATTTTTCTCCAAATCTAACCAAGAGACTTTATTTTCTGCAATCTCCAACTGAAAGAATTCGTGATCTGGTTGTAACTAAGAGACCCCTTCTTCTCTAAGATGCAACCATAAGACTTCATCTACTCTTGGAACTAAAATAAACACTTCAACTTTGTTAATTTATTGATCGACAATAAGATAATATTTTAACTTCCTCCATGTGCTCACTAAATCACACTTTCTTGTGTACCATTAAAGTATCTTCAACAACCACTGTGCATGTTTGTCAGCCTTTCTCAAATATTCTAATCACCTATAACTAATTATTTGCCTCATTGTAACTATGTAAAAGAATTTATTTTTCATTCTACTAAAGTATCATTCTCACATAGATTTCTGTAATAAATGAGCATAAATATTTCAATAATATTTTATTCAAGAATAATATTTCACAATCTCCATCCTCTTATTCTTCAATTATCAACTGAATTCATTCATGTTTACTTCCCGTATATAGAATAAATTTTATGGTGCATGGAATTTGAAACTCTAGAACATTAATGTATATATAATATTATTTTATATTCTTTACAATATTCTATTTTGGTTGTTCTCAACTACTTAATCTCTCACATATACTTGCATGTGATAATGAATGCAACACTATTCAACTTCTTCAAAAAATTCCTTTGCGCAAATAGGCACAATAAATACCACAAAAGTTTATCTACATGATAATAATTCCTTAAGTTTTCACACAAGTGTTTAGAACTCTATCCACTTCTCACTCACTAACTTTTCCTACATGTTTATCACAGAAAGTTTCATACAAGTGTAAGGATTCATGAGTTGCTTAGTTTGGTTTGCACAAACCAGCATGGTTTTGTGGAATATGTTTTTTGAGAAACCCCCTAAGTGCATAATTCAGAAGTTTGGAAGCCCAAGAATTATTATTATTATTCTTCACATAAGTGTATCATGGGAGATATTCTCTATTCATGAACCAAAGTGCTCTGTGGTGAATCCTCTTTGTAAAATAGTGTTTCCCTTGCTTTATTTGTCCTCTTTTAATTCCATGTCGAGTCCTCCAAAAGATATGTCATGTCACACATTTTAATATCTACAAAGGATTAATTTCTTCTAAAATATATGATGAGAATGAAGGAGTATTTTATTAAATATGTTTTTGGTGCATTCCTCATGTGCCTGATATATGAATTTATTTCTCTTCCGTATTTTAAAGTTTAATCCCTTCCATGAAAATCATCTACTCAAAATTCCCACTGCAACTCCATTTTTATTTATTTTAAGTGTGTTCTTTGAGTTCCTGGTTTCATGAAAAGCATAGCATGCATATAAGGGGATCTCAATATCATAATGAGAATTTCTGCCTTGGTTCAGTTATTGGTGGTTCGGACTGAAATACATAATACTAGAATACTTGAATGAGGCTTCAAAGAAGTATACACTCACTGGATTCATCTAATGGATGAGATCAAATTGATTGAGAAGTGCATGTTAAGTCTAAATTTTAAATGGTGAAGGCACAATAACTACATCACAATTTTCCCACATAGGACTGACACAAGTTCGAGTGGTGCTTAATAATAGATATCATGCCGCTAAAAGTTCGAGATTATAGTGGGGTATCATCATCCAAAAAACACACACACACACTACACATCTCATGAGACACATTGGCATGTGTTGGCCCCCCCAAAACTAGCCCAAACCCAAGTGGACCTAGGATCTCGTTCATATGGGTCTACAGACAACCTATTTTTTACTATTATGGGATGTCCATGATTATATCCCTTGGTTGTGGTTGAACTCTCGATTCCATAATTCCTTAGTTCATCCTGGGCTAGTCTGGCTTGTGTGGCTTGTCCAAATTTTTTAATAAGGCCACCGAAAAAAACTTATAATATTCTAAGTATAGAATTGATAAAATAAGAATATCCCAAATTTTTTCTTGAAATCCCTTTCCTCCCAAAATATGATTCATGTAAAATTTAAATACATTTTACATGGATTTATATTAAATTATTTTTTGTAATATTGATGAAAATTAATATTTTTATGGCCTTCTCTTCTCACATTATTTATAAACAATGTAAAAAATCCTTAGAAAATGTATTTTCCATTTAAGAACAACATCAACAATCATCATAGTTACATGAAGAATTTTCCAATAATGAAATCCAATTCCACTAAGTAAATCCATGAAAATTACCCAAGAATCTACACTTCTCACCATCAACTCACTAAACACATATTGAAATATCATTGGTAACAAACGTAACACTAAGCCCAATAATATAATTCATGTGTTTTTTTGAAAATGGGGATGTTTAATTTTGAGTTTGTGATAGGTGTGATGTGTATGATTTCAAATGATTTATATTTTTACTATGTGATAATTTATTGGGATCACATCCATTGAATTTTCATGGCAGAACTTGGGAATCAGGTGGTGGGATTGGGTTGTTGATTCCTTCACATAGTTCAATGATTTTTAAGTTAAATTTAACTGGGACTGAGTGAGACCATAGTGGGGATGTTCCATCTGAGAGTGAGTGAGTCCATGGGAAGTGGAGACTAATAGATCTTGGGTGGGGACTGAGTGGGCCCAAGGAGGACTGAGAGAGATTTCAAATTTTGTATTCACACTAAGTGCATAGAGAACCTAGGGTAATTCAAAGTCATTATAGTGCCCATTTTAGAGACCATTAGTTAAATCCATGACACTATGATCCTATTTAGGATCATTATATTGGATTTTTCCATTTATAAAAATTGTATTCCCTTTTCTTCTTAGATTATTTTTGGGCACCTATGTCCTTGTTGTTCAATTGAAATTATTATGTGAATTGATATAGTGGTTCATGACTATTTTGATTCTCCCTTCTTCTTGTGGGTTTCTTTTCAAATGTTTTGAAAAGGGATTGTAAAATTATTTAAAATAAGGAAATTGAAGGTGTGATTTTTTATGTTATTTAAAACTCTTTAACTTCTGAGATTGAAAGGTGTGTTATTTAAATTTGAAAGGTTATTTTCTAATGATATTTTGAGTATTCCAAAATGTTAATGTGTATTTGGTTTGTTTTTGAAACTTGTTTATGTGTGGGTTTTGAAATCATGATTTTTGGATGACGTTCCTAGTTTTATGGAAATTCTGGTTTTAAAATACATTTTAGAAAACCATGTGAAAACTGTTAATGTATTTTAATTTTTGAAATGTGTATTTATAAAAGTGGAGTTTATTAAATGGTTTTAGTGTGAAATGTGGTTTGTCCAATAGGTATGTTCTATAGAAAATTATTTTTTAAGTTATTGTTTTCATTTGATGAAAATCCTATAAAAATACATTTAACAGGCTTTTTATGTGTTGTTGTTTATTTTTTAAATACTAAGGAGAAATTTTAACTTTCCTACTATACTATATAATATAATTTCTTGGATATAATATAAAAGTGACTTTATAGATTGGATAGGTAAAGAACCATTGGATTGTTTAACTCAATGCTATATTTTACAGGTCTAAGTCTATTCAATTTTGATTCACCTATTTTAATCTTATGGGAGAGATATAGGGTGGGAAAATGACCGGGGTGTCATTTGGTGGCCCATGGGAGCTGGTTTAGGGCCCTTCTTTAGCTTTGGGGTCTTCTATTTCCCATTTGACACATTGTATTTTATACTCTAGTTTTATTTGTACAGATTATGATGTTTCTTTATTTGTGTATAAATTTTATATCCTTTTTGGATTTCCAGTTATATTTTTCTCTTACATGGATGATTTATTGATTTATTTTTTCTTCTTAATTATATTTTTGTATAAGGACAAAATCATTCCTGAGGCATTTTCCATAATGCTTAGGCACTGGTTTCTATCCCTGTGGGGATCATGAATTCCCTTTGGGACTTGTGGAATATTGGGTTGAGAGATGTGTTAAAAGGAACCTAGGATGATTCAACAAAAAATGTTATCATAGGCTAGGTTCTCAGTGAGACCTAGGTTTTGTAATTCCCACTTGTTATTTTGGGTGTTTGTAGTTTAGAGATAGGGTTTTTGGGACTCTGGAGGTAGGTACATGAATATTATCATGATCACTATCTCACCCATATCCTCAAGTTTCCATGGACATTCTTGTTTTTTCATTGATTTTAGATTTTCATTTTTTGGAGTTGTTGGGTTATTGTTTGATTCCTATGGAGCTGTTTCTTTGATCATCAATGAAATGGATTGAGTTTCCTTTGGTGATCGTGTTGGTATCTTGAAATAGAGATGGAATAAGGGATTGTAGTGTGAGTTTGTCTTGTAGGGAGAAAAAACCATACAATAAGAAAGCTCTTGATTATTGATATGTCATACGAAGAAATTCATGATTAGCATGTGATCTTTAACCACATTTCCAAGTCGAGAATGATTCTTCATCCCACTTGATTTTGATTTTTATACCCTGTAACTCTTGGATTTACAAGCATGTAAGGAAAATGTGAAAGGAATTATGGTGGTATTGTGTTACATTGGAATCATAAGAATGAATTTTAGGTTAAGGATTGTGTTATTCACTTTTTTTATGTGATTTTTTTATAATGTGAAATTTAGTTTGAGACTTTCAAAGTATGATTTCGTGAGAAAAATATTTTTGCTTTTGAAACAAGGAAATGGATTTTTTTTTTTTGTAAATTTAGCATTGTTTCAATTTTTTTTTGAAATGGTAGATTTATTTTTTAAATTAGAAAGTTTTTCAAGTGTGATTGATTTTATAATCAAGTGAACATAGTGGTTTGAAATGTGGGTTTCCTATTTTAAAGGATACTGGTGATTTCCAAATTTAAATTTGTGGAATGTTTGGGTTTCAACCCTAAGTGCGGGCTCAAAAAAGGGGAAATTATTTGGAACTATTTAAAATGATAAGTGTTTTTTTTATTCTGAATCTTTAAAGGGTGTTTAATATTTAAAAATAGATGTTTTTTTAAATCAGTTGTAGAATTTTTTTAAATTGAAAAATTTTTCTTAGGGCTTGGGGTTGAATTATAAAAAGCTGTTTCATTTGGGTTTTAGTGAAATAAGCCTCAATTTTAGTATTTCCTTTGCTTCCAAAGGTGTTTTAGATTCTTTTTTAGGAGGACCATCATTTTAAAATATGTGTGTTTGGAAAGAGCTTGAATTGTTTTAGAAAATTGCATGAGTTGATTTGTCCCTTGTGTGATTTTGTGACTGCTTGATATTATTTAGGACATGTGATCGGGTTGAGATCATGTCTCATATTTTTTAATATAATTATCCTAGAATGTTACATTTTGGAATTATAGTATTTCAATTGAGGATATCTCATCCTTTGAGTATTAACATTGCCCAAGATCTGAATGGAGTGGTATGTGTTATTTCTTTCTTAGAGTGGTATTCTTGGATTTATCTGAGGAAATGTTTCTATATTGGATATTTTATGCATAGTGTGGATCAAGTGGTTCAGAATAATAAGTTATGGTTAAAAAAATTAAGGTTAGTTTCTTTTGGATACTCTTCCGTGAGATCAAGGTTGGGATGATGGTTTTTTTGAGTTGGGAAACATTTGATGTTGATGGAGTAGTCATAATTGGGTATATTCTTTGAGTGTTTAGTTATGTTTCTATTATATGGAAACCATTTTTTTTTTGATTTATTATTATTGAGTTTAGAGTATTTGTGTCTTGATGAAAACATTGAAAAGGTTTTCTTGGATGACTCTTTGATTTCTCTGTATGAGATGAAACTATTTTGGGAATTTTCATGCCTTATTTTTGGTTGATGATCATTTTTTACAGAGCACGATGTAGACCATGTGCTAGGTTTATTTCTACTTGGACATGAGAAGGACCTAGGTTATGTTCAGGGATAATTGAGGGTGTAGTTTTGTTTCAGGTTGGACCATGGTTGACACTAGAATATTTTTTCTTTTATAATCATCATAGGATGGTATTTTGATGATTTAGATCTAAACACGCCCACATTCCAATTGTGACCCCTAGGTTAGAGACTTGTTGTTTCTTAATGATCCATGATCCCAGTTGTGGTTACCTTGGTTTTGGGATACCATTATTTTGGTGATATAGTCTTATGATCCTTTGGGTTGTTTTGTGGTATAGTATATTTTTATGGAATCATTGAGCCCATAACAAGTAGTTTCCCAAGGATTATAGAGTTTCATAAGTTACCTTAGAGATTTTGGGAATGTGGTTTCCTAATGAAATTATCTTGTTTTATGGAAAAGAGGTTTTCAGTTGTTCTACCATTGTAGATCATTTATAACTAGTGGAGAGACATATGTTTAATCACATTTTTCTTAGATACTCTCTTTTTTATTTTGTTGACTAGTTTTTATTTGGGTTTTCTAAAGTAAGTTCATTGTTTTTTGAGGGTTCATTCAGATGTTTGATGAACCTTCCTTTTATCTTGAGTGTTTGTTTTAGAATTCATTCTCCTTTACCTCCACTTTGACGTGAGACTTTTTGGGGGTATAAAGTGTCATGGTGGAGATTTTTTTGCAACCCTCCATGTTATTGTAGAGTAAATTTTATATTTTTTTATATGGTTGATGTTTGTTTTATATTTTTGAGAATTTTTGGATTGATACTTTGATACTTTGGAGTTTTCTTTTGGTAAAAAGTTAAGGAGCATGATTTATGGAAAACCATTAAAATACCCTTATGTGAAACCAAGAAACCATTATATTTAGTTCATTTTTAATGTTCATGTTTTGGGTTTCATTGGTGGTTCCTGGTTTTCTCCCAAACCATTTAAGTTAATGGGAAATTGTGCGGTAATTTTAGCGGGGTTGGGTTATAGTGAAAGGCCTGCACACAATTAGTTAAACCATACAATAATCATAAGAACCTCCTTTGAAACTTGATAGTTCAATTTTACAAGGTTGGTTAAAGGTTTTTATAATCATTCAACATCTCTAGTTAAACCATGATAATGGGATTTGGCTAGAAAGTGGCTTGCGTACTATTGGATAACTATTTAGAAAATAATGCATCCAAATCTAGTAGCCAGTCCCGATTCATTAAAATTTGAATTTCCACATTTTTATAAACTTGAATTAAAAAATATAGCCCCCATTTCTCTCCCTCTCTTATTTAAATGGATTGGGAACCTTATCCATGGGAGTTACCTTTCTTCTTTTCCATTTTCATGGATTTTCTCTTAGATTTTATGTGGTTTTCTCTATAGAGAGTCCCTATAAACCCCTTCTTATCTTATATTTATTATTTTCTCATTGACTTCTCTCCTTCCAAGGACCTTAATAATATTGTTGGTAAATTTTAGAGTAGGGATCGGTTTGAATCAGGGGTCTTTTCTCATGTATTTTTTTTAAAGAGAATATCCTGGATTTTGGGAGTGTTCACCATCAAAGGAGATGAATTATGAATTATTCTCCATTGAAATGAGGTATTTGATTTTTTTCATCATTTTGTATTGAATTATTTTAAATTCTTGATTGTTTTTAATGGGTTTTCATCAAAATTATGCTTATATATATGACCCATAAGGGGATAAGTTTATTTGAATTGATTTTAATCCTTATCATGGAATGAGATTCCATGCCAAGTGTTTTTGAAAATTACAAAATGGTTTCAAAGGGATACTTTAGGTTTTCAAAAGCCAGTTTAGAGTAAGAGTTTGAGTTTTTTAAAATTATAATTCTTATTAAATGTTCATGTGAACCAAATGTTTGAGTTTTTTGAATCATGTGGATTTTTTTACATGGTTTTTGTATTCAAGGGGGGGGAGTTAACCCTTATATGTGATATTTTAAATCTTTTTTGTAAACCTGAATGACTTTTAAATAAAATTTTTGAGGTGTTTGAAGATTTTGAGGTAAAAAAATGATTGGTTGTTTTCAAGGGGATTTGTTTTCCCATATGAATTATATTTTGAAACTCATTGGTGTCCTTGAATGTATTCAAAGGTGATTTAAAGGGATGTGTGATTTCCCACATGAGTTTCAAAGGTGTTTTGATAAAATTAGTCTCAAGAGTATATTGAGATGGATTTTTAAAATGGAGAGTTGGCTTGAAATTCCAACCATGTTTTGAATATATAAGTCCCATTTAGAGTTTTATAAATATTGAGTTTTCATAAAAGTTGTGAGACCTTTTTTACCCCCTTTTGATTATTGTATGCCCATGGTGGCTTGTGATCCCATGATGGGATGTTTATTGTTGTAGCATTTGTATATGATTCTTCAGTTTTGATGTAAATGGGGTTGTTTCTTTATGAGGGCATGGAAGGAGAGGTGTGGTTGATTTTAAATGATTTATATTTCAAATATGTAATGATTTATTATTCTCACAACTATTAACTTGTTATGTTAGACCTTGGTAATGGGGTAGGTGGATTAGGCGGTTGATGCCTTGACTTGGGTTGATGTTATTAAGGGACATTTACATGGGACGAGTGTTCTTGTAGATAGGATGCCCCCCCTTAGATCAAGCGAGCTCATGGGAGGTGGGGATCGAGAGGGTCTAGGTGGGGATCCAGTGAGCGCCAGGATGATCGAGAGAAATTTTAGATTTTGTATGCATGATGAGTGCAAGAAGAACCTTGGGTTATTCTTAGTTACACTATCTCCCATTTTTTAGAGCCTATTGATTAAATTCATGACACTATGATCCTATTTAGGATTTTTAAAGGGTATTTATCTTTTTTGTATCAACAGTATTCCCATGATTTTTGGATTATTTATTGGAACCTATGTTTTTGTTATTTATTTTACCTTGTTGTGTGACTTGAAATAGTAGTTTCGACTGTATTTGTTATTCCTTACTCATGTGTATTACTTTCCTAATGGTTTAAAAATGGATTATAAATGGTTTTAAAAGAAGTAAAGAACAAGTGTGATTTTTAATTTGATTTTATAACATTTTACTTTTTTAAAGGCATGCTATTTAAATGTGAAAGTTTGTTTTCCAAAGGGATTTAGAGTGTTCGAAATGGAAATTTAGATTTGGTTTATTTTTGAAACTCTAGTGTGTGTGTGTGTCTTGAAAAGATGGTTTTCGGTCGACGTGCCTAGTTTTATGGAAATGTTGGATTTCAAAGAAGTTTTAGAAAAACATGTGAAAATTGGGAACCTATTTTATGTTTTGAATTATGTATTTATAAAAGATGTATTTATAATTTTTTAACTGAGACATTGAAATGGTTCTTTGGAAAAGAGTTATAGTCCAGGGAAAATCATTTTTGAATTGATTATTTTCATTTAATTAAAATCATGGGAAAAGAGTTTTAACACACATTTGATGTGTTGTTGTTACTTTAGTAAATAATTACGTTTTTTTATTTTTCCTTATTTAATTTAAACTAGAATTTCTAGAATGTGATATGAAAGCGACTGTATATATTCAGTGGGAGGTTACCTAAAAGTTGTTTAGATTATGCCTATATGTTACATGTTCAAGTTTGTTCTTGTTTGATTAACCTCATTTGATATTCAATTACAGTTTTATTGTAGTATGGTGTTCGTGGGTCATGTGGAGACTCATGGGATATGGTTTAAAGCCCTTCTTAAACTTTAGAATTTTATATCATTAGTGGCTAATCATTTTTTTTCATTTTCAAATCCGGATTATGGGTTTTTGGTACCCAAAACAAGGTTCAAAGAAAGATTCAGAACAACGCCAAACGACCTACAACTCCACAAACCAACACCTACAATTCAACCACAAACAAAATAAACAACAACACACTACAGATCACAGTACCTGTAATCATCTTTGCATCCCATTCAAGATTCATCTTCTGCAGTGGCCGATTCCCAAACAGAAGTCGGTCCATGCGGCCTCCCAATATCACCAAACTCCCAGCTCCTTGACTGATCCAGAGGCGATTGGGTTCCACAGGACTGTTTGACCAAGCTATCTTTTTTAAAGGCAGGAATCATCCCTTTATCCCGCTTAAAAGCAGATCTGGTTCTTGCTGGGTGCGGGAGATAAGAGTAGTCTTTCCTAGTTCTTCTTCTTGGAGTCGTAGACAAGGTTCCTTCATACTCGACCATCCTCTTATCCCCACCTTGTACTATATCGTTGTATGAATGAATAGTCGGTCCACTCATATTTTCTTTATTGCCCCCATCCTGGTCCTTCTCTTTACCGAAGAAATCCTCGGAGGCAATACCATTGCCCCCGTTATTACTCCTCTTTCTTTGGTTCAAAGTATTACATTCAATTTGAGCTAAGGAATCTAACCCCATCAGTAGAATTTTCCATAGCCTTAGAGACTTCCTCTTGTCCTAGACTTCCACCAATATGCTCCTTCATGGAGACCCCACCACCCACACCCCCATCTTTTGAATTAGCACATAAATCGGATTCAAAACTGGCATTGGAAAGTCACTCAAACCTATTGCTTAAAGGGATAAAAGACCTAGCCGAGATATCCATACCTCTAGCCCCCCTTGTAAAGATAGATTTCATAAAGGAACTAGATCCCTCGTCCCCCACTGATTGTACCGGGGGCACCTCTCCCTCTCTGTGTTCCTCAATTCGATCCCCTTCAACAACCAACACAGGCCCTTCCAAGGCATTCACCATACCAAAAGTAGCCACAGCTCCCTGACCATCCTCAACTAACTCTCTACTGACATCCTCCATCTGTTCAGCCACCACTGGAGGATGGACGTCCCTACCACTTCCTTTTGGTCTTTTCTCCTCTAGAACAGGAACCGCCCTTACACCAACCTCCAAATGCCTTGCCCAGTACATCTCCTTCCCCTCGTACAGAACCAAGACCATCCACAACCATCATTCTACGGTCCTCAACCAGTTGTCGTTCCACCACCAGAAGGTGAGGCTCCTTACATCCACCTTCAGGTCCCATTTCCTTCTGTCCTGGACCCGCCCTCACACCAGCCTCTGAAACCCTTCCCGTAGCATCTCCCTCCCTTCGAGTAGACACCTGGGCACCAGGAAAACGAGCCTTCAAGGTCCCTCCCCTATTGCAAACCGCCACTGTATGGCCCAAGCGGTGACAAGAAGAGCAATAATCAATCCAGTCCTCGTAGACCACCTGCTGTTTGCACATGTACTCCTCTGCAATTGTAATCCACACATGATAAAAAGGCATCCGGGATGCATCCAATTCCACACAAACCCGGGGATCAACCGGGTGACACACAGCTTCCGTTCGAGAATCAGAACACAAATACCTTCCTACAAGATTACCTAGCATGCGAATAACAGCAGGATTTTGAAAGGATTTTGAAAAGGCAGTGGAAGATTAGGGAAGATTACCGACGGCGAGTCACGGTTCATGTTTATATCATTCTTGTATGGTTTTTTGATTTTATTTTTACTACTTAATTATATTGTTAAAGACCAGCCCTTGGGGCCGCAGCTTCGGCCACGACTCTTGTTCTGCGCGGAGACTTCATTCTGCCGCTAAGATTTCATCTATGTCGGGGATGGCTTCACCTGTGTCGGATTTGGATTTGGGCTTTGGTGGTTGCTGGGTGACGAATGTGTTGAGATTGAGTAGCTGTGGTAGTGATTATTCTCCGCAAGGAGATCTATTCAGATCTGTGCAGATGGCGTAGATCTGTTCTAGACCTGGAGGTCCGGTTTCATTCTTTTCAAGATCTACAGCGTGGATTTGGGTCTGCCCCAGCATGATGGTAGGCGGATGACATGC
The DNA here is from genome assembly GCA_963277665.1 of Viscum album. NCBI lineage: Eukaryota > Viridiplantae > Streptophyta > Magnoliopsida > Santalales > Viscaceae > Viscum > Viscum album. Next base: position 1,014,092,205 of record OY728138.1, on the reverse strand, counting down.
GAAATCTGTGGAAGCGGGTGGTCTGGTCGTGGTGGCGGGCTTCCTACAGCTTTGAAAATGGTGCGACGAGCCTCGACGGAGGTGCGACATGATGGATTTGGTGGCTTTGGATGTGGTCAACAGCACTGTGGATCTCTGATCTGTCCGACATCATCTTGGGTGGTCTGGAGGCCATCAGATCCACTAGATCTGTGGTTTTCTCGATGCGGCAATGCAGATGCGGGCTTTTAGGGGTGGTGGAGGAGGCCTCGCGGGGATGACCTTCACTCGGATGTAGACTCCAGGTGGCGCGCCGGCCTTCGGGCATGTAATGGATTTTCCTACCTAGTTTAAAAGGGTTGCCTCTAGGATTTTGGGCCACTATAATGGTCCTTCGACCATTTTGTTTTAAGCCTTTGTGCCTTGGGTGTTCGGTTTCTGTTGGGTTAATCCTTTTCCCACAAAAAAGGGGTTCTGTGTTTTTCATTTTTAATAAAGAGGCTTATGCCCCCAAATTTCCTACTATATTGTTAAAAGAGGGATAAACTATTCCCAATGTATGTTGCCTGATTCATAGGCACTAGTTGCAAACCCACGAGAGATACGTCTATTTTATGAATATATTTAAATGTGTTGAATTTTTAATTTATTGAAAAACATTCCATGTTTGGATTGAATTGAAATTTTCTATGTTTTGTTGTAGGAAATGATAGATATTTGAAAAAGAAACAAAAAGTATATGAAAAATGAGTCGAACGAACACCAGAATTTTGAGATGAAGAGGTGCTGGAAAATGAAGAAAAATGCATTACACGTCTTGTACCATAAGTACACGTCGTAAAAAATTCATGTTCAGTGAATCTGCGCGGGATAAGTCGTGATGAGCATACACAACGTGAGACACTAGTACATGTCATGTACCACTAATACACGACATGACGCCAGTCAAACCAGCATACGAGATTTTCACAGATTCAACGCGATAGAGGGAAAAGCATATATGAGGTACATGTCGTTTACCCAAAGTACAAGTCGTGTAGGTGGTGACGCATAGAAAAAAATAACGCAATGCGGGCTGTAGATTTTAACGAAAAAATAATATAAAAGGAGGCCTTCGGCCACCATACCAGGACACTGAGAGGAAGAAGCGGCCAAGGAACATCAAGGGACGTCTGCTAGACCACATGAGACGATCGAGAGCCATTCTTCGATGCCATTCTATATCAGGTTCCAATTTTTCTTTCTCCCACTATCATCCAGTGGTCCCATAGTGCCGGGTGATGTGATTTATAGGGGGAGTGTTGCTTAAGGATTATTTTCTTTATTTATTCATGCTTTGGATTGTTGCAAACATCATTTATCAATTGAAATATCTTTTTTTACAATTGCATGACCATTGCTTGTGATTTAAAGAGAATTATTTCATTGCTTCAATTAATTAGTCTAATTTACCCATGACCATTATGCAATCTTGTATAGTTATGTTTAAACAAGGTTTCCAGTCACCTATTTTGATGATTGCACTAAGTAGATGAACATTCCAAATGTGTGATCATAAGAATAGAATGAGATACCAAGACCAAGGATCCTTGCTAACCCAATTCCAACACCAAACATGAATAAATCCATGCTCAATTGAATCCCTAGCACACAACCGTGAACATCTCTAATCTCGACAAGTCTCCCCTATTGAATTTCAACCCATCCATTACTGTTGTTGTTTCTTTATTTCCCAAAAAAATAATAAAAATTTAATTTATGTTTCCTAATTAATTTAGATCATATAGATAATCTCTTTGGGTTAAATACTTGGAATTGCCAGATACTACACTTTGTGTTAGGATTGTCTGAGTTTTATAAATTTTTTGGCATTGCACCGTAGGGAACTAGCGACGCCCTGTGGGGCTATCAAAATTGGCACTATTTCTAGGGACGGTTACCGTTACGATTAAGTTATTTAGGAATTTAGATAGTTATTTTTATTTCAATTCATTATTTTACACTTGGTCTTGTCGTGTTGTTGTTGTAGGTAGTATTTTATTGCACGACCACTCCAATCGAGGTAAGGAAAAAATTGAATATCCCCCTTTAGATCCTGAGCTGTAGAAGACATTGAGAAAGAAAAGGAAAGACCAAGAAGATACCAAGCAAGAAGAAGACCCCGTGGAAGGAAGATGCCAACTTGAAAGAGTTGAGCATGAGAAGGAGCAGAGAGCTGGTCCACCATTTGAAGGAAGAAATAAAGGGGGACAAGCACTGATAAACTATGGGAGAACCTCAAACATGGGAGTCAACCCAAGCATCCTGATACCCCCTGTCACTGCACAACATTTTGAGATAAAGCCAGCAGTCATCTAGATGATTATGTATTCACTTCAATTCACTAGGATACTACCTGAAAACCCCAAATCACACATAGGAAGTTTCTATGAGATTTGTGACATGTTCCAATTTCAAAACGTCACAAACGATGCTATAAGATTGTGTCTGTTTAGATTATCACTGAAGTAAAAATCATGGGAGTGGATCTAAAGTCTACCCCCACATTCAATCACAACCTAGGAGGATCTGGTAAGAATGTTTTTGACAAGGAGTTTCCCTCCATCAAAGTCTATGGATTTATGGGTAAGTATTTTAAATTTTTAGAAATTAAATGAAGAATCTATATATAGTTCATGGGAATGTTTAAAATGTTTAATAAGAAAATTTCCTCATCATGGAATCGAGATGTGGCTACTAATTCAAATGTTTTATAAAGGATTGTCATAGGGAAATCAGTCTATAGTAGAAACTGCTGCAGGAGGTTCGCTAATGAGAAAGTCTCTAGAGGAGAGATATAAGCTACTGGATGAGATGTCAAGTAATAGTTTTCAATGGCAGGATAAAGAAGGAAGAGTACAAGGAGCACACATGGTCAACCATAGATGGATGGATTCTCAAATGGAAACGATGACAAAGAAGATGGATGTAATGATTGACTGCCAAAATCCCCAAGGTACATATTGTGAAGATGCAAATTACTTGGATTATAATCGTCAACATTATGGGCAGGGATAGAGGCCACAAAAACCACAACAACCGAATCAGAATCAAGGTAAAGGATTTTAGCTAAGACAACAAGGTTATTAACCTCAACACCAGGGGCTCTCACTGACCAGTAAAGTTCATTCACTTGAGTAGACTCCTGCATCATTTATGACCACCATTGGAGATTCACTTAAGGAGCGGACTGCATACCCAAAAGATCATGGTACTGCAATCAGAGAATTGAGAAATGACTCAAGAAACCAACAATCATAATTATGGAACATGGAAGTAAAAGTTAGTTAGATTTACAAAACACTTAGATAAATATAGATAGGATAGATTCCATGATTCCTAGAACATCACCCTCATGCAGATGTAAAATCCATAATTCATAGAAGTGGAAAGTTGACATGAGGGAGTGGTATAGAATTTAGAGGACAAAAAGTACCACCACTAGTGGAAGCAATCCAGGAAGAAGAAGCACTGCCACCATACCAACCACCACTACCATTTCCATATCGGGAAAAGTAAGGGAAGATTGATGAGAAAAAGAATACATTTTTCGAGATGTTAAAGAATATACACATAAATATCCCATTCATTGAGAAAATTTCAAATATTCTTGTTTATGAAAAGTTCATGAAGGATTTGGTGATGAATAAGAAGAATCTTAAAGATTTAGTTATTGTTCCACTAGTAGGATAAAGTTCAGCAATTGTTTCAAGAATTATACCAAAGAAGCAACGTGATCCACGTAGTTTTTCCATTCTAATTACCGTTGGAACTAATGATTTTGGTAGAGATTTATGTGATTTAGTTTCTAGTTTAAACATCATGTCATATGAAACAATCAAGAGCCAAGGGTTGAAGGAGATGCAACCAAATCGTGTTATGCTTCATCTAGATGATACAATAGTGATATGTCCTCAACGAATACTAGAAGATGTCATCATCAAAGTAGATGAGTTTTATTTTCTGGAATATTTTATGGTGATAGATATGGATGAAGAGAAGGTGCCAATAATTTTGGAAAGACCATTTCTATCTAGAAAAAGGGAACTAATTATTTTTTTAAAATGGAGAACTGAGTTTGAGAGTAGGAATACTAGAGGTAAAAATTAATCTTCACTGAGCGATGCAGAAGTCAGATGAACCATTTGATGATTTTTCAGAAAATTTGAAGAAAGAAGAGAACGATGTTTTCCATGGAAGGAGAGATGAAGTAGCTAATGCAGAAAGCAAAGAATAATGTAAGAAAAAGATGAATAAAGGTAATAAATTGTTGGAAAAAGCTGAAAATAGTAGAGGAACATTCATACTTGAAGAATTCAAAGAAGGAGAGAAAGTTTGGAAAATTTGTGAAGTCCCATTTAACTATGTATGAAGGGCCAAGAACCACTAGATTGGGCCCATGGAAATTGAGAAGGTTTTCAACAAAGGGATAGTAAAATTAGTTTCAGAGAAAGGAAGAGAAATAATCTTCACAGAGGAATCAAGTATTCAATATTTTTTAGATCCTGATTAGGTAACCACTTTCCTACCATCTCCCACCTGAGATGAAGTGGTAAGGTTGAGCCAATGAGAATAAACAAAAGCACTTTATGTTTCTAGGAAAAGCACGCATCCCTAATAATTTTTGAATTTAATTTATATGGATTTTTCTTTAAATTGTGATTTTTGTTTTTATAGGACCATCAATGTAGAATGTAGAAGAAACTATAGACAATTTACATTTCTTAAAGGGAACATACACGTCGTGAAAGGGTAGAACCAGAATTTGTACAGACCAATTTTGAAGCGTTAATCGCTTGGGGAGTAAGAGTTTCAATTCAGTAATCTTCTATTGTATTCCCCAAATTTTAGTGTTTTAAATCTTTAACTGGAAATTTCATACCCACATTTGATTTATTCTTTACTCAAATGAACTAAGAGACATGAAACTACATAGGATAATTTCCATGCCATGCATTTTATATTTCATTGTCAATAAATTTAAATGAAAAAATGGAGAAAGTAATTAGTATAGATATGCATGTGGATTAAGATTTGAAAAACCATGATTTAGAGAAGCATGTTAATCATTGTAGAAGAAATTTTTCTGAGAATTGGAAATGTTTTGAATTTCAGAAGTTTTCATTAATTGATTTAATTATTAATATGTATTTCCATAAGTGATTGACCAAACCATTCGTCTCATTCCTAAGACATCCATTGATCCAATATTTTTTATTATTTTCATAGTATATTTCTTGATAAACTCGGGCATGTTTTCTTATGGAACTTTATTTTCATCTTATCAAATCTATGACTGTAAAAAATCACTCATAATATGATTGATGCATTATTTTTGTTATCCCTTACCCTAAGACCCACTGTACATTAATAATTTTAAACTTGTTGATGCCATTAATTTCCTTGTTAGGAAATGATCCACGTTACAAGCTTATTTTATCAATTCCTACCTTCCTCTAAATGTTTTGCATGATATTTAAAAGAATAAGTGTAGGGGAAGAAATTTATTTGGTGTACCAGGATATGATTCAATGTGGATATTTTTTAGTAGGATATTTCATTGGGATCTGGGAGAGGCCATGCATCCTTCATTGTATTTTACTATTCACCCATCTTGCTTAAAAAAACATTTGAAAAAAATGAAAAAAATGAAAAAAATGTAAAAAATGAAAAAATTGGGTTGTGTTTTAGGAGGATAAAAAATCAACATATTCTAGACTGAAATTTTTTTATCGTATGTGGTTAGGTGATGAATGTGAGATTTATCCTAATCATAGGTTTCGAAAAAGAAAAAAAAAGTTGAAAAGAAAAAAAAATAGCAAGAGAGGATGATTCATTCATTATGCTTACATGTATCATGGGCCTGCATTGAGTTTTTGGGGGAAGGAAGAAATGAAATTTGTGAAGGATATATTCATTGAGCTAGTTTTAAATATCATGAAAAATGATTTAGATTTAACCCCCCTTTTTGATCCATAATTTTTATATCATTTACCTACCTACCTAGAATCCTCAGATCCATTTGATCCTTAATAGTGATGCCCTCTTGATTAATGACAATATCTGTCTTTACATAGTGGAGATGGTAGGTGTGTTGCAAGCCTATGGTAAGTTACATGTTTTGAGGTATGTGTTGATTCTATTTACATTTGTACCCTTATGATGAGTGGAAAAATTCATGTGAGGTAGATTGAAAGTGGCATGCATACTAATAATGAAATGAAAAATGTGGATGGATGATTGAAAAGGCTTGGTTATTTCAAAAAGATAAAAATTAAAATACATGATTGATTATAATTATTTGAAAAATGATGTGTTGATGAATTTTTCCATGTGATTCTGGAACATTTAATATTCTATTTGATAAATTCCTTTTATTAAAATTGAATTTGAAGTATGGTATGATGAATGTCCTTTGTAGTATATTGATATTCCATCCTTGTGGAAAAGGATGAATTCAAGTGTGGTAGGATTAGATATGTCTATTTCATTCATATATTTTAATGTGTTGATTTTTTAATTTATTTATTAAACTTTCCATGTTTAGAACAAATTGACTTGTTCTATGTATTGTGGAAGGAAATGTCAGATATTTAAAAAAGAAATGAAAAGAGGATGAAAAATGAGCCGAACTAACACCAGAATATTGAGATGAAGAGGAGCTAGAAAACTGATGAAAAATGCATTACATGTCGTGTACCACAAGTTCGCACCATGACCAATTCTTGTTAAGTGAATATGTGTGGGAAAAGTCATGATGACCGTACACAGTGTGAGACACCTGTACTTGTTGTGTACCACTAATATGTGACATGATTTCAATCAAAAAATCATATAATATTTTCCCGGATTCAAAGTGATAGAGGAAAAAGCGGATCTGAGGTACACATCGTGTTGGTTGTGACGCGTAGAAAAAAATAACGCAACGCAGGCCGTGGATTTTAACGAAAAAATGTTATAAAATTAGGCCCACAACCACTATTCTAGGAAACTGAGAGGAAGAAGAAGTCAAGGAACATCATGAGACGTCCTCCAGACTACGAGTGATGATCCAGAGCTGTTATTAGACACCATTCTATCTCAGGTATAAATTCCACTCTTTCCCACCATGAGTGAGTAGTTCCATAGTGCCTGGTGATGTGATTTGTAGGGGGAGTGTTGCTTAAGGATTATTTTATTTATTTTATTTATGCTTTGGATTGTTGAAAACATCATTTATCAATTAAACTCTATTTCTTTTAACAATTTCATGACCATTTCTTGTGATTTGTAGAGAATTATTTCGTTGCTTCAATTAATCAGCCTACTTTTCCCATGACCATTGTGCAATCTAGGATAGTTATGTTTAAATAAGGTTTTGGGTCACCTATTTCTGTGATTGCGCTAAGTAGATGACCATTCCAAAGGTGAGATCATAGGAATAAGATGGGATACCAAGACCAATGATCCCTATTAACCCAATTACGATACCCAACATGGATAAACCCATGCTCAATTGAATCCCTGGCACAAGACCCTGAACATCACTAAACCTGGAATGTATCCACTATTGAATTTCAACCCAACCATGACTACTATTGTTTCTTTCTTTCAAAAAAATAATAAAAAAAATTCAATTTATATTTCCTAATTAATTTAGAACACACAAATAATCTATGTGGGTTTGACACTTAGACTTTCTAGATACTACACTTTGAGTTAGGATTGTCTGAGTTTTATAAACTTTGTTATTGGATAGCACTGTAGGGAACTAACGACGCCCTGTGGGGCTGTTAGCGGGGATCAGGAATTCCCTTCAGGACTTGTGGAATAGTAGGTTAGGATATGGATTAAATGGAAACCTACGATGGTTCACTACTAACCACATGTTATTGTGTTTTTGACATTAAAACAAACACCACCTCAAGAACTATATTAAGTTGAAAAATATAGGCATTGACTAGTGTAGAACCTAACTACACTAAAAATCAGGAAAGCACTATAAATTGATGAGTAGAACTAAAGAAACAATAGAGGTGGGTTATTTCGAAAAAATTCACCCTAAATACCCATTATAAACTAGTATGAGTAAATCAATTAGATATATACCAATGTCTTGGAATAGAAAAATCCCTGAACAAATAACATTAAATCCGAAAATAAAAACAAAATTAGAAGCCAAACCCCTATAACATAATAGAATCTGATGGATGATCTCCCTTAAACCTCCTTATCCCAAATGTGTAGTATTATGACCATTGAAGGATACCACCACACAACATGCCTCCTCCTATGATGCCTCAAATTTATTTCTTATGTAATAACACTATTGTATGGTTTTATTTCATTTTATTTCCATACTGACCAAAATAATAGTTGAAAATAAACACAAACTTTCTTTATACAATGAACACTGAAAATGATTACATTACAATAAGACCAGAGAACCCCACTACCCTAGAATACCCACAAAAGACCTATTAAAATCATAGGGAGACCACCCAATATAACAAAAACCAAAGAAAATAGTAAGGGTCTTTCAGAACTTTCACAATGAACATCAGTATGGCAGGAACCAAAAAAACCATGATGAGCATGAGAGGAATAATGAGAACCATATTTGCTAAGTTTTCTTGGAATTGGAACACCCTAATTCATGTTTATATAATACCTTAAAGATAATCTAACCATTTCCTCCTTTAGGTGACTGTTGAGTGTCTAATAGCTACAAGACCTTATAGCTGTTGGGTTTTCTAGTGGTTTAATTTAACATATTTAGGTATTATGAGTTTTCCCAAGGGATTAAAGTATGAATTGAAGTTATAACTATAAAAATGTTTTTAATAAACTCTTTTTATATATTTTATAAGGATAATGATTTAATGTTTAAAATGGGTTTGAATCAAAACCCTTTTTTTTAAAAGAAATACTAAGAGAATCACATATTTGATACTTCTTGGTTTTGGTACAAAGAAACATGCTTTTGAGTTTGAAATTGTACTTTGGGAAAATGAAATTAATAAATATTATTGTATTTAATATTTTAACTGTAATTAGTGAAATAAGTATTTAAATATTTCAAATGTCTTGAAAAGATTTTATAAATGTTCTCATCCTTAGATTTATAAAAACAAGGTCTTAACTAAAATTATGTTTTGGATTTTTATAATACTAGTATAAGATTTTCTTTATGATGCATTCAAATTTGTTTTATAAATTTATGTTTTAAAACTCAAGTGTTTTGAAACTAAGTAAAATATTGGTTTAAGGGCTTTGTTTAGTCATAATAGAGAATTTGTATTCTCTATTTTAAGACACATAAATATGAATATGAAAACCTATTTTTCTTATGTTTAAAAAAATAAACTTTTACTTTGATCAAAAAATAGGTGAGTACTCCACCTAGCTGAGGGAAACCTTGTAGGAAACTACTCAAGGCCTTGGTGGGAATCTCACTCATATCCCATGGCAATGGATCAGGGTTGTGCACGCATGTTGTGTGCTATGTCGCGCGCACATGGGTGAATAGTATGCCTTAAGCGCACATAGGGCAGGGGTGGGAGCAGAAGTGCGCCCGTAGAGACCCGATTCGGGGTGGTACCAAGGAGGGGGGAAGGAGATTTTTGGACTAATTCAAGGATACCCAGGCTTATAAGGGAGCCGAAAAACCCATCCCGTTTTGATATGGGATGGGAATTGTAAAGAGGGATCACATCTGGACCGTCAGATCTCGTCGTGTGAGACTTGAGCCGTCTGATCGGTTTGGTCCTCGATTCCTAGTAGCCACGGTTTCTCCACTGCGGTTTTATCAGCCATTCAATCCTGAAGGATCTAATATCAGCTATTCAAGACATTTTAAAACACCACGTTGCTCGCATCCATCCGATAAAATATGATCTTATCATGACCATTCATCCATTTCAAAAACCCCGAATCTTTCGTAGCCGTCTGATCCACTCATCATCAGATCTCAACCGTTCATCTTTTATAAAACTCACGGATGCACCTCAGCTGTTAGATCAGGGTACGATATAATCCTAAACATCCATTGTTTTTCTGCAGCTAACCAGTCTCCTTCTTCTTCTTCTACCCGTGTGCGCCGCACAAGTAGCCTTACTACTCATCATTTCTTTGTTTCTCCACACCTGTGATCTCGGGTGGCCCCTCCTTTCTCTCATCTTCCACAAGACCGGGCACCCTCTGTCTTATTATAAACCAAGGTTCCTCGGTTTTACATACAAGTTTCCTTAAAAATATATTTTATATGATTCATAAATATATCTCAATTTGCACCCGAACCCTACAGTGTTCTTCCTCTCCAGCACCTCCATTATGCTCCTCCCGAACTCCTCTCCTTCTTCAATCCAGGTAAGGGACCTAGTTTCCTTGCTTTGTTACATTTTGAATATATGTATATAAATATACATAGATTAATATACATATATATATATATATACATGGTTAAGTATAAGACCTACTAGTTTCTCCTAAGATGGTGAATTTTTGGCCTTAAATGATATTCTTGATTGTTTACCATGCAAGGGCTCGAGCTATTTTTTGTGTTTGAAATATATATATATGTATATGTAGATGTATAAATAAATATATATACATGGTTTTTTTAATAAATAAACCTTTTAAATTTTAAATCACAATTCGAAATTAATGAACCTTTGTTAATTAATGTGCCTAATATATTTAAATCATATAAGTGTCATTGGTTTTTTAGTGTAAAACCATTTTTTTACATTATGTATGTTCAGTTATGTTTATATATTTATATATATATTTATACATATAAATTTTGATGTTAAATATTATTTAGATTTTCCAAGGATTGTTAAGAATGAATAAAAAATGCTGCTTTTGAAAAATGAAAGGTTTATAAGGAAAAATTTAAAAATACAATCCTTTATATACACCCTTGTGTATAGAAGAATTATACAACACTAAATCCTAGATAATTTTGGATTTTCCAAATATTATTTAGATGTAAAATTTGTGTGTATTAATATATACATTGTAATGGCCTAGACCCTCCTCACCTATTACTTTGCCAAAAGTGAGGCTCCACCAAAACAGTGGCACCGTGACGGTGGTACCGTGTCCTCTTTGTTCTTTTCCAGTTCCTGACCTTTCCGCTCCCATAGTAAATTAATTCTTTTACTTTTTTAAAGCCCATAATAAATATCTAAAAATCCCGAGAAATATCCCCAATGGGGGATATTAAATAACAACTTAATACCATCGTGTGTAACCGCCCAAACCACGTGGGAAACCACGATCTGACTTTCAAGGCGTTCCAAATCCCCATATCCCGTAACAACGGGATTTTATCTATATATCACATTATTCCTTTTGGCTTACTCCTCTCCTTCTCCCTGGTGTGCCTGGAGTCCACCCCCTTCTCGAGACTTGTGGTGCGCCTGCGCTCAAGTCGTCTGCTTGTCCTTGGAGTTCCCGACGTCCCTCCCCTACAAATCGCACATCCCCTGTTCTTGGAACGTGGAGAAAAACGTCAATCATTGATCAATCAAGTAGGGATTTTCTCCTTCGTCTCTCCTTTATGTGTATCATGTAGGGTGGGTATGCTTTTGTCTATGTGGAAATTGATGAAACCGAACTTAATAAAGATAATGAATGGACCTTTAAAGAATTAAAGGGGGGTGTGATCGATGTTCTACTGTACTCTTTTATGTTGATATGTGTTGTAAATTGTACGGGACTATGCTCACTAAAAATCACGGCCGTTGGTGGTCTTTCTCTGTGCACTAATGAACCTCGGTGCTCCTAGATGTTTAAATAACCGTAACATGGAATTGGTTAATTACGTACACTCGGTTAAATAAATTGAAAGCACAAGGATCAACCCATTTCTGTGATAACCCTGGTTAAAGCCCAGTGGAATTGAAACCATGGAGTGTGTTAAATACTTTAAATCTGAAAATACCTGCATGGGCCTGTCTTGTGTTGGTGGTAGTGGTTTGGTTGTTTTCTTTCATGGGCCGATTGAGGATGACTTTATGGTTTTATTGGATGGGGGATTAGATTGCTGGCGTGATATGGGTGGGGATGGGATCCCCTATTGTTATACTTTCACTGGTTGTGAATCTGACGCTGTGTGGTTGCTCTGTTGTGACACAAATTCGGGTGGGATCCTCTGTTGTTGATAAACCATTGGCTCTTAGATCTTGGGGAAATGGGGCTGTGTCTCGAGGTTTGTTTTGTTTCCAGTACTTTGAGGGATCTCACTTGATCCCTAGTTGTTGTGACTTTACAGGAGAACCGGATGCGAATGCTTAAATTACCGTTTGGTTGTTCCCTTCTCTGGCTGGTAGTTGTGCCTGTTAGTTTCCCAGTAGTGTAGTTCTCATCTAAATGGGATCACTTGAACATGAAAAAAAGAATGTGTTAAATGGGGAAATTGGTTCTGGGATGGATTGTGACATGGCTGTGGGTGGTATACCATTAATGAATGAATAGTAACGCGGTGTTTGTGCTTAGGCTGGTTTCGGAACCCTTGGTTGGGTTGAGTTCTTATTTACTTATGTATATACTTGTATTTTTTATGTTTCTTATTCGTGCCCCACCCAAGTTGAGCACTTAAGTGCCGAACACTCCCATTTCATGGGGGAGGGTGTTTTTCCCAACACTCCTATGAGTGGATGGTTATTAGCTCTTTTTTGGCTCCCTTTCCAGAGTATCCCAAGACTCTTTGGGCAGGCTGTGATGGACTAAAGTCCATTATTAGCCCAACAATCTTCGAGAAGGGTAGTTGTGATGGTTGGCCCAGGTGTTTGCGGGCAGGTTGTTTCCCATGTGTCTTCGTGATGAGGCCCAGGTGTCTTCAGGCATGATAGTAGTTTTCTGGCCCGGGTGTCTTCGGGCGTGGCAGTAGTTGTTCTGACCCAGGTGTTCGCAGGTGTGGTTATGCATGGCGGTTGTGGCCCAGGTGTCTTTGGGCGGGATGTGCGGTTGTGGACCAGGTGTTTGCGGGTTGGGTTTGGCAGTGGGACTGCGTGAGGATATGGCCCAGGTGTGTGCGGGCGGGGTGTGGCAGTGGGACTGCGGTAAGAATGGCGGGATTGGTTCGATGCATAGTATGTCTTCAATAACTAGTGGAAAAGTGGCGTAGGGTACCCAAATATCGATGTGCTATTACTATACGTTACTTGAATTGCGTTATTTGGGGAGCGTGCCTTGGTGAGGTTTGGGTGGATAGCTTTTCCTTGTTGGTTGTTTGTTTATCTCTTTTTACATGGGACATTAGAATGTCTCCTCACTTGTGCACGAGAGTCTTTGGTTTTCCCTACTGAGTATACTTGTATGCTCACCCTACGTATATAAAACTGCTTTCAAGTTTCCAGGAGGACTTCAGGGATCGTGCGAGACCGTACTAACTCGGACCTTTGGGGCATTTGCTGTTGTTGATTTCCTTTTCTTGGTATCTTTTTACCTTTGGAGTTTTGTGGCTTATATCTTTTACCATTGAACATGCATATGGAAATGGTTTACTTTCATTCGTACTTGTACTTTTAGTTTTGGTGTTGTGGGATTTACTATCTTATCTCCCGATCCTATTAAAAGAAAAAGGGTAATGCCTTCCATTTAGTGTGTGATTTTATACCCTTGGTTCTAGTCTCCACTTTGGGACCTATTTAAGGTGGGTCTCAGGGGGTCATTATCTCTCCTTCAACATGAAGAAGGAAGGGTCTGGAAATCTATTGTCCCTTCCCTCATCTTAGTGAAGGCAGGTCGTGACAGAATGGTATCAGAGCAAGGTTTGAGAGATAGGATGGAGTCTGGAGTTAGGCACAGTGAGGATTGCATGGGATGGTATGGAAAGAGTGTTGGGTGACCTTGGTACGTGAATTAGGCCAGGGAAGACCGGCTAGGACACATGATTTTAGGCCCCCCCGTGATCCGATGCAAGGAATCTGGACCTACCGAACGACCAAGTAAGGCCACACTGATTGAAGGGTAGAGACCCTAGGAAAGGTAAATGATTCATAAGGACTTGTGTTATCGTGTTTCATGGGTGTCTTGGGGATTCAAAATAAATGAATAAGTATAAGAAAATTTAAGAACAATATTCTACATTACTCGGGCTTAGGCATTCCTTGTTTACCTTGCAGCTATGGCACCTGGGAGGTGACCACGAGTAGTATGGACGATTGAGTCCTAGAAGGTTGACTTGGCCGATTGACAGAGGATTGATCGAGAGGAGGAGGATAACCAGTGGCAGAAGACGCTTCAATATTTTCAGCGATAAACCCTCGGGAAGTACAAGGGAAGCATCTCAGACGTGGATATGGAGAGTTGGCTCAAGGAGATAGAGATAGCTTTAGGCTTGATTCGAGCTCCAACAGAGCACTGGGTTCCTCTGGCCGTCATCCAGATGCGGGGAGTAGCGCGTCAGTAGTGGACGCTTTATCTTGGAGAGAGGAGGGAGACTGAGGTTGCGTGGAATGACTTCGAGAAGGAGTTCCGGACGAAATTCCTCTCTTCCACGATGAATTCTTAGAGGAGACAGGAGCTACTCTACTTCCAGCAGGGGGTATGTCAGTGAGAGAGTTGGGGATCAGGTTTAAGGATCTCCTTCGATTTTCTCCAGACCTCTTTCTGGATGAGTAGTCTCGGGTGAGACGTCTAGATGAGGCACTCTGACCTTCTCTTCAGTATGTTGTTGTTCCCTTTTCCTTATCGACATACCTGGAGGTGTATAAGAAGGCTGAAGTGGTGGAGAGGATGCACACGCTGGGAGGTGTGTCACGAGAGGGGATCCAGTTGGGCCCATCGAAGGGGAAGGCCATTAGTATCCGACCTCTGGCATCAGGACCCTCTAGGTTTCAGCTGGCAGGAAGCAGGCCTTAGCAGTTCAAATTCTGATCCCCTGGTCCTCTCCCTTTTCTTTCAGGCCCATGACCGAGGTGCTTCGTCTGTGGGATCCATGGACATCTCCGGAATCAGTTCCCGGACAGAGTGCAGAATAGTGGGGGTGGGAAGGTTCAGCGCCCACCTCAGCCACACCAGTTTCCAGCCAGGCCCTTTCAGCAGCAGCAGCAGGGGAAGCAGGCTCTCGCCCCTCCTAGGGCAGACATTGCGGGAGGAGGCCGACCTCCGGGCGCTCCTCAGGGACCTCAACCAGGGCGTGGTCGGGGAGGCAGCTGACAGTAGAGAGGCAGAGGAGCTGGGCATGGGTAGTTGCACGCCGCAGAGGTAGCAGCTCCAGTAGGGCCAGAGGTCATTCGAGGTACGATCAGCTTGTTTAGTACTCTTGCCTATACCTTGTTCAATACCGGAGCTTCTCACTCCTTTGTTACACCCGGTCTGGACCGTGATTTGTGTTTAGACATATATATAAATTCAGCGCCTCTGGTGCTGAGCACGCCAGTTGGAGGTCAGACCGACTTATCTTATGTTTACCGAGGGTGTAGACTGATGATTGGGCCGCATCAGTCTATCAGGGATCTGCTGTTGTTGCAGATACAACCATACGATGTCATCCTAGGCATTTTATGGGTGTTCTCTATGTGTGCCGTCATTGAATTCTTCTAAGGAAGGGTTGTGTTTTTAGATTTAGTAGGTCAACATGTAACTTTTGTCGGTGAGCGGGGTTGTCAGAGAAGCAGCGGGCGAGAGGAGCCCCTTCTTTCCTTGTTGGCTGAACTATCAGTGGAGTCTGTAGATGCAGAAATGGTGGAAGTCCCATAAATCTTCAGTGAGTTTATGGACATCTTTCCTGAGGAGGTGACAACTCTTCCCCCTCGACGTGATGTTGAGTTCGGGATAGACTTGCAACCTGGCACTCGTCCGATTTCGATGGCTCCCTATCGGATGGAACCTTATGAGCTGCGGGAGTTACGGATCCAGATTGACGATCTGATGAAGAAGGGTTTTTTTCGGCAAAGTGCGTCACCGTGGGGTGATCCTGTGTTGTTTTCGAAGAAGGCGGATGGTGGTCTAAGGCTGTGCATAGACTACAGGAGACTAAATGATGTGACAGTCAAGAATTGCTACCCTCTCTAGAGGATAGACGATCTCTTCGACCAGCTGAGGGGAGAGGGTTGGTTCTCAAAGATCGATATGCGGTCTGGATATCACCATGTGAGGGTGAAGGAGGGTGACATCTCAAAGACTGCCTTCAGATGCAGATATGAGAACTTTGAGTTTGTAGTCATGTAATTCAGAGTTACGAACGCACCAGCTGTGTTCATGGGGATCATGAACTTCGTCTTTCGGGAATATCTGGACCAGTTCGTGGTCGTGTTTATTGACGACATTCAGTTCTACTCAAGATCAAAGGGGGATCACGCAGAGCACCTGAGGACAGTTTTAGAGGTCCTTCGAGGGCACCAGCTCTATGGGAAACTGTCCAAGTGCAAGTTCTGGATGCGAGAAGTGCATTTCCTTGGGCACGTGGTGTCTGAGTAGGGGATAGTAGTGGACCCATCAAAGGTCGAGGTGGTTGTTTCTTGAGAAGCACCCAAGAACGTGGCACGAGTTCGTAGTTTTCTCAGGCTGGCAGGTTACTACCAGAGGTTTGTGCCCAACTTCTCCCGAGTTACGAAACCTTTGATATCCTTGACCAAGAAGGTCTAGGCTTTCATGTGGAAGGGGAAATGCGAGGAGGCCTTCAGTTATCTAAAGGAAAAGTTGGTAAGTGCCTCAGTGATGAGGTTTCCAGAAGAAGGGGAGGCGTATGAGGTGTTTTGTGATGCTTCAGGTCAAGGCATCAGATGTATACTGAAGCAATGACAAGGGGTGATCTCCTATCGGTCTAGGAAGTTATGTCCCCATGAGTGTAACTATGCCACCCATGACCTAGATCTTGAGGTGGATGTGTTCGCACTAAAGTTTTGGCGGCATTACCCCGTCGGGGAGCACTTTGTAGTCTTCACAGACCACAAGAGCTTGAAGTATATCATCTCCCAGCGGGACCTGAACTCGCTGTAGCGGAGGTGGATGGAGTTCCTTTAGGACTATGACTTCGAGGTTTCCTAAACCTCATGAAGGGGGAATGTGGTGGCTGATGCCCTGAGCATAAAATCACAAAAGGATGCGGTCCGAGAGTCAGCAGATGCTTGGAAGGCAATGGAGGAGTTGGCTGCCCTGCACCTAGATTCCAGGATGGAAGGTGGTAGAGTTTGCACGTATCAGATGACAGTGAAATCTTCTCTGTTGCGGTAGGTATAGGAGTCCCAATGGGGAGACTCGTAAAGTGAGATGATGCGTGAACAAGTTAACCAAGGGGATGCTCTGGAAGGGTGGATGGAGGATGGTCAGGATCGGGTACTTTTCTGAGAAAAGCTATTTGATCCAGAGGCGATGCATGAGAGAGTTCTTAGTGAGTTCCATAACTCACCCCTAGCAGTGCACCTAGGAGTTTCCAAGATGTACCGGGGCTTGAGAGGTCAGTTCTGGTGGCCCAGGGTGAAGCGGGTGGTGGCAGAGTTCATGGCCAAATTCTTGGTGTGTCAGCAGGTGAAGGATGAACACCGTGTTCCAGGTGGTTTGTTGCAGCCTCTGGATGTTCTTGAGTGGAAGTGGGATGACATCTCGATGGATTTCTTCACGAGAATACCTAAGGATCAAGGAGGTTGCGACGCTATCTAGGTAGTGGTGGATCGATTGATGAAGTCAGCTCACTTTCTGGCGATCAAGGAGTCGAGTGCAGTGGATGCCTTAGCACGAAGGTACGTGGATGAGGTGGTGCGGTTGCACGGAGTTCTGAGATCCATAGTCTCGGATAGGGATGTACAATTTACCTAAAGAGTCTGGAAAGGATTGCAGCATGCTTTTGGCACCCAACTACGTCTTAACACTGCTTTCCATCCCTAGACAGATGGATAGACAGAGCACACCATCCAGACCTTGGAGGATATGCTGCGAGCATGTGTTCTGGGCTCAGGAGGATCGTGGGTGCGACACTTGCCTCTGGTAGAGTTTGCCTACAATAATAGCTCTCACTCTACCATTGGCATGGATCCGTTTGAAGCCCTATACGGAAGGTCGTGTCGCTCACCGGTGTGCTGGACTGAGGTTGGGGAAATGAGTGTTCTTTGCCCGGAGGTGGTGCAGAGCACGATAGAGAAGGTTCAGCTTATACGGGAAAGGATGAAGGCGGCCCAGGACTGACAGAAGTCGTATGCCGATAGCAGGAGGAGGCCCTTGAAGTTTGAGGTTAGAGATCACGTGTTCTTGAAGGTCTCCCCTCGGCGTGGACAATGGAGGTTCGGTAGAGGAAGTAAGCTTTCTCCCAGATTCATCGGACCCATCGAAGTGTTGTGGTGGGTCGGTGAAGTGACTTATCAGCTAGCGCTACCACCGCCACTACTGAGTATACAAGATGTTTTCCATGTGTCGCAGCTCCATCGGTATCTACACGACAATTCACATATCCTCGGCTAAGGAGATCTAGATATTGAGGACGACATGACCTTTGTGGAAAGACCTGTGAGGATCGAGGATCGTGAAGAGAAGGTGCTTCGTGGGCGAACCATTCCTTTAGTTCGAGTATTGTGGAAGCATGGTGGGCTTGAGGAGAGTACCTGGGAACGGGAAGCACAGATGTGCGCCCAGTATCCAGAGTTGTTTTGAGTTTTGTGCTATTCTGTTTATACTTGTTTTTGATGGAACACTTCACCTTATTGACTGGGGAATGCATGGTTTTCCTTATTCTTTGAATGTGTGTGAAAAGTCCTGGCTATGGGGAGGGGAGGACTCGATACCTAATCAAGATGCATTAAGGTGGATGCGATTAAACCCGTTCGATCGAGTCAGTTCCACCCAAAGAGGATAGTATCATGACATGGGGGAAGAGACTCCCCAACCCATATTATTGGGCAGTTTGACCCTAGTATGTTGCTTGGTTCTTGAGAGGGAGGTGTTTCTAGATAACGATGAGGTTCACTCCTGAGAGGTATCTTTCGAGGTGGTTGTTCGGACCCTCTCTTATCTTCTGCTTTGTTTTGATTCTCGAGGGAAAGAATAGTTTGAGAGGTATCTAATGTAATGGTCCAGACCCTCCTGTCCCATTACTTTGCCAAAAGTGAGGCTCCACCAAAACAGTGGCACCGTGAGGGTGACACTGTGACGGTGACACCGTGAGGGTGCCACCGTGATGGTGGCACCGTTTCCTCTTTGTTCTTTTCTAGTTCCTAACCTTTCTGCTCCCGCAGTAAATTAATTCTTTTACTTTTTTTAAAGCCCATAATTAATACCTAAAAATACCGAGAAATATCCCCAATGGGGGATATTAAATAACAACTTAATACCATCATGTGTAACTACCCAAACCACGTGGGAAACCACGATCCGACTTTCAAGGCGTTCCAAATCCCCATATCACGTAACAATAAGATTTTATCTATATATCACATTATTCCTTTTAGCTGACTCCTATCCTTCTACCTGGTGTGCCTGGAGTCCCCCCTCCTTCCCGAGACATGTGGTGCACCTGCGCTCGAGTCTTATGCTTGTCCTTAGAGTCGCCGACATCCCTCTCCTACAAATCGCCCATCCCCTGTTCTTGGTGCGTGGAGAAAAATGTCAATCCTTGATCAATCAAGTAGGGATTTTCTCCTTCATCTCTCCTTTCTGTGTATCATGTGGGGTGGGTATGCTTTTGTCTCTGTGGAAATTGATGAAACCGAACTTAATGAAGATAATGAATAGACCTTTAAAGAATGAAAGGGGGGTGTGATCGATATTCTTATGTACTCTTTTATGTTGATATGTGTTGTGAATTGTACGGGCCTATGCTCACTGAAAATCATGGCCTTTGGTGGTCTTTGTCTGTGCACTAATGAACCTCGGTGCTCCTGGATGTTTAAATAACCGTAACATGGAATTGGCTAATTACGTACACCCGGTTAAATAAATTGAAAGCACTAGGATCAACCTTTTTCTGTGATAACCCCGGTTAAATACCAGTGGAATTGAAAACATGGAGTGTGTTAACTCTTTTAAATATAAAAATACCTACATGGGACTGCCTTGTGTTGGTGGTAGTGGTTTGGTTGTTTTCTTTCACAGGAAGATTGCGGGTGAATTTATGGTTTTCTTGGATGGGGGATTAGATTGCTGGGTTGATATGGGTGGGGATGGGATCCCCTGTTGTTATACTTTCGCTGGTTGTGAATATGAGGCTGTGTGGTTGCTCTGCTATGACACGAATTCGGGTGGGATCCTCTGTTGTTGAGAAACCATTGGCTCCTAAATCTTGGGTACATGGGGCTGTGTCTCGGGGTTTGTTTTGTTTCCAGTACTTCTAGGGATCTCACTTGATCCCTAGTTGTTGTGACTTTACAGGAGAACCAGATGCGAATGATTAAATTTACATTTTGTTGTTCCCTTCTCTGGTTGGTAGTTGTGCCTGTTAGTTTCCCAGTATTGTAGTTTTCATCTAAATGGGATCACTTGAACATGAAAACAAGAATGGGTTAAATGAGGAAATTGGTTGTGGGATGGATTGTGACCTGTATGTGGGTGGTATACCTTTCATGAATGAATAACAACATGGTGTTTGTGCTTAGGCTGGTTTCAGAACCCTAGGTTGGGTTGAGTGCTTGTTTACTTATGTATATACTTGTAGTTTTTATGTTTCTTATTCGCGCCCCACCCAAGTTGAGAACTTAAGTTCCGAACACTCCCATTTCATGGAGGAGGGTGTTTTTCCCAACAATCCTATGAGTGGCTGGTTATTAGCTCATTTTCTGCTCCCTTTCCTGAGTAGACCAAGACTCTTCGGGCAGGCTGTGATGGCCTGAAGTCCATTATTAGCCCAATAATCTTCGGGCAGGGTAGTTGTGATGGTTGGACCAGGTGTTTTCAGGCAGGTTGTTTCCCAAGTGTCTTCGGGATGAGGCCCATGTGTCTTTGGGTGTGACAGTAGTTTTCTGGCCCAGGTGTCTTCGAGAGGCTGTAGTTGTTCTGACCCAGGTGTTTGTGGGTGTGGTTATGCACAATGGTTGTGGCCCAGGTGTTTTTGGGCGGGATTTTTGGTTGTGCCCTAGGTGTCTATAGGCGGGGTTTGGTAGTGGGACTGCGCGAGGATATGGCCTAGGTGTGTGAGAGTGGGGTGTGGTAGTGGGACTGCAGTAAGAATGGCGGGATTGGTTTGATGTGTAGGATGTCTTCAATAACCAGTGTGAAAGTGTCGTGGGGTACCCAAATATCGATGTGCTATTACTATACATTACTTGACTTGCATTATTTGGGGAGTGTTCCTTGGTGAGGTTTGGGTGGATAGATTTTCCTTGTTGGGTGTTTGGTTATATCTTTTTCCACGGGACATTAGAATGTCTCCTCACTTGTGCACGAGTGTCTTTGGTTTTCCCTACTGAGTATACTTGTATGATCACCCTACGTATATAAAACTAATTTCAGTTTTCCAGAAGGACCTCAGGGATCATGCAAGACCATACTAGCTCGGACCTATGGGGCAGTTGCTGTTGTTGATTTCCTTTTCTTGGTATCTTTTTACCTTTGGAGTTTTGTGGCTTGTATCTTTTACCTTTGAACATTCATATTAGAATGGTTTACTTTTAGTCATACTTGTACTTTCAGTTTTGGTGTTGTGGGATTTACTATCTTATCTCCCAATCCTATTAAAAGAAAAAGGGTAATGCCTTCCATTTAGTGTGTTATTTTATACCCTTGGTGCTAGTCGCCACTTCGGGACCTATTGAAGGCAGGTCTCGGGGGGTCATTATCTCTCCTTCAACTTGAAGAAGGAAGGGTATGGAAATCTATTGTCCCTTCCCTCATGTTGGTGAAGGCGGGTCGTGACATACATATGTATGACTCACTAATTTTCATAAGTTTTTTAAACGGTATTAGTTATTGTTGATTCTCATTCTTTTCAATTCTTAACATTGTTTGTAAATAATTGAGAGTACCCTATTGATATGTTATACATAAGCATGAAAGTAATGAATGTTTACAAAACTATGTGTTTAATACCCCACATGAAATATATTTTTTACCTATAAATTAGTCATGCATCCAATCCATGATAAATTTCCATTATGCATTTTGTTTACTTTTATAATAAGGTTTTAGAATTTAAAAGGTTATAATTTTATGTGACAAAACCTGTATTTATTTTGTGCATTACTTATCATCACATGTACTATAATCTTCCTACCATACTTATCATTTATTAAATTTCCATGTAGTTTTTAGTTTTGACACTTAAGTACTTGATTCACTATATATATATAGATACTAAGGAATGTAATTAAACTGTTATGAACAATTATGGATTAAGAAACTAAATTATTCAAAGTGGTATGAGATACTTTGAATAATATGAGATGATAAACCAAGTAATATGTGACATTTGGAATGATAAGTAATGGGTAATTTAATAAATCAAAGTGGTATGAAGAACTTTGATTTAGATAAATTAGGAATGCATTGGACTTAGTACGCGACGGGTGGGGCTTACTATAGCCCCTTGATGCATCGGTAGGTCTCATGAGATAAATAGACGTGGAATTAGCCTAGGGTTTTCCCAATTATGATTTATGGATTTTTGATGAGGCCTTAATAATTTTAGACATCTTGGTTGAGGTCTTGAATTTTATTTTAGAATGTCCGGTATATTCACTTTCCTTAGTATGACTATGAAATTTAATTATCCAAGTGAATATTAGACTATTAGAATATACTTGGTTAAAGAGATTGCACATATGAGAATCAGAGGAAGTAAATTCTTAGAGCATAATGTTTTTTAGCACTCAGAGATTTATCAGCCAACTTATGTTTTATAGTTAGTAAGGAAAGAAATTTAAGTTATCATTTTGTGCGCAACTCTGATCATGTATTACTTCCATTTAATATTTCGGTACTTTCACTTTCACACGTCACACTTAGTATAGTTAGAAAAACTCCTGATTTATATGTTGTACAACATATATTTAGTATGAGGATTCTTATGATTGGAACTTGATTCATTATAACCCTATTAGTAATCCTTGAATTGTTCACTTATCATTATTGGAAAAAATGTTATGTTATGATTCATGTGTTACAACTTTCCTTAAGAAAACATTTTATGAATAATTTTAAAGGAATGTTTTCAAAAGATTTTATTTGATATATTATTTAAAAAACCCCCTTACTAGGAATTCATATGCTCACCCTATGTTTTAACTTAAATTTTACAGGTTTAGTAGATTTGAGTTACCCTGATTAGTGGCAGCGTTGTGGAGATTCTTTCCTCTTCCAGTTTTTGAAGAATTGTAAGAATTGTATATGGTTATCTAGGAATTAAACCATAAAAAGATCCTCTTTAGTGGAACATGATGTGTTATAATCAGATTTTCTGTTTATAATTTTTTTACACACCATGTTTTATTGAAACTGCACTGACTCCGGGATAGTATAGGGATAGAGCGTGATAGTTGGTATTAGAGGATTGGTTTAGACAACCCTAGAAAATTAGATTAACATTAAAAAAACTTGATTATGTCTTAATAAGTAGATGTTTTTTTAAAATTTTCAGAGAACGGACGAATCAAGCCTTCTGTCTCTCCCAATAGAAATGTTAGAAACTATAGTGGCCAAGTCATGTTTAGAGGGCTACAAGACTTTTGAAAACCTTCGGTTGTCTTGTAAACACCTTTACCATGTATCCAATTCTCTTCATGTACTCCAACTTCACCGAGGATCTTTCTTTGACTACTTACAGATGATGCATGCCTAACTTCCATTTTATGCACGTAAGGGAAGGTATTATGAAGGTATATTCTGATAATTTACCTTGGCCAAAAATTTTCAATCACTAATGAACTGCCAGGAGGTTGCATAAGAGGGTGATCTTCAGGAAGCATACCTTTGTCAAATCATGACCTACGGTCTTCAAGGTTAGGTCATGGACTTTGAAATTCTTAAGGACGAGTCTACCCATTTGCATTATAGACATCATGTTCAAGCTAATGTCTCCCAACTCCAAACACTTCACACTTTCCTTTATTGGAACTTTAGATTTCCACATCCAATTGATCCGAGATTCCCGTACTGCATCTGGACCAAGGAGATTGAGGAGTTTGGTACCACCTTAGGGATCCATTTAACTGGGAATTAGAGAAATCACCAACACTGGTGAAATCAGTGAAGTGTCATCTTAGAAGACGTCCAGAAATCCATACTAGTGTTTTGTGAGATGGAACAAGTGGTTATGTAACACATTTGGTTTTATGGACCTTGTATAATGGGATAATGTTATATTTTATGTTTTAGTAATTTTACATGCTTTTACAAATAATGTCTTTGTTTTAATATGATTATGTGCTACTGAGTAAAACATGTATCTTGAAAAATTTTAGATGGAAGACATGAGTTCACCAACCAACCTCCTATTTCTCCATACTGAATTATTAAAATGCATTATTGTTGAGTCATGTTAACAAGACAATCACCCATTCTCAAAACTATGCCTGACCTATAATCACCTTTAAAAAGTTTCCCTAAGCTCAAATATCCTCTTTTCCTACAAAGGAGAGAGCTATATCTATGACTGTATTGCAAATGCCCAATTTGCAGTGTTTAGGCAGAGGGGGAAATACTACGAAGGTCTTTTCTTATGTTTCACCTTATTCGAGAACAATCAAGCTTTAGAAATGTTTTGGGAAGCTACTTTGGAGGGTGACCTCCTGACGGTCTATTTGTTCCAGGTACTGAGTTTTTCTATATATGGATTTCTCTATGAATTCTAGGTTTTCAAGCACAACGTAGTCCTATGGATTTATAGAGATCTAGTCCACTCCCAAATCTCTAATCTCCACACCGCACAAGCCTTCCTCTAGAAACCTGAATGCTGTATGCATAGGGATGATCCAAGATTCTCTCGTTTCTCTTGGTGTATTTGTTCCAAAGAAGTTGAGGGACTGGAAACCAATCTAGGGATCCACCTGGGGGTAATCAGTAGATTTTCCACATTGGCCAACTTCATTAGGGGATGTTGGAGGTGATGTGTGTCTAGTTTTTCTGGTAGGTGTGTATGAGTATTTTAGAATTACAAGGATGCGATTATTTGAATGGGGGA
Organism: Viscum album; assembly: GCA_963277665.1. NCBI lineage: Eukaryota > Viridiplantae > Streptophyta > Magnoliopsida > Santalales > Viscaceae > Viscum > Viscum album. Next base: position 1,014,067,154 of record OY728138.1, on the reverse strand, counting down.
ATAATGTGATGACCCGAACTTATTTCTCATGTAATAACACTGTTTTATGTTTTAATTTCATTTAATTTCCATACTAACCAAAACAATACTTGAAAATAAACACAATACTTTCTTTATTCAATGAACACTAAAAATGATTACATTATAATAAGTCAAGAGAACCTCACTACCCTAGAATACCCCCTAAAATACCTATTAAAATCACAGGGAGACCACCCAGTACAACAAAAAACCCATGAAAATTGTAAGGGTATTTTGGATCTGTCATAATAAACATTAGTATGGCAAGAACCACAACAACCATGTTGAGCATCATAGGAATAATGAGAACCATCTTTGCTAAGTTGTCTTGGAATTGGAACACCCTAATTCATGTTTATATAAGTCCTTAAAGATAATTCGACCGTTTCCTCCTTGAGGTGACTGTTGAGTGTCTAACACCTATAAGACCTTATATCCATTGGGTTTTATAGTGTTTTAATTTAATGTATCTAAGTAATATGAGTTTTCCCAAGTTTTTAAAGTATTCATTGAAGTTATAAATATAAACATGTTTTTAATAAGCTCTTTTTATATATTTTTTAAGGACAATTATTTAAAGTGTAAAATGGGTTTGAATCATAACCCCTGTGTTTTAAAAGAAATACCAAGAGAAACACACATTTGATACTTCTTGGTTTTGATTTATAATTTTATGTTTTAAAACTCAAGTGTTTTTAAACCAAGTAAAATATTGGTTTTAGGTATTTGTTTAGTCATAATAGAGAATTTTTATTGTCTGTTTGAAGACAGAAAAATATGTATATAGAAACCTATTTTTCTTATGTTTAACAAAAATGAACTTTTACTTTGCTAAAAAAATAGGTGAGTATTCCACCTAGCTGAGGGAAACCTTGTAGGCATCCACTCAAGGCCTTGGTGGGAATCTCACTCACATCCCCTGGAAATAGCCCAGGGATGTGAACACATGGTGCATGATAAGTCGTGCGCACAGGGGTGCATAGTAAGTTTTAAGCATGCATAGGCGTGTGTGTGCAAGGGAACCAGAGTGCGCCACCGTGCGGGGTGGCACAACGACAGGGGTGGGCGCAGAAGCACGCCCACCGAGACCTGGTACGGGGCGGTACCGGGGAGGTGGGAGGGGAATTTATGGAATAATTCCAGGATCCCTAGGATTATAAGGGAGCCGCGAAACCCATCCCATTTTGATGTGGGACAAGAATTTTAAAGCGAGATCGCATCTGGACCATCAGATCTCGCCGCGCGAGATCTCATCTATCCAATCAGTTCGGTCATCAATTCTTAGCAGCTACGGTTTCTCCAACATAGTTTTATCAGCCATTCAATCCCGATAGATGTAATCTCATCCATTCAAGTGTTTTTAAAACACCACGTCGCTCACATCCATCCGATAAAATATGATCTAATCGTGACCATTCATCTGTTTAAAAACCCCTAATCTTTCGTAGCCTTCTGATCCATTCCTCATCAGATATCAACCATTCATCTTTTATAAAACTCTCAGACACACCTCATCCATTGGATCAGGGTGAGATCTAATCCCGACCATCCATTGTTTTTCCGCACCTATCCCATCGCCTCCTTCTTCTTCTACCTGTGTGCGCCGCACCAGTAGCCTCTCTACTCTTCTTTTCCTGGTTTTTCCACACCCGTGATCTCGTGTGCCCCTCCTTTCCCTCATCTTCCACAAGACCGAGCACCCTCGTTCTTTTTTTAAACCGAGGTGCCTCAGTTTTCCATACAATTTTCCTTAAAAATATATTTTATATGATTCATAAATATATCTCAAATTTCACCCGAACCCTACGATATTCTTCCTCTCCAGCGCCTCCATCAAGCTTCTCCCGACCTCCTATCCTTCTTCAAACTAGTAAGGGACCTAGTTTTCTTACTTTGTTACAGTTTGAATATATGTATATAAATATACATAGATGAATACACGCACACATACACACACACATATATATATGTACACGGTTAAGTATATGACCTTCTGGTTTCTCCTAAGATGGTGAATTTTTTAGCTTAAATGATATTCTTGATTCTTTACCATGCAAGGGATTGAGATATTTTTGTGTTTGAAAAATATATATATGTATATTTAAATGTATAAATAAAGATATATACATGGGTTTGTTTAATAAATAAACCTTTTAAATTTTAAAACACGATTCGAAATTAAGGAACCTTTGTTAATTAATGTGCCTAATATATTTAAGTCGTATAAGTGTCATTGTATATTTTATGTAAAACGCTTTTTTACATTATGTATGTTCAATTATGTGTATATATTTATATATATATTTATACATATAAACTTTTATCTTAAATCTTATTTAGATTTTCCAAGGATTGTTAATAATGAATAACAAATGTTGTTTTTAAAAAATGAAAGGCTTATAAGTAACAATTTAAATATACAATCCTTTATATACACCCTTGTGTATAAATGGATTATTCAATACTCAATACTAAATAATTATGGATTTTTAAAAAATTATTTAGATGTAAATTTTTTGTGTATGAATATATACATATGTATTGCTCACTTATTTTCATAAGTTTTGAAATGGTATTAGTTATAGTTGATTTTCATGATTTTCAATTCTTAACATTGTTTGTAATATAATTGAGAGTACCCTGGTGATATGTAATAAATAAGCATGAAAGTAATGAATTTTTAGAAAACTATGTGTTTAATGACCGAAATGAAATATTTTTTCTACCTTTGCATTAGTTATGCATCCAATCAATGATAAATTTACATTATGCAATTTTTTTACTTTTGTAATAAGGTTTTGGAATTTAAATGTTTTTCATTGTATGTGACAAAACCTGTATTTATTATGTGCATTAGTTATCATCACATGTGATATAATCTACCTAATATACTTGTGATTTATTAAATTTCCATTAATTTGTTAGTTTTGACACTTAAGTACTTGATTCACTATATATATGTAGATAATAAGGAATGTAATTAAACTGTTATGACCAATTATGGATTAAGAAACTAAATTATTTAATGTGGTATGGGAGACTTTGAATAATATGAGATGATAAACCAAGTAATATGTGACAGTTGGAATGCTAAGTAATGAGTAATTTAACAAATCAAAGTGGTATGAGTCACATTGGTTTAGAGAAATGATGCATGCATTGGACTTAGTACGTGATGGGTAGAGTTCACTATAGCCCCTCCATGCATCAGTAGGTATAAGGAGAAAAATAGACGTGGAATTGGTCGATGCCTTTCCCAATTATGATTTATGGATTTTTTCCGAGGCCTTAATCATTTTAGAAAAATTGGCTGAGGCCTTGAAAAATGTTTCAGAATGTCTGGCATATGCACTTCCCTCATTATGACAATGAAATTTAATTAACCAGTGAATATTTGACTAGTATAATATACTTGGTTAAAGATCATGTACTTATAAGAATCAGAGGAAGTAAATTCTTATGACATAATTTTTTTTACAACTCAGAGATTTATCAACTAGTTTATGTTTAACAGTTTGTAAGGAAAGAAATTTAAGTTATCATTTTGTGTACAACTCTGATCATTTATTACTTCCATGTATTAATTATATACTTGAACATTCACACATAGTATAGTTAGAATAACTCCTGATTTATATGCTGTACACTATATATTTAGTATGAGCACACTTATGATTGGAACATGTTTTATTGTAACCCTGTTAGTAATCCTTGAATTGTTCACTTATCATTCTCGAACTAAATATTATGTTATGATTCATGTGTTACAGCTTTCCTTAAGAAAAAGTTTTTTGAATAATTTTAAAGGAGTGTTTTCAAAAGGTTTTATTTGATATATTATTTAAAAACCTCCTTACTGAGCATTCGTATACTCACCCTACGTTTTAACTTAAATTTTACAGGTTTAAGAGATTTGAGTTGCCCTAATTGTTGGCAACGTTGGGGAGATTCTTTTCCCTTTTAGTTTTTGAAGAATTGTATTAATTGTATCTATTTCTCCAGGTCCTAAACCAAAAAAGATCCTCTTTAGTGGAACATGATGTGTGATAATCAGATTTTATGTTAAAAAAAAAATTTACACAACATGTTTTATTGAAACTGTACCGGCTCGGGGACAGTCTGGGGCTGGGGCGTGACACCTCCTCTGAAGAAAACACCTCAACATATTTTCCAAGAAGCTACCCTTAGATTAGATCCAAAAGAACCACATGTAAGAACTAAAAAGCATAACCACCACTCTATCAAGAAAACTCATGAACGATGAAATTCTAGGGAAACCAAAAACTAGGACTTGAGATCAGAAAATCCAAAACCAAAATAGAAAAAAGTGAAAAGAATATTAGAATAAATATCACACACCATTAATTACCAAAGAAAATGGTCTTGAAAAATCCTATGGTACTCATCATATTATGATGGGTAGAAGAATGTTAATCTAGGTAGGGTACGACATCTTCAAGAATAATTTAGGCCACTATAAAAAACAAAATCAGCAATTAATGATAAATTGGTTTGATGCATTTTAGATGAACCAAGATGTGAAATAGGGAAATAAAAAATTATTTAAGAATGAATCAATAGAACTCGATGCCAAATAGGGAGTGGGATGATCAAATATACCAATGTATTTATTTGAAATTATGGGGAATAAATCATAAAAATGAAATACTAAAAGAAACCAAAAAACACCAAAAATAACCAAACGAGAGTGACCCTACACCAAATAACAAGCAAGATAAAGAAAATTTCTCCAAATTTGAAATAATGGTGAACTAAGGATAGAGAGGAAATCCTTGGGATATTCAACTTATTTTCGGGATAACAAGACCATAAATATGATAATTTTTTTATTCCCTTGATGTTATTCTTTAGATGGATATGATTGAAACACTGATGGTTGTGAAAAATGAACTGTATAAGTATAAAAAATAACCAAAATAGTCTAGTAAATTTCATCCATATATTTATAATTTTTTATAAAGATGAAGTAATAGTCATAGAATATGATTTAGTATCTTACCAGGTGGAATTAATGAGTTCTAGCTTTAAAAAATGGTTAAAAGAAATGGATTCTAAAATATGATATATATAAACCAATCTGGTTTGGAACCTGATTAATACATTGAAAGTGTTAAAACCCATTGGGCTTATGTTGTTATTTTCTGAGAAGACTATCATGGATGATAGAGTGTTTATCTATAAATATCACATGGTATATAATCGTTTTAATTAAATTCATGGTATTATATATGATAAAATATTTTCTCCAGTAGATATAAGAAAATATTTTCATATTATTTCAGACACAACAACATATTATGATTATGAGATTTATCAAATTGATGTAAAAATCACATTCATTTATTTGAATTTATTTGAGTATGTATATATAATGTAACCCAATGTTTTTCAGGATCTAAGAAATGCTGCTAAGATTTTCCAGTTGTAATGATTCAATTATAGTTTGAACAAGATTCTCAATATTTGAATATTCATTTTTATGAAGCTATAAAATAATTTTACTTTTTAAAAAATTAAGATAAACCTCAAGTATATAAATAGGTTTTTGGGAGTAAGTTATATTTATAGTGTTGTATTTTGATGACATAATTATCATGAAAAATAAAATACCAATATTACAATCAGTGAATAATTATTTAGGAAATTCATTTTCAATAAATTATATTGGTTAAGAAACATACATACTGTTTATGAAGACATATAGAAAAATATCTAAAATAATGTATAGCATTGGTCATAACACATACATTGGTAAATTGATGAAGATATTCATCCTAGAATACTATAGAAAGGATTCTTTACTAATGTTTCATGGTAAAAATATTTTAAAGATATAATTTCATTAAATTACTAATGAATAATAACATATTATTAAGAATACACATTATTTAGTAATTGTATCAATCATGTATGCTATGTTTTCTACTCATCCTAATATATCATTTGCATTAAGTATGGTGAGAGGATTCCAATCCAAACCCATCAAAAGTTATTGGTTAATTATAAAGAATATACTTAAGTACTTGAGAGTAACTAAGGATGAATTTTTACTCTTAAATGGAATGGAAGAGATCATTTTAAAGCATTACACTGATGTAAGTTTTCAAATTAACAGATATTACTTCAGTATTGATTGGTATTTTTTATGAATGAAGGATCTATAATCTAGAAAAGTACCAAGAAAATAATGATTAATGATTCTATAATATAAGATAAATATATCGAATTATATAAATCCTATAAATATGTATTTTTGATATATAATTTTATTGTTGAACTTGGGGTTATCCCAGGTATCATGCATCGAATTCAACTTTACTATGATAATAATAGAGCGATTTCACATTTTGAGGAATCCCGCACTCACAAAATATCAAACCATATTCTATGTTGATATCACCTCATCCAATAAACAATTTATAGAGGTTATTTTTTTGAGTTTCTATATATAATGAAATTGAGTATCCACTAACAAGTCCTCTTATGCAACATAATACCTAAATCCACACAAGCTATATTGATATTAGATACAAGGATGAGTAGATTTACTATAAGAAAGTGATTTTTAGTGTTTCTCATTAAATTTAGTCATATTTCATTTACTTTGGGATATATTTTATGATTTAATGTATATTAAAGATAATAATTTATCATTAATTTATGTTTATTACATAGAACATGGGAGATGATATAATAAAATCCCTTATAATATATGTATTACCATATTTTCCTTAATTAACGATCATTATATTAGGTTGTAAAGATATGTTATGAACAATATGAGTAAGAATTGTTTTATAAAGATACAACCAGTCACTTGATTATCCACTGAATGAGGATAATATTAATTGTTAATATATATAATATTCATGTGATTTATTATTCATAAAAACCATTTGAGTGCATTTTACACTTTGAACATTATTTCACATTATGATTATAAGTCTTTCTTAAAATTCACTATTGCATGGTTCATTTTTGAATACCATATAAAATACCCAATGGTCTAGATTTTATTTTAATATTTAATTTTCATGTTTCTAATTACATTGGGAACATTTCATACTTTTGTAGTGCTTGAATACTCACATTGGAAGAATGCCAAAATGGTCTTTCATGGCAACACATTCCGGGAAAATTAAACTAGACTGCATCCCAATAAAGACACTATAGAGGCCAGGATCCAAGAACAATGATTCTAAAAATTTAATTTAATATAGAGGAAATAATTTTAAACATTTAATACGATAGTGACAAGAGATAATTCGTATGTTTTATGGGAGTTCTAGGTGGCCCAAGTTGGAGATAAAATTCTGGGCTAGATTCTGCGGCCCAGAAAAATAGCCCACCATTTAGATAATATCTCGCAAACAAAAATTTAATTTGGGGTGAAATTTTATAGGTATTTAGGAGAAATACATTTATCAATTTTATTATTCTATGACACACTCTAATTCGGCCATCTATAAGTTAATTTCGATGCCTCAGTTTGACAGATGCTAGATGGATTCCACTTCGGGTCAAGAGTAGAAAATTCTAAGTTCCACAAGCATTACACCTACCTAATCCTACCATACTCAAGTGGTATGACATTAAATATTGGATTATATTCCAAAGTCTGAAAAAATTCCTATTTTAGATAGTGTTGTTGGAGGATTTATCATCTTTGGTGCTTTCATTCATTGTAATGTTATGCTGCATTTTTGTTTTCCCATGTTTCCTTTCACAAGTAAGTTGTTCTAATTCATCTTAGTTTCTTAATAAAAGTTCTTATTATCCTATTATTATATTATTATTCATATCATGTTGATGTCTTTGGATCAAGGTTTGAATTAATTCACACAAAACATTGGGAAATTATCACACAATGGTGGAGTGATCGTTATTTCATTTTTTTCTTTACTTCTTCAATCGCTCCCTCCTGATTCTACATCCCATTTCCATTGGAACCATAACATCAATGGAGGGAAAAAAGGTTATGGTTTGATCCAAGGGAGTGTAAAGGGGATTTATTGGATGTTATTTCTCACTCCATTAATGTCTAATAACTTCATTTAATTTATAATTTTGTTTGAATATCTTTAAACTCCTCCATCCTTGTTAAATTTAAGGCAACACACTTCAAGTGATAATATGAACCTTTACCTTGGAGTGCTCAAAACATTGATCCTTAAAGTGTATATGTGATTAGTATTAAGTTGTGTATGTATTAAACCATTAAGTGATGATGTTTTTTGATCTTATTAAATGAACCACCTCAAATATAAGAAATTGAAATAGTTGAAAAAAGAATGCATCCAATCCACCCCAAGTGATAACCTGGGATCAACTTATTCTTTTAAATTGAATTAACTTAAGTATTTTAGTGTTCATTTAAAACTATAAAAAATAAACCCAAATGTTTCTACTTAATATCAAAAAAATACCCCATATATTGTATGTGTCTATAGGTTTATTCCTAGGTCTCTGTGGATTCGACAACCCAAGCTAAACTACAAGCGACCTCTTAAAACTAAAATATTGGGTAAATATGGACAAGGACAAATTTTGGCACTATTGTTGGGGACCCAAGTAATTCATCTCAACACCCATTCTATTCTCCCAAATTTATTCTATTCTCATCCAAATTCTCTTATCTTTTCTCTTTCTTGTTTTTTTTCTTTTGGCGCATGTCTGCCTACACCAGTGACCAATAAAACCATCTAGTTAAGGTGGATAGTCCTGGGGTTAGGGAGTGAATTACACCAAGGGAACTATTTAAATTAGATCCTAATCTTCCTAATACTCCAAAGTCAAAAATTGAGCCCATTTAAATGTAATTTCTTCAAAGAAACTAGGTCATAAACTTGGGTGGGAACCAAAATGGAAATCCAAATGAGGCAGCCCCAAACTTGGGGAATGCAATCGATCAAACCATGAATGAATAACTCACACCTTCCTAGACCAATGAACCCTATTTAATTATGCATGCTTCTCTTATAGATTACAACTACATATTTAAACCCTATATCCTAAACCACCTTCCCACATTCCATGGAATTGAGTCCGAGATGCCCTACCTTCACGTTAAAGAGTTCAATGACATTGTCAAAACCATATGTCCCACACATCAACTAGAATCAGCTAAGATGAGGCTATTTCCTTTTTCTTTAAAGCATAGAGAAAAAATTGGCTAAACAATTTGATACCATCATCCATCAAATCTTGGACCAATTATAAAGAGAATTCTAAAAAAATACTTTCCCCACAACAAAACAATTTCACATAAAAAGTGCATCCCAAACTTTTTTGAAAAAGAGGGATAGTCATTATATGAAACATGGGAGAGGTTCAAAGACACCCTAAACATGTTTCTACACCACGGTTTTTCTATTACTGAACAAGTGAAAATTTTCTATGAAGGGTTGGGCCTGGGGAATAAACAATTAATTAACACGATGTGTAATGAGACCTTCCAAAACAAAGCCTCAAATGATACTTAAGAGTATCTAGAAGGACTAGCCGAACAAAACCAAACATGGGGGACATCACCTTATTATGAGAAGCCACCCAAATCTGGTAGAATTCACAAACTGAGGGAGGTGGAAATACTTAGGGTGAAACTTGCTGCACTCACTAGGAAGTTCGAGGAGATCTATATTAGGAAGGTCTATGAAATTCAAACTGTTGACCCTGTTTTCACAATTTGTGACAAACATGACCACAAGACTAAAAACTTCCCAACCATCCCTTCTATTAAAGATTTTATTATAGGAGGACCACTATAGTAGGTCAATTCTATGAGATTTCAGAATCCACAGTACCAAAACACTTTCAATTCAAGGTACAATGACCATCTAGGATTCTGTTGGAAAGATAACCACCACCCCAACCAACAACCTAGTCAGGCACAAGGACCAAACCCCTACCCTCCACAAAATTTTTAAAACCATAACCAGTTCCAACCACAACCTGTAGAATACCAACACCCTTCTATCTAATACCAACAACCCATCCGTCAACCAAATTATCCTCCTAGGATAAACCAACCGGCACAAGCCCCTACCCAATCTGTCGCTCTACCAATCCTTGAATAGTTGTGTAAAAATGGATAAAATGAACTCAGAAGTATCATAACTTAAAAATGAACTAAAAATCATAAAAAATAGGAAGGAAACCATGCCTAATCAGGAGGTACGATCAAAACATTAAGGGAAGATTCAAGTTTCACTCAAACAACTCATGACCAACTAATGGTTGTGACAGTTTTAAGAAGTGGGAAATCAATTGAGAAACCTGAAAAAATAATTCAAAAACCATATGAAGCTTAAAACTCTAATGAAAATTCAAATTAACAAAATTATAAAATTGAAAAAATTGATAACAATGTGAAAGAAAAAACTCCTCAACAAACAACCCCACAACCTGCACCATTTCCTCAATGCATGAGGGGAAAACTAAGCCTAAATTGAGTGAAACATTGAGGGAAATATTCTCACAAGTACAGTTGAACATTCCACTCCTCGATTCCATTAAAACAATTCCTGCATAATCAAAATACCTTAAGGACCTCTGCACATTTAAAAGGAAATTCTCACATAAGAACCATTACCATCTGGCAGCAAATGTTAGCACAACAATCCAAGGAACCCTTCCACCAAAGATGAAATACCCGGATATCCTTACTTAAATGTTGAACTAGGAGAGAACAAATTTTTCAAATCCTTGTGTGACCTAGGTTCCAATGTCAATCTCATTCCCTATGCTGTGTACTACTAGTTAGTCCTAGAATAGCTCTAACCCACATCTATCACACTTCAACTTGCTGATCGTTGCATTTGGGTTCCAAAAGGGATATGAAAGGATGTTCTGGTAAAAGTATAAAAATTCATCTACCTTGCTGAATTCATTATCCTTGAAAACAATAAAAACTTAATAAACAAGCAACAAACCCCAATCATACTTGGATGTCCTTTCCTTGCACCAATCTACTATGTTATCTGAGTCTGAAATGGGAAATTACCATCACCTTTGGAAACATGAGTCTAGACTTGAAAATATATAATGAAATCTCACAAAAAGGGGATTATGAGAATATTCATGGAGTAAACATGATAGGAAGTGTGGATAATGAATCCATATAACATTAAGGAATATTTGAAGAATGTTTAATTCAGGATGTGATTAATTTCTTTTGTTCACATGAATGACGTTTGTCTCCTTGGCTAGAATCACCTTCATATTGATCCTATGATGAAATATTAAAACCAACAATCAGTGAAATATTTCAAGAAACCACATTCATTGAGGCCACTCCAACTCCCTTCCCTAACATTGATCAAACAAATATAGTATTTAAAACTTCTACACATGGGGAATCAATCCTATCTAAAACTCAAAAAAAAAAAGAAATTGATCTTGAGTCAATGTCCCAATATTCTGATGAAATTTTGAACCAACCTAATCTTGAATGGAAATTACATCTTACATCACTTAAGTATGTCTTCCTAGGAGAAAATGGAATACATTCTATTGTAATTCCTTCTTCTATTCAATCCAATCATGAGGGGATGTTTCTAGATTTCCTTAATAAACACAAGAAAGATATTGGATGGACCCTATCTGATATTCCTCAGATAAGCCCACTTATCGAGACTCATAGGATTGTTCTAGAATATGATTCGAAGCCATGTCGTCAACCTCAGCAGAAACTCAATCCTAATATCAGAGATGTAGTGAGGAAATAACTTCTGAAATTGTTAAAAGTTGGGATCATCTATCACATAGGTGAGAGTGAGTGGGTAAGGCCAATCCATGTGGTTTCTGAGAAGGTTGGAATCATAGTGATAACCAATAAGGATGGAGAGATTCTTCCAACTAGGGTGAGTAGTGGCTGGAGAGACTGCATCGACTATAGGAAGCTAAAATCATTTACCAAGAATGACCATTTCCCCATACCATTCATTGACCAAGTCCTTGAGAGAGTGGCAGGTCATGCCTTATACTATTTCTTAGATGGGTACTCAAGGTAAAATCAGATTGAGGTATCCCTAGAGGATCAAGGGAAGACTACATTTACCTGTCCATTCAGCACCTTTTCCTTCAAACGCATTCCCTTCAGGTTATGCAATGCCCTTGAAACCTTCCAGTGGTTCATAATGGGAATTTTATTGGACATGGTTGGGGATTTACTAGAGGTCTTAATGGATGAATTCTTTGTGTTTGGGGGTACATTTGAGGGATGTCTGAGGAATGTGGAGAGATTTTTTTCAAGATGTGAAGAAAAAATCTGGTCCTAAACTAGAAAAAATGCCACTTCATTGTTAAAGAGGGACTAGTCCTCGTCTATTTAGTCTCAGGTAGGGGGATTGAAGTTGATAAAGCTGAGGTTGACATTATTCGTCACCTTCCATCACCCAAAACTATCAAGGAAGTGGGGTATTTATTAGTACATGCTAGTTTCTATAGAAGATTCATTAGGAACTGTAGTTCAATCACTCATCCCCTTTGTGATCTTTTAGTAATGGATGCTCCATTGTTTTGGACAGAAATCTATGAAGGTTCATTCTCAACCCTTGAATCATGTCTCACCTCTCTACCCATCATGAAATCCCTAAATTGGATCCTTCTTTTAGAACTCATGTGTGATGCCAATGACTTTTATTTAGGAGATGTGTCAGGACAACATTGTGATATGACTCCTTATATAATTGCTTATGCAAGAAAATACTTAAGTGATTCCCAAATTAACTACAACACAGATGAGAAGAAGTTACTTGATATTTTGTTTTCCTTTTAAATGTTTAGGTCCTACCTCTTAGGATACCCCATCACTATATTCACTGACCATTCTGTACTGAAATACCTCTTCTAGAAACAAAATTCTAAGGCTAGAATGATTAGGTGGGTACTTCTATTACAAGGATTTTAACACCCAATCAAGGAAAAAAGGGTGTTGAAAATGCTATAGATGATCATCTATCTATGATAGAATTTAATGACAAATTATATAACCTTTATGTGTTTGATTTATTCCCTAATGAACACCTATACTCTATTAGTGACTGCCCTTGGTATGCCGACATAGACAACTTCTTAATTAAAGGAGTCATTCCAAAATTCTTAGGGACTCGAGCTCAAATAAAATTTCTTTTTGATGTTAGGCACTATGTGTTTGATGATACATACCTCTATAAGTTCTGCCCTGACCAAGTCATTATGAGGTGTGTCCCAGAATCTGAACAAGAGTCCATCCTTAAATTCTGTCATAGTGAGGCATGTAGAGGTCACTTATCCTCTAAGAAAACTTATGATAAGGTCCTTCAGTGTTGTCTCTTCTAGCCCAACCTCTCAAGGGACTCCTAATTTTTTTTTTCAAAGCTATCCTAGGTGTCAATAAGTAGGTCCCATCACCAAAAGTAATCAAATTCCACTCACTCCCATCTTAGTGATTGAAATATTTGACTGCTGGGGAATCGATTTCATGTGTCCTGTCCCAAACTATAGGGGATATCTGTAAATCCTTTTAGTTGTTGATTGTGTCTCCAAATGGGTTGATTCTATTCTTAAAAAATCTAATGATCGTAAAACTGTGATTATATTTCTCAAGGAAAACATCCTCTCTAGATTTGAAATTCCTAGGGCTATAATTAGTGATTGTGGAACTCATTTTTCCAATCGTCCATTATCAGTATTCTTAGAAAAGTATGGAATTTGTCACAAAGTTTCCACTACTTACTACCCATACACAAATGGTCAATCTGAGTTAGCCTATTAGGAAATAAAACAAATTCTTGAGGAAACTGTTAATCCATCAAGGAAAGATTGGTTGAGAAAACTCTTAGATGATCTTTGGGTCTATCAAACTGCATATAAAACCATTTTAGGAATATCTCCATATAGGTTGGTTTATGGAAAATCATGCCATTTACCAGTTGAAATTGAACATAAGGATTTTTGGAAAACTAAGAAAATGAATTATGACCTCTCATTGGTCAGAAAAAAAGGAAATTAGATCTTAATAAACTTGATGAACTTAGGATAGAGGCTTATGAGAATTCAAGGACAAATAAAGCTAGAGTTCAAGCCTAAAAATCTGAAAATATTAAAACAAAACACATTGTAATGGGTAAAACTATTATTTTGTATAGATATAAACTTCATTTACACCTGAGAAAGTTGAGGTCCAGATGGTCAGGTTCATACATAGTGCATAAGGTGTACCCCCACGAGGCTGTAGAAATTCAAGATCCCACCAATGGTCAAACCTTTAAAGTTAATGGTCATAGAGTCAAACCATTCATTAAACCATTCTAAAAAAATGAAGTTGATGAAGACTTGTGTGAACCAACCTTATATGAGGAAGATACTTAAATAATTAGTGGTCTAAGTCGAGCTAGCGACGTTAAACAAAAGCGTTGTATGGGAGGTGACCCATAGTTTTCATGTTTCCAATCATTGTGAATCATCTTTATTTTAAAATAGGATTAATGAATCATTTTTATATTTAAAAAACATTTCTTAATCAATGAACTCTAAATATGATAGTACCTTAGACTGTTGACCTGTTCTTCTATTATGAGTATGGATGGGTATGAAAGGGGATCATCATATTCATCTGTGTCACGCGGTTTTATCCCTGAGTAATACCTTACCCATATTTTTAAGAATAAGACAATGTATCATCAGTTTATTTTATGTAATTTTTATGGGATTGTAGGTTAAAATAAAAATACAAAAAAATAATAATAATTAAAAACATATAAAAGGACACGTCGTAGGTCATGGGGAAAACCCTGTCACGACCAGAAAAGCCGTGGGGGCTCAAACCCAGGACCAAAGGGAGACAGGGGAACACACTTACCAATGACCTACGGATTATAATGCTTCCTAATTCTATAATTTTTTATATATACTTATATTTTAATTTTTTTATTATTTAAATAAATATATAAATATATATATTGTTTGGTTTTTTTTGTTTTCTTGTTTTTCCTTTTTTTACTAGGGAACTCTGGAAGTGACATGGATATCAGAGGACTAAATTAGAGCAGCAAGAACTTCAACTTCAATCACAAGTGGATTCATTCCATGATCCTTATATTTAAAATCACTTTTATAACTCCTCTAATCTACGTCTACCCCCGTCTAATTTTCTTTTTTATTTAAACTCTTGGGAAAATTTAATTCTATGTTGGGAGGGGGGTGAAATGAATGAAAAAAGTAATTAATTTTGTGTGCATAAAACAAATGTGTGTAAGGAAAAATTTCCTTAACCTTGAACATGATAATACACATTTCACACTTTTAAATTGAATATAAAATAATTTAGTATGCCCTGATTCTTATTTTAATCCATGTATAATTTCATGATCAGATATTTTTGAAAGTCTGGCTATATAATGTGTTATTTCATCTCTATATATTTTCATCCAAATAAAAAAAATAACAATGCATGTCCTTTATATAGTGGGGAATTATTTTGAGTTCATGAGGTCCCCTAAATAAATATCATAGTTTTGGTTATCATTTTAGTTTTAGTATGAATATTTAAAAACAATAAAAAAATAATAAATTTGCACGTAGAGAAATGAAATGACCTAATGTGTGGCTTTTAGCACTTGTGGATTGTAACTCCATAGTTTTCTAGCCTATATTTAGTAATTTTATCTCTATTTGGGGTAATTTGATTTTATTTTTGACATAGTTAACTCAATATGATGCCCGAGTATGTGGGATTCACTTGGTGCCCTAAGGACTTTGAGCCTCGGAGTCATCGACAAAGTCTCGCTACATGGGTGGACTCTATTGAGTGAAATTTCAATTACCATTGAAAAATTGAAAAAATATACAAAAAAATGAATACTCATATTAATATTTAAATGTTTTTCCAACTGGAGATTCCATCATTTCCCCATTGAATAAATATGAACCCCCATGTCTATTGTGATACACAACACATCGTCATGCTTAATTGATATTGGATGAAATATGGTGATAAATTTGAACAAAGGAATGAGATTGGGATTGGGATATGCTTATTAAAATATATTTTATTAAAATATTTTTATGGTTTTCATGATTTTTGGGTATAAGGGGTCTTGGTGATCAATGTGTATTAAAAAGTTTTTGGAAAAGGGAATTCAAATTTCATATGTTTGAGAAATATTTTTCTTAGGACAAGAAAAACTCAAGTTGGGGGGTGTGATTATCCACTGAATTAGGATAAAATTAATTGTTAATATATATAATATTCATGTGATTTATTATTCATAAAAACCATTTTAGTTCATTTTACACTTCAAACAACATTTCATATTATGATTGTAAGTCCTTAAAATGCATTATTACATGGTACATTTTTGAACACAATATAAAATACCCAATTGTATTTATTTTATTTTAATATTTAAATTTCAGGTTTCTAATTACATTTTTTACATTTAATACTTTTTTAGTAAGTGAATATTCACATTGTAAGACCACCAAAATGGGTTTTCATGGAAACACATTCTGGTAAAAGTAAACTGGATAATAGCCCAATAAAGAGACTGTAGCAGCCAGGATCCAAGACCAATGATTCTCAAAATTTAACTAAATATAGATGAAATAATTTTAAACATTTAATATTATAGTGAGAGGAGATAATTCTGATTTTTAAGAGAGTTCAAGGTGGACCAATTCGGAGATAAAATTCTAAGCCAGATTTTGCAGCCTAGAAAAACAGCCCACCATTTCGATAATATCTCACAGACCAAAATTTCATTTGGGCTGAAATTTTACAACATGTTATGAGATATCATGTTATTAATTTCCTTATTTTATGAATCACTCTAATGAGGCCATCTAGAAGGTCCTTTTGACGCCTCTTCTTGGTGGATGCAAGTTGGCTACCACTTTAGGTCAAGAGTAGAAAAGTCTAAGTTCCAAATGCTTTCCACCACCCTAAGCCTACTATAATCAAGTGGGATGAATTTAAATATTAGAGGATCAACCCTAGGCTCCCAAAATTTTTATTTAAGGTAGAGGTGTTGGAGGATTTATCATCTTTTGTGCTTTGTTTCATTGTAATGTTATGCTACATTTTTGTTGTCTCAAGTTGTCTTTCACATGTAAGTTGTTCTAATTCATCTTAGTTTCTTAATAAAAGTTCTTATTATACTATTATTAAATTATTATTCATATCAAGTTGATACCTTTGGCTCAAGATGTGAATTTATTAACACCAAACCTTGTGAAATTATCACACAATGGTGGAGTGATCATTATTTCATTGTTTTTCATTACTTCTTCAATTCCTCCTTCACGAGTCTACTTCCCACTTCTATTGAAACCATCGAATCAATGGAGAGATAACCCGATTATGGTTTGATCCAAATGAGTAGTAAGGGGATGTATTGTATATTATTTCTCACCCCATTAATGTCTAATTACTTCTTTTAATTGAGATTTTTTTGAAGATCTTTAAACTCCTTCGTACTTGTTGAATTTAAGGCCACACACTTCAAGTGATAAAATAAAACTTTACCTCAGAGTGATCAAAACTTTGATCCCTAAAGTTTATAGGTAATTAGTGTTAAGGTGTGTAGGTATCAAACCAGTAACTAATGATGTTTTTTGATCTTCTTAAATGAACCCATCTCAAATATAAGAAATTGAAATAGTTGAAAAAGGAATGCATCCAATCCACACCAAGTGATAACCTAGGATAAAATCATAATTTTAGATTTAATTAACTTAAGTCATTTAGTGTTCAATTAATACTATCTAAAATAAACACAATGTTGTCCACTTAATAGCCAAAAATAGTCCATAGAATGTATGCATCTTTAGGTTTCTTCTTAGGTCTTGAGGATTCGACAACCCAAGCTAAACTACAAGTGAATGCTTAAACCTAAAATATTGGGTAAATTTGAGAGATACCATCACTCATAGGATAAAATTTAATAAAATTTAATCCAAATAATCAACCTTATAGTACACTACATGTATTTTCATATATGTGACATTGTTGTTACTAAAGTAAACATTTTCTATGGAGCCTTCATCTTGAGGATGTTAATGTTCATTACTTAAAAGGTTGTATAATTTGATACTATATAAATTCATTTGAGAATTTGTATTAGTTGAATTTAATTGGGTTTGATACTAATAAAATAATGGGGTTTGTTCTACCAATATAATATGTGTCTACATATATGACTGTTTATGACATAATGGGCATCAACTGAGTTTTGACTAAGTACTTGCATGCACTATTGGAAAATGGACATATAAAAATGGTTTATAGCCATTATTTAGTCAATATGTTTGTATAGGTTTCCTATATGAGTAGATTTACTAAACTCTTCATATATTTATCGACTATAGATCACTATACCAAAGGTTTGACCAATTTGTTGGTATATACAATGCCTGTAAACTTCTATAATAATGATTTGACTAAACTATTGGTATAAGTCACACCATTATTTATTTATAATAATAATAATAATAATAATATATACATAAAAATTAATAATTATTTATAAACACACATAAATATTATTATTAGCTTTTGGTATTGTCCTCAAAAAATAATGGAGAGGTTATGGGCTTAAAACTCACTCTTATTTTTTATATCCCTAATAGTAATGGTTTTACAAAATCATTTTTATTGGACGATACAAATGGTTTCAAAACCATTGGTATAAGTATTTTAAATTGGATTTGTTTTTAAAGATTCATGAAACCATTGGTATAGGATATACCAATGGTTTGAGTTCCTATATGGATAATTCCAAAATGTTGTTATAGACATAATTTCCAATACTGATTTTCATACCAATATAATTACACGTGTTGCAATTATATAAGATTTAGTAACATCAAGAATTGAAAAAAATGAGATACACATTATGAGATTTTTATTTCCTTGTCTTTTACTATAACACCCCATTACCATTTTAATAGGTACACCCCTAACATCATCATTGGTTTTCCCTCTTTTTATATTGGTAGGATACCTATAATGGTGAAATCATAGATTTTTTGTACTTTAAACTTTAAACAGCCTTTTCCATGGGATACAGAAGGATTTCGCACTATATAACTGGGTTACACAACATGTAATTGTTTTTGGGTACAATATGTGAAAGGAGATTCATGATGTGAAAGATTACGCATCATGAATAGTGGTTTCACGTCTTGAATTGCTTAAATAATGGATTTTTAATCTGAGGCGATGGATTTTTTAGTTTATTTGTACACTGTGGATTTCACATCATGTAACTATTTAAACGATGTGAAATGGCACATGTCCAGTTTTAAAACATTCTCTTGGTAGTTTTGCTCAGTCCTTTCTTCCCAGAGTCCTTCATCCTCAACCCAGGGTCTCTCCTAGACTTTTTTTGAAGACACATTTACTTCTGGATGGATCCATTAGACTTATTATGTCCATTAATATTGTGGTGAGTCTCTATGGGTAAGTCATATTCCTGCTTCTTCATTGACTTTGATCATGATATCACCATTGGGTGGCATGTTCAGATCAATTGGGTTGAGATGGTGTTTCTTATGGGTTTTTTGATCCATTGTGAGGTCTCACTTAAGAGGCCTTTTCCTTTGTCAGTTGTGGTGCATATGGTGCTCGTTCTTGAGGTGTGTATGTTTCTTCCTTTCTACTAACCCCTTGTGTTGGATCATAATATAGATGTATATGTATTCTATATGGAACAATATAATAGGGGCGGGGGTAAATTTTAGGTTTAAAAACATTGTATTAAAACACTTAATAAAGAACTTAGTTTCAGAGGTCTTAAACTAATACAATTCACAACCAATAAAATTGACCATATAGGTCCTGAATCTGATAGATATGATATGTTGTAAAACCACTAGTAATGAAAAATAATTATATTCTAATTGAATACAATGATCAAAGTAATAAAAAAGTTAATGATTCTATCATACATCGTATATAATATATTAATACAAAATGTAATGAATGAATCATAATTAAAACAATTAAAATATAAATGAATATGTATAGAAAGAGGAAACAATACAATTCCCTTTATATTAAAAATATCAGCAGAAAGTAAAGTTATTACAATTATTTTATCCCAAAGAGTAGGGTATCCTTTCACATAGGATAAAAGGTATGTCTGTCCACCAACTTGGTAAACCCTCGATATAATGATCAGCATGACTATCTTCCTATCCCCAAAATCCCTCAATTAAGAAGTTAACCAATACCTCTGTCTTTCAAATAGTTGAAGTCCTTCAATATGATGATTGGCAGAATGTCTTCCTATCCCCAAAATCCCTCGATCGTTATCCCAATGATCGGTCACACAAATAAGAATCAAAGAACTTATAGAAATACAAGAACTTGGAACAATCCATTCACTTCCTTTATTTTCAAGGCTTTTGCACAAAGTAAGAGATAAGTCATAGAATATCTCTCGAGAAATTGATGATTTTTTTTGTATTCTGGTTCGATTGACCTTCTATTTACAGGCCTCAAGTTCCAACAGTTATATTTATTCCAACAGTCATATTTATCCAAAAAATTTGGAGGGACTTGGACACCCGACATTATAACAGTAAAAAAAAATAGATTACATGACATCATTTTGATTGGTGAATAACCAACTCAATGACAACATTTTAGTTAGAAAATAGTAAGTACAAAAGTATGAAGCAATGAGTATGAGTAACATGTAATCTGTATTGAAGTTATGATAAGAGTGTAATACATTTAAAATGTACAATACATATATTGGTTACCAAGATTATCATGATAATAGTGCATCTCGTGATTACAATTTATAACCTGGTTATGATTCTTAACAAGGTTACGATGTATGATATTTAATCTAGTTATGATTCTTGAATACATTGCACAATACGAGTATAATACATAACCTGGTTTTGATACATAAACTAGTTACAATTCATGACTACGATACAATACTTAACTTGGTTATGATGCATGATAATGATGCAGTACTTAACCTTGTTATGATTCATGACCTGGGTATGATATAAGTGATTATGATGCATGAATAGGTTATAATATAGGTGATTACGATGCATGAGGTTACGATGAATAATGTGGTTACGATATAGGTGATTACGATGCATAACCTAGTTTTGATATTGGTGAATACGATGCATAACAATATATCTATTTACGTTGTAAAACAACATATAATAAAAAAATGTGAGTGATTATAATTGTGAAGAAACATAAACGATAGACAATATATGTGATCACGAAACGTGTGATTTTTGATTTCCAAAACAAATTATTAATGGAAAAGTCAAAATACATTTTGATTCAACAACTTGTGTTCATATTTGGATCAATCCTATGGTGTATGGATTAGGTTCTAGGGTATCTTCTAGTATTTTGAGGTTTTGTTGATTTTGGATTCCATTAAATGCGTTTGTGACCTGAGTTTTGAGGTAGGTGGTTCTATATCTAGCCTATGATAATGGATATTTTCGTTTTTCTTTAAAGAACGATTCATAATGAAATATTGGAATGATTTTTTGTGTGTGTTGAAAAGGGTTTTTAATGAAAAATGTTTTCCCCTGGTTACTGATAAATAGAGAGAAAATGGGTACTTTAAATGCATTGAAATGGAATTTTTGAAATAGTTTTGAAATGGTTTTCGAATAATCAGAATAAATTGTGAAAAAGAGGACATGGGTTACCTTGGGTAATTAGGTGAAAGGTTTTTCTTGGGGCCATCATCTAATGTTTTGTGATTATCAAGGAGGCTAGTATTGGGGATTTCCTCTGTCTCCTAGGCCTGTTATTCTAGGGTACTGATACTCACATTGTTGGGGGGGGGGGTTACTCATGGGGTATTCCCCCTTTCCTTGTCCCATTGTTCAAGGAACTCGTTTCTACAGTTGATTATTATGGTACAAGAAGTCTGAGGCCTAGACCTTTAGTATTCCTTAGTGTTGTGATACCTATTCTCTTGTTTTTCATTTCTTGGATTTCTGAGTTAGCCTTGATATCCATGTTTATGATTGTGAAAAATGATATGGAAAATGTTCTTTGAAATTGATATACCTACTTTTCTTCAGAACTGTGAAAAAGGAAAATTTTTAACATGTTTTCTAAAAAACTACTTTACTCTTTATCATTGCATGTTTTATTTTGAAATAAGAATACATGATTTATCATAAAGATACTTATTATGGAACACATAGGTGGGATCCTTGTTGGTAAAAAATCTTTCAAGGTAACATTTCAATATTTTTGGGATGGATGTGTTTGTTGACAATGCAGGTTTTCATGGTGAATTGTCGAGTTTCGAAGATGTTTTTGACAATCCATGTGAATAAAAAACCATGAAAATGGAATGGAAGGTTTGGAGGCAATAAAAAAGTAAAAGATACAAGGTGGTGCCATTTTCCAGTGTTTGCCAAAATTTTAAAGTCCAAAATTTGGAGTTCGGTGAGCATCACAAAATATAGATTTCCTTGAAGATCTCATCAAAATATGGAAAATGAAAGAGTTTTGAGAATTTGGGCTTCTTGATGTGGATTTCTTGAAGACATGAACATTTTTGATGGTGTTCTCCATGATTATGATGAGCTTCACGAAAAATAGAGGTGAAGAGCATTGCAAGAAGCTTTGCGGTGGCAACACGAAGGAATTAACAGAACATTCCATGATTAGGACGAGCTCAACGATCTAAAAATTTCTGTGGTGCTTCCTGATATAGAGATAATTTCGGAGAAAATTTAAGAGCTTCTTGATTTGAGATGACATGGAGCTGACTTCGTGTAGAAGGTTCGAGGGTCGGTGGAATTGCCTATAAATAGACCTAGACCCCCTCGAGAGAAGAAAAGAGATCAAATGAAAAATATTAAGCTCTCTAATTGAGAAGCAGATTTTTGGAGCATGGTGCTTCGTGAAATCATAGGGAATTAGTAAAGGAATTTTTTATTTGAGAATGGGAGGCACGCCGTGAAGGCCAGTTTGGATTTGTAGAAGACATGCACATTGCAAAGGCTTATTTAGCCTTACGAAATCACAATGACCAGTGTGAGATTTGCAAAGTAGTGAGCTCTGTGATCTAGATAGCTCTGTGATCTAGTGATCATTTCGAACCTGTGAGCTTTGCGAAACTGTGAGATTTGTGAAGAGGTTGGAGAATTGCGAAGTCTTGTTTGAGCTTCACGAAATTGGGAGCTTTGTGAAGTAGGGTTCTTTGCAAATGTATTTACAAATGTTTTTTCCTAGTAATTAGAGGAAAATGGGTATTCATCAATGGATGAAATTTGGACTTCAATAAATCATCTTAATATAGTGAGGGATTCATTCATTAGTGATAATGAAGAGACCTACAGGTCGATAAACGGTGAGTGGATCCCTTCCAAGTGCAGTGACCAGAGGAAGAGGAAGAAAGTTATCCTTTTTAATGGTAGTGATCTATAGAGAGAGAAATAAAGAGTGACTCTTCGGAAAGTAGTGAGATGACCCTAAACACTATAAAGGAAGTGAGCTTGGGCATATAAGTGATATAGCTTGAACATTATTGGCAGTAAGCTTTATTGGATTTGGTACAACAACACATCGTCGTTGTATGATCCTTGGACGTATCCCAGTGAGGGTGAACCAGGTAAAAATATCCATGTCTTCCTGCTTGCTTTCCTGAATTGCATCCAAATCATCATTATTAGATACATAAGGATATAATAAGATCAACATTAACTCATAAGTGTAAACATAGTTACCCATATAATATTGATGTCAAGATCCAGTGGGGCATGAATAATTTTTAAATAGAATATCCATTCCCTGATTCACCCCCCCTCTCAGGGTATCTAGGACCCTTTTGCTCACAACAATTGGTATCAGAAGGAAGTTATCTTTTATCAGATTTGTTTTCTATGACTTGGTGTGGTTAAATTAGTCTTCTCTTATCTCAGTGAGCCATGGAAAAGGGTAGAAATTCAAAGAAGAAGCGGAATTATGGTGAAATTCCCCAGTGTGGAAGTGTCAACGGAAAGAGTGTGATTCAGTTAAAGGAATCATGTAGTTTACATAAGAATGGTTTGGATGAATCATACACTAAAAATACATACTCATTCAATAATTCTGAAGGAATGAGTGAAGAACCTAATATTCCAAGTGATGTTACAACCACTGATGATGAAGAAACTCCAAGATGTCGAAAAGTGGCAGTTGTTCTCAAGGCAAAGGAATTGGATCAAAAATTGGATGAAGATATGAAATCTAAAGATATCCAAATCCAAGAAATGGTAATTGAGATTAACAAGATAAGAGGATTAAATCAGAGGCTTATTGATGTGGCCACTAACTTGAGGGATAATAATGATTCTCAGGATGAAGATCTAAAAAAGTTGTCTATAAAGAGAGAAAA
Source organism: Viscum album (assembly GCA_963277665.1). NCBI lineage: Eukaryota > Viridiplantae > Streptophyta > Magnoliopsida > Santalales > Viscaceae > Viscum > Viscum album. The sequence goes on along the minus strand of OY728138.1, from coordinate 1,014,042,741 downwards.
TCTCAAAGATGATGTTCAGGGAAAGAATCTGAACTCAGATGAAATTCAGAATCTGAAAGCCATAAATGATGATCTTACTACATAGATATCTTCATTAGTTCATAAGAATCCAAGGATATAACAAGATAATGCATCCTTATCTGATTATTTTTCTCAATAAAAATTGAAAATAAATGATAAAAGTGATATTGTAGATAAGATCACATGAGAACTGGAAGATGAGATGAGTAGTAAAAAGAATCTCAGAAGAGAACTCAATGATCAACTTGAATTAAGAGATAAGAATATTCTGCAACTGGAAGAAGTGCTAGAGTTAGTCAAGAAAGAAATGAAGAAATATAATTCCAAAGAGAATCCCAAGTTGAAGTATACCTTACACTTACAATTTGATTATCCTTTGGTAGGTGACGATGAAATGAAATCCAAATATGATAGTTCAGAGGAGAAGCATGAAAGGATTGTATCTTCCCAAAGGCCATCCATTTTGACAAAATCTGGAATTGGATATGATGATCCCAATAAAATGCGTGATAGGAAAAGAGCAGTGAAAATATCCATAGATAAGAAAAATGTTTTCGGTGCTGGAGGTAGACCAAAAAAGGCTTTTACAGGAAGTAATGATAGCATGTGCTATTTTTGTGGGATTCATGGTCATACATCAAGCTTCTGTTCAGAGGCCTAGGAATACATTTCAGGCTGTGGACATAGAAACTTTAATAAATCTAAGAATAAGAATATGTGTCATGAGAAATCATAAAGATGAGTCTCTCAGGGGAAAGCATTCATTAGATGCTATTACTGTGGAAGAATGGGACACACTGTGAGTATGTGTCAGGAAACTCAGGAGCTCAATATCAGAGGAAGAACTCAATCTGCATCAACATCATGATATATAAATGAAGAAATGAGGTATGACTTTGATGGATACTATTTTATATGTTATTATTATGGGCATTTGACAAGACATTTCATCCAGAAAAAATCAAGAAAGGAAAAGGAACTTGAAAGGAGATTATCGACTCCAGTGGTCGATGATAAGAAATTCTGAACTGGAAGATAAAGTGGTAAGTTGAAGAACATACTTATAACCACATCAAAATCACAAGGAGATAAAAGAAAGGTGTATTAATCACTTTCTCTGTCAAATTCAGAATAGATCTTGTGGAGATAATGTGAACAAACCAAGAATATTATGGGGAGATCTACTCTAGCTGTGAGTAATAAAAATGCACATTCAGTGGAGGAGTCACCACCAGTGCAAAATAGTGTGGTGAATCTGATATCTGATAAAAGAAATATGAACGTATAATGTATTGAAATATCCACATGTCTTGTTCCACAGAGAGAAGTGGAGGAAATAGGAAGATCCATGCAACGATGGAAGAAGCAAGGGAATATGCCAATTAGAGAGATTCCTAATCAGAGAAGGAATTAGGGGAAGTTTCATATTGGTGGAACATAAAAGATAGAAATATGTACCCATGTGATTAAAAATTAAATTGTGAGAAATTACAAGCCTGGAGAATCTACATATCAAAAAAATACTCATCATGTGGGAAATGAATGCTTATTCATATGGACAAAACAATTGAAGTTGGCCATCCAGTTAGAGCAGACAAGGATGGAGTTTGATGCTCTGTAAGAAAGAATCAAAGGTTTGACCCATCAGGATCAACCGTAATCCTTATCTTGAGGATTCCAGAAGAACCCCTCTCCCTATGTATATAAATTTTCTTAACTGATGATTCATGTGTTTCAAGTTCAATGGGAGATACGATCCAAGGGGATGTGGTATAAAAAGATACAAAGTAGTGATGTAATGTGATCCATAATGTCAACTGATTCAAATTAGTTACCAGAGCTGAATGAGGAATCTGGTATAATTACATGAAAGGAGTTAATGTTATATGGATACCTGAGATAGGAGAAGAAGAATGATTGTGGGTCAAAACTTTGGTCCCAACAACAAGAAGAGTTTCACAACAAAGGAAGATATCTTTATCTCTTAATTAGATGCAAGAACTCAATTGGATATAAAGGATGTCTATTGAAAGTATTAAAGTGGTAAGATACTCATGGGGATTATATGTGTAAAATGCTAATTCATAAGAAAATACTGATAATCAACCTAAATAAGTCAAATCTATATTAGTATGAAAGTCGATGAGCCACGCTGAAATTGACTTGAAAGGTATTATTGGTAATCAGAAAGTGCTAGTACAGAAATGAAAGATGTGGAATCTACAGAAAGCATCATACTTATCACAGATAGATTCTAATTGGTTTAGTGAAGAATCTGAAGATGAGAATTGGGATTAGGATATGAATAAAGAGATTGACCAACTTGAGAAGAATTATACGTGGAAGATTGTTTCAAGGCTAGAAGATATAAATGTCATCAGGACAAAATGAGACTATCACAACTATATAAATGAATATGGAATAGTGATTCGAATAAAAGCACGATTATTGTGAAAAGTATACTCCTAGATAGAGAAAATAGATGTTGATGAGACATTTTCACCGGTTGCAAGGCTAGAGATAATCAGATTATTCCTAGCCATTATAGTGTAACAAAAGTTCAAGGTTTTCTAGATGGACGTAAAATCTACATTTTTGAATGGGGTTCTGGAAGAAGAAGTGTATATCGAGAAGCCATATGGTTTTCTCATTCGTGAGGATGAGAACAAGTTTTTTCAGCTAAAGATGGCACTATATGGGCTAAAAAAATAACCAAGATCATGGTACTCGAGGCTTGATCAGTATTTGAAGAAGCTCGGTTTCTAGTGTGGTGGAGTTGATTACAATATATATTTCAACAACAATAGTAATAAAAGGATGATAGTGTTTTTTTATGTCGATGACATAATATTGGCAGATCAGATGAATCTAAGTGAAGAAAATTTTCCGAATTCGTGAAAAATGAGTTCGAAATGTCAATGATTGGAGAGATGACAATTTTCTTTGGTTTACAGGTGTCACAAGGAAGGAATGGAACTTTCATTTCTCAATCCAAATATGTCATGGAGCTTCTGATAATATTTGGAATGGAAAATTCAAAGGATATGAAGACTCTAGTTGCTACTCAGATGAAATTATCATAAGATGGTAATGGAAAGGCAGTTAATATCACAGAGTACATGAAGATTATTGGGATTTTACTATACCTGACAGTGATGAGACCTGATATTGTTTTCGCCACATGCCAAGTAGCATGATAAAAAATAAATCCCAAGTATATCCACATGATTACAGGGAAAAGGATAATTCAGTATATCAAAGGAACTGTGGATTTAAGTATGATGTATAATGAAAAATCTCAGTCAGAGATTTTGGGATATACAGATGCAGATTGGTACGGTTCAACAGATGACATGAAATCAACATTAGGAGGTGATTTCTATCATGGTAATTTGTGTATTTCTTGGCTAATAAAGAAGCAAGATTTCATTTCATTAAGCTCCGTAGAAGATGAGTATATTTCTGCCACTCATGCATGCACACAGTTATTGTGGATGAAGAAGCATCTTGATGATATGGGCGTTGAAGTGAAGTTTCCGATCAGAATCTAGTTAGATAAATCAAGTGCTATAAATCTCAAGAAAAATCCATTCCATCAATCATGGAAAAAGAACATTGAGATAAAGTATCATCTTATCAAGAAGATGGTTGAGAAAGGAATTGTGAAGTTGGAGTATGTGGCTACAGAACTACTGGTTGCAGATATTCTGACAAAGGCCTTACCCAAGGACACTTTTGAGATGCATCGAATGGATCTTGGAGTTCATTCAACTCCCTGCACTTGAAAACATGTGGCTTTGGATTCCCCCTCTTCCCGAGGTATTGTGTGTTTTTCTCTAATGATATGATCTCTGTTCTACACTCTGTTGCAGACCACAAAAAAGTGACCTTTGGGTTTGTTGAAAAAGGGGGAAAAAGAGTGAATTTTAAAGTGGGAGAAACTCTGGCTAAAGAAGGGAGAAAATGTCTTATTTAAAGACATGGGGAGAAGCTGACAGGTTGAGTAGCGATATAGAGGGGGAGTAATGAAAAATGGGATATTATTAAATCTGACGATGCTAGAAGTGATCGATCAACAAATAGATATCACAACAGTTAAGGATCATGATTAAAGCAGAAGAGTGGTGTTGGAATAGTGTTAGAAGGTTTCCAGTGATCAACAATTGGTATCAATATGGTTTCAATGATTGGTGCCAGAAATAAAGTGATTCATTAAGGAACTTTTCAAACTAATATTATTTTTCATGCCGAGCATTGCTCATGTGGGTTTAGAGTATGTGGTGAGTGAATATTTGGTCACTATCTGAATCACAAGAGGAAAAAAAGGGTAGATGATGGAAGGATATTTAGTGAGGAATTAAAGTGTAGAGATTCATTATGAGAAGAGTTTTCAACAAACACAAAGGGGGAGATTATTGGGAAAAAATCCATCAATGTAACATTGCCGCATTTTTGGGTTGGTTGTGTTTGTTAACAATGTGGGTTTTCATGGAGAATTGTCAACTTCCAGAGATGTTGTTGAAAATCCATGTTGAAAACGAACCATGAAAAAGGAATTGAAGATCTGGAGGTAGTAAAAAAGTAGCAGATACAAGGTGGTGTCATTTTCCAATGTTTTCCAAATTTTTGGGGTCCAAAATTTGGAGTTTGGTGAGCATAGCGAAATATGGATTTCCTTGACCATCTCATAAAAATATGGAAAAGGAATGAGTTTCGTGAATATGGCCTTCATTATGTGTATTTCGTGAAGGCAAGAAGAATGTTGATGGTGTTATTCATGATTACGATGAGTTTCACAAATAGCGGAGGTAAAGAGAATTGCGGCAAAGCTTTTCGGGGGCAGTGCGTAGGAATTGACGGAACGCTCCGTGATTACGATGAGCTCTGCGATTTGAAAATTTTCACGGTGCTTTGCGATATTGAGATAATTTTGGAGGAAATTTCAGAGATTCATGATTTGAGATGATGTGGTGCTGACTTCGCACGGAAGGTTCGAGGGTTGGGGGAATCACCTATAAATATACCTTGACCCCCTTGAGAGAAGTAGAGAGATCAAACAAAAAATCGTAAGCTTTTGAATTTCCAAGGAGATTCACAAAGCAGGGTGATTCACGAAAGTAGAAGGAATTTTTAGAGGCAATTGAGCTCTGTGAAAGGGAGGTGCACCACAAAGTCTAGTTAAGATTGGCGGAGGATGTGTACTTTGCGAAGGATTTTTTAGATTTGAGAAATCACAAAGACCAGTGTGAGCTCTGCAATCTTGAGAGATCTGCGATCTAGTGAGAATTGCTAACCTGTAAGATTTGTGAACCTGTGAGCTTCATGAAGAGGTTAGAGAATTGCAAAGTCTTGTTTGAGCTTCATGAAATTGGGAGCTTTACGAAGTAGGGTGCTTTGAGAAGGTATTTCTAAGGTTTTTTCCCAGTGATCAGAGGAAAATGGGTATTCATCTATGTATAAAGTTTGGACTTCAATAGAGAATATACATACAATTAAGGATGCATTCATTAGTGATAATGAAGAGACCTACTTGTATATAAACTGTGAGTGGATACCTTCCTAGTGTAGTGAACAAAGGAAGAGGAAGAAGGTTATCCTTTCTACCTGCAGTGAGCGAGGGAGAGAGAAACAGGGAGTGACCTTTGGGAAAGTAGTGCGATGACCCTAAACATTGTAAAGGTAGTGAGCCAAGCCATAGAAGTGATCTAGCCCGAAAATTATTGGTAGTGAGATTTATTTGATTGGGTAAAACATCACATCGTCGTTGTATGATCCTTAGACGTAGCCAAATGAGGGTGAACCAAGTAAAAATATCTTTGTCTGCCTGCTTGATTTCCTACATTGCATGCAAAGAATCATCATCAGATAAATAAGAAGAGAACAATATCAACATTAACACATAAGTGAAAACATAGTGACCCATATAATATTGAGTTCAATATCGAGTGGGGCAGAAATAATTTTGAAATAGAATATCCATACCCTGATTCACCCCCCTCTCAGGGTATCTAGGCCCCTTTTGGTCCTAAAAATGCTACTGAGCTTCTTAGATAACACCCTGAACACCTCTTATATGGTGAATACACCTTTTTTTGTATTTTAGTACAGAGAAAGGCATAGTGCCACATTGAGGTGGAGAGGTTTGTGTTAGATGGTTGTGTAAATGGTGATGATATGGTGGGAGTTTTTCCATTCCATCGTTTAGATGAGATACTTGGCTTGGGTCCTTTTCAGTTATAGTTTTCCATTGGAGTTTTTAGATATGTTTTCTATTGTATGTTTCCCCTATTTTCTTACAGTTATGGAATATATATCTTGTTCGACTACCACCATTCATTTTTTTAGAATACATATTCAATATGTTTGATCAGGTTGGAAAAAATCGTTCCCTTTGTTGTGTTGTTCGATGGCCAAGTGCTTGTATCCAACACATGGGGATCGAGAATGACCTTAGTTTATGTAATATAATGGGTTGGGTGTCAGGTTTGTGGGAAACCTGGGTCAGTTTGTTAAAATTTGGTATCAAAGGAGATTTTTACTCAAGAGTCCATGTCTCGGGACATCTGTTAGACTGGGGATAAGATTTTGGGGGTCTTGAGAGGTATTCTATGATAAGTACCTATCCGTATCTTGTCGTAACGAGACTCATGTTTCCATGGGATGTTGGTATGTGTGCATCTAGTGTTGGGTTTGTATTTTAAAATTTCAGTTTCTTCTTATGGGTTTTCTAGTTTGAATTGAGATTTGATATATTGTGTGACCATTCTTATGTTTTTGTGCGTAGAAGTATGCCTCTATGATATATTCCATGAGTTCCTCAGATATGTGCACCGGATACTCTAAAAGGGAATCCACCTATAAATCATAATATCAACGATAATATCATACAGTCACTCCGTGTTATTGATTAAGATGTACCATGAGTTCATAACACTGTTGTTGAGGTATATCCATGAGCTGGGGGGGGAGAGATCATGGGATTTATTTCATGAGAATCCACCATCCTTTAAAGTAATGTCTAAGACTCAAGATATGGAGGAATATCTAGATAGTATCGATCTGATTTTTGAATTTCTTGAAACACCTGAGAATATCAGAGTAAAGTGTGAAGTGTTTAGAAGAGAGATACATGGACCTAAATTGGAAGGTTTTCAAAACCCTATTATTGCAGTAGTTTTTTCTAGAGTAGATGATGATGGAAAAGTATATAGAGTTCATGTCTTTACAACAAGGATAACATTCAGTGTCAGCATACCCCAATCATTTTTCTAATCTTTTCAATTTTTCCCTGGACGTGGTGAAGAAGGACCAGCTGAAGGCTCAATAGTACCTATATGGTTTTTTACTAGATATCAGATCATAGGTGTTAATGTTGAAAATTTCTACCAATTTAGAGATGGTAGAAATAGCTATGTTGGCAACAATTAATATGGCAGGCAAGGATGGATTTTACACCTCTTCTCTTCCATCGGGTGGTGGCATTCATGGTTCATATTGGAAGAAGACGAAGTTGACAGATCATCGTAGGAGTAGTATAGGTGAGTCTCACCCACAATCCTCCTCTACACTGTCAGTTGTAGCTAGAAATGTGCCTTTTACTTTCTATCAGTATGGAGAAGGGAGGAAACACCAAACATTATTGTCCTATGCCCGCGAAGACATGTAACAACTATGGTTTCATTGGTCACTTACAACGCTTTTGTTAGGATACAACTACACCTCATTATAATCATGGTTGGTCAGGTACAAAGGCTATTATGGTATAGTCAGAAGCTTTATATACTACTAGGCTCTAGCAACATGAATCAGGAGTGACACATTTTCATACAATAAATGAGTGTCCAACTGAAGTTGATGCAGGTCTGGAAATAGTGAGAGGTACCAACCTTATTGAATCTTTAGTATCAATTACTTTATTTGATAATGGTTCCTCCCACTCATTTATATCTGTGCATTTTTTTGATATTATTAAACATCCAATGGAACTTATTTACTTTGAAATGGAGTTAGTGACACCCACTAGTGCAGAAAAGGTTTTTTACGTCACCATTTTTTACGTCGGTTATATAAAACCGACGTCATAATATGTAAAACGAGGTTTTTTACGTCGGTTATTTAATAACCGACGTAAAAACCTGTGTTTAGTACACCTTTAACATCGGTTATTTTTATAACCGATGTTATTAATCGCGCGACTTCGTTTTTTACGTCGGTTATACATTAACCGCCGTAAAAAACAGAAGCGGGGGGCGTTTTTTTACGTCGGTTATTCAATAACCGATGTAAAAAACGCGGTTTTTGAAGGCCTTTTTACGTCGGTTATAAAATAACCGACGTAAAAAAAGAATCCGCAGATGTTTTTGACGTCGGTTATGGAATAACCGACGTAATAAAACGCGGATTTTGAGCCCTTTATAACGTCGGTTATTTTATAACCGACGTAAAAAAAGAATCGGAGGAAGGTTTTTAAGTCGGTTATTGAATAACCGACGTTATAAATGTTTTTAAAAAAATTATAACGTCGGTTATTGAATAACCGACGTGATAACTCATTTAAAAATTTACCCAGACCCGTGGATTGTCATTCGCGAGTTTACCTTCGACAGTCGCGACTCGTCTCTCTCGCGCGTAAACCCGAATCGGCTCGTCCATTTCGTGGGTTTAGATTCGTTTTGCGATCATCGTTTCTCATATTTAATCTCCTCGGATCAATCATCTAAACTCGCAGCACTCAGGTAATCCTCCCACTCGTTCGTTTTTTTTCGCGGATAGTATATATATATGTGTTGTGATTTTTTTGTTGAAACTAGCTAAGAATCTTCGATTGCGAACCCTTTTAACTAGTTTTGGAACCATAATCTTATTTATCATCCCTAGATCTATTAGTTCGACTTGCATTATTGACTAATTTTATGATTTCACTAATTTTTCATCGTTTTATATAAATCCCCGAGAGGGTTGGGGCGTGTCCAGGGGGGTTTACAAGGGGGTGGGTGGGTGTGGGGGGCTGTCCAAGGGTGTGGGTGGGTGTTGGGGGTGTCCAGGGGGGTGTCCAAGGGGGGTAGGGGGTGGGGGGTGGTGTTTAGGAGGGGTGGGGGGGGGGGGGGCTGTCCAGAGGGTTGGGGGTGTCCAGGGGGGTGTCCAAGCAGGTCGGGGGTGGGGGGTTGTGTCCAGGAGGGGTGGGGGTGCTTTCTAGAGGGGTCGGGGGCTGTCCAGAGGGGTCGGGGGGTGTCCAGGATGGTGTCCAAGGGGATGGGTGGGTGTGGGGGGCTGTCCAAGGGGGTGGCGGCCTGTCCAGAGGGGTCGGTGGGGTGTCCAGGGGGGTGTCCAAGGGGTTGGATGGGTGTGGGGGGCTGTCCAAGTGGGTGGCGGCCTCTCCAGAGGGTATTTGGGGTTGTCCGGGTGGGTGGGGGTGCTGTCCAGAGGGTTGGGGGATGTCCAGGGGGGGTGTCCAAGGGGGTATGGGGTGGGGGGTGGTGTCCAGGAGGGGCGGGGGGCTGTCCAGAGGGGTCGGGGGGTGTCCAGGGGGGTTTACAAGGGGGTGGGTGGGTGTGGGGGGCTGTCCAAGGGTGTGGGTGGGTGTTGGGGGGTGTCCAGGGGGGTGTCCAAGGGGGGTAGGGGGTGGGGGGTGGTGTTTAGGATGGGTGGGGGGGATGTCCAGAGGGTTGGGGGGTGTCCAGGGGGGTGTCCAAGCAGGTCGGGGGTGGGGGGTTGTGTCCAGGAGGGGTGGGGGTGCTTTCTAGAGGGGTCGGGGGCTGTCCAGAGGGGTCGGGGGGTGTCCAGGGTGGTGTCCAAGGGGATGGGTGGGTGTGGGGGGCTGTCCAAGGGGGTGGCGGCCTATCCATAGGGGTCGGTGGGGTGTCCAGGGGGGTGTCCAAGGGGTTGGATGGGTGTGGGGGGCTGTCCAAGTGGGTGGCGGCCTCTCCAGAGGGTATTTGGGGTTGTCCGGGTGGGTGGGGGGGCTGTCCAGAGGGTTGGGGGATGTCCAGGGGGGTGTCTAAGGGGGTATGGGGTGGGGGGTGGTGTCCAGGAGGGGCGGGGGGCTGTCCAGAGGGGTCAGGGGGTGTCCAGGGGGGTTTACAAGGGGGTGGGTGGGTGTGGGGGGCTGTCCAAGGGTGTGGGTGGGTGTTGGGGGGTGTCCAGGGGGGTGTCCAAGGGGGTAGGGGGTGGGGGTGGTGTCCAGGGGGGTGTTATATCTTACTATATTTTGTTTAAAAAATAATATTCAAGCATATTTTTTTAAATACACATCGATTTATTTTATATTTCAAAATTGTTTACATTCAAATTATGATTTTTTTCATATAAACATATATTTGTCTTATCTAAAAAATATATATATTTTTACTATTTGTTATAGGTAATAATGAGTCGAAGTTGGATTACGGCACATCGAATGAGCAATGAATATGAGGAAGGTGTTGATGCCTTTTTGGAATTTGCTAAACGAAATGTTCCAAGTAGTGACATTTTTTTCTATCCATGCCTGAAATGTCTGAATATGAAGAAGTTGATAAGTAGAGAGATAAAAGATCATCTGATTTGTCATGGTTTCAATCCGAGTTACAACCCTTGGATTTGGCATGGCGAAACTGGACAGAATGTCACTGATGATAATGAATCGCAAGATGGTAACTCCGATGGAATTGAAGAAATGATTCGCGATATTGTAGCAGAACAAATTGAGATAGAACCGACAGTTGCACGTCTATATGGTGATGCTGAAAAACCATTATATCCTAGTTGTACAGATTTTACGGTTTTTTCGGCGGTGTTAAGATTGATTAACCTGAAGGCGAAACATGGATGGAGTGACAGAAGTTTTACAGAGCTGCTACAATTGATGAAAGACATTCTTTCAAAAGATAACGATCTTCCATATTCACATTATAAGGCCAAAAAAATATTATGCCCGATGGGATTGGGATACAGGAAAATACATGCCTGTCCGAATGACTGTATTATATATAGGAAGGAATATGAATTTCTGAAAGAGTGTCCTAAATGTGGGACATCACGGTATAAGGTGAAAGAAAAATCACAAGCTGATGTAGAGATTACAAAGCTCCCTTCAAAGGTATTTTGGTATCTTTCTATAATTCCTCGTTTTAAACGTTTATTTGCTAATTCACATGATGCAAAAAGGTTAAGATGGCATGCTGATGAGCAGGTATATGATGGAAAAATACGTCATCCAGCTGATTGTCCACAACGGAAGAAAATTGATGCCCCGTACCCTATATTTGGAAATGAAATTAGAAATCTGAGACTAGGCTTGTGCACAGATGGAATGAATCCATACCGAACCCTCAGTAGCACACATAGTTCATGGCCTGTTTTATTGGTAATTTACAACCTCTCTCCTGAAGTTTGTATGAAGCGCAAATATGTCATGTTGAGTATCATGATCTCTGGTCCAAAGCAACCCGACAATGATATTGATGTATACTTGTCACCGCTGATTGATGATTTGAAACTGTTATGGGCTGATGGTATTAGGGTGTATGATTCTTATAAAATGGAATATTTTCAACTGCATGCAGTGCTTCTATTCACTATAAATGACTTCCCAGCATATGGAAATTTGTCTGGATACAGTGTTAAAGGGCATAAAGCATGTCTAATTTGCGAACAACAGACGTCATATTGTCAATTGCATCATGGGAGGAAAACAGTGTACATGGGTCATCGAAAGTTTTTGCCTATGGATCACCCTTATAGAAGACTAAAAAAGGAATTCAATGGCTCACAAGAATTTGATACTGCTCCAAAACCTTTATCCCCAGATTTGTATTTTGAGAGGGTGAAAAACCTTGATGTGACATTGGGAAAGACACAGAAATCTGGTAATGATAGACATATTTGGAAGAAAAGGTCATTATTTTTTGAGCTACCATATTGGAGGTATCATGAAGTCAAACATAATATTGATGTCATGCACGTGGAGAAGAATATCTGTGATTCTTTGATCGGAACATTGCTAGATATTAAAGGAAAGACAAAAGATGGGTTGAATGCAAGGTTAGACCTACTATCAATGGGAATACGTTTGGAGTTAGCTCCCACTCCTAAAGGAAGACGAACATTTTTTCCCCCGACTTGTCATACATTATCGAAGAGGGAGAAAAGTAGCTTCTGTTAGTGTCTTCATGATATCAAAGTGCCTCAAGGTTATTCTTCAAATGTAAAAAATTTTGTCTCATTGAAAGACTTGAAGTTGATAGGTATGAAATCACATGATTGTCACGTCATGATGCAATAAATTCTACCAGTTGCACTGCGTGGAATATTTCCCATCCGTGTCAGAAAGACTATAATGAGGTTGTGTTATTTTTTCAATTCAATTTGTAACAAGGCGATTGATGTGAATGCTTTGAAAATTTTGGAAAAGGATGAAATTTTTATACTTTGTCATTTGGAAATGTATTTTCCTCCAACTTTTTTTGATATGATGGTGCATTTAATGATTCATCTGGTTCGAGAAATAAAGCTTTGTGGACCTGTATATCTTCGTTGGATGTATCCTTTTGAAAGGTATATGAAAATATTAAAGGGATATGTTAAAAATCCATATCGACCTGAAGCCTCTATTATTGAAAAGTATATTTCTGAGGAGGTAGCAGAGTTTTGTACGAGCTACTTGGCTACGGCGCAACACATAGGTTTGCCTCCATCTCGCCATGAACGGGTTAATAATGAGGGAAAGGGGATTCGTGGCTTGAAAGTCAAATCACTGTCAGCTGAACATATGAAGAAGTTAGAATCATACATCTTGAATAACATAGCTGATGTTCAACCATATATCACATTGCATATTAATGAGTTGAAACAATTTCATCCAAAGAAGAAAGAAATGTGGATTTTGAATGAGCACAACAAAACTTTTTTGCCATGGTTTAAAAAGACCTTGCTTGGTAGATCAGATGTATCAGAGACATTAAAATGGATAGTGGGTGGTCCATCTTTAAATGTGATAACATGGTCCGCTTATGACATTAATGGCTATACATTTCATACGAAAGCTCAGGACAACAGAAGTGCAGTTCAGAATAGTGGTGTATTGGTGTTTGCAGAAGCAATGCATTTTTCGAGTGCTAAGGACAGAAACCCAATTTCGGCATCAAGTGCATATTATGGAGTGATTGGAGACATATGGGAGGCTGATTACTTTAAAATTAAAGTTCCTGTTTTTAACTGTAAATGGTTTATCGGTAACAACAGTGTCAGACACGATGAATTTGGAATGACACTTGTTAATCTGAATAGATTGGAAGACACAACTGATTATTTTATAATGGCAACACATGCCAAACAAATTTTCTATGTAGTAGATCAATCAGATATGCAGTGGGCTGTTGTTTTACAAGGGAAAAAACAATATGTTGGTGAGGATGAATTTGATGAAGATGCTGATTTATGTGAGATCCCTACTTCCATGGAAAGATTAACAGAACATAATGATGAGTATGTTGAAGTCATGGTTTGTGCCATAAGGAACGATCACGACGAAGGAATTTGGGAAAACAATCCAATTGTACATTCCTAAAATTACAGGTAACACATGTTTATTTCTTGTTTACATTTAGTTTTTTCATATAATGTTAGATATTGTAAATTTTTTACTTATTAAAACATGTATCAAACCAAAACGATAAAACAATAAAAACCGTAAAGAGGAGAAGTCCTGGGCGCACCGGCTGGCCGGTGGTGGATCACCGGTTGGCCGGTGGTCCAGAGCAAAGCTCTGTCTGGTCCACCGGCCGGCCGGTGATGAGCCAGCGGCCGACCAGTGGTCCAGACAGAGAGGAAGTCTCTCTGTCTAGTCCACCGGCCGGCCGGTGGTGATCCAGCGGCCGACCAGTGGTCCAGACAGAGAGGAAGGCTCTCTGTCTGGTCCACCGGCCGGCTGGTGGTGATCCAGCGGCCGGCCGGTGGTCCAGACAGAGCAAGGCTGTCTGGTCCACCGGCCGGCCGGTGGTGAGCCAGCGGCCGGCCGGTGGCACCAGGCAGTGGGCAAGTCTACTGCCTGGGTCCTCCGGCTGGCCGGTGAGCTCACACCGGCTGACCGGTGGACTCAGTGAGTCCACTTTTCAGCTTTCTTGGGCCAACTCCTTGGCAACCTTTTTCCTGTGTTTACCATGTTTATCATTATTTAACATGCTTACCATATTACCAATGTTTACTATTATGTAATTTAGTACACTTTTCTATTTTCTGATTAAGTAGTATTACAATATTTGAATTTGTATATTTGTGAACTAATGTTTGTTTTTTTGATTTGAAGGAAAATGACAGATCAATCAGTTGATCAGCCACATGATTCTGGAGATGAGCATATTGGTCATACATCTGGGGAGGAACATTCACATGCTCCTATTACGAAAAAGAGTTCAAAGGTTGGTAAGCGTGGGTGCACACGTTTACCAAAATTATCACTTGCCCGTACGAAGGAGGAGAGGATAGTCGTGGAGTTTGATGATGATGATCTTCCTAGAGGTCCAAATGCTAAAGATTTTAAGGGTTTTGTAGCAACTCAGGCTAAGAGCAAAGTAAGCATTCTCTATGATGATTGGAGAAGTGTGGATAAGGCGATAATTTCTCAGCTGTGGGAGACCATTTTGGTAAGATATTTTGCTATTGTTTGACTGTTCTTTAAATGTTTCTAGTATATATAATATTTTTAACCTCTTTTTTATCAGATGACATTTGATATTCCTGACACTGGAGGAGTCAGGAAGAAATTCTTATCATTGGCTGCTAGGAGATGGAGGGATTTCAAATCAACCCTCTCATCTGATTTCATTTATGGTCATAGGAGTCGTGAGAATCCATGTCGTATATATCCTTTTATAGATGAAGGCACATGGAGACAATTTTTTGAAAGTAGAAGAAAAGAATCATTTTTGGTAAGGGCAATGTAAACTTTTATAAGCTTTCTTATATAAATGATCTTATTATTGTTTTGTTAATGATTACTTATTCTTAATTTACAGCAAACAAGGAAAGCTCATCAAGAGATCCAATCTAAAAATGTATACCCTCATAGTTTATCTCGGGGAGGGTATGAATTATTGGAAGAACAAATGATGGCAGAAAAATTTCAACAACTAAGAGCTGAGTCTTCAAGCTCTGGAGAGGTGGCCCCTCCATCCCCTCCATCTAGACATGAGAAATGGAAAAGAGCTCGGAAGGGCAAAAAAGGACAATATCTTTCGGAAGAATCGAGACTCGTAGTTGATAGGATTGTAAGATATCTATTTTATTTATTTAAGTTTACTATTTTCGTCATATATTTCCAATCATTATAGAAATGTTCAATTAATTATTACAGGACTCTCTTGAGGAGCAGAGTTCACAGGGGACATTTACACCATCTGGGAGGGAAGATATTTTATCTGTGGCATTGGGAAAGCCCGAACATCCTGGCCGTGTACGTGGATATCCGGCAGGTGTATCGGTAAGAAAAGTGTTGCCACGTTCCTCAACTTCTAACGTTGAGGGAGTTTATAAAAAAAAATAGAATCCTTGGAGGCTGAAGTCCATAATATTAATGCGACAATGGAGGACAAGATTAGAGCATCGGTGTAGTTTATGTTTGCAGACTTGCAAAGACAATTTCAGGGTGCAGCTCCCACTCCACCTCTCCCAGTAGCTCCCACTCCCCCACCTCAGCTTGCGGACCCCATTTTTGATCCTCCTCCTCCGCCGCAGCTACCTAATTATTGTGAGTTGTATGTTGATGATCCTCAACATCATATAGTTGCATATGGGATGGTATATTGTATAGGAGATACAGTTCATCATCAACAGTTAGAGGTAGAGAATCAGAGGGTCACTGTACAGGATATTATAGATAGATCAGCTCGGATACCATTACCTACAGATGAGGTGACGACAGTTGGACATAGTATCGGCCATTTTTTACTTTGGCCATCCAGACTTCTTCGACTCATTACCATAGAGGTATGGATGTTATATCTTTTATTTTATATTTTTATTAATGTTTTATCATTTGAAAACTAATATATTTTTCAATTTATTTTTACAGGAATACTTCAAAGGTAAAGAAATACTGTATAGACAACAACAAAGACAGATAGCTATGACATCAGATGCAGATACTAGCAGTCTTGACAAATTGTCAAGATATTCAAATTTGTTGGTGGATCATTATGACTTTACAATGGAAGCTCATGTCTGTGGACGTGAACTAAGTGTGGGGATTATGAAAACTGATATCATGGAGTTTGTCACTGAAGATAAGTTGGGCATCAACGTGGTGCAAATTTTTATCATGTAAGTCTTAACACCTTTTCCTTGCATTATATTTATTAAAAATGTATACTTATGTCTGCTTTGTATTAGGTATCTGTATAAAATTTGTGAGAGGAATGAGCTGACAGATGTATATGGATTCGTGGACCCACAATTGATTTCCCCTGAAGCATGTGCATTGGATGAGGAACAAAGAATGCTTTATATTGCTGATAGATTTGAAAAGAATGTAATCACACAGTGTTAGATGATTCCTTTTTGTGAGAGGTATGAAACACATCCCTCTCAAAGAGTTAATTATCTTTTAACATAAAAAACCACTAACGTTAAATTTCCTTTTATCAGGGATCATTGGATGTTAGGGGTTTTTTGCCCTAGGGAGAAAACACTTTATTGGATATGCTCTCTCCATGATGATGTGCGAGAAAGTTTTAAGAATATATTGGAAACGTAAGTTTCAATTTCACAATAGTTTTATATATTATAATGAATTTTAAATTTACCCCATTCGTATTATTTTCTAACAGGGCATGGGTCCACTTTCGAAAAAGCACAAAGAAAAGGAATTTCAAGATCAAATATGTACATGCGAAGGTAAATATCCATTTATAATTTGTACATTTTGATTTATTACATAAAAATAATATATTGAATTTACACTCATTCAAATAGAAATGTCATGAGCAACAAGGCATCATCGAATGCGGATATTACATGTTAAGATTTATGTATGAAATAATAACAACTGGGACAGTTCTGAGTTTTGACCTGGTAATATTTCCTCTTTCTCATAATATTTCAATTTGATTTATTCATTATACACGTTGACTACTATCCTTTTCCTTTGTAGCTTTTTGATGACCCTCAACCCTTTACTGCTGAAGATATCAAACACTTACAAGTGGAGTGGTCAAATTATTTTACAGGTTTGATTGACTTTTAGTTGTTTGTAATGTAAAATGTAATTTTGAATATTGTCAATGTAATTGTGTATTTCGTAGTCATTTAGGTTGGATTTAGTTTTTTTTGAAGTTGATAGTGTATGTTTTGAATGTTATAGAAGTGAATGTTTAATTTTTCTCTACTTCTTGTTTTGGTCTACTGTTGATGGTTTTTCTGGTCTGGATTTTGGTATGGGGGGAGAGGTTCCAAGGGGGTGGGTGGGTGTTTGGGGGTGTCCAAGGGATATGGGAGGGGTGTCCAAGGTGTGTTTGGGGCTGTCCAAGGAGTCGGTTGGGTGTAAATGAGGGTGGGGGGGGGGGGGGGGGCTGTCCAAGGGGTGGGGGGTGTCCAAGTGGTGGGGGGGTGTCCAAGGGATATAGGAGGAGTGTCCAAGGGGTGTTTGGGCCTGTCCAAGGGGATGGGGGGGGGGGTTTCCAAGGGGTGGGGGGGGGGGGTTTCCAAGGGGTCAGGGGGGGGGGGGTGTCCAGGGGGTGGGGGGGCTGTCCAAGGGGTGGGGGGGTGTCCAAGGGGTGGGGGGGGGGTGTCCAAGGGATATGGGAGGGGTGTCCAAGGGGTGTTTGGGGCTGTCCTAGTGTTCGGGGGGTGTAAATGAGGGTGGGGGGCTGTCGAAGGGGTGGGGGGTGTCCAAGGGGTGGGGGGGGGGGGTGTCCAAGGGATATGGGAGGGGTGTCCAAGGGGTGTTTGGGGCTGTCCTAGTGTTCGGGGGGTGTAAATGAGGGTGGGGGGGCTGTCGAAGGGGTGGGGGGGTGTCCAAGGGGTGGGGGGGTGTCCAAGGGATATGGGAGTGGTGTCCAAGGTGTCTGGGAGTTCTGTCCAAGGGGCCGGTTGGGTGTAAATGAGGGTGGGGGGATGTCCAAGGGGTGGGGGGGTGTCCAAGGGGTGGGGGGGGGGGGTGTCCAAGGGATATGGGAGGGGTGTCCAAGGGGTGTTTGGGGCTGTCCAAGGGCTCGGGGGGGTGTCCAGGGGTCGGGGGGGGGGGGGGGGGTGTCCAAGGGGTCTGGGAGGGCTGTCAAGGTGTGGGGGGGTGTCCAATGGGTGTTTGAGGCTGTACTAGGGGTCTTGGGGGTGTAAATGAGGGTGTGGGGCTGTCCAAGGGGTGGGGGGGTGTCCAAGGGGTGGGGGGTGTCCAAGGGATATGGGAGGGGTGTCCAATGGGTGTTTGAGGCTGTACTAGGGGTCGTGGGGGTGTAAATGAGGGTGGGGGGGCTGTCCAAGGGGTGGGGGGGTGTCCAAGGGTTGTGGTGGGGCTCCAATGTGGTGGGGGAGGGCTGGCCAGGTTGTTAGGTGGGTATAGATGAGGGTGGGGTTCAGTTCGGGCTTGGGGGAGGGCGGGCATGGTTATTTTTGTTTTGTTTCTGGTTGATTTTTGGTGAGTGCAGTGCAATTATTTAAAAAAAAAATATCGCTTTCACGTCGGTTATTTTATAACCGACGTGGTAAATAAATTGGTATGGGTTTATCATGTCGGTTTTTTCGAGAACCGACGTGATAAACCGTTCCAGGGCCTTTTATCACGTCAGTTCTTAATATAACCGACGTGCTAAAAGGCCTGGGAATCGATTTACCACGTCGGTTATTGGATAACCGACGTGCTAAAACGTTTCCCAGGCCTTTTTATCACGTCGGTTATTTAAGAAACCGACGTCATAATAGGCCCGGGGAAGGGTTTATCACGTCGGTTATGTCATAACCGACGTGATAAACGATATCCCAGGCGTTTTATCATGTCGGTTTAGAAAATAACCGACGTGATAAACCCCCCCCCCCCCCCGCGCATATTTATCACATCGGTTATTAATGAACCGACGTGATAAACACCGTGATGTTAGGGATGTTACGTCGGGTTTTAAATAACCGACGTAAAAAACGTTATTTATAACGTCGTCCGTATTAACATCGGCTAAAAACCGACGTAAATAATGAAAAATAACCGACGTAAAAAATGTTTTCTGCACTAGTGACCTCTTGGTAAGAGGAAAGATAAGGGGTTCAAGTGTCCTTGTTCATTAATGATAGCAGATACAGAGTTGGTCTAGGATTTTCTTGTTCTTGATTTGGATATGTTTGACATCATCATCAATATATATTGGATTTTTGCTCATCGAGTTGAGGATAATTTTTATCATCACTGTTTTTCAGTTCTTATGGATGATGGGAGCTCTCATGTGTTTCATGGGGAGTGGGACCTGATGTCTAGTCTTGTAATACCTTCCTTCCTAGAGCTCATGAGTTTGATGCCTTCTTTTGTTTTTGAGCCTAATGACGTCTCTCATGTTGTTGATTTTCCCATTGATATTCAATAATTTCCTAATGTTTTCCCATATGATTTCTCTGGTCTTCCTCCAGAGAGAGAGAGAGGTAGAGTTTATGATTGTATGGTTCCAGTTACATACATTATTTTGATACCTTCTTATCGTATGGAACCAATAGAGGCGAAAGAGCTCAAGATTTAGTTGAACATCCTGTTGAAAAAATGTTTCGTTCACCCCAACGTTTCACCTTGGGCATACCATGATATCTTTGACAAGAAAGAGGATTCTTCAATTCTGTTATGTGTGGACTATCATAAGTTGAACCAGGTAATGGTTACGAACAAATATCCTTTGCCTCATGTGTATGAAATGTTAGATGAGTTAAAGGGGGAAAATTGGTATTCAAAGATTGATCATCTATCAGGTTATCATCAGATCAGAGTATAATAGTCTGATATACCAAAGAAAGACTTCAGAAGCAGGTATGACTATTATGAATATCTTGTGATTCCTTTTAGTCTAACTAGAAATCCTATATTTTGAATGGATTTGATTAATTGAATACTTCAATAATATCTTGATTATTTTTTGTTAGTATTCATGGATGATATTTTGGTTTATTTGAAATACGAGCGTGAGCATGATGACCATCTGATTTTGGTTCTAGAAATTTTAAAAATTCACCGTTTGTATGGAAATATTTTGAAATGTAGTTTTTAGATTCAAGAAGCGATATTCTTGGGGAAAATAATTTTTGATCATGGTTTATCAGTTGATCCAGAGAACGTAAAGGGTATTTTTTCGTGGATGGAACCATGAAATGTCTTTGAGATACAAAGCTTCCTTGGTCTTGATGGATACTACTAATGGTCTGTCAAGGAATTATCTAAGATGGAATCACCATTAACTAATCTTACTCGAAAAGTGGTTAAATTTACATCAGATGAAAATTTTCAGTATTCTATCTATGAATTGAAAAGGCTTATTACACCGGATCCTATTTTGATCTTACCTGAGATTGGTAAGGGATATGTGTTTTTTTTGCGATATTTCTGGTGCTATTTTGGTATGCGTTCTTATACAGGATGGCCGTGAGGTAGCTTACGACTCTCATCAGATTTGAACGCATGAAAAGAATTACCACACTAATGATTTAGAGATTGATGTAGTCATGTATGCACTTAAATGATGGTGGAATTATCTTTTTGGGGGAAAAGTTCATGGTCATCTATGATCATAATAGTCTAAGTTATATATTTTCTCAGATGAAATTGAATCTCAGATTGAGACACTGGGTGAAATTCCATCAGACATTTGACTTTGATATCAACTACCCACTAGGTAAATTAAACATTGTTGTAGATGATCTTAGTACACACCAATAAAAACATATTTTATTAATAAGAGAACATCGAGATGATCTTAGTAGGAACGTACCATCATAGGCTACTCTAGAATCGAATGAAGAGTGGAACCTTATGGAGATTTTTTCTCAGTTTCATATGGATGCTCAAGAGGATGTTTAAGGAATGGTTCTTACTAGTGTTCAGTTATCATCATGAATTTTAGAATCTATTTTGCGGATTCAAAATTAGGATGATGAGTTTCAAAAGACTCAAGAATGCCTTTATGGTGGGGAGAATATTCCAGATTGGTCTCTCTCTTCAGATGATATGCTTCACTTCAGGAAAATGATTGTTGTACCATCATCTATGAAGAGTTTAGTCTTGTTCAATTGTAATAAAACTTTTTAGGACATTCATCTAGGAACTAAGAAGATGTATATTGACATGAGGTGATGATTCTGGTGGCCGAGTATGATGCCTAACATTGCAGATTATGTATGCACTGTTACACCTGCCAGTAGATAAAAGAAGATCCCTTAAAACCATCTGTTTTTCATCAACCTCTTCTGGTGCTATTTTGGAAATGGGGTGAGGTATCTATGGATTTTTATTGTGGGATTACCATGGAATCCCTAAGGGAATAATGCTATGTTTGTGGTTGTTGATTGGTTAATGAAGCCACCTCATTTAATTCAGATAAAAGACACCACTAAGCATGAAGATCTTATTAAGATGTATGTGCTGGGGTTGTGAGGTTACATGGGAGTTGTAACACCCCAAACTTCCATGGTATGCTTCTATTTGAATAATACAATAGCTTGTATTGTACACAACCTTGAGTTCTAACACACCACGACCAATAAAACTAGCAGTTATGAATAGTAATACACATTTTTTAAAATTTTATAAATTTTATTTTTCAAAATGGGATTTATTTTTGGAATTGGAATGTCAAAATTAGCTTATGGTGACCCTTTGGTATTTTTCTGAAAACTTTCAATTTTTGATGAATAGTAAAAAACACTGTGTTACTGTTTAAAACCAACTTTTTGTTCAAATAATTAGTTATTTTATTTAATTTTATATTAGTTAAAAATAGATACATAATTACTATATAGGTTTAATGTAATTCATTGGAGTCATTTTATAATAATATTAGATATATAAAATTTTATGGAACTTTTTACTGTCTTTTATCCACATTCTAGGTGCATTTGAAAA
This sequence comes from Viscum album, assembly GCA_963277665.1. NCBI lineage: Eukaryota > Viridiplantae > Streptophyta > Magnoliopsida > Santalales > Viscaceae > Viscum > Viscum album. The sequence goes on along the minus strand of OY728138.1, from coordinate 1,014,020,663 downwards.
TTTGCATAAAATGTAATTTTACCGCTTCTGTGAATTGAATTTCAAAAATCCAAGAGACATGGTTGACATCAGTAAGTAAAATGTGGTTCAATAAGATGAAAATATTTTTGGTGAATAGTAACTTTTGACTTTTATTTACCACGGTTAAAAGTAAATAGGGTAAATAAAGGTAAAAATGATATTATAATTACCCTAAAACATGTCCTAATTATATTGGATAAGTTTATTACGACCAAAATAAACCTTAGGAATAAAATATGATCCTTTTGGTCCACTTGTATTATATTATAACATTTATTATTATTTTATTTAAAAAAGAGTTAATAGTATTAAATTCAATGTTTAATAAATAAACCATTTTTAATATAGGGTTATACATAAGATAAATTCTACTATAAATATTAATTATAAATATAAAAATATTTACTACATAATTTTATTTTATTTATAATTTTTGGACATTAAGAAATTAAATTTATTTATGACATAATGATGATGCAATAATTACCTTATTAATGGAAGATTAAAATATTTGATATTATAAATATCAAAATAAATGTAAATTTATAATTTTTATGAATTCCAGGAATTTTATAGATTAATATGACATGTTATAGTTTATTAAATAAATTTTATTTGATGTAATCATGGTGTTATGACTTTCAGAAGAACAAAATACCAAATAGTGTTAAAATTGACATAAATTATTTTTTAAAACAAATACTATATTATTAATTGATATAATATTACTAAAAATATAAGGTTAGGCCAAAGGACTTAGATAAGGTTATATATATTAATAATTAACCACTTGGGATTCTCTTGTCTTTTTATAGCAAGTTTATTGACCATTTATTATAATAATATAAGAAGACATGGTAAAAGTTAAACTATTTAACTAAGAGTTAAAACTAAAACATAAGGTTAATATAGTGACCTAAACATGTATAAAACCTATTGGTAGAGATGTTTTCAACCCAAACCCACCTTATCCTCGAAATAAATCCTTTTTGAGCCATTATAAACTGAAAATGATTTTATTATAAAATAATATTTCTAGCTTTTTCTAAAGTGACCCTCACCTCTCTTATAAAAGGGTACTTCCCCTTTACTAAAAATCACACATCCAAAGCCATTTGGCTCAGCCAAACACTGCTAAAATATTCTCCCAACTACCCTCACTTTGAAATAGAGGCCTTACTTTGATCATAAATCCAACTTAAGGAGCCCTTTTGATCAACTCAAAAGGAAACACCTGAAGAAGAGGTAATAATTTCACCACATCTTTCAAAGTTCTTTTCTTCTTCCACTTATTCTTTCTTTGTTGTTTCCATTCCGAAATATTAACTCTAGTACCATATACATACTTTGATGTTATTATAAATGTGTTACAACCATATTCATCATTCTATCCATCCTATTAATGAAAAGTCACCATACGTGCGTACGTACGGCTTACCGTCTCCACGTCGTGGTGTAGTTTGTAATTAAAACAATTCATTATTTGGATGGGAATAATAATGAGTATAACCAATGTAAATAATTAATTTAACATGTTAATGATTTTTTATATATGATATACCGTCAAATTAAATATTATTTCCCCATCAATAGAATGATATTGTCGATCGTGCGTACGTACGGATTACCGTCTCCACGAACACGATGAAATTCATTCCCATCATAACCATTCAAGAATAATTTTAATTTTATGATTAAAAATAATGTTTAAGAACTTAATATCATTCTGGATATGAATCAAATACATCCTATCCATAATAAACATGGCTTATGTAACCAAGAATATAAAGGAAAATGAATCAGTTAACACCTGATACGATGATACTATTGAAATATTATTAACGAAGCAATATTAGAGGATCATATATGATATCATATTTATGGATGAAATTATTGTATAATTTAATAAAAATGATTTAACTATTATACAGGAGGTTAATGTACCCTTGATCAAGTAAAAGTACAAGGTAAGGGTTAAATATCACAATCTCTTTATCATCCGAGGTTGTTTATACGTGAGTATCTTCTGGGACCTCTTTATCATCCAGATCTCTATTTCTTAAAAATGAATTTCATTTTTTTACCATTTACTAAAATATGGGTTAAAGTCATTTATAACCTTGGTTGACTTTTTATATACTTTTTTTAAATGAATATTTCTGTTGTTTTCTAAACAAGGAACTTTATGACCTTTTCTGAAAATTAAGTTAAGAATGTTTTTTAACTTATATGACGAGTGCAGCTATTTTCCGCAGTTATAACACCTTCAAAGATCCCCTTATAAGTTTTTAAGAATATTTTCAAAATAAATGTTTTCTTTTATAATTATGTTACTTTTAAGTGATTTCATAATATAAAGAGATATTTCTTTCAAATAGTTTTGATTTCATCTATGTCAACATCCATTGAAAGATTTTATACCTGTTTGAAGTTGATTTATTATGATACAATATTACATATTGTATTTAAGTTTTTGTGATATATTTGACTATTTATGTGTTATTTTTATACCATTCATGTTTTATGGTTAACGTATTAACATTTCATATGCTAGTTTTAATACTAATGTTTATGTTAAGTTTCAACCTTTTCATAGGAGGAATGCATTGGACTTAGTAAGTGATGTGTGGAGCCTGCTATAGCTACTCGATGCATTGGTAGGTCTCATGATACAAACTAGTGTCTTGGAACAAGGCCTTGAAAAAATCTTATTTGTAGTCTTGGGATGAGGCCATGACTATGTGGTTATAATGTCCGACATTATGCATTCCATCATTATGAAATTAGTTATTGATATTACATGTGATTATTTGACTAGTAGAATATCTATGTGAATAAGTAAATGGAATTATTTGATTTATATTTTCCATATTATGCTGAATTTTATGTTTAAAAGGCTTATGTTTTAGTCTTATAAATTTTATTAAATGTTTATGCTTATTTATGAAAGTCTCCACTATATTGTTATCCTTACTGAGCATCTGAGCTTACCCATTTATATGTTTTATTTTTCCCAGGATGTGAATATGTATTTAATGATTGACCTATAGGGATAGGATATGAGATATGTGTGTGTTCAAAGGGGAAAAAATGTTGTTTTTTTATTTCATGATGTAATGTAAAACTTATGTATGTATCCAGTACTCCAAAGGCTACTAAACTAATCGGTCATTAGAGACTTGATATCTTGTGATCATGCCAATGTTATGTAATAATGCACCGACTCTAGGTAACTAGGGTCAGGGCCTTATATTTGGTATTAGAGGAAGTTTAGTACAAACCTTGGAAACTAGATTTAACAAAACTTTGGTTAGAGAACATTACCCTAAGATAGAATTTGAGGATTAATATAGAATAACTTCCTTGAATTTTGGTAATGTATAGATTTTGTGAGTTTTTCAAGAAATACATCCCTGTATGGATATGAGCCGGTAGAGGCGGATCTGGCACATATGTACCTAGGAGTAAAACTCGAAAATACTGCTTTGAGCTAGACTCGAATGGTAACTGGTGTGTGACAACGAGCCTTACTGCACTCATGGTTACGACACTCCTGGGAGATATGATTAGGATAATTCATATTTTCTTTACAAACCATTATGAAGGATTTATAAGTTTATACCTCCTGAAAGAAAACATTTTTATGAGTATGGATTAGATCCATAAACTGTTCAATTTATTTTAAGTGTTTTACAAGTTTGGAATTATTTATTGCGATTCATAAACTAATATAGCGTATTCCATTGTTTAGAAATGGAACCTAGTGGAAGGAATGGAAACCATATCAATGAACATAATACATTTAGGGATTTACCTCATACTCAAGATAATTACAGTGGAGATGGTGATGCAACTGGTGCTGATCAGCTTATCACCATACTAGGACAACTCACTTAGGTTATGAATAATAACCTTACCCGTATGGAGCACCCTGATCCACAATGTAGAGGATCAATTTTAGACCAAATCATGAGGAAAAAACCACCAAAATTCAATGGGACTACAAATCGATTTGTAGCTGAGCAATGGATATGTTCTTTAGAGAAAATATTTAATGCTTTGGGGAGTAGTGAAAGGGAAAAAGTTGTCATGGCAGTTCATGACCTCACAGTAGATGCAGATCAATGGTGATCATTGATTCAAAACACAAAGGAAGATGATGAAGTATCAAATATAGAATGGAGGGAGTTTAAAGATATTTTCTTAGAAAAATACTTTCCTTGTGAACATCGAGCGGATATGGAAATGCAATTTCTAAGTTTAAGGAAAAACGAGGATGAGAATGTCACAAAGTATGAGGATAACTTTACAAGGTTAGAAATGAATGAAACAGATTATATACGTAACCCAAGGAGTAATATTGATCGATTCTTCGATGGGTTAAAACCATTTCTCCGTCGAGGATTATTCTCACAATCCTTCTCATAGTACGAAGATATTGTCTCACGTGATATCAATAAAGAAAAGGAATTCTCTAAGTCTTACAACTTTAAAGAAAAAAAGAGAATAAGAGATATTCTAAACACTATAGAAATGGAAATAAGGGGAAGAATGGAAAAGTTGAATTTCTATCCTATGGTAAATGTGGGAAGAAACACCCTGGTACTTGCATGAAGGGAATGAGAGTCTGCTACAAGTGTGGTGAAAAAGTCCACCAAGCTTGTGATGAAAAGGGAAAGGAAGAGACTTCGAATATTGAATGCTACAATTGTAGGGAATTTGGGAATTATGGAAATGAATGTCCTAAGCGTCTGGGAGACTTACCTTAGAAAAGACCAAGGGAGCAAGGCCAAGCTTATGCGATCACTACTGTTGAGGTTGAAGCTCCGAATAATGTGGTGGAAGGTAATTTAATGGTTTCATCAAATTTATCCAATTCTTTATTTGATTCTAGATCATCTCATTATTTCATATCTTCCTAGTTTTCTAAAAAAATAGATATTTCCAATTTGATTTAATAAGGTAGTTTTCAGTAAAAACTATTAAGGGAAGTATCATTGCAACAATGTTTTGTGAATCAGTTCCAATTAGGGGATATAAATGTTTTTTATCTGCTGATCTCATCATCATACCCATGACTGAATTTGACATAATCCTCAGTATGGATTGGATTTCAGACCATGATGTGAAAATTTATTGTAAGAAGAAGGAGGTTACAATTTTATATGATGATAAAGAGTACCTTATCTTTAGAGAAGAAATTCCACCAACTAATTCTTATCTAGATCCACCCCCAGTAGCTCTACTAAATTCCATTACTGGGGAGGAAGAGAGTATAATAACTATGGGTGGGAAAGGAATGTTCAAATAGATGACTTACCTATTGTAAAAGAATATGTTGACGTGTTTCCAGAGGACTTACCTAGACATCATCCAGAAAGAGAAATTGAGTTTCCCATTGATTTAATTCCCCGTTCAAGGCCCATATCGAAGTCCCCTTATAGAATGTCCATTGTGGAATCAGTGTAACTAAAGAAACAACTAGAGTAATTGAGTTATAAGGGATTTATTTGCCCTAGTGTTTCTCCATGGGGAGAATCAGTCCTTTTTGTTAAGAATAAAGATGGATCTATGAGGTTGTTCATTGACTACAGGGAGATCAACGATATAAAAATAAAGAACAAGTATCCCCTGCCCCGCATTGATGATTTATTTGATCAACTTCATAGAGCTCAATATTTTTCAATGATTGACCTTCAATCTGGATATCATCAGCTGTGTGTGAAGAAGGAAGACATTCCGAAAAAAGCATTTCGAACCAGGTACGAGCATTATGAGTTTACAGTAATGCCTTTTGGACGGAATAATGCACCCTCTATTTTCATTGATCTAATGAATAGTGTTTTCAAGAAATATCTTGATGAGTTTTTAGTAGTATTTATTGATGATATCTTGGTATACTCAAAAATCTATGACGATCATGAAAATCACCTGCGCACTATTCTGAAAACCCTAAGAAGAAATGAATTATATTGGAAGTTTAAGAAGTGTGAATTATGGATTCAGGAAATTTATTTTCTTGGACTTATTGTCTCTAAGGATGGAATCTATATTGATCCTTCTAAGAGAAGAGAAATACATGAATGTCCAGCATCGACAAGTATAACTGAGGTACACAGTTTTATTGGTTTAGTAGGTTATTGTCGGCCCTTCGTCCATAATTTTTCCCTATTGGCTAACCCATTAAAAAAGCTCAAACATAGAGGGGTTAATTTTTTTTTGGACAAAAGAGTGTGAAGAATGTTTTGAATAACTGAAGAGAAGTTTATTCAATGCTCCTATCTTGACCCTACCATCATCAAATGATGGGTTTTTTTATTTAAAGTGATGCTTCAAAGATAAGACTTTTCTATGTCCTTATGCATAATGATAGAGTTATTTCCTATGCATCATGACAACAAAAAATTCATGAGAAAAACTATCCTACTCATGATCTTGATTTAGTGGTTGTAATATTTTCTTTGAAAATATGGAGACACTATCTCTACGTTGAAAAATTTCAGATATATACCAATCACAAGAGTTTGAAGTATGATTTATCACATAAATAACTGAACATGAGGAAAAGACGATGGCTTTAACTAATCAAGGATTATGATTGCACAACACACTACCACCCTAGGAAGGAAGATAAGGTGGAAGATGCTTTAAGCATAAAGGATCATGGACTTACGAACAATATGAGAGTTGAAAAGGATCTTATGTTTCTGGATTTAGTAAATATGGATATGGGAATAATCATGGAAGGTGAAAAATCGATACTTTTTCAAATGGTTTACAAACCATCATTACTTGAACTGATAAAAATTTCTCATACTGATGATGAGGAGTTTCAAAAGAAAATTAAAGCTATGAATTATGGGAGATTGATTGAATTTGTATATAGAGATGGAATTTTAAAATTCGTGAAGAGACTTTGTGTTCCCGACATACCCGATCTAAAAAGGGAATTGTTGGATGATGCTCATAGCTCCAATTTCTCTATACACCCTAGTAGCACTATGATGTATAGTGATTTGAAGGAACATTTTTGGTGGGACAACATGAAGAGGTAGATTGCTGATTATGTGTCAAGATGTCTGGGTTTTCAACAGGTGAAGGCTGGAAGACAACGTCCTAGAGGAGTCATGTAACCTCTTACCATACCTGAGTGGAAATGAGATGATATTATAAAAGACTTTGTCATGGGGATACCAAGGACTCCTAGAAGGAATGATTTAATATCGGTCATTGTTGATCGTCTTACCAAGTTGGCACATTTTCTTGCTATATTAGAAGATTTACCACTCGAAAGTCTAGCAAGACTATATATTAATTAAGTTGAAAGACTTCATGGAGTACCCCTATCGATTATTTCTAATCATGATCCCCATTTTACATCAAGATTCTGGAAAATTCTTTTGAAGGCCTTGGATACTAAACTTCATTTGAGCACTGCCTACCACCCTCAAACTGATGGAAAATAAGAATAGACTATTCAAACCTTAGAAGACATGTTTAGATCTTGCTCACTTGACTTTCAAGGTATGTGGGATCCATATTTACCTATGGTAGATTTTTATTATACCAAGATCTTCTATTCAGGCATTCAGATGGCACCATATGAAGCATTATATGGAAAGAGATGTCAAACACCAACTTGTTGGGATGTTGTTGGTGAAAGAAAACTCATAGGCCCAGAACTTGTTGAGGGAACAATAAAAAAGGTGAAGGTTATCCAAACCCAAATCAAAGCAGCTCAAAGTAGGAAAAAGATCTATGCTGATAACCAAAGGAACGATTTGGAATTTCAAGTAGGATTGAAGATATCTCAATGTAAGGGTGTTATACGATTCGGTAAGAAGGGAAAATTAAGTCCCAGGTATATGGGACCTTTCGATATTCTTGAACGAATTGGAGTTGTAGCTTTTCATTTGGCAATGCCGTCAAGTCTCTCCAAAGTTCATGATGTGTTCCATGTATCACTATTGAGAAAATACATGCCTGGCCCAAAAAATGTACTCATCTATGAAGAAATTGAACTGGAACCCAACAAGTCTTATTGTGAAGAACCCGTCAAGATTCTTGATACCAGAGAACAAGTGCTAAGAAACCGAACGAATCGTCTAGTGAATGTTCTATGGAGAAACCATAAGATGGAAGAGGCAATGTGGGAACCCGAGGAACTTATGATGAAGAACCAACCGAATCTTTTTATGCTGTAATATTCTAGAAATTTCTAGGAAAAAATTATTTAAAGGAGGGAAGAATGTTACACCCCAAACTTCCATAGTATGCTTGTCTTTGAATAATACAGTAGCTTCTGTTGTATGCAACTTCGAGTTCTAACACCCCACGACCAATCAAATTACCCGTTATGAATAGTAATACCCACTTTTTGAAATTTTAAAAATTTTATTGTTCAAAATTGACTTCATTTTTGGATTTGGAATATCAAAATTATCTTAGGGTGAATTTTTGGTATTTTTCTGAAAACATTCAATTTTTGATGAATAGTAAAAACACTGAGTTATTGTTTAAAATCCACTTTTTATTCAAATAATAAGTTTTCTCATTTAGATTTAAATTGGATAAAAATAGATACATAGTAACTATATATGTTCAATGTAATTTGTTGGAATCATTTTATAATAATATTAGACATATAAAATTTTATTGAACTTTTTACCATCTTTTACCCACCTTTTAGGCGCATTTACAAATTTGCATAAAACGTAATTTACCACTTCTATGAATTGAATTTAAAAAATCCAAGAGACATAGTTGACATCAGTATGTAAAATTTGGTTCAATAAGATGAAAATACTTTTGGTGAATAGTAACTGTTGACTTTTAATGACTACAATTAAAAGTAAATAGGGTAATTAAAGGTAAAAAATGATATTATAATTACCCTAACATATGTCCTAATTATATTGGATAATTTTATTTCAACTAAAATCAACCATATGAATGAAATATGATCATATTGGTCCACTTGGATTAGATTAGGAAATTTATTATTATTTTATTTTAAGAAGAGTTAATAATGTTAAATTCAATGTTTAATAAATAAACCATTTTTAATATAGGGGTATACATAAGATAAATTCGACTATAAATATTCATTATAAAGATTTAAATATTTTCTACATAATTGTATTTTATTTATAATTTTTAGAAATTAAATAATTTAATTTATTTATGACATAATGATGATGCATTAATTACCTCATTAATGAAAGATTAAAATAATTGAATTAGAAATATCAAAATAAATGTAAATTGATACTTTTGATGAATTATGAAAATTTTATAGATTAATATGATATGTTAGGGTTGATTCAATTTTTTTTAAGTAATCATATTTTTAGGACATTAAAAAAACAAAATACTAAATAGTGTCAAAATTGGCATAAATGAGTTAAAAAAATATAATATAATTAATTGATATAATATTCCTAAAAAAATAAGGTTTGAACAAATGAAGTAGATAAGGTTATATATATTAATAATTAACCACTTGGGGTTCTCTTGGATTTTTATATTAAGTTTATTAACCATTTAGTATAATAATACAAGAATACATGGTAAAAGTTAAACAATTTAACTAAGTGTTAAAACTAAAAGATAAGGTTAATATGGTGACCTAAACCTATCTAAAACCTATTGGTTGAGAGGTTTTAGACCTATACCCACCTTATCCTCTAAATAAATAATTTTGGAGCCATTAGAAACCGAAAATTATTTTATTAAAAAATAATATTTCAAGATTTTCCTAAAGTGACCCTCACCTCTCTTATAAAAGGGTACTTCCCCTTTCACTCAAAATCACACCTGCAAAGAAATTTGGATCGGTCAAAACCTGATAAAATATCCCTCCCAAATACAATAAATTCTACCTAGAGTAATTACTTTGATCAGAAATCCAACCTAAGGATCCCTTTTGATCAACTCAACAAGAAACACCCGAAGAAGAGGTAATAATTCCACCACCTCTTTCAAAGTTCTTTTCTTCTTCCACTACCTATTTATTTGTTGTTTCCATACCAAAATAATAACTCCAGTACCTTATACATATGGTGATGTTATTATAAATATGTTATAACCATATTCATTATTCTATCCATCCTATGAATGACAAGTCACCATACATGTGTACGTACAGCTTACCGCCTCCACGTCGTGGTGTAGTTTGTTATTCAAACACTTCATTATTTGTATGGGTATAATAATTAGTATAACTGATGTAAATATTAAATATAACATGTTAAGTATTATTTATATATGATTTACCATCCAATTACATACGATTTCACCATCAATAGAATGATATTGTTGATCGTGCATACGTACAGATTACCGTCTCCAAGAAAGCGATTAAAAAATCATTCCCCATCATAACCATAAAAGAATAATTTTCATTTTATGATTAAAAATAATTTTTAAGAAATTAATATCACTATGGATATGAATAAAATAAATTCTATCAATAACAATCAAGGCTTACGTAACCAATCATATAAAGGAAAACGAATCAGTTAACACCTGAAATGATGATACTACTGAAATATTAGTAACAAAGCAATATTAGAGGATCATATATGATATAATATTTATGTATGTGGTTTTTGTATAATTTAATAAAAATTATCTAACTATTATACAGGAGGTTAATGTACCCTCGATGATGGAAAAGTAGAAGGTAAGGGTTATATTTCACAATCTCTTTATTATCTGAGGTTGTTTATACGTGAGTATCTACTGGGACCTCCTTATCATCAACATTACTATTTATTAAAAATGTATTTAATTTTTTTTACTATTTAATATACTATGGGTTAAAGTTATTTATACCCTTGGTTGAATTTTTATAAAATGTTTTGAAAGGAATCTTTCCGTCATTTTCCAATCAAGGTACATTATGAACTTTTAGACAAATGAAGGTAAGAATTTTTTTTAACTTATACGGAGGGTGCAGCTATATTACGCTGTTATAACACTTTAGAAGATTCCATTACAAGATTATAAGAATATTTTCAAAATAATTTTTTTATTTTATAATTATGTGAATTTTAAATGATTTCAAAATAGAAAGAGATATTTCTCTCAAATAGTTTTGATTTCATCTATGTCAACATCCTTTGATGGGTTTAATACTTGTTTGAAGTTGATTTATTATGATACAATCTTCCATATTGTATTGAAGGTTTTTTAATATGTTTGACTGTGGATGTATTATTTTTATACGATTCGTTGTTTATAGTTAATGTATTAACATTTCTTATTCTAGTTTTTATAAGAATTTTTATGTATGTTTCAAACTTTTCATATGAGGAATGCATGGGAATTAATAAGTGACGGGTGGAGCTCGCTATAGCTCCTCGATGCATCGGTAGGTCTCATGAGACAAACTAGTGTCTTTTCACAAGGCCTTGACAAAATCTTATTTGTAGTACTGGAACAAGGCCTTGAATATGTGGTTATGATGTCGGATATTATGCATTCCATCATTATGAAATTAGCTATTGATATTAAATATGATTATTCTACTAGTAGAATATCCATGTGAATAAGTAAATTGAATTATTTGATTTATATTATACATATAATGCTTAATTTTATGTTTAAAAGGATTATGTTTTAGTCTTATACATTTCCTTAAATGTTTATGCTTATTTAGAAAAGTTTCCGCTATATTTTTATCCTTATTGAGCATCTATGTTCACCCATTTCTATGTTTTATTTTTACCAGTATGTGAAGAAGAATTTTATGATTAACCTGAAGTGATAGGCTATGGGATATGTGTGTGTTCAAAGGGTACACAATGTTGTTTTTTATTTCATGATGTAATGTAAAACTTATATATGTATCTATTACTTCCAAGGATACTAATTAATCAGTATTTCGAGGCCTGATCTCTTGTGATCATGCCATTGTTTTGTAATAATGCACAGACTCTGGGTAACTAGGGATGGGGCGTTACAGGAGTCATTATTCCATTATTTCATGTAGGGCTATTAGGTTTACCACAATGTTCTAGAGGAGTCTCCAAGAGGCTATGGGAACTAAGGTCAAGTTGAACACAACTTAGCATCTACATACAGATGGTAAAACAGAGTGAGTAATTTAGATCTTGGAAGATATCCTTCATGCCTGTGTCTTGGATTTCTAAGGACCATTAGACAACCATCTGGGACTGGTTGAGTTTGTGTATGACAACATTTATCATTCATAAATCAGAATGGCTCCCTTTGAGGTGTTGTATGAGTGCCTATGTAGATAATCTCTTTTTTGGGATGAGGTGGGAGAAGTATCTTTAGTTGGACCAAGTTTGGTTTAGGAAACATCTATAATGACTCAGGATGTACATCAACATCTAGTTATAACCAAAAGTCGAAAGAAATCATATGTGGATTGGCAGTGTCGACCTTTTGAGTTTTCCACAGGTGACTATTTTTTCTTTAAAGTTTCTCTTAAGTTGGGTCACTGTCAACTTGGAATGCATGTAAAGTTAGAATCAAGATATTATGGACTATTTGAGGTCACTTAGAGGCTCATAAAAGTTTCTTGTTGGTAATTATTTCTAGTTCAGTGGATAGGTATTCATTATGTTTTTCATATATCTCAGCTTCAGATGTATCACCCTGATCCCACTCGTGTTCTGAGTTGGGAAGAAATTGAGCTCGAACCAGATGTTTCTGACATGGAGAAACCTGTTGAGATCTTTGACTCTAAAGATAAATTCTTATATGGGAATTCAATTCCATTTGTTATAGTTCTATGAAAACAAGGATTAGATTATCTTGAGACTTGGGAAATAAAATCATTGATAAGAGAGTAGTGGCCTCAACGTTTTCTAGGGACAAAATCTTCTTCATGAATTCACAGGGATGGAAAGTATTTATGGTGGGGAGTTTGTAACATCCCGTTACCATTTTATTAGGTACTCCCCTAACATCATTATGGGGTTTCCCTTATTTGATATTGGTAGGATACCGATAATGGTGAAATCATTGATTTTTTTGGACTTTTAACTTTAACTAGCCTTTTCTATAGGATGAAGAAGGATTTTATTCCATGCAACTGGGTTACACATCGTGCGATTGTTTCTAGGTACAATCCATGAAAGGGGATTCACACTCTGAAATATTACACATTGTTAATAATCATTTCACTCTGTGAATTTTTAAAAAAATTAATTTTTAATATTAGGTGAAGGATTTTTTGGCGTATTTATCCATCATGGATTTTACAATGTGTAACTATATTACACATCATGAAATGGACCGCATTAAGTTCTAAAATATGCACTTGACATTTTTTCACAATCCTTTCTTCCCATACTCATTCATCCTTAACCTAGGGTTCCTCCTAGGAATATTATGAAGACACCTTCCCTTCTGGATCGATCGGTTTGATGTTCAATCATGGTTGTGATTGCGGTGCGTCTCTCTGGGTAAGCCGTCTTACCACTTATTCATTTCCTTTGATAAGGATATCACCATTAGGTGTCTTTGACTGGATCCTTTGGGTTAAGGTAATGTTTATTCTAGATTTATTTTAGATTCATTGTACAATCTCGCACATGAGGCCTTTTCCTTTATCTCTCGTGGTGAGGCGGGCACTTGTTCTTGAGGTATGTAGGTTTTTGCCTTCCCACCGACCCCTTATGTTCATATTTGGATCAATCCTATGGTGTATAGATTGGGTTCTAGGGTTTCCACTACTGTTGTTGTGTTTGATTGATTTTGGATTCCATTATGGGTTTGTACGACCTAGGTTTTGAGGTAGGTGGTTCTGTCTCTAGCCTATGATAATGGATATTGTTATTTTTCTATACAAACTGATTCATAATGAAAGATTGGTGTGATTATTTTTTGTGTGTTTCAAAGGGTTTTTAATAAAAAATTGTTTTTCCTTGGTTATTGATATATTAAGAGAAAATGGATATTTTCAAAGCATTGAAATGGAATTTGTGAAGTTATTTTGAAATGGTTTTCAAAGCATGAAAATCAATTGTGAAAAAGATCACATGGGTTACCTTGGGTACCTAGGTGGAAGGTTTAGATTGGGGTTATCTTCCATTGTTTTGTGATTTTCAAGGAGGTTTTCCTTGAAGATTTACTATGTTACCTAGGCCCATTGTTCTAGGGGACCGATATTGAAATTGATGGGGGGTTTACTCATGGGGTATTACTCTACTTCCTAGGACCATTGTTCTAGGAACTGATTTGTGCACTTGATTATTGTGGCATGAGTATTCTGTAGCCTGGACCTGTAGTATTCCTTGGTGTTGTGATATATGTGATTTTGTTTTTCATTTATTTTATTCCCATGTTAGCCTTGATATACATGTTTATGGTTGTGAAAAATGATATAAAAAATGTTCTTTGAAATTAGTATACGTATTTTCTTTAGAACTGTGAAAATGGTAAATGTTTACCGTGTTTTCTATAAAACAGATTTATGATTTATCATGACATGTTTTATTTTAAAATAATAATACATGATTCTTTATACAGGGACTTGTTATGGATCACCTAGGTGAGATCCTGCTAATCCTGTTATCTCACACCCTGCACACCTCTTCAGTGGTGCATTGACATGTTTTTTTATTCTAGTGCAAGGAAAGGAAATGTTCCATAGTGAGGTGGTGAGGTTCATGTCAGCTGGTTGTGTATATGGGGGTGAGGTGTTAAGAGTTTTTACATGCCATCATTTGGAGTAGCAGTTTGGTTTGGTTCCTTTGTAGTTGGAATCTTCCTTTTATGTTTTTCACTACATTTTTTGTAGTCTATTTCAGCTATTTTCTTACAGTATGGAACATATATATTGTTCATATTTTGTTGTCAATTTTTGTTTAGTATATATATTCCATGTGTTTGATTAGGTTTGGATAAATCATTCCCTCAATTGTGTTGTTTTATGCCTGTGTGCCTTTTTCCAGTCTATGGGGTTTGGGGATGCCCTTCGGGTATGTAAAAAAATGAGTCGGGTTCCTGGTTTGAGGGAAACTTGGGTCTGTTTGTTACATGTCCTATCTTGATGCCGAGGACAAAGGAACTTATAAAATGGACATGTAGTGGATTTTATCACACCAAAACCTTTTTCAATTAGGATATCAATGATTTATTTATAGATACCAATCATATTTTATGATTATTAATGAGATTTATAATGATTTCAAAATTTAAAAAGGACCCTTGGAGTTATACATAAGATAATGCTAATTGGGATTTTTGGACTAATATGATTTTTCATGTGTAAATACATTTATTTTTATTATAAAAACAAATATGATTTGTTTTTTTTTTCATTTGAAATACTTAATCAAATAATATTTTTTGATTTAAATAATTAATTTGGAATTATAATATAAATAATGAGTTACGTATATTATTAAAGCATAAACCTGAGGAATTGTTAAAGGCCAAATGGGATTTTCAATCCATCTTTATGTAATGAGATTATATGACCCATAAAATGTTTAAAATTTATAATCCCACCTAAAGAGACTATTTAAGAACATATTATGCAATATTTAACCAATTTTTATCTCATCAATGAATCTACCATGGTAGTTTTGGACTTAAGACCCATTTATAGGGTATTTAAATCTCTAAGAATCAATTTTATGCTATTTATTTCACCTTCATTGGTTTTCAATGAATGTTGTTTCCTTGAAGGATATTGAATATCCTTCTTACTATAAATATTAAGGAGGAGGTTTATAGTCTCCATTCTATTGATAGAATGTAAAAGTGGTGTTTATAGTTTATTTGTATTCCTTATCAAAAAGAGATCACTTGTTTTATTCATTTGGTAGGTTCTATAGTGTATTTCTCCTTCCTCCACCCATCCTTTACCTATGATAAGTGACTATAATCACTTGTCTTGGTAGAGTATCCACCCTTAAGATTTAGTAATTAACATTATCAATGGATACTAAAGTAGGTTTGGATTTGATAATTAAAGGTTTATCTAAACATTCCAAACCTTTTAAAAATTTATTTTCATTTTACTATTTTATTATAGTTATTTATTTACTTTATCTAGATTTTTATTTGTTTTATAATTAATTTTATAGTGCATGACGTTCCATTGAAATGATTAAAACTTATCAAAAGAACTACATATCATAGTAATATAAATTTTGGACATGTAAAAACCAAAATATGAAATAAAATCCCTGAGTCATTACATTGAATTGACTCATAAATATTCCATGATCATCATAGAAATTACCCTTACCCATGGATCCCAAACGAGATCCCCTATTGTATCTTGATGTTATTTTACACCTAAAGGGGGATGAAATTATTAATATATAGAGACTTATATGCATTTTTTAGAATGTTTCCAAAGGGGTTTATTCATGAAACTAGAAACACCCAATGGTTCCCAAATCCATGATAAACTATGAATCTATTTACCAAAGATTTTTGTTTATTGGGGTATTTTTCCAATGATGATTAAGAACTCACATTATCTGAGAGGATAGGAGTTTAGGCTCATTGTACCTTTTTTTGGGCGAATTATTTCCTTCTTCAGGAATATCATATAGATTTAATTTAGGTTCATGAATCCTTACCAAATATCTTAAAGGGACTGGTCACCCCATCTTACTAGTTACTTATTAACATATGTGGATGTGAACATATCCATGTATCAGAGGTTTTTCATCAATGAACCTATTTTTTGTATCATAGGTTCTCTATTAATGGAAACATTTGTATATATTAGAGGTTATCCATCGATGGAACCATCTGTATGTATCATAGGTTATCCATCTTATTAATTATGTTTTTTATATGAATGAATTTAATTAAGTATCTTTTAAAGCAACACAATTCAGAACTATATAATATATCATCATCCATTGAGACAACAACTATTTTGATATTGGGATCAAGACCCTGATATGGTTTTCAATGTATCCTCATGAAATGAATCATAACCCATGTAGCTTAGTACAACTTAATGAGACACATAATACCTTTTAATATCATTTGATGATGAATAAAAAATATAGTTTAATATCATACGACATGTACATCTAGGTGAAAGGTTCCTTGCAAAGACTGGTGTGGGTATTACACATGAGTGAACCTCTATAGTTGAAGAGACATGGTATGAATGTAGCCCTCCATATAGAGATATGATCCCATATGGAATATTTTTCAATAAATATTGAAATGGTTTGAATGTATTGGGGTTAAATCTTAGGGAGGAATCCTATGTATCCCCATGGGATATGAACCAAAGCTCACGTAGTTCAGGGCTATTTGGTTTTATACCTAAGGAGGAGGAACACTTATGAATTTTTTGATTATGATAGTGACATGATCAACATGATTACATAAGCCTAAGTGAGTCATTATTGGTGTGAGAAATAAGGAAATCTATCATATTAGTGACATTGCATAACTTGTTGGAAATTGGACTTACACCCAACTTGGAAGACCATAGTTAAAAGTACTGCCTCATTTGCTGATTAAAATGAGAGGAGATATGAAAGTCAGGAGGGATATGATATCATGTAAAAAAGGATAGGGGATTAATCTCAGAATTATTCCCAGTGATCTTCTCCTCATTTACCGATGGATGTGGGTGGGGCTATAGAGGGGCGTCTAGGAAGTTAGACCAGTAGATTATTTCAGGAGGGACTCCCATTTTTTTTTCATCTGAAATGTTTCTAAACCCCGAATTTTGGATAAAAAATAAAATGAATAGACAATATAACATGTAAATGTTTTCAATATTTATTCACATTATAGGTATAATTCATGAGATTTGTGCCACTACCTAATTCAGGTAGATTTCCACCACTGCCTCTTGGGTTTGGGACCTCATTACC
Organism: Viscum album; assembly: GCA_963277665.1. Lineage (NCBI taxonomy): Eukaryota > Viridiplantae > Streptophyta > Magnoliopsida > Santalales > Viscaceae > Viscum > Viscum album. The sequence continues at coordinate 1,014,002,802 of OY728138.1, read as the reverse complement.
AGAGGAACGAATAATTGAAAACACATCATGGAAATTACTTATTTGGGAGGTTAAGTGGGGAATATATTTTACCATGGTAATTCATGATTTAAGTGGGGCACACTAGCATGCCTGATAGCCTGATCATATTGGTCTGGTGGCCTCATTGGAGGTCTTAATTCATCCTTCCTTAGGTTTTAGATTTCATATGGGAGAAACATTTGGGTAATTCAAAAAAGGGGATAAGATGAATTGAAATGATATGTGGAAGGATAATGATGAGTATGGAGAGGTTAAAAAATTATGGATACCCCATTTCTCATTCTGGTCTCGCTATGTGCAATAAGGGATATCACTAAGGATCTCTTCCACAAAGGGCGTTCCTTAATAAAGTGATTGCTTCATAAAAAAGAGTATATCCTTGGTGGAAGACCAATGAAGAATCCATCTTGTTAATGGATTTCCTTTTTGGTGAAGTATATTTTATAAAGGAATCCATTTTGTGGAGTTTTCTCTTCATTTATGTTGAGTGGGTTATCTTTAGTTTTTATTGGGCTGCCCAAAATAAAAATGTTTCTCTCAGTCATTATCCTTCTATTCTAATTCTCTATATGTATTCACTTGTGTATCGAACATTGTATCCTAAAATCTATGGACTTTGTGGATAAACATGTATTTATATTTCGTGATAAAAAACTTCATTCTTGAAATATATGATCACATTACAATAGGTGGTAGTATAGGAAAAAATCATCGCATAACAATAGGTAGCCTCATAGAAATAGGTGGACACATATCATTTTATTTAACTATATGAGAGGAAAAAATGTATCGCCTCCGATTGAAAATGAATTTTATATACTAGATTGATGTTTATAAAACTATTAAAATCACTATGTGGTCATAGAAAAGAGCTATGTAAAGGAAAAAATCACCACCTCCAAACGATAAATGATAAGGGATTCATGAACTAGTTGAAATGTTTTTTTAATAGATAAAATTACAATGTGGTGGGAAAAAATACACCACATCTAAGTTGAAAATTTAATATATTTTTTATAGTGATTGAAGTGATATGTGAATTGGGAAAAATGAAATGCTGGAATTTGGACTTTGTAAATTTTATTTCAGTCTAATATGAAACACAATATATAATGGTCATAAATTTTGATCCTAAAGTCCATTTGGGCTAGACAAGATATCAAATTGATGACTATGATGTAAAATATACCCAAAAGTATAATTTATACACCCTATAAATATGTTTTTTGAGGCTAAAAAAGTTGTCAAAAGTCTCTAAAAATTGGGTTTAAGGCGTTGACACCCATTTTTATAGAATTTGGTGAAATCCTCAACCTTCCATCAGAGAGAGGATATCACCACCAAATCATCATATTAGGAAATATTTTTTAGGAATCAACATTACTTAGTGTATGAGAATTCTTGTGGCGCATTGAAATACCATTTTCCTCTCATTCAAATATATAGATATTTATCTACTCAAACACTACATTTATTGTACTAGTGATGATGAATTTATTAATTCTATAGAAAAGTTTCTATAATGAATTTTTAATACCAATTATTTCATAAAAGTTTCTGGAATTCCACTATGCACACTCAGATTCAAAATGTTATTTTATATTTTTTTTTCATCTCAGGATCACTAAATCACTCAATATAAGGAAAAATTGTGTTGTACTCAAGAAATAAACTTAAATTATGTCGTCAAAATTTTCTGAGACTGATTCATTATAAGTTTTAATGTTAAATAATTTAAAATTCTAAAAACACACATTAAATGTTATATGTTAGATTCCAAAACCATAATATGATGATCTTATTGAAAATGATTTTTTTTCTATTTTTGGTTATAAATGGATATAGGGGTGAAAAAGCATATTTTTATCCATATTTTTACATAAAAAGGATGGAATGATGGAATAGGTGAATTCCATGCAACACACATGAATCAGAGGCAGGAAATATATGGGTTTAGGGGACTTATGTACTTGGTCATGTGTTTTTTCATGTCAAGTTAGGTTAACTCAACTAGCCTTACCTTAAGGATGGGTCTATATTCAATGAGACATGGATAAGCCTAATCTACTAGCACATTTCACTTGTCACTATCTTCCCAAGCAATGTTCTCTAACCCATTATACATGGTCTGACCCTCTAGCTCTTATATAGGTTTGATTGATCCACCTTGATTCTATAACACATGTCATTTGTCCCACCTACTTTGGTCATTCGGATAATTGCATGACCCTAATGTTATAATTATTAATTTACCCCCCTTACCTAAAACTAAATGTGTAATACAACCTAGAGTCATTACCTATAGTACAATAAACCACCCTCCTTTGGTGGTTGTCTAGCATAAACTTTGGTACCAATCTATTTTTTTATCATGGGGATGTTGAATATAATCTATAATCAATATAACATCCCACCATTATATAGGAAAGAAAGAAATAGGAATAATGGGTGGATGGAGGGGTAAGAACCCCTTCAGTTGTACTCACCTTGCCACGACACTTATGAAGGTAGAGCTTATGTGAGGTGATCAATCCTTTCCAGACCATGATATTCAATATGGTATGTCCAAGAGGGGATGCATCATTATTTTCTAGTAGGTAGAGTTGATTCCTACTAACCATCACTTTCTCAAATAATAATAAAATTTAACCAATGTTATTATTATGTTAAAATATATAATAAAAATCAACTAAAATGATGAAAATATAATAAAAAAGATTAAAAAGCATGTTTTTGAATTATTACTAAGTGGGGAAAACCTTAATTCAAAATTCACAAAATTTCTCTCCCTTAAGAAACATTCAAATGAGGTATTGATGGTTAATTAATTATTTATAGAACAAAATTGGCTTGGATCAGGCATGGAGTCTATATCCAACTTAAGTCATCTAATAATAAAAATTTGTATCCCAAGAAATACTATGTGGAAATATATCTAATAGGAATTATGGATTTTGATATAGTTCATACTAATTTTTTTTATTATATAAAAATGATTGTTTTCCCCTTGGGTGTAAAATTTCTATGATGCCCCTGATATATTTTGAACTACTAGACTAGATTTTTATTTTCAAATTATGTTTTTATGAATTCTTATATCATAAATAATTTCTATACATCAGATCAACACTCAAGAAGAATAAATGAAATTAGTAAATAATATCTGTCAAAATTCCTTGAGGGTAATACCTGGTGGGTTTTAGAGTGGAAAATTCATGTCCAAACACATTGGAAATTGTTAACTAAATCTTATCATTATATAAGAATTTTCCATTCATTTTGTATGAATAAATAAATAAATAATTGTGTAATTTTTATTTGATTATCTGGTATTTAAAGTGTCCACATTATCTTGATAATATCAGTGGGTTGTGAAAATATCTGAATGGTTGTACAGGATATCCTTTAATACATGATATACTAGATCCTTTTATTAATTTATTTAAGTATGAGAATAAGAGAGTGTTTCTATTCAAGGAGTTTTATTAGCATTCCAATTTAACTTTCATAATAATTAAAAAACTGGGATCATGTTTATATAGGTATATAAATAATATTAGAAATTATCATAAATCTTTACTATTGAATGAAAATAATTTCACGAATGTTTCATGATTTATAACATTTTCAACTACCATCTCTTCATTTATAATTAATGTTTAACATTTAAATAATTAATTTGGACATTAAAACTCCTATAATCATTATCATATTATTATCTAATAAAATAATAAATATTATAATATGAGAAATGAGAAATCATGTTATGTTATCCCATAATTCATAAACCAGAATACACCAAACCAAACCATAGATACCCTCACTATGTTATGGTTTACAATGTCTCAAATAAGGACATGGTTTATAAAACCGTGTTATGGTTTCGTATTTAGTGAATATTTCCAAAAATCTCTTACTTTCAATAATTTATCATAGAATTTTCAAATTTCCACCTTAAGACACATATTATATTTCATTTTATGGATTCATATCCAAATATACTTTAGGATATTTTTTAAAAATAAATTTCAAAAAATCAATCATTAATTTTCACTATATATTATATCATGTGTAACAAATTTTAAAAATTCATACAAAACTTTTTTTTGATATCCTATAAAAAAATTTGTGGTAGATCATAGTCTTTTATACAAACAAATAATAACAAAACATAATCCTTATTTATATAACATCATAGTGTGACCCCACAAGCCTTTTTAGCTTTAAAAACTATTACAAATTCCCTAATAAATGATTATAAGTAATGGGAATAATTTAAAAAAGTGTCAATGCCAATGAATATATAATGGAATCTAACATGAAATCTATCAACCACATATATCTCCATACCTATTTCCACTGGTTATATCATATATAAGTATACATAATCAATTTATCTCTTTATCTATGAAATTAAGTGACTATGGAACATAAAGTATTATAATCCTATATAGCTTACTCTTATGCTCTTGATTATCCTAGTTTAAACTTACCAGATGAGTAAATATATAAAATTTCATTCACACAGATAAATAAGAACATCACATAACCCTTATCCAAATAAACAAGCACATCACATGTATCCTATATAATCATAGCCATAAACCTACTATGTTAATCTTCATCAAGGCCCCAAAATCCATACTCATCATATTAGAGAAAAATACTATATTGGTCAAACCATAACCAATGATATGATTATCCATGTTCTCAACCATACACTGGTTTTCCTAGACTCAATGTTGGTGCAAGAATGTTATCAATGTATTAAGGTTTTGATTCTAGGTAGCTTTCCAATATCTAGTACATGGATTCAACATGAAATTTTCACCCTTAATATTCTAAAGAAAAAGTTCATGTCTCTCCATGTTGTATATATAATGGTTAATCAAATATATAAAAGTCCCTTTATGCCGAATTAATTAATTATATATCTCTATATAATACCTAAACCACAATAATATCAAAACTTCATCACAACCTATAATAGTCTATGATGACCAATAATAATGGGTAAGTCAATGTAATACCTTAAGAGGACAATTATTATTTCATTTAATGAATGTATACAACAAAAACGAAACATTGATAAATTAGAGACTCTCATTTTATATAACATGATACATTTTATTTTCCTAAACTCCTTTAATAATTTTTTTAAAATAAATCCAAATTTAATTTCTCAAATAATCATATATTATATAATAGAACACTAAAGGGGCCTTATGTATATCAAATGTTTATGTTTTTTGACAACTCATTACACAATAATGTAATTCCTACCACATATATGTGAAACCATATGTTAAATACTCCCACTAAAATCTATTAATGGGTAACCCCTATCAAGAAATTTTATTTGAATAATATAATGATTATGATTTATAATCCTCATGTTCAACTCTTTTAACATATAATTCAAACTTAATTACTTTAGATCATCCAATATTAGAATGATAATAAATTCCATTGTATACATATAACTTTTTTAATGTTTATTATCATTATCATATAAATTCTACTTAAATTATATTTAATTTGAGGTTATTTTATAAAAAAATTAAATATAAATATATACCTTAATATAATTATTTACTGAAATAACACAAACTATTTTAGGATATAAGGTGAAATTAACTTTTTATTTGATTGGTCAAATCATTTATTTTTTAAACATTGAACTTATCTAAGTATGAAAATTCTCCCACTAAAAGCTTATAAAATTTAATTTTTATAAAAATACATTTATTAGATACAAACTACCTTATGTTAGGAAATAAATATTATTTCTATTTGGTAAATATAAACTACCATATACGTATCATATATGGATTCTATGTTTTTGTTAAAATATTATGAAAATGAGATTTTGTTGAATAAAATATGTCACTATTGGTTGGTGGGAATGCACTGACTCATATTTTAAAAAATAACATGGATATGAATCATTTATCATAGATGAAACTAATTTTATGATTTCCTTATTTTTTAGCATGCTAGAAAATAGAATCAAATCCTAAACTATGTGTATAAAAACCATCATCTCATTATTTAATAAAAATCATAGTTTATAATTAAATATGTCTTATTAAATAAGATGAAACAAGATTAAAATTGATATTCTTTATTATTTATAAATCCTCTAGATATTTAAAGTAGTATAATGTATCCATCTTCTTAATGTATAAATCCTTTAATAAAACATAAAAATTCATACTCAAAGATCTAAATATGAACTCTTCACCAATTCTTAACACCTATATATATTTAATAAATTTATATACCGTATAACTAGTATTATATTCATTTTAAAATATAATAAAAAATTTCAATAAATTTATTACATGATGTGGAATCTTTAAATAATTTATTATACTATTTTTGATATTCTAAAATAATATTATTCCATTTACTAGATTCAGTAAAATATAAGAACTTCCCCTCCTTTTTGAATATTTTCTTAGGTTTCAATGATCAATAATGAATATTTTACCTTAAAATATTTTTATTCCCACTAAAATATTTACCATTTTGTATAACAATCAAAACAATAGATCCTTAAATTTCCATGTCCTACCCAACTATCCTCAAAATTTTTAGAAGACCAGTTAAACTATTATTAAACTCATTAATATTTTTTTCATAATAAAATACCAACACCTTTTTTATAGAGACTATATAATTAATTCCATATTTATATCAAGAGTTGAAGGATACCTCAACCTCTCAAGTTCAATGATCTACCTAATAATTATAAGCACCTGAGAAAATACTTATATTCCTTTGGTTATCTTGTATTTAAAAATGATATTAAAACCTCATAAATATCCTTCCTATCTTGTTCATGATAAAGTGATTTTCGGTTTTTTAGAATATTTAACATGTCTATGTCCTCATGTTCCTGTGGAAACATAGGTTACAAGGAACCAACATTAAACAATCCATACATTGAATCTTTAGACATAAATTCATTTTATTTATTTCCAAAACAACTTTTATGTTTAATGTTTTGGAGAATTAGATCAACAAACTTACATAATGTTGGTATCAGGGTAGAGATCCAATCCCCAAGATTGGTCTAATGATCACAGATGAATTTTTTTATGCACAAAAATTAAAAAAACCATTACCTCGTTCGAATAAGTGGAATGTTTGACTGAAGCTCTTCACTATAAATTGTTGCTCAAAGGATCCAAGGCCAAAATCGTCTGGATCATCCACACACACTTAAGAGTCTAGATGAATTCTGATCATCGAACTATGGGTGGTATCATGGAGCTTTGATGAATCCTTTAGTGTGATAACGATCAACACGATATTGTTCCATCGATTTCTGAAGGAATTTGAAGATCAAATGATTGGATAAGACCATAAGTTATTCACTATGCATCCTATAAGGACATGGATCAATCCATATAATTTTTTTTCAAAGAAATCTCTTTTGTAACTCTAGGTCATATGAAAGATGGGATTTATTTTTTTAGGAATTGTATCTAGGGGAAGATAGAAGATCTAGGGTTCACTAAATATCCTATAGATCTGAGTCATCAAGCTAAACATAGTTATTTTACCACTCCCTACACATATTGAACTCATATTTAGAGAGAGAGAGACATTTTGTCAATTCGTACACCATATTTGTGGGGATCCTATTTATAGATCTGGTTTATGTGGAAGGGAAAATAACTATGATATACCATTGTGAAATACCAATTGGTAAATGGAGTAATTCTATAAAGGGTCATATAGTAACGTAGGTGGGTCAGTTTTTGAAATTTTTAGTCTGGCTCATTATACGATATCTGATCATCACTATAAATCCTCTGCTAATAAGAATCAATATATTCATAGTTTTTAAATAGAATGTCCCATTAAGATATTTGTATTTTACATAGGGAAAACAAAATGGGGTTTCACCTTATAATATGACCCTTTAGTGAAGATATGGAGGCTAACACATCAAGGAGAAAGAGGGTATTATAATAATTTATTTTCCTAATGATAACATATGTAGTTATAGGGATCAAACCATTATCTCTTACATAGATATAGATTTTATACTGGGAAGAAAATGGGGTATTATTATTTTATGTATTTAGGAATGTCCAAAGATGTGAGAATTGAGTGTCACTACATATCCTACTTGGAAAAGAATCAAGACATGTGTAATTATTTTAGAAATGTTTCTTATAAAGATTTAGATCACATATAGGGGATAAAGTAATTTTTTTCTCAAAATAGAATTTATCTAGTATCACACCAATAAATTATCTTTGGTTACTGACTATATTGTGAAGGAGAAGGGCACTCATATTGGGATAAGATTCCATTAATGGGGGAATTGTCACAACCTTGCATTCAAATATGGATATCTATATTTGATATGGATCATGAAATGGGGAAGGTTATGTTGGTGATGAATATATGGTTAGGCTCAGGACAATATAAAAAATCATTAATACATATCTTGAAAGGTCAAGAATAGATCCACACATCTTTCTGATATAGAAATTTACCTATAAGTATCTGAATTCCATTCAGGGGTGGTCATTTTTGACCTTGTGACTAGGACCATGATAAGGGATATGGGTGTCACTACATATCATGTATAAAATAGAATAAAAAAACATGTAATTCTCGGATAAAAGGCCCCCTGAATAGATTTTACTCATATGTAGGGGAATTGGCAGTCTACTCTGAGTATAGATCCATAAATGGAGAACCCATGTCAAAATATTTTATATAGATTTTTCCCATACAAAAGAGGGGTTATAGTCATGATAGAATACCTCACTAAAACTATGTATCCCAAAGAAATTATAATAAATATTTCACCTAGTTATTTTGAGTGATGAATTATTTCATAGATATAGCTCATATTCAATAAATGGGGGAATTAATACTCTAAGGAACCGACTGGCCATGTGCTAAATAATTCTATATGGTTCAAGATCTTATATAGGGGATACAAAGTCTGAAAATAATGGGCTACTCATAATATTTTAGATTTAAACATGATGGAATTCAATCTCTCAGTTTTACTTCATATGGTAAGGATGGTGATCATGTAGTTTAACATCACATGGTAATGACATAGGATATGTGGTTTAATGTATTTATGCTGGGAAATACATACTCACATGAGTAATATATGATGCATTTCTTGATAAAAATTTCATTAGTGGGGGGAATTAAGTATTAACCATCTATTACTACTAAGGATTAAAATCAAACAGAATAGATATTTTCATTACATAAGGTCCTTCCCACCATAGTTCCATATTTGGAGACTTATTTCCTAGTATCATTGTGGTTCTAAGAACCAATACCATCTATCCTTATTAGAATGAGTTTATGCAAAACATATTTTTCAAGGATTATACAATCTAATTCTGATGGACTTTTAGATTGTGTAATGTATACAACCTCTTCTCATCAAGTCATTATAACTCATCAAATCACTTATATGATTGTTCATCTTTTTAATGTTGTCTGTAGATAGTGATTCAAAGTGAGGGTAAATATATTTAAATGGTAAGTACTATATAATATTTCTAAATAAGAGAATATGTGTTCACTTGTGTGTTAGTGTGGGGTGTAGCATGATAGGCCCACAAGACATGCATAAGGTTTTTTGATAAGGATTTAATGTCTTTATCCACCATTTTCTTGAGTATATTTGAAAATTTCTTATTAAATTACTATATCTTACATTTTAATCTACATGAAAATGATGTTAATGGTTATAATAAATGTTTTACTTCTAAAAATACCTTTTTAGCTCAGAATAACATAATTTAGTGCAATTTTTCAACATTATCGTATGATGGAAACTATATATTGTGATTATATTATACTTTAAAAAATTTAATATTTTATTCATCCTGAATTACTTGAGGGTTATTTACATGAAATATTTAGATAAGATTTAGATATCAATAAGGATTTATTTTAACTACCTAGCTATAGATGGGGGATATGTCCCCATGACATTGATTCTCCATATGGGAAGGAGAGATCAATATTTTTCAGTATAAAATAGCTTTGGAAGATGATAAATAATGTTTGGATGTATTTAATACATATGAAACTTCTTGGGAAATTATATATAGTCTTGTATCATTATTTTCAATAAGTGACCAAGTGTCCTTATTTGGTTTCAGAGATCAGTTCCCGACTGATGGGAACTATAAGAGCTTACATAGACCTCGTGCATTACAGTGAGGCTTTCTCATTCTACAATGAATATGAGGAGGAATACATTAATGACTTATTTATAGTGGAATTTATATTCATTCTACAATTAATTTTTCCATCAAATCACATATCTATTCCCTTTTTGGTTGATCTGAAGGGAGGGACCCATTTTGGAGATTTCCAATTATAGGGTTAATCCATCCCATAATGGATGCTCTCTTATTAAATCTTGAAGAAATGAAGATATAATTGATTTACTCCATATCATAGAAAATGATCAGGGAGAATACCCTTTATAATGAGATGTAGATAACTATTTAAACCTGGTATGGATCTATAAGGGTTGTGGCTGCATTAGCTAGCACATTATTATAATAATTCACTGAGTTGGGAAGTGATTTAGTGTCAGTATAAAATGGAACTCCTCCATCAGTTACCTTACATAGCCCATGAGAGGAGTTAACTATACATTATTCATGGAACACTAATAATTGATCTTGTAATCCAATTAGTTTTTAATGAATATTTTATTTCAAATAAATTAAATTTCTTTGATATCTGGCATTACATGCAAAACCAAGTTTTAACAGACTTCGATATAATATTAATTGTTTTTAAACATGATCTTCATAACATATCCATTAAAAATGGTAGTATAAATATGAATAACTCAATTTTAAATATATATTATAATGGTTTTAAATAAATAATACACATTGATAAAAAATACTTAATTTTTTGTAAAGTCTTTACAGGATTTGAAAATACATTTTCTCAAAAAATGATTTTTATTGTTTTTTGTGAACAAATATTAAAATTAATTTTTAATAATAACATAAATTTTAGTTGAAAAAAATAAATTATTTTTAAAAAAATAAGTGTCAAATTTATCTTTGATTGAATTTTATATAATTTTCCGATAAGATTAAATTTTTAGAGAGTAATGAAAATACCGATTATTTTAAATATTGCATTTTATTTAATGAATTTAAATTTTTTCCTATTATTTAAAAATGTTTTAAAAGTAAATTTAATTGAAATATATATTTATTAATCCAAATTTATCATTTTAATCAAATTAATTTTAATTTTTGATATACAAAATTATAAACATCTGAAAATTTTCTCATTGTAAAACCACATTTCATCACCTCTCGGATATGATTTTAAATTAAATCAGGAAAATTATATGAATGGAATTTGAAAAAATGGATAGAAAATTTGGAATCATAATAATAAATATTATATAATAAGTTCAACTTATTTTTTGGTCTAAATTAATAGTAAAAATAATAAAAATTATTTACAATTGTTAATGTTAAAACAGGTTTACCATGTGGTTAAACTAAAAGGAAAATAGTTAAAATGACCTAAATAATTTTCTAATTTTTATTTGATGGATATATTTAGTCACTTATTACCTTATGTCATATTCTTATGTGATTTTAGTACACTTTTTCTTGAAAATTACCTATGCAATAATTTTAGTAAAGAAAAAAGGCAAAATGCCACCCACTTGCTTTTAAAATTTCTATTATGTGCTCACATATGAAAAACTAAATATGTGAACAAATAATTATATTATTTCTGATAATAATTAAATTAACATCTTGAGGGCAACTTTTTTATTTTTTTTAAAAATTTTATAATTACTTTAAATGCTTAAGAAACACCAATATAATATTTATTTAATTAATAGAAAAATAAAATAAATAGTACAAAAAATATTACAATTAATATAAATTGAATGCATTATTTTTTCAAATATTTTTTTTAAAATATTACCTGATATAAATTTGGGAAAATTATATATTCTAATTCCAAATTTGTATTACATTTTTTTAAATTCAAATTAAATGAATAGTGTGAAAATTGACATTAATGTGATTTTATAATAATTAATATTTTTTAAATGATTTAAAATTCATAAAAATCATATTAAATACTATGTTTTTTGGTATATGTTTAAAAATATAAATAATTTTCCATTAATGGACCAATTATACTTTTATAATAATTATATTGACATCTAAAAAGTAAAAACTTTGTTACCATGGTAAGGGGAAAACATAGGTTTCTATTTTTCATAAGCTTGTTTAAAAATTAATTTTCCACACACATAGGTTTTTTATTTGTTATGTTTTATTTAATATACATAATAATTTGGAACAGATTATCTAATAAGAGTCATTTTTTTTTAAATTTAAGGGATGAATCACTGAGTTAAATATATAAAAAACTAGTTATTATGGTGAAACTAAAATAGTAAAATTAAGTAAATTTAAGGGCTAAGGAATAAAACGTTTAAAACATATGTTTTTGTGTTTGTGTTGGAGGTTTTTATTGATCATATATTATATAGAACATTTTTATTATTAAATTTTTAGGTACTTTGGGTGAGAGTGACTCCCCATTATTGAATAGTTTTGGGTATTTACAAAAATTCCACTCCTCCTCCATTGTACAAGGCTACCTTCTCCCTTTACTTATTCAGACCTATTAAGAAATTATTATGTCCAAAACCCTGAAAAAATCCCTCCAAAACTTAATTATACACATTCTATAACTAATTTTAATCCCAAAATACCAACCCTAGGGTCCTTAATAAGAGATCCAAAGGATATTTTTCTAAGCGATAATAATTGTCTTCACAAAACCCATTATTTTTAATTATTTTTTCCACATTCATTAATGTTATATTAATTCCAATATTATAAAACCATTATATACCTGATAAATATATTTTATTATGTTTACTAAATAACCAATATCCATATCCTTATCCCAAAAATGGAAAACAAAACCGTCGATCGTGTGTACGATGGACTACTACCTCATGAACCGATGTTATTCATTTTATATAACTTCCTATCACAGATGGATATAATGATGAATTTTGTTTTTATGTATTATATTTATTATATTATTATACCTTTATAATTATAATAACACAAATATGTTCTTACTTCCCAACTAGTTGGAAAACAATAACTCTGTTCATGCGAATGAAAGTCTACCGCCTCACAAACTGATGTGATGAATTTTCCTTTTCCATTTTACTTAGATGGTAATAAAGATAGATTAAATGAATATATAATAGTTTTTAAAAGAAATTACTTTGGTAATTATGATATCATATATATATTAATACTCTCCATTTTGTGGGGGATAAGAAAACTTCATTCATGTGTACGAAGGACTACTACCTCGCGAGGCAATGTGGTTCATTTTTCACTAATGATTTGAATGTAAGGTAATATGGGTAAATTTAAAACACACAAACACAAACATATATATATGATATATATGGAATAAAAATTATTCTTTAAAGGTAATATATTACTTTACTTTCTTTCATTTTATCCATCGAGAATATGGAAACAACATTCATGCGTACGTATGACCTTCCGTCTCCATGAATGATGCATTTTATAGTCTATAGATAAATTTTATGGATTAATATAAATAAATTTATACTATATAAAATTATATTTATATAAAATTTTAAATTATTTATATTTTGTAACCATGATCAATGTAAGAGTAATGGATATTCTAAATCAAAACATATATGAAAAAGGAAATTATTACCCAAAATGTGATTTTAGTAAGGAATAATTAATAAGTAGGTAATAAATGGTCATAAGTAAATCACATATGGCATGATATATATAATTATGGTTTTATAATAGATTTATATTAACAATATATTTTTTATACAAGAATTTTAAATGTGTCTGAAGGAATCTTAGACTTAAGATAAGTGATTTCCGTGTCACTTTTTGTTTCTGTGATATACATGCCATATTCACCACATGTATCTTGTCGGTGGGGTATATAATAAATATGAATTTATTTTATTATTATTTTCCTGAAAAATATTTTTATTTAAATATCTATTTTTGGATCTATCTTTCATGTGATTTATAGTTCAAAAGTTACCAAACTGGTAAGAGATATTTGTCTCAATTTTCCTTCTTTGGTACATAAATTATGTTATGAAACTATCTTATATTATGATGTGTATATACCAAAGAATTTAAATTTAATATAATTAATTTATTTATACTCATGATTTTTTATGTTTCATTTAATTTTATTATTTCATGGGGATTATGAATCAATGTTACAAAATTGGTAAATGTTTTATGATATAATCTCATCATTTATAAGGATTGTTTTTATTAATTATTATGATAATGAAATACTATAACCAATTTCTAAATAAAATATTTAATTTTATTATCCTATGGTTATTCCATGAGAATAAATTTTTCCCTTAATTTTACTCTCTTTATATACTCAAGAGTTTAAAACATTATTTTTAAAGAGAAATCCTCTTTATTTAACTATTTGGCTAAAACCCCATTTTCTCTTGTGTCCATGTTTTCTAAAATTGTCTTAAAAATGTTTTAAAATTATGAAAAATATTTATTAAATAAATTTTTACCCATTTTTTAAATTTTGTAAATTGTTTGAAAAGGAATCTTTATGTCATTGTCCAAAAAAGGATTGTTTGGATATTACTCAAAATGTATAATCTTTGATTTAATGTGTTTGGGATGAATGAAATATTTCCCCATCATGGAAACCCAATGTTTTAATGCATAATTTATATTTTTAAAAAGTTATTTTAAAATAAATTGTTTTTTAAAATGGATAACATTTTTAAAAAATTATTTTTAACATGGAATGGATATTTTATTTGATATTTGTTTTAATTGATCTTAAAATCTTCATTTATATGTTTCCAATGTGATTTTAAAAGAAAAAGGATTATGAAATATTTTTTATGTTTTAAATTTTTTTTCCAAATTGGAAACTATATATTCCCCATGAAATGTCCCATGTGATCTCTCAAAATGATTTTCCATCTAATATGGTATCCTTTTATGTAACTTAAGCTTTAATGGGGATTTAATCCAATGATACCAAATTTATTCTTTATATGGATGGTTTATATTTTTGATGAAAAAATGTTTGTAAAACCCTTTTCTTTTCAAAAGGTTATTCTATGATGAAATGTTTCATGAAGCACATTTCTTGTCATGGGTTCTAATATGATTAATGTTTTATGAAACCCATTTCCTTTCATATGTTTTAGTATAATGACTATTTTATAAAGCTCAATTATTTTCATGGGTTCATAGATGATGAAATTGTTACGATCTTTTGGATGATATATGTATGATTTTCATTATGTGATGGGTAGGACCTATATCTCCCACCAATTCATTGGGTAAAGATTTATATCTCATGAGATAAAAAGAACTAGAAAGGGGATTGAACCTAATTCAGTTAGGGAACTTGACTACTATGATAGAATTTGGAGTGAACCTTGATTACCATGATGGTTTGGGGATTGAAACCATTACACTACATTATCTTTTTAAATGAGCCTTGAACTCTACAGAAATGATTTTCTATACTTATGTTTATGCCATAATACCATGTCTTATGTTAGTGTCATGCTCTCATTGATCTTGTTCTTCAATTTCCTTATGATTCATGCCTCATGAACTGGAAATATTTATTCGATGAATCTAGATTATGATATTTTATATATAGGGTATGGTTAACATACAACATTATCTTTTTCTCACACCCTTATCCTCACATTATGGTAACATATTTCCCTTGTTTACCTTTATTGAGCATCTTCTCTCACCCTTTGTTTTTTTTCTCCAGGTTATGATGATAGATCTTATGTGTGATATATCTAAGAAGGGTGATAGTTATGAGGAACTATGTGGGAGACAATGTAGGAATCCTATGAACCAATTGTTTATATTTTTTAGTCTTTGATGAAACTAAACGTTTACAATCATCGAGGAAGTTTTTATGACATATATTGAATATTCATATAAAAAGATGAAATAATTATAAATTTAAATATAGGGTAACAATATATGGTATTAGATAATAGGTTTAGTCAATCTTTTGAAACTATTATAGTAAACTTCTGGTGACATACGTAGTGATATATCTAATGATAAGTCTAAGGATAAGTCAATGTATAGGAAAATTTACTATATTTTTTGATTAGGATAGAGCGAGTGGTTTCCCAGAAATTACATCTATATCTGGATATTGTAAGTGGAGATATGTAATAGTTATTCTTAGAGTTAATAAATCTAAATATGGGAAATTTATTTATACTCTATCATCCCGTGGTGCATGTTAATGGGCCTTGATACACACCCAGTTTGACACTGTATAGGTATATGATTTGGAAATTCACAAACTCTATAGGAACCATCCTAAAGAATTTAAATAATGACCCAAAATTACCTTGTAAAACCAAAGGTGTTATAGATTCAAAATAAAGTGTCATGATTTAGACATAATATTAGTGAGTTTTTATGATTACGTGGTTTTACAATAAGAATATTCTTCATCACACAATGTTTTTTGGTTTTAGTCAGTGGAAATAACCGAAAAGAACTGGGTTAACATTGAATATGATGGATAATGTGTTGATGAGAAAAAAATGGGATAAAAACTATGGTGAAGGATATTATGATTATTCATAATCAGTTATCATGATATATCATTAACAAATTTCACTTTAACCATGTCTTGAACTCACCAATGAAGAGAATTATATAGTTCAATGAGTGTTCAGGTGGTGGAGACCATGAAGGAAAGAAGATTCAGTTTCTTATATGTTGAGAATATTGGAACATGTATTCTAGGGATGTCTCAAAGGAATGATGATATTCATTATGTTTGGAGAATAATTCAATAGAGTAAGCGATTAACAAGGATAAATGAAAATTTTAGTTTATGCCATGGATGACAATAATAGTATCATTAAAAAATCCTTAATGGAAGAATTTTATAAATGTGGAAAGCATGGATATTATAAAATAGATGACCTAAGGGAAATATCAAGAAGAGGATCAACAATTTGATGCAAGAATAGTTTTTTTATTATGAAGAGACTACAAATGACATATGAAATGAAGGAGTTATAGACAAATAAGTCAATGAATCATAGTTAATTTTTTTAAGAATAAATTAGAATGATTGAAGTGTTTATGTATTTGAATTTAGGAATTATGAAATATATAATAAATTTTATATAGAATTATTTTATTAAGGATGTGAAAGAATATTTTGAATGGTACTGATGAAATAGAAAATTAATTTAATAGAAATTTTATATTTCATGTAAAAAACATTATTAAGGGAATAAAACACTTAATATGTTTTTGATTTTGATAAAATGGTGTTTTGTTTGAACAAAGAGATAATTAACATGGATAAAGTAAATTTTATAGTATTTATTACCTTGAAAATGATTAATTATTTGATTAAAAACTGTTTTCTATTATCATTAATGTAGTTTAAAACATTTTTCAATTTATGGAATATATTCAATAAATTTCAATTTTATTTAAGGAATGAGAAAAGATTTAGTTTTTCAAATCATGTATGTTTTCGTTATTGTTTTATTGTAATTCAAGTTATTACCATGTTTCAGAACAATATATGATCAATGTATTCACATATTTTTTATGTGACCTTAAGAAATGATTCATGTTTTTTGGGGGATTAATGATAAATTGATTTCGAGAAATTTAGTAACCTTATCTCTAATTTTTTTGGATTTACATTTTGGTCAAACATGGAGGATCCTTAAGGTTAACTATACATAGAATTGATTAATTTGAACTTTGGATGTTATTAGATAACTTTTTCTAACCATTTTGGATTTATAAAATATTCAGATTAAGAATGAATTAAAGAATAATCTTATTATATTTTTTGTGCTTTAGGCATGAAAAATTCACCATGAATATTCATTTAATGGAGTAAGAAATGAAGTGGAAATTGATCGAAGAACAATGAAAAATAAAATTGTGATTAAGATATAAAGGATAGTTGAGTCGTAGATATATTTTTTCCTTTGATATTATTGAATATATTCGTATGGTAGCTTTTCAATTGATACTTCCACTAAGACTTTTCCAAGTCCACGATGTGTCTCATGCATCTCTCCTAAGGAAGTACACACTAGACCCTTCACATGTATTGAATTATAAGGCCATATTGATGAATCATATTATTTGTTATGAGGAAAATTCGATGGAGATTCTAGATCTTAGAGATAATGTTCTATTAAACAACACCACTAACCTATTCAAAGTTTAGCGGTGAAACAACCATCTTGAGGAAGCTATGTGGGAACCTAAGGATGTGATGAGGAAGAAGTATCCCCATTTGTTTATGTTAGAGTGATGAATTTAAAGGGAGAAATTAATTTCAAGGGGGTATAATGTAACACCATGAGTTTTTATGAAATATATATTTTTCAAATAAATTTAATTTCTCCGACAGTTTGTGTCACACACAACACTGAGTTTTGTTGAACCCTGATATACTACTAATATTTTTTTAAATTAACCCTTATAACCTATCAATTAAATGTAGATTTATGAATAGGAATAATTTTTTTATATATTAATTATAATGGTTTTATATAAATACAACATATTCATAAAAAATCATATAATTGTTTTTGAAAATTCTTTACAACTTCAAAAATACATTTTATAAAAAAATGGTTTTTTTTAATTTTTGTGGGAAAATGACAAAATTAATTTTTTAAACTTTTATAAAATTTATTTTAATAAAATAAAAGTTATTTTTTAAATCTAAATTTTAAAATTATATTTTAAATAATTTTGGAGAATTTTCTAAAAAGATTTATTTTCAGTGAATAGTGAAAAATAATTGTTTTTATTAAAAAGTTTCTTTTCATTTAAATCATTTAAAAAGTTAAAACATGTTTAAAAATATTTTTAATGTAAAATTAGTTAAATAATATTTTTATTAATACAATTTATATAATTTTAATAAATTTTATATTATATTTTGATATAAAAACAATATAATTATATGAAAAGTTTCACTTTGGAAAACCACTTTAGTATTGCGTCTTCTGGTTTAATTTTAAATCAAAATTTTATACAAATGTGAATGGAATATGTAAAAATTGATCCAATATTTTTGATTTTAATAATTAATATTATATAATAATTATGACTTAATTTTTTGTCAAAAGTAATCGTGAAAATAGTAAAAATTAATTACTATGGTTATGGATAAAACAAGTTTACTAGGGGGTTAATCTAAGAGGATAAGGGTTAAAATGAACTAAAAACTGATATAATTCATGTTTAATCTATATTTATACTTTTATCACCATATTATCTATTTTTTGTGGTTCTGGGACACTCTTTCATGACATTTACCAAGGTAAAAATTTTATGTAAAGAAAAAAGACAAAATGTCACCCACTAGATTTTAAATTTCAATTATGTGTCCATATATGGAAAAAATAAATATGTGAATGAATATAAGTCTTTATTTTAATAATAATGAAATTAATTTAATGTTGGTTATTTAATTTTAATTTTCTGTAATTATATAATTACTTTAAATGCTTAAGCAACATCAACACAATAATTGTTTAATTAATAGAAAAATAAAATAAATGATACTAAAACTATTAAAATAATACTAATTGAATGAATTATTTTATTAAATAAATTTTATATATAAATATGATAATATATATAGTTTTTAAAATGAAATATTTTTATTCCACTATTTTCTTTATTTTTTAAAGTCAAATTAGATGAATAGTTTCAAAATTATAATTAATGTGATTTTAAAATAAATAATATGTTATTAAATGATTTAAAATCCCAAAAATATAATACTATTTAAATTTATTGGTATATATTTAAACAAATAAATATTGGTCTATTAATTGACCAATGATCCTTCTATAATTACAATATTGACCCCTAAATTGTAAAAACTTTTTTACCGTGGTTAATGGTAAAATACTGTTTTGCACATTTCATGCACTTGTGTTAAAATTAATTTTCAACACACATATGTTTTTATTATGTAAATTTTATTTCATATTTAGAATAAATGGGAAAATATTATATAATAAAAAACATTTTATTTTCATACTTAAGGTATGAATCACCTAGGTAAATATATACAAAATCTAATTACTGTGGTGAAAACTAAATTGGTAAAATTAAGTAAACATGATGTATAAGGAATAACATGTTTAAAAAAATATTTTTTTTATGTATTTGAGACTTCAATTGACTATATATTCCATATAATTATTTAATTATAAAATTTTGAGGCACTTTGGGTGAGAGTGACCCCCCATTATTGAATAATTTTGGTTATTGACAAAAATTCCACTCCCCCTCCATTATAAAAGGCCACATAATCCAATAACTTTTCTCACCTTTTAAGACTATTGGACTGATCAAAACCTAATGAAATACCTCCTAAAAATACTTATAAATTCTCAATATCTTCTTTTAATACTAAAATACCAAGCCTAGGGTCCTTGACAAGAAATCCAAAGGATGTTTTTTTATAAGCGAAGGTAATTGTCTTTATGAAACTCTTTCTTTTTAATTATTCTATTACCACATTAATTCATGTTATATTAATTAAAATATAACAAAAAACACATATTAAATATAATTATATGTTTTTATATTTATGGAATAACCTATATCCATCTCCTCATTCATCAAATGGAAAATGAAATTGTCGATCATATGTACAATAGACTACCATCTCATGAACCGATGTTATTAGTTTTCCATCACCACATATCACAGATGGATATAATTATGGATTTAAGGTCTATATATTATAATTATGATATGATTATTCATATTAAATTATAATACCACATATATCTTCTTAACTACCAACCCATTGGAAAACTGTAACGTCGCTCGTGTCTGATGCATATTACCTTCTCCCGAACCAATGTTCCATGCTTTTCATTTTTTTACATGGACGGTAATAATAAAATAATAAATGAATATATATTATATTTTTAAAATAATAATAAGTTTATAATAATTATGTTACATATACCTTTTTATTTTCTATTTTTTGGGGGATATGATAATTAAATTTATGTATACGATATACTATTGGCTCATGAAGTGATATGATTTTTTTTCAATAATGATTTTCATGGAAGGTAATATAGGTAAATTTAATGAATATATGAAAAATTTATGTAATAAAACTTATTTTTTAAAATAAAAATACATTCTTTCCTTTCTTTCATACTATCCATCGAAAAAAATGAAAACATCATTCAGGAAAACATACGACCCACCTTCTCCCTGAATGATGTATTTGATTTTCTATCTCTAACTTGTATGAATTACTATAAACACATATATACTAAATATATATCATATATATATAATTTTTATCATTATATATATTATGGAACCATTATCAATGTAAAAGGACCAAAAATAACAAATCAAAACATACATGAAAAACAAAGGAGTTATCAACCAAAACGCGATTTTAACAAGAAATTGTTAATAAATGTGTAATAAAAGGTCATAAGTAAATAATACATGATATGATATATATAATAATGTTTATGTAATATATTTTAAATAAGAATATATTTATTATAATGGAGTTTTGAACATGTATAAAAGAATTCGAGACATAAAGTATGGGATTTCATCTTACTTTTATTTTCTGTGAGATATATGCCATAATCAACATATATGTCTTGTATGTACTATATATATTTACAATTAAAGTATTGTACGTTTATTGTAAATAAAATATGTGTATTTAATCATGTATTTGATTAAATCTCTTCCACGTGGTTCATGATTCAAAAGTTACCGAAGTGGTAAGAGATTTTTATCAGAATTTGTCTTATTTGGGTCATACATTAGGTTTTGAACCTATATTATTTTATTAGGTGAATATAAAATTTCATTTACATGAAATATCATAAATTTATTTAATATCATTTTATTTTAAGTTTCATTTAATGTTATTATTTCTTGGGTCATACAATTCAATGTTACCCAAGTGTTAAGGGTTTTATAATATATTCTCATCATTTATTATGATAATTTATGTTTATGCTTTAGATGATGAATTAATAAGATCTATATATTAATAAACTGATGAATTTTATTATCCTTTGGTAATTTCGTGATAATACTTGTTTTCTCTTATTTTTCATATATTCATTTTCTCAAGATAATAAAATATTGTTTTTAAGAAAAATATTTTTTATTTCTCTCTTTGGTCGAAAACCCTTTTTCTTCCACATATATGTCTTCTAAAAATGCTATAAAAATGTTTCAACATTCTCAAAAATATTTATTAAAGTCATTTTTTCCCATGTTTTAGTTTTTATTTTATTAAAAGGAATCATCATGCCATTTTCCAAACAATGCTCATATAGATTTTAATGAAAATACGAAAAGAAATATTTTTAATGTGTACAACATGAAAATAATTTTCCACCATCATGAAAACCTAATTTTTTAATTATTCCTATATAAATTTCAATGTTTTTAGGGAAAAGTGTTTTTAAAATTTCTAATGTTTTAATAAAATATTATTCCAAGTTGAAAGTATACTTTTCTAAAGAATTTTTTAAATGATATTTAATGCTTAATTTATAATTTTTGAATGTTATTTTCAAGGAAAAGTATTTTGAAAATGTTTTATGATTGAGAAATCCTTTTAAAATTATAATGGATATTTTATTCAAGAAATTTTCCAAGTGATATTTTAGAATCATTTCCCTCTAAGATTACATCCATTTGTGCAGCTTATGATTTACTAGGGATATGATCTGATGATACCATATTTTTTATTTTTATGGCTGGTTAATATTTATGATGAGAATTTTTTTATGAAATATATTTCTTTTCTGTGGGTTATTATATGATTTAAGGTTTTATGAGAGCCATTTATTTTCATGGGTTATGATATAATGAATTTTTTATAAAACCCATTTATTTTCATGGGTTTTGAATTGATGAATCTTATATAAATTACATTTCATTTCAAGGGTTTTGAGATGATGAATTTTTTAAGATATTATGGAACATATGTGTTTGATTTTAATTATGTGATGGGTGGTACCTATATCTCCATCTAATGCACTAGGTAAAGACTGATATCTCATGAGACAAATAGGAATGTAATGTGGAGTAAACCAAGTTCAGTAAGGTAATTTTAACATTATATTATTATGGTGAATGAATATTGAATACTAAAATGTTTTGGGGGAGTTAACACATTCCACTATGATAGCCTTGAAAATGATCATTTAATACTATTAAAATGATTTTTGTTGCTTATGTGTTTTCCAGAATTCCATTACTCATGTTAATGTTATTCTATCATGTCTCATGTCATTTGATTTCGTTATGATTAATGTCTTATGAACTACCATTATTTATGAAATGAATCAAGATTTTTCTCTTTGATATGAAAGGTATGGTTTTAATTTTTAATGATCACATTATCATACCCCTATACTCATGTTATGTTTGCATATCTCTATTTCTTACCAATACTGAGAATCTGATCACATCCTTTATTATATTTCCTTTCTCAAGGTTATGATGATAGGTATTATGTGTGATATGTTTAAAATGGGTGATAGTTACGAGGAACTAAATTGGAGATGATATAGAACTCTTATGATCTATTTATTTATGTTTCCATGTTTCAAAAGAAACTAGACCTTTATGGTCATCAGGCACGTGTTTGTGTAATGTAATGAAAATCATCTAAAATTATATAATATCTATGTATCGAAATATTGATTCATTATAGATATATTGATCACTATCTCTAAATCAAATTTTACATTCAGATGGGATATCTATATATACTATTCTAGTTTTAGGCTAACAATAATGGGTTTGTATTCTAACTCATTATCGGTACAACCTTTTGATAAAATGAAGGAATATGGTAGAAATTCCTTGGACAATGAGACAAATAAAATTATGAGACCAAACCAGTTGGGATTTCATTTTTCCATTATTTTCTTATTCAAAATACAATTGGCTCTATTAAAGTATATCTAACTTGTCTAGGGAGTTTTATGGGCATAGAAAACCACCTCATCTAAGAGCTAAGTATTTACTAGTATAATTTTTGGGGGAGGTTGTGCTATTAGGATATTGGCTAGAACATCCCCTTTATTTGCATCTCATGACATGCATTTTATGTCATACTATTTTAAGATGATATCCCACTATTATAGAACCCCAATTACTATTAAGAAGATATGGATTTACTTGAGTGGGTTGATACGAGAGACTATATGGAATTTGTGCTGCTGAATGTGGTGCCTCAAACTTTGTACTACAAAAACAAGTATAAGGAGTTTTTTCTCTATATAAGAATATCGAGTCTCAGTATCATTAAATTTTCACATAAGATAGTAGTATATTATTTCCCATAACTATTTTTATATGTGATAAGTGCACCAAAATATCACTCCATAGTAGAAATATATAGAATACATGTCTTCCCTTATTTTGGTGGTATGAATACTGGTGAGTGTAGAAAAAATTGGATTAGGTTCTAGAAGTCTTCTTGGAAATATTCATCCCACTGGTATGTGACTATATTCTCTATTAACCTCATGAATGCGATGGATTTTAATGCAAGGACGGATATAAAACACTGAATATAAGTGAGGAATCTTGATTCCACATTAGTTATTTAGGGTTTTGAGTCAAAAAACTTGCATGGATTATACTGGTATTCTTTGGGACAAATTTCATGCCATAACGACAAACCAAAATAGAAAGGAATTTTTTCGAGGTTACCTTAAAGGAATATTTTAGAGTATCCATCTTCATTTCATGCAACTTTAATTTTCCAAATATTGTTTGATGGAAAAATAAATGATCACAATGCTTCTGGGTTTTTACTATAATATCATTTAGATAGTATTCTATGATTCTTCCTAGAAAAGGGTTCAAAAATTTAATTCATGGAGCCTTGGTAAGGGGAACCAGTATTTTTCTACCAAAAGGCATGACCTGGTAGTATATTATCCCTTGAGGTTCTCTAAAAGTTGCAGCATCCTAATATCCTAAGTCCATTTTTATTTTGTTGTATAATTTGTATATATCCATAATGTAATGTGTTTGGAAACATATATTTTCATCATTTAGGAGTATTTCAATTGGAACTGTGAAATCATCCTTTGGATAATATCGATTGAGATCACTGAAATCAATGTAGACACTGAACTTCCATTTTTTTTTTAAATTTTGGGATATTGGAATTCCATTTCAGGTATTTCACCACTTTAATGAATCTATATTTAATTAATGACATCAACTTCTGATTATACTATGAAATAATGCAAGTGATGTGTTCACTGAACTGCCTTCCTGAAACCTCGATGGTCATCTGGGAATCCCATGGTATGGGTGGACACATTGGGATGCAAACTAGGCATCTATATGTAATTCTAAGAAAAAATATCCTAGGAATTTCTATGTAATGAATATAAAACACATAATGGATTTACTTCAAAAATGATATATACATATATTGATTTTGAAGAGGCATGAAATCATAGATTAATATAGGCCATGGGTGCTCCTATCTTCTTAGATTTACCTGTTCGAGATCATTTATATTTTTGGAGATTCCTTCCTCAAATATTGGAGAGGAATCCCTAAATATATCCAGTTATTCTTCCAACTAAACTTTGATATAAGTATCCATAGTGTTATTAAATATTTCTAGATAATATTTATCCACGACGAGGGATAGAATTATCTTAGAAGATACATTGACACCCTGAACCTCAAGGGATATCATAGATGAATTTTTAATGACCCAATGTTTATTAGTAATATTTGTTTTCCTAATAAATGTTTATTATATTATATTATATAATATTACACACATAAAAAGTATAGAGAAAAAGAAGAAGTTAATTTCAATAATAAATAATGTTACACTAATAAATAATGAAACCTATTGAAATTATAAACATCCAAACTCTATAAAAATATAAAATGGAAAACGATGGATTACCCCAATCTTTTAGAATCATCACCCCCACTGCCAACGCTATTGAAAAGAAATAAAATATTATTAAACCAATAAAAATACTAGAAAATAAAAATATATAACCTTGAGAGGAATTTAGTTTAATATTGAGTGAAATAATAGGGTGGTACTAATAAGAGGTAATGTGATTGTTGGAATAGTAATGTGACCATTGGAATAGAAACATGATCGTTGGGAATAGTAACCTGACCATTGTAAATAGTAACATGACCATTAGAATAATATTTTGACCTAAAAATAACAAATATATTTTATATAATATCTATCATGATTAATAAAATTAAATATAAATATTATAATTCCAAAAAATAATTTCCATGATTAATAAAACTCAAAGAAAATATAAGCACATTTTTAATAAATTTTATTTTAATGTATTTTATAAAAATAACAATTTTTAGATAAAAAAGTAAAATTAAATATGATGGAAATTTATTTTTATAAAATGAATATTATTTTTAAAATCAGAACATCAAAATTGTCCAAAGGTATTTTTTTTGTTATTTTCTAAAATACATTAATTTTTAGGTGAATAGTAAAATTACTAATTTTCACATAACTAGTGTATCTTAAATTACTTCACTCATGACTTAATAATGAAATGAAAATTTAAACAAATTGATTTTAATCTGTGATATAATTTATTTCATAAAGGATTCATTAAAAGACAATAAACGTAACTTCCAAACCTAAATAGAACTATCCAATACCTAAAGAAAAAAGTGATTCCTTAAAATAAAAATTTCTATGTATTTCCAATTTCCTTTTTAATAAAATAATGAATTCAAATTATCAATATGAATTAATTTATTAAAACAATTATATTATATTTATATATTATTTATATTTTCCAAAATTCACTATTTCCCGTTTTACCTTTGACATAATATTTTATTCATTATTTTATTTTAAAAATAATCCTCTTCTCAAGTATAAATAACCCCTCTCCCTCCCCATGTGAAATCACTCCAACCACTATTACCAAATAAAATAACCTACAAATATCCACCCTCTCAATCCACATAGAATACATAGGTATTTTCTTGAGAAAACCAACTCCAAACATCAAGAGATTTGTAAAGGTGTATAATATAATCTAAATCGAGGATTAAGTATGTTTTGATCAACTATTTTTTATTTATTCTTCTTATATTTTTTTACACCAGAAAATTCACATAAAAACCTTATAATATTAATTAATAAGTAATAAATTTCTTTATTAATGATGTTAACCTACCATAAATACCATATTTAATATATATATATAATTCAAACTTCCCTTTCCCTCTCTCCCAACAATGCCCATCAATGGATGGTTAACCACATATGAATAAATTACCATGTCAAACCATATAACCATCATCATTGATGTATATTATAAATTATATATAATATATAAAAAATTTAATTATATGTATTATAATTTTCTAGAATTAATAATCCAAGTGTAAAAAGTACATTGAATAAAGTAGCAAAATCGAGGAAAAACATGAAATTTTTAAGTAAACCAAGATATCAAAATAACTACCCTATAACCAAGGAAATTAAGAAATAAAATCACATAAATATAATTGATAAATAGTGGTATAAATTAAAATAATTCTCTTACATATTAATGTTTTAATAATTCTCTGTTTATTAATCAGGTGGAGAAAAATGAAGAAATAAAGTGAGAACAATGGTAAGGGGATTCTCGAACCCAAATCCCCTTATTTAAGTTTTACCTATTTAACATCAATTTCAGTATGGGAATTAGATTAATACACATTAAATATAATTTCATTATTATACCCTTTTATTTTAGGTATATTCATGTTTATACCTTGAATTTTAATCCAAATACAATGATTTTACAAAAAAGTCATTTCTTTCCAGAAAAAAGCTTTAACTCCTAATGTTTCATTTATTATCAAAAAATATCTTTCATTCAAAATTTAAGATATCCCTTTTTCAT
Organism: Viscum album; assembly: GCA_963277665.1. Lineage (NCBI taxonomy): Eukaryota > Viridiplantae > Streptophyta > Magnoliopsida > Santalales > Viscaceae > Viscum > Viscum album. The sequence goes on along the minus strand of OY728138.1, from coordinate 1,013,974,676 downwards.
TTGTTAACCCAAATTATTATTCATGAATGTATTATTTTTGAAATATTTTGGAAACCCATTCCTTTCCATGGGTTATTTCTTGACTATGATTGTTATACGTTCAATGTGGAATGCATGATTATGTAAATATTGTAACACCCCCACCCCAGTTACCTAGAATTGGTGCATTATTACGTATCATTGGTATAATAAGAAAATATAAAGTCTGGAAATATCGATTCGTTTAGTATCCTTTGAAGTACTAGATACATTCATATGGTTTACATTACATCATAAAATGGAAAACTACGACAACATTGTTTCCATAGACAACACTGAGATCCAATAGAATATCCCTGTAGGTCAGTCATAATATACTTCTTCACATCCTGGGAAAAATAAAACATGGAAAGGGGTGAGCTCAGATGCTCAGTAAGGATAATAATATAGCAGAAACTTTCATAAATAAGCATAAACATTTAAGGAAATGTATAGAACTAAAACAAAAGACTTTTTAACATAAACATCATCATAATATGGAAAATATAAATCAAAATAATTCCATTTACTTACTCACATGGAAATTATACCAGTCGAATAATCACATGCAATATCAATAGACACTTTCATTATGATGGAATGCATAATGTTAGACTTTCATAACCACATAGTCAAGGCCTTGTGCCAAGATTACAAATAAGATTTTGTCAAGGCCTTGTGCCAAGAAACTAGTTTGTCTCATGAGATCTAATGATGCATTGAGGATCTATAGTGGGCTCCACCCATCACTTACTAAGTCCAATGCATTCCTCATATGAAAAGGTTGATGCATAATCTGAACATGTGTATTAAAACTAGTATACGAAATGTCAATATTTTAACCACAAATCATGAATGGTATTAAAATAGCACATCCACAGTCAAACATAACTAATTCAATACAATATAGAAGATTTTATTATAATAGATCAACCTCAATAGATAATAATGAATGATATTGGCATAGTTGAAAATAATCATCACAACTATTTAAGAGAAATATCCCCCTTATTCTTGAAAACATTTAAGAGTCTCACTATTTATCAAGAATCCGTTTAAAATAGATTTTTGAAGAAAATTGTCTCATAACACTTTGAAACTTTTAAAAGGAATTTAAATTTTATAACTTTAATTTCTATATAAATAAATCCTTAAAACCATTTTTAAAACATGGACATTAATGAGAAAGATTTAGAATAATAAATCAGTAAAACATTTTAAAATGATATTTTAGTTAGAGTTCTTAACCAAAAGAGAGACACTTGAATACAAATAATATAGGTAATAAAAAATTTCTAATATCATGAGAATAAATGTATTTATGATATACTATCTCAAAGTACATTATATACACCATATAAAAGTGATTTGGTGTATAACAACAAAGAAGTCTCAATGGAATGTAAATTGAGATGAAATCTCTTATAAAGACCATATCATTAGGTTAAGGATAAATCAACAAAATAATTATGTGTTAAAAATATAAATACACTAAATATGATTGGATATTCAGTGTAAATCAATCAGAGGACATTCACACATATTCTTGTAAAAACAACACCAATGAATTGGATATTTAACTCAACAAATGGAGATTGAGTTAAAATTACTCTTATCAAGTTCATATCGATGAATTTAGAATTTATCAATGGAGTGATTATGTGTATAAAAAGTATATCCACATAAAGGGGAGTGGAAATTATGACATAAGCAAATGAATAGTGATTCCACACATAATCTTGGAGTAAAATAATCAATGAAGCATGCGTAAAGCCGAATGAGTGAAAATTGAAATTTCAAATTCCCTTGTCAATTTGGTAACTTATGAAACATACACCCATAAAAGTAGGATCATAAAATGATGATGTAAATATCCCTAAATTAAATTATATTACACAATTAATACAATCATGGGCAGCACACACACCACATGCAAGAAATAAGTGGTGAACAATGGAAATCTCACGAAATTAAATGTGAGATAAGAAACCCATTACTTTGTAATTTTTCCTTCGCAGAGGGTAGGTTAACCTCCAGTATGATGGTGAAATAATTTTTATTAAATTATAAATGAATAATATACATTAATATGATATCATATATAATCTTTTAACATTGATTTGTTAATAATATCTTAGTATTATCGTCGTTTCGGGTGTTAAGAGATTCATTTTCCTTTATATTATTTGTTATGTGAGTAAAATTTGTTGTGGATGGGATGTATATTATTCATATCCAGAATTATATCATGTCTCTAAACATTATTTTTAATCATAAAATGAAATTTATTCTTGAATGGATACGATGGGGAATGAATCTAATCGCGTTCGTGGAGGCGGTAATACGTACGTATGCACTAGCGACAATATCATTCTTTTTATATAAAAATAATATATAATTTTATGGTATAACATATATGAAGAATCATTATAATGTTATATTTATTATTTAAATCAATTACACATCATTATTATACCCATCCAAATAATAATGTATTGAATAACAATTACACCATGACGTGGATACGGCAAGCTATACGTATGCATGTATGGTGAAATATCATTAAAAGGATGGATATAATAATGAATATGGTTATACCATATTCATAATAACATCATAGTATATATAATATATTGGAGTTATTATTTTAGAATGGAAACAACAAAGAAAGAGGAAGTGGAAGAAGAAAGAAACTTGAAAGTGGTGATGAGATATTTACCTCTTCTTTGGGTTATTCCTTTTGATTTGATCAAAAGGGCTCATTAAAATGGCTCTATGACTAAAGGAGGGCCTCTAGGATGAAGGTAGGATATTTTAGAGGGTATTTGGGTAGATTTTGGCCGAGCCAAAAGGATTTGAAGGTGTGAATTTGAGGCAAGGGGGAGTGCCCTTTTAGAAGAGCGGTGAGGGGCACCTTAGAAAAAACTAGAAATATTATTTTATAATAAAACAATTTCGGTTAATAATGGATAAAAAATGAATTATTTAAAGGATAAGGTTGGTATGGGTCTAAAACCACTCAAACAATAGGTTTTAGTTAGGTTTGGATCACTATGTTAACTTTATCTTTTAGATTTAACTCTTAGTTAAATAGTTTGACATTTACCATGTCTCTTTATTTTTTTTATATTATATGGTTAATAAAATTTCTATATACTTCCAATCAAACCCCAAATGGTTCATTAATGATACACATATTATTATGTAAGTATTTTTCTGATCCTTATATTTTTAGGGATAGAATATCAATTAATAAAATAATATTTGTATTAAAAACTCTTTTAACTCTTCTTTGAATTAAATAATAATAAATTTCTTAATATAATACAAGTGGACCAAATAGGTTAATATTTTGTTCCTAATGTTGTTTTTGGTCGAATTATACTTATCCAATAGAATTAGGATATGTGTTAGTGTAATAATAATATCATTTTTACCCTTAATTACCCTATTTACTTTTAACCGTGGTAAATAAAAGTAAAAAGTTATTATTCAACAAAAAATATTTTCATCTTATTGAACCAAATTTTACTTACTGATATCAACCGTGTCTCTCATATTTTTGAAATTCCATTCACAGAAGCGGTGAAATTATGTTTTATGTGAATTTGTAAATTTTCCTAGGAGGTGGGTAAAAGACGGTGAAAAGTTCAATAAAATTTTTATATATCTAAAATTATTATAAACTGATTCCAATGAATTACATTGAAATTATAAAGGTATTATGAATATATTTCGACCTAAAATAAATTTAAATAAAATAAATAATTATTTAAATAAAAAATTCGGTTTTAAACTATAACTCAGTGTTTTTACTATTCATTAAAAATTAAAAGTTTTCCGAAACATACCAATAATTTACCCTAAGTGAATTTTGATATTATGAATTAGAAAATTAAGTCTATTTTACCAAATTAAAAACATATAAATTGAATTTATTAGTTTAAAATTAATTCCCGTTGTGAAAACCAAAAAGCGTATTTTTATGAAATAATAACTACCAAAAGATTGAAATTTGTTTATGTCTAATTTCAAAGTGAAATTACGTCCAATGACTAACTTTGGATTAAATTTTAAAAATATAATATAATTATACATCCAATCCATTCATATGTATAGTTGACCACTATAAATTATTTTGATTAAAAAAGTTGTTTTCAGTTAAAATATATTCTTTTTCACTATTCACCCATATATGAAAGTTATCAAAAAAACACCAAAAATTTATTGAAACTAAATTATTATGTCCCGATCCCAAAGAAGAATTTTATTTTGTTAAATTGAATATATAAGAGTTTCAAATATTGTATTTAAAAATGGTTCGCCATTAAAAGACGGTAAAATTGAATTTTCTGAAAAATACTTCTTTTATCTGAAAAAAATGAATTTGCCCTTTCATTATGTCTAAGAAACTTATAATATGGATTGTAAAATTATAAGGATTATATAAAGTTCAAAATTATATTAATGCTATTCATAACCTCTTTTGAACGGCTAGTTTGGTAAGTCATGTTGCGTTTGAACTCGATGTTGCATGTAGTGTAAATTATTGAATTACTTTAAAGAACTAACGTACTATGAAATCTTTGGGTGTTACATTATTCCCTCCTTAAATAAATTGAGTACTCGCAATTTTTAAAATTGGGCTTGGGAATATAATGGAAATTCCCACATTGGAAAAAGAGTCAATAAAAATATCACTTTGAAAGAAAGAAAGATAAGTACAAAGGTCACCCAAGATAACCCATACTAGGATTCCATGTAGGAAAACATGGATATAGAAGATAAACTATGTGTCAAGTTCTGATAGAGAGGGATAGAAAACATGATCAGGAGAAAGTTAACAACAAGAAAACCACAAACTTGTGATGGGACAAACGATCATTAGTTTCCCAGTCAGAAAAGTAAACGTATAACATTTTTTTATGTTACATTCCATAAATATGAGGAATTTATTTATGAGATTGAATAATAACATAAAGAGATATAATTAATTTTTAAGTATAGTTTCATTCTTTAATAAATTTCTACCACTAAATCCTTTTTTTAAACAATGAGTATTCAAGAAGGCTTGGTCACACAGAAAGACCTAGAATAAACTTCTAGATAATCACATGATCCACAAATGATAAACTATATATTTACCTTGTTTCCAGAGATTAATCAAAACCAAAATAGTTAGTACAAGATCTGATGATCCCCCAAAAAGATATTCCTTTAGAGAAAGAAACACTAATCTTAATTTCTAAAATTAAACCAACAATACCCCAAATTTAAATAAATACCATTCAATAAACAATTGTCTTTAAAATCCTTCAATATAATCCAAACTAATATTGAAACCCAAAACATATATGAAATTGGTTATGTACTCTTCCACATTAAATTGTATCTCTAAATGAAATCAACTACTCTTAAAGTCACAAACTTAAAAGTAATTAACCTAATCACATATTCTCTATTATAGGTTAATTATTTCCATAAATAACCCAAATCACTATAAATCCACAATAAAAACAAAGATAAAAATTCACCATTACTCTTCATATGAAATCCCATTGTATTCTATTTTCCTTGGGCATATAGTGTTCCCAACAAAGAAAATGTCTTCCAAAATAACATTTATCACTTAATCACACAATCATTTTTCTATACTAAGGGTATTCATTTGATAAGTCATAAGATCCTAAATCAACTTATTATTGATCAAAAAAATCATTTAACTAAAACTAATTAGTCACACTAACCAGGGACTTCACGTAGTCTAGTGGTAGGTGATAAATCCTACCCACACTCTGGTTGTGGGTTCGATTCCCACAGCTTTGTCCGATGTGATGGGTTGTCACACGGTCTGCATGTTATCCTTTTTCAAAACCTATATTTTATAACATTACCAAAATGAGATAAATTACTCAAAATAAACATAACATAATTTAACCACAAATGTTATCTCATACCTTATATTTTCATCCCAAAATATAATAACTTGTAATTGCCTAAAACCCAATGATCATATAAAACCAAATGGTTATTTATAACTATATACATAAGAGAAAAGATAAGTCTTACTCAAATATCATTTTCACATGACAAACTGCAGGGTTACAAATACAAGAGAAAATTATTCCAAATTAATCCCATCAACAAGGAGCACTAATAATTTTAAACATTTCTCCAACCATTTATTTCCATATAGCTTGTTCTTTGACTAATAAAATATTCTATAGAATAGGGCATTCACTCGGGTAATGGCCAGGTCCCCTACATTTATGAAAAATGACAATAAATGGATTCTTGGGATCATTTTTATTTTCTTCTATTGTAATCTTCATTTTTCATAGAAAATTCTTCAGTTTATGTCCTTCTTTACCACACGTAAAGAATTTCTTTGTTCCATTGAGACAATTTCTGGGGTTTCTCCTTCTACATTTCTTTCATGATGGAAATTGGGGATATTTTTCTCCATGGTCTCCACTACTGGAGCTCTTATCATTCATCTCATTTCTCTTCTTTGTTGAGTCTGGGAGTTGGCTAATATATATGTTGTTGATCATGTTTTTGGAAAACTGATTTGGCATGAACATGATATATTTTACACCTATCAAAATTCAACTTTGTTGCTCATTTCCACCACCGTTCCCACCTTTTACATCATTCTCAAAGTTACTATGACTTCCTTGGAATCCAGCCATCGACTAAAACCAGAAAGCATTGTGTGAGTAACACTAGTAATAAAATCATTTAGAGAATATCAGGAAACCATATTTTCAATTTAAAACACCTTAGGATTAAACAAGGTCATTTATTATCATCTTATATTAAAATACTTCAAATCAGTTTGTAAATAAAATGTAAATTATCTTAAGCATATCTCCGGGGAGTGTCGTAACCAAGAGTGTAGCAAGACCCATTGTCGTGCACCATTTCCCGTTTGAGTCAAGCTCAAAGCGGTGTTTTTGTGTTTTACCCCTAGGTACATCTGTGCCAGAGCCGCCTCTACCTGCTTGTATCCAGACAGGGATGTATTTCTTGGAAAACTCACAAAATCACTACAATACCAAAATTTTAGGAAGCTCCTCTATACTAATCTTCAAAGTATATCTTAAGGCTATGTGCTTTAATCAGAGTTTATCTAAATCTAGTTTCCAAGGTTTATACTAAACTTCTTCTAATACCAACTGTAATGCCCCGACCCCAGTTACCCAGAATCGGTGCATTATTATGTATCATTGGAATGATCACAAAAGATTAAGTCTCAAAAGATCGATTAGTTTAGTTTCCTTGTAAGTACTAGATACATTCATAAGGTTTACATTACATCATAAAATGGAAAACTACAACAACATTGTTTCCATAGACAACACTAAGATCCCATAGACTACCCCTGAAGGTCAGTCATAATATACTTCTTCGCATCCTGGAAAAAATAAAACATGTAAAGGGGTGAGCTCTAATGCTTAGTAAGGATAACAATATAGCAAAAAATTTCATAAATAAGCATAAAAATTTAAGGCAATGTATAGAACTAAAAGAAAATACTTTTAACATAAACTTCATCATAATATGGAAAATATAAATCAAAATAATTCCATTTAATTACTCACATGGATATTCTACTAGTAAAATAATCAGATGCAATATCAATAGCCACTTTCACAATGATGGAATGCATACTGCCAGACTTTCATAACCACATAGTCAAGGCCTTATGCCAAGACTACAAATAAGATTTTTTCAAGGACTTGTGCCAAGACACTAGTTTGTCTCTTGAGACCTACTGATGCATCGAGGAGCTATAGTGGGCTCCACCCGTCACTTACTAAGTCCAATGCATTCCTCATATGAAAAGGTTGAAGCATAATCTGAACATTCGTATTAAAACTAGCATACTAAATGTCAATATTTTAACCACAAACCATGAATGGTATAAAAATAGTACATCCACAGTCAAACATAACTCATTCAATACAATATAGAAGATTTTATTAGAATAGATCAACCTCAATAAAGAATAATGAATGATATTAACATAGATGAAAATAATCATCAAAACTATTTAAGAGAAATATCCCCCTTTTTCTTGAAAACATTTAAGAGTCTCACTATTTATCAAGAAGACATTTAAAGTAGTTTTTTGAATCAAAGTTTCCCATACAACTTTGAAAATTTTAAATGGAATTTTAATTTTAAATCTTTAATGTCCATATAAATAAATCCTTAAAACCATTTTTAAAACACGGACATTAATGAGAAATATTTAGAATAATAAATCTGTAAAACATTTTAAAATGATATTTTAGTTAGGGTTCCTAAAAAAAAGAGAGACACTTTAAGAAAAATAATTGAGGTAATAAAACCTTTTTAATATCATGAGAATAAAGGGATTCATGATATACTATGTCAAAGTACATTATATACACCATATAAAAGTGATTTTTTGTATAACAACAAATAAGTCTTAATAAAATGTAAATTGAGATGAAATCTCTTATAAAGACTGTATGCTTAGGTTAAAGATAAATCATCGACATAATTATGTGTGACAAATATAAATACACTAAATATTATTGTATATTCAATGTAAATCAATCAGAGGACATTCACACATATTCCTGTAAAAACAACACCATTGAATTGGATATTTAACTCAACAAATGGAGATTGAGTTAAAAATACTCTTATCTAGTTCATATAGATGGCTTGAGAATTTATCAATGGAGTTATTATGTGTATAAAAATTATATACATAGAAAGGAGAGTGGAAATTATGACACAAGAAAATGAATAGTGATTCCACACATAATCTTGGATTAAAATAATCAATGAAGTATGCGTAAATCCGAATAAGTGGAAATTGAAATTTCAAATTCCCTTATCGATTTGGTAACTTACGAAACATACACCCATTAAATAAGGATCATACAATTATGATTTAAATATCCATAAATTAAATTATATTACACAATGAATACAATCATGGGCAGTACACACACTACATGCAATAAATAAGTGGTGAACAATAGAAATCTCACGGAATTAAATGTGAGATAAGAAACAACTTACTTTGTACTTTTTCCTTGGTCAAGGGTAGGTTAACCTCATGTATAATGGTGAAATAAATTTTATTAAATTTTACAAGAATCATATACATTAATATGATATCATATATGATCTTTTAACATTGCTTTGTTAATAATATCTTAGTATTATCATCGTTTCAGGTGTTAATGAATTCTTTTTCCTTTATATTATTTGTTATGTGAGTTATATTTGTTACGTATGGGATGTATCTTATTCATATCAAGAATTATATCATGTATTTAAACATTATTTTTAATCCTCAAATGAAATTTATTCTTGAATGGATACGATGGGGAATGAATCTCATCGCGTTCATGGAGACGGTAATCCGTACGTACGCACGAGCGACAATATCATTATTTTGATATTAAAATAATATATAATTGGATCGTATATAATATATAACGAATCATTATCATGTTATATTTATTATTTACATCAATTATACATCATTATTATACCCATCCAAATAATAATGTATTGAATAACAATTACACCACGATGTGGAGACGGTAAGCCATACGTACACACGTATGGTGACATGTCATTCAAAGGATGGATAGTATAATGAATATGGGTTTTCCATATTCATAATAACATCACAGTATATATAATATACTGGAGTTATTATTTTATAATGGAAATAACAAATAAAGTGGAAGTGGAAGAAGAAAGGAACTTGAAAGAGGTGATGAGATATTTACCTCTTCTTCGGGTTATTCATTTTGATTTGATCAAAAGGGATCCTTAGGTTGGATTGATGACTAAAGGAGGGCATATAGGATGAAGTGAGGATAGTTGAGAGGGTATTTGGGCAGAGTTTGGGCAAGCCAAAAGGCTTTTATGGTGTGAATTTGAGGCAAGGGGGAGTTCCCTTTTATAAGAGGGGTGAGGGGCACCTTAGGAAGAACTAGAAATATTATTTTATAATAAAATCAATTTAAATTTATAATTGTTCCAAAATGGATTATTTAGAGGATAAGGTGGGGATGGGTCGAAAAACACTCAACCAATAGGTTTTAGATAGGGTTGGGTCACTATATTAACTTTATCTGTTAGATTTAACTCTTAGTTAAATAGTTTGACATTTACCATGTCTCTTTATATATATTTTATTATATGGTTAATAAACATACTATATACTTCCAATAGAACCCCAAGTGGTTAATTAATGATACAACTATCATTATATAAGTATTCTGACCGAACCTTATATTTTTAGGGATAGAATATGAATTAATAATATAATATTTGTATTAAAAACTCTTTTAACTCTTCTTTGAATTAAATAATAATAAATGTCCTAATATAATCCAAGTGGACCAAAGAGGTTAATATTTTATTAATAAGGTTGTTTTTTGTCGAATTATACTTATCCAATAGAACTAGGACATGTGTTAGGGTAATAATAATAGCATTTTTACCCTTAATTACCCTATTTATTTTTAACCGTGGTAAATAAAAGTAAAAAAGTTACTATTCATCAAAAATTATTTCCATCTTATTGTACCAAATTTTACTTACTGATATCAACCATGTCTCTTGAATTTTTGAAATTCTATTCACAGAAGCGGTAATATTAAGTTTTATGTGAATTTTCAAATTCACCTAGGAGGTGGGTAAAAGACGGTGAAAAGTTTAATAAAATTTTTATATATCTAAAATTATTATAAACTGACTCCAATGAATTAAATTGAACTTAAATATTTATTATGTATCTATTTTAACCTAAAATAAATTTAAATAAAATAAATAATTATTTAAATAAAAAATTCGGTTTTAATCTATAACTCCGTGTTTTTCACTATTCATCAAAAATTAAAAGTTTTCAGGAACATACAAAAAGTTCACCCTAAGCTAATTTTGATATTGTGAATTTAAAAATGAAGTCTATTTTACCAAATTAAAAACATAGAAATTTCATTTATTATTTTAAAATTAATTCCCGTTGTTAAAACCAAAAAGTGTATTTTTCTGAAATAATAACTACCAAAAGATTGACATTTGTTTATGTCCAATTTCAAAGTGAAATTTTTTCAAATGACCAACATTGGATTAAATGATAAAAATATAATCTAATTATACAACAAAACCATTCATATGTACATTTGATCACTATAATTTTTTTTGATTAAAAAAGTTGTTTTTAGTTAAAATATATTATTTTTCACTATTCACCCATATATGAAAGTTATCAGAAAAACACCAAATTTTTTTTGAAACTAAATTCTTATGTCACAATCCCAAAGAAAAAGTTTATTTTGTCAAATGAAATATATAAAAGTTTCAAATATTGGATTTAAAAATGGTTCTCCATTAAAAGGCGGTAAAATTGCATTTTTTGAAAGATACTCTTTTTATCTGAAAAAAATGAATTTGTCCTTACATTATGTGTAGGAAACTTATAATATGGATTCTAAAATTATAAGGGTTATATAAAGTTCAAAATTCTATTAATACTATTCATAACCACTTTTGAATGGCTAGTTTGGTAAGTCATGGTGCGCTTGAACTCGATGTTGCGTGTAGTGTAAGTTATTGAGTTACTTTGTATAACTAACGTACTATGAAATCTTGGGGTTTTAAAAATATTATAATGTTATGGGTGAGAAAAAAATTATATAGCCTCAAATGGATTGGGTAATTTAATGTATCACATGATATAATGTGTAATATTAAAAAGCATGATGCTATGAATATTCACAATGATTATGTTATGATTATACACACATGTTATGTGTGAACATGATGATAGAATTGTTCACTACTATATTTGATATTCAAAAAATATGACATGATTTTTTTTATTAATTTTCCACAGTCCTTGCCTTTATCTAATGTTTCCCTCATGATTTTGTTGATTATTCTATTATGGTGTTATGATGATGATGATTATTATCACCCAAGATATGTTGAATCATGTCCCTTATCCAGCCTCTTACTGGGATTTTATATCACCCATCACTTTGATTTATATCAGCAAGTAATTAAATTTACTAATATAAACATGAGTTTTTAAGGATAAAGATGAATGATTTAAATAAATGTTTATGTTTTGTTATATAAAAATTATGTATGATCCGAATTTTCACAAGTCACTAAACCTTTTGATCCCAGATTTGTATCTCAATTAAGTTATTTATCTTAAAAATGATGTAATAGTTTTGAAAGAAATGTAGAGTCTCTATAGTTGGTATTATAGAATAGTTTAGTTATTCTGGGAATTAGGATTAAAAAAAATAGTGAAACCCATAATTATAACTCTATGTATAGGTAGAAAGTCCTTGAAAAATATTTTAAGAAAATGATAAACATAGAGATCCCATAAGATATTTCTTTAGTTTTAATTATATAAAAGAACTCATTATTCGTTCTTTATTGACTTAAATATTGTTCAAATATTTACTACTTTATAAAATTATTGGAACCTAGAGAAACCAACCCATCAACCTTTGTGCTGGACTATGAAACTGTTGTTTGAACAAAAACCCTAATTCCATGAGAGGAGGAGTTTAAAACATTATGGTGATGCTTACCCAACTGTCACAAGATATGAACAATAACCTGAACAATATGGAATGTTCTTCCTCACCCAAGAATGAGAAACTATCGATTGAGTCCTTTATTTGTAAATGACCACTGAGGTTTAGGGGAACTTTTGATCCACTTGTCACAGATCAAAAGGTTAACTCAATGGTGAAGATCCTTTCTATGATCCATTACTCTGAGAAGGAGAATATGACTATTATGGTCTCTAATTTAGATGTAGAGTCTAATATATGGTGTGTGTTGATTAATAACACTAATCCAAAGGACGAAATGTAATAAATTTAGTGGGAAGACTTTAAATAAATATTTTTTAACTAGAATTTACCTCAAAATCTTTAAACAATGATAGAGAGTGAATTAATAGAGATAAAGCCAAAGGAATGTGAATCTATCATGTATTACAAGGAAAACATCAAAATTATTTTATGTTACACCTTATGTTTTTTATCGACAATGATATAAAAATATATCAATTATTTAGTTTTTTAAAACCACACCTTCAAAAGGCTCTAACTGTATGAGACTCTAGGAGTTATGAAAAGGTGATTCTATGTTCTCTTAAAGTAGAGATAGAGTTTAGAGAATAGTCCCATGGTTATGGAAATTATAAGGGAAGAATGGGGTTCAAATGTGGTGGGTCAAATGACAAAGGTTGAAAGAATATCCAACTATACACATATCAAAAATGTGGGTAGAAACATGATGGATTTTTTTTGAAAATAATGTCGAAATTATTCAAGTGTGGGAGCCAAGGCCACCATGATCATGAATGTATAAGATACATGAAGAAGATAGAAAACATGATTGAGGAAAGAAAGGAACCTCCAAATCCATGACCAATGGTTCAATTCTTTAACTATAGAGAGAAAGGGAACTATTGAATATAGTGTAGAAAAAACACAACTCCTTGATGGTAATCAGAAACCACAACCACTAAAGGAAAAAGAGAAAGGGAGATCTTATTCCATCACTACTACTGAAGTGAATCATGAAAATAAAGTTGTAAAAGGTACACTTATGATTCACTCAATAATAGAAAAAATTTAATTTGATTCTTGTTTTACACTTTCCTTTATATCATGCAAGTTTACTAGAATTGTTAAATTGAATCCCCAATACCTTAATGTGGCTATATCTGTAAAAAATTCTAGTGGTGAAATCATTGAAATCCAAGTTTTGGTATCTTCTCATGTGAGAATATTTGGGAATATTCTTCTAGTGAATATCATAATACTTTCCTTGGTGGAATTCAATTCAATTCTGGGAATAGATTGGATATCATTATATAGAGCACAAATCAACTATCAAGAGAAGGAAATATATTTTCATATTCCGAACAGTCCAACTATCCTTTACCAATGAAAGCAAGATCATGAATCTCCTTTGTAAAATCCCAAACAGATGTGGGTGTTGATACCCTATGAAGGTGAATACCTTTCCAAAATGGTTGAGTCAAAGGAAGATATCAAATTTGATGAAATTACCATTATTAGGGAATACAATGATTTATTTACCGAAGAGTTAATTTTAATTACCCTTGATCATGATATAGAATACTCAATAGATCCCACACCTAGAGCTTATCCCATCTCAAAATGATCCTACAAGATGGCCCCGATTGAACTGGAGGATTTAAAGAAGAAACTTTAAGAGAATTTTAAAAAAGGGTTGATACACTCTAGTTCATTGACATGGGTTGTAGTAGTGCTATTTGTACAGAAAAAATGTATGGATCAATGCATACGTGTATCAATTACTTGGAGCTCAAAAATATCACCATAAAGAACAAGTATCATATGACAAGTATTTAAGGCTTGTTTTATTAACAATGAGGATATCAATACATCTCCATGGTGGATCTTCATTATAGATATCATCAACTAAATGTGAATGAGGAAGAATATAGAAACCTAAGCCTTTTACATATAACATTTCATGATTTTAAGTATAATTAATTATCCGAGTACAAGCTAAGGATCTTTAAGTATAGTGTTGTTGAAGACTAGGTAAATATAACATAAAAAATGGGGCTAAAAAAAATTCTTTATTTAATCTCTATTAAGATCTCTTAACTTCCTTTGAGCCCTTACATCTGCACAGGTTACCCTGGGGAACACATGAACAAAGGGATGAGCTAAAATGCCAAGTAAGGGAATGAACGTAAGGATACATCTTAAGAACCCGAGTTAGGAGGAACTAAATAATGATATCCAAATCATGGAACATATGAAATCATAACATATAAGTGTGGGATCATATAAACATGAAATCATATAAATGTGGCAGAATTATAAAACATTTCTTTGGTACGGGTCAAGGCTAACCGCCAATCCCGTTTCCCATTTTAGTACGGGTCAAGGCTAACCACCAATCCCATTTCAAATCACATATCATGAGACTTAACCATACCCAATAAATTGGAGAGATATCTGGGCACACCCATCTCATAATTTTCATGAATATTCTTGCCACATAAATAATCTTTCCACATAAATAATCATACATAATCGACCATACATAAATATAAGGGTACCCATGGAAAGAATTGGGTACCACAATCCTGAAATAAAGCATAACCAGTGGGTGTAACATAAAAGTGTACATGAAAGAAAGGGATTAGAACATACATTTATATTCATAGGGTAAATTAGGTATATAAAATGGTATGTGGTGTCAAACAGAAGTGACAACATATAAGAAATGTATTTGAGAAACCTTATTATTAAAAAATTTTTGTGCGGTTTTAAGGAAAAAACTATAGAGATTTTAAAATAGGAAATAGGAAATTTATTTATATAAAACTAGAATTTAACCAATATGGTTTTCATAATAAAAATTATTATTCTACAAATACAATGGTGTCTTAAAACATATGATAGAGTGCACTTTAAATTTGGGTAAAAATTCTGGAAGTCCCCTTAACACATGTTTGCTTATCGAAAAATTCTAAGGGGGGAATCTTTTAAAAACATGTATATACTCGAAAGAAAGTGATGAAATGGTATTGATATATGAATTCTGTAAAAATAAACAGAATTTATAATATTCACATAAATCTATAAGATAAAACCATTTTGAAAGAAAGATAAGGCATCCCGGAAGAACAAAAAAGGTTCGGGTAGAAAACGTTACAGTTTTATCGGGATGGTGTCAGGTGTAATCAAGAGGGATTGATGAAATAGAGAATGGGTTTATCATCACTTATATATAATGAGGGAAGTATGGGGGAGGCATGAAGTCATACCCCATCATAAGGGATTACACATAAAAGGGAATGACATAGAAAACAATCTTGAGTAAGAGAGAAATGGAGAGGATCCCTTACCTTAAATCCATTGGTGTTCTCCATTTGTTATTAAAGATATTAATAAAAAAATTAGGTTTATTAATTAATAATTCTATAACCTATTATATATGTAATTGGTTTATTATAATCATTTTAAGTACATTTATAACTGTTTTGATTGGTTATGAGGTTCAATTTCATTGTTCGGGCTTATTTATTTACTCGGTTTTAATGACCGATTCACTTATATTCATGTTTGGATAAACATTTAATTTGAAAGTGGTTGTCCAGAATTGAAGTTATATTATATTACTGCACATCCAGGATATTACATGGTTTTAAATTTAATTTGGTTACTTAGAGTGAAGTTGAATTATTATATAAAAACATAGTGACAACTGTTTTTGTTAATTGGTGGGTTTGATTACAAAGAACATGTTTTGGTTTATACCATTTGTAAAAAAGGATTATATAACCAAAAATTGTATATATAAAATTTATAATAATCCGGTTCAACCATAACACAGATGGTTTCATGACCATAATTAAATATAATAATAGAAATTGATAAACCGTTGTCCTCAAATGTGTTAAATCAACACATCTCAAACGGTGCTTTCATTTCTTTCAAATAAAATGTGGGTAAAGAAGAGAAGATAATGAAATATACCATTAGAAAGAAAAAATTCCAGTACATGTATGTTACTGGATTTATTAGACTTTTTTTTAATGGAGGTGAGGAAAGAAACAAAAAGAAAATAACATAAAAGAAATGATGGAATTGGAAAGAGGAATTTACCTCTTGAGACTTACTCCTTTGAGAACATCTTAAGGGGATAGGTTTTGGTATTTTGAATGGGCTATGAGATTTTGGATGTGGGGGAGGATCTTGGGGAGAGATTTGGATAGAATATTGGTAGGGCACAAGGCTTGATAAGAGTGAAGAGAAGAGGGAGTGAGGGGGGTTTTATAGTGGAGGAGAGAAGGGATTTCTCAATATAAAAATCATTAATTTATGATTTCCACACAAGATAAGGAATAGTAAGGATCCCTTGACCAAGAATAGTAATTTTATCATGTGATCCCGAACCAAGTGGTCTTACATCAGAAGAACATCATACATGACTCTATAATTAGTTTATTTAGCTTATTTTGTAAATTATGGTATTTCACTATTCATGAAAAATTCAAGTATTTCAGAAAAATCCCAAAAATTAACCCTAATAATTTTTTGACATGTATAATCAAAAAATGAATTCCATTTTTCAAAAACAATTTTCTAAATATTATTATTTTAATATTGAATTAGAATTATAATTTATTATCAAAAACCAGTTTTAAAACATTTATTTACTCATTCTAAAATATAGGTACATCATATTTTCACTTGAATAATATTTATATATTATCATAGATAAGGTTAATATTCATTAGGGAATATCTCTATTCATAAGGGTATGTTACTATTCATAAGGGTAAGTTACTATTCACCAAAAATTATGTTTTTCTTATCGGACTGCAAATAACTTACTGATTGCAACCGTGTATGTTAGGTTTTTGAAATTTCGAACACATAAGTGACAAACATATGTTAAAAAGTCACTTAGCACTTAGTAGTTTACTATGTTGTGTTTTCATGTGATTTTATGACATATTTATAAGAAGTTAATTTCTATTGGAAAACACTGGGTCGTTACAAATACATTCAGAAGACTACTTTTCGTACAATGTATTGCCACTATGAGTTAACAGTGATGCCCTTAATAATTACTAATACCCTTAAAATAATGATATATTTTATGAATAGAGTCTTTAGATACTACTTTATCAAAATTTTGGTAGTTTTTATCAATGATATTCTCAATTACTCCAAGTGTAAAGAGTAACATGAAGAACATATAAGGATTCTGTGAGCGAAATTGAGGAAGGAGAAAATGTATTCTAAATTTAAAAAGTGTGAATTTTGGATGTCACGAGTCACATTCTTGGGAATGTGATAATAAGTGCGGGGATTTATATGTAACCTTTAATGAAAAAGAAAATGAGGAATGAACCATACCCACTACTATCAAATAAATTTGTAGTTTTATTTTATTAGTAGGGATCTACCGATTTTTTTAGAAATTTCTCATGATTGTATTGAATGATAAATAAGTTAACATGGAGAGGGGTTAATTATATATCTATGGAATAATGTGAGAAAATTTTTATGGAGATCAAGAAGAGGCCAATCATTTCACTTGTACTCACACCACCAACAAGTAGAGAAGGTTTTGTGATTTACAAAGATGATTCAAAGAAAAGATATGGTTTCCTACTCATGCATAATGATAAAGTGATAGCCTATGACTCATGAAAATTTAATATACATGATAATAACTAAATGATGCATGATATAGAGTTAGTATTTATGATATTTTCTCAAAATATTTTGGCGGAACTACCTAGATGGTTAAAAGTGTGATATATATACTGATAACAAGAGTATAAAGTATATATTCACATAGAAGCAGATCAAAATGCATCAAACAAAATGGTTGGAGGTAATCAAGGACTATGATTTCTCTATTTAATACCATCTGGTAAAGGTGAAAGGGAAAGTTGATACTCTTAGACAAAAATAACCAGCTACTCTATCCATGATGTGGATTGAGAAAGAACCAATCTTCATGGATATGTGAATAATGGATCTAGTAATCATAACAGCAGGGAATAAATCCCACCTTTCCCAAATTGTTTTCCAACCATATATCCAAGATAAGGACAAGGATGCACAAAGGGATTTTATAGAGCTGAAAAGTAAGATGAATGTTGTAATGGAGGGAAAGCTACATGAGTTACCTATCAATGATGATGGTGTGATTCAGTTTGTAATAATGATTTGTGAACCCTTATCACCTGAGATAAATGAGATATTGGATAATGCACATAGATCGACTATATTTATCCATACTAGAAGTTCTAATATGTACTATGATATTAGAGAGTATTATAGTGGGACATCATAAATAAGGATATTTCAGAGTATATCTCATGGTGTTTAGTATGTTATCAAGTTAAAGTGGAGTGACAGAAGTCTAAAGTAGTGATGTAATCATTTCCCATACCCACATGGAAAAGGGTTAATGTCACCATTGACTTTATCAATGGTATCTCAAATACATAGAAAGGAAACGATGCGACATGGGTTGTGGTGGGTCTACTCACCAAGTCTTCCCTCTTTATCTCTATTTGGGAAGATTTATCACTTGAACAACATTCCATGAAATATGTGATGGATGTGGTTAGGATACATGGGGTTACACTCTTGATCATCTTTGATCATTATCGAAGGTTCACATCTAAATTTTGGAGACGTATTGAAGACTCATTGAGTACTAAATTGACTTTCAGAACATTCTATATCCCCCCAAATGATGGGAAATTTGAAAGGACTATTTAGACACTTAAGGACATTCTAAGAGCCTGTTCAATAGAATTAAAAGGTAGATGGGATCTACATCTCCCGTTGGTTGAGTTCTCACATAACAATCACTTCTAATTGAGTATTAAAATGGATCCATATATAGCACAATATGGTAAGTGAGGTAAAAATCCAACTTACTGGGATGTAGTTTTCGAATGTAAGCTACATGGACCTGACCTTATGTAAGAGATTATAGAGAAGGTTTAAGCCATATAAAAACATATAAAAGATGATTAAAGTCAGCTAATGGGATATGCTGACAACCATAGAAGGGACTTGGTGTTTGATGTTGGAGACAAGGTTTTCCTTTGAATGTCACAATGGAAGAGAGTCTTGAAGTTTGGAAAGAAAGGGAAGCTTAGCCCAAGGTATAATGTCCCCTTTTATAACCTTGATCTCATAAGATTAGTGGAATATTATATTTTACTTCCACAATGTATGGATCTGGTTCATGACATGTTCCACGTATCAACATCGAGTAAGTATATACCCAATCCCCCATATACACTGAATATAGAGGTGGTACAAATAGATAATTACCTCTCATATGAAGATAATTTAGTGAAGATATTATACCATATAAACAGTGTTCATTGTAATAATAAAATTAAACTTGTCAAAGTTTAGTGGTGGAATGATAAATACGAAGAGGTGACTTGGGAACCTGAGGTAAATATGAAACAAAAGTAATGTCATCAATTCTAAACTGAGAATAGAAGTTGAAATTTGGGGGATGAAATTTCTAAAGGGGGGAAGAATGTAGTGACCTAGTGTTAATTGGTTATATTTGTTTACTAAATAAATGTGTGTTGTTTTATATTATAGAATATTATCCAAATAAAAAAAATATATAGATAAAAAAATTATTTCATTAATAAATGCTATTAAAATAATAAGTAATATTTTTTTTTAAAATTCTACAAATTTCAACTGGATAAAAATATAATATAGAAAAGATAAAATTTTAAAATATGTATTTCCCCCATATACTAAAATCATCACCCCTACTACAAACACTATAATAAAGAAAACAAATATTAGTAAACCAATAAAAATCTTAGAAAATTTAAATTTATAACCTTTATAGGAATTGAGATGAATATTGAGTCTAATAATGAATTGGTATTTATAGGAGGTAAGGCGACTTCTAGAATATTAATGTGACCATTGGAATAGAAACTTTAATGTTAGGAATTGTAACATGACTTTTGGGAAAAGTAACTTAACTATTGGTATAGTAATTTGAACTCAAAATAACAAAATATAATTTAAATAATATTCATAATGATTAATATAAGTAAAAATAAATATTATCTTTCATAAAAATAAATATAATGATTAAAAAACTCAAAGAAAACATAAAAAACATTTTTAATAAATTATATTTAAATGTATTTTGTAAAAATCATATTTTTTATTTTAAAAAATTAAATTACATATGATATAAATTTATTTTCAACAAACTAATATCATTTTTGAAATCATCACATTTAAATTTTTAAAGGGTGTTTTTTGGTAGTTTTCTTAAATTCTTAAATTTTTAGGTGAATAGTACAAACACAGTTTTTCACATAACCATTGTATCTTAAATTTCATAATTCATGATGTAAAAACTAAATATTAATTTATATAAATTGGGTTTTTGGTCATGATATATGTTATTTCATAAGTTATTAATTAAAATACAATAAACTTAATTTTCAAACCTAAAAATAACATTCCAAAACCTAATGCCAAAAGTGATTCCTTAAAATTTTTTTCTCTTTTTCCACTTTCATTTCTAATAAAAGATGAATTCTAATTATATAGTGTATTTAAAGCCTTGAACCAATTATTTTATATTTATATATGATTTATATTGTAAAAAAATAACTATTACATGTTTTACCTTTGATATAATATTTTATTCGACATTTTACTCTAAAAATACCCATCTCCTCAAGCATAAATACTTATTGTCCTTCCCCTTGGTAGATAACTCATACCTCTCTAAACAAATCAAATCCACTTCCAAAATATTCTATATCAATATCCTTATAATAACTATGGAATTTTTAGATTAAACTAACTCCATACATCAACAGATTTTTAGTGGCGTACAAGATATGCGACACCGAGGATTAAGTAAGTTTCAATCAACAATTTTTTAATTACTTTTTATTATTATATTTTTTTCACCACCATTTTACAAAAAAACCATAAAAGATTAATTATAATTTAATTTAACATTATTTTAATTATCTACTCCTACTTTAAGTATCATATTTTCTCTATATATATATATAAATTTTGAACATCCCATTCCCGCTCTCTCGACAATGTCTCATCAATGTTTGGTTAACCACTTATAGAGAAATTTCCACGTCAATGAATATAACCATCACCATGTATTGATATTATGAATTATATATAATATATAAAAATTTAATTATAAGTATTATAAAATTCTGGAAATAATTATAATAATGTATAAATTACATTGAACTATGTAGTGAAATTGAGTCAAAATAAGAAATTTTTAAGAATAACATGATATCAAAATGACTACCCTATAAAAAAGGAATTTAAAAAATATAAAAAATTACTATAATTGATAAATAGTGGAAAAAATATAACAATTCAATTTATCAATGTTTTAATAAATATAAGTTTATTATTCGGGAGACGCAAAAGAGAAGAAATAAAGCGAGAATGAAGGTATGAGGATTCATGAACCCAACTCCCTTTGTCACGGTCTTCCCTATTTAACTTAAATTTCAGTATGTGTATTTTTTTAATGCAACTTAAATATATTTACATTATTTTCCCCTTTTATTTCGGGGAGATACATGTTTCCACCTTGAATTTTAAGTCAAATAGAATGATTTTCCAAAATATAAATTTCTTTCCAAAACAAATCTTAGACTCTTCATGTGTGATATATTATTCAAATAAAAATGATCTCATATTCCAATGTATGATCTCTATTTATTGTTTTTGTGACCTAAATATTTTTCATAAATGTATTCTTTATGAAATCATTATGAAATCCATTCCTTTCCATGGGTTATTCCATGAATATGATTGTTATACATTATATGTGGCATGTATGAGTATGTAAATGTTATATTGTGATGGGTGGGACTGAAATTATATAGCCCTCCAATGCATTGGAAAATGTGATTTATCTAATGATATAATGCATAATATATGTTAACATGATACTATATTTGGTCACAATGATGATTATTTGATTATGCACAAATGTTATGAATGAACATGATGCTAGATTCTTCCACAACTATGTGTGGTATTTAACCACTGACATAATGTTTTGATTTTATACATTTTCAAATTTAATGAATTTATCTCTTGATTACCTCATGATGTTGATGATGATCATATAATTATGATAATATGATGATGATTATTCTCCCCCATTTTATATTGAGTCATTTCTTTTATTCATCATTTTACTAGGATTTTAGATCACCCATTCCTTGAATGTATATCCTCAGGTGATTACATGTATTAATGAGGACATGGTATTTAAGGATAAATATAAAGGCTTTAAATAAATGTTTATGTGTTATCATACACATGTTATGTATGATCCTACTCTTCCCAAGGCACTAATCCTTTTAATCCTAGATTTCTATCTCTATTATGTTTCTAATATTAAAAATTATGTAATAGTTATGGAATGAAAATTAGATTCACTATAGAATTTTCAATTTTTACCAATGTTTTAGGGGGAATTTCAGAACTATTTAGTGACAGAAGAGCATTTATCTTATTTAAGATATTTTACTCTTCAGGTATGGCTATTATTTTGTAGACATTAGATAATGAAGCCTTTATTTGGTTAATGGGAAATACACAATCATTGTTGAGAAATATCTAGTGACTTGGAGAGGAAGCTCTCCAAAACATTAGGACCAATATCCCACATGTTTCCCTCTATCATTTTATATTTTCCTTATCTCAAATAGAAACAAAATCCATATATAGTTATTCACATGATTCAAAAGGTATTATACAACTGCACAACATGCAAACATTTCTGTTGATTTGGTATTTCAATAATTGAAAGAATGTAGATGGTACCACTGCATGGAAATGAATCCATGGTCTCCCATGTATGTAGTTTTATACTATATCCTAATGGATAATCGTGAACTTCAAATTTGACACCAGGTCCCCAAATTGGTCCTTGATCATGAACTTTATGATGAGGTTATCTCGCTCTTATCATACCTATGAATGGGAGGCTTCGTGGAAGAAATTTTGACCTCAAAGAACCCCAAACATAAGAGGGTTCAGACTAAGATGAGATTATTTATAGAACTATAATCAATCAAATCCCATCTAATATTGAAATGTTATTTTTCGTAAAACATAAAAAGGTTTGATATTCCCCTAAATGTATTATTTTATATATTTCTCTATGAATAATATAATGACGTGAAATTATTCCTAATTGGTTTCTTCTTAATAGACATATCCTATGCTTAATTTTTTTTCAAACTTCTAGGGAATCAGAAGGGCCACAAAAATTGAATACATTTGTTATTTTAGAATATAAAGATCTTATAATATTTGAGATCTTGGGCACATAATCGACCAACATTTTCTAGATGTTATATTTCTACACATCCCCAAGTGGTGTTACTCTCTATCATGTTTATTTGGGTCTGAAGTGGATGAGGTAGATGGATTTAGGACATGGATATAATTTTAAAGCTCATCCATCACTAGTGAGTTAAACCAGGATGGTGTTCCCACACAATTGAGTTTATTATATAGTTTCATACATTCTGACCATTCATCCAAAATAATTTGGTTTGGATGATTCTTAAAAGACGTTGTGGTGCATCCATGTTACTATGCAGATCACCAAAGTGCTTACCCATAGATCTTGACCATATATATAGTTTTTTTAGGGATGTGGATGAGATATTAGTCTTGACCATGACTAAGTTTTCCCCTATCTCCCTCATCTTTTGTGACCTCTCCCTCTAGTCCCTTTGTTAGGTAAAGGGAACTCGAGTTTAAATGAATATTCATCATCATATAAGGGGTGTTCTATGTGATTTTCATTAATATGGACAAATATTATCTCTTCTTATGAATAGGATTCTATTTTTTGTGGTAATTTCCCTTACTTAGCAGGGTGAAGGTAAGAAATTTTCAATAATGAGGTCTAGTTTAGATGTTATACTAGACTCTTATTTATATATACTATTATTATTTCAATGGTTACATATTCTTCTAGGGGATGGGTTTGATGACATCCCTTTAGATAACGAGTGATATTTTAGGAATGTGTTTGGTTGGATAAGTTGTGTTATGAGAATGGGGTGAGCCAGATCAAATGTATTTTGGGTCATCCAATGATCAAAACTTTATTTATACCTATCCAAAACCTCTTACGAATCACATTCTTCTTCTGATTGTGTGGTGGTTAAATTTTCCAAAGGCATTGTGGATTATCCCAGTCCCTTGTTTAGGTATATAGAACTCGATGTCAAATGAATATTCATCATCATAGAAAGGGTTTTATAAGGGGATTTCATTAATATAGACAAGTATTTCTTCTTATTATAATAAGGGTTCTATTTTTTTGGGGGGGGGGTAGTTCCCCTTGCTCTAGAGGGTGAAGGTAAGAAATATACAATATTGAAATATATATAAGAGTTATTTGAGTCACTTATTCTTATTTCATATTATGATTTTAATGGTTACATATTAGTCTAGGGTATGGGTTTTATGAGATCCAATTGGATAACAAGGGATGTTTAAGGAATGTGATTTATTGGAGAAGTTGTGTTCTAAGAATGGGGTGATCCTAATCAAATGTATTTTTGGTCATCAATTCCTCAAAATTTTATTTATAAATATCTAAATTCTATTATCAATCACCTTATTCTTCTTATTGGGTGGTGGTTACAAGGTCTAAATGTATTGTGTATTTTCCCAGTATCACATATTCGGAATCAACCATACGTTGGATAATGTTTGTGAAGAAAAATAAGTCTTGGATAGTGTGGACCAACCTCTGATGGCAAGGATAGTAGTTAGGATGATCACTAAGGGTGACCTTGTAGGTTTTATTAGGATCATGAAAATTTAAGAGTTTTTTTACATTTTATTAGAAAATAACTATGAACTTATTAATTTATACTGAAGTAGATATTGTTCTTTCATTCCTAAAATTACAGGCAGACATGATCTTTACTTTCCTTATGATGAGTTCAGTTTTGTTTCTTCTGTCTCTTAGTGGGAGGCTCCAGGAGATACGAGGCCTGCTTGGGTGCTCCAGTAGGAAATGGTTCTATTTTGAGCAATACAATTAGAGATTATTAATTTCTAAAATTCATATTTTTTCTATAGCTGTGGGTCAAGATTCCTGCCTGGTTTGAATAATGGAATCCTCTTGGTGCTGTGTCATATATGTATACTCCCAAAATACACCAATATATTAAAATATAATTAGTAGTTTTTAAAATTTAATCATGGAATTTTCTATCATAGAGTTCTATAAGCTGATATGGAGGGAGTGAAATGGTAAGTGATTATGTGAGGCCTTTCCATTTAGTGATAAATTCAGTGACACTTTATTTTTACGTTGTTTTTAATTAATGATATCAACAATAATCACATTTCTTAGTGTGAAGATAATTTGATAGAACTAATATAAAAAATATTCTCAGCCTGTGATGTAACCTTCTTATAGGATACTATACTATAGAAAAGTCATTTCCACCAATGTTTACATAAAGCATCTCAGTTTTGGCTCATCTTTCAGGTCACATGAGCCCATAAAAAGGCCACATCAGAATAAAAAGTTCAAGTTATGTTGTTCGAGATCTACCATTCCATCAAAATTTTGAAACATCATATTCCTAATATTGGAAGGAGGTAGAGTGTAATCCACTAATTCACAATATTTATTCCTTTTAGGCTGCATTGGGTAATGCTACCCTTCAGTGGATTATATTCTTGTTCCAAGATAATAGATGATGTTGATAATTTCTAAGGATAATGATAACTCCTAAAAGTGAAAAGAATAAAAATATTGACATGTTCACAATTCATTAATCTGTAACAGATTAATAGTTTTCAATGGGATTAAGTTATTATACTACTGTAAGGGAGGTCTCTTCCACAATAGATGAGAATTCTAATCTTCTTCAATACCTACATTTAGATAAATTGGTTGTCTGGATCTAGATCAAGCCTAATTTTAGAATTCAAATATCGTGGGAAAATTAATCCCCTCTAGATGAGTGGGAAGTGAGATGGTTACCTTCTCTTATAGGTGATACTAGGTGGGAATATTTTCCTTGAGAAATTTCTGATTGAGATTTACTATGTCATATTCACTTGGATGGAGGGGAATTTAGGATTTATTTTCCATGAGTGGTATTGAACCACCCATTTACATTTATCCCTAGTGGTATGGAATCATGGGGGTGGTAAATATTCATTTGAATGTTCCAAATTATGGTTCCTCCTCTGAGTTTAGGTATGTGAATCCTTAGGCTATGCATTGATGAAACTTGCATCTTGGGGGATTATTTTGGTATTCATCCTTCAATTTTCATGTCTTATTCTTCATCGTATATTGGATTTAAAGTGAAATATTTCAGCACGTCATATTGGGTGATAGAAATCATTTCATTATCGTTTGAGTAATATACTAACCTTTCACCACTTATATCCCTTTATAAAGTTATATAAAGGTCTTACCTCCTAAAAATTCTCTCATTATGGTTTTTTTGGTTTGTAAAATTTATGGAATTTTATATTTATTACAAGATATTCCATTTTTATGATCTGTGAATGATAAAATTTAGGGAATATCTAAACACCATTTCTAAGTAAGCCCCAAATGAGAAGGGTGTATCATGTGGTGGTTGGAACGACTGAGGCATTAACTACTGATAATCACTGCCCAATATAGAAAAGACCAATCTCCATTGAGGAGATAGTAATAGGGCAAAAACCAATAAGGGATGGGGATAATATAGGTCCACTACCAGTACTTTGTAAGCCTCCTGTAAATTTTAAGACTCAAGGGGTGGTGGTCTTGGTAAAAATTCCTCCACCCCATGTGTTGGGGTTGATTTAGAGTCATCGTTGATATCAACTTGTCCTGTTAAGGATATGTTGACCCATGGGTGGGAGGAAGTGTTAATAATTCCCCCATAACCTTAGGACTAGGATTTTTCTTATATGACTTCCATGTTAGCGACTAATTCAAATTTTTTAATTTGGAAAGTTTTTACTCATGCATGGGATGTGTGTAGTGCCTACTTAGAATATATGCTACTTTCCATGGGTATTTTCTAATTGGTATAATTATCTAGTTCTATCATTTGATGTGTGTTCATGACCTTTTGAGTGTCTTGTATTATGATCTTCTCAATAGTTTAATCTATCAATTAATAGTGCATTCATGATGTATAGATAGGAAGGGTTTGTTGGATTGACACACCATCGTGTGAATTAATAGGACCTATGGCATATCATAGGGATATGACATTACATGATACCATATTTAGGGGTATATATTGTCCTTGGGAAAATGTGAATTCTAATCTTTGGTTATCACACTATCCTCAGATGCATACATTTGATGAGGCATCATCAATTATTTGATGGAGGGCCTCTCGGTTGTGGAGACAAGCTATTCATTAGGTCACATTGTGGTATTCCATCCTTGCGTCCCAATCCACATAGAACAAAGTGAGGTATATTTGATAATAGATCATTTTCACATCCAAGAAATGATCATCTTATCCTAGATAACGGAGGTTATTATACTTTATCCATTAAAAGTTTTCCTAATGTTGTCAGTATAAATAAGGAATTTATTCATTCATTAGATCATTGGGGATCTCATAGCGGGTGGTTGAAATGGGATAAAACATAGTTAGAAGGTTGTTCCCATCCTATTCCTTCCATATATCGATGATATCTTCTTTCTTATCAGAGGAATATTCCGCCTCCTGATTATACCATAGTGGCCATTTTTCCATAAATAGTGACTCACGACTGATAGAAGGTGGGGATAGTGATAACCACTCTAGGTTAATTGTTGACTGATGTGGGATGTCTCTAGAAATTGAAGGGGTTTCATTAGAAGTTGAACGAAGTTATTTGAGTAGCTATCTATACAACTTTGCTCAGACAAGGGGCGGATTTCCTTGATTAGGTGATATATCAACATGGGGATATTTTTCATGACATATGTATGGGGTTAAATTTCTATAACCTATCTCTATGCTACTGCGAGGAGGTCTTATGTGTTGTGAAACACTTTATATTCCATATAAATAGGTATCATATTCCTAGGAGGCTATAGATATATGATATATATCCTCATGGATGGTATAATTGATTATAATAGTAATATGATCCTCATCATTTATTTTGGTTAGAATATTATGACCTTCCATTTGGGTTGAGTTGGGATATGAGACTATTATGTAGAGGCCACCATAATATTATGATGCCCATTTAATATTTCTCAAATATGTGCCTGATATTAAAAATATTATAGAACATGTCCAAAATATTATAGTTTTCTAACTGGTTTATATGCCAAACATTGGGTGGCTTCCAGTATATTCTGGCCATTCTTGGTTGAACTGGAAATATGTTCCCAATTTAAATGTTAATTCCCCTCAAGAATATTCCAAAAAACATATAGAATGTGAGAAGGATTATTGGCCATCATATGCATGTCCTATAAGGGATGCTAATATAATCTTTAATTTGAGTGTTTAGTATTATGTAAATTTGTCTTTTTTAGCTTCTAGAATATGCTAAGTATCTTTTGAATTACCAGTATAGATATGGGCCTACCTTGAGGTGACTACCATAATCTGCTGAAGAACCTTAGTTAGATTGGGAATATTTTTTTGATCATGGTTTTCCTTCTGAATATTTAATTTAACATGTTCCAATAGAATATTTATATGTACTTAAGTAACTTCCAGGTTGGTTTTACGAGCCCTAGTGATAATGAGGATATGATCCCATTCATATTCATTATACTTTAGCATGATAAGATAACAATCTCCCTGGATGGGTGACATAGTATTCTATTACTCGGTAGTTACTACTTGATCATGCTGGTATACTACTCTAGTGGTCTGTATAGGTATACATTTTTATTCCAGTATGATTTTTGGAACATGTTAGTGAATCTCTTCTATTGTTTCTATAATATACTAGCATTTCTTAATGAAATGGGTGGGAATATAGGCCTTCCCATTTTTTGTCCAAAATATAATTAAAAATATCTTTAATTGAAGTGGTGGTATATTCCCACTATTATAATCCATTTTTCATTGAGATATTCTAATGTAATTTATTCATAAGGAAGAGAACATGTTCCTACCCCTAATTTCTTTTAGAATATATTGATAAAATTTCTATATGCAAACATGGATATAAAATTTCTCCCTATTTTCCATAATGATATGTTGGAAAATTTCATCATTGGTAGAATGGATATAGGTCCACTTCCAATGATCTATATATCACTACAATAGGATATATCTCCTAGGAATATAGATATGAGTTTTTGGAGAGGCTACTTAGAGGGTAACACCATCAGTAGGCGGACGATGGTCGATAGTTATGTGACACTAATGACAGTGGATGACATTAAAACTCTTGGACAAATACTAATATAAAATCCAAGTAATATTAATAATAAATCAATTTTATTCCTTATTAATATTAATTTATTATATTTTATATATTTATATGAATTATAATAATATTAGGTAATTTTTTCACTTAAAATGAGAAATCTTTATTTCTAACCAAATTGGGTTTTCATACATTATATGATTTTATTTAAAATATTGATTTCCAAATAATTTAATTTTAATTTGAATTAATTAACTTAATTATTTTATTTATTATGTTATTATTATCTTTGGAATTAATTTTTTATAATTTTTTGAAAAGTTTGATATTTCAAAGAATAGTGAAAATTCTGATTTTTATAGAAAATCATCTTTTCCATTCAAATATTGAAAAAATAACTTTTTTTAAAATTAATTTTTAGATCTTATTACTTAATTTTTATAAAATATAATCCAATATATTTTATTTTATTCAAAATTATACTTCAATTTAGTATAAGTAAATTTTTATACTCAAAAAATGCATTTTTTGAAAAACTATTTTTCATCATATTCCGTGTGTTTAATTTTAAATGAATTTATGCCACTTATACGAATTAAATTTGAAAAAAAGGATTCAATATTTATAATTATCATAAATGAAATTATATAATAAGTTCAACTTAATTTTTGGTCTTAATGAATAGTAAAAATAGGGAAAAAAATTCGATATAGTTATGGTTAAAATTTGTTTATCGGGGGGTTAAACTAATTATATAAGGGTTCAAATGACCTAGAAACTTTTATAAATACTATTTTATGGACATATTTATTCTATATATAAAATCATATTTAGTATTGGTCCATTTTGGAACCATTGTCCTTGAGTAAGGGATTAATATATTTTAATATTTTTAAAAATTCAATGTGTTTCCTCTTCACAACTTATAACATGACACCCCCTATCATTTCCTATCGACAAATGAAGATCCTTTTTATTTGACCAAGAACCAAATAAATACCTTATGAAATCCCTCATCATTCCTTATATTCCTTTTTTATCAAAAAATCATCATAGGAAATATTTAGGTATAAACCTAATGAGGATGTCTAAAGAAGATGTGTAATTCTTAACCAAGCATTTTCATTTTATTTCATATTCTACCAACTTAAAATATTCTTAATTTTTTTTAAGTAATTACTAAAATATATTTCATGTACTAAAATATTTTTATTTCAATTTAATAACCTATTATCATCTCTATAATCCATCAAATGGTAAGTGAAAACATCGTTCACGTGTATAGTGGACTGCCGCATTGTGAACCAATGTAATTTATTTTTCACCACCACCTCTCATGAATGGTTATAATGACGTATTTATATATATATATATATATTATATTTTTGACATATTTAAAATTTTTATAAGATAATATATTATCTACTTTCTCATCTTCCCATCCTTTCTAAAATGATAACGGCGATCATTTGTATGTGTGGATTACCACCTTCATGAAACGGTGAGACTTGTTTTTCAAAACCATATCAAATGAATGATATATATAAGTGTATTTAAAAATACAATATGATATTTCTAATATAAAAATAACTATTTAAAGATTCAATAATATTTACCTTCTTTCATCATGTTCTTTGAAAAATATAAATGTTACTCATGTGTACATATAACCTAACATCTATATGATTGTCACATAGTTAAATTTTCATAACCATATGTCATGGTTAAATTTAAAAGTATAGTTGATTTATAAAAATTATAATTAATTCATGATTATTAATCTAGATCTAATGGAATAATTATCTCTTTAACTAGAGTTATCATACCAAAATCACTTTGGACATGTGAGTCGAATATCATCAAGACATCCGATGTGAACTTAATTGATTAAATAAATAAATATAACATGATAATAAAAAAAATAAACTTAGTAATAGACTTTAAAAATGTTCTTAATCAAGAAAATAATTAAAATAAGTTTATCATTTAGGATGATAAATAATGTATGTGATTAGTCGGATTTGATGTAGGGGACATTTTACCATAAAACCTCATTTTAAATGTTTTGAAGATTTATTTTCTAAATATTTTTTTTCATTGTCTATATTCCTAAAATTATTTTAATGATTCATAATTAACCAATAATTTCATGAACATAATTAACCTTTTTTCATAAAGTATTTTTTATGTCACTTTTTACATTATATTAATGTGTTTCAAATGGAAGATTTTTACTGATTTTATACAGAACATTTTGAGAAAAAATAAAAATAAATGACAAGTTTTAATGAATATGACATCAATTTTTTATCTACCACTATAACTATTATTTTATGTTTAATTTAATTTAAATTATTTAAAGATTTATTTTAAGAAAAAACCACTTTCCCTTAGGTCTAGGTATTTTCAAAAAGTGTTCTAATTGTAATGAAAATTTCAATATCTGAAAATGTTTTTCATATGGGTGAAAAGAATATTATTATGAGTGTATTTATGAAAGTTAAATTATTCATATTTTATTATTATGTTATGTTTTTTGGGAATTTTTTATGATGTATGGTGAAACCAATATAGCTCATGATGGTGGGTGGGATTGATATAGATCATGACAATGAGTGCGCTCTGTTGGAGTTGGTGCCCTTGAACCAACTTCTGTTTACTTTAGTTTAACCTGTATTAATAGTTTGAATATTAATAACATTTCTATCACATCATGATTTTTGTTCTATGTAAAATAGTATGTGATAATGTATTAAGAGCAGCTGTCGCGCTAAAAGGTTATAGTAGTTCCCTGTTATGACGAGAACCCAAAAGTGTTAAGACACTATTCATAAATATATGTTCTATTGAAAAATGATATCATTTTAGGGACACAAATGATACATACTATCAGGGGTGTATACTCATTGGAATTTTATCCACCTTCTTATGGTATATGCAGTTGGTAATATCTAGTATAGGATATTATGAGAATGATATCTTCCAGAGGGGGATCCAAATTTATGCGTGTTATTGGATGTTATTATCTAAAATTTTTTTTATTGATCCTTAGACATTAAGATTATTATTTATGATTGTTATAAGTCTCATAATTTTATATATTGATGAATACAGTGATGATATATGTTCACGATGAGAGAGGATACGTTGGGTACGTCACACGTAATACTGAATTAATGAGCTAACAGAGATAGTATTTCACCCTATATTATTTAAAGGATGTTGAAATATTAGGAACATGTTTGGAAATGATATATCCTAAATAAATCCTTGTCCATAGTATTCTATTAGAAATATTGATTTCAAAAAAAGACAAAGAAAGAGACATTGAGCACATAAGTTGATGGTATTGGCATGCAACCTTCTTGATTAGAGATATATGGTTAAAAATATTATATTACATAGTAAGTGCATGTATGTGGTATTATTTCATTAGGGAATAAACTTCTTTCTCTATGGGTTCCTTGGTGTTTGATATATTCCAACCATGTAATTTAGTCACCATCATCTAATTCCACTGAGAAAGAGGCCTAGAGGGTCACACACAAAGTGTTTCCAGAATCGTAGTTAAATAATATATTATTATTTATTATCTGATAAGTTGAATAAATATTATTCTCATACATGGTTTAATAATTATTCATGTATGCCTAATATCATATATTCTTTCACCAATTAATCAAGAGAATATTATGTGATAGGATTTTTTAATAAATATTTATTTTATATTTAGTAAATATAATTTGTATTTATTTATCAAAGAATAATTCAGTGATATTTATATATTAAATAAATAGTTATTATTCCCGAACTGATAAATATTTTTGGATGAATAATGGATCGAGTTTTTAGGTCTACCAAGAAATAATATATATTAGATATTATTTTATTAAATAATATTTAATTTAATTCACAAGTTAAGCGCATGTCAATTAAATAATAATAATATTATTAGTTTGAGACATTAGGTTCCATAAGGGATTGAAAAAATATTAAATAGAACAAGTGAAAATATTTATTTCTAAAACCTAGCACATTATTTTATTAGATATCCAATTCATTTGTATTACTCTCAATAACAGCTAGAGATAATCCTCTAAATCCCTAAAGAGCCCCATATCTATGAATGCTCTCAACAATAGTGATAAATATTCCTCCACCCCCAATCCATGCATAGGGAGATCAATGTGAATGATTTATAAGTAATTATTATGTAGATCACATGAAAACAATGGAAGCAATATGATTCTTGATGATAGCACTCAGAGATTCTGACTACGACGTTTGCAGATTTTTGGAACACATGTAGATCAATACTAAAGGGAATCTTCCCTTGATTGCTTTCATAGAATGATGGTAAAATGTATATATGTTTTCATATCCATCAATGAAAAAATAATTCATGAAAATAATTTTATTAATTAAATAAATTAATTATAAATAATATGTGATGATCATGTTCTTGGTTGTAGAGTTCTATTACTTGTCTCTTTTATTGGATTCAATTTTGTTGATTAAAATGTTAATCAACACGTAAATCATTGATTTATCATTGATCATAAAAAATAGAAATGTTGGGAATGACCCATCACAAGATTCCGCTGTTGTCAATACCTACACATGGTATCAAAGCGGTCACATAATTATTTACAATTATGTAAATATTTTTGATTGATTTACACATTTGTGATATAGTTTTTAAATTCATGTTTGATCTTTATTTAAACAAAATTTCAATATATAGTTATTCCTATTTCATTTATCATAGATATACTAAAAATGATTAATTTTATGGATGACAGAAAATTGAAGATATTATTCCGTGGTTCCAAGGATTCATAATGTATCAAAGAGTGTAAATCCTTGTAATTGGAGTTACATGTTGTGTATTAGTTATCAATGCAACAAGAATTAATTTGGAATTAAATAATACTATGCACATTGAATAAACATAGGGAGTTTAATTTATTGCACAAAATTTTGACTAAGCTAGTCTTGTGCACGGTCTTCCAGAGTACATGTCTTGTAGCCCAATTACAAGGTGTTCAGTCCTTTAAGTCACTGACAGGACATGTATTTTCATACATGGAAAACCTGGATGGTGGCTATGTAACTGAGAGACCACATTCCATGCCTACCTTTTACATGCTGCGTAATCCAATTTTTTGAGGCATGGTTTACATGCCAAGTCCCAAGGCATGTCCCTCATATATATAGTGAGAGACATACATGACATATAGCTCACTTGTAAATTCTGTGTACTTATACCAAATTATACTGAATTAAAATTATTTTTTATACTATGTGAACCTTATAAATATATGATTTTGTGTGGTCATTAAGGTGATAGGAAACACCATGTTATATGTTTTAATATATATATATATATATATATATATAAATGATTGATTAATTTCTGCATAATGTTTATCTCTACATGTCATGTGTGAGTCATGTGAAAGATATTACTCTATGTGAATAAAATCATATCACATTATAGAAAAATAAAGTAATTTTTTGTAATCATTAAGTTGATAGTACACATCATGAAAGTTCATGATAAGTCATGTATTCCATATTTCATTAGAGTAAACAATATATGAATATAATACAAGATGGGTAGATTCAAATAGTTATTCACTATGTTTCCTCTAATGCACATTTTTGTACACAGTTAATTTTAAATAAAATTTTTATTTAATTTGATTAAAATTATGATGGATGAGAATATCATAAAAATTCATATTATAATTGAGATAAAATAATTGATTAGTTAAAGAATATAATTAATTGATTCAAGCATGATTTATCTTAAATAAGAACTTTTAAGAAATTAATTATAGTTTTATTTTAAATGTATAATTAGTTGCATGCATGTGGATGATCATGAGCATAAACCTGACCTTTTTATGTGATTAGTTTTATTTAATTTATTATCAAATTAAATTTTTGGCCTGCAATCCTTCTCTCATCGTATTATTTAAGGTCTTATATGACCTTGTTTTCTTTTACATTTTCTCTTTTCCCTCACATGCATGTGAGTAAAAAAATATTTAATGGATGGAGCTCCCAAGATAGTGGATTTGATTCAATTTTAGAGATGAGGAGAAACCAATCCAAGAGAGATACATATGTGGATAGGTGGAAAGTTGTAACATAAACCTTAATTGGTTCAAGATGTTTTTTCGATAGGTCAATAGTTATTTTATCAACTTCCAAATAAACTTACCATTAGTAATATCTCATGATCATACCAATTTATTATTTTATATCAATCAAGTTTCACGGTTATTTCATTAAGGTTATTTTATCACAATCACATGAGTTAATTAATTTACAAGCATGAAATAAATAATTAAAATAAATTTTCTTCCACGTAAATATTATTGATGACATATTTTATTACTTTATTAAATCCAACTAATATTGAAAATAATGTAATACAAATAATAATTGTAAATTTATACATAACAGATAAAATCCATAAATTATATATATTAAGTTGGTATAACCTTCCAATCCTTCAGTTTAAATTGAATCATAGTTCAAAGAGGTTAACCAACCAATATTGGGTTGGTTTTAATTATCAGGAAATTATAACTTGAAGTTTTGGGTTACCTTAACTTAGTTCACATCAAGGGTTACTTACAAAAGTAGGAATTTTGGTAACTAAGTGGCAAGGGTCAAGGAAATCTAATTTAAGGATTTCAGGATTGTCCAGTCCACTCAACAGATCAAGGAACTTTGAGATAATGTAGATAGTATTTTGAATTCATACCTAAAACCATTCATGTTTATTGAACAACCAAATTTGGGGTAATGATAAGGGTAATTAGGATCTTTGACACAATAATTTTCAAGAAATAGGATGTTATGAATCCAATGGTGAGAGATATTGAGTTTTTATAAATTATTGAAAGGTTAATAATATAATATTAATTTATTTGTCTAAATTTTATTAGATAAAGTACTAAATCTATCATCATCTGTGTTGTTGAAACATAAAAAAATGAAATGAAACATATCACAATGATACATACTTGAGAAGGATAACCTTATCACTAGAACAAATTTCCAAGCATGGAAAAGATTCTTATGCATTAGCCTTCTCTATAAAAAGAAATTGAATGTGATAGAAGAACTAATTGATGATGCACCTGGAAATGAGGCTAGGGATAAAGGGTTGTCAATATATGAGAGAAAATTGAATGGTGCTACATTTTTTTATTGTTTAAATCTATCAGCCATAAATAATGATCTTTTGAAGAAACATTAGGACATATATTCCTATAGCGTGATGTTTCACCTTTGGGATATCAAACGAAAGAAGGAGAGACAAGAGAGATAGAAGATATATAATGTTTTTTTACAAATAATATTATAGAGTCTGTTCCATCTAAGCCTTATATAGTAAAGATTATTGTATACATTGAATGGTTAAACATCTTAGGGATTAAATTAATGAATGATTTTCATACGAATCACATACTTTAATTAATTCCCAAGACCATCAAAAGTTTTATTGTTATTTAAGATTTGAACAATACTGAAAAGAGTCTTTCAAAACTTATTAATTTGATTCTATAGGTGTATAAGGATATGGGAAGTATAAACTCAAGGTCCTTATGATGAATAAGAAAAAGAAGAATAAGGAAAAGAATATCAATAATTATAAAAAACCTAAAACTCCTAAGCAGCATCCTTCCAAGAAGTGGAAGATCTAGAGGCATGTAAAGGAAAATGAGGTAGTATACTTTTCATGTGGCAAGCCAGGCCACTAAAAGAAGAACTACAACTAGAAGTAAGTGAATTATAAAGGTTTATTCATTATTGAGGGTAATATTTCAATATCCACACATTGGTTATTAGATATATATTATGGTTCTCACATAAATATTCAAATACTAGAACTAAGTAGATTGCAAAAAGATTACTAGAGGAGAGGTGGATTTCAGAGCTGCTAATAGGGATAGAATGAATGATCTAGCCACTGTGTACTACCACATTTCATTTCCATCATGAATTGATTTTGGTTTTAAATTTTGTGATTATGCACCAATTGTTACCATGAATATAATTTTTGTATCATACCTAGATGTAGATGGGTTTATTTTCAAGTTTAGAAATAAAAGTTTTTTCTTTTATAAAGACAACATATGTTATTGTATGACATATATAAATATGGTTTATTATGTACTATGTCAGAAAGACCAAGATTTGGGAAATAGACAATAAAGCATGTTCACATGAATCATATAACACCAAACTATGGAATCACCATATTAGTATTGTAAATGAGAAGTGTTTAACAAATCTATTTCAAGATGGTTTTTTGACCCATCTGAGATAATACCACTTAAAATATGTCATGCTTGTTTACAAGGGAAAATAACCAAACTGTCGTTCGGTGGATAGGGTGAAATGCCACAAAGATTCTTGTATTTGTAGACACTGCTGTTTGTGGATCATTTCCAGTAGAAGCTAGTGGTGGGTATTATGAATTCATAACATTTACTGATGACTTTAGTAGATATGGTTATGTCTACATGGTGGTGTATACATCTTATTCCTTGATAAATTCATGAAATTCAGGAATGAAGTAGATAATGAACATGGAAAAATGATAAAGAATATTAAATCAGATTGAGGTGGTGAATATGTTAATCAAGAGTTAATCAAATTTCTATTGGAGTTTTGGACTCTTTCTCAACTCAATCCACAGTAAAAACCATTGTGTAATGGTGCTATTGAAATGGGAAAGCATACCATAATAGAAATAGTGAGGTCAATAATGAGTCATACAGATCTTACATTATCCTTTTGGTGTATGTATCAGAAACTGCGACATAAACATAATACCATGTACCAACTAAAGTGGATAATGGAATTCCCATCGAGTTATATAGTGGAATTATTCCTATTTTTTCGCATACATGTGTGTGGGGATGTGAGGAATTTTTAAGGCCATCTGAGGAAAAAAATAGCACCCCAGGGCACAAAGTGTATCTTTATAGGGTATCATTATGAAACATAGGGTTACTATATATAAAACCCCTCATACAAGAAATTGATTGTCACCAGAAAATCCATATTTTGTGAGAGAGAGAACATCCCAAAAAATTATAGTGGGAGACAGATTGACTTAGATGAAGTTGATGCTCAAGATACACAAGAGTTGGTACACAAGTTAGTTACAGAGGTCCCCCTGGAAGAAGTAGTTTATAAAACACTAGTACTATATAGAATCACAAGAGAGGAAAGATAGCCAAATAGATATAGTTTTCTAATCACTAAATATGGTGACTCATTATTGGATGAAAATGATGAACATATATTATAAAAAGGGTTAGTAGAGATATCAGAAGCTACAAGATGATAAGAATCCATGAATTATAAAATAGAATCCGTATATCAGAACCATGTTCTTGTTCTGGTTGACGTGCTAGATGATGTAAATCCCATATGGTGAAAATGGGTATTCAAGTGAAAATTGATCTTGGAAGGTAAAGTAAATATGACACAAATAGAAGGGATTGTGACTCCCTGCGATTCCAAAAAATATTTTAAAGTTATATAAATCCATTTATTGATTGAAGAAAGCATCCAGGTCCTGGAACATCCAATTAGATGAATCTATTAAATAATTTTGTCTCATTAAGGAGGAATGTGAGCCATGTGTTTACAATAGGTTTAGTGGAAATTAATTAGTTACCTAGAAGTATATGTTGATGAAATATTAATTACTTCAAATGACATACCATTCCTATTTTTTTTAAGGAAAATTTAAACAAATGTTTCTCCATGAAAGACATAGGTGAACCAACCTATATTATTGAGATAAAGATAATTCATGATATATCCAAGAAGATTATTAGGCTAAGTTAAATTACATATATGATCATATACTAAATATATTAGTATATAATAATCCCAGAGGGTATTGGTTCTAATGTCACATGGTTTACATCTTTCATGGAAAATGAATCCTTAGATACAATATGAGAAGGAGATAATGAGAAAATCCCATATTATATAGAGATAAGATCAATCATGTATGCCATGTTAGGTACTAGAGTTTATGTTTCCTATTCATTAAGCATGGTAGTAAGATATTAAGATAATATAGGTCAACTAAATTGTTATATTATTAAGGATATCCATAAGTATCTGGGAAGAACGTAGGATATGTTCCTAATGTATGGAGGATATGAGGATCTAGTCATTAGGTTTTATAATAATGGAAATTTTTATACAAAACAATATTGATCTAAATTCATTGTCAGGATATGTTTTCAGTCTCGATGGAGGAGTTGTGAGCTGGAAGAGGTCAAAGTAGTTAGTTGTTGTTGATTCTACAGTGGAGTCTGTGTATATAGAATTATCTGATTTAGCCAAGATGTTCATTTGGATACTAAAAATTTCCCAATATCTTGATGTGGTACTTATTAGTAAATACCCTATCATATTGTATCGTGCTAATACTATAGTGGTAGATATTTTAAAAGAGAAAATGTCACAAAAACGGTCAAAGAATATACTTTGAGAGTATCACCTCTTGAGATATTTTTATCCGATGGGTGATTTTATAGTAATAAAATATCCCATGAAAGAGAACACGTTACACCCATTTATTAAAGTCCTATCTTAAAATAATCATGAGTATCATATGAGAGATTGTAGACTAAAGGTTGTTAATAGTTGTGTCTAGTGCAAGTGGGAGTCTATTGGAGTTGTTATCCATGAACTAATTGTTTCATACTTTAAGATAACCTATATTCATTGTTTTGAATATTAATAAAATCATTATCACATCAAGATTTATCTTTTTTGTATCATTTTATGTTATAATGTACGAAGAGTTTTTGCTACGCTAAAAGGTTATAATAGTTCCCGCTATGATAAGTACCCATAAGTGCTACAAGAAAATACATAAAATATATGTTCTATAGCCTGATGATATCATTTGAGGGACATAAATGATATAGGATATTGGGGTTGGAGACTCACTAGACTTTGAGGCACCTTATCATAGTTTTCACCCTTAGTAATATCCTGCGTAGTATATTATGAGAATTAAAACATTCAGTAGAAAATACATATTTATATGTTTTATTGAATGTTCATATCTATGGAAATGTTTATTGACCCTTAGACATTAAGATTATTATTGATGATATTTAAATGTCACGTAATTTGATGTATTGATGAAAACATGGATGATATATGTTTTTGGTGAGGTAAGATACATTGGGTGCATCACGAGTAGTATTTCCTTAATGAGTAATGTGAGAAATGATTTTTCCCTTATATTCTTTATAAAAAGCTTATATATTAGGAACTTTTATGGAAATTATATATCCTAAATAAATCCATGTCCATTGTATTCTATAAGAAATGTTGATTTCTAAAGAGTCAATGAAAGAGATATAAAGCACATAGGTAAATGGCCCCAGCATGCAATCTGTTGGATTAGAGATATAACATTAAAGGAATTATATTACATAGTAAGCATCTATATGAGGTATTATTTAATTGTAGCATTAAATTAATTCTATATGGGTTCCCTATCATGTTTTTAGATTACAACCTTGTACTTTAGACTTTTTCTCTTAATACCATTGATAAAGAGGCCTAGAGGGTCACACACTATGTGTTTCCAGAATCTCAGTTAAATAATATATTATTATTTATTATTTAATAAGTTTAATAAATAATATTATTTCACACGGTTTAATAATTACTCATGTATTATTGATCATATATATTCTACTACCAGTTATCCAAGAGAATATTATGTGAGTAGAATATTTAATAATTTTTTTTTCTATTTAGTGAATATAATATTTACTTATTTATTAGAGAATAATGTAGTGATATTTATTTATTAAATTAATATTAATTATTCAAGGATCGATAAATATTATGGATGAATGAAGAACTGAGTTTTTATGTCTGGTGAGAAATAATATGTGTTCAATATTATTGGATTAAATAATATTTAATTTTATTCTCAAGTTAAGCGCATGTCGTGGAAATAATAATAATAATAATAATATTTTTTAAAATTGGGTTTGACAAGGGATTAAATAAATATTGAATGAAACTTGTGAAATTTTTTATTTCTAAACCCTAGTAGTATTTAAACCCAATTATAATATTTTTTAGATAGCCAATTCATTTTTGTTCTACAAAATGGAAGCCGGAGAGAATCCTCTCATTCCCTAGGGATCTTCATCTCCAAGAATGATCCCAAGAACAAAGGGTGATCTTCATCCACCTCACACTCTCAAGTCTAGAGAGATCATGGATAACTCTTTATAAGTGATTCTCATGGTGATCAATGGTGAATGACACAAATGATTGGAACTTTTGTGCTAGCACCCAAATATTCTTACGGTGACATTTGGATATTTATGGAATAGTGTGGATCAATTCCAAAGGTAATTTTCTATTGATTATTACAACACAATGATGATGCAATTTATATCTTTTTTCAAACCCATCAATAAAGAAATAATTAGAGAAAGGTAATTAATTAATTAATTAATTAAATTAATAAAAATAATATGTGATGATCCTACACTTGGGTTCAATATTATATCTCTTATCTCTTTTATTTGACTCAATTATATTGATTATGACATTCACCATCATGTAAATCTTAGATTTTTCATCTATCATGAAAAAAGAAATGTTGGGAATGACCCATCACATATTCCTAATATTATTAGAACCTATAAGATTTATACATATCTCTGATGTGTTGGATAAAGAGATAGAGTTAACCAGTTATGTTTCTCTAAATAGATTATTGGAATTTACTGGGTAGTTTATTTCATTTATAAGAGTTACTGAAAGAGTTGAAATAAAATACTATTTTGTGTTACCTACATGATTTATCTATGATTACCATAGGGTTTTATGGAAATATTATGATTTTAAAAGTTAATCTAATGAGTTCAAATTTTTATATAATTTTAGGCTACATCTTATGGGTGAAATGTGTAATTTTGTGAAAAAACTATTCATGAT
This sequence comes from Viscum album, assembly GCA_963277665.1. Classification (NCBI taxonomy): domain Eukaryota; kingdom Viridiplantae; phylum Streptophyta; class Magnoliopsida; order Santalales; family Viscaceae; genus Viscum; species Viscum album. The sequence continues at coordinate 1,013,931,597 of OY728138.1, read as the reverse complement.
TTTCTAATGATTATAAAGAAAAATTTATGTTTTTTTTAATTTTTCCTTTAATATTTATTATGAAATGTTTTATGAAATGATTTGGGTAGAGAAATTAATTTCTTGTATAAGAAATTTTTTATTTTGAGCTCAATGTTTATTTTGAAAAGGGTATATTTTTATGAGTTTTAACACACTAATGAGTTTATTTATTTCTTTCTAGATGTCCATTGATAAGATTTTTGTGTTCATCCCATGTTTTCAAATGTTTTTAAATGGGGTTTATGGATGAGTAGGGACACTGAGTAGGTTAAGATAAAAATTATGATGATATTTCATGAAAATAAAAATTATTATATCAGAAAATGTTTATATTATGGGAAAAATGGATACTGACAGAAAGTGTCCACATTGTGATGTAATATTTATTTATCTAATAGTGATGAATTAATTTTCTAAAACTAAAAACCTAAATGTTCTCTATGAGTGAAATAAAACAAATTCTTATATCAAGAATAAATTTTTTGTACTATTTTAGATCGATCCCTTATTATTGGTATCAGAGGAAGTGTTTAGATAATTTTATAGGTAAGGATAATGTAAGTGAATAGACTGAATAGTTTCTAATTTATGGTTATAATGATATATAATTAGAATTTTACCATGGATCTTCATTTAAACTATGTGTTATTATTATGGGCCTCTATAGAAGAAATAATAAATCGAAATTAAGAAGTCACAATGATGACAATATCCTCCAAAAAATATAACTTAGAATAGTAGGAATTGGAATTGAGCAATTTATTTCTTTGGGGGATTAGTTAATGCATTCTATAAATGGTGGTGGTGTCAATTCTACATAGAAACTATATCTAATATGTAAGAATATGTTGATGGTGTATTATTTTGTGGGACATAACCCTCCAATATTTAGTGGATCGTTTGACCTAATGGTAGATGCTAGATAGATTAAATTAATGGAAATATATTTAATGTCATTGTTTATTTAGATCAAAAATGGTAACTCTTTATTTTGTAGATCAATTAAATTAATGGTGGTCAATGGTTATGAATATTATAGAAAGATAAGTGGATGACTCCATGAAATGTGATAAATTTAATTTTTTTCCTTGAGATGTATTTTCCTATAGATTTTTGACTTAGAATTAGAAAAAATTCATGGAATTTGGGCTAAATGATAAATATTTACTGGCCATGATTAAAGAAAACTTCACCCAATTGACAAGGTACACACTAAATTGTATCCATGATCTTGATAGTAAAAGTAATCAGTTTTACTCAGGATTAAATCCAAGAAACTGAAGAGATTTAGACTCTAAGCAAATTAACAGTTATTTGAAACTTGTACCATGTATATAGATGGTGGAATCAGAGTTTTAATATGATCAATAATTTTATGAAAACAAATAGAAAATGTAGTCTACTTGGTATAAAATTTTGAAGAATCTATCAAATAAATTTTAATGTATGAATGTAAAGTATTTAGTTTGGGATAAGTGTGGTAAAATGCACATTTTGGAATGTATTATGAAATCTATGAAGTTATTATGATGTTTTAATTATGGGTGTATAGATTTTTTTTTCAATGAAAAGGATCTTAGTAGTGGTAATAATGATTTTTATAAGAAGAAAGTAAAGTTATATAAATGTAATAAGGTGGTTCAATATGTAGATGTGTGTCCAAAAAAGAGAATGAATGTTAAGAAGTAAGAAAATTTTATGTAAAAGTGTGTAGTGAAATCATTTGTAACTACTTCAAATGACGTTTTTCCATCCCATGAAGTGGTAATATATACATTTCCTTGTTTATTCAGATTATGCTAATGTTTTTTTAATTAGGGTACACACATTCTTACATTTTAGTTAAATTTTATTGTAAAATGATAATTTCACCTTAATAAATGAATTTGGAACTTTTGATAAAAATATGTAGGGGTTTTATTAAGGAAATGATAATTCAGAAATATATTCCCATTATACCCTATACAAGGGTTTTCCTTGGAAATCTTCTTGTATTTCCCATTGTGAAATTTGATATTATTTTGGGCATGAATTAACTTTCAGTTTATCTTGATAAGATAGGTTATAGATCCAAAGAAGTTATTTCTAAAAATTATTTTTTGGTTTATATGTAATAATTAATTCATATCTTTGATAACATATCATAAAGAAGAGAAAATATTAAGGCATTACAATGAAAGTTATATTTCTCATATTTTTTGAAAATAAGGGAACTATTTATATTAATGATTTACTGGTAGTAAAAGAATATGTAGATATTTTTCATGATGAGTTACCTAGTATTATTCCTGATTGGGTGGTTGAGTTTAATATTGACTTTGTGCATGGTGTTAAACCAATTTCAAAACCTCATTATTTTACAGATTATGTAGGAATTCTGGAATTTAAATAGAGTTTTGAATAATTTCTTGATAAATTTTTCATTAACCCTAGAACTACACCATGCGGATTTATTAAGAATAAGTATTCATTTACACATATCAATGACTTATTTGATCATATCCAAGGTGCTCAATATTTTTTGGAGGTTAATTTAAGGTTCAATTACCATCAGCTAAACGTGAAGGAGGATAACATTTATATAAAAAAATTTATCACTAGGCTTGGGGATTATATGTTTTTTCTTATGCCCTTCGGGTTGATGAATGATCTAAATGTTTTCTTGAATTTCATGAATAGAGTTTTCCTATAATAATTAGATATGTTTTCAGTTGTTTTTATTGATTATATTTTAGTATATTCAAAATGTATTGGGGGAAAACATCTAAGGATTTTTCTTAAGTCCTTAATAAAAAATAATTTACATGCTGAATTTAGTAAATGTGATATTTGGACACAATATAATTAATTTCATAAAGATATCATAAATAAATATGGAAGAACTATTGATCCGACTAAAACTAAAGTGGTTGGTGATTATCTAATAACTATAAATGTTAATATGATTTATAGTTTTCTTATATTAGTAGGTTATTACCATAAGTTTTTTGATTAATTTTCATAGTTTTCTCTCCCACTAACCGAGTTAACATAAAACTGATTTAGGTTCAATTAGAGAAGGTAATACAAGGAATATTTCTAGGAATTGAAAAGAATATTACTAAATGCTCCAATTTTATACCCTCCATCAAGAAATGATGAATTTGTTATCTATATAAATGATGCATCGAAGGGATTAAGTTGTGTTTTGATAATGAATTATTGTATAATTGATTATACTTCAGAATCATCAAAACCTTATGAGCATAATTATCCTACTCATCACCTTGAAATGGCAGCTATAATGTTTTTCAAAATTTTGAGATTGCAAATATATATATATATATATATTAAATTATGAAATATATATTGATCATAAAAATATTGAAGTATATATCCACTCATAATGAGTTGAACAATAAACATATGAGATAGATAGAATTCATAAATAATTAAAATTTCACAATTATTTACCATCCTGGAATGGAAATATAATTAGGTTATTCTTTGAGTTGGAAATATAATCCATCATCAACTATGATACATCAGGAACATGATACTCTAGTTAATGATTTAATGAAGGCTATCTTATCAATTATGCATGAAAAAGTTCCATATGTTTTGTTTCAGGTGTCACTAGAATCATTACTGTTAGCCAAAATTACGTAATCATAGAATGAAGACTACGTGTTATAGGAGAAGGTATAATTATTTAAGAAAGGAAATTTTACTTAAATTAATATTGACAACGAAGGTGTTTTTTAGGTTTAGAAAATGGTTATGTTATTCATATGACCCCCTAGTTGATAAATTATTGATGGAGTGTGTATCAAAAATCACCATTTTTTAAATCATATGACAAATACAAAAATGTATAAATACCTTTAAGAATATTTTTGGTGGTAAGGAACAAAGATAAATGTTTATTACTTTACTAGGAAGTACAAGAATTTTCAATAGGATAAATCTAAATGATAATTAAAAAATTTAATGTTTCATAATTCTAAAACTATAGATTGAAAAAAGAGAATATATCCCTATATTTCATGATGGGATTAACAAATATATCTTGAGGTAATAAATAAATTTTGGAAATTGTTGATCAATTTACTAAATCTTCTCATTTTCTTCTCATTTGAGATAATATGTCTTTCAATAAAATATATTGATATTGTGTTAAATAGATAATTATATGACATTGAGTCCGTATTTAAATTGTATTCAATTGTGATTCAAAATTCCCCTCTAATTTCTAGAAATGACTTTAAAAGGTATTGGGTGTTGAATTAAAATTCAGTATAACCTTTCATTAATAATCTAATAGATGGTAATATTGACTGATTCAGACTTGAGAGATTATTATTCCCTCTTTTTAAATTGATTATCAAGGAATTTTGGTTCAAAATATAACCTTGTTTAAGTTTTATTATAATAATATTTATAATTTAATTATTCATATTTAACATTTTCCAGAATTATTTTGAAAGTAGTGTCAAACTCAAGATTTTTGGGATGAAGTTAGGGAATAATGTTATTATGACTAGAATTCATAGAGGAAGTGGTTAAGAAAGTGAACTTAATTTATAAGGACATGAAGACATATAAAAATAGTTATAATTTTTTTATATATAACTATAGGAATGATCTTTATATTGAATTATGCAATCATGTTTTCCGTAAAGTGTCTAATTGAAAAAATGGCATTCTTTTTGGAAAAAAAGGGATAATTATTTCCCTAATTAATTAGAGAGTTTGAAATTATTGATAATATTTGATTTTTTTCTTACCACATGTAATTTATTACATGTTTACTTGAGTTACATGACATATTTCATGTTTATTTGTTTAGAAAATATGTTCTAGATGCATCTTCTCTTTTGAGACCTAAAGTGGTTTTGTTGGAATAAAATATTTCTTATAGGGAATAACCACTACAAATTCTTGAACAAAGAGAGAAATTGTTTTGGAATAATGTCATTTACTAAGTTAAGTATTTTTTTAGAAACCATATGGTTGAAGAATCAATATTATAATATATAAATTCTATGAATTAAAAATATTCCCACTTCTTTAAGTAATGAATTAAATTATGAGGAAGTAATTTTCAAAATAGATGAAGAATGGAACAAACTAGGTAATATGAATAGTAAATAAATTTAAATACCCATTAATATTTATTAATTATATTTTATAGAGTTGTATTCATTATAATAATATTAGACAATTTTTCAGTCAAAAGGAAAAAAATGTTTATTTTTAACAAAACTGGTATTTCATGAATTATATTATTTTACTTAAAATATCTATTTCAAAATTATATAATTTTAATTTTATGAAATTAACTTCATTTATGAATTTATAATTTCAAAATCATCTTAAGATTAATTTTTGAGAATTTATTGTAAATTTTGATTTTTCAATGAATAGTGAAAAATACTATTTTTTATTGAAAAATGTATTTTTTTGAATTATTTACGAAGTCACATTATATTTTGGATTAGTTTTAGAAATTATTTAGTTTATTATTATGAAAAATAATTAAATAAATTTTATTTGAATAAATATTATACATTAATATAGTATAAAACTATTTTCATACATAAAAGGAATTTTTCTTACAAGTTGTTTTCCATCACGTTTTGTAGGTTTAATTAAAATAATGTTCTGAAACTTCTATGACTTAAATTGTATAAAATGGATTCCATATTTATAATTAGAAAAATTAATATTAAGTAATGTGGTCAACCAAATTTTTGGTTATGATGAATAGTAAAAATAGTAAGAATCTATAATCATAATTAAGGCTAATACCGGTTTACCGAGGGGTAAACTATAGTGATAAGGGTTAAAATGACTTAAAAAATTATCAAAATCCCATTTATGGACATATATAAACCCTATAAAATCTCATATTTTTGAATGGTCAATTTTTATGCATTTTTCATTATAAACACACACACTGACATATATATTTTAAAATTCCAAATGTGTCCTCTCCCCTACTTATAATAGTAAACCCCATTTTATAAACTATACACACTTTAAGAGACTTTTGTTTCATAAAAAAAACTATAAAAAAAACTTACTAATATTCTTTATCATATATTACAGTCTCTCTTTAGGTTATAAAACCTACCTATGAAGGCTTTAGGTATAAACCTAAGGAGGTTGTATGAAGAAGAGGTACAATTCTTAACTGAGTGTTTTTTCTTCTTCTAAATCATTCAAATATTCTTCAAACATAATTAAATAATAAAAAATATTTCTTCCATATTTTTTTATGTTAATGGAATAACCTATGTCTATATTTTTATTCCATTAAATAGAAAATTAAACAATCATTCGTGTGTACGACGAACTACCTCCAAACAAACTGATGTAATTTATTTTCTGTCACCGCCTCTCACAGCTAGTCATATTGATGGATTTAGTGTATATATATTTTATCAGTGACATAATTATCATTACTTAAACATAATATATCATATAATTTCTTACCTTTCCATCCATTGAAATATTATAGCGTCATTCATTCATACGTGTGGATTGCCACCTCCTTGAAGTGACGTGATTCGTTTTTCCTTACCACATCACATGTATTCTATAAATAAGTGTATTTAATTAAATAATATGATATGTATGGTATAATGAAAATTTAATAAACTAAAATAATTTTAATCTTATTTTCATCATGTTCATTGAAAAATGGAAACGTTACTCATGCATACATTTGACCTACCGTCTCTATGACTATAATGCAGTTCAGTTTTAATAACCATAATTTATGGTTGGTTTTAAAAGTATAATCGATATATAAAAATGTTAATTATAACATTATTATTTTTCTGGAGATTTTGGAATAATGATCTCTTTGACCATAATCAACATAGAAAATTCATTTTGGATATATGAACCGAATATCATCAAAATATCCGATTTGAATGTAATTGATTAAGAAAATAAATATAAAATGTTAATGAATAAATTAAAGGGAATAATAAACTTTGAAAAATTTATTTAGTGAGAAAATAATTAATAATTTTTTATTTTTCATTAATATAAGTAACATATGTGACGTGTTGAACTATTTTTAAGAGACACATTACCTTAAAACATCATTTTAAATGTTTAATGATTTTTTACTTAAATATTTTTCTTCCATGTCCATATTATTAAAATTATTTTATGGGTGTATTTTTATTGACATAAAATTATTATAATAAAATTTTATGTTTTTTATGTTATTTCAATGGTTTTCATAATGAATATTTTTACCTACTTTATAAAAAACTCTTTGATAAAGAAGAAAAAAGAATGTTCTATTGTAATGTCGATGACATCAATGATTTTTATTACCAACGAAAAATGTATGTTTTTTTGTATCCCATAACATTATTTCAGGTTTTTCTCAAATAAATACCTATTTCCCTTTTTTCTTGTTAATTTAAAAATGGTTTTTAATGGAATGGATATTTTAATATCTATAAATTTTTTCTTTAGTGAAAAGGATATTTTTTATGAGTTTAATAATTTAAATTAAAGATTTAATGCTTTATTATAATGTTATAGTTATTGGGAATTATTTTTTATTATGGGAGAGATTTATATAACTCATGATGATTGGTGAGTCCATTGTATCACATTATGAAGGGTGATCATGTTATATATCTCCAATGAATTGGGTAAAGAGACATATTTTACTAGATATGTTTCTCCAAAGAGATTATTATAATTTATTGGTCCGATTATTCCATTTATAATAGTGATTTCATGGTAGAAATGAAATGTTGTCCCAAGTTACCTTCAGGATTTATCTATTCATTCTACAGGTTTTTAAGGAAATTTTATGATTTTACAAGGTAAGATAAAGAGAAAATGTTTAAAGGGAATTTTATTCTACTTCTTAAGGGTGAAATTCAAAAAATTGTGGAAAAGTTTTCATTAGTGTTCATTGATTTAAAATTATTATTTTTTGGGTTTTATTTTTCATTTAATATTTATTACAAATTTTTTTTATGAAAATGTTTTGGAAGATAAGTTTATTTCTTGGGTAAGAAATTTTTTATTATGAGGTTAAAATTAATTTTTAAAAATGAAAATTTTTATGAGTATTCTTGGAATAACGATTTTATTTCATTATTTTTTTATCTACCTTATTGAGATTTTTTATGATCATACCACAATTTCAAATATTTTTCATTGGGTTTTGAGGATGAGTAGGTACAAAGATGTGTCAAAGATGAAAATTGTGATGATATTTCATGAAAAGGAATCTTATTATATTTTAAAAGTTTTTTATTTTTAAAAAATTGATACTAAGTTTAAGTGTAAAACTTATGACGTAATATTTATTTATGTTAAGTTGATGATATAACCATCTCAAAATATTTACTTAAAAGATCAATAAAAATGAGAGAAAAATATTTTTTGTCTAAATAATAATTTTTTGGGATTTTTAATGCCAATTCCTTATATATGAACCATGCTGATGTAATGATTGATTTCCTAATACACCTTACTAAGTTAACTAAGTTCTCGTTTTTTTTTCATTTTCAGGGGGAAGTTTATTAAAGTGGTTGGTTGTGGTGATAGACATCATCGAAATTTTTACAACCATCCTCAGATAAGATAAACCCACATTATTTAGTTCCTAGAGACTCTTATGTACAACCTCCAAAGTTTGTATAATACTATTCCAGTGGTATTCATTGACTATCACCTTTTTCACAAGGTGATGTAGGAACTATGTGGGTTATGTTTTCCTTTTATTTTGGGAGGAAAAAAATCTATTATAATTTAAAATAATGAAACAATTTATCGATGAATATTCCACTTCCTCAAATCAAATTGAGCTTGTGAGAAAGGTATCAATGGACACAAATACATCATAGAGGAATAATACTAATAAATGAAACATCAAAATTAAGAGACATGATTAACAAGACATAGAAAGGAAGACCAATCATTATTCGGGTTTTTTCATTGGGTTCACCATTTTTGATTATGTAGAATTAAAAAAATGACTCAATGCTTGGAAACCTAACTATATTTTATATATTAAAAGTTTCACATCTTCTTCAATATTTTTTTGGAATTTCGATGACGTGGATAAAATATCGGTTTCATAAGGTGATAAAAATGATTGAAAAACCCTCAGATCTGGTCACTACTCTAATCTGAGAGTCTCTAACATATATTATTTTTAGAACTTGAAACAACTAATTATTCCTATATTCGAAAAAACCACGGTCCTAATTTATGAAGATAGCTATTCATTGGGTATCCTTAAAAATTATTATGAGGAAGTATAATGTTTCAAGAATAAGGGAGTTCAGGATCATAGCACCATGTCATGGAGAATTATTGGATTCTTATAGATTCTTATATATTTAAGTAATGGTCATGAATCTTTTCCAAATCCTGATGAGGGACTGGTTACCCTAATATTTATGACCAATGATTTGGTGTATTTGTATATATTAGAGGTATTAAATTGATGTAAGAATCATATGTGTCATAGGTTCTCCAATAATTACTACCCATGTATATGTCATTGGTTATACACAATATTTACCATTATTACATAGTGTTTCTATTTTGGGTATTTCTATGTTTTAAGGTTATATAACTGGGTGATCTAGAGTTTATTTCCATTTAAGAAGGTAATAGGCATTTTTAATTTTAATATTGAGACCATTATGGATATTTCAACATAACCATAGGAATGGAATGAGAACCCATGTAGTTTAACACCAAATAATGTTATAGTTTTTACCGTTTAGGGTCTTGTGACAAGGAATGATCTCTATAGTTTACTTCAAGAAGAAGGTGAACCTAGATGAAATATTACTATAAATTGTTGGGGTAGTACTTATATATAAATGAACCATTTCATGTTAACCTAATAAGGAATATAATTCCCTGAGGATGATTGGATGTGACATGTAATATGGCCCAACGAAGATGATACACACCGGTTGTATGGCCCAAGTGGGTTAATATAATAGGACCAAAAAGTAATATAGTCTTTTGGGTGGGGGAATGGTTCTATTTAGGAATATGACATGATGGAATAATATATATAGGAAATATGGAACTAATGGATGAGATTCACAAAATTGTTGGATTATGGCCATGTGATAGGCGGGGGTAAATAATCTCATGAGGAATACAAACCAATGAGAATGACAAATAAGGTTAACTATATTGTATTTGGACATAGTGGTGGAATCTTAAGTATCCTATGAAGATATGAATTAAATATCTCATAGTTTGAGTGTCACAGTTTACAGTCGTGAGATAGGACCATAACATGAATTTTAAAATCCTATTATAAAGACATATATGAGGGAAATTGAATATTAGATGTGGGTTTCAAAGCCTTGAAGAGGCATCCCAAATTTACTATGATGATAGGAATCAGAATCCACATAGTTTCAAAGTTATAAGGATTTGGGACATAAAAGTTTCAATAATGGAGGATTGAATGATGCTTATGAATTTGAGGAAACATTGAGATGTTCTGTATAGAGTATGACAATTTGAAGGGAAAGAAAATATATTTGCGCCATACACATGAGAAGGAGGCCCATACTAGAGTCATTTTCACTGTGATAATTTCATGATAATTGAATATCTCTAAGACCACATGAGTCACGTTCAGTATAATAAATAAGATATATAAGAAGATCCGAAACATTGGGTAACAACCCTAACCCCAATAGCCTAGAGTCAGTGGTTATTTTATAAAATTTCATAAATTAAAGAGATCACATCCCCAAATATTGACAATATTAGTATTCTTGAAGAAATATATACATACATGGTTCTCTTATTACAATGATAATTAAATGTAGAACTTAATAGAAGAAAAAAACTACTTCTTTGACACTTATTCAATTATTTCATTTTCATAACCTGGGGAAGGAAAAAAATAAAAGGGTGATATCAAATTCATAGTAAGGGTTAAATACAATGGAAGATTTAATGATTCAATAATAAATGCAATATAATCAATATGGAAAGGTATATATAACTAAAATATATAACATTTAATTAATAAAAGTTTAATCATTAGAGGATAAAGAATAATCATTATGACGATGTAAACTATTTGATACAAATGCCATTTGATAAATAACTTGAGAACAATCTAAATCCACGGATAATGACATAGTAAAAATATGATGGATAATAATTACTGAAATATAAATAAATTAAATGATTACTAATTTTTATACCATGATCTCAGACATCACGGTACCTTTATTATCAATACTTTCACAAGACAATTTAATCATCATGGGTAACAACCCATTTAATTTGGCCAACCTTTTCCTCTTATGAGATTACAAATACATTGAGGCGATATCTATAACCATGACACACCCATTTATGCATGTGTAAATCATTCCTAAAATACCAAAACGATCAATTTAATTCATTAATCAATTTGAATTATCAATAAATATCAGCATTGGGTAGAATATATGGATTTAACATTATTTTCCTATTTAATCAAATAATTTTCAAAGTAAACACCATATGGAAAATTATCAGATTTCTTAGTAAATAATCATATAAATGATAATATAAATATAGTTATTAAATTAAATATTCAATGAATGATGATCATAAATAAAATGGGTAGTATATACACCCTAGAAAATAAAATAGGTTCATAACATAAAAAATATGCCTCAATGAAAGAAAATTGATACAAAGTCTCTTACGAGGATCATATAATTAATAAAATGGATAGATTTTATGTACTAAATATAAATACAAATAAAAAATTGGAAATAAAACAATATATAATAAAAAATTTATTTTACAGATGATCTGATCATGACATAATCAGTGAAAATTAAGTTTAAACCAATGGATGAAAATTGAATTAAAAAATCCCTTAAAAATTTGTGATTAGTCAAACCGTACAGATCATAAAGTTTATGATCATGAAATGAAACATTTATTACCATAAACATAATTAAATTCATGATATTATATATCAAAGGGTAATATTTACCCCACAGATAAGAAATATTGGTTGAATAAGGAATATATCTCACAAAAGTAAAAGTGTGACAAGAAAAATCGTTACCACTTATATTAAATAAAATAATATGGAACGTAAAATAAATTATCATAAATATATTCATGATATTATGTTTAAAAGGGTTGTATTCATACACCATTCACATGAAATAATTGGTGAATAAGGTATATCTCACAGAAATAAAAGTGAGGTGAGAAAACGTTAAACTTTGTAATTAGTTGAATCATATGTCACATAAAATTAATAATTATTAAATAAAACATTGAATACATTTAGGATAAATATATTTATGATATTATTTATTAAATGGAATGATAAATACACAACCCCCAATAAATAAGTGGTGAATGAGGCATATCTTATAGAAATAGAAGTTAGATGAGAAAATTTTTCTTTATGTACGAAAGTATTCTACACTTGTAGTTAATTTCATGGATAATAAAATTATATTTATCAATTACTTAAATAATAACCTATTAAAAATATATTTTATTATTATAATTTTATTAAGTTTATTTATGGAATTTCTTAGTTATAATGATCAATTTCATTGTTCTTGGAGTGTTCGTTTTATGGTTTATTGATCGGTTCACTTGTGTATAATTACTAAATATCTTATAGAATTGGAATAATTCCACTAAAGTGGAGTAAAACAATATTTATATAATTATATAATTTTAAAGGGTCACATTTGTCAGTTGGTTTTTTTACATGAGGATGATTCATTAGATAAAACCTTAATGAAAAATTATCAGTTTATTTTGGTAGTTTTTACAACCATCATGAACTAGTATTGTATTATTTAATATTATGTTTATATAATGGTTAAAGAAAATTAAATACATTTTAATAAACATATAATAATATGGTTTTACCACAAAAATGGTTTTATGACCATATTTGAAGGTGATAATGAAAGATAAAAACCCTTTGTCCATGAAGGTGGTGAATCGACACCTCACAAATGATGTTTTTATTTTTAGAATTAAAAGGATAAGATAATGGATTTGATGAATATAATTACATTAAAATAAATTCTAGTATATATATATATCATATTGGAGTAACCATGACACATTTTATTGTGGAGGTGAGGAGAGGATAAGAAAAGAAAATAAATTAAAAGAGAAAGAAAGAGGATTTTTCTTCTCGAATATCGTCTCCTTGGGAACCCCCTTAAGATGCATGGATTTTTTATTTTGGTAATACCTAAAGGTCTTGGATGTGAGGAAGATTATTGGGAAGGTATTTTTGAAAGATTAATGTCTTAGAATGTGTGAGGATAAGGGTTGTGAGGGGTTGTATTTATAATGGGAGGAGAGGGGGATTTTTGATTATCTTATTCATTTGTATATTATTTTGGATCAAGACAATAAATAGTGTTGATTATTATTACTAAGTACTGGAAATAGTGAATGTGAGATTTAATTAATTGTTTCTTACATCATCCATGAATCATAAATTCTGATATTTGGCTTAAAGTATTAAATATCATAAATTATCATATTTTACTTTTAACTATAAATTCAACTATTTCAAAAAGTCCCAAAAAATAATCCTAACCATTTTTTGACATGTAGATTTAAAAAATGGACTCTATTTTATGAAAATAATTTAATAAATATGATAAATTTAATTTTTAATTTAAATAATCATTTATTAAAAAAATATTATTTTAATATTATAATCAATTTTACTATACTTTTGAAAAAATAATTACAGTCTCATAAAATTATATTATAATTATAATACAACAAAATATTAATTTATGAATCTATTTTTTGAAGTTATATTTTCTTTTAAGTAGTGATATTAATTATAAAATTATAAATAAATATATATGTTTCCCAAAAATACTGACACTTAATTTATCATTCTCAATATATTTATTTACTTATTCTATGATATAAATATATCATATTTTCATTTATGAGTTACCAAAAATTTATTTATACTTTCAAAGGTGAGGTTATTATTCTAATTTCCACATTACTATTCATAATAGTCACTTTACAACTCCAATGACCTTGTTAATACTTAATGGTACATTGCTAATTTTTAAGCTCACTGTTGCGTGCAATGATAGCTATCGAATAAATTGAATTTATTTAGGAAGATACATATCATAAAATTTTGGGGGTGTTATACATTCCCTATTAATGTAGTATTGGATTTGAAAGGATCATAGATTCTATGTATTCTTTGGGGGGAATATTATTATGTGCCTTATGGAGAATATGGATCAACGAGATAAGGCTTTAGCTTTCATGAAGAGTCTTATAATGTGAAAGTTTTACAAGGGAATTATAGTCTTCATGGGAACTATAAATATGTGAATAGATAAATCGAAATATATTGGATATAGAACTAGGGACTCAAAAAGTAATCCTACATACCCTATGTATAATAGGAATAATAATCCCCGTAGTTTTTTATATTCTCGAAGGGGTCAAGGAAATTTATCTAAACTCATGGGGGTTATTACCCACAGGGTTATAAAAATATAAGGGAGAATATTAAGGGATATAGTCTTATGAAAGAAAAATATGACACAAATTTATGATTTTTCAATGTGAACTCTTACGATTTGGGCAATCAGATGAAATTCATAGGGTCATGTGATCATGCAAAAGAGGAGGTGGCCATGTGAATATAAAAAGGAGTTAGGGGTCATTAAATTTCATGAAAACAACTAAAATTAGGTTAGGTGATCCTGTAATGTGGTCTATTAACCAAGATATTATCACATGATCGCATGACTAATAGGTTATTATGTAACTGCATGAATGAGAGATCCTCTTGTGATGTGGAAAAGTATTTTATACACTTAGAAAAGGGTCACCCATTCTATATTTTAATGATACTCAACATATTTTTCAAAGGAATGGATTTAAAGTTGTTTGATTCTTTTTATATATTCTTCTTTCAGTTGTTTCTCCTAGTCTACCAAAAATTATTATTTTTTAAGTGGGGGTTTTATAGGCATTGGTATCCCTATATATTTATGACTATTAAAGGAAGGTGATACACATACAAAGTTTGAGGTGGTGGAATGAATCCACATAAATTGGTATGATCTCGTTCACATCGCCTGTCTATGCTTAATTTTCGGGCATGTATTGTCTCAAAAATACTCTATAATATATATTTATTTTGATGTTTATAGATACCCCAGTTTATTTATAAAGTTGGATTAAGTACGTTTGAGGAATATATATCATGATTTTATTTATATATTTGATAGAATGAGAAGCTATAGGATGTGTTATGGAAACACTATACAAACCCCATGTTCGGTAAGTGAATGTATGGATCATTATACATATGAAATGATGAAAAAATTTTATATGCATCTACATACATATGTTATATATTAAAAGTACAGATTGACAACCCTACATTCATTGAAATGAAAAATGTATGAAATGTAAACCCTATTTTAAAATCTAGAAACACTTTTTACATCCTACGTTCCAGAGATTAGACACATGGTTAAAAAATGCTACATTCAGAATCATCCTTGAGCTGGAAGGATGAACATATTGATTCTCATCCAAATATTACTAATGATCCCTAAATGTTTCACATATGAAAGTAAGGTTAAGGAACCATTCATTGGTAGGAATCCTACACCACATAACGAAACCCTATGCTATGAAAAGGACCACTATGATATGTAAAGGAACCCAAAATGATGCAAAGGAACCCTATGCTATGAAATGGAACCCTAAGCTGCGTAGTTGAACACTACATTTGACGATTCCACAATGGAGTTCTAAAGTTGCGATATAATCTGAGATTCATGCAACGGTCTTGACTCATTGATAATATGATTGAAAGCTTCTCTATGAATGATTCAAAGCCTCATTGTGATCAATTCAAGAACTATATTCAATGGAAAAAATCACTCATATTCTTAAGGTAAGTTAGGAATCCTCTAATCAATATTAATTTTATGTTTCACATTCTATCATGCGATTTTCATGGTTATGGAATACCAAAGAAAGATGGCTGCTCTAAATATTCTATCAGAATTTCTTTGGAATAATATATACCTACATATAAACATATGATTGTATTCGTGTGAATATATTTTATAGTTTTTATGCAAATGACATTCGTATCTATTGTGTTTATGAAAGGGGATACACTTTGGAGATATACATTTTTAACCTCATACTACTATAAGATTATTATTTCTGTGTATTATTATTCAAATTGATGATCATTTTCAACCAAGACAAATTCAGAGTAATTATTTTTTGAAAAAATTAATTTATGAATAAGAAGATTTTCCTACTTTCAATTTCTGTTATTTCTACAATTGTGAAGATTAGCCTAAACCATCATCAAATGAATCTCTTTTGATTTTTTGTATTTTCCACTTCTTGAAAATAGTTGTGGTGGAGTATCTTCTTCTCAATATAAGATATGGATAACCTTTTCCATGGAAAAGAATCAGATGGATCTATTTATACATGTAGTAAAGGTGTCAATGTAACAACCCGAACTTTTGAATAATATTTGTTTCCTAATTTTGTGTGTTATTTCATTTTATACTCCTCAAAACTATATCCTTTAATTAAGGTAGTGAGACCATTGGGTTTCGACTGTTATATGACCGTTGTTCAATATGACCACTGGAAACTAAACTCTTAATGCTGTAATTATTATTTATAAATAAAAGTGATCTTGTTTAATTAATAGAAAAAGAAGAGTCGATGGAATCATCCAGTAGACTCGGGCCATATGAAGCCCATCTGTCAGAGCTTGGGAAAGAGGTAGCATCACTAGGATTTTCTCTGGACCAAGCCCAAGCCGAACTTCAACATGTGATGCTTTAATGGAATCTCCTAAGGTATAAGTTCAAGTTGATAGAAATCACCACTCGGGCAATGTTGTTTGAGCCACCCCAAGATTCTATCACCATAGCACACCTTACACTTCAATCTTATGCAGGTGTTATAAGTGGCTATGTAACGAAGCCTTAGTGGTTTTTTGTAATCCCTTGGTATAAATAAAATGGTCATTTCTTATTATGGAAATGTTGGTGATGTTCAAATGTCTGGATAAATGTAGTATGAATTTATAGTTCCATATTATTGATGAATTTTAGAAAAAGGGGTATTCTAAAATATTTTTGTATTCTTTAAATAATTAATAATGTGATTTTATTTTCAAAAAAAGGTCTACTATAGTTGTGTTTAGTATGAAATTTAGAGTCTAATAAGATCAAATTAATTTTTAGTGAATAGTAATGTATGAATAGTAACATACCAGTATGAATAGTAAAGAATAGTAAATTGGCCAAAAAAATAGAAACTTCACCCATGAATGTATACATAAATTTTAGATATCTTAAACGTGAAAAAACGATCTTAGTATAAGTTTTGGTATTTTTCTATGTCAAATATGATTTATTTAAAATTTTATAATTAATTTAATATTTTAAAATGGAAATTTATTTTCATAAAATGTAATCATATATTGTTACTTTACTATCTTATGGTTATAAGATAATTTTATGGGACCTTTATTACTTTCTTAAGGTGTTACAAAAGGGGTTATAGTTTTAAAGTTGTATTTTTGGAGTAAATAGTGATTTTATTCAAAAATTAAATTTAAAATATTTAGAAAATCATTTTCATAAAATGGATTTCATTTTTTAAATCAAAGCATTGATATTAGGTTAGGGTGAATTTTAGGGATTTTTCTGAGACAATTGAATTTTCGGTGAATAGTAAAAATACATTTTTCAGTTTCGAGTGTTTAATGACATCATTAAGGATGTAATAATTATGTAATCATTCTGGTCGACTTACGAATAGTAAGATATTATATTTGGTGTTTCAAGTGGCCAATACAATGGGAA
The DNA here is from genome assembly GCA_963277665.1 of Viscum album. Taxonomy (NCBI): domain Eukaryota; kingdom Viridiplantae; phylum Streptophyta; class Magnoliopsida; order Santalales; family Viscaceae; genus Viscum; species Viscum album. Next base: position 1,013,913,667 of record OY728138.1, on the reverse strand, counting down.
AATACCATGGGCAATCCCATGGTTTTTCGAATACCACAGATGAGATGTCCCTTGGAAGTTAATGATTTGTTCCCTCACTTCTCTAACAAATAACAAGCAATTACCTAATTAATTTTATTCTGAAAACATACCTAACGAAGATCAGGTCTCTATACCTTCCAAGTAGTCCTCAAAAGGTTCCGTCAAGCCCTCCAAGGTCCTGACCATCATGCTTTCGAAGTTACTTTTCAAGGTAAGGGATAATTTCACCCTCATCTTTTAAGTCATGACTTCATTTATGTTATGTCTTATAGTTCCATTTTATTAAGTGGTGGATTGTTCTTATATATCTTTAATACTTTCCATTTCATGTTCAAATTATTATATAACCTTTCCGCTCACATAAATTTATTTTCTGATTTTTTAAGTAACGCCGTTAGGTTGCCAAAATTTTTGTAAAAGAAATCACAACTTCTCTTTCCTCTCAAGTTTCCTTTTCATGTGGCATGTCATTAAAATTTCCATACCATGTTATTATATAAATTTTATTATGTCTTTATAATATATTAAAAGTTATTTATGAGTGGTTTTCCCTTGTACCCTCTCTTTTTTAGGTTTTCTAAAACCATGTTATATAGCTGTTATGCCGCAGAATTTTTGTCTCAATATTTCACTATCTTTCTCTCAATAAATACTATTGTTTTATTTATGTGAATAACCTGACATATTTCGTTTATATGGGTGTTCATAAATACAAAAACAATGATACATTGGATTCTGGAATTGACATACATATAACCCTCACACCCTTTCCATGGGTTATAAATGACACAATGATCTTATTTTTAAGTACTCTTTAAAGCATCATGATTTTAAAATGAAACCCATTTATTTTATTATATATGGGTTATTTATGAAATGTTTTATTATGATCTATGTGGATCCTATGAAATTAAAGACATATTAAGGGTTCTCCCTGATATTCCACTAATTCATTGGGTAAAGAATTAATCTCTAGAGATGACAAGTTTCACGATACCTTGGTGAATAAAATTTGTAATTTTTATGACACCTAGGGGATGAATCTTGGTGATATATTCATGAATGTATAAATTAAATGTTGCAGCCACATATTCAATTTATGTTTCATGTTATTTTAATTAGGATATTTCTATTCTTTCATTTCTCTTGTCTTTATGTTTTACCAAGTTTGTACTAATATAACAAGTAAACTGATTTCCCTATTTACCCTTATTAGGCCTTCTTCTCACCCTTTCCTTTGAATGTATGTCTCCAGGTTATGAGATACAATAATTATACTTCGGATGAACTTATTTTGAATCCTTAAAAGTGTATTAGAAAAATGTTTTATGTTTTCATTATTTTTATTTCTGATTTCCAAGACACTAGACTTTAAAGATCCTCTGTTTTTAGGTGTAATGAAAAGTTATGTAATAAAAAGGTGGGATTCCATAGTTGGTATAAAAGGATATTTTAGTTATTTATATAAATTAGGATATTAAAACTTTATGAATAACCCTATAGAAAAGTTTAAATATAGGAAAAATTCTTGGTATTTTGGTGAGTATTGAGTAAGTGGTTTGTCAAACAAATACATCCCTATCTGGATACGAGGAGGTAGAGGCAGCTCTGGCATAGATGTACATAGCAGTAAAACCCAAAAACACCTCTTTGAGCTAAAATCAAACAGGAACTGGTACATGACAACAGGCTTTGCAGCACTCTTGGTTACGACACTCCCGAGGGATATGTTTGGTTAATCATAAGCTTTTTATGAATCATTATAAAGGAATTCTATAGAAATATAACTGTTTAAGCATGAAGTTTTAAGGCATAAAATATTTTATAGTTAAAAGATTCATAAATGAAATAAGCATCTCACTAAGGTTTTATTCATTTAGAAAATCGCAGACAATAGGAGGAACTGTGAAAATGGTGACCACAATGGACCATGTGCTGACGGCCCTCCGATGGAAGCCGAAATGGAAACATTCATGCGAATGGTGAACCAAATGACTCAAGTTATGGGAAATAATTTGAATTAAGATGAGAGACTGATCTTACCACGAAGGGAAAAACATTCTATTTAATCTTTTATGTATCAATGGCCACTAACCTTCGGTGGATCGACTGACCGATTTATTGCTGAGTAGTGGATCATCTCTATTGAGAAGATCTTTTCTGTGCTCTGCTATTCAGAGCAAGAGAAGGTCACCCTGGCTCTCTATCTCTTAGAAGGAGAAGAAGATAAGTGGTGGGGAAAAAATTAAAAACAAGAGGCCAAGATTGGAGGTTGAAGCTATGGAGTGGAAATAGTTCAGAGGGATCTTATTTAGTAATTATTTACCTTGTTCTATGAGAACAAGAATGGAGAAGGTGTTTCTCAAGTTGAAGCAGAAGGAGAATGAATCAGTGGGAAGCTACAAGATGAACTTCACAAGGATTTCAAATTACACCTCTAGCTTTGTCATGGATCCAAGTGTTAATGTTGATAGATTCTTAGGTGGAATGATACCTCATCTGTGGAATAATCTTTCCAACCGAGACTATGACAGATATGAGGAGATTGTGCAGAGTGTGATGAAGGTCGAACTAGAGTTTGGTGAGACTCAGTGGTGTCATAAATCAAATGACAAGAATAGATCAACGAAGCCTATATTAGGGAGTAACTTTGATCAGGTAAGAGGAGGAAATAAAGTAAAACATACCACCTGTAATAAATGTGTGAATAAGCATTAAGGGAACTTCTTGATCGGGAGCGGGAAACACAACAAGTGTGGAAGATATGGCCATATTGCGAGGAATTTTCGTAGTGAGGTGAAACCTAAACTTCCAAACACAAATGACAAGGAGAAGATGGTGCATGCCCTAACTGATGTCCAGTGCTTTATGTGTGGAAAAATTGGGCACTTTCCAATCACTGTCCAAATCCGAGGGTAGTGGAGGGGAACCACCATCAGCCTCAGCAACAGTTAATGGAATAAGGTCATACATTTTCAATCACTACGGCTGAAGTTGAAGCGCCAAATGTTGTGTTGGAAGGTACTCTTGTTTTTCTCTCAAAGCTATCAAGTACTTTGTTTGATTCTGGTTCTATGAATTCCTTTATTTCCTCCATTTTTGCAATGAATTTAGAATTAACCCCCGATTTTCTAAAATTAGATTTATCAGTAAAGACTCATGGTGGAATTATCTAAGCATCATCAGTGTTTAGAAACTCTAGTATTTACTTTATTGAGCACAATATTATTGAAAATATTGGATTCATTCCAATGATGGAATTCAGAATTATACTAGGGATGGACTGGCTCTCAAAGTATAATGCTATGATCAAATGCATAAGCAATGAAATATAAGTAGTCTTGAATGGAAAACCCACAATTATCTTCCAAGGAGATTTATCTCAACCTGATATTTGTTTATAAGAACCTCATATATCCTTCTTTATGGAGTTGATCAGTGAATAAGAATAAAGATATGGGAGGTTAAGGATATAAAATGTCCCAATAATCTAGGAATACATGGACGCATTTTCCGAGGAGTTTCCCGGACCTCCCACAGAAAGAGAGGTAGAGTTCTCCATTGAACTCGTACCTTGATCTCATCCGATATAAAATACCCCTTATAGGATGGAAAATGTGGAGCTAGAGGAATCAAATAAAAAACTCCAAGATCTTTTGGAGAAAGGGTTTATCTGAATGAGTGTGTCTCCTTAGGGAGAACCAGTTCTCTTTTTTAAGAAGAAGTATGGATCAATGCAGCTATGAATTTATTATAGGGAACTGAATGGGATCATAGTGAAGAAAAAATAACCTCTTACAAGAATTGATGACTTATTTGACCAACTTCGTGGCACACAATTTTACTCTAATATTGATCTTCGTTCTGGTTATCATCAATTTAGGGTGAAGAAAGAAGATATTCCAAAAACTTCCTTCTGATCAGGATATAGGAATTATGAGTTTGTTGTTATGCCCTTCAGACTGACTAATTCACCTATTATTTTTATGGATTTGATGAATATAGTCTTCAAAGAATACCTTGATAAAATTTTGGTAGTTTTTATTGATGATATTTTAATATATTAAAAAAGTCACAAGGATCATGAGGATCATATAAGGGCTATTTTACAAACTCAATAGATGGAGAGGCGGCTAATCATTTTTTTCATTTTCAAAAGCCGGTTTATGGGTTCTTGGTACCCCGCTACATGAGTCCAAAACAACCAAATTTACCAAAACATACAAACACCAAAAACCACTAACCATTCTTAAGAAAAAACATATGGAGAGGCTTTTTGGGAAGTTTAGTAAATGTGAATTTTTGCTACAAAAGCTTTCTTTCTTCGGGTACATTGTAACTAATGAAGGAATCAAAATTGACCCTGAAAATAAAAAAGTTGTAGAGGAGTGGCCTCAACCTACAATAATAACTAAGATTCATAGTTTTCTTGGATTAGTGGTATATTATATGAGTTTTTTAAAAAACTTTTCATGACTTTCTAATCCATTAACTAAGTTAACTCAAAAAGGGGCGAAGTTCATCTGGACAAAGGAGTGTGATGAATGTTTCCAAGAGTTGAAGAAGATATTGGTTACTACACCCATGTAATCTCTTCTATCAAGTGGAGAAGGATTATTTATTTTTAGAGATGCATATTTAAAAGGGCTTGGGTGAGTCCTCATGCAAAATGACAGGGTCATTGCTTATGCATCTCGACAGTTGAAGACTCATGAGAAGAATTATCCTACGCATGATCTGGAGTTGGCTGCGGTTGTTTTTGCTTTGAAGATATCGAGGCACCATCTTTATGGGGATAAATTTGATATATACATAGACCATACAAGTTTGAATTATATTTTCACACAAAATTAATTTAACATGAGACAAAAGAGATGGTTGAAACTTCTTAAAGACTATTATTGTTCAATTCATTATCATCATAGAAGAGAAAACAAAGTTGCTGATGAATTAAGCAGGAAAGACCCAGTTGTTCTTTACATGTCGAGGATTAAATTAGATCCTTTGATCAATGAACTTGTAAATATGGACATGGGAATTATAAGGGATGGGAAATCATCAACCCTAACCCCAATGATTTCTCAACCGTCAATACTAGAGAAGATTAAGATAGCTCAGAAAGAAGATCCTTTGTTATAGAAGAAGTTTAAGGCTATAAAGGATGGAAAGTTTCCTGAGTTCAATATTGATCAAGAAGGTGTACTAAAATTTCATACAAGAATATGTGTTCCATCTATTCTGGAAATAAATATGGAGCTGATGAATGAAGCTCATAGCTCTACTTTCTATATACATCCTAGGAGCACAAAAAATGTATAGGGACCTTCGTGATCATTATTGGTGGGATAATATGAAAAGGGAGATTGATGAATACACTTCAAGATGCTTGGTATGTCAAAAAGTGAAGGAAAAACGACCACTTCTTAAAGGGGTATTACAACCACTACCCATACTAGCATGGAAGTGGGACAATATCACTATGAAATTCGTCACTGGTCGCCCAAGAACTCCCAAAGGAAATAATGTGATATGGGTTATTGTGGACCATTTCACCAAGACTGCCCATTTTATCTCTACCCAGGATTATTTATCTCTTGATCAAATTTCTAGGATTAACGTGAAGGAAGTGGTAAGGATGAATGGAGTTCCACTTTCTATCGTATCTGATCGTGATCCAAGGTTCACATAAATTTTTTTGGAGAAGTCTTGAACATGCTCTGAGCAAAGAATTGAATTTCAGTACGGCCTATCACCCCCAAACTGATGGACAATCTGAAAGGACCATTGAAACACTCTAGGACATGCTGAGAACATGCTCAGTAGAGTTTAAATGAGGATAGGACCAATATCTCCCTCTAGTTGAGTTCTCTTACAACAATAGGTTCCACTCAAGCATTAAAATGGAACCCTATAAAGCTCTATATGGGAAGCGATGTAGAACTCCTACATGTTGACATGAAGCTGGTGATAGAAAGATTCTTGGGCCTGATCTTGTGCAAGAGATGACATAAAAAGTCTATGCCATCCAATAACACATTAAGGCTGCTCAGAGTCGGCAAAAGAGCTATGCCGACAACCATCGAAGGGAATTGGAGTTTGATGTTGGTGATAAGGTCTTTCTTCAAATTTCACCTTGGATGAGAGTCATGAGGTTTGGGAAGAAAGGGAAGCTCGGCCCTTGGTACATTAGCCCCTTTTAAATCCTTGATCGCATAAGATCAGTGGCCTATCGACTTGCACTTCCTCCAAATCTAACACAAGTTCATGATGTCTTCCACGTATCCCTCTTGAGAAAGTACATACCTGACCCTTTACATGTACTAAATCCAGAGGTGGTGCGACTGGAACATTACCTCTCTTATGAGGAGCAGCCGGTGGAGATCATGGACCGTAGGGACAAGGTTCTATGCAACAAGACTACCCACCTTGTTAAGGTGTTGTGGAGGAACCACAAATATGAAGAAGCCACGTGGGAACCTGAGGAATCTATGAGGCATAATTATTCACACCTTTTCTCTTTTGAGGGTATGAGTTAAAATTTCATGGATGAAATTTCTTAAGGGGGGAAGAATGTAACAACCCGAACTTTTGAATAATATTTGTTTCCTAATTTTGTGTGTTATTTCATTTTATACTCCACAAAACTATATACTTTAATTAAAGAAGTGAGACCATTGGGTTTCTACTGTCATATGACCGTTGGTCAATATGACCATTAGAAACTAAAATATTAATATTGAAATTATTGTTTATAAATACAAGTGATCTTGGTTAATTAATAGAGAAACAAGAGTCGATGGCATCATCCAGCAGACTCGGGCCATATGAAGCCCATCTTTCGGATCTTGGGAAGGTGGTAACATCACTAGACTTTGCTCTAGACCAAGCCCAAGATGAACTTCAACATGTGAAGCTTGAACGGTATCTCCTAAGGGAGAAGTTCAAGTTGATAGAAATCACCACTCGAGAAATGTTGTCTGATCCAACCCAACATTCTATCACCATAGCACACCTTAATCTTCGGTTCTATGCAGGTGTTATAAGGTCTTATATAATGAAGCCTTAGTTACTTTTTATAATCCCTTATTATAAATAATATGGTTATTTCTTATTATGGAAGATTTGATGAAGTTCAAATGTCCGGATAAATGTAGGATAAATTTATAGTTCCATATTATTGATGAAATTTGAAAAAAAAGGGATATTTTAAAATATTTTTGTATTCTATAAATAATTAATAATGTGATTTGATTTTCAAAAAAAGGTCTTCTACAGTTGTGTTTACTAATAAATTTAGAGTCTAATAAGATCAACTTAATTTTTAGTGAATAGTAAAGTATGAATAGTAACATACCCATATGAATAGTAATGAATAGTAAATCAGCCAAAAAAATAGAAACTTCACCCATGAATGTATAAATACATTTTAGACATCTTAAAAGTGAAAAAACGATATTAGTATAAGTTTTTCTATTTTTGTATGTCATAAATGTTTTATTTACAATTTAATAATTAATTTAATATTTTAAAATGGAAATATATTTCCATAAAATGTAATCATATATTTTTACTTTACTGTCTTATGGTCATACGATAATTTTATGGGACCTTTATTACTTTCTTAAGGTGTTAAAAAAGGAGTTATAGTTTTAAAGTTGAATTTTTAGAATAAATAGTGATTTTATTTTAAAATTAAATTAATAATATTTAGAAAATTATTTTCATAAAATAGAGTTCATTTTTGAATTCAGAGCATCAATATTATATTAGGGTGAATTTTAGGGATTTTTCTGAGAAAGTTGAATTTTCTATGAATAGTAAAAATACATTTTTGAGTTTCGGGTGTTTAATGACATCATTAAGGATGTAATAATTATGTAATCATTCTGGTCTACTTATGAATAGTATTATATGATATGAGGTGTCCCATGTGGCTAATACCATGGGAAAATACTACGGGAAATCCCATGGTTTTTCCAATACCACAGATGAGGTGTCCCTTGGAAGTTAATGATTTGTTCCTTCACTTCTCCAATAAATACCAAGTCATTCCCTCATTCATTTAATTCAAAAATACTTTTCAACGATTCTATGGTATCTTTACCTCCCAAGGAGTTCTTCCAAGGTTCTCTCAAGCCTCCCAAGGTCCCTACCTTCAATCTTTCAAAGGTACTTTTCAAGGTAAGGGATCCTTTCACCCTCCTCTTTTAAGTCATGACTTCCTTTATGTTATGTCTTATAGTTCCATTTTATTATGTGTGGGATTGTACTTAAATATATTTTCTACTTTAAATTTCATGTTAAAATGATGAGAGACCCTTTCCGCTCTCATCAATTTATTTTATGAATTTTTAAGTAACGCAGTTAGGTTGTCGAAATTTTTGTAAAAGAAATCACATCTTCTCCTTCCTCTGAAGTTTACTTTTCTTGTGGTATGTCATTCAAATTTCCATACCATGTTCTTATCTCCATGTTATTATGTCATTATACGATATTAAAAGTTATGTATGAGTGGGTTACCCTTGTACCCTCTCTTTTTAATGTTTTCTAAAACCATGTTATATAGCCGTTATGCTATAGAATTTTCGTCTCAAAATTTCTCTCTCTTTCGCTCAATAATTTATGTTGTTTTATTTATGTGAATACCCATACCTATTTCGTTTCTATGGGTGTTCATAAATAAAAAAAATTATACATTTGATTCTGGAATTTACATACATATTACCCTCACACACTTTCCATGGGTAATAAATGACAAAATGATCTTATTTTTAAGTACTCTTTAAAGAGTCATGATTTTGAAATGAAACCCATTTATTTTATTCTCTATGGGTTATTTATAAAATGTTTGATTATGGTATATGTGGATCACATGAAAGTAAAAACATATTAAGGGTTCTCTCTGATATAACTCCAATGCATTGGGTAAATAATTAATCTCTAGAGATGATAAGTTTCACGATACCTTGGTGAATAACATTGGTAATTTTTTTGATACCTTGGGCATGTACCTTGGTGATATGTTCATGAATGTATAAATGAAATTTTGAAGACAAATATTCAAGTTATGTTTAAAGTTATTTTCATTATGATATTCCAATTCATTCATTTCTCTTGTCTTTATTTTCTTATCAGGTTCGTACTGATATAACAAGTAAACTGATTCCCTTGATTACCCTTACTAGGCCTTCTACTCAACCTTTCTTTGAATGTATGTCTCCAAGTTATGAGATGAAATAATTTTACTTAGGAAAAACTTATAATGAAGCCTTAAAAGTGGATTAGAAGAATTTTTTATGTTTTCATGTAATTTTATTCCTGATTTCCAAGACACTAGACTTTACAGATCCTATGTTTGTAAGATGTAATGAAAAGTTATGTAATAAACTGGCGGGATTCCATAGTCAAATAAATGTACTCAGTTTTGGATTTGAAGGTCTAATGATAAGAGTAACTTTCTAATGAAATTAACCAAAATCATAGAGAGAGAATTGGTGGAGTGGACGAGGAGATATTTACCCCCAAACCCCCTATAAAATCTATGTATTAATTACTTCTATTTATCTACCGCACATATTTCATATAGAAGAAAACACTACATATCCCCATAAATCATAATGGGAGTCAAAATCTAGAATTGGTTAAGATTATCAAAATTACTCAATTCACCTCCATATTGTGTATATTTGTATTATTCCTACACAATAATTGGTATGAGAGGAGAACTTCTGTGATAAATCTATAGAAATATCAAGAAGAATAAGGTTTATAAAAAGATGAAAATTGTAAGGCACTGACATTAAACTTTACATAATATTAAATTAAGTTAATAATTCACATTTAAGATCTTTTTAGGTTTGTAGTTTTAGAGAAATAATCCATAACTATTAAATTACATCTCTAAAATTACAAATCAGACACCTCTACTCAGTTTCAATTTTTTTCAAAAAATATAAACTCTTAAAAAAGAAACATGTCTAGTTCCATGTTTTAGACAACATGACTTTTCCTTGATCCCATCATGGATCCTATTAATTTTTTTATCTTGTCAAAAACATTTCAAGAACTTGTGATGAGCATAAAAAAGCTCAGTAAGGTATACACAAAAGAGAAAAACTATTAGTTTTTCCAAATAGAAAGTAAACCATGAATAATTTATCATAAGTAATAATTTTCACCTTTATGAAGTATTAAACACTCATTACTAAATAAAAGATCATTTCTTACCCTTTTTTTACCACAAGATTAACATAAAACCCAAAAGAAATCACACATAACATATATTGGTAACTTGGGACATAAACATACTTAAATGGACTAACCATACGGTAGACTTCCACTCATACCACTAAATGGAATAACCATACAGTCGACTTCCATACCCAATGTATTGGAGGTTATAAAATAACCACCCATCTTGGTTTATCATGGCACCACCTGTTATTTTGTTTATCACGTAACCACCCATCAAATTTCCAAGTACCATTATAAAATCATAACACATAAAATATGGAAAATATAAACATTTCAATAATAACATTTCATTTGTAATCACAAGAAATCATTTCAAGATATTAAAATAATTAATCCTTTTTAAAAATCATTTTCAATACCAAAACACCCAAAAACAAAACAAGGGATTTCTTTTCCTTTTAAAAACATTATAGCTTATAGAGGAAGACAACTAACGATTACAACGGTGGAGAGTTCATTGTCACCACAAACATTAAAAACATTCCTTTTTTCATTTAGTAAAATGCTTCGTAGAAAAAATATTCCCTTTGAATGAAATTAAAATTTAAATGGGTTTATTATATACCATATAAAAGAAGAAGGTTTATATTATCAAAACATGCCTCAATGAAAGGAGATTGAGATGAAGTCCCTTACCCTATGTCCAACTTGAACTATTCGTTATTTAATTTTGTGAATAATAAACTTAAGTAAATTTATACATTCTTAAGAACCTTTTTCGAGTTTATTAATCCTTTTATATCACTTATTACCTTTCTATAACAATTAGTTAATTATTTTAGTTCATATCAAACATTTTTTCAATATTCAGATCTTGAGTAAAAAATGAACTTGTTATAATTATAAATTGTCCATGTGGTCAAAATTCCATTATCTCCATAATGATATTCAAGATTTATATATAATATATATCATATATATCTAGAATATATGAATTTATAATAGTCTATATCATTTGGATATATGAAAATGAAATGCACCATTCATAGAGACTGTAAGACGTACGTATGCATGAACGCTACTTTCATTTCATTTTTTTCATTTTAAAAGGAATGAAAACCAAATTATATATAGGTATATTATTATTCTAGTATAATATGATATTTTTATATACAATACATAATTTCATTAACACCATCCTTTATATGTTCCATGTAGGGTATGAACGAGTCATATCACTTTGAGCAGACGGTAGTCCGTACTTCTTCAAATGAAATTATCGTATTTACCCATTAGGGAAACCATAAAGTTATGATATAAATGAAAAATAAAGAATCATTGAGAAAAAGATAAATATACTATATATCATATATAAATAAAGTTCCATAATATTGGCCACCATGAGAGGCGGTTGGAGATATTTGAACTATCATCGTTTCTTGATGTAGTAGTTCACCATCCACAGAAACAGTATGTTCATATCCATTAGATGGAGGTGTGTGGAAGTGTAGTTATAATACTTATAAAAAAACCTAGTATATTGAGGATACTGGTGTTTTTATAAAATAAAAGAATAAATAGATTTTAGGGTGTTGGAGAAGTTAAATAAAAGAAAAGAACTTAAGAGAAGATGTTACCTTTAAATCGGGTAACTCCCTTTGGTTTGAACTAAAAGGCTTAAATGAAGTGACTTATGCCTTAGGTAAGGCTTCTAGGAGGAAGAGCAGGATGTAAAGAGCTTAATTGGGTAGAGGTTCGATGAGCCAAGGGGCTTTAGAGTTGTGTGTAATGGGATAGAGTTGATGGATTGTTATAAGGGAGAGGAGGGGCTCTTTAGGAAAGTTTGAAAATATTATATTATCATAAACTACTTTTTAGTTTCAAAAGGTAAAAAAACTATTTAATTCTAAGATAAGGTTCATATAAGTCAAAATAAAATCATACAATAAGAATTGGATAATTTTTGGATAATATTTAATCCTTATCGTTTTTATTTAACCCTCTATTAACTTATTTATCTTTACCACTATTCTCTTATATATTCATACTATATGGTTAATATAGTTACCATAAAATGTCAATAGAACCACAAGTGGTTCATTAATGACATTATAAACTTTTTATATATAATTTTTCAAAATGTTAGATTTTTAGTATGATAATATCATATAATAAAATATTTATTGATTTAAAAAATCATTTAGGTCAATTTAAATACTTTTTATATGAAGACATTTAAAAAATATATAACAACGTGATTATTTGAAAAAATAGACAATAATTCAAATATAAAAGTTCATACTCATCCTTAAAATTCATGGATGGCTTAAATAAGTTGAAAATAAATTTATTTTAAAATTTATAATCTGATATATTTAAAACATTCATTAATAAGTTAATCACTGCATCATCATTGTGTCATAAATAATTTTATTTATTTAATGTATAAAAATTATAAATAAAATACCATGATATATGATTTTTTTTTATTTCTCGTGAATACTTATAGTTTAAGAGATAAATTTTATAACCCCATGTAAAAATTTATTTACTAAAATATATATGCTTATGTCATTTTTTTCTTTATTTTAAATTTATTAATATAAAATTTCATTATCACTCCCAAGTTGCTCTATGGAGTTCCAAAATAGACCCAAGGATTCCCATGGTTGAAAATGTATCAAAAAATAGTAATTGGACACATGTTAGAGAAATTTAATATTATTATAATAAAATTTGTTTACCCTTATTTACCAGATTTACCCTTTAACCATGGTAAATAAAATATTTACTGAAGTAAATATTCATAATGTCTAAAAATAAAAGTTACCTATTTACAAAATTTGGCCCTCCTGATTCAAAATATGGAATCCATTTTTCTAAACTAAAAATACAGAAGAAATTAATTCCCATTGTCAAAACAAAAGCGTGTTTTTAAGAAATAATAACTATCAAAAGATTGACACTTGTTTGTCCAATTTCAATGTGAAATTACATCCAATGAACAAAATTTGATTAAATTGTAAAAATATAATCTAATTAAACTATAAAAACATTTATAAAGATAATATAACCATATAAATAAATTATATTAAAAGACAGTTTTGAATTAAAATACATTATTTTTCACTATTCATTAAAAAATGAACATTATCAGAAAAATACCAAAATTTCATCCAAAGTAATTTTGATGTCCCAATTCTAAAGAGGAATTTTATTTTTTCAATTAGAATATATTGAAGTGTTAAAAAATATATTTAAAGAGATTTTTCTACCAAAAGGTGGTAAAATGACATTTTAAAAATATTAGAGTGTTTATGCTTAAAATTGGATTCATTCTCATTTTAAGCCTCTAAATTTTATTGGATAAATTTAAAAACATTTAACAGACATGTGTAATAATATTGTAGTTAGTTCTGTTCATTCCTTCCAATACAATGTCTAGGCATTAACTATCATTTAAAATAATATTTTATTACTATTTTTTAGTATGACCCAGCCTTGTGTGCAACATGAGATTTCAGAGAAACTCATTGTGGGATGACAGGTACGCCATTGATCATAACATCCCTTTTATAGTAAAATTAATTTTTCATTTTCAAATATTAATAAATATGAAAATTTCATATTCTTTATTTACCTGGGATGTTACATCCTTTTCCCCTTTTGGGAATTTCTTCCTCACAATTTTAAAATTGGGTTCAGAAACATAATTAAAAGTAACACATCAGAAAAAGAGTCAATAAAACTATCACATTAAAAGAAAGAAAGATAAGTAAAGAGGTCACCTAAGATAACACATACTAGGATTCCATGTATGAAAACATGGATATGGAGGAGAAACTAAGTTTCAAGTTCTGATGGAGAGCGATAGAAAACATGATCAAGAGAAAGTTAACCACTAGAAAACTACAAATATGTGATAGGTTAAACGATCTTTTGTTTCCCAGTAGAAAAATTAAACGGAAAATTTTTTTGTTTTATGTTTCATTTAGTAAAGTTAGATAATTTATTTATGAGATTGAGTAATAACTTAAGGAAATATAATTACTTTTCAAGTAGAGTTTCATCCTTTAATAATTTTCTTCCAAAAACTAATCTTTTCTCCAAAAAATGAGTATTCAAGATGACTTGGTCACACCTGAAGTGATAGAATAAACTTGTAGATAATCACATAATCCACAAAAGATGAAGTATATATTTCCCTTGTCTTTATACATTAACCAAAACCAAAATGGTTAGTTCAAGATTAGATAATCCCAAAAAATGATAATACATTATAAAAAGAAACACAAAACCTAATCTCCAAAATTAGACAAAATATTCCAAAAGTTCAATGAAGACCATTCAATAAAAAAATGTCCTTAAAATTATTCAAAATAATCCAAACTATAATTGAATCCCAAAATTCAGAAGGATTTGATCACATTGTATTCCACAAAAATCTTATCATTTATTTCCAAATAACATCAGTTATTCTTAAAGTCTCATAATGAAATGTAATTAACCTAGTCACATATTCTCAATGATAGGTTAATCATTTCCATAAATAACCTGAATATCCATATGTCTACAATAAAACATAGAGTCTTCCAAAAATATATTTCAACCAGCAGTGTTACCCCAAAAGAGATAATGTCTTCGAAAATAACCTTTATCACATAATAACCAAACCATTTCCTATACAAAGAATATCCATTTGATAAAACATAATTTTAAAAAATCAACTTATTCTTGATCCATAAATTTTTTAACTAAAAAGAATACGTCATACTAACCAGGGACTTCACTTAGTCGAATGGTAGGCGATAAATTCCAATCGCACTTTGGTTGTGGGTTCAATTCCCACAGCTTTGTCCAACATGACGGTTTGTCACACAATCTCTGTGTTTTCCTTTTTAAAAAATTATATATTTTTATAACATTTCTGAAAATGATATAAATTCCTCAAAAATAACCATAAAATATTTTAACCACAAATATTATCTCATACCTCTAATTTTCATCCCCATAAGTAATAACCTATAATTGCCTTAAATTCATGGATCACATAAACCCAAATGGTTCTTTATAACTATATACACAAAAGAATATATATTTATTCCTTGAATAACATTTTAATATATCAAACATCAGGTTTACACATACTAGTAATAATATTCCAAAGTAATGCTATCATTAATACATTTAAACATATTAGCATCCATAGATCAAACATAACCCTTAAATTCCTAAAATGTAGACATCT
Organism: Viscum album; assembly: GCA_963277665.1. Classification (NCBI taxonomy): domain Eukaryota; kingdom Viridiplantae; phylum Streptophyta; class Magnoliopsida; order Santalales; family Viscaceae; genus Viscum; species Viscum album. The sequence continues at coordinate 1,013,898,204 of OY728138.1, read as the reverse complement.
TAATCATCAAACATTCTTTCGGATCCTTTATCCATGTTTTTTCATCTTGTTCTTTTATACTTCTTTCTTACAAACAAAATCACACATAATGTACTAAGATTTCAATAATTTCAAAACATGATCTAAGAAATAATCCATACCTTTCATTGGTCATTGTCAATTTCCTCATCTTCAATTGGAATGGAATTAGGTATTAGTAAACATATATTTTTATGATCCTACAGATACCATTCCCGAACCTTTTTTATAGGAAATCTATTTGTGTAATGACCATGAACACCACATTTAAAACATTCAATCGATCCTTTGGAGAGAACTTCTTTCACCTTCCTAGAGTCAACGTGACACTCCCTTTTTCCATGGCAGGTTTTTCATTATGACCTTCATTACCACATTTGAAACATCTTTCCGTCCCTTTAAAGAATTTTCTTAGTTGTTTATTTTCACATCCTTGACACATATCTTTTTGAATATACATACCTTTATGATTATTACCTAATCTTATGTAGGGATTTTTTTCTCGCATATACGATGCCTTATAAATATAACTAAGGTTCAGGTGGTCAATCATGACTCCAGAAAGCTGGTAGAGAATTACCAAAAGTGTTCTCATTGCATCTCCCACTTCATTTGGTTTCTTATTTAGAAAACCGTCATAGTTTTGGTCAGATCCATTGTTACTTTGGTGCCTTCAAGATTCATCCATTTACTAAAAAAATGGTTAGTGTGAGTATATCAGTAAAATCATCATATAATATCTTATGAGGAGGGAAAATACCAAGATAGACATATTAATGTTATCTTAAACTCATTCAATTTATCTAAGATAACTATAATGCTTTCTAATATTCTAACCATTATGGTAATTTCACTTATGATTAAATAACACCCTAACCTCTAATGTTATCTAAACCGACCTCTGATACCAACTGTAAGTCCCCGTACTTAAACATTACATAATGTTAAATTAAGTTAATAATTCACATTGAGAAACTTTTCAGGTTTTTTGTTTTAGAGAATTAGGATATAACTGTTACATTATATCTCAAAAATTACAAAGTAGACACTTCTACTCAGTTTCCATTTTTTAATAAAATAAAAACTCTTAAAAAAGAAACATGTATAGTTCAATGTTTTGGACAACATGACTTTTCCTTGATCCCATACTTGACATTATTCAATTTTTTTCCCGTGAAAAACATTTCAAAAACTTGGGATGAGCATAAAAATGCTCAATAAGGGATACACAAAGAAGGAAAACTGTTAGTTTTTTCAAACAACAAGTAAACCATGAATACATTATCATAAGTAATAATTTTCACCTTTATGAAGTATTAAATAATTATCCAAGAATAAATGATCATTTATTACCTTTTTTAACCAAAAAACATAAAACTCATGACATAACATATATAAGTAACTTGGGAAAGGAACACACCTAAATGGAATAACCATACTGTCGATTTCCACACATACCACTAAATAGAATAGCCATACTTCTGAAGTCCATACCCAATGCATTGGAGGTTATAACATGACCTCCCATCCTAGTTTATCATGACACCACCCATCATTTGTTTTATCATGTAACCACCCATCAATTGTCTGAGTACCATTATGAAATCATAACACATAAAATATTGAAAATATAAACATTTCACTTATAACATTTCATTTCCAATCACAAGAAATCATTTCAAGATATTAAAATAATAAATCCATTTCAGAAACCAATTTTAGATACCAAAACACCCAAAAACCGAATAAGTGATTTCTTTTCCTTTTAAAAACATTAAATATTATAGAGGAACTATCTAATGATTTTGGAAACGGATAGGTCATTGTCGCTGAAAATGTTAAAAACATTCCTTTTGTTGTTTAGTAAAATGATTCATAAAAAAATATTCCATTTTAATTAAATTAAAATACAAAGTGGCTTATTATATACCATATACAATAAGGAGGTTTATATTATCAAAACTTTCCTCAATGAAAAGAGATTGAGATGAAGACCCTTACCGTGGGTCTTACATGACTTATTCGTTAATTAATTAAATGAATAATAAACTTAAGTTAATATATAATTGATTAAGAACATTTTTTAAGTTTATTATTCCTTTTATATCACTTATTACCTTTCTATAACAATTTTTTAATTATTTGAGTTCATATCGGACATTTTGTCGATATTCAGAACTTGAGTCAAAAATGAACTTGTTATAATTATAAATTGTCCATGTGGTAAAAATTCCATTATCTACAGAATTATATTCATGATATATATATCATATATATAATATATATATCTAGTATATATGTATTTATAATAGTCCATATCATTTTGATATATGAAAATGAAATTCACCGTCCATGGAGATGGTAAGCCGTACGTACACATCAATGCGACATCCATTTCATTTTTTTTAATTTTAGAAGGAATCAAAACCAAATGATACATAGGTATATTTTTATTCTAGTATAATATCATATTTTCATATACGTTACATAATTACATTAACACCATACTTTATAAGTTCTATGTATAGTATGAACGAGTCATATCACATTGAGGGGGCGGTAGTCCGCACTTCCTCAAATGAAATCATCGTATTTAACCATTATAAAAACCATAATGGTATTATATAAATGAGAAATACAGAAGAAAAGTGAAAAAATAAACATAATATATATCATATATAAATACAGTTCCATCATAATGGCCACCATGAGAGGCAGTTGGATATATTTGAACAATCATCGTTTCGTGAGGCAGTAGTTCGTCGTCCATAGAAACAATATGTTCGTATCCACTAGATGGATGTGTGGGGAAGTTTAGTTCAAATATTTATCATAAAGACAAACTAGTATATTGAGGATATTGGTGTTGTTATAAAATAAAGGAATACATAGACTTTAGGGGGTATGATAAGTTAAATAAAAGAAAAGAACTTGAGAGAAGACGTTACCTTTAAATCAGGTAACTCCCCTTGGTTTTAACCAAAAGGCTTCCTTGAAGTGCCTTATGCCTAAGGTAAGGTTCCTAGGAAGAATAGAGTGATATATATAGATTAATTGGATAGATTTTTGACTAACTAATGGGCTTTATAGGTGTGTGTAATTGGTTAGAGGTGATGACTTTTTATAAGTGAGATGAGGGGCTCTTTAGGAAAGTTTGAAAATTTTATTTTATTATAAACTGAGTTTCAGTTTAAAAAGGTCCAAAAATTATTTTAATCTAATACAAGGTCCATATAAGTTTAAATATAATCATCCAATAATAATTGGACAAGTTTTTGATAATTATTAATCCTTATCTTCTTTATTTAACCCTCTGTTATCTTAGTTAACATTACTATGTTCTCTTATATATTCATACTATATGATTAATATAGTTTCCATAAAATGAAAATCGAACCAAAAGAGGTTCATTAATTACATTATAACCCTTATGTAAGTAATTTTTATGAATCATATATTTTTAGGATTATTATATCATTTAATAAAATATTTATTGATTTAAAATCTCATATATGTCAATTTTTATACTATTTATATCAAGACTTTTATAAAATCCTTAAAAAATTTACTATTTAGAACAAACTACAATAATTAAAATATAACAAGTCATAATCATCCCTAAAATTCGTGTATGGCATACAAAGTTTCAAAATAAATTTATTTTAACATTTATAATCCCATTTATTTAAACCATTCATTAATAAGGTAATCACTGTATCATCATTGTGTCATAAATAATTTTATTTATTTGAATTTTAAAAATTATAAATAAAATACCAGTATTTAGGAAATATTTTTATATTTATGATGAATATTTATAGTCAAAGAGATAACTTATATAACCCCATGTAAAAATTGAGTTACTAAAAGATATATGTTTATGTCATTTTTGTCATTACTTTAAATTAATTAATATAAACTGTCATTATCACTCCCAAGTGGCTCCATGGGGTCCCAAAATAGACATAAGGATGACCATGAACTTAAATTTATAAAAAAATATGAACGGGACACATTTTATTATAATTTAATATTATAATAATAATATTTATTTACCCTTATTTACTAGATTTACCCTTTAACCATGGTAAATAAAATATTCAATAAAGTAAATATTCATAATGTCTAAAAATAAAAGTTCCATATTTAAACAATTTGGAATTCCTGATTCCATATATGGAATCCATTTTTCCAAATTAAAAACATAGAAGTTGAAGAAATTAATTTAAAATTAATTCCCGTTGTCAAAACAAAAAACATGTTTTAAGGGAATAATAACTATCAAAAGAGTGACACTTGTTTATGTTAAATTTAAAAGTGAAACTACTTCCAATTAAAAAAATTGGATTAAATGGTAAAAATATAATCTAATTTCAATTTAAAACCATTTAAAAAGATAATCCAACCATATAAATAAATTATATTAAAAGACAGTTTTGAATTAAAATATAACATTTTTCACTATTCATTAAAAACTGAACATTATCAGAAAAATACCAAAATTTCATCCAAAGTAAATTTTTATGTCCCAATTATAAAAAAGAATATTATTTTGTCAAATAGAACATGTAAAAGTGACAAAAAATAGATTTAAAAAGGGTTCTCTATCAAAAGGTGGTAAAACGACCTTTTAAAAACATTAGAGTATTTATGCTTAAAATTGGATTCATTCTCATTTTAAGACTCTAAATTTTATTGGATAAATTTAGAAACATTTAACAAACATGTGTAATAATATTTTAGTTAGTTATGTTCATTTCCTCCAATATGATGGCTATGCGTTAACTATGATTTAAAATAATATTATATTATTATTTTCAGTATGAATCAGCCTTGTGTGCAACATGAGATTTCAGAGAAACACATTGTTGTGTGTCGGGTACACTATTGATCATAGCATTCCATTTAAATTAAAATTAATATTTAATTCAAAAATATTAATAAATATGAAAATGTCATATTCTTCATTTACTTGTGATGTTACCGCAATAAAAGATCCAAAAGATAGTATGTTTATGGTTCGTGCTCCATATTTTAATAGTGAAAACTATGGATGTGGGAAATCATGTATGATCATATTTATAAAAAAATCTAGGCTTCAAAGTCTAATCAAAGATCATCACCCCAAATGTGATTCTTAAAAAACCAAAAACATAGACTGCTGAAACAGAAGCTGAATAGGACATTGATTCAATGGAAATGAATGCTCTTATATGTGGAATTGGACCACATGAATTATATCAAGTTTCAAAATTCCCTACTATCTATGAGATGTGGAAAACTATTACAATTTATTATTAAGATATTGAAAACATCAGACAAATGAGATATGCTACCACCAAACTCATGTTTGAAGCCATTACAATGTTTGATGTAGAAAGCATCACTCAAATCAATGGACAATTAATAGAGATTTTAAATAATATTACTACATTGGGAGATCCCATCAGTCAATCAGATCAAGCTCTAAATGTACTTATATTACTACCCTCACATTGGTAGGTCGTATCTATAGCCATTCGATAATAATCAACTATCAAAATTTTAACTATGAAGGAACTAATTGGAACATTGGTGATGTATGAAGTATAAATAAAATATGAAGAAAAAAATAAAAATATTATAGTAATAATGGAAAATACTGCTCTCGAAGTGAAATCTCCAAAGCCTGAAAGAAAATAAAAATCAGAAATCAAGATAGAAAAAAAATCATAATCCTTAGACACTGAAATGGAACTGGCACAACTAGCCATAAAATTTAGTAAATTCTATAAGAATAAAAGATGATTTATAAAATCATTTAAGAAGGATGATTGATAACCTAGATAATTAAGATTCTATGAATGAAAATAATTGCATCACATCAGACCTTATTTCACCCAATTGAATGATGAAAGATGGCCTAAAAAGATATATAAAAAAATCTGACTATGAATGCAAAGAGAATAGAGCTATAAAATATACATGGAGTGTGTATAAAGATTCTAGAATCTCCTCAAAATTTGATTCAGTAAAATAGCCATAAAATCTCAAATCCAATTTGTTCTTTATGGATATGGAAGATGAAGAGGTACAATCTTATTAATCTATTGATTCTGATACCGATACTTTTTCAAATAGAAAATTGGATTCTTACTATACATTGAAATTTGAGAAATATGATTCATTAATAAATAATCATAAATCATTAAAGTATATAAATAATTCTATTTTAGGTGAATGAATCACAATGAAAAAAAAACATCAATATCTAATTGAAAAATTAAATACATCTATATCAAACTATAGTGATCATGAAAAATAGATAATAAAATTAATGGATGTAGTATAGTCTTATAAAAGTGATACTATTGTCTTTAAAAAGGAGAAAAGTCTCTGAATAAGATTCTAGGAAATAAGTTTTTTTAAAAGAGAAGTATTTGGAATATGAATCAAAGGTGAAAATTTTAAATTATACAAAAATTATTTTATACCCAATTCAAAAAATTCTACCTACCATTACTGTGGAAAAAATGTGATTATTCTGACAAATGTTTCTTAATAAATCCTCAAATCGGTGGTATTAAAAAGTATTTTATTTCTAAAAATATATGTAAAGAAAGTGATATGTATTATTGAAAAATAAGGCAGATATGGATTCCCAAATTACTTCTTTCTAACACTACTAGACCCAAAAAATATGGGTACCAAAACAAATATGTGTTTAAATTAATATGTAGGAGAGAGGATATAGGAATATAAATGATATATGGTATATGGATAGTTGTTTTTTAGGACACATGAGTGGTGACTCATCAAATTTCCATAAAATGGCTCAAATGGATGGAGGTCTAGTCACTTTTGGTGACAATTTAAAAGGAATTATTATTGGAGTTGGAACAATAAGAGATTTAAAGAATATCTCAATCAACAAAGTACTATATGTAAAAGAATTAAATAACAACCTAATAAGTATTTATAAAGCCTGTGATGCTGGATTTTATAATGGTTTATCTAACAATTTCTGCTCCATTTCCATGATAAATTGCTTAAATTTAGAGCACCAACTACTGAAAATGTATATAATTTAGATTTAAATTTCTTTGTGTAAACAGATTGTGAATTTTTAAACGTTTAAGACAAATAAGTAATGGATTTTTCATATAATACCTAGACATTAAAATATATATGTAGTATATAAAGTATCTACGAAACAATTAGTTTATGATTTTCCTAGTCTTAAGTTTGAAAATGATAGATTTTGTTATGCACGTCAAATCAGAAAACAAATCAAATAATCATTCAAATAAATTGACATAATTGTTACATCTAAACCAATAGAACATTTAAATATAGATATGTTTGGACCATCCAAATTAACAAGTTTGGTTGGTAAACTAAATATTTATGTTTTAGTTGATGATTATTCTTGATTTACTGGGGTGTATTTTCTCAAACTCAAAATTGAATTATTTTTTTTTGAAAGATTTTGTAAAATTGTTCAAAATGAAAAAAGTTTTAAAATAATTTTATTAAGAATTGATCATGGTAAATAAGTTAAAAATACAGAATTTAATTCCTTCTTCTCAAAAATAGTTATCAAACACATCTTATCTTCAATGAGAACACATTATAAAAATGGAATTGTTTAAAGATGAAATAAAACTATTGAATACTTGGAAAGGTCTGTGCTAAATGAATACAATATTCCTACAAATTTTTGGGAATAAGTTGTAAGAAAAACATGATATATCATGAATAGAGTTTTAATATGAAAAATTATTATATAGGCACCCTATGAACTTTGCAATAATAGAAACCCTAAATTAATTTACTTTAATGTATTTGGATGCAGGGTATATATATTTAATAATAAGGATAGCCTTGGTAAGTTTGGTTCAAAAGATAATGAAGTAATATTTTTTGGATATTCTTCTACTTCTAAAGCCTATAGAGTGTTTAATAAAAAGTCAAGGATTGTTGAAGAATCAGTTCACGTGAGTTTGAAAAAACATACCCTTTTATTAAAGAGAAAGATCAAATAGATAAAATTTATAATTATTTTTAAAACAAGAGACTTGGAAACCCTGAAACTGATTTTTAAATTTATATTAAAAAAATTTATTCTAGTTTAGAAGAACATGAAACTGAAGAACCTAAAAATGTCTTTCCTAGATAGCTTATAACCTTAATGAACCATTCTATAGAAACCATCATATGAGACCTAGATATAGGAATTCGAACTAGAATATATATAGGAATCCTAGTTGAATTTTCTACCTTTTTATCTCAGTTAGAACCTAATTATATTGAATACACTCTAGAAGATGAGAGTTGGATGTTTTCCACGCAAGAAGAACTAAATAAATTCAAAAGAAATAATTTTTGTGAATTATTAGAAATACCTTCCAATTATCTAGTAACAGGAACTAAGTGAATAATTAATAATAAATAGGATGATCAATGGATTATAATTATAAACAAAGATAGATTAGTAGCTAAATGATATAATTAAGAATATTGTACATATTATGATGAATCATTTTCACCAATAGCTATATTAGAAGCCATAATAATCCTTTTAACACATGAATCTCATATATATTTTAAAATATATCAGATGGATGCTATATCTACCTTTTTAAATGGATATTTATTGGAGGAAGCTTATATTGAAGAACCTATTGTCTTTGAAAAAACTTATCGACCAAATTATATTTTTAAACATTCCAAAAAAATTTTATGGCCTTAAACAAGACCCTAGAGCTTTGAATGATCGATTAAGTTCTTTTCTTTTGAAAAATGGATTTACTATTGGATTTAAAGATCCAAAAACTTTTAAGAAAACTAATTGTTTTAATATTTTATTAGTAGAAATCTATGTTTATGATGTTATATTCAGTTCAATGAATAAAAAAATTTGTAATGATTTTTAATAACTAATGAACAAATAATTTGAAATTTTTATGATACAAGAATTAAATTTCATTTTTGGATTTCTAATTATTCCAAATTATTATTGAAATGTTTTAAATAAATGTAAATATATTTTAGATTTATTAAAAAATTTTGGACTTGAAAATAGTTAGTCCTATACAAATCCCATGTGTACAAATATAAACTTGACTTGAATGAAGTTGGAAAACTAGTTCACAACAAGTTATATAGGGGTATGATTGGTAGTTTATTGTATCTTTATACTAGAAGACCCAACATTATGTTTTTTTATGTTTATGTGATATATTCCAGTCAAATCCAAAAGAATCACATCTTACTACTTTTAAAATATTTTTTTATATATTTAAAAGGAAATATTTTTCAATATATTATTTATCTAGAAACTTTTTATTTTAATTTAATTTCATATTCAGATGATGACGTTAGAGGATATAGACTAGAATGAAAAAACACATTAGGAACCTATCATTTTTTAAGAAATTATTTAGTATCATGGTTGAGTAAAAAACAACATTCAGTTTCCCTATAAAAAAACAGAATATGTTTATGCTGACAGTTATTGTGCACAAGTATTGTGGATAAAAAACTATCTACTGGATTTTGGACTAAATTATAATAATATAAACATTTTATGTCATAATACTAGTGATATTAACATTTCAAAAAATCCTATATGTCATTCTAGGACTAATAATACCGATATCAAACATCATTTTATAAGAGATCATGTTTTTAAAAGGGATATATATTTAGAATTTGTTAATACTGAATATCAATTAGCTGATATTTTTTCTAAACCCCTTCCCACTTCAAGATTTGATTTTAGTAATGGGGTATTAGGGTAACATAATTTTAAATTAATGTTTATTAAATATATATATATTTATTTTAGAAAACTGTATGTCTCATATTTAAATATTTTAATTTATAATTATTATGAATCAGTTATGTATTGATTAGATTAAAAAAACTATTTCAATATATAAAAATATGTTTATATTCAAATTAAAACTAATTAATGAATTATAAATTGATACAATAAAACCATAAAACTTCTCTTGATCTTTTCACCCCTTCTCAACTCTTCAGATTACAAATAGATTCTTGTTCAAATATTCCAAAACCCTAAACCATCGATCCTTTAATCTTGAATCCTTCAGAAATGGAAACATTATGAATAATTGAAGATTTTGATTTTGGTGCACCTACTTACCCAATAGTGAAGTATTTTAAACTTATTCAAGGTAAAGTGATAGATTGTGTGTTTAAATGAGCTAAATCATTTGTCAAAGAAAACTGTTAGATTTCATGGATTAAAATTTTCTTTTAGAGATAGTTACACTCTCTTGATGTTTGAAATAGAAGTGAAAGAGTTATTTTGAAATGGATCATTAAATTTTGAAGTCAATGAAGAAAATATAATCACTAAGATTCATGATAATGAATATTATATTTATTCCTTTTAAATTGCTATATTGTTACGTTGTCCCCATGAGGGGTATTTTCAATTAGACATAAGGAATATTGGTGATGCAAAATATAAGTCAGAGGAGATCATGTTTTCTTTGTTTGAAATATGATCTATCAAGAAAATAATGACTAAATACCTTACTCTAGATAAAACAATCATGATGAAGTTTATTCAATATGGAATTTAACTTAGAATAACTGAGTTATAGAAAGTCTTTTATCTAGACATGTATGTTCTATTTCAATTTTTGAACCAAATTATGTTCAATTTCCATCGATTTATGTTAAGATATTTAATTCATTGTTGACACAAATAATCAAATTTGATATTCTCATAACGACCTAATGTATTATCTAGATAAATCCCCTTATAATGATTATGTCATGTGCTATAAACACTTAAGAGAACATAATGAAAGATTTATAAATGTTTAATAAATGAAATAAGAAGCACTTCTGAAGTTATGGTACCTATACCAATGAAATATTAACTCGACATTTATAATATTAATGTGACCCCTATGAATAGTACACTGTACAATTGAATATTAAACACAACTATTAAAGTATAAATAAAATTTATTCATCTTATAAGTGAAAATATGATATAATTATATCATTGTATATGTAATTAAATTTCATAAATATTATTAGTTAATTGTTTGTATTTTTATGAGTCATAAATATTTAATTACAATTTGTTGAAAAATTTAATAATTTAAAAGAAATTTAAATTTCCTAAAACGTACTCATAAATTATAATTTTTTATATCTTAAGATTTTATTTTAAATTTACGAGACCTTATGTAATTTTTCAAAGTGATATAAAATTAGTTATATTTTTTGAATCTGTATTTTCCAAGTAAATAATGATTTTAATTAAAATTAAATGTTATCATATTTATAAATTTATTTTAAAAAATTGGATTTTATTTATGAATTCTTCACACTGAAAAATGGTTAGGGTGAATTTTTGGGATTTTTCTGAAATACTTGAATTTTTGGTGAATAGTGAAATATGTTAATTTACAAACTAAGCTAAATATATGAATTATTTAGTGATTGATGATGTTATAATGAGGTAATCACACTTGTTTCTAACTCAAATGCACTAATTAATTTTTTTTCACAAGAAAAAACACTATTTCTTTTCTTGAGAAAAATAATAAAACAATGATTAAAATAATTGAAAAATCCTCCTCTCCTTGACTATAAATACCACCCCTCACCCCCTCTTATCCTCACACTTCTCAAGCCTTGAGACTTTTATAAATTCTTCCCAATACTATTCTCAAACCTTTCCCCAATTATAATTTCTTTTTGTCTTAACAAAATAAAAAATAATCCCATAATAAGGTTCTCAAGAAGAAGGAATCAAGAGTTAAAACCATGTTCCATTTTCTTTCAATTTCATTTCAAGTTCCTTTGTTTTATTTTTCTCTTCTACCATCCCCTCATAAAAATGTAATGAAAAATATAGTATATTACATATAATATAATTTTATAATGGTAATGTAATAATTATTCATCTAGCTATTCTTATGTCTCTTTTACTTTAAGAATAAAAGCATCATCCGTAAGGTGCCGATTTACCACCTTCGTGGATGACAATATTTCATCAATAAAGTATATATTTAATTATTTTGAGGGAAATTTTTTTATGATTGAACTATATTATAATATATTTATTACATCTTATTTAATTTTATGTAATAATTTTTCACATATGAAACTAATTTATAAAAAAGGAGTTCATTATGATTAAAAAATGATAAATTAATTAAAATTGTTATCATTAATGATTTTTCTAATGAATCATATTAAATTATCAAAAATGGTATTTTAATATTCTATAAGATAATTAATAACATATAAGTTTAGTTATGTAAAACAATCCTCATTCTACATGATTTTTCAAACACATATACAGGTAAATTGATCCTGAAAACCAAGGAAATCTACACTCCCAAAGGATGAAATTGAATCTATTAACCCATCAAAAAATCCATAAATAAAATTAATAAATATATAATAAATAAAATAGGTGTATAAATTGTTCTTTAATTATTCATTAATGACTATAATTTGATTATTCCAGACATTGACACAATGTGTAGAATTGTTTCAGACATAAGGTAAGGGGTTCTACCTAAACCCCCCATTATTATTTTAGGTTATTCTTTCTCTCTTTATAGATAAATGAAATTCCATTTTATTTTTATGTATATATTCTAAATGATGTATATATGCTCCAAAATCATGTATCAAGATCTATTCATCCTTCTTTTTTGGGGATATACATGTTTTTAAAAGGCTCTCTACTCAATTCTTCCCGATATGCAAACCAGATTTAAGTGAACTTCCCAAATTCTTACCCATTTTCTAGTGTGATACATAATTTTCTTTAAGCCACCCTTATTTTTTTAAAATCACTCATTTTATCATGAAAAACTACCTTTGTTAAATTATGGGTTTATACAAATAATTATTCATTTTTCTATCTTAAATAAACTTGAATGTTTTCTCTTAAACCGTAGAAAAATATCTTATTTATAAAGTTTCTTAAACACTCTTTTCAATTATGTTTGAAATATATTATCATGATATATGCCAATATTCCATTATTAATTCCTATGTTTGATTTAATTATTCTTTTTCATATAAAATGTAATGTTACAGACATTTATTATGTTTTTCACATGATTATGTTAACCAATTCAATCCATGGGTAACTCTTATGTTTATGTTTGAATAAATATGTATGATTCTTTATGAGGAAATAATATTCATGAAAATTTTATAATGGGTGGGGCTATATATTTCCATAATTAATTGGGTGATTTTTAGTCTGATGAGACGTTATGTGCAATGGTCTTGGTGGGAATCCTTGACTTGTGCTCCTCTATGTGCAATGAGCCTTAAATCAAACTCCTCTATGTGAAATGAGCTTTGGATCATGGTAAATTCATGTTTTATGTTTCTTACACATTAATATGATTCCATGATTATATTATCCCACGTTCTATTAGTTATGATTAATTATTTTTAATCATTCACCATGCCTTATATATATATATATGTTATGCCTTCTAACCAATGTGCTTATATTTATTTTAATGTTTATTCCTTTGCTGAGATTTTTATCTTAT